>OX383963.1:21675950-24175950 GCA_947532105.1 Athrips mouffetella
TTGTTTTGTTTATTCCAACGCTTGTCAACACATTTATGCCAAAACCAATTGACTTAAGCTGTCAGAAAAAAATTGTTTGTAAAACAATGTTACTCTTTCCGTCACACGGCTTAGTGTCAGTAGTACCATTGAGCTGTACCATTAATGGTACCACTTTGGTGTTAGTGTCATGGTGGCAAAATGTGTTGGGTACGGTTTTAATAAGTTTAATAGTGCAACAAAAAGTTTGCAAGGATCAGAGAGGTAGTAATACCATATTTTCCAGGTGATATCAGAAATCTATCCCTACTTCATAGCAAAGCATCTGGACCTGTTGGACACAGTATTCTTCGTGCTTCGTAAGAAAGAGAACCAAATCACGTTCCTCCATCTCTTTCATCACGCAGTCATGGTTTCCTGGACCTGGCTTCACTTCATGTACCACCCTACAGACCACTTTGTGATGGTGGGAATGCTGAATAGTTTGGTCCACGTGCTAATGTATGCTTATTATGGAATTTCTTCAATGGGACCTGAGTATGCCAAATATGTATGGTGGAAAATACATTTGACGAAATTTCAGTTGGTGAGTTGTTTTTTTATTAAGGTTAGTTAGGAACATTATTGTCTGTTACAATTGGCAACTGAATTCGTAGGTACGTAATAATTTTTGTTGAACACAATTTATGAATAATTATTACAAAATTATTATTACAAAATCGAGTCAAAGTGCACGTGATATGGGGACAGGGTGTACCTGAACTAGTATAATTAACATAAATATCGTAACCAACAATGAATAAACTATTTTGAGTTTGATAAACGCATATAGGAAACCGTAAAATAGTAATTATTATTGTCTCATTATACATAAGCACCAAAAAATAGGCAAAGCAATCTTCACAAAAACAGTTGTCCTTTTAGAAACAGAATAGAATTGTTTTATTGATTCATAATTAAGAAACGAACCTCACTCTTTACTAACCGCAAACAACAAAAATACATCATAATTGTTCAATAGGGATGGGTTAAAATTTTCCATGATTGTGATAGAATTGTTTATTAAAAATGGTTGTGATTTCATCGCAATCCTTTTTTGGTTATTACTGGCTTTTGTTCGCGACTTAAGTCAAACTATTTGCTATCAAACACAAAAGTTTCATTAAAGTCGGTTCAGTAGTTTTTGCGTGATGCTCGAACAAATAAAAAAACAAACAGTCAAAAAGTCCAAAAATCTGTGATTTGGATTCAGTGGCATCAAAATACATAACGTGATAATTTTTTCACAAATATCTTCAATGTACAGACACAATAAATTTACAATTTTATAAATAGTAGACATGACGTCTCTCTAAATGGTCAAAGTTGTTGTTCAAATGCGGTTTCTATATTTCGTCATAGGTTATATTTAATGCTACTTAATTCTACATGACATCCCATTTAAAGTCCACTGCAGGACCTAGAGCTCCCTCCAGAATTTCAGCAAAATTGCATGGTACAATGTGGAGGGGAAGTACTATAGTTGCTGCTGGTACCATGGACCGCGGTTGTTGGTGACTGCAGTATGCTACTCAGAAGGACGCTGCTGCCCCTCCTCCAGTTCATAAGCGCTTAGTCGCCTCTTACAACATCCATGGGTAGAGGTGGTGGACTATTCTCTGCCGGCACCACACGTTTGACTACTACGCTACGTCGCTAACTAATTATTATAACACAATTCATAGAAATTCATTATTTCTATGTTTGAAATCACTTTGAAAATCAATATCGTTTCCAGATCCAGTTCATCCTAGTCATCTCTCATCTCCACTACCAGCAGAAGTTATCTCCTTGCAAGATCCCGAATTTCTTCCACTACTTCTGTATGATCAACATTGGTTCCTTCTTCTTTCTCTTCTTGAACTTCTACTTCAAGAGCTACAGGCACAGGATGAGGAAGAGAGATCTGGAAGTAAACGGAAAAGAGTGTTTGAATATAGAATATTCTAAGAGCTGTGATGTAAAATCAGAATAGATATTTAAAACGTCTCTTGTTTTTGCTGATGCCTCGACTAAGACTGCGTAGTGAATACTGCATTTTTACGCGTTGTATGAAGGCTCCATCAAAAATTTATGGGAGGACAAACAGCCGGCTCGCAAACTATTTGCCTAATGGAGCCGCAGCCTAACTTTGTTGCATAGATGTTTACCTACATACAGTATGTACGGAACTACGGAGCTAGTAGTTCAGTCAGTCAACGAAATTCAACAAAACCCAAGAGTTGTATGGGAGACAGAAAAATAATTTCAATCTTTGCATTTACTATTCTTTCTTCTGAACTTTGGGTCTACCATTTAGTTATCATAAATATGACTCTTGCTTAGAAACTGAAAAAAAAAACAAAAGGAAACTGAGTAATTGATCAAAAGGGACTAAAATGGAACTAGAAATACGATGAAATCGAGATTTTATCTGCTTCGATCCGTAATCATTGAAATTTTGTAAAAAAAATAATTTACTTTAAGTAGAGACTGCTGCTGTTATCTAACGAGTAACGTATCTTGCATCGATATTGATGAGAGTAGAATTTCTGTCTCTCTTGTCAAGAGCGCGTCAAGTTTAACTCATTGGATTAAAATAAATGATAAATAAAAAACAAATAAAGAAAAATAATAAAAAAATTGAATAATTAAAATTAAACGTGACTGTAAAACATTCTAGTGTTAATATTTTATTTGTAAGTAGTTGGTAGATAGTTGTAGATAAGTATATTTTTTTTAAATGTTCCGTTTGACTGGCCGACTGACCTGGCTAGAGGTATTGTATTGAAAAATCGCTTTCTGATTAAACCGTAGCAGCCCAAGAAACTACTACAGCACAGTCTAATTTAAAAGTCGCCTTAGTTTCTTGTGTCAGGTCGTATGAATACATCATCATCATATCAGCCAACAGACTTGACAAGACAACCGGTCTTGTGCTGCCTCATACCTAGAGTATTTCCACCTGAAAGTTCCTATTGTGCAGCAGTTGTAAAATGGCGACGTAACATTTGCGTGCATCAACAACCGCCTTACACTTTCAATTATAGACGTCACGCGCCATTCATCCGGAGGTTCTCGCGATACATGCGCTGGCGCACTGAAGGCTCTATGTGCACTAGTTAGTAAGCCATCGCGAACCGATTCAGTCAGCATACCACCGCCGCGTTGGCCAGTCGCCTAGGCACCTTTCACTTTTCAAATTAAGAACGCGAGTGTTTTTTTTATAAACTTTTTCAGAGCTTCCGGAGAAAAGAAAGGTCAGTCACTTTTAAAATTGGTGATTTTTGTAATGTGTGTGCAAAATGTATGAGTGTTGCATTGTTTTGGAATCATGATAATATATTCTTGATGATTAAAGTTTTGCTTTTTTATATCTTGTTGGCAAAGTGCGTCTTTGAGTCATGATGTGTTTAGAATGCTTTAAAGTTTTTGACATTTCTAGTTTAAAAAATATTTCCACCAGGTGTAACAGAAAGGGTATCCTGAAGGGAGTGAATAAACCCATGATCCTACACCACTTCCCTAAGGAACATAGATCTAAATACAAAACAAAAATCAACTTAGACTAAGAGCTCGCAGTTGCTGAACCTACCTCATTGCATACTAAAATGCGAACTATCTAAGCTGATGCACATCAAAAAGGTGAGTCTAGGATTGCCTGAACGCAACATGGCAAAACCTACTTATTTATTTTACCAAATCGTGTACTACATAAGTACATGCAAAAGGCCTATTTAACAAGAACCAAAATCAACAGGAAACCTTGGTACTTTGTGAGTTGACATAATCTAAAAATGACATCGCAACTTCCTAAAGTACCAGGGTAAGGCAAAGCCACCCTGGTTATTTGGTTCATAATAGAGGGGAAGTCTTTGCCCAGCTGTGGGACATTTCATAGGGCAGTAATAATTAGCACTTTAGCATACACGGCCGCACGTCGGTGAAAATATGTAAAAATATGATAAACTTTTCTTGTGTACGTTGTCCCCAGCTTATTCTGTTTCTTTTGACTGACCATGTATTATTGTGCACCACCCAACATTGCTATTTGGTATGCGATGAGGTGGGGTTGACGTCGATTAGCTCTTCACCTATCTTTTCATAGAAACTGCGTCAGTGGATAGTGCATTTTGTATGGTAGGTCGATAAATTTATTTTTCATATTTTGACCCATGAAACGTAGTCTAGTTTCATGTAAAGTTTCGTATCCTTCAGGATTGATATATAATTTTTATTACACGTTGTATACCTAAATAAGGAAAATCCGCATTACAACATTAGGCACAACTTTAATAACCTGGTAATGTCTAGCTGGTTAAGGCATTTCCGGCACTCATGGAATAGGTACTTAGTTGTTGAGTTTTTGCAGAGTTTTTTAGTTAGTTGAGTCTACCCATATTTGGGTTAATGATTTTTTTTTGTGGAAGAGATTTTGAGCAGGATCCATTTGGGTAATGACCACCTCTTAACAATTTTTGGCGTATAACAGAAATATCTGCATATACAATTCTCAGAGTGGGCAATGCGCGTAGGCCACCCAATCAGTAGTAAGTTGTTTAGGCATTGGTAACCTCAGCATCGGGTCAGGTGCCACATCTCGCTTTTTCTCTCTTGTGACATATACTCGTATCAATTGACTGAAATCAATATTTATTTTCTTTCTTGGTATTGAGCTAGCCATGTCGAATATGCCCTATACTTTATGACGGGTCCAGACGCCGAGGTAGACCAAGACAGCGATGGCTTGACGACCTTGATGCCATCTTAAAGAATTGGGAAGAGTATACAAAAGATCTTGACCAGTGGAAAGCCGAGGGAGAGGCCTTTGCCCAGCAGTAGGATCTTGTAGACTAAGAAAAAAAAAACAAACGGGCCTTCATAGATCTTCACTGAAGATGGCTCATTAGAAAAATATGGTGTGTGGACGCTTTTACGAAGCAACGAATTCTTTACGCTGCTTTTCAGTGCCTTACCCTACAACAGACACAGCCATAATAAAACAGTTATAATCGAAACAATATAATATAGAAAATAGCCTGCGTGATGCCGGCAAAGAATACTACCATCTCATGTCTACCCGAGGGTCGACGCGTAGTTTACGACAAATAGGCGACTAAGAGTTTATGAACCATGCAGCATCATCTTTCTGTGTACGTATCGTAACCATACCATCTTACATACTGCGATCACCAACATCAGCGGTCGCCAGCCGCAACGCTTACAAGTGATGGCGAATTCCACAAAAAACGCGTTGTACTTTGGGCTGGCGTTGTTGCTGGAATTTTTAAATGAGCTCCCTTGTTTTTTCCCGCAGTGAATGTTTCATGAATTCATAAGTACATCTACAATTTCAAACTTTGTTCCTTAGGTTAATGAAGGTCTCCGCGGGCTCCTTTCAATAATCTAAGGTTTCTTTATATTTCTTTCACTTCATGTGAAAAGTCAAAAGATTTATTCCGTACTTAAACTCCAAAAGTCGTACTTTACATTGATTCTTCTGTAATATACAACAATATGTTTTCTAAGAAAATAGTCAATGTAACACGATAAATAGTCGTTATTTTTCTATAATTTGCCGGATAGTCGACAGGAACTCTTAACTAGCTTTTGATTTAGGACAATTGCCACCCTTATTAAAACCCCGTGTAACTGTGATACATTTACTGTTTTCGTGGGCCTCAGTTAAATTAAAATAATCAAATTGAAAGTAAACCCATATTTAATACGAAATCTTTTGCATTGCAAAACGACATTATGATGTAGTAGGCTAAATGTAAACAGCTTGTCTGGTTAATTAGGTAGGTACTTACTGTAGGTACACGTCAGAAAGTGTAACATTTCTGCGCCTGATTTCGCTTAAAAAACACAAGTGTCAACTTACTGATGAAAATAAGCAACTAAACGCGAAACATTTAATATTTTTTTATCAGCTCAGTAGTATAAGTATTCCCCCTATAAACATACAAATTAGATTTTACGTCCTAATTTTCAGTTTACTTAATATCCGAATGATAGGTTTGGTTGGATATTTTTTTTTAAGTATCCGCATGTTTCTCTAGATAAAGAGAAATAAAAATTCGACGCGAGCCGGATTTGAACCTGCTACTTTCGGGCGTTCGGCGTACCGATACCGTGCTTGTTAAATTTTTCTTCCTCTTTATCTATTGAAAAATTTTAACAGTGCACCTGCTGTGTCTAAATGTCAAAATTAAATTTAGGCATGTTTCGTTTGTATGTCTACCTACGGTACGCGATAGCTCGGGAGTGCGGGTGTAATGAATGACGCGCCAGACATTTCGCCTGCGCTGACACCTGGAGACGCATTTTGAAGCGTTCGAACTTTAATTCGCATTCGAATTGTCAAGATTCGTATACGAATCCGTAAAATCGCAATTTTTGAATATTCATACCTGTGAATTCTGCAACGAGTGGTCCGACCCACTCGTTCTGCATTTCTACCACTCGAAAGTATGTATAATCTGTGATGAGAACGACATTGACGTTTCCTTCACACATGACATTGTACTGACATATCAACTTCTTAATTTGCATTCCATTCCCTCGAAATTCATTACCGGTTTTTAAAATCAATGAGTGATTGCTTTCCGGTTTTTGTTTTTTCTGCGTGAAAAGAAAATTGTTTAAAGATTGTAATTTAATGGCAACATTGCTTTCGAATGATTCAAAAATGCGTAAAATCGAGAGCATTAGAAATTAAATTCGTACACGATTCGTTTTCGAATGCGAACTAAAGATTCACTTCGAACGCTTCAAAAATGCTTCTCCTGAGCTGTTGCGTACTCTACATAGTTATGTCTTGGCAGTTGCCAAGATTCACAATTTCCCTTCTGTGAGATCTGATAGGGTAGGTAACAGGTCTAATACACACATACATTTTCTGTGATTTACTATACTAGGTTATTTTTTTGAACCTGATTTGCTTTTGCCCACTTATAAGTGAGGTCAAAAGCAACAACTTTTGTTCTACGACTTTGCTAACAAGCACGAAAAATTTTCAACTTCCCATACAAAATGGGTCGGTCACGTGACCACTTTAGTATGGAGAGACTTTTTGCGTTGTTAGCAAGGTAGTAGAACAAAAGTTGTTGCTTTTGACCTCACTAATAAGTGGGCAAAAGGAAAACAGGTCCAAAAAAATAGCCTTGTATAAGGTCCTAATGAAACGGTGTATCCCACTATTATCATTGCGAATTATATTGATGGAAATTAGACTGTTTGCGACTGCTTGTCCCACTATTTCCATTGCGTTTTTAAACGCACTGTGTATCTTTTAAAACATGTTTATTTGTATTTTTAAACAAACAATTTTTTGAGTATGTTCGTCAAAGTTGCCAGAAAAAATTTTTTTTCGCCATTACTCTTTGAAATTAATTGAAAGAGAAAAAAAAAATTAACATAATTTAAACAGATTACTTAGAGAGACTTCCATGCTCTATCAACTGTCGCAGACTTCCCATAGAAACTGCGATACTTCATAGAGTATTTTGTATAGGAGGTCAAAAAAAAAAATCGTATTTCGACCTATGTATGTTTGTTAAAAAAATTTCATGGTTTTTAAAATTATGTTCGCTATTTCTTTAGGACCCTATATCATCATCATCATTGTAACATATACCACGAAACGTCCACAGCAGGACAGGGAGAAAACGAACGAACGAAACGAAACGAAACGAAACGTCCCTCCAGGGTGTCTACTCTCAAAGTCCGATATATCGAAACGATACTACTCAAAACATGCAACAGCAAAACTTCGTCCCTTGACAATAGAGTAGAATATTGGTTGGATGAATTTTCAAACTGCATCCAACCAATATTCTACTCTATTGTCAAGAGACGAAGTTTTGCATTTGCATGTTTCGAGTAGTATCGTTTCGATATATCGGACTTTTAGAGTAGACACCCAGAACTTCAGCAAAAACTCGTGGACTCTATATCATCGTCAATACTTACTTCCTTTGAAACGTCCACTACTATGCGGGACAGGGAGCTCCCTCCAAAATTCTATCTTTTGCTGGAACAATGTGGAGAGGAAGTACCATAGTCACCACGCTTGTTAGCGTTACGGCTGGCACCATGGATCGCGGTTGGCTGGCCAGAGGACCCTATTATTACCATATAAAGTATTTGTTCAGACAATTGACATAGATTTGTGTCTGACGTAACATCATCGCAAATGATTTACTCAAGAAATCATATATTTTGAATTATCATAGGTCAAGTAAGATGTAACAGGCGGCTAGTTTTTTAAGGCACTTACAGCCGTTGGTCTGGGCTAGTATTTTAGATAATGGTCGCTTAGCCAATTCGAGTAGATCGATGGCGGCGGAATCAAAATTTTCGAGTGATGAATTGTGATACATCAACGTCTATGATATAATCTGTGGCTACACACATTGCACCGCTCTGTCTTTGATTTTAAATGAGGTGCTGGTGTTAAGTCCAACAGGCAAGAGGTATCGAGACTATACCATTCTTGTATCTAGCAACCTTTGTTACGAGTATGTCAAATGTCATTGGTTGATCAGAAAGTGAAACAAGCCAGCGGGTGCAAGTCTTTGTAAGAGGCAGGTAACGGGTGATCGGGATACTCCCGTAAGCCGAGCTTTTTGGAGGAGGTTGGAATCGTGCTTTTATTTTTGTAATTTTTTTTATCAAGAAAATTAAGCTTGTATTCAGAATACTAGTAAAACCTAAGTATAGAACTCAGTAAATATTCAATTACCAATTTTCTGAATAGGACCAGGTCCAATATCCTAAACCGAAGAGCGTGTGTGACATGGTTGATGAAAGTAATACATAATAACCGTTTATTGTAATACATATATACGTATAAGAAAGTGTTAGAAGTGTAAGTACTGCATCCATAATAAACGGTTATTCATTCATTCATTCATTCAAGTAGAGGAAACGAGGGAAGTATGTCAAGATCGTAGCAGGTGGAGGGCTGTAGTCTCTGCCAACTAGATAAACAAAAATTAATTTATCTAACCGCCCATGAAACGTCCACTGCAGGACAGGGAGCTCCCTCCAGAACTCCAGCAAAAACGTGGTACTTTGGAGGGAATTTACCATAGTCACCACGCTTGAAAGCGTTGCAGCTGGCGACCGCTGTTGTTAGTGACCGCAGTATATAAGATGGTACGGTAAACGGAAAGATGCTGCTGCCCATTCTCCGGTTCATAATCCCTTAGTCGCCTCTTACGACACCCACGGATAAAGATAGTTGGTACTATTCTTTGCCGGCATCACTCGGTAAAATCACCAGTAAATAAACAACGAATTATCTTCAATGTGTACAATGTCGTAAAGATACAAATACAGTTAGCTAGGAACACCGTGCTAATCAATAAAAAAATAAACTTATACTCTCTAATTATTGAAGGCATAAAATTTTACCGTTTGTTGGCTACTTTCTTCTTTGTTTACCTACCAAACCAATGACTGCTAATGATCACATCGACCCATGGAGCACACATGCATAGAGCACTTCCAAAGCCAATGAAAGCTGGCAATGAGGAAATTAATATCAGTAAATGCAATTATATAGGTATATCTAACTCCAATGTTTCACAACTAAGAGTGAAATTAGCAGCTTTACTCGTATTTCCTCAGTACCATTTAAAGTGCTAGAAAGTCCAATGGTTCATTACTTATAGTGAAATCAGCAGGAAGCAGAGACCTCAACAATCAAAATAGATAGTCTAATTCAAATTTTCGTTCGTTGATCTGACTATACAGTAGAATATTGGTCAAATGATTCATATCGATTTATTAGTTTTCTATTTGCGAAGATGAAAACCTAACACGAGGTCTCAACAAGAGCACTGTGCTCACACCAAAGAAAAAACAAAGCTAACTCTGAAACCGTACATTTATTTCACAGTTAGATTAGTGTAAAAACCTCTGTCAATAGAAATTGATAAGATGACCGGAGAGATGCAGGCCGGATTTGTTAAAGATATTTTAGTTGACTGAGTCATGCCGTTTAAAGTTCCCGTTTATCTTATACCCCGTTAAAAAAAGGAATTACTTACTAGTAAAAAAAATTTAAACTACAAAGGTTGCGATCGAGCCCATAATAAATCTGTTTCGTATATTTTTTAACAACATCCATTATATTTTCGTAATATTTTATTGAATTGTAGCGAAGGGAATGTTTTCCCTCACTTATGCATGTAATCTCCATTATCAAATACAAAAAAACAGGCTCTTAGTCAAAATGCATCATTTGAAAAGCTGTTCCTAGTCGAAAGTCAAACCCTGATTCCTTGAAGTAGCAAGTAAGCTGTTTCCTGCTGTTCCACGATGATGATGCAGGCCTGAACGCAAGAAATGCAAAAACTAAGTATTATTGTTTACCATTTGTATAAACTAACATCTTTGCAAATCTGCTCTACGTGATATCTTGAATATAAACATAGATTCTTATCGATCCCGGAAAATAATGTAAGTAATTAAATTAGAATTCAACGTAGGTATATTTTATGGAATATTATACCTTTATACTCTTGATATTACCAGTCGGTAATATTCACGACTTGAGTTGATATTTAACTTCTATTATGTGGCTTGCATCTTCAATAACAGTTAAATACTTAATTATATAGTCAGCTCGTAGTTCTAGTGAACAAGAATATAAAACTACTGCGTATTATAGAGATTGAAGATCAAATTCCATGTCGAAAAAGCAGTGAAGTTGATATTTTGTAGTTATAATTTTTACATCAAATGTAACGTTAAGTAGAGTACCTATCGGACAACTCTCAGATGTTGCGTACTATTAGGTGGAATAGATAACAAGATTATATAGTCAAAGTTATAGAGAAGCTAGATGGAATTGTATTTATTTAATAGATTGTTATTTTTTTATACCTATCCAACAAACATGTTTGCAACAAACTCAAAATATTTTTATACGATACGAAAAGTATTACGGTCCGTTCTCAGCCAAATTCAGTAAATGAGAAAATAACGTACTTTGATTCCCTTTGTAACTTAAAACTCCAAGAGTAGGCTGTTGTGGCCAATTTTATCTCTTAAATTAGCTTCTTACTAACTTTCTTTAGTTACGCAATATAATGTTTTAGTTTCACGCAATTGCAGTTCAACTTTGAGCTTGAATACTACGTAGTTACTATCATAAATGACCGTTGTGGAGATGTTCAATATTGGGCACTTACTTATATGATTTAAATTAGGATTTCGTGAGGTCTAGGTTCTCCTATTGTTCAGAGTAAGTACTCGTAGTATCAACTTGTTTCATTACCATTTATTTCGCCTATTCCAAGTAGCCCTACCGGTCTATCCCTACTGGTAGCGATAGTTGGAATTTTTTTCCAACTGTCCCTACCGGTAGGGATGATTGGAATTTTTATGTCCAGTTGTCTATACTGCGTAGATGTACAATCAGAAAGAAAATTTCGAACAAAGGTTGAATTATAAAGAAAAGCCAAGATCGTTTATTTTTTGGTTTTGAATTTATATAAGTACCTATTTTAACACTGTGAGAAATTATTAATAAATAAATCTTAAATTGTAGAAAAACGGTGTTAATTTAATTGCGTGTCATAGCTCAAAGGTGGGTTCAGTATCAGTAACTGAACAACTTTTATACACTTATATACAACTTTTATTCGTGTTTACAGCTAAAAGCTGTCTTTTGCACTGATGTGCTACTAATTTGGAACTTAAAGTTATAAAATAGGCTGCAAAATTCACCAATGTGCTCGTTGGGCTAGCTTGCGAATTAAATTTGTACCATGCGGTTTTTACAAAATAAAGGCATTTCACCTGAATTGGTCTACGGGAAGAAAATATATATAGGGGGCAGTAATTGGAGGAAAGTGAATTTGACTATATGCGAATTGGACCCGAGGAAGAAATATCGTCTCATACATCTATTTAAGTCGCGAGTGAATAGGCTTCTTCTGTGCAAGCTCATTCCATCGTCGACCTCATCTCTGTCCTCCTAGATCGAGGTCAAGAGTAAGCCCATAAACAGTAAAAAAAAGATTACAAAAATTTTACAACATAAATGTGCTACTATTATATTATCTTAACATTTCCAAGAAATGACCAACAGTAATTTCTCCCTTTACAAGTTGTATCTCAGCATTCTGAATGATGTAATCACGTAGTACATACTTCAGCTCCCTGCGTTTCGGTGCTTTCAAGTCGTAGATGATAGCCTTAAAGCGGTTTTTTTGAGCGATCGAATGCGTGTATATGGTTTTTAGCAATTTGAATAAACTTATTTGTCTATTGGTTTTTTCATTAATTTTAAAGTGCCATGCTTCAGCGAAATTATTTGTCCTGTGTTTCCGTCCAAACACGCACCACTGTTTTCTAAAATTTTCATTCTTGAGCCAAAGTTATAGTCAAAGTTATAGAGAAGCTAGATGGAATTGTATTTATTTAATAGATTGTTATTTTTTTATACCTATCCAACAAACATGTTTGCAACAAACTCAAAATATTTTTATACGATACGAAAAGTATTACGGTCCGTTCTCAGCCAAATTCAGTAAATGAGAAAATAACGTACTTTGATTCCCTTTGTAACTTAAAACTCCAAGAGTAGGCTGTTGTGGCCAATTTTATCTCTTAAATTAGCTTCTTACTAACTTTCTTTAGTTACGCAATATAATGTTTTAGTTTCACGCAATTGCAGTTCAACTTTGAGCTTGAATACTACGTAGTTACTATCATAAATGACCGTTGTGGAGATGTTCAATATTGGGCACTTACTTATATGATTTAAATTAGGATTTCGTGAGGTCTAGGTTCTCCTATTGTTCAGAGTAAGTACTCGTAGTATCAACTTGTTTCATTACCATTTATTTGGCATTTTTTATAAAGTAAGTGTGTAAACAATTTCATGATCTGCGATATAAAATTCCTTTTCGAATTTATAACGGTGTAAATCTGCCCATAAAACTGAACAACTTTTCTAGCGCTAAGCGTCGTCGTGGTTGGCCTAAAACGAAGGGGTGAGCACGGAGCATGCGCGAATAATTGGAAGGAGCTTTTTTAGGAAAGGGAAAAGTGAAAGAATGTGAGAGAGATGAGATGATGATGATGTGTGTGTGTGTGATGTGGTGTGTGTGTGGGATGTGTGTGTGTGTGATTTTTATTTTAAATAAGGCCTCTCTCCCATCTTTTCACTTTAGTTAATTTGCAAACAACCTTTACATTCAAAATCTCGTTAAAAATTATAGAATGAAGAGTAAATGAGTTTTGATGGATGAGATGAATAAATAACTTCTATATCAGTTTTTCTGCAAATAAAAGTAGGACTTAGACCTCTTAATAAAATTTCTTATGTAAGTTACTATAAACGTATACATTACTGTACATAAATGAATACACTGCGCTTGAATATGTTTAGTTAAGGAAAGGAGCAGTATTTAAGATGGGAGATGTTAATACACCTAATACTGTTCAAATTGCTAAAGACAATGGTAGATGGAAATATTTAGGAAAAAACTCTCAACAAACTCATCTGTATGAATCAAGATAATAGAAGGAGAACGTCATGTTTACCAAAAGGTCAATGACATTGCAGATTACTAGGAAGAATATCATGGTTGTGATTCCACGGACAAGATATAAAACAAGAAGAAGCAGACATAAACAAACTTTGGATAGGTACTGGGTACACTGGAAAGTTTCTATGTAACTTAACTGATAAAAAATAGTCTGAAAATGGCCTAACGAAATGAAGTTTGTTTTTGTTTGTGTTGATCACTTTTACACTTTTATTAGGGTTCCGTACCTCAAAAGAAAAAAACGGAACCCTTATAGGATCACTTTGTTGTCCGTCTGTCTGTCTGTCTGTCAAGACCCTTTATCTCACGAACGAGTAAAGATATCAGGTTTAAATTAATACCATATATTAGGATCCATGAACCTCACAAGATTTGAAAATTTCAATTTTTTACAACGACGCAATCAAAAGATATGGCATTTTATGTCCTCATCTCCATACATTTATGCAAAAAAGCAAAACCTACAGGGTACTTCCCGTTGACCTAAAATTATAAAATTTAGCAAGAAGCTAGGTCTCACAGTACAACTAATGGGAAAAGTCTGAAATCATTAAATATTCCAACTTTTCTCAAAACTACTGGTAACCAATTGTGGTGAGCTCCCGTTTCAAGAACATTCATATAAGAGAGGGGTCAAGTTGGATGGTCGCGGAGGCGATTTTTGTTTTAGTTCTATTTTTTAAAAACGGGAACACTTACAAACTTGAAAATTGGTATTTTTATAGTGCATAAGCTATAAAATAACAACAAATAATAAAATTTGGTCAAGCGCGTGTCGGACTCAAAAAATCTAGCACATTAACTTACTGAAATTTCGACTAATAAAATTATGATTATGTGGTTGTACGGAACCCTCGGTGCGCGAGTCCGACTCGCACTTGGCCGGTTTTTTTCCACAATATTGACAAAAACAATTATCTAACAGTTGGTACTTGTTGAGGAAAACAAGAGGCAAAAAATCCAAATTCGAACGATAGCAAAATCAACAGTCAAATTTATACTTTCCTTGACCTAATTCAAATTAATCTGACCAAATTGAATAGCAATGTTTTATTTATAGTTAGTTGTTCAGCTTCTTTTAAGTAAAATAATAGTCTAGCTTTAAAGGTGGCACCAAAACTAATTGCAAGTATCTATCTATACCTAAAATAAAACAGCAGAAACGGTGTGTCTGTACTTTTGATGAATTTATGAAAAAAATTAGTGAAGGCGATAAGAAAGGACAAAAATTTTTTTTTGTCTGTCTGTCTTTCTGTCTGACTGTCTTGATGTCTGTTTGCGCTAATCTCCGAAACGCCTGAACGGATTTTCTCGCGGCTTTCACAGGTAGATTAAGCTTAGTTTCGAGCAACATATATGCCATGTTTCATTTAAATCGGTTCAGTCAATCAGAAGCTACACTAAGGTGAACAATAATCAAGCTGCCTGTGCGACAATACCTCACAAACTACTAAAGCGATTCAAACGGAGTTTTCAACTACGTATTTGGCTTACTTTCGTTCATCATAAAAACTTAGTTTTATTGCAAATGGTTCAATCAAACAGATGTTACGCAAAGTTTCATGCGGAGGCGCAAATAACTCACAAATTACTAAACCGATTAAAACGGGGCTTACAATAACATATTTAACTTACTTCATGCAACATATAAGCCCAAGTCACACTGAGGCGGTAGCGGAAGCGTTCCGAGGCCGGTATTTTTTGTAAAGTATGAGTTCTTATATGCACCCTGTCACATTGAAAGCGGTCGCGGCGCGGCGCGGGGGCGGCCCGCTAGTACAACCCCGCGGACCGGGCGCGGCGCGCGGGGCCGAACTTTCGGCGGGAGCGGGCGCTGTATTCCATTGCGTTCAATGCAACCCGTCACACAGAGCGGCAGCGGCGCGGCACGGTGCGGTGCGGTACGGTGCGGTGCGGTGCGGTCCGGGCGCGGACTTTGATGTTGTATTTTTTTACAAGAATTTTGCGGCTTTGCGCAAACTTTTTTTAGGTTATCAGTTTGGTTTTTTGTTTAGAGCAAAGGATTTACGTCTTTTGAATAATCACAGATAAATAGTGTCACACCGACCGCTACCGCGCCGCTGTCCCGCCGCGGTTTCCGCGCGGTACCTCTGTGTGACCGGTCCCGGAACGCTTTCGCTTCCCGCAGGTCCGGCCCCGGACCGCTTTACCGCTTATACCGCTCTGTGTGACTTGGGCTATAAGCCTTCATTGCAAACGGTTCCCTCATACAGAAGGTACGGGGAGTTTGATGCGGCAGCGCAATTAAGTCACTAACTTCTGAACAGATTAAAACGGGGTTTTTAATAACGAATTTGACTTACATCGTGCAACATTTAAGCTTAATTTCATTGCAAATAGGCTTTTCGTTTTTAAATAATTTAAATAACAGAGAGAGAGGGAGAAAATTAAATCAATTAAACTTCCATTGTGTGGTGATACAGTTATAATTAGCCTACAATACCTAAATGTTAACCTATTCGCATTATAGGTTAAGAATGTGCCCGGCAGTTTGTATACGTACCAATGTTGCCTAGGGCGATAATTATTCAACGAGTCAACGGTGAACTCACAAAAAAAATTACAATTCCGGCAATTTTTTTTTACCTAATGCCAACCAGAAAGTATGAAAAGTGACCCCTGTGATGAATTCAATACAATACAAATATACTTTATTGCACAGCAAGAAATACAAGGAATAGTTACAGAAAAGTAAAGATAAAGAACAGAGTAGTACAAGAGGAGGCCTTATTGCTAAAGTAGCAGTACCAGGCAACCTCTGGGTGTTGAAATGGGCGTAGAGTGGATTATGCGATGCGGTTTGATGGCTACTTATAATAAACCTACATAAAAATACACAGATATTATTAAAACAAATAAAAAAAAAAATAAAATAAAATAAAATATTTATTTTCAAAAACTTAAAGTTAAGCAAAACATGTTGCTAGGACCTTCTTTTAAGCCTTAATAGCCTGTTCCAGAAGACCCCGCTCCTCCTAAACGCACGTAAGTACAAAAACAGTTTTAGAAAATAATCTAGGTACTAAGGAATAGTGCGGTCAACCACTCGTCGGTAGAAACTTTCTCAACTCTACTACCACGCCATAAGGTCCAAAAGTGTTTCTACTGACGTGCTGTTGAGTGCACAAATATAAATATATAAATTAAGAAAACCAGGTATTTTATAGTAAGTATTACTAGCGTAAAAGTGCCATCGGAATTCAAATTAAAAAAATATAACATTAATTCAAGATGTCTCACATAATATAAAATATGAAATTGAGCATATATATTTGGAAACATATCATATATTTATTTAATACATTACATATATGTAACAATTGAATAAATGTTATATTTTGTGTATGTATGAGTATAGAAAACACCATTTCAGTAAAGGGTAAAGGAAATATATGATTGCAGGCGTGCTAGTGAAGTTATATAGAGTGTGTATGTGTGCGTGTGTGTGAGTGCGTGTATATGTGTGTGTGTGTGTGTGTGTGTGTGTGTGTGTGTGAGCGTGTGTGTGAGTGCGTGTGTGAGTCCGAGTGTAAATCAGAGTGTATGCCTATTAAGTTGTAGTATATATCATGTTATTGTCTTTAAGAGATCCTCACATTCTTCATAGTTTATATTTTTAAGCCAAGTTACTAGAGTCGATTTACATTCATAATAGTTTTTAGTATATATCTCTACTTTATTGTTAACTTTATTGTATAAGCGGGTTGATCTATACGTGTACTGATTGCTCGCAAAAGTTGTTCTAATTGAATGAGAACTCACTACAATGTCGTTCCTCCTCTTTTTTTGCATGTTAGGATCATACCTTATTTTCTGATGTGTTTTTAAAATAATATGTAAGATGTATAATTTACGAACAGATAGTAGGTTACATGTTTTATATAGACTCTCTGTAGGGTATCTGAGTTTCTTGAAGTACATTACCTTCAGTAAGGCTCTTTGACCTCGTTCCACTGTTAGAAAGTGCGTTTTTGAAGCACCACCCCATATGGGAATACAATAAGTTATTATAGACTGGACTAATGCGATATAAATTTTATTGAGGAGATTTTTCGAAGTATTTACTGTTTCATTTGTATTAGTTGGAACTACATGCCTTAACGTTTTGAACATCCATATGAACTTTCTTATCCTTCCATTTACTTGTTCAATTTGTTGTAGCCAGGACAGTCTCTGGTCTAGTAGAATACCTAAGTATTTAATATATGTTACTTTATCTATCGTTGGGCAGTTACAATCTTTATTATTTGCAATTTTACATGTATGCATTTTTATTTCAAAGTTATTATTTGGTTGAGAGTTTTTATAAATACTAAAACAAATATAATTTGTTTTATTTGTATTTAGTGTTAGAATATTGAGTTTTAACCATTCAGAAACCTGAACCATACCTTTTTCAGCACTAATTCTAGTGGCTTTTAATATATTAAATAAACTTAATATATTAAATCTTATAATATGTATAGACTAATATAGTATATCTTAATATTACTATAAAAGAGAGTGAATATGAATATGGATGAATTAAAAGGGGGACGAGAAAGGCCAGATTTTGATGCAGTGTATGAAAGATGATAGGAGAAAGAATGAAGTGAATGTAAATGTGAGGACGTGTGTTTTCAATAAAGATTCATAAAATTATTGATGTAATGTATACATATAATAAAAGAGTAGAAATCGCGTGTCTGTACTTTTGATAAAATAATAAAAAAATTAGTTTGGGCGATAAGAAACTACTAATAGAACTCAAAAAGATGTTTTATGAACTTTTTGTCTGTCTGTCTGTCTGTCTGTATGTTTTCGATAAACTCCGAAACTACTGAACGGATTTTTTCGCGGTTTTCGCAGATAGATTAAGCTTAGCTCTGAGCAACATATAGGCTATGTTTCATTTAAATCGGTTCACTCAATCAGAAGCTACACTAATGTAAAGTATCAAATTGCCTGTAAGATAATAACTCACAAACCGATTTAAAATGAGTTTTCAATTACGAATTTGGCTTATTTTTGTGCAACATAAAAGTTTAAATTCATTGCAAACGGTTCACCCAGACAGAAGGTACGCTAAGTTTTATGCGGCGGCGCAAATAAAACGGATTCAAACGGGGTTTTCAATAAACTGTCAAGCTTACTTCTTTGCAACATATTAGCTTACTTTCATTGAAAACGGCTCACTCAGACAGGTGCGCGAAATTTCCAGCGGAGGCGCCAATATTTCACAAACAACTGAACCGATTAAAATGAGGTTTTCAGTAACGTATTTGACTTACTCCATGCAACATGTATGCTAAGTTTCATTGCAAACGGTTTACTCAGACATAAAATACACTAAGTTTCAAGCGGCGGCACCAATAACTCACAAACTACTAAACGGATTTAAACGGGGTTTTCAATAACGTGTTTAGCTTACTTCTTTGCAATGTATAAGCTTACTTTCATTGAAAACGGTTCACTCAGACAGAAAATGCCCGAAGTTACAATAGGCGGCGCCAATAGCGAACAAACTACTGTACCGACTCCAACTGGCATTTCCATGACGTGCTTGGATTAGGTACTTCCGTGCAACATATAAGCTTAGGTTAGTTGAAAACGGTTCACTCAGATAGAAGTTACGCAAAGTTTCAAGCGAAGGCGCGAATAATTGAAAAACTTTTGAGCAGATTCAAACGTGGCTTTCAATAACGCGTTTGGCTTACTCCTGTGCAATAAATAAGCTTAGTTTCATTGCGATAGGTAGGTTCACTCTGACAGAAGATACGCAAAGTTTCAAGCTGCAGAACCAAGAACTCACCTACTGAACAGGTTCAAAATCAAACGAGGTTTTCAATGACTCGTCGGGCTTCTTTCTGTGCAACATATAAGCTTTATTTCATTGAAAACGGTTCACTCAGACAGAAGGTTCGCGAAATTATAAGCGGCCGCACCAATACCTCACAAACTACTTGAACGACTTAAACGGGGTTTTTAGTAACGTATTTAGTATAACGGGGTTTTCAGTTACGTATGTCAGTTGATGCGCAGAAGTCAAGTCATAAGAAAATAAGTCATTTTGACTTCTGCGCATCAATGACATATACAGAGTTATTTGGTACGTTTTTTTAATCAAGTGTTCAACAGATGTCTAACTTTTTTGTAGTAAGACGGGAGGTGTTTTTTTTTACAAAAATCCGTATTATCGGTACTCTGTATACCTAATAATATAAAGGTATGAACTGCACTGTCTGTCTGTCTGTTACGTTACGCTTTTATGACTAATCCGATAAACCGATTGTGATAAAAACTTGGTACGAAGATAGTTTGAACCATGGGAAAAGTCATTAGCTAATTTTTCTGAACCCCACGCGGACGGAGTCGCGGGCAACAGCTAGTATGAAATAAAGAAATATGTATACAAGTAACGAAACTTTTATTTTTTGTAAAAACTGTGTGAATTAGTGTTATGACTATAGATTAATGACGCAGCCGTTTACAGTTTAAACCTATATAGTGCCCGTCGTTTGGATAGGAAGCGTCCCGATGGTCTGACATAGATTCCGTGGGAGAGGGGGAAGTGTTTGATATGGGACGCAAATGTGTTAGCACGTATGCAGCCTCCTACCTAATGCGTACGACCCAGGCGGCGGGTGCAGTAGCCGAGTGGGCTGTAATGCAAAAGCACCAGAATACATTTTTGTACCCTTCTCGGTGGAGGTGTACGGGGTATGGGGCGCGGAGGCCAAGCGCTTTATACGGGATTTGGGGAATAATGGTGCAGATCGCTGCACTGAATCGTACAGGTACAGCTTATCTCCTTAGCTATTCAGAGAGGCAATGCCGCAAGCGTTATGGGTACTGTACTGATCTGAGAATCCTTCCTTTAGAATCCTCAAGTCAGATACTTTTAAGATTTGGCCAATTATTTCGTCTAGCAACATAATTCTAATAAAATTATGTTAATTTGAACCCATTTGTTGTGTTTATTCAATATTGCAATATTAATTTGTAAATCCAGGTTCTACTTGGTGGAAAGGTTGACTAATGAATGAAAAACATCTTGTGGTAGATTTATTGTTTATTCTAATAAATATAATTTTTTTCAAAGTCTAACAATTTGGTTTTATTTAATAGTTTAATATCTTGATAAAATTGTATTATTAATCTTGATTTCAATTATGGTCCCATTCCTTCCATTTTGTTTCATAAATTATTTATAGTATAGTTTCAAGCTTTGATTTACGTAATGACTATTGAATTTTCTGAAAAGAGACCTATGTTAGAAGAATGAAATAATATAAAAAAATGTGGGGACAATCCCCAAGTTTGGAGCCCCACCATCGCTCCAAACAGCTCGTCCAAGGCTCCTCTACCCTGAGTCCTAGGTCCGAGGCATAACACCACCCAGCGCACTGTGATATGACGCTAACTACCCTAACAATCCAACTGGATCGTCAGGATTCTGATCATCCACGCGAAGCAGGATATCCCATCGAAATACTAAAACTACAGTAAAGACTGGGATTAGTGTATGTGGAGAGTGGAACTAACTAACCACAGTACAACCCAGACGGTGATGATGTCTCCCCCCGGTATGTTCATGCCCCGCGTTAAACCTAATTTCCGTGTGTTCCACATCGAAGAAACATCACATACCTAACCCAGGGTTTACAGGGTATTGGACTATTGCTATAGCCACCCATACCAGAGTTGGTCGTCGAGCCCGCCAGGCACACGAATCATACAGTCTTCCTTTGGGAAACAAGGCACTCCTACAAAATGAGCTCTTCCTGTACTCCCTCCGGGTAGACAGTGATCCGGCATCATCAAATCCCTAAGCATGTTTTGATATAAGTTAAACTGAAAATAATTAGCCAGCCCCACACGTCCAGGTGTGGAGTCTATACTAGATACGGGTATAGTATTAATGCTTGCATGGCCAGCCTAGATCAATAACGGTTTTAAAATGAGAGATATAAAGAGTTTGAAGGGCAATTTCCCTCCCCCCAGTCACTGAGTGACTTTAGTGCACCAACAAGGTCTCCGTATATCCTTCATAGCTCGCACTTGTGATGTGTAGCTAAATCTCTTTTCCGTTACCAACCCACGCGAGACAAGGATTATGAAGAGTAAACACTCATTTAAATATAAATTGAATACTATAATAGGATTACCCTGCATATTTCGAAGCAGAACATAAAAGAAGTAAGTATGACAAATGATTACTGAAGGTAATCCTTAAATAAAAGTGAAGAATGATGATCAAAATCGAGAAGATACGGGATATTTGTATCTAAGCTAGTTTGGACCAAATATTTATGATTTAAGATCTTAAGGGAAAACAAAATCATCGAGTATTCAAAACCAAGAAAGCTGGGAGAATTTAGCGTAAACAACACTAGCTAAAACTCGATGTTTATTTAAAAGAGGGCTCAAAAGGAAGTATAAAAGAGAGATTATTGTAAATACTTAAATATTCGGAACCTATAATGAAAAGAAACTAAACATTATAAATTCCATTCCATTTTGTTTTCAATAACCCACTTTTAGTAAAATTATTGAAGGTGGATTCACACTGAGTCAAAAGTATAAATTTAAGTATGATAAAATACGACATAAGTTTTATCAAGAAAATTAAAAGAGAATCTTATAAGGTTTAGATTCCTGTATGATTCAATGAAGATTATTTAAATTATCTAACTACTTTAGGACAACACACATAAAGTTCAGAGGTCCCCCAAGGTCAGAGTGCCGTACAACCGTCGCAGCCTTGCGGGCGAACGTCGAAAACACACCTTACAAGAAGCAACCCACGAACGAATGTAATGTCTCCATCAAGAATATTCTTCCTATTGATTCAGGACATTTCAAATTTATTCCTTATAAACAATTTAGTGTCACTAGATTAAACTAGAATGTCTCTACACAAAAGGAAGTAAGTTTATTGTAGTAAATGGTATGATTGCACTCTTTTTAAGAATATTTATTAGAATATATTTAATTCAGAAATTGTATCAAAGAAAATATAATATTAGTACAGTTGAAACTGAATTAAACTGAAAGGAGCTATTTCCTAGCAAAGTTATTTTAGTACTTGCCTTAGCCCAACATTAGAATTATGTAAGGATCTTTCAGCTCTACTTAGTTTAAAACGAAAAACTTTCTTTAACATATTTAAACTTTGGAATACAAGAAAAGTGAGATTATAGAATTCCAAATAAACCAACAAACACAGATATAGTTTAAATTCCCTAGAGAAATGATTTAATAATTATTTTTACCACTTTTTCACTTTGAATCACAATCAACATTTTATACTGATGTCCGCGGATCTGGCATAACAGTCTTTGTCGTTTGTTCAAATATTCTAAATTTCAAAAAATTTTGACATAAAAATTGTTTTATTAGAAAACACTAGAATTTTAGGTTTAGGGCCAAACTTTTATATTATTTTCTAAAAAAATTAATTATTATTTCTTTAAATATTTAGTTCCATTTAGATTTGGTTTTGATTTATTTTTTATTAAATGATTCAAAAAATGATACAAAATTCAG
The DNA here is from genome assembly GCA_947532105.1 of Athrips mouffetella. Taxonomy (NCBI): domain Eukaryota; kingdom Metazoa; phylum Arthropoda; class Insecta; order Lepidoptera; family Gelechiidae; genus Athrips; species Athrips mouffetella. The sequence goes on from OX383963.1 coordinate 21,699,068, forward strand.
AAAAGTGTCTAGCTGTGAGTAAATTCATATGCAAAATGACTTGTCTGTTGATTATTTGACAATAATGACAACTGTCATCTAGGTTTACTTTTTTCTCACACTTGATTGATTAAAGAAGATTTCATTTATCTAATAATATTTCGGAAAGCAAATTTTGTTTTACAAATCTAAATCATTTAAAATCAAAGAATCTAGACCACTAGCTTTTGTAGAACATATTAAAAGGAGGCTATGCAAATATCGAAAATAAAACCCGTTGTGAATTCATATGACGACAAATGATTTTAGTCAATCACAAATGATCGAAAGTGAATTAAGTGCAAAGCCCTTATGTTTTATCCCAAAATTGTAATACTTATTCCTGCTGAAAAAAGAAACAAAAGTAAAATAAGTTTGTCTTACCATAATATACTTCTGTAATTGTATTCTACTTTGAACATAATTTGCGTTTGAATTCAATTTTTATTGTTTATTATTCCATAGTTGTAATTATTATCATCCTTGAATTCCTGTTTAGAGAAAAAAAAACATGTCCCTGCCTAGCTACACGCGGATAACCTTAACAAAATTTAAATAAATTTGGGTATTCTTAAACTAAGAGATAAGGAGTTCATTTATTATTACCTACAAATAACAACACAAAATATCAAACCCAATAAGTGATAATTCTCGCAGAGTTATTAATGTTTACAAAAATTTTATTAAGAAGGAATATTATATTTCTTAAAGTATCACACTGTATAATTTTCTTCTGATCTTGTTCGATGATTTGTGGAAACTGTGAAAATTCTTCAATTAACTCTCATACATCCGATAGTGACGATATAACTTCTTCTATGTTAATTTAAAAATCACAATCTGAAAAAAATATAAAATCTATTAATCTACATTTCCCATTATTTAAAATAAACGAAATGAATCCAAATCAATTATAAATATAGTGAAGAATAAAAAAAAACATTCCAACTAAATACATATTCCAACAATTTCAACCTTAGTAAATTTCAAATACTTACGAACTGTTAGTCTGGAACTCCCCTAATTTATACCTACACTTTTCTATCGCGGGCTATGAAAGTATTGTATAAAACTTACTGAAGTCCAGCCTCTGTAGTCCAGTGGTAAGAGGACTCGGCTCTCGATTCAGAGGTTCTGGGTTCGATTCCCAGTGGGACACACTTCAACCTTCAGACATACAAAAATCGGAGTTATGTTTAGGGCTGATTCCCAGCTCAAACATCAAGGATTGGATGTATCTTCCTGATATCCAGACTTGGCTAGAAAATACTTTTAAGGATCTGAAAAAAAAATTATTAGTCTCCGCGGAAGAGGTATCACATTTCACACCGATGTTGGACAACCATTTTTCACTTTGAGGCATCCACATCACGCGACGACCCTCCTAAAACCACTTAACAATCAAAGATATAAAATAAAACCCCATTTAAAATTAAAAATCCCTTCTATCTTTTCTCACAACTGAAAGCTAACTGAAAGCTCTTGTAATTTTTTTCTTTTCCCTATCTGGCTAATCTCCCTGACGTTTCATAACCGCTCTCTAACCGCTCTCGAACCGCTAACTCCCCATCAACAAAATAATATTTTATATAAAAAAATATATGTATTTTAGGGTTCCGCAAGTGCACAGTACGTTTGCATCGGGTACAATGCGGGGCGGTCTTTTCGTCTAAAGCTTGTTGAGAATCCAATATTTTAAATTCAAATGAAAATTCGATTTCTAACATGAGTCATCATTCACGAATTTAAAAGCATTTGCATTGACATCAGAATCTTATATAAATTAATTAATGGGCCTTTGTTTATAACTAATTGTCATGACGTCAATATTTTTCACCAAATGCAATGTTCAACTTAAAACAAATAATACAATTTCATGTAAATGCCTGCGAAGGCAGTTTTCAGTGAGGCTAAATTTATATGTTCAACTCCTATGTACCTGATTACTTTACATGAATAAATGAATTATGAATTAAAAACTTAACTGGGATCATAACAAACTATAACCGCACCTCAAATTTCGCAATTTTTAAAATAAAAAATAGCACTTGACTCACAAAATTCTTTCTTAAAACAGTTTTTTAGTGTTCACTTTGTAATTGAAATTCTTGCTTACGGCTCACTTTCACTAAGAGAAAATAATTTTAAATTCTGCTTCTATAATTATCAGATAACTCTACAATATATATATATAATTTTTCCTTTCATGATTGTGCATATATTATATATAATATATGCACAATCATGAAAGGAAAAATTTCACAGTCACTCCCGCTCATGTTAAAAGCTTATTTAACTGTTTACATTTATTTATAACAGTCTACCGAACTCTTAAATTAACCAATAAATAATATTATAATTTTTTTTTCATACAAATTCACAGCTTTAAAACTATAGGTAAACTAAACACCTATCTGGAACGTACTGCGAAAAATTACTGATATATTATTTCGTCCCATACAAACTTTCTTGATTAATTAAAACTAGATTTTTTTATCCGGTTACGTAATAGTAGATTAGTAGCCAAGGGCTGTAAGGCATCAATTGCAGCCCGAGATATTTAGGCGTACGAGCGCAGCGAGGGCGCCTATAGTTCGAGGGTGCAATTGATGCTTACACCCGAGCTAACTACTCTGCTTTACATCTCGATTGTGAGGTAAGTAGGTCCTAAATACCACCAAATTGTAGGTGACCCGCCGGACCAACGAATCTATTCTGCAGGTCATAGGAACCCGAGACAGACTGTCGGCGTTAGTGACTCGTAGGACCCTCCGCTACTTTGGTCACATCAGCAGGAAAATGCCGGATAACCTAGAACGAAATATCTTGCTAGGGAGAGTAGAGGGTACAAGACTTCGTGGACGAAGACCAACGCGTTGGATGGACCAAATTACGAGCGCCCTTAATATGTCCTTCCAGGATGCTCTCAGACTGGCGCAAGACAGAAGTACCTGGCGATCAACAATTTTAGCCAAGACGGCACCTGTCATTGTGGGTCACGATCCTCAGAACTGAGGGAGCGACTAAGAAGAAGAAGAAGAAGTAGGTGACCAATTAGCGCTCTAGGGTAATAATGTAGCTAGAAAAGCCCTAGGGCGGTAAGTAATAAAAAAAAACACTTCACTCTTTCAAAACTTAATTACTTACCGCCCTAGGGCTTTTCTAGCTACATTATTACCCTAGAGCGCTAATTGGTCACCTACAAGCCCCAATTGGGGGTAATAAGGACCTACTTACCGAATATGAGAGATGTAAATATATTTGTTTTCAGCCTATATTTCCGGTAAGGTCGTTTAATGCACAGTGAACTCTTACGCACTTTAAAGTAGGGCCAACATAAGAAGTCTGTTTTGACGTTTCCTTAACACCAACGCACAGGGTTCATTTTTCTTTGCAAGTCGTAATTTTTCCTACCTTTGACAGCTGTCACAAAGGACCTATTACGATGACTTTACTTTACACCTGTTTACAACTTTCTGTCAAGTATTTTACACAATAGCGGAATTCCCGCGTCGGACCGATCCGCAACCACAAAGCAAATGTCATAAGTGACAAGACCTTACGGTAAATTTGACAGACTTGACGGGAAGATCCGTCGCGGATCGTTCCGACGTGTAATTTCCGCAGGTGTGTCACTATCACTACGATAAGACCACATAAGAGCCAGTTTAGTAGAGAAGTTATGAACGTTATGTAATTTTTGTGGTGGAACCATTTACTTAATATATAGATGGAACGTGATTTTTATTTTTGTTTCGGATGAGCCGTATTGTCCAAAGTATTTAAAAACAACGGTTAACACCTTTTAAACATCGTTTTGAGCATACAACACGTTACATGCTAATTATTAGTACCTATCCCGCCAAAATACGTCATCATTTTGTATTCAGACCGGTTTTGACTTCATAACTTTCTGCGATAGAATGCTAACCTCTAGCTAGTTATCTAGGTGAGCAGAGGTCAGGTTTTACTCAACGACTGGCTTAGTTTAGCGAAATATAAAAATTTTATAATTTGCATCTGAAATAGAAAGATATATTTTTATTTTATTTTTTTAATAAAGTTTTGAATGTGTGGTGCTGGCAAAGAATAGCACCAACCTATATCCAGGTGGACCGACGATCTGGTCAAGGTCGCGGGAACCCGCTGGATGCGAGCCTAGCAGGACCGGTCGTCATGGAGATCTTTAGGGGAGGCCTATGTCCAGCAGTGGACGTCTTTCGGCTGATATGATGATGATGATACCCGTAGGTGTCTTAAGAAACAACTGAGATATCCAAATAGATGATGAGAAAAAATAAAATGGATTATGCCAATGAATAGGATGAAATTCCTAAATCGATTTTTTTCCGTCTATAAATTCATCTCTCGGGCTCAGAAATATTATGTTTACGAAAATGATTGCATACTATGAGTTGAGCGATTTAATTTTCCGATAATTTCAATTGTAATTTTGAGGTATACGGCGATCCAAACACTAAATAAAAAATAAACTCAAATATGCAAAGGATTGATGAAGGTTCAGGAAGCAAGGGAAGTATGTCAAGATCGTAGCAGGTGGAGAACTGTGGTCTCTGCCTACCCCGACGGGAACAAGGCGTGATGTTATGTATGTATGTATGCAAAGGTATAGAACCTTGAAGAATCATACGATTTCAGGATATGACAAATCGTCGCTTCAGACCGGATGTAAATTTTTGCATTAGGTGTTTTTGCATCACGCCGACATTTGTTGCGTTTTTTATCGATAATTGTGTATGCGTGTTTGGACTGAGTTTGATTTCGCAACATTGGGAAAGTTAGAGATGACCCTACCTTGTTCACCTGATCTAACTTGTACTGAATATTTCAATCTCACCTTTTCTGCAAACGAAAGACATCGCAGCAAGCGCGGGATGTACAGGGTGTAAAAGACAGTGTAACAAAAACTGGAAGGGCGTGCTCAGTCAACGAAACTGGACAACTATCATGCACAAAGAAAAATTTTTTGGAAACCAAAAAATGTTGACTCTCCATACAAACTGCTCACTTTGATTGACCTGTTTGTTACAGCCTTTTTTTTATTTCCCAAGAATGTTTCTTTAGGAAAGTTGTTCAGTTTCGTTGACTGAGCACGCCCTCTCAGTTTTCGGTGCACCGTCCCTTACTAAATTGCAACGTAGCCATTATGGTGAGGTAAAGAGACTTTTATCCTGCATGTTTAGAAACAATCTCACATTATTATACAGGATGTTTCGTTGTGCATGAAACTGAACATTTTCAAATGTAAAATTTTGGCGTGCGCTATCATATCATGCAGTTTCTATCGAAAGTTATTAATTTTTAATGTTATACCTATATCGCTAGAAAGTTGTTCAGTTTATTGGGCAGATTCGCATCCTTATTGTTATTAAACACACTGGAGGCATAGATTTGCTGTAGGTATGATTTCATGGGGATCACAGAATATACAGCGTGTTACGGAAAAGTGTGATAATACAAAAGGGTGTGAATCTGCCCATGAAACTGAACAACTTTTCCCAAGAAACATAAATCATAGAACAAAATAAATTTTTGACCTCCCATAGAATCCCATAGAATTTTTGATCTCTTGCAGAGATAAGCCCGCCTTTGTAAATGTCCTCTTGTATGTAATTCTCTGTATGTTAATTGTGCAATAAAGAATATAATAGAAACTGCATCAGCTGATAGCGCATTTCGTATGGGAATTTTAATTTGGTTTTTCGTATTTCGTCCTATCTTCCTCGGGCATATTCATTGACATCACCCACACCCTTCAGTATTATCACACCTTTCTGCTATACGTTGTATAAGTATACAAGTTTATAGGGATAGGTACGTTAAAAAGTGAGATAAACCTACTGGTCCCGTTACTTCTGTCTTTTTATACGTGATTCAGACAGTGAACGGACGCCTTTCTATACCAAAATAAAAGTCTATAACCCGCCCAGTCAAATAATTGACCCCGACTTACTTTTTCTTACAAAAATATTTGAGCTGGTAGATTCACCATGAGATCTAAACGGTGATGTTGCCATTCTAGAATTTGTTTACTCTTATTATTTTTACTTATTCATTTACTTATCATGATTTTTCTATTCTACTCTGCTCTACATATAAATTAATCCGAGTAAATAATGTTTATGTAAAAAAAAATTACAATTTAGTGACGAATTAACAATTCATCATCATCATATGCTTGAAGCTTGTCATTGGCCATTAATGACCCACATTGTTTACCACTTTGTAAATGTAGCTATAAGCTCCCCTAATATAATAAAATAAAAATAAAATAAATAAAATATTGTGTAGGTACTTACATGTTAAACATCATAAGAATGCCCATTACTGGACAAAAACGTTCCCTCAGAATTTTCACAATAAAATGTGGTATGTTTGGGGAAAATACGATTGTCACCACGCTTCTTAACATTGGGTGGTATTAACATAATAGATCGCGGTGTAGAAGTATGACATGCTGAACCACCTTGCTGCTTATCTTTCAGCTCCAGATCCCTGAGTCTCCCTCTATGACATCATTTTGTTCTATTCTTAGGTGCGTCGCATAACCTCTTTACACAATTTACATAGGTAAATATCATCCTGTTAACTGGATGATCGCAATTAACAAAAAAAATACACTAGATACACACATTCTCTTTTAGTTTAGGCTGGCGAAAATAATTAGTTGCACCCCAGTGAAAGTGGCTTAAATTAATAAGCTAAAACATATTATTATGTAATGCTAAATAATTAACACACAATAGACACAATAAATATAGCGACACACCTGCGAATTTTTCTGACGCGTTGAGTTCCGCTCATTACACTCGCAACACTTTTAAAGTTGCATTTGTCGGAATTTCCACTGGAATCATACTTGACAGATTTATTGGTCAAGCATTTTTCCGCATTGGAACTTCCGCGAGTGACAATAAAACTAAAACTAGATAAAACTCCTTTAAATTTGCTGACACTTTGTCACCAAGTAGTGTTAGCTACTTTTACTAAGTTTCTGGTTTTTGTATTCCTATGGTTATATTATAATTTCTTTACTTCAAAAGATTACATAAATTATTAAAACTGTATCAATAATAAGACGACTTTCTTTCGTTAATCACTCAAAAAAACTGACTGGAACCCTGTAACATTTTAACAACGTTATTTTCTATTCAGACTAAAATATCATCAGTCATACTCAAAACGCTTTTGGCATGTTACTACATGACGTAATAGGCCTAGTTTTCGTTAAAGAAATCTTATGTCAGTAAAGTTTCGTTCACACTTTGGTTGAGATACATTTTTAAACAACAAAAAACCCGAAGCAAGGAGGTCTTGTTCTGACAAAAAACCAGGGATCTGGCAGTCTAGATAACGTACGATTCGACAAAAGCGAATGTTATGAAATGTATGGGATGACATTTGTCAAATTATATTCATTATATCATCCCATACATTTTATTAGATTTGGTTTCGTGAAGTGTCTTTGATACATTTTGTCGTTTATTCCAACGCTTACCAACATATTTTGCAGCTATGTCAAAAGCAATTGGATAAAGCCATCAGAAAAAACAAGTTTGTAAAACAATGTTGCTCTTTCCGTCAAACATACTCTGGGTTGTGTCATCGCTGCAAAATGAGTTTGTAAGCGTTGAAATAAACGGTTTCCTATTTTTTTAAGCGTTCATGAAATAATTTAAATTGCTCTATATTTAAGTGATTGTATTCTTTTTTGCACTAGAAATATATATATTTTTTAAATTTATTATTCGCATACAACAACAGCTATGTCTAGAATGATAATTTTCTCCCAAACTTCGCAGAAGTTTACCGGGAGATTAGCTGCTGCGCATACATATATTTAGCAGTTGCAGTATATTTAGGTGTTCTTTTATACATACATATACAAGAAAGGAATAAAATATAGGTAAGAAGTAGGTACAGTCAACTCCAGGAGGACAACCACGCAAACAGGGTATCGTACTGGTAATATATGATATAACTGTCACGTCTTTAATGTATTGAAATATATTAAAATATTTATCAGATGGATCCGATATCTATTGATAGGCAGATACTTCGTCTATTTAGACATTTGTCATAAAACCAAAACTTCCTCAGTTATAGCAATCAGTGAGCGATGTGACATAGAGAATGGTCACATCGCTCACTGATTGAATTATATGCTTTCTGTAAGGTTTACAAGACCAGTGAGAAAGCACCTTAACCACACATTTATTGGATTCTATAATAGGAAGCAAGAATAAAAACTCTCGACAAAAGGATCAACTATAATATTAACTATGTTAACTAATTAAAGGGAACCTAAAATCGACACTATGTTTGTTTGTTTGTACCGATTTCAACGGGGTTTTCGATTAAAACAGGCTTGTTTCATTGCTTTTAAACTTTGAAAATAAGTTTTACGTAGATGTTTCAAAAATGCATTCATGTATCTTCTATATGAATTATAATGACATAAAGCTTTAAAGCTTTAAGCTATTTTGAAAAATTCCATACTCCACACAGTCAAAGTCGTTTGCAACACTAGTCTTGATAAAATTATTTCGTAAGTGAATGGTGTTTTCTTCGTGCGTTCTCCAATCAAAAATTATGCTCTTGAGAGTTATTTATTATTATCTAATTTGTGGCTATGCTCGCTATGATGTAATGAAAGAATTAAAATACTAGAGTTAACTGGCAAATTTTATAGAAAGTATTTTTATACTTGCTTATAAGTTAACCTAGGTAATCAAAGTGCTAAAAAGATATTATACAAAGTTTTGTTCCAATAAAGGCATGGGACCACAGGAACATCATACTAAAAAAGTAAGGTTACTCGTACCGCATATTTTTTTTATATCTAATGCCAACTCTCACCGTCAACAGTAACATGGCAAAGCCTAATTTAGGATTGCGTCTGGTTTGGCTCCTGGAATTTGAAGATCAGATTGTGGAGCTGGTTGTGCAGTCAGTTTTCCATGAAACTAGTCAAATCTTCCAGATTACGCAGCGTACGGTTAGGTAGAAACGGATTAAGGCTAGGCCCTGGTAATTGCCCTAGCTGCTAGGGCAATTACTAGGATTAAGGGTGGGTTTTCACCAGCGATGTAAGCTGTGAGAATTCCAACCATTAGTAGTGCTCCATTTTCCTAGCTTGTCAAATGCGCTGTTCTTATTGGTTTGAATTTTCCAGCTCATAGCTTAGCTACTTCGTACAGGTCTTATGGGAAATTACCCTTATGATGGATGACGATCCAGTGTCACTGGGTTGGGCAACAATTGTGAAAGCAAATATTAAGTAGTAGATGTTTTGGTGACCGAGGGCTGGTAACACTTGTGGTCTGACAGTTGAACATAGGCTTTTGTAAAACGATCTGTGGTGGGAAAAGTTGTCGGCTAAGGTTATTTACATTGTAAAACTATTTAAAAGTAATTAAATATGTTTCTGTGTTATATTTTGGGTTGTTAATGATGACTATGATGAGCCTCTAGCAACATTGTTCATCTACCGAGCTGGACTAAGTTTTCAATTGGTTAATTTTAATCAGGCTAAAATACTGTATCAAGTATCAAGTTACACTTTCACAGTATAGTTGTAATAAGCAGTTGTAGGTAGTGATTTTATTGACGTCATGCTGACACTAATTAGTGATTCTTCGATCAGGGTATCAGTGTTTGTGGAATTTTCTTTTAGGTTGAGGTATTTTTGTTATTGTCCGGGAGGTTTTTGCAGTTCACAGTTTTACCAGTATCTATACATAAAATATTCAAATATTTTATATGTCGGTACTGTTGACATTGTGTGCATAAAAAACCTATACTTCTAAGTTGTCATCCAGAGACGTCTCGCTAGCACAGGGCCAGTAAAACCAAGTTCTAACCTTGGTCTAGCTCTGTCACCGGTCATAATTACCTGTCACCGGTCATAATTACCTGTCACCGGTCATAATTACCTGTCACCGGTCATAATTACCTGTCACCGGTCATAATTACCTGTCACTCAATTTTTCTCATCACGGGCACAGACCAAGACTAAATGTAGTGCTAACTTATTACCGTGCTAGCGAACTGAGTTAGACGAAGGTTAGACCTGGGTTTTGCTGTCCCCATACTAACAAAACATATCTGATTAACACCCCTAAGGTTGACTATAACTAAGGTAACTTACACTCATCAATGACCCTACCACAGATAGCGAGCATAGTACCTTTCTTACTCTAAAGAATTATTTTGTAAGGATTGATTGTCCAGTATAATATTTGATGAATAAAATATTATGTTGTCTTCCTTGGTTAGTAAGATCTAAGATCATAGTTAGTTCCTATACTGACTCTCGACCTAGTGCCTTCTATTTCAAGTGCATTATGGTTCCATGAACTTGTTAATAACAAGCCGGTTGACTTTGCATTGATAATTATTATGTACTTCTGAAGGTCTGTGACGTACTTGGTTCGTTGATATGATGAATTAATAAAAACAAGTAGATTTATTTTTTTATTTAAAGATTCAAATTTTTTACAGAGTTTCATATTCTTATGTCTAAAGGCTGCGGAAACCATATGGGCTTAAATGCAGCCAGAATACTAACTATCATAATAACTAAAGTTTATGTCAGTAAGTATATTCCTTTATTTTTGAGCGAAAAGTTAACAACTAATTTTATTCTTCGAAACTAAGAAAAAAATTATTTGAATCTGTTTGTGAAGCGATGTAGTTTAGCTGACGTCATTAAGAGATTTTAATATCCAACAATGCATAAACGATTTTTTTTTTTTGTCCATGAAACCTTATAGACTGCTGCATGTTATCCTACGTCATCGAGTACACGAAATTTGCAACTTTGTAGCGATAGTAGTGGCCTACTAGGTCCACAAAACGTTGGTCTGCCAATCCGAAACCTGGCAGGTTTTGTACAGTCGAACCGCAAAGTGGTTAAGTGACAGATTACACCAATGAAATCTATTCATAGAAATAGAAGGTACCTAAACAAGTAAAAAACAACAGGTCTGCCTTGCATCCTATTGGCAGTTTCCCTAGTCGGACCACAAATGTGGTCTGATGTGATTGGACCACAAATTTAGTCGGACTGGTGAAACTGCCAAGAGGATGCAAGGCAGACCTATTGTTTTTAACTTATATAGGTACCTTCTATTTCTACGAATAGATTTCATTCGTGTAATCTGTCACTAAACCACTTTTCGCTGCGACTGTACAAAACCTGCCAGGTTTCGGATTGGCAGACCAACGTTTTGTGGACCTAATAGGCCACTACCATCGCTACAAAGTTGCAAATTTCGTGTACTAGATGACGTAGGATTACATGCAGTGCCCTTAAAGTCTATCAGAGCAATGCGTCAAACGGGCTTTTCGCGCGAAAATCGTGTTACTCTATGCTTGAAACTGATAAATTTTAAAATGTTTGTTAAGTACATGCTCTTTTTAGGGTTCCGATACCAAAATGGTAAAAAAAGGAACCCTTATGGTGCCGCTCTGTCTGTCTGTCCGTCTGTCTGTCACATCTCTATATCTCAGCAACCACTCATGCTATCGACCTGAAATTTGGAATAGTTTGAGAATATAAATGCCCAACTTAATTGCACATGAAAAATTTTTGAAAAAGTATGATTATTAATGTAAAGGGGGCCAAAATAGGGGGGGCAAAATTTCAAATTGTCGCTACTAGTTTGAATGGGGTATCATATGAAAGGGCTTTACTTGTACATTTTAAAATATATTTTTGTATTTTTTTAAGTTTCTTAGTTTTCAAGTTATGATGAAAAATGTCAAAAAAAATACCATTCCCCCCCTTATCTCCGAAGTTTGAGTAAGGAAAAATCTGAATTAATTACAGTTGACAGAAGTTTATGTAAACTTTACAGCAAAAATAAAACGATCTTTCTAAGTTGCACAGTTTTTCAGAAGTCTGCAAAAAACCTTTACAAACAAATTTAGTTTTGCGGTCCTGAAAATGGACTTTTTTGCTTCCAAAAATACTATAGGTATATCGGAACCCTCGGCGCGCGAGTCCGACTCGCACTTGACCGGTTTTTTTTTTGAGGTTTCTGCAAAATCTTTTCTTTTTATATTGTAATTCTTTATTAATTTCGAGCTACTTGTAAACGAGAAAAAAAACAACAATGTGTAGGTAAATTAAAAACAAAGTAACAAAAATCCTGCCAAATGCGAGTCTGATTCGTGCATCGAGGGTTCCGTATCACTAAGATAAAATACCGTCTAAATCAGGGACGCACAGTCGCGAAGATGTGTAAATTGAAAAAACTGGCCAAGTGCGTGTCAGGCCACGCGTAGGATAGGGCTCCGTAGTTTTTTTACGATCTTTTATCGCAAAGCTGATTTTGATAAAGTATTTCACAACGTCCATAACATAAACTTTTTACCTCCTATTGCTCAGCGAGGTCCTAGCGACTGATTGTTATGTTTATTATTTTCAGTTTTACAGCTTTAGCTCATTAAACTGTGAAGTTTTCTTAGTTGTGATAGTTTCCTTTTAATTTCATTATTTATGCTACTTCTGTGAATTTTTTCATAGTTCCATTGACAACCGTTTAGCTGGCAGGGGGCACCACACTCATCTCCAACAAAAAATCTGCGCTTTCAAGCTAAATATTTTGCAAACGGATTCTCAAATTGAAAAATGATATACGAAGGCTCACATTGTTTTTTAAAGAGCTATCTAACGACACTTCACACGATGGGGTAGACAAGAAAACAAATTCACCCCACTTTTCTTGTTGGGGCAGGCAGGTACCCTAAAAAAAAATGTTTTTCCAAATTTTATTTTACTACTTTGCCGGCGTAGATAAAATGTACTTATGTCCAAGTTATGTCCATACAAAATTACAACTTTCTAGTATTAAGGGTCTCTGAGCTAAGCAGCGGACAGACAGACAGACGGACATGACGAAATTGTGAGGGTTCCTAGTCGACTACGGAACCCTAAAAACTACAACCAACCATAAAACTACTACGGTTCAAAAGATACAGTCCTTAGACAGACAGACGACGTAGGATTAGGTTTAGTAATAGAGGTCCCTTGGCACCCTTTGGGTACGGAACCGTAAAATGTACAAATTTTCTTATAAGTGCCGTTATCTTGAAAGGAAAAACAAAGTAGACCGAGCCTTGATCATGAATATTTGGCATTGACTTCGAACCGTAACTTTACTTTCCGCAATCTGTAACGTAACGAGAAGTGAGATGTTACGAAATACCGTTACGTAAATAGCTGTTAGAAGTAGCTGTTACTCTTCAAAGTGATTGGTCTAACTTACTTTTAGGTCATTATTTTTAACTACAGATCCGGCCGTGGAATTATAATAATTTGCACTAAGTATATTTCCGGTTTCCGCATTTGTTTTTAATTAAAATTAGAGGCATATTTGGTATATTTTTTTAATTCTATAAATTGACTGAAACTTTTGTGGAATATCACGATTAACTATGTTTTATTACAAATTGACTAAAATAAAATTGTCCATCATTACGCAAAGTGAGACCACGAACAAAAACTAAAAGCCTTTTTATAATCTATTTATAATCAAAAATAAAACCTATCCAAAAACATAAGTGAGACCCTATACTAACTAGTACGGTAAGTATAAAAGCTATGCCGAGTTTCACTTTCGCTGTCACGTAACAGAATTTTTGACTGTAACAAGAAGAAACAACTTTATCGTTTTTGTTACTTAAGACTTAATAAAAAAAAATGTGTTAGATACTTAGGTTGGTTATGTTGGCACCCTTAATGTAGCTTACACTGTGGAAGACATTCTATACTATTAATCGAGCAATATTTAAGTATTTGCAAACGGTTTCTTGAAAACAGCACTTTCGATGAAACTTACTATACGGGGGTTTTTGGGGGCGAAGAATCGATTTAGCTAGGTTTCATGTCTGGAAAAAAAATTATAATTTTTTTACCGCCTAGGTACTAAGTGTTTAAGCTACCTACTTAATTGCCTCTTACGGCTTGGCCCATCTTGCTGCAAAATATCTAAGCAGCGTGCGGGTTTTTAATAAATTGAACTGGACTTACGCACCGAGAGTTTCGTATCACTAAGGTAAAAATACCGTCTTAGTTATAGACTGGTATTAAATGCGTGTGAGTCAGACACGCACTTGACCAGTTTTTGTTCTTTGTTGTATTATCCTTTAGCTTTTGCACAACAATTTCCATGCTTGGAATTGTTCACTTTTTTGCATAGAGCTAAAACACAAAATCGAGCGAAAATCGCCTCAAATAACGTTTTTAGTATAGAAGCCCCTATATATTATATATTTTTTATAATTTAATAACAGAAATACATAATTTGTGAAAATTTCAACTGTCAACCTCTTGCGGTTCATGAGAAACAGCCCGCTGAAAGACAGACAGATATTCAAGGCATGTTAATAGGGTCCTGTTTTTCAGCCTTTGGGTACAGAACCTTAAAAACGTTCTAGTTTTCTTACCATTACCCATCACAAGTCCAGTTCCCGGCCATGGCCAGTATTACTTAACTTATGTAATCGTAAAGAAAGAGAAATCATCACTAAGACACGAACGGATTCTTTGGTTTGCTCTCTACATTTTTAACGTCCCATGAAACGTCCACTTCAGGACAGGGAGCTCCCTCCAAAACTCCAGAAAAAATGCGTGGTACCTTGGAGGGGATTTACCATAGTCACCACGCATGTAAGCGTTGTGGCTGGCAACCGTTGTTGTTAGTGACCGCAGTATGTTAGATGGTACGATACACAAAAAGATCCTACTGCCCATCCTCTGGTTTATAATATAAGCTCTTGGTCGCCTCCTTCGACACCCACGAGTAGAGATGAGTTGGTACTATTCTTTGCTGGCACCACACGGTTGAGCAACCTCTCTACATTACAGAGGATAAACTGGTTTTGCCTTAAGTAGGTAGAGGTCATCTGCTATCATACAACTCCATAATAATTTATAAAAGGAAGTGGTGACGTTGAAACATAGATATCGTAAGGTAATATTTTTTTGACTTTCAGTGGTCATCCACCAATATCATCAGTTATATTTTTTGGTCCTTACCACTCTTGGCACCTGCTACTATACTGTCACACCAATAAAGCTGCTGTCACACCTGCCTAAATCCAAGGCTAATTCGGCATACATTGTAGGAAGGTTTGATTCTGTCAATCCAAAATCCTTTATTCAACCACAATTCAACAACAAAAAAGTTTAAATGTATGCCGAATCAGTCTTTGAATTTAAGAAGGTCTGATAGCGGATTAAGATAGAAAAGCGTTGCCCACCCTGCACACTAAGATGGTATGTCCCATGTCCCTAACTAAATGGTTTATTTATTTATTTATATTTTGTGTATAGGAGGCAACGCGAAGGGCCCTGCGTTGCGCCAATCCTTACGATCCTATGCTAGTTTCCAGTCCTCCCTAGGATTTACCAGAAGATAGTACGATATTAGCCTATTTTCTTTGCAATTTATAAGTAGAACTCAGACAAAATTTAATGTAAAAAGTATCTGGACGATCGAGCTTCACTCTATAATAGCCTCCTCAACCTGAAAATATCATTGGGTGAGCAAGCTATGCTTGCTACCCGCCAACAAATGGCGCGTCTAAAACGCAATTGCTTAAAAATACGGAGAAAATGAATTTTCCCAGATATGAGACCTAAATTTTATCGAAATCGTTAGGGCCGTTTTCGAGAAACCTTTTACAAATATATGTACAAATATTGCTCGTTTAATAGTATAGGATGTAACTAAACTCAAATATAATTTCCTACCTGTCAAATAAGATAATAAATTACACTAATTTGAAACACTTACTTTTAGATAGACTCATGACGCTTCAAACCTTTCTAGGGCATTAGGTCGCACAGAAAATGTTTCAATAGTTAGGATTTGTACACACTGACCGGAAGGATACGAACCATCAATCGTTTTTACACTCCAGCATGTCAGTCAGTGTCAGCAATATATTTACAGGAGGTGAATTTTCTTCAACTAGCGGTATGTGTAATAAAATATTGTACTAGTTGTATTCATCCCTTGACAAAATTTTGAAGAACCTACTAAAATTACCAAAAAATCTCGCCATAAAACAGTGTGAAGTTAAAGCAACGAATACGTACTATACGTTATGTTTCGCTATAAGTTTCTGTTCGTATGCGTTTAGCTAGTCCGTATAATACCAATAACTGGTTTGCCTACACGCAACACTCTATTTATTTACTTATTCTAAACCTTACACAGATAGAAATAAGGAATGACGTTAAGTGTAAAGTAAACACAAAAACGGATTTTCGAGCAAATTTATTAGAAGTTCTGCAACTATGTTTCGCAAGTTGTGTCTAAAAGTCTTTGCACTTATTAGGATAGCGACGAAACACGTACTTGGGAGGTGGAATGATGAACTTGTAACAAAAAAAGGTTACCTTCCCATTGTAAAATAAACTGCATAATAAATTTGTTTTCTTGTAGTTCCTTAGGTGGGACAAGTTGTTCAGTTTCGTGGGCACATTCCCAAGCTTCAGTCTTAATAACCTTTGTTTTACATCTTGTAAAGGGCTAGTTTTCTGTAGCCGTTAGATGTCTCAAATACTGTTTCCCTTTTTGTTTCCTGTGTGACTTCGACGCAGTCTTCTTTAAAGACATTGAGTTCATCTCTCCTACACATTCGAAGTCTTCTTTGACAGAGGAGAGATATTTTATTAAGATTCTTTGCTGGCGCGGTAAAATACGATATTTTTTAACAAAACTGGTTAACCTAGGTTAGAGGCCATTTTGGTGGCTTCAAAACTCTGACAGTCAAGTTAGACTTCGTTTTTATGCACAGCAACTACTTAAATAATCACATGTACTTAAAATGTCCACACATCTTAATGAAATAAATTTTTGACTCTTGAACTTTATAAAAAGTGTTTGCACTTTGGAGACTTGGTGTTAAAATTATCATATTCCATCAGAAAACTCACATAGTCAGAAAAGTGTTATGTGCTCGGTCATGGGTGTGCGCCTAATTATATTTCGTAAGCTTCATTCGAAGATATAATTAACCAAGTAGTCCTAATTCTAGCCCGCGGCAACTAATCGCACATACTTTAGAGATTTTTTAAAGGTTTTGAACCAGTTTTGTTCATATCGTTAAAAAAAAGCGCGCCAACACAACACGCCACCTGGCAACCCTGGCGGTACTTTTACTCATTCTTTTTCTGTGCGTGGCAACGAAAGCACATAACGCGCTCTCAATTTTCAATATTTAATATTAGTTTTATTTTAATTATTATATGCTTAAATCAAGTTTAAATTCGTGTAAATTTAGTGTGGAAAGAAGTGCATTTTAGTGAAAAATAGCAATCGAAAAAAGCATACAATGATGTAAGGTGAGTAAAAAGCACGTGGCTAGCCTCCAAATTTTGGAGTGCTGGGATCTTCAGAACATAATTCAGGTGGGTCAAAGCTACTACTTTATTTTCATATTATTCAAAGTGTTAGTACGGATTTAGTGTGGTTCAGAAAGGCAGTAATTGTTCTATCTGGGAGGTTGGATGTAGTCCAACACGAAAGAAAATTCCGTCTGGAGGGTAACCGTGTGTTATCACGAAGACAAATTCGGTCTGGAGGCCAACCGCGTGTTGACACGACGACAAATTCGGTCTTGAGGCAAACCGTGTGTTAGCACAGACCTATAAATTGTATTGAGTTATGCAGGTTAGTGATCGATTGTATGTAGGTACACATGCATACTCAAGTTAAACCTGTCTTATTTATGTATTTTTTACAAGGTTATCCTCATTTTGAAAAACAATAATAAATAACCACAATCCGTCTGGAACAATTTTATACTACCTCAAAATGGTACTTGGTGATTCTTATAAAATGTGCAATTCGGAAAGTTGGACATGAGCCAACACGACCGTAGATACGTAATAATCATACAATTACAGGGTCCGGAGGGTAACCGTGTGTTATCACAGGGACTTAACGGAATTTTAGTTCGTAGCTGAGAGTTTACTTATAAACTATGTATAAACTAGACAATTACCTACCCACACAATAATAAAATTATACAGACTCATTTCATCATTCGTCAAGTTCTACCCACAAAAAGAAAAACAGATTTCATTCCGAAATCATTTAAAACAGCTTACTGACAACCCACGACCAATGTGCACTGGCCAATTGGTTTACGATTGTTTTAGTCGGTGACCCTTTGAAAACGATTGATTTAATTTACTATAATGTGTTCCGTAACCAAATACGAAACGGACAAGACAGATAGACCCATTACACACTTCAGAAGTCGTTCGAAGGGAAATAAATGAGTAAATAATTACTTTTGAATTTTAACTGGTGTACGGCAATCTCTCAAGCGAACTACCTACATATGCCAAAAATATGTAAACACACAAGTTTTTAGCTCTCATAGCTTAAATGAGATACATATTACGCATTAAAAGTCCGTAGACCATAATAACTTTGAAAATATTATAAATTTATCAGGGCACTGACAAATTCTAGCCAAAATATGGCTGCTGTTATCGATTTTGAAATAAAAACTTAAATAGTCTGGAGGCTAACCGCGTGTTAGCACGTGGACGTGTTATTATTAAATCGACGTTCAAGCATCGTTCAACAACAATGTTCGTATTTCTATAGGCCATTGACATATCCATCTTGCTTGCTGGATAAATAAATGTACCTGTTAGAAGAAACTGAATCTTTTAAAATCTTTATTTAATATCAATCAACATTAAGGCCAGACTTTGAGAAGTCGTTTCTAAATGTTTTACTTGTTTAATATGGTAAATAAATGCCTACCTTTCATGTGTAATGAATGATGCATCAAAAGAGAGGTTCTACTTGCAGCGTAAAAAGATTTTTCTTCCTAAAATATTTCTACATCACCGTTCCTAAAAACGACGTAATCTAGCAAGATTGGTAGCAACCAGGGAAGTCTGGACAGCCTCCCCTCAATTTCACCAATAGCTGAAAAGAAAGGGGGGGGGGGAAGCACACAGGGCCCCCTTCGTGAGCAACGGAGGAGTTCATATGGTCAAAAACCAGAATCATTTCAAGTCGCGTATGCATCAACTCTATGGCGATTGAGCTCGTGACTTGTCCCATAGACGACCTGATCCTGTTCTGCTGGCCGTCCTCTATTTATTCTATGCATAAATGTATACATTAAACAAACATACATTATTGTACACATTAAATGAAAATAAAGACTGATCCAGATATAGCAATGAACCATGAGTATTGAGTAGCTCTAATTTGGTTCATTACATTCATTTTGACTGCCAGCTAAGTGCTATCTGTCGCAAACTACCCCGTAATAATCCTATAGCTAAGGATTGCTTTCTATGAAATTTTTGCTGTGGCAAGCCAAGGCCTTAGTGGGAGCATGTCTATTCAAAACTTGCGCAAATGGAAGGCTATCGAGCTACTACTAATTCGATAGCTTAAGACTGTTTTATGATCGCACACGACTTCAATCTAAGTTAACGTGTTCTCTTCATTGAAAGTGTAATAATAGTATGATGACTTGGGGTAGTTAACATAAATTATTATATTATTTTATTGTCATGGTGTACACTCGGCCGCACGCCAGTGGAAACATTTGGACCTTGAGCAAATATCTGCTTTCGGGGGTTTGTAGCGAGCGTAGCGCTAGTTCAGCTTAAGCTGTTTTGTTTCAACTTCCATGCTGAAGGGTGTATGACCTTTGAGAAGCCGCAAATATTTCACTAACCGATAAGCCTTAAATCACGCTTGCTGCTGACTTCACATTCACGTCAAATATCTGGGCTGTATAATACTAATGCTAGGTAACCGTACCTTCGTAACTTATGTGATAATTTTTTTTATTTTTTTATTTTTGCTTTGTCATGCTCTTTTATGCGCGCATCTGCGCATCCCATACTTCATCATAGTTAATCGCGATACCGAATAACTTTTAAAAACAAACTAGCGAAGAAAAACGTTGTACGACCTAAAGAACCATACCGATTTTTAGGCTTCATTTCGCTATATGTAAAGCCTTGCAAAAAACTGCTCAATTTATAGCACTTTTTTCTTCTAAAATTAAGAGTGATTCATTGTTGCGCATTGTCCATTTTATGGCCATCAACAGGTTATTTGATCGGATAATAACAGAAATATAAAATTCATTCAATAGAATGACTTGACCAAAACAATGCGGAATCGATACAATGAGAATTGGTTTAGCTTTTTAATCGGTTAAAAAGATATGAGTAACTAACAAAGATTACAAGAATTTTAATCCTAAGTTTTTGCTGATACTCCTATGAGTACTATAAAAGCCCTCTTGTCTCTCACACCAATACTGAAGGTACGTGCACGTAAGTGTCAGTTTACTATTGTCTAATGTGTGGTAGTACCTACGTTACGTATACGCAATCGATGATTCCATCTAAATTCGAAGTTAGTTGATTTCATCGTATTTTTTTTTTCTTATTCCCATAACCCTGAACAAAAACTTTATTCATAAAATATAGTTATTTGCAGCCAAGCTTTAGCTACTTTGGAATTTCTTTCCTGACCGTGGCAGAGCAGACCTAACTTCCCTTGATTTTAAATTCAACGGAAGTTGTAAGTAAACTTTTGTTATGTTTGGTAAGTAAACTGAAAGGTCATAATATCCTTCTTCTTGTAGTGTTATACGCTGGCAGCGATGCCACTTTCCAGGTTTTACTGGTTTAAAAGGAACATTAATAGCGACAAATCACTTAACGATGATTAAACATTTATTTCATACACGTAAGTTTACCCTTTTCGGTCCCAGCGTCCCCAATAGGAGATATTTGTTATAAATAAAAATAAAACTTATGGTTTTATTGTATCTTATAGTACATAATAGAACTGTCAAAATTCTGCGCTGGGTTTGACGAGACTATAAGTCTCGTGTGACATAGATTGTTTTAAATTTCTACGAAGTCGAAAGCGTGATCGATTTTATGTAAAAACAACAAAATTTAGGTCTTATGTGCCTCTGTTCTTGTAACATTATATCTGTTGTTTAATACTCTCATAAACAGCAGTTACTGTTCATTACCTATTCTCCCTTCTTTAAGTAGGCAGAAAAGGCACTTAAGTAGAGACCAGATACATTCGATTTTCTACCAAAAGGGTTCTCCGAAACTTAAGTTTGCATTGGGTACTTATACAAATTTATAAACAATAATCATAAAGAAATGTGCCAAACCAAGCACAATTTTACAGCATTGTAGCTCAGAGAATAGAAACTTTATCTCATAATAAATATTAAATATCAAATGAATGCTCTTTATCTAGAGAAATTATATGATATTAATTACCAGGGCAGTGCAGAGCAAAGATTTATTTATATATTTAAAGATACATTAGGGACACAGACAAACCTCGGCCAAAGGCCTTGATCTGATGATTTTTCCAGTTACTCTTCTAGATATCATACACTAATGTAACTGAGTTATACTCAGGAGAAATAACATTTTGCTCTGACTGTGTAAAAGTTCATAATCAGTTCATATTAGCTCTGGATACATTTGATCTTGATATATAATCTGATTCTTGGTACAAGTTACCTAACTTATACTCTCGTGACAAGAAACACCGGCACAATTCAAACAACAGTAAGCCGGACAAAAACATTCAAAACGAATTGTATTCCTTCTAAAATGTTTTGTAGTTGCTTTATAATTTTAACTGTCTATCTCATAAGCTTACACTGGCTCACAGCATTCATATGCATCCTTTTGTGAACCTTATGATAAATTTAACCAATTTGAAATTGAAATTTTTGATATTTTTGCACTTAAATATTTGATAATGTATTTTGTTATACTTTTAAAAACGTGTAAAAGTATTTAATGTGTAATAAAGTACGAAACTTCCTGCTCTAAACATCTACTTGGTTAATTATATCTTCGAATGAAGCTTACGAAATATAATATATGATCAAACGAACTTCTTGAATGAAGTTCGATCAATATTATATGAGTAAGCTTCATTCGAAGATATAAGGTCCCACCCCTCCCAACCCCGAAATAGGAAGTTTCGAAAGCTCTACAATCTCTAAATAATGAGTAAAAGTACCGCCAGGGTTGCCAGGTGGCGTGTTGTGTTGGCGCGCTTTTTTTTAACGATATGAACAAAACTGGTTCAAAACCTTTAAAAAATCTCTAAAGTATGTGCGATTAGTTGCCGCGGGCTAGAATTAGGACTACTTGGTTAATTATATCTTCGAATGAAGCTTACTCATATAATATTGATCGAACTTCATTCAAGAAGTTCGTTTGATCATATATTATCGTGTGTGGGCCAATAGGTATACAAAAACTAAACACGCTAATTGGGTTTAAGCTAAACAAGCTGAAGTAAGAAGGCGATAATTACGATGCACTTTTTTTCTAGCCTATATAGGCAAAGGCCTCCCCCTCGTTCCTCCAACTGTCGCGGTCTTGATCTTAATTATTATAGTTAAATACAAACAATATAGTTATTCGTCAGCTAAAAGACTAGCACTGTCACCACTGGCTGAACAAAGCCTTTTTCATAATATTTTTTTATTTATTTTCATTTTATTTATAAAAAAAAGTCGTTATTTTCAGTGCAGATAGACTAGCACTGTCACCACTGGCAGAACAAAGCCTTTTTTCATGGTATTTTAAATTAATTTTTATTTTATTTATACAACAATTAGTTCCTTTTTGTCTACCCCGACGGGAAAGAGGCGTGATATTATGTATATTTGTTTTTTTATTTTTTTAAATATTATTTCTAAAACAATTCGTCAGCTGAAAGACTAGCACTGTCACCGTTGGCTGAACAAGGCATTTTTACGCTAACGCATAGTTTTACCTTAGATTATAATAATACTGAAAAACTATATACTAACGTTTAATATATTTCGCTGGTGAAATGTCAAAATCCCAGTGGATCGGCTTTAGTTCCGATTTTTGCCAGAATAGCCGTATCGCACTGAACAGGAAGACCACAAGGTTCTTCAATCGTAATGTTTAGCAACGGTAAGTTTTATTTAGTGCCCTCGGAAAGTAAAAGGATTCAGTGACACTTTTTCTTTAAACTCAACTTTTACTACCTAACTCTAGTCTGATTTATTAGGTTTTATGAAATAATGTGTAAAGCAAACGTTATCTTCTTTGCGTGTCGATGGCATCGTCATTTTTAAAAAATTCTGCAACATAAACTGCATTTTGTGTGGCGTCCATTAGCTCTTGCTGTGTGCAGGTGGAAGGGGACGCAGAACACGATGTTAGGTGGGCCATAGTTTGTATCGCACCAAACGTGCAGATCAGATTAGGATCCTTTGAGAAACCCCACCTGGACATGTTGTCTTTACTGCAGCCAACTTGAGTCCGAAGGCTATTTAGAGACTTCCAGGTCAGCCATGGCAAATTTTGTCCAGGCGAAAGACTCTCTGAAGGTGGAACAAAAGGGGAAGGAAGTGAAACTCTTTCACGCCACAGTCTGCAGCGAGCCTGTGAAGGGTCAGGCAATCGACACTACTTACTACTACTTACTTTTTAGCCGTTATCATGGCGTTATGTAAAAAAGCTTACTATAGATTAGAGGACTATATGAATGACAAAGAGGTATGGTGCTCTGATATTCCAGCGAAACACAAGAAACACATTGTAAAAAGCCGACTCTTAAAGTAGGAACTGCTGCAGTGGTTTCTTGCCGTTTCTTTTACGCTGCCATAGCACGATCCGAAACGGCGTAGACTCCTCTATTGCAGTGTATTCTGCATGACATTCAATGTAAAGAATGTACATTGAATAAAATTATCTGAATATATATTTTTAAAGTCTAAATTTAAAATGGAGGGAAAAGAGAGAGCCTTGGTCTAGAAGTGGCAAACCAACGGCTTATTCTCAAAAAGCATAATAAAACATAAATTATAAATAATTGTTTTTAAACACGGAAACACGGTTACATAAGTAATAGGACAAGGAAAGCAAAAGAGAGATAATCTCCCCATATCTCACCACATGCTATAATTTGATAGTGAGTGGAACAAACACAGGTAACCTCACGTACAGTCGGAAATAATAAAAGTAGGTGTTTCTTTCGGGCGTGTTGTATTTATTTTTAGAGTCTAGATATCTGTTAGATGCGATAACTTATTCCTGATTTTAAAGTACGCATTTGATTTTTTCTGGATTAGATAATTTTTTTCGATGCTTTGTTTTTACATACAACATTTTCTTTTATTAAAAATATTACCATTTAAATTCATTAGTTCATAAAAATATGTGTCTTTAATTGTGAAGTCAATTGATGAAATTCAACAATGCATCTTAATTTGAAATATTTATGTTACGAATGGCTATTTGATTTGTTTCTGTAACTTTTTGCGGTAAGACTTCTTTTGACTCTCTCATTTCAATGGACTATCAGGCATTTGCAGAAATCGTCTTTAACGTTAAAGCTCCTTTAAATGTGGTGCTGTCACTTTCTTTGCCAACGAAACAGAATCAGTTAGCAATAGATTTAAAGGAGCTTTAACTTTGAAAACGCTTCGTGCAATTTGTATAGGGTGGTATATGTTAGTGCGGCTGACTGTACAAACAACACTTTCACTCAAAACCGTTGCATGCTCCGTCCCTCCCTCAGCATTATCTTTGGTATTATACCACCAGGAGGAGTGCGCTCGAAGATCAGAACATGTTATTGACATGAACAAGCATTCTTTGTTTACCAGGCTACTACACTGTTTGCTTGCTAACTGTGGTAGCGGTGTTATGTGATATGTTTCAGAGTTTGTGAATGATTTGTCAAAAGATCCATATCTGTGTATGTATGATATAATTTTGAGTAAATGTAACTATAAATTTGCATTGTAACTATACAATTGCATTCAAAATGTACTCTACACATACAAATTATACATATTGAATGCTATCTCGGTAAAGTATGTTAGTAGGAATCCTATACTATTAAACGAGCAATATTTGTATTTATATTTGTAATCGGTTTCTCGAAAACGGCTCTAACGATTTCGATGAAATTTACCATACGGGGGTTTGTAGGGGCAAAAAATCGATCTAGCTAGGTCTCATGTCAGGGAAAAATCGTTTTCCCCGTGTTTGTGAGCATTTCGTAAATTCCGCATTTTAGACAGAAACTTACAGCGCCATCTGTTGGCGAGTAGCACAGCTTACTCGCCCGATGATATTTTCAGGTTGTGGCAGCTATTAGAGAGCGAAGCTCGGTCGCCCAGGTACTATTAATTTATTTACATAAACAATTTTCATTTTTCAACTCGTGTTTCTGAGTTCGTGGACAACGGACTCAATTTAATATTAGTTCCTTACCTACGAATTCGGCATTTTATACAGGGTGTTAATTTAATTGCGTGTCATAGCTTAAGGGGTGCTTCAGTTACGATAAAGGAACACAAAAAAAAATATTTAAAAAAATCCTACTGAAAAAAAAAAACTAAACAACATTGAAACTTAACTAACGCGGAGCACCGCGCTATCACCGAGCCAGCGCGCGAGAATCAGTGGATAAGGTAGGCACATACATGACTGAAACTCTTTCGCGCGCTTTTGATAGCGCGGTGCTCCGGGTCATTGCCCTCCGCGTTAGTTTAGTTTCAATGGAGTTAAATTTTTTTTTAGATAGGGTTTTTTTTATATAATTTTTTTGAGTTCATTTATCGTTCCTGAACCACCCCCTAAGCTATGGCACGCAATCAAATTAACACCCTGTGTAGGAATTTTAGGTGAATTTAATTTCTAGATACAAATCCAAATTTTATATATTTTTAAAGTGTGTATGGGAGATGAACTAGACGCCTGTCAAACAAATTGGCCGGAACAAGCACAGGATAGGACGTCCTGGAGAGAAGGGAGGGAGGCCTTTGCCCAGCAGTCGGACAATTAGGGGCTATTTAAGATAAGATAAGAATAGGAAGACTTCTGATACTTAATTTTAAAGCTAAATGCTTACAGCATTTAATTTTCAAAAGAAATAATCGTTCATAAAAAAAAATCTAATGATAATTACCGACAACATTTAAGACGAACAATTTTCAAACCTTACATTTTTGATATCCTACTAAAAATAAAAACAATATTTAATGCGTAGGTTGATAAACTTGAAATCAACTTACAAATATAAAACAAATAATGAAAATAGATCTCAAGAAAATCTCGCCAATTTTATAGATAAGGACCTTAGGACCCATTAATTCCTGCCAAATGCAGTCATCTTATTCGATGTATACTCGTATATCTTTTTCAATACTCATTTTAATTTGTGTGGCCTCGTGTAGGAAATCATTTACATTTAAAATTTTAGACCAGCAAAGGTAAATACTTAAAGCTAAAGACCACAAACGCATGAGACGTAACCACATCTAGGTTAACCTAAAACACAAGTCCTATAGACTTGTATTTTAGCGGTTACAGTAAAGATTCTAACCGCAAAAACTTTGGTGTAAAGTACTTGACAATGATAAAGGCTCTTACGGTATGTGCCTAGGTTATGTGACTTGAAAACACGGAGCAAAACAAGTTTTCCTAGCTTTGTCGATATTTTGCCGCCATAGTAATTGTATACGGTGATAGCGCATCTGTATGGGACGTAATTTTTCGTATGTTCATTATGAAAAGTTGTTTAGTTTTTTGGAGCGTAGTTGATAAGATAGAACCCTCTTTAGAGCAAAATAGTAAAAATAGTAGCAAATACCTATAACTACAACTAAACAATAACTTACCAATTATTTACTATAGACCTAGATATGACTAAATCATATATTTTTTTTAATTTACATACTCACATAATATCACGTAATATTTTCATACGTTCAATTCTCGTTTATTATTATTTAATTTTTATTATATAAATATACATGAAATTAAATATATATGAAATTAATTCTATAAATATACAGTAAATTATAATTCCTCACATATTTATAATTTATTCATGAGTTCGTGATTATAAGAAAGTGATTCTGTAGCAAGCACGGCTCGAACTAAAGAAACAGTTTAGATGTAATCAAAGTAGTTATCACGTACTTTGCAGTCAAATTTGTATTCAAAGCTTCTTTTAGTATAGGCCCATATGTTTAGGATTAAAAATAATAAGTCTTTTAAAATTCATAGTACAAAATGAATATTAATTTTATAATAAAAAAATCGGCCAAACGCGAGTCTGACTTGCGCACCCAGGGTTCCATAACACCACACATTACATGTGCTATAACAATGGTAGGTTCTAAACTACTACTGTGCCGATTTAGGAGAGTCCAATTTATATTTCGGTTATTATGCTCATCACACAAAGTTTTACTTTTTTATATACTTTTTTTAGGGTTCCGTACCTCAAAAGAAAAAAACGGAACCCTTATAGGATCACTTTGTTGTCCGTTCGTCTGTCTGTCTGTCTGTCTGTCTGTCAAGACCCTTTATCTCACGAATGGGTAAAGGTATCAGTTTGAAATTAATTAATACCATGAACCACACAAGATCTGAAAATTTCAATTTTTTACAACGACGCAATCAAAAGATATGGCATTTTATGTCCTCATCTCCATACATTTATTCAAAAATGAAAAACCTACAGGGTACTTCCCGTTGACCTAAAATTATGAAATTTGGCAAGAAGCTAGGTCTCACAGTACAAATAATGGGAAAAGTCTGAAATCATTAAATATTACAACTTTTCTCACAACTAATGGTAACCAATTGTGGTGATGGTGAGCTCCCGTTTCAAGAACATTCATATAAGAGAGGGGTCAAGTTGGATGGTTGCTGAGGCGATTTTTGTTTTAGTTCTATTTAAAAACGGGAACACTTACAAACTTGAAAATTGGTATGTTTATAGGGCATAATTTGGTCAAGCGCGTGTCGGACTCAAAAAATCTAGCACATTAACTTACTGAAATTTCAACTAATACAATTATGTTTATGTGGTGGTACGGAACCCTCAGTGCGCGAGTCCGACTCGCACTTGGCCGGTTTTTTTTTATTGTGAATGGGCTTACTCTTGACCTCGATCTAGTCTTGAGGACAGAGATAAGGTCGACGATGGGACGAGCTTGCCCAGAAGAAGCCTATTCCTTTCGCGACTTGAATTGAATCGGGTTATATGAACTCGGGAACACAGACGCAGGTAGAGAATTTCACTTTTCCATGTGCATTATGAAAGAAGTTTCAAAGCGCTTCGTGCGAATGTGTGGAATATCAAACAATTATGGGTGATAGCCTGCGGTGCGTCTGGACTCCTGATGGAAGAAGGGGGATGGAATAAGGTGACGGAGCTCTTGAGCACACTCTCCGAAGTACAATCTGTAAATGGTACATATTTGTATAACGGTACATTAAATAATGGTTCAAAAGGGTCGAAAAGACTGACAGACAGCGTAGACTTAGTAAATTAATAAGGTCTTGTTTGCACTTTGCACCTTTTGCTTATGGAACCCTAAACACCACAAACAGTGAAATTGCGATAAAATACGTAAACAATTCAACAAACTTTTCAAAATGTCTAGACTGACTCTATAAACCTGTCATACTAGTTTTATATTGCTGACTAGAATATTGCTAATTCCACCTAAGAAAGTGCAAGTTCATCTTATGCAAGCTAATAAACATAATTCGTTCATTATAACTCGATTTCCTTTGAGTTTGCTTGAGAGGTCGTTATGTGGTGTATGTTAACTTTATATTTATGTACTTATTGAATTTATATACAGGGTGTAAGGGACAGCCTTCCGAATACTGAAAGGGCATGATAAGTCAACGTTACTGAACAACTTTCAGTGAATAAATCTTTCAGGAATTGAAAAATAAAATCTGCCTCTTCATACCTACCGTCTAATCTAGTTTGCAATTTAAGAGAGACAAGAGAGACAGTTTTTTTTTTCATTTCTCAAAATTTTATTCACTGATATTATTCAGGTACGTTAACTGATCATGACCTTTCAGTTTACGGAAATCTATCTATTACACCCCATAAAATTTAAGTCAGTGCTGGCAAACAAGGACAATACCGGTATTTTTAGGGTTCCGTACCTCAAAGGAAATACCAGCACCCTTATAGGATCACTTTGATGTCCGACTGACTGTCGGTCAAGACCCCTTTTAACTGGTAAAACGATTAGTTGAAATAAGGTTTAATTAATTATGGTGTATAGACTCTTGAAGTTGTAAAAATTTTGACAACAAAATCAAAAGATAAGGCTGTATATGTCCCCATATTCATACATTTATGAACCAAACTAAGACCTATAGGGTACTCCTCATTGACCTAGAACCATGAAATTTGGCAAGAAGCTAGGTCTCATAGCACTAGCAAAGGAAAAAGTCTAAAATCCTTAAATATTATAATTTTACTGACAACGAAAATTATAACCAATTAAGATGAACTTCCGTTTCAATTAGTTCATTTATGTAATAGAGGGGTCCAGTTTGAGTGGACCCTGAGTTTTTAAAATCAAAGGGCAAAAGCTTGTACCATAGTAGGTATATCACATGGTGGACAAGTACGGAACCCTTAGTGCGTGAATCCGACTCGCACTTGGCCGGTTTTTAGCTAATCTAGACCTGGGTCAAGGCTACAGTTTTTTTGGCACTTAGACGGGTTTTTTAGTACACGTTTAACATTTTTTATGGTTCGATCCATGATTATTTAGAATTTTTTTTTACAAAATGCTCAGCTTCGAGTTCTTAAATAATGCTACATTTTAGTTCATCATAACATCCCATGAAACGTCCACTACAGGACAGGGAACTCCCTCCAAAACTCCAGCTATTGCTGAAACAATGTGAAGGAGAAGTACACACGGCCGCACATCGGTAGAAACACTTTTGGACCTTATGGCGTGGTAATAGAGTTGAAAAAGTTTCTACCGACAAGCGGTTGACCGTACCATAGTCACCACGCTTGTTGGCATTACGGCTGGCACCATACATGATACCATACACAGAAGGATGCTGCTACCATCCTCTGGTTCATTTACCCTTAGTCGCCTCTTACGACACCCACGGGTAGAGATGGGTTGGTACTATTCTTTGCCGGCACCAAACGGGCGACATTTTAGTTACCATTGAATTTAAAACTAGTAAACAAATAAATTTTCACGGTTTTGCCTGGTCTAGTACGGTCAACCACTTGTTGGTAGAAACTTTTTCAACTCTATTACCACGCCATAAGGTCCAAAAGGGTTTCTATTGATGTGCGGCCGTGTGTACTAAGTGCATAATTCCAGATTTAAATACAACAATCCTACGTGACGAGTTTCTAAAATTTTGTAGTTTCACCTTATAAATATATTACTTTTTTGAGAATATAGCTTCTTACTTATGGTTTATATTAGGTAACTGAAGCACCACTCTTAAGTTTTTAAATTGAAGAAATACTATAAACCATATAAATGCGTTAGGTATAGACGTGCAAATATGTGATTTTCATAACACATTCGGTTAGCCCATATCCTTCTGGTGCCTTCCGGTGTTCGCAATACTCGATCAATTGGAACAAATTATCTAAACCGATGCGATTGATGATGTAATAACAATGGAACATTCGATGACACATCAAAGCCTGAGTCTGTGTTCCCGAGTTCTTATAACCCGAATCTATTCAAGTCGCGAGTGAATAGGCTTCTTCTGGGCAAGCACGTTCCATCGTCGACCTCATCTCTGTCCTCAAGTCTCGATCGAGTAAGCCTATTGACATTAAAAGAAAAACATTATAGAAAAACACGTAGGTTTTTGGAAGTGAAAACTTCTTTTGAGGCACTTGTCACTTTTTTAGATGGGTAAAAAATGTTAAACTCGCGTCAGATGTCGCGTCAGATCTCGCGTCAGATCCGTAGCCTGATCGAAAAGCGTCAACTGTCAACCGTATTGTTATTGCAATACGGGTTTTTATTCAGTGACATCAAAGAAGTACGCGAGCAATGGCGCGATTGACCCTTACAAAAAGCATAATATTAAAAAAATGTAAGTTTTCACTTCTGCCGGCACTCCCGGAGAGCAACCCGTCCTTTTTTTTCTTGTCGTTACTCTTCTTCGCCATTTTTTTTGAAAAGCAGAGTAGCCTAGAGTGACTTTATAAGAACATTTTAATATGGATAGTTACTAGGTATACAGAGAAAGTGTAATTAGCACTAAACTTATACGAAGTGAACGTTTTGCGACTTTGAGGATTTTCTCTTTGCAATTACATTCGAAGTAAGAACCTATATTTTGCCTATTCACCATTTTGGCATTTAACGGTTTATTTTCTTAAGGTATTTCTTTTTTAATTTTTAGAAAATATCTCCCATTTTTGGAAGTCATTGTGTTGTATATTATACAGTCAGAATAGAACTCAAAACCAGTCAAAACTACTTTCGACTGCAAAAAACAGTCAAAATCGTTTTTGGTTTACAAAAGCAAAGATTTGTCATGCAAATTTGCTTTTGGCATTCAACGGCCGCTTCTGTGGCACGCTCGGTCGCTCTGCTCGTGCGTTTTGGTCAATGGAGTACCTAACCTAACCAAACCGATCCAGTTCGGGATAGATAAGGTTGTGATTGCCTTACCTACAAAAAGATTAAAACAGTGTTGACTGATTTTCGCAATGAAAAGTGGTTTTCGACTGGTTTATGAGTTTTGACCATAAAATTTAGGGTGTAAGGGATGGTGTACTGAAAACTTAATGCATGGGCGTGACCCACAGAGCTATGAAGTTCATGGGCGTCACCCTGCGACTGCGGAGTGGCCCTATCGTTGTTCTGTGGCGTGATCAGTCAACGAAACTAGACAACTTTCCTAAAGAATCATATTTGTAAATGAAAAGAAAAAATTGTCCTTTCAATACTAACTGTTCGATCAGAGATCAATTTGTATGGAGAGGTCAAATATTATTTAATTTCCCAAAAATGTATCTTTCGAAAAGTTGTTCAATTTCGTTGACTGAGCACGCCCTTATAGTTTCCCGTCCCTTACACCTTTTAAACAAACATTTGTAAGTATATTTATTTAACAGACAGTCTATTATTTGAAAGAGAAACCATTATTTTTTAAAATGATAGATGTAAAATAATGCGTGCAACTCCTTTTACATATTTATGACAAGCATAGAAATATTCACACAATGGGTTGTCGTGGTCAAGAGCAGGAGAAGAAACTAAAGTACTTTCACTTAAATCTTAAGTGGACTAAAAAATCCTATACTTAACTATTATACATATATTTGTAATCAGTTTCTCGATAAACGGCTCTAACGATTTCGATGAAATTTACTCTACAGGGGTTTTCGGGGGCGAAAAATCGATCTAGCTAGGCCTCATGTCTGAGAAAGTTTTAGAGCGTTTTAGAAACTTACAGCGCCATCTGTAGTTGAGTAGCATAGCTTGCTCACACGATGTTATTTTAATCATACTGAGCATAGCTCGGTCGCCCAGGTACTAAAGAATAATGCTCCTTACGCCGCTTCGCCGGGTCTCGTTACGTCGAGGACTTTTGTGAGTGACGCTTTTGTAGCCCTGCTTCGAGTGTCATTGCTGATCCTAAGTACATTTAATCTAAGATAATTGGATCGATTTGGTTGGCGCTGAATGTTTTTGTTGCAGGCAAATAATTAAATTCGCCGTTTACAAACGGTGGGGAAACTGTAAACGGTCGGGAAATTGTAAAACGGTGACGGCAGATTGTAAACGGGTTTAGATCACTGGTGCATTTTAGGTTAGTTAGCTACGGTAAACTCTGCTCGGGATCGGTAAGGTTGGGTTAGGTCACCTTACGATCACAACGCACGCACGAGACGAGCGAATGCCAGAAACGGATTATGCGCCGTTTTGTGAAATGCCGCGGCATTGTAAAATGACGAATTAAACATTTTTCGGCATTTCGTAGAAACCACGAATTATACAATTTGCCTACGATATATCCATAAACTTAAGGAACTCTTTCTAAAGAATTTAGATTAAAATGCGTGAAAAAATCAATCTCCCATGCAAAATGCGCCATCAGCTGCAGGAGTTCCAGTAGGATGAATTTTTTTTCCTATTTTAACCTCTGATCAATATTTCAAGTTGTTCAGTCTGTTGTTTTTTAGTACACGTTGTAGTGACGATAAGTGTTAGTTCGCAAATATCTCAATAGCTATGATAAAAAAAAATCCTTTTTTGACTTATGTTGGCAGAAGTAGTTCTGTCTTATAACCTAAATTCGTTGTTTTAGATACTCTTTTTTGTAACTTGTATTCTTTTAATTAATAATTAACCTTATCGGTAATATTACAGTCCAAAGTGCTGGATCCTATTAAACTTACCACGGTGCGTTAGCGTATATATTTTTCAAACGGTCATTTTAATCTTTCACCTATTAAGAAAGCATAACCCATCCAATGTGTTGTAATCTGCACATCGCAAGATAGTGACATACCCTAACTCCAGACTGTAAATTTTTTCTGTGATTTTACGTAGAAATTGTTGTTTTAAATATATAAAATATTATGTCCTGTGCAAGTTCGCGAGAAGGCTTCTTATTCTGGTGCAAGCAAAGAAGTGCGTAGATGTGATCATGCGCCAGTGACCGCGATCTTACTTATCATACCTACCTAAATAAATAAATATACAGCAGCTTGATGAATTATCGCTACTTTAGTGCTCGGCGCGACACGGCGACAGACGGCGGTCCTTGAAACTGCCGACCTCCCTGAAGAAGATCTTCTAACAAGATCGAAACTTTCGGTCCTATTCCGGCAATAAAACGTGAGTTTATCCGTTCATATAAATAATTATCGCTACTTTATCTTTAAACGAAGGTATTTGGCACAACGCAATGCAAGCATAGTGTTTCGAAATGCACTGGACAACAGTACACAACAACAACCCAGTGCTAACATTTCTAACCTTATTCTGGTAACCATAAAACTTGTGAGACGGCAATCTTGTAGGTTGGTATTGATTGACCAATAACAGAAGTCGATAAGTAGCCTTTTTTGCTTTAATGCACTTTCGTGTGTAGGTTAAATAACCACTTACTAAAGCGGTCCTGTCTAGAAAACTAGGTTGCTCAAAAATGTAGAGGTGCTTTTAGATAGTAAAAATCCTTTCTCATCAAAAATCACGATCATGACATAAGCCACGGCCTTGTCATGCTTATCCTCATCGAAAGTTTTGACGTCGTGCTACAAGTGCTTCCGCAAAAGGCCTTCCTTTAGGGACCCACTCGGAAGTGTGCTCTTTCTTCTTTTCTGAGGTTTTTTTTTTACTGTGTATGGGCCTTACTCTTGACCTCGATCTAGCCCTGATGACAGAGATGAGGTCGACGATGGAACGAGCTTGCCCAGAAGAAGCCTATTCACTCGCGACTTAAATAGATACGGGTTATAAGAGTTCGGGAATACAGACGCAGGCAGAGAATTGTGTGAAGAGGTTGTTACCTGTTGTGCGGCAATCTTGCAAGTCTTTAGTTGTTTATTTATGTCTGTTGGTAGAATCCTAAGTCACCCATAGGCAATTTACTGTGGTTAACCAGTTTTAAAATTAGTTATTATTATTATTCCTAGTCTATTGTGCCCCACTGGTGGGCAAAGTACTCCCCCTCCTTCTTCCACTTATCACGGTCCTGTGCAAGCTCCCACCAGACCCGGCGGAAGGTGTTTAGATCGTCACTCCATCTTTTGCGGGGTTAGAACAAACGCATCATCTTTTACTTATAATCAGATATATTCGGCAATTAACTACAAGTACCTACTTAATGTCATTATAAACTCATTAACTACGAAATTTTTGTACGCCTGTTTGTGACGTTTGAATCGTTAACACACAAAACATATGTACGTTCATTCATTTGCACAACTAAAAAATAAGAATTTATTATTCTTGGGATGGTTTGTAAAAACACTATGACGTCCGTTATTTTACGTTGTTTTACAAAAATAAGTGGGTCCACTGCACCAGCCACTTGCATGCCACCATGGATGCCACTCACCCTTTTGGTGTCACGGTGTGTAACATATCCTAAATTCAAGTGAATATTCATGCGCAATCGAATTTGATGAATCCAGACAATTTGAGCACTAATAGTTAATTAGTTAATTCATAAATCAACAAATGGAGGTTTAAATTTTAAGTGTTCTGACACATACAACGTGATATTGATTACATTGGACAAGAAACTGAACAACTTTCCCCAAGAAACATAGTTCGATATATGAGAATGTTTTGCTCGTTCCATACAAATGTCAGTATTGACGGTGCAAGGCTTGTATGGGATAGCCATGTTTTATTTTTATTTTCTGACTTATCTTTCTTGAGGAAAGTTTCTTATTTTTACATCCTAAGTACCGTACTGAAGTGTCAGACATTTTTTCGATACTTACAAAGCCCCTAAAGAATGGAACTTCAGTTGAAAAAGATACGAGATCCTAATTTCTGTTTCTGTTTAGCAAAAGTACCTACAGAACCCTACTACAGTACCTCCACACGTTCTGAAATCTCCTTCACTTGTAAACAAAATTGCATTCCTCTATTAGTTTCAATAGGCTTCTATTTATGACACATGATACATCTCTATAATATCAAAGAACCACAGTGCAGTTTATCAACCTCCCTCGTACCACCTTCACCCCTCAATTTAAGGGTGGCATTGAGGGGTGGGTTACGAGGGCAGGAAAATGCTCAGTTCAATTCTAACTCTCATAGAGGCCGCACGCGTTTTATTCCTATAACAAGCTTTGTGCCAAAATATAAATGTTCTGATAAAATCGGTGGCTATGTTCTCTTAAGTATATACGAAAACAGGATTTTTAATATGTCTTCCATTTGCAGTACTGTGTGTCTTGTATAAGTAATGTAATAGGTACGTGGTATTCATTGATGATTATTACCATTTCTCTGCCAAACTCTGCCTACTAATGGCATTTTGTCGCAATATGCTACATTGTGAAGAATATGACCATGGTTTGATTTTATCATGATGTGTTCGAACACTGGTGCTTTTTGTATCAAGTATAGGTGACTAAAATGTCAAAGGTGAACATGAAGCTCTCGAACTGGCGCAGAAATTAATTTGTTATCTTTTGGCCTTGGTTTTAAATTATTCTGCCCTTACATGGCCCGAATTTTAATTTTGAGTGTAAATAAAATCTCTTTTAACTTTTTTAGACAGTCATGTCAGTGTTTTTGACGATATTTCTGATAGTTCCAATCAGAATGCAAATAATGCAAATAATTCGCCAATTTCGAGTTTTTAAATTTTTGATAATTCATTTTGGAGATTAATTAGTTTTGTATATTCCTAGATACTTAGATATTGTTTGGATTGTCAGCCCCTGTGTGTGAATAGTGTATCACAAGTGATCGATGGGAATCCCAACACTACACTGTTTCATGCAGAAAAGTGAATAAATAACAGTATTATTCTGGGAAAACTGTGTAAATCTGTGACTTCTTGCTTTAAAAAGTAATTTCATTGAGTTATGAGCCAAGTAAGCTTTCGGCTTAGGTCACACTGTAGTTAGCTTACTTAGTGTCTAGAGCCTAGTGACTACATCACTACAAATAACAATACTAATAAGGCCCTAATACTAGAGACCCTGAAACGCAACGAGCTCCTAGAATTGTCGAATGTTAGTTAAAATGATATACAACGTGTAAGGGTAAGTTTTGATAATAATAAAGGGTGTGAATCTGTCATGAAACTGAAAAACTTTTCTCAAGGAACGTAGGTCGAAATACGAAAATCACAATTTTTGACCTCCGATAGAAACTGCATCAGCTGATAGTGCATTTTGTATGGGAGGTAAAATTTTTCGTAATTCGAAAAACTAGAAATTTTATGATAGTTAGCTGTCCTTTATTCAGGACGTTCTGAATAAAGGCCAGGTTAAAAGTACCCTAAACTGACGAGCATGTATGAAAGGATTGATGAAAGTACAGGAAGCAAGGGAAGTATGTCAAGATCGTAGCAGGTGGAGGACTGTGGTCTCTGCCTACCCCGACGGGAAAGAGGCGTGATGTTATGTATGTATGTAAAAATTTTACCTCACATACAAAATACGCTATCAGCTGATGCAGTTTCTGAAAAAAGTTGTTCAGTTTAATAGGCAGGTTTACACCTTTCAGTATATCACACCTTTATGTTACACGGGACTGTTGCCTATAGAGTAAGGGCTGAGCAACCCAGGCAACGGTTAAAAAAAACTTGTTGCTTCATTTACAGACATTTTTTGTAGTGCATATTTGATGAAATGTACGTGATCTTTCGTAGTTTTTAAATATTTTTATTATTAGTCAGTTTTAGCACACATACTAGTAATGTGAATTATGCTGATATCAGTGTTTTTTCAGTCTCTTTATGTAAGCTATTCATTCTGTAGGCCTTGGACAACTGACCTTATTAATATCGAGGGTGAAAAGGCAAAGGGGGTCAAATGCGACCAAACTGTCTCGCGAGGCTGCTCTGTGTGTGCCTGCTAGTGAAGTTAAACCCTTATGTCTGGACTGTCCTTGTTACACTTTTTTTTTTGGAGAAAGATAGAAAAGTTTTTTTGCATTCTGAAACTTTTTGTAAAGAAGTTTTAAAAGACACACTTAAACAACACACAGAAAAAGAATTTACGTGTATCCATGTTTTTCATAATGTCGTTTGACTTCAGTTTTTTTTCGTGTAAGCCCCTTTTTTTGAGTATTAGTAGCAATAAGCATTGGACATAATTACCGGAAAATTACTACATCAAAATTTTAGGATTTAAAACATAATGAAACAAGAAACGGCATTCAAGACCACAATGTCAAATATAAATTGAGTTCAAAATTAAATGAAAACGAAAAACCGGCCAAGTGCGAGTCGGACTCGCGCACTGAGGGTTCCGTACCACCACATAAACATAATTGTATTAGTTGAAATTTCAGTTAATGTGCTAGATTTTTTGAGTCCGACACTCGCTTGGCCAAATTTTATGATTTGTTGTTATTTTATAGCTTATGCACTTTAAACATACCAATTTTCAAGTTTGTAAGTGTCCCCTTTTTTAAATAGAACTAAAACAAAAATCACCTCAGCGACCATCCAACTTGACCCCTCTCTTATATGAATGTTCTTGAAACGGGAGCTCACCACAATTGGTTACCATTAGTTGTGAGAAAAGTTGTAATATTTAATGATTTCAGACTTTTCCCTTTATTTGTACTGTGAGACCTAGCTTCTCGCCAAATTTCATAATTTTAGGTCAACGGGAAGTACCCTGTAGGTTTTGCATTTTTGAATAAATGTATGGAGATGAGGACATAAAATGCCACATCTTTTGATTGCGTTGTTGTAAAAAATTTAAATTTTCAGATCTTGTGTGGTTCATAGATCCTAATATATGGTATTAATTTCAACCTGATACCTTTACTCGTTCGTGAGATAAAGGGTCTTGACAGACAGACAGACGGACAACAAAGTGATCCTATAAGGGTTCCGTTTTTTTCTTTTGAGGTACGGAACCCTAAAAATAGCGTCACTTACCCTGAAAACAAAAAGGGTGTGTCTCATGTGCCGGTAATTTCACTGACTCCCTTACCCTTCAAACCGAAACACAGTAGTTCAAACATTATTACTTCAGGGCAGACAAAGGCAAAGGGGTGGAACTTTCCCAAACGGGCCAACTTTACAAGAGCCCTACCACCTTTAATACTAGATTAGTAGCCAAGGGCTGTAAGGCATTGATGCTTACACCCGAGCTAACTAAGTAAGGTAAGTAGGTCCTTATTACCACCAAATTGTAGGTGACGAATTAGCGCTATAGGGTAATAATGTAGCTAGAAAAGCCCTAGAGCGGTAAGTAATTAAAACGCCCGCCGCCCCGCTGCTGGAGGCGGCCATCAAGGCGGACGTTACAATTACTTACCGCCCTAGGGCTTTTCTAGCTACATTATTACCCTAGAGCGCTAATTGGTCACCTAATACAAGCCCCATTTTGGGGTAATAAGGACCTACTTACCGAATATGAGAGATGTAAAATATTTTCTTCCTTGTTTGAACGTCCTGAATTTGGTATAGGTACAACTTGTTGTCCCATAAATTTTTCAACGTTAACTAAAACGTCTATCTTGTTTCATAGGTATAATAAGTAAATTTGTAACTAGTAGGCTGATAAAATTATAATAATTGTTTCGCAATTTATTCTCTCAAACGAAAATTTTATTTTATTATAAAATTTTATTTTATTTATTTTAAATTAAATTAATTTTTTATTTTTGATTAGTAAATTTTATAATGTTTTTATCATCATCTTTGAATCCATCCATAAATTTTTGTTGCCGAAAGTAAACAGATTAAATCTAATGGTACATTTTTCTTTATTTTCAGGTGTTGATATAGGCGATTGTATCAATAAAATGCGGACGAACCTCTCATGACACCAGGCAGGAAGTGATTACTACATCGTGGCCAAAAGATGGCGGCTTCAAACAGTTCATTCGCCAAGACTTACCATCGGTTATTCGTAGAGTTAGCAGGTGAGAACGAAATATATTCTTACCGAGCATATTGATGTACATTATACATCATCATCATCACAACATCCCATGAAACGTCCACGACAAGACAGAAATCCCAATTTTTGCTGGAATAATGTGGAGGGGAATTACCATAGTCACCACGCTTGTTAGCGTTACGGCTGGCACCATGGACCGCGGTTGATGGTGACCTCAGAATGTAAGATGATGCGATAGGGTGGAAAGATGCTGCTGCCAATCCTCTGGTTCATTAACCCTTAGTCGCCTCTTAAGACTCCCACGGGTAGAGATGGGTCGGTTGGTACTACAAGTATTCTTTGCCGGCACCACACGGGTACATCAACGTATTCTTCTTTTCTAACATTTCTTTAGTAAATAAGTAGTACCTGTTGTGTCGTCTTTTTATATGTATTGTTCATTGTGTTTTCTTGTGTGCAATAAACTATAAATAATAATAATAAAAAATCAAATTGAGCTCAGATTTAAGTGTTACTTGTGCT
The DNA here is from genome assembly GCA_947532105.1 of Athrips mouffetella. NCBI lineage: Eukaryota > Metazoa > Arthropoda > Insecta > Lepidoptera > Gelechiidae > Athrips > Athrips mouffetella. The sequence goes on from OX383963.1 coordinate 21,739,072, forward strand.
AGATGCTACGCGGGGGGATGTGTAACAATCAAAAGACAAACGCTTGTGTCATGTTGTACATGTACATAATCTTCAGTTATCGAGTCCTCCACCGGTTTTTTCTATTATCAAGTTCATAAATTACAGAGAGGTCGTAGGTTAAACTACGAGTAACAACAACCGCAACCTACCGTGCACATACGTGTCAATGGTGGGAATTTTCCAACCACAATAATTACCTTTTTAACCACTACTCCACCTTGATCTTAAAAGCTTCATAGAAGACATCTTTTTCAATCGCGATTCGCGAATCTAAGACGTACTAGAATCTAAAATTAACCATACATAATTACATACATACATAAATCACGCTTTTTCTCTGACTGAGATGGGTTTGCGCCGTTCATAAAGTTCTTTCCTATCGCAACCAGACTTTGTGAAAAATTCCTGGCTTGCAACTGGTATCGAATTAGGAATAAACATTCTTAGGAAGAGGATAAAATCCTTTGGCGCAACTGGTTGCAAAACTCGGTTGCGTAGGCGGCCGAAACGGTCCACACTTCCACAGTTAGCTTTGGTATGGGGTTTAGATACTCGTAGTGCAAGCAGATAATAGTGACATTGGTGTGGGGTTTAGATAGTGTAAGCAGAGAATAGTGAAATTGGTGTGGGGTTTAGATGGTGTAAGCAGAGAATAGTGACATTGGTGTGGGGTTTAAATAGTGTAAGCTCAGAATAGTGACAGACAGGTCAAGAAAGCAAGAAAATGACAAGACACATACTTTATAACACGTTGATGGGTTTTTACTGCAATATGCGGCATACGGTTTTTTGTGAACTTCTGATATTTCAGTTCTGTACACTTCGTAATTTCCGCAGATAATCAACGTTAGTCCTAGAAAAGTTTAGTAAATTGTGGTTAACGGTGTGGGTTATACAATTAACAGTTATTATTAAGACTTATTATACTAGGTCTTTGTCTAACCTGTTTGTTGACCTAAATATATTTTTAAAAAAAAACGGTCAAGTGCGAGCCGGACGCGCGCGCCGAGGGTTCCGATATACCTAAAGTATTTTTGGAAGCAATAAAGTCCATTTTCAGGACCGCAAAACTAAATTTGTTTGTAAAGGTTTTTTGCAGATTTCTGAAAAACTGTGCAACTTAGAAAGATCGTTTTATTTTTGCTGTAAAGTTTACATAAACCTCTGTCAACTGTAATTAATTCAGATTTTTCCTTACTCAAACTTAGGAGATAAGGGGGGGGGGAATGGTATTTTTTTTGACATTTTTCATCATAACTTGAAAAATAAGAAACTTAAAAAAATAGAAAATTATATTTTAAAATGTACGAGTAAAGCCCTTTCATATAATACCCCACTCGACCTAGCAGCGACAATTTGAATTTTCCCCCCCCCTATTTTGGCCCCCTTTACATTAATAATCAAACTTTTTTCAAATTTTTTTCATGTGCTATTAGGTTAGGCAACTATATTCTAAAACTATTCCAAATTTCATGTCGATAGCATAAGTGGTTGCTAAGATATAGAGGTGTGACAGACAGACGGACAGACAGACAGACAGAGCGGCACCATATGGGTTCCTTTTTTACCATTTTGGTATCGGAACCCTAAAAAGGGTGAATGCTACCTGTAATTTTAATAAGAAAATTACCAGAAAAAAAAATATTCTGAGAATTATAATATTTTTTTTATTTTCCATAGTTGTAAGATGAAGTTGGTCAGTTACATCTATGGTTACATGGAAAGAACTACCACCCGAAAGGTTACGCGTTATACGTTGTAGTTAACGAATCTGTGCTTAGAAAGGCTTTTTAAGCCGTTATTCCTAGATAATTTCAATAACTAATAGTTAGCCTATGTCAAAGTCCATTTTGGCAACCAAAATGCACAACTTACTCGTATCTAGGCTGGATAATACTAAAGAAACCTAGTATCTCGATTATCTTTATCTCCTCTTCTTCTTGGGAAACAGACAGGACAATGCACGGCCTCTCTAAGGCTTCTTTTCTTTTGGCCAAGGTGGGCTGAAATTACTCGTTTTCCGGCTACAGGTTGGTAATGACTTGATAAAAGGGCTACTGGCTACTGCCTTACACTTATGTCTGCAAATATTTTAAGAAGGTTATAAAAATATTGTTCTTTTACATCATAGCTTTAATGCGGAAACATTTTAACAAAAATAATTATTTTGCTTTTGAATCGCCTCAAAATCCTCAAAAAGTATAGTTTAGTTTGTTTAAGTTTAGTTTAAACTGTAACATTTTTTAATAAACATATTCTATCTATCTATCTAATTTTAAAACTAAAGTTCATATTACGTATGCTTTTTGTAGTGGAATTAGAATCTATGAGTTGTTTACACGCGTCATGAAATGGAAAGATTCATTGGCCATTTTAATTATTGTGTGGCATAGACGTAAACAACATTACACAAAAAGTACATTTCCAAGGTACATTCTTACCTGCAAATAAAAGTTTTCCGTATTCGAAGTATTTTTAGGGTTCCGATACCAAAATGGTAAAAAAAAGGAACCCTTATGGTGCCGCTCTGTCTGTCTGTCTGTCCGTCTGTCTGTCACACCTCTATATCTCAGCAACCACTTACGCTATCGAGCTGAAATTTGGAATAGTTTTAGAATATAGTTGCCCAACTTAATTGCACATGAAAATTTTTTGAAAAAAGTATGATTATTAATGTAAAGGGGGCCAAAATAGGGGGGGCCAAATTTCAAATTGTCGCTACTAGGTCGAGTGGGATATCATATGAAAGGGCTTTACTTGTACATTTTAAAATATATTTTTGTATTTTTTTAAGTTTCTTAGTTTTCAAGTTATGATGAAAAATGTCAAAAAAAATACCATTCCCCCCCCCTTATCTCCGAAGTTTGAGTAAGGGAAAATCTGAATTAATTACAGTTGACAGAGGTTTATGTAAACTTTACAGCAAAAATAAAACGATCTTTCTAAGTTGCACAGTTTTTCAGAAATCTGCAAAAAACCTTTACAAACAAATTTAGTTTTGTGGTCCTGAAAATGGACTTTATTGCTTCCAAAAATACTATAGGTATATCGGAACCCTCGGCGCGCGAGTCCGACTCGCACTTGACCGGTTTTTTGTTTTTATCTCTAGTATCCACTTGATAGGTAAGTACGTAAATAAGTTTTCAATACATTTGCTCGAAAAACGTACTTACAAGGACGTAAACATTGCTCGTAAGTGGTTACTTACCGAACTAGTGCGGTAGGTAAAAAAAGTATAATACCAAGGAGTTTTTACACTCTGAACATAAAATTATTTTGTAAAAATATAACAGTGGTGACTTTTTACTTGGGTGACGACTGCCTACCTATATTTAAAATAAAATGGAGAGTACCAGGAGAACATAAATCGCCAAGAGGCTGACAGTACCCATGGTTGGTTCATTTACCAAGTGTATTTCTTATACCTGTTTTCTCACAAATGTATTGAAAAACGTCGTAAGATACACGTCCGTAAGGGTTATGATGACAAACTCGTGCCGATGGTAAACCCTCGACTTTGTCTCGGGCTTACAAAACGTCAACTCGTTTGTAATAACCCTACTTACGGAACTTGTATCTTAAACTACTATGATGTGTGATTGACAGGTAAATAAAACTATTTTATCCTGAGAGCTTTGTCGCATCGTATAGTGTTTACGAATATTATTTGTCAATGATATGAATGGTTCAGATATGATATGAGTGGTTTACATTTTCGCTTTTGATGGAAAATCTTAAGAATTATAATAAAAAAAAAATTAAATCTAACTTAGGAGATTATTTCACAAGGGAATAAATAAAAAAAATAGGGTGATTAAAGTTAGCGTATATGTTTCGACTCTAAATGAATTAAAAAAAAACAGTGACAAATAACCTCTCAGTAGCTCTCACGAGGTCTTTGTCAAATGTACTTAATTCGTAAATTAAAAAAAAAGTAGACAAACCCTTAAAATGTAAAAATAAAAGTAAAATGTGACTTATTATCTTGGTATTATTAAAAAAAAACCGGCCAAGTGCGAGTCGGACTCGCGTACTGAGGGTTCCGCACCACCTCATAAACATAATTGTATTAGTTGAAATTTCAGTAAGTTAATGTGCTAGATGTTTTGAGTCCGACACGCGCTTGACCAAATTTTATTATTTGTTGTTATTTTATAGCTTATTCACTATAAACATACCAATTTTCAAGTTTGTAAGTGTTCCCGTTTTTAAAAAGAACTAAAACAAAAATCGCCTCAGCGACCATCCAACTTGACACCTCTCTTATATGAATGTTCTTGAAACGGGAGCTCACCACAATTGGTTACCATTAGTTGTGAGAAAAGTTGTAATATTTAATGATTTCAGACTTTTCCCATTATTTGTACTGTGAGGCCTAGCTTCTTGCCAAATTTCATAATTTTAGGTCAACGGGAAGTACCCTGTAGGTTTTGCATTTTTGAATAAATGTATGGAGATGAGGACATAAAATGCCATATCTTTTGATTGCGTCGTTGTAAAAAATTTAAATTTTCAGATCTTGTGTGGTTCGTGGATCCTAATATATGGTATTAATTTCAACCTGATATACCCGTTCGTGAGATAAAGGGTCGGCCGGTTTTTTTTATTTTAGGTACACAAAGCTTATTTCAAGTACACAAAGTTACAAAAATAGAAATATCTTAAATATGGTAATATCTTAAATATGGAAGGAACATCATGTGATGAATTTGAAAATCGATTTAACCACATCACACACTTCCACTGACAATCGGCCGTGCCGGCGCCGTCTAAAGACGCACTTTTTCCTCGGTTCACTTCACAGTCATTAAGGAAAACAATCAAAAACCTAGATCTCAATCAAAACCTAGAGCTTCGTCGTTTTTAGGGTTCCGTACCTCAAAAGAAAAAAACGGAACCCTTATAGGATCACTTTGTTGTCCGTCTGTCTGTCTGTCTGTCTGTCTGTCTGTCAAGACCCTTTATCTCACGAACGGGTAAATGTATCAGGTTGAAACTAATACCATATATTAGGATCCATGAACCACACAAGATCTGAAAATTTCAATTTTTTACAACGACGCAATCAAAAGATATGGCATTTTATGTCCTCATCTCCATACATTTATTCAAAAATGAAAAACCTACAGGGTACTTCCCGTTGACCTAAAATTATGAAATTTGGCAAGAAGCTAGGTCTCACAGTACAAATAATGGGAAAAGTCTGAAATCATTAAATATTACAACTTTTCTCACAACTAATGGTAACCAATTGTGGTGAGCTCCCGTTTCAAGAACATTCATATAAGAGAGGGGTCAAGTTGGATGGTTGCTGAGGCGATTTTTGTTGTAGTTCTATTTAAAAACGGGAACACTTACAAACTTGAAAATTGGTATGTTTATAGTGCATAGGCTATGAAATAACAACAAATAATAAAATTTGGTCAAGCGCGTGTCGGACTCAAAAAATCTAGCACATTAACTTACTGAAATTTCAACTAATACAATTATGTTTATGTGGTGGTACGGAACCCTCAGTGCGCGAGTCCGACTCGCACTTGGCCGGTTTTTTACAAGACAACCAGCTTGCAGCGCGTCTACACTCAAAATGGCAGATGCCAAGCGCGTCGCATGAGACGCAAACGCAGCACAAGCAAAACTCACGCTAGATTTTAAAAATGGTTGCTTGAAATTACAAAAACGATTTAGTAATATTACTATAAGAATATTTTAGTAATTTCAAGCAAATTGTTTGTCAATACAAGGACGTTGTCATTAAAAAATACTAAAGTTTGTAATGTTGCCTTGTACTAAAACCACTTGCTGATAATAAAAAACGAATTTTCTAGAAATACTAAGCAGATTTGCAGGAATTACTAAACTTTAACAACATTTACTACGATTTGCGGTAATCATTAAAATTTGTAATATCTTACATTTACTAAAACTGTATAATAGAAATTACATTTAGTAATACTAAGCCTTTGATAAAAAATAGTAATTATTGCAATTACAGCAAAACTTTTATAAGTAATACTAAAACTGTGTTTTTCCCTCCATTACAAGACAGTTTTGTAATTTCTGGTTTTTTTCTCCGTGCAGACAGACGGACAACAAAGTGATCCTATAAGGGTTCCGTTTTTTTCTTTTGAGGTACGGAACCCTAAAAAGTGGCTAAGTGTGTTTCGGGCCACGCGCAATATAGGGTTCCGTAGTTTTTAATTTCTTCGTAAACGTTTCCCACGCCTCGTAACGAACAGCAAGGTGCAGCGCCTGATTGCTATTTCTAATATTTTCAGTAATTTGACTGTTGCTCGTTAACTTGTAAAGGGATAGATTTCCCTTGAAATTCAATATACAGGTGGACTTTTAATTAGTTCTTGATAGAAAAAGGTATGAATCTACTCATGATACTGAACAACTTTCCCCAAGGAACAGGTCAAAATACGAAAATCAAGTTTTGACTTTCCATAGAAACTGCATTAGCTGCTAGCGCATTTTGTATGGGAGAAAAGTCATGAGTACATGCATATCTTTTGCTATCAAGAACTAATTAAAAGTCACCCTATATACTTTTTCTTGCCATTTCCGATAACAACTGTTTAGCTGTCAGAAAGGGGGGGATACTTGACTCTAACAAAAATAGCGCATGTACGCAAAATATTTACATCCAGGGGAAGTACCATAAAAAAAAATTCTTTCGTCATTTTATTTTTTTACTTTTCCTACACTTACCAAATTACAGCTTTCTAGTACTAAAGGTCTCTGAGCTAAGCCGCGGACAGATATACATTGGATTCCTTGTTGACTACGGAACCCTAAAAAACTAGATAAGAAAAACAAATTCAACCATGGAAAAGTTAAACAAATTTGTATTTGCTTTGAAACGGTTATCGCGAACAGTCTCAAAAGAAGCGGCTTTGACGGCATATCATGGTTATGTATCCTCAACATTAAATTATGGTCTTGTTTTGTTTTAGACTTCAAAAAAAGTGTATCAGAGCAATTTGCCAGGCCGATTATCTTGAATCGTGTAAACCACTTTTTATAAGTCTAAATATCCTGCCCCTCCCCTGCGCATACATAAAAAGTGCATGTTGTTTTGTAAAAGATCATCCTCACCACTTTAGTAAATATCATGATATACATACTAGGCCAAAAAGAACTCAATATTTAAACTTACTACATAAGCCAGCATGTAATAAATATATTTATACGAAAAATGTTTTCAATATGTGTATAGAGATATATAATAAACTACCAGATGAAATAAAACAATTAGATGGAAACATGTTTAAGACACGAGTGACTAAATGGTTAATGGAACATTGTTTTTATAGCCTAAAGGAGTATAGAGAGTATAAAGCCACGAATAATTAGTGATAGGCACGACTATTGCTCATTTATATAAATATTTGCATGCCTGTTTCGCAGACTAGATACTAAGACTATTTTTCTATAAGATCTGGAATTTGTATTTTGTAAGTATCTCTGCAAATAAACGTTTCTATTCTATTCTATTCTAAAATAAAAGGCGGTGACACTCCCTACTAGCTTGCCTCATTTAGTTTTGTTTAAAGGTCACCATTTCAAGTTTCCATATGGAAATATCCTACTAATCAGGCAATTTGCTACTATTTTTAGGAATAGCGTTGAATTTACAAACGTTTCGTGTAATAAATACCTACCTTCTACGTATTTTGCGGTCTACTGCCGAATATTTTGTTCGGGATGTCTCTTCCTATTAAAGTTAAGGCTTCCTTATAAGCCCGTTTTGACATTTGCTCGTACTTAACATGAACACACAGGGTTCATTCTTCTTTGATTTCATCCGTTTGGCAGCTCTTGACAGACAAACAGACGGACAACAAAATGATCCTGTGGAAAAGTTCCGTATTGTCCCTTTTGAGGTAAGTACGGAACCCTAAAAACCAAAATACTCACATAGCTACGATCGTGGCTAAGCAGGAAACCTGCTAAATTAATTTGATATATTGAAAGTTGATCGTAAGGTGTTGAATTATGAATGTGCGTGCACGCATGTACCGGAAATAACCTTCGCAAACAAGATTTAATTTCAATGAGAAATGCAACTTTTGCGTAGAATGTCGGTTTGTTTAGTTGTTATTTTTTATGGTTTTAATCAATCATTCGCCATTTGAGTAATTACACGAATTTTAATTTAAAACTTGTGTATAGTACCTATTTACGAGTATTTTGTTTTTGTAGTAAACTAGCTGGTGCCCGCGACTTCCTCTGCGCAGGTATAAAAATTGTAGCCTATGTGTTATTCTGATGTATAAACTATATTATTGTAAAGTTTCATTAAAATTCATTCAGTAGTTTTTACGTGAAAGAGTAACAAACATCCATGCTTACAAACTTTCGCGTTTATAATATTAGTAGAGTCTATACCTTTTGTAATTATTATTTTAGTCTATGTATTTTTTTCATAACAGGTATGAGAATGTAAGAATTTACGTTTAGATATTCCCGCAAAAATGTGTTCATTTAGCTCTATGATCTCAAAGCTTAGTGATTGTATATTACGTGACAATTCAGGAGTGCGGGTGAAATGTTTTGCACGTAATACATTTTACCCGCATTCCTGTGATGTCGCGTACTATGCACTGAGAGAGCCGGAAAAATAAGGGTAATTGTAGGGTTAAGCCGTTATTACACCTTCCAGAGACTAATTCGACTTACTTTGCTGGCTGAAACAAGGATATTAGAATTAACAGACCTAAGCCTCCCAGCAATGTATGCCGAATCAGTCATTGAATTTAGGTCGGTGTGATAGCGGCTTTAGTCAGACAGACAACTGTTATATCTGAGGACGCCTTTAACAAAAAATAATCTATGTAAAATATTATGCTAACGCGTCCTATACGATATTCATCATAACATCCTATTAAAAGTCCTCTGCCTTCAAATTAAAGTGAAGTACCATTAGTCACCAAATTTGTCAGCTTTGTGGCTACCACCATTGACCACGGTGATTTTTGACCCCAGTATGATAGGCAGAAGGACGCTGCTGCCTGGCATCTGTTTCCAAATTGGTTACTCGCCTTTTACGACTCCCACCCACCACGGGTAGAGAAGAGTGGGTACTTTTCTTAACCGGCACTACAAAAAGAATACGAAACGACAACAAGAAATGCTTGTATGTTGTTTGTAGAATAAAATATTCGGACAATCTATCCTGACGTATGAAAATAAATAATAATATGCTATTTTCTTCAAAATTTCAGATCCCCGCACCAATGACTGGTTCCTGATCCACAGCCCTGTGCCAGGGTTGACCATTATTGGGCTGTACCTTTACTTCGTGTTGAAATGGGGCCCGCGGTACATGGCCGACAAGAAGCCCTTCCAGCTGCAGAAGACGCTGGTCATTTACAACTTCATACAAGTTCTAGTCAGCTGCTGGTTATTTTATGAGGTTTGTATTCTTTTCCGCCAATTACAATTAAAGATTAATTTAAACTGTGCTTCTAAACTTTTAATGGGAAATAGATGATAATTTTGCACTTCGGAGAAAGTAGAAAGGATGTCGAAAGTTTTTGCATCTCTCTGCAACAACTGCAATCTTCTAAAGAATATGTATGAGATTCGTGAACTATGAAGTTGTAATGTAACTTCTGTCAACGTTCATGAACTTCTTAACACTAATTGAACGTGTAAGGACTTTTGTGCAAAGTCCGTTTGCTGTACTATCAGTGTCAGTATGCCACTAATAAGACAGTGGGTGCCATGGGCGCTGGTAACCACTTACCATCAGGTGGCTCGCCTACTGCTCACGTTTGACTAAAAAAAGTCTTCACATAAGTAAAGTGGGCTATAGCTCAGGAGCGCAGACGAAATGTATGGTGGGCCATACATAATTTGGCGCGTTTTATGCTTTGTACAGAATTAGAGGTTTGTTTTGCTTATATTACTTCTTTACAATGCTCAAACTATTAGTTGGTGGGTTGTGCTAGTGTCTTGCTAGAACCTTAAATCATTACCTGCTATTGGTTAAAACAATTAAATTTGACTGAGGTCAGCAATATTGTCTTCACTCATTGAATACAACACAGGTAGGTAACTCAAAAATATTATTGGGTCTTTAAAGGCAAGTGTGCTATATTGAGTTGAGCGACTTGCACTTTGTGTTATGTGCAAAGACCTTCTGGGAAAGAACCACCCGTTTGCCTGTTTCTGCCGTAAAGCAGCAGTGTTTGTACTATTGTGTTTCAGTTGGAAGGCTGTGGGAGCCAGTGAAACTGCTGGCACGTGAGACATACTATCTTAGTTCCCAAGGTGGGCATCACATTTGCTGTCTTACAAATGTGAACCTATGCTTTTTAATAAGATAATTGGTGCTATGGGTGATGATGACCACTTACCTTCAAGTGGCCCACCTGCTCGTTTGCTCACTAGTGTCAGTAAATTCTGTAAAGTTATCTGTATAAAAGCACTGTAAGGATTTTTTTTTCTAATTTCAGGGTTTAGATGCTGGCTGGTTGCGAAGCTACAGCTGGAAATGTCAACCTGTAGACTTCTCAAGGTCGCCCGAGGCTATGAGGGTATGTTTTATGTTTTTTATCTAATTACTTTAAGTTCCAGAGGTTCAGCAAACGAGAGCAAGACACTCACGGACACGAAAACTGCAACGAACGAAGTACACTTAGGCAAAGTCCATCTTTATTCGTTGGTAATAAGGTCACAGAGTTTGATGTCCATGAGTGTCGTGTCTCTTGACTGCTGAGTTCAAGCTAAGACCCATACTTGGCTCCTGATTTATTAATAGTGATCTGATATCTTTGAGTTTCGTACAGTGATAAATTTCGAAATGTTTATTAAATCTGCTATCTTAAGAGACCTATAGACAAAGTTCCACTACTGTTTCGCAGCTAGTTTTGTGTGGTTAAGATACATCACGAGTACCTCTCTTTATGTGATCAATGATAATCTAATTGAACATACTTGCACAAGCTATCGAAAAAATTTTTTAATAAAATTATCTTACCTTATCTTAACTTTTATCTCTTGTCTCTTATATCTTATGCTATTTTTTTAATTCGGCGGCTGCCCCGACTCTAAGTAAAAGATGCATTTTAGTGTCCGTTTCTCTCTATAAACTATCGCATAATCATTGTCAGAAAATTCAACATAATAGGAATTCAACATAGTGGGAACTCAACACTATGGGAATTCAACTTAATGGGAATCCAACGTTCGGAGAATTCAACATAATGGGAATTCAACTTAATGGTCCTGAAGGATTATAAAAATAACCCATCGCAATCCATCCACATTCACCACCCATGAAGAGCTTAATTTTTTTTTCGCAAATTTTTCTTGGTGAGCACCTTCATTGCATTAGGAAACTATAAATGTATTAAATATTTTTTTAAATATCTCTAATAATTGCAGGTAGCCCGAGGCGTCTACATTTACTTCTTAGCGAAGATAACAGAACTATTAGATACTGTCTTCTTCGTGATTAGGAAGAAAGAGAGGCAGATCACATTCCTACACATGTACCATCATACTGTGATGCCTATGATCTCCTGGGGCGCCACAAAGTACTACCCTGGTGGTCATGGAACTCTGATTGGTGTGATCAACTCATTCGTTCATATCATCATGTATACGTATTACATGTTGGCTGCAATGGGACCCCAGTATCAGAGGTTCTTGTTCTGGAAGAGACATATTACTACTTTGCAAATGGTAAGAATGTTTTCAAATAACTTTTTGTTCAACATTTTATTTAGAAGTAACGCAGCAGATCAATGCAACACTTCAAAATTTGAAACTCAAAACATTTTGTTCTAAGTCGTCTGAGTTGCTTATCTTGCAAGAAATTTCGAATCATTTCAGTGAAAACTTTTAGAAGATATATCCTTATTTATTTATTTGCTTTAATACATTGGCTATCTAGTCATCATTTTGTACAATTTTCTGATGTTTTTTTTAAATATTTCAGCTCCAGTTCTGCATTGCCTTTCTCCATTCGTCGCAGCTTTTGTTTTATGACTGCGGTTACCCCCGTTGGACGGTCGTGTTCACTCTTCCCAACTCCATCTTCTTTTACTACCTCTTCTATGACTTCTATTTCAAGGCTTATGGCAAGCCACAAGATAAGAAGAAGCTTAACGCTCCAACTAAGAAACTTCTTGAAAATGGACATACCAGTATTACCAACGGTAAAACTAATGGGGTAGTGAAAAATGGATTCATGACACCAAATAAAGCTGAAGAAAGCAAGAAAGAAATCTAAGCAAATAATACTTAAATAGATACAACATATTAATGTTAAATATTGTAAAAGGGTGTTCTGAAATAATGCACATAACTTTAATATGTGTTACTCAGACCAAACCATGACAGTAAATAGGTATTTTTTTAAAGGAGACGGGTCGTAAAACGAGAATTGAAATAATTTTATATATGAACGGATAAACTCACGTTTTATATTGCCGGACCGACAAGTTTCCTCCCTGAAGAAAATCTTCTAACAAGATCGAAACTTGTCGGTCCTATAACGGCAATATAAAACGTGAGTTTATCCGTTAATATAAATAATTATATGTAACACTCACGAGTCGTTTAGTGATAAAATTGTGAGAATTGAAATAAAAAAAAAATCTCATCAAGCTACATTATTTATTTTCGAATTTTAGATTATCCTATACAACACCTAAAAAAACCTCTGTATTTGGTTAGATTGTTTGTCTGGGTTTGTTCACTTTAAAAATTTGTGCAATATTTAAGAAGGATCCATTAAAAGATCGTGTAGTATAAAGACTTGACAAAAAAGTACGCTAATTTTAAAAAATAGGCAAATTATTTAGCACACAGGAATAAGAAAATGTGGGGCTGAGATCTAAAATCTCTATCGCATGAAACTGATTTTGTTAATTAGAACTGATCATATTGAGTGATTCATATCGAAATTATCGAACCTCATGTTCATATTAAATATATTTTTTACTTCGTAATAATTTTATAATTTTGCTACTTTTAAGTTATTTACGATAAGTTTCCTAAAAGTGCAATCGTAAAATGTTAATAGGTAACATTAAATAATCATGTGGACAATATTATTAATAATATTATTTTTAGAAGAAACGTGTAAGTATGCGATTTTGTTAATTCTTTATTTTATTGTTATTGATAATTTTATTTAACTTTGTATATAGTACATAGATAGAAGTAGTTATTAAAAACGCTCAAATTGCTGAAGTGATATACAGAGAAATGTTCAGTAAATTATAAATCAAGGTTGTGGTACGTTTCGTTATTAGTTCTCAATATTAATGACTTTGAATTTGGTGAAATAAATAAAAGCATTTCTCTGCATAACATAGATTTTTATCAAGGTAGGTGTTATTTAGAAATTTTGTATTATATTGAAACTGGAATGAAAATAGCTCTTCCTAAGCGAGATACAGGACTCTCAGCATTAATATACGAGTATATTGTAGGTAGAAAAGTTACCAATTTAATATAATTGTACAAACAATAATGAGTAGGACAATGTTGATATTTTTAACCGTTGTTGTTACAAAATTGAACTCATTAATCAAAAGGACAAATATTAAATGATACGGCTTCAATTTTAGAGTAGTACTCTCTTCCAGGTAGTGATACGAGTAGATCATCAATAAAGACCGTGAGGCGCTGCAAGTTATCCTACGTCATCGAGTACACGAAATTTTCAACTTTATTTAGAGAGTAGTGCCTTATTACATCAACACAACATTTTCTGCCAATGCAAAACCTGGCAGGTTCGGTAAAGTTGGAAAGAAATGTAGTTATATCATGGAGTATAACAAGTTTCATTCGTGTACTCCTTTAGATAACCACATTTCTCTCCGTTTTGTGGATCTAATGGACCATTACCTAGTAGTAGGTACCTTTGATTTTTAGTTTTTATTTTCTAAATTAAGTGTCCTGTTTAATCATATGTAAGCAGCAGTAACCACGACACAGGCTGTGCCTAGTGTGGGTACTATTGTAAAATTTGTTAAAGATAGCTGGACCATTTTAATAAATGATTTATGATTTATGATTGATTTTATGATTACTCTCTAAAAGTAGCAAATTTCTTGTACTGGATGACGTACGATAAATTGCGGTGCTCTCAAAGTCTAATAACGGAAGAATGTTATTGATGAATTAATCCTTCTATTCTGTGGCTTAATCCAATTTAAAAGCAATGTTGTCAATTATTCTTAGGAAACTATTTGTAGTTTTTTTTTGTATATGTCACCGGAAAATGATAAGTATCTTAAGTTGATCTATTTGCTAGTAAGTTGATCTATTTCCTAGAAAGTTGATCAACTTTTGATAAATCATAGACTCGTAGGAAATTCGTAGATCCATAGGTCCGTTAGGTAAGGCAAACAAAACCAAATTGAAGCCCTAGAAAGCCGAGCTGAGCGAGCGAAGCGAGCATGCTGCGACAGCAGCTGGCGAGTGCTAGAAGCGAATTCGGTACAGTTTATTATTTTCCGCAAATTTATCAACTTACTAGAAAATTGTATAATTTACGATTCCTTATTATTTTCCGATGACACACACACTTGGTCTTCCATTTCAGCATTCAATTTTATTTAATTTTGTCTGTTTCCTGGTTTGTGTAGCCGATACTTTTGTAATTGCTTCACTCAGTTCCTTTTCGACTGAATTTTTATTTGAAAATGTATGATTTTGTACTATAGGTACAAAGAGTTTCCTTCTCTCTGTCTCACTATCCTATTGAATGAGACAAACTGGTACTGTACAGGACTACAAACTGGACTTTCAGGAAATAGAAGGATGACGGACGTAGTTGCCTGTCTAGAATAACTAGTAAAATGGCGGAGTTGACCTGAAGGTGTTATCCTCTAATAGTTTTTTTATACGTCGTATTTCAACTGATGGGTATTCAAGCGGTGCTTATATTGTAGTTTTCGTATAGGTGTCATACATAGTATCTTCCAATGCGAATGTGATACAAACTATACATCTTGTTAAGTGTTGAACATCTGAAGTGTAACTGTACCTTGCTTTTCTGTTAAGATTTGTTTTGTATAATTTCTCTTAAAATAATGTTCATTTCCCATAAAATTGTTGCCCTAATACTTCTATGAACTGGCGCGGTGGCGTGTGAAGACTTCTAAAATAATAACAGCCGAATTTTGTATTTTAGTTTTTAATTAATATATAGGTCATACTCTGAAAAAAATTTAAAGGTTATTATTGAATGTCAAGTTTACTAATCAGTTTTTAAAGTACATTTTTACTTTTTACAGATATCCTTTGAAACTCTGTTCATAAAAAAGCTAATTTTTTTAAAAAGTTGAGATAGATAGATATACACTTTATTGTCACACATGGTAATTGAGCCGCTAATTACACGTAAATCATGTCCATCTCGATCTCGGGTAGAGTATGACAAATAAATTATAAAACAATGCAAGTGTAAGATATATAAAAGTGTTATAACTAACTGCTTTCGTTTTGCCGCTGTCTTGACTGTCTTGTTGTCTTATTCATTATCCAGTAAATTAAGGGTGTCCATGATTTACCTGCCAAACCAAACCATGTTGATGTCAGGGAGACAAAAATTTGGGTATGAATATTTTTTTGTCTTGTTTTTCTGATTGGTCTAACTGGCGATAAATTAAATATCATGGCCAACGTAAAACTCGTTAAGAAAGAGTTGCTTTAAAAGTTCAAGAATACATTAGATTTTACGAATCAGCCGCGCCATCTTTATATTACATAGGTGGTAGGGACCATTTTAAAACGTCCTATAAAAGCCTCTATTTTGTTTCACTTCCTATTAACTTCGGCTTTCAAATTAGTGTCTTCCTTTGATTGGCGACCCTAATTAACAATTATGCCAGACCTTTTTAAATATTTTATTTCATACATTTTCGATAAATTTATCATATAACGAAGAAATACTGACATATAGAAAAAAATCATTTTGCCTTGCCTTTAAAAGTGAGGTAACGACTGCATTAACGTAACTTGGCGGAGATTTTTAAATGTCTTGATGAATTAACTGCAATACGAAGACGTAGATATTTTGACGTTTAGCTCAGTGCATTCTTTGTTGTTAATGTGCTTTTTGACTTGGAGCTGTAGTAGGTAGTTTATATCATTAGATCTTACATTTTCGTTTGTAAAGGACACCTCAGGCTAGAGCACCTGCATGTTTTACTCTTGACGTCTTTTGACATCAAAACACGTTGCTTACAACGGAAAAAAAAATTCTTTTTCGCTGGCTCCTTCATCATTCGAACCAGATGAAGACCCCCACCCCCTTAGGTTGGAACTTCCCCAAACGGACGCTCTAAGAAGTAAATAAATATTGCGTAAAATTCTTGCCCCTTTATTTTTTGGCTTTTCCATATATTTGGCTGCAAAATATCTAACTCGTATTGTAAACTTCCTTTGTTGCATATTATGTGTCAACTCTGTTGTCTTAAATAAGGGGTATATAGAAATTCCTCCCATTTTCGTAGCAATACTCCTCATGCTTTGTTAAGTTACGCTTATAAGTTACGATAATGCGGTCGGATCTTGAAATGTTAAAATAATGTTTTAGCTAATCAAATCTGTGCTGTTGTGTAATCTAAAAGTACTTAAATAATTATTGTACCTGAAAGGCTTTTCTACACAATAACTTCAGTATTTTCTGATAGAGTCGCACAATTTTACTCGTAGAGTTGTAACCTTATAAATAACCAGGATCGTATGTCAAATAAAAATTAATAACAGTGTTAGTTTTTGTTTTATTGTACCAACTTAAATGTTATACGCATTTTACAAAACTAGGGACAGACACTAATAAATAATAAATACTTTTGTACCCACAACATTTTGATAATACGAAAAAAAAAACCGGTCAAGTGCGAGTCGGACTCGCGCGCCGAGGGTTCCGATATACCTTTAGTATAGTATTTTTGGAAGCAATAAAGTCCATTTTCAGGACCGCAAAACTAAATTTGTTTGTAAAGGTTTTTTTGCAGATTTCTAAAAAACTGTTCGACTTAGAAAGATCGTTCTATTTTTACTGTAAAGTTTAAAACTTCTGTCAACTGTAATTAATTCAGATTTTTCCTTACACAACAGAGATAAGGGGGGGGGATTGGTATTTTTTTTTTTGACATTTTTCATCACAACTTGAAACCTAAGAGACGTAAAAAAATATAAAAATATAATTTAGAATGTACGAATGTACAAGTAAATCCCTTTCATATGACACCCCACTCGACTTAGTAGCGACAATTGCAAATTTGGCCCCCCCTATTTTGGCCCCCTTTACATTAATAACCATACTTTTTTCAAAGTTTTTTCATGTGCAATTAAGTTGGGCAACTATATTCTAAAACTATTCCAAATTTCAGGTCAATATCATGAGTGGTTGCTGAGATATAGAGGTGTGACAGACAGAGAGACGGACAGACAGACAGACAGACAGAGCGGTACCATAAGGGTTCCTTTTTTTACCATGTTGGTATCGGAACCCTAAAAACCAGCCAAGTGCGTGACAGACTTCGCACATTTAGGGATCCGTACCAGCGTGGTACCAGTTGTGTGCCGCCGCCGCACGCAGCCATTCTGTGCGTCGCATTTGACCGCAAAATCAGGGAGTTTCAAAGAAAATTGTGATATTTAAACATATTGGTATTTTTTGGTAAAGTCATCAGTCAAGTTTTTACATTGACGTAAGAAAAACGCTGCCAATAGGCCACATATGTCTGGCCGCTTCTTTATTTGACGTTCGTTGTACGTGAGACAGTACTCATTCTGTACATTAACTTACTAATCTGGGGTACTCATTGCGTGACACGCTTTGGTAGAAACCTGATATTTTGGTCAACTTTTTGGGAAAAATGAAGAACATTGGGAGCCCTGAATCTTGGAAGCTATTATACCTAGAAAATTGGATCATGGCTCAAACTGTCAGGAATTTTGTACACTTTAAAAAAATGATAGTGACCTTTCTCGTAAGAGCCTTCCTATGTCGTTTTATCTGCACAAAACTAAAAAAAGTGAAAAAAAATTACGGTTTTTCAGCAATAACTCAGCGCCCGTGCATTTAACACTGCTGCAAATCTGGATAAATACTATCTAGGTAGACCCACACAATATATCAAAAGTGCAGCTTTACCGCAATTATTGCAATTTCAGCATTTTGCCACTATTTCCATTTTACATTTCCATGGAAATAGTGGGACACACCCTTTTTTTTGGGAAGATACGTCTAAAAACCAATTGAGTAATTTTCTAAACAAAAATTATAATGTTTTTGTTCCTTTCTAAAACCACCAAAATTGTTGCCTGATCTTTGTTTCATGTGGAACCACCGCCTTCAGCCAAACCAGAATAAATCAACTAGTGAATACCACACTAATTCTATAATCTAGATTGGGTGCTGGCTGCCACCTGGGTGTCTACTCTAAAAGTCCGATATATCGAAACGATACTACTCGAAACATGCAAATACAAAACTTCGTCTCTTGACAATAGAGTAGAATATTGGTTGGATGCAGTTTGAAAATTCATCCAACCAATATTCTACTCTATTGTCAAGGGACGAAGTTTTGCTGTTGCATGTTTTGAGTAGTATCGTTTCGATATATCGGACTTTGAGAGTAGACACCCTGGGTATATGATTTGTTCATGTTTCATATCGATAGAGTTAGAGATTTCTTTTAGTAAAATTTTCTTGTACAGTCAGCGTCAAATTCATATGAGCGTCTGTGGTAGTCAAAATGATCTGTAGTAAACAAGTTCAATTTCATATACGTAATTAGAATTTTCATATAGTTAGTTGTAAGCACCCAAAGTGTTCAAAATATCTTGGCAATAAGGTTCCCAATATTATGTTCGCGGTCGTCAGCGTCAAATTGATGTGACTGTCTATAGTAGTCAAAATGATCTGAAGTAAACTAAATCTAGAGCACTTCAGACCATTATGACTACTATAGTCGTCACATCAATTTGACGGTGACAGCCGCGAACGTAACATTGCAGATAGTAAGATGTTTTGAACACTTTGGGTGCTTACAATTATATGACAATTCTAATTCATCATCATCATCATAACATCCTATGAAACGTCCACTACAGGACAGGGAGCTCCCTCCAGAACTCTAGCTTTTGCTGGAAAAATGTGGAGGGGAAGTACCATAGTCACCTCGCTTGTTAGCGTTACGGCTGGCACCATGGACCGCGGTTGTAGGTGACCGCAGTAAGTAAGATGTAAGACACAGGAGGATGCTGCTACCCATCTTCCAGTTAACCCTTAGTCGCCTCTTACGACACCCACGGGTATGTACGGGTTGGTACTATTCTTTGCCGGCACCACACGGGTCACGGGTCTAATTGCATATATGAAATTGAACTTGTTTACTACATATAATTATGATCACGATAGACGCTCATATGAATTTGACGCTGACTGTTATGTACGTCGCTGCGTTTTTGAGTTGCAGATTTTTTTATGTAAAAAAATAAGGTTGCCTACTAAATAATTTGTTCATGAGGCTGTTGGTTAGATATATCATGAAAACAAAAGAAACTGAACAGACAGACCAGAGGGGCTCTGCATTAGTTTGAAATATTGTTATTGTAGTAAATATGTAAAAATAAGGATTTACTAAACAGTTGCTTCTACTCGATAATTTTTTTATTTCATTCTTCAACAAACACAAAAATGAGGTTGATAAACAGTGCCTTTCGATTTTTGTCCTTTTTAGGATGATAGTGCCCGTCAGATAGTGCAGAAATGCCGTTACAGTTGCTACCTACAGTTTCAATGGGAGACATATGAACGAATAATTGAGCACATGTATTTTTATTTTACATTTAAAAACCCTCTCAATTGTAAACGCAGCCCTACCAAGACGGCAGACTATGTGGCCCTAAAATTGTCTTTAATTGAACAATCCAGGTATGCCAAATCAAGAGGCAAACATGAATATATTAAGTAGCACATGTATCTTTTTTTCTAGATTTTTAAAGCTGTCAATTTAAAAAGGCAGCATTACCAAGGTGGCAGATAATTTTTTTGTTGTCCTAGACATGGCTTTAATCAAACAATTCAGGTCTGCCACATGTACAAATCGTATGGAAATTCTGGCGTCCAGCACCCAACCAAACCTATACCGATGGCAAAAATTCATATTCAACCACAAAAAACAAAAATCTGTTTATAAAGGTTTAAGACTTACAAATACTAACAATTAACATTTCAATCTGATTTTCTACAAGAATAGTCGTCTGTATCTTTAATTGATTTATCTACTTTACCATTTAAATTTAAAACACTTTTGGAGGATCTTTTACTTTTGTAGCTTTGTCTGTAGAAGTTCAAGAAGAGAAGTAAAAAGAAGAACGTGTTGCAAGCGACGAAGGTTGCGACTCCTTTGGCAGGCGGGCAGTCGGAGTACCTGACACTGGCGACGTACTGGATAATAATGGAGATGAACTGCACCTGTAGAAAAATTTCCTATAAACTTAGTGTAGCGTGACACCTGCGATTCTTTCCGACGCGAACAGTTCCGCTCATCACGCTCGCAATGCTTTTTAGGATATCAATGACGCATCAAGCGCAATATCCGCTGGTGTCATACTTCCGCGAATTTTTCGGAAATTTCCGCGACGGAATTTTCACAGGTGTGTCGCTATACAGAGAAAGTGTATCGGCAAAGTGAGAAGAATCCTAGTGAGTACTTTAATCTTGGAAATTAATTTAACTGTGCCCCCGACTCCGGTCGCGTGCGGTTTTGGCTTAAGCCAATCTCGACTCTTGGACAGCTTCGTGATGATATTTCAATGGCGATAATTTGTTTTTAAAATCCGATTCCGATTTTCTTGTTCTAAGATAAGTTTGATCACTTACCCGTGAAAACTATGAAAATCATAGATAAAAAAACCGGCCAAATGCGAGTCGGACTCGCGCACCGAGGGTTCCGTACCACCACATAATCATAATAGTATTAGTTGAAATTTTAGTAAATTAATGTGCTAGATTTTTTGAGTCCGACACGCGCTTGACCAAATTTTATTATTTGTTGTTATTTAAGAGCTTATGCACTATAAATATACCAATTTTCAAGTTTGTAAGTGTTCCCGTTTTTAAAATAGAACTAAAACATAAATCGCCTCCGCGACCATCCAACTTGACCCCTCGCTTATATGAATGTTCTTGAAACGGGAGCTCACCACCATTGGTTACTATAAGTTGTGAGAAAAGTTGTAATATTTAATGATTTCAGACTTCCCATTATTTGTACTGTGAGACCTAGCTTCTTGCCAAATTTCATAATTTTAGGTCAACGGGAAGTACCCTGTAGGTTTTGCTTTTTTGCATAAATGTATGGAGATGAGGACATAAAATGCCATATCTTTTGATTGCGTCGTTGTAAAAAATTGAAATTTTCAGATCTTGTGTGGTTCATGGATCCTAATATATGGTATTAATTTCAACCTGATACCTTTACCCGTTCGTGAGATAAAGGGTCTTGACAGACAGACAGACAGACAGACGGACAACAAAGTGATCCTATAAGGGTTCCGTTTTTTTCTTTTGAGGTACGGAACCCTAAAAACAATTTGAACAGATAAATTGGAATCAGTTACTATAAATCGTTCTTTTTTTTCGTTACCTACTCTTTACTTCTATCGCCCCATCTTTTTAGGGTTCCGTACCTCAAAAGAAAAAAACGAAACCCTTATAGGATCACTTTGTTGTCCGTCTGTCTGTCAAGACCCTTTATCTCACGAACGGGTAGAGGTATCAGGTTGAAATTGATACCTTATATTGGGGTTTATGAACCACACAAGATCTGAAAATTTCAATTTTTCACAACGACGCAATCAAAAGATTTATGCACTAAAGATCCTCATCTCCATACATTTATGCACTAAAGAAAAACCTATAGGGTACTTCCCGTTGACCTAAAATTATGAAATTTGGCAATAAGCTAGGTCTTACAGTACAAATAATGGTAAAAGTCTGAAATCATTAAATATTACAACTTTTCTCACAACTAATGGTAACTAATTGAGGTGAGCTCCCGTTTTAAGAACATTCATATAAGAGAGGGGTCAAGTTGAATGGTCGCGGTCGATTTTTGTTTTAGTTCTATTTTAAAAACGGGAACACTTGCAAACTTGAAAATTGGTATGTTTATAGTGCATAAGCTATTAAATAACAACAAATAATAAAATTTGGTCAAGCGCGTGTCAGACTCAAAAAATCTAGCACATTAACTTACTGAAATATTCAACTAATACACATAGTACGGAACCCTCGGTGCGCGAGTCCGACTCGCACTTGGCCGGTTTTTTTTTTTCGCTGGCCTATACTGTCCCACTGCTGAGCAAAGGCCTCCCCTTCGGTCCTCTAACTTAGTTTTTGGTAAATAATGGTCAATGTAAAGACATTACATATTCTACTGATTTATTATATGCATAGGATTTTACGGGAAATTGTGTGTATATGTGTTAGATTTTCTTTTATATACAGGGTGTTGGTAAAACTGAAGGGTATATTCAGTCAACGAAACTGAACAACTTCCCCAAATAAACTTTTCAATAATGGTCAATGTAAAGACATTACATATTCTACAGATTTATTATATGCATAGGATTTTACGGGAAATTGTGTGTATATGTGTTAGATTTTCTTTTATATACAGGGTGTTGGTAAAACTGAAGGGTATATTCAGTCAACGAAACTGAACAACTTCCCCAAATAAACTTTTCTGGGAAGTGAAAAATTTTTTGAACTCTCCGTACAAATTACTCGCTTTGGTCGAGAGAACAGTATGGAGAGAAAAAATGTTTCTATGGGAAAATTATTCAGTTTCGTTGACTGAGCACGCCCTTTCAGTTTTCGGTACACCATCCCTTACACAAACAAAAAAAAAATACTTACGAAAAAATGTAGAACTTACCAATTGAAAAGAAGTCATATACTTCTTCCATGTCAAATACTTCGCTACATGCGGTCCTAAGGCCGCTAAACCATAGTAGGTGTACATGAAAACGTGGACCAAAGAGTTTAAAAACCCAATGAAGACCAGACTGTGAGACGGCCAGTACTTAAGAATCGCCCAAGTTCCAACCATCATGATGGAATGATGGTATAGGTGAAGAAACGTCACTTGGCTGGTTTTCTTTCTTAAGACAAAAAATACTGTGTCGAACAGCTCTGATATTTTAGCGGCTAGGTACATCCAGATACCCGTTAAAACCTGGAATAATTCAAATTTTGTAATTAGGTACCTAGATACACTAATTCGATTTTACTGTGATAAGTAGTTACACCTAAATCAGCCTACACAACGAGCAACACAAGCTTCACTTTTGTGTGATAGGGCAAGGAAAAGGTATTGAAATTAGATAAAAAAAACCGGCTAAGTGCGAGTCGCACTCGCGCCCTAAGGGTTCCGTACCTATCTACCATATGATGTACTAAAAGCTTTTGCTCTTTGATTTTAAAAACTCCGCGACCATCCAACTTGACCCCTCTTTTATAGAAAAGTTCTTGAAACGGGAGCTCACCTTAATTGGTTACTATTAGTTGTGAGAAAAATTTAAATATTTAATGATTTTAGACTTTTCCCTTTATTTGTACTGTGAGACCTAGCTTATTGCCAAATTTCATAATTTTAGGTCAACGGAAAGTACCCTGTAGGTTTTGCTTTTTTGCATAAATGTATGGAGATGAAGACATAAAAAGCCATATCTTTTGATTGCGTCGTTGTAAAAAATTGAAATTTTCAGATCTTGTGTGGTTTATGGACCTTAATATTTGTTATCAATTTCAACCTGATTGATACCTCTTCTC
Organism: Athrips mouffetella; assembly: GCA_947532105.1. Classification (NCBI taxonomy): domain Eukaryota; kingdom Metazoa; phylum Arthropoda; class Insecta; order Lepidoptera; family Gelechiidae; genus Athrips; species Athrips mouffetella. Next base: position 21,762,923 of record OX383963.1, read on the forward strand.
GTTCGTGAGAAAAAGGGTCTTGACAGACAGACGAACAATAAAGTGATCCTATAAGGGTTCCGTTTTTTAGGGTTCCGTACCTCAAAAGAAAACAACGGAACCCTTATAGGATCACTTTGTTGTCCGTCTGTCTGTCTGTCTGTCTGTCAAGACCCTTTATCTCACGAACGGGTAAAGGTATCAGGTTGAAATTAATACCATATATTAGGATCCATGAACCACACAAGATCTGAAAATTACAATTTTTACAACGACGCAATCAAAAGATATGGCATTTTATGTCCTCATCTCCATACATTTATTCAAAAATGAAAAACCTACAGGGTACTTCCCGTTGACCTAAAATTATGAAATTGGGCAAGAAGCTAGGTCTCACAGTACAAATAATGGGAAAAGTCTGAAATCATTAAATATTACAAATTTTCTCACAACTAATGGTACCCAATTGTGGTGAGCTCCCGTTTCAAGAACATTCATATAAGAGAGGGGTCAAGTTGGATGGTTGATGAGGCGATTTTTGTTTTAGTTCTATTTAAAAACGGGAACACTTACAAACTTGAAAATTGGTATGTTTATAGGGCATATGCTATAAAATAACAACAAATAATAAAATTTGGTCAAGCGCGTGTCGGACTCAAAAATCTAGCACATTAACTTACTGAAATTTCAACTAATACAATTATGTTTATGTGGTGGTACGGAACCCTTAGTGCGCGAGTCCGACTCGCACTTGGCCGGTTTTTTTTTATTTATTTTGAGGTACGGAACCCTAAAAATACCTGTACGAAAACAGTACCGCTGCTGCAAAAATTTAGTTTCTTTTAAAGTTTGTGATTGTTTTTAAAAGACTTGCTCTGCAGTATCGTACGATTCGTACGTACCTGCGCATAAGAGACCGTTTGGACGAAATGATCATGCGTGAAAGTTCACAAAACATTGACCTTTTGTAGTACAATTCTGAGTACAATAACGAAAGCCAGAGAGAGCTATGATTGATTAGTGCCCAAAATCGGAGACTGAAAAGAGAACTGCCCAATGATAAATTGCAGCCACGTTGTTTGTTAGTTGGTGGAAAGTATTTTAAAATATAATATGAGGCATGTTTTTAGGACATACATGTATAGGTAGAGTCCTATTGTTTGGACCTTTGCGTAACTTATTTTATTATTCAGGTCCCAGTATTCCACTGCCGGCAAAGGCTTTGTTTCTTACTCCCTGCATGAGTCACAAATATTTAAGTCACCGGTAACAATCAATAAAACTCCTGGTTTGTTCAAAGCAAGAGAGAACATCAATAATTTCGATTCTTTGCTTTGCGTGACTTGCTTTGCGTGACTTGCTTTGCGCCTAGAACCCTATTAGATGCCTAGGTCCTAGACCCTAGGCAACACGTTGCTTTGGCTACACTGGAGACGAATGACATAAAGCCTTTACTTTTTTGTGGTCCAAGCTATGGTCCAAGCTTGCAGTGCAGCCAGTTCCTTTTTGGGGATCCGTACCTCTAAAAGAAAAAAAAAAACGGTACCCTTATAAAATCACTTTGTTGTCTGTGACCCTTTTACTCACGAACCGGTAAATGTATCAAGTTGAACTTAATAAAAAATGTAAAGGTCCCTGAAAATCGGAAATTCAAAAATGTCAAACTTCTACAACATCACAATCAAAAGATACGGTCATTTGTGTCGTCATCTCCATACATTTATTAACCCAAATCAAAACCTACAGGGTACTTTCCGTTGACCTAGTATCATAAAATTTGGCAAGAAGCTAATAGGTCTTATAGCACAACCAAAGGAAAACTTTTATAATCATTAAATATTGCGACTTTTTTCAATTAAGGTGAGTTCCCGTTTCATGTATGTACATTCATATTAAAGAGGGGTCATGGTCTAGTAGACGCGGAGGGTTTTTTTATGATCAATGGGCTCATTCTTCGATGGAACGAGCTTGCCCAGAAGAAGCCTATTCACTCGCGACTTGATTCCATTCCGGTTATATGAACTCGGGAGCACAGACGCAGACAGGCAATTCTAAGAATTCTGAACCTTTGTATATTGAACTGATATCCAGTGGACCCACAAAGCAGCTGCTTTGTGACTCAGCCAGTTATGGTGTTTTCAGGTGGGTTTGACGTGATTCAAGGGAAAGTGGCTGTCAGTGCTGAGAGCGTCAGATCCCTTGAAGTGAAATGTTGTAGTTTCCGATTGTGGTAATCATTCATGTATGTGGGAATGAGAATCACTTACTTCTTTTCTGGAGCTGTCGTCATTTATATAACATGTTTTTGGCATCAATCCTGTTTGCAGAAGACTTCTTAAATACTGAAACACAAGTTTCAAAATTGTTTTGTGAGTTAAAAAGATCCAAGTATTCGATTTAGTAATCTTTTGTATTGATGGCTTTTACGTATTCGTGGTTGTGAATAGGCGTGTTCTATGACTAAAATTCATGTTTCTATGTTAGAATCTAGCATTAAATTTTGTATTTTTTTTAATGGTGCCTTAATGCCTACCCACCACAGCACAGTTTATTATAATAAGCCACAAGAAAAGCATAAACAGTGCTTAGAGCTACAAAAATATACAGAGTGCTTCGATCATACATTTTGGTAAATACATACCTGTTTACATTCAAGATTCGAACGAAAAAGTACCTAGTAGTATTTTCGTATGTTCTAAAATTCGAATAAAAAATAAGTTTATATTCATAGAGGCATAAATTTTTTTTAACGGTGACAGTTTTTGCAATGCAATTCTGTATCTTATAAAATATATGATCGAAGACAGGTAGTAAAATTACGAATCCTTTTTAAGAAAATTGAATAAAATTTTCCGAGAAAACGAAGCCTTAGGCGACAACGTTTTTTGGACATTTTTTTTTGGAAGAGTCCCCCCTTCAAATGCCATCGTACGCACGACAGCAAGCAAATGGAAACAACCAGTACGAGTATAAGCTGAACCAGCGCTACATTACACAAGCCCGAAACCAAAGAACCGCTCAGGGTCAAAGTTTCCACCGACAAGCAACCGTGTGTTTTTTTGTACACTCTGTATTCAAACTAGCGCTTTTCGCGGTTTTTGCGTTACGACGAACAATAACCACTTTATTTTATATTCCTATAGACTCCAGTCCACATACAATACAATCTTGGAAAATATCGTCATAAAATTATTCATCATAATTTGACATTGTAACGTAACGATAGCAGATAAATATAAATGTAAAACAGGCATTTTCTTGAAACTGATAGATCATAGTTATTTGTAACGGAGTGTAATATAACGCCTCTAACTTGTGGTGGGAAAATTATAAGTAAGTAGTAATACAGTCACCGGCAAAAATAACTGGACGGTCTTTTTTTTTTGTCGTACATTTTCATACAAGTAAGGGATCAAATGAAGCGTCAATATATTTCCTAAACGAAATAAATATCCGTGAATAAACAGTGAGATCATTAAATAAGATATATGACTTAAAATTATAAGTAAGTAGTATATACAGTCACCGGCAAAAATAACTGGCCGGTCTATTTTCTGTCGTACATTTTCATACAAGTAAGGGATCAAATGAAGCGTCAATATATTTCCTAAACGAAATAAATATCCGTGAATAAACAGTGAGATCATTAAATAAGATATATGACTTAAAATTATAAGTAAGTAGTATATACAGTCACCGGCAAAAATTACTGGCCGGTCTATTTTCTGTCGTACATTTTCATACAAGTAAGGGATCAAATGAAGCGTCAATATATTTCCTAAACGAAATAAATATCCGTGAATAAACAGTGAGATCATTAAATAAGATATATGACTTAAAATTATAAGTAAGTAGTATATACAGTCACCGGCAAAAATTACTGGCCGGTCTATTTTCTGTCGTACATTTTCATACAAGTAAGGGATCAAATGAAGCGTCAATATATTTCCTAAACGAAATAAATATCCGTGAATAAACAGTGAGATCATTAAATAAGATATATGACTTAAGATTCTTGACGATTAGACCTGTGCACGGTATCCAGGAAATTCCGTGCATCATTCAGAAAATAATATACTTCATTTCGTCAGATTTCTCTTACATTTAGCGAATTAAAATGTTTAAAGTGTCGCACGGGTTTTCTTCAACATTTTAGATATACCAAATCTGTGACAATATTGTTAATAAGGTTATTATCTATAGACCTCATCAATCAGATTTGTATTTTTATTCAGTTTAGGTAAGATATTGACGCTTCGTTTGCCCCCATATTTGTATGAAAATATATGAAAGAAAACAGACCAGCCGGTTATTTCTGCCGGTGAGTGTATTAGTAGTATGAACTCATTGACCCGTGTGGTGCCGGCAAAGAATAGAATTTTGCTGGAGTTCTGGAGGGAGCTGGCTGTCCTGCAGTGGACGGTGTATGGGACGTTATGATGATGTACTCATCCATCATCATATCGTGTGGGTTATAAGATCTATTGACTGACCCTAGTGTTAAAGTTGTTGAGCTGCCATAGGACACTGACATGGTTCATTAAAGGAGTGATCACACCTAGCTGAATTCAAAGACTAATTCGGCATACATTGCTGCAATATCCTTGATTCAACGAGCAATGTATGCCGAATTAGTCTTTGAATTCAGCTAGGTGTGATCACTCCTTAACGACTACTTCTGTACAAGACCAACGGCTTAGCGCGCCGTTCGAAGCACATTGGTCCGGTTAAAGATCAATTTAAAGTAAGGGACAAAATGCAAACACTAAAAGCTGATAATGTTTTTTTTTATTCATGAATAACCTTTTCATTTAAGCTACTTTTTTGGATTAAGTTTTACTGTATTTTTAAGTTTTAGAATTAGAATGCTCAAATTTTGTAAACGTATTATTAACAAAAAAAAAATTAAACAAAATCTATATATGGTTTTTAAGTTCTCGATTTGGCTGATTAATTATTTGTTGTATTTATTTCAGGGACAATGTTAGTATGGAAAGAAAAGATAAAAAAAACGGTCAAGTGCGAGTCGGACTCACGCGCCGAGGGTTCCGATATACTTTTTATATTTTTGGAAGCAATAAAGTTCATTTTTAGGACCGCAAAACTAAATTTGTTTGTAAAGGTTATTTGCAGATTTCTAAAAAACTGTACAACTTAGAAAGATCGTTTTATTTTTTCTGTAATGTTTACATAAATTTCTGTCAACTGTAATTAATTCAGATTTTTCCTTTCACAAACTTCGGAGATAAGGGGGGGGGGGGGGGAATGGTATTTTTTTTGTAATTTTTCATCATAACTTGAAGAATGTAAAAGTAAAGTCCTTTCATATGATACGCCACTCGACCCGGTATCGGAACCCTAAAAACGGTAAAATTTAAAAACGCTTTTTGAATGGGCTTTTTATATGAACTATGACGGGTATGGGTTAAACGCTGGTACTAAAATAAAAATGTGTAAGTAGACGACACTCAAATCAACGATGATACATTTCCTAACGAAAATACTATTTTGATCAAACTTATTGGACTACTCGTATCTACTATTTTTTGCTGCCAATAATCCTACGCCATCGAGTACACGAAATATGTTACTTTTAGTAGTTTCGCTTTTCGGACCACATTTCGGTCACCAAATTGTCATGTGTTCCGATTAGCGAAACTATCCTTTTTTACTACTCGCAACTTGATTCGATTAATATATGACCTAACTTACGGTGAAACTTTTCTCTTCGACGGTACAGAACATGCCAGGTCGCGCATTGGTAGATTAAAGTTTTGTAAATCTAATATGTAGTCTCGCTACATAGTTGCATATTTCGTGTACTCGATGACATATTAGTGTTTAATGTATGTATTGAAGTACATAGAGTAACTGTTCCTGATTTCTCCTATCATCAATTAAATGAATTGAATAAATTGGTTTAAATAATATCATCAATTTATATACAAAATAGTACTTACATATTGAACTAAATATGCTGAGATAACCACCTGAATACCATTGTATAATATTAAGGTATTTTTAAGTTTATATCCTTCTCTTTTTCTCATGAAGTTTGGTCCAACTTTCAATACAAATAGTAAGTATGTTGCTAGAATCATCATTATTGGACCTGGACTCGCCATGAGCGGTAGTTCATCTATTTCTACATCTGAAAGATTAAAATTCGTTACAATTTGCCTTTTGCACTTCTCCAGTCAAGCGGATTTGCGTCTGCGGATCTGGTACGCATGCGTGCCATCCGTAAGCGAAGCATGTATGTATGCGTGCATATGTGATCTGAAAGCAGACGTACTCGTAAATCCGCGAAACTGTAGAAGCACCCTTTCTCAATGACAATACGTCAGTTGCGATAAAATCCCATTCAAAAATTCTACTGCTGGATAGGGTATAGAAACCCTCAGAAATACCATAGTTATCACTCACCACAATTGGTGGTACGATTTCGAAGGACGCTGCTGCACAGAAAAAATCTCTTGGCTACCATTTACAACACCAACAAAAAGATAAGAAGTGGTGCTATCCTTAGCCATACAAAGACTTCCTTTCATCATAAAATCCCATACAAGTCTACTGCTAGACTTGGGGAGCTCCTCCAGAATTTCATAGCATAAATTCGTGACACATTTTACGGATGGTGTATAGTGACAACGCTCTTTGGCATTGCAGCTGGCACAAATGACCGCGGTGTTTAGTGACCGCATAATACGGAGAATGACGCTACTATGGCCATCCTCTGGATTAAGATCCCTTTGCCAGTTTTTACGACACCTCTGTACGACACTTACGGAAAAGTCGTGGCCAGGCCCTGTAGCGCCGACTCCAAACATAAAAATGGGCGTTTCCTCGTGGTCCCAACCATTGGGACAAATGCAGGCGAATCATTAATGATGACAAATACTTACATCGACTTTCTGTAAGATCCCACTCTGGATTCTTCAATCCCACTAGTTTTGCCATCGTCAAATTATTTTACTGAAAACAAAAAACAAAGAAACGATTATCCATGTGAAATACAAGTAAAATACCATAGTGTCTTTGAATTTGCTAGAGACTTTGTATATTAGCGGCTTCGTTCACAAACTTATCAACACTGCATATTATAACAAATAATTAGCTCTTCAGTAAATCACTTTTTCTTAATCCTTTTATTCTACTTTCATGTCGTTGGCCGGCAACACTTCCGAGGAACAATACTGGTACTATTAAAAAAAACTGCTTTTTAAATAAGGAAACATCCGAAGTTAAAACCTAAATCACATTCTACACCTATCACAGCACGTGCTCTACTAAATTTGGCAAACACACACACACTTACAGTACAGTTTAATCTAATTAGCCATGACGACTTCTATTATTGAATGAACTAAAAGAATGAGAGTTACCATGATTCATTAATGTGACCTCGACCATCTGGATATTTTGGGATAGGTGATGGAAAGTTTGTTTTCTTCTAATTGGTATCATGTACACAGTGCAGTCAAGGGCATGACATGTATTCTTTGCAGCACGATTCTAGATCTTACGGTAGTTTTAATAAGAATAGTACTAAGTCGACTATGACGAGCTTAACGTGCTTGTGACTTTTACGTAGTTGGTTATCTAGCACATCAAAAATGTTAACCTACAATTTTTTTCTTATACCTCATTTCAATCTTGTTAGCGCTATCTTAGCTATAAATGAAATTTGTTGAATGTTATATTAATGCTGCATTTTAAAACAGAGACATTTAAATAACCCTCCTGTTTTGGGGGTGTCGGGTAAAAAATCTTGAAGCGGTTTTATTAGGGCTTTTGTATTTTAATTTTAAAAAGTTTTTTAAGACATGCTATCTAAACCTAACACATTGTCTAAACGTCGTCTTGCCTTGGGAAACATCTGAGATTTTCCAATAGGCAGTGATTGTTCACTTTGCACCTCAGTGGCTTTTAATGTCATGTGTTTTTTTACAATTCTCATAACTAATTATCATAGATACTGACAAGGGTCGACGAAAACGTAGTTATCACGATGATCTCGATGTTTTTTTGCAAAGACTGACAACGAGAAGAAGATTACGGATTATGGTAAGGTCTTTCCCATTAGGTTCTGGTTTTCTCTTAAATTATTGATTTTTAAACAAACTATGTCCTAAATGGGGCGATATGAAAATATATTTTAAAGAGGAATGTAGTGTGAATCAATACTTCAGTTCTCCCTTAGAAGGTTTTCTTAGCCATCGCGAGTCCAATGGCCTCCCCCCTCTTTTTGACTGATTGCGATCGCTTTCTGGAAATTTTAGTCAAATATGTCAAGTTACTTTTTTTAACGCGTCCGGGGCTTTCCTTGACCTCGTCTAGGTGCCCAGACTTTAGCCATGATATAGAACTCATGGTGTACCCTGCTGACAAAGACTTACAACTCATACGATATGATGATGTAATGTGGTAATTATCCTATATGTACTATTAAACGAGCAATATTTATAAACAAATCGGTTTTCTCAAAAACTGCTCTTTGTTATAATGAAATTTACTATACGGGGGCGAATAAAATCGATCTAGCTGTTCTTGTTTTTTAGGGTTCCGTACCTCAAAAGAAAAAAACGGAACCCTTATAGGATCACTTTGTTGTCCGTCTGTCTGTCTGTCTGTCTGTCAAGACCCTTTATCTCACAAACGGGTAAAGGTATCAGGTTGAAATTAATACCATATGTTAGGGTCCATGAACCACACAAGATCTGAAAATTTAAATTTTTTACAACAACGCAATCAAAAGATATGGCTTTTTATGTCCTCATCTCCATACATTTATGCAAAAAAGGAAAACCTACAGGGTACTTCCCGTTGACCTAAAATTATGAAGTTTGGCAAGAAGCTAGGTCTTACAGTACAAATAAAGGGAAAAGTCTGAAATCATTAAATATTACAACTTTACTCACAACTAAGGTAACCAATTGTGGTGAGCTCCCGTTTCAAGAATATTCATATAAGAGAGGGGTCAAGTTGGATGGTCACGGAGGCGATTTTTGTTTTAGTTCTATTTTAAAAACAAGAACACTTAAAAACTTGATAATTGGTATGTTTATAGTTCATAAGCTATAAAATAATAACAAATAATAAAATTTGGTCAAGCGCGTGTCAGACTCAAAAAATCTAGCACATTAACTTACTGAAATTTCAACGAATACAATTATGATTATGTGGTGGTACGGAACCCTCAGTGCGCGAGTCCGACTCGCACTTGGCCGGTTTTTTTTTTATGTTACAAGTGAGCAAACGACCAGGTGGGCCACCTGATGGTAAGTGGAAAATTAAATAAATGTCTAGGAAAATTCATTTTCTCCGCTTTTTTGAGCATTTCTTGAAGATAACGCGTTCCTGAAACGATACAGTGCCATCTGTTGAGCAAACTGGGCTTTGAGCAAAGCTAGGTCACCCAAGTACTTTTTATATTCAATTGGTTAACGTTGAAATATTAAATGTTCATTTATGAATTTAATCAATCCTTAATTGTAATCAATCACTGATTTTAGCAATTTTTATGCTCTACAAACAATAGAAATTGTGGAGCATTCAATTGATAAGAAATTACTCTTTGTTTATAATTTATGACGTTAACTTTGAGAGAATTATATTTTTGATATGAAATTAATTTCTCTAAATTTTTTGCACTTAATTTTATTAAGGTTTTAAGGTAGAGTTTGTACTCCACTCTACCCAGTTGCCCGTGTGGTGCTGGCAAAGAATAGTACCAACCCATCTCTACCCGTGGGTGTCGTAAGAGGCGACTAAGGGATTATGAATCATCATCTCTCTGTGTATAGTACCATCTTATTTGCGGTCACCAACCGCAACGGTTACAAGCGTGGTGACTATGGTAAATCCCTTCCTAAGTATCACGTGCTCTTGCTGGAGCTCTGGAGAGAGCTCCCTGTCCTGCAGTGGACGCTTCACGGGATGTTCTAAGGTAGTGCGGGCGAAACCTAAAGCCCGCCATACGTTTCACCCGCACTCCTGAACTGTCGCGTAATATACATTCATACAAAAGTACAAAACATCTAAATATAGACCAATGAGTATTATTTGGGTTGTGTTTATTTCGTAATTTCCTCAATCGGTATCCTTCCTTAACAGTCCAAGTTATGCTATACATTTTATATATTAAATTATTACCCATATATCAAAATGGCCACTTTACGACGCGTAACAAGAATAGTTATTTGTTATGCAAGGCAGCAAAAGGTTTATTTGGCGCGAGTGCCTCGTATTGAAACCTGAGCAAGCGGAGGATTCTAGGATTGAACCACGAGCGAAGCGAGTGGTTCAAAAGAAGAATCCTGAGCGTGGCGAAGGTTTCAAGGCACGAGACGCAAAATAACTTTGCTGCCGAGCGAAACACAAAATTTTTCACCTCATCAAAGCGAGGAAATGTTAACATAATGCAAGAAAACAATTCAAATATAAGAAATAAGTGTTTAATTAATTACTCATACGTTTTAACGTAAGGGTATAATACCTACATAATGGTACTGACGGCAGCAAGCAAGTGGAAACATAACCAGTATAACCTGAACCAGCGCTTCGCTACAAACCTCCGTAACCAGAGACCAGCTCAAGGTCAAAGAGTTTTCACTAGACAATACTAGACATTAAAAATGAAATCACTATAATTAAATTATTATTATTTTTGGGACTGTTGTGCTTATGTTCATGACTCTACCTATAAATTACTTGATAAATTTGCAGAACAAGGTTTATTTTCATGGGATTTCAAAGTGGAGACAGAGGATAGGCAGTGGCAGGCAAATCTATTTTGTGTTGCGTTGATTTGAAGTCAAAGGGCGAGTCCATTAATCTGGGCAAGAGAACAAAAAAAAAGACGATCGAATTTTATATTTACTTTTCATTTCAGCCAGTACCATACCCACCAGGCATTCACTATTCGTAATACTATTTGTTTCTTTCCTATAGCTGCATCCCTCTTTCTCATCTTGAAAACGATAGTGCGTGGCTGGTTTTACAAGCGGCCAGTACTGCAGCATACTACAAAATAATAAGTACATCGCGTTCGAATTTCAAAAACCTTTTGCCCGCTAGGGGCCAAAAATCGCTTTTGGCCGCAGAATTTAACCGACAAAACAAATGTTTCCGAGCTTTGGAGGTGAAAAGGTATAATAACCGTGAAGTACGTAAATCTGCCTACAAAACTAAACAAATTTCCCCATGGAAGATAGGTCGAAATACGAAAAAACTAATTTTTAAATCCCCTAGATAGATAGATAGATAGATAAATGCTTTATTGCGCACATAACAAAAACATAACTAATTGCACCCCTAGACATTGCATGTTTTCTATGGTAGGTCAGCAAAAAATTGTTTTGTATTTAGACCTAAGTTGTTCAGTTTATTTGGGCAGATGAACATCCTTCAGGTATTATTCCCCTTTCTGTTACACCTTGTACAATATTCTTGAGTTAAGATTTTTTTTTATTTAATAAACTTTGAATTTAAATATTGTCTCTGACCTATAAGTCTTAACGTATTTATATTTTAAATAAGAAGGGCATCAACAACTCTAGGTACTTATTACATAACCAATATTTCACCGGAAATAAAAGAAATGCATCTCTCAATATCCGATTGGTTGGCCCACTCAAATAAATAATTTTGTTTGGAGCGGCCGATAATTTTTTTATGTTTTTGGGCAAATGTATTCAGATTTCCCAGCGTGTATAAATATTGCACAATAAATAAGACCAATAATAAAATCGATAATTATTTTCATACCATTGTAATTGTTTTGATTATATCTATTTTCACAATGCAAGTACGTGGCTAGGAATATAAATAAAGAATTGTTGACAAATAAATATGCATGCTCTCTGCACGGTAGTCACTTCTTCGATTCTATACCATTTCTATACACAATCTTTAATTGAATTCAGAATATAATAAGTTAGAGGCTTCCGAATGAATAAAGAATATGCCATGCTTAGTTTCGAATATCTACCATCTTATGACAACTTTTTAAATACAAACACTAGCAATAACCATATATGTTTCTAGCTAGCCACTGACCGCAAAAAATTTTTGTCTTTTGAACGCGTTAGTAGACAGACACCTAACAATTTTCGTTTTTATAATATTAGTGAGGATAAAGACAATATTTTTAAATAAAAAATGTTATGATTTTAAAGCTTGTGTGATTGTAAGTATAAAACAGGAAAACCAACAGGAATTCGAAACTGTGTCTTATTTATTATTTGTCTTCTTGGTAAGTGCCTGCCTATTTGTGTATTTTGCATTTTTTTTTCACTTTTTTATGAAGATTATTTTGTTGAATTGGAAAATAATAAAATAATTGATTGTGCTGATACTGCAAAAACTTTTTCATAGATTTTTTCTTAAATTATTGTCAATTTAATTTCTTATTATTTTTCGAAGTAGGTTACTTTTTAGATGCTTATCTGCACACTATGTGGTGCTTTCTATCCTATATGTATTTTTATATTTTTGATTACTGTAGAGTCTATTCTAAATAAACTAGTAAAAAGTACTTACCTAATTCAAACCAGCTATTAAACTAAACGTCCTTCCATGCAGTCTAAAATGTACGTCTCAGAGTATTGTTCATTACACAAATAATATTTCAGCCGTATTCAATGGAGTCAACACAATCACAACACAACAGTACCACAACAGTCTGACCAAGAAACGGACGTAGCTAGACTTATATGCACGATGTAGTATAGAATTTAGCTTGGCGGTTTTATATTAGGTAGGTACATTAGGTACGTACAGTCGACTACACGTCAGTGATAACAGTATTACGTTGAACAGGTCTCTGGTTCCTATGATTAGTAGTGGCGTAGCACTGATAGACTAAGAGCTGGCAGTTGGCAACCCTACCTCATCGCCCACCAAAAGCGACTTATCTAGGCTGGTGCATAATAAAAAGATGAGTCTAAAAAAATAGGATTGCCTGGGCGCAACCTGCCACGTTTTAAACAGTCAACAAAAAGCTGGTAATTTTTTTTTACTAAATCGTGTACCAAAGTTCAAAAACCAACAGGATTGCCTCGCCCAACGAACGCTGTTACTTAGTGAGTGGACATAACCTAAAAATGACATTGCAACTCCCTAAACTACCGGGTTTAGTTTAGGCAAGGCAACCCTCGTTATTTTGGTACATATTGATTAGTATTTTTGCATGTACTATTTTCTTACTTGGTACACGAATTGGTTAAAAAATAATCTGGTTTTTGTTGACTGTACAAAACTTGCCAGGTTGCGCCCAGGCAACCCTTTTTTATAGACTCACCTTTTCATTGTGCCCGAGCCAAGATAGGTCGGTTTTTGGTAGGCGATGAGTCAGGGTTGCCAACCGTCAGCTCTCCGCGTATGGTTCAGGTTATACTGGTTATGTTACCATTATCAGTGGCCTTATGTACATGTCGGAAAATGAAAATGCTTTCCCTGGTTGATTTTAAATTAGAATACTTAACTTCTAATCTGTTTGCTAGTAGAGCATACGTCGCAGTTTTTTCATCGGTTTATGACAAAATTTTAAGTCTCAAAAGAATAATTCGCTTCTAGCACCTGCCGGTTGCTATCGATGCACGCTCGCTCCGCTCGCTCGGCTCATGCGTTGCAGTTGCAACGCAAGTGTAACTAGCTCAACCTAACCGATAACAGTTTCTTCAAGATTGGTTAGGTTGAGTTAGGTTCTCTTGCGACCAAAACGCTTTATCTTCACCATATAGGTACTTTAGCGCCAGAAGCGGAATCAATCTATTGTCAGTTCACATCAATTGTATCGTAAAACTAGACGAGTTTAAGTTTTTTATGAAAACTTGGAAATGTTTAGGTCAGTTTTGGTTGGCTTCTTAGGGTCCGCGCAGACCGGCAATTTTGCTATTTGCTGAAATATTTCATATTTCATTAAAAATATCTGAATTTTCAATATAGATGGAGGAGAGCCGACAGGAGAGTTATATTTTTTGAGAAATTCTAGAAGACAAATGCTAAGATATTTTGACCTACATTCACAGTACAATAAAGAATATAATATCATGAACAGTTTGAAAAAAAAAACTACTATTTTGACTTAACTTTTGTTTTATATCTATCGATCCTCTAACTGATAAGAAACATGATAAAATGCAAGGTCAAGGTAAAAGAACTCTTAGTAAACGCAAAACTATATTTCCATAGATGTAGTAGGGAAATAACTGCCTTTAACTTTATGCTTAAAAACCTCGGCTGAAAACTATATACTGGTAACTGACAATAGAACTGATGAATAACTTGAATTTTTATTTATACGTCAACTCGACTTCAATGCGTCTATTTTGCGTGTGGGTAGAATAACGAATTACTCAAGCCACCCGATTTCCTGAAGAAAGCCCGGCAAGCCGGTGACGATGCTCGATACTTCAGGTAGGCCTCCGGAAACACCAAGGTTTGCCCTGTATGAGGCTAACTTCATGCACTCCAGCAGGACATGAGCAGCTGTTTCATCTTTCTTCAAGCAGGCTCTGAAAGAGGACTGTTAGTAACACCTAATACAAAAAATGTTTGTTAAAAGATCTGTGACCAGTAATAGCGCCGGTTGTCAGTCTAAGTTACTGAGACGTAACAGCTTGCGGAACTGTTGATGCTAGGCAAAGCTTCCCTCACAAGTCGGCATGTATCTTGACTAGCCCAGTTCGTTTCGTATTGGCATTTAGTCCTTGTACTAAACAGGATATGAATTTGGCTGGCCGGTATACGTTTAATGAGTTCAGGTCCAATAGCCTAGAGTCCGACCCCCTGCGAGCCAATTCGTCCACCGCGTCATTGCCTCGGCAGCCACTATGACCTTTGATCCATTGCAAGGTCAGATGGTTGCTAGTACATACCTCACCAAGTAGTTGATGGCATTGGTAGATGAGCCCTGAAGTCATGGTATTGCTACTCAGGGCTTGAAGTACCGCCATAGTGTCCGAGAGAACTCGTATACATTTTTCTCCTTTACCTTCCTAGAAAATATGGCTGTAGCTGCCATTGAGATCTCCAAACATTTAGCCTGAAAGACTGTGTTATAGGCGCCCAGTGGTGCAGATATTTTTATGTTTAGGTTTTCGGAGAAAACTCCTGGTACAGTAGCAGTGCTCTCGTCGTACTTAGTTTCTAATAATCACTGCAATGTTATCAGAAGAGAGACAAACAAGTGCGCAGAGGCAGCGGGGGACCCGTTCGCCGTGCTACGGCGCGCCGTGTGTGCCGTGGACGCGGGCGCTGCCGGCTCCAGTGCACAGCTCGCCGACTCCCTTAATACCTACTACCTATCCGTAGTACACGACACTCCCCTGCGCCCATCTGTGCCTGACGCCATCGCCTTACTGTCATCTGTCGTTCCACGGGTAGCTCCTTCTATGTTCTTTTTTCCTTTCACCATGGATGAAATAGGAAAAATTCTTAAGAAGGTAAAAGCTAAGTCGACTAAAGATATTTATGGAATCCCGACAAGGTTGCTTCAGGTGCTCCCAATCCAGGTTCTGTTAACTATTTGTGAACAAATAAATTTGTCTATTGAATCCGGTATATATCCTGCGTCCTTGAAACAAATCAGGGTTACACCTATTTATAAAGGTAAGGGTTGTAAAAAGGTTCATAAAAGCTATCGACCAATTTCACTTGTCCCCGCGATATCGAAAATTTTTGAGACTGGAATTTGTACAAGACTTTATGACTTTTTTACTAAGAATAAATGTCTGTGTGAGGAACAAAACGCTTATCAGCCGGAGCGCTCGACGTCGACAGCGGCGCGTGCGCTGCACCGCTCCGTGTTGGCCCAGCTTGAGTGTGGCAACAAGGTGGCGGCTGTTTTCTTTGATCTTTCCCGCGCTTTCGACTTAGTTGACCATAAACTGATTGAAGCTAAACTCGAGCACTATGGTGTCAGGGGTAATGCTTTACAACTGATTTCCTCTTTCTTGGTGGACCGAACTCAAGTGACTGTTATCAATGATGAGAAGTCTACTCCTGGTGTTGTTGGTGACAGATCTGTACCTCAAGGCTCGAATGTGGGCAATTCTTTATTTATCATATTAATGAATGATCTACCATTTAAAGCCAATAATGTACATTTCGTTATGTATGCTGATGATATTTGTGCTGTCATAAGCGCGAAATCCAGAACTGACCTTTGTACCTACGTACAGTCTACGATAGAAAGGATGATGGTGTGGTTCACTGCAAATGGCATGCTCCTCAACCTAGATAAAACAACATTGCTTGAATTTTCCCTAAGGAATGTACCAACCAATGTCCCGCTATGTGTAAATGTCAGTAACATCACTATTCCCGTAAGCAATCATACACGTTTCGTAGGCTATACTTTTGACAGTGGTCTTAAATGGGATAAGCACATCGATGCCCTATGTAACAGACTAAATTCTGCTTACTACGCGATAACTCGTCTTGTACCTACACTTTCAACACCTAATTTACTGAAGGCCTACTACGGCTACTTCCATTCCATCCTCATGTATGGCATTGAACTCTGGGGATTGTCTGCTAACAGAGACCGACCTTTTGTACTACAAAAAAAGGTCATCCGAAGAATAGCGAAGGTACCAGACGACACTCCTGCCAAAGAATACTTTATAAGATTAGGTATTCTAACTCTGCCATCTCTCTTTGTGTTTGAGGTAGCTAAATATGTTAGATTCAATATAGAAGAATTTCCTAAACAGAAATGGTTCGGGACAAGGCAATGTGCTGCTAGAAGGCAAGAATTAGAAAACCCTGAACACAGGCTGCTTAAGACTGGTCACTCCCTATATTACATAGGGCCCCGTATCTACAATGTAATTAGCGACAGTATTAAGTCCGCCAAATCGGATCGTGCCTTTGTTTATAAACTTAAAAACTTTCTATTGCAAAAAGCGTTTTACTCAGTGACAGAGTTCCTCTCCTATGAAACACCTCAAGTTTCATAGCAATCTATAAAATTGATTGATTGTAATAGTTATAAGTATAGTATAATTTTATTTACATTTATCATTATAAGTACATTATAAGTACAATAATGTAATAATGACAAAAAATGTTGACAATGTATGTTTAATACTAATTAAATGAATATGAATATGAATATGCATCCATACTCCTTTACTTAAGTCCCTTGAATAAAAGGATTAATAAAAGTAATGGTTTTAAAAATATTATTTTATCATGCTGAGGGTCCGTAGTGGACCCACTGAGACTAAAATTTTAAATTTGTGCTTTTTAGATATAAAAGTCTATTTTCTCGTGGGCCCGGTGGGACGTTTTTATGGACTCGTTGGGACTAACCCCTCCGAACGAAGCAAGAAGATCATTACTCTGAGGTGGCTGCATATTTCTTACTTACTAGGTTATTCTCAGTGAAAAACTGCTTTATCTATTAAAATATAATATTTTATTTAACTTAGGTAAAAATAAATAAATTAAAATATACTTTTTCTTAAAATAATTCTAGTGAGTTTTTTCATGAACAGTATTATTATTATGTAAACTATTTGCAAAACTGTTACTTTTCTGTATTTTCTTTATATTTTTCTTTGTACTGTTCTGGTTATTGTATGATTTGACATAGAAATCACTGAATAAATAGATCATAAGTGTTGCGTTGACGAAGATAATGCTGAGAAGGAAGTAAGATGGCGGACATCCGGTGATGTATGCGTTTGCTGCAACTTGTACGATGATTAGACCGAACTGGACCTGAAATGACAAGGAATATTTAAAGTAATATACATACAGCGTCATTATTATTTTAACATTGCAAAAAAAAGTGTAGTAAAAAGTATAGTGAAATTGAATAAAATAAATATCCTTAGAAACATGAGCATGACGAAAAATATTAAAACCTTTATAGGGTTCCGTCCGAATCAAAATGGTAAAAAGGAACCCATGTGGTGCAACTTCGTCTGACTGTCACACCTATCTCAACAACCATTCACGCTATCGACTTGAAATTTGGAATACTTTAAAATAGAAATTGTTATTATCATTGTAAATGGGGTCCAAAATTTCAAATTGTCGTGACTAGGTCAATTGGGGAATCATATGAAAGGGCTTTACTTGCACATTGTGAAATAGGTTTTTGTATTTTTATGACTATTATTTTTCAAGTTATGATGAAAAAATTCTAAAAAAATCATTGCCCTCGCCCTTATCTCCGAATCCTGAACTAAAACTCTGAATTAATTACAGTCGATAGAAGTTTATGTAAATGTTACAGAAAAAGTTAAACGATTTCTCTAAGTAGCACAATATTTTTTTAACTGCAGATAACCTTAGTTACTAACAAACTTAGTTATGAGGTCCTAAAATTGACTTTATTGCTTTTAAAAACACTAAAGGTATATCGGAACTTTTTAGTGTGGCATGTCAAAACTAATTACTTTGGGAAATTTACTTGTTATTATTCGGAATTTCAGGATTAAAATGAATAAAATTTCACCTTATACAACGTGTTAACGGAATAAGCGAAAGTGAGAAAATAGTCTGTTCAGAATCGAGAGTAAAATCCATTTCACGGGTTTTTGATAAGGGCAATAATTTTTTTTTTATTATTTTAAATTTTGCCGCTTCTCTTCTAAATATTTCTGCGGATACGCGCGCTGGCGGCCGGTGTGGTGGGCGTGGCGTGCGCGTACTGAATTTAGTTTTAAATCACTCGTCCGTTGAATAATATTTTCACCGTCCATTATTAAAAAAAATCTGTTCTAGTTAAGGTGATCTGTGACGGCCAGCTTAGCCCCGAACGCAACTAGATGGAGCCACTGCAATTTAAGGTTTTATTTTTTAATGCAATAAGTACCAACTATATATGTGCAAAAAGTTGATTTGCGTCTGATTTGCATTTCATCGTGCAACTTCAACGCCTAACAACAATTTCGATAAGAAAAATATCTCCATATGTCCACTAAAGTCAATTACTCTCGTCAGTCCGTGTTTACATGAGTACGATCACTCACACATACACACAAAGCACAACCGTACAGTTTTGACCGCACGCCCACAATCGTAATATTGAATAATTAGCGAAAAATTTAACTAAAAATAGCAGTATTCGTTCGTTTTTCAACACAATTTCATGTCCCGCGTAAAAATGCAAGTCATTTGAATTTTTGTATGGAAAACGGATCACCTTAAGAATTGAACCCGCAATATCTGGCGTATCTAACATAACTTCGTTCGTGTGGTTGGTAGTGAGCCTGCCTTTCACGCCGTGGGACGCAGATTCACTCCCCGCCCAGGACAAACATTTGTATGATGAACACAAGTGTTTGTTCTGTGTCTGGGTGTTATTTATCTATTAATGTATGTAATCTCTAATATGTATACTACAGGCTTTGCCTACTTTGGGTTCAGATGACCTTATGCGAAATGTTCTTTCCGACTTTCTACCAAATATTTTAAAAACCAATAATCATTCAAAATCAACTTACCAGTTGCATAGTAGTGATGTACTTCTTCCACCAAAGATATTTAGCCAGGGACGGGAACGTAGACAGGGCATAGTAAGAATACATCACTATGTGTACGAAAGTGTTTAAAGTGCCTAAGAACACTATAGTGTATGTTGGTTCATATTTTAATGTGTACCAGCTGACTAAGAGCATCATTGCATGGTGATAAACATGGAGGAATGTCACTTGGTTGTATTTCTTCCGGAGCACGAAGAATACAGTGTCTAGAAGTTCTGAGATCTTAGCCGATAAGTAGTAGTAGATGCCAATGGCGAGCTGGAAAAGGAGATATAAGGTAAGTAATTGAAACCAAGGTATAAACAAAACTAAACATGTGTATTGTTTCTTATGTAAGGCAGCAACGTTGTTAATTAGCGCGAGTGCCAAACAAAACAAGAAAACAAGAGCAAGCGAAGAAGAATCCTAAGCTTAGGGAGGATTTGAAGGGACGGGATTTTCGATGCGAAATAACTTTGCTGCCGAGCGAAATACACAATTTATCACCCACTACAGCGAGGAAAATGCTAACAATTAGCACCAGTACCGTAATTCAATCAACAGAACATCCTATGAAACGACCACTGCAGGACTGGGAGCACCCTCCAGAACTGCAGCAAAAACACATGGTACTTAGGAGGGGATTTACCATAATCACCACGCTAGTGAGCGTTGCCTGGCGACCGCTGTTGTTGGTGACCGCAGTGTGTAAGATGGTACGATACACAGAAAGATGCTGCTGCCCATAAGCCCAATCCTCCGGTTCATAAGACACTCACGGGTAGATAAGGGGTTGATACTATTCTTTTTCGGCACTACACGGACATTTGCAGATCATTACTGCTTTCTTATTTCAAAAACCTTTTCCACGCTAGCAACCAAAAATGACTTTTGCACGCAGTCTTATACCGGTTAAACTTACAAAAATCTTTTCCATCATAGCGGACTATTGCATGCAAATTTTGAACAATATAGCAATTTTTCCTAGCTTGTGAGATAAAAGTAGGTAAGAGGTTTGGTTGACAAGTTCCTATACAAGGAAAATTAAGTATGTTTGGCTCTGGGCGCGAGATGAAATAACCGGTTGAGTCTATAAAGGATTCTCTATGTAGCCAAAACGCGGAGCGCATTTTTTTTATATTACAAGTGAGCAAACGAGCAGGTGGGCCACCTGATGGTAAGTGGTCACCACCGCCCATAGCACCCACTGTCTTACTAATGGCTTATTTTGACACTAATAAGACAGCAAAGCACGTTACTCAGTACGTCTCATGTGCCGGTAATTTCACGGGCTCCCTTGCCGTTCAAGCCAAAACACAACAGTGCAAACACTGCTGCTTCACGGCAGAAAAAAGCAAGGCATGCTAGTTTAGCAGGAGACGCAGAGCAAAGAATATTAATACTCCTCTGACGAGGATAAGAACGCCAACTGCTTGGGAACATAATCGAAAGAGGTGATCAAATAATAATCATATAATGAAACGAGCAATATTTGTATAAATGTAATTGGTTTCTCGAAAATGGCTAAAACGGTTTCAATGAAATTTACTATATTGGAGTTTTCGGGGGCGAAAAATCGATCTAGCTAGGTCTCATTTCTGGGAATTTTTTAATATCCGTTTTTCTAATTATTAGTGCGTTTCAGAAACCTATAGCGCCATTTGGTATGTTTTAATGTAAAAGCGGCTATTAAAGTTTTTATTGTTAATACTTTTATAATTTACCTTTTACCACTTTTAGCAGTTTTTGTATCTGTAACTACAGTAAACTATATTTTTCAGAATTGATAAGTTCTAAATAAACTAGAGTACCTTTACTTCAATCTGATCTTCGGGATTTTCGATATGTTTTGTATTTAGCGAGTAGTATTTTTTTAAGCAGAGGCTACCTCCCGTCCACTAGCGCCCCCATCAGTTAAAAAAAAACTACTCGCTAAATACAAAACTTAAGGTACTCTAGTTTATTTAGAACTTATTTTTTAATCACCCGGTCCAAAATTGCGGTTGGTAAACTGTAGTATTTCTACTCCAAACTAGATGGCGTTGTTTTTAAATTGGCACCATTTGTTAGTGGGCTTTGGTTTCAAGATTATTCAGAGCAAATCTTGGTCGCCCAGGTACTGATAAGTCTATAAATACATATAAGTAGCACAGATTCTTTCAAATCTACAAAAAAACTTCTACAAACGAACTTAGCTTCGCGGTCCTAAAAATGTATATGCCACTAAAATAACTATAGGTGTATCGGAACCCTCAGCGCGTGAGTCTGACATGCACTTGACCGTTTCTCTACTATTGGTATTGTTTTCACACATTACGAAAACAATTGACGTTTGTAAGTACTCAACACGTTATGCACATATTCATGGCCAACTTAACTAAATACCTTCTCTTTAATAAGCAGTTACATAAACAAATGAAAATTATATGCACGCTGTTAATAGACTGTGTTTAATTAATAGGATGCGAGTAGCGCAAGATCGTCATCATGGAGACCATGGAGAGCCTATGTCCTGCAGTGGACGTCGGCTGATATGATGAATTATATGATAGTAGTAGCAAAGAACACGAGACCGGGAGAAGTGGCGACATCTCGTATTGGAGGCCAAGACTCACTTTGGGTCGCTGAGCCAGTGAAGTAAGTAAGTAGCAAAAAATTAACAGGGTGTAAAGTACACTTTAGCAAAAATTTTAAGGGCACGATCAGTCCAAGAAACTGAACAACTTCCTCTAACAAACAAAGCCGTCTCAGTCAAAGCAGTCTTGGAAGCAAATGAGCGCAGATTAATCATTTGGATTTACATATAGATAGCAGCATTCCACACTCCGTTAGTAACATTAAAGTCACCCAATATCAAAAAAGTATCCTCCAGGTATAGATCTATAAATTTAAAAACCCTATTGAAAAATGACGTAAGTTGATCTAGGTGATTACGGCCGTGCAGAATATAAGTTAAAATAATGTGTAAGGAGGCGGGTATTATGCATATAGGACTGTACTGAGAATTGGATTTCGAGATTTTGGGTGGTGGAATAACAAAAGCCTTTTTCCACGATACTGGAAAGACATTGCGAGAGGGAAAAGTTAATTATGTGAGTGATCACAGGCGCAATTTCTTCCAGTACGGAAAGGATCATTTCGAGGCTTAGACTATCGCTGCCGATAGCTTTGGTTGAAATGCAGCGGTCACTCTTATTGATAGAATCAATCAAGACTGGCTGGATTGAGAAGTGGGGCAGTCAGGTGGAGCAACACTAGCCAAGTAAGAAAGAAGGTATAATCAGTACCCTCTGGGGTCGCACAAGGGTCTCACCTGGGTCCATTGTTATTCACGCTCTACATAGCTGTGTCACTCACGCTAATATTCTTATCTACGCTGACGATGCAAAAATCTTTAAAATAATTCGTAATGAATCTGACTGCATCTTGTTTCAAAGTGGCATACTATTGTAATGTAGGTAGTTTTAGTACAAGGTACGAACATTGTATAATGTAGGTGTCCGAGATTATGTCGAGGCTTGTCATTAAACGTTGATACCGAATGGACGTGCGTGTCTCATTTATCACAGTGGCTAACGAGGATATTTTATGGGAAACCCGGAATTGGTTATAAAAACTGAGAATAGTGACGAAGAAGTGGAGTGCAAAATGTCAGTCGGAAAAATTCGCGAGTTCGACATACACTCGGGTAATTGGAGTTCCTATGTGGAAGTTTTGGAAATGTTTTTCCTGGCAAATGGAGTGGAGGACAATCTTAAGTTGCCTACTATGATTGCGGCGATTGGGGTAAGTGCATACGAATTGCTATCTACTTTAGCCAGCCCCAAAAAGCCTAAAGATTTAACGTACGCGGCCGCAGTGGAACTGTTACGTAAGCATTTGCAACCGAAACCCTCCATTATGGCGGAACGTTATAAATTTAGACAAAGGCGTCAAGGGAGCAGTGAACCTATCAATGAATATGTTGCAGTGCTTAAAAGGCTGGCGAAATATTGTGAGTTTGGAACAGTGCTGGAGGACAATTTGCGTGATCAACTAGTATGTGGCATTCGTAGTGACGTCATTCGGCAAAGATTGTTCGCCGAGGATGGCTTAACCTACACAAAAGCGGTCACTTTGGCATGTGCGTTAGAAGCGGCGGAGAGAGATGCGGCGTTTGTGGATAGTTCGGGATCAGCCGCGGATCAAGCGGGGGACGCCGGTGGGCTGCACACAATGCGTGCCGGCGCATCGAACCGGCCGCGCGGCGGCGGGGCAAGCGGCGGAGGCGGGAGAGCGGGACGCTCTATAGTTTCACCGCGCGCTTATGACGCGTGTTGGTCGTGCGGTGGGCACGATCATTTATCGCAAGAGTGCAAGTTTCGGCAGTACGTTTGTAGCAAATGTAATACGATGGGTCATTTGCGGCGGATGTGTCCGGGCAAGATGCCGGTTAGCACCAACAGGGGCGACGGCCGGTTGGGACAGCGCGGGGCCCGGAGGAGGGGCCGGGGCACGGCCGGCAGCTACTACGTCGGAGACTCGCAGGCTTGTGCGGGTCAAAATAACGACGGTGATGTATCCTACGTGGAAGAAGACGAAGAACCAGTGATGCAAATGTCACTGTCGCAATATAAACCGGTGAGCTTGTGTTTATTAGTTGAGGGCAAAGACTTAGTGATGGAAGTGGACACCGGATCGGCTTTGTCATGTATCAGTAAACAAACTTACGAGCAATTGTTTAGTTATTTACCATTGTTACATTGCGATTTAACATTGAGTTTTTACGATGGAACAAAAATTAAACCATTAGGTTTTTGTGAGGCAAAAGTGGGTTATGAGGGTCGTAGCAAAACATTGGACTTGTATGTAATAAACAAAGGAGCCACGACCTTATTAGGCAGGCAATGGTTGGCCGAATTAAATATTCAAGTGCCAAAATTGAATGTTAATACTATGAATGTCACGGAGAGTAAAAACTTATCTGATACAGTAAACAAATTGTATTCCAGTTATGCTGAGTTGTTTGACGGCGGACTGGGGCGATTCACCGGCGGGCAGGCTCGCCTGCACGTTCGGGAGAGCGCCGTGCCGGTGTACTGCCGCGCGCGCCCACTGCCCTACGCGCTGCGGGACCGCGTCGACTCGCACCTGGACGCGATGTTGCGCACCGGCGTCATCGAGCCCGTTGAGAGCTCGGAGTGGGCGACACCGCTAGTTATTGCGAACAGGCAAGACGGGGATATTCGGTTATGCGCAGATTACAAGGTAACTTTGAATCCAGTACTAGAAGTTGACAAATATCCTGTTCCGAAAATAGATGATTTATTTGCATTGCTAGGGGGAAGTAAGTATTTTAGTAAGATTGATCTATCACAGGCTTATAACCAGATTGAGTTAGACGAAACAAAAAAATACACAGTAATTAACACTCATAGGGGTTTGTTCATGTATAACAGGCTAGTTTTTGGCCTTTCGTCCAGCCCGGGTATTTTCCAACGGATCATGGCGAACTTGTTTAAAGACATACCTGGAGTAGTTACCTTCCTCGATGACGTGTTAATATACTCTGAATGTAGGGATAAGCATATACAGATTTTAAAGAGAGTGTTGGATAAAATAAAGGGATATGGCTTAAAGCTTAAAAAAGAAAAATGTGCCTTTTTCGTAGACCGGGTTAAATATTTGGGTTATGTAATTGATAAGGAGGGCATACATGCGGATGAGGACAAAGTTAAACCGATATTAAATATGACTGAACCTAGGGATGTGTCAGAGTTGAGATCTTTTATAGGCATGGTAAATTTCTATGGCCGGTTTATAAAAAATTTAAGCACGCTGCTTTGCCCACTTTACCAATTATTAAAAAAAGAGGTTCCTTGGTGTTGGGGCGCACAGCAGCAGTGGGCGTTTCGGGAGGTAAAGCGTCATCTGAGCGAGGCCACGGCGCTGACCCACTACTCCCCGGCGGCGCAGCTGGTGGTGACATGTGACGCGAGCTCTCGAGGACTGGGAGCGGTATTGGGCCAGTGCAGCGAGGGGGGGGCGGAGCGCCCGGTCATGTTTGCCTCGCGAGCGCTCACTGCGGCTGAGCAGAACTACAGCCAGATTCAAAAAGAGGCTCTGGCTATAGTTTTCGCGGTAAAAAAATTTCACCAGTACTTATATGGCCGCCATTTTACGTTAAGAACAGATCATAAACCTCTCGTTACCATTTTTGGGCCACACCAAGGGGTGCCTAGTATGACAGCAAGCAGATTGCAGAGATGGGCTCTGATACTCACTGCTTATGACTTTGAGATAGAATATGTTAGTTCGGCTGAAAATGTGGCCGATTCGCTGTCACGTATGATATCAGCTCATAAAGAAAATAAGTTGGGTAGCGAGCCGGAATGCCCCGAACAGACCTATTTACATTTTGCTACCGAAGCACTACTTTTGGATTATAATCAGTTAAAAAGTGAGACTACTACTGATCCCGTTTTAGGTCAGGTTTTAAATTATGTACGTAGTGGTTGGCCACAGGAAATTGACATCAAAGAATTGCGACCATACTTCAATAGGAGGCAAGAGCTTTACGAAGAGCTTGGATGTGTAATGTGGGGCCACAGGGTGGTCGTGCCACGGAAATGCGTCGAAAGAGTCTTGCGGGAACTGCACGATTCCCATATGGGTATAACTAAGACTAAACAGCTAGCGCGTAGTTACGTGTGGTGGGCAGGCATCGACGAGGCGGTGGAGGCGGTGTGTCGCGCGTGCGATGTGTGCGCGCGGGTGGCGGACGCGCCGGACAGCCAAGCTCCGCGGGCCTGGCCGCGGCCTAGCCGTCCGTGGTCTCGATTGCATCTGGATTTCCTGGGGCCGATAGGGGGCGCTACTTTCTTGGTCATAGTCGATGCTTACTCGAAATGGATTGAGATAGTGAGGGTAGTTTCCACATCAGCTAAATGTACTATAGCTAAATTAAGGGAGCTCTGGGCACGTTTTGGTATACCAAAACAGGTAGTTAGCGACAATGGACCCCCATTCTCTAGTGAGGAGTTCAGGAAATTTTTAAGCTCAAACGGCGTGGAGCACATATTTTCAGCACCGTATCATGCCTCGTCAAACGGGGCGGCTGAAAACGCTGTAAAAACTTGCAAACGGGTGATTAAAAAGGCCACCTTACAGGGGATAGACATAGACACGGCTCTATGTAGATACTTACTTATTTATCGTAATACTGAACATTGTACTACTGGCCAGACGCCATCGAAGCTATTGCAGGGGCGTTCGCTGCGTACACGGCTTGATTGTCTGAGACCGCAAAGTAACTCGGATCAGAAAACGGGCCAAAAAGTAACTGGCCGCGAGTTCACGCCAGGGGCGTTGGTGTGGTATCGGACTTATCGGGGAGGTATTACAAAGTGGGTAAAAGGTAAAGTATTGAAAAGATTAGGCAGTAATGATTACGATATTCTGGCAGAGGATAGTTCGGTTGTACACAGGCATACTGACCAAATTAAATTAAGGTTTGATAGGATTGTACCTTTTTCGGAACAGGAAAAGAAGTCAACTCGTGGTCCAGTTAAAAAGAGATCTTATCTTGTGTATCCGAGTATCCCTGGTAACGCGGGGTCTGGTTCCGGTGCGCAGCCGGGGTCGCCGGGGCAGCGCGCGGGCGCGACGGTACAGTCGGCGGCCTCAGCCTCGTCTCCGCGCCGGCCTCCTGTTACAGCCGCCGCGGGGACGACGCAGCTGGCCGCGCCCTCCCAGTCGGTGGAGCGTGCCGTTTCGCAGGTGTGTAGGCTTCCTGATCAGGTTGGTGTCGGGACGGAAGTGGCTGAGTCGACGCAGACTGCTGCGCCCACTCAGCAGACCGAGTACCGTCGACCGCCGCGTTTGCGCAAACGTCCGAATTTTTATGGTTTCGAAATTGATTGATTCTTATTACAAATATGTTACTGTAAAAGAGTGTGTACTAGTTTTATAAGTTACCCCGTTCTTGGGGAATATATGATTAGTGCTTATTTGTTTTCAAACACAAAGCAATACCCCAAGGGGTTATAGTGGTTTGTTCAGGTTTTTAAGATAGTGTTTACTTTTTCATGTTATTTACTGATTCTGTTTCTTGTTAGAGTTATTGTTAATTAAGGGTGGAGATGTAATGTAGGTAGTTTTAGTACAAGGTACGAACATTGTATAATGTAGGTGTTCCGAGATTATGTCGAGGCTTGTCATTAAACGTTGATACCGAATGGACGTGCGTGTCTCATTT
The DNA here is from genome assembly GCA_947532105.1 of Athrips mouffetella. Classification (NCBI taxonomy): domain Eukaryota; kingdom Metazoa; phylum Arthropoda; class Insecta; order Lepidoptera; family Gelechiidae; genus Athrips; species Athrips mouffetella. The sequence continues at coordinate 21,790,622 of OX383963.1, forward strand.
ATCACAACTATATACATACATATTTAAAAACCCTATCGAAAAATAATGTATTGATAAAATGATATATCAACGAAAACTTACGGGTTCAATGTTGTTTTTGTCAAGTTCACATACTGTGTGTACGACGCCCTTGTTCAGCAATAACCTGGTTCCCTGGAAAATATTTTTTTACGATCAGTAAATAAATATGGAAATTAATATTCACAGAGGAAGACAGTTTGATGGCATATACGAGTATTGTTGGCATTTACAGATTTTTTGTTATTATTGAAAGAGCCGTTATGTATGTATGTATGTATGTATGTAAAGAGTGTGTAAGAGACAGGTTTCCGAAAACTGAAAGTGCATGATTAGTCAACATAAGTAAACAACTTTCAGTGAATAAAACATTCAGAAAATATAAAAAAAACGTGCCTCTCCATACAAATTTTCAAACTTCATTGCACACTATATATTTAAGTTAAAGATATTTTTTTTGTTTCAACTTAAAGCTAGAGACCAAAAGCAAAGACAGGAGTCAATCATTTTGATGAGAATTTCTATAGTTACTTCCTGTGGTCACTACGGTTAGCAGGAGGAGCTTTGTGACATAATATCCTCATGTTGTTATATCCGTTAACACATAACCGTGTCCAGATCTAGCGCAAGTTAAGGGCATATCGCTTAAAGACCCAATGGCCACCAGAAGTGGACGTCTTAAAGATAATCAAGAATATTGCTGCTTATTGAATAAGCTTCCTTACTACCTAAGATAGATAGATAGATAGAACACTTTATTGCTCACATAACAACAAAAAAAAAAACAAATGTACATGGAGAACTTAACCTAATGTGGGCAAAGGCGGCCTTATCGCTGCAAGCGATCTCTTACAGGCAACAAGCCAAGCTAGCTCAAGGTCAAGATGGCTCAAGGTCTCGTAGCTGCTCGGCAAAATTAAGTTGAGAATTCCCAATCGTAAAATCAGAAATCAGCCCTGTTTTATATCCCGTATATCCATACCCCATATATATGGAATATTTATCTTCTGCGTAGCGTTAGGAAATTTATTAAGCTTAGGTAATCATAACCATGACTTTTGTACCCGTGTTCTCGGCACAAAAAATGCACTCAAGATCTTGTTTTGTAGAGTATTAATTTTACATTAGTAACTCAAGTATTTTTAGACTAAAAATACTTTAGTATACTAGGTACATAAGTGGAATTATGTTACTTAAGTTTTCTAGGAACATATGTGGAAGCTTGTTATAAGCTCATAGCAATAGGGAGTTTTCAACCATATTTTGAAATGCTCACTGGGTGGCACTGCAAATCAGCACAAGGAAAAACCATCATAGTAGTGCTGTAGCACGTGGACATTCAAATTTCGAAAAAGGTTAACGTTTATCTTTGTGACATATATGTTAGTTACGAGTATATACATTTCTAGGTTACCGCATTGTTTCGTTATTGTCATGTTGTACAGCTTTGTTGAATTACCATACGTAATGTAAGACTATGGAAAGTTGCCAAAAAAAAATATTTAAGACCAAATGAGTCTTAAAATCTGAATCGGCTACAGAAACAGTCTTAAAAAAATAGGTATAGGGTTTGTTCAGAGGGTCTATTAACATATGTATAAGTTTGAAACGGTAACTCAAAAACTTAAATTATTGTCAATATGGCCGGACTACATTACTTATCACTATATATGGTTACGGCGGGTTACGATCTTTAAGACGTCGCTATTAGTATGTGAAATGGTGAAACCTATAATAATTTCATAAAGACAAATGGTACCCTTTTTTGTAATTTGAATGTCCACGGGCTAGTGCCACCAGTATGAAAATGGTAATGTACAAGTAATGTATGATTGCTTTACTGTGAAATGCTTGTTAATTTTTTTCTAGTAAAAAGGTTTCATATCAGGATTTTATTATTATATTCTTTATTGCACATTTAACATACAGAGAATTACATACAAGAGGACATTTACAAAGGCGGGCTTATCTCTGCAAGAGATTTCTTCCAGCCAACCTAAGGTCGTGAGAGAAAATGTTTGTTTAGCGGGACACAAGTGTCTAAAAAAGTGTTTATTATGTCAAGTGTTTATTATGTCTAAAAAATAAATTACTAACAGTGATAAGCGTACCACTCTTCAACACTTAAAAAAAGTAGTTGATAGACGTCAAGGAAAACTCCTTTAAATTTTTAGTGTACAAATGAGCCGGTTTAAAAAAAAAACTTGTTTTAATATTCTTGATAGATAGCGTTGGTGTAGGAAAATTTAACTGTCAACTTATTTTTCTTATCTGTTGTAAGTGTTGCCTAAGGAGGTTTATTTACTTCACGCTTCATCTATGACAGATTTATTTTATGTTCTTTAGCAACTGTCTTCAGAGCCATCTATTGACACCTTTGAATACTCAGTTGAGGCTTAGCTGCGAAACCGACTCATTGTTAATATTTAAAATTAGAATAAAATAATAATGATAATGGTGATGACAAGATTAAGGTAGTAAAGAATTAAAATACTCACATAGAAGAACACAAATACAGACAGGGCAACTTGAAAGATATTGTACAGTAGAAGTACAGTGTTCAGGCCGAAAGGAGGTCGTTTCTTCATGTAGTCTGGTCCAAGTTTGAGCACGAAGAGGAGGTAAGCAATGAATATCATCAGCACAGGAAACGGGGTGGTCATCAGTGGCCAGGCGTCTATGAAGTCATCTGAAATTAATATTTTAAAGAAATTACATACACTAAGATTGAAGAAATTCCTCAAACTTGAAAAATTTATCCTTAATTTAACTGCTTATACCGGATAATGTAAGGGACATATTTGCGAAAACTGAAAGGGAATAATCAGTCAACAAACCTGAACATGAAACTTTTAGGAATGAAAATAATATGATTGGATAGTTTGTATGAAAAGGCCGATGTTTTTTAAATCCTGAAAGTTTCTTTCGCTAAAAATTGTTCAGATACAGTAATAGGAATGGCTGAACCGATTTGGTTGAAAATTGGTGGAGAGGTAGCTTAGAACCAGGAGAAGGATATAGGATGGTAGGGGTAGGGGAATGGGCAGGGGCAGGGGTAAGGGTAGGGGGAGGGGCAGGGGCAGGTGTAGGGGCAGGGCTAGGGGCAGGGGCAGGGCAAAAAAAATGTACTTAATATAAAATTGAATTTGCTTATTTATTGCCTGTAAGGCGGAACAAAGTTCGCCGGGTCAGCTAGTCAACTATAGTAAACTGGTCAGCTGCCTATTTTAAAAATAAACAGGATTCACTTTTTTTATGAAATACATTCTTCAACTTGAAACATTATTTAATCTTTTTAGTTTCATTTCACATGATTCCACTCGCGAAACACGTTCTGCGTGACATTAGTTTGTTAATTAAAAATCTGACTCCAAAGAGTAGATATAAAAGTTTTAATAATCTTAATAAAACATTCTTTACACAACAAACGCAAAAATCGACCTCTACTTATACAAACTGTGCAATAAAGTTAAAAAAAAATGTAGATACCAAGTTTCTTTTTCATTTCCTTAAAATCATTTATTATCATTTAAAGTCAGTTTCGTTGATTGACAAGCTCTATCAGTTTTACGAAAGCAGTCCCTCTAAAAATGTATGCATAATATTAAAAAGAATAAACTAAAAGCATGGAAACACTTACCATAGCCTTTAAATTTCCAAATATTGTATTCCTCCACAGTTTTATTTTCTAAGACCTCCATTTTATCTCAACAATATTTTAAATATTATATTTCCTATCGTTGTTGCTGATGATACTCCCGCTTCCGTGCTTCATGTAGCGGTAACCAAAAGTAAATGACTAGCTAATTTCATAATAAGTCCATGACATTGTCGAAGTATTGCGCACGGATCTTAATTAATTCCAACAATCGATCCTGACTCACGGCATGATTTTGTCAGATGAGTCAGGCTGATAATGTCCGATAAGTTTGCAGTGTCTGTAGTGAATAAACTTGATATAGGTTCTTTTATTTTCAAGAAAAAAGACTTAAGCTATTGATATATACTCTTTAGTAGGTAAAAATTTCTCAGTGTCACGTTTTGTATACTCGGCAAAATTGCCGGCTCCAGACTCTCGCCAGGCGCCTACAAGAAGCTCTCATCAAGAGTCTTGGCGAGTGGAGGCTGCAGGAGTGCTAGCCATCCACACTCTCGATTTATTTAGTTGCCCGCTACGCCTACTAAAAGATGGACGTGAATGTTGATTTATTTTACTTACCTGTCTCTCCGTGTTTATTGTCGGCAAACATTCATTGATGTCACCTAAAAAGCTTTTCATCAGTTCGTATAGAAACCATATGAGTTTACGTGTATAATTTATACTGGCACCGGATTTAATAGAAGTTTTTTTTTTCTCAGGTGCCCTCTAAAAGTCGCCTATTATGATTTTTTTTTGTTTTTATGTCCTGTTCACTTTATTTTTATTTATGTAATATTGATTTTTCGGATTCCAAAGGATTGGTTCCATTTGATATAATTCCATAAAAGCGGTACAAAAATTGTTACTCCACTCCGTCATGATAAAAAATTCACAAAAACGTTAGGCTACAGGGCAAACCCTTAACTCGATCGTCTTTGTTTTAAGCTCAATTTATAGCTGACTTAATTGTCCAGAGGAATTTTACTCAAATTTTTGATATCATTCTTCGTTTCCAAAATATCAAAAATTCGGAAAAATGTTACAAAATTTTTACTTTTTCCGCCATAACTTTTTAAATCTTTCATTTTCTCGAATAATTCTTTTTGCATCTTACAGCTCTCGTAATTACGCTTTTGCGCCTTTTTTGAATATCATATCTTCACAACTCTCCTAGATATAAGGGGATCGCACTTTTTCGTGAAATTGGAGCCTAAATTGGAGCGAATGAAAAGACATTCCCAATGTCAAAAAACGCGCGCGTCCTTACTCTGCAGCAGTTAACAACAAAGTGAGCGAGCGCGAGTGTGGTTCATTCCCTTGCCTCACCCCCTCGCGTCTTTTGACTCGCGTTCGACAAACCGACACAAAGCGGAGCGCCAGCGAGGCGAGGCAAGGGAAGACGAGGGGACACGAGTGCACCGTCCTCACTCTCGTGCTCGCGTTCCCTCGTGTTGCCTCGTGGAGAGCCTGGATGGGGCTTGCTTCGGGTCTAGCGACTACCAGAAGCTAGTCTTCTCTCCTTCGCCATACCGTTCGAACACTCAAAATGTAAACGTAATTTTGATATACGCGATAAATTGGCCTTACTTTCTGGTACCGAAGACAAGGGTTTTCTAGAATTGTAAACGCCAGTGGAGTAGTGACAGCTGATGTCAATCCCATACGTTTTTAATCTTTTCTACTAGCCTTTAGGATTTAAGAAATTATTATTATTACTTGCTATTGGTATTTTTATTATTTTCAGTTTTCCGCTATAGCTCACTGTGATTTTTTTTTACATTTCCAGCAACAACCGTTTAGCTGTCAGGGGGGTGGGACACTTAACTCCTAGAAAACATTGTGCTTTCAAGCTAAATATTTCGCAAACAGATCCCTAATCCGAAAAAAAATATGTTTTCAAACTAACACTCGTTTTAAAAGACTTATCCAACGATACGTGACGATACCCCAAACGATGAGGTAGACGAGAAAAAAAATTTTCACCCTCACTCTACTTGTACCCTACAAAAATTTTTTCGTAAGACTTTTTTTTCACCACTTTGTTGAAGTAGATGAAATGTATATCCGGACAAAATACAGATTTGTAGAACTAAGGGTCTCTGAGCTAAGCCGCGGACAGACAGACGGACATGACGAAACTATTAGGGTTCCTTGTTGACTATGGAACCCTAAAAAGCTATAAAGCTGTTTTCAATAAGTATATACCTAACCTACTTATTTTCAACGTTGTAAATAACCACAGATCATATAATACTAGGTAATACTTAGGACTAAAAATATAAAACTTATAACAAATTAGGGTACAGTTTTAATAAAATCATATGAAACTTTTCAATGGCTTATAATAATCATGCTAAATTAATTCATCATCAATCATTAGTCAGAGTGACTATGTGACGCTGTGTCCTTGTAAAACTTCCTTGGTTTTTTCATTGCTTAAAGTACCTATCAAATATTGTTTTACGTGTAAACTTAGTATATAGGAAACAACATCTTTTTTCTATACGCGTAGCAAAGTTGTGCCTCGTGTTTTGTTGTGACGTAATTTGTATATGTTGCAGGCAAATCGTATAATTCTCCGTTTACAAACGGCGGGCAAACTGTAAACGGTCGGCAAATTGTAAAACGGCGCCGGCAGATTGTAAACGGGTTTAGATCACTGGTGCATTTTAGGTTTGTTAGCCACAGTAAACCCAACCTAACTGATCCCGAGCAGGGATCGGTTAGGTTGGGTTGGGTCACCTTGCGACCTCAACGCAAGAGCCGAGCGAGCGAACGAGCGTGTCGCGGCAGCGACCGGCAAGTGCCAGAAACGAATTACGCGCCGTTTTGTAAAATGCCGCGGCATTATGTAAAATGCCGAATTAAATTATTTTCGGCATTTTGTAGAATGCCAAGGCAAACTGTGATATGACGAATTATACGATATGCCTGCGACATATAGATGGCTAGATAATGACAAGGTGCTTTATGAAACCCGTTAATCGTAGCTTCAATTACGTTATCAATGAAAGATCCGGTTTAAAAATCTAGTACGGTAATTATTTTAAATGACGTAGTGCAATCGTCACAGCACTTCATTGATAATAAGGCACGACGTTAGAAGTTGAAAAATAACTTAGTTTCGCTGTTTTTCCCAATAGAGATATAATCGACGCCTTGTAGTAATGAGTGGGGAAAAAGTCATATTTACTTAAATACAGACAAGATATCGGTATAATTTGGGGGTACCAAAGTGGTAGCTGACCAAAATAGCAGCCAATTCAAGAATTGAAATGTTACCTAATATTCATATAATTTAAGGATACTAATTTTCCTTTTCACAGATGTTTTAAAAGATGTTGAAAAACCGTAATTGTCATCCTAAAGTGCTCGTTGCAATGACAGCCAACCCAAGATGGATTGTGCTGAATTTTATAACGTCAACAGACTGTGTCTCAAGATCTATTTGTTCGATTTTTTTTTCTACACTGAATGTATAGGTTTGTGTCATAAGACATACCGTTATTAAGTTATTGAAGAAATAATGTTTTCTTTTTTATTATTTTCTTCTTTCCAAAACAAGTTTAATTAAAATTTCGTTTACATTAGTGTATTAGTGTAGTGCAGTGGAGTCTTTAATTTGACGTATTCATGATATATTTGGGTTGCACGACTAAAAAACACAATTTTATTGACACAATCTTATTTAAAAAATATGAAATTTCAACTGAAAATAATTTTAACTTACGTTTAGATCTCAGGCCTTTAGTATAAAGAAAATATAATGAAATCGGACTCGGAATCGGAATCGGAGATAATGTTGGTACATACAGTTGACTCTATACAGGGTGTTAATTTAATTGCGTGCCATAGCTTAGGGGGTGTTTCAGTAACGATGAAGGAACACAATAAAATTATTAAAAAATCCTACTTTTTTTATCATCAATTTTTTTTTCATGATTTATCAGGTATTACATTTTGGCGGTCCTATAAAGTATGAAGGGGAAATTGGAGTAACACCAAAAAAGAAAGGATTTCTTGATACTCTCGCGCTGGCTCAGTGATAGCGCGGTGGCCCTCCGCGTTAGTTTAGTTTCAATGGAGTTAAAAAAAAATTAAGTAGGATTTTTTAAATATTTTTTTTGTGTTCCTTTATCGTTACTGGAACACCCCCTAAGCTATGGTACGCAATTAAATTTACACCCTGTATAATTTAGCGTACCTATTCTATCTTGGATTGGCTGTAATTTCATCTAGGTACCACTGTATTTTAACATCCTTATAATTCTACCTAACTTATGTGAAAAGGAAAATTAGAACCATTTAAATATATGAATATGCTGGAAATTTACTGCAATGTCTTGTATGGGAACCGTTTTAAAATGGACTAGTCGCTGAAACTTGCCATAGTGGTTCGTTAGGTAGGTCTTATGCGGAAAACCCCCGGGAGGCATCGAGAGGCACCGCAGGGGTGGCGGGAGGAGGGGGGAAAGTTTGAAGTTGCCGCGCTTTGCTTTGAGGCCTATAATTTCCTAAATGTAGGTACTAGGGCAAGTGTGATGTTATTTTCAGACAAATCAAGGACGGCAAAAACATTTTTGAAAAAAAATTGGGGCTTTCCATACAAAAAAAACGAGATATTAAGAAAAAAACATTAAATGTGAACAATATTTTTACGCAATAACGTAATTTTCTTTTTAACGATGAAAGATATCGGGATTAAAAAAATATGTTCAGAAAGCTGTACTTACCTGGATTACATTAATGTAACTTACATTGGGATAAGTTAATAAAAACTGATGCAAAAAAAAAAAAACTTTGCAGGGCAGAGTGACATAAAGCGTGTAGTTCCAACTTTTATTTATAATTGTCATCAAATCAACTTTCTAGATGCTTGTATACTCAATAGCACGTCAGTAGAAACACTTTTGGACCCTATGGCGTAGTAATAACGTTGAAGAAGTTTCTACCGTCGTGCGGTTGACCGTACCGTGGGAAACAGTTTTAGGTGTATACTAGCAATTGCCACCACACATACATAATTCCGTGCACTTCAATTGCCGTTTTTGGCAACTGCACCTTGAGCCGCATTGCTTCTTGCACTTGCACCTAATCATCTCCTGGCATGCTTTTGCAGCTACAGGCAAATCCGTCCAAGTAGGTTGCCAGCTGTCATTCATTTTAGTCCAGCCCCAATCAGTAGGATTAGGTAGACGTTGAGTTGCTGACAACTGACCCCATACATGGACCCCTTGAAAAATTGCCCTAAGAAAATGCTGGTATAAAGCGGCTTTGGTTGGTGGGATGTGCTCAAGTTGCCGGTCTTTCTTTGTAAATAAAAAATTACGACATTCGTTCACAGATGAACCCGAATTCGACCTGAAACATGTACATTATACACATCATTCTCCTAATAATCTTCTGAATCAGGCAGCTTTAATTATCTAGGTTTAATTAATTACCTATCATATAAAATTATGACATATTTTTCAACAATGGCCATTGCTTCTTCAATCTGTCCCTCGATTGCTAATATGAAGCCTTCAGTAAGAGTAGGAAAAGCCTCCCATGCTTCGAACGCACTCTTTTTCCCTTTTCCGTTGAAGAAAGAAACGGTATCACAACCTGTGAATGAATGAAACAGGGGCAGAACTCTTGTTTTTTGTGGGCCTGTGAAAATACAAACAAATTATATAGCTATCATAAAGGTACACTTTATGCCATTAATATTATAATTCAAACATTTTAGTTTTTACCTATGGCGGTTGCAATCTCATGACAACATAGATACTGATGGTGTGTTCCAGTACCTATGTGCACCCACAGCTCCTCAAGTTGAGGCAATTTTTGCACCTGTGCAATTGCTAGCACCACGACGTCTGTATCTACGGTACGAAGCATGATTTTCCTCAAACCTTGAGAGACAGCATCAGATACATGCGTGTGTCTGCCTCTTCATGGTTACACGGGGCTAAGTTAAGGTTATTTTAATTTTAGGTGACTGCAGCAGTTTTGTACTCTTTAGCGAAAAAAGCGTATCAAAATTGGAAAACAACGATCGAATCCCTCAGTTTAAATTCTGGGATACAGCGCTTAATCTCGTCTTAGCAGTATTGAGATTAGTCCGATCAACAAGAACTGGAAACTTCTCGATGTATTTGGACTCGCTCAGGAAAATCTTACCTTGGTTTTTTGCACTGGACCACGTAAACTACGCCAGGTGGCTGTCGGTTCATCTTAAGGACTTAGTAAATTTGAAGATAAACCATCCAGAATTATTAAAACACTTTGAAAGTGGTCATTTTGTAGCAAGAAAGAGTAATAGAAATTTTTCCGGCATGGCTTTGGACCAAGCACACGAGCAGATGAATGCTATATTAAAAGGAGACGGAGGTAGGAACTAATTTATTTCTAATGGTAACTTTAATTTAAGAAACATTTTAATTTGATTTGGTTCTTTTTATTACTCTTTCAGGGTTGATTGGTTTGTCAGAAAACCCAGATGCTCTGCTTAAGTGGCTTCTTTCTGGGCCTGAACTAGCTGATTTAAATACTGGATGGATCAGCATTAGTCCACATACTAAGTCGTAGACAAAACAAAACTTTTGGAGATTATATCTATACGGTATTTATACCGTTTCTCTGTAAAGAACTACACATGGTTTCCAGATAAGATGTTGTTTGGGATACGTATAATAACGACAGCTTGAAAAAAACGACCAGGGAAAAACGTGGCACTGGCCAAAGAACACGAGTCACTGCCACCACAAAAATACCTAAAGGATGGGGCGATTTCCTAAAAGTTGATTGTAATAAGGAAGAACTGTTCCATCTGATAGCTACAATATGTCATTCTTATGACTTTGGAAGTAACAAGGAAGTATGCTTCACGGATGGACCTAATATACTAACAAACAGGACTCGTGATACACAGTACTTAGCCCCGTGTAACCATGAAGAGGCAGACACACGCATGTATCTGATGCTGTCTCTCAAGGTTTGAGGAAAATCATGCTTCGTACCGTAGATACAGACGTCGTGGTGCTAGCAATTGCACAGGTGCAAAAATTGCCTCAACTTGAGGAGCTGTGGGTGCACATAGGTACTGGAACACACCATCAGTATCTATGTTGTCATGAGATTGCAACCGCCATAGGTAAAAACTAAAATGTTTGAATTATAATATTAATGGCATAAAGTGTACCTTTATGATAGCTATATAATTTGTTTGTATTTTCACAGGCCCACAAAAAACAAGAGTTCTGCCCCTGTTTCATTCATTCACAGGTTGTGATACCGTTTCTTTCTTCAACGGAAAAGGGAAAAAGAGTGCGTTCGAAGCATGGGAGGCTTTTCCTACTCTTACTGAAGGCTTCATATTAGCAATCGAGGGACAGATTGAAGAAGCAATGGCCATTGTTGAAAAATATGTCATAATTTTATATGATAGGTAATTAATTAAACCTAGATAATTAAAGCTGCCTGATTCAGAAGATTATTAGGAGAATGATGTGTATAATGTACATGTTTCAGGTCGAATTCGGGTTCATCTGTGAACGAATGTCGTAATTTTTTATTTACAAAGAAAGACCGGCAACTTGAGCACATCCCACCAACCAAAGCCGCTTTATACCAGCATTTTCTTAGGGCAATTTTTCAAGGGGTCCATGTATGGGGTCAGTTGTCAGCAACTCAACGTCTACCTAATCCTACTGATTGGGGCTGGACTAAAATGAATGACAGCTGGCAACCTACTTGGACGGATTTGCCTGTAGCTGCAAAAGCATGCCAGGAGATGATTAGGTGCAAGTGCAAGAAGCAATGCGGCTCAAGGTGCAGTTGCCAAAAACGGCAATTGAAGTGCACGGAATTATGTATGTGTGGTGGCAACTGCTAGTATACACCTAAAACTGTTTCCCACGGTACGGTCAACCGCACGACGGTAGAAACTTCTTCAACGTTATTACTACGCCATAGGGTCCAAAAGTGTTTCTACTGACGTGCTATTGAGTATACAAGCATCTAGAAAGTTGATTTGATGACAATTATTAATAAAAGTTGGAACTACACGCTTTATGTCACTCTGCCCTGCAAAGTTTTTTTTTTTTGCATCGGTTTTTATTAACTTATCCCAATGTAAGTTACATTAATGTAATCCAGGTAAGTACAGCTTTCTGAACATATTTTTTTAATCCCGATATCTTTCATCGTTAAAAAGAAAATTACGTTATTGCGTAAAAATATTGTTCACGTTTAATGTTTTTTTCTTAATATCTCGTTTTTTTTGTATGGAAAGCCCCAATTTTTTTTTCAAAAATGTTTTTTCCGTCCTTGATTTGTCTGAAAATAACATCACACTTGCCCTAGTACCTACATTTAGGAAATTATAGGCCTCAAAGCAAAGCGCTGCAACTTCAAACTTTCCCCCCTCCTCCCGCCACCCCTGCGGTGCCTCTCGATGCCTCCCGGGGGTTTTCCGCATAAGACCAACCTAACAAACAACTATGCCAAGTATCAGCGACTAGTCCATTTTAAAACGGTACATCGCAGTAAATTCTTAGTGTATGTATACTCTTGGATTGGCTGCTATTTTGGTCAGCTGCTACTTTGAGACAGCAATCGTAGTTTTATGACATCATAATAAACCACTCTAAGTGCGGTAAAAAAGAAAATTGGTACCTCCAAATTATGCAATTTCCTTGTTTTTAAAGATATAAATAAGACTGAAAGATGTGGATCTGCGTCTTAAATATATGTGAATAATTTCGCGATCTATTCTTGGTCGAAGCACAAAACACAAAAAAGTCCTGTAGAAATGGCTGATACATTTTCTTAGAAAAGATGATAATGCCAGCAAATGAACATTCTCTCTCAAAACCATGGGTTGTCTGAAAGAAATCTCTTAAAGAGATTAGCTCGCCTTTGTAAGTGTCCTGTTATTTGTACCTTTCTGTTTGTAGTTGGGCAATAAAGAATATACAGGGTGATTGGAAGCTGGGTGCAAAGCCTTAAAGGGGTGATAGCTGAGATCATTTAGACCATAATAAGCCAATTTTGTCTTAGACGAAGTCGCATATATTTTTTTTTATTGTCACTTTAATGTTTTTGACTAAAAACTCCAAAATTTTACTATTAATTGCTAACAGTGTTAAAATAAAGTGGTTTGGTCATTATTTTTTTTTACTTAAGGAATGTTTGGCCAGTCTTATAAGACTTTTTTTAAGCATTTGTGTCATCAGAAAAATATTCTAAAGCTGTTTGAAGTTCAAAATAATTTTTAAAATGAAGAAAACTGATTTGTCTAAGGCATTTAAAAAAAATAAGTAATCAAGCTTAAGATGTTCAAATCTTTTAAATAACATGCTTGGTTGTCGCCCTTTATTTTGGGGTGTCATTTACGTAGATGTCTCTCCAACTTTTAAAATTAGGGCGTATTTAAGCTTAACAGAGGAAGATCAGTAAAAATTTTAATAGGCAAATTATACACATTTTTTGTTAATTACATAAAATTTTCGTGTTTAAAATGAAGACCAAGCGAGCCAGTCTTCTGACTTCTGTACACGTGACTTGCATCTTTTGCTTCATGACATGTTGGTTGGAATCTTTGTATTAATTCTGCACTGGTTGATATTTCTACACTAAAATATCCAGGAGCACTGCTTCAGGTGATTAGAACAGGCTAATGAAAGGACCCGTCCCTGCCAGTCCAGTTTTCTGGGAAACAACTTTTCTCACAATTAGAGCCCAGTGTACTAGAGTTGGGTATTAAAAGCTCAAACTTCAGGTAGGATAGATGCGTTAGAATTGTGGTAGTGGCGCAAAATGGTCCAACCATACAAACCAAAAATTTCACTTGGCTCTCTACAACATGCAAGCAACGAGTCCCAAAATTCTTTTGGAAAGTCGGTCATTCGGCCAGTGACGATTACCCTTTCCAGGCTGTGTCTCATCTGACCGAGTTTGAGCTTTTAATATCCAACTCTAGTGCACTGGGCTCTAATTGTGAGAAAAACTGTTTCCCTGAAAACTGGACTGGCAGGGACGGGTCCTTCCATTGGCCTGTTCGAATCACCTGATGCAGTACTCCTGGATATTTTAGTGTAGAAATATCAACCAGTGCAGAATTAATACAAAGATTCCAACCAAAATGTTATGAAGCAAAAGATGCAAGTCACGTGTACAGAAGTCAGAAGACTGTCTCGCTTGGTCTTAATTTTAAACACGAAAATTTTATGTAATTAACAAAAAATGTGTATAATTCGCCTATTAAAATTTTTACTGATCTTCCTCTGTTAAGCTTAAATACGTCCTAATTTTAAAAGTTGGTAAGACATCTGGGTAAATGATACCTCAAATAAAGGGCGACAACCAAGCATGTTATTTAAAAGATTTGTACATCTTAAGCTTGATTACTTATTTTTATAAATGCCTTAAACAAATCAGTTTTCTTCAATTTAAAAATTATTTTGAACTTCAAACAGCGTCAGAATATTTTTCTGATGACACAAATGCTTAAAAAAAGTCTCATCAGACTGGCCAAACATTCCTTAAGTAAAAAAATAAAATAAAAAAATAATGACCAAACCACTTTAATTTAACACTGTTAGCAATTAATAGTAAAATTTTGGAGTTTTTGGTAAAAACATTAAAGTGACAATGAAAAAAAAAATGCGACTTCGTCTAAGACAAATATGGCTCATTATGTTCTAAATGATCTCAGCTATCACCCCTTTAAGGCTTTGCACCCAGCTTCCAATCACCTTGTGTATCTGATCATGACTTGAGAAAAGTTGTTTCACATGCTTCAGGTTTCTTATATATTTTTGGTTAAATAATAAATTACTCAACACATTATTTTTTACAAATGACGTATTGTTTTATCCTTACATTAATTTTTTTATGTAAAATACACGACAACAATAAATTTACCTTTGGACGTCTTTCGGCTGATATGATGATAAATTTACGAGTACCTTTAACCTTTACAGGATGCGATAGGGCACATTTTAGGCGGCGACATCTAATGCTTTGCTTACCTGCAGGATCCACTCTTCTTAATTCTCCTGTTTGGTTATTAATAAGGTTCCATATCCGAAGGTGCCAAAGGACCACTATTACTAAGCCTACGTCTATGTGTCGGTGTGTCTGTCTGACCTTTCCTATTGAACAGTAGTGGCTATAATTATGGCTGAATAGAGAATATTTGTTACTAGCTGTTGCCCGCGGCTTCGCTCGCGTGGATTTTGTATTTAGGTTGTTACCGGTTTTCCGAAGCAATGAGATATTTTAGTCCAGGGAAATTATTATTTATCCCATCATTTCGGGGTAATTTTAAACTAAGGAAAAACAGGACTAACCCTGCGCAAATCAATGAGTATAATTCAAAATCCAGCTGAATTTTATATAATATACAGACGTTACTCATAAATTACTCAGAACAGAGAAACTTAGCAGCAGTATCCTAACAAATGTAAAGAGAGAGATGAGAGACACCTTTAAGTAATATTATAAAACAGAGCCAATTCGCAGAAGTAATTGAGAAAAACTAAAACCCTCTCCCTCTCTCCCCCTTCCTCTCCCCCTCCCTCTGTCTCTCCCCCTCCTCCCTCTCCCCCTCCCCCTCCCTCACCCCCTCCCTCTCCCCCTTCCCCTCCTTCTCCCTCTACTTTACCTGTACCTGTACCTCTATCTCTCTACGTCTCTACCTCTCTACCTCTCTAGCTCTCTAGCTCTCTACCTCTCTACCTCTTTACCTCTCTAGCTCTCTACCTCTCTACCACTCTACCTCTCTACCTCTCTACCTCTCTACCTCTCTACCTCTCTACCTCTCTACCTCTCTACCTCTCTACCTCTCTACCTCTCTACCTCTCTACCTCTCTACCTCTCTACCTCTCTACCTCTCTACCTCTCTACCTCTCTACCTCTCTACCTCTCTACCTCTCTACCTCTCTACCTCTCTACCTCTCTACCTCTCTACCTCTCTACCTCTCTACCTCTCCACCTCTCTACCTCTCTATCTCTCTACCTCTCTACCTCTCCACCTCTCCACCTCTCTACCTCTCTACCTCTCCCTCTACCTCCACCTCTCCCTATCCTTGCCCCTATCCCTACCCCTAACGCCAATTTAACCGCTATCCCTAACATACTCGTAGAAACGAAACCCATATTTATTTTTAGACATTTAGACATTTTTTTTAAACCTATCGCACCCCATCCCCATCCCTAGGGATATTTTTTTAAATAAAAAAACATCATGCATATTCCCTATTACTAAAATATTTCCCTAAAGAATATTTGGGAATCGCACTTTCTTTCGAGTGATACATACTTCACCTACGAGGAAAATATTTTAGATTTCCTTTTCAGATATGATGTAAGTTTTTTGTATTCCATTATATTAATATCATGTCTTGCCAATATGGTACTTTTCAACATGGAATACAAAGACTTGGCTTATATTTATACGCTTTTTCACTATAATAAGCAAGCAAAACAGTTTCCGAAAATCAATGCGCTTTTTTCTCGCTTTTTCAACGTTTAAAACTATCACATACCTAAATTGTTGTATTTTTTCGAGATTTTTCAGGCAATCAATAACCGCTTGCGCACTTTCTTGTAGTTCTAGCGGCGTCAAAAACTCTTTATCATTGTCACTATTTGACGACATTTTTTGTAAAAAGCACGCACCAACAAAACTACAATTACAACTTCCAACAATTTTGTAAAGAAAACAGGGGTCCAATTTTTGAAAATCACTGGGTGATAATATAAAATATCGCTTGGAGGTTTAAACTTTTTAATTTTACCCTGATAGTGTTAAAACGTTAGTAATACTTTATAAAATTTAACAATTAAACACTAATTTATATTTATGCATTATAATTTTTCCCTGTTGATAAGAAAAAAACAGAAATTTTGATTTTATTGAGTAAGATTTTATCACACGGTGATTTTCAAGAACAGGTACCTAATTCGCGCGCGCGCTTTCGTTCCACATTTTGGTTTCGTTCTTTTTTCAAATTAATGTTTTTTTCAGAAAAGTGCAGGTGGCCAGCATCATTTCGCGGTCTTAGAGATAAAAACTTTTTCTTTTTTTGGCATTATGATATTAAAAGAGGTTATCGACAGATTTTGATCAAAATTTAAGAAAAAAAAAACACGTTAACAATGGATTTTCATACAAAATTCCATCCCGCTAAAACACGTTAACAATGGATTTCCATATAACTTTTCCCCCCGCATATTTATACCATAGAAATGACGTATCTTCTCCTTAGTTTTTAAAACAGGACTGAGGTACTTTCCGAGAAGGTGAAGTATAAATCTAGTTTTTTACATACCATTTTTTCAATGTGTTGAGTGTACGCCGAGAAAAGTGCAAAAATGAGCGGAAAACGTAAAACAGCGCGAATCCGTAAAACACGCATTCTGCCCTTTGTTAGAAAGGGAGTTAATTTTGACTATGTACAGCGCCTTAATGTTACAGAGCATTGTCTATCGTTGCTCTGTAATTTGATTAGCGAACGCTGATTTTGAATACAATTAATTTGAATTAATTTATTGTTTAAATAATTATTAATTTATTTTTGAATTAATTTCTTAGTCAAATTGTGTTACCAAGAGTAAGCAGCTATTTAAAAATTTTCGCAATACAGCGTTATTTTTTTATCACCCCGGATATTTTCAGAGGTGGGTCTGCCCATGAAACTGAACAACTTATCCAAATCAGCCTGGGGAAGTACCACCCCCTTGCTTTTTTCTGCCGTGAAGCAGCAGTGTTTGTACTGCTGTATTTCGGTTTGAAGGGCAAGGGAGCCAGTGAAATTACCGGCACATGAGACATACCATCTTAGTTCTCAAAATGAGCAACACACTTTGCTGTCTTATTAGTTTCAAAATATGCCACTAACAAGACACTGACGGTGGTGACCACTTACCATCAGGTGGCCCACCTGCTCGTTTGCTCACTATTACCTAAAAAAAAGAACATAGGTGGAGATACAAAAAAAAATTAAACTCCCATGTAAAATGTGATGTCAGATGATACATTTTTTATGGGAAGGGGTAATTTGTTTTTCGTATTTTGACCTGTTCCTGGAGAAAATGTGTTCAGATTCACGGACAGAACTGCCTGTATCCTGGGTGATTAAAAATAAGGGTGTATAACATAATGATAATCACCGATGTTACTTACCTTTTGCTATCAAAAATATCATCATTTGGCCCCGAGGAGTCCATTAGCCGCTTCAGCACTAGACCAGCATCGCCTCGAATCGCTACTAAGTTATTGAAAAACGGACTTTAAGTTATGTAAAACACAGAACATATTAAAAATTGAAAATAGTGGTTAACGCAGCAGGGACCGCGCGCCGTCCACTCTTTTTAGTACATACTAGGTGCCATTCTGGTGCTGGTCGGGTGCTGAGACGAGACGGTTAAGTGGACGACGACCCTTCTAGAGTTGGTTATAGTCACTAATTAACCAAAATGCAAATGACAAATAAAAAATAAAAAAACTTTTTGAGGGACTTTAGGTAAGAAATGCATTCTCCTGTTTACTTTCGTTTATAATATTTTCATGCATTTTAAGTTGAAATTTAGTGACCACATAAACAAAAAATTCCGTTCTTATTGTTTTTTCGCAATAATTTTATTATTTTCAGCAAATTAAGACTTTTTACTTTTGTAACACTTGATGTAAAACCTGAGGAAGAGAAGTAAGTAGACGGTGATGTTAAAGAAGATGATGCCACAGGAACTTGGTGAGAAGGAACATTTTGGCGAGAAGTGTGTGTAGGTGATGTAGGTTAGCATCAGGAGGAACTGAATCTGAAATTGTATAAATAGATATTTGATTAAAGATTTCATTATAATATCATACGTCATAGATCTACTTATACACTAAGAGCGGGCAGTTAGCAACCCTACCTCATCGGATACAAAACAGCGACCTATCTAGGCTGCTGCACAAAGAAATGGTGAGTCTAAAAAGACAGCGTTGCCTGGGCGCAACTTAGCATTTCTTGTATAGTCAACTAAAAACAGTTTTTTTTTACCAAATAATATACCAGGTAAGAACAGAGTGCAGGCAAAAGTACAAATTAAAAAGTACAAATACCAATAGGATTGCCTTGGTCAACTCTGATACTCTAAATTTGCCTGGTTTAGGTAAAGCAACCCTGGTTATTTTGGTACATATTAATTAGTACTTATAATATGTACTACCTACGTACTTACTTAGAACATGAAGTGGTAGTTAAAATAGCCAGTTTTTTGTTGACAGTACAAAACGTATCAGGTTGCGCCCAGGCAACCCTGCTTTCATTGTGCAGCAGCCTAGATTGGTCAATTTTGGTATGCGATGAGATAGGGTTGCCAACTGCGCGCTCTCCGCCTATTATTTTCAAGGATGATGTACCAGATGTACTTATTTTACCAGGCTATTTGGAATATTTATGCAGAATCTCAAGATATTCAGATAAGTTTCAATTGTGTGACGCTTTGAAAAAGCAACAAAAAAGAATACATTTATTTTTGTGTTACAAGTACAGTGATTTTACTTATAAAACAAGCATAATTTCGCTAGAATAAAATTCTCAGCTGACATAAACACTTTAGTCTATGATAAAGTAATTAAGTAAACTTTTTTTATTTGGGGAAAATTGCTTGTTTTTGTGAGTACGAGTAGAATCACTCGGCTCAGTCAATACTTAAGTCATGGGTGTTGGGAGCAAAACAACTTTAGAGCGTTAAAGGAAAAAGAGTTATTACTTTATAATTATGTGTAGATTGTCCTTACCAGTTGCATTTCAGTAACATATTTCTTCCACCACAAGTACTTCTGGAATCTTGGGCCCAATCCAGCAAGCAGGTAGTAGGAATACATGACAACATGGACACAGCAGTTGAGGAAGGCCAGTACAGCTGCATTCCCGGCTGCTGTGTACTTCAGGGTACCCCACGTATACAGAACCATAGACGTGTGATGGAAGACGTGGAGAAAGGTGATCTAAGTACAAACAAATAGAGTCGACAATAAGATTTCATTAAAAAAGACTGGACCTGGGGGCGTAGACAGGAGGCTTTGTTTTGTCGTAAATTCTTATCATTCTAGAATGATCAAATTAAAATGTATGGTGTTGAAATTAAGTAAGTATCGAATAATCGCGTTATATCTAGAACCAACCTCATACATTTTAATTATAATCTACTAGCGTTTTATATATATGATAAAAAGTTCCGTAAACGTCTTTTAATTTTTAAAACAATGGAAATTACAGGTCGTTAACCTTTAAACTACACGATGAGTATTTCAAATCTAGTCTTGATTATAATTCAAGGACGGAAAAGAATATAACAAAATTGTAAATTTATTATTTTGAATATAAAAGTTATCAAAGATTTTTTCATATATCGGGCAACAACTTTTGTTCTACGCCTTTTGGAATTTCGCAAAAGCAAATTTCGACTTTTCATGTAATTGGTCCGATCAGCTAATCATTTAATATTTTGTGGCGAATTTTTAAAAGTCGTTAACAAAAGTTGTTGAATGTACCCAAGGAAATTAGACCTCCTTGCTTCGCTCCACAAACCAATTTTGTAAAGTTCTGTATAGAGCTAGGCTTGGCAAGCTTGTACTTTCTTATAAATAACGATAATAACATACCTGGTTATTTTTCTTCCTTAAAACAAAGAAAATTGTGTCTAACAGCTCCGTTATTTTGGATATAAAATATACCCAAGCCCCATTTAATATCTGAAATTTTTTTTATCGTTTAAATTGTGATCGTCATCATAAATGTCCACTGCTGGATCAAAACAAATAAAAACAGAATATATATACGACTAATGGCGTTTTTAAGGGTAATTATTATAAATGAAACGGCGACAAACAGTTTCATCAGCGTAACATCCAATGAAACGTCCACTACAGGACAGGAAGCTCCTCCAAAATTTTAACTTTTAATGCAATAATGTGGACGGGAAATTCATTAAAATCCATTCAGTAGTTTTTCGTGAAAGGGTAACAAACATCCATCCATCCATACTTACAAACTTTCGCGTTTATAATATTAGTAGGAAGACTGAACAACTTTCCCCAAGGAACATAGGTCGAAATACGAAAATCAAGTTTAGACATCCCATAGAAACTGCATCAGCTGATAGCGCATTTTGTATGGGAGGTCAAATTTGGTTTTTCGTATTTCGACCTATGTTCCTTGGGAAAAGTTGTTCAGTATCATGAGTACATGCATATCTTTTGCTATCAAGAACTAATTAAAAGTCACCCTATATACAGGGTGGCCCATTTATAGACATTCAAAAGAAAAATTTTGATGCCTCATGCTAAGGGGTATCCAAATCACCTCCATGTATGTTCCGCTACTATTTGTAGTTTTCGAGTTATTAATTATTATCTTAATTTTTAAATTTTTCTACCGAAGGAGATTTACAAAATCATATCTTTTTATTACTGAACATTTTTTCCATTTTATTTTTGTGTCATGATTGTCTTAAACGTTACTTTCATACATAAAATAATGAACTTCCTAACATTCCTACTTGTTACTCAAAAAGTATGGCAAATAAAATTTTCAAACAATTTAATGGGCCGATTAAAATTTTGATCACCAATTTAAAAATACAAAAATGATGTTCCATAGAATGTAGCGGGATTTAAAAACTTTTCAGGTCTATAGGCTACCCAAAACAAAACAAAATTTGGTGCTTAATAGCTAAAATTGGCGTTTTGGTGTTGAGAGGGGAAAAAACCCTGAATGTTAATTTAGGCTCCAAATAAATAATTTGCCTATTTTGGTGATTATTATTACAAATTATGATGATAATAGGGCTTCTGTACAAAGTCCATATGGAAAGGTACCACTTTTTGCCTGTTTCTATCGTAAAGCAGCAGTGTTTGCACTATTGTGTTTCGGTAGAAGTTTTAAGAGAGTTTGTAAAATTTCTGGTACATAAGCGATTCTATTTTATTTCTTAGGGTGGGCATTCAGAATTTGGTTGCTTTTTTCTGTAAGAATGACTACTTGATAGGGTATTTTGAAAGTATTTTTGTACTTAAAACGGTATTTTTCGCTGAAATTGGCGTTCAAAAGATTCTAGGGAAAAAGGAATCACCAAAATAGGCGAATTATTTATTTGGAGCCTAAATTAACATTGAGGGTTTTTCCCTCTTAACACTAAAATGCCTATTTCAGCGGAAAATATCCCATTAACCAATTTTTTTATGTTTTGGGTAGCCTAGTTTTTAAAACCAGGAAAATACCCCATTAAGGACCAATTTTTACCCCATTAAGCACCAATTTTTTTTATGTTTTGGGTAGCCCAGTTTTTAAAACCAGCCATAATCTATGGAACATCCTTGTTGTATTTTTAAACTGATGATCAAAATTTTAATCGGCCCATTAAATTGTTCAAACATTTTATTTACCATACTTTTTGAGTAGCAAGTAGGAAGTTATTTTATGTATGAAAGAAACGTTCAAGACAATCATGACACAAAAAGAAAATTGAAAAAATGTTCAGTAAAAAAAGAATACGAATTTTTAAATCTCCTTTGGCAGAAAAATTTATAAATTAAGAAAATAATTAATAACTCGAAAACTACAAATAATTGCGGAACATACAATGGGGGTAATTTCAATACCTATTAGCATGAGACATCAATATTTTTCTTTCGAACGTCTATCAATGGGCCATTCTGTATATTATGTTACGAAAATATTACTTACGTATTTACAGCCATTTTTATATACGGGTATCATATACCCTAGGAGGCCTATGTCTGGCAGTGGACATCTTTCGGCTGATATGATGATGATGATACCCTACCACACACACTCCGTGTTACATTTCTTCACCCGAACCGCGCCGGGTCAATACAGGGTGTAAGGGACAGGATAGAAAATACTAAAAGGGTATGATCAATCCATGAAACTTAACAAGTTTTACCAAAAACATTATAACAGGAAACGTAAAAAAAACATTTTTGTTTAATTTTCGGTGATAAGATTTCAAGGAGAAAATTGTTCAGTTTTATCGACGGATCTTTCAAATGCCCTTTCAGTATTTGCTAACCTGTCCCTTACTCTGTATAATGATAGAAACATAAATACTAAATATAAAGTGGTACTCACTGCTAGATCCTTAGTATACACAGGATAATCACAACCTGCCAGCAAGATACCATTCTTGAACATTCCTTTCTCAACAACCTACAAGCATTAGAAGATTTGAGGAAACATATTTATATTTTTTTAAATATGGTGGAGCTTTTTATGCTTTGGAAGACACATTACTCTAAAAACACAGGTACAAAAAATTCGCAATAATCTATGAAATTAAGTGGAGAGTTGAAAATTTACAAACTCGTATTACTTTGGCCTTGAACCCTGACAGTCACTGGCCTACTCAAATCGGTAGGGTAATACCACTCGACCCCTTCGTCCGAGTTCAACCCGGGTTTCTGAACTTGGTCGGGTTATACCACCGATATCCGCCAACTTTTATCTATGTTTTATAAAGTCTGTGGTTTTATACGTCATTCTAAGGGTAATTTCAATAGATCGTAAGTCACCATACATGCCAAACCAAAATAAACTGTAGTTTCTACGCACTAAGGCATAATCTATAGCTTTATCCGGGTTGCAATTACCGTATCCCATGGGATAAACCGGTGCTTTGGACTTCAAAACGTTGATCCCCGGGTTCTATTGTAATATTTGCTGACGATATCTGCTCGATATCGAAAATTCAGCAATTTTGTAGCAAAGCGAAAAATACAATAATTTGAAATTATAAACTGTTATCTCAATGCAAAACAATTTGGTATTATACCGGGTGTAAGGAAAGGTGTACCGAAAACTGAAACGCCGTGCTTAGTCAACGAAACTGAACAACTTTCCCAAAGAAACATTTTTGGGAAATGAAAAAAGTTTTTGACCTCTCCATACAAACTGATCGATCAGAGTTGTATGGAGATGTAATTTTTTTTTTCAATGGTAGGTTAGGTTTCGGTTCACCGTCCCTGTGTGTAAATACGAATTAATTCACGTTTTTGTGAAGTGCTGACCACAAAAACGAGAATTGTGGTTTTGACCAGGTAGGCAGGTTTTTTTAGGCAGGTCAGATTTACGCACCAGGCCTTATACTTTTTTATACAGGGTGTTAGGGACAGCTTTCCGAATACTGAAGGGGCATGATCAGTAAACGACACTGAACTTTCAGTGATCAAAACTTTCAGGACATGAAAAAAAAATCGGCTTCTCTATACGAACTGCCCGATTATGTTTACAATTTTTTATGGAGATGCGGAATTTTTTTTTAGTTTCCTGGAAGTTTTGTTCACTGAAAGTTGTTCAGTGTCGTTGACTGATCATGCCCCTATTCGGAAGGCTTTCCCTAACCCTCTGTATAATATTCTGTGCATTACTCACGACTAGGAAAAACCGATTTGATTACCTGGTAAGCTAGTCTCCCAGCCACAATTACTTGGATGGCGTTATAGAACAACAATACTGTGTTCAGATTAAATGCCGGTCTTTTTTTCATTAATTTTGGTCCCACGACAACAATGTAAAGATATACTGCTAGTATCATAAAAACTGGATATGGGCTTCCCATCAAAAACCACGTGTCAACTCTTGGATCTGTGAATAGAAACAAAATTCTATATAATATTGATCGCCCTAGCCTTCTTCGTATTTGCTGCTGCTGCAGCTGCATCTGGTGGGAATCCTGGCTCTTTCAACTATTACACCTCGCTAACTAACGCTTGCCTAACGCTGAGTTGACTTTAACTTAGCTTAGCGACTACCGACTTTTTTGTTCAGGCAGACAAATGGAGAACTGAACTCATACCAGACCCCGGACACTGGAAATTGGAAGGTTGCGTAGGCTTACATATCCAGTACAAAAGACCCTCAGAAGAACCACGAGAATTTCGCGAGCGGGTGGGCTGCTCTGCTACCTACTACTTTATTCTGTGCTGATACATTAGACCAATCAACGAGGTAATCGTTGTATTGAGGATTCCGAAAAATTCCTCTGCCTATGAAATTTGGGATATTGTGATGAAGTTAGGTACTACAAATTACAAATTAAAATAAGCCAACAAAATTTTGTTACCAGAAATAAGTAATTTTTACCTAAAGTAGATTATAACTCTCTGTGAAAAATTCCTTAGGCTGAAATACTTTCTCGTACTTTCTGAACAGGAAAACAATTTTTTTTCGATTTGAGAGATACTCCAAATAAAGCTACTAAAATGTATATAAATTCTTTCTATGAAATAACTGCTTCGGTTAAAATTGCTCCGTTAGTTTTATTTTTTATATGGAAACGGTTTTTTTTTTCTATAATTGAGCAGCTGTATTCAAATGATTTTTCTTGTATCCAAATGATTTTTCTTTAGAATATCTTTGTTTTAATTTTTCCTTTATTAATTCCTGTGAAAAATTGCCCCATTAACTTTTATTATTAGTCATATAATTCATAAGTCATAAAAACACTGATCTTTTCAAGATATATTAGGTCTTTACCTATGAAATTGCCGTTTTGTATGGCGAGTTTTAGGTAAACTCAATTTTCAGTACTAACATTTTTGCATCTTTCTTAGGAATTATAAATCCAATCTTTTTCATTTTTTTAAGCACTATTGGGAAGACATTAAGCTAACAGAAGCTTAAACTTGATTTTCGAAAAATATCATCTGTAAAAAAATATAACAAATCTAATGATGAAATCGGACGACAATTAAGACGAAAATTTTTCGAACCTTAAATTTTATATATCAAACTAAAAATAAAAAGTTTATTTTATGCGTAAATTAATAACCTTGAAGTCAACTTTCAAATATAAGACAAATGAAAAAAATTGCATTAGTAGTATAGGAATTATGATCTAATTAATCTGTAAAAAAATTTCGGCAATTTCATAGGTAAAGACCTATTAGTAATATAGAAAATTTGAAAGTTTGTCGTATAACTGATAAATCTGTTTGAATACAAAATTATATGACTAATAGAAGGAGAAACGTTTCACAGTACGTAAAAAAAATTAAAACAAAGAAATTCTAAAGGAAAATCTTTTCCACAACTGTATACAGCTGATTTTTTAAAGAAAAAACGATATTAAAAAATAAATATTAACAGAGCAATTTTTCCGTAGCAGTTATAGGCCAAAATGATAAAATTTTATTTTGGAGTATCTCTCAAATCGTAAAAAAAAATGGAATCCTAAACATACCTACTCTAACTAATAAGTTAGATGTTACTGTTAAGTGATGCTGAGATGGTTTGGTCATGTAGAGAGGATGAATGAAGGAAGATTGACGAAAGAGATCTACAAGGCGAGAGTGAATGGAAACGTTGGAAGGGGAAGGCCTCGGCGAACGTACCAGGACCAAATTCAGGACGTTCTGAATAAAGGCCAGGTTAAAAGTACCCTAAACCGACGAGCATGTATGAAAGGATTGATGAAAGTTCAGGAAGCAAGGGAAGTATGTCAAGATCGTAGCAGGTGGAGAACTGTGGTCTCTGCCTACCCCGACGGGAACAAGGCGTGATGTTATGTATGTATGTATGTACTAATAAGTCCGATCAACAAAGCTCATGTGACTCGAGAAATTCCACAGCCAGTGAAAGTAGGTAGATAGATAATGCAAGTATATTACAGATGTACAATTATCCAACAAATTTTGTTATGAGAAGTTAGGTATTTTTACGTACCTAAACATGAAAATAGCTTATAGCTTTCTCTGAAAAAATCCTCAGGCTGAAAAACTTTTTGTTTACGTATTGTAAGAGTCGAAGAAATCTTTGTATAAAAGATTCCGAAAATAACTGAGGAATTTCTCGGGTCACATAAGCCTCGTTGATTGGACTACACTGCAATGGATGACAGCGACACCGCCGATCGAACAGATAAGTCCTAGAAAGCAAGGAGGTTTTTGTTCTGAGGTCCTAGATAAGTCAGTGGCAGTCACGTGGCAGTTAATATCATTGACAGTCTCAGATGACAGTAGTCAGGAAAAATCGATTCACTCATAGAAAAATTATACATTACATTCACTCATCCAGCTGCTCTACTTCCTCGACTACTTCCGAAAAACAACGGTATCGGTTTGAAGCTGATCAAAATGTGTCAATCGTAAATACTATGAAACGTGATCCTTTTTATAGCATAAATGGGATCCAGTTTGATACGATTTACGTTTCACACTTTTGGATAAGCTTCAAATCGACGAACCCAGGTTCTAAACAAGAGTAACCCCCACTTCCAAAATTCATTTTCAAGATGCACCCCATGATGATGAACCCCCACATAGCCACTTGAATAATAAATTAATTATGGCTTGGGCCATATCACGGAGTAAAACAATAAAAAGTATCTCACCTCCACCTTTCCATTTCCAAAACACAGAAGAATGTTCTTCTAAATCTATTCTCTTTAATATTGAAGCCATGTTCTTTTAGTTTTTGAAATTGTCTTTTATCACAAGACAAGTTTATTAAATCACATAGTATGTACTCACAATCATAAATCTAACAAAATAAATCTTTAAAATTAACAGATGTAGAAAAATATAAATAAAACAATGTTACGATCAGTTAATGATGATACAATTACAAAACTAATGTAGTAAATGTAAAGTCTTCATTATAAAAGCAACGTTTACAATCAATTGTGAAACACTCTTCGAAGGTTAAGGACGCGAACTAAAATCAAAGTGAGTTCAAACAATCAATCAAGGTAGACAAAGTCCAAGGGGCCTAGAATACACACTACACTGACTGTGAGGTATATAATGACGTATGTCTCTACATCAACTACATCAACATCATTTTTGAGGGTTTTTGCAACTTCCGAAGGTCCGTCTGGGTAACTACAACCTGCTTGCCTGTTTTTGCATACTTCTGCTTTTTAGTTTGAAAGGTAAGGGAGCCACTGATGGTCCTCATAGACAAAAGCATTAGTTGACAACGCAAGGTTTGTAGAAACACCCAAGTGGGCAAAGGTGAACGGTATTAAAAGAACCTTTCTACAGTTCACCCAGGTGGACTTGGGAGGTGTACGGAACCTTAAAATACCAGCAAATGATACATATCATCTTAAGTCTCAGGGTGGGCAACGCGATTTGCCGTCTTATTAGTGTCGAAGTATGCCACTAATAAGAAAATGTGTGCTATGTGTGGTGACTTATCTATCATTAGGTGGTCCACCTACTCGTTGATTCACTTCAAACATAACTATACGAAGAAGTCTCACAACGTCATTCGCGTGCTATACAATAACACCTTTCGGCAGTTAATGGGGCTGCCCCCATGGTGCAGTGCCTCGGGTATGTTTTTGGAGTCCAGAGTTAACGCGTTTAATGCCATTCTGAGACAAAGAATCGCTTCATTTATGGACAGAGTTGACGCGTGTAATAACAGTATTATTAGAGAACTAAAATGTAGACTGCATCTGACGGACATGTTCTCGCGATGGATGGAACTAGCTGCTTAAAATGACTGACATGAACGTAATTTTTATTATGCTCTAATTTTATTAATTTTTTAAGTATTATACTTTTTGTATGGATCTTGTTATCTATACATACATATAATAAAAGAGTAGAAACCGCGTGTCTGTACTTTTGATAAATTTATAAAAAAATTAGTGCGAGCGATATGAAACGACTAATAAAACTCAAAAATATGTTTTCTGAACTTTTTGTCTGTCTGTCTGTATGTTTTCCATAAACTCCGAAACTACTGAACGGATTTTCTCGCGGTTTTAGCAGATTGGGCTTAGGTCTGAGCAACATACAGGCTATGTTTCATTCAAATCGGTTCACTAAATCAGAAGCTACACCAATGTAAAGTATTAAATTGCCTGTACGACAATAACTCGCAAACCGATTCAAACTGAGTTTTCAATTACGAATTTGGCTTACTTTTGTGCAACATAAAAGTTTAGTTTCATTGCAAACGGTTCACTTAAACAGAAGGTACGCTAAGTTTCATGCGGCGGTACAAATAACTCACAAACTATTGAATGGATTCAAACAGGGTTTTCATTAAACTGTCAAGCTTACATCTTTGCAACATATTAACTTACTTTCATTAAAAACGGCTCACTCAGACAGGTGCGCGTAATTTCCAGCGGAGGCGCCAATATCTCACAAACAACTGAACCGATTAAAACGAGGTTTTCAGTAACGTATTTGGCTACTCGATGCAACGTGTATGCTTAGTTTCATTGCAAACGGATCACTCAGACATAAAATTCACTAAGTTTCAAGCGGCGGCCCCAATAACTCTCCATCTACTAAACGGATTTAAACGGGGTTTTCAATAACGTGTTGAGCTTAATTCTTTGCAATGTATTAGCTTACTTTAATTGAAAACGGTTCACTCAGACAGGAAATGCCCGAAGTTTCAATAGACGGCGCCAATAGCTCACCAACTATTGTACCGATTCCAACTGGCATTTCCATGATGTGCTTGGATTAGGTACTTTCTTGCAACATATAAGCTTAGGTCAATTGAAAACGGTTCACTCAGATAGAAGTTACGCAAAGTTTCAAGCAAAGGCGCGAGTAACTCACGAACTTTTAAGCAGATTCAAACTTGGCTTTCAGTAACGCGTTTGGCTTACTCCTGTGCAATAAACAAGCTTATTTTCATTGCGAAAGGTTCACTCTGACAGAAGATACGCAAAGTTTCAAGCTGCAGAACCAAGAACTCACCTACTGAACTGGTTCAAAGTCAAACGAGGTTTTCAATGACGCGTCGGGCTTCTTTCTGTGCAACATATAAGCTTTATTCCATTGCAAACGGTTCATTTACACAGAAGGTTCGCGAAATTTTAAGCGGCCACACCAATACCTCACAAAGTACTTGGACGACTTAAACGGAGTTTTCAATAACGTATTTGGGTTGCTTTCGTGCAATATTTGAACTTTTTTTATTGCAATCGGTTCACTTAAACAGAAAATGGGCGAGTTCAAAGTTTCAAGCTGTGAAACCGAGCTGAAATCAAACAAAGCTTATATTTGTACGAAAGAAAGTTAAATACGTTGTTGAAAATTCCGTTTGATCCGGTCCAGTTGTTTGTGTAAAAGTTGTGAGCTAAAGATTGGTAAAAATCTAGATGTAGTTTTATTATAAAAATAATTATTTTTTATTTTGCTGTCAATATTATTATTTTAATTTTAATTATTTTATTTTTTCTGACATGTAATATATATTATTACCAAATAAAAGAATATGAATATAATAATTAAAAAATCCTGTTTCGGCATGGCAGTGCAACAAATGTAAAAAGAAAATATGAAAGTTCAAAAGTTTTGAAAACTTAGGAAGTAGGTACTTATAAACAAAATACTTAAATAAATAAAGAGAGATGTGAATTATTGTTTTTTAGGAATTGTCTTTTAAGTGGAGAAATAAGTAACAACGATTGTACAGAAGTGTAGTCCAACAGTTTTGTATGCAGGTACATGTACAGTTAAAAGCATGTGAAGCCACGTTGGACTTTGTGCCGTTTTTTTTTCAGTTGCCACAGAAGCTTAAGTGACTGAGCCTCAGATTTAGTTAGGCTTTGTTTTGTATAAGATACGAGTATAACGAAACCCGTATCTTAGTTCGTCCGCGTGGAATTCGACTTTAATTTTACACTTACGAGGATAGTGGGCGACCTAACAGTCCACACGTAAACAAGACGTGTTTAATTTACAAAAATCCGTACTATCGGTACTCTGTATACCTAATAATATAAAGACGAGAACTGCATTGTCTATCTGTTAAGCTTTTATGAGTAATCCGATAAACCGATTGTGATAGAAACTTGGTACGAAGATAGTTTGAACCATGGGAAAAGTCATTAGCTACTCTTTCAGAACCCCACGCGGACGGAGTCGCGGGCAACAGCTAGTCTGAAATAAATGTTATATTATCATTATTATTATAACAATTCACATATTTTGTGATTTGGGTCTCGATGGTTGTGTTGACTAAGTTGCTACGTAGATTTAGTTTAAGTATTGACTTTATCAAATTTACTATTGATGTAGTCAATAGTATTAAAAATACCATTAAAAAGTATTCAAGGCGACATCCCACCTTATAAAAATTTGCTTACCTAAAATCTTCAAAAGTACTGTCAGAAGCAAAAGTAAAATGGTTTTAAAACAACTAGTTGCGTGGTGTGACCTTTATTTTTAACACTATATTTTTCGATCATTCTGATTGTTACTGTCGATTTTTTACTGTATACTAACCCAAATATTCATTTCTATTCTTAAATATACAGTGTGTTAATTTGGTTGCGTGCCATAGCTCAGGGTCGGGATCAGCATCAGTAACTGAACAACTTTTTCCAAGGAACATAGGGTGAAATACGAAAATATTTTTTTGAGATGTCCCCGAATATTATCGACAATGTGATATTTTTTTAAATTTCTCTCAGAACACCCATTCGACATGATTGAAACGCAACATAAGACCAAGATAGTGAGGACGTTCTTATCAGTTTGCAACTGCAAACCCTTAGTAAGAAAGTCAAAGAAACAAGGCCCATCAAACAGACGATAGAATCCAGCCAGAACTGATTTTGTGCCGTCCCCATCCCACGCCGCACCGCTAGTGTGCCAAATAAATATGTATACATTAAAATTAATTATTATTCTTTAAAGTTAGTTTTCAAATATTTATTATTTTTGTTGTATCACTTTTTGCTCTCACTGTACTTGTAGATTATCGAGGTAATTTTTTTTGTGTCGAGATGGGATGTCGCCGTTATCAAAATAATATTTTTAAGGGAAGGTCGCTAACTTGAATCTAGAGCAAAGTGAAGGATTCTAGAATAGAATCCTGAACGTAGCAAGGGATTAAATAGGTCACCGCGTGATACACTCTACTTTTCATCTCACTCTATGAGAAAAGAAAAAGAGCTCATCCATCATTATGTATTTCAACCTTAGAGCAACGCGTCAAACCGCGCAGTGTTAGGCGCTCAGCAGATGAAGGGGCGGACACACGCGGACAGTGACGGACTTTTTGTCGTTGATGCCCGCCGCCATCAAACTAGACGAAGGTCATGAACCAAAAGACCGCCATTGTCCCGCGGGCACTGGCGGGCACTCGAGGACAGGACAACCAGAGACAATTTTTTTTTGTTTTAATGTGCCAAAGACATGAAAGGGCTTGCCAGTGTTGCAAAAGTTAGTGGCAAAATCCACAATCAAATGTTTTTTATGTTTCTTTGTACAAAAATTTGCCCATTCGTAGTGCTGCCAGAATGTTACTCTAATGATAATATCTAGGTATTTTGTTAGTGTCATGTAACTTTCATGAATAAAATAGATTTCAGCGTAGATACGTCTAAGCTTTCCATCCAGCCGTCAAACGCGGGTGTCAGACGCAATGTTCGCCATACGCTACAAAACACAAATTCATAATCCTAACATACGTGACGTTCGGACATCGCGTTTGAACGCTTTACTCTGCGGCGTTAGTAGGTACAACTTCGTCTTTGTGGTACAGGTACAGTCCGCGCGACGAGCTCCGAGCTCTTGGTGGGGTGGAAGGGGTATGTACAGCTGCAATATTTTCAATAAAAAATACTTCTGGGCATGGGCTAGAAAAGTAAACAAGTTTACGATGACTCTGCGGGTTCGGGTTTTCCAGTTTTCCAATCCAGTGGTTGCTTTACAGCCAGAAAATTTTGAAATGGCATATTCCAATGCTGCCACTCTTTTGGGTGAGCTTCAAACCTATCCAGTCTGAAGTATTTATTGTTTTTACAAGTTTATTAAATTGAGATGAATAGACTCGTAAACCTGATATTGATAGGCGTTAATAAACATAAAAATTATTCGAAATTTAATAAACATAAAAATTATACTATGACACCCCGAGTATATGCAACCGTAAGTGAGTGATCGTGATCAACGTACGAGTCAATGATAGCTACTCTAGACAAGTTATATTGGAAGCCTAAGAACGTGACACACGCATAGAATTTACTCGCTACAAGGCTACAACATGCAGACGAAACAATTTTTATATTTTCAATGTGCTTACTCTTGATCTAGTC
Source organism: Athrips mouffetella (assembly GCA_947532105.1). NCBI lineage: Eukaryota > Metazoa > Arthropoda > Insecta > Lepidoptera > Gelechiidae > Athrips > Athrips mouffetella. The sequence goes on from OX383963.1 coordinate 21,823,362, forward strand.
TTGAGGACAGACATGAGGTCGACGATGAGACGCACACCTCCAGGCCTTGAAGCAATTGGCCAGGGATTGTGAGTTTGCCACCATCGTCGCTGAAAGTAATAAGAATGACAGCATCCGATCCGGTCGCATTCATAGCGGGGATCTCCTCCACGAAGATACGCGAACTACTTTTGGGAAATCTAATGCTGACATAAGAAGAGTCCTACAGCAAACCTCTTTTCATGGGAATCAAATAGCAGAAGCAAACGACCAAAACTTCGTTCCTGTTCCAGAACTATACCTATTCCATCTTGCAAGCGAAATGCTCCGCCGCACCCCAGCCTATCAATGAAGTTGAAAATAACTGCTGCTGCTGTCCCTATAACAATGCGAAAATGTTTCTTTTGTGGTAAATCTAAACATCCACGCAAGGACTGTCCACCTTGAAACGTAAACTGCTTAAAATGCAACAGCAAAGAACACTATGGCAGGTATACCTCAGCAGGAACAAGACTACGGCCTCGACGTCAGTGGCAGAAGGGTGTGCGTGTGATTACTGTAATAGCATAATAGCTGCTGCACAAACGTCACTGAAAAGAGCCATAGACTCATTATCTATCAAAGGTATACAGGTTCAAGAGTCGACAGATACAGGGACTCCAGCTTGCCCCAGAGGGATAGTGGCTTTCCGGTTTGAGTTCAACAACCCATATTTCGCCAACCCATATTTGGGACGTCGACTGGCAACAAAGATTTTGGAAAGCCACGCGCAGGGCGTTTAGAAGCGGAGCGTTTTTCTTACGCAATGACTGTGGCCACGAATGCGACAGAAGATATTTAGCGTGTGTGGCACTCAAAACAAAATTACCCTTAATATGGGTAAATTCTCCCAATCATCATATCGTATGGTGCGTAACGTCGATGACAATGATGACTGATCTAAAAAACCCCGGTGTCTGAATTATTGAGCCGCTCAAGGCCTGTGACAAGGCCATTTAACTATACGGTTTGCTTAACGTGCCTTACGAGGCACGAAATAGATTCATCATCAATGTCAAAGTGGGGAAGATTTTCAAAGTAATTTTTATTTGACGGTATCCCCACCGGAAGTAGAACCCAGAACTTATGGAAGCCGAACATTCTAGCCACCAGACCACGTAGAGAGGAGTGGAAGAAATTTCTCCCAGTTTTATTAAGGGGCTACCCACCGTCCACCAGTACCCCCCTTGGTTAAAAAATATTACTCGCTGAATACAAAACTTCCTTATCGAAAATCCGGTCAGATAGATTAAAGTAAAGTTACCCTTGTTAATACTATCATTTTTTTTAAATATAGTTAACTGTAGTTACCAATACAAAATTGCGGAAAACGACCAGTTTCAGCAATTTTTGTATCCGCAATCACAGTGAACTTTATTTTACAGAGTTGATAGGTTCTAAACAAACTTAGCTACCTTTGTTAAATCTGTCCGACAGAATATCGGACAGTAAAGTTTTGCGTTCAGCAGTAATAGTTATTTAACTCATAAGGGCTTTAGAGAACGGCGGGTAGCCTCTTAAGATATTACAGTGGTATGATAGCATTTTGATTCAAGTAAATAAAATTGTGCCACATTGTTCAAGGAACTGTTTTATTAGTAAAAATAAATTGCAATCACAGAAAAAAATAAACATGCAGTATGTTGTTAAGTTTCATGAGCAGATTCACAGCCTCCAGGGTTGGTAAAGTTTTCTTACACCATAAAGTATAGGACTTTATTTAAAAAACATAGGACATGTGCGACTTTTAAAATTCGAGCAAGACCAGTTGCGGATTCTCGTTTCGTAGTCTCTTACTCACTTTAGGTCGTTACGCAGAGCTTTGTCATTTATACTGCAACAAACAACAAGTTTCGTTAAACACCTGCGGACATAAATAAGTATTTTTGTCTTGTTTTTTTACTTGGCTTACTCATGACCTCGATCTGGCCCTAAGGACAGAGATGAGGTCGACGATGGAACGAGCTTATTCACTCACAACTTGACTAGATTCGGGTTTCATGAACTCGGGAACATTGACGCAGACAGAGAGTTTCACTCCCTAGCCGTGCGCCATATAAAAGATGTTGCGAAGCGCTTTGTGCCAATGTATGTGAAGCATTGTTTGTGAAGCGATGTAGTTTAGCTGACGTCATTAAGAGATTTTAATATCCAACAATGAATAAACGATTTTGATTTGATTTGATTTGATTTATGGAATATCGACCAAGTGTGGGATGTGTGTGATGTTGGATTTACGATGATAGAAAGCGAAAGCTCATGGGCACACTCTCCGAAGTACAATCTATAAAAAACCGACGGACATGCAACTTTGCTCCGGTAGGCCAAACTGTGAAATTTGGTTTTCACTAGCATCTCATCACCAACGAGATTTTTGGCTATTCGATCTATCAAGTTCATCTATCAAAAAAAAGAAATCATCATTCGGCAAGTCCGAATGATGATGAAACTGTCCTGGCGTGAAGTATTGCTTAACCTTGTTGTTGATACCCAGCTTTTTACCGCAGTTTGGGTTTTTGAGGCAATGTTGGCGCCGAAGTTCAGGTATATTCCAGAAATCGGCATAGCAGGGATGGAAAAATAATTTTTACTTACGTGTATAGTGGGGAACGGTTTCATTAGAAGTTGGTAACACCACCCAAAAAGTGGCTTAATGTTTTGTTATTTTGTTAGGTATTTTATGACTGTATTTTTAGAAAAAGGGTCTCTATTTACGATTTCGCAAAGTCAATTAACGGTACACAATAAGATTTCAGGCTAATAACGTAACAAATGGATTGTACTTACGCGTAAAAAGACAAATCTGGATCTTTGTTTTCACTGCAACTTTAACAAGCTAAACCACTGCAATTCCTCGTGTTTTCATGCACATATTCTCACATTATCTGTAAACTTAAAGTTTCTACAAATTTTAATGCGGATGAAGGTCTCAACAAGGAACAAACTTGCAAAAATAAATTGTCGTCGGGAAATTCTTGTTTTGTTGTGCTAAATGTCAAAAACCGACACGCATGGTGAAACAAAACACAATAACGCTGTCTTTATTTTTTACCAGGTATTTCAAATAAGTGCGTCCCTATCTAGAGGGCAATTTGCTTTCTCTTTGACCACAGGCAATAACGCACGGGCGATAATATTCCATTGACGTAAGAAAAACGCTGCGCTGGCGTAGTTTCCAAAATCTTTGTAATACTCATACATGAAAAACGCCTATGTCTATGGAATAGACCAGAAGAATTGACAAAAGACCTCTTCTTATATTCAGTCCAAATTGACAGTTTTCATCCCCCCCTCTCTTCGTAATTATTTTGTAATAAAAACTTGAGGAAATTTTATCTAATTTGTTGTAATAACAAAAATATCTGTAAAACATTTAGTATGTACACACGTGTTGTATTTCGACTGACAGTGGTATGAGGAGGTAAACAGTTTACGTTATAAACGTTAGAAATACTTACTCAAAACCCGCCTTGCAATAAAAAAATGTAAAAACAGACTACGGAACCCTATACAGCGCGTGACCCGACACGCACTTGGCCGGTTTTATATATTTATATTTAATTGTGTCAAGTCAAACCTAGCCAGACTCGCGGCGCGCATGTAGGTGAGCCGCGCCGGAGGGAGGAGCGCGTTGTGATTTACAGGATAGAGTTGGCCACTTGAACTTTTTTTTCATAGGAAGTTATTTATTTTAATGTTATTTTTTTATTATCAATATGTTTAATGTACTTTATTCTACTTTTACAACATGTGGTTAAAAGGAAATCGGTACTTTTCCTAACACCCTGTATTATTATTACGAATGTCTGTCTCATGAGATTGAAGAGAAATCTCGTTTACGTGTTTGTTTGTTGTAAATGTTTGATTTCTAAGCTTACGATTCTTTACTATGCAGGTTCTCATGGATTTTTTACTATGTAGGCACAGTCAAGAGCACATCAAGCTTGACACATTGGACTTTGTACCGTTCCTATTTCAATAGACACATGGGCTCGAGTCACACTGCTACTGTCAAACTTGATCTGTCGTTAACTGTACATGACGTTCAATAAATTATCTGTAAAGAATTCACGTTGAATAAAGGAAAGTAATAAATCTATAATTATGTTTTGTATTACTGGCTGTACATGTAACTAAAACTAAGAAAAAAATTCTCATTTGTCTCAGCACACGAATTGTCAAGGGTCAGTAGTTTTCGAGTTATAGTGATTTTTAGTTTGACAGCTGTCATCCGAAATGTAGATATCATCGAGACCTATCATTTGTCTCAGCACATGAGTAGTCTAGGGTCAGTAGTTTTCGAGTTATATAGATTTTTAGTTTGACAGCTGTCATCCGAAACGTAGATCTTATCGAGACCTATCATTTGACTCAGCACACGAGTAGTCTAGGGTCGGTAGTTTTCTAGTTATAGCGATTTTTAGTTTGACAGCTGTCATCCGAAATGTAGATCTCATCGATACCTATCATTTGACTCAGCACATGAGTAATCTAGGGTCAGTAGTTTTCAAGTTATAGCGATTTTTACTTTGACAGCTGTCATCCGAAATGTAGATCTCATCGAGACCTATCATTTGACTCAGCACTCGAGTAGTCTAGGGTCAGTAGTTTTAGCTTCGTACAGTCTACACGCATACGTCTAGTCGCACGCACACAAACACACAAACACCGTGCCGAAGTCTGCCGAACTGAAACGACGTTAGACGATGTTTTAGGTTTTTTCATTACGGAATTTCTTGATTCGGTCGCCGCGCCGCGCTCAAAGCCCGCGATAAAAGCTATACAATAGCTGAAATGTTCTAGGATGTCGGAGAACGTTCCGAAATATTTAGGAATGTTCAAGAATATGTAAAAAAAAGAAATATAAGAAAACTTAGTTGAACAGAATAACCACTTTATATTTCAGACGTAGAAATTTCACAATGTTATGGCACTCAATGTCACTTTATTACTAGACCACTGTACAGCACAAGACGACCGAATCGACTGCCTCCCCTTCGATTGCCCGACTCCCTTGCATCCCCACTAAAGGGGTCCGGATCGTAGTCGACTGTGAATGGCTATCGCCAATAGAATTACTGCACTAATCAAAGCAGACTCCCGGCATTGCCAGCTCAATCTCGGATAAATATCATAACATCCGGTGCTGCCAGCCCAACATCGGATAAAAATCATGACAGAATGATCGAGTGTTACATGATGTTTAAGAATGATACAGATTTTTTTAAAATGTTCGAGAATGTTCTAGATTCTTTGAGGTTACATGGTGGTAAAGAATGTCTGAGAATACTTTGGGATGTTCTAGAATGTTTCAGAATGTTCATGTTCGAATGTTACAAAATTTTCAAGAATGTTCTCATTTGTTGGATGTCTAAGAATGTTCCAGAATGGTTTGGGATGTTCTAGAATGTTCTAGTATAATTTGATGTTCAAAAATGTTTCAGGATGTTTTGATATGTCAGAGAATGTTCCAAAATGATCCGGTATGTTCGACATTTTTTAAAATGTTCAAGTTTTACATGATGTTCTACAATATTCGATTGATTTAGGTTGGTCGAAAATGTTCTGGGATATTTTATAGTCTCAGATTGTTCAAGAATGTTCGACTAATTTAGGATGATCCAAAATGTTCTAGGACGTTCGTTAATGTTGCAGCATGGTTCGGGATGTTCAGACACACTTAGATCTGACTCAACAAAGGTTCGATGTTGTCAAAATGAATAGCTTCGTATTAGAGCGAGTTTTGTCTTATAAGAGATTCTTCCATCTGTTAGTATCCTCAATAATTTTGTCTATGGATGGCCCGTGTACGGATAATCTAAGGTGTACAGCATGGTCGGCACAGCGTATTTTTTTCATTGACGCGACGTTAGGAAAACGCCCTGCGCGTAGTTTCTAATATCTTTGATTTTTTCCTCAAAGATCACTCCTTTTGGTCTCACAATTGGATAAAAAGATTGAACTTTTAGGAATATTTTATGGAAACTATGATAAAATCGTAAGGTTGGACCTTTCATGGATATTTTTAGCAGGATCAGCAGTTTAAAATTGGTCACACTGTCGGAGTGACGATCACGTGACCGCGGACTTTTGTTTCTCGTCTACTTTAAGTTCGAGGACAAAATTGACGCGGACAATGCCAGTCATTTTGTCCGGCGGACTGTCAGAACAAAAAGTCTGTCGTCTGCTGTGCCACTTACTCTATGATTTCAACGGATTGATGGCATAAGACCGACAGGCAAGGAGGTTTTAACCCATGAAAGCGTAGTAAAACCTCCTTGCTGACAGGTCATTAAAACTGCTGACCTCCCTGAAGAAGAACCTCGTATAGGTTCGAAACTTGTCGGTCCTATGCTGTCAATATAAAACGTGAGTTTATCCGTTGAAGTACATACATAATTATGTATAACACTCACGCAAAGAATTCGGACTGCTTGTTCTGCTCGCAATAGAAGGAATACTTACTATTTTATTTTACTATGGGATGACATCTGCCATTGTGTCCCAAGTTGAAATGTCAAATTATCAAACGTGATTTGACAACCTTATCCAAAATTTACAGAACGACGCCTATGCCGTATTTACAATGACTGAATAAATGTCAGAATACCTTGATATTTTCATTAATCTTCCTTCTATTAACCGTATCATATCATCATCATCCTATGAAATTTCCACTACAGGACAGGGAGCTCCCTCCAGAATTCTAGCTTTTGCTGAAAAAATGTGAAGGGGAAGTACAGTCAACGTAGCGTTATGGTTGTAGGTGACCGCAGTAAGTAAGATGATATGATACACAGGAGGATGCTGCTGCCCATCCTACAGTTTATAACCCTTAGTCGCCTCTTACGACTGCCACGGGTGTGTATGGGAAGGTACTATTCTTTGCCGGCACCACACGGGACTATAATAAAATATCGTTCAAATTACCACGATCGCCACCCAGTTATTTTTTCGCCGTTATTGACGAACCGATCTGCGATTTTCTATTTTTTTTTGCTTCCGGCGACCTATTGAAACCCTTGCTACGTTCAGTTTCTACTTTACAATCCCTCGCCATTATTGTCTAGAATACTTCACTTCGCTCTGTAAAATTATTACAATCTACTATTCTCCGTCGCGTCGATCGTTCTCCAAAATTGGTCCCGTTAACCAGTTATATAAAAATAGTTTTGACAAAAACGAATCACCTCCTTCAAATATTTTTACGGAATCTATTAGCACTAAAAAGTATTTAAAAAAATACGTTCTTAGTCAGGGACGTGCAGTCTCTCAGAAGTGTATTAAGTGTGCACAAGTCCGATTCGCACTTGCCCAGTTTTTAGGGTTCAGTAATGTCCATCTGTCTGTCTGTCTGTGGCTTAGCTCGCTCAACGTCTCTGAGTACTATAAAGCTGTAATTTGGTATCAATGAGATGTGAACCTTGCTGCGCAAGTTTGGTATAGATATAACTACATCGTTTGTGAAATTTTTATCTTAGAAGCACATTTTTTTGTTAGAGACATTCTTCCCCTTCTGCTAGCTAAACGGTTGTTGTTAGAACTGATATGATATAATGAAATTAAAAGTAAAACTATTACAACCAAGAAGGCTTTGCAGGTTAAGGAGTATTAACAAAAAATAAAAATAATAGAAAAAATGAAAATAAAAGAAATCTATATATACTAGCTGTTACCCGCGGCTTCGCTCGCGTGGTTTTCGTATTTATGTTGTTACCGGTTTTCCGAAGCAATGAGATATTTTCCCGTCATTTCGGGGTAATTTTAAACTAAGGAAAAACGGGACTAACCCTGCGCAAATCAATGAGTACAATTCAAGATCCAGCTGAAGTTACTCCTAAATTACTCAGAACAGAAGAACGTAGCAGCAGTATTATGCCTTAAAGTTTTCACTTAACCTAACAAATGTAGAAAGAGAGATGAGAGACACCTTTATGTAATATTTTAAAACAGAGCCAATTCGCAGAAGTAATTGAGAAAAACTTAAACCCTCTCCCTCGCTTTACCTCTCCCCCTTCCTCTCCCGCTCCCTCTTCCCCTCCCTCTCCCTCTCTACCTATCTACCACTCTACCTCTCTACCTCTCAACCTCTCTACCTCTCTACCTCTCTACCTCTCTACCTCTCTACCTCTCTACCTCTCTACCTCTCTACCTCTCTACCTCTCTACCTCTCTACCTCTCTACCTCTCTACCTCTCTACCTCTCTACCTCTCTACCTCTCTACCTCTCTACCTCTCTACCCCTCTACCCCTCTACCCCTCTACCCCTCTACCTCTCTACCTCTCTACCTCTCTACCTCTCTACCTCCCTACCTCCCTACCTCCCTACCTCCCTACCTCCCTACCTCCCTACCTCCCTACCTCCCTACCTCCCTACCTCCCTACCTCCCTACCTCCCTACCTCTCTACCTCTCAACCTCTCTACCTCTCTACCTCTCTACCTCTCTACCTCTCTACCTCTCTACCTCTCTACCTCTCTACCTCTCTACCTCTCTACCTCTCTACCTCTCTACCTCCCTACCTCTCTACCTCTCTACCTCTCTACCTCTCTACCTCTATACCTCTCTACCTCTCTACCTCTCTACCTCTCTACCTCTCTACCTCTCTACCTCTCTACCCCTCTACCCCTCTACCCCTCTACCTCTCTACCTCTCTACCTCTCTACCTCTCTACCTCTCTACCTCCCTACCTCCCTACCTCCCTACCTCCCTACCTCCCTACCTCCCTACCTCCCTACCTCCCTACCTCCCTACCTCCCTACCTCCCTACCTCCCTACCTCCCTACCTCCCTACCTCCCTACCTCCCTACCTCCCTACCTCCCTACCTCCCTACCTCCCTACCTCCCTACCTCCCTACCTCCCTACCTCCCTACCTCCCTACCTCCCTACCTCCCTACCTCCCTACCTCCCTACCTCCCTACCTCCCTACCTCTCTACCTCTCTATCTCTACCTCTCCCTATCCCTACCCCTAACTAACGCCAATTTACCGCTATCCCTAACATAGAAACGAGACATTAAAAACCTATCGCACCCCAACCCCATCCCCAGGGGATGATGGTATTTCACGTCACCACGTTGGATTTCAAAGTTGTTGTAGCTTTCGTAATCAGCGACCCGATAAACCATACAAACGACACCCATATTGATTTTTAGACATTTCAAACCTATCGCACCCCAACTCCATCCCCAGGGGGATGATGGTATTTCACGTCCACCACGTTGGATTTCAAAATTGTCGTTGTTTTCGTAATCAGCGACCCGATAAACCATACAAATGACACCCATATTCACATTTCAACCCCATCGCACCCCAACCCCATCCCAAGGGAATGATGGTATTTAACGTCCACCACGTTGGATTTCAAAATTGTTGTAGTTTTCGTAATCAGCGACCCGATAAACCATACAAACGATACCCATATTGGTTTTTAGACATTTTCACCCCATTTTCCTTTTTTAGGGGTTAAATTTGGGATGGAATTTCAATAACAGTGATGAACGTTGCATAGAATTACAAACCTAATGCCTAAATAATGAATTATATGGATTTTACTTTAAAAATAAAGGATTTTCAACTTCATCCCCTTTTCACCCTATAGGGTGTCCAATTTTAAAAAACCCTGAGACATGTAAATATTAATTTTTAGTCGTCAATCTAAATACAAATTTTGAAGATCCTAACTTCAAAACTGACGGACTTTCATACAAACTTTCATCCCCTATTTTACCCCCTTAGGGGTGGAATTTTGTAAAACCCTTTTTTAGTGCACCCCTAGGCCTCATAAGGAACCTACATGCCAAATTTGGAATCTCTAGACCCAGCGGTTTGGGCTGTGCGTTGATATGTCAGTCAGTCAGTCAGTCAGTAAATATGGGTGTCATTTCTTTGTTAGGGATAGCGGTTAAATTGGCGTAAGGGGTAGGGATAGGGACAGGTAGAGGCAGAGAGGTGGAGAGGTAGAGAGGTAGAGTGGTAGAGAGGTAGAGAGGTAGAGAGGTAGAGAGGTAGAGAGGTAGAGAGGTAGAGAGGTAGAGACGTAGAGACGTAGAGACGTAGAGACGTAGAGACGTAGAGACGTAGAGACGTAGAGACGTAGAGAGGTAGAGAGGTAGAGAGGTAGAGAGGTAGAGAGGTAGAGAGGTAGAGAGGTAGAGAGGTAGAGAGGTAGAGAGGTAGAGAGGTAGAGAGGTAGAGAGGTAGAGAGGTAGAGAGGTAGAGAGGTAGAGAGGTAGAGAGGTAGAGAGGTAGAGAGGTAGAGAGGTAGAGAGGTAGAGAGGTAGAGAGGTAGAGATGTAGAGAGGTAGAGACGTAGAGAGGTCGAGAGGAAGCGAGTAAGAGAGGTAGAGAGGTAGAGGGGTACAGGTACAGGGAGAGGGAGAAGGAGGGGAAGGGGGAGAGGGAGGGAGTGAGGGAGGGGGAGGGGGCGATGAAAAGGGAGAGGGAGGGAGTGAGGGAGGGGGAGGAGGGGGACGGGGAGAGACAGGGGGAGGGGAGGGGGAGAGACAGAGGGAGGGGGAGAGGAAGGGGGAGAGGGAGAGAGAGGGAGAAGGTTTTAGTTTTTCTCAATTACTTCTGCGAATTGGCTCTGTTTTGAAATATTTCATAAAGGTGTCTCTCATCTCTCTCTTTACATTTGTTAGGATACTGCTGCTAAGTTCCTCTGTTCTGAGTAATTTATGAGTAACGTCTGTATATTATATAAAAATCAGCTGGATCTTGAATATACTCATTGATTTGCGCAGGGTTAGTCCTGTTTTTCCTTAGTTTAAAAATACCTCGAAATGACGGGAAAATATCTCATTGCTTCGGAAAACCGGTAACAACATAAATACGAAATCCACGCGAGCGAAGCCGCGGGCAACAGCTTGTCTATATATATAAAAGAAGAAGGTGACTGACTGACTGACTGACTGACTGACTGACTGACTGACTGACTGACTGACTGACTGACATATCGACGCACAGCCCAAACCACTGGGTCTAGAGATTCCAAATTTGGCATGTAGGTTCCTTATGAGGCCAAGAGGTGCACTAAGATAGGGTTTTACAAAATTCCACCCCTAAGGGGGTAAAATAGGGGATGAAAGTTTGTATGAAAGTCCGTCAGTTTTGAAGTTCGGATCTTCAAAATTTGTATTTAGGCTGACGACTAAAAATTAATAATTACGTGTCTCAGGGTTTTTGAAAATTCGACACCCTTAAGGGTGAAAAGGGGGATGAAGTTGAAAATTCTTTATTCTTAAAGTAAAATCCACATAATTTATTATTTAGGCATTAATGATGTAATTCTATGCAACATTCATCACTGTTATTGAAATTCCACCCCAAATTCAACCCCTAAAAAAGGGAAATGGGGTGAAAAAGTCTAAAAACCAATATGGGTATCGTTTGGATGGTTTATCGGGTCGCTGATTACGAAAACTACAACAATTTTGAAATCAAACGTGGTGGACGTGAAATACCATCATCCCCCTGGGGATGGAGTTGGGGTGCGATAGGGTTGAAATGAGAATATGGGTGTCGTTTGTATGGTTTATCGGGTCGCTGATTACTAAAACTACAACAATTTTGAAATCCAACGTGGTGGACGTGAAATACCATCATCCCCCTGGGGATGGAGTTGGGGTGCGATAGGTTTGAAATGTCTAAAAATCAATATGGGTGTCGTTTGTATGGTTTATCGGGTCGCTGATTACGAAAACTACAACAACTTTGAAATCCAACGTGGTGGACGTGAAATACCATCATCCCCCTGGGGATGGAGCTGGGGTGCGATAGGTTTGAAATGTCTAAAAATCAATATGGGTGTCGTTTGTATGGTTTATCGGGTCGCTGATTACGAAAACTACTACAATTTGGAAATCCAACGTGGTGGACGTGAAATACCATCATCCCCCTGGGGATGGAGTTGGGGTGCGATAGGTTTGAAATGTCTAAAAATAAATATGGGTGTCATTTCCAAGTTAGGGATAGCGGTTAAATTGGCGTAAGGGGTAGGGATAGGGACAGGTAGAGGTAGAGAGGTAGAGAGGTAGAGAGGAAGAGAGGTAGAGAGGTAGAGAGGTAGAGAGGTAGAGAGATAGAGAGGTAGAGAGGTAGAGAGTTAGAGATGTAGAGAGGTAGAGAGTTAGAGAGGTAGAGATGTAGAGAGGTAGAGAGTTAGAGAGGTAGAGAGGTAGAGAGATAGAGAGGTAGAGAGGTAGAGACGTAGAGAGGTAGACAGGTAGAGAGGTAGAGAGGTAGAGAGGTAGAGAGGTAGAGAGGTAGAGAGGTAGAGAGGTAGAGAGGTAGAGAGGTAGAGAGGTAGAGAAGTAGAGAGGTAGAGAGGTAGAGAGGTAGAGAGGTAGAGCGGTAGAGATGTAGAGAGGTAGAGAGTTAGAGAGGTAGAGAGGTAGAGAGGTAGAGAGGTAGAGAGGTAGAGAGGTAGAGAGGTAGAGAGGTAGAGAGGTAGATAGGTAGAGAGGTAGAGAGATAGAGAGGTAGAGAGGTAGAGAGGTAGATAGGTAGAGAGGTAGAGAGGTAGATAGGTAGAGAGGTAGAGAGATAGAGAGATAGAGAGATAGAGAGATAGAGAGGTAGAGAGATAGACAGGTACAGAGGTAGAGAGGTAGAGAGGTACAGGTACACCTGTACCTGTACCTCTCTACCTCTCTAATATCACTCAAAAACTAGAGGGAGAGGGAGAAGGAGGGGAAGGGGGAGAGGGAGGGAGTGAGGGAGGGGGAGGGGGGTGATGAAAAGTGAGGGGGAGGGAGGGGCAGGGGGAGAGGGAGGAGGGGGGAGGGGGAGAGACAGAGGGAGAGGGAGAGAGAGGGAGAGGGAGAGGGTTTTAGTTTTTCTCAATTACTTCTGCGAATTGGCTCTGTTTTGAAATATTACATAAAGGTGGCTCTCATCTCTCTCTTTACATTTGTTAGGATACTGCTGCTAAGTTCCTCTGTTCTGAGTAATTTATGAGTAACGTCTGTATATTATATATAATTCAGCTGGATCTTGAATTATACTCATTGATTTGCGCAGGGTTAGTCCTGTTTTTCCTTAGTTTAAAATTACCCCGAAATGACGGGAAAATATCTCATTGCTTCGGAAAACCGGTAACACCATAAATTCGAAATCCACGCGAGCGAAGCCGCGGGCAACAGCTAGTATATATATATAAAAGAAGAAGGTGACTGACATATCAACGCACAGCCCAAACCGCTGGGTCTAGAGATTCCAAATTCGGCGTGTAGGTTCCTTATGAGGTCTAGGGGTGCACTAAGAAAGGGTTTTACAAAATTCCACCCCTAAGAGGGTAAAATAGGGGATGAAAGTTTGTATGAAAGTCCGTCAGTTTTGAAGTTAGGATCTTCAAAATTTGTATTTAGGCTGACGACTAAAAATTAATATCCATGTGTCTCAGGGTTTTTGAAAATTCGACACCCTTAAGGGTGAAAAGGGGGATGAAGTTGAAAATTCTTTATTTTTAAAGTAAAATCCACATAATTTATTATTTAGGCATTTATGATGTAATTCTATGCAACGTTCATCACTGTTACAACAATTTTGAAATCCAACGTGGTGGACGTGAAATACCATCATCCCCCTGGGGATGGAGTTGGGGTGCGATAGGTTTGAAATGTCTAAAAATCAATATGGGTGTCGTTTGTATGGTTTATCGGGTCGCTGATTACGAAAACTACAACAATTTTGAAATCCAACGTGGTGGACGTGAAATACCATCATCCCCCTGGGGATGGAGTTAGGTTCGATAGGTTTTAAATGTCTAAAAATCAATATGGGTGTCGTTTGTATGGTTTATCGGGTCGCTGATTACGAAAGCTACAACAACTTTGAAATCCAACGTGGTGGACGTGAAATACCATCGTCCCATGGGGATGGGGTTGGTGTGCGATAGGTTTGAAATGTCTAAAAATAAATATGGGTGTCATTTCTATCTTAGGTATAGCGGTTAAATTGGCGTAAGGGATAGGGATAGGGGCAGGGATAGGGGCAGGGATAGGGACAGGTAGAGGTAGAGAGGTAGAGAGGTGTAGAGGTAGAGAGGTAGAGGTAGAGAGGTAGAGAGGTAGAGAGGTAGAGAGGTAGAGAGGTAGATAGGTAGAGAGGTAGAGAGGTAGAGAGGAAGAGAGGTAGAGAGGTAGAGAGGTAGAGAGGTAGAGAGGTAGAGAGGTAGAGAGGTAGAGAGGTAGAGAGGTAGAGAGGTAGAGAGGTAGAGAGGTAGAGAGGTAGAGAGGTAGAGAGGTAGAGAGGTAGAGAGGTAGAGAGGTAGAGAGGTAGAGAGGTAGAGAGGTAGAGAGGTAGAGAGGTAGAGAGGTAGAGAGGTAGAGAGGTAGAGAGGTAGAGAGGTAGAGAGGTAGAGAGGTAGAGAGGTAGAGAGGTAGAGAGGTAGAGAGGTAGAGAGGTAGAGAGGTAGAGAGGTAGAGAGGTAGAGAGGTAGAGAGGTAGAGAGGTAGAGAGGTAGAGAGGTGGAGATGTAGAGAGGTAGAGACGTAGAGACGTAGAGAGGTAGAGGGGTACAGGTAGAGGGAGAGGGAGAAGGAGGGGAAGGGGGAGAGGGATGGAGTGAGGGAGGGGGAGGGGGGTGATGAAAAGGGAGAGGGAGGGGGAGAATGAGGGGAAGGGGAGGAGGGGGAGGGGGAGAGGGAGAGGGTTTTAGTTTTTCTCAATTACTTCTGCGAATTGGCTCTGTTTTGAAATATTACATAAAGGTGTGTCTCATCTCTCTCTTTACATTTGTTAGGATACTGCTGCTAAGTTCCTCTGTTCTGAGTAATTTATGAGTAACGTCTGTATCCATACTAATATTATAAATGCGAAAGTAACTCTGTCTGTCTGTCTGTCTGTTTGTTTGTTGCTCTTTCACGCCTAAACGGCTGAACGGATTTTGATGAAATTTGGTATGGTGATAGATGGTAACTTGGAGACGGACATAGGCTACTTTTTACCCCGGGAAAATGTCTCATTCCCGTGGGAATCTACACATACAATAATACTCTAGCGGGCTCTTTCACGCCTAAACGGCTGAACGGATTTTGATGAAATTTGGTATGGTGATAGATGGTAACTTGGAGACGGACATAGGCTACTTTTTACCCCGGGAAAATATCTCATTCCCGTGGGAATCTACACATACAATAATACTCTAGCGGGCTCTTTCACGCCTAAACGGCTGAACGGATTTTGATGAAATTTGGTATGGTGATAGATGGTATCTTGGAGACGGACATAGGCTACTTTTTACCCCGGGAAAATATCTCATTCCCGTGGGAATCTACACATACAATAATACTCTAGCGGGGTTGTATCTACTACAGCACACCGAAACTACTTAACCGATTTTGATGGGACTTCTTTTTTTACTCAACTAAGTATCGCTGATTACGAAAACTACTACAATTTTGAAATCCAACGTGGTAGACGTAAACTACCATTATCCCCTGTGGATAAGGTTGAGGTGCGATAGGGTTGAAATGTCTAAAAATCAATATGGGTGTCGTTTGTAAGGTTTATCGAGCCGCTGATTACAAAAACTACAACAATTTTGAAATCCAACATGGTGGACGTGAAATGCTATCATCCCTTGGGGATGAGGTTGGGGTGCGATAGAGTTGATATGTCTAAAAATCAATATGGGTGTCGTTCGTATGGTTTATCGGGTCGCTGATTACGAAAACTACATATTTAAAAGAGCGCGTGGGTTTTTATTGTCGCTTCTTTTTTTTCCCACAATGGCGCCACATTGTTTGTGAAGCGATGTAGTTTAGCTGACGTCATTAAGAGATTTTAATATCCAACAATGAATAAACGATTTTGATTTGATTTGATTTGATTTTACAATGATTTTGAAATCCAACGTGGTGGACGTGAAATACCACCACCCCTGGGATGGGGTTGGGATTCGATAGGTTTGAAATGTCTAAAAATCAATATGAGTGTCAGTTGTATGTTTATATAAGGATAGGGATAGCGGTTAAGATGGCGTTAGGGGTAGAAGCAGGGATAGGGGTAGGGTCAGGGATAGGGAGAGGGAGAGGGGGAGGGATAGGGAGAGAGTGTAAGGGAGGGGAAAATGAGGGTGAGAAAGGGGGAGGGAGGGGTAGAGGGCGTGGGAGGGGGTAGAGGGAGGGAGAGGGGGAAGGGGAGGATGAGTGAGGGGAAGGGGGAAAGGGAGGGGAATGGGAGGAGGGCGAAGGGGGAAAGGGAGGGTGATGGGGAGAGGGGAAGGGGGGAAATGGAGGGGGAAGGAAGGGTGAGGGGGGGAAGAGGGAGAGGAAGAGAGAGTGGGAGAGGGTGAGGGAGGGGGAGTGGGAATGTAGGGGGGGGGATACAAAAGGATAGATAAGGAGGAATAGGGACCTTTTTTACTTTTATGAATACCTCCTCGCTACCCATTCACTTCACTCCCTTTATTGCCTTCTTTTTTAAGTTCGCCTGTAACGGTTGACAATGAAAATTCCGCACTACCTACCAGTTAAATAAAATCAAAAGATAATTAAGTTTGTAGTAAGATGCATTTATTCAACTTGGGTAAGTACAAATGCATCTTTTACGTAGGGATCAAGAAGGATAAGCGCTCCGTAAAATATGTTTCAATTAAGTTCGTGTTCTGTTTTTTTATAAAATCTACGCGGACGAAGTCGCGGGTAACAGCTAGTATTATATAAAATTCAGCTTGATCTTGAATTACACTCATTGATTTGCGCAGGGTTAGTCCTGTTTTTCCTTAGTTTAAAATTACCCCGAAATGACGGGAAAATATCTCATTGCTGCGGAAAACCGGTAACAACATAAATACGAAATCCACGCGAGCGAAGCCGCGGGCAACAGCTAGTATCCATATAATAGCAATGAGGCGCTAGATCTGGCTGGTCTTTATATGTGTTAAAGATGATGAAAAGTATCAAAACCTGCTTAAACATGCTTAATTTGGAATCGAAACAGATCAAGGAGTGGGAGAATAAATATGAAGACCTTTGGGTTACATTAAGTGTACCGCACGTAGAATCTGTGCGACAAATAATTTTTTGCGCAGTCTGCCTCCCCTCTCGTGTGAGAAGTATCACTTTAAAAAACTTCTTGGACAACTGTAATGCTGCCTTTGAAGAAATGGTAATGGATTTGTGTACTTATAATAATTGGAGACTTCAATTTAAGTATTATTGATTGGAATTTAGTCAGTATTAAAGGTCTAAACGATGTTAATGATATGTTACATATTTTTTATATGATTATAAGAAACACAATTGAAAAGTTTGTACCTTTATGCGTCCAAAGAAACATAAATACGAGTACCACCCATGGTTTGATCGTGTATTAATAAAGATGTTGAACAATAAGAATAGACTGAGAATACAATATAATACATAATACAAATCGGTTAGAAAAAAACTTTTTAACAAAAAAAAATAACCGCCGAAAAAACTGAAAAGCAAGAAATAATTTTTTTATTTTTATTTAACGTTAATAACAAAGTTCTTAAACTAATGTAAGTATGCACGAGTATTTTTGAGTCGGCGCCGCCGCCGTGCATCACGCTTTTAGTAATTACAGTAGAATCCGTTTAGTACAACGTCGCTTATAACGACCGACCGCTTTTAGCGACGCATATGTTTCGTTGATTTGTTAAGAAATACCGTAAAAAAATTACTTGTTTAGTACGACGTCCGGATAATACGACTTAATATCACCGGTCCCTTGAGTGTCGTTATAACCGGATTCTACTGTAATTAATTTGCTTGTTTGGCGCCGACTCAAAATAACTCGGGTATACTTACATTAGTTTAAGAACTTTGTTATTAACGTTAAATAAAAAGTTTTAATATTTCTTGCTTTTTAGTTTTTTCGGCGGTTCAATTTTTTTGTTAAAAAGTTTTTATTTTACAATTTTTTGTGACTATAAATTATATTTCCCTACCCTTAGGGTAAATCAGAATACTCTGTAAAAAGTTATGCATGGTTTCCAATAAAGAAAGAATTATCAAAATCGGACTACTCTGTAAAAAGTTATGCGTGGTCATACATAAAAAAAAATTAAAAAAAAATATACGCGTCGACTTGAGAACCTCCTCCGTTTTTTTTCGTGGGTTTAAAAATTGAATTAAATATCGTTAGTACCCGTTGTAAGACTCTAGCTAAGGATCTTTATGCTATACTATTAAACGAGCAATATTTAACACTAAAATTTAAATCCTAGACGATATGTAATTTTTTTGGGTATTTTGAAGACAATTTTTTATTTACTCAGTATCTTGCCGTGATTTTCAGGTACGTGTTTCTTGACCATTCAAGTGAGAGAATCACCAAGACCAAAACATGATTTGATCAGTCAACGTAACTGAACATATTACAGCGAATAAAACTTTCAGGAAATGAAATAAAAAATCGGCCTCTCCATACAAAATTGCAAACTTGATTGGACAGTTTGTATGGAGAGGCCGATTTTTTTTTAGGTTTCCTGAAAGTTTTGTTCACTGAAAGTTGTTCAATTACTGTCGGTGGTTTTCGGGGGCGAAAAATCGATCTAGCTAGGTCTCATATGTGGGTAAATTCGTTTTACCCGTGTTTTTAAGCATTTCCGTTTAAGATAAAAACCTCCAGCGCCATCTGTTGGCGGGTAGCATAGCTTGCTCACCCGATGATATGTTAAGGTTGAGGCGGCTATTATAGAGCGAAGCTCGATCGGTCAGGGGGCCAATTCTTGAAAGTCACCGGGTGATTTTCGAGATTTTAAAAATTAAAATAAGCCCTGTTAAACTCTTCAAAAGTAATGATGGATATTTGTTAATTCTAAAATTTGTTCAAAAACTAGAACCCGACTACTGGCAAATCTTGCTATAAAAAGTATGAAACAAGAAAATATTGAGAAATAATAATATGCACATCAAAATTTATGATTCCGATAAACCATAAGGGATCGGTTAGGTAGGGTTAGGTTGCCTAGCTACCACAACGCACGAGCCGAGCGAGCGAAGCGAGCGTGCCGCGGCAGCGTCCGGCGAGTGCCAGAACAATTTGTGGCGAAGAAAGTTTTATTTAGTTGCACGTTGTTTGTGGCTGAGTTGGTAATTTAGAATGTAATAATGCTATTAAAAAGAAGTCTGTTTAATTAACACCCGAAAATATTGTGATTTGAATCTGTTAAGTATAAACTATGATATTTAATAAATATTTATAGTGATCTTCAGATAATAGCCGTGGTCATATTATGCTACCTACCCTAAAAAAAGCGATCAAAGGCTTTAGGGCAAAGTGACATGATAATGTTACCACGGCTATTATCCGAACATCACTATGAAATACCATAGTTTATACAACGATTTCAGATGACAATATTTTATTCTTTCATACTTTTTAGAGCAAGATTTGCCAGTAGTCGGGTCTAGTTTTTGAACTAAATTTTTATGTCATTTCACGGACTATTAGGTTCAGTTAGGTTAGATAAGGTTCCCCCCGGTCCCTTCCGGTGGGGCGCTCAGTACCCGTGGCTTGGTCTCCCTCGGCGAAGCAAAGAGGAATCCATGGGGCCGTGCCGGTGTTTGGTCTCCGGGTGGTAGGTTGCGGTAGTGTATGGGCGCTATCGTACGTAACTAAGGTAGCAGCAGTTGAGGGGTAGGGGTCGCGGCGGGAGAAAAGTGCCCGTGTTACGTTGTGCCGCTCTCTCTCTCTACCTTCCGAGGACTCGGCGGGGTCGCCACTGCTTGATGGCGAACGCGGTGGGGCCGCAGGAGAAGAGAAGTGTCGGTACAGCGAGGCGCCGATCTCCCTATCCTCTGCGGCCGAAGTGCCTCTGGGTCATTTTATTGGGTACCCTGTTGTACCGGGAGTCCCACATACCCCGCTCAGTCTCCGATGGGAGAAGATGCATAGAGCATTTTGCCCAGCGTCCAAAAATAAGGTTATACCTAACTGATTTTGTTTGTTGCTTTATAATAAACCGTTTACAATTTACCGGTTAAATTATAATTTAATATTATAGGATTAGAGTTACCATCTTGTAATTTTAGAAATTCAGAGAAAGGCCAATGACTGCTAAAAAGGTCCGGATATTTTAGCTTGAGATTTTAGCCTACGAGCCAAGTGAAAAGTTTAAAAAGTAATTTGCAGTAGTACTAGATTTCTCTCAGTTAGACCCGCACTTGACAAGTTATTTATATTTGTTTGTTCTACTACATAAGCGAAATCTTACAAGTACTAATACTACAACTACAATCATACCAAGTTTGACTCTTGTGGGTATTACTGTTTAGAATACAGCTAAAAATACGGTTAAAAAACAAGTCTCCCGCATGAAAATTTAAGTGTCTTTTTATTATTTAACAAAATTTGTAAAAAAAAATATTGACTAGTTGTAACGGTTCAAAAGATGCATCTAAAAAAAAACGAACAGACAAAAATATTATTTTAATAGGCTCACTTTGTTATCCGATTGACTGTCTGTCTGGCTTTTGCCTTGTTACATAAAGACAAAAGAGAAAGACAGTGGCCAAGTTGCCAGAGCATGTAAGCCATTATTTTGTAAGAGTCGTTTTTGACGAAAATTGTTGTTACATTGACTGAGCAACCACACCCTTACATTGATCCGAGTTTATTTTAAATTAAAGTTGAAATTAAAGAATTTAATAAATAAATCTTGTTTATTCACGTTATACATTATAATTGACCGGTCAACTATTTAATTTAAAAATAATAATCATCTTTGTATATCAAAATCTTAAAAAATAATTTCAATAAGACTTTAATAAAATCTTAAACATAAGTAAGTACCTACTACCTAATATTATACAATAACAATAACTGGATAAATTAGAATATAGAAAATAAATTATCAAGCTTTTTCTTTAACTTGATTTTTCTTGTAGTTTTTGTAGTAGAAGTCAAGGAAAAGGATCATGTAGATGCTAATGTTGGTGAAGATGAAACCATTGAAGAACGCAGAAAAGTTGCACTTTGGTGAGAAGTGGATATGGGTGAGATAGATCAACATTAGGATAAATTGAACCTGTGAAAAAAAAAGTAAAAATAATTCGGTACCTAATCATTATCAAAACAATACAAACGGCCCACATTTTTAGAAGCATCTTGAAACTTTCAAATAATACTTGTGTCGGGGATGCCTTGAAAATGTTAATACTGAAATCAAAGGATTACGGAGTCGGACTATGTACTATGGAACAATCATAATTAAAAGGCCGGGCAAAGGCCATATTCTCAATACAAGAACGTTTCGCAAACCTTATAAAGACCTAAACTGTATTGCAATCCCAAGACACCTACCAGTTGCAATTCGGTAACGTATTTCTTCCACCACAAATACTTCTGGAGCTTTGGTCCCATTCCTGCTAGCAGGTAGTAAGTATACATGACAACGTGAACGATGCAGTTGAGGAACGCCAGGACTGCTCCGTCACCACCAGGAGCGAATTTGAGAAAACTCCACATGTAGAGAACCATGGTTGAGTGGTGATATACGTGAAGCAAAGTGATCTGAAGAAAAAACAACAGGTAAGAGACGACATAGATATTTTCGTGTAGGGAGAAGATTTAATAGATTTAAAGAAACGAGTTTAGGGTGTGGTTGAAAAAGTGAGTAAAGTCGTTGGAGGGATCGTTGGATTTGGTCTGTAGCTACGTGAAAGAGTAATGATGTTGATACATATAAAATTAAGTGCAAGTAGTCTCGAATTGTGAATAAACTAAAAAAAATACTACAAAAAATATGTCATAATATAATTATTATGTGCACTTGCCTGATTATTCTTTTTTCGTAAAACAAAAAATACTGTATCAAGCAGCTCTGTTACTTTTGCAATAAAGTAAATCCAAGTTCCTATTAAAAGCTGAAACAAGAAAAAAATATATTTCGAATATTTTTTTTTGTATTACACACTACCACAGCACATTATTTATTTACCAATTCATCTTTTGAGTTCATTGGTATATGACAGCCTCCAAGTAAGAATCCGTTTTTGAAGACACCGTGTGCTACAATCTGAAAATAAATGTTACGAGTTAATGCTTCTTCCTTGTCCAGATTTGAACGTTAATGCAAAAATGATAATTATTTTAAATCCTGCCAGTAGTTGTGAAATATAGCGATTTTCTACTTCGTATGTTAGTATGAAGTTCTGAAGTGTAATTTCTGTTTTTCTTACCCCAATTGCAAGTGCAGAAGCAACGAACACCTGAATACCATTGTAATATAATAACACTTTTTCTAGTTTGAACGGCGCTCTGTTCTTCATCAAGCGAGGTCCAACCGCAATTATCAGAAAGTATAACGCCATTATCAGAAGAACTGGCACAGGACTTCGCATCAGCAGCCATGAGTCAACCTTGGGATCTGGTAAAAAAAAAGTTATTGTGATCGGAATCATCATGATTAGAGCATCAAACTCGGTATAAAAATTTTCAATAGTTCTAATAACAGTTAATAACTTCTACTAAAGAACTCTCAAAATAACTTCTAATTAAGAACACTCTCTTCACGATGATTTGATTATGGGTCAATACTAAAGAACTAAATAAAATGGCGATATTTAGAAAAAATATAAGCAACTTAGTTCCTGTGATCCTCTCATTCTTCAAATCACCACACGTCACTACAAGTGCTACAACCATGTCTGAAAAAAGGAATAGATACAGTTGTCAAATTCCGTTTTTTAAAATTCCGTCTACGTTTAATAATAGATAAAAATATAGATCAATTTAATTAGCTTAAAATTATTTAAGTTGCTAAATACACATTTTTTTATATTTACCACTTCCTTTGACATCCCAAAAAAAACTTCTACTTTTTCTTTCAGTAATCTCCAAACCCACCGTAGCCATATTTGAAACACTTAAAAAAATAATACAATATTATTCAATAGCTATTATTCAATAATATTGCATGATATTTATGAAATATTGTTGACTTATTATCTGTTATGTAATAAATGTAACCGACGAGTATTTTGTTTTTACCGTAAAATTAAGACGTGTCTATCTATGTAAAATCTTAACTATATTTTTAAATTTTTCTTATAAACGTTTCAGTCTTACTCTAAAACCAACCAATGTGGTACTGATGTGGCGAGGGTTAATGTATAGTATTAAATAAGTTGTAACAACAATGCAGTTTGGAAACAGTTCAAGAACTGGACTTGAACGCAGTCTCGACTCTCGTCAATCAATAAAGATCAAGGATGCTGTGCAATGAATACAAGGCAAAAGATTAGTATAACGGGTATTAGGGACAGCCTTCCGAATACTGAAGGGGCATGATCAGTCAACGACACTGAACAATTTTCAGTGAACAAAACTTTCAGGAAACGAAAAGAAAAGTCCGCGTCTCCATACAAAATTGTAAACTTGGTCGGGCAGTTTGTATGGAGAAGCCGATTTTTTTTTCGTTTCCTGAAAGTTTTGTTCTCTGAAAGTTGTTCAGTGTCGTTGACTGATCATGCCCCTTCAGTATTCGGAAGGCTGTCCCTAACACCCTGTATTAAATAGTCTATTTCAGTTAATTTTTAATTGATTCAAATAGTATTTTAGTTGACACGGAAGACGCTTATTTTGATAAAAATAACAACTTTGGTCTGGCAAAAATCTATTTTCAACGGCTAAAATTTTAATATATTTCGTGTTGGCGGCAACACTTAGACTCGTTCTTATATAGACTTTTCTAGAGTATGATGTAGGGAACATAGCGCATGCTGCGAGATGAGCCATAGTTTGTGGCATCACACTGTTCCTGTACCCGAGGAGCTTCTATTCCAATTATAGGAAAAACAACTACTTTTTCTTGCAGTGAATTGCAACTGCTCTAACTCTGCTTGCGTTAAAATCATCATCGCTCCTGGGATTGATCACATTTTATGAAATCCTTCGAGTTTATGACGAAACATACCAAAATATTTTAAATTATCAAGTGCTACGAGAAGCCGGTTATGGAGCCCGTACAGGACATATTTTAACAAATCTGTGGTATATGAGCGCAGAGTAAAAAATAAAAAACTTCGCGGCCAGTACCGCAACATGGATGTTTTACTATTATATCAGGCTTTAAAAACTTTTGTTTACTGACTAAGAAATTCGCAAAATAAAATTTATTATCCATACAAAATGATCAGCTGATTGGAGAAATTTGTATGAAAATTCAAAATAATTTTAGGAAATTTAATAAATACGTGTGGAACAACAGTTGTTACATTTAGCCCCCAGAATATGCCTTTAAAAGCCTTTACACTAATAAAATTCTTTAAGCCTTGTTTATTCTGTGGTTTACTATGCTACAGTGTTTGCTTTTCGGGCGAAGTTTTCTTACTTATCATGAGTAGAATCATATTTACGCTGTATACTATTAGATCTGTCACAGTGTAATTTGTCCCTCTCCAATTATAGCCGTTTTGTTAAATTTCTAAAGGTATAATAAATTAACTATCACTTCAGACAACCATTTCTTGCGTTTAATACGTAAGTAAGTGTATCTTAATCTGTTTCTACAGGATATTAAAGACCTCTCGTGGCGATTTAATGATTTTTTTTTTGGAGAATCTAATTCCAAAAATCACATGGAAAACTAATAAATTGTTATGATCCGAGTAGCAAACTCAAAAGAATGCAGTTGATTAGGAAGCACCAGGGACTAGATAAGTACTATACGTGGTATCACCTAATATCGTGACGCTTACAACGTGTCACTGTTACTCATGACAGTACTTGCCTGTTACTTGCGTCCCACCCATTATTTTTCTATAGCAGGGACTAGGATAAGTACTATACGTACATTATATGGTCCCACCAGGCCCCACCCCACCTCACCCAGACCTTGCGCGAACGTCTTCACATTATTTATTATTATATTCTTTATTGTGCACCAATTACATAAAATTGTAGTCAACATAAAATTTGTATATACATGTTTGTTTGTAAATTATATGCATTTTCTAAAATAATATTATTTTAACGATATAAAACCTGTTAAGGTCTTTAGTTAACTATTGTAAAATATACAGTTTTCTTTTTCTTCGAGATTATTGCCAATTTAAATTTTTACGTGTCAAAAAAATCAAGCTACTTGGGATTAGGCAATTATATAATTTAGGTATAATGAGAGGCACAAAACAAATATATTTGTGCAGCGAGGAATGCAGTCAACAACAAAAAAGAAAAACAAAAATTACGTTACGATGCCTAAAGTACCTACTGACCACGGCCATTATCTGAACATCACTATAAATATTTATTAAGTACCATTGTTTATGCATAACAATTTCAGATGACAATATTTTCTTCTTCTTCTTTTCGAGTCAATGGCAAAACTGACTATAAACGCTTAGCCCAAAAAGTAGCCACATCAATAGCCTTTTGGTTGCCTTCAAAAAGGTCCCTCCGAGTGCAGGAAACTGGAGAAGTAGGGCACGACAGCAAGTGTGTCATGGTTTGCAAA
Organism: Athrips mouffetella; assembly: GCA_947532105.1. NCBI lineage: Eukaryota > Metazoa > Arthropoda > Insecta > Lepidoptera > Gelechiidae > Athrips > Athrips mouffetella. The sequence continues at coordinate 21,848,813 of OX383963.1, forward strand.
ATACCGCATTCACACTTGTCGTTATCAGAGAAGCCCCACCTCTTCATGAGTTCCCCGCACCTGCCAACGCCCGACCGCAGTCTGTTTAGTGACTTCCATATGGACCAAGGAAGATCGTGACCTGGTGGCAGCTTTTCGGCAATTGGGATATGAATGTTGTCAGGAGGGTACCTTTTTGACCACAGTTCTACCCTAGCCTTGGATGGATCTAAATCGAGCGGCATGGTGTCTTTGATAAAACTGTGACGGCTCTTAAGGCGTGAGGGTGGTGGGTTATGGCCGTAAAGTAGGTGTCTGCTGTCTAATTCCTGTTTTTGCTTCTCAATAGCACAGGCTACCCGACGCCTGACGTCCGGAGGAGCTATTCCAGCAAAGGAGTATAAGTGGCCCAGCGGTGTTGGCTTCAGGGTGCCCGTAACTATTCGGCAGGTTTCGTTGAGAGCAGTGTCCACATCCCTCGAATGAGCCGATCGCCCCCACACGGCGCATGCGTGCTCACCTGCTGAGTAGCATAGCGCTAGGCTACTAGTACGGAGGACATGAGGCACTGCTCCCCAACGGGTGGTTGTAAGACGGCGGATGATATTATTTCGGGCGCTAACTTTGCTTTTCAAATTTTGACAGTTAGCTTTGAATGTTGAAGACCTGTCCAGAGTAATATTTTCTTGTTACATACTTTTTAGAGCAAGATTTGCCATGCCATGATTTGGTTCTAGTTTTTGTATTTTTTTATTATTTTGGGGTTATTAATACATAAAAGATCGCGAATCGTTGAATTGGGCCGTTCGAAATCTGGGCACATCACGATACGTCGGCATTTCTTAATTTGCCTATCTAATGTTCTATTGCCATATCGTTCAAAGCACAACGTTTGACGATTTGCCCGGCCATGCTCAGGCGAATCGATACTGTAGGGTGACCAAAGTACAAGCAAATAATTGAAGTTTTAGATAATAATTATTTTACTAGACAATAAAACCTAACCTTACTAACCTAACCTAACACACAGCCAACAGAACGCAAACAGCGCCACAGTTTTACTAGATAATAAAACCTAACCTTACACACAGCTAACACAGCAAGCGTTGCAAAACAGAACTAAATTACGATTACGACTCTTAATTTGTGTGCAATAAAGAGTTTCTATCTATCTATCTATCTACGATGCAGGCAGGCAGCCATATGTCGATGTGGCCAAGTGACTAGTAGGGCAAATCAACAAATAGGTTGCTCTCGATCGATCTGCCAAATTTTATGTTGGACACATCATGAAATAATTGGCCCGATCACGAAATTCCGGTACATCGTGATGTGCCCACTGCCCAGGCAGAATTCAATCGGCCCAGTTCAACGATTGGCCCACGACATATATATTATCAAAAGACACGGTATCATAAAAAATATTTTTTTTTCGTTCATCACTTAATCTCCTCTAGAGGGCGCCACGTTCAATTTAATGTGACGTTTGATATCCTTTAATCAGCGCATGATCAAAACGCTTTTAAAAATATCTCATTTGTTAAATTACGTTACGTAGTTTAGAAGTTATGAAGGAACAGATGAACATACGTACATACATTTATACATACATACCGGTCAAAATCATAACCCTCCTTTTTGCCGTAGTCGTATAAAAATATTATTGGACCATCTGTTACTCTGCTACTAGTATAAGTCGATTCCCGGTTAGGATATTGCAGGATGAATCACTTGATTCCGTGGTTCGAAAGGCACGTTAAGCCGTTCGTCACATTCAAGGATACGGCTACTATTTAAGGATACGGCTACTGTTTATGGAAACCGGGTACTAATTAAGGATACGGTTACTATTTAAGGATACGGCTTCTATTTAAGGATACGGCTACTGTTTATGGAAACCGGGTACTAATTAAGGATACGGTTACTATTTAAGGATACGGCTTCTATTTAAGGATACGGCTACTGTTTATGGAAACCGGGTACTAATTAAGGATACGGTTACTATTTAAGGATACGGCTTCTATTTAAGGATACGGCTACTGTTTATGGAAACCGGGTACTAATTAAGGATACGGTTACTATTTAAGGATACGGCTTCTATTTAAGGATACGGCTACTGTTTATGGAAACCGGGTACTAATTAAGGATACGGTTACTATTTAAGGATACGGCTTCTATTTAAGGATACGGCTACTGTTTATGGAAACCGGGTACTAATTAAGGATACGGTTACTATTTAAGGATACGGCTTCTATTTAAGGATACGGCTACTGTTTATGGAAACCGGGTACTAATTAAGGATACGGTTACTATTTAAGGATACGGCTACTATTTATACTTGCAGCCCACACGATATGATAAAGATGGCAATCGTTCTAATTCCCTCACGTAGTAAAAAAAAACTATATAAACATTCTGTCATGTTAATTTTATTAGTTTTTATCTTAAAAGCAACAGTATTTGTACTATTGTTAATTAAATTAAAATAAGGTTAATTTAGTCCTTAAATAACGACCTAAAAACAATTAATATAGTAACAAAACATTCAGAATTAATTTTATTCTCATAGTTATTGCTTACTAAATCCATAATTCATTCCACTAATATTCGTAACAAAACAAACTACGTACGCACGGCAGCAAGAAAGTGGTAACACAACCAGTATAAGTTAAACCAGCGCTGAGCTACAAACACTTGAAACCAGAGACCCGCTCAAGGTCAAAATGTAACAACTGACTTGCGGCCGAGTGTGTATGCATAAATTATAATGCCTCTTTAACGTTGGAGTAGGCAGATGTATCCAAAATAAGTGGACAGACAATATTTCACTAATAATTAAACCCACTGAGTTCTGAGAGAAGACACCGTGAAAAAGTTTACTTCACCTTCCTGCGGCGGGGGGCACGCGCATATAAGGACATTGACAATACAAGGACATGATCTACATATGGTGGTTCCACGCCATTCGATGTATTCTGCCTGAGGCGCGTCTTAGGATGCTTCCTTAGTCACGGGGATCTGGTAAGCATGCGTGCCGACCACAGCTCTTATTTCTGATCTGTGGTGCCGACCATCTTATCAAGCACGTATGAAAGGAATATGCGGATGCATTCCGCCGCGTTACTGTAAAAGTGCCTTTGCCCCTGATATAGTGCGACGCAGACGATAGAAACCGATATCCGCAGCGGATGGTAAAATGTATGAAGTTATCAGTCCGATCAATACTTTGCGGAGGTGATCTGGAGCATATAGCTCCACATCGGACTGAACGGACTGTATTTTATTTTACCTTCCGATACGGACGTCAACGTTCAGAGGTCCACGTCGAACTGATACAGACCAAAGGGCACTTCTGCTTTCTCGCGGATTGCATGCACTTGCAGATCTGGTACGCATGCATCCATTCATATATATACATTGCAAGGTTTTCCTGTTTTGCGTGCCATCCGCAAGCGAAGCATGTTTAATATGAAATGATCAACGGCGAAGGACGCGCATGCATTTTGAAGGTGGAAGAGCTTTTGTGCAATGTCCATCTGGGGAAATACAACCCTTTGCTTTTGTTTCTGCCGTGACGCAGCGGTGTTTGCACTGCAGTATTCCGATTTGAAGGGCAAGGGAGCCAGGGAAATTAATGGCACATGAGACACACCATCTTTGTTCTCAGAGTGGGCAACGAGCTTTTCAGTTTCGTGGTCTGATGTCTGAATGCACTGTTTCAGGGTTAACATTGTTTACCCTAACAGCCAGTATACAAGGTGTAACAGAAAGGGTATATCCTTGGTTGGTATACCCTGTATATTCAAACATTTTTAAAAGAGCGCGTGGATTTTTATTGTCACTTCTTTTTTTTCCACCATGGCGCCAATTTGTTTGTGATGCGATGCAGTTTAGTTTAGCTAAGGTCATAAGAGATTTTAATATACGACAATGAATAAACTGTTTGAGTTTGAGTTTGTTACACCCTGTATATATATATTCTGTGGTGCAACTGAAATTACTCCTCCATAGTAAACATTATTTCACCCTTCCAACGTCTGTCGCTTTGCAGAAGGAACACGCACGAAGTTTTCTAACAACAGAAAACTCAAACATTCAGTCGTCATCTCTATTCAACTGCACAGCAGTAAATGTTTAAAATCATAAAATTAAATCTAATAGGATACAAAATGCTCGTTTACCTAAAGCCTCTTGACGGAAGTTGGATTTGACACACGCCACCTTCTTTTATGTGGTTTCCCCGATCGAAGTAGAGTCCAAGTATAATAAGCACTTCGAAAAAAAAATCTACTTCGGTCGGGTTAAAGCGGCTCATAAATTAATAGTAATATAAGCTCTTCGGATAAAACCTTGGAGGTTTATTTTTGCATATTAAAATATTGAAATAAAGATGACAAACAAAAATATTTTTTAAACACTTAACTATAAAAAAACAGATATTAGAAAAGTATCCATTAGAAATTTAGAGAAATTCATGTCCGTCGCTTAAAATACTTAGCATAAAATTTGTTATCTAAGCCTTATCCACTACTTAACTATTGTCATTACCAAATACTTGACGTGCATTTCGACGCACGGAGATGTTTAAACATTTCGGTCCCTTGCGCTTAGCACCTAAAGCATCTCAAGATACCTTAATTTTCATAGATTTTTAAGGCATTAGATTTCTTGTGAGCGGCAAGAAAGGAAAAACCGCAACCAATACCATTACCGTTGCCAAAGAGGAATGGCCAAAGCTTACAATCAAAAATAAATAAAAAACATCAATTTTTTTATAAAACATCTTAACATGTGTTCATTTGTAAGAAGCATAAAAATTGCATTATCCGTGTAATTCTAAAGAACTGACTCCGCAGTTCAAATATTTATAAAAAATCTGTAGATTTCTGATTCGAAGTTCAACGAGTAGGTAGCTGCTCTCATTGGACTAGGTTGTAAACTCGTGGGTGGAAGTTTTTATTTGTTTATAAAAAAATTGAAATTTTTATTACACATTATAAATGACTTAATTGAAGACAGTGATCTTATTGGTCGATTTTTGCCTCACATGCCGCGCCGTCCTCTTTTCTTCAATATACCGATGCAGCCTAAACTTAAAACTTCTGCCTAAACTGGAGTTGAGAGACCAATAATTATAAATAGTAAAAATAACAATATCTAATAATTATTTAACTCATTTATTTTCGCGCAGAATTTCCACAATTTTTTTGTTTTGTTTATAACAGTAGCAAATTTTCTTCTGTTTCACTAACTTATCATAAAAAATTGTGCGATTGGCAATAAAAATCTTTTTATAATAAAGCGCATGTTCTCACTGGTCAATTTTCAAATTTATAATTTGTTGTAATATTTTCTACGATATGCCTATAATTACATTAAAATTGCCCTTATTTTCGAAATTCATCGTTAATCCGAAGTGTCAAATAGTTCAAAAACTTATGAATAAATTAACCTTTTGTCCTTTTTTTTTACAAAATGTTACACCTTCATCACACCCTTAGGGTCTGACATTAGCAGCATTATGTTTAAAGTCGTATAACATATTAAAACTAAATTCATTAAGATTAAACCTAAGCTTAGAATTAATAATTAACTTCCTCGCTACATACCCTACTTATGCAAAATTAAAATTTCCATCTTCATCACAAAATCAGTCTCAATAAACCAGCTAGCCATAGTCAATGGAGAATCATTTCTTTATTATTCTATCGAAGTCGTACTCAGCGCCATAAGCGGCTTTGGCCGTGCGTCTTGTAAGAAACACTTTTCCATTCTTGCTATAGTCACCACACGGTCTATTTACTTCATATGGGATCTCCTCTAAAGTGGGAACATCCTTGCAATCGCCCGCACACAACCCATTCTCTTTCTTCTGACATTTTTCTTCGACTCCGTTTTGATGACAAACGCCGTTGACTCCGTTTTTATTTGTTCCATTCCATTCACTCCTCGTCTCAATTTCTTTCTTTGCCTCTTTATCTATACTTCTTTGTTTTTTGTAAGCCTTAACATAGAAATTGAGGAAAAGAAACAGGAAGATAATCACGTTGCCGGAGATGAAGTAGGTGAAGCCGACGGCGTACTGGCAGCGAGGTGAGAAGTGAGTCCATCCGCAGTACGCCAGCATCAAAATGAATTGGAACTGAAAAAAGTAACAAAATTATTGGATAGCCATATATTATACTGTTTTTGCTTTTAGATAATTTTATCCCAGTTTCAATAATGGTTCAACAACTTGGTTCAATAAGGCTGCCTTTGTGCGCAATAAGATATGCTGTTCGTACTTAATTGTTGTAAATTTGTGTGCAATAAAGAGTTTCTATCTCTATCTTGATATAATGGACGTCAATAAAGCATCAATATATTATTGAATATAATTTAGGCAGTATGCGGTCACTTGTAAGCGATGTATGTTAACTAACGTCATCAAGAGATTGCTAATATCCTATAATATACAAACTATATACAGACAGGGAAAAATAATTGAATAAAATTGAATCGAAGCTGCAGATCAAAATGTTAAAATGTTAAAAATGATCCTTTTAAGAACACCCTAGCCTAGATGAGAAGGGAATCCCACAGATGAAATTTAATGTAGGCTTTTGTTACGACTATACTCAAACAAAAAAGAAATTTGCAATATTAACCTGGGCTAAGATGCTCAGTGAGGGTTTATTTATTCGATAACATAATGCTCCTGGCCGAATCGATGGCCTGGCCTGGCCTAACGAAATCGATATGTGATGGCCATCCAAAAAAAAACCACAATCTAAATAAAATAGTAAGGGTGATGAAGGACAAATTTCTATATGATTTGCTCATGTCTGCCTCTTTGACTGATGATAAGAAGCATCCTCTAAAAGATACAAAAAATATTGGCGGACATCCACACCCCTGCGTTTTTGAGAAATTAAGTATTAACTCGAATACGTCAACAGGAAAGTATTATCGCATGATGGGGGTGTTGAGTTAAACGGAAGGCACAAAGTGATTGGGTATGCTGATGACCTGGCTCTGCTTGGAAGCAACAAAGAAGACCTAAGGACCATGGCTGACACTCTGGAGAGAGAAGGGGTGAAGGTCGGTCTCAGAATTAGCCGCGAAAAGACCGAATATCTTCAAATGAAAAGATTTAAAAACACAAGGGCACGCTGTGAGGACCTAGTAGGCGGACAGACCACCTATCTGGGTGTGAACAGATTTAAATATCTAGGTTGCACGGGAACGGACACCAACCAAAGAGAAGATGAAATTGAGATTCGGGTCCAAAATGCACTAAGATGCTCGGCAGCTCTACATAAAGTGTTAGTGTCCAAGCTTATACATAGAAAAACCAAGATCCGTGTCTATAAGACAGTAATAAGACCGATCTTAATGTATGGCTGTGAAGCCTGGACACTGACACAGAAAGAAGAGAATAAGCTCTTAGTGGCAGAACGGAAAATTTTGCGGAAAATTCTGGGACCGGTCAAGGAGGCGGATGGCAGATGGAGGCGAAGAAAAAATAGAGAGATCGTAGACCTAGTGCCCGAACCCAACATCATGGGCGAGACCAAGGCTGCAAGGCTTCGCTGGCTCGGCCACGTGGAGAGAATGGGAGAGGATCGGGCCGCCAGAAGAGCTTACGTGGGACGACCGACTGGAAAACGACCAGTTGGTCGTCCTAGGTACAGATGGGGTGACGAAGTGCGGAAAGACCTGGATGCCCTCCAGAGAGCCGATTGGCAAGAAGCGGCACAGAACAGGAAAGAATGGAGAACTCTCGTGTCGGAGGCCAAGATCCTCTTGGGGTCGCTGAGCCAGCGTAGTAAGTAAGTAAGTAAGTAAGTATTAACTATTTTGAAATTTGACAATGTAACGTACACCTGGCAGACTATGACTATCTGATTAAATACAATGTATAAAACCCCAGAAAAATGGTCTGATAGCCCTGCGTCGTAAAGTTCTTACAGTACAGCGCTTCAAAATGCGAAAATTCACTACTTCGTCCCGTGATAATGCAGAGCCCTGCATGTCTGCCTCTTCGATTTTCTACATCTTCAGAAGTATTTTAAACACGAGCCACAAAGGCAGAAAAAAAAAACATTATTTAGTATATTTTTTTTTTTGCTTTAACTCAAAAACGCAGCGACGCACAGAAAAACTTGTAAGGACCAAATCGATTTCTATTGAGCTGATCTATTATCCCTTTTAATATGAATCATGAGCAAATCATATACCCAAATTGCAGCCAGCACCCTAACTAAAAGTGGTCAGTTAATTGACAGTTGCCAACTTTCTTTTTAGTGGCCTTCAAAGAGAAACATTTTACATGAAAAAAAATTAAAAAGCAATAAAATTAGTACATACCAACTGCATTTTCGTGACATACTTCTTCCACCATAAATACTTCTGGAATCTAGGGCCCAGACCGGAGAGCAGGTAGTATGTGTACATAACGACGTGAACAGTTGAGTTGAGAAGGGCGAGGATTGCACCCTCTCCACCTGCTGCAAACTTCAGATAGCTCCACGAGTAGAGCGCCATAATGACGTGGTGGTAAACGTGGAGGAATGTCACCTAGAATTAAATATACATAAAAGTTAAAAAGGGTAATTTTCAATAGCCTAAGAAGAAGTAGAAGGCGCTTTTCAATTTAGATGCCAATACTTATTTAGAGAAGAAAAAGTAAAGGACACGAAAGCGAAGAACAACTCTGTTTGCTAATGACAAAATAGAAGACTAAAATTTTGTACAGTATTTGCTTGAAGAAAAGAAAATATGTTGCTGCCATAAGTTGCTGCTGACATTTTAGTATATTATGATTTGTTCATGATTTATATCGATACGGATGATAGTTTAGATCTCTACGAATCGATTTGATTCTGTTTTGCCAAAAAAATAAGAAGAGTATTAAATAACCTTTATAATGTCTGTCTTTGCAGCTGCTGTTCAGAATACTAGTTCTGATTAGATGATGATGTAAAAAATCGAAGAGGTAGATATGCAGAGCGCTGCATTATAACAGGACGTAGAATTAAGAAGAATTCATTTTAGAGCGCTGTCAATTCACAACGAAGGGCTATTATTGTGGCAGATCACATAAATATTTTGGCATCCAGTACCATTACTAAAAAGCTAAATGCAGCAATCGAAATTCTGTTTATTATTTTGAAATAAAAAAAAAAAATTAAGTCGAAGTACCTGTTTATCTTTTTTCCTCAAAACGAAGAATACTGTGTCAAGTAGCTCAGTAAATTTGGCGAAGAAATACCACCAACCCACGTCTAATAGCTGCAAAATAAGACATCATTTAAGGAATTACATTTGATCAGAAGGTAGTAGATATTTTATAAGAAAATGTTGCTTACCATAGGATTCTGAGTATGGGACGGATAACGACACCCTGCATATAATATTCCATCTCGGAACGGGTTCAACCGAAACACCTGGAAATTTAAATCGATAGTTTAATAAGTAGTGAGAATGACCCAGAAAATAATCGACTATTGATAAATTAATAGCGCTCTTTTCTACGTAGGTTCAACATCTCTTTGGAGCCTAAATCCCGCAGTTTTCTGAAGCTTTAATGCCTTTGAAAATAAAGCTTTCATTTTATTCCTAACAAAGTTCAAAGACTTAATTTTGCTACCATATGTGTTTCTACCTCGGTGTTGGGGAACAGATAGAAGTTACTACAAGTAGAGGACTGAGTAAGTGGTAGAGTAGTTGTAACTTGTTCATACTCGGCTTATTTGATGACATCTATCGCAATTTTAGATTTTTTTTTTTTATGTTGCTTCTTGGATGCTTCTAAACATTATGGCCTACGTTTTTAGTGAAATATCAATACACCTAGACATCAAAAAAATTTTCAGCCAAAATATTATCACTACTTATTGAACACCCCTCGTATGAAGAAAGAAGAAGCGCGATGGCCGAGTGGTAGTTGGTCTTTCTTTCCAAACGCGAAAGTTAAGGAACGTTGGCCTTGATCTGAACCCGTATGGGTGGTCGCTATTGGCACAACAACGAAAGCGTTTCCGTGCATTGGAAGGTATGTTAAGCTGTTGGTTCCGGCTATTGTCAATGATAGTAGTAGTTGTCAATCCAAGTCAGAGGCCATTTGGCAGCCTGAAAACTCTGACAGTTAAACTGGCAAAGCGTAATCTAGGATTGGTTCTAGTTTCCCCTTTGGGTTGCGGAGGTCAGATGGCAATCGCTCTGTGTAAAAACCAGTGCCCTCGTTAAATCCCCTACTCCAAAATACTATTGGTAAAATACGGATTAAGGCTAGGGCAATAATGATGGATAAAAACTAAAAAAGACTTTGTTGCTCTACATAATTGTCATTAAAATTAAGCAATGTCAGTCCAGGCCAGACCAATAGCCTTTAACCAGCGCGTTTTCAGTATTTTGTGAAAATCGGTTCAGTCGCAAACCATCTGAGATTTTAATCCTGAAGCCATGTCGGGGCTTAAAAACTTTTAGGCAATAGGTTTGCTACTGAAAAACCAACTAATAGACAAAAAAGCTTTTCTACTAGCTAAGAGCAACGCCCTTTCCTGCCACCATCAGCATATTTAGAGCTCGCAGAGAATTAGTAACATAACAATCTTTTCTAAAAATCAAAAACGAAGTTCTCAAAAAATACTAAGCGGATCCTGGTTGGCTGTATCCTTGATATGGCCGTAAGTGTTACGTGGGGACACGTCTATGTAGGTCGGTACAGATAAGAGTGGCAAGCTTCCATCCACGTTAACTCACTAACCCCGCCCACCCCTCTCTCTTATATCCCCTCGTATCGCCCTCCTCCTCTCACCACCCCGTCCCTCACCGCCATCCCCTCAACTTGTCCTTTTGCCCCTACTTCTCAAACCTGTCACCCCCCCTTCCCTTGACACACCTACCCTCACCCCCTGACTCTTAAAGCTCGATGTAGTACCAATTATTGCCGTCAGAGGGCCTATATCCACTTTGTACAAAAGACTCCTCAAACGAAACCATAGACGTATCCGCGTCGAAAAACAAATTAAAATATTTTTTTAAATTACATTACTCACCTTTACACAAATCATCGCCGCCAACAAAACTTGGAACGCGTTGTAGTATGCCAGCAGCTTGTTCATCTTCAATGGAGTACGGTTCTTCATGATCCTGGGCCCAATCCTGATGAGGAGGATGTATGCAATAACCACCGAAAGGATCGGAACTGGACTTGACATCATGAACCACGAGTCTACCATTGCGCCTGTAAAAAAACACATAGTGATTGTAAAGATAGATTTATTATAAGCAGCAGGCACATCAGCACTCAACCTGACAACGGAATACGATACGATAGTTTTTTTTTTTAATGTCAAAAGTGGCTAAACGAGCAGGTGGGCCACCTGATGGTAAGTGGTCACCACCGCCCATGACACCCACTGTCTTATTAGTGAAATAATTTGACACTAATAAGACAGCAAAGCGCGTTACCCACCCTGAGAACTACGATGGTATGTCTCATGTGCCAGTAATTTCCCTTGCCCTTCAAACCGAAACACAGCAGTGCAGAAAACACTGCTGCTTCACGGCAGAAAAAAGCAAGAGGGTGGTACTTCCCCAGACGGACTTTTCACAAAAGCCCTGCCGCCTAAAAAAAATATAGGAAAGATAGTAGGTAATTCATTATTATTACAGCCTAGAACGTCACAGCTGATCTATGACCTTCCACAGAATTTCAACAGCGAAGTCAGATATGTTTCTTTCAGAGGAGAATGGTCTAGTCAGCTCGCTGGTTATCGTTGGGGTTGGCTCGAATAGACCGCGGTCGTTGAGTGCAGTGTAGTATAACAAAACGTGGAAGGACGCTGCTGATCATCAGCCGTTTGATGATTCCTTTGTATTTTACGACACCCAGGTGAAGAATATCCAAAGGTATTCTGAAGTACGGAAATTCATTTATTATTATATCACTTCTAAACGGTGGTCCATTGCGCCTTAAACAAGCTCTGCTTCAATGCGCGCGGCATACTATAGACTATTTATGTACAAGAATGCCGCGTGCAATAAAGAGGAGGATGTCCAACACGAATTTGAACTCGAACATGCTAAAATGTATAGACAGACATAAAGGATCGATAGTTTGCCGCGCACAATGAAGCAGGGCTTACCTAAGGCGCAGTGTGTTAACATATTTAGTAGTGGTAGTCGTGGCAGGGCTAATGAAAAGCTGGGCCACACGCAAAAACTTCGACAATTCTCTGGCAATTTCTATTTGTTCGCCAGAGAGTATCCATTTTTTCTATTTGTTCGCAATCATTGCAAATGTCGCAGAGTGGGTTCTCTCCTAACATAACAAGGAACGTGAAAACTAATCCGATATTCAAATTTTGTTTGAAATTATGCGGCACCAAAACTTGTAATATCATTTACCAAAAGCAGATTTAAAAAATAACGTTGACGACAATATAATTTCGTACTTACTTTTTCCGACTTTGAGCGAGTCCAGATAACGGTCAACTTTCTCCAAGTAGCTCATCTTGTTCAAATTTCTGAAAAATAAGGAAAAGAGAAAATTGTTTTATATTATTTCATCCTCAAATCACTGAGCAAGGAACCACCTTTTATGCTTTGTCACGCCTTGTCAGATTAGACATATTCAGTGTCAAAATCTTATTTTTTTAATGGCCAGCGCTTTGCGCTTTTTATCGTTAGGAACAAACAAAAAGGTTCCATTCGAAAAGAAAACCGTTTTGATTGATGGAGTGCTCGTAATCGTAATCCCATTTTCTTGGCTTCGGCTTTCCTCATCCGTCTTCTCTAGTCTATTCTGTTTTCCAAAATGACGAATGATAAAAAAATATTTTCTTTCAGTCTTAAAATAACAGCTTTTAGGGTTCCGTACTCAATAATAGATTACTGTAAAAATTTTGTTGCTTCAGAATGTTTTGAATTGTGTGGAATTCGGGATTTGCAAACTAACATCAGTATTTTCTGTTTATATCAAAATGGTAAAAAGATTGATTTGTTCATGGAAAAATTAGAACTACTATTCGAAAAATGTTTTGATAAAGATGTTATAATTTTAGGCGATTTTAACATTGATATGCTCAGTGATAACTCCAAAAAGGATGAATTTGTAAATCTATTAAAATGTTATAATTTTCGTTATCTCATTCATGAAACAACTTTTGAAAGAAACGGTGCTCAATCTTGCATTGATAACATTTTAACCAACATTGCAGCGGACTCAATAATAAGTACTGTGATTGATCACAATAGAATTGCAGACGGCCACGCGGCCATAATGGCAAAGTTTATGGTAGAAAGTGCTAGTCATGAAAAATGGGTCGAAAAGCCGGCTTATGTTGAGCGACGAATCTTTAATGGAACCAATAAAGAAAACTTTAGATGTGTAATTAAAAAAACTAATTTAATAGATCTAGGAATAAATGACTTTCTGAAAAAATTCACTTGCTTGTTTAAAGATAATTTTAGAAAAGGAAAAAAAAAGGTTAAGACTAGTAATTTCGGTAAAACTAAATGGATTACTAAAGGAATAAGGGTGGCTAGCATGATGAAAAGGGTTTTATGTAATGTTGATGCTGCACACAATGACATCAGTATTTTAAGATACAAATTGGCATACATCAAAATCTACAGGAAGGTCCTTGGAAGGGCGAGATCTCTTGCGGTGCAAAGAAAGATATCTGAAGAAAAATATAAGGCAAAAGGAATTTGGAAAGAAGTTAATAATCAGAGTAACAAGAAATCGTCAATCAAAAATGAAAAAATTAAGTTAAAAATTAATGGCATGGTAGTGGATGATCCTTTGGAGGTAGCTAATAAATTTTCGGAACAATTTGATCTTGGAAATTTAACTTCGTCTGGAATCTGTCAATTAGCCATGCAGATTCTAGAGAAACATACTTCAAGAGTTCAAAATAACATGGTATTTAGTCCGATTACTGCAAAAGAGATTTCTTCCATCGTAAAACGTATGGAGAATAAAACTTCCTGTGGTTACGATGACATGCCCATCTCAATTATTAAAGACAACATTGACGTTTTGGATGGGACTCTTGCTTTGTTTTTTAGTCGGTGTGTGGCGGCTGGTGTTTTTCCGGATCAACTCAAAGTGGCCAAAATACTCCCTGTGTATAAAAAAGGGTGTAAACTAGATCCTAAAAATTATAGACCAATATCGTTATTGCCCATACTGTCAAAAATTTTTGAGACAGTTATAAAATCGAGACTGGTTGCGCATTTAAATGTAAATAGAATTTTAAATAGCAGGCAATTTGGTTATCAGAAGGGGATAGGAACTTCTGAAGCTATAGACACATTAGTAAATGACATAGTTAGTAATCTTAATGAAAAACTAAAAGTGGTGGGGCTTTTTCTAGATTTAAGTTCAGCATTCGATATGGTGAATCATACAATTTTATTGAATAAGCTAGAACACTATGGGGTTACGGCTGAGGTTTTGAAACTATTAGAATCGTATATGACAAGCAGATATCAATTTGTAGAGATTAGAAAATTGGAAAATGATGGAACGGAGACCACAAAAACCTCTAAGTTAATAAATATTTCCCGAGGCATACCACAAGGGTCTATTTTGGGTCCAATCCTATTTATAGTTTTTGTAAATGATGTAGTTAGTTACGTCAAGTCTATCGTGCCAGATGCTAGATTGACATTATTCGCAGATGACTCTAACGCTGTTTTGTCAGGTTCCAGTACTAAGGAATTAAATGAAAAGGCAAATGCTGCCTTGTCAGCATTCAACACATGGTTTTCGTCAAATGATTTTCAGCTTAATGTCCATAAAACAAATGCAATCATTTTCAAATCAACAGCCAAAAATCAGGAAACTCTTGATCTTTTTATTAATAGTAAAAAAGTAAATTTAGTACAAGAGGTTAAATTCTTAGGTATACACATTGATTGTTTACTAAATTGGAAGGTAGAATTAAGTACTTTAGCAGGTTCAATTAGTTCGTCTTGTTATGCTTTGAGAAGTTTGAGAGACGTACTGACAATAGACCAATTAAAGGCAGTTTATTATGCACTAGTTGAATCAAGATTAAGATACAGCGTGAAACAGTGGGGTAATAGCTATAGGTATAACATGGCGAAGGCATTTGTATTACAAAAAAGGGCTGTTCGAGTCATTGCCCGCATACCATCATGGGAATCATGCAAAGAGTTTTTTAAAGGGTTTGGATTTTTAACGGTTCCTAGTCTGTACATTTTGATACTGTTGTCGGATGTTATTAAGCATAGGAACTTGTTTGAGTCCGAGGACGAAATGGTTACTCGCATTAACACCAGAAGAAAGGATCTAAATCACAAAATAGAACCGCGTCTTGAAATTGCCAAGCATTGCTCACGGTATCAATCTGTGGTTTTGTTTAATAGGTTGCCGATTGAACTTAAAACTATAACAAATGTGAATATTTTTAAAACCAAATTAAAACATTTGCTTCTCGAAAAGAATTGTTACTCAATTGAAGAATTTTGATTTATTAGTAGGAAATTGTGATCATTAGTTAATTTTATATTGAATTTTCTTTTATTTTAGTGACTGTGACATTTAAATAGATTAGGAAATTTTGTTAATTTTTCATTTAATTTTATTTGACTAGGAGGACTTAGAATTAGGAATTTTAATTAGAGATATTTTGTAAACTTTAGATTAGATTAATTGTAATTATATTTCGCATACAGTTGTACTGTTAAATGAATGAAATAATAATAAAGAACCATGAAGGAAAAAAAAATTACGCGTAATTTTTTTTTCCTTCATGTAAAGAACCCTTATAGTTTCGTCATGTCCGTCTGTCTGTCTATCTGTCTGACAGTCCGCGGCTGTCAGACAGATAGACAGTCAGAGACCCTTAGTACTAGAAAGCTGTAATTTTGTACGGATAAACATTTTATCCACGCCGACAAAGTGGTAAAATAAATTCTTGATTTCTTTTTTAAGGTACCTCCCCTAAAAGTAAAGTGGGCTTTTTTAAACTGTGACGGTGACGTTGGACAGGTCTTTTAAAAATAATGTTAGTCTATCACGATCATTTTTCGATTCAGGTTAAACGAAGTGTATTATAATTCTATGGATTTAGGTATCTATGGATTTAGGTATCTATGGATTTAGGTACCCATCCGTTTGTGAAATGTTTAGCTTGAAATGCGCAATTTTTGATTGGATTGGAGTCGAGTGTTCCCCCCCTACGCCAGCTAAACGGTAGTTATTGGAAATGTGAAAAAATTCTCAGAAGTAGTATATATGATGAAATTAAAAGGAAAACTATTACAGCTAAGTAAACTTCACAGTTAAAAGAGATAAGCCGAAAAACTGGACATGATAAAATAGCAATAGTAATCAGGCGCTAGGACCTCGCTGAGCACTAAGATGTGAACAATTTAAGCGTAAAATACCTAACCAAAATCTGACTTGAGATAAAAAAAACTACGGAATTTTATAATTACCAAAATAAGTAGGTACAAAATATTATGAAAATGTGAAAGAGTGCCTGCTTGTCAGCCCACCTTTTACGCAGAAATGTAGCATCCCGAACAATGCTATTCCTTTGAAAGAACGAACCGAAAAGCAAATAATAAAATAACATGGAAAACGTAGACTTTAAAAACAGTCACAAGGATGCTAAGTGGCAAAAAACTATATTCAAAATAGACGTTACGATAGACAAAACCTTTGACAAAACGTATCAATTTGTTTTGAACCAGTTAAGGCTTATTGTCCTAACATGTCTCCCCAGTGGACAGGAAACCGTTATCTTTAACTGTAATGTAATGAAAAGTCGTTCAAAATCACTTTGCTAAGCCTGACAACTGAACCGATTATAATTTTAACGTTATTCATCAATGTCCAATATTCTTTGTAGCTTTTGGATGTCTCAAGTAGGATAGTGTTTCTTCTTAGTGTTGAGAACACAAAGGTCATGCTGAGTGGTGGAGAAGTTGATGAATGATTTAGAGCTGACAGAAACGCTAACATTGCGAGTTTAATTTTATTTAGCAGGAAGTACGTGCATGAAAGTCAAAGCGAATATGTCAAAGATGTCATTTATGTAACTGATATTTAATATGCCCTCTACATGAAGAAATTATCTGTTGCAAAAAATAAATTATCAAAAGTACAAAGTAAATGAAAATGTCACTAAAATTAGTAATAAAAAATTACCGCATTAAATTCCATAAATCGTCCATCTGCTCTGAGTAGCCAATTGTTATTCTGGCCTGAACTTTGAAGAGTTTGATGACATTAAACAAATATAGTTTTTCAATATTGAAATATTTTTTTAACAATGGTGCGATTAGCTGGGCTTTATTTAATAGTAATTTCAATGGTCTGTGGTGGGTGCTTTAACCACACTTGGATCGTCAACTCTATTTGTAATGTAAATATAAACGTGGAAAGGATTGCTCTCTATAATTTGCAACGCTCTGGTGCATACACTCAATAAAGGGTATTTTTCTTTATGTGGATGTAGAAATTCCTTTTATTACTATCTTACAGACATTGAGCTTTTGGATCGTCAACTATATTTGTAATGTAAATATCAACGTAGAAATGATTGCTCTCTATGATTTGCAACGCTCAGGTGCATACACTCAATACAGGGTATTTTTGTTTATAACGATGTAAAAATTCCTTTTGTTACTATCTTACAGATTTGATCCCTTATTTGTTAGGTATATTATTATCATCATATTATGTGGGTGGTAAGGTCGATGACCCACCTCAAAAACCCTAGTATCAGAGACCTTCGAAGCAAGAAATCATCTTACTTCTCGAACAATCAGATGATTCATTTTGCAATTTCCCACAAAGTGATTTTAATGGTCAGTGTCCCCACCGGGAATCGAACCCAGAATCTCTGGATCGAGAGCAAAAGTTTTTTTAGATTAAGTATCAACGAAACATACTAAAATTATGAATACATCAACTGGTTATCTTACGGAACTCAATTAAATTTGCTTTTCTCACAACCACAGACTTCTGACAATAAATTTTAAATCTGGTATTAGAAAAAAACAAAGTTTTCATATTCTTATTCATCCATCTGAGAGTGGTAATAGCAGTGAGTATACTTTATCTGAGGGTAATAGCAAAACCCGTACTCCCGTAGCCAAAGATGACACCATAGATCAATCAGCTATCGGATGCAGATTGGCGTCTCAAAATTACATTGAAGAAACTATTAGACCAGGGTAAGACCGGAATACTTGGGGCAAAACCATTTAGACCAAGGAGGCACTTCGAATGTGGGTAATGATTTTCAGAAATAAGGCAACAAATGTGCCAAGATGCGAGAGAGATAATGATAACTAAATTGCAATAGACGAAAATTTGTAAACGTGGGAGACATGAACTCAAACTAGAAAGACCTCGTGCTAAGAGACTCCTGAATTTAAATTAATAAAGAGTTTCATAGGACCCGATATTTAAGAGCCGGTTCTTAAGACTTTGATTCTAAGCTTTTGTATGCATGACCTAGAAATTGTAGGTCAATGTATTTCCTTGTGTCATTGTAAGTCGTTATTGTAGCAAAAACCTTGAGGAGAAAGGCGTTGTTGAAATGTTGAGATGACTTCAATGCAACTTGTTGTCAGGTGCTTTTATTGTCATATTATGGTCATCAAGGGCACGTTTTGTCGGTCAACAGTTCACTGGATCTTGGATACTAATTGGAATTTAACTACTTTTGGTTGTAGATTTGGATCCCGCGATGATGAATAAAGTGATATATAGGTACAGGGTGTAAGGGACAGCTTGCCGAATACTGAAAGGGTACGAATCTGAACAATTTTCAGTGAATGAAACTTTCAGGAAATCTTCCTTTCTTCTTCATACAAAATTGCCAACTTGATTAGACAGTTTGTTTAATGGGTTTTCTGAACGTTTCAATCATTGTTAAGTTACGTAGGCTGATCATGCCCTATAAATTTTCGGAAAAAATGTAATTTGGCGCGAGTTTCTTGTATTGAAACTCGAGCAAGCGAAGGAGTCTAGGACTGAGACACGAGCGAAGTGAGTAGTTCAAAAGAAGAATTCTGAGCGTAGCAATGCACAAGATGCTAAACCACTATGCTGCCGTGCGAAACACTCAATTTTTCAACTTACCTATGTAGTGAAGAAAATTTTAACAAATAGCGCCGCTAATAGTTTATCATCACATAACTCCTCCAAGTCAAATTTCATAGAGTAACACGTGCTCTAAGTCACGTTCTAATTTCAAAAACCATTTCTTCGCTAGCCGAAAAAAATATAAAAACTTATTTCACGCTAGCGGCCAAAAATTACTTTTGCTCGCAGATTTCGAGCGATAATAAGTTTTCTGAGCTAAAAAGGTGAAAATAATATTTGTGGGATATACACGGCCGGTGACAAGTAACGTCTACAAAGTTAAAGCTCCTTTAAATATTACATACTGTTTTGGAAAATGGACTTAATTGCTTCTAAAAATACTATAAGTATATCGAATTCTTTGCCGCGCGAGTCCGACTCGCAATTGACCGGTTTTTTCTTTTAATAACACAAAAAGAAACTAAAATATCCATAAGTATCAGAGTGCACTGTTAAAAATGTCACGGTTTTACATAAGTACATAACAAACGTTAAAAGAAGTTTTAATAAACTCCATAATAACTTATTCTTCGACAATATAAGTGGCCACAAACGACAATCAACGTAAAAGCTTTGATATAAATAGTAATCTGAATAACGACAAGACGGAAAATATCAACAGGGTAATTGCTAACTAATATTCTAGTAGTACCAAAATTAGCTTTCAAATAATAGAAGCTACAATTTCCTATAAGTGAGGGTAGTATGACGCAATTCGTCAGTACATTTCTTTTTAAAGAGTTATTCTTTTTCACCTTATATTACACGAGTTATCAAACTTTAGGTCTTTAATTTTAGATAGGATGTCCATGTGGTGCCATCATAGAATAGTACCAACCCATCTCTACCCGTGTGTCTCGTAAGAGGCGACTAAGGGTTAAGGAGCCAGAGGATGGGCAGCAGCGTTCTTCTGTGTATCGCATAATCTTATATTCTGCGGTCGCCAACAACCGCGGTCCATGGTGCCAGCCGTAACGATAACAAGCGTGATGACTATGGTACAGTCAAGAGCACATCAAGCTTGACACATTAGACTTTGTACTGTTCTTATTTCAATAGACGAACGGGCTAGAGTCACATTGCGAGTGTCAAGCTTGACCTGACGTTGACTGTACTTCTCCTCCACATCATTCCAGCAAAAGCTGAAATTTTGTCATGTAGTGGTCGTTTTATTGGATGTAATGACGTTTTGTTGTCCATCTCAAAAGGGTATCGTAAATATGATGAGAATGTTCTTCTCAAAAGGGTATCGCAAAAAGAGACGATCTTCTAAAAGATGGGCAACAGCGTCTTTCTGAACAACGTACAGACACGAACACAACCACGCGCGTACTCGTCATGTACATACACGGCATGGCAGGGCACGTATTCTTTGGTCACCGACCACCGTGTTTTTATTGTGCTTCATTTCCATCCCTCTTTCGCGGTCGCTTTTTGGCTTTTGGGGAGGTCTCTGCTCTGCAGTAGGTTTTTTATAAGAACGTCACGATTATGAGGTCCACCCATGTAAACCGGAAAATAGACAGCTAGAGTCATAAGTTTTTCTACCATACTGCTGGTGCCTACAAGCTGAAAGATTGTTTCATCGCATTGATAGATAGGTACGAGAACTACTACTACCTAGTATAGCATTCATTGCTACATTATTTCCTCTTTAATTTTCAAAATTCTGACTGTTTAATCTCTATTGCACGCTGAATTTTTAATTTATTTTTGACTTGTGTTCAGAATAAGTAGTAGGTAAGAATGACACCGAGAAAATTTACAATAACTGATATTACTTAAATAAAAAAAAACCGGCCAAGTGCGAGTCGGACTCGCGCACTGAGGGTTCCGTACCACCACATAAACATAATTGTATTAGTTGAAATTTCAGTAAGTTAATGTGCTAGATTTTTTGAGTCCGACACGCACTTGACCAAATTTTATTATTTGTTGTTATTTCATAGCCTATGCACTATAAACATACCAATTTTCAAGTTTGTAAGTGTTCCAGTTTTTAAATAGAACTAACAAAAAATCGCCTCAGCAACCATCCAACTTGACCCCTCTCTTATATGAATGTTCTTGAAACGGGAGCTCACCACAATTGGTTACCATTAGTTGTGAGAAAAGTTGTAATATTTAATGATTTCAGACTTTTCCCATCATTCGTACTGTGAGACCTAGCTTCTTGCCAAATTTCATAATTTTAGGTCAACGGGAAGTACCCTGTAGGTTTTTCATTTTTGAATAAATGTATGGAGATGAGGACATAAAATGCAATATCTTTTGATTGCGTAGTTGTAAAAAATTGAAATTTTCAGATCTTGTGTGGTTCATGGATCCTAATATATGGTATTAATTTCAACCTGATACCTTCACCCGTTCGTGAGATAAAGGGTCTTGACAGACAGACAGACGGACAACAAAGTGATCCTATAAGGGTTCCGTTTTTTTCTTTTGAGGTACGGAACCCTAAAAATGAGATTCAATGGATACCCGGTAATAAATCGGTTAAAGAATCTTCTTCTGTTCTTCGGAAAAGTGAGCTTTAACCTTTTTCCAACCCGTTTTTAACGTATTCTTTCCTCAGTTGGTTTTTCATTTATCTACGATCTGTATATTACTCTTTTCAGCCAGTCTTTCCTGCTGCGATGAGTAGGTTTTAGTTTTGGAGTTTACAAGTATTATTAATGCTGTTGATGCTTTCTGCCACTGGGTCTTCCGACGGGTTACTATAATTTTTACATACATACTACCCCGACGGGAAAGAGGCGTGATTTTATGTATAATTTTTGTTGCTCAGAAGAGCCAAATCATATTGTTGGTGAAACTTTTGAACTAAACTACACGGGTTTTCAGACCTACCTATATTAACACATACTCTACTTGTTTTGTTGTGAACTTTATTTATGTCACAAGGGACCAAACGTAACGTAAGTGGTCACCACCACCCATGACACCCACTGTCTTATTAGTGAAATAATTTGACACTAACAAGACAGCAAAGCGCGTTACCCACCCTGAGAACTAAGACGGTATGTTTCATGTGCCGGTAATTTCACTAGCTTCCTTACCCTTCGAACCGAAACACAGCAGTGCAAACACTGCTGCTTTACGGCAGAAAAAGGCAAGGGGGTGGGACTTCTCCAGACGGACTTTGCACAAAAGCCCTACCACCAATAGAACTTAGTGTTTAGAAAGATAGTAAGAGTGTTTATTATATGAATTTATTTTTAGAAGTGTTTATACAGAGTTATTTTTTGGACCCCTGGCCAAATTTTAAAATGTTTCTCAGAACAAGAATCTGAACAAATTTCCCAAAAGAACATGGGTCGAAAAACGAGCAAAAATTTTGGTCATCATACATCAGCCGAAATTTTGGTCATCCCATACAAATCTTGTGCCGGTAATAGTGGAATTTGTATGGAATGACCAAAATTTTGTCTTTTTTTTTTTCAATTTTTTTTACTGTATATGGGCTTAGGGCTCCCGCACACGACCGAGAATCGGTGGGCGATTATCGGCCAGGACAAGGACGGAAGATTCAGGTGATAACACGTCAGAGCGGGATGCCAACAAAAAATCGGTCACCGATTCTCGGTCGTGTGCGGGAGCCCTTACTCTTGACCTCGATCAAACATACTTTTTAATTTGGCTAGGGGTCCAAAAATAACATATAAGGAATGTTCTTTTAAATTTTGAAATTTTTTTCTTACGCCTTCGTCTGAAAACTCTGTTAGAGCACCAAAATATTTTATTTTAATTTTTAAATTCTATGCTACCTAGTGGTTGTAAAACAAAACATTGAAAAGATTTTCAGTATTTTCTAAATAACATCAATGCTAGGATCCCAAATTTAAAACTAAAAGGTTAATTTAAAAATTTAATCTAACCCAGATTCTTGAGCCTTACAAACCCCCTATTTTTTTACTCGATAGATTTCTGTTTGCCTTTCAGTTGATGATTCAAGTCACGCGATAGAATTCGATAGGTAGTTTGTAAAGTTAGCATGTTTACTTCTTTATGACCTTGGGTAAGGAGGACATTAAATATAAATGATCATTTATTGTGATTGGATTTCACTACACTGATTCTATGAGATTCAGATTTAATTAATGTAGGTTAACTAACTTGCAGAATACAATGCAAATAGAGCGACTCTACTACCATTTCAGATTCTTGCTATAGCCGCGTAAAGACGTCGGCTTTATAGGTTGTGTTCTTAGCGTTTTACTTTTATATGAAAGGACAGGGTAAATATAACATCTTTCACTTAAGACTTTTTGAAACTATTCATAAAAATTCTGATCGACTGGTCTAGTAACTTTAAATCATCCTTATTTTTTATCCCATCTAGCCGTACTCAATATAGAAGGAATAGTTTTCTTTTGCGTAGCATGAGGCAATTCAATAAACTCAATCATGATAGTCGATTTGATATCTTTTGTAATAATGTTCATAGCGCTAAAAATGCACTCATTAGAGACTATGTACTGAGTTTGGATTAATTTTAAATTTTTATTAATACTTAAGTAATTTTAGCTTCACATAGGTACTTCATAATAACATAGAATTGTTACTTAAGTTATTTTTTACATACACATGTGGAAGCTTGTCATTGGCTTATAGCAATTAATTTATAGCACTCAAGTTGTAAATATAGCTGTAAGCATCCCAAAGAAATAAAATAAAATAAAAGTAGGTATGGGAAATAAAACATTTATATTTAAGAATTTTTAAACGTTGTTGCATAAATGTCGTTATATTTTTTCTCCTGTTATTCCAAAATAAGCCCTTTTACATTATCCCTAGATTACAATATGGTCTACGAAAGTTTATACAGAAATTTACCAATGCGGCAGTTCATTATCATGATTACTAGCTTTAAAGACATTATTAGCTCCTTTCTGTTATTGAACACAGTAGTTTAAAAGTAGACAGTATGGGATTCCGTATCTGGTTCCTAAATCTTACAATCCTAAAAATAAATAGTCTTTGAATAATACCAAGCCTTTTCAGAAAGAAAATTAAACCTCAATATTTATTCAGAAAAAAAAGTAAGGAAGATTAATGAAAATATGTGTGACAAGGTATTCTGACATTCATTCAGGCATTGTTAATACGGCATCGTTCGTCGTTCGTAAATTTTGTATGAGGATGTCGAATCACGTTTGATGATTTGACATTTCAACATGGGACACAATGGTAGATGTTAACCCATAGTAAAACAAATTAGTATTCCTTCTATTCCGAACGGAGCAAGGAGTTCGAAGAAATTCGAATTCTTTGAATATAATAACCAAAGTGGAACAAACTATACGTTCTTCACGCAAATAATAATGCGCTTCGGCCTTGATTTTCAAAACTAGCAACGAAATAAACGTTTTCTCCTTACAAGCTCGAAAAACTTTACTTTATCGGTATATATCTGCGTTCAAAATTCATTTTTGGCCGCTAGCGTGGATAAGGTTTCTAAAATTTTGTCTCGTGCCTTGAAACCCTCGCTACTCAGGTTTCTCCTTTTGCTAGCTCTCGTCGTGGCTCAAACCTAGGATCCTTCGCTTGCTCGAGTTTCGATACAAGGCACTCGCGCCAAACTACAATTTTGCAGCCTCACATAATAAATAAATATTCTTTAACTGTTAACTAATGAAGAATTATTTTTCATTGGCGTAGTTTTTCTTAGTAATTATATACAGCACTTTCTTTTTGGGCTTCGAACAGAAAATATTTTGATATATGTAAAAAAGAAAGAATTGTAGCTACGAAATTACATTCCCCAAATTGTACAATGAAATGTCACACAAGTTCCAATGCTAAAGCTCAAACGCATCGCTAGAATTCCTCTCACCAAACCCTGAATAAAATATTTCCAAACATGTCCCAGATGAAACACAAAAGCCAAATCTGGGTCTCATACAATCGATCTTGAATCGTGCTGGAACTACCACAAAATAAAGATTGAAACGTTCAGGCTAACTGAGGACATACACAAGGTTATTTTTTTGGACCTGATATGCGTACGCGTACCTTATTACTGAGTTCAAAAGCAACAACTTTTGTTCTACGACTTTGCTAACAACGCACAAAAAAATTTCGACTCCCCATACTAAAGTAGTCACGTGACCGACCCATTTTGTATAAGAAGTTGAAAATTTTTCGTGCGTTGGTAGCAAAGTCGTAGAACAAAAGTTGTTGGTTTAGACCTCTGTAATGAGGTGGGCATACGCATATCAGGTCCAAAAAAATAACCTTGTATATTTGGACAACTTTCTGTCTGATCAATTTGCGAAAAAAAAACAATGACAAGTATTTTACAATGCAAAGCAAAAATGGTGCAACAATTATTTTAGAAATTAATGCTTTGCATAAAAATTCAAGTCGAAAGACAAATACTACCTTTCTGTCACACTTTGTATGTCTTCAGTCTGTATTCTGTGCAAACTAAAACTGAACTGCTTCTCAAGTGTGGGAGTACCTGCATTCAGGTGATAAAATGTCGCAATGCGCTAAAGATAGTACTACACCTAGAACTGTTCACTTGGGCCTTGAACTTTCTACCTCTCGCTAAGTAAATACTTGTAGAGGGCAAAATAAATTGATTTCATAAGTATTTTTCTGGATTTTTTTTTTTTATTGAAAATGGGCTTACTCTTGACCTCGATCTAGCCTTGAAGACAGAGATGAGGTCGACGATGGAACGAGCTTACCCAGAAAAAGCCTATTCACTCGCGACTTGAATAGATTCGGTTTATATGAACTCGGGAACACAGACGCAGGCAGAGAATTCCACTCTTTAGCCGTGCGCATTATAAAAGATGTTTCAAAGCGCTTTGTGCGAATGTGCGGAATATCAACCAAGTATGGGTGATATCCTGCGGTGCGTCTGGACTCCCGATGGTAGAAGGGAGATGGTGGAATAAGCTCGTGTAGCTCGTGGAGCGTGGATTGGCTTAGAATGTGCCGCAAGTATGTTTACCCGACTATGGCGAACCCCAAACGGACGGTTATGTGTTATAATGTCCGTTTCTTTATTCCCTCGTAACTACTAAACGGCTGAACCGATTTTGATGAATTTTACACGTAACACGTTAATTAAAGACTTATTAGCGCGAGTGACACTGAGCATATTAAAATTATGACAAATCAATACACCGAATTTAAGGGGACAAATTGAGCTTCATGAAATATTTATTTTGCCAATGAAGAGGGGATCAAAATTAAGGGTTTTAAGAGTCAATTACAAAATACAACTTATCATCATCATTAAACGTTTAAGAATAATTTGACGAAAAAAATCTGAAACGTAAAAAGTATAAAATTAATATGTACTTAATTAAAAACCAAAAACTCGACCGAGTAACAGAAAACAAGAAAATTTATGTTTCCTTTTTTTTACCTTTATTTTGCCTACTAGTGTGGCGCCATATTTCCGTGTTTTTTATTGCATCGTTTCTTTGTAATGAAATAAAGGTCCAACCTTTACTTCCATATGCAAATTGCCTTGTATAATAGATTTCGAAAGTATTTCCTTACACTGAAATATCTTTCAGCCGACACAATAGAAATTGTGTCAATGTAAAAGCAAACAGACAATAGATGTAGAAATAAACATTTAGGAATTAATAAGTAATGGAGTGTTTTGTTAATGGATGAGTCAATTTGTTAAGTGAAATGCCGTACCTATATGTAAGGAAAACCAAATGTTGTCCGCGCGTTTTGTTTTTTGTTTTGTAACAAAGTCACCTCAACAAAAAGCTAAGTCCGCAAGCATCAAAGTGGAATAAAGGCCAGGTTAAAAGTTCCCTAAACCGACGAGCTTGTATGACACGATTGATAAAAGTATAGGAAGCAGGGGAAGTATGTCAAGATAGTAGCAGGTGGAGAACTGTGGTCTCTGCCTACCCTGACGGGAACAAGGCGTGATATTATGTGTGTATGTATCAAAGTGGAGTATTTTAGATTTCTATTTATTTAAATGTTTATAAGATTCCTTATAAGTACGAATACATATTTACGATCACACATCACAGTGATAAAGAACCTGATTAAATATTTATAAAGCCTACAGTTATATCTAAAACATCTAAGGAATCTAACTTTTGAATAGGGAACCAACAGTATAAAAGCAATGGTTATAGCCGAGTCCATTGTAAATTCGTTGAGAAATTGCAGATGTAGAGATAAATTTTACATTCCGAAATAGCTCCCCAACCATCATTGTCTAAATAAAGAACAAAAACTTTAACTGAACATGACAGCTGTTGCCAACACGAATAAGTTATGAAGTCCCCATTTATTTATAGTCGTAAATTATACCTGTTAAGACAGAGTAGACGTTTGGTCTCATTTTCAGTAGGTGTTTATAATAGATCAGTAGTGCTGACGTCACTAAATGATATGACGTCATTAAGATTTTTAATAGAATATTCCGTAAGGTTTAGTTTGACGTAGCCACACGCACAACACACGCCCTGAATCTTATGAACGTTACAAGAGCTTTGGAAGAGGATCAAAACTGCTTGTCTTGCGGAAGAACATTGGGCGGTCTCCAAATTCAAATAGTACTACTCGTCGATTTTCGTAGACGTATATTATAGTTTTGATGGCGTAGCTGTGTAGCTACGACAGACGTGCGTGTGTGCGTGTGCACACCCAATGATTGCGTTCAATAAATTGTTTAATATTTTATTTAATGGTACGGAAAGAATAAATAAAGTGCAATATACAATATTCTTAAAACTTGAGTTAGTTTGAAAAACGTGAATCGCTTTGGTCTATTGACAAGCACGAACATTAATAATGCTCTACCCCAAGACCCAACAAGGCACAAATTATAAAAAATCCTCAAAAAAATAATTTACTTACGATCGGCGAAATTCCTTTAAGGTGTTAATCAATCAATTACAGTTCTCAACCCTGCCATTTAAAAGCTCTAAACTGATGATGAAAGCTGTATTAAGAAGCACGCAATCTATCTCAATTACTAATTAAATATTCATAACATAACAGTAACATAACCGTGACGATTCTACTTCTTAATGAAAAATTAAATGTTGTTATTGAAAGATTTTGAAAATTCAAAATTATTTTTACCCAATATTTTAAGAACTAAACTGCGATGTAAATAAAGGAATATATTGGTAAGTAAAAAGTTTTTAATGTTTGATTGGATTAACTTATAGGTAGTTTGATATTGAAGGAAGGGGAGGCGTTCGTCCTTAAATACCTTTTTTGTCGGCCATTGCAGTAATGTGCTATTGAATGAAGTTCAGAAGAAACCACTTGAGCTGAGTAGGATAGTTTGCGGGCGAGTAAATTATACAAGCCCAGAGTTCTCACACTACTATTTATAGAAGGAGAACTATATGGCACAAAGACACATACTATTATTGTACTACGAAGACGCGGGACTAACTGTCTCGGTCCTATATCTAAAAACATCGTTACACAAACATTGTATTGCCATCCGCTGAATATTGGGTGGGCACAGTACAAACTTTTATTCAATATACTATATTGCAATAAGTATATGCACGAACCTTCTTCAGAGAGACAGACGTAATCAGATGCAGGGAGGTAATCAGATGTCAGCAACGAGGGCGGGCGATGCAGCAGTGGGCTTTTATTTTATGTTAATTTATACTTCAGTGTGATTGTCATTGCCTTCACCAACTCCTTCGGCATTATCCACAAACAGTCTAGACGCTAGCCCATATCAGGTGTGTACTTGTATGTACCCGAGTTTTGTTGAGAGACTTTGTGTTTTTGTTTGAGTGTAAAATTGTGAAACTTCCGTCTCTTTTCCGCCAAGACCAATCCTTTATATTGTCCTGCAACCAAACTTCGGGTACATACAAGTGCACACATGACATGAGACAGCGCCTCTACTGTCTGGTTTATGACCAGGTGTGGACGTTTTGCGTCTGTTATTACAAGTAATGTTTTGACTAAGATTCTTTAATACATTAAGTCATGTCTTGTTTGATAAATGGTATCATTTGACAAATCTGTAACACGGGGCAATGGACTAGTTTTATATTTAGTATTGAGATCTTGGCACAGGTTTAGTATCTTCTTTCTAGCTTTTTAAATTCTCATATGTTTAGAATCATCGGCAGTCTTTGAATATTGTCAATTGATATGAAAATGAGTGAAGAGTGTTTAAATTGGTTGTACAAAAGTATCTCACGTGCTTAGAGCAACTATGACACACTTGCTTTCGTTCCCTACTGTAATGGGACAAGCCTGCCGCTAATAAAAATAACATCCCAACCATATTTTTTTAAGGAGCGCGGTAAACGTTCGGATTGACTTTGGATTGCAAATGTAATAAAAAAGGCGTAAGTGCCACTATCTTGTTTAGCAAAGCAGAGCCTTAGGTCTAAGACTTAAAGCGCATCTGTTTGCTCCTGTATAGGAACAATTAAACACACACACTAACAGTTTCAGGTCAGGCAGTGGTGGTGCGCGCGCGGCGTTGGCGAAGTATAGAGGGCAGCGGGGCATTCGGGGTACGACCTCTCACGAGAGGGGTAGTGAGTGAAGTGTGTTTTTTGATTCGGTACACAAAAGCCGCAATGTAGAGTCAGTGGAATACTAAAGGCGAATTGTGGAAACGCCTAATTACCAGATAAGCATACCAACATGTCCTTTTTGTTAATTATAGATATAATTTACCGTTTGCCATTTGAGATTAGATTGACTAGTATATTTTGCACCTTTTGATATAAATTTCAATTTCGAGCCTAGCCTATTTGCGACCTAGTGTCAACCGTAATCTGAGACGGCAAACTTGAGGTGTTAGTGGCCACTATAAAGCTAAGCAATAATTATAATGATTTGATTGTACCTATATGTCATGTATGAATTGTATGGTTAGGGTACAACCAAGGGGGGTTTGTTTGTTTCGTTTGTTCCCTCCTCTTACCTGCCAGAATTTGGGTTTTGCCAAACGAAAGCCAATGAATACCGATACGCCAAATTGCGTTAATTCATTCTAAATTACTTGATATTTATACTCCACAAATATATCCATCGGTTTCGTTGGCGTAAAGTAAAGTAAACTTCATAAGATGCAGGCGCTTTATGTGGTAAATAAAATACTTACCGTTTGTTACCACAAAATTCCTTGTTTCTCTCAAAATATTACCTACTCCCTAACTTGTAATAATTCCAGGCCTTTCAAGCACAAAAGTAAGCATCTACTCTTGCCTAACTTAATAAGCCGAGCTATTCTAAAACTTTGCCATTTACAAATAAATTTGCCATTTTATTAGTATTGCACAGCACAGTGTTTGGCTAGACAAAACTGTGAAGTATTATTTTATCAATCGGTCCAATAAAAGACGATCAACAAAATTTAAGACTAACAAATCGAGATAATACATTTCGATTTATACATGGGTTCGACTCCCATCGCAGGGTCATAAGGCCGTGACCCTCACATCTGGTCGCCGTGAAGCCAAGATCTAGATTTCGTGTCTACGCAGTAGCACACAGCTAGAAAGAACTTAAAATTAATAACACAACGTAAACTTTTATAGATAAAATATTAAAGGTGCTTGTTTAGTCCAAAGATCTGGGAGAGGCAGTTTGAGAGATAAACTATTGTAAATCTCAACTCAAAGAAAGGCATTTAAAATGATAATAAAGTAGGTGAAATATAAAATACAAAAAAGCTTATTTAATTTAAATATCTGGGAGAGGTAATTTGTTGAGGAAATACTGGTATAGCAAATGACATTTCCAGAACAGTTATTATTATGGCCATTTTAAACACCTTTTACTTATACTGTTGCATGAGATATTACTGTGTGCTATTTTCAGGTTCTTAATTGCAATCCAACGTCCAATCCGAAATCATAAAAATTCGCAGAACAAATATTTGACTCAAATTAATTTGTTTAATGTAGATTATTTACAGAATACTCATTTACCGTAATAACATGCAGAATATAATGAAAGTAGAGCAAGCCTTGGTTCGGAATGAATTTATTACAAGAAAAATAAATATATAAATAAACATTCTAAAGTTGATCCATAATTTGGTAACAATGTTGCATATTACTCATCAAATAAAAGGATGCCTTGCCAACCTTAAAGCGAGCAGGTAGCACGTTACTAACAGGGCTTGGGTACAATGCTAAATGAAGCACACATTCTAGCTGATTGCAAGTAATTTTAATAATATTGACACTTTCATGTTAGTTGCTTTATTAATTAATAATAGATTTTATTTATTCAAAAGACAAGTATGTCATATTAATATTAAATTAGGAATAGGCCAATTTATAAAGAAAAATTGGTTATCAAATAACGATCAAATGAACTGAATACATCTCATGACCACATAACTAAGTTAGTAAATATAATAAATAGATAAATAAATAATTATATGCAATCTTGGTAAAGGAAACCAATACTAATTTAATAAAGGGCCACCTCCTATTAGATTTAGAAATCAGGTCGGCTTAAAAACATCGAAAGCTCAAAGAAATTATTCATCATCAAATCAGACGAAACACATATTGCATTTTGATAGCTTTAGGTTAGATTCATCATCCATCATCATATCAGATACAAAGCACCAGTCAGTATTTATAAAAAATATTTACATTTATGACGAAGAGTTCAAGCGGGTATAAAGTTTACACAATTTAAATTCTGGGTTATATGATAGCAATTTAGAGTAGAGAGAGAAAAAAATACACAGCTGTTATTTACAGTTAGGTTAGTAGTTAGGTAGGTAATATCGTTAAGGTTAGGTTAGTTTCGATAGAACCGAAAGGGTAAATAGGTATAAATAGCCAGAGCTTCTTTTAGGTATTGTTTCAGGCTTTATTAAAAAGGATATTAGACCATGAGGTATGGTCCGATACTAGACTTAGGATAGCATAAAAAGCTTGCAGTATGGTAGCGCTAGTAAGTGTGTAAGCACTGTCCACATATCTAAATGCGTTCTTATCCATAATTTTATTGGTTTAAACATAGAGGGTTCGATTCTCTCATGATCTCAAAGTTGTATAAACTTTAATAAAAAAAACTACTTGAATCGATTATTCTGAAAGCTTTTGATCTGCTATGGTATGGTAATTGCGAAAAAAAAACAAACTAAGGGATTACTACTGCGTTAAGTTCAGATGACTTAACAATAGATAAGGACTATAAAAAGGGCATTATCAAAATAGTACCAAAGATAAACTTACAGTTGTTTTGCACAGCGATAAATAACAACGAGTACTCACTCAAGTCTTCAAGTTAGGCTAGATTTTATTGATAAGGTGTTGCTAGTGTTTGTTATAAAGTAGGTAGGTAAAGGGGTGTGAAGCGTATTTTGAACAACGATACGAGCTTATAACAAGCTAAGAATCTTCTTAAAGCGTATTTATTAGGTATTTAGGTGGTAGGGCAGTTATCACTTAGGTTAATAAAGGTCGATAGTGGCTTATTAAGGTTTAGCTGAAATGATTTAGATGTTATGAGTTTTCAAGCCAAGACTAAAGTCTGAGATCGTTGATTTAGGTAACGTGCTTCCCAAAGCACGAAAAGGAATGTATTCGTCTATAGGCTAAGAATGCTTGGAATAGTGAGCGAGGTAATACCTACTTATTAAGTTTAAGAATAATTTTACAACTGCGATAAGAAATGCAGTTTTGTTTCTAAGAACGGTCGAAACAAAAGAGAGTTTTTTTTACATTCAGTTCCGCCTGGGAAGTAGATAACTCAAGAAAGGCCACGTTTTAACAAAGAGACACGTGTACCGAATAGGTTCTTTGAATATTGTAAGCTTTAATTTTTTGTTGCTTGTTCTTGAAACTAGCAAGAATAATGGTATTCCCAGTGTATTGAGTTATTTAGAAAGCCGACGCTCTTTAAACAATAGCTACAAAGCATGCAGCCGGACGTTAGTAATAAACTTTACCGAAAGATAAAGAAAAGGGAACTTTATGATTATTTGTAAAAATTCTAGCGGCTGATAAAATTAACTAGCGATTTGTTATGACTTCGCTTACGGTTCGAGTCCGAAGCTTGAGTCCTTTACAAAAGTTAAGAACGAGTCGCATTTCAGAGGAGGTTGCATATCATTAAATGTTTATAATGATAAGTCAGTAAAGGTTAAATTAACTGATAAATGAGATTTTAAAAACGAAGCTTGATTTAAGAGCCACAACTTTTATGGCAGTATGACAATAATTCATATTAACTAGTATTTAGGCATAAGGAGTGAATAAGTAACGAGTTAGGTCATGAGGGTGATAGGTAATATAATTTTTCTCTTTAGTATAAGTAGATATATCTTAGTACAAGGTTAAAGCTAAAAGATTAGCTGTTGGCAGATAAGT
Source organism: Athrips mouffetella (assembly GCA_947532105.1). Taxonomy (NCBI): domain Eukaryota; kingdom Metazoa; phylum Arthropoda; class Insecta; order Lepidoptera; family Gelechiidae; genus Athrips; species Athrips mouffetella. The sequence goes on from OX383963.1 coordinate 21,882,245, forward strand.
ATCAAGTTATCCTGTATTTCGTGGAGAACTGTGGTCTCTGCCTACCCTGACGGGAACAAGGCGTGATGTTATGTATGTATGTCGTTTATAATGCGATACGGAACCCTAAAAATGCACCCAAGAGAATGGCTAGATGTTTGCAATCCGGGCTGTACTAATGGCAGACAATGGCAATAGTTAACCGCTAGATAAGGCAGGTAGCTACAAGAGTAGATTTTATGGTTGTATGTTGTTGAAATAAAAATCGAGGTCTTATAAACAAGAACTTCGTGGTTCAAAGAATTACTGAACTGATAGGTATAATTTGATTAGAAAATTAGATAATGTCGAGCTTGTAGAAGCGAGTGGAATATCGATAGGTATATACTTTAGCTCAGGAGTGGGCTACTATAAGTGAGTCTGGTGATGAAATGATCGATCGTAATATTCCATGAGACGCCCACTTCAGTACAAGGAGCTACCTCCAGAACTCCAGCAAAAACAAGTGGTACTTAGGAGGAGATTTACCAAGGTCACCACACTTGTAAGCGTTGCGGTAGGTGACCGCTGTTATTGACGACCGCAGTATGTAAAATGGTACGATGCACAGAGAGAGAGAGAAAAGGCTGCTGCCTGTCCTTCTGTTCATAAGCCCTTATTCGTCTTTTGCGACACCCATGGCAAGATATGGGTTGGTACTATTCGTTGCCGGAACCACACGGGTCCGTTATTTGCCGCAAATGAGCAATAAGAATATTGAATACAATTGATTTCGGTGATAGTGAAAGGAAGTGCGATACGATTTAGGTAGATTTGTCCAGCAGTAAAATGTGAAAGGAAAACGATAGAGATAAGGTTGAGAGAAAAAAAAAATCAGGTTTGATTACATTTTCGTATAAAATAAAATATATGGTGATTTACTTTACCTTGCGAAGGCAAAGACAAAATCGGAGATTGTTATTGTCATAGGTCCGCAATCAATTATTACGTGAGATCAAGATCTATTCGGAATATGCTAGATAGAAAGAACTATAAGTAGCTCTAAGTTTTACTGCCAGTCATGATATATAAAGCGTCTTAAAACAATGCTATACAGAGCCCAGTTAAGTAAAATCATTAGAAAATATGTCATGATACGAATAGTTGACATTACAATTAAGCGATAATATAAACTTCATTGACATCGCATATCACCTACCTTATTTCAATATAGGCCGTTCGTCTAAACAAAAGGTGTTTCCGATCTCGAGAAACAAATACAAGATATACAAAAGGTCTAACACCTCATTGTACTATAAATCCTACTTATATTATAAACGCGAAAGTTTGTAAGTATGGATTGATGGATGTATGTTTGTTACTTTATCGCGTAAAAACTACTAAATGGATTTTAATAAAACTTTTCAATAATATAGCTTATACGTCAGAATAACACATAGGCTACAATTTATAAAACTGCGCAGACGAAGTCGCGGGCACCAGCTAATAAATAAATAAAATTACCCACGGTCAGGCTGAAACTCTTATACAGGTTTATATAATATATAGATAAATACATAGCTGAACCCATACTCTGGTTAAAAGGGAACGACTCAAGAGCTGCTATGACCAATGAGAGTAGCCATTTACCCAAGTAACAGGAAAGGGCACTCAGCTGTACTATTTCATATAAAACAGGCTTTTGGCATATTATTACACTATAGACACTCTGTCTCAAAGATTTCACTTTTAAATAGCCAATCTATTGAAAGGAATAATAATGCCACATGCAATAAAATATTTTAATTTGAAAAGACAGGAAAACCGAAAAGCTAGTTTCGAGAACTTTAATTGTGAGGAGATCGTATCCATGTCAAGTGCCAATTGATTTTGTTAAATCGATCAGAATGAGCATTTTATTTAATTTTATTTATTCTGACTACAAACCTTCAATACCAATAGAGTCAGGTAGTAACAGAATTATTTAATCCTATTAGAACTGGAGTGTCACAAAGAGATTTTATGTTGGAATATAAACTGAAGACGCTTGTATATGATTGACCCTTTGGGGCATTAAGTTCATGGTTACATTATAAACTGACCTGATATTTAATTACCTGACATTATGAAGTTAATGCTGACCGAGCCAGGCCAGACTAAGTTCGACCATACAAACGTATATGTCGTATGAATGTAAGAAAAGGGGCCCCGCAACTCACATACAACGAGAAGACACTTCTATGCATATAGAGTGAAAAAGAACAATGAATCCGCATTTACTTCGTTTCTCCCTGCAACCTGGCTTCGTACGGAGGAGGTAGTGTGGAAATCGTTGCAAACATCATCGACAAACAACATCAAGCCGTTACGGTCGTCTTGGCTGGACTTGCTCTAGTTGGGGGATAGTAATCGGCTTCGTACACAAATCGACTCTTTGGTCGGCTGCCACCGTCCGCCGGTGAGTGGGGATCTGGATCGATGTTGTGTAAAGATCTGACCTGGACTTGGCGCATGACTGAAATACTGTCTTAATAATTCTTGCATAGATTAATATTAAAAAGGAAAACAAGCGATTCCTAAAATAATTAAACTGATACAGAGGCACTCAAAGTTACGGATACATCTCCAACCAATTATTGTTTAACTTATCTTTAGGAAAATGACAGATAGAGTTGAAACCCGTAGAGGGCGTAAACGAGTAGATTATTAGATGCTAGTAACAGGTTAGGTACCATTTACTCTGTGTAAGTTTGAATGAGAAGGGGGCGTCAATACAAAAAGGTAACGCCCACATTTATGACAGTGCTAAGGAAACTAGTTACATAGTACATGAGCAGGTAGGTTATGAAAAGGATAGAAGATTTATATACGAAACCTTAGGTTATGTAAGGGCTGGGTGCATATAGATAGGCATTGTATGCACATAGTTGGCTGTGTAGTATTGGGAGGATTTATGTTCGTTGAGTTAGGTAAATAGGTTAGCTAGGTAGATATATTTGCAGATATGGTTATAATATGTAGGTGTGTATATTTATAGTAAATAGATAAGGTTATGTGTATGCAGGTAGATTTTTATACAAGAAAGGTAGGAGATTGTAATAAATAGATAGGTCTTAGGGTGAAGTAGGTGATATGATTAGGGTTATAGGTTGTTAGAGGAGTTAGGAGAATAAATTAGCTGAAGGTTAAGTAACGTAGGGTTGTTGCGTTTGTTGGTGATAAGGTAAGACTGAAGCAAGTATTATGAGATTATTATTTGTGTAGAGAGCTAGAAAAACAGGTTCTCTAACTATCTACAGGGAGAGGGATGTAATGGGACAAGCCTGCCGCTAATAAAAATAACATCCCAACCATATTTTTTTAAGGAGCGCGGTAAACGTTCGGATTGACTTTGGATTGCAAATGTAATAAAAAAGGCGTAAGTGCCACTATCTTGTTTAGCAAAGCAGAGCCTTAGGTCTAAGACTTAAAGCGCATCTGTTTGCTCCTGTATAGGAACAATTAAACACACACACTAACAGTTTCAGGTCAGGCAGTGGTGGTGCGCGCGCGGCGTTGGCGAAGTATAGAGGGCAGCGGGGCATTCGGGGTACGACCTCTCACGAGAGGGGTAGTGAGTGAAGTGTGTTTTTTGATTCGGTACACAAAAGCCGCAATGTAGAGTCAGTGGAATACTAAAGGCGAATTGTGGAAACGCCTAATTACCAGATAAGCATACCAACATGTCCTTTTTGTTAATTATAGATATAATTTACCGTTTGCCATTTGAGATTAGATTGACTAGTATATTTTGCACCTTTTGATATAAATTTCAATTTCGAGCCTAGCCTATTTGCGACCTAGTGTCAACCGTAATCTGAGACGGCAAACTTGAGGTGTTAGTGGCCACTATAAAGCTAAGCAATAATTATAATGATTTGATTGTACCTATATGTCATGTATGAATTGTATGGTTAGGGTACAACCAAGGGGGGTTTGTTTGTTTCGTTTGTTCCCTCCTCTTACCTGCCAGAATTTGGGTTTTGCCAAACGAAAGCCAATGAATACCGATACGCCAAATTGCGTTAATTCATTCTAAATTACTTGATATTTATACTCCACAAATATATCCATCGGTTTCGTTGGCGTAAAGTAAAGTAAACTTCATAAGATGCAGGCGCTTTATGTGGTAAATAAAATACTTACCGTTTGTTACCACAAAATTCCTTGTTTCTCTCAAAATATTACCTACTCCCTAACTTGTAATAATTCCAGGCCTTTCAAGCACAAAAGTAAGCATCTACTCTTGCCTAACTTAATAAGCCGAGCTATTCTAAAACTTTGCCATTTACAAATAAATTTGCCATTTTATTAGTATTGCACAGCACAGTGTTTGGCTAGACAAAACTGTGAAGTATTATTTTATCAATCGGTCCAATAAAAGACGATCAACAAAATTTAAGACTAACAAATCGAGATAATACATTTCGATTTATACATGGGTTCGACTCCCATCGCAGGGTCATAAGGCCGTGACCCTCACACTACCTCCTCGGTTTCTTGCACACGGGAGGACCTTTTTGAAGGCAACCAAAGAGCTATTGCTGTAGCCACATTTTGGGATAAGTTACCATAAAATTATTTGCTATTGATACGAGAAGAAGAAGAAGAGCAATGCAAAAATTTGCGCGGAAATTTTCGCGTTGCTCTAAGCTCACGCGCGCACGACTCATGAGTATTTGTTCTATGTATGGGTGATATTTAGCTATTTATGTGTACATATCAGTCTCTGGTGCCTACAGTACAGGATTGGAGTTGTGTGAATTATCTCTCAAGTTAAGGATATGGAATTTATTCAAGTCAATTCATTATAATTCTTTAGTGTTTATATATCATATATTATATACAATCATAGTCGTTGTCATGTTAAAACCGTTGCTCCCGACTAGAATCTACGAATGAAATCGTCAATGAGCCATGTCAGAGGCCTTCGGCTGCTCAACAACTCTGACAACTTTCCTTGAAAAAAGATGTTCAGTTTCATAAGCAGATTCTTATTGTTTAGGCTCCAAAATCATTTTGAAAACACCCTGTATAAATGGTGTATATCTGTGCGTATATTTCGTACGGCAATAAAAAGTGAAGGTCGCAACCTTCACCTTGCCTCGTTAGGGGGAACATCTTTTTCAGAAGAGGGTAAAATTGCTTTGTGCAGGATGTACTCTTTTTCCGCACCTAAATGATTCACTTATAGTGCGCCTTCGTCTGTCTGTCGGTCACACCAGTTTATCTCAGCAACTAATCACGCTATCGATATGAAATTTGGTACATTTTAAAAATATGCTTGCCCATCTATATTCCAAACGAAAGAATAAAAATAATATTTTCAACATTGTTGTAAATGGGGCCCAAAATTACAAACTGTCGTTACCACGTCAAATAAGGTATCACATGAAAGAGATTTTTTAAATTCCAAAATAGTTTTTTGTATTTTTTTACAGCTCAGTTCAAGTTATAATTACTTATAAAAATATAAAATTTCCAAAAGGGGATCCCCTTATCTCCAAAGTTGCGTGTCAAAAAATCTGAATTAAATATGGTCTATAGAAGTTTACGTAAATATTACAGTAAAAATATAACAATCTCTCCAAATAGCACAGTTTCTAAAAATGGAATTTATTGCTTCTAAAAAGTAATATAGTAATATCGAAACCCTCGGTGCGCCTGTTCGGCTCGCACTTGACCAGTTTTTTTGTGGGGCTGTTGTACGTATAGTACTTATCTAGTCCCTGGTGGGGCTTGACAGCCCTAACGTGTAGACATTTACCGTTAAGTACGCAGTATTTGCAGAAAACATTGTTGACGTTGCGAATAATTGTGAAAGACTTCGCTTTTGATTTTTTTTATCCGCAATTACACATTTTAGAAAAAAATACCGGCAAAGTGCGTGTCGGGCCACGCGCAGGGTAGGGTTCTGTAGTTGCCTAAGGACACAGACAATATAATACTATACTAGTACAGATGCCTCACGTCATAGAACGAATTCGTGCCGAAAATTGTTCGGGCTATTTTTTCCATAAGGTATTTTCCTAGAATAAATTGATATCTGGATGTTAAAATTGAATTAATGTCATAGTTTACACCTTTACCTACCAACCTAGTAGTAACATTTAGTTTAATTATTAGAAACAAAAGGGCCAAATGAATTCGGGCTATTTACTCCGTCGAAAAAACCGTAGTACGGAATGGGACCCCATGCTAAGGAATAATTATTGTTAATTGTTTAACAATAATTATTCCTTAGCATTCGATTTTCACTTTCGAGCGGAGCGAGAAATGTATTGCATTCGTGAAAAAAAAAGTTTCTAATTTTCTCAAAAATGTCTTCCATATCACTTCATCATCATCATCATAACATCCCATGAAACGCCCACTACAGGACAGGGAGCTCCCTCCAGAGTTCTAGCTTTTGCTGGAAAATGTGAAGGGGAAGTACCATAGTCACCTCGCTTATTAGCGTTACGGCTGGCACCATGGACCGCGATTGTAGGTGACCGCAGTAAGTAAGATGTAATATTAAGTCTTTACCTATGAAATTGCCGTTTTGTATGGCGAATTTTAGGTAAACTCAATTTTCAGTACTAACATTTTTGCATTTTTCTTAGGAATTATAAATCCAATCTTTTTTATTTTTTTTAAGCATTACTGGGAAGACATTAAGCTAACAGAAGCTTAAATTTGATTTTCGAAAAATATTATCTGTAATAAAATATAACAAATCTAATCATGAAATCGGACGACAATTAAGACGAACAATTTTCGAACCTTAAATTTTATATATCAAACTAAAAATAAAAACTTTATTTTATGCGTAAATTAATAACCTTGAAGTCAACTTTCAAATATAAGACAAACGAAAAAAAATGCATTAGTATTATGGGAATTATGATCTCATTACTCTGTAAGAAAATTTCGGCAATTTCATAGTTAAAGACCTATTATATAAAGGAGGATGCTGCTGACCATCCTCCAGTTAACCCTTAGTCGCCTCTTACGAAACCCACGGGTATGTATGGATTGGTACTATTCTTTGCCGGCACCACACGGGACAGTCACTTATACATCATAAAATGCAAGTACCCTAAGCCTAGCGGCTAAAGGAAAGCCCTAAGCCTAGCGGCTAAATTTGTGTAAAGCTTTTTAATGGAATCCACCTAAATTTACTTCATTTATTTATTTATTTTGCCGTCCAAACATAAAAAAAATATGGAATTTCGGAAAAAAAAATAATAGTTTTTTTTTAATTTACGGCTTGCTATATATTCAGAATTTCATATTATACATGAATCCACCTAAAAATATTAGCTTTTTTGTATTATTTAACTTTTATAGCACGAAATTTGAATAAAGCTTATCTTCGCAACCAAAAATAGTAATAGATCCGTTTTGCTTTCTAATAATTTAAATAGTGCTATATAATCACATTTTTGGCAAATCCAACATAAATGTTTACAAAATCATTGTAAACCAGCGATTACAAAACACTTTTTTTTAATTTAGTATGGCATTTTTGTGAATATATATAAGAATCACTTACATTTAAAAAGGTTGAGTTTGGCTCAGTTTATTTCTATTATTTTACCTCGACTTTATTGGACCTTATATGTAAAAATAAGTGGAGATTTTATATTTTGAAATAAATTGATACTTTTAAATATATTTATGGTGGATTTTGATGCCTATATGTAAAGTATACGTTTATCTATGATATAAAGTATATAATTGTCTATTACTATTTTGGCCTTAGCTGTTATTCTAAAAATGGGTTTTTTATTGTCGCTTCTTTTTTTTCCCACCATGGCGCCACATTGTTTGTGAAGCGATGTAGTTTAGCTGACGTCATTAAGAGATTTTAATATCCAACAATGAATAAACGATTTTGATTTGATTTGATTTGAAAAAAATATTCCGCTTTAAATTTTAGGTGGATTCGTAAATATTGCGTCTTAACATCATATTTAAAGACGATATACACAAAAAGTAGCTATTAACATTTAATGTTTTGCAAAACCGTATTTTTACTGGAGTAAACAAAAAAATACAAATCCAAAATCAATTATTTTTCATCTCATTAATCAGATTACAGCATTTAAAAAAATAAAAATATTTTGACCATATCGCCTTCGCCACTTTGATGGTGAAGCAATGCAGTTTTACCGACGTCATTAAGATACTAACTAATATCGTATAAATCATTTATCTAAGCTATGAGTATCCTATACTATTAAACAAGCAATATTTGTAGTTTTTGTAATCGGTTTCTTGAAAACGGCTCTAACGATTTCGATGAAATTTTCGGAGGCGTTTTTCTAGCTGGGTCTCATGTCTAAGGAAAATCGTTTTCTCCGTGTTTTTACCCATTTTTTAAAATACCGCGTTTTAGACAGAAGACAGCACCATTTCCTGGTGGGTAGCATAGCTTTCTCACCCGATGATATATTTAAATTGAGGCGGTTATTATACAGTGAAGCTCGGTCGCCAAGGTAAGTACTTTTATTATAAATAAAACAAACAAATTTTGATTTAAATTCTTTTGTAAGCATTTAATTTTGATAACTAATCCAGCTCAACTCGTACTCAAGAGAAAAAGTACAAAGCGGCAAGAAATATTTAATAGTTCCTTCATGTTAATGAAAGCCGTATCCCACCAAAAACATAAATGTTAAAAAGGGGGCCAAGTTCCTATCGGCTAATTGCTTGCCTAAAAAAGGGTTGAAATCCGATCCAATGCCAAGTTTAGATGCACTTTAATATCGATCATAATCGTCTTCATCAGCAGCCTGATCCACTAGTAAACATTTGCCATTCCCAAGACTCGCCACCACATCCAGTCCTCCGCCTTCCGCATCCAGCCACTATCCGCCACCTTATTTACGTCAACGGTTCATCTGGCCGAAATTCACTTTACCATACACCCGACTTAAAATATGGTATAGCTGTGAAAATACGCAGGTACGTTGAAAATAATATCTAATTAGTATCTAATAATATCTAATAATAGGCAGTTCAAAAGTGGGTCGAAACGGTTCGTGTAAATAGTGCACGGCATGCGAGTGGCCTGTTGCGGGAACTTGGCCTGCGCACTGCCGTGCGCTTAGATTAACGTCGAGTTTTCTTTTGTTTCAGTTTTATAGTTTCGTTTCGGATTTGTTGGCTTAGTTCCAAATTTTCTTCAATTAAGTAGACGGTTAAAATTTTGATTGCTTTAGCAGTATTCTGTTTTTATGATGGTATCAGGTATCTAACCTAGGAGATTGGATAAGGGCGCTTAATATGTTTTTGCATCTCTCATATTCGGTAAGCAGGTCCTTATTGGGCTTGTAGGTGACCAATTAGCGCTCTTCTAGGGTAATAATGTAGCTAGAAAAGCCCTAGGGCGGTAAGTAATTAAATTTTGAAAGAGTGAAGTGTTTTTTTTTATTACTTACCGCCCTAGGGCTTTTCTAGCTACATTATTACCCTATAGCGCTAATTGGTCACCTACAATTTGGTGGTAATAAGGACCTACTTATCTCACAATCGAGATGTAAAGCAGAGTAGTTAGCTCGGGTGTAAGCATCAATTGCACCCTCAAACTATAGGCGCACGAGCGCAGCGAGGCCGCCTAAATATCTCGGGCTGCAATTGATGGCTTACAGCCCTTGACTACTAATCTACTATTAAAACAACCTATCTAATCTCTTCCTACAACTTTACAAGCATGACAATCCGTATTATTAATATTATTATGGTAGTGCTAGTTAATATATCTCATGCGGGTGTCGTAAGGTTGATGACAGACCACTTGAAGAATAATCAAAAATCATAGTTTCTTTTTTCATATGTTTGTATTTTGATTGATTTTGATATTGTCATTTCATTGTTTAAGTCACGCCAAAATAAAGTGTGTTAAAAAAGAAAAACTTGAAGCGAACCGGATCTAATCAGGTCTAAATGTCAGAAAAACTTAACTAAAGTGTAATTTTTGCGCCATAGCCCAGAAGTTTATAAGTAACAACATGGGAACATAAAAATTAAATTATTTTAAAAAAGAACTATAGTACATTGTATTAAAGGCAGTAAAATAATATTTTTAAGCCGAAGGGTTCCGTTTTTTATTTTGAGGTACGGAACCCTAAAAATTTTTGATTTCCCATAGAAACTCAATCAGCTGATAGCGCACTTTGTAGATATGGGAGGTCAAAACTTTTTACGTTTTTACCTATGTTCCTTAGGGAAAGTTGTTCAGTTTCATGGGCAGAATCACATCCTTCAGGGTTGATATACCCTCTCTGTAACACCTAATAGAATCTTGAACGTAGCAAGGGATTCAAAATGTCACCAAAGGTCAAAAACAATTTTACAGCCGCGTAACAATTACAACCAATCTCCCTCTATGAGAAAAGAAAAAGAGGCTCATCCATCATTAATTTTAAATATCAAATAATATTACAATGTTACCATGTGAAGAAATAATAATAATTAGAAAAATTATTATAAGTCAGTATTATTTCTAACAACTGAAAATAAGATCTAATAAGAGCTTTTGACAGGGAGCTTTTTTTTGCAATATACTAACGCAAGACAAGACTCGCGTATTTCTTTTTTATTAATCGATGGTGATGAATGGACTTTTTCGCAAACAAGGTGCGCATCCACAAATCTGTCGAGATTTTCGTTGCGCATTCGACAGTAGCTGATCAAAATTTCACCAAAATGAAAACTTTTTGTTCAGACTCCAGTAATTTGCTAACAGAACTGATGTAAGTCACTAAATAAAACAAAATGATTATCGGTATTCACCAAGTCCCTAAATCAAGTAAGTAAATCTGTACAATAAAGATATTATGGCTAACTATATAAAATTGTGATTTCGAAAAGTCCTTGTAATCAGCTGAAAATATCAAGGTCACATGTCAATCAGCTGATCGATGTGTAGTGCGTGCGGGAAGTAAAAGAATTTTCTTTCAGATTTTTCACAAATATAAAACTAATATTTATGTTAAATAATACTAATGTGAGATATAGTAATATAGTAATCAGATTATAATGTGAAGTTCTTTGTGCAGAAACGTGCCACAGGATTATGTAAAACCTAAGTGCTTGGTGGCATGAAAACTTAAATCGAATTATGTAACTCTTTCGACCTAGATCGTAAGTAGGTCTACAAATTATTTCAGGGTTTTCAGGAACTTAGTTAAGGTAATCCCTGACTAACCTCGATACATTGTGACACAAACGCATTACATAAACGTAGAAAATTTTTGGTAGAATATTTTCATGAATCATTTGTGTAATTTTAAAGTTTGTAGTGTCTAAATACTCGTACTTACATGGAATTTTATTATATAAACTTTAGTTGCTGCAATGTGTTTTGAAAATCACAAAAAACCTATCCTTTATTTGTTACAATAACTATCTAAATGTATAGTCCACAAAAAAAAGCATTGGCCACATCAAAAAGCTTAAAAACTCTTTAGACAAATTCTAATTTCAAAAAAAAAGCTAGAATAGAGAGATGGAAATTTAAAAACTTACAGTTCGATTTTCAAAGCCGGGTATTCCGTTCCGTTCGACCGTGCGGTAGCCACAACGCTTAGCTCAGCACTGCGGTAGTATCGACCCGGCGGCGTATAAAATAAACGAACAGCACGCAATGCTAGACATAAGTTCTTCAAGATTGTCCTAGTTTATACAACTAATAAATCAACCATTTACATATTATACCTTCTAAATAAACCTTTGTCACACTTTAATTTGGTATCCTACCTGTGCAGAAAAAACATTCCGTGAAAATCACAACTCTTGGGAGCGATACGAAAGAAGTTATCTGAAGCGGTTGGGTTTCTCCAGGGATTTAGATTATTTATTTTAGATTGTGTGAGAAACTTAGTTTTTTATTTTATGTATTCACTTGTTTTCACAATTTTCTTTTTGATTCTTCTTATATTTGTAAAATTGTCAGTACCTATAATGTTCATAAAAGTCTGTTTAATTTGTTAGTTCAACTTTTACACTTATACAAATATATCTTCAATTATAAAATCCTTATAAACAGTTTTTAAGATGGCCTATTATGCAATTATGAATCTATAATATGGGGTAATTATTTGGTGATCCCAAACCAGAGAAAACCTGTACTTAGGGTATCAGAGACTGACATACATACATAAATAATATTCGGACACCATGTTTACCCTGGGCGAAGATCGAACCCTCAACCTAAGGCGCAGAGGCAGTAGCACTACCAACCACATTGACTGGCCAGTCAACATGTATGGAACCTCGTAAAAAAAATTCTACACTAATCAGGCCTCAAAACCGAACCTTTATCTGCTAAAAAAAACCGTTCAAGTGCGAGTCGGACTCGTGCGTCGAAGGTTTCGATGTATCTATAGTATTTTAGAGGATTCCGTACCAGTAAGGCAAAAATACCCTCTTATAATTATGGACACGCAGTCACACAGAAGTGTATTAAATGTGCGCAAATCTGACACGCACTTGACCAGTTTTTAATATTAGTTGTTATTTTATAACTTACTCGTATGCCCTATGAACATACCAATTTTCAAGCTCGTAAGTTTACGTTATCGTATCGTATTTTTTACGATAGAGCTAAAACATATATCGCCTAAAAACTGATTTTATTACGATAACCCCCATTTATTATTTATTTTCATAATTTTTTTATATAGCGGCAACAGAAATACATAATCTGAGTAAATTTCAACCTTCTACCTAATACGGTTCATGAGATACAGGCTGACAAACAGACATCGGAAGCATATTATAGGGTCCCGTTTTTCACCCTTTGGGTACGGAACCCTAAAAAGTACTGTTAATTACAAATTGGTGTTCGGTTTTTAATTTGCATAAATAATAATTTAAGTTATATAAATTTATCGGTGCTTATTTTAAATTTGAAATTCTCCAATGATAGTCAAAAATTGGATCCCAGATCCCATATTGGTGTCAGGTTTTTATGGGTCTTATTTATAAATCCCTCTTAAGTCTGAGACTGCACTCAAGATTTATATTTTTTTTTCTTTTTAGGAGCCGGTTGTGTCCTTCTGCAGGGCAAAGGCCTCCCTTCTATCCTTCCACACATCCCGGTTTGAGCTATCGTCTGCCATTGACGAGCGTGTTCGTTCTCGCCATCATTTTCGAGGTCGATCATGACGTCCTCTGGCGTTTGTTTGTTTGCGTTTGTGTAAAATACATTTGGAGAGCAATCTCACACTTGAGAGGGATTTAACAATACGACCCTAAGTCCCTTAGGAAAAGTTGTTCAGTTTTATGGTCTAAGGCTTAAACTTTTTTCTGTACAACAATTTTTGTTTTGTGCGTTTACACTAAGCACTACACTAAAATTGTCGTACAGAAAAAGAAGGCCTGTATTTAAACACCTGTGTAAATATAGGAAAAACTGACCTTTCTCACTGTGCTATTCGTTGCACTCGCTGCGTTGCCCATCGCCACAACGATAGAAATAGCAATCAACATGCTGGAGCCGCCAAACTAAAGGTTGCGTGCCAAAATTTATTAGTAGGCCCATCGAAAAAAAAAACGTAGAGTATGCAAATTAGAAATTTCAATATACTGAGGATCTCGAAGATAAAATCGCTCCTCATTTAATTTAATATGCATGGCTGAATTGCTTCCCAGTCTCAAAACAAAAATTTAAGGCATAAAACAAAAGCAGTATTACATCTTACTCTTTTTATTTAACCAGACTGACACAAAACACATTTTTGACTCTACTGAAAAGTTCACCAAAAGTAGTTACTGTGTTTTGCCATGGGGCAGCCGAGAAGCAAACTACAATGCTCACAGATTATGTAAAAGAAGTAGCTCGATAGCAGATATAAACTCACTTAATTTAAAAAGCAGAATGGTAATTCACAGATCTTGTAGCTCTTTTAATACCAGGTTCCTGAATCTGTTAGGCGTTGTAAAGAATGTGTCAATATGCATAAATCTATCATTGTAGGTTGTTACTATCCGGCGCATAGGAGAACGCAATCCAGCATTAGTTTGACAGGGATATGTGAAAAATAGTTTGTGTGAATTAATTGAACGCTGAGGACGGACAGGGACGTCATACATTAGAGGGGAATTACCAAAGTCACCACGCTTGTAAGCGTTGCGGCTGGCGACCGCTGTTGTTCGTGACCGCAGTATATTAGTGATCAGTGATGATTTGACATAGAAATTTGGGGCATGTTGACAGATGTCATCCCATAGTGAAATAAATTAGCAAGATATCTATTCCGAGCGAAGCAAGGAGGTCCGAAATCTTTGGTATGTCTCATGTGTCGATAATTTCACTGCCTCCCTTACCCTTCGAACCGAACTACAGCAGTGCAGCACTGCTTCTTCACGGCATAAATAGGCAATGGGGTGGTACTTCCCCTGACGGACTTGCACAAAAGCCCTACCACTACTAAACAACTGTTAACTGATATACTAATTGTTCGTTACAAGTACAACTCGACCAAGCTAAGTTTGCACCTCGCCGGAATGCGGCGAATTAAATTATACCTATGTATAATATAATGTTAAAAACAATAAATGCAAAGTAAAATCTAACAAACACTTGTTTACTTTTTAAAGTCATACCGAATCCTTTTTTTGCAGACCGTACCAAAGCCTCAGTGTGACGTAATCGACACGAGGTCCAAACTTAGCTTGGTCGAGTTGTACGTTCTAGAAGCGTAACGCGCCAGAGAGCATATTGATTTCCGCTTTCTTAAGGAAGCTTGAAACTGCTGATCATGCCTCCAAGGACCAAAGTAATTTTAATATAGATCAATGAAACGGTTATAAACTGGGACAATGTTCATGGGCCTTATTCACACGTAGGGCAAGCTGTCAGAATAGAAATGATACGAACACGCAACTCATGTCAACTGAATGTAGGAATTCCATAATAAGTTACAGAAAATTTATATCATTAATTTTAATTAGAGTTTATTTCATTTTTAAAGGTACGTTGAAACATAAATGTAAGTACTTGGATGTACTTACAGAATATACATTGTAATTTTCATTGGTCCCGTGTTTACTCAAAAACAATTTTTTTAAGCATTTTTTTTTACTTTGTCAAAGTTGCTTGTTTTCATGAATAGAATCACTGGCCTTTAGGGGTGAAACCAATGTAAATCCACATTGTATAATAAATAGTAAATGCGCTAAAGAAAAATGTCGTATAGGATTTTAGAAGTTATTTTAATTAATATTGCACAAAACCTCACACAAAAGCTTCAGCAAAGAAAGACTCAGAAACGAATGATGTTTTGGCCTCTATATGTGGTGTGCCCGCCGTCGATCGCATTTACAGAGAGAGCTGCGAACGATCGCATTCACAAAACCAGGTAACCGACACAACGGGATGGTTAAATATTCAAGGCCTTACTGAAACTGGCAGATAAAGAACTCTTCGTACTGTCAAGAACAGGCCAAGTTTTATTCTTGCAGCATGACT
The DNA here is from genome assembly GCA_947532105.1 of Athrips mouffetella. NCBI lineage: Eukaryota > Metazoa > Arthropoda > Insecta > Lepidoptera > Gelechiidae > Athrips > Athrips mouffetella. The sequence continues at coordinate 21,897,705 of OX383963.1, forward strand.
CAAGCTCTAACCGTCTTGAATTAAGAACGGTTCAATGTCCAAGGTGTCAAGCTTGACATCCTATTCATTGTAAAAAGTGCTCAGCTGATTGCGGAGCAACATTTAAAACTCTGGCTGAATGGCAATAAAAAAAAACAGTAATTCGAACAGTGATACTTGTTGAGTTTAGGAGCCTAGTATATATATATATATATATACCTAATGGATGTACGATAGAAACGCTATAACGACGGGTACTAAGCTTATGGGGCGGAATGGGGCCTACTTAAAATATAGAGCGATACAAAACTGTACTTTGAACAGCTTATTCTTAAAGTAAGCCTTTGTACACTGCTGTTATTTGTTCCAAATAAATAAAATAAATGTACCACGCGTTTATGCTGAAGTTCTGTAGGGGGCAGTTAGTTCTGTCCTGCAGTGGATGTTTTATGAGAGGATGAGAGCCTCTTTGCAAAGAAACCCTTCTACAAGTGGGAGTCCAGACGCACTGCAGGATATCACCCACACTTGGTTCATATTCCATCTTATATAGTGAGCACAGCTAAGGAGTAGAAATCTCTGCCTGCGTCTGTGTTTCCGAGTTCATATAACCCGAATTTATTCAAGTCGCGAGTGAATAGGCTTCTTCTGGGCAAGCTCGTCCCATCGTCGACTTCCTCTATGCCCTAGAGACTGGATCGAGGTCAAGAGTAAGCCCATCAATCATAAATATAAACCGTTCCGTTTCAGGTAATAGTATCTGAGAGCAGTCTGTCTCGTCTCAATCACTCACATGGTTTGTATATCACTGTTTTGTAACAGACCTTAGAGCCACATTTAGGGATTAGGTTGGGTTGGGTGCACTGACCTCTATATATACAAATGTTGGGTGTATATTAGTACGCTTAAATAACTTTATCTATGGCAGGTAAATAAAATATCAAAATTAAAATATTAACTTACATGTATTTAAAAATTGAGCACTTGACTATTATGCTTAATCTAAGTACACAAGTTAACGTTAATTAATAACAAATAACATGGTTATTTACGAAACATTCAAAAATATACAAAATAGTCACACATTAAGGCAAATTTTAAGGACTTGGTACCAAAAATTGTAAACCAATTAAGACTTTTAGTGTAGCGACATATGTGCGGAAATCCTGCGTCGGAAAGATCCGCGATGAAACTTTTCGTCAAGTCTGAACTTACCACAAGATCTTGTCACATGATCATCATCATAACAATCCAAAATACGTCCACTAAAAGACAGGGAGCTCCCTCCAGAACTCTAGCAAAAACAATGTACATTGGAGGGGAATTACCAACCTACCATAGTCTCCACCCTTGTAAGCGTTGCGGCTGGCGACCGCTGTTATGGTGACCGCAGTATCTAAGATGGTACGATATACAGAAAGATGCTGCTGCCCATCCTCCGGTTCATAAACCCTTATTCGCCTCTTACGACACCCACGGGTCGAGATGGGTTGGTACTATTCTTTGCCGGCACCACACGGGTCAAAGAAGCTCTGCTCCCTTAAGAATCACGCGTGACATTAAAATTTGCTTGTGATTGCGGTTCAGACACAGAATTTCCACATTTGAGGTCAATAATACAGACATATATGTTATCACGACTATAATGATTCCATTATTGGCCCCAAAGTTGCCTGAGTGGAACATTGTATCAATTGCTTGAGTGGTTGCTGAGGTATACCTACAGGTGTGACAGACGGACAGACGAAGTCGCACCATAAGGGTAGCGTTTTTTACGGTTCGGAACCCTAAAAAGGTGAGACCAAAAAAAGTGAGGCGGACCATGAACTGATATCATACCTGAATGAAATACTCACAACACTAACAATACTAACACGTTTAGGGCGTGTGCAAACAAGAGGCTTAAATTCGTGGCGATCGTTTGCACAAGGCCTTATTCATTCATGCTATTTCAACAAAGGAAACATTAATATTTTTCACATATATAACTCTTCTCCACGAGCGGAGGTTTATCTGTCAAGAATTTGCAAATTGTTTTACACCTTACAGTAATTTTTCATGACTGTTAATGTCACCATTACTAATTGGAGAACTGCTACTATTATTTCCATTTTTGTAGCCGTTCTTATGTCTTTTACTTTTCTCTTTTGTTTTGCCGTTTTCTTTGTTTTTAAGTTTACTTTCTGGAATGTCAGTTTGCGCTTTGGGTTTCCTTATGTAAGTCTTGATGTAGAAGTCTATGAAAAGGATGAGCATAAAGAAGTTCTGGGGCAAGAAGACCGCGGAGACCCATCGGGGGTAGCCGCAGTCAGGTCTTGGGACGATGAGAAGCATGTGGATAACGCACCATAAGAATTGAAGCTGGAATAAAAAAACAATGTAAATCTTAATGAAAATGTAAATCAGCCAGTAGTGAATTTGGGACTTCGTTGACTAAAATTATTCTCTTGTAAAAATAAGATTTTTTTTCTTTAAGGAAAATTTTTGTTACGTGTTCGGTAATAAAAGTGTTTCCATTACTGAAGTGTATTTGTGCAATTTTTGATTAAATCTTACTTTAGGCATGCCGTATGCAATGCAAATGTGGTGAGCTAGCTTAATAAAGTTCTAGTTCTTCTAAAATGCAGACCAACTATTTTAAATACAGTAGATAATATCATAAACGAACAATAAGGAGGACTGACCATCCCCTTTTAGAAATCGTAACCCGGAAAATAAATAGATGGCGTATATAAAGAGTCTGGGAAGTTATAATGATTTATCGAGTATTCTGCTAAAAAAATAAACCGAGACCTGTGTTAGCGTTTCTTTACATTGAAACTATGTTGAAATTTTGAATGATTTTTTGGCAGAATACTCGGTAGACCATTATTAATTTCAAGATTATTTGAAAGCGCCATCTAGTTTCTATGAGTTTTATGCCTTTCCGGGTTTTGTTTTCTAGTATGGGGATTGTCAGTCTTATTTATTCGTCCATGATAATATAGTAAGCTGCCGTTATTCATAATCTAAGGATAATATTAACTTGGCACCAAGTAGCATTTGCGCTCACCGCGTGGCAAAATTTTGGGCCACCAATATTTAGGATTATAAACATATTCACAATTTTCTTTTTCTCTTTTGATTTTTATGGTTCAATAGGTCGCTACAGACAGACTGCAAATAAATCTGTTGTACGGTCACTACGAGTAGCTTGTCAGTAGAAACATTTGCAACTCTAATACCATTCCATAAAGTCCAAAATGTTTATACCGACGTGCTGTTGAGACTTAAATCACACCTTCCCTAATTCAGAAACCAATTCGGCTTACATTGCTCGTTGAAGTAAGGATATTGCAATTAACATAACCAAGCCTCCCAGCAATGTATGTCGAATTAGTGAGTTCAGTTAGGTGTGATCGTGGCTTTAACACTTACTATCTGCAACTGTGTGATGTACTTCTTCCATTGAGAATTCTTCACGCTGGGCATGGCGACGGTAAGAAGGTAGTATGAGTACATAATCACGTGGACGAATGCATTGATCACGCCGATGAAAGTCCCGTGGCCACCTTGAAATGAAGAAAAGTATGTAAAGTAAGAAACAGGGTTCTGCATGAAACCGGGCGGGTCAATTTTCAGCCATGCATTTTCACACAATCATAAGGTCAAATTTAGAGGCAAGAAAGTAGAATCTTGGCGCACTGACTGATGACTATTTAGTGCTCAGTGGTCTATATATTTCCTAAATTAAATAAATATAGGTTTGTAGCTGAAAAGAAGTCGTTTGTTGAATTCCCTGACTTTGTCTATCGAGTGTTAATTTAGAGATTGATTTTAGGATTAATTCCTGTTTGGTTGTGGCGAGAAATAAACTTATATTTTTATTTTATTTTTTTATTAATAGTAGATTGTTTACCAAGGGAGCAAATAAATATTTTAAGAGCGGGAGTATTTTTTTGAAGCCAGAGCGGAGCGAAAACTGGAATTTTGGAGGGAGTTCCCTGTCCTGTAGTGGACGTTTCATGGGGTGTCATGATGAAAATGGTTACAAATGGGAAAAAGTGTGGTAGAGGAGGATTTTTCACGTGATAATCAGGGCGACTAAGAGATGTCTCAGTAGTTGGGGCTTTATGAGAGGATCACGAAAAACTATATAAGAAGTTCCAGACCGGAGCCCGGTGTTCAGGAGGCCATTGTCTGGAAATGATAAGGAACAAAAAAACCTGATCTTCAGCAAAACCAATTCTCATGCCAAAAGATGGACGCTGATGAGTAGTGATATAAAATCTTTGACCAGACACTGGTTTGCCCAAAATCTGAAGACTGTTGGCAAACCAGACCATCAAATGGTTTTCTTTTGAGTTCCTGATAAAATTTAACGCGATAATCAAGGCGAAAAAGAGATGTCTCAATAGAAGATACTTTATGAGAGGATCACGAAAAACTATGTAAGAAGTTCTAGTCCGGAGCCTGGTGTTCAGGAGGCCATTGTCTGGAAATGAAAAGGAACAAAAAAACCTGATCTTCAGCAAAAACAATTGTCATGCCAAAAGATGGGGACTGATGAGTAGTGATGGAGTGATAAAGCATCTTCTATTGAGACATCTCTTTTTCGCCTTGATCATCGCGTTAAATTTTATCAGGTACTCAATAGAAAACCATTTAATGGCCTGGTTTGCCAACAGTCTTCAGATTTTTGGCAAACCAGTGTCTGGTCAAAGTTTTTATATTACTACTCATCAGCCCCCATCTTTTGGCATGAGAATTGTTTTTGCTGAAGATCAGGCTTTTTTGTTCCTTTTCATTTCCAGACAATGGCCTCCTGAACACCGGGCTCCGGTCTGGAACTTCTTATATAGTTTTTCGTGATCCTCTCATAAAGCCCCATCTACTGAGACATCTCTTAGCCACCCGGATTATCACGTGAAAAATCCTTCTCGGCTCCTCTACGGTCATTTTAGAATTTTTTTCTTGAGTTATACAAATTAAATTAAAACTTTAGCTCAACTACATCACTTCTCATATCTTGTTTGATTTAATGTAAAAAGTGGTTAAGAAGTTATTTATTCTTAAGTTCATTCGGGATTCCCTTAAGAGGTTTCACCCATTTGATAGCGTCGTCATTTAGTTTAGTTTATTTATTAATCACATATTGAAACTTCGTGTCATTCTTTTATCATTGTCATTCAATATTCTTTCACAATATGTTAAGGGTGAACAGGTGTAACAGTGTAAGTATGTGCCACAAAGATTGATGATAATCCCACATGTTTTAGTCGCTAATGTCAATCCCACTTATTTTTATTTCATTCGACTAGCGTTTAGCCACGTAGTCAGAGCCCTGGTCAAGTTGACAAAAAATGCTCTTCAGGCATCCTCTATTACAACTGAAATAGCAAATATCAAATACAACCTAAGTAACCTACAACTCGTTAGAGGATTCAGAAAAACCTAGTTCGCTTGAAGCTATGCTGCAGCAGTGGCATTGTACCTAACCGCTGCATAACCCTCAATTCTTTACAGAATACTTATTTAATGACATGCAGACTACAATGCAAATAATTTTGGATCGTGCTATGGCAGCGTAAAAGAAACGGCAAGAAACCACTGCAGCACAGTGTTTCTTCTGTTTCGCTGGAATATCAGAGCACTATATCTCTTTGTAATTGATATCATCATCTAATCTGTAATAAGCTTTTTTACATAACGGTTGTTTTCCACATTCTTTAAACTTTCTCTCAGATAATTGCACTAAGACTAAGGCTGACCGTCACCACGAAGCTTCTATAAAATTATATTTCCTTTAAATCTGTTGTTGTCACTTTCTATGTCAACAAAACAGAAAGTATCATTAATTTTAAAGACCATTCGTAAAACTGACGGTAAGTATCCTTTAAACACAAACCTCAATGAATTTTTCAGTTTTAAGTATTCAGCGAATGACATTGAGTAAGTGCTTGATGGATGATAATATGAAGTTCAAAGTAAAAAAAAACATATGAATAATAAAGTAGGTGTGCCTTGGAGAACTTAATTATGTTAGCTATTTGTTTTGAAAGTTTCACCATATAATTTGCCATATATTACTACCTTAAAGATAAAATTATACCTCTTTGACATTATAATTCTATTCAATTTATGATTTTTCGTAAATAGTTCAAAAGGATTTGGAAACTCGAAGAGAAAATAGAAAAGCATACATAAAACGATTTGGTCTTTGGTTTTTCACAGGCGCTATATTCGATAGACATTACAAAATCGCTGTGTTTACTTTACAAAACTATATTTTTACTCATTAATGATGTTCACATACTATTACAAACTACGTTATATATAAGGCTAGCTATGAAACTGAACAACGTCTGTCAAGGCAAAATATAATTCGACCTCACATTCAACATGCCCTATCATCATGTCCCTCAACACAGAATCCTCAGAGAAAAAAACTGCATAAAAACTTATTTTGACGATGCCAAAAAATAGTCATAAATAGTCACTATAAGGAAAAAAATAGTCGCGTTACAATTCTAGAGTTATAGCTATGGTTTGCTGAGGCTTATGGGCATAGGCTATATACACAATCCTCAGTTCTGATGCAAGCAAACCGTGGGGACTATGGACTTGGTCTTTATTTTAAAAAATAGTCATGAAATAGTCGTGTTGACTTCCAAATACTCAAAAATAGTCGTTCAAGGATTTCAGAGTTACAGGGGTAGCTTGCTGAGGATTCTGTGCATAGCATTTCATGGACGCAGATTCGAGCAGAACGTTTATGTTTTTCTGTTTGATACTGATGTCAAAAAATAGTCAACAAATAGTCGTCTCAAACCATAATCACTTTGGTCTGGTTTACCTTGTAGAAGTATGTTAAAAATGCATGTTAACTTCGCCATACATTTTTCAACTCAAGTACAGTCGTGTTCAAAATGCATATCATCTTTGATGGTAACTATTTAGTTACTTTTTTTTATGTATTTGGAACCCAATATAATTAATTCTGTAATAAAAAGCAAAGTTTATTTGTTTTCATGTTAAATAATATAGCTTAATAAACTACAATAATTGGTTTTAAACTAAAATAATAAAAAAATCTTGTTTATGAATATATTCAGTACCTACAGATTATTTTTAAGTTAGTTTTTTGTATAAATCACAGTCTTCGTACTTATGTCCGTTAAATGGTTAAATGAGTAATACAGGGTGATAATTTTATTGCTTGCCATAGCTTAGGGGGTGTTTCAGTAACGATAAAGGAACACAAAAAAAAATCTACTTTTAAAAAATTCTGAAAATTTTAAAATTAGCCCTACGCAGAGGGCAATAACCCGCAGCGCAATGGCCCGACCGAGGCTGCGCTTTTAACGAGCTGCTGTTAGTTTTAGAATTTACATTCAATTTTTAAGTAGGATTATTGAAAAAATGGAAATCCTAATTTGGAATAACGCGTTGTGTATTTACTGCTTCCATAGGCTGTAGTGCAAGTTAACTTTACATTTCATATAATTACCGTAGAACACGGCAATTGTCGTTGTAATAGCAACACTGTAGGGCACTTTAATACGCGCCGGCGGCGGCGGCGAGCGCTAGCTCGGTCACACAATTCGGTCGAGCCGAACGCCGCCATGCTATTGGTTAAACATATCTCGTCTCAGAATATTGGTGCTTTTTCTATTATACGACCCACGTTAAACATTTCCAACTCTGTTACTATGCCATTAAGTAACTGATTTGTATTATTCTACTGATGTTCTATTGAATAAAAGAAACACATATTCAGCGACATTTTAATTTTTAATGAATAGTTAAATGCGTAGGCAAACAACATTGATCAATCAAGAAATTAGTAAAGTTAGTATAGTTAATTTAGTAATATTTGCGATTGCGAACCTTCCAATTATTATTAAAGTATATTTATTTACTGAATGCATCTGGGTTTAAGCCCGATATTCTAGTTTTACCTTTCCTTAAACGTGGAACCTACATTATAAGTTTTTAGACCAAAAGGTTGGGGCTGTGCACTGATATATCAGTCGGTTTATCCTCTTATTTACCTAATAAAAATAGATAACACTAAAATAGGGTCTGCAACAATATATAAAAATAAAAGCCTCTAACAATATCAAATCAAATCAAATCAAATCAAAATCGTTTATTCATTGTTGGATATTAAAATCTCTTAATGACGTCAGCTAAACTACATCGCTTCACAAACAATGTGGCGCCATTGTGGGAAAAAAAAGAAGCGACAATAAAAACCCACGCGCTCTTTTAAATATGTTTGAATGTACAAGGTTGATATACAACATACATAGGTCAGTTTTAATTTTGAATTAGCCTGTTAGAACCGTAGTCTAATCCCATGGATTTTTCTCTTCTAGATAATCTGATATTTTATAATAACCCTTCTTACATAATTTCTGCTTGATTACAGTTTTGAATTTATCTAACGGTAAACTTTCAATATCAGTGGGTACCTTATTATAGAAGCGTATACATTGACCTTTATATGTTTTACTAATTTTGTGAATACGGCTGACATGAGAAGCAAGTTGATTCTTGTTTCTTATGTTGACACTGTGCCTGTCACAATTTTTATCAAAAATATGTATATTCCGTTTAGCATATATTAAATTCTCATAAATGTATTGCGACACAAAAGTCAAAATGTTGATTTCTTTAAATTTATTTCGAAGAGATTCTATAGGCTTCATTTTATAAATTGCACGAACAGCTCGCTTTTGTAGTAAAAAAATGCTGTTTGCATCCGCAGCATGACCCCATAACAAAAGGCAATATGACATGAGACTATGGAAATAACTGAAGTAGACTAACCTCGCGGTGTCTACATCCGTCAGAGCTCTTATTCTTTTCACTACGTATGCTGCAGAACTAAGTCTGTTCGACAATTTATTAATATGTGGTCCCCATTGTAATTTGTTGTCTAAGGTAATACCTAGGAACACAGCTGATTCCACAAGACTCAATTTATCGTTTTTCACTAATAGGCTTGTAGCAGTTGGCTTTACATTAGGCAAAACAAATTTAACACACTTAGTTTTCTTTTCGTTAAGTAAAAGATTATTTACGGTGAACCACTCAACTACATTAGAGATTGTACTATTTACGTCGTCAAAATTTGATTGTTGTCTTTTGACTTTAAAAATCAAAGACGTATCATCTGCAAATAGTACTATCTCATTCTTGTCCTTTACAAGGTTTGGCAAATCGTTAATGTAGACAATGAACAGGAATGGTCCCAGGATTGAGCCTTGTGGAACGCCCATACAAATTTTTGATCCTAGTGACCTTTTCCCATTTACATCAACCTTCTGGATCCTTTCACTTAGATACGACTCCAGAAGGCTTAGAGCCTGGTCTCTAATTCCGTAATGGTGTTATTTCCTGATAAGAATATTATGATGTACACAATCGAAAGCCTTGGACAAGTCACAGAAAACGCCAATGGCATCACTTGACTCCTCCCAGGCGTCAAATATACTTTGAATAAGCTCAACACCTGCATCGACTGTTGAGCGACCCCTGGTAAAACCGAACTGTTTTAGGTTCATCAAGTTGTTGCGATAAAAGTGGCTCTGAACCTGATTTAAAATTATCTTTTCAAATATCTTACTAAGAGTTGGTAGAACAGAAATAGGTCTAAAATTAGTGGGGTCTGATTTACTACCAGCTTTAAACAACGGAATAATTTTACTATGTTTCATCAAATCAGGAAAAACACCATCATCTACACATTTATTAAAAATACTAGATAAGTATGGTGCAATGCTTTCTATAACGGCACTAATAATTTTAACTGACAGGCCATCTATATCGGCGGTCTTTTTCATTTTAAGTGATTTAAAGGCTTTAATTATAACGAAAGCATTGACGTAACTGAATTTAAAATCTACATTGCAAACATCTACGTGTCGTTCGAGATAAGATTTGGCAAGAGTGGGAGATGAGTTCAAGGTTTTGGTAGTTGAAACTGGAATATCCGTAAAGAAGTTTTCAAAAGCTTCAGCAACTTCTATATCTGTACTTATGATCTGATCATCAATCTTAAGCTGGAAGTCATTCCGAGGAGCTTTAGATCTTCCAGTTTCACTATTTATAGTTTCCCAAGTCGTTTTCGTAATGTTGGAACTATTTTTGATTTTATTTTTAATGAAATTTGATTTGGCTGCAGCACAAACCTGTTTGAATGTTTTTGAATAATCCTTTACAAATTGCGCAAATGCATCACTATTGTTATATGTTCTTTCCTCGTAAATTTCATATAACCTTAGCCTGCTTCTGTGTATTCCCACTGTGGCCCAATCACTAAACATTAGATTCTCATTTACAGTAATTTTCTTTTCCTTGAAAATTGCATCGTACTCACTTTTAGTTAAAGTAAATAGAGACTCATACAATTTATTTGGATTATCACAATATGGTAAGTTTGGCAGTTTTTCTTCAACACTACTTTTGTAGCGGATAAGTCTACCTTCATTGATAGGTACGCACGTGATATCCTTTTTCAATGCTTTTTTAGTCGTGACTTTGAAAACTGCCAACTGGCCAGAATGATCAGAGCCCAACTTATTGATAATTGATTTATCTACTGGTTCTAAATTCGTAAAAATGTTATCAATACAAGTAGATGAGGACGCTGATATTCTGGTGGGCACCAAAAAAAGATTCACAAGATTGTAGCATAGGAACAAAGATTTCAATCTATTGCACACACTGGATTCTTGTAAAATGTTGACATTAAAGTCTCCACATACTATAATACCTTTGTTGCTGTTACTAACTTTAATTAAAGCTTCATCCATTGTTTTTTCGAACATATCAAATGATGAAGCTGGAGGTCTGTATACGCTTATAACAATAAGGTGCTCAAATTCTACACAGGCCAGTTCAATAGTTCGCTCAACAGACAGGCACACAACATCTGTACGTTCCTTACACTTTAGCAACTTATTGGCAAGTATTAAGGAGCCACCGCGTATCGCATTGTCTCTGCTGAATCTCTATCTCTATCAAAATAATTTTTTTTTGACAACTTGAAATCAATATCAAATAATTTTGTGTACGCGTTGTACAGTACAAAGGAAAAATGTATGGCGAAGTTAACATGCATTTTTAACATACTTCTACTAGGTAAACCAGACCGAAGTTATTATGGTTTGAGACGACTATTTGTTGACTATTTTTTGACATCAGTATCAAATAGAAAAACCTAACCGTTCTGCAGGAATCTGCGTCCGTGAAATGCTATGCACAGAATCCTCAGCAAGCTACCCCTGTGACTCTGAAATCCTTGAACGACTATTTTTGAGAATTTGGAAGTCAAGACGACTATTTCATGACTATTTTTTAAAATAAAAACCAAGTCGATATTCCCCACGGTTTGCTTGCATCAGAACTGAGGATTCTGTATATAGCCTATGCCCATAATCCTCAGCAAACCATAGCTATAACTCTAGAATTGTAACGCGACTATTTTTTTCCTTATGGTGACTATTTATGACTATTTCATGACTATTTTTTGGCATCGTCAAAATAAGTTTTTATGCAGTTTTTTTCTCTGAGGATTCTGTGTTGAGGGACATCTATCATCGAAGAGTGTTCTTGTTTTTGTTTATAGGAATGTAGATAATTCATAGTTATAGGGAAAAGTTTGTTTAGTTTTTGACAGATCAACCAAAGTCAGGAGTCGAACCTGCATCTGTAGAATTATCTAAACGCAGAGAGAGTCATCATCATATGGTGTGGGTTGCAAGGTCGATGACCGACCTCACAAACCAAAGTGTCATAGCTGTTGAGTCGCCAAAGGCCTTTGAGATGGCTCATTAACGACTACATCCGTAAATAGTAGTCGGGACCAACGGATTAGGGTGCCTTCCGAAGCACAGAATCTTATTACTTTTCGGATAATCAGGTGTCCCCACTGGGAATTGAACCCAGAACCCCCGGATCGAGAGCCGAGCCCTCTAACCACTAGCCCTCTAACCGGAGGCTGTTCAGAGGCAACTCAGAGAGTAACATACTTCCTTGTTTATGAGGGTGAAGGAAAAATGTTTGTCGATTGAAATGTTTTTATTCACAAGTTTATTAAGAAAGTTCTTATGCGACCTTTTTGTGGGTAGACAGATAAAACTTTGGGGGAGGTATTTATGTAAGGCGACATGACGTCACGTCAGATGCAGGCAGTTACTCTATATTCTCCTGCTATTTTCTACAACCTGGGTAGGTTGTAAGAGAGTCGAACGCAAACTGTTAGCCCTAATTGCTGTCACAACTTCGTTGTTTAGTGTAGGCAACGAAGCAGTTGACCCCAACATGAATTTCTCAGGCAGATTTTGACAGGATGATAAAGAATCATGAATTAAATATATTCAAAAAATAAAATAAAAAAATTAGAAACATTTTTTTATACATTTTTTCTAATTTTTGTATGGAAAGATTAAAAGTACCGATTTTTTTTGGATTTTTTTTAAGGTTTGTCTCATGTAGTGTAATACCCCAGCAAAATTTCATCGACTGAGGATTTAATGCGGGGGTCTTCATACAACGATCCGCTTCGTTGCCTAGACTAGTTGGGGAGCGGAAGGCTCTACTCAGGACTCTGTTCAACAACGCACCTGGATAATAAGTAATCGCTCCCCAAATTAGCATCACCATCCCAGTGTGGTGGTAGACGTGTAGGAACGAAACCTGGTTGAACTTCTTACGAAGAATGAAGAACACCTGCAATGAGAATTGTTCAACACAAAACTGAGTCACACATAGAACAGATTTCACTAGAGTAGGTAGTGTTGTAAAAGAAAAATTGTTCAAAAACTAGAACACTACGACTGGCAAATCTTGCTTTAAAAACTATGAAACAAGAAAATATTTTCATCTGAAGTTGTTTGTATAAACTATGGTATTTAATAAATATTCATAGTGATGTTCAGATAATTGCCGTGGTCCAGCCGTGGTCATATTACTATGCCATTTTGCGTTAAAGCCTTTGATCGCTTTTTAGGTGGCATAATAATAATGACCACGGATATTATCTGAATATCACTATTTACTTTTCAAGTTGTGCTGAAAAATGACAAAAATAATACCATTCCCCCCACCCCTTATCTCCCAAGTTTGCGAAGGAAAAAAATCTGCATTAATAACAGTCGATAGAAGTTTTTGTAAATATTACACGAAAAATGATACAATATTTCCATGTTGCACAGATTTTTAGAAATCTACAAAAAAATGACTTTATTGCTTCCAGAAATACTATACGGACGACTCGCAATTGACCGGTTTTTTTTAAAGCGATTCAGTATATTACTAAAAGAAAATTTGCGTATTTTACTCATTTTGCGTATCCTACTTCTTCTCGTTCTCGAAATCAGCCCTAACGATTTCGAGCAAATTTACCAAAAAAATTTTTGGTTGCGAAAAATCGATCTAGCTAGGTCACTTGTCTGGGAAATTCGTTTCTTTTTTTCGTTTTTTTTATTATTTTTGCGAGTTTTAGTGCGCATAGCTTCCTCATGTAAAGGTATTATGTAATATTAATTGTTATTAATACTTTTATTATGATTTACGTTTTAAGACTTTATAAGGGCTAATTTAAATTTTTACAACCCCGAAAAATCACCCGGTGCAGAATTTCTGTTTATAAACTGGTATTTCTACTCCATACTAGATGGCACTTAAGCATTTCTTGAAAATAACGCGTTTTAGAAAACGGGTGGGATTATAAGATGATCAGTTCCATTTTAGTAAAATTACATTGTTTTGTTAGAATTTAAGCTAGGTCGTCCAGGTACTTGAACATTATATGCTCTGGAGGGCTCGCGACTTTTTTGAGTAGATGTCGCTTCGAGTTAAGTTTACGACCCGAGTTAGTTTTAGGACTCCGGTTTGGTTTTCGAGTCGAGTTATTTTTAAACTTAAATCAGTGCTCCGATGACTCGTGCTCGAATCGAACTTAGTGTTAGCAACACACATGCAGATATTCCGACGCGGTTAGTTCCGCTACTGAAAAATCCGTCAAGGGTGACATCTACAGAAATTCCATCAGGTATGTTATAGGTAACCCGAAAACAATGCGAGCGTAATGAGCGGATCGGCGTCGGAATTTCCCGTAGGTATACTGCGTGCAAAATAACTCTGTCTGTGACCGTTAATGCGCAGAAGTTAAAAAAATTAGTCGCGGGGGTGAGCGCGGCTCCCCCCAGGGGACGAGCGAATCGTTCATTGGCTCTCCGCCTGTCACCCATGCGCGGAAAATAACCGCTATAGACAGACTTGTTCTGAACGCGCTGTAAGTCGATACCCTTATTTTTACTCGTTACAAAACTTGGCTACAAAATGACATTACACCTTTTAGTAATTAAACATTTTAGTTGCTCATTGTTTTTAAATCGAGATTATAATTTAAATTTTAAATGCCCGTACGTAGGTCGATGGTAGATATTGCGTTCGTATCAAATCAACTACATACATTGTTATTAAAATGTTGTTAAACTAGGACTTTTCCTTACCGTGTCCAGAAGGTCGATGACTTTGAGGGAAAAGTAGAAATTGACCAATTCAGCAACTTTTAAGGCCTTTTTTGTAGTTGAAAAGTCAACTGGTTCGCATATCCACTTGTAATCCCAGCCCCACGCGTACCACAAAGACTGAAAAAGAGAAATATATAATTCATTTTAATGTTTTCAGCGGATTCGCATATTTAGGTGTAAGGTATGATTAAGATTTTTTTTGTGCTAACTCACTGAAACCAGGTGTTTTGACTGTAAGGTGCTTTTGATTTTTGATGAATGAGACCAACTGCAATCGCAAAAAAAGTCAGCGGTTTCGCATACTTTGGTCATGCTTTGGTTGAATAACGTGTTGAAATTTTATGAAACAGCTCATCTTTAGGGTTCTGGAAAGGTGTGATAATACTGAAGGGTGTCAATCTGCCCATGAAACTGAACAACTTTTCCCAAGGAACATAGGTTCGAAATACGAAAAACCTATTTTGACCTCCCAAAATGCGCTACCAGCTGATGTAGTTCCTAGCAAAAATTGATTTTCGTATTTCGACCTAGGTCCCGTGGAACAGGTTGTTCAGTTTCATGATCTGATAAACATGCTAAACTATGTTCGCTAGTAGTTCCAGAAGATGGAGATTATTGTTCATTCAAGTCGCGAGTGAATAGGCTTCTTCTGGGCAAGCTCGTTCCATCGTCGACCTCATCTCTGTCTTCCAGACTAGATCGAGGTCAAGAGTAAGCACATTTATAATAAAAAAAAAATTGAGGAGAGAGTGTGATTGCAAGTTAAATGACATGCGTTTGACTCTCCTTATTTTGGACTCAGTTTAGTATGCAGCTCATAAATCTACCCTAAAGAGACTTGGGTAGACATATGAGAAAACCTTCTAGTTGACTTATACATGTTGTAGGTACGCACGGCAGCAAGCACGTAGAAACAGAACCAGTACAAGCTTGACTAGCGCTACGCTATTAACCTCACTGATCCCATCATACAAAAAATTCGCAATAATCTATGCAATTAAAAAGAGGGTTGCGAATTTTTACGGTCGTATAATATGGCCTTGAACCCCGGCCGCCATTGACCGACTCAATTCGGTCGGATGTTGCCACGTGACCAAGATTTTCAAAAATTTTGAACTTTGGCGCGTCATCCGTCCGATTGCCGCCAACTTTAATCTATGGTTTATACGTCATTCGAAAGGTAATTTAAATAGGTCATTACTCCCTATACACACCAAACCAAAATAAACCATAGCTTCGACGCAATAAGGCAGAATATAAAGCGCGGGAACTCGATCCTCTTCTGTATCCTTCGGGTTACACCGGGGCTCTACAGGTTGCCCAAAACGAGAGACCCAATCAAGGTCAAAGTGTTTCCACCAACGAGCGGACGTGTGTACAATAACTGCCTTACTTTGAGGACAAGCAAACAATAAATTCTAGCTCATGTTTCATTAGGAAATTTAAACAGATTTATGTAGTAAGCAATATAGGTACATAAATTACACTAGAGTTAAAATAATAACCCAAGTTTTAGTCAATTTTGAAGTCATTATCATCATCATCATCATGACATCCCATGAAACGTCTACTACAGGACAGGGAACTCTCTCTAAAGTTCCAGCTATTGCTGAAACAATGTGGAGGGGAAATACTATAGTCACTACTCTTGTTAGCGTTACGGCTGCCACCGTGGACCGCGGTTGTTCGTGAGCGCAGAATGAAAGGCATTATCATCATCATCATCATGACATCCCATGAAACGTCTACTACAGGACAGGGAACTCCCTCAAAAGTTCCAGCTATTGCTGAAACAATGTGGAGGGGGAAATACTATAGTCACTACTCTTGTTAGCGTTACGGCTGCCACCGTGGACCGCGGTTGTTCGTGAGCGCAGAATGAAAGGCATTATCATCATCATCATCATGACATCCCATGAAACGTCTACTACAGGACAGGGAACTCCCTCAAAAGTTCCAGCTATTGCTGAAACAATGTGGAGGGGGAAATACTATAGTCACTACTCTTGTTAGCGTTACGGCTGCCACCGTGGACCGCGGTTGTTCGTGAGCGCAGAATGAAAGGCATTATCATCATCATCATCATGACATCCCATGAAACGTCTACTACAGGACAGGGAACTCCCTCAAAAGTTCCAGCTATTGCTGAAACAATGTGGAGGGGGAAATACTATAGTCACTACTCTTGTTAGCGTTACGGCTGCCACCGTGGACCGCGGTTGTTCGTGAGCGCAGAATGAAAGGCATTATCATCATCATCATCATGACATCCCATGAAACGTCTACTACAGGACAGGGAACTCCCTCCAAAGTTCCAGCTATTGCTGAAACAATGTGGAGGGGAAATACTATAGTCACTACGCTTGTTAGCGTTACGGCTGCCACCGTGGACCGCGGTTGTTCGTGACCGCAGAATGTAAGATGAGACCATACTTAGAAGGATACTGCTGCCCATCCTCTGGTTCATTAACCCTTAGTCGCTTATTACGGCACCCACGGGTAGAGATGGGTTGGTACTGTAAATTTTGAAGTACTTAATGATAATGATTTTTAAGCGTCCGCGGTACTTACGCGGAAGACGCAGGTTCGAATCCTGCCTGTGGTTATGAAATTTTGCGATTTTCTACTTTGTATACTTAATGATATTTATTTCACCGCAGTAATAGTAATTAATGAAATTGTAAATAAATAACCTTGGATTGTTGGGTATTAAGTGAAGCGACACACCTGCGCAATGAGCGGAACTCTTCGCGTCGGATAGATCCGCACGTGTGTCGTTACACTAAGAAGAATTTATGCCAATAACCGAGTTACCTATAGCATAACAATGTTCGATGACCTGTAATGTCGCTATACAGAGTGTATGGGAAAATTGGAAGGGAATGATGATCGATCAGTCAGCTAAACTGAACAACAAGCCACGAAAAACAAAACACCCTTTCTTTATAAACACTTTTCTATCAATTGTCTATAGTTTGTATGGAGCTGCTTTTTTAAAGGAAAGTACGATGATCCTTCTAAGGGGTGAGTCTACATCACTAAAAGATTGTATAAAAAATATAAAAATAATACTTTTTCCTAAAAAAAGTAGTTTTAGCTCCAGAAGAAGTGAAGCGCCTGGAAGGTTCAATGACCTCTATGATCAGCTGGTGATGCAGACATGATGTTTTTTGTTATAATATCTAGTTACTAGCAAGTACCTATTCATTTCAATAAATAACTGTAATGTGATTCAAAGGAAAATCAAATTTCATGGTCACCCAGAATAAAAAAAAAATAAGAAAAATATATTTTATTTATTTTTTATTTTTTCAATATAATAATCTATTGGTGATGTAGAATCACACCTTAGAAAAATCATAGTACCTTTTTACACCCTGTATATATTTTTGGGATAGGATGTTACGTTTCGTTTACTTATCATATCATGCCCCTTTCAGGTTTTGCAAAATGTTCCTTAAATTCTAATAGAAGTTTTTACTAGGTGGAACCACTTCTAGACTTCTTGGCCTTTGCCTATAAAATGTAGCTACATTACCACAACTAAATAAGGAAACTAAGTATTAAAAGTTTCATCCAGCAGAAAAAAAATAAACAGATTTCTTATAATTGAAAAAAGTGCAGTAAGTAATCCTTTTAATGATAAGCTATAAATTTTTTTTTATATCACAAGTGGGCAAACGAGCAAGTGGTCATAAGTGGCCTATTTTGACACAAATAAGACAGCAAAGAGCGTTGCTCAATTTCAGAACTAAGAGATGGTATGTCTCACGTGCCGGTAATTTCACTGGCTCCCTTACCTTTCGAACCGAAAAACAGCAGTGCTGCTTGACGGCAGAAATAGGCAAGGGGGTGTTACTTTTTTAATTTCTAATTATACTTTTGATCGCACGGCAGAAAGAAGTGGTAATAAGACCAGTATAGAGAAACCAGCACTCGCTACAAATGCACGAAACATGCTCAAAGTCAAAGTGTTATCAATGACGTGCGGCCTGGGGTAAGGTCTAGATATAGTTTTCAGTACTCACCATTACAAAAAGATACATGCATGCAACTATCTGTATACCATTGTAAAGTATTAGTACTTTTTCCAGTTTGAAAGGTTTTCTGTCCTTCATCCAGGCTGGGCCCCATTTTAATACAAACATGAGATAAAGGGCTATAAGTGTCAGCCCTTGATAAGGTTTGGCTACTAGAAACCATGATTTTGTTCGTTGGTCTGAAAAAAAGAAAAAAATAAAATTATTCCGGGGCCATTAAAAAATGCCTATCTAAGCATATTTTTCTGATTAAACTACAGAATGGTTTAAGACATTTGTAAAATTAAAAAGAGCAAGTAAGAGCCTTCTGTATGGATATTATGTTTTTGAGTGACAATAAAGAATTTATGTATCTATCTAAGAGCAATTACCACCCAATGACATTCAACAATTTGCCCCCCTTATGATTGAACAAGGGCAATTTTTTTTAACCTCTTAATCTCTAAAGCCATGCATAATTTTTTTCCTAAGCAATTTGCACCAAAAAATACAAATATGAATCTCTATATGTTTTTTAGGGTCCCGATACCTAAATTGTTAAGAAAAGGAACCCTTATGGTGCGACTTTGTCTGTCTGTCCGTCTGTCTCACCTGTATATCTCAGCAACTACTCATGCTATTGGCTTGAAATTTGGAATTGTTTTAGAATAAGGTTGCCCAACTTAATTATACATAACAAGATTAAAAAAATATATATTATTAATGTAAAGGGGGCCCAGATAGGGGGGGCAAAATTTCAAATTGTCGTTACTAGGTCAAATAGGGTATTTAAAGTGCTTTACTTGTACATTCTAAAATATATTTTTGTATTTAGGTTTCAAGAAAAATCTGAATTAATTACTGTCGATAGAAGTTTATGTAAATATTACAGCAAAAATAAAATAATATTTCTAAAAGGCACAGTTTATTAGAAATCTGCAAAAAACCTTTGCAAACAAATTTAGTTTTGCGGTCCTGAAAACGGACTTTATAGCTTCCAACGCACTTGACCAGTTTTTTTTTTATGGAAATAAACACATTTGTTTTTGTATTTAATAATCAAAGACAGAGTCCAAGGCAACAGGAAACCAGGAAGCAAAAGATTTACGCCATTGGTTCCACATGAGCACAAGGTCATTTTTTCGAGCAGCTACCTCCGAATTCTACAAGATGTTAGGTAAATAACGCAAAATCTCTTGGGCGGTAGCTCTGGACATGAAACTGAACAACTTTTGTGCTACGACTTTTGGAAATTCGCAAAAAAAAATTTTGCTTCCGCATATAAATCGACCAGCTGACCGAGCCAATTTCTATGAAAAGGCAAATTTTTTTTTTGGATTTTCCAAAAGTCGTAGAACAAAAATTGTTCAGTTTCATGTCCAGAGGTACCACCCGAGAGGTTTTGCGTTATTTACTTAACACCCTGCATAAGTAATGTAGGACAGGGAGCTCCCTCCAGAACTCTAGCAAAAACGCGTGGTTTATAAGGTCCTAATCAAATAGTGAACATAATTTTACCATGTTACTCAGACCATGAAACTGAACAACTTTCCCCAAAGAACATGGGTCGAAATACGGAAAAAACCGGCCAAGTGCGAGTCGGACTCGCGCACCGAGGGTTCCGTACCACCACATAATCATAATTGTATTAGTTGAAATTTCAGTAAGTTAATGTGCTAGATTTTTTGAGTCCGACACGCGCTTGGCCAAATTTTATTATTTGTTGTTATTTTATAGCTTATGCACTATAAACATACCAATTTTCAAGTTTGTAAGTGTTCCGGTTTTTAAAATAGAACTAAAACAAAAATCGCCTCCGCGACCATCCAACTTGACCCCTCTCTTATACGAGTATGAATGTTCTTGAAACGGGAGCTCACCACAATTGGTTACTATTAGTTGTGAGAAAAGTACAACTTTTCTACTGAACAACTTTCCCCAAGGAACGTAGGTCGAAATACGAAAATCAATTTTTGACTTCCCATAGAAACTGCAACAGCTGATAGCGCATTTTGTATGGGAGGTCAAATTTGGTTTTTAGGGTTCCGTACCTCAAAAGAAAAAAACGGAACCCTTTTAGGATCACTTTGTTGTCCGTCTGTCTGTCTGTCTGTCAAGACCCTTTATCTCACGAACGGGTAAAGGTATCAGGTTGCTATTAATACCATATATTAGGATCCATAAACCACACAAGACATGAAAATTTAAATTTTTTACAACGACGCAATCAAAAGATATGGCGTTTTATGTCCTCATCTCCATACATTTATTCAAAAATGCAAAACCTACAGGGTACTTCCCGTTGACCTAAAATTATGAAATTTGGCAAGAAGCTAGGTCTCACAGTACAAATAATGGGAAAAGTCTGAAATCATTAAATATTACAACTTTTCTCACAACTAATGGTAACCAATTGTGGTGAGCTCCCGTTTCAAGAACATTCATATAAGAGAGGGGTCAAGTTGGATGGTCGCTGAGGCGATTTTGGTTTTAGTTCCATTTAAAAACGGGAACACTTACAAACTTGAAAATTGGTATGTTTATAGTGTTAGCTATAAAATAACAACAAATAATAAAATTTGGTCAAGCACGTGTCGGACTCAAAAAATCTAGCACATTAACTTACTGAAATTTCAACTTATACAATTATGTTCATGTGGTGGTACGGAACCCTCAGTGCGCGAGTCCGACTCGTACTTGGCCGGTTTTTTATTTTGTTTTAGCTCTATCGTAAAAACGGATACACTTACAAGTTTTAAAATTTGTATGTTCAAAGAGCTTACGCTAAAGAATAACAAAAATAACAAAAACTGGTCAAGTGCGAGTCAAACTCGTGCGAATTTTGTACACTTCAGCGCGACTGCGCGTCCCTGACATAGACAGTATTTTAACATTCGTAGTACGGAACTCTCGGTGCGCGAGTCCGACACGCACTTAGCCAGTTTTTAATTTCTAATCGTGAGTGCTTCAACCTAAGCTTGGTTTCCCTTGTTTCATTGTTAACCTAATATCTGCCAAGGCTAAATCAAGTTCTAGAAAGAAACACATTGACAATAAAATCATACCTACAACAAATTAAACGAATGAATATTCAAATAAATATTGAAGAAAACTAACAGCAGTTTTGCCGTAAGAATGTAAAGAAAATCAGGGTTATAGCAATTTATCGGTCATACGTTGCTTCATCGCAGGATGTTAACTGAAATCGTTGCAAATGTATCGTGAACTCGACGAATAAAACAGTTAATGTTTGTTTTGCTTTATCCTTTCTATTCGTTCATTCAGTTGAATTATTGATGTGGTAATTAGAAAACAGATTTAGGACTACATGACTTTGAAGATATTCGCCAAATTTTAAGGGTTACTTCTGTTATCGATATAAATCAATTTTGTGTAGGTCTGAGGAAATTTGGAGTTGTCGATTTTTTTTGTGGTGATGTGTTAAATATTCCTGAGCTCATACACAAAATGTACTTAGCTAAAAAAAAATAAGAATAAATAATATTTTTTTTTTGCATAAATAATTATTATTTTAATGCAAGTACTTTTGTGTATCGATTTCAAGTATGTTTAAGTTAATTAAATAAAAAAATTGACAGCTCCAAATATCATTAGACCTGTAGAAAAGTGATCGATAACAGAACTTACCCTCAAAAGTCTTCAATCAAAGTCACCCTGTAGTAGTCACCGCAGTAAATAAGATGCATGCGCAAAAGGACGATACTGCCGTTGTCTGGTTTCGCTCTGGGACACACGGTGTCCATGACACACTATCATGCTATCAACTTGAAATTTGGAATAGTTTTAGGATATGGTTACCCAACTTAATTGCACATGACAGAATAAAAAAATAATCATGATAATGAATGTAAAGGGGGCCCAAATAGGAGGGGCAAAATTTCAAATTGTCGTTACTAGGTGAAAAGGGTATCATATGTAAGAGATTAACGTGTACATTCTAAAATATATTTTTGTATTTTTCTACGATTCTTAGTTTTCAAGTAATGATGAAAAATTACAAAAAAATACCCCCCCCCCCCCCCTCCTTATCTACGAAGTTTGTGAAAGGAAAAATCTGAATTGATTACAGTCGATAGAAGTTTATATAACTATTGCAACAAAAATAAAACGATCTTCCTAAATTGCACAATTTTTAGAAATCTGCAAAAAACCTTTACAAACAAATTTAGTTTTTCGGTCCTAAAAATGGACTTTATTGAATCCAAAAATACTATAGGTACATAGGAACCCTCGGCATGCGAGTCCAACTCGCACTTGATTTTTTATCTGTGCTCCGAGACACCAGGTGGTATAATTCCACATGGACACCGAGATGGAAAATCTGCTACTGCTAAAGAAAATTTTGTAGCAGCAGATTTTTTGACTATGTCTTAATGACTTGAATAAATTCGGTATATAGGTAAATGAACTTGGGAACAATGGGAACACGGAATTAAAAATGTAAATAGTCTGGATGGGAAAGGAAATCTAAGTTCATGCTAGCTTTACTCGACTGTTATGACCACAGAAAAATAAGGGAATCTGGAAACCCACGCCGGAGCGCGCGTTTTCTTTATTACGACGACTAAAGACCAACCAATAAGATTGCTCCATTTTCCAACGCCCACTGTCTGATAAATAGTATAACTGTCCCATGATAACTGTCACTAACAAGCAATAAAGCGCGTTGCCCACCCAGAGAACTAAGATGGTGCGTATCATGTACCAGTAATTGTCCTGGCAATTTAATTTTCCTGGATTTATTATTACCACCCTAAGATAGTTTTGGAGGTTGGTTCCTTCGGAATTATCTTTGAGCGTCAAATACTGGTCATATGCAGTCATGGAGCAGAGAATAATATGTCCCGCACAGACCGAGTCGTTATAATTGCACTTGCGTACATTCAGAACACTTGGACGCCCTTGTATTGGTCAGTACCCTCCGTAACGTAACACTTAAACTATTTATGACGTTGTTAAACATTTTTGCCAATCATAGGTTACAGGTTCACACGTTCACGAATATATAGGATCCAAATAAAATAGAGAACATAATTTTAGCAAGTTTCTAAAAAACTGAACAACTTTTACCAAGAAACATTGGTCGAAATACGAAAAGTAATTTTCGACCTCCCATACAAATCACGCTATCAACTGACGCAGTTTTTTTGGGAAGTTGAAATTATTTTTTCGTATTTTGACCTAAGTTTAGTGGGAAAGTTGTTCAGTTTCATTGTCTCGGTAACAGGCTAAAAATAGGTTCACTATTTCAGTAGGACCTTATATAATTAATACACAAATGAACTTTCGTAACTTAATTTGCGACTTGATGAATATTCACAAACGTCAGCCAAATATCAGCTGAGTTGAAAATGAAAATAAAACGGGAATACAGATACTTAACAAGTATGAAAGGGTCTTTCGCTTAAGTACTAATGCCTTAATGTAAAGAAGCATTTGAAAATAAAAACATCTCCAAAACCAGCCGAAAAACAGAACCACAGCCAAGATTTGATTCTGAATGCTAACAACTTTACCTTATTTAATTCAACGAATTTAAAGGACATACTGACTTAGAAGACATTTGACAAATTTTTAGGGTAAATTCTGCTATCGATATAGATCAATTTTGTATAGGACTAAGGAAATTTGGAGTTGTAAATTTTTTAAGTTAAACATATTAGAAATCAATATACCAAACGTACTTTTATAAAAAATTATAATAAAATAAAAAATGCATTATTTATGCTTATTTTGTGTATACCTTTCAAGATTTTTTTTTTTATTTATCTTAATACCTACAAAAAATAATTCGACAAATAAATTTTCTTAGACTTATTTAAAATTGATCTACAAGGTGTAACAGAAATGGTAAACCATCCATGAATGCTTTGAATCTGCTCATGAAACTGAACAACTTTCCCCAACATAGGACGAAATATGAAAAAAAAAAAATTGACTTCTCATACAAATTGCGCTATTACCTGATTCAGTTTCTATGGGAGGTCAATTTTATTTCTTTTATTTTGACCTATGTTCCTTAGGGAAAGTTGTTCAGTTTCATGGGCAGATTCACATCCTTCAGGGTTGGTATACCATTTTTGTTACACCTTGTATATCGATAACAGAACTAACCCTTTAAATTTGTCGAATGTTTTAAAAGTCAACCTGTATAAATCATGGTCTTTGACCTTTAAATTAATAAATTGGCCGTAGTCTCACAAGTTGACACTTCGTCATATTCTTAAATAATAATAGGTCTTTACCTATGAAATTGCCGTTTTGTATGGCACTGTAAATTTTCAATGGATTCGTTCCCGTAGTTCAGTGATTCTACTCATGAAATTCTACTCATGATAGTGATTCTACATGTATAGAATTCAAAATGTATTGAAGCTAGAAACATTGAATTTTATGATAGATCCAGTTTATTTTGTAACCTATTATTCATACCGTTTCATAGAGCCCGTGAGAAATGACAATTTCAATAAAATATATATTTTTTTAAGCATCCTGTATGTATGAATATTGTATGAACATTTCGCAATATGAATGAATGAATGAAAACAAGCAACTTTCCCGAAGAAAAAATCTTTCTCGAGAATTTTTCTTCCTTTCCATACTAAAGACGTGATCGACTTATTTGGTACGGGAAGTTGAATTTTTGTTTGTTAATTTGATAATATTGTGTCTATTCTGTGCCAATACGAGTAGTACCTAAACCGCAGAAGAACTAAAGTAACTGACATAGCCCTGAGAATCGCTAAACTGAAGTGGCAGTGGGCAGGGCACATCGCAAGAAGAACCGATGGCCGATGGGGCGTGAGGATTCTAGAGTGGCGACCACGTACCGGAAGACGAAGCGTTGGCAGGCGTCCCGCAAGGTGGACCGACGATCTGGTCAAGGTCGCGGGAAGCCGCTGGATGCGAGCAGCGCAGGACCGGTCGTCATGGAGTTCTTTAGGGGAGGCCTATGTCCAGCAGTGGACGTCTTTCAGCTGATATGATGATGATGATGAGTACCTAAACTACTCGGGCAAAGGCCTTTGTCCTATCTTTGCACTTTCGTAGGCTAGCTATTTCCAATTATTGTCGTTCATCATCCCCATTTGATTCTCATAACATCCCATTAAACGTCCACTACAGGACAGGGAGCTCCCTTCAGAATACCAGCAACAATGCGTGGTATGAGTAGGAGGGAAAGTACCATAGTCCACCTATTAGAGCTTTGCGGCTGGCATCATTCACCGCGGTTGTTGGTGACCGCAGTATGTAACATAGTACGATACAAAGATGGACGCTGCTGCCCATCCTCTGTTTAATAAGTAATCCCTTATTAGTCGCCTCTTACGACACCACACGGACAACACGGGCCCCATTTGATAAGGTTGACCAAATTCCCAATTAAAATTATATATAACTTTACTTACTTCTGCTTCTTGAGAGTCATTTTAGAATGTTTCTTTCTAAACTTAGCTGCAATATTTTGTTGCATAACTTGTAGGTAAATATGCAGATTATTTTTAATTAATTGGCGAACAATGGGCTCTAGTTGTAGAGTTCGTAAAAGTTCATTGTCATCTAAAGGTCGTAACATACGGTGAAAATGTTTTAATTTTTTATTTCGCTCGCTATACTTAAAGTCAATCAAATGAAGACTTCGTCCCGTTTGGTGCCGGCAAAGAATAGTACTAACCCATCTCTGCCCGTGGGTGTCGTAATAGGCGACTAATTGCATAAGAAGCGACTAAGAGCATCTTTCTCTGTGTATCTTACGAGTACCATCTTACATACTGCGGTCACCAACAACAGCGGGCGCAGCCGCAACGCTTACAAGCGTGGTGACTATGGTAAATCCCCTCCAAAGTACCACGCATTTTTGCCGAAGTTCTGGAGGGAGTTCCCTGTCCTGCAGTGGACGTCTTATGGGATGATATGATGATGATGATGACGAAGACTTTATGTGGTCCTAAAATGTTTGGTCTAGAGTAGGGGGGTTAGGCCGGTACTGGACCAGCTAGAGGTGATGTGGTCGAGAGTCGGTCACCGGGATTCGACCAGGTTCGGTAGCTAATGTGGTCGAGGAACGGCCCCCGTTTGTGGACCATTTTTTTGACCAGTCTCTAAAAAAAAGCTCATCAAATAAAATTCAGACCTAAATTTTTTGCTAAAATCGCGTTTTGACTATAGTAGGGGGGTTAGGCCGGTACTGGACCAGCTAGAGGTGATGTGGTCGAGAGTCGGTCACCGGGATTCGACCTGGTTCGGTAGCTAATGTGGTCGAGGAACGGCCCCCGTTTGTGGACCATTTTTTTGACCAGTCTCTAAAAAAAAGCTCATCAAATAAAATTCAGACCTAAAATTATTGCTAAAATCGCGTTTTGACTATAGTAGGGGGGTTAGGCCGGTACTGGACCAGCTAGAGGTGATGTGGTCGAGAGTCGGTCACCGGGATTCGACCTGGTTCGGTAGCTAATGTGGTCGAGGAACGGCCCCCGTTTGTGGACCATTTTTTTGACCAGTCTCTAAAAAAAAGCTCATCAAATAAAATTCAGACCTAAAATTTTTGCTAAAATCGCGTTTTGACTATAGTAGGGGGGTTAGGCCGGTACTGGACCAGCTAGAGGTGATGTGGTCGAGAGTCGGTCACCGGGATTCGACCAGGTTCGGTAGCTAATGTGGTCGAGGAACGGCCCCCGTTTGTGGACCATTTTTTTGACCAGTCTCTAAAAAAAAGCTCATCAAATAAAATTCAGACCTAAAATTTTTGCTAAAATCGCGTTTTGACTATAGTAGGGGGGTTAGGCCGGTACTGGACCAGCTAGAGGTGATGTGGTCGAGAGTCGGTCACTGGGATTCGACCTGGTTCGGTAGCTAATGTGGTCGAGTGGGACGGGGCGGGCAGGGACGGGGATGGGTACGGAGACGGGGACAGGGGCGGTGATGCTAAGACAGGAACAGGAACGGGGGCGGTGATACGGGCGAGGAAGTGGATGGTGATGTGGTCGAAAGTCGGTCACCGGGATTCGACCTGGTTCGGTAGCTCTAAAAAGAGCTCATTCAATGAAATCTGTGGTGGAAGTGACTGGAACAAAATAAATAATGGAAAATTGAATGAAACGACGAATGGCAGGTGCAAATCTAGATCTACCTACCCAACTCTGCAAGTTGTTACCGGACGGGGTCGGTGATGCGGCTGGGGACGGGGAAGCGGATGGGACGGTGATGCGGGCGAGGAAGCGGATGGGGACAGGGCCGGGGGAGCGGATGGGGACGGGGACAGGGTCGGTGACGGGAACTGGGACGGGGCGGGCAGGGACGGGGATGGGTACGGAGACGGGGACAGGGGCGGTGATGCTAAGACAGGAACAGGAACGGGGGCGGTGATACGGGCGAGGAAGTGGATGGGGACAGGGACGGGGACGGGGGAGCAGATGGGAACAGGAACGGGGACGGTGATACGGGCGAGGAAGTGGATGGGGACAGGGACGGGGACGGGGGAGCGGATGGGGACGGGGCGGGCAGCGACGGGGATGGGTACGGAGACGGGGACAGGGTCGGGGGCGGGCGAGGAAGCGGATGGAGTACAATACGACTGATTACGGTTTCGTTAGCAGTTTTAATTTGCAGGCTTTATTTCTGGTTCATTTGCATTGCAATATGTGATGTATTTAACTAGCTGAGAACTTTTTTGGGGGGCACCCTCAGTGGAGTCAGGTACAGATGCCCACTCATTGTGTTCAAATTTTTACCTGACGGAATCTTTTTTGTAAGGGCTGTGGGGTTTCTTTTATTGCTTGCCTTTATGGAAAGATTAAGTCCGCATAAGATAAAAAGCAAGTTACATAAAAACATTTCAACTCAACGTGTTGGCAATGGATTTCCTTTTATTTATATCAGGTACGCTAAGGACATTAATTTAAAAGCTGATAGTTTACAAGTTATGATATGATGCTAAAAGCAATTAACGTTTGCCAAATTTAATTTAGCACTTCGCTGCAGTCCGTAGGAAAAACATTCAACATGTCAAAGTATAAAAACCCGGTACAAATAGATATGTAGGTACAAATAAAATAACCTAACCTAACCTAACCTAAATACCTATAACTTAAAGGGGGCACTACTCCAAATTAATTTACATAAATACGTAACACTACCTATAACCACAATAAAATCATGGAAGAGCAGCTTGTATTTAAAAATATAGAATAAAGATGTTAACAAATAAATTATTCAAGTTCAATATCGCAATTATTCGTAAAAACCATGTCAGAAAAATAAAAAACTGCTTCAGGAAAATAAAATTATTGAATTACTTAAACAAAAAAAGGCATTTAAAACTATGTTTATCGCTTTTCGCGCAGAAATAAAAAAAAAAGAAAAACCTATAATCTTGGAGAACTTGCAGACAGATTTATTTAATATTTATGTATGCTACAACTAACGCCGACCGACGAGGATCTGTCGAACTAAATGGCACTCCGGTATCTAAAATAGATTACTCCGTTGATCGAAATATTTCGTACAATGCTTGAAGGTGATATGTATGCTCAAAGGATGGCTAGTTCTGGAGATAATTCAAAGATGGTGCTATTTGAAGCTTCTAGTTTTTATTTCAAAAGTTTTCAAAATTGAATTGTTCGTAAAGGTATTCCTTGGATTATCTTTACAAAATCTGAAAAGAGAAAAACAGTTTTTGACTAGGTTTTTTATAAACATTTCACAACTTATTTTCAAATTTCACTGTTATTTTTAATAAAAGCAATCCTTGATAGAAAGATAGATAAATGCTTTATTGTGCACATAACAAAAATATAACTAGTTTTATATAACTAGTTTGTTTTGTTTGTTTCTAGCTTGATATTATTGTTTTAAAAATCAAAAGCATCACAAGTTATTTTCAGTAGACTTCAAAACGATAATTTCTATAAAAGTTTATTTCGATTTCGTTTTTATTCGATGTATTATAAATTAATTTTCAAAGCTTCATTGTAAAATTCTTTTTCTTAAAAAGTATTCAATGAAATTTATATTATTACATTCGATCAAGGTTTAATTAGCAGTCGAACTCGTACGTTTTATTAATGGTTGATTTGACCGGCAAAGATTTTTTTTAGGGTCGAGGCCAATCAATGAAATGGCGGGGTCTAACTGTCTAACTGAGTTCGGTCCATCTAGTCACAATCTAGTTACGATTAAAAAATACCTATCAAAAAGTGTCATCTGATCATGAATTCCTTAGTTGTAGATAAACAATAGAAATACATTTGGAAAGAAAGGTTTTTCTTACTTTGGTATGATATCATTTTGGTCGAAATAATTCTTAAGATGAAATAGTAAATGAGTTTTAAAAACTGCTTTGTTTTAAAACTGCTTTGTTTTAAAACTGCTTTGTTTCTAAATAAAATTTCAATTGCTAAAAATGCGAAAAAAAAATATATCAGCATGTATAATATCTTAAGAAAAGAATCTAAGTTACAGTTCTGATTATATTAAACAACAACACAACAAATGTAAATAGCGAAATATGCAAAATCAACACTAAAAATACCTATGATAAATTTTTCACAATGTGTAATTTCAAATACGCGAAACCTCTAGGGTTTTATCCATGTAACTGAATAACTTATCCCAAAGAACATAGTTCGAATTAAGAAAAAAAAAAAATTCCCACAGAAACTGCATCCGCTGATAGCGCATTTTGTATGGGAGTCTAACATATTAAAGCTAGATTTCCTCACTTGACTTTTTAAATTATTACTTAAACCGTAACACTTTTCGATGCAACGCGTAAAATTTATTACTTCACATTATGGAAAGAATTATTGATTGTTATAAATAACGGCGAAGTCACGGGTATTTAAAAGTTTCCATTCCTATGAAATGACGCTGAGATACATACCTGTTTTTGAAGATTCCCATGCATTGAAGTGATTATTTAACGTATTAACAAGTTAGTGAATCTTTGTGTTCGTGTATAAAATGGATGTAATTTATAACATCATGAAGCAGGTAGTTTCAAGCCCAGACTAACCTAACCTAACCACGAAATCAATCACTTTAAGCATTTTTCCTCTCAACATTTACTGCTCACCTAAAACCGAGACGGAAAATTTATCTGTAGCTCATAAGTTATCACAATTTACCTCAAACATTTTTCTTTCTACAATTACCTACTGCTAACTTCAAACTCTGAAAACAAAGATGAGATGGACGAATGAACATTTGGTTGCTTTTTGCATGTCAGGCACTAACTTTCAGAACATTTGTGAGTAATCACACCGAAGTGTTGTTAGTGTTAAACTGTAAACGAACTTTTGAAGGTACGCACTATATTACCCAGTTGCTCTTAACTTCAATCTAGCATAGAACAAAGATGGGGCTGACGATGAACAGAGGTCACTCAGAAGAAGTCTAACACCTCTTGATTATCAACATGCGATTATTACTTCTGAAGTTATTGGAGTCAGGAACTGGCATTTAATGTTAAAATTATTTTAATATACATATGACGACATATCTTATGAAAAAGAACTAAATAATGAGTAAAAGCAAAACTTTACTAAATCACGCGTTTCTGCACGAACAATAGGGTACGTTTCAGAACATTATTCGTAACTTTCAGAACATTATTTCCCCCACATGCAATTTCAAACCACGACGAAGACATTTCTTGAGTCATACCTGTTTGAAGTCATCACACGTACGTATTTAACAAGTTAACAGTTTTGTAATTACGAAACATGGCGGTACTGACCACGACAGGTTTAGAATTCTAAAGGACGGTTTAAGATTAAAGTATTG
Organism: Athrips mouffetella; assembly: GCA_947532105.1. NCBI lineage: Eukaryota > Metazoa > Arthropoda > Insecta > Lepidoptera > Gelechiidae > Athrips > Athrips mouffetella. The sequence goes on from OX383963.1 coordinate 21,929,035, forward strand.
AAAGCTCTAATAATTAATATCAAATTTTTGAAATATTACTAAATTAAAATATAAAAACTAACAATCTCGACTGAATCAAAATATTTGAATTAGTCGTTACAACCAAAACTTTTATGTAAAAGAAATTTATAACAAAACTTATTCAACCAAAAACTACAAACGAAATTACAAATAAAAATATTTGAATGAACTATTACAACACAACGTTTATGAAAAAATAAATAAAAAAAATTTTCAAAAAAAAAAAACAAATCAAAATCTCAATTACAATTTCTAAATAAAATGTTTAAAAGTAAACGTCTCGAAAACTCGTTTTTAAAAATACTTACAGATTTTTCTTCATATAAATTATCAATTTGAAACTTAAATCAAAATTGTACTATAGTATTGAAAGTAAAGATTTTTTTTTATTGTATGAACAGTATGAATCAAAAATAGTTTATTAAAACTTTTTAAATGAAAATCTTAAAATCAAAATACTTTATTGACAATTACTAAGCTTAGACTTAAACCAATAATATTTAAAGGAATACTTTTATAAAAAAGAATTGCAAAAAAAAATGTTGCTGGAAAGATAACTTGACATAAAAATAAATTTTCATAATCTCAAGTTGAATATGTTAAAAAAAAAATACGAAATGAAATCTTTATTGACAATTTCTTAGCTAAAATTTAAAAAAATATAAATTTCATTGAATACTTTTTAGGAAAAAGAATTTTATTTTTGAATAAAAAACGAAATCGGAAAACTTTTATGGTCACAGAAATTATCGTTTTGAAGTCTATTAAAAATAACTATGATTTTCAAAACAATAATATCAAGGATAGCTTTTGTGATGAAGAATAATGCAACTTCAAAAAATAATATGTGAAACGCTTTTGGGAAGGAAACCAAAAAAAAAAACTAAAACTTAAAAATCTCAAATCAAAAAGATGTAAAAATTTTACGTATCGAAATCTATTTTTATTTTCAGATTTTATAAAGATAATTCAAGGAATACCTTTACGAACAATTAAATTTTGAAAACTTTCGGAATAAAAACAAAAAGCTTTAAAACTAAATAATCTTTTAAAATCTCAAATAAAAAAGTTTAAAAATTAAATTTGTCGAAAACTCGTTTAGCAATTTACTAAGATATTTAAAACTATAATGTTTCGAAGAAAATTTTGTGACAAAAAAATATTGCTATAAAAATGTAACAAGCAAGACTTACAAACATAGCAAAAAAAAAAAATGATTCAAATATAAAATCGATGAATCTCGTTGCTAAAAATACTTTTTCAGTGACGAGTCATTATATTCTACGTGGTAACCACCTACCAATTTAAGAAATAAAATCATTATGAGTTGTTTGTTACCGTTTAAGTTAAATCAAATATCGTTTATGGATATCCAATAAACTCAGTACATAATGGAATTGCATATAAAAATAATGCAAATTTAACACTTTAAATAACAAATAAAATAAAAACAAACCATAATCACAAATTATAGTTTCAGATTAAAACGAACGAAGAGGTTTGATACGTATTCGTGGCGTTTTTTTTTTCTGCGTTAAGGTTAAGTTAGGTTATATTAGAAAAGGTTCGAGCGAAGAGGTATTTTAAAAATGTTGAATATTAACTAAATATTTGATAAAGATGTAAGTTAGGTGTTCAACCCGCTAAATATTTTTTGTACTTAAGAAAAAATATAGATGGCACTACTGGCATCCACTTAGTTTGCTGAAACGCGGTATCGAGGTGTCAACTGTGAAACTATTAGCAGTGTGTGATCTCTTTTCCTCGCGGTGCCCCGACCACCATTGCATATTTGAATATACATTTCTGTAGTAGTGGAGAATTTTGTTTTATTTCTCACACGTAGAAGTTTGTTGGTGTGTAGTGTAGCATGTAGATGATGGAATTGAATATTAAAATAATGCAAATTTAACGCTTCAAATTACAAATAAAATAAAAATAAACCATAACATAACCACAAATTATAGTTTCAGGTTAAAACGAACGAAGAGGTTTGATATTTCTGATGAAAAGGCTCGAGCGAAGAGGTATTTTAAAAATGTTGAATATTAACTAAATATTTGATAAAGATGTAAGTTAGGTGTTCAACCCGCTAAATATTTTTTGTACTTAAGAAAAAATATAGATGGCACTACTGGCATCCACTTAGTTTGCTGAAACGCGGTATCGAGGTGTCAACTGTGAAACTATTAGCAGTGTGTGATCTCTTTTCCTCGCGGTGCCCCGACCACCATTGCATATTTGAATATACATTTCTGTAGTAGTGGAGAATTTTGTTTTATTTCTCACACGTAGAAGTTTGTTGGTGTGTAGTGTAGCATGTAGATGATGGAATTGAATATTAAAATAATGCAAATTTAACGCTTCAAATTACAAATAAAATAAAAATAAACCATAACATAACCACAAATTTTAGTTTCAGGTTAAAACGAACGAAGAGGTTTGATATTTCTGATATTCTTTTTGTTCCATCATATTCAAATGATACTTAGCAAACAAGACGGCTAAGTTTATAAACTACCTCTCAGCCGAATTATTTTCTCTCGATTATCAGTGTGCGCAAGATTCTCCAGTAGATTCTTAACCAAACTTATCCTGAGTACAAAGAGCAAATACTAACGATGTGATAATGTAATGGATGAAATCAAGCTCTTATACGAAAAATTACTTATTTATTACACAGACTGTGCCAGATTACCTACCTGCTTACTACCTATTTGTTGTTCAAAAGACAGTCTAGCGTCCACCTATCGGTATTCAGTATTCTCCGTTAAGCTACGATCACACCTAGCTGAATTCAAAGACTAATAAATTCGGCACACATTGCTCGTTGAAGTAATGATATTGCAATTAACATAACCAAGCCTCCCAGCAATGTATGTCTTATTAGTCTTTGAATTTAGCTAGGTGTGATCGTGGCTTTAGCGTTACTAGGTACCTCACACAAAATTTATTTCTCGAAATAATTACCAATCGAATCAGAACAATAAATAATTCCCATACTTGCACATTCAAGATCATAAAAATTTGCCACGCTATCTCAGAAAAAAATAGCTGAAAACAAACAAAACATGCCTTCATTTCTATTTGCCCGCCCATTGACCATTTCTAAAAATAAAAAAAACTGCAAAAAATATGGTACAATACAATGTATCTATAGGTACAATAGAAAAAAAAACGTGTCTGTTCTCTCGCGCTCTATCGGGCGCATCATCTGGACGAAGTGAACCCGTGCGCTTAATATCACACCGTACTATTTCATTACCTGCTAGCACCATTTTTTTTTTTAGGCCGGCCACATTATTGAATGCTGGTGTGATGCGATGCGTAATTTTTGACTTTCTCGGGTAATAGGTAAGAATATGGAACAAATAGAACATAAGAAATATCAAACCTCTTCGTTCGTTTTAATCTGAAACTATAATTTGTGATTATGGTTTGTTTTTATTTTATTTGTTATTTAAAGTGTTAAATTTGCATTATTTTTATATGCAATTCCATTATGTACTGAGTTTATTGGATATCCATAAACGATATTTGATTTAACTTAAACGGTAACAAACAACTCATAATGATTTTATTTCTTAAATTGGTAGGTGGTTACCACGTAGAATATAATGACTCGTCACTGAAAAAGTATTTTTAGCAACGAGATTCATCGATTTTATATTTGAATCATTTTTTTTTTTTGCTATGTTTGTAAGTCTTGCTTGTTACATTTTTATAGCAATATTTTTTTGTCACAAAATTTTCTTCGAAACATTATAGTTTTAAATATCTTAGTAAATTGCTAAACGAGTTTTCGACAAATTTAATTTTTAAACTTTTTTATTTGAGATTTTAAAAGATTATTTAGTTTTAAAGCTTTTTGTTTTTATTCCGAAAGTTTTCAAAATTTAATTGTTCGTAAAGGTATTCCTTGAATTATCTTTATAAAATCTGAAAATAAAAATAGATTTCGATACGTAAAATTTTTACATCTTTTTGATTTGAGATTTTTAAGTTTTAGTTTTTTTTTTTGGTTTCCTTCCCAAAAGCGTTTCACATATTATTTTTTGAAGTTGCATTATTCTTCATCACAAAAGCTATCCTTGATATTATTGTTTTGAAAATCATAGTTATTTTTAATAGACTTCAAAACGATAATTTCTGTGACCATAAAAGTTTTCCGATTTCGTTTTTTATTCAAAAATAAAATTCTTTTTCCTAAAAAGTATTCAATGAAATTTATATTTTTTTAAATTTTAGCTAAGAAATTGTCAATAAAGATTTCATTTCGTATTTTTTTTTTAACATATTCAACTTGAGATTATGAAAATTTATTTTTATGTCAAGTTATCTTTCCAGCAACATTTTTTTTTGCAATTCTTTTTTATAAAAGTATTCCTTTAAATATTATTGGTTTAAGTCTAAGCTTAGTAATTGTCAATAAAGTATTTTGATTTTAAGATTTTCATTTAAAAAGTTTTAATAAACTATTTTTGATTCATACTGTTCATACAATAAAAAAAAATCTTTACTTTCAATACTATAGTACAATTTTGATTTAAGTTTCAAATTGATAATTTATATGAAGAAAAATCTGTAAGTATTTTTAAAAACGAGTTTTCGAGACGTTTACTTTTAAACATTTTATTTAGAAATTGTAATTGAGATTTTGATTTGTTTTTTTTTTTTGAAAATTTTTTTTATTTATTTTTTCATAAACGTTGTGTTGTAATAGTTCATTCAAATATTTTTATTTGTAATTTCGTTTGTAGTTTTTGGTTGAATAAGTTTTGTTATAAATTTCTTTTACATAAAAGTTTTGGTTGTAACGACTAATTCAAATATTTTGATTCAGTCGAGATTGTTAGTTTTTATATTTTAATTTAGTAATATTTCAAAAATTTGATATTAATTATTAGAGCTTTCAATACTTTAATCTTAAACCGTCCTTTAGAATTCTAAACCTGTCGTGGTCAGTACCGCCATGTTTCGTAATTACAAAACTGTTAACTTGTTAAATACGTACGTGTGATGACTTCAAACAGGTATGACTCAAGAAATGTCTTCGTCGTGGTTTGAAATTGCATGTGGGGGAAATAATGTTCTGAAAGTTACGAATAATGTTCTGAAACGTACCCTATTGTTCGTGCAGAAACGCGTGATTTAGTAAAGTTTTGCTTTTACTCATTATTTAGTTCTTTTTCATAAGATATGTCGTCATATGTATATTAAAATAATTTTAACATTAAATGCCAGTTCCTGACTCCAATAACTTCAGAAGTAATAATCGCATGTTGATAATCAAGAGGTGTTAGACTTCTTCTGAGTGACCTCTGTTCATCGTCAGCCCCATCTTTGTTCTATGCTAGATTGAAGTTAAGAGCAACTGGGTAATATAGTGCGTACCTTCAAAAGTTCGTTTACAGTTTAACACTAACAACACTTCGGTGTGATTACTCACAAATGTTCTGAAAGTTAGTGCCTGACATGCAAAAAGCAACCAAATGTTCATTCGTCCATCTCATCTTTGTTTTCATAGTTTGAAGTTAGCAGTAGGTAATTGTAGAAAGAAAAATGTTTGAGGTAAATTGTGATAACTTATGAGCTACAGATAAATTTTCCGTCTCGGTTTTAGGTGAGCAGTAAATGTTGAGAGGAAAAATGCTTAAAGTGATTGATTTCGTGGTTAGGTTAGGTTAGTCTGGGCTTGAAACTACCTGCTTCATGATGTTATAAATTACATCCATTTTATACACGAACACAAAGATTCACTAACTTGTTAATACGTTAAATAATCACTTCAATGCATGGGAATCTTCAAAAACAGGTATGTATCTCAGCGTCATTTCATAGGAATGGAAACTTTTAAATACCCGTGACTTCGCCGTTATTTATAACAATCAATAATTCTTTCCATAATGTGAAGTAATAAATTTTACGCGTTGCATCGAAAAGTGTTACGGTTTAAGTAATAATTTAAAAAGTCAAGTGAGGAAATCTAGCTTTAATATGTTAGACTCCCATACAAAATGCGCTATCAGCGGATGCAGTTTCTGTGGGAATTTTTTTTTTTTCTTAATTCGAACTATGTTCTTTGGGATAAGTTTCAATTTCAATTCAATTCAATTTATTCATTAAAATTTACAAAAGATGTCTACAGGCAGAAGTCCCAAGGCGACATCGTATAAATAACATGAACTTATTATAAAACCTTGTTTTACATAGATATAAAATCTTAAAATTATAGAAAGATTACATCAATATTCAATCGGACATGTCAATTTCATAATAGAATATAAAAATAATAAAATAACTACCTAATTACGATGTATTCTTTCATCAATTCATGTCATTCTGCTTCCATTAAAACAAAAACAATATTTATATAATAAGGCCAAAACAAAATAATCAAATAATCCATTTACTATAGGAACCATAAATGTATTTATTAAATATACAACAAGTATTAAAAAGACCCTAGTTATTTACTTAAATAATACAACATGGCCCTCATGAACTCCGCCAGAGTACTATGGAATAAGTCAATGCCATCTCTACATATCTGGTTAAGTAAGTGAATAGCCACAGATACTGGAGCGTATTTTAATACATTTGTCCTACAATGAGGCGTGGCTAAGACTTCATGCCGTGGTCCATGTCGCAATCTATTATTGGGCACACGAATTCCTATTGCCTCTAGTATCAGAGGGTTATGTAATTGCCCACGAATAACCTTAAATACATAAGTGGATAGAGCCAACTTTCTTCTTACTTCGATGCTGTAGTACCCTATCATTCCTAACAGAAATTTCGTGGGGTATATTATAGGGTAAGATGGGTAAACACCGAACTGCTTTTTATATATGCATCTTAAAAATTTATTTTGAATCTTTTCCGTCATAGATACATATTTTATTTCAAAAGGATTCCATATGATTGAGCAGCTCTCTACTTGACTCCTAACTAGCCCATTATACAAGGATTTTATGGCTAGAATGTTTTGGAGGTCCTTAGTCTGTCGAAGAACAAAACCTAAATTTCTGTAAGCTTTTTTACATATTTTTGTGATGTGGTCTCTAAACGTCAAGTCATCCTTCATTTGAACTCCCAAATCTCGCACCGTTGTAGTCTTTTCTAATTCCGTTCCCTCAATCTTGTATGTGTAATTACACGGTTGTTGCGCTCGAGTGTATGACATCACATTGCATTTCGATGTATTGAAGTCTAGTTTATTAATTTTGCTCCACTGAACCACTCTATCTATGTCATTCTGTAAGCGTTGGCAGTCTTCTACATTGTTTACTGATAAGTAAAGCTTTAGGTCGTCCGCAAATAATAAACAGCTTGATTCCTGTATAGTATCTGGTAAGTCGTTTATCATTAACAAAAATTCTAGGGGCCCAAGGTTACTACCCTGACTTACCCCCGATTTTGTCACGTAATTATTTGAAATATAACCTCCATACTCTACGTATTGCTTGCGATCTTTAAGATAACTGGCAAAAAAATTGAGTAGTGACCTCGTAAAACCAAACTTAGCGAGCTTTTCCAAAAGTATATCGTTATTAACAGTATCAAACGCTTTTCTAAAATCGAAATAGGCAACATCCACCTGGCCGCCAACACGGGCGTCTAGTGCCTGGGAGGTATATTGCATAAAGTTCATCAAATTTGTATGCGTGCCTCTACCTGGTCGGAACCCATGTTGACAGTCAGAGAGACGAGGGCTCACTTGTAAGAAGATCTTTTTATACAAAGCTGATTCGAATACCTTTGAAAACGTTGAAGGTACAGCGACTGGTCTAAAATTCGAAACATCCGCGCTAGCGCTACTCTTTGGTATCGGTGTAACTCGAGTTATCTTCCACTCTTCCGGATACGTGCCCATAATTAAACAAAGATTGAACAAATGTGTCAATGGACCGACTAAAGCCGATGCGCAATCTTTGACGACGTAAGATGGTATTTCGTCTGGACCAGCGGACTTTTTAGGTTTCAAATTCTTAAGAGCCCTGAGTACCTCGTCGAAAGTTATTCAGTTACATGGATAAAACCCTAGAGGTTTCGCGTATTTGAAATTACACATTGTGAAAAATTTATCATAGGTATTTTTAGTGTTGATTTTGCATATTTCGCTATTTACATTTGTTGTGTTGTTGTTTAATATAATCAGAACTGTAACTTAGATTCTTTTCTTAAGATATTATACATGCTGATATATTTTTTTTTCGCATTTTTAGCAATTGAAATTTTATTTAGAAACAAAGCAGTTTTAAAACAAAGCAGTTTTAAAACAAAGCAGTTTTTAAAACTCATTTACTATTTCATCTTAAGAATTATTTCGACCAAAATGATATCATACCAAAGTAAGAAAAACCTTTCTTTCCAAATGTATTTCTATTGTTTATCTACAACTAAGGAATTCATGATCAGATGACACTTTTTGATAGGTATTTTTTAATCGTAACTAGATTGTGACTAGATGGACCGAACTCAGTTAGACAGGTAGCACCCCGCCATTTCATTGATTGGCCTCGACCCTAAAAAAAAATCTTTGCCGGTCAAATCAACCATTAATAAAACGTACGAGTTCGACTGCTAATTAAACCTTGATCGAATGTAATAATATAAATTTCATTGAATACTTTTTAAGAAAAAGAATTTTACAATGAAGCTTTGAAAATTAATTTATAATACATCGAATAAAAACGAAATCGAAATAAACTTTTATAGAAATTATCGTTTTGAAGTCTACTGAAAATAACTTGTGATGCTTTTGATTTTTAAAACAATAATATCAAGCTAGAAACAAACAAAACAAACTAGTTATATCAAACTAGTTATATTTTTGTTATGTGCACAATAAAGCATTTATCTATCTTTCTATCAAGGATTGCTTATATTAAAAATAACAGTGAAATTTGAAAATAAGTTGTGAAATGTTTATAAAAAACCTAGTCAAAAACTGTTTTTCTCTTTTCAGATTTTGTAAAGATAATCCAAGGAATACCTTTACGAACAATTCAATTTTGAAAACTTTTGAAATAAAAACTAGAAGCTTCAAATAGCACCATCTTTGAATTATCTCCAGAACTAGCCATCCTTTGAGCATACATATCACCTTCAAGCATTGTACGAAATATTTCGATCAACGGAGTAATCTATTTTAGATACCGGAGTGCCATTTAGTTCGACAGATCCTCGTCGGTCGGCGTTAGTTGTAGCATACATAAATATTAAATAAATCTGTCTGCAAGTTCTCCAAGATTATAGGTTTTTCTTTTTTTTTTATTTCTGCGCGAAAAGCGATAAACATAGTTTTAAATGCCTTTTTTTGTTTAAGTAATTCAATAATTTTATTTTCCTGAAGCAGTTTTTTATTTTTCTGACATGGTTTTTACGAATAATTGCGATATTGAACTTGAATAATTTATTTGTTAACATCTTTATTCTATATTTTTAAATACAAGCTGCTCTTCCATGATTTTATTGTGGTTATAGGTAGTGTTACGTATTTATGTAAATTAATTTGGAGTAGTGCCCCCTTTAAGTTATAGGTATTTAGGTTAGGTTAGGTTAGGTTATTTTATTTGTACCTACATATCTATTTGTACCGGGTTTTTATACTTTGACATGTTGAATGTTTTTCCTACGGACTGCAGCGAAGTGCTAAATTAAATTTGGCAAACGTTAATTGCTTTTAGCATCATATCATAACTTGTAAACTATCAGCTTTTAAATTAATGTCCTTAGCGTACCTGATATAAATAAAAGGAAATCCATTGCCAACACGTTGAGTTGAAATGTTTTTATGTAACTTGCTTTTTATCTTATGCGGACTTAATCTTTCCATAAAGGCAAGCAATAAAAGAAACCCCACAGCCCTTACAAAAAAGATTCCGTCAGGTAAAAATTTGAACACAATGAGTGGGCATCTGTACCTGACTCCACTGAGGGTGCCCCCCAAAAAAGTTCTCAGCTAGTTAAATACATCACATATTGCAATGCAAATGAACCAGAAATAAAGCCTGCAAATTAAAACTGCTAACGAAACCGTAATCAGTCGTATTGTACTCCATCCGCTTCCTCGCCCGCCCCCGACCCTGTCCCCGTCTCCGTACCCATCCCCGTCGCTGCCCGCCCCGTCCCCATCCGCTCCCCCGTCCCCGTCCCTGTCCCCATCCACTTCCTCGCCCGTATCACCGTCCCCGTTCCTGTTCCCATCTGCTCCCCCGTCCCCGTCCCTGTCCCCATCCACTTCCTCGCCCGTATCACCGCCCCCGTTCCTGTTCCTGTCTTAGCATCACCGCCCCTGTCCCCGTCTCCGTACCCATCCCCGTCCCTGCCCGCCCCGTCCCAGTTCCCGTCACCGACCCTGTCCCCGTCCCCATCCGCTCCCCCGGCCCTGTCCCCATCCGCTTCCTCGCCCGCATCACCGTCCCATCCGCTTCCCCGTCCCCAGCCGCATCACCGACCCCGTCCGGTAACAACTTGCAGAGTTGGGTAGGTAGATCTAGATTTGCACCTGCCATTCGTCGTTTCATTCAATTTTCCATTATTTATTTTGTTCCAGTCACTTCCACCACAGATTTCATTGAATGAGCTCTTTTTAGAGCTACCGAACCAGGTCGAATCCCGGTGACCGACTTTCGACCACATCACCATCCACTTCCTCGCCCGTATCACCGCCCCCGTTCCTGTTCCTGTCTTAGCATCACCGCCCCTGTCCCCGTCTCCGTACCCATCCCCGTCCCTGCCCGCCCCGTCCCACTCGACCACATTAGCTACCGAACCAGGTCGAATCCCGGTGACCGACTCTCGACCACATCACCTCTAGCTGGTCCAGTACCGGCCTAACCCCCCTACTATAGTCAAAACGCGATTTTAGCAAAAATTTTAGGTCTGAATTTTATTTGATGAGCTTTTTTTTAGAGACTGGTCAAAAAAATGGTCCACAAACGGGGGCCGTTCCTCGACCACATTAGCTACCGAACCTGGTCGAATCCCGGTGACCGACTCTCGACCACATCACCTCTAGCTGGTCCAGTACCGGCCTAACCCCCCTACTATAGTCAAAACGCGATTTTAGCAAAAATTTTAGGTCTGAATTTTATTTGATGAGCTTTTTTTTAGAGACTGGTCAAAAAAATGGTCCACAAACGGGGGCCGTTCCTCGACCACATTAGCTACCGAACCTGGTCGAATCCCGGTGACCGACTCTCGACCACATCACCTCTAGCTGGTCTAGTACCGGCCTAACCCCCCTACTGTCTAGTCGTCAGACCGTCTGGCTCTCAATCCGTAGAATTTAGTTTTGACTCCCGGTGAGGACACTGTTAAACATAAATTACTGTATGAGACTTCTACAGTTTGGTTAGGACATTTCAAGATAAATCACCTGATGGTCCGAAAAGTAAAATAATTCCGAGCTTCGGTAGGCACGTTAAGCCGTTGGTCCTATAACTACAGAAGTATTCGTTAGTGAGCCATGTCAGAGGCCTTTGGTTGCTCAACAACTCTGACACATCGGTTTGTGAGGTCAGTTATCAATTTTAAAACCCACATGATATTATTATGACGATGACTGTGTGGGAAACCCTTTAGAGAAAACTAAAAAGAAAATGGTTGTCCTAATCTACTTTTATGACCGGTTCAATTACAAGATCGACCACCGCATTTGACTCTTTACTAATCAGTTACATCAAAGCCACTATCAGATGTACATATTCAACAAAATTATTATTCCTATCATAAACAAACCATTAAAATTCTTCAATTGAAGTAATATTAGACATTAGCGGTCACATAACTCATCGTTCGCAACTTTGTATAAGTAGGACTCCTGTTCAAAGAAATGACACCGAAGTAATAAACCTGAGTGTGCTAAATTCTCTTCAAATACTAACAATACATGTAATCTCCCAGTTGTAAGAAGCTCCTTTAAATTAAACCTCCCTTTGGTCTATTTGCTTCCTTTTCTATTTTGTTGACAAACAGCCAGTTGCACCAAGCGTCTTTAAAGTTAAAGCTCCTTTAAATCTATAGTTGTCACTTTCTTTGTTAACAAAACAGAAAGAGTCAGAAGGAGCTTTAACTTTTAAGACGCATTCTGTAGAGCAGTAACGCCCTAAATCTCAGCACATAAAATCATCTCTACGTAAATATTAACTGATGATTATATACTACTATTTATTCACCTCACTAAATATTGAATGAATGATGCAACTATTCCGGTTTCATCCGAAAATATTCCAAGCAATACAAATAATATGTACGTAATAAATCCATAGCATTATTGTAATATAATCGGTTATGGTTGAAAAGAAAATTCATAAGGAAATCTGCGATTAAAGTTTGGCAGATATTAAAAGAAGTATGAATAATAGCTTCCACCGATAAATGAAATTTGCTTACCAGGTAATTCATCAAATAAGTACTGGTATCCTTGAAACGCTTTCCCGATAATTGCAGCCATCCTCACTTATTATAAAATCACCAAACACTTCTTTTATGTCTACGTCTCTAGTTTCTTAACGAAACTGTTCGAAGCGTGCCGCTGATTCTATAGACACTGGTTTACTAACTCCAGTAGGTTAGTGATGAAACTAACCACAGACCCACTCCTTACTTCTATTGCACTTGCAACATAATTCTACTATTTTTCACCTGTACTTACTTACACGACTTCTATGCTTCAACTGAATTTGATAATTACCTATTGATTGTATTAAAAAATCAATAGGTAGCAGTTAATTCGATAGCACATTCGTGATTGCGTAGTCGTTTCGACAATTTGGAACATTTTTGAAGTTCGACTTGTAGTGTTAGTAGTTCATCAGTGTCATCCAATATCAGTTCAGCTACTGTGCGAATAATATATGTATATTTTTTTTTAATAACTTCATGTCCATGAACAGTCTCAATTAAATGTACTGAAGACCTTTTTGGCACAGTTATAGTGCAGGCAACTTTTGTTAAAAATATTTCAGGTTCAATTTCTAATTATTTCATTTCTAAGTCCCGGAAGGTTTGTGTTCGTGTTTTGCTGGATATGAAATTAAACCTGCTGAAGGAGGAAATTTCCAGAAAATATAAAAATATATATCTTAGATTTTTTTAAATTATACTATTGGTCTAAAATACGCAAACGTCTTTTTCCAATTTTATTATTCCACAGTAAAAAACATCGTCGAATATTCTTTTGTTATTGTAACTACAATAATACCGTATCCCAAAAAGTTGAGTTTTTTGAGGCGCAAAATAGAACTCCTAAGTATGTCGATCAAATCTGCATGAGTCTAAGGTAATTCAATGTCATTATATCTTGGATAGCACGTCGAAGCAAATTATAGGCTAACGGGGAAGAGCAACTCAAACCGCAGATAAAGATAAGTGTTGATATATAGTGACTTTCTTTTGCTGCGGAATGTAGCCTTATCCTTATTCTGTTTTACTCGTACTTGACAAAAAAAAATCAATATTACTTGAAATCCCGTCATTAAATTAGCTCTTCTTGAAAAAATAATTCAATTTAGGTCTTAAGCTATTACCTACTTTATAAGGTAATTTTACATAGTACTAAAAAAATATTTTTTTCTCTTCCCCCAGAAAAAAATATCTTTGCATTAAATGAAACAAATTTTCGATGAATTTTCAAGGGAAGATGAATTTATTTTCGAAGTTCGACGTAGGTTTTTTGGTCGAATACGTGTTCAATTACAATGGGCTCATATTCTTCAAGCTACAATAGTATATTGCTCATCCAGAAGAGAAAGGAACCGATTCCCAACGATGTTGTTTGAGGCTTGAGGTGCAGCTGAGGGTCTCATTACACCCGAGGTAGGAATCGTACTTTCTTTCGAGTTAAGCATAGCGCTTTATACTTCACCTAAAGTACATATATAAATAACGACACAAGGATTCTGAACTTCATTCTCTCACATTTTTTAATGGCATTCACATCTTTTTAAGAGTATTTCGGCAATGTTAAAAAAAGTTTTTCATTGATATTTGTTTTTTTATTTCGGAAAAGTGCAAGTGGCCAGTATAATTTCGTGGACTTTTAAAATAAAAAAAAATTGGGTTTTGGCATAATGATATTATTAAAAAAACCGGCCAAGTGCGAGTCGGACTCGCGCACCGGGTTCCGTACCTATTTACCATATGATATACTAAAATCTTTTGCTCTTTGACTTTAAAAACTTCAGACCATCCAACTTGACCCCTCTTTTGTAGAAAAGTTCTTGAAACGGGAGCTCACCTTAATCGGTTACGATTTATGACGTATTAAAAAAAACTGCTTACTCGATCTTGTTCAAACCAATTTTCGGTGGAAGTTTGCATGGTAATCTACTTACCAAGTTTCAATAGTTTTTGGTCTTATAATTTCGGAAAAAAGTGGCTGAGACATACGGACGGACAGACAGCCAGACAGACATGACGAATCTTTAAGGGTCCCTAAAAAGGCCATCGATCAACATTTACCTAAAACAGCATGTTAGAAATGGATTTTCATACAGTATTCATCCCGAATTTTGTACGATAGCAATGACATACATTTTTGCTCCTTTAAAAAAAGGGCTTTTATGTACTTTCCGAGCAGGTGAAATGTAAAATATTTTTCTTTATCCCCCCTTATTATATTAGATATATTTATGCATATATTTCCTTATCATTTTATATCACCTTATTGCGCTCTGTATTTCATGTTCACCCTTAGATTATTATAATACTAACATATAATATTACCCTATGTTTTTGTACTTTTTGTTTTCAGTTTGCAATAAAGAGTATTGTATCTCGAAAGACATTCAGAGGAAGAGGCATAGTCTAGCCAAAAGAGGTCTTCAGAAGGTCGAAAGCCAACCCCAAAGATCTCCAAGACCAGCGGCTTTCCAGGAACACATAGGAAAATGGGTTGTTCTTTACCGGCAAAAGCATTTATGCCAGTCCTATTTATATACAGGGTGTAAGGGACGGTGTATCGAAAACTGAAAGGGCGTGCACAGTCAACGAAACTGAACCACTTTTCCACAGAAAAAAAATTGGGATATGAAAAAATTAAGCAATTTTTTTTTATTTTCCCAAGAATCTTTCTTTGGAAAAGTTGTTGACTGAGCACACCCTCTCAGTTTTCTGTACGCCGTCCCTTGAACGCTTTATTATCTTGAAAAGACAAAAATCACCTTGTCTGCGTAATAAATATCAATACCCATGACAAATTACAGCATTCTAGTACGCATGGCAGCAAGTAAGTGAGAGCAAAACCACCACAAGCTTCACCATCGCTACGCTATAATCACCTGCAACCAGAGACCTGCTCAAGTTTAAAATGTTAAAAAATTCGTGCGGCCGAGATAGATTCATTATGTCCGTCCGTATGTGTGTAAGTCGCGGACAGACACACATACGGACGGACATAATGAATCTATAAGCGTTCGTTATCTGAGTTCGAATCCTAGTAAGTTTAACTTCCCATCATATATAAAAATTATCATCAGATTCTTTTTTTATTTGTTTATTCAACACTATTTTTGTACAGAAAATTATTACAGTGAAACACTTATCTAAAAACCTAAAGAGGTTTATGCGGTATGACAGGGTCTTTATATTGAAGGTCGATTTATTTATCTTATTTTGATATATTTTCATATTTTAGATTCATCGAAACTTCGTGCATTGATTAAAACCCTGTATAGTGTAAAAGACACCTGTGATATTTGCGCTTGTGTAGTGAAAGTTCTCACTTGAGTTCAAACGGATGGTTTCCTCAGTTTCTATAGCTCGTTTTACAAGTATCTTTATTCACCGGCTTAATACAAAGCATTATACATCTTAAATAGGATACAACTTTTTGGAATAAATATATAAATAGAGGAATTTAGCATTATTTTACCAATCCCCTTATACCATCGGTAGTCCAGAGAAGCAAGGAGGTTTTTGTTCTGAGGTCCAGACGCACCGGAGGATATCACCCATCATCATAACATCCCATGAAACGTCCACTACATTACAGGGAGCTCCCTCCAGAATTCTAGCTTTTGCTGGGGAAATGTAGGGGGAAGTACCATAGTCACCTCGCTTGTTAGCGTTACGGCTGGCACCATGGACCGCGGTTGTAGGTGACCGCAGTAAGTAAGATGTAAGATACAAAGGAGGATGCTGCTGCCCATCCTCCAGTTTATAACCCTTAGTCGCCTCTTACGACACCCACGGGTACGTATGGGTTGGTACTATTCTTTGCCGGTACCACACGGGACACGGAACCCATACTTGGTTGATATTCCGCACATTCGCACAAAGCGCTTTGAAACATCTTTTATAATGCGCACGGCTGAAGAGTGGAATTCTCTGCCTGCGTCTGTGTTCCCGAGTTCATATAAGCTGAATTTTTTCAAGTCGCCAGTGAATTTTCTTCTTCTGGGCAAGCTCGTTTCATCGTCGACCTCATCTCTGTCCTCAAGGCTAGATCGTGTTCAAGAGTAAGTCCATTGACAAAAAGAAAATAACTTTTTTTCAACTTTTTTCTACTTGCGTATTAGTAAACCAGATATACAGGATGTAACAAAAAGGGTATACCAAACCTGAAGAATCTGAATCTGCCTATGAAACTGAACAACTTTCCCCAAGGATCATAGGTCGAACATCGAAAAACATGTTTGAACTCCCATAGAAACTGAATCAGTTAATAGCGCATTTTGTATGAAAAAAAACCGGCCAAGTGCAAGTCGGACTCGCGCCCTAAGGGTTCCGTACCTATCTACCATATGATATATTAAAAGCTTTTGCTCTTTGATTTTAGAAACTGCGCGACCATCCGACTTAACCCCTCTTTTATAGAAAAGTTCTTGAAACGGGGGCTCACCTTAATTGGTTACTATAAGTTGTGAGAAAAATTTAAATATTTAATGATTTTAGACTTTTCCCTTTATTTGTACTATGAGACCTAGCTTCTTGCCAAATTTCATAATTTTAGGTCAACGGGTAGTACCCTGTAGGTTTAACATTTTTGCATAAATGTATGGAGATGAAGACATAAAAAGATCTTTTGATTGCGTCGTTGTAATAATTGAAATTTTCAGATCTTGTGAGGTTCATGGACCTTAATATTCGTTATAAATTTCAACCTGATACCTCTTCTCGTTCGTGAGAAAAAGGGTCTTGACAGACAGACAGACAGACGGACAACAAAGTGATCCTATAAGGGTTCCGTTTTTTTATTTTGAGGTACGGAACCCTAAAAACGGCCAAGCCCTAAGGGTTCCGTACCTATCTACCATATGATACACTAAAAGCATTTGCTCTTTGATTTTAAAAACTCCGTGACCATCCAACTTGACCCCTCTTTTATAGAAAAGTTCTTGAAACGGGAGCATATAATTGGTTACTATTAGTTGTGAGAAAAATTGAAATATTTAATGATTTTAGACTTTTCCCTTTATTTTTACTGTGAGACCTAGCTTCTTGCCAAATTTCATAATTTTAGGTCAATGGGAAGTACCCTGTAGGTTTTCCTTTTTTGCATAAATGTATGGAGATGAGGACATAAAGAGCCATATCTTTTGATTGCGTCATTGTAAAAAAATTAAATTTTCAGATCTTGTGTGGTTTATGGACCTTAATATTTGTTATCAATTTCAACCTGATACCTCTTCTCGTTCGTGAGAAAAAGGGTCTTGACAGACAGACAGACAGACGGACAACAAAGTGATTCTATAAGGGTTCCGTTTTTTTTATTTTGAGGTACGGAACCCTAAAAAAAAGGACGGGTTGCACTCCGGGAGTGCCGGCAAAAGTGATTTGCATTTTTGAATATTATGCTTTTTGTAAGGATCAATCGCGCCATTGCTCACGTACTTCTATGATGTCACTGAATAAATACCCGTATTGTAATAACAATACGGTTGACAGTTGACGCTTTTTAGATCAGGCTACAGATCTGAAGCGAGATGTGACGTGAGATCTGACGCGACATCTGACGCGAAATCTGACGCGACATCTAACGCGAGTTTAAAATTTTATACCCATCTAAATAAAGTGCCAAGCGCGGCTCAAGAAGTTTTCACTAAAAAATCTTTTCGTATTGTATTTTAGGTAGTTTCATAGGCAGAATCACATACCTCAGGGTTTTGATCAGTTTCATGATCTGTATCCATACATCCACAGTCTCAGATTAAATTATTTTTTACACTACTTATATGGAAGAAGTGACGACTTAAGGGTGCGAAAGGATCTAAGTGCAAGGGTCCAAACACTTTAGAAGCGATCGACGTGTTGTGCCAATTCCGAATGGATTGGGTCAAGGGTAGGCACTTCACAATGACCTAGAGCAACTAAAACGCAAGAGTAATTTTGTAGCAGCTATATCTAAACTATGGTAGCTTCAAAAAGTACGCTATAACCATCTTGTGGTTAGCATCTTTGCATGTAATTATACAACGAATGAGTACTGCAAGCAATCGAACAGAATTGTTTAGATATACATTGCGTTAACTTTAGAAACAGGCGTATTTTGTGCGGGTTAGGGGGCAACTCGTCCCAGCCCGGAACTGGGACCAGGGACCAGTTCTACCTATTCTTACTCGTATTTGATAATGGACCACTGGGGCCAAGTTATCGCAGATAATATCGCAGAAACGATTGCCCTATACTGAATGTTTTCTAAGGGTATATTGGTTTGGTCTCAATAAAATACCAATTTAATACTGGCTGGTGCAGAAATAAAACACATGTATTGATTGGTAGATCTTATTTGTTAAAAATGTTTCTTTAAGCAGTAACAAAACAAAAAATCCTATTATCAGTTTCGCCGAAAACATTTTTTTAAGGGAATTGTTGATTTACCGCTATGATTGATTCTCCGTATTTTATTTTTTTCTTTTTCAAATAGAAAAATGTATTAAAAGACAAAGATAAGGGCACTACAAATTATCCTACATCATCGAGTACAGTCCAGGTAAAGCTTGACACTCGCATGGCGACACTATTCCGTGCGTTTATTGAAATAAGAACGGCACAAAGTCCAATGTGTCGAGCTTCATGTGCTCTCGACTGTACAAGCGATTTTCAACTTTGTCATGAGAGTAGTGGCTTGTTAAATCCACATTATGTTAGTCAGCCAATGAGCAGCAATAGAAGTTACTCGATAATTAAAAAACATTAGGGTTGCCCGACATTTTGCTAGTCAGACCACAATGTGGTCGGACCACTAATAATGTCGGACTATCAAAACTTCCAAGAGGATTTCAGGCAGACCTGTACTTTTTTACTTATGTAAGTAAGTACTTTCTATTACTACAAACAAGTTTTATTCGTGAAATCTATGAATTACCCACTTTCTGCGACTGTACTGATTCTGCAGGGTTTTGCATTGGCAGGCCAACGTAATGTGGATTTAATAGGCCACTACTCTTGTTGTACAGTTGTAAATTTCTTGTTCTCGATGACGTAGGATAACTTGCGGTGCCCTCAGGGTCTATGAGATGAGGATACGTGAATTTATTTATTAATTTTTCTATACAGTGGCCTATACTGATATCATTATCTATTAATTCTCGGAGAATTCTTTTTAATCGTTTCTGAGAACGAACTGTTTCAGAGGTTTTTTTTAGATATATCCGTCCTTTTTCAATTTCCCAAAGTAATAACTTGAATCTTTTTGTAGTGCTTTTAGAAGAACTACCTACTACGTTCGGCTTTGGTTTAACCATTTATGTTGCACCTACTACTATGCACTATGATACCCATTCGAACTATAATATGATCAAAATAAAAAACAGTATTTTGTAATCTCTTTATTAAATAATTATTGATTAATTTATTATGTTCTACTTAGATGTAAGTTATAAAAATAAACCGGCCGAGTGCGTTTCGGGCCACGCGCAGCATAGGGTTCTGTAGTTCTTTTAAATTTTTTTTATCGCAAAGCGGGTTTTGAGTACTTAAGAGGCCTATTACAAAATTTCGTTCAAAAAAATGAAAAGTGGAAAATCTCACTCGGCGTCCAGATTTTTCGACACTGTTTTGTAGCTGAAACAACGATATAAATACTTTTTGTATTTTCAATTTATTTGATACTATTATTGCGTTTGAAAGGCCAGCGCATCGGATTATGGAGAAATTTGGCAGTTTTAAGTACGTTCAATTAAGGTACTCGTATTAAAACGAATCATTTTTAAACAAACGTAGGCGATTTTCATTTTCTTTATACCAAAGTTTAGTATGGTATTAATTATACGAAATAATATTAATATAGTAAAGAGCAATTTGCAGTTAAACCTGAGCGTTTTTTGTAGTTTTTTTCGTTCGGAATTTATTTATTTTCTAGATTTTCCAATATTTTTTTCAAAATTCAGAGGCCGCTACGAACTACACTATTATATAAGAGATTTTATTGTATGATTTTAATTTTGATTGCTTAGTACAATAGTTCAATCCACGAGCTCAAAAAAGTGCCTTAAAAATAATAACTATTCTTCAACATTTTATAAGTTAAAGTTGTCAAAATCTTTCCGTTTCTCAGATTAAGGACGCCGAAATTAGCTATTTTGCGCAAAAACACGCTCAAAATGTAATAGGCCTCTTAAATATTTCACAACGTTTTATAACATACGAGTAAACTTTTTACCTCCTAATGCTCAGCGAGGTCCTAACGCCTGACAACCGTTTAGCCGGAAGGGGGGGAGGGAGGGATACTTGACTCGTTTCCAACAAAAAACCGGCTAAGTGCGAGTCGGACTCGCGCCCCGAGGGTTCCGTACCGCCACATAATCATTGTATAAGTTTAAATTTCAGTAAGTTGCAGTGCTATATTTTATTATTTGATGTTATTTTATAGCGTAACCACTATTGTAAGTGTTCCCGTTTTTAAGATAGAGCTAAAACAAAAATCGCCTAAATAAATAGGTCTTTAGTATGGGACCCCCCCTTAATTTATTACTTTTTTTATTTTTAGTATTTGTTGTAACACCAGCAACAGAAATACATATTTTGTAAAAAAAATAACTATTCATGAGATACAGCTCCAACAAAATTTTGTAAAAACAGCTGACATTGGTGGCATCTTATTCCTTTGTTTTTAAATATATTTTTTTTAAATACAGTATTCATCTACTCAATGAGCTCTAAACAACAATATCCCACTTGACGGGGTAGGTCAAACTTTTTTTTTTACACTCCCCCCTTTAGCTGTTTGGGAGCTCCCCTTAATTTTCTACTTTTTTTTGTATTTGTTGATGTAGCGGCAACAGATATGCATAATTTGTGAAAATTTCAAAGTTCTACTTATTACGGTTCATGAGATGCAGCCCGCTGACAGACAGACAGACATCGGAGGCATATCAATAGGGTCCCGTTTTCACCCTTTGGGTACGGAACCCTAAAAATAGCACTTTCAAGCTTAACATTTCACAAACGGATCCCTAAACGGCAAAATTATTATTAGCAGAATTTCTTTCTAAACTATAGGGTAGACAAGAAAAAAAAATCATCCCCACTTTACTTGTAGGGGAGGAACCCTAAAAAAAATTATCAAAATTTTATTCTACCACTGTCGGCGTGGGTGAAATGTATATCTGTACAAAATTTCAGCTCTTTTGTACTAAGGATTTCTGAGCTAAGCCGCGGACAGACAGACAGACGGACTTGACGAAACTATATGGGTTCCTTTTTGACTACGGAACCCTAAAAACCGAAAATTTTTAAAAATCTTATCTGCTGAGGCCATAGAGTAACACGATTTTCGCGCGCAAACACGATTTTCGCGCGCAACGTTGCTCTAAGGCTGAGGCGGCAAGTAATTGTGTACTTCTATTAAGAGCTCTTTGTAGATGAGATCTTCCTGTCTACAAAGGTTTTTAAAAGACAGGTAAATCAACTTAACCTTATTTGATATAAGATATATTTAGACATTCTTTTTGGACACGTAGCTCTTATAGTAGAAGCTTCCAAACATATAAATGAATATTGTGGCCTCTAATAATATGAACCAGTTGTAGAGTCGTGGGTAGTCGCAATCAATCAGGAAGAGGACCATAAAATTATGGACAAAGATGACGCAAAATTGAATCTGAAAATACAGAACAAAAAAACGTTTACTATAAACTCCACAAAATAAATAAACAATTACACAGGGCAGCAAGGACGTGGAAACAAAACCAGTATAAGCTGTACTAGTGCTACGCTCAAGGTCAAAGTATTTCTGACGTGAGGCCGTGTGTACCAGGCAAGAGCACACCATGCTTGACACTTAACTAGCGACTCCAGCAAATGGAGCGTTTAAAATAAGAACGGTACAAAATCGAATGTGTAAAGCTTGACTTGCTTTTGACCGTAGAAGTACAATGTAATTTTGCACAAAGGCTAGATTTTGACATGCATTGCATCAACCTACGAGCGACAGTTTAATCGAATATATCTACCAATACCAATTCTACTATACCAATTACCAATACTGATATTATTATTATCTACCAATATTATTTTTATAGACCGACTAGGTTATTTGTGTCAGTAAGAACAGAAAATAAAATAAAATTTTAAAAAATACAAAAAGTTAAAAGTACCTGAAACCGACGAGCGTGTATGAAAGGGTTGATGAAAGTAATAAAGGAAGCGAAGGAAATATGTCAAGATGCATGTGGAGGTCTTTTGGTCTTTACTTTCCCCGACCGGCAATATATAGTATGTATTTACGTATGAACAAAATATTACCAATTGCAAAGCCGTGAGATGCTTCTTCCACCAAAGGTATTTCTGGTATTGCGGTCCCAATCCAGCAATTAAATAGTACGTGTACATTACGATGTGAACAAATGTGTTGATCCATCCAACGAATGTCCCATGGCCTCCTGTAATTTTAATTCAATTCAATTAGTTACTAAATACATAGATAAATTCTTCTTTTAATCTATGTTTGTTTAATCTCTTGTGCTAGCTGTCCAACACAGGGTGAATGCATGTTTATAAAGCACGTCCCGCGTGGTGCCGGCAAAGAATAGTACCAACCCATCTCTACCCGTGAGTGTCGTAAGAGGCGACTAAGGGCTTATGAACTGGAGAATGGGCAGCAACATCTTTCTGCGTATCGTAACATTTTACATACCGTGGTTACCAACAACAACGGTGAGCGTAGTGACTATGATAAATCCCCCTCCTAAGTATCAAGCGTTTTGCTGGAGTTCTGGAAGGAGCTCCCTTTGTGCAGTGGATGTTTCATGGGATGTTATGACGATAATGAAAGCACGTCGTGCTTCCTTTTCATTATAACCCATGTCCTGGTTTCATGCTAACTCTAGCCATTATTCATCATGGTGGTGCTTCTTTTTTGGGGTCGAATTCAGAAGTGACCAACGAGTAAAGCCCTTTGTTTTGAAGGCAAGGCAACTCTATAATGTTTATTTTGTGTGGTAGAAAAAAATTATGAGTTGTAATCAAGTAATCTTTCTTTAATTTAGGAGTAACAGTATGTTTCCTGTCTTACAATCATATTATACAGTACTGTGCGCGTAGGACTTACAAATACTCATGTACGGAATGTTGAGCCGCCAAAAGCTTCTTACATGGCTCATTAATGACTACCTTCTCTGGTAGCCGGTACCAATGGCTTATCGTCCCTGATCTCTACGAAATCTGACTACGAAATGGGTCCTACTTTTCAGACAATCAAGCCATTCATGCTGCAATGTTTAACCAAACTGGGAAAGTTTCTGAATTTGTTTTGTTTGATAGTATCGAAACCTTCAGATCGAGAGACAAGTGCTCTAACCAGAGGCGGTTTTTGTTTGTTGTTGTGATTGTCTCTCTATTCAGGAGTGACAAGTAAATACCCACCAGGAGCAAAGCTGAGGCATACCCATCCAGCTACAGGCATAATGGTGTGGTGGAAGATATGCAGGGTTGTAATCTGGTTGTCCTTCTTCCTTAAAACGAAGAAAACTGTATCCAGTAGCTCTGTCAGCTTACAGAACAGGTACCACCACACTAGTGTTGCTACCTGCGACATTAATGAAGGGAATAATTCAGCTACTCCAATAAAATAAACAGCAACTGGTGGGTTCAAAAGGGTAACCAGCAGCCTCACCACGATGCCTTAGATAAACATTTAATATATCTAGATAAAAATATGTCTTAAAGACAAATATCATTTATTGACGTTCGCTCATTACGTTAAAAATTAAAAAAATTGATTTGGTCTATATGATAGATATAATTTTTATTTAGGGGCTCGTGCTGACGCTGTTGTAGGAGTACCAGTAATACCAGTGCCACCCTTGAGTATTATGCGTTTCATATAAGAACAGGATTGGTTGATGGATGACTTCACAGTGGTTCCCAGTGGTTGTGCAATAATAAATCTAAACGGAGGGAAGTTAGTTTGACAGCTACTACTTCATATGATTGCGGCCGCAAATCTAAAGACTTGGCTTTCTCATTTGAATCAAACGTATAGTATACAAGGTGTAAAACAAAGGGTATAAATATAACAACCCTTGAAGAAGTAAATTTGCTCATTAATGTACCATCATCATATCGTGTGGGTTGCAAGGTCGATGACCGACCTCACAAACCCTGGTGTCAGAGTTGTTGAGCCGCCAAAGGCCTCTGACATGGCTCATTAACGACTACATCCGTAGATAGTAGTCGGGACCAACGGCTTCACGTGCCTTCCGAAGCACGGAATCATCTAACTTTTCGGGCAATCAGGTGATTCATCCTGCAATGCCCTAACCAAACTGGGGAGGTCGCACAAAGAGATTTTTGTTTGACAGTGTCCCCACTGGGAATCGAACCCAGAACCTCCGAATCGAGAGCCGAACCCTCTAACCACTAGACCACGGAGGCTGTTGTAATGTACCTATACAAGTATACATACATAGTCATATGCATTTTTCAATATAATACATTGTATACTCTAACTATTCGTCAAAAATTTACATAGTAACTGTTACTTTTCACCTACATTTACCTTAGGTACTAATGTAAATTTCAGGAGACTACAATGTATCTATATCATACAAAATCGATACACAGTTGTATACAGGTTGTAAGAGATAGCCCTTCGAATACTGAAAGGGCATGATCGATCATTTAACGTAACTGACAACTTTCAGCGAATAAAACTATCAGGGAATAAAAAATATCGGCCTATCCATACAAACTGTCCAATAAGGTTAGCAATTATATATGGAGAGGCCAATTTACTTTTTTATTTCCTGAAAGTTTTATTCACTGAAATATGTTTAGGTACGTTGCTGTATTCGGAAGGCTGTCCCTAACTACCCAAATATTCAAGTAATCTAAGCAGCTGAAAGCAACATTGTCAAAATGTTGACAGATGGAAGTCCCAACACAGATTGGTGGAATTAGGAAAAGGCCATTGCCCAACAGTATTCTAAATGGGCTTATAATGTATTTTTATCTTATAAACTATGGTTGTGCTCTTTTCGTTCCTTCCACTGGTATCTACTCTGAGTCTCTTGTTGCCAGCTTATACAGAAAGCGTCGAGTTCACCGCGATATCTGCGCCGTGGTCGGCCAATAAGCTTCTTAAGAAAAACTATTTTTAACTATTTTCTACTTAAACTATCTTATTTAACTTTTTTTCTGTGTCAACTACAATGTTGACCATCAACCCAACATGCCCCGACGTGATTTTAATTTTAATTATTCAACAACTGGAGTCAAAAAACTATTGTCTATTTATATGCAAAAGATCTGTAAGTAGATCGAACTATGTATAAATTATAAAGTGCAAGTAATTGAAGGAAGCACAACACCAGAACTAAAAAAAACCGGTCAAGTGCGAGTCGGACTCGCGCGCCGAGGGTTCCGATATACCTATAGTATTTTTGGAAGCAATAAAGTCCATTTTCAGGACCGCAAAACTAAATTTGTTTGTAAAGGTTTTTTGCAGATTTCTGAAAAACTGTGCAACTTAGAAAGATCGTTTTAGTTTTGCTGTAAAGTTTATATAAACTTCTGTCAACTGTAATTAATTCAGATTTTTCCTTACTCAAACTTCGGAGTTAAGGGGGGGGGGGATGGTATTTTTCTTGACATTTTTCATCATAACTTTAAAACTAAGAAACTTAAAAAAATACAAAAATATATTTTAAAATGTACAAGTAAAGCCCTTTCATATGATACCCCACTTGACCTAGTAGCGACTATTTGAAATTTGGCCCCCCCTATTTTGGCCCCCTTTACATTAATAATCATACTTTTTTCAAAAAATTTTCATGTGCAATTAAGTTGGGCAACTATATTCTAAAACTATTCCAAATTTCAGCTCGATAGCGTAAGTGGTTGCTGAGATATAGAGGTGTGACAGACAGACAGACAGACAGAGCGGCACCATAAGGGTTCCTTTTTTTTACCATTTTGGTATCGGAACCCTAAAAAAATTACATCTCTATACAAACAGTTCGATCAGAGTGAGCAATTTGTATGGAGATTACAAAAATTTTTTTCTTTTCCCAAAAATTTTTGAAACATACCAACTTTCCCAAAAATCAGCACTGGCGCTACGCTACAAACTCAGATTAAATAATGACTCGCTCAAGAACTGTTACTACTGATGTGAGGGTGACTGTACAGTGGCTAAAGTAAGGTTCCGTACAAACGGATTTCAACGACGTAACCCCAATGCGTCCGTTCGCCGGTGGATAATCAGTTTATTCTAGTCTTTTTCTTAACCAGTTATTGGCTATAGCGCAAAATATGGCTAGTTCAATTATAGCCCTTTAATTTGATCTACATAAAGGGTGGAAGGGACTTTGTGTGAGTACGGAAAACTGAAAGGGCGTGTTCAGTCAACTAAACAGAACAAATTTCCCAAATTAACATGTTTGGAAATCGAAAAACAATTATGACCTCTCCATAAAAATTGCTCACTCTGATCGAACAGTTTGTATAAAAAAAAATCATTTCCCAAAAATGATTATTTGGGAATATCGTTTCGTTAACTTAGCACGCCCTTTCTGTTTTCGGTACACCGTCCCTTACATCCATGTACAAATAAACTGTAGTTATGAGGTATTAAGTATGAAAACATATACTTACGTAATCTTCTTTAGGGTTATCTGTATAATCTATGGGCTGACACTTGAAGCTGTAGTGGTCAAAATACCCATGGACACCACCCTGTAAAAAATTGTTTGAATTTGTTGTCCAATAGTTGTAAGAACTTTGCACAAAAGCCGTATGAGGTGTATTATTCTCTTTCTTACTTCAGTTCTTGCACAACTGCTACGTTGTATCGTCACAAACATTCTAATAAGCTTAGATTAATAAAGGTCTCCGCAGGCAGGCCGCAACGCGCGCCGAACAAAGATTGTAATATCATTGTCTGAGGAAGTATAATTCTCTTTCTTATTTCAGTTCTTGCACTACAATGATATTACAATTATATTAAAACATCTTTGTTGCACTACTGCTACTTTGTATCGTCACATACTACAGCAAACATTCTAATAAGCTTAGATTAATAAAGGTCTCCGCAGGCCCCAACGCGCGTCGGAGCTCGCGGAGACCTTCAATAATCTAAGCTAATAAGGTAAAGCACCCGTGTGGAGGCGAAAAAAAAGAACAGTAACAACACATCTCTACCCGTGGGAGTTGTAAGAGGCGATAAAGGGATTTTTAACTGGAGGATGGGCAGTAGCATTTTTTTGTGTATCGTACCATCTTACATACTGCTCTCACCAACAACAGTAGTCGCCAGCCGCAACGCTTACAAGCGTGATAACTATGGTACATCCCCACAAAAGTACTATACAGTGTCCATGGATATTTCATGGGATGTTATGATGAATAAGGTTCTCAGAGTGGATAGCGCGCTTTTGCTCTCTTATCAGTGTGAAGCAGAGGTGATCTTAGTTTGTTTTCTTTTTGAGATAAAAAATCATTAAATGTATGTATGACAAGATAACTAATACAAAATTTTATCAACGCACAAAAAATCTGAAAATATTTTCTGTAAGAATATTTTTCCAAAATAAAGAATACTTTCCAAAATTCCTTAGAAAAGAAGTTGCCACACAAAATAAAAAAACATACCTCATAAAAAACAACGACACTTATGATTACTTGTACAAGATTGTAAATTAACAAGGTTTTTTTTAGATCATAAGGTTTTCTGTTCTTCATGAACCGAGGACCAGCATGGAGACAAAAATAGAGCCACATCAAAAGTATCGTAACTATTGGTACAGGACTGGAGAGGAACCAGTCTTTTGTCCTTGGATCTATAAAAGAAAAAGAAAAATATATTAATAATGTTTCTTTCTTTACTCTAGCCCGTTTCGTCCTTGATTCCCGTTCTTGAGAAGTCAGTGGTGACCCGTTAATACGGAGAACTAGCTGCCTTAGAAGTTAGACTTTTAAATGATCATCGGATTAGATCAGCTTGGTATACCAATCAGGTGGCACCATGAAGAAGTGAGATGGTCATCACTATAAATAGCAACAATGCCAGCATTAGAAATTATAAATACTATTTAAACGATTAATAAAACTGCTTAGATGAAGAATCTAATGGACTCTTCTTTGCACAAGAAGAGGACCTACAAGTAAACCAAAACTATAATACATAGATAACATTGATAACACATATAGAAGTTATGACTAGATAAGATACTTACGGGTATATTCATTTAAAATATGCTTGCCTCCCTCGTACATTTTTTTTACTAGCAAAACCATGTTTATATGTTACACTCAAAGGCAGCTAGACAAGTACCAAAATTTTGTATCCGCAGGAAGTGAATTGTTGAAATTTAACTGAAACGCCTTTACCTTTGAGGCGTCCTTACACTTTACATGTACAAGTTTAAGTGATGCAGTTTACGTTCATTGAATTCAATTTCTTATGAAGTCTTTGACCTGTGTTGTTTTATTTATGTTTACTTACTATGTAAAGGTCCAGTTTTAATCGACTTTTTTTTAAAAAGGGAGTTCTCTATGCTCTATTCGACTTATCTTTTTTGTATAACATACGTTCATTTAGCACAATTCTAAAGATACTTTTTTACATTCAAAGTGATCTCTGATTTATTATGTCTGGTCTTCTTATTCTTCTTTTCGCGTCGACGGCAAAAAGTCTTAGCCAAAAAGGTGACTATATCAATAGCCTTTTGGATGCCTTCACAAAGGTCCATCCGAGTGCAGGAAACTGGAGAAGTAGGGTACGTCAGCAAGTGTGACATGGATTGCAAAACGCCGCACTTACACTTGTCGTTATCAGAGAAGCCCCACCTCTTCCTTCCCCGTGTCTGCCAACGCCTGATAGCAGTCTATCTAGAGACTTCCATATAGGCCAGGAAGATGATGGTAATTTGGTGATGGAGTATGTGATGAAAGCTTCCAATCAGTTTTTTTTGTTTTTGAAACATATTATAAATCTTCAATATTATTTTACTAGGCAGTGCGTATTGAATGTTGATGCCAAAGTTTGTAGTTTTAAATAATATCTCAGACCAAGATAACTAGTAAAGTAAAGTACTAGGAAAGGACTAAAATAGTGAGGTTCTGGCGAGCAGTGAGGTACCATTCTATTTGGTTAATATTTTATTTATACGCCATCTATGTTTTATGGTTTAAACTAAACACACCAGTTTTATAGAGACTGTAACTTGTCTGTTCACCTCAGGTTCACCTGCTTTTATACTCATCCGTAGAAAGGCAAACTCTTTAGTGGTTCAAAGCCGGTTGCATAGATGGCAACGTAAAAGACTGGAATTTGAGTCCCTATGAATTTCCCTAGATAAGTAATATTATACTCGGCGGTTATTCTTCTAATCCTCGTCTGCTTGATCAGTGTTCGGGAAGCTGCGCAATATCTCCTGCTCCTCAGCAGCATTTTAAGTAAAAAAATCGAAAAAAAAGTTCAAAACTGCTCAATGAAAGAGCTATGTTCGGAGTCTGTTTGCGTGATTGAATCAAACTTCAGGCGATTCACAAAATAACCGAGTTATAACCAACATTAGGGTCGAATTAATAAATCCCTCTCAAGTCTAAGACTACTTTCAAGATGGACCTTACACATACAAATTGTACATCTTGAGTGTAGTCTCAGACTTAAGAGGGATTTATCTTTCTTCATATAAAGAAAATCTCAATCCTAATCAAAACTGATGGCACAGCAAAATAATTACCGCAAAATATTATTATTTCAGCAACAATTTGAGTTCGTGACGCATCGCGATTAATATGTCGCAGATATATCGTATAACACGCCGTATTACAAACGGCCGGTCATTATACAAAATGCCGAGATATTTTTAATTTGCCGTTTTACATAACGGCATTTTACAACATCGTTTCTGGCACTCGCTGGCCGCAGCTGCCGCGGCACGCTTGCTTCTCTCGCTCGGCTCATGCGTTGTGGTCGCAAGATAACCTAACCCAACCTAACCGATCCCTCCGATCAATCGATTAGGTTGGGTTTACTTTAGATAACGAACCTTAAGTTTTTTAACACACAATCATTATTTTTTATGTGAATTTAAGTATTTCCCTTGAGATATTTTTGATTCACATTCAGTATTTTGATGTGGCATCAGTATTTTTGATGTGCAGTTAAATATTTTCATTTATCAATACGACCCTTACAACCAGTTCCATAAAGCTTCATTTAAGTTAAACCTCCGTTAAATCTATTGCTGTCACCGTCTATGTCAACGAATCAGAAAGTATCAGCAACACACCTCACCCACCCAATACTTTTAACTTTAAACAAAATTTGTGCAACTGGCGATAAGAATCATCTAACTCAAGTGATAATGGGCAGGGCACATTAGTCTAATCTTAGATTCAAGAGTGGCGGCCACAACAGGATCTGTCCTTTGAGATTGTCAAAGGAGACTTTGTCTTTCGGCTGGGATAACGATGATGGATTAATGAGATCATAATTCTTATAATTCTAAAGCTATTTTCATTGTTTCTGTTAGATTTAAAGTAGATTTAAAGGTTTTCAATCTGAGCATCAAATGTTGTTAAAAGTTTTTATTTAGTTTCACCTGCCGCGGTGTCTGTCTGTCTGTTGCCAAATCTTGCAAGTTAAATTTGACACATTTCCCGGTCTCCGGTTAAGATGAAATGTAATATTACTGTAACTTGGAGCTGATCTGATGATTGAGCCGCAAGATAGCCATAGAACAGTGAGAATTATCTCATTCTCTCACCGCGTTTCAGAAATCCTGCAGCGCCATCAGTTGGTGGGCAGCATGGCTTGCTCACCTGATAATGTTTTATTGATACAACAACACTGAGTGGTTCCTTTATAAAATACTAGCTTTCCGCCTGCGGCTTCACCCGCATTAAATGCGTTTTCCCGTGGGAATGAAGTATTTTCCCGCGGTAAAAAGTAGCCTATGTGCTATTCCAGGACCAAACCTATATGTGTGCCAAGTTTCATTAAAATCCATTCAGTAGTTTTTGTGTGAAAGAGTAACAAACATCCATCCATCCATACTTACAAACTTTCGCGTTTATAATATTATATTATAAAAAAAAGTAAATAAATAAATAGTAGGAAGTAGGATTTAGACCATTTCGGAAAACTAATTTTTTTTTACATTCAAAGCAATGACAAAATTTCCTGTGCAAGATGCAGCAATCACTTTTGTATGATACTGTAGTTTTTATACTCCGTACGGTCAACCGCACTTGAATGGAAACGTTTGCAAATCTATACTATGCCTTAAAGTCCAAAGTATTTCTACTGACGTGCTGTTGGGTGTACGTAGAAAATTATCTTAGGTTTGGGCTTGTCTGATTCTACGGTGTGTAAATAGTTGTTTTTAGTATTTGACATCATAAATACTAAAAAATAAAATGATGGTAAAAAAATATTTTTAAAACAAGCTTTTATTAGATGTAGAAAAGGAAATAAAACGTTATCACAGTCTCAGGTTTTCAAATAAAAGCGTGTTACATTATTAAACAGCAGCAGAGAAATAAAAAAGAGATGTAAAAGCTTGTTTTAAAAATAATTTTGTGCCATTATTATTTTATGTTCAGTTTGATAACTAAAATTCAAGGTTCAAAATTTTCCTTTTAAATCATTACCTATTGTTTAATCTGTGTCATTAGCATTACATATATGTTTTAATTTTCAAAAACATCATCAGCTGTAAGCTTAGTGTCTTCCCATACTATTAAATAAAATAAAAATGCAAAAGTGTTAGTACTGAAAATTTAGTTTTAAATTTAATTTAGTAATTTAGTTTAATTGCAAAGGTAAGGACCAAATATTCATTGTAAGTGCTTTTATAATAAAGATAGAGCTCATTAAAAAAGGTATTTTTTCTGTTCTTTATATGTTTATTACTATTTATCACATACCAAAAATATACATTTGTAACCAAATAAATTGTTTTTATTGCTACTTATGTGCTACACTTAAAAACTAAATCACAATAATGTGAACATCGCTTATGCTTTTTGGACTTTGCCTTATAATAATCAAATTTTAATAAATAACATAAAAAATAATTTTTCACGTATTTTTATATACATTCTTATATGCGAAATAATAATTTTGATCGAAATTCAGTAATTATAAAGTCAGCGGCGATAGTCACAAGATCTTCCATTTCATATGTTTAGACAGAAGAAATCTGAAACATTACTGTCCATACATTAATTCGTTCGTAAAAATATATCTACCATGGATGAATAGTAAGAAAAGACAATCCCCAATAGAAATTGTAACGCGGTATACTCGTAGCATAAAACTCACTGAAACTAAAATGGCGCTGATTTATTTATTACGTATCAGATTATAGTCTGAACAGTTACATGTATCGACTGTCCTGTTAAAAACGTTTACAACTTAGATTCAAAGAAAAATCTAATTAACTTATTAAAACAGGTTAATTATATATGCTTAACTTTCCAGACTATAAGACTATAAGTCATACTATTCTAGGTTATGAATTTCAGAAGGAGATCTATTCATTTTATATGATTTGTCCATGGTATTGATTCACATCTAAAACATTACAAAAAAAATGCTAGCAGTCTTTTTTGGCCGAGCCATTGGCGATGCCATTACAATGTCCGTTAGCTGTCCCATTAGCAACAACTTTTGATTTGACATGCTCAGTCTGAACACTACTTGATTTAACAGTCTCTGTTTGGACACTTTCTTTAACATTATCCTCAGTTTTCTTAATACTACTGTTCCTCAAATAGTTGTGAACGTAGAAGTTACCGAACATGTAAAGGAAGAGGCCAGCGTTGAGAGAGAGTAAGAAATTGATGAATTTGGGGTAATTGCACTCGCAGAACATTACAGTGAAGTTGTGGTAGAAGATGATGCAGAACTGGATCTGTGAAAAGAAGGAAATATTATACAACCTGCTAATTATTGACATTATTTCAGTAAAGTGTATTATTAGGTTTCAACGTAGTTCAATACTAAATAGACTAGAATAGATTTAATAAATCAGAATCTGATCCCTGATCGTTTGAAATTTTATGGTATTTCTGTAACATGTAATCTGAATTCGTCTAAACATGGACAGCCAATCAAATGCTGCGATTAGGGTGGCTTTACACCAGAACTGGGCTAGGTAGCTAAGGCGTGAGCTAGAAAATTCTAACCAATAGGATTGCTCCATTTTCTTAGGTTACAGTTTCTTGAAAATTAATCCCGTTGCGTTGGTTGGAACCTTAGAGGTCGGCGACATGGCACAGCCCTTGTGGAATTATTCTAGATAAGTATGAAAATATTGCTTCTCTGACTAAAACCAGTAGATATGAACGATTGCGGAATCTTGATAGTAAGATACCAATTTATCAAAGACCAAAAACAACTAACGTCTATGGCATGAGGACGTGGGAATATTCACTGCCAGATGTACTTAATGGCTTACCAAAAGAGTTACATTCTAATCTTTAAAAGGATAAAAAAACGTGTAAAGCTGCACTAAAAAAAATTTATGTATCGTAGCACTAAGTATTTAATTAACTAATCTAATTAGCAGTGAGCCTGAGATCTCATTCGCTTCTCGTATAAACCTTAAATAGGTTTTAGACACAGATTTTAGATAAGCGTTTATTATTGTAAGTTGTTTGAATTTAATGTATCTTGATCAATAAATTAATAAAAAAAAACACCTTTATAGCCATGCACATTACGTTAAAATGATTTTTCTTGTAACTTAAGTGTAAATATTTTTTTTTATTTTTTATTTTTTTTATTATGACAACAGACGGTCTTAAATAAAGTACTTATATTCTAAACCTGTATAACTCACGGACCTGGAGTGTCCACAAAAGATCTAAGTAGAAAAACAATAATCGGACGAATAGTTAACTATACAGTATTATATTATGTGTGAATAAATCTACAACCACACCTAAGACTTAAGAAATTTTAGTTTTTAAAAATTCAATTAACAACCTTTTAAATTCGTGTGGTTTACCAGAAAATAGATCAATATGAGAAAAAACATTGTTATAGCTAGCCAAGCAGCGACGAAAATAAGAGTTAGCAGTATAGTTAGTCGAGAAACCTGGATACGCAAATAAAATATTTGTATATGTACTACGTACAGGTCTAGTAGGGACTTTTAAACTTATAAGTTCCAGAAGGTGAGGGGAATCTACGAGGCCATTAATGATTTTATAGAGGAACATGCAATCAAACTGTTGACGTCTGAGAGCAAGAGGAAGCATGTTATAATGTAATACTCACTAATTGCAATGAAGTTAGGTGTCTCTTCCACCATAGGTATTTTTGGTACTGGGGTCCAAGGCCAGAGACGAGGTAGTAGGTGTACATGATGATGTGGATAAATGAGTTGATCACACCGAGAAGAGTTCCATGACCACCTGAAAAGAGGACACTTCATAAACTTGAGTAAAAATGATAGAATCGGTGTTACTTAACGGTCTTTCAAGATGTTGAAGATTTGTTGCTAGGAGATAAAAATATTGGTCACGTTTTCACAGACGTGAAAAAAAGTGGATCATTACGAATGACAGTCATTTGACTTCCAAAATTACAAACTAGATATATATATATACCAAAGACTGGTTTGAAAAAAGTTATAAAATAAATAAGTACCATACTTGTTTTAATCTAGACAACCTAATACTTAGTAGTATCATCTTTATTCATGGTACTGCAGTGCATAGCAGCTTGTTTGCCTTGAAGATAATATCTAGCTTATCTAAGGCGCTTCAATACTTTATTAATGAAGTGCATATCGTTTTTTCGTACTGTTAAATTGAATTAGTTCTGTTTACAAAATATGTTTAGACTTGTGAATTAAAAAGGTGAGGAATTTTTTTGTCTTTTTCCATGAGACATATAAATTGTATATATATATATATATATCTCCTAGCCGATTTCGGCTACGGCGACTGCTTCTAGTCCACTATAAAGGCGCGATGGTCAGCCCTTTCATGTGCTCGAAGATGGCTGCAGTAGCCTATCTTATGCGTGAAAGTGCGGACACAATCCCGATTTGTTTGATTAGTATGAAAAATTCTGAGAAATTTAATATATACGTTGCCCCGTCTTGGAGCGTCGCTGGTGGAGTAGCTCGAAGTATATTCACAAGAAAAGGTAAAACAACTAAGAAATATTTCCGGTTATGATAAAAAAAATAAGAAACAAAATAGGATACATTACCTGGCAAGAATTTAGTTCCAATCCACGCGCAAATTGGCATCATGGTGTGGTGGTAGAGATGTAGGAAGGAGATTTGTCTGTTCTTCTTCCTCAACACGAAGAACACGGTGTCCAGCAACTCGATGATCTTCGCCATAAAATACCACCATACTGCTGCTGCCATCTGTAATTTGATAAACGTACTCAATTAAATGCTATCATGAAGCCACAAATTAATAAGCACGACACGCGTAGGTAGGTAAACTTAATTTTTATAATTTTATCATATGGTCTGGTTATCTAAATATATCGACTGCTTTGCAGCTTTGCAGCTTTGCTCTTTACATCCACAAAAGGTATTTAAGTTTGAAGTTTAGAAACAGTGGACTTTTAAAATTTTTGGGGAAATTCTTGTATTTTACTAACTGTGCAAGAACGTCTTATGGTCACAATGATGAATCGTAGTGTCTATGTCGTGGCCAGATCGTGGTATTGGCTATTTCATGATGTGGCCACTTTCATGTTGGTTACTTCATGAATTCATGTTGGTTACTTCATGAAATGCAACCTAACATAACCGAACCTTTCATGAAGTGGTCAGCCACATCATGAAGTGATCATTTCTAACGATCTGGCCACGACATCTATACTAATTGCCTGGAAGAAAAGTGTACTTACTCGATTTGCTTTTGGATTGTCAGAATAGTCCACTGGTTGGCAAGAGAAGTTGTAGTCATCCCACCATCCGGATACTAAACCCTGCAAAAAAACGAATGAAATCTTATATAGCCTTCTGTAATTTTTAATCTTATACAATATCTGTTGTTATTATTGTTTTCTTTTTGTGTTTATCGTCGGTTCTTATTAAAATTTTAGTATTTATTAACAATGAATAATCTTCAAAATTTAATAAATAATCCGAAATATTGTTGTCTAATAGTTGTTCGGGTGTCTGCAATACATGATATGCTTTGTGCAGGGTCCACTGAGTAATTATTTACCTTATCTTTTTCTAATCATACTGGCAAATAAACTAATTTTATTCTATTCTAACGCAAATAACTTGCCATGTGTTACGTTGTAGGTGTAATAGTAGATACCAAAAATTATGTAAAATAGGATTATCTACTGTGCGTCGTCCGTCTGCTCGCAAATAAATACGCATGCGAAGACGACAAAAATAAATTGCCTTCTGCTTGCTATTGCTAGTGCATGTGGACAATGCGTGACATGGCATCTATCATTGTAGTGGAGGTGGCTACATATGTCCGTAATTTGTTAAATAACTTTGGCAAGGTAATGTCTGATTCAACTAGTTAACTAATATAATCCCATCTCTTGACCCAACATAGTGAGTAGCAGTATCTTTCTGCGGTCAAGAATGCCAGTCAAAACGCCAAAAAGAGAGGTGAAAGGAGAAAATATAGGTGGGATGGCACTCTTCTTAGCCGGCACAACACGAACCAGCTAGCTACTTGTACGTAAGGATAGTAAATTTGTAGTAAATACTCTTATGTGTCCTTGAACTG
Organism: Athrips mouffetella; assembly: GCA_947532105.1. NCBI lineage: Eukaryota > Metazoa > Arthropoda > Insecta > Lepidoptera > Gelechiidae > Athrips > Athrips mouffetella. The sequence goes on from OX383963.1 coordinate 21,966,196, forward strand.
CAAGTAGGCTGGCCGTATCAATGAATCACAACATTCGGTTCATTTGCGCTGCACTGGTTTAACCAGTTTTGGATTGGTCAAGTACCTGTTCTCTGCACTTGGGGTGAAAACTACTCCTTAAAAATAACTACAAAATATCCGTTTAAAGATAAAATACATTTTGACTTTAGTTTCTATACAAAATGTGGTCGATCATTCGAATTGTTAGTTTTTCAAGTTATTGTTTTTGAATCAGTCAAATTTATTTTTTGTTCTGGAAAGTTGTTTATTTTAATTAGTTATCTCATTTTAACGTAGTAAAAATATCTTTTTATATCATTAATCATGTTGCTAATGAAAGAAATAACGTAGTTTAAAGGAAAACCAATAGTACTCATACTTTCCTTCATCCTTAACTTTATCTATAAAAAAAAATATCTTTTTATAAAAAAAAATATCACAAGCTATTTTGATGCCGTTTTGTAGGTTTCTTTGTTTGTTTATTTGTTCAAACATTACGCAAAAACTACTGAACCGATTTTAATGAAACTTTTTTGTTTGATAGCTAATAGCTTGACTTAAGCACTGCTATACTTTTTTTTTATCACGCAGACGTAGTAAAGCAAAGCTAGTTGATTAATACTGTTAGACGTTTATGGAAACGATATACTACTAATTATTAATAAATTTTACTATTCATTGGAAATTAATCATTTGAAAACAGGTAAGTACCTACTATTCATAATCTATCCACTCGTAGTAAATAAAATGAACCTACAAATACATAAGTAAATATAAATGGATACTTATACGAGCGTGTCATGAGTTACAACACTTCCAACGCCCTTTTCTGGTCCCTCAAGTACATCGAGAATTTTAAAGACGTCAACTTAAGGATGAACTTGAGTTTTCAAGATCCCAATCCTTTCACTGAGTGACGTCATCAGCATTACTGTTAAGGCATGGATGCTTAAAGAAGAAAGAAAAGCGCTAAAGGACCAAACTAGAGATTTTAAGAAAAAGTCGCATATAATATGAGGGTAGGGAATTCCCATTTAAACGCTAAAAGTGCGTGTAACACGTTTTACTTATAAGTTTACAGAAAGTGTACAGCAAAGTGTACAGACCAAACAGGATCGTTTGTATAAGATAACTAACTTTTACCTGCAACTTCGTCCGCATGTTAAATGATTGTAAAAACCAAAAGGAAAAAGAAAGAAAATTGCTATATCTCCGCTTCCCGTTCCCAAAAAAATTAAAAACAGTTTAAAATTGGTTCAGTGGTTCTAGCGTGATGCCACAGAATAGTGATGCTCGAACAAATAAACAAAGAAACAGACAAGAAGTCCAAAAATCTGTGATTTGGATTCAGGGACACTCACTTTATTGCATAAATATCTTCAAGTAACAGACAAAATCAAAGAAATTTACAATTTTATAATAGTAGAGATGGTAAAGAGAAACATCCTAATAAATTGTTCAAATAATCCTTTCATACAGAGTCCCTGCGTTTGTGATTAGTGATTGATTACTTTTGAGTGATGGCACATAATTTTGTAAGTGTGAGTTGTCAGTTTCTTAGGGGTTTTCAAACACCTTTTCAAAGTTAAACTGGATGGCGCTGCAGGTCAGCATAAGGAAAATCCATCATGTTGCCACCATGTTAATCGTATGAAAATGATTAAGTCAGTTTGAGCTGGTTCCCACTATGTCGAATTCCAATTTTAATCGGGTGTCGGCGCCTCTGTTTCCACTTGTCGGATGTTGGACTCCGATTTTAATCGGGAGTTTGCGCATCTGCATCGGCTCGCACGACATCCGACAAATGTGAACAGCGAGCGTTGATCCGACACGATTTTTTTCCGGACGGTCGGCTGGCAAAACACACGACATTTCTTGTCGGATCCGACATTAAATCGTTGTCTGACGAGTGTAAACAGCTTCATAAAAAATGTTCTGCCACTGGAACCTCCAATTATTAATCGGATCCGACACACGACAAGTGGGAACCGGGCCTTATATTTATATTTTAAGTAACGTCAAAAAAAGAAATTACCAACAGAGATCAGCGTACCACCCATCGACACATAAAAATACTTAGTTGACAAACGTGAAGGAAAACTCGCTATGTCGCTGCCTTTACTCAAAAAGCTTTATAAGTTACTAATGTTATTACTCACCTCATAAACCAAGAAGATGCTCATTAAAATTTGTGAAATATTGTAGACTATAATCAGATTCTTCAAGTCGTAAGGCTTCCTATCCCTCATATACCGGGGGCCCAGGTTTGTGCAGAAGTAGAGATAGCTTCCTAAGATTGTTAGAAGTGGTCCAGGGCCTGACATTAGCCACCAGTTTTCTGTTCGTGGATCTGGAAAAAAATATTATACCAACATTAGTTTGATCCACATCACTCTCAAAATTTGATAGGGATTAAAAGTTTGTATAGGATTTTTGTTTTATTTTTAATCAATGTTGTCGATAACTGATTTAAAAGGATAAAACTATGCAGGTGTTTTTCGAAATTTTCAAAAAACAAATCTGTGATTGGATAAAATTTACTTGATCTAAAGTAGAGAGGGATTACTCAAGAATACCGTTGTTTGAAAGTATTTGAAGTATCTATTACATTACTTCAAGAAATTGTCTATTCGGTTTGATTCGGTCAAAGTGGCAAAATAACTGCAAGAAACTAATTTTAGTGTGACCGTCAATAGTTTTATATTTTCAATATAGATATTAAACACTTGATGATTGTATAAAAAAGGGTTAGTTCAATATAAAAAGATACTACAATTTGTACATGGGGATTCCATTCAATGAAGTAAATAACCTAGTAACCTTTTCTTTTGTATGATTAGTGCGTCAGTTTTGATGTTCCAAATTTTTAATGACTTGTTTATTGCTTGTTTATGATTTCGGCAAAATGATCCTATTAACATTATAAACGCGAAGGTTTGTAAGTATGGATGGATGAATGGATGGATGTTTGTTACTCTTTCACGTAAATACTACTGAATGGATTTTAATGAAACTTTACAATAATATAGCTTATACATCAGAATAATACATAGGCGATAATGTATAAACCTGCGCAGACGGAGTCGCGGGCACCAGTTAGTTAATTGTATGAAATGTCCACCGGATCGCGCTGCAAAACAGCACGAGAAACAACCATCATAGTGCCACCATATAATCAGTACGAAAATGATTGAGTCAGTTTGATTGCTTTTTTCAAATGACTGTTAAATTTGTTCTTGTAAAAATATTTCATATATTTTACTGTCTAAAAAAGAAATAACCGTACCATCTATCGACATCTTAAAAAACGTAGTTGGCAGACATCAATTGGTTTTTACAACAACAGTATACAGTTTACCTAAAAATATGTAGGCACATTAGTAGCAGCACCTTCTTAGCGACGCCGAGTGAGGCCTCCTTATGCTTCAGGAATAGACTGGCAGCTGAGTATTTAGTTAGCTGTCAATCTGATGAAGCGTCAAGGTAAAAGGGCGACACAACACAACACGTCATCTGGTTGAATTGTGATCGTGCTTTTAGCTCTGACTATTTGTCTAAATTCTTGAAGAAATGATTAGTAAAGTTACAGCACAAGACGTACAATTATAGCGTTAACTGTAATAACTATCCAGGGTCAGACTGAGCCAGAAGGGTCCGGGTGCCTCACCACAAACCCGGAGCCCGTAACGTGACGTGACAATAATAAGATCATAATTGATTATACCTGAACCCACTATATCCTTGTGATTATGATATTATGGCCTCCTGCGCCGATAAATATAATAATTTTTGTGCCAACTGACATCTAAGCTAGGAAAACCCGTGTTTTAGATGTCAGCATTCCTTGCAATGACTACATCGAGACACAAAATTATGGTAGTTTCTGCCTCTATTTCGTGTTGGCAAATTTTAACAAACAAATTTAACCATTTCATAAAAAACTGCAGTTGCAAGATGATTCTTATTATGCAAATCTGTTTTAGATACATTGATCATTCAATAATTTCCAAAATACAAGATTTTTACAATATCTTTATCATCATTCATCTAGACTTATTCTGTTTTTTACGGACAAGGGGTTTGAAGAGGGCACAAATTTAATCTGACCTCCGCAAACCATTCGGAAAAACCAGACCCAAATTATTTTTGTTTGCATGCATCCTTAGGCTTAACAAGTAGTTATTTATAATTTTCAGCCAACACCCTCTCTAATAACTCAAGTACTTTTTATGTTCTTTGTTTTTGCTTTGCCATAGAATCGGCATTATGCAAACAAATGGCAAATTAAAAATAACTTAATTGATTATACAGGGTGTAAGGGATGGTGTACCGAAAACTCACCGAAACTGAACAACTTTCCCAAAGAAACATTTTTGGGAAATGAAAAAATGGTTTGGCCCCTCTAAACGTAAACTGTTCGATCACAGTGAGCAATTTGTATTGAGTGATCAAATTTTTTTTAATAGGTCTTTACCTTTGAAATTGCCGAAATTTTCTTACAGATTAATGAGATCATAATTCCCATGATTCTAATGCTATTTTTTTCATTTGTCCTATATTTGAAAGTTGACTTCAAGGTTATTAATTCACGCATAAAATAAAGTTTTTATCTTTAGTTTGATATATAAAATTAAAGGTTCGAAAATTGTTCGTCTTAAATGTCACCCGATTTCATCATTAGATTTGTTATATTTTTTTACAGATCATATTTTTCGAAAATTAAATTTAAGATTCTGTTAGCTTAATGTCTTCCTAATAATGCTTAAAAATAAAAATAATTGGATTTATAATTCCTAAGAAAAATGCAAAAATGTTAGTACTGAAAATTGAGTTTACCTAAAATTTGCCATACAAAACGGCAAGTTCATAGGTAAAGACCTATTATTTCGCAATAATGTTTCTTTGGGAAAGTTGTTCAGTTTCGTTAAATGAGTACGCCCTTTCAATTTTAGGTACACCGATCTTTACACCATGTATGACAGCGCGTACTTTAAATTACTACAAAAAATAATAAAAAGTCAAGTGCGACTTGGACTCGCAATTTTCTCTGTCCACCGCACCAAAAAACCAGTCCCCATGCATGCATACTAATAAACTTGTTTTCAAAGTTTTTAAAGTTTTTTTTTTAAGTTTTTAAATACAACAAGCAAAAGGTCATCTGTGTGATTTGATTAGTACAGTCAAGAGCACATCAAGATTGGACTTTGTACCGTTCTTATTTCAATAGACGTACGGGCTAAAGTCGCACTGCGAGTGTCAAGTAAACAACAAAAAACTTTTATTTATGGTCAATGGGCTTACTCTTGACCTCGATCTAGTCTTGAAGACAGAGATGAGGTCGACGATGGAACGAGCTTGCCCAGAAGAAGCCAATTCACTCGCGACATATATAGATTCGGGTTATATGAACTCGGAAACACAGACGCAGGCAGAGAATTCCACTCTTTAATTAATTAAAATCGCCCAAGTGTAAGTCGTAACATGAGCGATAGGTTGGAAAAACTGAAAAGGCATGATCAGTCGATAAAATTGGACAACTTTTACCATGTGGACGGTGAAAAAAAAACGGTCAAGTGCGAGTTGGACTCGCGCGCCGAGGGTTCCGATATACCTATAGTATTTTTGGAAGCAATAAAGTCCATTTTAAACTAGATTTGTTTGTAAAGGTTTTTGCAGATTTCTAAAAAATTATGCAACTTAGAAAGATCGTTTTATTTTTGCTCTAATATATACATAAACTTCTATCGACTGTAATTAATTCAGATTTTCCCTTTCACAAACTTCGGAGATAAGGGAGGGTTGGGGGGGGGGGGGGGGGAATGGTATTTTTTTGTCATTTTTCATCACAACTTCAAAACTAAGAGTCGTAAAAAAATACAAAAATATATTTTAGAATGTACACGTAAAGCCCTTTCTGATACCTCACTCGACTTAGTTACAACAATTTGAAATTTGGGCCCCCTTTACAGTAATAATCAGAATTTTTTATTATTTTTTTATATGCAATTAAGTTGGGCAACCGTATTCTAAAACTATTCTAAATATCAAGTCGATAGCATGAGTGGTTGCTGAGATATAGAGGTGTGACAGACAGACAGACGGACAGACAGACAAAGTCGCACCATTAGGGTTCCTTTTTTTACCATTTTGGTATCGGAACCCTAAAAATAACTTTTTCCAAGTGGAGGTGGATTATGCACAGTGAGTGCATGGGTTTCATCGTAGTTACGGATGTGGTTAACCATTTTTTGATAGTGCGCATCCGCAAGATGACGCCTGATTCTATTAACTAATTAGTAATACTTTATTGGATTTTTTATGAAATTGCGTCTTTAGGCCAAGAACATTTATAAACTTGGAAGAATATTTTATCTTTAAAGGATGTAACAAAAAGGGTATGCTAACCTTTAAGGATGTGAATGTGCTCATGAAACTGGACAACTTTCCCTAAAGAAGGTAGGTTGCAATCACAGGTTGAAAAACGAAAAAATAAAATAAAAAATACATACAGTGGAACATAGAACCTCCTCCTTGTCTTGAAGTCGGTTAAAAAAGCGAGCAATTCTTGAAAATATCGCGTTTCAGAAACCCTACAGCGCCATCTGTTATTGGGCTTTGGTTAAGATTATACAGAGCGAAGTTCGGTCACCCAGGTACTTATATTTAAAATGAGTAAGTAAATGAAAATTTTTTGATCAATTGTGAATAAGCAAGACAGGCATTTATACAATGCGTTGTTCTAAAGGATATAAAGTATTTATTCCTACGTAACATTATTACACGGAAGATTGAGAATCCTCTCATCTCATTAGAATAAAATCGATATTTATCTGCGAACTTAATGTACCCTGATGTTGATAATATCATCATGACGCATGCACATGTAAACCTTTGTTAGGTATTTTACCAGTTTTTGTAGGTACTTATTTCATACTGGTAAATATTCTTTTTATTTTTTTCTGTTTGATAAGTTAAGATAATTATTTATTTTCCAAAAAATAAGGTACTGTCAAGAGCACATCAAGCTTGACAAATTGGACTTTGTACCGTCCTTATTTAAATAGACGTACGGGCTAGAGTTGCACTGCGAGTGTCAAGCTTGACGTTTCGTTGACTGTACAATACATGTTATATGTAATTTTAATCGAACACTACGCTATTTGTTAACCATCTTCCTCGCCCTTTTTTTTTCGGAAAGATCTAATTGGCTAAAGCCACACCTACTAAACTGGGCTGAGGTCGTTGACCACAGTCAATCAATTTTACATACAACCCATTAAACTTAGACAACGAATCGGTTACTGTCAATAATTACATGTTGGCGCTCCAAGTAAGGTGGAATAGAAAAAAGCAGATAGGTATTACCCAAAGATTGTACTCCTGTTTAGGTTCCTTTCATCTTTCACAATACACAATAAACATTATTGAATTTGAATTTGAATTCACATGGGAAACACTCTCGAGTCGAGGTCGAAATGAGAAAATCAATTTTTGACCTCCCATAGAAACTATGCATCAGCTGATAGCGCTTTTTGTTTGGATCAAGTTTGATTTTTCGTATTACCTTTGGGGAAGTTGTTCAGTTTCATGGTCTAAATTATGATCACTCAGACCCTCTACAAAACGTGTATAAGGGTTGTAGTTCCATCCATGTAACTGAACAACTTTTAACATACAAAATGAAAATCTGATCCGGTCAATTTGTATGGAGAACCAAATTTTTTTTTTCCAAAAGTTGTTCAGTTACATGGGTAAAACTAGCCCCCAAGAGGTTTTGCGTATTTGGAATTACACTTTGTATATCAGCAAAAAGTTGGCGAGCGTAAATTTGATAATGAAACTTCAATGACTAACATCAATTTCGGTAAGAAAATATCTCCATATGTCCAGTAAAGCCAATTATTATCGTCAATCAGTTTGTTTAACGTATTTCCTTTATTTTTAGGGTTCCGTACCTCAAAAGAAAAAAACGGAACCCTTATAGGATCACTTTGTTGTCCGTCTGCCTGTCTGTCTGTCAAGACCCTTTATCTCACGAACGGGTAGAGGTGAACCACACAAGATCTGAAAATTTTAATTATTTACATCCACGCAATCAAAAGATATGGCATTTTATGTCCTCATCTCCATACATTTATAAAGCAAAACCGATAGGGTACTTACCGTTGAACTAAAATTGTGAAATTTGGCAAGAAGCTAGCTCTCACAGTACAAATAAAGGAAAAAGTCTGAAATCATTAAATATTACAACTTTTCTCACAACTAATGGAACCAATTAAGATGAGCTCCCGTTTCAAGAACATTCATATAAGAGAGGGGTCAAGGTGAATGGTCGCGGAGGCGATTTGTGTTTTAGATCTATTTTAAAAACGGGAACACTTACAAACTTGAAAATTGGTATGTTTATAGAACACAAGCTATAAAATAACAACTAATAATAAAATTTGGTCAAGCGCGTGTCGGACTCAAAAAATCTAGCACATTTAACTTACTGTTTCAACTAATACAATTATGATTATGTGGTGGTACGGAACCCTCGTTGCGCGAGTCCGACTCGCTATTGGCCGGTTTTTTTTTATTTCTTACTTTCTCATAACTTGCAATGAATTTAATAGGGAAAACTGATACTGGTCCTAAATTCAAATTCAGGACGTTCTGAATAAAGGCCAGGTTAAAAGTACCCTAAACCGACGAGCATGTATGAAAGGATACAGGAAGCAAGGGAAGTATGTCAAGATCGTAGCAGGTGGAGGACTGTGGTCTCTGCCTACCCCGACGGGAAAGAGGCGTGATGTTATGTATGTATGTATGGTCCTAAAGAGACCTTTTAACTACTTTACTGTGACTTTAGGTGAGACCTACCACAGGCTATAAAAAAATAAATTGACATACCAAGACACTAAAGAAACGGGCCGTCGAGGCACAGAATACAAAGTGAGGAATTATAATTTTATCCCTTTGTATGATTTAATTTTACTTGCCGTGTGTATTCAATAGTCATTTTCGCATTCATTTGGCATTTTTGACCTTCTATTTAATTAGCGATCAATTCAATCAACTGACCGATCACAGTTTCGATGCATACGTGGTAACAATATCAATAAGGTATATCTACCTTAAAGCACTTGGCTTCTTTTTTATATTAACAATTTAAAAGAAAAATTACTCAACCCAATGACTGAATGTTAATGACTCGCCCACCCTCAATCCTACTTTAGTAGCTGTGAGAGTGGTGTTTTCATCACGGGTAGTGTCTATGTAAAAAATAAAATTGATAGCGTATCTTTAATCAAATCAGAAAATAGACAACCACACAGGACTCGGACCTATGGCATCTCCATACTTATTTAGCAGAGATGTTTTAACGTTCTAAGGTACTAGTTTACTAATGGTTCTGCTTGTCTGAAGGAGAGTCAATGCTTAACTTTCTTTCTTCTTTGTACTCGTTTACTCAAAGAAAACGATCGTTATTTGGTGTCTGTTTAGCAAAAATAGTTTCATATCTTAGCTAGGCCATACTATACTAGGTTAGCTTAACCACCACCAAACACTAGCAAGTTTGTAAACTACCTGATACTTTTACAAGTAAATGAACCGATTTGACGGGCCCGTTGGTGTAGTTGGTAGTGAGCCTTTCACGCCGTGGGCCGCGGGTTCGATCCCCGCCCAGGACAAGCACTTGTGTGATGAGCACGAGAGTACTCATAGTACAAGCTTTGCTTAAAATCAGAAAATTTGTCATCCAGTTTGAGATTAGATGATTCTGTGAGTATGGCACAGGCAGAAAATCCATGGCTGGAATGCCGTGGTTCGGTGGCGGTGTGGGCACGACGTTTTGGTATTTATGCCAAAACCGGTTGAGATCTATTTTATTATTTTATTGTAATTATTTTCGTAACAGACGTCACTAAACTAGTTTAATAGTAATAATGGTACATTCTAGGCTTTTATGTATAAATAGATTTACGAATAGGCCATTAGCATTTTAAAATATAAAAGGTGTAAGGGACGGTGTACCGAAAACTGAAAGGGCGTGTTCAGTTAACAAAACTGAACAATGTTCCCAAAGAAATGTTTTTGGGAAATGATGGAAAGGTAATTTTTTTTTTAATTTACTGGAAATGTTTCTTTGGGAAGTTGTTCAGCTGAGCACGCACGTTTTAATAATGAATTTTTGATATATAATAAGATGAGATTTATAGGATATTGGTTATAAACCGTTTTACCTAAATCTTCACGAGCATAACGTGTCCCTTTAAATATCCACTTAAGAATTATACAATGCGTAGTATATTTTAAAAGGGCACTACTTACCATAGTCACCACGCTTGTTAGCGTTGTGACTGACACCATAGTATTTAAGAAGGACGCTACTGCTCATTCTTCGGTTTAAATCCCTTAGCCACCTTTTGCGACACCCACGGGCACAGATGTTCTGGTACTATTCTAAAGCGGCACTACACATACTAAAATAAAGAAGAGATATACGAGTATAAATTCGAGAAATCTCGTGTAGCCCCTCTGATGTTCCCTCCACATCAAAACAGAATTTCTGTCTGACAACTTCTTTGTCACTGTAATAATACTGACACTAAAACGATGGCAGACAAGGTGATAACACAAACGGACATAAAACGATCCGAGCGGATTCTACACTTGGTGGAAACCACACGAAAAAATATGACTTAGGTAATATTTCTTTAATCCCTCTGGTTCAGGGTGAGTTCAAGCTGAGTTCTTCATAAGTCACGCTTTATAAATTCGAGTTAGCGATAGTTTTGAGTACGTTGCGTTTGACATAATTTTTTTTCTATATCTGTATTAGAGGTTCTTTCAAAGGTCGCGAGAATAGCCATCCCAAATCTACATAAAACCGAACATTTAAAAACCGACACTTTCCTCACAATTCATAATGTCATGGAAAATAATCCTGATTAAATTAGATTTTCAATTAATGACTGACGCACTTATTATAACGTTTTAATGATATTACTTTGATAATTCTTTTTATTGGGATTCCAAGAATTTTCCACTTCTTACGCATAGAATAAAATATAACTAGATAGGTTAGTATCTACGTTATTCTTACACATAAATTGATAATATTAACGCAGTGAACTTTGTTCATTTTATTTTTTACTATAAAATGCTTGTAAATTGTTTATCTAGATGTTATTGAAAGTACAACTTAGCAAGTTATAGAAAAATACTATAAAAAAAGCATTATGAAAGAAGCATGGTCACTAAAGAAAATATAGTCTGTAAGCAACAAATAACTTATACAATGTGAATTTTCATTTAATCGTTTCGCTCACAAAGCCCAGTGATTCTACTCATGAAAACAAGCAACTTGCCGGAACAAAAATTTTTTTACTCTTTTTTTTTTATTGAAAATGGGCTTACTCTTGACCTCGATCTAGTCTTGGAGACGGAGATGAGGTCTACGATGGAGCGAGCTTGCCCAGAAGAAGCCTATTCACTCACGACTTGAATAGATTCGGGTTATATAAACTCGGGAACACAGTCGCAGGCAGATAATTCCACTCTTTAGCCGTGCGCATTATAAAAGATGTTTCAAAGCGCTTTGTGCGAATGTGCGGAATATCAACCAAGTATGGGTGATATTCTGCGGTGCGTCTGGACTCCCGATGGTAGAAGGGAGATGGTGGAATAAGCTCGTGGAGCTCTAAAGCCCACTCTCCCAAGTTCAATCTGTAGAAGACCGACAGACATGCAACTTTGCGACGGTGGGTCAGACTGTGAAACTTGGTTTTCACCAGCATCTCATCACCAACGAGCTTCTTGGCTCTGCGATCTATCGAGTCAAGTGCAGCTAGTTGGTATTTGGCTGAGCCATCTCAAAGGTGACAGCAATTCTCCATGCCCGATCGGACTTGGGCTTTATATAAAACTAGAAGCTGTCCAGGAGTGAAGTAACGCCTAACCTTATTGAGGATGCCCAGCTTTTTTGCCGCAGTTTGGGCTTTTGACTCAATGTTAGCGCCGAAGTTGAGGTTTGCACACAGCTTCATGCCAAGTAGCTCGAGGCTGTCGGTGACCGGTACAGATGTACTTCGAAAAGTAGGAGCCAGATTGAACGGACTCCTTTTGGCGGTGAACAGACACGTCTGCGTTTTGGTGGCGTTGAAGCTCACCAGATTTTTTTCACCCCACTCGGAGACACGACTTAAGGTTGAGTTTATTCGCTCTACCATGGCTTCTCTCGAAGAACGTATCTCGTCTCTGCTGGCTTTTACGCTTGACATATATCTCTCGACGACAGTACTGTCATCTGCGTACCCAACAATACTAGGACCAAGTAGGTCGTTGATGTGCAGCAGGAAAAGAGTCGCAGAGATAACAGACCCCTGAGGAACCCCGGCATCAATAGCCATGAGGTCAGAGGAGCAGCCATCAAGGACCACTCGGATCGACCGTTCACTCAGGAAGTCAGAAATCCAAGAGCAAAAGTCAGCGGGAATGCCGTATGCAGGAAGTTTGCTCAGCAGACTTGCGTGCCACACCCTGTTTAAGGCCTTCGAGATGTCCAGTGACACGGCAAGGGCTTTGCCCTATTTCTCGATGGCCTCCCCCCAGCAATGCGTGACATACACTAGAAGATCCCCAGTTGATCGTCCCCGGCGAAAGCCATACTGACTGTGTAAGAATTATTGTTAAAATATCGGATTGAGGTGACAACCCCAACATAGAGGAGGGAATTGCGATGTCAACTGTCAAAGTAGAAAAAGCTGTATTGTGATTTTTAAAAGAATATAACTGGTTAAATCATCATATCTGGCCTATTTCTTCGTAGCGATTAGAAATAAACCTTATATCAGAAGTGACAAGAACAAAACACAGCCCCAAATAAAGTGGAAAATGCCAAAACACAAGAAAAAACGACATCACCGAAAGACCAGTCGAAGCTCATTGGAACGTGAGCATCGCCGGACAGAACCTATAGATCAGAGTCGTGATACGAGTACAAGTGAATCCGACTATGATTGTGCCCGGTCGAGGCGCAAATACACACGCAGACACACTTCAAGGTCGCGACAAAGACAGGAGCATTCTTTCACACCAAGAGGAGAATCATTATGTTCACAGGTGCAACTTAAATCTAAGCAGGCAAGTAACAAAAACAACAACAATAAAATCAAAGCTGAGCTAACGCAGGAACAATTTTATTTATTGTTTCCCTTATTTGAAATTTTGATTGACTTGTAGTTAAAACACTATGTTATAATTTTTTTTTTTAATTTAGTTTCAGTGTACAGTCAACAGCAGGTCAGTAAAAGCAATTCACTGAGAATAACAGTGTTAAGTAATAAAAGTGATATCAAATTCAAAGTGTTACTTTTACTGACGTACGGCTGACCGTAGATTTGTAGTTTGAGGACAAACTGGTTGTCAGGAAAGGCCGAATGTAAGAATTATTGTTAAAATATCGGATTGAGGTGACAACCCCAACATAGAGGAGGGAATTACGATGTCAACTGTCCAAGTAGAAAAAGCTGTATTGTGATTTTTAAAAGAATATAACTGGTTAAATCATCATATCTGGCCTATTTCTTCGTAGCGATTAGAAATAAACCTTATAACTGTCACTGAGTAATTCGTTAGCTTCTAGGTATGTCAGCAGTTTTCCATTAAATACTCGCTTGAAATTTACGATGTTAATCTGTTTATAAAGAGATCATAACATCTCATAAAACTTCCACTGCAGGACAGGGAACTCCCTCCAAAACTCCAGCAAAATCACGTAGTACTTTATACGGGATTTACGCTTGTAAGCGTTGCGGCTGGCGACCGCTGTTTTTGGTGACCGCAATATGTAAGATGGTACGATACAAAGCATAGCATAGCGTCTTTATGCTGCTGGCCATCTTCCGGTTCATAATCCTTTAGTTGCCTCTTACGACACTCACGGGAAGAGATGTGTCGGTGCTATTCTTTACCGGCACCACACGGACTACTAAACAGATATACATCATGAAATGTGAAATTTTGTTTCATCTAAATGAAACGTAAATTTTAATATTTTATGTCAAAACACTGAATATAAATAATCTGCTCTGAAGTATTAATTAGCAGTAACCTTATTAATACTTCGACCCACTAATCACAGAGGCAAACTATGACGCTTGATAATCGACAGATCTGCTAGTTCAAAATATAATTTATGAAGACGCAGAAAATTTAACTGACACTGGCAGATCCCATTCGATGTTTTTTACCAATAGCTCGCAAAATACTGGACCGATTCTTTTTTTTATGTTACAAGTGAGTAAACGAGGAAGTGGGCCACCTGATGGTAAGTGGTCACCACCGCCCATAGCACCCACTGTCTTATTACTGTCTTATCATCATCATCATGAAGTTCCCATCATCCCGAAGGTCGGCGACCATATGTCTATTCTATATGTCTTCCTATCTTCAGTCATGCGAATTAACTGTGCTGTGCTCTCTACTTCCAACCAGTCTCTTATATTTTTCGTCCATGACGATCGTCTTCTGCCTCGGTCTCTTTTTCCTTCAAGTGTGCCTTCAATGATTAGTTGAATAAGATTGTATTTGTCATGGCAAGGCATGTTGTATTAATGGCATATTTTGACACAAATAAGACAGCAACGCGCGTTGCTCACTTTGAGAACTAAGATTCTATTTAATTTATTATTAATCAAAACGGTAAACCCAATTATTTCTCATGTGCCGGTAATTTCACTGGATCCCTTGCCCTTTAAACCGAAACACAGCAGTGCAAACACTGCCGCATCACGGCAGAAAAAAGCAAGGGGTTGGTACTTCCTCAGACGGACTTTCCACAAAAGCCCTACCACAAGCCAAACGGAGATTTGTTCCTTGACAATTTGTATTCGCGTATCTTCTGTTTCAGTGATCCATTTGCGATGAAACAAAGCTCATACTTTTAACGGAAATACAGTTTTTATATTACTGAAAAACCCGTCGGAATCAGTCCGAAGTTTGCATTTTCTGTAAAACCCCCAGACTCCATGCGAACGCGAGGGCACAACAAGTTATCAATAATATTTCAAAACAATCTTTCATAATATGCTAAAAATACCTGTGCTCAAGTAGTTTTATTAATAGTAACTATATAAAAACCAGTCTTAACTTGATGAATCACGGAGGCTTCAATTATCATACTATACTAATTAACACGTAACATCATTGCGAAAGTGCCACTAGACCATAACCATTACAATAATTTCGAAATGATTATTATCATTATGAATGTCAAGAGGCAAGGCCATTCATTTTCAATCAAAAGTATTCAAGTTTATTTGTTTAATAGAGCCTCGACCAAAAATCGTGACCCTTTTTGAAGTGAACTTAAAAACTTAGTGAACCTGTGTTTGAAATAGTCAATAAAATAAGCTTTTCTTTGACGTTTTTAATGGACATATAAGCGGAACTGGATATACAATACATACTGACTATACTCGTACATATACTTTATTGCACACCAAGAAATGCAAGAAATAGATATGCACATGTATATATATATAATTGTATTTAAATGTTGTATGAGAATAAACTTCAGATGATTCATGATTCAGGTTGGTCGATTGTACCTACATCAATATTCGGGGTGCGATTACATATTAGAACTTTATACATAAATATTATACTCGTACTACATATTAGAACATAATAGAACTTTCTTTCTTATCAACTGTCTCTTAGGAAAAGCTGAAATGTATAATGTACTATTTTGTAAGGAAGGTTATATTTTGAGAAAAGTAATGCAGGAAGGAAATCCGCAGAAGAATGACTGACATAGCTCTGAGGATTGCTAGAAATGGACAGGTTACATCGCTAGAAGAACCGATGGCCGATATAGCAGAAATAATTGAGAGTGGCTACTTTGAGCCGGTAGATGTAGCATAGACACTAAGGGGCCATTATACATACATACATACATAACATCACGCCTTGTTCCCGTTGGGGTAGGCAGAGACCACAGTTCTCCACCTGCTGCGATCTTGACATACTTCTCTTGCTTCCTGAACCTTCATCAATCCTTTCATACATGCTCGTCGGTTTAGGGTACTTTTAACCTGGCCTTTATTCAGAACGTCCTGATATTGGTCCTGGTATACGTTCGCCGAGGCCTTCCCCTTCCAACGTTTCCATTCACTCTCGCCTTGTGGATCTCTTTCGTCAATCTTCCTTCATTCATCCTTTCTACATGACCAAACCATCTCAGCATCCCTTTTTCAATTTTAGTCACTATGTCTTCTTTTACGCCACAACGTTCTCTTATCACACTATTTCTAATCCTGTCACTCAATTTCACACCAATCATACTCCTCAACGCTCTCATTTCTACTGCATTAATTCTACTTTCATGCTTTTTCTGCCATACCCAGCTTTCACTGCCATACATCAGTGTTGGTACTAAAACGCCTCTATGAACAGCCAGACGAGCCTTGTGAGACACCTTCTGACTCTTCATAAAAACATGCAGAGCACCATTCACTATGTTTCCAGCATTCACTCTTCTTTCGATATCACTTTCACACTTTCCATCTCTCGTAAACTTAGAACCTTAGGGCCATTATTGCCTTCCATTTAAGGAAGATCTGGGACAAGGTCACGGCAACCTGCTGAAAGCGGGCAGCGTAGAAACAAAATATCGCGGAGATCTTTTGGGGAGAGTTAAGACCAGCAGTAAACTTCTTTCGGCTGATATGAAGATAAATATGAAGTATATTTGGTTATTTTATTTCGTTCATGTTTATTTGCCTCTGATGCAAATTTTTCCTACAAAGGGACTAGAAAACAGAGCGGAAGGAGGAAGGAATACATTTTTCTGCAGAAGGATGGAATAGACTATAAAGTATACTATGATGGCTGTGCGTATAACCGTTGTCGAAAACAATTACATGATACCAACACTTGAAATAGCGTTTTCTGCAACGAAATATTAATATTTATTAATCAATTATTCACCTAAAACAATAGGCATTTATATTTATATTGATATGACTATAGTCGTAAAATGTTGCATATGCCGTGAGGAAACTTGATTCTTGACTGCCTGTATCTATCTGTAGAAGTGGTTGAGAAATTAACGATTCCTCCAATCCGTGGTACACACTGCCGCTCGTCGGTAGAAACACTTTGACCTTGAGTGGGTCTCTGGTTTCGAACGTTTGTAGCGTAGCGATGGTTCAGCTAATACTGGTTTTGTTTCTACGTGCTTCCTGCCGTATTATTATATATATTGTTTATTTGGTATAAAGACTTTAGATCATAGGTTCGATTAAGTCCCATCAAAGTAGCAACAAAGTATTAAAATTGCTAGGACAATTCCGTAAAACTTAAATGTCTTATTATAGAGACGACTTTTGTCCTTCAAACTTGTCTCTAAAGGGGTCGCGATAAAAACTATCAGAGATTTCTGCACAGCCATTGCACGATTCGAAACGGTAGAAGATTTGCTTTGCGTATTCTGTTTTGGTATTATATATATGTTTGGTATTCTGCATGTTATAACGTTTAATACTTAAATAATTCTGAATCTGACTCTGATGGCTTTGAAAACCGAAAACAGGGCCCACGTGTCAGTGAATCACAAAAAAAAGTATAATTTAATAAATAATTCAATCGTCCGTAAAAACTTGTCAATACAAAAGGTACTGATATGAAGAATGCAACCGGATTTCCGAGCAAACATAAAATAAAAGCATGAAGTACAATTAACTCCACCATTATTTCTCGTCCTTGGCATTTCACAATGAAAACTTGAGACAGTATTCAATTAATAAACTTTATAATAACAATCACGATCTTTTACGAAATTTTCACCGCTAATACAAACGCTCGAATAATTCGTGTTACTTTGTTGTTAAAGACTTCGTTTGCTTTAACATTTTGACTTTTGTTATTTTATTGTAGATATTATATACGTCTTTTATGAATTGTGTGGTTTTAATGCACAAATACTTTTATTTTTGCTGTCTCCTAAACAATTTTGGATATTGTAACGCTTCTAAACTGAGTAATAAATTACCCCATTTTGCTCCGTGAGTTCAGTTTTGTACTATTTTGATTTTGAGAATTTCGACGTCACTTGTACGCACGGCAGCAAGCATGTAGAAACAAAATCAGTATAAACTGAACCAGAGTTACGCAACAAATGCCCGAAACGAGAGACCTGCTCAAGGCCGAAGTGTTTCTACCGTCGTGCGGCCGTGTGTACTTAAGGCGATCTGCATTCTTACGCGGGACATAAAATTCTGTTGAAAAACGAACGAATACTGCTATTTTTAGTTAAATTTTTTGCGCATTAATACAAAAATACAGCTAATGTACTGAAAGTACTAGTTTTTGTTAGCAATTTTTGGTTCAATATTATGATTGTGGGCGTGTGGTCAAAACTGTACGGTTGTGCTTTGTGTGCATATGTGAGTGATCGTACTCATGTAAATCACGACTGACGAGAGTAATTGACTTTACTGGACATATGGTGATATTTTTTTTATCGAAATTGTTGTTAGGCGTTGAAGTTGCAGCATGAAATTTACGCTTATCAACTTTTTGCACATATGTAGTTGGTACTTATTGCATTAAAAAAATAAAACCTTATATTTGCAGCAGTGGCTCCATCTAGTTGCGTTCGGGTCTAAGTTGGCCGTCATAGATCACCTTAAGTCAAAATGTTGTTAAGTTTTACGATCTTACATAACTTCTTATTTCGTTATTTTTAACACAATACTTTTGCGGAACCCGACAATTGGTCTTACTCATTCATAAAAGTGAATTTTTATGCTTTGGCATTGGCAGCAGCATTTAAATTGTTTGACATTTTGTTGATTTTACTTTCACTAGGTGTTCAGTAGTATAGTAAGGTTTGCAGATACGCGCTTGGTGATAATTAATAGTCTGTATTATATCCTTGTAGTGAAAGGTGACGTCAATGCACGGCCTTTCGCCTTTCTTCAGTTTTATCATGGGTTTTATTTCTTTACCTACGTCTGTCCTTGGTTGACAGCCTCCGTGGTCTACAACTATTTGATTGCAGGATGATTTACTTGATTGTACGAAAAGTTAGACGATCCTGTGCTTTGGGTGGCACGTTCTGCACCGATGCAGATTGATGAGCGATGTCAGAGGACTTTGGCAGCTCAAAAAAGGACTTTGTATAGTTTGATTATTAACATTTAAGTTGTTTGGCAAGTTCTTGTATGACTTAACCAATAAACCAAAATACTTGCACCCAGATATTTAATTTTGAGTAAATTTTTTCATAATTTAAGCACTGTATGTTTTTATAGAAACGTAACCTGTCTGTTCTAGAACACTTTTTCCGACTATGAACGATTGTACCTGTACCTTACTTGACATTATCAATCGCAAATTATAACGGTATGATAATGAAACGAAAGTTGATATAAATTGGAGTTAAGATTTATATCATAATTTAAAAAGAAAGGAAGTGTAACTGATGACAATAGAGGCCAATTTGATTAATGATTAATTAGCAGTTTGTATGTGGTCCAGTTACTAAGTTTAAGGGGCGAAACACACTAATAAGAGTTTGCACAATGAAATTCAATAATTCGGTGAACCAGTTTAAATTTATAGTTCTCTTTCTCTAACTTGCTGTTGTTTATATAGCAAGACGCAAAATCACATTGCAAAGATTTTTTTTTGCTTTGAGAATTAGTTATAAATTTAAAAAAAAATAATTAACCCTAAAAAATGTATATTTTTAGGGTTCCGTACCTCAAAAGAAAAAAACGGAAACATAGGATCACTTTGTTGTCCGTCTGTCTGTCAAGACCCTTTATCTCACGTACGGGTAAAGGTATCAGGTTAAAATTAATACCATATATTAGGGTCTATAAACCACACAAGTTCTGAAAATTTCAGTTTTTTACGACGCAATCAAAAGATATGGCATTTTATGTCCTCATCTCCATACATTTATGCACTAAAGCAAAACCTATAGGGTACTTCCCGTTGACCTATAATTATGAAATTTGGTAAGAAGCTAGGTCTCACAGTACAAATAATGGGAAAAGTCTGAAATCATTAAAAATTACAACTTTTCTCACAACTAATTGTAACCAATTGTGGTGAGCTCCCGTTTCAAGAACATTCATACAAGTTGGATGGTCGCGGAGGCGATTTAAGTTTTAGTTCAATTTTAAAAACGGGAACACTTACAAACTTGAAAATTGGTACGTTTATAGTGCATAAGCTATAAAATAACAAAAAATAATAAAATTTGGTCAAGCGCGTGTCGGACTCAAAAAATCTAGCACATTAACTTACTGAAATTTCAACTAATACAATTATGTTTATGTGGTGGTACGGAACCCTCAGTGCGCGAGTCCGACTCGCACTTGGCCGGTTTTTTTAACTTTCAAGTAAAGTAAAATTTTGCTGAATTCAGAAGCACGGGCAGGAAGCTCCAGGGAAACATAAACATCATCTGCATTGATGCTGTCAACTAGGAAGCATCAATACAAGCAAGACCACAGTGGCAAAGAAAAGTGTCTCCGGTACTGTCAGAGGAGACGCAAATTTAAATCCTGCCTCTTGTCTGGTTGCGAGTTTTGTGATTTTAGTGTAGGCAACGAAGCAGTTGACCCCAAAATAAATTTCTCAGGCAGATTTTATTTGACAGGATGATAAAAAATCGTGATTTAAATGTAAATTCAAAACATCAAAAAAAAAAATTATAAAAAAAATTTTCATACATTTTTTGTAATTTTTGTATGGAAAAATTAAAAGTACCTACCGATTTTTATTTAGATTTTTTATAGAAGGTTTGTCTTATGTAGTGTAATACCCCAGCAAAGTTTCATCGACTGAGGATTTAATGTGGGGGTCTTCATACAACTATCCGCTTCGTTGCCTAGACTATTTGGAAAGGTATTGAAGAAAGTAAATAAAACTTACCGCTATTGTGCTCCATGAATTTTCTGTATGAGTCTACAATTGACACGTTGAACGCAGTGTTGCTAGCCCCTGGAACAAAGATAATAAATTTACTAGGGCGTATTGATGCTTTGGAAAGCATCTTGGAGTCTACCAATAAGACCAACGTATAAACTATTTAGAGGCTTGAAAAATTTCACAAATGGGTTTGTCAGACTGGTTTTGCACTAAGTGCTTCCTAATATTATGAAAGTTTGCAAATGAGGAAAAAAGCTTTTGAAAAGATTCAATTTAAGCCCACACTATGCCTACTCAATAACCTATTGTAATACATGGGATGGATGCTTGAACGTTCATTACTTATACAGGGTGTTAATTTGATTGCGTGCCATAGCTCAGGGGTGGAATCAGTATCAGTAACTTGACAACTTTTCCCAAGGAACATAGGACGAAATACAGTTTCTATGGGAGATCAAAAATTGATTGGCGTATTTGAACCTATGTTCCTTGGGAAAAGTTGTTCAGTTACTGATACTGATTTCACCCCTGAGCTATGGCACGCATACGGTATACTAGTCTTCCTACGACTTCGTTCGCATGGAATTTGATTTGTTACAGTACAGACAAACATCTGAGCCGATGTGCAACATATAAGTTTTGCTTCATTGCAATCGGTCCACTCAAACAGAAGCTAAACAAATGCAAAGTACTACTCGCATACCTACCTACTAACTTTGTACTCGCATACCTTGTGTTTAGGTAGGTATATTAATCATTATAATTCGTAACTATAACTTAAAAGTATGATTGACATTGAAATTCTACAAAGTAGACACTGGAAGTGTTAAAATAAAATCATTTTCGACATTGAAATTCTCACACATTGCTATTGAGAAAAATCGTACATCAAATTGATTCTCGGTTTAAGTTGTGTAATTTTCTAAATAATTTTGTAATATTAACAACACCTCAATAAATGTTAAAGTTCACGTACCGTTCATTACGCTTTAATATTTTAAAACCTTAATAATCACATACAGCCCTTCATCAATCAATCAGTTCAAACCGACACCGGAAATTTCACGCTATATTAAAAAAATAAATTATATTTTTCACTTGAACTTTTACTACGTCAAACCTTTCCACTGCACTTTCATTAAATGACTATTATATCACTAGTATCCTTGCAATGAAATAATTGTATACATTAACGTAATTACTACGCATAATTTACACTACGCGACAAAAGATGAAGCACTTTCGCGTAAGGAATTTTCTTGTCATTAACAATTCATTATTATAGTATGTGAATCAAAAGTGTAATGATGGTTGTTGATTTCGAAATTTGCCCGAGCGGAATAGTGCATAGAAATGACAAATAATGGTTTGTAGGTTGTAAAGGTCAAATAACTGCATGTTTGAACGTACACAGTTTATAAGTAGACTGATAAATAGGTTGGACATAAATGTCTTTGATTTTTAAAAGCTTCGTCATTCATAGAGAAATATTTTCTTAGGGATTCGTATATTTTGGTGGTGGTGGAGGATCGATCAGTTTACGTTACCAACTTGCCGTCATTAAGATATCACAAGAGGGTGTAATTCATACAATGGACCTATACTTACATAGAAAGAAGGAAAAAGAAAACTTATTTATTTGATAACCAAATTAAAAGTTAATTTCAGTTTTCATAAGATCTGCACTAACTATTCTTTGCATTTAAATAGGTAGGTTGTTGATCTTCCGTCAATAAATTTACATATACAGGGTGTTAATTTGATTGCGTGCCATAGCTTAAGAAGTGGTTCAGTAACGATAAAGGAAGTCAAAAAAATTATTAAAAAAGTCCGAGTAAAAAAAAACTCTATTGAAACTAAACTAACACAGAGGGCAATGACCCGGAGCACCGCGCTATCAAAAGCGCGCGAAAGAGTTTCAGTTATGTAATTTTATTGGAGTTATGTTGCTAGACGAAATAATTGGCCAAATCTTAAAGTATCTGACTTGAGGATTCTAAAGGAAGGAATGTGCGTACCTTATCCACTGATACTCGCGCGCTGGCTCGGCGATAGCGATCGGCGAAGTTTCAATGGAGTTTTAGTTTTTTTTCAGTAGGATTTTTTAAAATATTTTTTGTGTTACTTTATTGTAACTGAAACACCCCTTAAGCTATGGCACGCAATTAAATTAACACCCTGTATATTCAAATCGGAAGCATAACGTATTCAATGATATGATTCCGAATTGACAAAAACAACAATTGTGAGTTTTCTCACGAAATCTAGACCAAAGTCAAACAATGCTAACAACTGCTCTGATAAAATAGAACTTAAAGCAACACACATAGAAATGAATATTATTAAATAGAAAAATATTTATAATTGATTTTCCAGCGCTCATGTAGCAAGATCACAGGAACTTAACCTATTGTAGCATATGTGGTTGCGTTTTTGTGGCTCTATGCTTAATTAATTATGATTTGTTTGTTGCAATAACGAATAAGAAATGTGATTAAATTGAACAAAAGTATCAACGTAAATTTTGATAATAAGAAGATTGAGTATCGTCAGGGACATACATCGAGTACACCTACATAGCAAAGTACACCTCATCAAGGTACTGATAATTATGTCACAGTTTTTACAATTTTATTGATTGATTTAAAATTCAGTATGTACTGAAATAACACTAAATTCGGGTAAAATATCGGACGGCTTCTATACTCTCACCCAAAACGTCCAATTATAAAAACTCAAGTTTCAGGCTGGAATTTTTTTAAGGTTGGTCTCTCTCCTCAATTTATATAATTTTTACTTCCAAAATTACAAACTCCTCGTTCTTTTGTCTACAGTTAGCTGTGATATTGACCCTGATCACCATTTGACAACGAGTTGGTTCAGATTTCAGATTTTCAGATTTCAGATAATTTTATTCAATGTAGATTCTTTACAGAATACTTATTGAATGTCATGCAGAATACAATGCAAATAGAGCGAGTCTACGCCGTTCTACGCCGGTTCAAACGAAACTTGTGCGTGACCAATTCATTCATCTGAGGTGGCCAAGTGAGAAATTAAAATTTTCTATGCGTAGGTGTCACTACGATAATTTGACTGGTAGGTTTCACTATGGTAATTTTGTAAGTGTCCCTTTGTACGTAACTTTCTGATTGTTAACTTTATTGTGCATTAGAAATTAGTTTTGTAATTATTAGCTTTCAAACTTCAAGTCGATAGAGGTTTATGTAAAGATTACAAGAAAATAATACAATCTGCAAAAAACCTTCACAAACAAACTTAGTTTTGAATCCCCGAAAATTGACTTTAGTGTTTCCAAAAAATACTACAGATATATCGGAACCCTTCAGACTCGCAGTTGACCGGTTTTTTTATAAGGAGTTTTGTTTTAAAATCCAAGTGCACTACTTTTCTACCCAGTAACAATATTTATACACTACTAACCCAACATGTAGCTAAAAAAATTATCAATAATATAAGAAGTATTAATATATAAATATTAATTAAATTAATTTACTTCATCATCATCACAACATCTAATGAAAAGTCTACTGTACAAAAGGGAGCCGCCTCTAGAATTCCAGCACAAACGTGTGGTACAGTCAAGAGAACGTCTAGCTTGACACATTGGACTTTGTCCCGCACTTATATCAGTTAGCGTAGAGGCGGAAGTTACACTGCCAGTGTCATGCTTAACCAGCGGTACAATTTGGAGGGGAAGTACCGCAGTAATAAAGATGGTACGAAACACAGGACGATGTTGCTGCCCATCCTCCAGTTCGTAAAGAATAGTACTAATGCTAGTAATAATGGGTTGGTACTATTCGTTGGTGCCGGCAAAGAATAGTACCAACCCATCTCTACCCTTGGGTGTCGTAAGAGGCGACTAAGGGTTAATGAACCAGAGGATGGGCAGCAGCATCTTTCTGTGTATCGTATCATCTTACGTTCTGCGGTCATCAACAACCGTGGTCCATGGTGCCAGCCGTAACGCTAACAAGCGTAGTGACTATAGTACTTCCCCTCTACATTGTTTCAGTAAAAGCTGGAATTTTGGAGGGAGTTCCCTGTCCTGTAGTGGACATTTCATGGAATGTCATGATGACGAGCACTTTAAGTGCAAATAATTAAATTAATTAATTAAATAACGGGCCAAATGTTAAGTACCTCTGCCAAGCAATAATCGTAAATTGAAGAGTACGTGTCAGTGACATCGTAGTAATTATTACATTCCAAAAGCACCGCTTAGTTAGTACTGCGGTGCGAGATAGATGGCACCTGTGAATGGGCGGCCTCGATTAAGATCGGGCGTTTATTATAAAAGAACGTGGGGTTTTTTATAATTTTTACTGTCACTTTTTTTCCACATAAGCGCCACATTGTTTGTGAAGCGCATATATACTAATCTGTGGTGAAGCGACGTATGTGACTGACGTCAAAGATTGGTAATATCCACACATTGAATAAAAACAACATATTTTTTTATTTTGATTATTATTGCAGATTTTTAATAAGAATACTAAATCATTTTATTTCTCAATATTACATACAAGTAATAATTATTTTATAAAATTCAGCTTTTTGCTACACAAAAATGTAAAAGGAAGCCGAAAATCCCCAAAGGATGTGCGTTTGTCCATGAAACTGAACAACTTTTTGTAAAATCGTTCTAATAATGGCATCTTTCGTAATATTCTGTTTTTTCATGGTCTATCGTAACATATTCTGTGAAAATTTCAACTGGCTACTTTTTAAGATTTAAAGGTCAGAGTGATAGACAGCCGATTTAGGCGTGTTATCGGAATAAGCGAAACTGAGAAAATAGTTTGTTCAGAATCGAGAGTAGAATCAGTTTCACGGGTTTTATATATGGGTAATTTATTTTTATTATTTAAAGTTTTGCCGCTTCTGAATATTTCTGTAGCTACGCGCGTTACGCGCGCTGGCGGCGCGCTGTTCATGAGCGGTGATGAGGCGAGGGAGGAGGCGCTATGATACGAGTAGCTTAAAAATCTACTATAACTACAATGACACTTTAAAATAACAATATTTGGAAGAAAAAAGGATTTTTCAGATTTGTTACAGGCATAGATTTATTTTAATAAAAATCAGTTAGGGTGTTTGAGGCGAGGGTTTCGCTTATTCTATTAACACGTTGTATAACCATTGAAAAAATTTAGGGACATTTCACATAATATCATCTGATCCTAAACTAGGCAAAGCCTGTACTATGGGTATCACGGACTGATATTCATACATAAATAGAAATATTATCGCCTCCAAGCACAGAACTAATACTTGTGTTCACCACACAAATGTTTGCCCTAGGCGGGAACCAAACCTGCTGCCCGCGGCCGCGGCGGCGGCGTGAAAGGCAGGCTCTCGACCAACCACACCAACGGACTTGTAATATAATAATATTGGTTAGATGGATAAATAGGTATAGAAACAAAAACCAGAATTGGTTATACGCGTACACACCTGTTTTCTATTTCTGTCGACATTAAATAAATAAATAAATAAAATAGCCATTTATTCCTATTTGGTACAATTTGTTGATAAAATTTATCCTAAAAAACATGCGCATGTCGACATTATACTAACAAAAAGCTCGTAGCAATTTACTAAACGCATCATCTAGATAGATAAAAATATGTTGATGAATGTCATGAATTCATTAATAGAAGATTGTTTACCAAGGGAGCAAAGAAGTATTTTAAGGACGAGAGCGTTTTTAGGGTTCCGATACCAAAATGGTAAAAAAAAGGAACCCTTATGGTGCCGCTCTGTCTGTCTGTCTGTCTGTCTGTCCGTCTGTCTGTCACACCTCTATATCTCAGCAACCACTTATGCTATCAACCTGAAATTTGGAATAGTTTTAGAATATAGTTGCCCAACTTAATTGCACAAGAAAAAATTTTGAAAAACGTATGATTATTAATATAAAGGGGGCCAAAATAGGGGGGGCCAAATTTCAAATTGTCGCTACTAGGTCGAGTGGGGTATCATATGAAAGGGCTTTACTTGTACATTTTAAAATATATTTTTGTATTTTTTTAAATTTCTTAGTTTTAAAGTTATGATGAAAAATGTCAAGAAAAATACCATTCCCCCCCCCCTTATCTCCGAAGTTTGAGTAAGGAAAAATCTGAATTAATTACAGTTGACAGAAGTTTATATAAACTTTACAGCAAAAATAAAACGATCTTTCTAAGTTGCACAGTTTTTCAGAAATCTGCAAAAAACCTTTACAAACAAATTTAGTTTTGCGGTCCTGAAAATGGACTTTATTGCTTCCAAAAATACTATAGGTATATCGGAACCCTCGGCGCGCGAGTCCGACTCGCACTTGACCGGTTTTTTTGAATTCAGAGCGGAGCAAAGGATTCTAAAGTAGAATCCTGAGCGCAACCAAGGATTCAAAGTACGTCGCTTGAGCTTTAGAATTGTGTTGCTCCCGAGGTGAACACTCTAATTTATATTTTCCTCTTTTCAAAAATAAAACAATTTAAATAAAACCATATTTTTACTATCATCCGTGACTAACGATATTCCTACTTCAAATAACTTTCCTAATTCATATCACTTTCCTAATTTAATCCACATTCCTAATTCAATCCACATTCCTACTTCAAATCACTTTTAGTCCCTTAGGAATTAAAACAGATTTTAGTCCCAGTTAACGTAGAATTTTAGTAACAATATCCACATTCCTAATTCAGATAATTTTTAGTCCCTTAGGGATTTAAACGATGTTTTAGTCCCTATTAACTTAGATCAAACTAGCTAACTAAGCTCTTTTCGAATAGATGTGATAAAATCATTTTTTCCCCCACGTTTAATTATGTTTTCACGTTGCGTTGTCAATTTATGCTTTTTACACATTTTATAACATCAAGAATGGTATAATTGTAATTTGATAGATCCTGGATAATTATTATTAGGAGCATGGTATGACACACGTGGTAGTTAATAAACATGAAGAATACCTATACCTAGTTGTAGTAAAAAATATTATTCATTGATTCTTGACGTAAACAAGAATGTTGTCATAGGTAATGCTAGAAACTGGAAATTGTTATTCTATTTGGTTATTTTTAGTCAGAGGTAATGGTTGTAACGTCATATCATAACAAAATGCAAATAAAGTGGGTCTACTGCTGTTTCAGATGCTTACTACGGCAGCTTAAAAGAAACGGCAAGGAACCACTTCAACACAAAACAGCCTACTTTATTATATGATCCGTGATGTGGGTGATCAAATTTGCACTATTTCTCGTATTGAGGCGATGCCTGCCGCTATTTTTATTCCCAATAATACAAGTGTCGCTGTCTCTTTACAGCCTTAAAGTAATACTTGAGTTTGACTTTTCAGAAGTATAGTTTTAGTTTTAGTCTGCAACGGAATACCAGTCTGCAGGATTAATAATATTATATTTCCATGAACATATTAGAATGGCACTTTCTTTATTTCAGTACTAGCGGTCCGCCCCGGCTTCGCACGGGTAGATATACGTTCTTGTTGCGTCGGGGGTTACAAGAAAAACCGGCCAAGCGCAAGTCGGACTTGCACCGAGGGTTCCGTACCACTAAGGTAAAAATACTGTCCTAGTTATGGGCAGTCATACCGTCTTAGTCACGCAGAAGTGCATTAAATTCGCTGGAGCCGACACGCACTTCATCATAACCATCATAACATCCCATAATACGTCCACTACAGGACAGGGAGCTCCCTCCAGAATTCCAGCTCTTGCTAGAAGAATGTGGAGGGGAAGTACCTTCGTCACCACGCTTGTTAGCGTTACGGCTGGCACCATGGACTGAGGTTGTTGGTGACCGCAGTATGTAAGATGGTGCGATACACGGAAAGATGCTGCTATTCTCTGTTGTAGATAAAACCATTACAGTCACTTAGAGCGCTGTTTCTTTAATTTCAATTTTGATAACGATTACACTCATGATAACCTTTGAATGGTATGTCTGATTTGAATAATTCAAAAAGTAATTTACAGGTACTGATATAGCCTTGAATACGAAATCATTTATTTGGATAAGGATTAATAGGTACGAATAATGTGGCCTATATAGTTTGTACCGGCGTTACTATTGCATATTTTAACATGTAGTTATTGTGATATAACTGTAATAGTTAGACATATGGTATCACGGATTTTTTTTTTGTAGATATTGATGTCTTCTATAAACCTGTAGTACATTACTTTGCTCTATTGTTAATAGTTTCGGCAGCGTACGCGATATAAGGATGCTATTTGCAATTTTTTTTACACATTGGGTTACATTATCGAAGTTTTCATACGGAACCCTAACTTTTTTGAAAATATTTTATAGCCTATGTTCATCACGAATAATGCAGGTTTCTAATGGTGAAAGAATTTTTCAAATCGGTACAGTAGTTTCGGAGCCTATTCGATGCAAACAAACAAACAAACAATCAAATCTTTCCTCTTTATAATATTAGTGTAGATAGTGTAGATTATTGATTCCGTGAAGAGATCATCTTTCAAGAGCTTATCATATATTTAGAAATTGAACTCTTCTATTACTTTTTCTTCAATCACTCAATTGATCTGATAGTATTGTTAGTCAGCATTCCTTATTTTTATGCTTTATGTTTGATTCAAGGTTTTTTGCTATCTAAATCTGTCCACTTTAGTTTTGGCACAAGTTTCGGTAACTTCAAAACTTTGATTTTCTGTAATAAATAAAACTTCAAACCATGAAATCATATAACTTTTCCCGAAAAAAAAACCAAACTAAAAATCACATGGTAGTTTCTATTCTTCTTATTTTGATGTATAAGTTATTCAGTGTTACGTGTCGCCCTTTATATTAAATCGTCATAGAACCAGTCAAAATTTTGCGGCTTTCCCACTTTACTGGTCTATTTTGCCCGCCCATGCCACTTTTTCCGACTTTTAAATGTCGACCACCCTAAAACCATGTTTGAGATATAATTAGTGACACTTTACCAATTCTAATTCTTGCTAGTTCGTTGGACTTCTGACCTTACGCTTGACTATTTATACAAGGTGTCCTATTTTTGGTATGATGTTAAAAAATTACAATAAAATAAAATATGCATACCTATTGATTGATCTTTATTCAAAGCAAGTAAAATAATGGGTGGGTCTTTGCAAGCTGCCTAGTATTACTATAGAAATCTCTATTTCTTTACCTAATGTTTTCGGATCAAGAGGAACAGGTTTATAAACTAGAATGCTTAATGTGACCAGAACATCATTACTTTTTTTTTACACAACGAGTTTCTTCATTGATTTCAAGTAATTTTTATGGATTATGGACCGGTCGTCATAGAGATCTTTAGGGGCGGCCTATGTCCAGCAGTGGACGTCTTTCGGCTGATATGATGATGATGATGACTTAACTAGGGCAACCTGTATAACAGAGACTAGACTGGGCACATTATTAACATAATACGCACATATTAAAAATATTCTTTGAGTTATTTTTAGGATAGTTCTATTCAAGGATTTTTTATGAATATTAAACGTATTTTTCCATCTCATTCTATACAAAAAACAAAAACAAGTATTTTTACAAACTATAAGTACTTAATTATTGTACTAAGTATTTTATATTTTATTAATTAAGATACACCGGCAGAGCACATAATATCAAACATTGCACAAAAACTTTTTCCAATGAGTAGTGATATGTATTCCCTAAGGGCGACATAACATTTAGCTAAAGTGTACAGACTGGTTTAAAAGTACTGAGTCATTAAAATAAGTTTCCTTAAGAGAATAACTGATTTGTTAGTTAGATATGTGACTTCCTTAATCATCCTTCACATTTCGTATCATGAATGATACAAAGTAATACAAATAAAGTTACAAGTTGAGAATCGCAAAATTTCACAACCAAAGCCCGGATTCGAATATGCCAACACCACAAAGTACAAGTTACAAAGTGCAAAGAAGGCAGGCTACGGACTTTGTTCAACAAAGTTATATCAAGAGTATAAGATCCAGGTCAGTCAACGTATAACTGAACATTTTTTACAATTAAACTATAAGGAAATTAAAATAAAATCACCCTCTTAATAGAAAACATCTAATCAGCAAGCCGATTTTTTTCTTCATTTCCTTATTATTATTTTTTTCACTTAAAGTTGCTCAGTTACGTGAACTAATCATGCCCTTTCAGTTTTCGGAGACCTATCCCATAAGTTTAAAAAAGAGATATTGCAGTACTAGTTTATTTATTTATTTATTTCTTAACAACATCAACAGTACAGTCATGACAGGTTATCCCAAATCGCTTTCAGTCATCTAATGAAGAATAATTATTAATTCAATTAATAAAATTTTTAATTGAAATTCTTTCAATTATAATAGGTATGAAACTAGTTACTAATTTAAGAATTATTTTTAAGTTTTTTGAAAATGGTAGGAATATTCTGCTAAGTCCGTCAAGGGAAGCACCCATGCCTGTTTCTGCCGTAAAGCAGCAGTGTTTATATACCTCTGTTTTTCTGTCTTGGGCTTACTCTTGACCTCGATCTAGCCAGAACAGAGATGGTCGACGATTCGCGTCTTTTACAGATTCGGGTTATAAGAACTTGAGATCACAGACGCAAGCAGAAATACCACTCCTTATGCCGTAATTATGAAGTAAGCAGCTAAAAGACACGTCGTCATTTATAGGTTCGAAACAAAGAGCCGTTGTAACAGACCTTACGAAACTGTTATTTCAATATAGCTACCTAAAACATCCCAACATGTCCACGTTTAGGTCCTCAATCATAGGGGCATTACAAATTGCTACCAGAAAATTGCATATTACTGATCGAAACCCTTCATTATGGTCAAACAAAGACGGCTAGGCGAATTAGCTAATCTTAAATGAAAGAGTGTATTGTCAAGCAATGAATAATAGTATAATAGCATGCTATCAAGTAAATTGTTCTTTCAAAGCCTGATGGGTGACTTAGTAGGAAATCACTATAGTAGAAACCGCAGAAGCTTAAGAAGTATCCAGTGGACACCTGCACACATTTACCTGCACACATTTACCTGCACGTGCTATTTTTTCCTAATAAGTAATGAAGTGTTTCTTTTATAGCAGAGTTGAGGCTTATTATTAGTTACTGTATCATAACGATGTAACACAGGATATTTTAAACTTTTACGTTAATATTATAAAAATTAGGTACCCAGAAAAGTTTATGACTTCTTGGTTTTGGAGAATGAGTTACGTACCGAACTTTTGGTACCAAAATAAAAGTTTTCTACAATTAATTTAAATTATAGAATATAATTTTAACTGATTGATATAAATTATATAGTAAATGTTTATTTTAAAGTAAACATCGGCAAGTATTTTTTTTTACGAAAATATGCAAATAGCATTGACGCTATCAAAAACAATAAACAAAATATTAGATTTTTTGAGAATCATATGCAGTATTTGACGATGAATTCAATAGGTTATCAGTATAATGTAAAAAAAATAAAAAAAAATATTGTGGTATCCTAAAAAAATTCCGACACGGAAAGAAATTTAAAATTTAGATCTGCAAACATAATCTCGTCTCGTTATCTCGACTTTCAAATATGTATTACGATAATGTCTTTGATTGCATGGCTCAAGAGGGCGAACTTATTCATAGTAAGCTGAATTTAGAACAGGACGACAAAAAGTCCTTAAAATTTACTTATTTAGTCAGTGACACTTTGGTCTTGAACTGGTCTCTTGTTTTGGGCGTTGGTAGCGTAGTGCTGGCTCAGCTTATACTGGTTTAGTCATCACTTACTTGCTGCCGTTTGTACACTATTCATAAATCATCTAAAGGTATAGTATACAGGGTGCAAGGGACGGTGTACCGAAAACGGAAAGTCCGTGCTCAGTCAACGAAACTGAACAACTTTCACAAAGAATCTTTTTTGGGAAATGAAAAAAAGTTACCTCTCCATACAAATGGTTCGATCAGAGTTTGTATGGACAGTTCAAATTTTTTTTTCATTTC
Source organism: Athrips mouffetella (assembly GCA_947532105.1). NCBI lineage: Eukaryota > Metazoa > Arthropoda > Insecta > Lepidoptera > Gelechiidae > Athrips > Athrips mouffetella. The sequence continues at coordinate 21,999,140 of OX383963.1, forward strand.
TCAAAAACGTTTCTTTGGGAAAGTTGTTCAGTTTCGTTGACTGAACACGCCCTTTCAGTTTTCCGTACACCGTCCCTTAAACCCTGTATTTCTAGGAAGTTGTAATTCTGTATTGCTGTCAATTATATTGATATCGATCATCAATTATCGTTTTAATTTCTATGAAACAATAAAATGGTTGGTATGTATGTAATGAGGTGAAGTACATAGCAATATAAATTATATTGGGACGTCTTTACCTTTTGAGAAAGTAATTAAATATAATGTTTGTTGAGTATCAACTCCGTAATTTCAACACACTCTTTATACAAAAACTTTGTATCTTCCAATAAAAATAAAATATAATTTACAAATAGGATAAATATGTTTGTAATATGTATATATATATATATGTTTGTAATCGGTTTCTCGAAAACGGCTCTAACGATTTCGATGAAATTTTGTATACAGGGGTTTTTGGGGGCAAAAAATTGATCTAGCTAGGTCTCATGTCTGGGAAAATTCGTTTTCACCTTCTTTTTTAATATTTCTTAGCGTGCTTTAGTACGTTCAAGAAACTAACAGCGCCATGTGTTGTTGAGTTGCATAGCTTGCTCAACCGATGATATTTTAATCATACAGAGTTCGGTCGCCCAGGTACTGTTATGTATAAAAAGTAATAAATATGTTATTAATCAAAAATATACACTTAATTTTGTATTTACTACTTTTGGTACAAACACACTTGGGAAACAAAGTTTCTCAATATTTAGACTTTCTAGACGCCGTTAAATATTTGCATTCAAATAACTTTAGATGGAATCTATTAAGTATTTCGATTCTTACCGTTAGAAGTTACAGCACGGGTTAGATTTATTGGTCTACAAGTGAGGCGAAAGAGTTGAATGAACTTTATATAAAAACTCTAAAATACGTATTAAAAACTAGATTTCTTACAGTACCATGCTCGTGCCATCCACATTTATCATGCCATCAAATTTTTAATTGGGAATATGGAAGAGCAAAAAAGTTTATGTTGATCAACGAATTACTGTAATTCGTTGGTGTAGATAATTTGAAAGTACTGCTGACTGGGAAAATATATTTCATGCGAATTTTATTAAACTTAAATTTATAAGCGGAAGCATTTTGAAGGGTCTTAAGTGGTCTTAGTTAAAATAATGTAGTTAAATATGTGTTCAATGAGCTCTTGTAACTTGGACAATATTTGATTATGTAGGCTTCCCGTACATTCTGTTATTTTGAGTACCTACTAAACAACCATAATTTTATTATAATTTTTCTATAAGTAGTTAAATTAATAATCTGGAAAGGTTAAAAATTCCATTCTTTTCGTATTGATTAATATACGAGAAAGTATCAGTTAACTTTTTAATGAATGTGTAACTTTGATATATTTGATGAACCGATTTAAAAATAAATCAAGCTAGTGTTTTTTTTTTCATTCTGTTTTGTATGTATGTATGTATATATTCTTTATTGCATCACAAATGAAATGAGACAAATTACAAACGAGAATAGTACCTATGCAAAGGCGGACTTATCCCTAAATGGAATTTCTTCCAGCCAACCTTAGAGAGGCTAAAGGAGTTGACAATATTTTTGCAGAATACCTACATATAAAGAATTGTTAATATTATTTACTAAGTACAACGGATAAATAAATAAATTAATGCATAAACACAAGATATAAAATAACATACCTACTTTTCCTTATCACTGGTCTTCGCGTCAAGACCTCTCTCTCCAAGAGACCTGTCACTAAAGTTCTTTGATAAACTCAATAATGGTCTTCCTACGTTCTTTTACGTTAGTTCTACTACGTTTTCAAATATAGTGTCAATCACTGGCGTACGGTCAATTAGTCGCCTTTTGCGACACCCAACGGAAGATTGGAGGTGCTATTCTTAGCCCGCACCTCACGCACTTAGTTTAACTGTCTAACCTAGGGTAGGAAAACTTCCTGGATAATATTTTAGCCTCCATGATTATCAGAAGTGTTAAAATATAAACAATGCAATGAATCGATCAGTCTAACACATTATGCAGCAGAAGCATTGACCTTAGTAGAATTGTCCATTGTGTGTCCAAGGATTGTCACCGGGTTAGTCGGCCAGAAGACTGCGTGATGCGCTCTACATTAGTTCGCAGTTTATATCAAAGATTCTTTGATTACAAATTTGGTAGATGAACGATTTCTGCTCAAAAAACGGCAACATATAAAAAAGATTTATGCCTCTTTGGTTTTTATGGCTCAGGAAAGTTATACTTGAAAACTTCAAATTTAGAACACGAAAACACATTTTCGTTCTAATTTTCAATTGCGATTGTGTATCTAACCAAATGTGGAATCGAAGGTAAGATCCACATGATATTCATAAGTAAGTAAACATGAAGTAAACAATATAAATGTTATGTTAATATTTTTTTTGTTTTGTTGCGATCGGATTGTTAAGGCCTATTCCAAACCTTTCGACCAACGACCAAGTTACACCTAATTCTTTGATACAGGTAGACTGTAGACTGTATGGACTGTTAGGCTCGGAAACGTGATATAATGAACTGCAATCTCAACAAACTCGTGCAGTAAGGATATTTTACAATAATAATTTACGACGTTAGAACTGTCCAGATATTTAGCATATTTGTCTGTTTCTTTGTGCGCGATACACTCGCAAAATTTAAACAAATCAAAGGAGATTTTGAATATTATAATCTTATGTCGGCGGTTTACTCAAACCGAAAATTTTGGAAATAGAAACGGACCGTTTTTCTAAGGTTGGGTTGCACCATCTAATTTAAATCTAACCGAATATACGCGTCTTGTTCTCTATAGGGTGGAGAAAACAAGAGGCGTATATTGAGTTATGGTTAAGTTAGATGGTGCGACCCACCCTAATGACTCAAACAGAAGAAACACGAATAAAATTTGCGATCGGCTAGGTTGACCAACCTCAAACTAATAAAAACCGGCCAAGTGCGAGTCGGACTCGCGCCCTAAGCGTTCCGTACCTATCTACCATATGATATACTAAAAGCTTTTGCTCTTTGATTTTAAAAAATTCAGCGACCATCCAACTTGACCCCTCTTTTATAGAAAAGTTCTTGAAACGGGTGCTCACCTTAATTGGTAACTATTAGTTGTGAGAAACATTTAAATATTTAATGATTTTAGACTTTTCCCTCTATTTGTACTGTGAGAACTAATAGCTTCTTGCCAAATGTCATAATTTTAGGTCAACGGGAAGTACCCTGTAGGTTTTGCTTTTTTGCATAAATGTATGGAGATGAGGACATAAAAAGCCATATCTTTTGATTGCGTCGTTGTAAAAAAATTAAATTTTCAGATCTTGTGTGGTATATAGAGCTTAATATTCGTTATCAATTTCAACCTGATACCTGTTCTAGTTCGTGAGAAAAAGGGTCTTGACAGACAGACAGACGGACAACAAAGTGATCCTATAAGGGTTCCGTTTCTTTATTTTGATGTACGAAACCCTAAAAACGATTACGGTAAAATATTTGTGCACCAAAATAAGCCAAATACATTACCGAAAACTTCGTTTATTTTACTCCAATTGGTTGTGTTTAATCTTAAAGCTAAAAGCTAGCTCCTAAAGCCTCTTGCCCTAGCCTTATTCTGTTTCCTTATCAGAGATTGGACGGTGAGTCAATTTGTGTACAAAAATGTCGACAAGAAGTGGAGATGTCAAAAAGTACTTTACTTCAAACATGTTTATTTGGGAAAGTTGATTTTATAATTTCCCAATTTCCGTTAAGCCTCTTCCATCACATGGAAATCAAATGTGGACATCAAAAGTAAGAAATATACAAACAAAGCGAACTAAAAAAAAACCGGCCAAGTGCGAGTCAGACTCGCACACCGAGGGTTCCGTACCACAACATAATCATAATTGTATTAGTTGAAATTTCAGTAAGTTAATGTGCTAGATTTTTTGAGTCCGACACGCGCTTGACCAAATTTTATTATTTGTTGTTATTTTATAGCTTATGCACTATAAACATACCAATTTTCAAGTTTGTAAGTGTTCCCGTTTTTAAATAGAACTAAAACAAAAATCGCCTCAACAACCATCCAACTTGACCCCTCTCTAATATGAATGTTCTTGAAACGGGAGCTCACCACAATTGGTTACAATTAGTTGTGAGAAAAGTTGTAATATTTAATGATTTCAGAGTTTTCCCATTATTTGTACTGTGAGACCTAGCTTCTTGCCAAATTTCATAATTTTAGGTCAACGGGAAGTACCCTGTAGGTTTTGCATTTTTGTATAAATGTATGGAGATGAGGACATAAAATGCCATATCTTTTGATTGCGTCATTGTAAAAAAATTAAATTTTCAGATCTTGTGTGGTTCATAGATCCTAAAATATGGTATTAATTTCTACCTGATACCTTTACCCTTAAAGGGTCTTGACAGACAGACAGACAGACAGACGGACAACAAAGTGATCCTATAAGGGTTTCGTTTTTTTTCTTTTGAGGTACGGAACCGTAAAAAACGAGCAAGTGCAAATCGGATTTGCCCCCAAAATTAAGTTTGTTTGTAAAGGTTTTTGACAGATTTCTGAAAAACTATGTGATTTACAGAGATCGTTTTATTTTTGCTGAAGCATTAAGCGATCATATACTTCAGGGCAAAGTAAATATGACCACGGCTATTATCTGGACATCAGTCATCACTATGAATATTTATTAAATACCATAACAATTTCAGATGACAATGTTTTCTTGTTTCATACTTTTAGACCGAGATTTGCCGGTAGTCGGGTTCTAGTTTTTGTAAAAAATTTTTATTCAGTCTTCATGATATCAGAAATTAATATGTACTGGACTTCCTATATTTAAGACATTCTTTTGTTAGTATGGACGTTGAATATTAACATCACTTCGATATCACAAATTTAAATTCTTTGTTTTAGCATGAATCTCGGTCTCTACAAGTTTTATTACGAGTTATATTATTTGATAGGTAAAATATCTTTGAAACATTATGAACCAATTCCATAAATGTGAAAGTTTGTAGGTTGGAGGGTGTTGAAGCCCAACGTAGATAAAACAAAAAGATAGAAATCAAGGGGTCTCTTATAGGTTCAATAATTTCATCATATGATACAGTTTGTATTTCCAATATGATTGTGTACAAGTAAGGTCAATCCCATATCAGTGAAAACATTTAAAACACTATTACCATGCAATAAAGTCCAAAGTTTCTACTGACTAGCTGAAGGAACTCGATAGTTGTCCTGGCACCTGTCAAACAGACAAACCGCGTGTACAGTTTCTAGTACTCATATAATAGAATACTATGTATTCTATTTTGTGAATCCTATTTCATTACTAACTAAACGACTCGAGAGTCGTGTGTGTTACAAATAATTTCTGGTCGACTCTAAACGCGTCCATATGAAACGTCCATTTAATACATGTTTTTTGTGAATACTACCAAGATAAATTTTCTCTTGTTTGGCATTTTGTGATTAAATCGAAAAAGATATTAAAAGACTCAAAGCATCTTAGTCAATTTAAATTTGTGATCTTTAATTCAATAATCAAATTGATTCAATCCAATAAGGTCTTTGCAAGCTCAAATGGAGTCAAGATGTTTGTTTGAAACTATCAAAATCCTGATTGAACCAGCAAATTATTTTTTTCAGTGTGTAGAAACAAGAAGCAGCTACTCAAAATCAACAGCTAAACGTATACGGAACCCTAAAAAACCACCTTCAAAACGCCCAAATACCTCAATCTCCCATGCGCACTTATCTAACTTTGAACTTGTTTATTTATCATCAGTCATCACATGGAGACATAACAAGACCAGTTTACTCGTAGTTACGTAAAGTTGTAGACGCTGTGTCATTAACTTGTGACGCTATTTTGTTTACATTATGCTCAACAAACCGTTTATAAAGGTCTAAGCTATTACAATGTAAGTCACGATTATAATGCAGGAAATTTCCTAAGTTCCTTAAAGCTAAGTAAAGCAAGAAAGAAGAAAAGTGTTTTTTTTTTATGTCACAAGTGGGCAAACGAGCTGGTGGGCCACCTGGTGGTAAGTGGTCACCACCGCCCATGACACCCACTGTCTTATCAGTGAAATAATTTGACACTAATAAGGCAACAAAGTATGTTAGCCATCCTGAGAACTAAGATGGTTTGTCTCGCGTGCCGGTAATTTCATGGCTCCCTTACCCTTCAAACCGAAACACAGCAGTGCACACACCTCTGCTTTACGGCAGAAAAAGGCAAGGTGGTGGTACTTCCCCAGACGGACTTTGTTCAAAAAGGAGTTGTTTTAGATTACCACAGATTACTATGGGATCCCGGCCCTCGGCCCGACCATGTCTTTGTACATCTATCTGTTATTTGACTCTAAATACCTTGGACTACATTAGTCTGAGCTAAATACATTAGAAGAACGTCTGCATGTTATGATTTAAGTTTAGTTCGGCATAGTTTACTTGTGATAATCTGATATATTTTTATTAATCGGCCATACTGGCAACACACAATATGATGGAAAATGACACTTAATGTGACGTTTGTGTGTAAAAAGGCCGACAATAAATTTTCAGGGTGTTTTATAAACTATACTACTCGTAAACTATACTACTCCTTGGATTTAGTAGACATAGATAGTAACATAAAATAGTTTAGTATAAATTAAATTGTTTGCCAAATAAAACTATTTGTATTCTAGTCTATTTATATTTTGCCTTGTATTTTGCTTAGTTGGCCACTGAGACATGAACAATGCCGTGTCATATCGCACAAATGAGCGTATTTTTGCGAATTTTTCACGATTAAATTACTGGTTAAAAATTTAAATAGTGTACATAGAGATGGCCGGAGATGAAATATCTCCCTTTGAAACCCGATGTTTTTTTTAATGTGAATAATTTTCTCGTTGAATAGTCTCCAATGTCTCCATATTAATACAGCCAAGAGCAGGTCAAGCGTACCACTGCCAAGTGCCAGTTCCGACTTAACGTAAGCGCGGTTAAAAGTCCATTGTATCGAACTTCACGTACGGTCAACCGCACGTCGGTAGAAACTTTTTCAACTCTATTACCACGCCGTAAGGTCCAAAAGTGTTTCTACTGACATGCGGCGGTGCGTACTCTTTTCTAACTAAAGTCTACTTGTATTGAAAAAGGTATTTTGACAATTTGAATTCCAACTTTTTGTATATATTTAATTGCAGATTAAAAATATACTTAATGAGAAAATATACTTTTTAGGGTCAAAATTGAACCCTTATAGTTTCGTCATGTCCTTCTGTCCGTCTGTCTGTCCGACTGTTGGTCTGTCTGTCCGGAGCTTAGCTCAAAGACCTTTAGTTCTAAAAAGTTGTAATTTAGTATGAGTTGTGTTAGTTACGCAGGCAGTAGTAAAATAATATATTGAAAAGAAAAATTTTTTTTGGTGTACCTCCCTGTCGTAAGGTGGGAATGAAGTTTTTTTTCTCATCTACCCCATAGTGTGAAGTGTCGTTAGATAGGTTTTTAAAATTATTATGAGTATCCCCAAAATGTTTTGATTTAGGGATCAGTTTGCGAAATATTTAGCTTAAAAGCGCAAACTTTTGTTAGAGTCAAGTGTCTTCTCCCTCTGCCAGCTAAACGGTTGAAATCGGAAACGTGAAAAAATTCACAGTGGTAGTGCATGTCTAAAAAAAGGACGGGTTGCACTTCGGGAGTGTCGGCAGAAGTGAAAACTTGCATTTTTTTTTTATATTATGCTTTTTGTAAGGGGCAAACGCGCCATTGCTCGCTTACTTCTTTGATGTCACTGAATAAAAACCCGTATTGTAATAAAAATGCGGTTGACAGTTGACGCTTCTTCGATCAGGCTACATATCTGACGCGAATAAGACGCGACATCTGACGCGACACCAGGGTGTCAACTCTCAAAGTCCGATATATCGAAACGATACTATTCGAAACATGCAAATGCAAAACTTCGTCCCTTGACAATATTGGTTGGATGAATTTTCAAACTGCCAGTAGTTAGCATCCAACCTATATTCTACTCTATTGTCAAGGAACGGAGTTTTGAATTTGCATGTTTCGAATTGTATCGTTTCGATATATCGGACTTTGAGAGTAGACACCCTGACGCGAGTTTAAAATTTTTTACCCATCTTAAAAAAGTGCCAAGCGCCGCTAAAGAAGTTTTCACTTCAAAAACTATCACAGTTTAAAAGACTTTACAGGTTAACGAGTAGGTAATAGTCAAAATATTGAAATGAAAGCAATCAGGCGCTTGACCTCACTTTTCGTTTGTAGGAATATTTTTTATGAAAAAATCAAAACTTGCTGTACAATAATGATTCCTGAGGCAACCACGTAACCCTACACTGCGCGTGGCCCGACCCGCACTTGGCCGGGTTTGTTTATCAAAGATTTAGAAATGACACAAATAGGTCACTGAGTCCTCTATTTACGCACAGAACACAAACAAACTTAAGCTTAGGAACACCTTTACAATTTTTCGCTGTTTGTGTAGTTCAAAAAACAACGCAAATAATAATAGGTCTTTAACTACGAAATTTCCGAAATTTTCTTACAGATTAATGAGATCATAATTCCTATAATTCTAAAGCTATTATTTTCATTTGTATTATAATTGAAAATTGACTTCAAGGTTTCAATTTTAGCATAAAATAAAGTTTTTATTTTTACACAGACAGACAGACAGCCAGACGGACATGACGAAATTCGTCGTGTCCGTCTGGCTGTCTGTCTGTCTGTCGGACTGTCTGTCTGTCTTAGAAATTTGTAATTTGGTATGATTATACATATTAGTTACGCCGACAAATAAGAAAAATATGATATTGAAATCAATTTTTTTTTGGGTGCTTCCCTAGTCGTAAAGTGGGAATGTATTTTTTTTCTCATCTACCCCATAGTGTTAAGTGTCGTTAGATAGGTTTTTAAAATTATTATGAGTGACTTCAAAAGGTTTTGATTTAGGGATCCGTTTGCGCAATATTTAGCTTAAAAGCGCAATTTTTTGTTAGAGTCAAGTGTCTTCTCCCTCTGCCAGCTAAACGGTTGAAATCGGAAACGTGACAAATTCGCAGTGGTAGTGCATATCTAAAAAAAACTATCACAGTTTAAAAGACTTTACAGGTTAACGAGTAGGTAATAGTCAAAATATTGAAAATGATAGAAATAGCATTAGCAATCAGGTTTTGGACCTCACATTTCGTTTGGAGGAAAAATGTTTATGAAAAAATCAAAACTTGCTGTACAATAATGATTCCTGAGGCAACCACGTAACCCTACTCTGCGCGTGGCCCAACCCGCACTTGGCCGGGTTTGTTTATCAAAGATTTAGAAATGACACAAATAGGTCACCGAGTCCTCTATTTATACACAGAACACAAACAAACTTAGGCTTAGGTACACCTTTACAATTTTTCGCTGTTTGTGTAGTACAAAAAACAACGCAAATAATACGAGTAATAGGTCTTTAACTACGAAATTTCCGAAATTTTCTTACAGATTAATGAGAGCATAATTCCTATAATTCTAAAGCTATTATTTTCATTTGTCTTATAATTGAAAATAGACTTCAAGGTTTCAATTTACGCATAAATTAAAGTTTTTAATTTTAGTTTGATACATAAAATTAAAGGTTCGAAAATTGTTCGTCTTCCGATTTCATCATTAGACTTGTTATATTTTTTTACATATAATATTTTTCGAAAATTAAATTTAAGCTTCTGTATGCTTAATGTCTTCCCAATCATGCTTAAAAAAATTAAAATTTGGATTTTTTATTCCTAAAAAAATGTTAAAATGTTTGTACTGAAAATTAAGTTTACCTAAAATTCGCCATACAAAACGGCAATTTCGTCGTATAGTTAAAGACCCAATATATTGCGTGGGCGTGTTTGCTTGTTTAGATCATCGATATTCAAATAATAATATCAAGTTTCCTACCGCAGCTATTTATTATTCCTGATTATAATATTTCGCCAGTTTGTTTATATTCTTCCGACTTGTATATTGTTTTCCATGTGACGTAAAGAAAAAAAACCGGTCAAGTGCAAGTCGGACTCGCGTGCCGAACGTTCCGCTATACTTATAGTATTTTTGGAAGCAATAAAGTCTATTTTAGGACCGCAAAACTAAATTTGTTTGTAAAGCTTTTTTGCAGATTTCAAAAAACTGTGCAACTTAGAAAGATCGTTTTATTTTTGCTGTAATATTTATTTGGGGCGTAAGGGGGATTTGATGGGATTTTTTTGACCTTACTTATCATTATTTGAAACCTAAGAGTCGTAAAAATATACAAAAAAATATTTTAGAATTTTCAAGTAAAGCCCTTTCACAATGATACGCCATTCAACCTAGTAACGCCAATTTGAAATTTTGCCCCCCCTCTTTGTGCCCCCTTTACTTTAATAATCATATTTTTTTTTGTAATGTGCAATTAAGTTGCGCAACCATATTCTAAAACTATTTTAAATTTAAAATCGATAGCATGAGTGGTTGCTAAGATATACAGGTGTGACAGACAGACATATAAAGTCGCACCATAAGGGTTACTTTTTTTACCATTTTGGTATCGAAACACTAAAAAGGATAGCATATTAGTGTAGCGATAAACCTGCGGATCTTTCCGACGAGAAGAGTTCCGCTTTCCGAGGTTACCTTTTTTTATGTGACAAGTGAGCAAACGAGCAGTTGGGCCACCTGATTGAAAGTGGTCACCACCGCCCATGGAGCCCGCTGTCTTATTAGTGGCATAACTTGACACTAATAAGACAGCAAAGCACGTTACCCACCCCGAAAACTAAGATAGTGTGTCTCGTGTGCCAGTAATTTCGCTGGCTCCCTCACTTTTCAAGCCGAAACAGAGCAGTGCAAACACTGCTATTTCACGGCAGAAATAGGCAAGGGGTGGTACTTCCCCAGACGGACTTTGCACAAAAGCCCTGACACCTTTTACCTATGACACATCTGGCGGAATTTCCGATGGTGTAATTTTTCGGTCACGGTTTTTCCGCGTTGGATTTTCTGTAGGTGTGTCTTGATTGGAACTTCGATAGCGAAGAAAACTTAGTAAAAAAAATAAATCTTTTTTGTTTATGTCACTGGAAAATGATACGGAATCGAATTATAACTTTATAAGTTGATCAATTTCCTAGTAAGTTCATCAACTTTCGAAAAATAATAAACTGTACCGAATTTGCTTCTGGCTTGGTCGAAAGATAACCTTACACAACCTCACCTAACAGTGCTGTCGATTAGCTGTTTAACGTAGACACGCCTTGTAATTTCACCAAATTTTTTCCAGGTACTAGTTAGGTACATAGCTCTCAATTTTTCATAGGAGCCAATTCTTGAATTTTCTATGGAAATTTATTGATTCAAGAATTGGCTCCTATAAAAAATTGAGAGCTATGTACCTAACTAGTACCTGGAAAAAATTTGGTGCACTTTGGTGAAATTTGGTCAATTTGGCGATTTAAGACGTTAAGCGACTGGACTATAACGGACATATGGATCTACGAATTTCCTACGAGTTTATTATTTATCGAAAGTTGATCAACTTACTAGGAAATTGATCAACTTACGGTTTTTATTATTTTCCGCAAACATTTAATACAAATTAATATTCAATGAGTAAAGATATCCATAGCATTTTTCGCACTCACAACTGCGGAAAATTCAAATGCTATCTTTGGAAGGTATTATTACTTAATGCTTTTTACATACTTATTAAAAAATACCGGTCACGTGCGAGTTGGACTCGCGCGCCGAGGGTTCCGATATACCTATATAAAGTTCATTTTTAGGACCGCAAAACTAAATTTGTTTGTAAAGGGTTTTTGCAGATTTATAAAAAACCGTACAATTTAGAAAGATCATTTTAGTTTTGCTGTAATGTTTACATAAACTTCTATCGACGGTAATTAATTCAGATTTTTCCTCTCACAAACTTCGGAGAGACTCAAAACTTCAAAACTAAGAGTCTTAAAAAAATACAAAAATATATTTTAGAATGTGCAAGTAAAGCCCTTTCATATGATACCCCATTCGATCTAGTAACTAAAGTTTGAAATTTTGCCCCCCCGATTTGGGCCCCCTTTGCATTAGTATCATTTTTTTTTCTAATTCTTCCATGTGCAATTAAGTTGGCCAACCATATTCTAAAACCATTCCAAATTTCAAGTCGATAGCATGAGCGGTGCTGAGATATACCTACAGATGTGACAGACAGATAGACAGACAGACGGACAGACAGACAGACAGACAGACAAAGTCGCACCATAAGGGTTTCTTTTATTACCATTTGGTATCGGAACCCTAAAAAGGAAGCCACCTCAGTGAAGCGTTCGAAAGGAAAGGCCTCTATGAAGGTTCCAGGACTAAATTAATCACATTTGGCTAGTAGGCGATATGTGCATCTCGCCACTTTACTTTTTCTGGAATAATATACCTCCTCCTTTGCAAAAGTTACGGTGTGTAAAAGTTTTTAGGAAAAAAATTAAAGAATATGTTTTAAATCTACAAATTCAGAATACTTTTGATCATTTAATTTAACTTCCATCTACCCTGGTTCTCTTCCGACTGATTTCGCTACTTTAATTTGTTTTGTATGTTCCTTTTGTTTTATTTGTAGTTCCTTTTGTTTCATTTGTAGTTTCTTTTGTTTTTATTTATAGTTCCTTTTGTTTTATTTGTAGTTCCTTTTGTGTGTTTTGATTGTATCGTCCTACATTAATTTTTAGAATAGAATGATTGGCTTAATTTATATAATTTTTTCAAGTTCTCTGGTCTTAAGGGTCCAGCTGAAAATCAGCGCTGTGGCCTTGAGCTGCAGCATTACGCTGAGCTGGTCGCCCATTTCAGTGCTTTTATTTATTTTGTGTTTTTTAATTTAAAGTTTTAAGTTTTAGTAAATTTAGAAATTTTTTTCTCTTCTGCTGTATTTGTTGGCACTGAATAAATGTTTTATCTATCTATCTATCTATCTATCTAAACAAAGACCTGGTTAAAAGTCCCCTAAGCAGACGACTATGTTAGGGTTGATGGATAAATAGTAAGAGATAAGTAGTTGAAGAAAGTATGTCAAGTTTGTAGAAGGTGGAAGAAAACGGTGTCTGCTACAGCAAAACCTTCATTGCGAATTTCCACAATCAGGGATAAAAAAGAAAAAAAAAAGTTTAAAACCTGTCTTCAAACGAAATAATAATATAATTTAGGGTTGCAGCATTCAAAAGCAACCTTCAAAATTTTCTGTGATAAACTAAACCATAACTGCCGAGGTAAAAGCCCCGTGCGGTGCCGGCAAAGAACAGTACCAACCCATCTCTGTACCCGTGGGTGTCGTAGAAGGCGACTAAAGGTTAATGACCCAGAGGATGGGTAGCAGCATCCTTCTGTGTATCGTGTCATCTTACATTCTGGGTCACCAACAACCGCGGTCCATGGTGCCAGCCGTAACGGTGACAACGTGGTGGGACTTCCCCTCCACATCGTTTCAGCAAAAGCTGGAATTTTGTACGGAGTTCCCTGTCCTGTAGTGAACATTTAATGGGATGTCATGATGAGGTAAAAGTAGTAACTAAACGGAAGAATGATTAATATTTTTACGCAGTAGTCGGAGGCCAGTGAACGACTCATCTTATCATTGGCCACTGCGACTGCGACAAAAATATTGTTTGGTAGGGTCATTCATTCCTCCGTTTATTAACTACTTTTACGTCGGCAGTCGTGTTTTAGTTTGAAATAATATTGTATAGTGTGTTTATACAGGCTGATACAGACTGCAAAAACGTCGGTCTTATAATGCAAAAAAAGTAAGTTAAGTGCGCTAAATAAACGGATAAATGACTCGACCAAACAATATAGGGTGACTTTTAATTAGTTCTTGATGGCAAAAGATATGCATGTACTCATGATACTGAACAACTTTTCCCAAGGAACACAGATCGAAATACGAAAAACCAAATTTGACCTCCCATACAAAATGCGCTATCAGCTGATTCAGTTTCTATGCGACATCAAGAATTGATTTTCGTATTTCGACCTATGTTCCTTGGGGAAAGCTGTTCAGTATCATGAGTACATACATACCTTTTTCTATCAAGAACTAATTAAAAGTCACCCTATATATTTGTGGTAGTCGAATGCCGGTAAGTTAGATGACTCAATAACAATTTTGATAGGAATATGCATTTGTTCTCAACCAAGATTGAGGTGAAATGAGGTGAGCCGGCAAAGAATAGTACCAACCCATACATACCCGTGGGTGTCGTAAGAGGCGACTAAGGGTTATAAACTGGAGGATGGGCAGCAGCATCCTCCTTTGTATATTACATTTTACTTACTACGGTCACCTACAACCGCGGTCCATGGTGACAGCCGTAACGCTAACAAGCGAGGTGACTATGGTACTTCCCCTCTACATTTTTCCAGCAAAACCTAGAATTCTGGAGGGAGCTCCCTGTCCTGTAGTGGACGTTTCATGGGATGTTATGATGAAGATTGAGCAATGGTATTCATTGGCCCCCGACTGTTGTTTGGTAGAGTCGTTTATCAGTTTATTTACCTCTTTTACGTCGGCCTTCGAGCTTTAGCTTTTAATTTATTTTTTTCACATTGCGTACTTTGTCTGTTGTAAAATATCTTTCTCTATCATAGTTACTCCACCCCTAGAAATAAAACACCTAATTTATACCTACGCAGTTCTTCGGTATATCGCCCCTTGGCAAGAAACCTTAGTACAAAATTTCACATATATAGCTACAGCGGTTACAGCTCGGCGTTCGGCGTTGACAAATCAGTCAAGACGTACTCTTTTATCCGTTTTCCCATCTTAAGATCTCTTAAAATATTGATTTATAAAAAATAAAAAAAATTACAAACGAGAATTTCGAGACGAAATATCATTACCATACTGATTTGTTTCCTGGACTCTACGACAACACTGTTCAAGTCGAATACATTTTGATTTGTAACGAATGGATTAAATGTTCTCGAATGGTCTAAAAAATCCCTGGTTGCTTTACGTGGATATACGTCTCTGTAGGTAGGTACAGTCAAGAGCACATCAAGCTTGACACATTGAACTTTGTATCATTCTTATTTCAATAGACGTTCGGGCTAGAGTCGCACTGCGAGTGTCAAGCTTGACCTGTAGTTGACTGTACACTCAAGAGCACGTCAAGCTCATACCTACGTCTACTTACCCTCTGACTCACCTACAGCTCTAGTACCAATTATTGCCGCCAGAGAGGGCGATTCTAGCGTGGCCGCTAAATTTATGATTAAAATTTGACGGGCCTAAAAGTGATGCTGTCTTTTTTCAGCCTATAGGGTAACAAAGATAGCAACACTTAGACCTGTCAAATTACAGCTTTAAATTGAGCGGCTACGCTAGGATCGCCCCCTCTATATTCACTTTGCACGAAATTACCCCCTAAACGAAAGCAAGAAGAAGACCACCTTTTTGGAGAAAGAGTTTTGTTTTTCTTACTTCGTCTTTGCGTTGTCGTGATAGCATACAGTGGACTGCAAAAAACTGGTTACTAGAGGTTTTCTTACCGTTATGGAGTCATAAAATTGCCGTTTTTTCTTAAATCCAAATAATTTATTGAATTGCTACGATTCCCTGTTAGAAAATCTGTTGGAGATCAGACCTCTATGTTATAACTCAAGAAAGTAAGTAACTAACTGATTAGACGATGGTGGGAACTTGACATATTCTTGAGTGTACCTACCTTCTGAGACGTATCCGCTTAAAACAACCAGGGATTTTTTTAGACCATTCGAGAACATTTTTAACTCTAGAAGTGTCTTGCATTTCTTGTATTCTAATTGTATAATTGATAGTAATAACATGGACGAATTATAATAGGACTGACAATCCCCATACTAGAAAACGTAACCCAGAAAGGCATTAAACTCATGGAAACTAGATAACGCTTTCAAATAATCAGGATTCTATTCAAGTCGCGAGTGATAGGCTTCTTCTGGGCAAGCTCGTTCCGTCGTCGACCTCATCTCTGTCTTCAAGACTAGATCGAGGTCAAGAGTAAGCACATTGACGATAAAAAAAGGAAGTTAATTATGGTCTACCGAGTATTCTGCCAAAAAAACATTCAAAATTTCAACATATTTTCAATGTAAAAAAACGCTAACATTGAAATTCGGTTTTTTTTAGCAGAATACACGATAAATCATAATAACTTCCCGGACTATTTATTAGCACCATCTGGTTTTACACTTTTTCGGGTTAAGATTTCTAAAAGGGGATGGTCAGTCCTTCTTATTGTCCATGGTAATAAGTACCTACATATTATTTAGAAAATTTTATAAAGTCCAAAGATGAGTACAAAATGGTAAATGTTTTTTTTTCGATTCATAAGAGATATTGTGGGTATTTTTATCCCATCATAGTATGAAAATGTGTGGCGGAAAATTAAGTTTCCTGCCCAGTATTTTTAAAATTGTTGGCATTTTGATTCTGGTTTTTTTACGTCATGCCTGCTGGCTGTGGACTGGTTTTGGGGCCCAATAATGTTATTTTAAGCTGAGTCGTATCTGGAGGTCCTTGGCCTGGCGCAAACTTGGAATACATCACAAACTTGAACCGAACACTTAGCGATGCGGAATACCAATAGGTCATGAAAACGAATATGTCAAGACTTTTTGATAGCTTTTCATATTTATAATTCTGTCTGAAGCACGTCGCGTCTGTAAGACTACTTTGGACTTTATGACAAGGCAATAGAGCTGCAAATGTTTCTAATGACATGTGGTTGACTGTTCGTAAGTATTTGATTAAAAATCAGTTTTTTTTTCGTTGCTTTATTTATTTTTTTGTTTGATTGTCTTTTACGGTTTGCATTTCATGGATCTAATTGTCATAAATGTTTTCATTTAAGTGAAATGTCTTGCAACCATGTTAAAAACAAATCATAAAGTTTCCGATCAAACAATAATATTAGTTTCGGACAAAAAGTCAGGGTTGTGTTTAAAATTTATGATAATGTTATATTTAGCAGAACACGTTTATTAAAATAAAAATTTTTAAGCCAATAAAGTTGGAAGATAATAATAAACATGTGCCAGAAGATATAAAACTAAAAATAAAACAAAAAATAAAACTACGTCTTAAGTTACAGACAGGGATTATTATTATTTTTATATGAATTCGTCTAAAACTCCTTTAAGGGCTTATTCTTGCGGCTTACTTGCTATAACTTTTAATCCATAAAGCAAATATAAATTTTGAAAAATTTATCAGCTTCTTGGTAGACTTTATATGGAAAGTCAAATTCCTATTTTGTGAATTTCGAAAATTTGTAAAAATAAAAGTTTATTTTGTTCCAAGACATGATTTTTCAATAATTGGTGAATGCTCTGTATAACTACGGAATATTTTCTTCTCGCTTAATAATTGACCAACTAATATAATTATTACTTAACTAATTACTCCAGAACTAATCTTTATGCAAAGAATTTTCTAGTTTTAAAGTACTCACCGTTCATTTTGTGTCTGTATCAGTCCCCGCACAGAAACTATATAAATGTCCGTTGACCACTAATTACAAATTAATCGATCACCAAATTTCTAAAATCCTCCAAAGTATCAACTTTGTCACTTATCACTCTTTTGTAGATACAATCCTTTTTCTTCTGTCACTATTTACTGAATTTGAAAATAAATAACAGTTCGTTAATTTTAAAAATTCGAATTTGGAATCGCATCTGATTGGCCGCTCGGGTCAGCATGAAGCTGCGTGCAGCCCTGCGCTCTTCACGTCTGATCAGTTCAAAATGCAGGAGCCTGCGCGTGGGCAGGTTATAATATAATAAACAATGGCGCGGCGACCGTTCATTGCAGATCAAGCTTAACACCAGGAGCTATTACCACTCACCTGTTATAATAAGCAGTAAAGTGTCAAGCATTATTGTGTACTTGACCGTACTGATAAGGTTCTGTGTGTCGTGATTATAGTTTGTACGTGATCCAAGGACCGATTACTTTCGATAAAGAATTTCATAATTTGTGACGATTCACCTGTACGTAACTCGGTTTGTAAATTTTAATGATAAAATGCAAACAGCCGCAAAGGTTATGGTCTTTGTATGGTCATTTATGAACATTAATAATGAAAAGTAACATTGAAGTGTACCGATATGATTGATTAGATTACGCTTGACATTAAAAGGCAAATACTTAATTGACACCTTGAATTTTATGTTGACAAGGGGTTTACGAGTATTAAACTATTGAATTATTTTTAGTGCTTTCGATGGCGCTTTTTTAGGGTTCCTTTAATTTCCGTACCTTAAAAGGAAAAAAAAAATACTGGACCCTTAAAGGATCGTCGGTCTGTCTATCAAGACCATTTTTCAGACAAACAGGTAAAGGTACCGATGGTCCATTCCATATACTCTTGAAAGTGTTACAATATCAAGTTTCTAATCTAAGGCAACAACTTGGAGGAGGGCAACAAAGTCAAAATATATGGCTATTAATGTCCCCAACTCTAAACATTTATAAACCACACCAAAACCTGTAGAGTACTTCACGTTGACCTAGAATCATGAAAGGCAAAAAGCTAGGTCCCACAGAAAAAGTAAAAAGTCAAAAATTACTAAATATTGCAAATTTTCTTACAAGCAATTTATAACCAATTTAGTGTGAGTTCCTATTTCTAGTACATTCATGTTTACAAAGGGTCAGGTTAGAGTGGTGGCGGAGTTTTTATAATAATAGGGCAAGCAAGAGATGTGGTGGCCACGGGTTCTCTCAACTGGCCGGTTTTTAAAAGCTTTTATTTAGTTTCACCTGTCGCGGTGTCTGTCCGTCTGTAACCAAATCTTGGAAGTTGTATTTGACCCACTTTTCGGTTTTCGATTAAGATGTAATTTTGCATGCGTATGTACATCGTATGACAATGCAATATTATTATGACTTGGAGCTGATCTGATGATGGAGCCGGAAAGCGGCCATAGAAACTTGAAAAAAAAACCGGCCAAGTGCGAGTCGGACTCGCGAACCAAGGGTTCCGTACCACCACATTATCATAATTGTATTAGGTGAAATTTCAGTAAGTTAATGTCCTAGATTTTTTGAGTCCGACACGCGCTTGACCAAATTTTATTATTTTTTGTTATTTTATAAACATACCAATTTTCAAGTTTGTAAGTGTTCCCGTTTTTAAATAGAACTAAAACAAAAATCGCCTCAGCGACCATCCAACTTGACCCCTCTCTTATATGAATGTTCTTGAAACGGGAGCTCACCACAATTGGTTACTACTAAATGTGAGAAAAGTTGTAATATTTAATGATTTGAGACTGTTCCCATTATTTGTACTGTGAGACCTAGCTTCTTGTCAAATTTCATAATTTTAGGTCAACGGGAAGTACCCTGTAGGTTTTGCTTTTTTGAATAAATGTATGGAGATGAGGACATAAAATGCCATATCTTTTGATTGCGTCGTTGAAAAAAATTGAAATTTTCAGATCTTGTGTGGTTTATAAATCCTAATATTAGGCATAAATTTCAACCTGATACCTTTACCCGTTAGTGAGATAAAGGGTCTTGACAGACAGACAGACAGACGGACAACAAAGTGATCCTATAAGGGATTCGTTTTTTAGGGTTCCGATACCAAAATGGTAAAAAAAAGGAACCCTTATGGTGCCGCTCTGTCTGTCTGTCCGTCTGTCTGTCACACCTCTATATCTCAGCAACCACTTACGCTATCGAGCTGAAATTTGGAATAGTTTTAGAATATAGTTGCCCAACTTAATTGCACATGAAATTTTTTTGAAAAAAGTATGATTATTAATGTAAAGGGGGCCAAAATAGGGGGGGCCAAATTTCAAATTGTCGCTACTAGGTCGAGTGGGGTATCATATGAAAGGGCTTTACTTGTTAATTTTAAAATATATTTTTGTATTTTTTTAAGTTTCTTAGTTTTCAAGTTATGATGAAAAATGTCAAAAAAAATACCATTCCCCCCCCCTTATCTCCGAAGTTTGAGTAAGGGAAAATCTGAATTAATTACAGTTGACAGAGGTTTATGTAAACTTTACAGCAAAAATAAAACGACCTTTCTAAGTTGCACAGTTTTTCAGAAATCTGCAAAAAACCTTTACAAACAAATTTAGTTTTGCGGTCCTGAAAATGGACTTTATTGCTTCCAAAAATACTATAGGTATATCGGAACCCTCGGCGCGCGAGTCCGACTCGCACTTGACCGGTTTTTTTCTTTTGACGTACGGAACCCTAAAAATAGCGCATTTGCAGAAATCCTGCAGTGCCATCTGTTGATTGGCAGCATGGCTTGCTCACCTGGCAATATTGTAATGTTAAAACAACTTAGAGGTTTCTTTATAAAATATTTGAAAGAAAGAAAGAATTTTTTTTATTTTAGTAATACAGTACCTAAACCTTGTGGGATAAAAATTTCAAAGTTCATACATACAAACCAACGACTATTTTTCCCGCGCAAGATGCAACAATACTGTACTTTCTCTACTCCATACTAGAGGCGCTGTTTTCTGTTGTCGATTAAGTTGGTACAAATTTAGTACATAATTTAACCAAACCTTACTTGGTAGAAAAATATTTTAGGTTTGAGGTCGTCTGATTCTAGGTTTGTAGATAGTTGTTTTTAGTACCTATTTGACATCATAAATACTACAAAGTAATAAATGGATACGAAGTAGAAAAAAAATATATAAAAAAAGTATAAAACAAGCTTTTAAGAGACGTAGAAAAAGAACTAAAACGTTATCACAGTCTCAGGTTTTTAAATAAAAGCGTGTTTCATTATTATTATAAAACCGCAAAAGAGAAGTAAAAAAAACCGGTCAAGTGCAAGTCGGTTTCGCGCACTGAGGGTTCCGTACCACCACATTATATTAATTAAATTAGCTGATGAAAGTTAAATTGCGGTTTACGATTTATGAGTATGACGTATAAAAAAAAACTACTTACTAGATCTCGTTTAAACTAATTTTCGGCGGAAGTTTGCATGGTAATGTACATCTTTTTTTTTCATTGTTAGATATTAAAATCTCTTAAAGACGTCAGGTAAACTACATCACTTCTCAAACAAGTTGGCGCCATGGTGGGAAAAAAAGTAGCGACAATAAAAACCCACGCGCTCTTTTAAATATGTTTGAATGTACAAGGTTGATATACAATAAACATAAGTCAGTTTTAATTTTGAATTAGCCTGTTAGAACCGTAGCCTGATCCCATGGATTTTTCTCTTCTAGATAATCTGATATTTTATAATAACCTTTCTCATATAATGTTTGCTTGATAACAGTTTTGAATTTATCTAACGGTAAACTTTCAATATCAGTGGGTACCTTATTAAGAAGCGTATACATTGACCTTTATAAGTTTTACTAATTTTGTGAACACGGCTGACATGAGAAGCAAGTTGATCCTTGTTTCTTATGTTGACACTGTGCCCGTCACAATTTTTCTCAAAATATGTATATTCCGTTTAACATATATTAAATTCTTATAAATGTATTGCGACACAAAAGTCAAAATGTTGATTTCTTTAAATTTATTTCGAAGAGATTCTCTAGGCTTCATGTTATAAATTGCACGAACAGCTCGCTTTTTTAGTATAAAAATGCTGTTTGCATCCGCAGCATGACCCCATAACAAAAGGCCATATGACATGAGACTATGGAAATAACTGAAGTAGCCTAACCTCGCGGTGTCTACATCCGTCAGAGCTCTTATTTTTTTCACTGCGAATGCTGCAGAACTGAGTCTGTTCGACAATTTATTAATATGCGGTCCCCATTGTAATTTGTTGTAGGAACACAGCTGATTCCACAAGACTCAATTTACATTTTTTACTAATAGGTTTGTAGCAGTTGGCTTTACATTCATCATCATCATAACATCCCATGAAACGTCCACTACAGGACAGGGAGCTCCCACCAGAATTCTTGCTTTTGCTGAAATAACGTGGACGGGAAGTACCATAGTTACCTCGCTTGTTAGCGTTACGGCTGGCACCATGGACCGCGGTTGTAGGTGTCCGCAGTAAGCAAGATGTAAGATACAAAGGAGGATGCTGCTGCCCATCCTCCAGTTATAACCCTTAGTCGCCTTTTACGACACCCACGGGTATGTATGGGCTGGTACTATTCTTTGCCGGCACCACATGGGACAAGAGTTGGCTTTACATCAGGCAAAACCAATTTAACACACTTAGTTTTCTTTCCGTTAAGTAAAAGATTATTTACGGTCAACCACTCAACTTCATAAGAGATAGTAGTGTTTACGTCGTCAAAATTTGATTGTTGTCTTTTGACTTTAAAAATCAAAGACGTATCATCTGCAAATAGTACTATCTCATTCTTTGGCAAATCGTTAATATATACAATAAACAGGAATGGTCTCAGAATTGAGCCTTGTAGAATACCCATACAAATTTTAGATCGTAGTGACCTTTTCCCATTTACATCAACCTCCTGGATCTTTTCATTTAGATACGACTCCAGAAGACGTACAGCCTGGTCTCTAATTCCATAATGGTGTAATTTCCTGATAAGGATATCATGATGCACACAATCGAAAGCCTCGAACAAATCACAGAAAACGCCAATGGCATCACTTGACTCCTCCCAGGCGTCAAATATACTTTGAATTAGCTCAACACATGCATCGATTGTTGAGCGACCCCTCGTAAAACCGAACTGTTTGAGGTGCATCAAGTTGTTGCGATAAAAGTGGCTCTGAATCTGATTTAAAATTATCTTTTCGAATATCTTGCTAAGAGTTGGTAGAATAGATATAGGTCTAAAATTAGTGGGGTCTGATTAACAACCAGCTGTAAACAACGGAATAATTTTACTATGTTTCATCAAATCAGGAATAACACCATCTTTTACACATTTATTAAAAATACCAAATAAGCATTCCACCACAATGCTTTCTATAACGACACTTATATCTATCCATCCCTCTATCCTCTGGATCCCCATCTGTAATATCAGGGGTTGACGTTCGGCTCAGTGCTGTAGCATCTATCCCTCTATCCTAAGTATTTGATATGATTTTCAGCTTGATACCTGTACGCGTTCCTGAGAAAAAGGGACGTTACAGACAGACAGACAGACGGACAACAAAGTGATCCTATAAGTGTTCCGTTTTTTTTCCTTTTGAGGTATGGAACCCTAAAAAGTTATCACAGTCTCAAGTTTTCAAATACATGCGCGCAGCAAAGCAGTATATTCCTTGAGAAAGACAGATATACAAAAGAGAGTTTAACTCGCTTTTATATAGAACTTGAGACTATGATAACTTAATCCTCAATCCTCCATTAATCTAAGACTAATATCTCATAAAAGCTGGTTTTGATAATTATTTTTATATATTTTTATATTTATCCGTTGTTTTTACTATTTATTTAATGTAACTTCTCTTTTCAAAAAGCTTTCGTTCAGATATAAGTAACTGGCCACTTATTTTATTTTATCAGTTTTTCATACATTATGGGCTATAAGGTCGATGACCTGAAGCGCGTTTCACATTTCATATGTGAATTCCCTTTCCGTCATGTTGGCTGTAATATGAACGCCACATGACGGGATTAGAAGGGAACTCTTATGTGACCTCATAAACCCTGGCGTCAAAGTTTTTAGATGTGGCTCTATCTCTAGTAAAGGATTACAAGTAGTTTTCCTTGGTTTTCCTAGTTGTGAATCAGATGACGGTGTGTGAAATACTTCCCCTTATTTAATGGTTTAATTGCTTGCTATCATACCATGTGTAATACAGATCAAAGGTGCCTCATACATGATATTATAAGCTTGTTTGTTCACATTGAATGCTCGTTGCAATGCAACCTGCAGGGCAAGCTAAACTAAATATAACCCTAAAGTCAGTGCCTTATGTCAATGACCTACACATGAGGCCCAAATTATAGAATAAATTAACACGCATTTTGTGTAAGATTTTTAAAATTTCCATCCATGTAATTTGTAGTCTGCTTGAATGATAACAAAATATTTAGTTATTTGGGATTTGAATAAAATCTGCACACGATAGGAAAATGTAAAAATAGACAGGTGGGCAATCAGATTTTGCATGCATAAGAGTTATCATGCAAAATCTGTATTGTGAAATAATAAGCCTGATTCCTTGTAATACCTGCATTTGTTGTAGTTCTTGGTCATTCTGCCTCTCAGTCTTCACGTTCTTTAACCATCGGCATCCCATAAAATATGGCTGTAGTGCGCGCTGTAAGTGAATCGGTGAAATAAGTTTTTAACTCGATCAATTGGATTATATTTTAGAAGTAAGTACAATTCTTCGTCATATGTTTCGTATCAGGTTTTTTGTGGCTACTGAAATTAATCTTTACCGTCTTATGACAACCACCATTCATTCAAAAGAAGAATCCTGAACGTAACGAGAGTTTCATGGCACGAGACGCGAAATAACCCAACTACAGCAAGAAACATGCTAACAAATAGCGCCAGTAAATTGGATCTAGTTCATCATCACAACGTTCTAATTTCAAACACCTTTACCACGCTAGCGGCAAAAAATTACTTTTGCACGCAGATTTCGACTGATAAAGAGTTTTCAGAGCTAGCTAGTGAGGTGAGAACGCAATAAATCCACGCATCTATGGGTCGAAAATCTGGTTTAGTCACGCTTTTCATACAAAATTGCTATGATTTTTTCCTTACTAGGCTTCGTAGTGAACAACTAATTCTTATACGAGTAATGATGTTTCACCTTATTTTCATCAATTTCAGTTGCTCAAGGGAACAAAAACTACCCCTTTAGTTTTTAATTTTTTTTTTTACATTCCACTTTTTTGGATGTGTGTATGAAAATAAAGTAGTTAGTTTTTATTCAATCAGTTTTGAACATGATTTACTTCACTGAATCAACATGATTCATGTATTCTAAAATATGTAGTTTGTAAGATCACATCTTATAATTGCTATGCCTTTCATTTGATCCCGGGTCAAACAATAATGCTGAATGTGATTGCAAGTTTGTATGAATTCAATTATTGCAGTACCCTTGCTAAGTTTCTGAACAAAAAAAGTTAATACTGGCTCATTGTTATAATTATATTCATCAAAATTTTTCCACTAACTTCTTTTTCATCTAGCTTTTAATGCCCTTATGGTGCCAGCAAAGAATAGTACACAACCCATCTCTATCTGTGGGTGTCGTAAGAGGCGACTAAGACTAATGAACCAGAGAATGGGCAGCATCATCCTTCTGTGTCAACATCTTTCATTCTGCGGTCACCAACAACACCGCGGTCCATGGTGCCAGCAATAACGCTATTAAGCGTGGTGACTATGGTACACACGGCCGCAAATCAGTAGAAACATTTTTGGACCTTATGGCGTGGTAATAGAGTTGAAAAAGTTTCTACCGACAAGCGGTTGACCGTACTTCCCCTTCCACATTGTTTAAGCAAAAGCTGAAATTTTGGAGGTAGCTCCTTGTCCTGTAGTGAACGTTTCATGGGATGTTATGATAATGATGATGATGAACTTCTTCAAATGACATCCATATTTACGCTGAGAAGGCTCTCAGGGGGTGATAATTTCAAAGATTAATGTTTTAGAGGAACGTTTTTATTTTGGTAATATCGTTAAAATTACTATGATCACCAACGTAAATAGGTATGGACGTGGTTCCTTGCTCAGCGACGATCTATGAGGGGTAGGAACACGAGCATAGGTCGGGTGAGAACCAACCCATATGCTTATTAGCGGCTTTTTGGGCACTTTTAACCACAATTAATATTATCACTTGTGTTTTCAAGTGCAATCCTTCATCTATGTTGGTGATTCTAACTTAAATTTTACCATAAAAATACTCAATATTATATTCTCTGTCAGTGCAGACATTTTATTTTGTTCGGGAAGCGTAGGGTCTATTTTAACACAGCAGTCGATTACATGCCAATTATAAAGCTACTACAAGTGTATGGAAAACGTTTTGAAATAATCTAAGATCACACTAATCGGTAGAGTGGAATAACTATTTAGGTAAGTATTAAGGTACTACAGGTTCTTGAAAATGATCACTTTGATGCTTTGAGTGCTACTAAAAAAAATAATCGAAACAGCTAGCAAGGAAGCATATTTGTAATACTTCTACCACAGAATAAAGTAATAGTACACACGGCCGCACATCAGTAGTAACACTTTTGGACCTTATGGCGTGGTAATAGAGTTGAAAAAGTTTCCACCGACAAACGGTTGACCGTACCTATTACCTATTACCTAGTACTGTGCCTAGTACCTACCTAAGAATGCAGTAAGTCATTAATGCAAATGCAGGGTAAAGGTGTATTCAAAATGGAGCTAATTATTAATAAAAAATAAATTACATTACATATAGGTAATATTCAAAGGAAACAGCCGCTTCTTTCGAAGGTTTACCTTCAGTTAGTCATTGTGCATTTGACTTTATTATTTTAAGCGACCTGATTGGGTTTGACTACCAGCGGCGGAAAGCGATGACTCTCTGCATTCTTAAGGTGGACGAAATATAACATACAGAACGAACACTCTCCGCCCCCCTTGCGCACCACCCCCGCACTTCCGTGCTCACGCCCGGTGCTCCTGCAAGTCAGTTGTACTTTGTAATTTCAAATTCGCGCTCTATTTAGTGACCGGAGTGTGCTTCTATGAAAGTGTAAGAGTAAGGTATTTGCACACCGCGTTTACTACATACATCGAGCGCGAATTTGAAATTGTAATTGGAAGGTCGCTTAGGCCTGCATATTCAGTACAAAAACCCTCAGAAGGACCACGAGAATCTGGCTGGCGGGTGAGTGTGGCGGTGCGGGGTAGATTGCAAGGGGTCGGAGAGTGTCCATTCTGTATGAAAGTAGGTACTATTACTTTATTTTGTGGTATTTGCCACAAATTTGTTCATAGTTAATTAGACCGCGATTTTGGAATTTATAACAGAGGAATTCAATAAACTTTGTTTGTGCCTATTCCTTCCAAAATACTTACAGAAATATATAAAGTTTTCGTGTGTTTTAAAGAAATACTAATGTCATTCGAAATGCATCACAGATGGATGTTGCTAGCTCTTGCAGGAAACTAAAAAAAAAGTGTGAGACAATGAATTCGAACTCCTCGCTTGGTCAAAGGTGTGATAAAGGTGATGTATAAAGTATCTTAAACCGACAATCAGAGATGAAGAAGAGATCCCTCTCTTAGTAATATGTCGGGTTCGTAGGAGGTGGAAGAGTCTACAGGAGCCTTCGCCCACGGGAGACCTGTTTCTGTTGTTTGAATAATAATAAGCACCTGGTCACCAAGCTTCGCTCTATAATAGCCGCCTCATCCTGAAAATATCATTAGTTGAGCAAGCTATGCTACTCGCCAACAGATGACGCTTTAGGTTTTTGTCTATAACGCAAATGCTTTAAAACACGAGGATAACGAATTTTTCCAGACATGAGACCTAGCTAGATCGATTTTTCGCCCCCGAAAACCCCTATATGGTAAATTTTATAGAAATCGTTAGAGCCGTTTTCGAGAAACCGATTACAAATATATATATTTATATATATACAAATATTGCTCGTTTAATAGTATAGGATAGGATGAATAAAATTCATTTAATCGATAAACCAGTATACGACAAATCAAACGATTTCATGATAAATTACGAAAGCCTCAAGTTTAAATTATTTTTGTGGTGCACTGTGGTAACGAAAAGGTAGCCTGGCTTAGCATGGGCTGCAGTTGGACTGCGATGCTGTTATTCTATCAGGGCCTGCGTCTGTGTGCTGTTTAGTCATTGATGCATCCAAGACATCCTGTATGGCTAAATTTTAAGTGAAAAAGATTTAGCTCTCTGCCTATAACTAGAGCAGAAACGGACTCTCCATAGTAGAGAAATGCTTGTATACAGTGTGAATTTTCGTTGGTTTTGCTTCCGAAGCCCAGTAATTCTACTCTTGAAAACAAGCACTTGAAATTTGGGGCAGTACCTCTAAAACAAAACTATCCGAACTACAAAGGGCTCAAAACAAAATAATTAAATTACTCTTTCACTATCCGTATCTCACATGAACCAAAAAAGTTGACAATGATACCAAACTAATGAATATAACACAGCTTTATACTTACTACACCTGCATACTTATCTGGAAAGTTTTACGCAAAACTATACACACATCAATCACACTCACACAAATAAAAAACATAAGTAAACGTTCAACTCGCCGGGCGAGGCACATTGTTTTGCCTAAGATTCGTACAAACTATGGCAAAAGAATGTTTACATTTGAGGGAGCACAACTATTTAATCGCCTACCGCCACAATTACAAAATATTGACTCCTTCAATATGTTTAAAACTAGCCTAGCCCAAAATGTACTTAAAAGCGAACGATAAAATTTAAATTATAATTTTAAGTTTTTCTCATGTAAGTGACTTAGTTTAAGTCTTAATGAGAATAAATATTCTACAAACCTAAGCAACATTACAAAAAAAAAATTACTCTAAATATATTTTTCGCCTTCCCATACAAAATGAGTCGATCACTTTACTATGGGTAGGTGAATAATTATTTCGAGTATAATTTTTTTTCTTTGAAAAAGTTGAGTAGAATCACTGGGCTTCGGGAGCAAAACCAATGAAAATTCACGCTGTATGTAAGTTGGTTTGTCTAGTGATATAACAAAATATTTCCAGGCCAAAACCTTTTGAAGGCTCAATTTTAAGGGTTTTTTTTTCTTTTTATGTTACAAGTGGGCAAACGAGCAGGTGGGCCACCTGCCCATAACACCCACTGTCTTATTAGTGAAATAATTTGACACTAAAAAGACAGCAAAGCGCGTTACCCACCCTGGAACTAAGATGGTATGTCTCATGTGCCGGTAGTTTCACTGGCTCCCTTACCCTTCAAACCATAGAATACATGAAACAGAGTTAGAAAGGCGAAGTAGGCGGGCCCCGCGTGCCACGGATAGGTCCGTAGGACAAACAAACGTCAAAACCTCAAAATGACCCCTTCAGTCATTTGCCCGACTCAATGGCGTAAAGAGCAGCGACGTATTTTTTAAGAAAATGCCGTTTTGTGCGATATTATCACGTCGAGCTCACAGCAAAGATAAAAATTAGCAAAATGGAGGCCTATTGTACCACCGATAACCATTAAGAATACCTTTTTATCCACTATATTTGTTAAAACAAAAATATTTTTTAGCCGGTCGAAACCAGAGCAAAAGTGCTTCCAAAAATACATCGATATCGATAAATTTCTGTATACTTGCATTATTCCTGTAATTGAATACTTAACTTGTATATATTTTTTAGCTTTGAAGTTAACCAATAATTGTTTAATAATTAAAAAAATAAAAATTGTTTGCACTCATACTAAATCCCAACTTTAGAAAGAGATTTTTGGCAGCTACCCAGGTAATCCAAAAGAAAAGCAAAGATGGATTGAAGCCACAGGGCGAAAAGATTGGTTGGCCACCAAAACAAGTTCTACTTGCTCCAAACACTTTCTGGAGAGTGACATCATCTTTTCGGCACAAAGAAGACATTTAAAGCCTCTTGCTATACGCTATACCGAAAGTAAGAAACCGTAAGAAACCGAAATCACTTCCCAGAGTGACACCAACTTTACCTTGCTGACTAGCAGTTGCCCACGACTTCATTTGCGTGGGATTCAAAAAAAGAGTAGATATTATGCTTTTCTAGGTCTAAGTCCATATTCCTGCCAAATTTAATCAAATTATGTTTTGTGGCTGGGTCGTGAAAGAGTAACAAACATCCAAACATATAAAAATTCAAAACTAAAATAATTTGTCTTTGTTTTTGTATTTGTAGTTGTGTTTAATAATATTAGTGAGATATTAACAATAAAAATTTAAATATCATGTAAATAATAAAACAAAACAATGCTTCATGATCTATTTTATTTTTGAAGAATATTTACACGCAGGGATCTTCTTATAAAAAACCGGCCAAGTGCGAGTCGGACTCGCGCACAAAGGGATCCGTACCACCACATAATCACGATTGTATTAAAAATTTCAGTATGTTCCTGTGCTAGATTTTTTGAGTCCGACTCGAGCTTGACTAGATTTTTATTATTTTTTGTTATTTTATAGCTTATGCACTATAAACATTGCAATTTTCTTGTTTTCAAGTGTTCCCGTTTTTAAGATAGAGCATAAACAAAAATCGCCTAAAAAAGGTCTTTAGTATCGGAGCCACACTTAATTTATATATTTTTTTTATTTTTAGTATTTTTTGTTCTATTGGCAACAGAAATACATAATCAGTAAAAATTTTAACTGTCTAGCTATTACTGTTCATGAGATACAGCTCAAACAAAATTTTGTAAAAAACAGATGACTTTGGTGGCATCTTTTTCATTTGGTTTAAAGTATTTTTTAAAACAAAAAATACATTATTTATTTACCCAACAAGCTCCAATCAACGGGGTAGGTCAAACTTTTTTTTTACCCTTTAGCTGTTTGGGAGCCCCCCTTCATTTTTTAAATTTTTAGTATTTGTTGTTGTAGCGGCAACAGAAATACACAATTAGTAAAAATTTCAAATTTCTACCTATTACGGTTCATGAGATACAGCACACTGACAGTCAGACAGACATCGGAGGCATATCAATAGGTCCCGTTTTTCACCCTTTCGGTACGAAACCCTAATAAAGAATGAGTATAAAACTAAAACCCGTATACAAGGTGTAAGTAAATACTTGGCTTCTCAAACAAAAGTTATTATGATGATGCTTTACTAATTAAGAACGCACCCTTTCCTTCCCTCTACCCCCCCCCCCACCCCCCCCCCCCCCCCCCCCCCCCCCCCCCCCCCCCGTACCTGCCTGAAACATCAATGAAAAAGCAATGGCCGCGCGCGCAAGTCTAAAAAACGACAAAAACACCTGTGTATAATACAAAGTGACTTTGAATTTACAATATTTTGTGTAAAGATTGATTGATGCAGTGTGGCCTCTAATAAGAACCAGCGCCTGGATTCCCTATCATCAGGTACGTCCTTCTTCACCCCGCCGCCTGAGAATGTCGGATCTGTAAACGTTAGTTTACTATTATTTAATCTGTGATTTTAGTGAGATATAAAAAATAAAACAGCTTGCGCAACCTAACATTAGCGTGACGATTAGTTTCTGCGCATGGTGGACACGCAGAGAGCCAATGAACGCTTCGCAGTCCATTCCCCACCATACCCCGCGCACCCCCGCGACTCGTTTTTTGTGTTCTGCGCATTTACCGCCATCGCCAGAGTTAGTTATTGCAAGCTGTAATAATCTAAAACAAACCTATGTTTCGTGGAAAAGTTGTAATCCAGAGTACAATAATCCATTTTATCGATAATTTGCCCAATGAAACATACATCCCTAGCATTTGCACAATAATGATACCAGTATAACACAACAATTTAATATTTCAAAATCGCTAAGTTTCTATTTTCAGTAAAGAAAAATCTAAATTATTTTTTTTAAGTATTATGCATAATGTTGCACACATTTGTAAATATATTGTTAGGAAAATATTTAAAAGGAAAGTTAAAACAAAGAAAGGTCCAATGGATACTTTTTGAACCGTTTTGTGCAAACTTTATTAGTGTGGCCACATTTTATCTTTGTCTCTTTCTCACCCAAGAACGTCAGATTTTGACGTTTTTTGAAAATAATGTTATAACGTAATGTAATACGGTAAATTTTTGATTGCTTGGATTTGGCTCTTTTGACTTTTTCGATTCACCAGTAGACGACAAATAGCTAGCGGTTTTTTTATGTAGTGAAAATATAATTCATCGTGTAAATGTGTGCAAACTGGCGACACCGGTTCTCGTACAAAATTGTCAGCATTGCCTTTCTAACTCTGTTTCATGTATTCTATGCTTCAAACCGAAACACAGCAGTGAAAAACACTGCTGCTTTACGGCAGAAAAAGGTAAGAGTGGTACTACTGGTGGTACTTTCCCACACGGACTTTGCACAGGTAGGTGCAGTTTGTATTTTCTTTTTAAAAAACTTGTAATAATTTCCTGTTTTTTAAGGAAAAGAGAGCGAACTCTTTAATAAGCTGACCTTCAACTGAACTATGTTTCCGCAAAGTCGAGCAGGATTTTGTATGGTGGAGTAAGATAAGTAAAAAAATGAACCTTTAAATTAAAAGGACTATGTTTACATACGTACTTGTTAGTTTTTTTATAAGGTTTGTTTATGTCGGCACCTTTAAAAAGACCTTATGATGATGTAGATGTTATGATAAATATGAATGGCAAAACCAGTATAAGCTGAACCAGCGCTAAGCTACAAATGCTCTAAACCAAAACCAAAAGTGTTTACCACCAACGTGCGGCCATGTGTATTAAAAAAACTGGCATGGTGCGACTAGGACTCGCAAACTAAGGGTTCCCTACCTCCCTCCACATAATATAACTATCGGTACTTCAAGCTTTGGCCTTTTGATTGTAATAACTCCTTCCGCGTACAGCCAGTGCAAGTGCCACTTAAAACTGACCCCCCTGTATACCAGAGTTAAGGAAAAAGCGTAAGGTTTTGGATACAAATTAATAACCTAAAAATAATAATAACCTAAAATGTAAAACGTGTGGTACGGGAGCCGGGAATTTTTTTTCATTGTTTTTCACGTTATATTCAGGTCAAACGAAATGTCTCAATAGATGGGGACAATCAGAAGATCAAGAAATACCATATAAGAACTTCTAGACTGGAGGCCGGTATTCAGGAGGCCTTTTTCAGATTTTCAGGCTAGTCTGTTTTAACTAAAGCCCCTGACTTCGTTGGGCCAAAAGAGTGGTACTTTAGAGGAGATTTATCTAAGTCGCCACGCTTGTAAGCGTTGCGGCTGGCGACCGCTGTTGTTGGTGACTGCAGTTGATAAGATGGTAGTACGATACAATGAAAGATGCTGCTGCCCATCCTCTGGTTCAGTAGCCCTTAATTGCCTCTTACCCATGGGTGTCGCCATGGGTAGAGATAGGTTGTTACTTTTCTTTGTAGGCAACATATGGAACCTCAGGTTTGTATGAAGATAAGCACTTACACACTTAAGCACGCGGGAAAAGTTGAGGGAAAACGATCCAGAGGACGAAGCCCTAAGAGATGGATGGACCAGATTACCGAACAGCTGGAGATACCCGTTAGTGCTGCCCTCCATCAAGCGACCGACTGAAATAAATGGAGAGATATTGTTGCCAAGCTGACACGGAGTCACGAGGCGAACGATTAAGAAGAGAAAGAGAGAAGCACTTACAATTAATCACTGTATCTTTTAATAGCGTTTAATTACATTTTTCTCACTTCCGAGAGACCATTTATACTTAAATGTGAGTATGATATTATTTTTATTGTGGTACATCCGTGGTGATCTTGGAGGAGGTGGTATATAAGTACCCGTTTCCGAGAAAAGTGGTCTTGACAGACGGACGTTAAAGCCATTGTACGTACAGCGCGTAACCGAGAGGTGTGATAATACTAAATGGTGTGAATCCGCCCTTGTAAAAATAGTAGTTTTTACAACAAGTGCACAAAACGAACCATTTTGCCGAGACTTTTAGCAGCCCGAAGGCGAGGGCTGATTGTAATGTCGAGGATAAAATGGTTTTGTGGACGAGTTATAAACTCTACTTTTCACTTTGATTGCGAGGAAATAAAACGTAAAAGTACTCTCTAAATGTAAGTGAAGAATGAGTTGTTCTGCTTTAGTGAAGAATATGTAGACGCGCGCGGCGCGGGGGGGGTGCAACAGGCCCGCGCGCAGGGCGTACACCACCGCGATTACTTTTTTGCCCTAGTGCACAAAATTCGACTTTGTGTAGCCTGTATCCTGCACAAAGAAGCACTTTCAGAGCATGAGAAGTGGACACTCGACTCCAACAAAAAATTGCCCTTTCAAGCTGAATATTTCGCAAACAGATCCCTAAATCAAAAAATGATCTTTGCAAACTCACATTATTTTTTTAAGACCTATCCAACGATATCCCACACAATGGGGAGAACAAAAAAAAATCACCCCTACTTTACTTGTACCCTAAAAAATTTATATTTTCTTAGATTTAATTTTACCACTTTCTCGGTGTGTAAGAAATACATACACAGACTAAATTTCAGCTTTCTTGTACGAAGGATCTTTCAGCTAAGCCGCGGACAGACAGACAGACAGAAGGACATGACG
The DNA here is from genome assembly GCA_947532105.1 of Athrips mouffetella. Lineage (NCBI taxonomy): Eukaryota > Metazoa > Arthropoda > Insecta > Lepidoptera > Gelechiidae > Athrips > Athrips mouffetella. The sequence continues at coordinate 22,033,391 of OX383963.1, forward strand.
AAATTATAAGGGTTCCTTGTTGACTACGGAACCCTAAATAGGTAATAAGCCATAACTTTTCTAATAAATAAATTCAAAAAAGCCACACTAAATCGAATCATTGCAACAAAAAAACACTAATTCCGATCTAAATAGTTCGAGACTTCAATAAAAAAACTGAACTGAGTACGTAAGTAAAAACCGGTCATGTGCAGGTTGAACTCGCGCGCCGAGTGTTCCGATGTACCTATAATATTTTTGGAAGCAATAAAGACCATATTTAGAAAAGCAAAACTAAATTTGTTTGTAAAGGTTTTTTGCAGATTTCTAAAAAACTGTGCAATTTGGAAAGATCGTTTTATTTTAGCTGTAATATTTACATAAATATCTAAAGACTGTAATTAATTCCAATTTTTCCTTTTACAAATTTCGGAGGTTAGGGGGGGGGGGGGGGGAATGGTATTTTTTTTGTCATTTTTAGGGTTCCGATACCAAAATGGTAAAAAAATGGAACCCTTATGGTGCCACTCTGTCTGTCTGTCTGTCTGTATCTCACCTCTATATCTCAGTAACCACTCATGCTATCGACCTGAAATTTGGAATAGTTTTAGAATATAGTTGTATTAATATGTTGTATTTTGAAAAAAATATGATTATTAATGTAAAGGGGGCAAAAATAGGGGGGGCCAAATTTCAAATTTTCACTACTGGGTCGATTGGGGTATCATATACTCGTAAAAGGGCTTTATTTGTACATACTAAAATATTTTTTTTATTTTTTACGTCTCTTAGTTTTCAAGTTATGATGAAAAATGTAAAAAAAAAACACCATCCACCCCTTATCTCCGAAGTTTGTAAAAGGAAAAATCTGAATCAATTACAGTTGACAGAAGTTTATGTAAACATTACAGAAAAAATAAAAGGATCTTTCTAAGTTGCACAGTTTTTTAGAAATCTGCAAATAACCTTTACAAACAAATTTAGTTTTGCGGTCCTAAAAATGGACTTTATTGCTTCCAAAAATACAAAAAGTATATCGGAACCCTCGGCGCGCGAGTCCGATTCGCACTTGATCGGTTTTGATCATAACTTGAAAACAAACAGTCGTAAAAAAATATATTTTAGAATGTACACGTAACGCCCTTTCATGTGATACCCCATATGACGTAGTTACGACAAATTGAAATTTTGCCCCCCCCCCCCAGTTTGGGCCCTCGTTATATTAATAATCATCAGCTTTTTATATTTTTTCACAAGCAATTAAGGTGGGCAACCATATTCTAAAACTATTCCAAATTTCAAGTATGAGTGGTACTCCAGTAAAAATACGGTTTTGCAAAACATTAAATGCTAATAGCTACTTTTTTGTGTATATCGTATTTAAATATGATGTTAAGACGCAATATTTACGAATCCACCTAAAATTGCGGAATTTTTTTTTCGAATAACAGCTAAGGCAAAAATAGTAATAGACAATTATATACTTTATATCATAGATAAACGTATACTTTACATATAGGCATCAAAATCCACCATAAATATATTTAAAAATATCAATTTATTTCAAAATATAAAATCTCTACTTATTTTTACATATAAGGGCCAATAAAGTCGAGGTAAAATAATAGCAATAAACTGAGATAAACCCAACCTTTTTAAATGTAAGTGATTATTATATATATTCACAAAAATGCCATACTAAATAAAAAAAAAGTTTTTTGTAATCGCTGGTTTACAATGATTTTGTAAACATTTATGTTGGATTTGCCAAAAATGTGATTATATAGCACTATTTAAATTATTAGAAAGCAAAACGGATCTATTACTATTTTTGGTTGCGAAGATAAGCTGTATTTAAATTTCGTGCTATAAAAGTTAAACAATACAAAAAAGCTAATATTTTTAGGTGGATTCATGTATAATATGAAATTCTGAATATATAGCAAGCCGTAAATAAAAAAAATAATCTATTAACATTTTTTTCCGAAATTCCATATTTTTTTAATGTTTGGACCGCAAAATAATTAAATGAAGTAAATTTAGGTGGAGTCCATTAAAAAGCTTTACACAGAAATATAATCTATCGATCTGAAAAAGAATCACGGCTATTATCAATTATTTCCGTTTCGCCATACAATCTCTCGTAATTTTACTGGAGTATGGTTGCTGAGATATACAGCGTGAATTTTAATTTGGATTTAATCCCGAAGCCTAGTGATTCTACTTATGAAAACAAGCAACTTTATTGAAGAGAAAAAAAAAAATACTCGAAAAAAAATTTTCACCTTCCCATACAAAATGAGTCGATCACGTGACCACTTTACTATGAGGAGACGAAAATATGATTTCAAGTAAAAAATTTTTGTCTTTGGGAAAGTTACTTGTTTTCATGAGTAGAATCACTGGGCTTCGGGATTAAAACGAATAAAAATTCACGCTGTATAGGTGTGACAGACAGACGGACAGACAAAGTCGCACGATAAGGTTTCCTTTTTTTCCATTTTGGTATCGGAACCCCAAAAACATTAGCATATCAACTTTTTTCATACATGTATCTTTATACTGCTATATATAGTAATCTGGTCTAATACTCGTACATGTCATATAAAAAATCTGCTAGAATGTTCAAACCAAGTTCAAACATAATTATTATAGTTCGTTGACTTTAAATAGCGGTTTATTAAATAGGTTTCGATTAAATTAACAAAGTCTTGTGTTTTGATCCGTAATTTAACGTTTATTCTTATTAATGGCTTTGCACTTTGTAATTTAAACTAGAGCGCGAAATTTCGATGATTTCGCTCCTGAAGATACTAAGATGATAATAAGCAATTTTCCCGAAAAACAATATTTTTTACTCCAAAATTATTTTTGACTCTTTATATACGTACATAGGTACATAACATCACGCCTCGTTCCCATCGGGGTAGGCAGAGGCCATAGCCCTCCACCTGCAACGATCTTGACACACTTTTCTCGCTTCCGAAAAAGGACCTAAAAACGTGATCTTCAGCAAAAACAATTCTTATGCTAAAAGACGGGGGCTGATGAGTAATAAGTGCACAAAACGAACCATTTATCCGAGACTTTTAGCAGCCCGAGCCGAAGGCGAGGGCTGATAGTAATGTCGAGGATAAAATGGTTTTGTGGACGAGTTATACACTCTGCTTTTCACTTTGATTGCGAGGAAATGAAACGTAAAAGTACTCTCTAAATGTATGTCGACGCGCGTGCGGCGGTGGGGGGGGGGGGGAGGGGTGTGCAGCAGGCCCGCGCGCAGGGCGTACACCACCGAGATTACTTTTTTGCCCTAGTGCAGCCCTATATTCTGCACAAAGAAGCACTTTCAGAGCATGAGAAGTGAAAAAGTTTTGGCAAGACAAGGCAATCACTTTTGTTCGCCTTAAATATGAAGTCAAAAATTACTGTCTATTTTCGGATTTTCAGGCTTGTCTATTTTTGTTAAAGCCCCCGGTTTTCTTGTCTGATCAAAGTTTTTATATCATTACTCATCAGCCTCCATCTTTTTGCATGAGAATTGTTTTTGCTGAAGATCTCGTTTTTCTTGTCTCTTTGTTTTTTTTGTATGAGTATAAGCTACTACGAGTATTTTATGGGCAATCACTTTTGTTCGCCCTGAATATCGCGTCAAAAGTTCCCTTTTCAGATTTTCAGGCCTGTCTGGTTTGACTAATGCCCCCAGTTTTCTTGTCTGGTCAAGTTTTAATATATAGGGTGACTTTTAATTAGTTCTTAATTGAAAAAGGTATGAATGTACTCATGATACCGAACAACTTTCCCCAAGGAACATAGGTCGAAATACGAAAATCAAGTTTTGACCTCCCATAGAAACTGCATCAGCTGATAGCGCATTTTGTATGGGAGGCCAAATTTGGTTTTTCGTATTTCGACCTATGTTCCTTGGGAAAAATTGTTCAGTATCATGAGTAGATTCATAACTTTTTCTATCAAGAACTAATTAAAAGTCACCCTATATATACTTATGTATATATTGTATTGTAATAGTATATAAATATTATATATTGGCACACTACTGCAGTTTTCTATCATACTTTCCTACATGCAAAGGTTGTCTGGAAGAGAACGCTCCCAGCGATAAGACCGCCTTTGTCACCCTAGATTTAAGACTCTCCTTTGTAATTGTTAATGTGTTCTGTGTGTGACAATAAAGTGTTTATCTATCTATCTATCATTTCTCATCAGCCCCATCTTTTGGCTTGAGAATTGTTTTTGCTGAAGATCACGTTTTTCTTGTCCTTTTTCGTGTCCAGACAACGGCCTTCTGATGGGCTCCTGTCTTGAACTTTTTACATAGTTTTTCGTGATCCTGATAAAGCCATCTACGAGTACTACTGAGACATCTTTTTGTCGCCCTATCCTCTCATAAAGCCATCTACTACTGAGACATCTCTTTGTCGCCCTATCCTCTCATAATGCCATCTACTACTGAGAAATCTCATTGTCGCCCTGATTATCAGGTGAAAAGCCCGTCGCGGCTCCCCTACCATTTTTAGCCCACAGCTTAGCTCCCTCGCAAAGCACTGGTGGAAAAGCAACAATACTTTTTTGTCAAAGTAACCTAACTTTTTTGTCAAAGTTTCTAGCAATAATAAAGAATGATAAATTTTTATTAACTTTTTGCAATAATGCACCTACTTAACTAACTTTAAGTGACGCTTCAATGGTTATGTTATGGCACTTATGGCCCATGAAAACCCATAAAAACAAATGACTTCATGACAGTAACATGTAATTTTAACCACAGAAAGACCTAAGAGCTAGTAAATTATACCTAAATATGAAAAGTGCTTATTTAGTAAGAACATACAGCATTATTCTGGATTCGTTTAAAACCTAAAGATATTAAAAATTTATAGCTTTTCAGTGTAACGGACAAATTGACAAAAAGTGATAATTTTAAATGCACATGAAAAATACTGATTGCACAACAAAAATACTGAATGTGCATCAAAAACACCAAAATGCTACTTGTGAAAGGAAATACTTAAATGCACATCAAAAATAATTATTGTGCATCAATAGGTTCATTAGCTAAAGTAAACCCAACCTAACCGATCCCTACTCGGTATCGGTTAGGTTGGGTTAGGTTATCTTGCGACGCACTAAATAAATCCGAGGCCCTGTGTTTCCACGGATCTCGCAGAGCACCACATGCGGAGGCCCATATAGTTTTGGATGGAGTACGCATCAACGTCCAGCCAACCATGAAATACCTTGGGTTGGTCTTGGACAGCCACTGGAAGTTCATCGAACATTTTAAACGTCTGGTGCGAAGGTTGCGGGGCACGATGGCGGCTCTTGGATGCCTCTTGCCAAATCTTAGTGGACCCAATTTAGCCTGCCGACTCTTATTTATTAGAGTCGTGAAGTCAATGGCCCTATACGGAGCACCCGTGTGGGCAGAAGTGCTAAGAAAGCACGATTACCCTCTTGCGGTCTGTTCACAGAGTGATGGCGATTAGGGTGATCAGAGGATACTCAACAGTATCCTATGAGGCGGCGTGTCTTTTGGCGCGGTTCCTCCTTGGGACCTTGACGCCAGCGCCCTAGCAAATGTGCACCGTTTGCGCGAGGAGGAGATAAGAAATGGGCAGGTGCCTTCCCCTAGGCAAATTGAGGCGCAAAGGGAAGAGTTACGGCAGGAAATGGTGATGTTGTGGTGGCAGAGGCTAGATCAGCCGAGTGCTGGCAAACGCACAATAGAAGCGAGTCCGGTTTTCGTTGAATGGCTGGAGAGGCGACATGGTGTGCTGACATTCCGACTGACGCAGGTGCTCACGGGGCATGGGTGTTTCGGAAGCTTCCTTCATCGGATTCGAAGAGAACGATCTGCAGCATGCCATCTCTGTGATGGCTGCCCAATGGACACAGCCCGGCATACGCTCGATGAGTGCGCAGTCTAGGCAGAAGAGCGCAGAATTCTCCGTACCACACTTGGGCATAATCTCTCGTTGCCAGCTGTAGTCAACTTTATGTTTGGCGACAAAACACTTGTCGAGCAGTTTCAGCCTTCTGTGAGGAAGTTCTTCTCCTGAAGGAAGCGACAGAGCGAATAAGAGAAGCAGAAGCTTCCGACCCGAACCGCCGCAGCCCTAACGGACGTCGAAGTACGCTCGTACCTTACCACCTAGCTGAGCTAGGAAGGCACTCTGTAGACCCGGGCTTAGAATAGTGCTACGGTATTCAAATCAAATATCTTTATTTGCGTGAAACATGGTAATAGGGTCTTATTACATAGTTTCCAGCATGCTCTACCTATAGACTAAGGCGCGCAAATATGGTACATTTAAGACTAATTTACAATAGCTAGATATTCCATGCCAGTCGTAAGCGGCAGCGACTAAAAGGAAACATTTGTAGTCGTGTTTATTCAGAGCGGGGGCTCGGAATACTGCTTTGGCAGAGACAAAGCACGGAGAGTACCGGCCGTATGCCTGTGGCGATTCCCGGTACCTCTCCAAATGTGCCAGAGTTGGCCACCACGGGGTTTAGTCAGTAAGACTCCGACATAATACTGTCGTTCCTCCGGACGGCAGTGTATCCATGACGGACTTCCCCGTGTAAAAAAAAAGGTTATCTTGTGACCACAACGCATGAGCCGAGCGAGCGAAGTGAGAGTGCCGCGGTAGCGGCCAGCGAGTGCTAGAAACGAATTATGCACAATGCAGAATTTTAGTGTGCAATCTATTATTTTTGGTGTTTCATATTTAGAATTATTTTTGTGAGCACATTTTGGTGTGCGATCCAGTTTTTTTGGTGCAACTCTCGAATACTTTGTTTGAAGAAAGGGCATTTAATAGATAGGGACAGGCCTATGTCCAGCAGTGGACGTCTTTCGGCTGATATGATAGGTAAAAATATGAAAAAAAATATTCTTTAGCTCTTGCAGTTTATATGGAAAGTCAACCTGTGTTCCTTTAAAAAAGTTGTTCAGTTTAATAGGCATAACCACCTCTTAAAATTTCCGGGGTGATACTTAAATAAGGGTGTATAACATAGGATATGAACACAATTTGTTTAATTTTTATTTCCAAACCACGTCTGTAGAGTTTATTTATTTACTTCTTTTGACCAACTTCCGATCTCTAATTTGTATTTCAAAAGCTAATCTTGTACGCATATTAATCAGACTATAAAAGTGATTTTCCGCTCAAAAATAAATTTAATATACGTTTTTGCGTGACTTATGCTTTTCGGTATTTTGCTTGTTTCCTACCTTAGGGACTTATCTATCGAATTAATATGATTATTGCTTTCATTTTTTAGTACCTTACCTCAGAGACTTCACCAGCTCAAGACCATGGCTCGGGGCTGAAACCACGCGAGCAAAACTCTGGTCTAACCCTATATCACCGGTGATGATGCAAAATCCTGTCACTCTGAATGTCAATTTTGAAGAAGGGTTAAAGATAGTGCTGACTTTGCCGTGCTAGCGAAATGTCTCTGAATGATAACCAAAATCTATTTTCCGAAGCTTTCTTTGAAATGAAATGAAGTGAAATGAAGTGAAGTGACTGAAGTGAAGTGGAATGAAGTGAAGTGAAATGAAATGAACTTTACCGCCTTAAAGATAGAGTAGGTACCTCTTTTATTTATGTTAGCTCGGTAGCCGGTCTTACAAAAAATAGAACAGACGCACTTTGTAGAGACAGAGGACCTTTATAATAATAGCTTGGAAAAGTTCTGGTCGATTTTTTTGTAAGGTAGGATTTTCTGCTGCCGGCCACCAGGCTATGTGTGGTTGTGGTTAGTAGAATGTTTTCCCCCAAATTACAGTACAATCTTTGTAAAGAATCAACGCATTATACAAAGTGAACCTTATTGGTATTCACACCTATTACCATAACAGAATTATTACAGTGGTATTCGGCTACTTGACCTAGGGCAGTGTTTTTTTTTTATTTTTCCGCATAGAGACTGCCACCTGACCTTCGCGACACAAAGAGCAAACTAGACCCAATCTTAGATAAGCTTTTGCTAAGTTTGTTGTCAACCTGACTGACAGTTTTCAGGCCGAAGCAGCAGTAGCCAGGACCAACGCCTTAACGTGCCTTTCGAAACGAGAAAAACGCTCGAGCTGTTTTAGGTACCACTAACGGTCACTCATCTATGTTTTGACCACGGGCAACATTGCTCAACTATCATAATCAGAAAGTATGAGTAACTAACATTTGGCTACGAGCTCCCCGTACAAATCATAGGTCACCCATCACAACAGCCAATAAATTAGTCACTCAGCTGCTTTCCTCAGAATTTCATTGCAAAAATGCGTAGTATAATAAACAATATATTGGGGGGCATTTTTACACAAGGTCCTCTAATTCCAAACTAGGCAACACCTGTACTATGCGTATCAGAGGCTGATATACCAGGTTATTTTTTTGGATCTGATTTCCTGTTGCCCACTTATTAGTGAGGTCAAAAGCAACAACTTTTGTTCTACGACTTTGCTAAGGTTAGTTGTCAAAAATGGTCCCGTTTTAGTTCTGAGAAAATTTAATTGTCATTTATTTCCTACTCTACTTGGTGAAACGCACTGAAAGATCACTAACAAAGAACCCTATATAACGAGATCGTGTCACATACTGGCAGATTACTGTATTGTCGAGACTTTAAAGTCTCGGCATTTGCTGGTGGCTTCGACATGTAATAGACCAAGCGTGTCCACGCTGGTCACGTCCCACATGTGATAGACCAAGCGTGTCCACGCTGGTCACGTCCCACACCAAGCACCTTCCCCGTTGCCAGGGAATGAGCGTCAACCCAAGGAGGTTTAAGTAGCAGAACTTTCTGCTATGGAGGGAGCCATAAGCGTATCACTTTCTTGCGAGGGACCTCCATACTAAAATGTGTGGATTTTTATCAAATCTTAAAAACGTAAAATTTTTATCTTTTTCTCTAAGAAATATGTGACATGGGACTAATAAATGTTACTACCACAGTTTATCTGGTGAAAATACTTACCATTCAGTAAAAAAACGGTGTTAAAAATCATGCATAATATGGCTATAACGGATTATTTACGCTTCCGTTCTTAGTATTAATGATGAATTCAAAAGTAAAAAAAGATATATTTTCACTTTCGCAAACAAAGTTTATACTAAAACATTAGATTTTTAAAGATTTCTTGTTTTTTAGGGTTCCGTACCTCAAAAGAAAAAAACGGAACCCTTATAGGATCACTTTGTTGTCCGTCTGTCTGTCTGTCTGTCTGTCAAGACCCTTTATCTCACGAACGGGTAAAGGTATCAGGTTGAAATTAATACCAATATTAGGATCCATGAACCACACAAGATCTGAAAATTTCAATTTTTTACAACGACGCAAGCAAAAGATATGGCATTATATCCTCATCTCCATACATTTATTCAAAAATGAAAAACCTGCAGGGTACTTCCCGTTGACCTAATGTCATTTATTTCCTACTCTACTTGGTGAAACGCACTGAAAGATCCCTAACAAAGAACCCTATATAACGAGATCGTGTCACATACTGGCAGATTACTATATTGTCGAAACTTTAAAGTCTCGGCATTTGCTGGTGGCTTCGACATGTAATAGACCAAGCGTGTCCACGCTGGTCACGTCCCACATGTGATAGACCAAGCGTGTCCACGCTGGTCACGTCCCACACCAAGCACCTTCCCCGTTGCCAGGGAATGAGCGTCAACCCAAGGAGGTTTAAGTAGCAGAACTTTCTGCTATGGAGGGAGCCATAAGCGTATCACTTTCTTGCGAGGGACCTCCATACTAAAATGTGTGGATTTTTAACAAATCTTAAAAACGTAAAATTTTTATCTTTTTCTCTAAGAAATATGTGACATGGGACTAATAAATGTTACTACCACAGTTTATCTGGTGAAAATACTTACCATTCAGTAAAAAAACGGTGTTAAAAATCATGCATAATATGGCTATAACGGATTATTTACGCTTCCGTTCTTAGTATTAATGATGAATTCACAAGTAAAAAAAGATATATTTTCACTTTCGCAAACAAAGTTTATACTAAAACATTAGATTTTTAAAGATTTCTTGTTTTTTAGGGTTCCGTACCTCAAAAGAAAAAAACGGAACCCTTATAGGATCACTTTGTTGTCCGTCTGTCTGTCTGTCTGTCAAGACCCTTTATCTCACGAACGGGTAAAGGTATCAGGTTGAAATTAATACCATATATTAGGTCCTCTATCCATGAACCACACAAGATCTGAAAATTTCAATTTTTTACAACGACGCAAGCAAAAGATATGGCATTTTATATCCTCATCTCCATACATTTATTCAAAAATGAAAAACCTGCAGGGTACTTCCCGTTGACCTAAAATTATGAAATTTGGCAAGAAGCTAGGTCTCACAGTACAAATAATGGTAAAAGTCTGAAATCATTAAATATTACAACTTTTCTCACAACTAATGGTAACCAATTGTGGTGAGCTCCCGTTTCAAGAACATTCATATAAGAGAGGGGTCAAGTTGGATGGTTATTGAGGCGATTTTTGCTTTAGTTCTATTTAAAAACGGGAACACTTACAAACTTAAAAATTGGTATGTTAATAGGGCATAGGCTATAAAATAACAACAAATAATAAAATTTGGTCAAGCGCGTGTCGGACTCAAAAAATCTAGCACATTAACTTACTGAAATTTCAACTAATACAATTATGTTTATGTGGTGGTACGGAACCCTCAGTGCGCGAGTCCGACTCGCACTTGGCAGGTTTTTTTAAAACTTAACTGAGTTCTTTGACCGACTAGTAGAGGCGACTGGGATACGCTTTACAAGTGTAAAGCCTGGGTTGCAATTCTCCTAAATCTTAAGCAAGTTAAGAGTTCCTGTCGACTATCCGGCGAAATTATTAAAAATTACGACATTTTATCGTGATACATTGACTGATTTATTAGAAAACACGTTGTTGTATATTACAGAAGAATCGATGTATAGAGTTATTAAAAGGGTTCACGCACACAGACACAAAACTCACACACACACCAGTAACACGTCAGTAAGAAGGTAAGAAGGCTATGGTTCTTTTCACTTAGTTTCTTAATTTATCTTCTTATCTTTCTAAAAAAAATACAATTGCTTCGAAACATCGCAATATGAAACAAATAAACACAAGCAGTCAAGAAATACTATATACTACATTAAAACTTTGTGTATTGGAGGTCTGAAGTTGGTAAAATTGGTGTTTTGCAAAATCGGCTACAATCAAAGAAAATACCAGTCGGCGCAACTGGCTCAGAACGAAACGTAGTTCGCCGGGTGTTCACTTTCTGAAAACGATTCGTAGTTGGTAAGTTAAATAACTGCAATCTGATGCAAAAAAGTTCACAGTATAATTATCCATTCTAAGTTTAAAACTTTAAAATTAAAAATATGCTTCATACATTAAAAAAATACTCATACTCTACTGAAATGCATTTAAAAAATTACAATTACAAAAAGCAAGTAGTAGCATAAGCATGTTCATAGGTGGTAACACTACGTACAGAAAATCGTATATAAAAAAAAAACGGATGTGATGAGACGTCGGTTCGAAACTTTAGTTTTAATTTGGGAACTTTTGAGTCTTTGATGGGGAACTTTAGCAGAAAAATAATAGCTATCACTGTTACGTGAAAAGGTAATCATAAAAGGAAAAAAATTTAAAAGTACCTATTACATAAATTAGATAAGTTTTCTTTATGATTATCCCCATCTAGCAAATTCATGCTTTTGATGTATTGGTCTATTGGTAAGTCAAAAGGTTCCATTTGATAACCGCGCCGCGTCTCGACCACTTTCCGTTCCCCACAACAAAAAACTCCTCATGGCAAAGCTAGCTAAAAGTGCACCTCATTAACATCCGCAGGTTGCATTCCAATCTCGATCCGGTCCATCATCACCTCGAGACCGAGAAGCCGCACCTATTCTTTGTAACAGAGACGCAGATAGCAACACCGTCAGACGTGGCGTACCTCAACTACCCGGGTTACTCGTTGGCACACAAGTTAAGAAAATGGGCAGGGGTCTGTATGTACATCCGCGATGACATTTGCTATCGGAATCTCCGTTGCTTTAAGGATTCAGGGTTGTCAACGTTGTGGATTCTGGTGGACACCGGCATTGAGAAATCTCTCCACGTCGGTGTTTACCGGTCGCACAGCGGTGACCAGCAGACGACCAGGCTCTTTGAGCACCTGATGGAGAAGGCGGATTGGGCCCAACAGCGGTACCCAACAGCACAGCTTCATTTTCAATTGTGCCGATCCAAGCACCGCCGCACTCGATGGTTATGAAAAAGTCGGTGAATTTATGTATCTTTGATCGATGATAACCTGTGATGGGAGCTGCACCGCTGAAATTCGTCGTAGAGCTGGTATGGCCAAAAATGATTTGGAAGAACAGAGGTATTCGACGTACGACTAAAGCTGGGTACTCATTAGCGAGCCGTAACCGTAACCGTTGCATGTATTGTAACTAAAAAACATAGTGTGTAAGTTGTTCGCAAACCTGCTGCGAGCGGTACGCTTGCGGCTCACAGCGAGCCGACGCTTACAACATAGGTACTCATTTCTGAACCCGTAACGTTGCACGTAACTGTAACCGTTACTGTTACCTTTTGATTGTCGGTTTTTGGTGCGAATCAAAGGGCGCTCGCAGTGCGTTCGTGGATGTCATAAGAGAGGTTTACAATTGGTGCGCACCGCCGGGTGGGAGGAGCGTGTTGTGATTCTTAGAACAGGGTTGGCAACTTGAACTTTTTTTTTCATAGGAAGTATTTTATTTTTATGTTAATTTTTTATAATTAATATGTTCTATGTACTTTATTCTAGTTACACAACATGTGGTTAAAAGGAAATCGGTAATTTTGTTTGCACCCTGTATATTCGAGTTTTTCTTCATCATGAGTGAATGGTCAGAGGATAAATGTCTTTTGCTGATAGATGCCTACAGGGTTAATAGTGTACGGTCAACCGCTTGTGGGTAGAAACTTTTTCAACTCTATTACCACGCCATAAGGTCCAAAAGTGTTTCTACCGAAGTGCGGCCGTGTGTACTATTGAACCCTAAGGACAAAGATTATTACAAAAAAATCATTAGATATTCAAAATCAGTTACATTCATTCTCGTGATGTAATGACCACTAATTTGATGATTTTTTAACATAAAAAGTAGATCACTTCTTTCCCGATACATTCTATACAAACCAAAACTGCGGATAGATCCGGCTTGTCAGTGGCCTCTCGTACTCACTAGAACCTCGTTACAGTATTACAGTTACAGCTCTCAAAATGAGTACGCTCGGTGAAAGCGTTCCGGCGACGTCGTGAGCCTAAACTGTAACACGCGTACGCACTAGAACCTCGTTACTGTATCACGTTATTTTGTCATTAATCTCTCAGCAAAACAAAAATAGCGAGGGGCTGTTATTAATTTATGGGAAAATGACTGTAAAGAAGCCTTGTGCAACAGCCCGTAAGAAAAGAAAGATTATCTATCTATCTATATACTATACTAAGTAGAAATTTAGGTTATGACTAAGAAACACAATTCAATTGTAAGCAATTATGAATGGGAGCTACAGACTGTGAGCGTGTTTCTGTATGTGTGTGGGTTGTTGAGTATATGTGTGTATGGATGTGTGTGTATGGGTGTGCGTGTGTGAGGGTATGTGTGTGTGTGGTGTTGGCGGAGATTACTTCGCATTAGTCCGTTTGTTATACGCCAACACCAATATTTTCCGGATTAAAGGTTGAGCCTTGGCACACTTGTTAGTTAGGTAGACTAGTGTTAAAAACGCCCGGGAGTATGGGGCTAAAAGCCAGGTGGGGGGTAGGGGGAGGGGGTAAAGTTTTCCTTATCCACGAGACCGTGGCTCATCATACTCGTAACTGCATATTTATAGCTACTAGGGCAAGTTTGATATCGTTTTTAGCTAAATAAAAGATGGTAGATTGTTTTCTGAAACAAAAAAGAAGCATTTCCATACAAAAAAATATAATTACAGTAAAAAATATAAAAAAATAAGTACAATATGTTTTTGTTAATGGCCATAAAGTTTTAACGTGTATCGGTATCCGTTTAAAAATATATATTTTTGAAACCCCGCATTCATACAGATCTTAAAAATATAAGCTTTGTAGAAAACTTTTGTAAAAGAAAATGTAAAAAAAAATATTTAACTCAAAGCAGCAGTGACGTACAAATTCTTAGAAAAATACAGGACAACAAAAACGAATTTATATGTTGGTAAAGACCAGTATCTAGTAAGAATAGAATTTTGTTTTTAAATAATAGAGGGCAATTCCAATTTTTTTATATAAAAAGAACCTTGAACACCCTTGTATGAACCCTATGCACCTAAAGTTATACTGACATATTTAAACTTATAGCTGAGCTAAACATAGTGACAGTTTCGAGTAACTTAAAGGTCTCTAATTAAAGTATATACTTTCGGGCTTTGTTTACCGTAGAAAATGAACAGGATCTAAAATAAATATTTACGGTTATAATATTAGTTGTTTGATTACCTAGTTTCATGAAGTTTATAATATCTGACTGTCATATAAAATTAACACAAACTTTTCAATTATGAAAAATGCATCGCTGTTTCTCTGCCTTCATAGGCTGCCAAAAAACCTTCTGTGGCATTGGGGAATGTGATCCATGTTTCCGTCGCACTTTTTTTACCTTTCCCATTGAAATTGGAAACGGTATCACATCCCGTGGAGGCATGGAACAGCGGAAGGATTTTTGCTTTTTGTGGTCCTGTAAACAAAAAATCTTTATTGCCTACCAGGACGTGTTGAGAGGTAAAGGTCTTATAATTTTTTACCAAGAGTATTTGCTATCTCATGTTAAGGTAGGTACTGGTTGTGTTTTCCAGTACCAACGTGTACCCATTGCTCCTCTAGCCCAGGCACTTGTTGCACATTAGCGACACCTAGCACTACGACGTGGGTGTCAACAGTGCGAATCATGACTCGTGTATAGCCCTGGCTAACTGCATCAGCCATATGTACGATCATCCTTGTGTCTGCCTCTTTGTGGTTACATGGAGCTAATGTTTGCATATTGCGAGTGCGTTGCTATTGCTATTCACACGATTTTGACCCAAATAAAGACGTGTATATCACAAATAGATCCAATGTTCTATCAAAACGCACTCGCAATATGCGAAGCTCCATGTAACTACGAAGAGGCGGACACAAGAATGATCGTACACATGGATGATGCAGTTAACCAGGGCTATACACGAGTCATGATTCGCACTGTTTACACCGACGCCGTGGTGCTAGCAGTCACTGATGTGCAACAAGTGCCTGGGCTACAGGAGCTATGGGCTCACGTTGGTACTGGAAAACACCACCAGTACCTACCTTGTCATGAGATAGCAAATACTCTTGATAAAACATTATTAGGATTGTTACCTGTACTTCATATCACGTCCTGGTAGGCAATAAAGATTTTTTTGTTTACAGGACCACAAAAAGCAAAAGACTTTCCGCTGTTCCATGCCTTCACGGGATGTGATACCGTTTCCAGTTTCAATGGGAAAGGTAAAAAAAGTGCGATGGAAACATGGATCACTTTACCCAATGCCACAGAAGGTTTTTTGGCAGCCTATGAAGGCAGAAACAGCGATGTATTTTCCATAATTTAAAAGTTTGTGGTAATTTTATATGACAGGTAGATATTATAAACATCATGAAACTAGGTAATCAAACAACTAATATTATACTTGTAAATAATTATTGTTTTAGATCCAGTTTATTTTCTGCGGTTGACGAAGCCTGAAAGTCTTTAATTACTATTAAAGACCGCCAATTAGAAAATATACCTCCTACAAAAGCCGCTCTGTACCAACATTTCCTTCGAGCGGTGTTTCAAGCTGTCTTTGTATGGGGTGCTTGCAGCGGCAACTTAAGTGCACAGATTTGTGCGCTTGCGAAGGCAAATGTACATAAAAGACAGAATCTATCTACATGTAGGTAGTTTACGCACATATCTATGTTGATCGATTAATTACAGACCTTTGAGTTACTCGAAATTGTCTTTAAGTTTAGCTCAGCTATAAGTTTAAATATGACGGTATAACTATAGGTGCACAGGGTTCATACACGGGTGTTCAGGGTTCTTTTTATATAAAAAAAATTGAATTGACCCCTATTCTTTAAAAACAAAATTCTATTCTTACTTGATACTGGTTCTTACTAACATATAAAGTCGTTTTTGTTGTCCTGTATTTTTATAAGAATTTGTACGTCACTGCCGCTTTGAGTTAAAAAAAATTTACGTTTTCTTTTACAATAGTTTTTAACAAAGCTTATATTTTTAGAATTGGTATGAATGCTGCATTTTAAAAATATTTTTTTAAAACCGATACCAATAAACGTTAAAACTTTATGGCCATTAACAAAAAAATATTGAACTTATTTTTCTTTATTTTGGACAGTTATTATTAATTTTTGTATGGAAATGCTTCTTTTTTGTTTCAGAAAACAATCTACCATCTTTTATTTAGCTGAAAACGATACCAAACTTTCCCTAGTAGCTATAAATATGCAGTTACGAGTATGATGAGCCACGGTCTCGTGGATAAGGAAAACTTTACCCCCTCCCCCTACCCCCCACCTGGCTTTTAGCCCCATACTCCCGGGCGTTTTTAATACTAGTCTACCTAACTAACAAGTGTGCCAAGGCTCATCCTTTAATCCGGAAAATATTGGTCCTCATACATTGAATGCCCATACTGACTCAGCTACATACGAGCTTGGACTGCCATGCGAACTAATGAGTCCATATTGATAGAACTTAACATCACGACGCGGCTTGTCGAGTACGACCTTCATAGAACATTGTAGTTATTACTTTTTAAAATGTGGCTCGTCGGCAAAATTGTCTTTACGTTTTGTTTCAATCAATTGTTTGTTATTTTTCAAAATATATTTTCATCGGTCTAATTCTTAGTATTTCCTTTATAATTTCGTGTAGAAACCTGCAGATACCCTTCTATAGGTATTTCTGTACCTACCACCGTTAATACGGCTCTTCACTATATGCTGAAAGCGTGCCCTCCGTTTCTTCGCGCACACTATGCGATCTAAGTCTAAGTTAAGTGCGGTTCTAAAGTCATTTTTTTGGAAAAACAGATTATTTTAGGCCAAATAGAAGGCAGAGGTGCTTAAGGTAGGGCACCTACGAGATGGTCAGAAACAATAAAGAAGGCAGTGGGCGGCAACATGCAGCGGTCGGTTCACACATCATATTATCGCAGTCTATGGAAGGAAAATATATGTGGTCACGATCTTCATCAGTGAGGGACCGAGGAAGAAGAGATACTAAAGTGGTCACGTGATCGACTCATTTTGTATGGGAAGGTGAAAAATTCTTTTCAACAAAAAATTTTTTTCTTCGGTAAACTTGCTTGTTATCATGAGTAGAATCACTGGGCTTCGGGATTAAAACGAATAAACATTTACGCTGTATAAGGGTTATTTTATTTTCATTTTTAGTTACGGTACTCTAAAAAGGACCTTGGACGCTCCTTTCCGTGATTGGTGTTGTTTAGAAAACCTACCCAAATACAATAACGCACTTTTTGGAAATACACAGATGCTAACAGATTTGTGCAACAATTTTAATTTTTTCATAATTTTTTTCTATTCCGGAACTTTTCATGTTACATAGCGAAACAAACTGAAATGAGCTTATGGCAACACTGTTAATGTCAAATCAATCGAACAAAAAAAAATTCCGTTGTTTGTTGTTGAATGTTGCTTTCGTGGTACCTAGGTAATTAAACTCCATATATACTAATCTGTGCTCTAAACTGCTCGCCCCTGGACACCAACAACTGCTCTTCTAACGTTTGACCCCTGTTCATCCTACCGGACCTTGTTTTACCTGACGATTTGGACATTCTTTCTTTGGAACATGGCTGGCTCTGTGAGGAGTTGTAGTCACAAGTTGTTGTGTCCCGAAATGTGGAAAAAGCCGTGAGTAATTTTCATCATCCATCCCCCCTATATAAGGATATCGCTAGATAACATCACTAGGTCACCCAGGCATATTCAACAATGTACATTTTAATTTTTCCAGGTGCAGACTTTGTTATTCTACATGCATTTCTTGATCCAACGACAGAAAAGGAGCGATTCATTACTTGGGTAAATGCTGTTGCAAAAAATATGGCATAATCACCTTGAAAAAAAGTATTCAACTTGGACAACAAGATTATCTTATGGAGCTGTTCCTAGCATCTAGCTAGCATGCCTGGTAATTTTTAAATGACTTAAACTTTTGTTATTCTTTCAGTTTTCAATATTTCTGAACTAAAACTGTTTTAACATTAGTGATTATCTACTTTTAAGGCTTCAAAATTTTGAGAGATGTAACAAATATTGTGATAGAAAGAATGCATGCGGTACATCTGGTGTGGCCTCTACATCATCTGCTCCTCCTCCAAAAAACTTCAAGTCAGAATTTGTCAGTGCAGAAAAATCTTTAAAAGGTAAACAAATTATGCTAAGATATTTCTGTGTTTGTTTGGAATATTTGGGGGTTGTACAAGACACCACTTTTTTGCATTATGGCTGACACAATGAACAGCAGTGGATGTTGACTGCAGTATGGTAGTACAGAATGCCCTGTCTGCCCATTCTCAGCCACCTTTTTTTTCACCAGTCTGAATCATACGGCAACATTCTTGATGTAGTCATCTTGTCTATAATATACTTTTTACTTTCGAGCGGAGCGAGAAAGGTATTGTATTTGTGAAAAAAAGTTTTTCTAATTTTCTCAAAAATGTGTTCTATGTCACTTATACATCATAAAAAACAAGTCTCCCAAAAATGTCCGTCTGTCGGTCGGTCTGTCCGTCACGCTTTGGCCTAGCGGCTAAACAACAGTTCCGATTGACACCATATTTTGAATTTAGGAGTTGTATGCAAATCCATCGAAGGGTTCGAAGTGGTTTCTTGCTGGCTCTCATTTTGAGGGTAGCTGTCATGCAACGAAAATGAAAAATTGAATTTTTCTCATAAATGGCTCATAGAATCTTGATGAAACTTTGCATGACCAAGCATCTCCATATAAGATATCTTGCGCCAGTATCAATTGATCTGTGTAATTTCATATAAGGGGTGTTCCTGTACGACCAAATACTAAATATGTGATTTACCCAAAATTGGTTCGATTGATTTATTAAAATTGTCTATAATATTAATCCTGGATTGTTTGTCTACCTGACTGGATATTCTTTATGATTTTTTTGAATAAAATTTAGTACACAGGGTGTACCAAAAACTGGAAGGGCTTGCCCAGTAGACTAAACTGAACAATTATCCATAAGGAACAGGTGTTGGGAAATTTAAAAAATCTCCATGCAAGAATCCTACGGTAGTATCCATGGATCTGTGGAAATTCAAATAAAGGGTGTTCCAGTACTACCAAAAGTTAAACATGTGATTTACTTGAAATCGTTTGAGGTTTGTTTGTTTTAATGTTTGACAATTTGAATTCTGAATTGATCTGTATATTTCATTCAAACATTTGTTTTTGACAAACATAAATAAAAGTTTGTAATTCCATACTATGTGTATGGTATTACAAATTTAAGTTTGCGGTTGATAGTTTTTCCTTGAGTATTGCGAGAAAGTAAGTGCAGTGCTGCTGTACCATTTATTTACATAACATTTGCTTTATAAATTCTTTAATTTTTTCTCAGGTAATTGAGCTACATTTTCCGTTATTTTGTTGTAAATTGTGGTTGATCAAGTTAATAAGTACTTATTTCTCTTATAAGTTATGCCTGTCACAATTTTTAGGTAATTTAGAATATTCTTTCTAGACAAACAACTTTTCAAAAGAAACATTTTTGGCAAATGATAAAATATTTTGACCTCGCCATAGAAATTCCTCACACTGATCGAACAGTTTGAATGGAGAAGTCGAAAGTTTTTTCATATCCGAAAAATGTTTCTGTGGAAAATTTATTCAGTTATGTTGACTGAGTACGCCCTTACAGTTTTCGATACACCGTCTCTTACACAGTTTGTATCGGTTAGTTGTTTGTGATTTTTCTAACATTTATTTTTTTTTGTTTCAGAAAAAGATATTTTACCTAAAGTGTCAGGAAACAGCAGACGTCATTTTATTTTTTGACCTATTGTTTGACTCCCTTAATGGGAGTTTCGAAAATTTAAAAAAACGAAGCGGAAAACCTCTTCTAGCCGCATTAACGCCAAGATCTCAGCATAGTACGGTATGGTCGAAAGCAAAAGTAGTACTAAATTCCATGACATTCCTAGTGAATAACAAAGAAACAACAGTACCAACAATAAAAAACTTTTTACATACTGTTAACAATATCGAGTATTTAAGGGATGTACTTTTTGAAAATTACAATATTAAATCAATATTAATGCGACATTTTAACCAAGACCCGTTAGAAAACTTTTTTGGAGCCATAAGAAGCCACGGTTTTAGGAACACAAACCCATCTCCACAAGCTTTTGAGATCGCGTTTTCTTGCCCTGTTATTAAACAATTAGACAGGGGCGCATTCACAATTAGACCCGGGTGTCTAATTGTGAAAAAGATACATGTAAAAATATGTTTAAATCTATGAAAGAACTTTTCAAGCAAAATGAAGCAAATAATACATCTCTTGAGATAGATTTAAGCTATTTAGAAAAAGATATATTTATACCTTATGAAGTTAAGTGCGATAACCCAAAAAGAAAGGCACACCTGCAGTATGTAACTGGTTATTTATTGAAAAAAACAAAAACTCACATCTTCAAAGACTGTGTTACATTTATTGTATTGTATTTTTTTTTTGTATTTTAAAAACAACTTTTATGATAAAAATAAAAACAGTGAGTTTTTGAAAAGTAGAGAATACAATAAAAAAAATGAAAAGTTGTTTTACCTTAACAAAGATTCACAGGAAATATTTTCGACCATTCAGGATGTATTAGTTTGGGTAACTAAAACCCACACCAAATCAGAAAATATAAAATTGTACGCAAAAACTATTTTAAGTATTGAGGTAAATACTAACTTTATTAACTGCATTGAGCCTAAAGAAACAAATTTTGATTTATATTCGATTTAGCGTGTAGATGTTTTATTTTTAACTGGTGTAAAGATATAAATAATATTTTAATGACACGCTGCCGATCTGATAATGATGATGAAATGAAAATGCTTGCTCTTAATTATTCAGGGTGTAAGGTACAGCCCTCCGAATACTGAAAGAGCATGAGCAGTCAACGTAACTGAACATATTTTAGCGAATAAAACTTTCAGGAAAAGAAAGAAAAAATCGGCCTCTCCATACAAAATTGCAAACTTGATTGGACAGTTTGTATTGAGAAGCCGATATTTTTTTTCGTTTCCTGAAAGTTTTGTTTACTGAAAGTTGTTCAATTACGTTGACTGATCATGCATGCCCTTTCAGTATTCGGAGGGCTGTCTCTTACACCCATTATAAGAAAAAGAAATAAACGTATGAAAAATAAGGCTCGTGTTTTAATTACTATTTTATCCACATTTTATTCTGCAGTTCCAGTTGATGCTGATAATAGTAGATTAGTAGCCAAGGGCAGTAAGGAATCAATTGCAGCCCGATATATTTAGGCGCACGAGCGCAGCGAGGGCGCCTATAGTTCGAGGGTGCAATTGATGCTTACACCCGAGCTAACTACTCTGCTTTACATCTCGATTATGAGGTAAGTAGGTACTTACTTACCGCCCTAGGGCTTTTAGGTAAGTACTTACTTACCGCCCTAGGGCTTTGAGGTAAGTACTTACTTACCGCCCTAGGGCTTTGAGGTAGGTACTTACTTACCGCCCTAGGGCTTTTCTAGCTACATTATTACCCTAGAGCGCTCATTGGTCACCTACAAGCCCCATTAAGGTGGTAATAAGGACCTACTTACCGAATATGAGAGATGTAGGTAAATGTAATTTTATCTTCATCTGCTGACTGCTCTGATGCAGATAATTTACATTTTATCACCATCAACTGGGTATTTATTCATAAATTTGGATGATTCATTAGCCCTACAGGTTCGTTTCTAACATAGTACTTAATTTAGTCAATTTGCGCTAAATGGCGCTAATTATTATATATTTACTGCATTTGAACAGTCAAGAGCAGGTCAAGCTAGACACATAGTATAATATAATTTAATCAAATTACTGTGACTTGTAAAATCTTAACTTTATCAATAAATTGTTTGTTTTGAGCTTTGTACCGTTCTTAATTTGATTACTAAGGCTAGAATTGCTTAGCGAGTGTTAAGCTTGACCTGCACTTGACTTTACCTATTAATACGCAAAGCTAGCCCATCTGACTGAAGCTGACAGATAAAATATCTGTTAATACCTAAAATATTAATTTATAAATACCTATTATAGAGTTCACAAAAGAGTCAGTGTTTTGTAAACAAACTTTTTTCTTATAATAAAAAAATTCTTATAAAAAAAGATTTATTTCCAATTATACGAGGCACACGTTTGTAACCACAATACACAGAGGAACACTTAATCTATCGTTTTACATACAGAAAGTCAGAAATATCTACATTTTTAACACATGAACTTGATGTTTTGATTTTGTTTACAAAACACCTGACTATTTCCTGATCTCTGGTATATGCTGGGAATGACAAAAAGTACAGAATATGCTCTTAAAATATTTATTAGTTTAAGATAATAAGATATTTTCATTTCTCCCCAATAAGTAAGAAATTAGAAGTGGCATATTTGGTAAATCTGACCAGTAGTCATAAAAAATCTTAAGACTCTTTGTTATATTTTTGTATAGATATTTGTCTTTCAAAAAAGCTCTTTACAGCTTACAAAATAACTCGGGCTGTGACCATTAATGTGCAGAAGTTGAAAAATGAGTCGCGGGGGTGAGCGCTGCATGTGGGGGAAGGCTAACGAATCATTCATCGGCTCTCCGCCTCTCACCAATGCTCAGAAAATAACCATCATAGCCCGACTTATCCTGAATGTGCTATACCTTATCTAATAATTTGTTAGCTTATTCAGTTCCCAAATATACCCTACAATTTTTACTTTATTACTTACATTAGCATCCAAGTAGTTTTTTAATGGGCTTTTGGTACTGGGGCGTTTAGCTTTTAAGTAAACCACATACTAAATTTATCAAGGAAAATCCACAATCCCAAATATTACATCTCAGTTTCGTTTTATTGAATTAATTACAGATTTCTCGAGAATTTTTACTCTTTTCATTGCTTTTGTTTCATATTTGTTAAAATAATAATAATTAATATTTATTCGACCAGTGAACCATCAGCGGTTTGACTGTCGAAGACATTGATCTGAAGATCTTAGATCCTGTGATTTTTCCCTGGTGGACGCTAAGCCACAGTTTGGAATCAGATTATTGGGTAGTACATTTTTTGAACTCATCCAGAGACCCGCTCAAGGTTAAAATGATTTCACCGACGAGCAGCTTTGTGCAACTAAGCTTCAGAGATTTTGCTCGTGCAATATAATATGTGTAGTGTGGTAGTTTGATTAGCTTTGTATGCATTCACTATCATTCATATTGTGTGATTTGAATGGTCCAGTCAGTTGCACTAATTCTATTCCAATCTTCACTTCTGTTCACTTATAGGTGGTAAGAGAGACTACTCATACATTAGCTATAACAATACCTTTGTGCCCATATTTGGTAGGTTTATTTATAGCCCTGAAAGATTTTCACCCTGTAAAAGAAAACAACAATGTTTTACCAAAAGTTTGCTTGGGTTAAAGTAAACATTCAGTTTTATTTTATCCGTAGGTTAGTTACTTACTGTTAAAAGGTTTTGTTTAAGTATAATATATCACAGATTTAAAAAGGAGAGCGTCTCCTTTTTTATAATTTCTAAATAATTTTTGTGTAAATAATGGCCGCCATTGTGGATGCGTGAGAGTGCGTGACGTATTTTAGATAAATGTATCCATCTCTTTCAGTTTCATAGCGTCGTGTATCTTGCATATCTTTCTCTTCTTTCTTAAGTATAAAATTTTATCCTTGAGTTGAGTTGACAGATATTTTCTTTTCTAATTTTTACGCTGCTCGTTGTGTATAGAATAAATTTCTAGTTCTTTTAGAAAGCATGCAATGTACACGCGTTTTCGCCGATAGCAAATACCGGACTCTTAACATTAACTCAATGTTAAGAAATTTAGGAGAATAGCGACCCAGTGCAGTGTATCCCAGCAGTAGTGAAGTCACTAGCTCATACAGAATATGTATATGACGGACTCTATAGTTTTTTACTCTGAGCGTCAACCCGTCGGGTTTCCTGCCGTCGTAACGAAAAATTCCGTTTTGTTCCAACCTTGCCGGAATGTTCACTGAAGCAATCGCCCGACAAATGACATCACTCATGGCTGCGTGGCAGGAGATGTGACCCGCGCTCCACTGGCATCAGAGTCCGTGGTGGCCGAGTTCGTTAACCGACCCGCACTTGCAACGATCCAGCTCATTTATTTTGTAGTGTAGGAAACGAAGCAGTTGACCCCAACATATATTTCTCAGGCCGATTTTATTTGACAGGATGATAAACAATCATGAATTAAATGTAAATTCAAAATATCCAAAAAACATTTTACAAAAACATTTTTTCATACATTTTTGTAATTTTTGTGTAGAAAAATTAAAAGTACCGATTTTTTTTGGATTTTTTATATCAGGTTTGTCTCATGTAGTGTAATTCCCCAGCAAAGTTTCATCGACTGAGGATTTAAGTAATGCGGGGGTCTTCTTATAACGATCCGCTTCGTTGCCTAGGCTATTGAGGCCAATCTGAAGAGCTACTGCCATTCACAAGTTGCAGTTGACCAAACATGTGTCTAAATTTGTAGATGGCAGAGCATTCAGCTAGAGTCCGGACTCTCTTTGAAAGGCTGCGAGGAGACGTGTGCGCTCCCTATTGCAGAATATGCAAGGTTATTTGTTTGGACCTGATTTCCTTTTGCCCACTTATTAGTGAGGTCAAAAGCAAAAACTTTTGTTCTACGACTTTGCTAACAACGCACAAAAAAATTTCGACTCTCCATACTAAAGTGGTCACGTGACCGACCCATTTTGTATGGGAAGTTGAAAATTTTTCGTGCGTTGTTAGCAAATTCGTAGAACAAAAGTTGTTGCTTTTGACCTCACTAATAAGTGGGCCATAGGAAATCAGGTCCAAAAAAAATAACCTAGTATAATAGTAACTATACTGTATTAAAATCAAGATAGTAGAGCACGTTTTCTGCAAATATATACAATGCAAACAAACGTTAAAACATGTTTATTAAATAAACACAAATCACATTTATTAATCTTATTTATAGTTATATCTTTAAGTATACTATTTAGCAATCGGTGACCGAAAGATAATAAGCAAGCATCATCAAAACTTTACCAATTGATCCTTGAAAATTTTCCATCTTTAAACTAGAAGGTAGGTTGTAGGTGTTAATCGTTTGTCAGAAACATAAAAGATCTGGTCATTTTATATTTTACAAATGTCATGAATTTAGTTGTATCAAAATAAAAAGTTATACTTTCAGAGATTTAAAAAACCTTGAAAGCTAAATACAAAACCTTTTGATGAGTTAAATTTGCAGCTTTTTTTGGTGAATGTATTTTATCCCGATATTTGTGAACGCAGACCAAAATCCCTTAAAAAGTTAGGATATCTGCAGAAATTCTGCATCTAACTGAACAATCCGCGTCGGATCTTCGATCGTCGGATCTTCCGTCAAGTCTAACATACCAAAAGTTTAAGAGCGGAATTTCCACGTCAAAACGTGGTCTTGTCAATGAGCCGGGTTAAAAATAAAGAAAAACTAGTTTTAATTTTCTTGATAGATAGCGTTGTTGTAGGAAAATTTAAGTGTCAACTTATTATTCCTGTGTGTTGTAAGTGTTGCCTAAGGAGGTTTATTTACTTCACGCTTCATCTATGACAGATTTATTTTAAGTTCTTTAGCAACTGTCTTCAGAGCCATCTATCGACACCTTTGAATACTCGGTTGACGCTTAGCTGCGAAACCGGCTCATTGTGAAATTTGCTTTGTGGTTGCAGATACGAGTTGCAGATCGTTCCGACGCGAAATTTCCGCAAGTGTGTAGGTACACTAAGTACGCACGGCAGCAAGCACATAGAAACAAAACCAGTACCACAGATAGAAATAGCAAACAAGTTTTCCAGTATAAGCTGAACCAGCTCTACGCTACTAACGCCCGAAACCAAAGACCCGCTCAAGGACAAAGTGTTTCCACCGACGTGTGGCCGTGTGTACGTTCTCTTAGCTACCTTTAATGCAACTGGTAGCTGCTAGTGTGTCCCATTTCAATTTTTTCCACCTTGTATACAATTTAAAATGATTTATTTAAGCGTAACAACGGTCAAAGTTTTCTAAATAATAACAACAAAAATTATAACTGAACTAGGTGGTGCCCGCGACTTCGTCGGCGCAGGTTTATAAATTGTAGTCTATGTGTTATTCTGATGTATAAGCTATGTTATTGTAAAGTTTCATTAAAATCCATTCAGTAGTTTTTGCGTTAAAGAGTAACAAACATCCATCCATCCATACTTACAAACTTTCGCGTTTATAATATTAGTAGGATTATACATATAGTAATAAGACTAACTGACTGACTCGCCCGTGTGGTGCCGGCATAGAATAGTACCAACCCATCTTTACCCGTGGGTGTCGTAAGAGGCGACTAAACCGGAGGATGGGCAGCAGCATCTTTCTGTGTATCTTACAAACTGCGGTTACCAACAACAACGGTCGCCAGCCGCAACGTGACTATGGTAAATCCCCTCCTATAAGTACCACACGTGTTGCTGGAGTTCTGGAGGGAGCTCCCTGTCCGTTTCATGGGAACACTAAAAATTCTATTATTTTCGATAAGTATTATTTTATAAGTATTATTTTCGATAAGGTTATTTTTTTGGACCTGATTTTCTTTTGCCCACTTATTAGTGAGGTCAAAAGCAACAACTTTTGTTCTACGACTTCGCTAACAACGAACAAAAAATTTTCGACTCTCCATACTAAAGTGGTCACGAGACCGACCCATTTTGTATGGGAAGTTGAAAATTTTTCGTGCGTTATTAACAAAGTCGTAGAAAAAAAGTTGTTGCTTTTGACCTCACTAATAAATGGGCAAAAGGAAATCAGGTCCAAAAAAATAACATATTTTAACAACTAATTTACAAACTTGTTCAGAATAACAAACAAAACAAAGTTCATCTTTCTTACCGATCTATGTCAAGAGTAACCAACTATTGTATTAGCTGCGGTTAATTTTAACTGTCGGTTTAAACACAAGCGGTTTTAAGTTGTAAAGTGAGAGGATTTTGTCCTTGTAAGCTGGTTCGGTTTCCAATGGTTTTGTTCCGCGATTTTGTCTACGAACTAGCGAACATACACCTTCAGAAGAAACACATTTTCATAATAAGGTTAAAAAAAATAGTTCAAAAACTATAACCGTCATCATAGCATCCCATGAAACGTCCACTACAGGACAAGGAGCTCCCTCTAGAATTCTAGCTTTTGCTGGAAAAATGTAGAGGGGAAGTACTCCTCGCTTGTTAACGTTACGGCTGGCACCATGGACCGCGGTTGTAGCCGTTGTAGGTGACCGCAGTAAGTAAGATGTAAGATACAAAGGAGGACGCTGCTGCCCATCCTCCAGTTTATAACCCTTAGTCGCCTCTTACGACACCTTCGGCTATGTAAGGGTTGGTACTATTCTTTGCCGGCGCTACACGGGACCCGTATAACCGTAATACTGGCAAATCTTGCACAAAAAAAAACTAAAACCCGACTACTGTAAAATTTTGCTATGACGAGTTTAAAACAAGAAATAATAGGGAGTATTCATCTATTTTTTTTATTTGTTTAATTTACTTCTTACATCGTTATACCATGGTTAAATATATAAATACTGTTGAAATGTTCAAATATTTTCATAAAGTAATATTTGAAAAATCGATTAAATTTGACATGGATAAACGCCGCCATTTTTCGCGCGTTTTGGATGACGTCACATGCCGCGTTCTGTATTGTTCACTATAGGCTTGTAGAGGTAAAACCTGAAGATCTTCAGTTTTAATCGCTATTAGATGATGGAAAATGCTAAAAATACATTTATAGGGTATTGTCTTATGCCTAAGTGCCCAAATACTATGAGAAGTTTACAGATAATGTGGTTTTTGCGGATCCGAGAGATGTGAAAACACGAAAAAAATGGTATAAGGTGATGAGAAGAACTGAAGTATTTTCAATATCCTATTAAAATTGTTGTGAAGATCACTTTAATGTAAGTTTATCATGTTTGTATAGTTAACATGCGTGTCGAGCCACGCGCATAGGGTTCCATAGTTATCTTAGAAATGATTATTGTTAAGCAGGTTCCTAACGAACAGCGAGATTCAGCGCCTGATTGCAATTTCCATTGTTTTCAGTATTTTGACTATTTCTCGTTAACCTGTAAAGCTAACTTAATTGTTTTTCTTTTAAATTCTTCATATTCATTTGGTGGTAAGCACTGTATATTTTTTCACGTTTCCATATTAACCGTTTAGCTGGCAGGGGGACACGACCCTGACAATAAATTGCCCTTTTGAGCAATTTTTTTCACAAACGAATCCCTAATTCATAAAACCGGCCAAGTGCGTATCGGGCCACGCGCAGTGTAGGGTTCTGTAGTTTTTTTTTTACGATTTTTCATCGCAGAGCAGGTTTTGCTTAAGTATTTCATAACGTTTATAACATAAACTTTTTACCTCCTAATATGCTCAGCGAGGTCCTAGCGCCTGACTGATATTACAATTTTTATTATTTCCGCTTCTTTACCTGTAAAGCCTACTTAGCTGTCTGTGATAGTTGTCCTCTCAATTTCATCATATATACTACTACTGTGAATTTTTATAAATTTCCAATAACAACAGTTTATCTGGCAGGAAAGGCGGGGTGATTCCAACAAACAATTTCGCTTTCAAGCTAAATATTACGCAAACGGATCCCTAAACCGAAAAATTATCTTCGCAAAGTCACATTATTTTTAAAAGACCTATCTAACGACACTCCACACAATGGGGTGAACAAAAAAAATTCACCCCCGCTTTACTTGTAGGGGAGGTACCCTAAAAAAATATATTTTGTTAGATTTTATTTTACCACTTTCTCGGCGTGAATAAAATTCGTATTCATACAAAATTTCAGCTTTCTTGTACGAAGGGTCTCTGAGCTAAGTCGAATTTTTCTTCCAAATACAACAGCACAGTATGAATATCGACACTACGACATGGCGCGTGACGTCACGTTTCGATTCGACCAATGGCGAGGCTTTTTGCAAATTCGAACTTCCCTCGCTTATTTATCACTTTTTAATTAATATTTTGTGCATTTATATCCACACTAAACAAGAAAATATTGGTTTAGGTGTAATGTCAGGGCAATAAAGTATCGGAAATAAAAAAATCAAGTTAATTTATATGACATGCATACTCCCTATTGTCATCCGAATATTTAACCTGTAAAAACTCTAATTATCCGATCATTCGTAGTGATGTTTTAGATTATAGCCGTGGTCATATCACTATGCCACTTCGCCCTAATACTTGTGATCGCTGTTAAACTCGTAGGTGGCAAATGGCCACGGCTTTAATCTGAACATCACTATGAATATTTATTCAATAGTTAACTAGTAGTTAATTTGTTGTTAACTTGACAATATTACTTGTTTCATACTTTTTAGAGGAAAATTTTACGACTTTAGTTTTGAACAATTATTGTGCACGTCCTATCTGCCTCTTCCAGTCAAATCACACTTCTGTAGGTCTGCTGGAAGAAATTTCATTTAGAAATCAGCAGCGCCTGTTGTGTCATTTTTCTTAATTTTAATTTTTTTATGTATTTTCTTGTGTACAATAAACTGTAAAATAAATTATTTTGGAATTATTATTACCTATATTTTGGGATTATTATTACCTATATTTGTATTTTTGACATGTGCTAATTAGGTCCTTTCATTTGATAACCAACAAGGCATCCAATGATGCCTGATGTGCCTGATCTTTAATAAAAAATTTTTTTATCATTCATTTATTGTCATCTGGAGGGCGCCACAATAAATTTAATTTTATTTTTAAACATTGGATGATCAAGACGCTTTTTACAATAATTTATGAGGAAACCGATGAATATACATACATACATACTGTCTTTATAAATTCTTACATACATACCGGTCAAAATCGTAACCCTCCTTTTTGCCGTAGTCGGGTTAAAATGAGCCTCATTACATTATGTATCCAAACCCAAAAGAAACATTATAAAGGGTGTAAGGGACGGTGTACCGAAAACTGAAAGGGCGTGCTCAGTCAACGAAACTGAACAACTTTCCCAAAGAAACATATGTTGGGAAATGAGAAAAAAAATTGACCCCTCCATACAAACTGTTCGACCAGAGTGGTCAATTTGTACGGAGAGGTCAAAATTTTTTTTTCATTTCCCAACATATGTTTCTAGTTTTCGGTACACCGTCCCTTAAACCCTGTATAATGAAATGGTGGTATTTTTGAAGACATTTTCCACTTGAAGCATCCGTCTTAAAAGCACCTGTGTGAAAACCAACTGTGCCATTTCATAATAAAACCAACTGTGCCATTTCATAATAAAACACCTAAGGCCAAATAGCTCCTATTGTTGGGGCGTAATTTATATTTTAATTTTAGCTGCTCTAACTGAAATACATCTTATTGAAATACCTCTTCTGCAATCATTTACGAGTGTATTACTGAACAACGAAGCATCGTGTTTCTTGAAAAATTGTTCAGTTGTATGATATATGTATGAGATATGAGCAGTTTTCTCTCTCACTGAGGCAAGTTGGATTTTTATTTGCATTTTGTACTTTCCCGACAAAAGCATTTTCTTATACAGCGTGTAACAAGGTACAATACTGAAGGGTGTGAATCTGTCCATGAAACTGAACAACTTTTTCCAAGGAAAGGAAAGGAAAGAAATGGAAAGTAAAATTAGTCATTGATCTTCCTTGGGAAAAGTTGTTCAGTTTCTTGGGCAGATTCACACCCTTTAGTATCATCACACCATTCCGTTACACGCTGTATATTTTTTGGCATATGGGACTGTTCATATTCATATTTGCATGTCACCGTCATTATGTTGTTATAATACAGAAATGGTTATAAGTACGTGTGACACCCTGTAAGGGTATAGCAATAGAAGTGCTAACGACAATTATAAAAGTTTAGCATTTTAAATTCTGTCAGAAATGAATTAAACAAGTGAAATAACAATTAAATTATATCAAAATAAATAATTGAAGTCAATTACATTCAAAAGTCAAAATTAAAAAGAAATTAAAACAATTAAAATTCATAAGTTAAATAAATAAAACAAGATTAGGCAATTTATTTAGCATTTAAAAATTTTTCAATTTTATAATAGCATTTTTCTATTAGGTATTTTTTTGGTATTTTTTACTTTCGAGCGGAG
The DNA here is from genome assembly GCA_947532105.1 of Athrips mouffetella. NCBI lineage: Eukaryota > Metazoa > Arthropoda > Insecta > Lepidoptera > Gelechiidae > Athrips > Athrips mouffetella. The sequence goes on from OX383963.1 coordinate 22,064,961, forward strand.
CGAGAAACGTACGTGTTGTATTCGTAAAAAAAAGTATTTCTAATTTTCTTAAAAATGTGTCTATTTCACTTATACATCATAAAAAACAAGTCTCCCAAAAATGTCCGTCCGTCAGTCGGTCGGTCGGTCTGTCCGTCACGATTTGGCCTAGCGGCTAAACGAATGGTCCGATTGACACGATGTTTGGAATTTAAGAGTTTTATACAAATCCATCGAAGGGTTTTGAGTGGTTTCCTGCTGGCTCTCATTTTGAGAGTAGCTGTCATACAACGAAAATGAAAAATTTTAATTTTTGCAAAAACGGCTCATAAATCTTGATGAAAGTTTGCATGACCAAGCATCTCTATTTAAGGTATTTGCGGCAGTATCAATTGGTCTCTAGAAATTCATATAAGGGGTGTTCCCTTACTACTAAAATTTAAGAATGTGATTTACTCAAAATCGGTTTCATTGAGCTTATTTTGGACCTTGACGGTCTCTACACCTTTCCCGTTTTTCACCCTTTGGGTACGGAGCCCTAAAAACAGACTTTAATCTTAAGTTTCCTAGGTACATTATTGTACTTAAATTTTGTAGCCATATCTCTGTATTCTTAGGTGTCGTAAAAGCAACTAGGGGAGTTTGAACTTGAGTATGGGCAGCAGCGTTCTCTGCATTACTTTATGATCTTCATATTTTTCTTTCGAAATTCTGGAGAGATATCCCTGCCGGCTTAGCACGCTGCCCGAGAGAAAATATATCTCGGAGAAATGTCACTTTAGTTGAGGAATTATGTCATCTAATCTATCACCTTCAAGCGCGAAGAAATATCAGTTGAGGATAATGTTTAGCAAATCCACAAATTACGTTTTTGATATTTTAGACAGAGATAGCTTTATACACTAATACATGTAGCCGTCCTTGTCTTTCAAAATGTGTCGCACTGCTCGGATGTCAAAAAAACGTGACCATGCTTAAAGTCTTTAATCTATGGGCCTAGATAAACTGACAACTGCAGCGTGCTAAGCCGGCTGGTACATATTATAAGTGTCGCATGGTCGGTTCGACACCTTTTCCCTTTGCTATTATGGTAACTCACTTCTGAGCGTGTAGCAACTAGGGTGCGAAGAGGATTATAATTAAGGTAGGTATACTACGTTTTTTGCTCGTCATGCCTTTAGATGTTGATTTTGAAAGGGTTTGTACGGTCAACCGCTTGTCGGTAGAAACTTTTTCAACTCTATTACCACGCCATAAGGTCCAAAAGTGTTTCTACTGATGTGCGGCCGGGTGTACCTACATAAAGCGCTTGTCAGGACATCCTCAACGTAATTATAACTAATTGGTGCTAAAGGATCTAAATCCTAAAAGCGTCATGTTTTTCACATTAATGATCAATTGAACAACTGCTGCAGTAAAAAAGTTACAAAGTTCCTTGATTTGCCATTATATTTTTTGTTTCTTTCAGGTATGTTAAAATTTGCAAAATTTGCGTCTAAGTTCTTTTTGGTTTTATTCAGAACGTTCAACCTTCTCCTTCGTCTTAAGTAGTACCTTTTGTGTCGTCATTCGGTATGTGTTGTCCATTGTGTGCAATAAATTATAAAATAAATATGGTTTTATATAAGTAAGTGTGCAACTAAACTTATATGTAGGTAGGTAATTATTGATAAATGTACCTAACGAAATATTATGTCAATGAAAAAAAAGTGTGGAAGTTAGTTTACTGTTACGACCTAGTTACGACAGAGAAAATTAATAGAATTAAATAAGTTGATCAAGTGAGGTAAAAGGATACCATCCTACATACATACATACATAACATCACGCCTCGTTCCCGTCGGGGTAGGCAGAGACCACAGTTCTCCACCTGCTACGATCTTGACATACTTCCCTTGCTTCCTGAACCTTCATCAATCCTTTCATACATGCTCGTCGGTTTAGGGTACTTTTAACCTGGCCTTTATTCAGAACGTCCTGAATTTGGTCCTGGTACGTTCGCCGAGGCCTTCCCCTTCCAACGTGGATCTCTTTCGTCAATCTTCCTGTATTCATCCTCTCTACACGACCAAACCATCTCAGCATCACTTTCTCAATTTTAGTCACTACGTCTTCTTTCACGCCACAACGTTCTCTTATCACACTATTTCTAATCCTGTCACTCAATTTCACACCAATCATACTCCTCAACGCTCTCATTTCTACTGCATTAATTCTACTTTCATGCTTTTTCTGCCATACCCAGCTTTCACTGCCATACATCAGTGTTGGTACTAAAACGCCTCTATGAACAGCCAGACGAGCCTTGTGAGACACCTTCTGACTCCTCATAAAAGCATGCAGAGCACCATTCACCATGTTTCCAGCATTCACTCTTCTTTCGATATCACTTTCACACTTTCCATCTCTCGTAAACTTAGAACCCAGATATACAAACTCCTTTACTTGTTCGACTTGTTCACCACCTATTAATATAGTACACTCTGTCATACACTCTTCTCTTTCAAGTACCATTACTTTCGTCTTGCTTACATTAACTTTCATTCCTTTCCTATCAAAAGCCACATTCATCATTGTTACCATCTCCTGTAACTCGTCAGCAGATGACGCAAGTATAACTTGGTCATCAGCGTAGAGAAGACATTTGATGAGTTACTCATTCATTCTCAGTCCACACATACTCTATTTCAGATCAGTCAAACAATTATGCATGAATAGGTTAAACAGCCAAGGTGACGCTACACATCCCTGCCTAACACCTTTTTCGATGCTAAACCATTCAGTGTACGCCCCGTTTATTCTGACGTAAGCACTGGAATCCTTATAGAGAGATTTCAGTGCTTGAATCAGATGACCGTTCACCCCATACATAGACAATGCCGACCACAATTCATTCCTCACCACTCGGTCATAGGCCTTTTCCAAATCCAAGAACGCGCAGTAGACTTTTTGGTTTTTGGCCAAAAACTTTTCAGCTATGCACCGCAAGGAAAAGACCTGATCTGTACATCCCATTCCCTTTCTAAATCCCGCTTGTACATCCCATATTTTTTCGTCAGTATCTTTCATCACTCTTTCAATCAAAACCTTTGCATACAGTTTGCCGACGACACTGAGATGACTTATCCCGCGATAATTTTTGCAGTCCTGTTGTGACCCTTTTCCCTTGTACAGCGGCACAATCACAGCCTTGCACCAGTCACCTGGTACTTGGCCGTTCGTCCAACACAGGTTGAAAAGGCGGTACAGCTGACTAGCCACAATGCCTCGCCCAGCCTTCAACATTTCGACCGACACTCTATCATACCCACCTGCTTTATCTGATTTCATACTTTTCATTGCTTTCATGATCTCATCCATACTTATCTCACTTGCATCACTCTCATATTCATTCTCATGCATTTCCACAGAAGACCTCGTTACGCTAGCCTCTGCTTCTCTCTCAAACAGTCTTTCAAAATATTCCTTCCATCTCTTCAGCACACATTCTTCACCTTTTATAATACTTCCATCCTGGCTTCTGATTTTACTCAGCTCCGATGTTCCAAACTTTCCTCGGGCTGTCCGTATGGATTTCCAGAAAAACTTCTGGTTAGACTGGATATCTTTAGAAAGCCTTCTGTCAAACTCATCTTTACACTCCTCTTTCTTTCACTCAACAACATCCTTTACAATACCTTTCACTCTTTTATATTCCTTTCGTGCTACACTAACATCATCACTTGTGGCCTTCTGCATTCTTTGATTAGCTTTTACAGCTAACCAATCTAACCATGCTTTTTTCTTCTCACAAACAGCTGCCTGTACACTTTTATCCATCCACACATTCTTCTTCTTTCCACCATTTCTCCTTTTCGACACCCCACAAACATTGACAGCTACTCCTACTAATCCATCTTTAAATTCATTCCACAAGCTTTCAATATCATTCACTTTATCTAGGTTCTCAAATCTTTCACTCAAATCTTTCAAGTATTCACTTCTGACATCCTCCTCTTGCAATCTCTCCACTTTAATTCGTTCCAAAACGCTCGTCTGCTCTTGTGCTTTATGCCGCCACCGATTAAATAGACCACCAATTCGGGTTACAACCAGGTGGTGGTCTGTGTCGATGCCGACTCCGCGATATGCGCGAGCGTCCAGAACCCTTTTCCTCAATCTTTCATCCACAACTACAAAATCGATCATACTTCTCGCATCACCCTCCTCTCTTGTATACATATGGATCCTTTTGTGGTCAAACATAGTGTTTGCCACAAAAAGATTCCATTCCAAACATATCTCAAGCAGACTTACACCATTTTCATTCACACGTTCATCACCAAACTTTCCAAGAACTCTTTCATAACCGTCACGCTTTCTTCCTACCCATCCATTAAAATCACCTAGCATGATAACTCGTTCATTCTGTTCACATTTCCCTAATGTATCTCTAATATTTTCCCAAAACTCATCTATCTCTTTTTGGGCTTTTGGAGACCTTCGCGAACCCACATCCGTAGGTGCATATGCACCCAGAACGAAGATTCGGGTCAGTCCGACTTTTAGCCTGACCCAGATGAGTCTTGGGCTCACACACTCGACTTCTTTCACGCACTCTACCATTCTTTCGGAAAGTATGACACCGACTCCCTGACAGCCTCTGCTGGTACTGGGAACACCAGACCAGTACGCTGTGTAAGGGCCATGTTCTGTTGTGTCACAACCTTTCCGTTTAGTCTCATTCACACACAGTACGTCTATACGCCTTTCATCCATCATCTGACATACTTCATCTATTTTGCCATTCATTCCACCTCTGACATTCATCGTAGCAAAGCGGCTCTCCGTAGTCCGCTTTTCGCCCCCGCGAGGAACGGTACGTGATGCGTTGCGAATCACATCGCCGCCATGTGAATTTATAATTTTAGTAGAATCCATTGCGTTCCCACGAGCAGTAAGGGATATTCAGGTGGTCCATCCAGGCAGAGCCCCACAATACCAGGACAAGGCTAGCCTATTTCTGGGTTCGCCCGGGCCCAGGGCGTTGTGACCAAGTACCATCCTCGCCAGGGATTTTGCTGTATTATAAGAAAATAAAGCTTATTCATCTTCAATCATAATAAACGTCGATATTTAAGGTTGGACAATACTTTAAATTTGTCTAGTTTTCAAATTGGTCGCATTAAAATTGTTATTCATGCATTTACGTGATTAATAAATTTTATGTTATCAATGGAAATTACTGATGTTTTTAGTATGTTTTCTTCAGCGCCCTCTTCAGTGTTTACTTATAACCATTAAGTCAACCAGTAGCACAATTTCTGTGTGCCTACGCTACCACTCCACGAACCAAGTTAGTTCTATGAAATTCCGTAGATGGCATGCCGTAGTTTATCGTGTCTGAAGCATTTTGGTGAATAAATTATTGTTTTTAGTTGAACTATTATAGTTAATGGGTTGAATTACTTGAAGGCTTGCGACTTCACTCGCATGGACTTAAAATGTTTAGTTAATCCAGATTTAAGCTAAGCTTAAAACTATTTGAGAGAAGCGATTGCGGTGAAACGAAGCTAAGTAGGTTTATTTTGAAAGCAAATAGGCTTTTTAGGTACTAATTGAAAACTTCGTTAAAATAAACCAACAGTTTTTGTTTTCTGTTAAGTAATTATTGGGCACAGCTAGTTAGGTGTTAACAAATTGCCAAAAACTCAATACCTAGGTATAATGCGTACAAAATCATCATCATCATCATATCCGTCAAGAAACTTGTTCTGAACGCGCTTTACCTACATCTCGTAGGAATGCGTAGAAACCCTATTTTTTCCTAAACTTGAGTTTAATTTAATTCAGGCTTAAAGTCTTCTTTCTACCTTTCACCAAAATCAAAAGGTCGGTCTAACCTATTTCCTAACTATCAAATTCACTATGCCTCTGATTCAATACCAAGTGAGAGAATCTTCACTACATCACTACATATTATAAAAGAAAGTCCCCCAAAACATTTTTCTATCGTCATCCATCATGTCTGTCTGTGATCGCTAAACTCAGGAACTACTACATTGATTTTGATCCGGTTTTCACTAATAGATAGATTAGTTTAATAGGAAGGTTTGAAGCTAAAATTTATAAATATTAAGTGCAAATTAACTGAACTGTGATGATGTTTGTTGATCGAGTCGGAAAAAAACGTGCCTCTTGAGAGCTTTCTATGCGTGCGCTGCGTAAATGGTTTCATTTATATGAAAGTTATGTATGAAAGAATTGTTGCTCTCTAAGAGTTCTAAAGAAAAGTCCGTGATAGTATTTGTCTATCTTTTAAGAATAACCCACAGTAACCAACTTTTTATAGCAAAAAAGTAGATTTTCAAATTAGGTATTTTTGAACGTATTTTTACCCTAAAGGTACGGATCCTTATCTGATTTAAAATAATAATAAGCAATGAACATAGATCAAAATGGTCTTTACACTATGTTATTTAAATGAATATCTTAGAAGGTATCACAATATTAAAATCACTCTAATTAAAGTCCTACGAGTAGAATGAGCTTCACACTCAATACGCATTGCCGACATTGCCGTTGATAGGCGACACGAACGGGGCACACGGAGGGCACACGTCGTTGCGACTGGTCGTCAGAAGCCTAATTTTTTAAATTTTAGATATATTCAACCATTCTCGACTTTTAAAGATAGTTCAAAATGAGTGTCATTTGAATCCAGAGCAATCGTATACGATTCGATAATAACATAGAGAAAATAATTTCCTTAGATGCTCCTGTCTTTCACACGGGCAATTGTATGTGGCCCTGTAAAGTTTGACATCAAAACTCATTATGTTCATTTTTGCACCTAATCCTGAAGAAGTTATAAATGTTGTGTACAACGAAATATTTTAGAATGTTTTAAAAATTGTGTAGCAAGTTGAACTACGTCATATATCGCAATAAAAGGCACCACTCTACCCATAGATTAGTACCCGTGCGAAGCCGGGGCGGGCCGCTAGTAGGATATAATAATGACGTTGATGCTTTGTGTGTGGTAAGTTAGGTACTTAAATTAAAATAAAGTTTACAATACAAACCCATTAGGGCTCCCGCACACGACCGAGTTTTTGTAGGTCCGATTATCGGGCACATTTTTCCTCCGATTTTACGACCGATTTTGTGACCGACCCAACGCACACGAGCGATAATCGGTGACCGATTTTCTTGTATGACGAATGACGATAGGGAGGTGATCGATCAAAATAATATCGACACACGATGTCGATGATTTTATTTTTTGTTAGTGAGATAAGATTCCATGAACATATTTTTTTATAAGTCTCGGTATTATCAAAAATGCTTCTAATGGTCATTATTTGTTAATATACAGGGTGTTAGGCTAGGATACCTATACAGGATGTAAGAGTAAGTATAAAAGGTGTTAGGTTAGAACGACTAAGTACTATACATACAGGGTGCTAGGATAAGTATACTGGGTGTTAGGTTAGGATTATTATACAGGATGTTAGGGTAAGTATACAGGGTGTTAGGTTAGGATAAATACACACGGTTTCAGGGTAAGTATACAGGGTGTTAGATTAGGATCACTATATGTATAGGGTCTTATGGTAAGTATACATGGTGTTAGGATAGGATAACTATACAGGTTAGGTTAGGATCACTATATGTACAGGGTTTTAAAGTAAGTATACAGGGTGTTAGGTTAGGATTACTATACAGGGTGTTAGGGTAAGTATACAGGGTGTTAGATTAGGATCACTATATGTACAGAGTCATCTATACCCGTGGGTGTCGTAAGAGGTGACTAAGGGCTTATGAACCGGAGGATGGGCAGCAACAACTTTCTGTGAATCGTACGATCTTACATACTGTTGTATATAATATCATTGGCGGTCACCAACAACAGCGGTCGCCAGCCGCAACGCCCACATGCGTGGTGACTATGGTAAACCCCCCTCAAAGTACCACGCGATTTTACTGGAGATCTGGTGGGAGCTCCCTGTCGTGCAGTGGACGCGTTTATGGGATGTTATGATGATATTACGATATGTACATCGTGTGGCCTGGAGCAGCGGCAAATAAAATTAATGGACCGTCCATAGGGTATCACTGATCGATTGACAGTACTTGCAGGTATCCTAAACCAATAAATTCTGCACAATAAATACAATAAACTTTTAATTCACTACCCGACTACGGCAAAGAGGAGGGTTATGATTTTGAACGGTATGTATGTATACTGGTCCTTCATAACTTCTAAACTAGTTATCGTAATTTGACAAATGAGGTACCGTTAGGAGCGTCTTGATCAACCGCTGGGTATAGTAGGTAGGACTAGGCCCGCCCCGGCTTCGCACGGCTAGATATAGTGTTTTTTTGTGTCACGGGTTACTAAATAAAAAAACCGACCAAGTGCGAGTCGGACTCGCGCACTGAGGGTTCCGTACCACCACATAAACATAATTGTATAAGTTAATGTGCTAGATTTTTTGAGTCCGACACGCGCTTGACCAAATTTAATTATTTGTTGTTATTTTATAGCTTATGCACTATAAACATACCAATTTTCAAGTTTGTAAGTGTTCCCGTTTTTAAATAGAACTAAAACAAAAATCGCCTCAGCGACCATCCAACTTGACCCCTCTCTTATATTAATGTTCTTGAAACGGGAGCTCACCACAATTGGTTACGATTAGTTGTGAGAAAAGTTGTAATATTTAATGATTTTAGACTTTTCCCATTATTTGTACTGTGAGACCTAGCTTCTTGCCAAATTTCATAATTTTAGGTCTACGGGAAGTACCCTGTAGGTTTTACATTTTTGAATAAATGTATGGAGATGAAGACATAAAATGCCATATCTTTTGATTGCTTCGTTGTAAAAAATTAAAATTTTCAGATCTTGTGTGGTTCATGGATCCTAATACCACCCCCTTGCCTATTTCTGCCGTGAAGCAGCAATTCGAAGGGTAAGGGAGCCAGTAAAACTACCGGCACATGAGACCACCATCTTAGTTCTCAAAGTAAGCAACGCGCTTTGCTATCTTATTAGTTTCCAAATATCCTATACTATTAAACGTGCAATATTTGTACAGTACCTGGTCGACCGAGCTTCGCTCTATAATAGCTGCCTGAACATTAAAATATCATCGGGTGAGCAAGCTATTCTACTCGCCAGCAGGTGGCGCTGTAGGTTTCTGTCTTATAGGCGGCCCCCGAACGCTCTCTTATAGTAAATTTAATTGAAATCGTTAGAGCCGTTTTCGAGAAACAGATTGCAAACATATAGGTATATTTGTATACAAATATTGCTCGTTAAATAGTATTTTCCCAAGGAACATAGTTCGAAATACGAAAAACCAAATTTGACCTTCCATACAAAATGCGCTATCAGCTGATGCAGTTTCTATGGGAGGTCAAAAATTGATTTTCGTGGGAAAAGTTGTTCCGTTACTGATATTGATCCCTGATCTATGTCACGCATTCAAATTACCCGGTATATATATATTTGTAAACGGTTTCTCGAAAACGTCTCTAACGATTTCGATGAAATTTACAATTTCTCCGCGATTTAGACGGAAATCTACAGTGCTATCTGTTGGCGAGTAGAATAGCTTGCTTATCCAATGATATTTTAATGTTGTGGCGGCTATTATAGAGCGAAGCTCGGTCGACCAACTACTGCCACTAATATGGGTGCTATGGGCGGTAGTGAGCACTTATCAGGTGGCCCACCTGCACGTTTGCTCACTTGTAACATAAAAAAAATGGTTAAGGTTCATAAGTAATAGACAAAGCTAGATTTCTCATCATCGCATACACTCTTTGATGCTCTACCTATGGGATAAAGGCGTGATGATGCGTTTGATTAATATTAAAATAACTTTAAACATCATTAAACCAATTCCTCATAATATCTAAGAGAGCCTAAACTTTAATTATTTGCCCCTGTTATGTACAGGACTAACGTGCCACACGTTGTAGGTACGATTATATACCTAATCCGTTTCAAGCTATGGTTTCAAGAGTCAATGCCAACACTTACCAACACATATTGCAGCCATAGAACCAGACAAACCACCAAGAACCAGACGAACTAGAGTATATTTGACGAAAAAAATAACATTATGTTACAAACTTGTTTTTTTTCTGACAGCTTTAGCTGATTACTATTGATCATGGTGCACAATAGCCTTGATATAGGTAGCTGCAAAATGTGTTGCTAAACTTTGGCATTGACTCGTGAAACAGATTATATTATATTCACTAGTACCTACTCTAGCGCACCTAATGTACTTACGCAGAGCAACAGAGGGGTACTTGCGGTGAAGCGGGGGGAGGGGGGCGGGCATCGTAAATACGGATACGGAGCAACTTGTTTTAAAGGTTGATAACTAAACACTGGCTCTACACGTTGGCCGCGTGACCGCGCCGGCGCAGCCAACGTCTACTAGGCCCGTTTGCGTGAGTTTGCCGTTTGCGACCAACGCTCGCCGGCGTGCCGCCGTCGGTTATCGGTTTTGCCACAAGCCGCAAACGGCGTTCACACGTTGGCCGTGTCCTCATTTCCAATAAGTGGAGTAGATGGACGTTTTAATTTTTTTTAATAAGTAAAAATAATTTCGTCTTATTTTTCAAATATGGTGCAGCTGGTAATAAAAATTAAAAGCACTGTAAAAGTACATTGCAGCGGCAGTAATAGTCTCCGCGTCTACGTCCATCTTGCTTGACAGACCTACACGCTACACCTACACACAGCAACGTGTGAACGCTGTCATCAAGCTTGCCTGCCGGCGCGGCGGGTTGGCCCAAAGTCTACTGGGGGCTAAAGGCTCATCCACATATTCGGCCATGACCGCCAAATATAAGCCAACACGCATGTGTAGGTATAAGGCATATGTACAGCGAACAAAATAACTCTTACTGTGGCGCAGAAGTCAAGAAAAGAGTCGCGGGAGTGAGCGCGGTAGTGGGAGAGGATGCGAGTGAATCGTTCATTGGCTCTCCGCCTGTCACCCATGCGCAGAAAATAAGAACCACAGAGCTCTGAAGTCCATCTACTTCTAGAGACGAATTCTTTATGTCATTCAATACAAATCAGTGTCACCATTTACTGAAACTAACACGTTTTCCTTTGAGTGCGATAAACATAGTACCATTATATCGCGAGAGAGTAATATGCAAAAAACCAGTGACAGCGTCTCTATGGCAACGAATGTGTTTATGATGTGCATTCAAAATAAGCACCTAGGAACATAAATTGGAAAGTATACCTATTCAATAAGGAACCAATGTTTTTTACTATACTCGCTTCTATGGGGGGGTGCGCGCGCAGGCGGAGTGGCCCTATCGTAGTTCTGTGGTCAGAACCAAACTTAAGGAGAGATCACACCTGGCTGAATTCAAAGACTAATTCGGCACAGTATATCACGCCCCGTGTGGTGCCGGCAAAAAATAGTACCAACCTATCTCTACCCATGGGTGTCGTAAGAGGCGACTACAGGGCTAATGAACCAGAGGATGTGTATCGTATCATCTCTCTTATATTCTGCGGTCACCAACAACCGCGGTCCATGGTGCCAGCCGTAACGCTAACAAGCGTGGTGACTATGATACTTCTCCTGCACATTGCTTTAGCAAAAACTGGAATTTTGGAGATAAGATAAAGATATTTATTTGCTATAGAAATTTAGGGAGGGAGTTTCCTGTCCTGTAGTGGACGTTTCATGGGATGTCATGATAATATTACGATATACATCGTAATATAGTAAAGGAGCTTTTATTTTTAAGAAGATTTCTGCAACTGGCAGTAAGACGCATATTTATAGAAAAGTGCCTACGTACAGTTGACCGCACTTCAGTGGTAACACTTTGTCCATTGCGGGTCTCTGGTTTCGGGCGTCCTGTTTATGTTTTGACTGACGTGCTGTTGACCGTACCTACCTAGCATAGCTATCCAAACCTGAAACGAAACTGGAAAAAAAAAACAATGAAAACCGGTTGTTTCGGTTGTTCCAGTCCAAAAACCGACCCTACCCGTAAATAATCCGTTCTTGAATTTTTTTTTCGTAGGTCCCTCGGGGGGTACTGGGAGTGTAAATTTAAAAAGGAGACTGAATTAGGCTCCCGTGTATATTCGAAAAATGGTTTATTTTTTCAAAAAAATGGTTTTTCTTGAATAACTCGGCCATTTTTGATTTCACAGTAAAACCGTACGGACAAAAAATGTAGGAAATTTGAATTTCTACAAGTTTAGTCCTCACAATTTTTCTTCAAGGATCGATATTTTAGAAATTAAACCTGAAAAACGCAACAAATTCAAAATATTACCATTATCTCCTATGTTCCACGTTTTACGGCATGAATAAAAAGAAACAAAGTTGTAGAAAATCAAATTCTGAACAATTTTGGTCCCTACCTTTTTTCTCCCAAAATCGATATTTTGGAAATTAAACCTGAAAAACGCGACAAATTGAAAATATTATCATTATCTCCTATGTTCCACGTTTTTCGGCATGAATGAAAACAAACAAAGTTGTAGAGAATCAAATTTTGAACAATTTTGGTTTCTACCTTTTTCCCCCCAAAATCGATATTTTGGAAATTAAACCTGAAAAACACGACACAAATTCTAAATATTATCATTATCTCCTATCTTCCACGTTTTACGGCAAGAATGAAGAGAAATAAAGTTGTAGAGAATCAAATTCTGAACAATTTTGGCTCCTACCTTTTTTCCCCCAAAATTGATATTTTGGAAATGGAACCTGGAAAACGCGACCAATTCAAAATATTATCATTACCTCCTATGTTCCACGTTTTACGGCATGAATGAGGAGAAACAAAGTTGTAGAGAATCAAATTTTGAACAATTTTGGTTCTTACCTTTTTTCCCCCAAAATCGATATTTTGGAAATTAAACCTGAAGAACGCGACAAAAATTCTAAATATTATCATTATCTCCTATGTTCCACGTTTTACGGCATTAATGAAGATAAACAAAGTTGTAGATAATAAAATTCTGAACAATTTTGGTTCCCACCTTTTTGCCCCTTTTTGTGTAAATAAAAGTGATTATTACAGCGCCCCCTGGTGAGTTGACACCACAACTCTAGTCTAAGAACCATCACTGATAAATCATAAATCTTTCACTTAAAACCGCATCTAAATCGGTCAAACAGTTTTGGAGATAAATGGGAACATCTGCTTAAATAAAAATTATCATTACAGCGCCCCTGGTGAGTTGACGTCACAGCTCTTATCTACAAACCATCATTGATAAATTATAAATCCACTACTGAAAACCGTATCTAAATCGGCTAAGCCGTTTTTAAGATAAAAGGGAACATAACTTTGCACACACAAACGAACAAACACACAACCTCTCACCCTAAACGCATACACCTTCTCCGTTCCGTCACAGTAAATATATATGGAAACTCGGGCCTTTTTTTGAAAAAAGAACTATTCTGCGTCAGAGCGTCAGGGTTGTAACCCAGAAATTTGAAATAAGAATAGTATGATGAACTCAAATATTGGGGTGCTTCTATCAACTTAGTTCCTTTCAGCATGTTTTCGGACCGTAAAACCAAACAATTTTTTCCGAAACCCTTAGTCGCCTTTTACGACTCAAGGAAATATTAAGACACTTAGTCGCCTTTTAGCACCTAAGGGCAGATCGAAACACTTAGTCATCTTTTACGACACAAGGAAAGGTTAAGAAGTCACTTAGTCGCCTTTTACGACACACGGGAAGGTTAAGTCACTTAGTCGCCTTTTATGACACAAGGGCAGATAAAGACACTTAGTCGCCTTTTATGACACAAGGGCAGATGAGGACACTTAGTCGCCTTTTATCACGCAAGGGCAGGTTAAGATACTTAGTCGCCTTTTATCGCACAAGGACAGGGACATACTTATAGGGACTCTATATAGGGTGATCTTTAATTAGTTCTTGATAGAAAAAAGTATGAATTTACTCTACTCATGATACTGAACAACTTTCCCCAAGGAACATAGGTCGAAATACGAAAATCAAGTTTTGACCTCCCATATAAAACTGCATCAGCTGATAGCGCATTTTGTATGGGAGGTCAAATTTGTTTTTTCGTATTTCAACCTATGTTCGTTGGGAAAAGTTGTTCAGTATCATGAGTAAAAGCATATCTTTTGCTATCAAGAACTAAATAAAAGTCAGCCTCTATGTACCTATTTGTTTGTATTATGGTTTTAGCACCCACGACTTACTTCAGCGCGAAAACTGCTTATTTTCCTGTAGCGGTGTGCGCATGTGTAAGTGTGCCTGTTTTGGACGTTTGTTAGGAGTTTCCATACTGCTTTAGCTTATATATTTACTGTGGTTCCGTCGTGGGTAAAAATGGTAGAGTTATTCGAGAAAACCCATTTAAAAACAAAACATTTTTCGAATAAACACAGGAGCCTGATTCAGTCTACTTTTTGAATTTACACTCCCAGTGACCCCGAGGGCCTACGAAAAAAAAACCAAGAACTGATTATTCACGGGTCATAAATGTCATAATGATTGAACCATTTGTTATTATCTCCAAGCATACAAACATAAAAAATCCGGCAGTGCGAGCGTTTCATATTTTTTTACTAAAGTTTCTAGAACCTAGCCTAGGCACCTACCTAAGTACCTTTGTACCACAAAAGATGTAAAAACAGTATAATTACAACTACCTACAAGGTACGCACAGTAGCAAGTAAGTGTTAACAAAGCCAGTAGGTACCTATAACTAGAACCAGCGCTAAACTACAAACCCCCGAAACCAAAGACCCGCTCAAGGTCAAAGTGTTACTACCTAACGTGCGGCTGACTGTACCTACCCACTACGGCCGCGGTTGTTGGTCAAACATACACAATCACTCTGATGATGACTAGGTAGGTTTAGGTTACCAAGAAGGTATATTATTATACAACTTGTAATTACCAATACGCAAAACCTCTCGGGTGGTAGTTTTACTCGTTCTACTCATGAAACTGAACAACTTTATTGGAAATTAGAATTAAAAAATTGAGAATTGGAATTTTGTATTTTATTTTTGTTGAACAAAAGTACCACTCGAGAGCTTTTGCATACATTGTACGTGGGACACTCAGAAATATTTGCGACACTAAAAAAAATTGTTCTACAGGTACATATATTTTTATTAAATCTTTTCAAAGTACTCTCCACCAGCCTCTATACAAAGATTCATGCGTCTGAACCAGTTTTCAAAACACTTTTTCCAGTCCGCCGTAGACACCTCGTTTACAGCCTGCTCGAACGCAGCCAGCGCATCTTCCGGCGACGAAAATTGTATCCCCTTGAGCTGATTTTTTATTTTTGGAAATAAAAAGAAGTCACACGGTGCTAGATCAGGGCTGTAAGGAGGGTGACCCAGGAGTTTGACTGGTGTGCTGTCCAGGAAGTCCCTCGTTTTGAGCGCGGTGTGTGCAGGCGCATTGTCGTGGTGGAGCAGTAGTCCGCGGAGCCCTGTGTTTGGTCGCTTGTTGCTCACAACAGAAAAAACTTCTGGTAAACATTTGGTAGTATACCATTCGGCGTTGATGCTTCTTTGATCTCGTAAGGGAATTGAGGCCAAGTGGCCAGTCAAATTAAAAAAGCTGGCGATCAAAATCTTCCCCCCGCTTCGAGATCGCTTCACTTTGGTAGGCGTTGGTTCATTTTGAAACACCCAAACTGTCGACTGGCGCTTGGTTTCTGGATCGTATTGATAAATCCAGGACTCATCACCTGTTACGATGTCGTAAACACGCCGAGACGAGCCTGCTTCAAATTTGTTCAGCATATCACGGCACCATTCCACCCGGGCCTGCTTCTGAGCGTCGGTGAGGTAGTGCGGCACCCAGCGCGATACTATCTTCCTCACGCGAAGATGCCCGTGTAGAATCTCGTGAACGCTTCCCGATCCAATCTTTAATATGTGCTGAATCTCCTGATATGTAATTCGCCTATTATCTTGGATTAAATTTTTCACTGCTAGCACGTTTTCTTCCGTAATAGCCGTCAAAGGGCGACCGCTTCTTTCTTCATCCCCCAAGGTTGGTCGACCGCGCCTAAATTCGTTATACCAACGATACACGGTTGCCTTGGAGGGGCCTTCATCCATAAATGCCATTTGAAGTCTATCGAACGATTCATCCGGTTTCAGGCGACACTTGAAATCGTAAAAAATCATAGCTCTAAAATGTTCCCGGCGCAGATCCATTTTTCAGTAAGACACGATACTTTGAATTGGCTCGCAAAAAATGTGGAGGGAAATTTTGAAAATGGAACACACATATTTTTACTTACAAGTAATCATATTTTCGAAAAAGATTCTGACCGGCCAGTCTCCCATATATAAAAACTATTTTTCGCAATACTTTCTGAGTGGCCTGGTATATCGCACGGAACTGTTTAATCAACAGGGTGTAAAAAAAGTTCGACTATACTTCTAAGGAGTGATTCTACATCGTATAAAATATAAAAAAATATTTTGCTCTATAAAAAGTTGTTTTAGCTCAAGAAGAAGTGAAGCACAAGGGTCAAACGACGCAGACAAGGATGTTTACTGTTATTTAATATCCACTCACTAGCACATTTCAATAAATTACTGGAATGTAATTCGGAGGAAAAACTAATTTAATGATCAAACAAATTAGAAATTAAATATTAATTAAAGTATTTTTATTTTACAATCTGTTAGTAATGTACACACGGCCGCACTTCGGTAGAAACACTTTTGGACCTTATGGCGTGGTAATACAGTTGAAAAAGTTTCTACCCCTTAGAAGGATCATCCTACTTTTTAGGGTTCCGTACCTCAAAAGAAAAAAACGGAACCCTCATAGGATCACTTTGTTGTCTGTCTGTCTGTCTGTCTGTCTGTCTGTCTGTCTGTCTGTCTGTCAAGACCCTTTATCTCACGAACGGTTAAAGGTATCAGGTTGAAATTAATACCATATATTAGGATCCATGAACCACACAAGATCTGAAAATTTCAATTTTTTACAACCACGCAATCAAAAGATATGGCATTTTATGTCCTCATCTCCATACATTTATTCAAAAATGCAAAACCTACAGGGTACTTCCCGTTGACCTAAAATTATGAAATTTGGCAAGAAGCTAGGTCTCATAGTACAAATAATGGGAAAAGTCTGAAATCATTAAATATTACAACTTTTCTCAAAACTAATGGTAACCAATTGTGGTGAGCTCCCGTTTCAAGAACATTCATATAAGAGAGGGGTCAAGTTGGATGGTTTTGAGGCGATTTTTGTTTTAGTTCTATTTAAAAACGTGTTTATAGTGCATAGGCTATAAAATAACAACAAATAATAAAATTTTATCAAGCGCGTGTCGGACTCAAAAAATCTAGCACATTAACTTACTGAAATTTCAACTAATACAATTATGTTTATGTGGTCGTACGGAACCCTCAGTGCGCGAGTCCGACTCGCACTTGGCCGGTTTTTTTTTTTTTACATCCTGTATTCACATTCGTCCACGGCTGGCAAAGTTGATCGTAGTGGCACGACAATTTCTGTAGGTAGGACAAGGATTTCCAATTTCTATGAGGTAGATACTTACCAAGAGGTACTTATGTAAACCTACCTAGAAAACTAAACGTGAAGCAAATCTAGAATAAAATAGGTATATAATTTTACTTATTTATCGTTGTTCATTCGTCCGGCGGAAAACAGAAAAACGTTCGGTTTTTATTTTTGTCTGAGACTTGTCTTCATACGTTGTTTATTACCTACACGTAACACAGGAATCAAAATCTCGATGTCAATATCCATCGTGCGTGATTCAACACGCACCTCTCCCTAGCGAGTGTACGGAGCTGACTGACGAGACCGCGACGGCCGGCGACGGTGAGTCGTGTGCGTTGAAGTATAGATTTACGTATGTTCTATTTCTCACCGACTAAGGGCTCCCGCACACGACCGAGAATCGGTGGCCGATTTTTTGTCGGCATCCCGCTCTTAGGGCTCCCGCACACGACCGAGAATCGGTGGGCGATTATCGGCCAGGACAAGGACGGAAGATCCAGGTGATAACACGTCAGAGCGGGATGCCGACAAAAATCGGCCACCGATTCTCGGTCGTGTGCGGGCAGCCTTACGTGTTATCACCTGGATCTTCCGTCCTTGTCCTGGGCGATAATCGGCCACCGATTCTCGGTCGTGTGCGGGAGCCCAAACGGATCGGCCGTGACGGCCGATTTTATTTCTCACCGAGTTTTTGTCGGTCGTGTGCGTTGAAGTATGGCAATCAGTACGTTCCATTTTTGACCTACAAAAAATCGGTCACCGATTCTCGGTCGTGTGCGGGAGCCCTTAATGTTCTGTTTCTGTACCATCCTCAAAATGAAATTAAAGAAAAGGAACTCCTGTTGTCTTTTTGTACTTGTGTAAGCCAGAGAAAGGCCATTAGGCGAGGGAACTTAACTAACCTACTTTTCTGAACTAAAAACAATTTGTTCACAGAATAAAGACCAACATTTTCAGAGAAATTCAAGCAAACAACACTTTATCATAGCCCTAATTCTACTTTTACGGGCGGAGCAACCACGAAAATTTAATTTGAGCAATTTATTTTAATGTATTCGCTATTTTATACACAGCATGGGCCATCGCGGAGCTTGAATGAAATTTTGTTACAAACGCCTTATGAAAATGATTTGCAATTTGCTCGTGGGTTATTGCTGTGTGGGAATTTTCAGACGCATGTGATAAATCGTTTTGGGGCGTTCTGCATTTACATGGATCTTTACCCTTTAATTTCGTTTTGTCACATCGTATTCTCTGGTCTTTGTTTTGTTTCGGGAAGGTGGATTAACGTTCTCCCCTTTTAGCTTTTAGTTACATAAAAGTAAAATGTATTTTTGTGGCTGAACTGCTGGTGTGCAATTATACAGGGTGTTAGAGTAAACAGTAGTGGGCTACTTCAAGAAAGCAACTGGGGTGATCTATTCAACTACTTTCACTACGGGACCTAGGTATGTCTAAAACTCCTGTCTACTCCTGGCTGTACTTGCCTGCTTGATGTACCTATTTTAGTAAGTATATATAGCTAGCACCAGGTGCATGATTTTGTTAGTATTGCGCCTTCTTCGCCAACAAACTGTCACAGTTTAGCGATCATTTAGTTTGTAAGAAATACCTTTCGTAATTAATAAATAAATAAAAAAAAAAACTTAAAACAATTTTTATTGATCGACTCGATAAGCTGATCATTTTGTACAGGAAGTGAAAAAAAAGGAAGTGATTTAGTCTTAGTACACCATACTGAGTTCCTTCTTGATTTAACTCACTCCTTTAACAACTCCTAGATATACTTTGAACCCCGCAGCAGAACATGGTTAACATTTTTCAACAATAGGCAATTTTCTATGACGTTTGTGTAGGTGGTAAGCTCATCACTGTTGGTTATAAGAAAATATATACTATTACAGACATTTGACAGTAGGTACTCCTTACCGACACTGATGAGGCAATCACGCAATACGTCGAATCAGACAACAACAACAGTAGGCTACACTCCACAACCGCGAGCTCGAACACCCGTCCCCGCCGGCGGGGTCGTGTTCGCCTCCATTTCAGTTCAGTCCCACACTTTTTGAACTATCCGCATATTTCAGTCTGTTTCTCCCCAATCCCCGGCAACAACCTAAGCCGAGGTCTGAGCCCACGCCCTTAGGCTTGGTGCCTAGTATAAGAAGCTAACAGCAAGGTCATCATAAAAAAAAACCGGCCAATTGAGAGTCGTACTCGCGCTCCGACGGCTCCGTACCACTAAGGTAAAAATACCGTCTTAGTTATGGACGCGTAGTCACGCAAGACAAAAAATCGATCTAACTAGGTCTCATGTCTGGGAAAATTAGTTTTCCCCGTGTTTTTGAGCATTTTGTAAATTCCGCGTTTTAGACAGAAAACTTACAGCGCCATCTGTTGGCGAGTAGCATAGGTTGCTCACCCGTTGATATTTTCAGGTTGAGGTGGCTATTATAGAGCGAAGCTCGGTTGCCCATGTACTGAACTATAAACGTACCATTTTCACGGTTGTAAGTGTTCCCGTTTTTACGATAGAGCTAAAACAAAAATAGTAGTTTTTAGTAGGGCAGCCCCCTTTCATTTAAAATGTCAACTGTCTACATATTACTCTTTCACCCTTTGGGTACGGAACCCTAAAACTTACCTTTAGTATATTATGAGTTTTTCCTATTTCCTGACGATGATCAGCAGTGCCATCCAGGAAAACACCCTATTCCTCGTGAACGATATCACGGATAACAGTATTATTTATAAAGTAAATTGAAATATTGCCTTTACTTAAAACGATTTTCCTATGTAATTCATTAATTTTAAAAAGTGTACTCAAAACGGGTTATTGTTAACCGTACACCTGCGGGACCACCTGGGTCAAAGAGTATTATATAACCTGAGCTAAGAAATAAAAACAAAATCCATCTTCTTTGATAAAATATGAATGAGGGTTTATTTTAGGGGTGGCTAAATCAAGCTGATTGATTGTTTTTTATCGCAGAAAGTTCGGACAGTGTATCCATGAACAGATTAATAATGCTTGTGCCACCCCTGACCCTTCCTCTCATTTGTACTGGCGAGCCTTGTCTTTAAAACACAGGACAGCATTTGGAGTTACGTAATAAATTCAAGATAACATTTTTTTTTTATCAGCAACAGGACTGTATACTTATATGTAAGTTGAAAAGTAGAATTAGATACGGGTTTCATAGCTTTTCCGGATAACCCCAATTAATAAAGATGAACATCGAGACTTAGTTTCCAAATTCCAAAATAAAAACCACATTGGAACGACAGAAAAGGATAATAGCGAGTTCTTAGTATTATCAGATAATTTGATGATGAAGGTTATCATATATCATATAGCGGTCCGCCCCGGCTTCGCACGGGTAGATATAGGTTTTTATTGCGTCGGGGGTAACTAAAAAGGAGTACATTATACAAACAATTTGGATATTATTTATAATTACATGTGCAGGCCGCGTCCCCATTAGGCTCACAGTGAGCGGCAACTGTTTGCCTCTAGTTCGCCTTCCTTTATATTTTAAATGGAGTGTCCACTCAGCGCGTATTGTACGCAGTTTGCGGCGTTTACTAACCTTACCCTTCCTCCCAAGAAAAACATTGAATTAACGACCGATATGCCGCTCAGAGTCAGTCAGCGGAGAGTCAGCCGCTTACAGCCTAATGGGGACGCGGCCTTAGGTTTTTAAGTAATAGAACAAGCTAGATTTCTCATCAAAACTTACACTCTTTCATGCTCTGCCTATCCCGTTAGGGATATTGACGACCATTTGTCACTTAAAGCGCCGTTTCTTAAATTTCAATTTCAATTATTACACTCATCTTGACTCACCGTAACTTTTGAATGGTGCGTCCGATTTGAATAATTCAAAAAATAATTTATAGGTACCGATATAGCCTTGAATATGAAGTCATTTATTTGGATAAGGATTAATACTAAGGTACGAATAATGTTGCCTGTATAGTTTGTACCGACATTTTAACATGAAAAGTAGTTATTGTGACATAACTGTAATAGTTAGACATATGACATCGCGGATTTTTTTGTTGATATAAATGTCTTCTATACAACTGTAGTACATCACTTTGCTCTATTGTCAATAGTTTCCGCAGCGTATGCGATATAAGGATGCTATTTGGTATTTTTTTCACACCTTGGGTTACATTATCGAGGTTTTCGTACGGAACCCTAACATTTTTGAAAATATTTTATAGCCTATGTTCATTAGGGATAATGTAGGATTCTAATGGTGAAAGAATTTTTCAAATCGGTTCAGTAGTTTCGGAGCCTATTCGATGCAAACAAACAAACAAACAATCAAATCTTTCCTCTTTATAATATTAGTGTAGATGTAGATATGGTAAGTGCCAGGAGAAATGTTTAAAGGAAATAAAAACTAAAACTATCACTGATAAAGTGACATGTCATGTTTTTCATCAGCCGATGGACTCTCACCTAAATAAGGGCCTCTTCCACCATTTTAGGCTATTCTTCGCATTTTAGGGTTCCGTACCTCAAATAAAAAAAACCGGCCAAGTGCGAGTCGGACTCGCGCACTGAGGGTTCCGTACCACCACATAAACATAATTGTATTAGTTGAAATTTCAGTAAGTTAATGTGCTAGATTTTTTTAGTCCGACACGCGCTTGATCAAATTTTATTATTTGTTGTTATTTTATAGCTTATGCACTATAAACATACCAATTTTCAAGTTTGTAAGTGTTCCCGTTTTTAAATAAAACTAAAACAAAAATCGCCTCAGCGACCATCCAACTTGACCCCTCTCTTATATGAATGTTCTTGAAACGGGAGCTCACCACAATTGGTTACCATTAGTTGTGAGAAAAGTTGTAATATTTAATGATTTCAGACTTTTCCCATTATTTGTACTGTGAAACCTAGCTTCTTGCCAAATTTCATAATTTTAGGTCAACGGGAAGTACCCTGTAGGTTTTGCATTTTTGAATAAATGTATGGAGATGAGGACATAAAATGCCATATCTTTTGATTGCGTCGTTGTAAAAAATTGAAATTTTCAGATCTTGTGTGGTTCATAGATCCTAATATATGGTATTAATTTCAACCTGATACCTTTACCCGTTCGTGAGATAAAGGGTCTTGACAGACAGACAGACAGACAGACGGACAACAAAGTGATCCTATAAGGGTTCCGTTTTTTTCTTTTGAGGTACGGAACCCTAAAAACGGAACCCTTATAGGATCACTTTGTTGTCCGTCTGTCTGTCCTTCTGTCAAGACCCTTTTTCTCGCGAACGGGTAGAGGTATCAGGTTGAAATTGATAACGAATATTAAGGTTTATAAACCACACAAGGTCTAAAAAATTCAATTTTTTACAACGACGCAATCAAAAGATATGGCTTTTTATGTCCTCATCTCCATACATTTATGCAGAAAAGCAAAACCTACAGGGTATTTCCCGTTGACCTAAAATTATGAAATTTGGCAAGAAGCTAGGTCTCACAGTACAAATAAAGGGAAAAGTCTAAAATCATTAAATATTTCAATTTTTCTCACAAATAATAGTAACCGATTAAGGTGAGCTCCCGTTTCAAGAACTTTTCTATAAAAGAGGGGTCAAGTTGGATGGTCGCGGAGTTTTTAAAATCAAAGAGCATAAGCTTTTAGTATGTCATATGGTAGATAGGTACGGAACCCTTAGGGCGCGAGTCGGTTTTTTTATATTTTTTAGTATCTATCTTGTTTCGTGCGGTTGAGTTCCTGTTTAAAAGACCACGCAGAGCACTTCGAGCCTATGGGATCGTTTGTGCTTCCCTCTCTTTATGCTCGTCTGATTTTCCCCTAATTTTGCAATTTTTTTTTGTTTTAGCTACTAAAAACAGGAACACTTTCAAGCTATAGAATAACAACAAATAATAATAACTGGTCAAGTGCGCGTCGGACTCGCGCGCATTTAATACACTTCTGCGCGACTGTGAGTCCCTTACTTAATAGGTATTTCGGTGCGCGATTCTGACTCGTACTTGGCCGGTTTTTTCAATAGTCTTGCTCTTGACGATCCCACCCATGATCTAGTCTTGAAGACAAAGATGAGGACGACGATAAAAAAATGTTTCCCCAAAAAAGCTTATTTACTCGCAACTTGAATAAATTCGGGAACACAGACGCAAACAGGAATTCCACTCCTTAGCTGTGCGCATTATAAAAGATATTTTCAAAGCGCTTGTGCGAATGTTTGGAAATCAACCAAGTGTGGACGATATCCTGCGCTGGACTCCAGATGGTAGAAGGGGGATGGCGGGATAAGCTCAAGGAGCTCTTGGGCACACTTTTCGAAGTATTCCCAGCGATCTGAACCACCACACGGAGTTACCCAAGTCAGGTCCTGCAAAGCAACTCATTATTCACCAAGTAATTTTAGCGATAACGTTCACAGAGATGAATTTAGTTTTGGAAATAACTTGGCTGAAAGCCGACAACCATTTACTGTAAGTATTTTAGCGTAACTCTGAAGAGGAAACTTTTAATACATCTTCGTTTTTCTGCTGCTCAATTACAGAGTTCTTCGTAAACCGCAATGTATTTAGAAGTTGTTTTCTTTGTCTAAGTGTCCATTATTGTCGTAGTAATTGAAATTTCTGGAAATTTTGCCGTAATTGTTATTTAAATTGAGTTCAAGGAACACATTTCGAGAGCTCTTTACGACTCAAGGGTGATTGTGTCTTGAAGTTGTATTAAGTTGAGGTAGTTTAATGATTTCCCTTATGATGCCCCGTATGGCAAAGAATAGTACCAACCTCAACCCATCTCTACCCATAGGTGTCGTAAGAAGCGACTAAGGGTTTACGAACCAGAGGATGGGCAGCAGCATCCTTCTGTGTATCGTATCATCTTACTTCTGTGGTCACCAACAACCGTGGTACATGGTGCCAGCCGTAACGCTAACAAGCGTGGTAACTATATGGTACTTCCCCTTCACATTGTTTTATCAAAACCTGGAATTTTGGAGGTAGTTCTCTGTCCTGTAGTGGATGTTTCATGGGATGTCATGATGAATGATTTCAGGGTGTAATTTTAAGGATAGACTTTCGACACAATTTTTTAAAAAATTCATATGATTAATCTCAATATATAAAATTGCTTGTCCTGACTGACTGATTCATCAACGCGGAGTCGTAACCGCTATACAGATCTGAAATTTTGTACACAGGTTATTTGCACGTCAAAACCACCCACTAAGAAAGGATTTTGGAAAATTCATCTTCCAACGGGGTGAAATAAGGGATGAAAGTTTGTATGAAACTCCTTTGTTTCTTGAGCTAGATTCACACAAATTTGAATTTAAGCTTTTGGTAAAAAATAAAGAAACAGGTGTTTAAGCATTTTTTAAGAATCACCCTTCGAGGGGGTGAAAGGGGGGATTATTTATTTGCGTATCTTGGTCTATAAGTGTTTCGTTTTTAAAGTTAGAATTATAGAAATTTGTTTTTGAGCTTTTGGTAAAAAATAAAAAAGTAAATGTTTTTTAGAATTTTTCAAAATTCATCCCATAAGGGGGTGAGATAAGGGATGAAAATTTGTAAAGGCCTTTGTTTCTTGAGTTAGATTCACACAAATTTGACTTTGAGCTTTTGGTAAAAAATAAAGAAACATGTGTTAAAGCATTTCTTAAAAATCACCCTTCAAAGGAGTGAAAAAGGGGATGATTTTTTTTCCGTATTTTGGTCTATAAGTCTTGTATTTTTAAAGGTAGTATTATAGAAATTTGTTTTTAAGCTTTTGGTAAAAGATTAAAAAATATATGTTTTAGAATTTTTTTAAATTCATCCCTTAAGGGGGAGAAATAAGGGATGAAAGTTTGTATGAAGTTCTTCAAAATTTGTATTTAGACTGTGGACTAAAAATTAAGTTTTACATATCTCAGGGTTTTTGGAAATTCAACACCCTAAGGGATGATGATGAAGTTGAAAATCCTTCATTTTCAAAGTAAAATCCACTAAATTTATTATTTAGGCATTAGGGTTGTAATTCTGTGATACATCACTGTTATTGAAATTCCACCCCAAATTCAACCCCTTAAAGAGGGAAATGGGGTGAAAAAGTCTAAAAACCAATATGGGTATCGTTTGTATGGTTTATCGGGTCGCTGATTACGAAAACTACAACAATTTTGAAATCCAACGTGGTGGACGTGAAATATCATCATCCCATGGGGATAGGGTTTGGGTGCGATAGGGTTAAAATGTCTAACAATCAATATGGGTGTCGTTTCTATGTTTATATGTATAAGGATAGGGATTGCGTTTAAGATGGCGTTAGGGATAGGATAGGTAGGGTTAGGGGCAGGGAGAGGGAGAAGAAAGGGAGGGGGATGGAGAGAGAGAGAGAAGGAGTTGAGAGGGAGGGGAGAGAGAGGGAGAGAGGGAGGGGAGAGAGAGGGAGAGAGGGAGAGTCTGCACATTGTCTGAATTTCACGCGGGCGAAGCCGCGGGCACAGCTAGTATCCCATAAAATGTCCACAGCAGGACAGAAAGCTCCATCCAAACATCAAGCAAAAATTCGTGGTACAATTTGGAGGGGATGTACCATAGTCACCCACCATAACTGTTACCGTTGCGGCTGGTACCGACCGCAGTATGTAAATTGGTAAGATACTTACACAGTAGGACGCTGTTGCCCATCCTCCATTTCATTATGTGGCGATGGGTTGGCACCTCAAGGGAAAAGACAACTATTACTTTACAATTAACTAACAAGAGCAAGATGACGGGCCCTTTGGTATGGTTGGTAGTGACCCAGCCTTCTACGCCGTTGGCCGCGGGTTCGATCCCGGCTAGGGCAAAAATTTTTCTGATGAACACGAGTGTTTGTTCTCTATCTGGTGTTATGTATCCTCCATAAAATATCCATTTTGTATGTACCTAAAGCAGTCTCTTGTACCCATGGCACAGGCTTTCCCTAGTTTGGGATCAGATGACTTTGTGTGGATTATTTACCAATAAGATTTTTTTATAGTGAATGGGCTGACTCTTGACCTGAATATAGCCCTGAGGATAGAAATGTTGACGATGGAACGACTACGACCTAGCCAAGGAGAATCCTATTCACTCGCGACTTGAATAGATTCGGGTTGGGGTGGAACACAGACGTAAGAAAGATTGGTGCGACCGGACGAAGCGATAGAAGTTTGTCAGAATCTATAATAGATTCTGGCCAACGAAAGCTGTCTATACAAAACCACGGGTTATTTAAAAATTGTTTTGTACCTGATATCCGTTTTTCCACTTATTAGTCATATCAAAAGCAACAACTTTTGTTCTATTATTTTGCTAACAAAGCACAAAAAAATCACCTTCCCATATAAAATTGTGTTGGACGTTCACGTAACTTTGGACAGAAGTATAAAATCGTTGTTAGAGAAGTCGTAAAATAAAAGCTGTTGCTTTTGACCTCACTAATAATTGGGCAAACTAATGTCGAGTACAAAAAATAACCTTGCATAATATCAATTTTTATAAAAAATAGCTCGTAAAGGCACACAAGTGACCAGATTTGTGTCAATAAAACTGATTCATGTAGGTATTGTGCACTTGCGGAACCCTAAATAATTTTTAGATGCATAAAATAC
Organism: Athrips mouffetella; assembly: GCA_947532105.1. Taxonomy (NCBI): domain Eukaryota; kingdom Metazoa; phylum Arthropoda; class Insecta; order Lepidoptera; family Gelechiidae; genus Athrips; species Athrips mouffetella. The sequence continues at coordinate 22,092,121 of OX383963.1, forward strand.
TATTTAGAGGAAGTGTCAAGAAGTGTAACAGGAAACGGGGAGTAGAAAAATATGACAAGGAGTGACAGTCGAGACAGGGTCGGGAAAGAGTCGAAAAGGGAAAATGAAGAAAAAAAGCTATTTTAACCGAATAAAAGGAATAGTTGCTAAAATTTTGATAAACGAAAGCAACAGAAGAAAACTATGAATCAGGTTTTGTTGAATAGTGAGGGCAATGAAGCTGAAATAGAATTTTAACATGTTTAAAAAGTTTCAGGTGAGAGAGATTTTGGGCCGTCAAGCAAGGAAAATTTGGAAAAAACGGAGAAAAATGGAAGAACGGAATCGGAAAACGTTCCAAATATCCTTGTTGTTACTTTGAGACGTCTGTGAAAGAAAAGTCGTTAGTAAGCTGGATTTATGTGAGTTATATTTTTTTTTTATTTTTGTAGCTCGCGAAAAATAGAATTCATACAGCTGATGAGACGAATCTTTTGAAGGAGGCTATGATCCTGGATTGTGGATTCCTTCAATTGAGATAAAGATAGGGATTGCTTCGTGTAGGATATAGTATAGGAAGGTTTATTTGCGCATAAATTCAAGATGCTAACATTCAGGGTTTGATTCCAAAGTGTAAAGAATAAGTGGAGTGAAACTAATGTTATGTAAGTATTCAATTTTGTGGTTTTCCATCTTTTATTTATTTTCGGTTCAAAGTTGTTGAGTGTATTTGAGTTAAGGTGAAATGAGACTTAATGAAATTTATAGTTTCTTCCAGGTTATGTGAGCTAAATAACGTTGAGAAAATCAAATTTCAATGTCAAAAGAGGTAGAGTTGATTGGAGAATATTTGCAGCTTTACAGATCTACTTGCGAGGTCATAAGAGGCTTGTACTGTGTGATACTTTAAGTAAATTGATATTCCCACTTAATGATTTTCGTTTGTAAACATTAATAACTCTGCGGAAATTATAACATACTGTGTTTCTAATCTGAGTCGTTATTTGTAGATAGTAATAAAGATTTTCTTTTCCCATAATTAAGTATAAACTAGTTCTACAAGTGTCTTTGTTCGCGTATAGCTAGGCAGGATAATGTTCTATTTCTAAACAGGTACAGGAATTACAAGGAACATTATAGACATGGAAAAGCAAACCACAAATGATAAATCGTGAAGGCTAAAAAAAGGTATTGCTTGGATTGTAAAGGTAATGTAAATTTCATTGTGTTTAATTCTTTCCTTTACAGAGAAATTGATTAAAATAGTCCTTGGTGAAATCATGGAAACTGGACTCTGATGTATATATATTGTCATCGATTAGGGGTGGCTTTAGATGTTGTATATTTTGTCAACATATCAAAGAGACTTTGGACGATGTATATTATTATCATCAATTCAAGGAGACTTTAGTCAATGTATATTTTTTATACTTTTTTAGGTAGAATTGTCTATTTGACATTATTGTCAAATAGTCAACAAATAAATCATTTTTGATTTAGTTTTACTCAAAGCTAGACGCTATTTTGAAATCTTTATAAATTTTTTATCTCTTTAACTAAAAATAAATCAAAACCCAAAATCAAAATGGAAGAAAATATTAATACATTAAATAATTACCTTTTTTAGAAAATAATATAAAATCTTTGGCCCTAAATCAAAATTCCAGTTTTGATATACTAGTGTCATCTTATGATAAAATTTGAAAAATATTCCGTCAGATCAAAAGAATTAGAACGTCAATTCAAAATCTTAAAATAATATATCTGAAAACTAAAACTTGGATATAGATTGTGATATTTTATTGTGAAATAAAGGGTAAGTTTAAGTAGAGTGAATATTATAAATAATAATATTTCAAGTAATAATAAATTGCTTTGATAGTGATTTTGAATCTTCTGCCTCAATTTCCCAAAATTGGAACATGCTGAGAGCATTGCTACATCTCTGTACTCAAGCTCATAGGAGGTGCTTATCTTTCCTTTTACTTTCATACTATAGGAGTCCCAGATTTTGAGATTAAGAAATGCCTGCTCTCAGGTTTATTTAGTTCAACCAAGCATGGATGGATGCCCTCGTGACATGTGTCCCCGATGTCCACTATATTGGTTGTGGCTAATGTATGTCGCGTGTCACTGGAGTATCTGTCTAAGTCTATCTGATAATATCAATCTTCGGATTTATTTATTTTAATCATTCTTGGGCCGGAGCCCTCAAGCCTAAAAGGGTCTGATACTAAAGTTCTTCTCTTTCTATTTGTGTGGGGTTTCGCTGATACATCCTGAATTCCCTCTTCTGTATGTGTGGGATGAATTGGAGTTACTCCAATACAAATGGAAGGATATTAGCAAGGTGTTTTAACGTTGGATTTTGGAAATAGTGTTTCTTGTGTTATGTGCTGACAACGCTCGCCCATTATTGGATGCGTCGTTTGAGTGGCATATACCGCGGGAGGACCTCCTGATCTTAGCGTTAGATTACCAAATGTAGAGTAGTTAGACAACATAAAACTTTCTTCTTATGTGAAGGGACATACTAGTTTAGTCTAATGACATTAAATTGTTTATAAGGAATAAATTAGATTTGTCCTGAATCAATAGGAAGAATATTCTTGAAGGAGACATTACATTCGTTCGTGGGTTGCTTCTTGTAAAGTGTGTTGACGACGTTCGCCCGCAAGGCTGCGACGGCTGTACGACACTCTGACCTTGGGGGACCTCTGAACTTTATGTGTGTCATCCTAAAGTAGTTAAATAATTTATTTAATCTTCATTGAATCATACAGGAATCTAAACTTTATAAGATTCTAAGTTTTAATTTTCCCTTAATAAAACTTGTCATAAATTATCATACTTAAAATTATACTTTGACTCAGTGTGAAACCACCTTAACTTTACTAAATAGATTCTTGAAAACAATAATGGAACAGAAATTATAATGTCTAGTTTCTTTTCATTGTAGATAAGTTCCGAATATTTAAGTATATACAATAACCCCATTTTTTTATACTTCTTTTGAGTCCTCTTTTAAAGAACATCGAGTTTTAGCTAGTGTTGTTTACGCTAAATTCTCCCAGTGTTTTTGGTTTTGAATACTCGATGCTTTTGATTTTCCCTTAAGATCTTAAATCATAAATGTTTGGCCCAACCTAGCTTAGATACTATTATCCCGTATCTTCTCGGTTCTGGTCATCATACTTCACCTTTAATTAAGGATTACCTTCAGTAATCTTTTGTTATACTTACTTCTTATATGTTCTTCTTCGAAATATGCTGGGTAATCCCATTATAGTTTAGATGCAATTCATTTTATTTAAATGAGTGTTTAGACTGGGGTTACTCTACATAATCCTTGTCCTGCGTGGGTTGGTAACGGAAAAGAGATTTAGCTACGCATCACAAGTGAGAGCTATGAAGGATATACGGAGACCTTGTTGGTGCAATAAAGTCACGCAGTGACTGGGGGGAGGGAGATTGCCCTTCAAACTCTTTATGTCTCTCGTTATAAAACCGTTATTGATCTAGGCTGGCCATGCAAGCAATAATACTATACCCGTATCTAGTACAGACTTCACACTTGGACGTGTGGAGCTGGCTAATTATTTTCAGTTTAACTTATTTCAAAACAAACTAAGGGATTCGATGATGTCGATCATTGTCTGCCCGGAGGGATTACAGGAAGAGCTCTTATAGCTCATGATGGAGAGTGCCCTGTTTTCCTAAAGGAAGACTGTATGCTTCGTGTGCCTGGCGGGCTCGGTGACCAGCTCTGGTATGGGTGACTAAAAGAAATAGTCAATACCCTGTGAACCCTGGATGAGTCAGTGATCGTCCCTTAAAGGTGGGCCACGTGGAAGTCGGGTTTGACGCGGGGCATGAACATACCGGGGGGAGACATCATCACCGTCTGGGTTGTACTGTGGTTAGTTAGTTCCGCTCTCCACATACATTAACCCTAGTCTTTACTGTAGTTTAAGTTTTCGGTGGGATTTCCAGCTCCGCGAGGATGATCAGAATCCTGACGATCCAGTTGGATTGTTAGGGTAGTTTAGCGTCATGTCATCGTGAGCTGGGTGATGATATGCCTCGGACCTAGGACTTAGGGTAGAGGAGGCCTAGGACGAGCTGCTTGGGGCGTTGGCGGTGCCCCAAACCTGGGGATTGTCCCCACATTATTTTTATTACTTCGTTTATATTAACATAGGTTTCTTTTCAGAAACTTATCGGCTCTAATATTGCATTGTAAATGAGATGAAACCTTTCCTAAATTGATGAAACTACATGAATTCAGATGAACTACTCCTGTCAATATGAAACTAAATTTAAATAAATAGTGATATAAAATAAAATAAATAACATAAATTAGACATGTAAAGATTAGGTTTATATTCTAATATAAGTATTAAAATAACAAGTGTGTTTCTTTTTCATTCTTCTATTGCCACTCTCCACCGAGCAGAATCTGTAAATTACAGGATATTATAAATATATAAAACGGAATGACGTAGGATTCAGGAAAAATATAATATTCTTAAAGGATATTATTCTAGACGATCAACCTTGGCCAAAACTTTCACGTATCTGATTTGAGGATCCTATATGAAGGGACTTCAGATCTGTACAGTATCTCAAACCATTAAGTATCGAGGTACAAATGAAAAAAATATGTAGTACCTACTTTCATTTTCCAACAAGTCAGTCAACAACAACATAACGATCACTCAAGTTGTTCAAAATGGGAATCCAATCGCCATCTGGCATTGTGTTATCCAAGAGGAAAATTTGGAGCATAAATCCAATAGAGCCAGGGGAGGACATTAATGAGAGAATGTTGACACGGTGTGATAGAATTTTTTTTGACGACGACGTTTAAAGGCATGTTGGAAACGAATCGTTCATTGCTGCTTTAAAATATTAAGTTTCAAAGCTGAATTAAATTAATACCAGTTTCTATGCTGATTCCTTTGACAACAGATGGACTGGGAGCTTAAAAACTTCTGTCAGTACGTGTATATTTCTCATCTTTGCTACTTATCTGAAGACGTGGGATTTTGCAAGTTGTCAACTCTCGAAATAGTCTCATTTGTTTGATAGGTACACAAATAAACATATTACTACTGAAGAGATGTAATTTAACTGACATCAAAATATCCTAAAATGTAGAGACAATATTTGATTTGATTGATGTTCTTTCCATTTTAATGCCCCTCCTTAAGCTATTTTTAAGAACAAGATTCCATTAGCTTTCAAAACAAATTTTCTAAAGTTTGATACAAATTGTTACGATTTTTTTCAAACCCTGCATATTTCAAGCATTTATAGAAAACGTATGGTACCTGTAACAATACAGAATGATGATTTGCATATATAACTAAATAAGTTCTCTTAAGATATGACTTTAAAAACTCCCCTCCGGACCCACCATACCCCTGGGTCATTTCATTTCATTTATTTATTAATAAAACAATTTTACACGTCAATAAATACACAGGTCACTAATAATAAAACATTGTAAATTGAATTATAAAATTAAAATATCAATGTTAAACAACTAATAAATATCGTAATTTAATATTAAATTCTTCTTACTTTTTATTTTATTTGTGCGTGGGTCAATGATAAATTTTTGTTTTTTATAAATTCGTCTATACTGTAGCAGGCCAATCTAAGCAGTAGTTTTTTTATGTTATTCGCAAATACAGCGTCGCTTGAAGAATTAATAATCTCGTTAGGAAGTACGTTATAGATTTTAAGTCCCAATATGTTGACTGTTTTACAGGATTTGGTAAGTCGTTGTAGTGGGACATACAATTTGTTACGACTGCGAGTGTTACGATCATGTTGTTGAGCATTTGTCTCGAATAAACTTAAATTCTTCCTGACATACTTGCACGCTTCCAATATGTATACACTAGGCAGTGTCAGTATACTATACTGTCTAAAGAGTTCCTGTGCCGGATGGTCAACAGGCTTTTTTGCAATTACACGTACAGCTCGCTTTTGTAATTTAAACATTTTGTCACGATCTGCCGCTGTACCCCAAAGATCAATTCCGTAAATTAATATGGAGTGGAAATATCTAAAGCATACTACTTGAAACGTATTTTGTAGTAGAGGCATAAAATAAAATCTAGTAGAGGTCATTTTGCCTTTGAAAAAGTAGTTCAATTTGACATCCAGACTAATATCTGCCAGTCCCAGTAATATAATTTTTTAGCCCTACTTATGTCATCATAATATCTCATGAAACGTCCACTACAGGACAGGGAGTTCCCTCCAGATTTCTAGCTTTTGCTGGAAAAATGTAGAGGGGAATTACCATAGTCACCTCGCTTGTTAGCGTTACGGCTGGCACCATGGATCGCGGTTGTGACTGCAGTAAGTTAGATGTAAGATACAAAGGAGGATGCTGCTGCCCATCCTCCAGTTTATAACCCTTAGTCGCCTCTTACGACACCCACGGGTATGTATGAGTTGGTACTATTCTTTGCCGGCACTACACGGGACTACTTATGTCAACACCTTAAAAAAACCCAGAATTGCATAAAAACCCATCATCAGTAAAGTCGCCATTACTTATTACACTGCAAAACCGTTTGTTGACAGGAACAGGACCCTCGTCACTCAGCCCTGACCATTGATACCCTGTCAGCATCGACAAGTACTTATTGATATTAAAAATGCGAAAACGATCTCTTATTTGGACGTAAATAAGAAATTATTCCGGGTAAATGAGTAAATTCTTTGAGCAGTTTATCAGTCACTAAAGAATGATAAAATTTACGGTGAAACAGCGTTTTTATCTATACTCAAGGTGACTCTGGAGTACTGGTAGTCGAGTTTGAAGATGATGGAGCTTCTGTGCAGTCCATCTGGTCAAGTTTTCCAGAGTCTGCGGAGGCCTTCATTAATCTAAGGGAAAAAGGATATAACTTACTTTTAAAACTTGAGACTTCTAATAAAAATTTGTTTTATTCTATTACGTTTATTCGCTCCGTGGTCTAGTGGTTAGAGGGTTCGGCTCTCGATCCGGAGGTTCTGGGTTCGATTCCCGGTGGGGACACTGTCAAACAAAAATCTCTTTGTGCGACCTCCCCAGTTTGGTTAGGGCATTGCAGGATGAATCACCTGATTGCCCGAAAAGTTAGATGATTCCGTGCTTCGGAAGGCACGTAAAGCCGTTGGTCCCGACTACTATCTACGGATGTAGGTAGTCGTTAATGAGCCATGTCAGAGGCCTTTGGCGGCTCAACAACTCTGACACCAGGGTTTGTGAGGTCGGTCATCGACCTTGCAACCCACACGATATGATGATGATTCGCTTTGTCCTCTTATAGTCTCGCAAAATGAAAAAATAACTAAAGATCTAGAAAGGATTAAAGTATAACACAAATTAAATTCATTTGAAATATCTCACACATTTTCTTCAACCAAAAGCAGGATTTAAATCAAGAGGAATCGTTAAATAGGAACGAATTTATCCGCCCCCTTTTGGAAGATACTTGAAGAACTTCTTGTTCACAACGAGACTCAAACCCTCTTTGAAATCGGACAAAAGAAACAAATCTCCTTGAAGAAGTCTTTGCTTCTGAAGACAATGGCAAGCTAATCCAACTAAAAATCGCTTTAAACTACTACCGTCTTCAACAATAACTGGTTATATCAAGTTTCGAGCACTAAATTAGACAGGCACTAAGCTAAGTTCGGAACACTATGTCCTAGATAGCTTAGTAACTCCTACAACGCCTTGCATAGAACAAATATGCATCAAGAAAGGTCGTAAGATTTTATAACATTCTCATTTTTGTAGAGTATAAACCGAAAATCAATAAAGCAAAAAAACGTTAAAAATTAAACCTAAATGTGGTAAGTAGAATATTTTATATTTCAGAAAAATTGGAGATCATTCATCATTTATCTTTTCATTGGAGAAAATACTTACTGCTGTGCTTTGAGGTAAACATTTTTGTGAAACGTAGCGTCATATCAAGTCACTGCTGGTAGCACATTGTTTATGCAGCGTTATTTTTTGGATGGTTCTATCCATAAACTGAACGAAATGAAACAAATATATAGCCACCTTCCGCAACAATGATGGATGCTATGTATGTTTCTTTGAGATGGACTTCCGCAAAGTAACGCCTGATTCTATTAACTACATAAACTGAACAACTTTTCCCAAGGTCAAAGGTTGAAATACAAAAAAGTAAATTTCGACCTCCCATACATAACAGTTGTTCAGTTTCATGGGCAGAACCATCTCTTAAAATATTTGGGTCTATAAAAAAATAAGGGTGTGTTATAATAACTTAACAAGTTTTAAATGCAAACGCCAAAGTCTAGATAACACGCATAAAATGAGCGTAGAGCTTCAACAGGTAATAGACTCACACAGAAATTGACTTTTGCTCGAAGTTATTAGTGATATTCCGGCAAAGCATGAATGTGGTGGCAAAAAAAGATCACTTCTACCAAAGTCGAAGCCAATTCCTACTTCTAAGTGAAGCCAGTAACCGGTGCTTTAGCAAGTAGCTGTGTTATTAACTGCCCTCAAAATGTCATCTCTCTGTGCATTGTAATAAAGCGTGTTGATACATGCGAATATATTTTGTTAACTTAAAATCTTTGTTCCAGCGGATAATTAGCTTGTTTTGATATTTTTGGACATATGAATACTGTTTTCTTATAGTATAAAACAATTGTTTTTGTGAATATAAAAAATGCATTTTGTTTTCATATTCTTAGTGCAAATTTATCGTCTAGGTTTTACAGAAGACGTATTGAAATGTTGATCAGGTAGAGTTAATACTCTGTTTCTTTCTTAATCCAAAGTGAAACCAACCATCTATATTATTTTGATAAAACTTCGAACTATTTGTAGCGAATTCTTGTGATAAGACCCTGCATAGCTGAACAGGGAACATTGTGTAGTGTAACTTGATGCGTAACTTGCTTCATTTCCAAATGGCCCGGTGAGGGAAACTTCATAGTTCATAGTAACAGTTGATGCTTTAAAGTTGGTAACTGAGGTCATTATGAGAACAGTCAAGAACATTCAGCGCGATTTTGACTATCAGTTATCGAAGGTGTCGAACTTAGAGGCAACACAAAGGTATTCTCTGAACTTTTGACAGGGACTATCAAGTACATCGATACGATACTACTTCGAGCCAGTCGAATTCTTAACTTCAGAAAATATTCGTTCGGATGATCTGTCAAACGACGTTGAACCCTCCTCCAATCGGTGAACAACATTTGGATTTCCATTATTTCCGGTGTCGAAAGTATTAAACAAATCGCCTCCTATGCGATAACAATATTAATTACGCGTTGTCGCTATTATCAGTGATTTGGCCTTGTAGAGCTATTTACTGGGATTATTTGGCGTTACATACAAGAAACTGTCACTTATTTCCTAGTCCTCTTAGAGCGATATGAGTCGGAGCATTGGGAAATCGATTTATGTGTTGGGAGAGTTATGACGTCATGATTTTTTGTACGGAGTTTTTTTTCTCGGGAATCCATGATATAAAAATATAAGGTTTTTTTAATGAAATTCGAAGTCTAGTTATTTTTGTCTATACCATTAGTATATTCCTTAATATAAATACATTCTCTTTTGTCCAACAAAAGAGTTTTGAATTTCGAGCACCTCTACAGCATCATCTGTGAGATTTTTAAGGCACATTCAATGAAAAGTTTCTTATTAAAAAGCAGTTTACAAAGTTCTTAAAAAAAGAGATAGTTCTAAAGCATATAATTTCAAAAATACCTTTAATTAGTATGGATCTGTATGGATATCAAGATCTAATATAACTACCTAGCAAAATTGTTCAGCCATTTCCTAACAAAAAGAGCCCAATCTTAGTATGTTTTCAGAATATTTTATTTTAAGGAAGCCAGCGATAGAAATGTAAAGATATGGGTACTATATTTTCATTGGATACCCCACATGATAGATTTATATAAAAAATAAAAAAAAAATCTATACAAAAACATTATGACGTCATAACTCTCCCATACATTACTTACTTTACTTTTAAAACTTCTTTATTCATAAAATATGTACAATATTTACCTTTAAACTCAGTGTTACAATCCTAAGTCTAAAGAATATTATGCCGTAAGGATGTTAGGCTAGGAACGCCTTCACAAACTATTGCCTTGTTTCTTTTATACATATCACTACACTATAAAAACAAATAACATAAATAACAACATGAAGTAATAAAAATATGTGTTAAAAGAGTAAAAACACATTAATATCTGAACGGATTTTTAAAGAACAACAACATTCGACGTTGAATATCGTCAAATAAAATAATGCCGTCCAAGCGCAGCGAACAAAAGACCGGTGCGTCACTCGCATAGATACAGAAGGGGGAGATTTGTTGCCGGGCGAAATTTGTTCGAGTCCTGGGTGTCTACTCTCAAAGTCCGATATATCGAAACGATACTATTCGAAACATGCAAATGCAAAACTTCGTCCCTTGACAATACAGTAGAATATTGGTTGGATGAATTTTCAAACTGCCAGTAGTTAGCATCCAACCAATATTCTACTCTATTGTCAAGGAACGAAGTTTTGAATTTGCATGTTTCGAAATGTATCGTTTCGATATATCGGACTTTGAGAGTAGACACCCCGATGTCGCTAGAAAAATTCACAACTACATGCACTCGGAAATAAGTACACAAGATTCACGCATACATTTACAAAACACACATTGAACGGAACGCTGCCATTAGCACGCACACATTGCGTACACCGCGTAAGACTACTTTACACCTACGCTAGTGATTGCGATAGTCGATATAATGTGATGAAGTCCATTAACAAGTATTGCTTGTCGTGAAATAAAAAACAGATATGTGGATAATTATTTACCAAAAAATATTTTACTGTCCCGTAAAAAGTAGATACTTATTTAAAACTTGACGTTTTGACAATTTTTGGGTTGCATTTTTTGTAATATAATGTAACCTAATATTAATATATTTTTCCATCACTGCTTTGATCAATAGAGTTACATGATTATTGAGTGGAGATTGTTCGTATTGGTGATAATCTATGTCACTAAACATTTTTACACCAATAAAATATGGCGATTACATAGATATCAACTTTTCTTTTATATTTTTTGTTGTCATGGTAATTTTGTTTCCGGTCAAAATTTCATTTTTAATAACAATTTCCATCCGTTTACAAATTGCTATTACATCATTTGCCGGATATATTAGACCGCCTTTATGTTTGTGTTTAACAAAACGACAGTTTTTATCATCTGTATCATTTGCAATCGGTGCACTTATGCAAGTTTCGCATTTCAAACACTTAAATAATTTGTGTATAACAAAACTTGCAATATACGAAACCACTTGTTTAGTGAATTCGGACACATTCTGAAGCAAAGTGTCGATTTCGTCCTCAAACACGGCCATTCGATATATTTCGTCTAGGTCTTCAGCATCTTCGTCATGTTCACGATCTCTCGAATCTAAAGTTTTGTTTATATTCTCCACAGCCGATGAACATGTCAAAATGGCAATGTGCTTTTTCGAAAAAAAATGTTTTACTTGAAAAAAATTTTCGTCTCCCCATAGCAAAGGGGTCACGTGATCAACTCATTTTGTATGGGAAGGCGAAACATTTATTTCAATTTAATAAAAATCTTCGGGAAAGTTGCTTGTTTTCATGAATAGAATCACTGGGCTTCGGGAGCAAAACCAATGAAAATTCACGCTGTATACCGTATACAATTAACGACCAATAAGTAAAGAAATAAAATATAAGAAATTTATTTGCATATAATTAAATTGTCAACATGAATATCAAAATCTCATCGAATTGGACACACTCCTGGCACATCACTATCTCACGACTGTAAGCAGCGGCCAGACCAAGCGAATGAACGTATTTTGTTAGCTTTAATGTGTTCCTTATACACTGCGGTATCAGAACTTAATGTTCGAATAATCTTGAGAACACAGCAAGCATTGTAAACTGTTAACAATTTTTTTTTAATATCGTTCATCCACATAATACAAAAGTTCCGAGAACAAGAAATCAATTTACATATTTGTGATTTTGTGAGACAGGAAAGTGTAAACATCAAAATTTTACTCTCCCAGTATTTTAATTATAAAAAATAGTTAATTACTACTTACATGTCGTAAAGTGTTTGCATTAGCACTAATTGACTGTAAACTTTCTATTTCTTAATATCTGCACACTTGCCACATCACTATAACACCACCATGGACAGCACTGCAAAACTCGCCCAGAGCATGGAAGAGCTCTCCGCCTGGTTTGAGTCCCGCATGTCGGAGTTTGAACAGACCCAGCAGCAGGCCGCTTCAGCAGGTACACCAACAGTGAAGAACTTATCTGCGGACTACATAACCTTCAAAGGGCTCGTTTGGAAAGCACTCGAGATGCTCAAGGCACAACTGGCCCTTGTAGTCAGCGGGCTGGACAGGGTGGAGACACATTCGCGTCGGAAAGTCCTCTTGCTTCATGGTGTTACTGAGGAGGACGCAGAAGATCTTCCTACAAAGGTTCGCAGAATGATAGCGGGGCAAATGAAGTTGACAACCATAACTGCTGATGCCTTTGAAGCTTGCCATCGCCTAGGGGCCAAAAAAGACAAGCCTCGCCCCATATTGGTCCGCTTTGCGGTTATGAAAGATCGGATGGCAGTGTGGAATGCCAAAACAGCACTTAAGGGCTCAAAAGTCTCAGTCTCGGAGTTTCTAACCAAGACACGACAGGAGGTCTTTGTCGCGGCTAGAAAATTCTATGGGATGAAAAATTGTTGGTCCTCGGATGGCGCGATAGTGATTCTTCTGCCAGATAAGCTCAGGAGGAAGGTAACAACCATGCCCGAGCTGATGGAGCTGACTGCGAAGTTCCCGCCGAGTAAAAAATAGGCTGATCTTTTCTCTGATATAGTAAGGAATTTAATGTTCATATCTCAACAGTGTTTTTTAACATTTCTGTAGTTATAGCAGTTGTATAGGTTCCTTTTTACCAACTTGCAACCATTCATCCACACATTGGAACATAGAAATGTATAGCACACATAATGCCAGTCACTTAAAGTAAAATATTTCAATATTCAGGGTAGAATAATATCTTTTGCAACAAGAAATTTCTTCACTTCACTTTTTTATTTTTTTGTCACTGAGGTTCAAGGTTGTTTTTGTTTGGATAAGTGACGTGATTGTTTTCGTTCTGAAACTTCTTGTCAGCTTTTTTTTTTTTTTTTTTTTATGGCTCGGATACAATTATTTTAGTCAGTATGTTATGTCAAGGTGATGTATTATTTTCCTGTGATTATTTTCACTGTGATGTTTATTAGATAGTGTGGCGTTTGGTTGTAGTGTGTTTGATAGTGTAGTTATAATTGTATTTTGTCGTGACCAGTCAATTTGTGCTAGTGTTTAGAAAGAAGCCAGTTAGTAATTTAGTACTTGTATTATTTTATTTATTTATTATATTATATTATTTTAGATATATTTATAATATGTTAGATGATAATTTTTTCTCTTGCTCGTCTTCAGATGATTTTGAAAGTGCTGAAAGTGACAGTTCCACTCTTATAGACTCAGAGCCACTGAATGAAAAACTTATTTCTACATTTAAACATAGTTCGCCATTCCTCTCCCTGGTGCACATTAATGCACAGAGCATACCGGCTCACTATTCTGATCTTCTCACATCTTTTAGCACCAGCGTGGTTGATGCCATCCTAGTTTCTGAGACGTGGCTTAAGCCCTCTCTTCCCTCAACTTCTTGTTCTCTGCCAGGCTATCGGCTTTTCCGTAATGATCGCGTGGGTGCGGGTGGTGGCGGAGTAGGTATTTACCTGCGAAGTGACATCCCGGCCACCGTTATCAGTACCTCTCCCTCGCAATATTCTGGTTCTCTCGAACATCTCTTCCTAGAAGTCGTTCTAAATCATAAGAAAATTATGCTTGGCGTGGTGTATAGCCCTAATGATAAAGTTGACTATTTTAGTTCATTTGAAACAACACTTGAGCAATATAGCTCTCTTTATGAGCACTTTATCATTATGGGTGACCTCAACACTTGCATCTTGAAGGACGACCATAGGTCACGTAAACTGCTGTCACTCTCTACATCTCTTAATTTACAAATCCTCCCGTTGTCACCGACACATTATTTCCCTAATTGTAGACCTTCCTTGATCGACTTAATTATTACTTCCAAACCCGAATCCGTCATCTCACATGGGCAAATGACAGCTCCCTTCTCTTATCACGATCTAATTTTTCTTGCCTATAAAGTGCGTCCTCCTAAAATCAAAAGTAAAATCATTCTCCAGCGTAATTTTCGCAACATGGACCTGGATCGCTTAAGAGAGGATGCTGAGAATATTGACTGGTCCCCGGTTTTGATGGCCGATAATGTGGATGGCCTTTAGAGTAATTCTCACAAAACTTTTTGATTGTCATGCACCGGTGCGACCTGTGCGTGTAAAGCATGCTCCTGCTCCCTGGCTGACGCCAATGATTAAGAGAGTCATGGCTAAAAGGGATAGGGCTAAAAGCCGATGTAAAAAAGATCCGACGGATGATAACCTATCTGCGTACAAAAAGCTTCGTAACATCTGCAACAGGATGTGTAGGGATGCTAAGCGCCGCTATATTCATTCTACACTTGAAAACCTCTCTCAGGCTCTCACCTGGAGATTCTTAAAGTCACTTGGGGTTGGCAAGGCCATGGATACTTGTAAAAGTACCATGGATGTCAATGACTTAAATATACTTTTTTCAACTCCCCCCGTAGTCCTTAGTGACAATACTAAATTATCTTCTCTCTCTTACCTTTCAAATCTTATTTTACCTGACTGTACTCCATTTTCGTTTCAACCGGTCACTGAGGACGACGTCAAGAAGAGTATCCTTTCAATATCCACTAAGGCAGTGGGTAGCGATGACCTGAGTCTCGACATGCTTAAACCTATACTGGAAGCTATTATACCTCCTATCACACACATTATAAATTTTTCTCTGGAGGCTAATGTCTTCCCTTCCACTTGGAAAAAGGCTTTTGTTATCCCACTGCCTAAAGTTTCTACCCCAACATCCCTGTCTCAATATCGTCCCATTTCCATCCTACCGGTACTTTCGAAAGTTCTCGAAAGTGTCGTTCATAAGCAACTCTACTCCTATCTCATATCCAACAATCTCCTCTGTCCTTTTCAGTCCGGTTTCCGTCCTTCTCATAGCACGGTTAGTGCGTTGCTGAATGTTACGGAGGACATCCGTTACGGTATGGATAATACTAAATTTACCATTATAACTCTTCTGGACTTCAGCAACGCATTTAACTCTGTTGATTTTGATATCCTACTCGGTTCCCTCCGCTCTCTTAACGTTGCTCCTCCAGTGGTCGAGTGGTTCCGTTCCTATCTTCATGGACGCCAGCAATGTGTCAGGACCGATGACTTGTCCTCGGACTGGTTGGACCTAACCGCTGGCGTACCACAAGGCGGTGTACTCTCTCCTTTATTATTTTCAATTTTTATAAACAATATTTCTCATGTTATCTCTTCTCCCTTCCACCTGTATGCAGATGACTTACAAATTTATAGACATTTCTCTTTATCTGAAGTTACCGAAGCTGTGAGTGCAGTGAACTCTGATCTTGCTGCTGTTCAGCAATGGGCTGAAAATTTCGGGCTTCTTGTAAACCCAACTAAATCTCAAGCAATAATAGTTGGTAGCAGCAGACTAAGGGGTAGGTTAGGGGACTTAGCGTTGCCAAAAATATTTTACAACGGAGTCTGTATTCCCTACACGGACAAAGCAAAGAACCTAGGGATCATTATAGACCGTGACCTGTCATGGTCAGCGCAAGTTAGTGAGGTGAGTAGGCGCATGCACTACTCTTTTCACTCCCTTAAGCGACTCCAGTACTTCCTTCCCTTTCAGACTAAAATCTTGCTTGCACAGGCTCTACTCCTTCCTATTCTTGACTACGCTGATGTATGCTACTTGGATGTGACTGAAGAATTGCTGAACAAACTTGAGCGCCTACAAAATCTGGCTATTCGTTTCATCTTTGGTCTTCGCAAATATGATCATATCTCCGCATTTCGCGCTCAATTAAAATGGCTACCTATCCGACTTCGTCGTAATGTGCACATCCTTTCTACCTTATATAAGATCCTGAATGACCCTGCCACCCCTGACTACCTTCGCTCCCGCTTCCAACTTTTACCTCCTGATCCCCGCTCTAGGCGCGACTGCATCACTGCGATGTTGGAGTGTCCTAGAGCGAACACCAAATTCTTTTTCAACTCCTTCTCTTCCCAAGCTGTGCGACTATGGAACAAACTTCCCAAGGCTATACAAAGCAGTCCTTCAATAACATCGTTTAAGATGCGAGTAAAAGAGCACTACTTATCGCAACCATTATAATATTATTTTTAGTTTATGTAAGTATTTAAGTATGTATGTATTTTAAAAGTATGTTTATCCTTCTTTATCCTTATTATTTATATTGTAATTTTAAGTATATTAGTGTGTAGTATAAGTAAGTATTTTTTTTTTTTCTCCATATTTTATGCTAGTTTGCTATTTATTAAAAACATATGTATTTTTTTTTGTTTAATTCTAATTTCACACTTCTAAATGCACATTCCTGTGCCCCTTTTCATGTCATTCTTTCACACCAGCTAGGTTGGCTGGAAGAGATCTCTTATAGAGATAAGCTCACCTTTGTAAACAAATTTTATGTTAACTACAATTTTATGTATTTTGTGCACAATAAAGAATATATTTTGAAGTTTTAGTAAGAAAAACATATTGTTTTCAGTACTTACCGATGGTATGTGATTCCATTTGACTTAAAGTTACTAGTTTCACTTCGATTTTTACAAATAACTACGGAACAACACGGCATTGTCATAAAATACTCGGCCAACGGTCAAACTTCAACTAAACATAATAATTACTGTCACGAGCGGTGTGTTCTGTTTTTGCGCATATTGCACCGACACCGGCCCCGCCCCTTACCATATCTCCCTTTAGTTTCTGTAATCTGTGGTCACTCGTCAAGCAAGTCTAGTATGTAGTGATGTGGAAGACGATATCGGCAGTATTTGTCGATATACGGTAAATCACACCAATGTGTTTTACCAATTGCGGAAACTAATTTATTTATATGATTTTTATTAGTAATCAAATAAAATTTTTCAGTCTGTTTTAATATAAAACATTTTAATGTGGGTAATTTGATTTTTTCATGTAATGCCTGGAGATTTGCTCGGAAGGGAGTATTATAAGCTGACTTCAAAGCTTTATTTTGTACTACCTGAAGCTTGGTGTAATTAGAATTACAAGTACTACTCCAAACAGGCGCAGCGTAGGTAATACCGGGTCTAACAAGTGTTTTATATAATAATAATTTAGTACGACTGCTCAAATTAGCAAACCTGTTTAAAAGGGGACTGAGAGCTTGGAGGGCTTTAATACCTTTCATTTTCATTTGAGTGACATGCTCAGACCAGTTGATTTTATTGTCAATAGTGACACCAAGGTATTTTACAGATCGATTCCAGGGAATACGATGGTTGTTGATGATGAGCTGTCTTTTTGGTATTTGTCTCTGTCTAGTGAACAAAATAGCTTCCGTTTTGGTTTCGTTCAGCTTCAGCTTCCATCTATTAAAGTAAGATTGCAATAATTCGATGGACAGCTGGAGTCGGCCAATAATCAAATCTATATCATTTGACGAAGTAAAAGATGCTGTGTCGTCTGCGAAACAAGCCAAGTGTGTCCTTCGTTGAATAGGTATATCATTGACATAGATGACGAAGAGCAGCGGTCCTAAAATCGATCCCTGAGGGACTCCAGCAGCAATAAGTCGTGGATTTGAGCATATATCACCAATATATACGCGAAAGCAGCGGTTGTCAAGGTACGAGGCAACGAGCTTGACAAGACACATGGGAATGTTCTGTTTGATCATTTTGTGCAATGACGTCATAACTCTCCCATACATTAATCAATTTTCTAATGCTCCGACTCATATTGTGGTAGGAAAAGGTCGAAGAAAATGATGATGTGATTTTTGTTATTTTTGAAATAACATAGAAAAAAAAATAATTTTCTCTAATTTTTTTGAATTTTGGGCTCACCGTTGGTCGTAACAGCCACGTTGCAAGGCAGCCTGCCTGAACATTATTGACGTGTAAATGAGGTCGAAATTAACATTGACGTCGTAGTTGCTATTATGTCCAATTTCTATTCCTGAATTTAAAAGAGCTTCACTGAAACAGGCGATGGATCTATCACTGAACAGAAGCACTGCGTCTCATTTTCCTTCAACATTATACATAACAGAATTTGTTAACAACATATTCGATCTGCCTTGCAAATACATTGATTCACATGAATAATACATTACATAGGTTATGTTAATTTCACTTGATTACTCTGTCAAATGTTAACACGCTAAATCTAATATTTGATTGCTTCAGAGTTGTCTTTTGAGGAGGTTTCGCGAATGTTTGGATAAGAGAGAAGTTTTTCAAGCCATTGCTATACAAAAAAAAAACATATTTTACTCACTTAAGGCAAAACCAACAAAAATACCCTGGTTGGATGTATCCTGCTTTACGTGGATATGTCTATGTGGATAGATAGGGTCAAAAACAGATCAAATTCCCACCCACTATATCCACGAAACCCCTCACCCCCCCTCCCCTCACCCACCTTCCCTCACCCACCTTCCCTCACCCACCTTCCCTCACCCTCCGACTCATCCAAAGCTCGATGTAGTACCAATTATTGCCGCCAGAGGGCCTATATCCACTTTTCACAAAATTTTAAATTTGATTTTTTGTTGGAGTCGAGTGTCCCCCCTCCCCCCTGCTGGCTTAATGGTTGTCATTATAAAGGTGAAAAAAATCACAGTAGTAGATTATATGTAAAATAATAACTTGGCCCATTTTTATTACAATAATAAAACTTCAAGGGGGTTATATAGGGGATGAAAATTTGTGTGGGATGGGAAACCAATTTAATAATTATGGTTTCGCTTTCTCGGCTAATCCGATGAATTGATTTTGATGATTAGTATGAAGTTAGTGCAAACCATAAAAAAGATAAGGCTATCTTTTGTTGCAAAAATGAAACTTGTGAAATAGAGGATGAAGTAAGTAAGTAAGTTTGTGCGGGAAATCAATAATTTGGAGACTGGACATATTAGTGAATGATGGCGATTTGTATGTCATAATTTCAAATATGAACAGCTAAACCGATTCTTTTCTTCGAAATCAACATCTTATCATGGGAAAATTAGCTTAAGTTTACTTCAGTTAAGTTCGAGTTTTATGTTTTTTGGTAGATCCATGCAGACAAAGTAACGGGTACCAGTTAGCTTTGAACCAGATAAACGGTTAACTAATCTATGTTTTTCAAATTTTGTATAATTTTTCAGAGAAAAGATATCTTTTTTATATGGATGGTGCTCTGAAGACTTTTCAGCTAAGTAGACACACTTACGCTGTAGATTTACATAGCGACTACGTAATTTGGAGTGAATCTTCGTAGGCATACCTACTTATTTACTATAATCCGGCTGGTTTCATTGACCTCTACCTGTATTGCTCCTCATATCGAAGGAGGTATCAGAAATAGTCGGTCGGTTTGTTTTATTCTATATCAGCTATTTAATTATACAAACACATTTACGAATGTCGTTTTCTGATGTATTAGTATTAATCTGTCTATTTTACGTGTGTCTATGTGATACTAGCTAATAATAGTATCACCCCAATCCTAAAGAGGCGACTAAAGGGTCTAAAACCGGAAGAGGAACAGCAGCGTCTTTCTGCGTACCGTTCTATTATGCCGGTTGTGGTCACCATGTGGTCACCCTATGCTTCTAATTTTGCGATTCTGCTTAAATTACTTTATAGTATTCTTGGATTTCTTATCGTCTATAGTTTGTCCATCTTAAGACTTCAGTAAGTCATCACTTTCCGCCGTTCCCCGTCAAGCCCCGTAACCAATCAGGTCGCTTAATCACACAATGACTAACTGAAGGTAAACCTTCGAAAGAAGCGGTTGTTTCCTTTGTGTGTTAACAAAAAGACAAAAAGAAAAAAAAACTTATAAAAAAAAAATACGTCTATAGTGAATACAATAGTTATATTCACTTGTTTCACTGCTGGGCAAAAACGCCTTTAAATCTTTCTGCGACACTTCATCATGAACCTCCGATATACTTCTATATCAAGTCAAAAATAATTACAACAATATTGCACAGGATTATTAATAAGAACAGCACAAAATAAACATCATTATTTGCACAATGCAAGCTCGAGGAACGTCTTAAGCTCCTAGAATAAATTGTACGAGAATGTATATTGTACAGAATGCAAGTCAAAATCGCGCCGGCAACATCGTAGCACGAAAACGTGCATATAATCCGTTGTTATTGTGTCGAGGACTCAAAAATTCTGCAACATGTTTCTTTAAGTAAGCAATTACTTTCTTTTTCTTAAACATGCTAGGAAATTCGGTCATTGTTTAGACAACCTACTAGTAAATTACTCGCGAGCAGTTGCCGACAAAGTTTGTATGAAAATCCATTTGTATCCAGTTTTGCGACCGAGTAAATAACTGTAAACACTCATATCTGTCTAGTTATTTAAAAGTGGAGTGAATCAACCAAGTATAAACGTGCATAAACAACCAAGGCGGTCACTTATCTAATCATAAATACCAAGGAGGTAACTTATCAAAGATTTTGTTTTAATTTCGAACTGGTTTGCAAAAAGAAAGCCCTAAAGTGTAAAAAAATAAACAAGACACAGATTAAAATACTCGTAGAATGTGAAAATGGAAAACTGCAAAGTAAACGAAGGAATATATTGAAAGGTCATCATAACATCCCATGAAACGTCCACTACAGGACAGGGAGCTCCCTCCAGAATTCTAGCTTTTGCTGGAAAAATGTGGAGGGGAAGTACCATAGTCACCTCGCTTGTTAGCGTTACGGCTGGCACTATGGACCGCGGTTGTAGGTGACCGCAGTTAGTAAGATGTAAGATACAAAGGAGGATGCTGCTGCCCATCCTCCAGTTAACCCTTAGTCGCCTCTTACGACACCCACGGGTATGTATGGGTTGGTACTATTCTTTGCCGGCACCACACGGGACATTTACTTATTGAAAGGTAAAATGTTTTAATGTTTGCTTGTATTTAATTTAGTTTGAATTTCCGCGTATTTATTGAGAAAAGCCTTTTCCGCAATCTGTATTGAAGGACTTACGCATGTGAACCTCGGCTTCGTCTCTGCCCACATTGTCACGTTTGTCTTTCAATACCTTTTTTGTAGGCCATTGCAGTAATGTACTAAACCCTTTTTCTCACGAACGAGAAGAGGTATCCGGTTGAAATTTATAACGAATATTAAAGTTCATAAACCACACAAGATCTGAATTTTTTTTTTTTACAACAACGCAATCAAAGGATATGGCTTTTTATGTCTTCATCTCCATACATTTATGCAAAAAAGCAAAAACGATAGGGTACTTCCCGTTGACCTAAAATTATGAAATTTGGCAAGAAGCTAGGTCTCACAGTACAAATAAAGGGAAAAGTCTAAAATCATTAAATATTTAAATTTTTCTCACAACTAATAGTAACCAATTAAGGTGAGCTCCCGTTTCAAGAACTTTTCTATAAAAGAGGTCAAGTTTGGATGGTCGCTGAGTTTTCAAAATCAAAGAGCAAAAGCTTTTAGTATATCTTATGGTAGATAGGTACGGAACCCTTTGGGCGCGAGTTCGACTCGCACTTGGCCGGTTTTTTATTTTTTTACATACGTCGTTTCCCTTCGTCCATTTGGATCCATTGGATGGCTCCATTGATGGATCCAAAAAAACTTTTTCCTCCTTTTTAATCCATCGTTTAAATCAATGGATTCAAAAACACATTAAGGGTTCTGGTGGATCCTCTAATATTGATAGCTAAATTCTCTTTGTGTTTGATGTACTATAAAATAGAAAAGTGATGAGTAAAACAATTTACTAAATTATATTATTTAATTTTTTCTAGGAAGAGCGGAACAGAAATTTCATTATTAATTAGTTCTAATTGGCATTCTTGTATAAAATTATCATTTTCAATTTGTTTTTGAGTTCGTTTGTTTTTTCGATTACGTTTTATGCGGATCGCGTTACGTTTCGCATCTTTGGTTAAATAATTTAACACCGACACAAAATTCGGTTTTTTTCTTCCGAGCCGTTTGTTAATCAACGAGTTCCATGCTTCTACGCAGTTATTTGTTCGATGCCTCTCTCCAACTGTGATCCATAATTTGTGCCAGAAACTTATTGGTTTCAAAAATTTTTCCATGTATCTCCGTAGTTTTTTAAACTGATTGCTATTATTGGTCATTTGTGAACAGATATAATTCCAACCCTGTTCTGTGACAGTATCTGGTAAGAGTGGCAATACAGCGCACAGTGAAATTATTCGCCATTTCACTTTTGATTTATTCAAACCCAGTTCTCGTCCCTTTTTCCATAGGTTTCGTTGAAAATGGTACCAACAACCGATTATCGCAGCTTCCGGATACATTTTGCGAACCGCTTTAATAGCTGCTACTTCAAAATCAATTGATATCTTAGTTGGATTTAACTCTGGCACTCGAGATTTTAATATTTGGAAAAGTATTTCGTATGACTCTGTGTTTCGGTTTGTCATAAACACATAAAATATTGGTATGACATGGTTGTGTGTATGAGTACTTCCAAAATCACCATGAATGGTGTATATTTGGTCAAATGGTACTGGGGTACTTTTAAAAGTTCCGTCCATAAATAAATGTTTTATGTCCGATATTTTTTCCAAATTCTCCTTTAGACAAAAAATAATAATGCGTGTACCTTGATCTTCGTAGTCGGCAAACAAGAAGTACGTAAATTTATCCGGAACTTTGACATCATGCACCTCTTTTGATGTCGTTTTTGACAATCCTAAATTTGAGTTTCGTAACTTGTATAGGCCGCTCTTTATAGAATTATATTCCGGTATCTTACTATCCGGGATTAAATCAAGTCCAGAGTCTTTCACAGATACAACAAAGTTCTCATATATAGCTGGAATGGAAGGATTTTCAAGCGAAACGACTTCTTTTTTGCATTCGTCTAACTTTAACAATATTTCATTGCCAACATTATCTTGCTTGCAGCAATGTGGTTTACTTTTTATAAGCGTATTTTCCTAAAAATAAAGACGACGAAAGTAAGTTAGTTTAGCAATATAACTGCAAAATCGAAGTATTAATAAATGACCGCATTTTAATTCGTGTAGTATTTTTTACCTTTCCGCGCGAACAGACTTGCAGACAGACAATTCAAAGGGGTATTATTTTATAAAAGCAGTCAAGAATTCATTCAAACCTTTACAAATAATATTTTATTAATAAAATACGTACTTCCTTTATGGTCAATGATCCACCACACTTGATTTTTTTCCAAAACGAACACCTCCACAATATATTTCCATTTTTATACTCAGTCTTTTTATGGTACTTGTAACCATCACGTAGAAGCACATATCCGCCTTTATATTTAATTTTATTTATTGATAAGTCCATTCTCACCCATTCTTCAATAAAAATTAATAATAGAAATTCATTGACGTTTTGACTTTTAAATAATAATATGACATATATAGCATATCTATTTACAAGTGGCCAGTCACTTTTCTATTAAGTAGTACTTGAAAGAGAGTGTTATGGTCAATATCAATCTCATTAGAGGATCCAACAGAACCCTTAATGTGTTTTTGAATCCATTGATTTAAACGATGGATTAAAAAGGAGGAAAAAGTTTTTTTGGATCCATCAATGGAGCCATCCAATGGATCCAAATGGACGAAGGGCGTCGTTTGCATCAAGTTTCTCTCTAATTTGTGTAGGTATAAATGATCCATTTTTAGGGTTCCGTAGCCAAATGGCAAAAAACGGAACCCTTATGGATTCATCATGTCTGTCTGTCTGTCCGTCCGTATGTCACAGCCACTTTTTTCCGTAACTATAAGAGCTATACTGTTAAAACTTGGTAAGTAGATGTATTCTGTAAACTGCATTAAGATTTTCATACAAAAATAGAAAAAAACAATAAATTTTAGGGTTCCATATACTTAGAACTGAAACTCAAAAAATTTTTTTTTCATCAGACCCATACGTGTGGCTATGGATAGGTCTTCAAAAATGATATTGAGGTTTCAAATATAGTTTTTTTCTAAACCGAATAGTTTGCGCGAGAGTCACTTCCAAAGTGGTAAAATGTGTATCCTCCCCCTGTAACTTCTAAAATAAGAGAATGATAAAACAAAAAAAAATATATGATGTACATTACCATGTAAACTTCCACTGAAAATTGCTTTGAACGAGATCTAGTAGGTAGTTTTTTTTAATGCGTCATAAATCATAAACCGCAATTTACCTTTCATTCAATCAACTCAAATATAAATTTTAGTTACTTACATCACATTATAAAGTTTTTTAGCAATAAAAATACCATAACTTTTACTTATATACGTACAGGTTTGTACGGAACCCTCAGTGCACGAATCCGACTCGCACTTGGCCGGTTTTTTCATTTATTTCAACGGTTGCGAATCTATTTTGCAGCCATGGAAATAAAAACAGAGTGTATTTGGCGGAAAAGATAACATTGTTTTACAAACTTGTTGTTTCTGACAGCTTTACCCGATTGCTTTTGACATAGCTGCAAAACGTGTTGGTAACCGTTGGAGTAACCGAAAATAATTAATCATAGAGGCTACAACACCTTTCTATCGTAATAGTAGAAAGGGGTGTAAGGCATCAATTGCAGCCCGAGATATTTAGGCGCACGAGCGCAGCGAGGGCGCCTATAGTTCGAGGGTGCAATTGATGCTTACACCCGAGCTAACTACTCTGCTTTACATCTCGATTGTGAGGTAAGTAAGTCCTTATTACCACCAAATTGTAGGTGACCAATTAGCGCTCTAGGGTAATAATGTAGCTAGAAAAGCCCTAGGGCGGTAAGTAATAAAAAACAACACTTCACTCTTTCAAAATTTAATTACTTACCGCCCTAGGGCTTTTCTAGCTGCATGATTACCCTAGAGCGCTAATTGGTCACCTACAAGCCCCATTTGGGGGTAATAAGGACCTACTTACCGAATATGAGAGATGTAAACGATAATAACAAACTTCTCACGTTTCATTTTATTCAAGTCAAGTTGCGGATTTTATCCGATATCAATTTAAAATGATTTTATTTTAACACTTCCAGTGTTCGGATAAATCTACAAAGTAGAAAATCGCAAAATCGCAACGTTGGAATGCGTATAGAGATCTCAGATTTCGCAACATCCGGCAGGACCACAGTAGCCTAGTTGATAAAGCGTCTGCGGTACTGACGCAGAAGACGCAGGTTCGAATCCTGCCTGTGGTTGTGAAATTTTGAGATTTTCTACTTTGTAGATATCAATTTATGTTTCTTGTGGTATTTGAAGACAGTAGCGCTAGTAAAGTATAATTTGCTTTTATAACAGTTTTCTTTACTAAGATCACTGGAGAATGGATTCATGTAACAAGCATGTTAAACAACCACCAGAATTATTTTTAAAGTACCTAAGCATCGGTCAGGCGCGGATCGTACCCTTGCGTAGAACACCTGCCTCTATTTTTGATTCTTACACTTTTCTGCAAAGAATTTCAGAAACTTGAGTGGTTATATTTTGAAACAAAATGCTAATTTGTTTCCATATGTTGCTAATTTACGTTTTTAATATATTTAAAAACGAGCCCGAGAAAAATGTTGCTTGATAAAATTACTTTCTTGTTAACAATTTTTCTTAAAATAATTTGATTGAAGGTAGGTATATTTATGCAACTTTTGTTTTTAATTTATTTTGATAAACAAAATTCATCATCTACTCAATACGGAAAAACAAGAAAAGTAGGTAGTACTTAATCAAAATTTCTTCTTATTTAAATTCTCCTTCTTACTCTCTTTCTAGCAATCAAATGAAATTCGATTTAAAAGCTTTCGAAAACTTAATAAATTATTCCACCTTTAATACTGAACAAATGGCTGCACTCGATTTTGAAATCCGAACAAATTATTTGAACTCCTTAACTCAGTTTAGAAATTAAGCAAAGTTTCAAATTGAATCTTACATTTTGGGCGAGCGGTTGAGTCTGGTTTTCGCAGGCTTTAGGTGTAGGGGCCTTACAAACGGACTTGAGGTAGAAGGGCCATTCTCATTTTCATGAATTTTTATGTGCACATGTCTTAAATATGGAAATATTAGTGCTATGTGTAAAATTATTACGTAGAGTTTCTCGAAATAGTTTTTATTTTAAGGTTTTATTGAGTTTATCACAATAATTAAATGGTAATTCAAGTTATCGTTAAAAGTGTGTCGAAAATGTCAGCTCCATGTCGTGTGCAAAGTCCACTTAGGACAATAAACATTAAAAAAAAAGTTGCAAGTCTCTAAATTATCAAACAAATAATTGTTATTTGCGATAATAGATTAAATAAGCTTTCTTAAAAATTACTAATTATACTAATAGTAGTATAATAATAACGAGCCGTAAAATTTAAACATTTGTGCACACTTGAAATGTCAGCTCCATGGGTAACATTTTAGAACGCAGCCTTAATTTATTTAATCGGTGAACACATTTCTTGAACGCTTCGAGACAACAAATACGATGCCATCTACCAAGTTTTTGACAGTTTGCCATTTCTCGAAGAATGAATTCGGCGCATTAACTGAAAAGGTAAGATTTTTTAAAAATTAGCATGCTACTTTGGTCAGTTTTGTGGTTAACATATCACGAAGTATTTATTTCATTAAGGTCTATTAGAAAACGTTAAATAATGAGTGATTGTAACCATAAGCAGGGTATTTCTTTAAATTATATTTTTAGTAAGTGAGATTATGAAAAAGCGATATTTTAGTTCAATATGTCAACTCCATGGGTGTCAGTCACGTGGATTTTAAGTATCCACGGAAATGACACGTGTCCATGGAGCTGACAATATATATAAAATTTTAAATTAATTTGATGTATGTTGTTTGCACTAGGTAATTATGGCACCAAAACGAAGTAAAGAAGAGATTAGGCGCAAGAAAAGAGAATGCGAGAGACAACGTAGGGAAAAAATAAAGGCTGATCCAGAACTGTACGAAGAAGCTAAAGCTAAAGAAAGAGAGCGATACAGGAAGCGAAACAAAAATTCTACCTATTGATTGAATGTCGGAGAGAAAAACAAAGAAAAAAGAGAAAAGACCGGCGTAAGTACCAGAAAACATGCAGGGAAAATAAAAAAATATAGGAAACGATTTCTATACGGTCTTTGCAAAGATTCTCACCAATCTAGTGACATCGAAAATTAACCGATATATTGAACCAAAGAACATGAAAATACCATACATATATATTTGAGAAAGCTCAGCTGTGCAAAATGTGACGGAGACTGTTCGCACTTTGGAATAGGGAAGCATACTTATTCACGAACAGTAACTCACGAAGAATTTCTTCCTGGGCCTAGTCACACTATCACACATGACACTGAACAAACTGCTGTTCTTCCTGAGACTAATGCTGAAGTCTCATTTGACAAAAATGCTGTGATATCTCCTAGAAAAGAACCAACTCATGCGACAAATCTCAATTAACAGAAGAAACTTCTTCTCGACAATTTACCAAAGGTAGTTGGGCTATGATTCAATTTGTCTGTAAAATGACGGAAGTATTTTACATTGTAGTGATGGGTTCTAAATATTCAATCAAGTTTTTGAGTAAGGTGTGCTTATTGAGTACCTACACTGAGTTTGTTTTGCGACAGTGTGACGATAAAGATATCATCATAACATTACCCCAACCACATTGTAGTCGTAGAAACATACATAGCTTCAGAAATGATTTGTTACGTCCATTTTGACAACTACCCTAAAAACTTTTTTAGTTTTTAGGGTAGTTGTCACTTCTTTGTTTAGTTTTATTATATTTGTTGCCGACTTAGAAACCGTCTCTGCTGAGTACAATTTTGCTCATGATATGTTTTTCTCAATTAAGATTTTTGGATGTTTTGTTTTGTAAAACTTTATAGTTGATTCATTTAGGTGATTTATTTTGTAAAAGTTTAATGGTAAGTCTCAAAAATAGTTTTGTTTCTGACTTATTATATAGTAACGTTACCTGAATCAAACATAACTGCTGTTTGTTGAAAAAAAATGTTAAGTTATTTTAACGTTCTTAAAATTAAACAGATTATATTACCTGAATTAAACATAAGACTGTTGGAAGAAATGTAATTTATGTTACCGTTCTCAAAAATACAACTGATTATATTAATAAAGACAATTTAAAAAAATTGTTTTAATGTAACTAAAACACACACCACCCCAAATCATAATATCAACTAAAACACACTTCACACAAACACACACCCACATACTACACACGCACTCAACCACACAAACATACAAAGATATAATTACAACTCAAAATAAACATGTAATTACAATTCACCTGATAATATATGCAAATGTCATTTCCATGGTTCCGTGTCATTTCCGTGGATGAAGATTTTTTCTTTTTTAAATTTTCACGAAAATTAGAGTGAAAATAGCTTGGCTTGTAACTGGAACATATTGCAGGACACACTATAATTCATTCAAGACTGCTTTAAACCATATCGAGAAACACTTTGTATTTTTAGAATTTTAGGTCTGTTTTTGAGAATGGCCCAGAAACAGGTAGAAAGGTTTAATTGCCTATACTTAAAGTACCCAGAGTTAGCCTTAACTACAAATAAAGTTAGGGCTAACTACAAATAAAGTTAAAGGTTTATGCAATGTTAACTTAATAGAAGTAAAAAATTGCAATAGGGTGATAAAAATTTGATTCCAAGTTTGAAAGATGCAGAATCGTCTACAAAATTTTATACTAGCAAAAGTTCAATATCGCCAAAATTGATATTTTGCCGCCATTCAGCGACTCAGGACTGCAGCAGGCCTGTCTCACTCCGCGTCTAGGCATGAATTAAGTACCTACCGCGCGGTGTGCCCTACGGGCGCAATGTTTTTCGGGCTATCACGCTTTTGGTCTTTTCATGTTCGATACGTTTTGCTCACTTTGTGTCAACGTACATTCATGAAAAAAAGATTATTTATTTTGGTTCCAAGTCTGGGATGTTTTTACATAATTATAATAAGTAACAGAAGTAAATTTTGTGTATTGGATGCATGAACTCGAAGAAAAAGTAAAATTTTATCTTTTTTAAGATACTAACTGATTGTAATAAGTGTTTTTATTCTTTTTATTATGAAATAGGTGTCGTTTATAAAACATACTTACTCTAAATATAGATAAGTGGGCACTCAGAAAATATGAGGTTATTTGTTGATATAGTGTCAAGCTTGGCGTGCTTTTGACTGTACAAGTCCAGCAACATGTAATAAGTTTTAGTTTGACAAATAAATGAAATACGAGTAAAATAGGTATTACCGCAATTGTAGCCGACACTGGGTGTCTACTCTCAAAGTCCGATATATATAAACGATACTACTCGAAACATGCAAATGCAAAACTTCGTCCCTTGACAATAGAGTGGAATATTGGTTGGATGAATTTTTAAACTGCATCCAACCAATATTCTACTCTATTGTCAAGGGACGAAGTTTTGCATTTGCATGTTTCGAGTAGTATCGTTTCGATATATCGGACTTTGAGAGTAGACACCCTGGAGTCAACCCTGGCAATCGACAGCGTCGACTCGGTATATCAAGCTGCATTGCAAACAGGGCCCTGCCGCGTGGAGTTAAGGTGCAATTTTGCTTTGACGCGCTATGTTTAGGTATATAAAAAGGCGGCTTTTTCCAAGGTCAAAGGAGTGCGACTTCTGTAAACTTGTTTACTATTATATATTCTGTGACTGCGGTTAAATATATTATTACCACTATCATGTACTTAGTTATCGTGCAGTTGAAAGGCAGCTTGTCTGTTATCCCACTCACTTTCGGTCCAGGCGAGGTGTTGACCTTTTTATAGGACCCTTGATTGAGAGCCTTTTAAAGAGGATATCTGACTCTAAGGTAATATTATAAAAGTAAAGGTTGGTGACCTAAGGCATTGACTTTTATTCATCATGTAAACAAGGTTATACAGGTTGCGACAAAATCATGGCGCTATTTGTTTCAGCTTTAAAGTGGAAAACAGCTTTTTCTTAATTTTTTTGTATAACTATTTTAGTTGGGTATATTTAGACCATTAATTAATTTCCTGCTAGAACATAAATTCAGACCCCCAGAATTTATGCTCTGTACACACGGCCGCTGAGAATCACTTTAACTAAAGTAGTACAATGCTACGAGCCTCAGAAAGCAGAGCTCGCTTACACCCTTATCTATACATGTAATAAAGTCTTAAACTCGACGAATCTGTTCAATGAAAATATTGACAAAAATTTTACTTAAGGGGACATTTTAACAGTAACAGAACCTGAAACCAAAAAAAAAAGCTAACATTTTGCACGAAAGCCAAACACATTATTTAAAACCACGTTTGAATCGGCTCAGTTGTTATTGTATTCTGTAAAAGATCAAATTTCTCGCGAACGAAGTTGTGGGCACAACTACTTATAGTTCATCCATCGTAAGAATGCAGTGAGTCATCGCTTTCCGCCATCCCCGTAACCACCCCGTAAATAAATTCTAATGCACACTAACAAACTAAAGACAAACCTTCGAAAGTAGCGGTTGTTTCCTTTGTGTGATACCTAAAAAAATGAAAAAAAATTTTTTTTTTTGCAATTTAACTCCGTTGTGAATACACCTTTACCCTGCATTTGCATTAATGACTTGCTGCATTCTTAAGAGGCTACCTCCCCGCGTCCACAAGCGCACCCATCAGTCAAAAATATATTACTCGCTAAATACAAAACTTATCGAAAATCCGGAAAGACAGATTGAAGTTAAAGTACCCTAGTTTATTCAGACCCTATCAATTCTGAAAAATATAGTTCACTACAAAAAGTGCGAAAAATGGCCACTTTTAGCAGTTTTTGTATCTGTAACTATATTGAACATTATTTTAGAGAGTAAATATTTTCTAAATAAACTAGGTAGGTACCTTTACTTCAATCTGTCTTTCCGGATTTTTGATATAATATTTTTTTAACTGATGGGGGCGCTAGTGGACCGTTAAACCTACCTACTGAGTATGTAGCGCAGGTGTTCAAAATTCCATATCATAAACACGTGTCACTTTTTCAACAAAAATTCTAACTAGTGGCGATAAATCCTGTTGCAATTAAGCATGTGACACATGTAAAGTTTTTCTTACTTATGCTGAGAAAAAAAGTTCAAAAAGCTAAAATCCACTGGGACCACACGTGGTTGAGACAAATGTGTTAAAGTTTAAACACGGGAAGAGAAGACTTTAGTAATGTTTTTAGAAGAACCACTTTAAGATAACACGACAAAAAATGTGGTTCCATTTTGAAGCATCTGAAGATATAAAAGGTTATTTTTTAGACCTGATATCTTTTAGCCCACTTTTTAGTTAGATCAGAACTAATCAAATCAAGTACAAAAAGAAAATTAAAACTTCCGCAACAACGCACATTTTTTAAATATGTTTTTGAAGTTGTTATGGCATAAATTATGACGTCATAGAGGCATTTCGCGGATTGGTAATCTTCTAACCTGAAATACTAAAATCCAATGTAGTCACGAGCACGTCAAGCTTGACACATTGGACAGTATCAGCAGTACGAGTAACAGTAGAAGATGAATTCGAGCGGCAAGTGTCAAGCATTACCTGCTCTTGACTATACCTAAGTAAAATAAAATAGAACAGACACAAAAATATCGGGTATATTTTTGTAAGTCATGTGATTCAAAACTGATATAAATGCACAAACAGATAACAAACACATTTACTCAAACACATTTATGACGCCAACAGATCACAATTAAATCAAAGAATAATAGAAATGCTTCATATTATTTTATGCACTTGTCACAATCAGTACAGTTGATCTATCATTGTTTCGTAGGATGAAAGCCCATGTCCCTAATAATTTATTACTTGTGTAGTAATAGTTATGCAGATTAAATAATTATTCTGGCCAAATCTAAGTAGATAAAGCAACTATTAAATAAAACTCTCACAAACTATTTTATTGTAAACTCTGTAATTAATTTTGCAATTTTGAAAAAAAATAACTAAGTCATAAACGTTTTATATTCTTTGAAAATTTGGTGAAACTTTCTGAAAAATAAAATTACAGTCGCCTGGCACTATGTAGTAAAAATAAACACGCGATGGTAAAAGTCTTCAACATAAATATCATCGAAGATATTTAAACGTTCAGTGGAAAGTCTGGTTTATTTGCGTGGTTGGTAGTGACTCTACCTTCTGCGCCGTAGGTCAAGGATTCGACCAAGAACAATACGTAAATAATGATGAACAAAGGTGTTTGTTACGTGTTCTTTATCTGCTTATGTATAAAGTCCTAATGAAATAGTGAACTTGATTTCAGCATGTCAATCAGACCATAAAATTGAACAAATTTTCCCAAGGAACATAGGCAAAAAAAAAGCTCCCATAAAAACTCCCAACGAAACGGCATCAGTTGATAGCGCATTTTTTATGGGAGGTCAAATTTGTCGAATATTGACCTATCTTCCTTTGGGAAAGTTGTTCAGTTTCATGGTCTCAGTAACATGCTAAAATTATGATCTCTATTTCATTAGGAACACATATAACATAGTGTCATAAACTCATTAGATCAGATGACT
Organism: Athrips mouffetella; assembly: GCA_947532105.1. NCBI lineage: Eukaryota > Metazoa > Arthropoda > Insecta > Lepidoptera > Gelechiidae > Athrips > Athrips mouffetella. The sequence continues at coordinate 22,124,965 of OX383963.1, forward strand.
TAATGTGAAAAATGTCTCATTTTGATCAGAAATATTTAATTGTTACAAAACTATACGTTAGCTTTCGACCTATCAGCCAGTATTCATTACAGTAATCAATCAGCTTCATTTGCTCTTCATGGTTTGTTGAGCACGAACCTAAATGTTGTATGGCAGGTGAAATATTGTGCTCAGTATTACTAATGACGTGAGGTTTGTGAATTATATCTGCTCAGGTTGGGTAAGTGGGTCGCAAGAGGCGATGGAAAATAAAAAATACAGCTATGCTTCATATTACCAAGGTTGTTTTTTTTTTAAGGGAAAACTTCTTTAGCGGCGCGTCAGATCTGACGAAGATTGTCTATATGTATATATAAATTGTAATGTCTGTCTACGATAGCGCAATAAATGAATATTGTATGTACTTTTATACTGATAAATAAAACAATTCGTGCGAAATTATTCCCTAACCATTCCAAAATATTCAAAAATGCACAACGTTGATGTTTATCATCATCATAACATCCCATGAAACGTCCATTACAGGACAGGAAGCTCCCTCAAAAATTCCAGCAAAAAACGCTTGGTACTCGTATTTGTTCTGGAATTACAATGGTCTACACGCTTGATAGCCTTGAGGTGGGCATCATGGACCACGATTGTTAGTGACAGCAGTTTGTAAGACGGTACGATACACAGAAGGACGCTGCTGCACATCTTCCAGTTCAAGATCCCTTAGACACCTCTTACAACACCTACGGGTAGAGAAGGATTGGTACCATTCTTTGCCGGTACCGCAAGGATGGTGCACCACTTAAACTTTTCAGTTCTAAGTAAGTATGAAAAGCTTGACTGCTAACATTAATCAAAGATAAACTTGGTAGAAGCACAAGTCTGATTGTTTGTAGCTTTTACTGGCTAAATAGTGGACCGACAACACTGGAAGAAAAAGTAATAGGTAATGATTAAAACAAGATTCTGTTAACCATGATGAACGCACACTAAGATCATATTTCGTAAATAGTAGGATAACTAAGAAGGCGAACCTTTCACCTAAACCTGCTGGGATAAAACTTGGCAGGAGTCAAGTACATACCCATAGGTAACATATTAGAAGTGGTGCTCCCCAGCAGGACGCGACTGAGATGCACAGTGGGGCATAATGTCGAAAAAGTGTAGTTTTTACAAGGTTCAAAATTGTATCTGTTGAACCGACATAGGTAGCTGGTTAAAAATTTCACAAAATATGTATTTTTAAAACAAATATATCACCTTAAAATAAAAATAAAAAAAAATTAAAAAAAGGGGGGTCGCCATACAAGAAACGTTTTTTTTTTATTTTTGCTTTATCGTCAGAACGGTTAGTAATTCGAGTGTCAAACTTGGTATGAGTATAGTTAACTAAAATGTCAATAAAATAATATGTCCTAAATGACTGAGTAGCTGACTGACAGACTGACTGACTGACGTCTATCCGTAACCGCTTTAGCTATAAGTGTGAAAGAACCCGGGTCACGGTCCACACAAAATTAACCCAGGTCCGGCGGAGAAAATACTTATCTCATATTTTAATATATTTTTGGTACATTAAGAATTGATAGTCGCCATGACCGAAATTGAAGGCTATCATTATAATATTGCTATGAATATTTTGTCAGGCGTAATATTAAAAATATATTTATTTCACCTGAAATGTATAGAATTATCACGCAAATGTATGCCAAAGGTGAAACCGATTAATCAATGTCTATTTACTTTCGAAGATATCATTACAATATTGCTATATTTTTTCTTTTGACAAAAATTATGTAAGCCTCATAAAGAGATTTCACATTAGTAGGTGACTATTGGGAATTGAACTTCACCATTTTCCGCCAAAATCTCGCCGCACTCGCTTATTGCCGAAAATGGTGATTTACAATTCCCAAAGTCATTTTAGATAAGCATGCTCTACTTACCGCTGGTATATAGGATCTTCATGAGCTGTCTCCACTTCCTAATGCTCGCTCTTTATGGTGCATCGTCAGCTGTACGAGGTGTTCAGGTCTTCGTCTGCTACTCGAACTCGATGAAAGGATTGACTCCTTCATGAGCTTTCTTCACTTCCTCCTGCTCGCTCTTTACGGTTCGTCGTGAGATGTACGAAGTGTCCAGGACTTCGTCTGCCACTCGAACGAGATGAAAGGATTGGGCAACCAGCTCCATTTTACTCATTGGGCCAACTTTGGCTTATACTCTACTGACCACATCGACAGCCAGTACGAGTATCCAAATAAGTGCTGGTTCTCTTACCGCCACAGAGATGTATAATTATTCGCTTCACTTAAAATCTCCACTCGTTTATTTAGTGTTCGGATTGGGCAACCAGCTCCTTTTGACTCATTTGGGCAACTTTTAGCTAATACCCTACTGACCACATCGACGGCCAGTACGAGTATCCAAATAAGTGCTGGTTCTCTTACCGCCACAGAGATTTATAATTATTCGCTTCACTTAAAATCTCCACTCGTTTATTTAGTGTTCGGATTGGGCAACCAGCTCCTTTCGACTCATTTGGGCAACTTTTAGCTAATACCCTACTGACCACATCGACAGCCAGTACGAGTATCCAAATAAGTGCTGGTTCTCTTACCGCCACAGAGATTTATAATTATTCGCTTCACTTAAAATCTCCACTCGTTTATTTAGTGTTCGGATTGGGCAACCAGCTCCTTTTGACTCATTTGGGCAACTTTTAGCTAATACCCTACTGACCACATCGACGCCCAGTACGAGTATCCAAATAAGTGCTGGTTCTCTTACCGCCGCAGAGATTTATAATTACTCGCTTCACTTAAAATCTTCACTTGTTTGTTAAGTGTTCGGATTGGGCAACCAGCTCCATTTGACTCATTTGGGCAACTTTGGCTAATACCCTACTGACCACATTGACGGCCAGTACGAGTATCCAAACAAGTGCTGGTTCTCTTACCAACGCAGTGATGAACAAACAACAAGCACACAAAATTATTCAATTCACTTTCACTTAAAAATTTCACTTGTTTGTTTAGTGTTCGGATTGGATAACCAGGTCTATTTTACACATTTGGGCTTCTTACAGCGCATACTTTACTGACCACATCGACGGTCAGTACAAGTATCCAAACGCGCTGGCTTTTTTACATTTTAAAACAAGAAGCTGTACTATGCAAGGAAACTTCCAACCAAAACACCTTACTTATTTAGGCATTCTTTCAGCTAATCTAATACATATATTGACCCAATTTGTCAGTATCAAGTATCTAAATAAGTCGGAGCTTCCCTGCGTTCGTACATGCGTCTTAGTCAACGAGTCGAACAATATGAATGGGTTTCAATAAAGTCAGAGGTTCTCAAACTTAGGACAAATCATGTTTTATATTCACTAAAGAAGTAATTTAGACATTAGTTTAGGTGTAATATATTGTACTTCTTTTATATTAAAATGGCAGGTAGAACTTCATAGTCTGTTTAGGAGACGATTCTGTAAATGTGTGGTATCTTATATACTATCAATGTTGGGAAATAAAAAACATTATAAGATTTAAATATATTAATTTTTAAGTTCTACATTAGGGTTATCATTAACATTATCTTATTAATCTAGAGTATTTTAGTGTGCTATTGTCTGGATCTGGAGACGGCTTATCAAATTTGCTTCTGTGCGGAGTTGGCCACCACGTAGTATCTCCAAACCAATAGAAACAATTCATAGCCAAAAGTCTTTTACTTGTTATGACCCTTCGGATTCGTTCACTCCTTCGCAGTTTGAGTTTCTACGAATAAAAATAATTTTAAGCATTAAGTAATAAACAAATATTTTAATCACTAAAAAATAAAAATATTTAACTTACTCGATATTCTTCATGTCTTTCTTTTATCGCTTTCACTTGTGCTCTTGTTTGCACCATTTCTGTCTGAACACATGCAAACTGAGCGAGTTCTCTATATGAAATAAAAGTGTTCTGCTTTTTAGTAATTATATATTAAGGTTGGATTATCAGTAGGTATGAAAAAGTTGCGATTTCGAAATGTCCTATTTGACAAACCATAGTAGGTATCAGGGTAATTCAAGCTCAAAAGACCTCTGACATGACACATATAACAGTTACTTCCGAAGCGAAGCACGAAACTTAATGTAGGTACGCAACAAGACAGGAATGTGGCCCAATTGTATAGCGCGCCATACGTTTCACCCGCACTCCTATTGTGTACAATACTTATTTAAGATGCTTAAGTTTGAGAACATGTGCAAGTCCAAAGTCTTTTTTTCGCAATACTCTGGTTACCTATGCTATGCAGCGAAATGTCAATGTGCTACTTAGTTGTACTAGTGTGAAAACGCAAACGTTAACCGAAACGTAAGCACAACGCATCACGCGCGCATGTTCGTGCGTCACACAGTGTTAACACAGCGAAACACGATTGTATGTGTGTGCGCGTGTGTACACACGTCTTTGCTGATAAATTAATATTGCAAGAGAGCCTACAAGCTGACCGCTGAAATATTGCTGATTTCAGATTTTCGCAATGAAAGGATGTGTCGAAATTTTTTGCACTGTTGTAATAATGCAAAGTAATCAACAATTTTGTTTGTCACAAAAATGGCAACATAGCCATTCCAAAATTTTCGTAATTTTAAAAAAAGCTTAATCAGCATTATAGTCTATTTATAAGGCGCATTAAATCAATAAGCAATAACTATTTGGATTCGACTCGTCATCCAAGTGCCTTGTGTTGCTCCCCGCACCCCGCACCCGCACCCCGCCGCTCTCCGCCGCTCTTCGCCGCTCTAGCACCAACAGTTTTCAACACGCGCATCCAAGCAATCACTATAATGTTCGTAAGTTTGTTTTGTCTTGTTGACATCATATTATATGGTTTTATTTAGAACTGATTACTAAAAAGTTACTTGGATATATTTTAGGTCTGACAGCGAGTACTACAACGCCGCCGCTAGGAACTCCAACGCTGCCGCCACCGCAGCCAACAAGAAGAAGCAGCCAGCGACGTCGTCCTTCTTGTCGGAGGACGAAGCGATATTAGCCAAGTGAGTATATTTTAAACTTGCGAATATTTTATCTCGGTTATGGTTTATTAGTATTTTGAATTAGATTAATTAGCTAATTATTATTTTTATTTACAGAACAAAAAGAAGAGAGCCTAGGGAGCCTGCAAGGAAGGCTGCAGCTCCTCCAAAACGCTGTGGCGGCTTGGAGTCTTACGACGAAGAAGAAAGGTAGTATTTAAATGTTATTATTTTTAGATGTATTTTATTAGAATCCAAACATCGATTTTATGTAACTAATCATTAACTATTTACTTACAGAACTAAAGGAAGGGAGCCCAAGTTGGCGCCTTCAAAACGTCAGCGTGTTAACGACTCTGACGAGGAAATCGAAAGGTAAATATATTGTTATTGTATTTAAAATTACTCAAACTTTTTCATGTATTTAGAAAGGGAAATGTTATTTAATTTGAAATCAATTTATTTTCAGAAGACGCAAGGAGCCAAAGGCGCTACCGAAGAGCCGCACTGCCGCTGCTGCCGCCGCCGTCGAGTCCGACGACGACGGCGCTCCCGGGGTCTCTTCATTAGTCAGGTAAATAAATATATTTTGAGCATTATGTTCTGTTTGTTTAGAAAAAAGTTTTAGACATGATTTATTTATTATCTATTTGTAAGACTGATTATTAACATAACTTTTATAGCGTTTTTCCCAACGTATAGAAACTATCGTACTACTTAAATGAAAACCAATCGCGCTTACATAAATCAAGCAGACTGCAGATTAATATTTTTAATTTATTTTCAGAAATAAGAAAAAGGCAGCGCCGAAGAAGAAACCGACGGCTTCAGCAGCAGCGTCTAGAAAACACGCCGAAACGTGGCGTCTTTTGGACAGTGAAAGCGAGGACGAGGAGAGGTACCGCAACCGCGACAACGGGCTGCGGTCGAGCTACGCTAAGCGCGTAGCGGACGGGGTAGTACGACGCACCGCGCAGCTCGCTGGAGATATATTTATTGATCTTAAACTCTACAACGTGGCGGACATTAAAAATATTGACCCCCGGAAACGTTACGAAAAGGCCTCTCTTCACCTCGCTTTCCAAACACACCACGACGCAAATGAGTTGTATATTTTAAGACAATTTTTAGCTCGATGCAAAGACCAATTCCGTGAAGAAGGTTGGTTTTTCGCGGATAAAGAACTCAAAAAGTAATCATCCTTCTTCACGGAATTGGTCCTTGCATCGAGCTAAAAATTGAATTTAATTTTAATAATAATTTCATAAAAAAATTCAATAAATTTTATAAAGATTTATAAAAATTTAGTTTCAAGTTTTTTACCTTATGAAAGAGTCGATAGGTTAACCTACTTCCAGCAACCTTCAGTTTAAAACAAATCTTAATCTGAATCTTGAGTTCCTCTTAACTTTTTTAAAATAAACCTGATTTTTTTAGTTGATAATAATGGCAAATAAATCTATATATTGCACAGTATGTGATATGTCAATTAAAAGCAAAGCCTTTTCTTCTCATTTGCGAAGTAAGGTACATAAAGATAACAATGCAGTCAAAGAATGTGATGGTATTGAGAAAGTCAGTAGTGCATTTCGAAGCCGCATCGCCTCATATAGAGTGAGAGGCACAAGTGACGAGGCAACGCATACCCAGTGCCCACCTGAGGTTTTTTTGCGCTCCCTGCGTAAACCCGCCAAACAACTTGTCGAGGCGCGGCGCGAAGCGTTTGATAGCATCAAAGTTAACTTTGAATTGTTCGCAGAGTTTTCTTTACCTTCAGATGATAGACGAGATATTAAATCATTTTCTAGCGGGAACTGGGTGATTCAGAAACAATATGATTTCAATGAATTGTATAATAAAGTTGTGAGTTTGATCACAACTAAAGTTGATGAATTTGAGGAAAGAGAAAGTGGGTGGTGTTTTTTAGGAAATTTATATTTGGAAATTAATATTAACAAATACAATCCATTGAGAGCATCAGGTTTCATGGAACTTCCAAAATATATAAAATCAAAACGCGCATGTATAAATATCCAAAATAGAGATAACTTTTGTTTCTTATGGTGTATTATGGCTGCTTTATTTCCAGCTAAAAATAATAAACATAGAATTTCGTCTTATCCTCACTTCGAGAACATTCTTAATACGAAAGACATGACTTTTCCAGTAAACCTTTCAGATATTAAAGTTTTTGAAAAAAATAATCCAAGCATAAGCGTTAATGTTTACGGTCTAAAAAATAAAACTACCATAGTAGGCCCGTGGTATAAATCAATTCACAAAAGAAAGCATCATATAAATTTATTGCTTTATGAGAATGGTTTACGTTCACATTATTGTTTAATTACCAATTTGAGTAGGCTTATGAGGAATCAAGTTACAAAACATCATGGACAAATCTTTTTTTGTGATGATTGCATGGTGTTCTTTGCTAACAAAAGTAAACTTTCAAGTCATATTTGTGGTGGAGTCAAAACAGTTCTGCCTAAAAGTGGTTGTTTAATCCAATTTAACCATTTTGAGCGGATGCAGAACATGCCTTTCGTTATTTACGCAGATTTTGAGTCTCTGTTACAACAACACACAGATGAAGAAACCTCTAACTGTACCGAAAATATCCAAAAGCATATACCAGCAGCATTTGGCTACTATCTAGTTTGCTCTTATGATTCCTCTTTGAATCGTTATGTTTCATATCGTGGACCTGACTGTGTTCAAGTGTTCTTAGATAATCTAAAGACCGACGCAGTGCGAGTGCATAAGATACTGCAAAATGAGATTAAAATGTTACCAATGACTGAAAAAGAGCAGCATGACTTTTTGTCATCCAAAAACTGTTACCTATGTAATAAATTGCTTTTTGACGATAAAGTTCGAGATCACTGCCACTTAACTGGTTGCTATCGCGGCGCTGCACATTCTTATTGTAATATTCAGTTTAAACTTCCAAAATTTTTACCTGTATTTTTCCACAACCTTTCAGGTTATGACAGTCATTTGTTTATTCGGGAACTTGGTGAAACTCCTGGTAATATCAATGTAATAGCAAAAACCAAAGAGAGTTACATTTCTTTCACAAAATTTATTCCCATAGGTAATAAAAAAAATGAATATATGCCGATTCGTTTTGTAGATTCTTTTAGATTTTTAGGCACAAGTTTAGAAAAAGTAGCAGAGAGTTTAAATAAAGAAGATTTTTTTCACTTGTCACGCTTTTTTCCGAACAGAAACCATTTTGAGCTATTAACAAGGAAAGGCATTTATCCATATGAATATATGTGTGCCTGGACTCGATACGAGGAAGTTGAACTGCCCCCTCGTGATCTTTTCTTTAGTAGTATGAGTAATGAGACTGTTTCAGAAGCTGATTACGCACATGCTCTCTGTGTTTGGCAAACTTTTAATCTGCAAAATCTTGGCGAGTATACTGATTTATATTTAAAGTCAGATGTTTTTCTTCTTTGTGATGTTTTCGAAAAGTTTAGGTACACTTGCAAACAAAATTATAGATTGGATCCCGTGTTTTATGTTTCAGCCCCCTCTTTAAGTTTCGATAGTATGTTACTTAAAACGGGGGTAAAATTGGGGTTAATAGAAGACTTAGAAATGATTCGGATGATTCAAAGCGGTATTCGTGGGGGAGTTTGTTTGTGTTCTACTAGATACGCTCGTGCTAATAATCATTATTTATCCGACTACGACTCCTCTGCTGATGATAATTATTTATTATACATTGATTGCAATAATTTATACGGTTTCGCAATGTGCTGTTACTTGCCATATTCTAACTTTGAATTAATACAAAATATAGAACTAACAAGTACAGACATTCTTAATATTTCTGATGAAAGTGACACAGGATACATTTTTGAAGTAGACTTAGAGTACCCTGAAAAATTACATAACATTCATAACGACTTACCCTTCTGCCCTCAAAAGTTTATTCCTCCGGGTTCAAAAAATTCTAAATTAATTCCAAACTTGTACGATAAGTACAAGTATGTCATACATTACATTCATTTGAAAACCTGTTTGAAACATGGAATGAAATTGAAGAAAATTCATCGAGCGATAAAATTCAGTCAAAGTCCGTATTTAAAACAATACATTGACTTAAATACTGAATTACGAAAAAAAGCAAAGTCTCAATTCGAACAAGATTTTTTTAAATTGCTAAATAATAGCATTTTTGGTAAAACTTTAGAGGATACGGAAAAACGATTGAATGTTAAATTAGTAAATCAGTGGACTGATACTAGTAACAAAACAAAAAAACATTTTACAGCAGAACAACTCATTGCCAGGCCCAATTATCATAGCTCCACAATTTTCTCAGAAAACTTCGTTGCTATCCAATTAAAACCAGAAATTATAACTCTTGATAAACCAATTTATATAGGATTTTCAGTCCTTGAAATATCTAAAAGTCATATGTATGACTTTCATTACTCTGTGATGAAACCTTTTTACGGTTCCAAACTAAAACTTTGCTATACTGATACCGATAGTTTGTTGTATTCCATAAACACTTATGATGTGTACAGAGATATGAAACTTAATTTCCTTCAATATTTTGATACAAGTAACTATATAGGAAATAATATCTATAATATTCCTCAGCAGAATAAAAAAGTGCCAGGTTTATTCAAAGATGAATTAGGAGGTCAACTTTTAATAGAATTTGTAGGCCTTAGATCTAAACTATACTGCATAAGAACTGAAAACAAAGTAATAAAAAAAGCTAAAGGAACCAAGAAATCTGTCATTAAAGGACTCAAATTGGAGGACTACAAAACTGTATTGCTTAATAGTTGTCTAATAAGAAAAAAGAATATGATGTTTAGATCACTAAAGCATGAAGTTTTTACACAATCGCTAAATAAAGTAGCTCTGTCTTTTAAAGATGATAAACGAATAATTCTGAAGGATAAAATATCCACTCTTTCATGGGGTCATAACTCTACTTTAATTTAACATATTTTTATTTATTTTTTAAGGTATTTAGGTTTAAGTTTTTATGTTGCACTTTAAAAAATAAAATTTAATATTACGTAAAGCTACTTTGAGTTTTATTTGTACTACTTACACCTTTTATTGTAAATTAAGACAGGTCAAGTTTGACACTTGCACATGACTTTAGTCTCTATTGCGATTAAGATAAACATAACACAAAGTCCAACGTGTCACACTTGATGTGCTCTTGACTGTACCTTATTATTGAAGGCAAAAATGCGAGTTTGCGTTTTCATGTTCTAACATGTTGTGGACATGCGCTGTTCGTTCGTTGCACTTATGATGACGCAACACAAACGCGACGCGAGCGCGATATATTTTTATTCAGTTTCATTCTAGCCTTCGATTAAGTAACAATGAGCGCTCATAAAACAAGTTACATCGCGGTTAATTCCTGCTCTACCAGACAGGAGGATCCAAAATTTAGTGTTACTATAGAAGTGCAACAGATACGTGAAATAAAAGGACATGCTAAAGCCAGAACTTTAGCAAAAACTGTGTACGGAGCCGACGACCTCAACGACAGAGTGATGCAAGCTGCGCTCCACACCATGTTCCTTGTCTCCAGGGAGCTGGGCGACCGTTCGGAGCTCAGAGATGTGAGTACCTAAACTACAATGTTGTTATAGTATTCTTGTAGAACTAACGTACTAGTTGTGCATAAATCTTGAAGTGCATTTATTTAAATATACTTTTATTTTACAGTTACTTGTGGACGCAGAGACAAACGGGGCGGACGTTTAAATCAACCCTATTCACGCGATTACTACTCGTACATTAAAAAGTAAGAACTATTTATAATTCGTATTTTATTGTTATAATTATATTTGTGCACATGTATTTTATAGGTATTTCTTATTTTTACAGATCACAATGGCTGCCGCTATGTTCAATGTTTCGGAACCTTATTATGTTCAAGAAGCAGCATTACCTTTCGAGCAAGAGTTTCCTGAATTACGCAACAAACCCGTTTCAGAAGGACAACAGAAACGAAAAAGGAAAGGAAAGTCTACAAAATTGCAACAAAAACTAAAAAAGGACAAGGCAATCGTTTCGTACGTCAAGACTAAGGCTGATAAAAGGGGATATCGACTTATTAAAATCAAGGTGTACGACATGTGCGAAGGCGGCAACAGCGACGGAGGGTTCGACAGCGCGGGCGCGGCGCAGCAGGTCGCCGACGCAGACGGCGAGGACGGCGCGCTGCTCAGCGCACAGTACATCGTCAAGGACCCAGTCGATCAAATTTTAGATCAAACGGAGTGTTTGATTAATAAGATATCAAAATCTTTGTTTAGTAATAACTTTGTTAATTAAGTTTTTAGTTGTAAAATAATTATATTTCAATAAAAATACTTGTGTTAAAATCTTATATTTTTCATTTTGTCTTCCCCAGTAGGTAAATAATTAATTATTATTTCACTTAGAAAAAAACTAATAAACTAAATGTATTAGGTTTATGTTGTGGAACTTGAATGAATAATAAAAGGTGATTTCTTTTTGATTTTTTTCTAAGTGGAATAATATTTACTACTCAAAACGAAATAAGATACAGAAGGTTTTTTTGATTTGTCATTAATTGCAATTTTTCAATTAAAGTTCTATTACTTTTATCATTCTAAAGATATATCAAAAAACCTGCTGTCCCTTTTTTTGTTTTGAGTAGTATAAAACAATAGAATGTCGTAAATAAAACAGTTAGTTAACAAAAAATTATTTATTCAATGAAAAAAGGTACATGCTATTATCAAAGTACCATGTTTTTAGACAAATTACATTCTTTAAAGCACATTGCTTTTTATGATAATAACAATTGAAGTTCAAACTATTTTTACAATATTTTTCATGTAGATTTACAAAATTTGGAATTCCATTCTCACCAAGATCAATTATTGTTAAACTTTCTTCAGCTAATTTGCTTATCCATTGCTGCTTTTCTCGTCCTTTTATTAAAATACGTTTATCTTTTAACATTGGTTTAATTAATCTTTCAAATTCACGATAGTCAATATGGCCTTCCTTCCAATAGATACCTCTATTCTTCTCAATCCAGGATACTTGTCGTTTTTCTTCGTATGACAATTTTGAATATGAATAGGGCGGTTTAATCAAAAAGACTTGAGTATATTCCATAGTAGCTAATGCAAACTCTTTGATAATAAAGTTGTTTTTAGAATTCTTGAATCCTTGCACGTCAACAAAAATAGTGTCAATGTTCATTTTATTCAGGATATTTTTCGGACTAGACTTGTTAAGGGCTTATACTCTACGACACAATCGTTTAGAATGAGACAGTATGCTGAAGTCTGATCAGGAATAGCAGAATTGCTTTCAATTTCAACACGTACATTTACTACCGGCCCAGTTTTTAAGTTATCCGACTGACGCGAGCAATCGACGACAAATAAAGGAGCAACTTCTTTAAATTGTTTAACACTCAACAAGGGTTCTATGCGACGACCGTAATAAGACTGTTGAAATCTCGCATATTGTTCATATAATAAAGCCAGTCTGTCTTCTGAAAAATCTGTGTTTAAATTTTCATAAGGAAAGTAATTTGAATTAAGATAAACTCTAACGTCCCGCAAATTACAGTGATCGAACCTCGACATGTCCTCGTCAGAGTTATTTTTTCTGTTAGTCTGTAAACCTATGACAACATATCTAGGCTTTTCAATTTGAGATGAAGTTTTAATAGACCAAGTGTGTTTTGTAGTTTGAGGCAGCAATGGATATTCGTACAAGTCCCAATTTCTATAAGCTATTTGAATTGGTCGATCTTTTTCTAACAACCGAAGAAAGTTTATTCTTTCTTTATCTGCTACTTTTACATGTGGCACACGCCATATTATTTTATGAATAATAATATCATTAACAATTTCGCCTGTATTTAGTTTCAGAGCGTTTAGATTAGTATTACTTCTTAAAAGAATAAGCTCATGCTTGCAATTTATAATAACTTTTTTATAATCCTCGGCAAAACCAAGTAAGTTGCGTAGAGGAATTGATGCAGAAAAATTACCATTCTGAACATTTTTTGTACCATCAATATCCCAACCCCACGCTTTTGCCATTCGTGATTCATTGATATTCATTGATAATAAGGATTTTATAGTTGTAGTGATTCCTGCGTTTTTAATTTTGTCTATCTCTACGCCGTTGAGTTCGTAACGAATGTCTTGAAATAGGTACAAAAGTGGATTGTTTGTAAAATTTATACTTTTAACTTCTTCTTGATTTTCTCTTTTCACAACTTTGACGGTACCCTCCAAATACAACGTGCTGTCAGATGGCAACACGTATAAGTCCTGCTGGTTGATGGGTATACGAATTTCATCATTTCTGTTGAAGGTTGTGATGTACGGCTTATATGAATGAAACTCGATGCTATCTATAGTATTATCGTAAACAAGAGAACTTGATAAGTTTAAAATACTCATTTTATTTCAATAATCCGATCAGTTTAAGAAAGTGTAAATTTTCTTTAGTTAATTTTTTTGGTGCTTCTTTGCAGATAGCTGGATTTGTACTGATTCTTGATTGTTGTTGAAGCATGTTTTTATTACTCTTATAATTTTGTTCTGTTACTTGTGAAGGTTTGCATTTATTATTGTAGTCAATCATCTTTTTTTCAGATGTAAATACAATAAAATTTCCTCACCTCTTAAATTTACTAAGCTATTATTAGCGTCCAATATTCGTATGTTAATAGATGCAATATTATTTTGGTTAACAGGAAAGTAAATCACGTTTCTTGGTATCTCAATGATTCTATATCCTGGTGGCACATTAGGAGCAAATTCATGTAATATATGACTTGAATTTCCGTTAATAAATGAGCCGCTCACTATATCACATTCGATCCGTATCACAGTTGTTGATAAAATGTTTACAGGGAACTGTGATTCGTGTAATATACCTGCACGAAGTGTTTGTTTATCAAACCCCAACAGGTTTCCAAGAGAGTTTTCTTTTTCAAAGTGTATATCTTTTGTACAGTAAATGGATGTTTTTAAAGTATTATTGTTACAATATAATTTACAAACTGCTCCTTGGATATTCTTTTTCAAATAATCACTAATGTCTTGAAACTCATATGCTCCTTCAGGTAATTCAATAAATTCTTTATCGCCGTAGTAAAATTTATTATTTTCGCTATCTATATTTGGAATAGAGTTGAAAGTTGAGAGGTACAGTAAAGCACATTCGTATTCACCTTCCAGTTGTAAAGAGGGGAAATAGTTAGTGTTTATAGCAGACTTATTTCCTGTTATGGATAGTGTGAGAGACATTTTGCAAATGATAAAACAAAATATCATGAACAGTCTTTTATACGCGTTTATTCCAGAAATCTCTTAAATATTTTAAACATAAGTGTCCACAATTTATAGTATTAAACTCCTGGTATTTATTATAATTATAATTAATACTTTTTGTGTTGAGATAATGAATTAATTCAATAGGAGGTTTTAGGTCACCATAGCTATCAAAATACTCGCAATAGTCTTTGTTTTTTACATAGGCTACCCAATGCGTTCCTCGATTATGAGAGTGATCTAGGTTTACTATACCACACTCCAATTGTTTGGGTTTCTTTGGCAATCTATCTCTCATATACACTCCTCTAAAATATGGAATATCAGCAGAGTGGTATAATATATCAATATTGGTGAGAGCACGATTAGGCAGCCTTTGCTTTAGTTTTTTGACTTTTTTATAAACAATCCTTTTCCCTTTTTGTATGGTTTAATATATAAACCTTTGCCAACCGCTAAAGATTCCATGGCTCTATTATGACGATGAGATTCTTGCAGGTTTTGCTGAGCTGCCTTGTAGTCATTCATAGTTTTCGCAATTCCAGCTGCACCTCCAGCTAAAGTGCCTAACGCAGACAATCCCGCAAATATTGGAATCAAAGGTAAAATTCCTCCTGTTTTGGGAAGCGGTATTACACGAGGTAGCTGAACTTTATTTTTTGCTAGAAATTTTTTTGCTGCAGTGTACGCGACTTGAATTGCATTTTTTTTACTGCACGGTTTTATCTTCTTGAGTTGTTGGCGAATTTTTGAAACAATACACCTAAAGTTCTTCATTCCAGCACCAGACTTAACTTTTGCCTTCATGACCTTGCTAACTAGCCAAGATGCCAGTTTTTCTCCTTTTCCAGCACTTTTTGATTGGAGTCTTCTTTGTGCCATGTCCATCAATTGTAAATCAGCCTTGTGCCGGTTGTTTAGGTCAGAGTAATTTGAGTAAGCTATATCGTGTTGCTTACAGGCTTCGTCAAGTTCATTGACGCCCTTATCTCCCCGCAGTAATCGTTTCTTTAGTTTGGTTCCTGGCCCGCAATAATTATAACCAGGTAAGTGCAACTCAACAGGTAGGTTATTAATAAGATTATTTATAAGTCCTTTGCCTTGCATGACCATAAGCAAAATGATTTCTTCATTCATAGAACTGCCTTTTTATCGATCCAGCTATTTTCGGTATCATCAAAACCTAGCCATTTAACAAGTAATTTATTTCCTTTTTTCTTTAAAATCCTTTCAATTAAGTACACATTAGGATGTTTTGTTTTCTGAAGTTCTTGTTCGTAAAAACAACCCAATACAGGTTGGTTCCTTTGATCCTTTAAAATGTAAGTTATAGGCTTAGTATTGTTCGTTTTTTCGATTTGAAACACTTCTGTCGACCAATTGGGCGTATAACCTTTTGCAAAATCACTTTTATGCTTGCTGATTCTAACGAAATCATTAGGTTTCAGTTTTGCTTTTTTTGATTTTAGAATTATACGCTTTTTTTGAATGTTTCTTTTTACAATGCTTTCATTATTATGATCAACATCGATTGGTTTAAATTCTGTTACTCGATGCTTGGTATTGTTGTATTCTTTAACAACATTACTAAGAGTTTGTTCTATCCATTTATAGCTCCCATTGTAACTAAAAATCTTAAATAGTTTAGTTTTGAGAGTTCTAATCAACCTCTCAATAATCGACGCTTTTTTAACCGAATATGATGAATAGTGATTGATATTTAAAAATTTCATCAATTTAGTAAAATTGTCGTTATAAAATTCAGTACCCATATCTGTTTGTAAATTTTTTGGGTGTCGGGATGATTTCTCAAAGATATCTTTAAATGCGAGTGTAACTTCAATTTTGCTTTTTGTCTTAAGTGGTGTTGTCCATACATATTTCGAAAAACAGTCTATTATCGCTAATATATAACTGTACCCTTTATTATACTGTTTTAAATTTCTTAAGTCAATCAAATCTGCTTGCCACAAATCGTCTATCCCTTTCAATAACACATTTCTTCTTAAAAAGTTTTTTCTTGCTGCTTTATGAATTTCATCAACTATTGCTCGTTTTATCATTTTTTATTGCTCTATGCGTCTCCTTTTTTACCTCAAATTCGAAGTACAACTGATCCCTAAATTTTAACAATTCTTTATTTATAATCCTTAAAGCTAATATTTCAACATCTTCTTTAGAACAAAAATTGCGTAAAAGTGCGTCAATATATTCTTTATTCACAGCTTCGTCATTTGAAATCGGTTTCCTTAAACCCCTTAACTGTTTTTGTTGCAAATCAAAAACACCTCCTTCAGTTAGAGAAAGACATCTTTCCGCAATTTCGAAGACATCAGAAAATCGTAATCTTTTGTGCACATGATGACCAAATTTATCAATATTCATTCTGACTACCGATTTGCAGAGCTTGATTAATGCGAATGACAAATAAATGGTGTAGTTTTGTTATTTATTGATTTATTATCCCACTTTCTCTCAACTCTTCTATGATAGATATTATTTCGTTATTATGCCCGTTGTTACCTGCTTCTTGAGAAGCTATTAATAGCTTTAATCTTTCCACTAGTTCGTTTGGATCGTCCCAATAAACATAATCTACATTTGGTTTCCATTGTTTTATAGTAGGTAAACCTTGTCCTTTAACGTTATCTTTTGCATTTTCTGAATAGTGTTGTACCGCTTTAAATAACGGACGAATCACTTCCATGTACTTTTGTCCTTTATTACTTTTTATTGGTTTTGATGGATCAAATCCTTGCCTATGTGCGTTTGTATCTAAAAGCATATTTTTATAATTTAAAGCATCTTCTTTTGTGACTACATGTAAGTCAAATTTCCTCTTACGTAATAGTTCATTTAGTCCTGGCGTTAATTTATAGTTTTTTCCAGCTACTGTAATTACATTTTCATTATTATTCAAAAGAACATCAGCTGAACCCATCTTCAGCTTTCCATTATCATGTCTTATTCCAAAAGGAATATCTCGCAAAACTGTAGAAGACCATGACCAGCTAGATGTATTTCCTTCAGGTTGTCTCGAGACCACTGTCTTAAATGAGTCATCAGACGAATCATTTTCTTTAACACGTTCATTATCACTCCCATTTTCATTAGATTCATCACATGAGTTTTCATCACTCTCATTAAAGTTATCATTTTGTATTGTTTCATTTAAAGAATCAAAAGAGTTATCAGGATATGAATCACTTTCTACATCAGATTCAGTACTTGAGTTTTTTGCTGTTTTGGGAGGATTAAATTTTCTACTTTTGGACTTAACAATTTTATTTAATGGGTCTGTAATTGGTTTGAACACTGTTTCTAAAGCCTTTTCACTCTCGTTTTCTATTTCTCTCATTTTTTTAACTTTTTTTTTAATTGCTGCTGCTGCATCTACAATTTTTCGTTTAAGTGTTTCATCCATTATAACTATAGATATTGCTTTTGAGACAAACAAGTTGTAAATGATTATATTTCAATAATATTTTCTATTTATAAGACAACAAAAGTGTCGAACTTCTTTCTGTAGCAACCATTATTTTTATTACAATCTTTATTGATAACCAAGTAACTATAAGGTTCTGTCCATATTTTTGCGCACATATCTCGAAACTGAGACCATGACATATCAGTAGTGACGTGCTCATCATACACATGTCTCATATTCGTATCATCTTGTTTAAAAAGAACAATTAAATTTGCATTGTCTCTAATAAGTTGTTTTGGTACTTTACTGTATGTTTGATTTAAATAAAAACTGTCTATGTTTTTATGCCGGCCCATAGCAAAGTAATCTCGAATATTATTTTGATTTTCACAGGATACATCATCGAAAATTATTATTGAATCACATTTAGCATCTTGCGGACTAATGACTTCCTCATTTTCGCGATATTTAGCAAATGATACCCCAGGTACGAGTCTTAAAACATTTTCTAAGAAATTGTACTTTGGCTGATGAAGGGTCTTAGAGTAAACATAAACATTTCGATAGCGCAGTCCATTTTTATGTAGAAGTAAACCAATCATTAAATTTGTCTTTCCGCAGTTGGAAGGACCGCAAATTATTGACCTGATTGTATTTGGTAAAAGTTTTCCATGACGTATCTTTTTACTGTTTAGATCCGGACAAATTTTTTCAACCTCTAAACTTATTGTTTGTTTTTCAAACTTCATGTTGTACTATTATTTACAAATGCTAAATTAAGAATGATAAAAAATAGTAATGGTGCAAGTATTTAAATTAATGTTTGCTACAAAATACAGCGGTTCATCTTCCGTTTCAATAATAGTCTGCTATTTCGCCATAACAATTGAATTTCTCGTGAGGTGCTGAAAGGTATAATATAGTACCTTTCGAGATCGCAGTCATGGGAGTCGCACCTTTTGGTACTTTTTGCGATTGCTAAATTCTACTAAGCTCCGGTAAGTTTGTGACTTTTGGGGATTGTAAATCACCATTTTCGGCAATAAGCGAGTGCGGCGAGATTTTGGCGGAAAATGGTGAAGTTCAATTCCCAATAGTCACCTACTCACATTCACTTCGCGGCGTCCCCAAAATAAGAAATAATAATAAGGGTATCGCTTTTGTTTTGCTTCTCGGGTGCAACCCAAATGCATTCAAACCTGTTCTAGGCCAGGCGCTATAGCGGTCTCTCTCACTCACTCACTCAAAATATATGATACACGTTTTCCTCACTAAAAACACATAGCAATATTCACATTTATTCACTTTTAGCGTTGGAGTCTTCCTTGACATTGAGAAAGCCTTTGAATGTGTGTGGCACACCGGGCTTCTCTCCAAACTAATCTCTACAAACATGCCAGCGGGTCTTATTAAGACCATAGCCTCCTTTCTGGAGGGTAGGGACTTTTTCGTATATATAGAACGAATCAGCGAAACCTATCCAAGCAGGAGTGCCCCAGGGCAGCTGTCTGTCGCCCTCGCTCTAAGGGTGCCTGACCATTAACGCGGAGCGAGCTGGCGGAGCGAAATATTAACCAATAGGATTGCATAAAAACTCCGCTCCGCAATCGCCCGAAATCGCTCCGCAATCCTATTGGTTAGTGTTTCCTCGTTTCTCCGCTCCGCCAGCTCGCTCCGCTTCAATGGACAGGAACCCTAAGCCTATACACCAACGATGTTCCGACTCTCGAAGGTGGTCACCTTGGTGGTGATCACCAGGGTGAAAGAGGCGTAGAGCTTGCGCTCTTCGCAGACGACAGCGCTTACTTTGCCTCCTCTACGAGTACAAAGATAGCCACAGCTCTGATGCAGCGCCTGCTCGACTCACTGCCCCATTGGCTGGACCAATGGCGCATGGCAGTTAATGTCAGCAAAACGCAGGCGTAACTAATTGCGCAAATCAACCTTCCCCCTCCTCTCAAATCAAGAGGGTAGAATGAGATCGAATGGGTACACACGGTGCGGTACCTCAGTTGCATCATTGACCGTAAGCTGCGGATGAAGCCTATGGTGACACACCTCACCAACCAGGTCAAATCCCACCTCACTCCCAGCTTAGGGGGATTGCCCACCTGCACGCGCATCCACCTAACGAACGCAGTGTACTGCCTCGCGATTTATTGAGTCCTTCCTCACCCTCACCTCCTACCCGCACCACGGAAGAAAGGATTTTCCAAAACTCATCCCACAAGAGGCCAAAATAAAGGATGAAAGTTAAAGCTAAGTAAAAAATTTTAAAAATCTTCCATCCCTTATTTCACCCCCTTGGGGGATGAGTTTTGGAAAATCCTTTCTTAGGTGGTGTTTGTGGCATGCAATAAATTAACATACCAAATTTCACACATATCTAAAGCGGTTACGGATAGACATCAGTCAGTCAGTCTGTCAGTCAGTCAGTCAGTCAGGACATATTATTTTATTGACATTTTAGTAAACTATACCCACACCAAGTTTGACACTCGAATTACTTACCGTTCTGACGAAAGAGCAAAAACAAAAAAAAATTGTTTCTTGTATGGCGACCCCCTTTATTTTTTAAAATTTTTATTTTTTTAAGTTTAAGGTGATATTCTGTGAACTTTTTAACCAGCTACCTATGTCGGTTCAAAAGATTTCAACCTAGTTCAACAATTTTCAACCTAGTAAAAAACTACACATTTTCGACATTATGCCTCACTGTGCATCTCAGTCGCGTCCTGCTGGGGAGCACCACTTCTAATATGTTACCTATGGGTATGTACGTGACTCCTGCCAAGTTTCATCCCAGCAGGTTTAGGTGCAAGGTACCCCATGCAAGCTCAGCCTTGATGATCATACTAAAAAGAATTAAGAGAAGAAACTTAACTTTTCAGTCGATGGGGTGAATATTTTTTTTATCGTGACGATGAAGAACACTTGACCATTTTTTATTCTGCTTTATAAGAATGCCTTACCACTTTTGTACTGTACTGTTTCGTATAGGTGTGTTCGTTGAGAAAAGAAGCTGTAGCCGAAAATACTGTTTCCGAATTCTTTACCGAACTCAATTCTTCCGCAAGTCACCAAGTTATCTTAAAACCGTTAGATAATTTAGAGAGTTCATGTGGATTTGCAAGCATTTTATATAAATCTTTCTTTATTGGCATCGAGAGGGCCGTATCATTTCACAAGATATCTATTCAGGAGCTATGCCAAGCTCACCCGCTTGGAATACCAACCATTATTTAGCAAACTTTTCTTTACAATTCCGAGTTCAAAAGTTTTAACTCATGCCTTCTTTATACACATGCTACTAAGGACCAAAGTAGATTCAATATAAAGTCAAGTAGTATGTAGAGACAAAGTGGTTTCACTACCGGTACTCTACACTATCTGTCAAATCATAAAATAAAGTGAGAATAAGTCGAGATATTTTTACGATTGTTATAAAAATTAGTTTTTAATGTTGTACAGATATTTTCGGTGGTTTCAAAATACCTTTCATTCATGTAAGCTTAACAATATTGAGCCCAATTTTGGCATATGCAAAAAAAGCCAGTTAAATACTTAATTAAGACTGTAACGTGTTAGAGTCAATATCACTTACTTGACGACTTACGCCTTTACACTTACTGAAATAAGCGCGATATAAGTACGGGGTATTAATAAAGTACGATGATCCTTCTAAGGGGTACTTCTACCCCTATTTTTGGGTTTTTATGGATTGTACCTATAAAAAGCCTAAAAAAATACTTTTTCCTAAAAAAGTAGTTTTAGCTAAAGAAGTGAAGCACCTGGAGGGTTCAATGACCTCTATGATCAGCTGCTGGTGATGCAGACAAAGATGTTTCTTGTTATAATATCCAGTCAATAGCAAGTACCTACCTACTCATTTCATTAAATTACTGTAATGTAATTCTAAGGAATCCATGATCACCCGAAATAAATAAAAATTAAGATATTTTCATAATGATCTGTGCATGATGTTCACCCCTTAGAAATGCATCGTACTGTTTTTTTACACCCTGTATAGTCTAAAGTATTAAGTTTCGCGTGCTGTTGACTGTTGAATCAAGAACAAGTAAAGCTAATAAAAACTTTTTACCAAAAAAATTAAACTGCCGAAAAAACTGAAAAGCAAAAAATAAGAAAACTAATTTATTTAACCTTAATAACAAAGTTCTTAAACTAATGTACTCGTAAGTATATCCGACTAATTTTGAGTCGGCGCCGCCGCGCGCCGCGCCATCGTGCATTTACGTAATTAATTAATTTGCTTGTTTGGCGCCGATTAAAAATTACTCGGATATACTTACTTACATAGTTTAAGAACTTTGTTATTAAGGCACAGATTAAATAATAGTAAACTAACGTTATTAAGGTTAAATAAAAATTTTCTTATTTTTTGCTTTTTAGTTTTTTCGGCGGTTTAATTTTTTTGCTAATAAGTTTTTATTTAAAAAGAATTGCGACTATTTTTCCCACCCTTAGGGTAAATCGGACTACTCTATAAAAAGTTATGCGTGGTCATACATTACAATCAGTCTGTGAACAATAAATCATCCCCTGTTTTCCTACCCTTAGGGTAGGGTTTTTTTTTTCAAATTTATATGGGACCAAGTTCGGGGTATACCCTTTCCAATATAAAAAGAATTATCAAAATCGGACTACTCTGTAAAAAGTTATGCGTGGTCATACATAAAAAAATAAAATAAATATACGCGTCGACTTGAGAACCTCCTCCGTTTTTTTTTTCGTCGGTTAAAAAGGGTTCAGGGCTAAACAAATGGTTAGTAAGAATGTTAACTTTTAGAAAAGTGTACTTGACTTCAAAATTAAAGCTTTGCATAACTCAATACAACGTTTTGCCAACATTATAACCATTCAACAAAAAACGTAATGGGCGAAGAAATCATAGCAATAAAAATAGGTACGGACTTAAAAACAGAGGCTTTAAAATTTATTGTTTTCATTTGTTTTCGTGCCAAATATGAGGTTGTTCGTTATTACAACTTCGGCTGACTTGCAACGGAATCAGTAAACGCTTAGTTAAAGTCTTCGAACGATTGAAACATGTTTTTGTTGTGAGATCAACCAACAATCTTTTTGTCCAAAAATTTGGAAATTTGGCTTTGATCTCTAAAAAAGTGATATTTAGCCTCGACCTACGGCTACCGAAAAGTTAGCTAAAAAAATAATTTATTTGGTCTCGATCAACGACTCGTAAATTGTAAGTCAAACAAACTCACTCATCAGATGGCAGGTAGCTTAATGTAGAGTAAATTGACGAAAAAATCACACTAGGTTTTCAGATTTCCAAATTCCAAATAGTATTATAACGTCTAATATTATCCTGTACTATTAAACGAGCAACATTTGTATATATATATATATATTTGTAATTGGTTTCTCGAAAACGGCTCTAACGATTTCGATGAAATTTACCATACGGGGGTTTTCAGGGGCAACAAATCTATCTAGCTAGGTCTCATGTCTGGGAAAATTCGTTTTCCCTGTGTTTTTAAGCATTTTTAAAAATGCCTAAATCTACAGCGCCATCTGTTGGCGGGTAGCATAGCTTGCTAACCCGATGATATTCTAATGTTGAGGAGACTATAATAGAGCGAAGCTCGGTCGCCCAGGTACTAAAGGATTATAAAGGTTAAAGTTTAAATGTTCTTTCACCATCAGAATCAAATGGTTTTGTTTCTTTCATTCAAAGTTAAATAAAAATAATCGTCACGCCAAAACGACTGATACGATTTTGATAAAATTGAGCTGTAAGACCTGGATTTGCATCGTATTAAAACCTTTCAGCCTACACAAGCACAGAGCAGGTGATAGCTAACAAAGAATAAATTTAACCCATTTTCATTGAAATTTGCCGTTCACTGTGATTCCTTACACGCTACCAGTACAAAATATATTTGCATGCAAACGCCAAACATATTTCGAATAATCGCTCTTAAATCTTTCCTCATAAAGTTTTAAATTCAAAACTATCATTTTGCACAACAATTAAGGATGTTTCATATGCAGTGTTTTGGGATAAATAGTATTGTGGTGTACGGTAAGGAAACCGAGCTCATAACAGCAAATGGCTCGTTTACGAACGAATACGTTTGCAACTTTATCGCCCGGATGTGATTCGGGATTTAGGTATTTGCTACCTATTTTTACGATTGCTTTAACTAGGTCGACTTACGTACCTAAAGTAAGGCTATCCTGATAGGTCTTTTCTGACAGCTGTCAATCGTACCCAAAATTACGACTTGCAAAGAAAAATTAACCCTGTGTGTTGGTGTTAAGGAAACGTCAAAACGGACTTTAAACGTTGGCTTTACTTTAGTTTGACAAACAAAATTTTGTATCATAATTAGAATAGTAACTGTCTGTTTTTTTTTCACTATGGCGCCACATTGTTTGTGAAGCGATGTAGTTTAGCTGACGTCATTAAGAGATTTTAATATCCAACATGAATAAACGATTTTGACTTTGACTTTGTCTAAACGTTACAGAAAGGCTTATGTCGAGTCAGAGGCACGTCAATATTGACACTTTGGGCTTTGCATCATTTTGACTTACATCATAAGAGCTAAAATCATACTGTGTGTGTTAAACTTTACTTGCTCTTGACTGTACATTGACATCAAGTATCGGCAAACATTTAAAGAAGGATTATTATGTTTTTTGAAGTTTTTGCAACAGTGTTTTGACAGTTCTAAAGAAATTGTCGGCCTGCTTAGCGCAGTAATGGAGGTCCCTGGTTAGATTCTCGGTTAGAGGAGATTACGATTTGTATTTATCAGCTTGAATACTTCTATCAAAGTTTGGATGTATTTGTATAGATTATACGATGCTTGGTACTGGTCGGGCTAACATCTCCTGAGATTGCCTTGTGTATATAGTGGATTGGTTGGTTGTTGTATTCAGTTGTATTGTTGTCGCCCGCGCATGCACATGAGGGCGTTGCGCAGTTAATGCATGACTTCCATCATTGTTAAAGAGGAGGCGTAATTTTTTCCATAGTTTGTAAGAAGGCTTTTTTGTCGTGTTTTATTTACTCATTTATTAGTAAGGTCAAAAACTTTTGTTCTACGGCTTTTAGAACTTCGCAAAAAATTCGCTTACCATACAACAGTTGATTCAATAAGTATTCTTCATTAATGTTGTTGCTCAAGAGAGCGGAATGGGAACTACTGATATCAACGGTAAAAAAAATCCTTTTTATTTTATTAGTTCGTGATTACAGGATTTAACGGTGTTCTTTTTATTTTTTAAAATGCTGCGTTCTTAGACAGGGGTAGCTTAAGTTGGTTTGAAAGACAGCCAGGCTCTAGTGGGACTGAGCAGCCGCATGCATCTGCAACGGTGAGCGAAAGTCGTCTCACAATGGAAGGTTGCGTAGGTACCCCAAGGTGGCCAACGCTTTGGGGGTTGACAACGAAAAAGATGGCGCGTACCGACGCGGTTGGTGGGAATTCGTTCAAGACCACGATAGTTGGAGGAACGAGGGAGAGGCCTTTGCCCAGAAGTAGGACAATAAAGGCTAGAAAAAAAAATCAAAAGGGATTTAGCTAAAATTATATGAATTTTAGTCTCATCTCTTTTCATAAGTGCAGTCTAGTGTGTACCTAGGAAACAGGTTATTTTATACATAACAAAATTAAGAGACAAACGAAATTAAATCGCTGCGGGCTAAAACCTCATTTTCCGCTAACTTTATGAAGCACTTTATTCAAGTTAATAATGTACTTCATATTAAGGTAAACTCAAAACAGGGTGATTTAAAATTATATCTGTTAAAAGAGTACCAGTCTTATAAACATAACGTAATAATAATAAAGACGGTAGTTTAACTTTTGTTCTAATCTCTATTTATCAGTTTCCGTGGTCTAGTGTGGTAAGGGCGTTCGGCACCTGAACTTGACGGATCTAGGTTCTAATCTCTAAGAGGATAAATTTGTCTAGGACTTAGTGGGATGAATTTCCTAAATGTCCAATTAGTTAGATGGTTCTGTGCTTAGGAAGGCAGGCCGTCATCTAAATAAATACATTTTAAATATAAATATTGGGGGACAATAGGAAATGTTTGTCAAATGTGATATGTGAAAGGCATCAGGATTTGTGAGGTTGATAATTGACTCTATAACCCATATACGATATGAAATAGTAATACATACAAGAAATATTAATACTGTTGCAAAAAACGACGGAATTGAAACAACGGAATACTCAAGAGACACTATTGAAAATATGCACTTTTAAAACTTTTTAAATCTAAAGGTACAATTTAATCTAGCCCAATCCAACCGATAGCCAGACTTCATTGGATTTTTCTTCTCAAACGTTCCTACTGCCTTTGTGCCAAAGGCTATAATTTAAATTTTAAAATTCTTATGTGGCACGATGGTAAGGTTTTTAATAAACTCAGCCCGCTAATGTAAAAATATTTACGGTTAGGGTAAAAATATTTTTCTTAATTCTTTTAAGTATGTTAAAACCAGTAACCGCTTGACTTTGTGCTCTAACAAATAGTTAAAATGAAATTAGTTTTAAACAGAATCTTGTTAAGTAATTTTAAACCCGGGACATAAATAATAGTGCAAAAGTAAGTTCTAACACAAGAATATTCGTCGAAAGCAAAAATAGTTAATATATTATTTGGCTTAGTGTTGATTTTATTTTTCTATTATGGCGTCACTTTGTTTGTGAAGCGATGTAATCTATCTGAAAGTAATGTATGATGATTGATGATTCTGATATTTGTAATTCTACAGGGGGACTTGGAAGACATTCGGCAAATTTAAGGGTAAGTTTTGTTATCAATTTAGATCGAATTTGTAATAGGTCAAAAGAAATTTGGAGATGTAATTTTTTTTTGTCATTATTGAGTTAAATATTTTTGAAACGTATACACAAACGCACTTAGAAAATATAAAATAAGCATAAATGATGCATTTTTACTTTATTATTATTATTTTCATGCAAGTACTATGTGTATCGATTACAAGTATGTTTAACTTAATATTAAAAAAAACTTCAAATATCCTTAGACCTAATACAAAATTGATCTATATCGATAACAAAACTTACCCTCATTTGTTGAATGTCTTCAAAGTCACCAACCAGTAGTAGAAAACCAAAACATAAAATTAGACATATTTTATTTGATTTTGGCAACAAACAGTTGTGTACTAAAATTACAACTTCTTATGCTTAAAAATCAAACCTTGAGTGCCTACTGCCTAGTGATAACTTATCATGTTATCATACAGCTTAAATAAAAAAAATATGTCTAATTTATTCAAAAAGTTTATTTTTAAACGTAGACAAAAACTTAAAACTACTTAGGACCTACTTCAAAGAAGAGCCTGTTTATTTGAGTACTAAGTATATACTCTACGAGTAAGCAAGTACATAACTAAGTACCTAGTGATTAAAAGTTCAGTAAAAGTGGGTGATTTCACAAAAACGTAGGTATATGCTGTCCCTACCAGAGATACGATTTCACATGACAACTTTTAATTAAATAAATTATAGGATCTTTTTTAAAATTTTGTGTTGCCAGCTTAAAAAGTGTCAAAAGAGGCGATACTTTTTGTGATCAAATACGAAAGTTCAGCCCGTTCAGGCTTTGACAAATCCCGGGCAGATGATAATGAGCCGGTTTCGCAGCTAAGCGTCAACTAAGTATTCAAAGGTGTCAATAGATGGCGCTGAAGAGAGTTGCTAAAGAACTTAAAATAAATCTGTCATAGATGAAGCGTGAAGTAAATAAACCTCCTTAGGCAACACTTACTTGACAGACAACAGATAGGAAAAAATAAGTTGACAGTTAAATTTTCCTACAACAACGCTATCCATCAAGAAAATTAAAACCAGTTTTTCTTTTTTGAAAACCGGCTCATTGATGGTGAAATAATAGAATAGATAACAAGAGCATTTTTGTCATTGACGTGAGAAAAACGCGCGTTCCAAAATCTTTGATTGTAGTGCTACAGGAGATATGCTTTTTGCTTTCGTAGTCGCTACTCCCATTATTGGTCTATTTTATCACAAAACCATATGTTTTATCACAAAACAGACAACTCACTTCCACTACATCACGCATGTCGTAAAACACTTAAAAGAAAACTGTTTCCTACTTTTTCGTTTAGATTAAGTAAGTAAACCTTTACATCTATGGGAAATAGCGGTAGGGTGATGTCGGGCCAAGCCGCCATTTCAATGGTTTACCATTTTGAACACTACGTGTTAAATTCTGAAAAGCATCGTTCGGGAGCAAACTTTGGCTTCACAATTTCTAAATTTACATATACAGTGGACTAATGCACTTTGCTTGTAGTCTTGTACAGGCTGAAAAAAAATTTTGGATATTGGCCACAGATGTGACTATATACGTACATGTTGGCATGTTCTGGTAATCAAATATACGACACAGCAGAAACAAACACTGACACCCATATTATTGTACAAATGGTTAAACGAATGCAACGGCTTTTAGCCCACACAAATGAAAACAGATGTGCGATTTGGTGAAGACTATTCAAATTCTGCTAGTATACGCTGATCTGAAAAAAATAAAACTCTCAGTGACCAAAGTATGGCTACCATTCACACAAAAATAGTAAGCTGCAAAATATGTCTTTACAGTAACAAAATTACCATAACATCCCCTGAATCGCTCACTGCAAGACTGGGAACTCCCTCCAGAATTCGAACTTTTGCTGGATCAATAAAGAGGGGATATATCTTAGTCACCTCGCTTGCTTGAGTTGGGTCTGGCACCATGGACCACGTTTGTTGGTGACCGCAGTATGTAAGATGGTACGATACGCAGAAGGACTCTGCTTCCCATCCTCCATCCATCCCTTAGTCGCCTCTTACGACAACCATTGGTAAAGATGGATTAGTACTATTCTTTGCCCGCACCACACGGGCTGTGTAACAAATGTAAAAGTTTATATTACTAAATTTGTAAGCATAAATTGAGCAAAGTTTATTGATACATAATAATCTGACCAATGTTAATTTATTAGTGACCAAAGTTTGTTTTTCTAAACATGATAGGTAAACTAATCTTTTTAATGTTAATATGTTTTTTATAAATACCTACATAATTCTGACAGCAAAATAAAATAATGGCTTAATTTAAATGTAAAATTTAATAAACTAAGTTTCCTGATCGTGACTGTACCCATTCAAGACGGTATTGGAAATTTGGCTGAGCTTGAATGGTCCACTTCATAGCATGTCGTAAAAACCAATACCTCCTAGTTTTAATAAAACCCTTTACTTTTAACGTCCCCTTTTAAATTTTATGAGCATATTGTCTAACTTAAACTGAAAGCTTAATTAAAGATCTTTCGGTTCGCTATTTTCATGAACTGCACTAATTTTACTTAAATCACTTGACCACGCCCACTACCGTTTAAACGATAACGAATGCAAAGACTTACAAAAATAAATCAATCACTGTTGTACATACATACGTACATACATAATATCACGCCTCTGTTATGCCTCTGCATATCAGACAAAATCATGCAATAGTCGTACTTCATCAGAATTTACGACAATACGTGCAACGTCTTCGGGACATTTGAGTTTCAGACTATGTGGACTGGGAGCCTTTTTTCACAGCAGGTTTTTTCACGTGATAATCAGGGCGAAAACGAGATATGTTAGTAGATAAGGGATGATTAGAAGATCACAAAAACCATGTGACCCATAAGATTTTCCAAACCGGAGCCCGGTGTTCAGGAGCTGGTCTGATTTAGCTAAAGTCCCTGACTTTATTGTCTGGCAAATGTTTTTCAGTATCACCTTAAGCTACTCTTTCACTAAAAATCACTTTTTTTCGCCCTGAATATCACCATGATATCACAAAGAAGTTGTCTTTTTCAGATTTGCAGACTTGTAATTACCTATTGTATTAACTAAGGGTGAACTTAATCGAATCAAAACTATTCAACGAAAAATTGAGTTTTTGACGCAAAAAATATCTAATAAGATTAACAAGCAAACTAGATAATGAAAAAAAAAAACATTGAGAAGTATCCTAAAATTACATAAAAATATATTTGAGTAAGTTCCATAACAACATACGCCAACGTTGCTTATCCATGTTTACGTACTTTGCTACTTGATCCAAATCCAAGCCACAAGCTTGCAATATTCGAGTACAGCATCTCGATTCTGATAAACGATTTGGCAATCGAATCGATTCAGTTCAATCCTGATATGGCTTCGTAACTCGGTATGTTGACGGAAATGTAATTGAATTTTCTGTTTGCTTAAATATTTAACTTGCTGATACAAAATTAAAGTTTATACTTTGTTTGAATGCGGAAGTTTCGATTATAATCTTAACATTGTTTAGGAAAACAATTCTTTTACTCAGCGAATTTGCCCGTGTGGGTTGTTAAAAATTAATAAAGTATATAACAGAAGGCTGTCGAAATAAAATTGCTGCCCTCGCAGTGTAGGGAAATTTTTGTTAATTTTAAAAGCAACGAAACAAATTTTTAATAGATTTTCTTTTAATTTCACATAATTATATAACTGTCCTTGATGAAAGTTGAGTGTATTTATAATGAATGATAATATTTTAATTATTAATAACACATTTTATTTTATTAGTTCATATTGTAGAAATTCAAAGAAACACAAAAAATTCTACAGTTTTCTGCGAAAAAATAAACTTTTAATTATAAAATTTTTGCAGTACTGTATTTTCGGTACTTTATAAAGGGCTGTTTGTAAGTTAAGTGTCAACTGAGTATTCAAAGGTGTCGATAGATTGCGCTGCAGACAGTTGCTAAAGAACTTAAAATAAATCTTTCAGCGATGAAGCGTGAAGTAATAAACCTCCCTAGGCAACACTAACACTTACTTGGACAACAGATAGGAAAAAAGACGTTGACAGTTAAATTTTCCTACAACGCCGCTATCTATCCAGAAAAGGAAAACTAGTTTTCTTTTTCTTTTTAAAGGCTCATTACTTATCTATCGAGCTAGTGTTTTTTATGTATACCTGGTGTGTAAAGGACTGCCCACAAAAAACTGTGAGAGCAATCTCATAAAAAACTCTCCCCTTCCTATTTTCATGAAAATTTCTTTCGAAACAGGAGCTAAATGTTTTTAGGGCACAAAATCTCAGAATAAGTCTTTTTGGTTCAGGACATGTTCAGGAGGAAGCTCAAGATGCTCAATCTATTTGTGGACTCGACGGTCAAGCCCCATAAATATCAAACACAGGAATATTTGATGTATACCGTGTCAACATAAGTTATGTTATAGGCCCATCTGCATGGCTCCCTACAAATAGGGTCGGCGAGCCAATGCATACAGATGTTCTGTGATTTTCTTACATAGTAAATATATGTACTGGATATGACACTATATAAAAAAAAACTTTCAGCACTTTCAACTAACACGCCCACTGCACAACTCGACATTAGCCATACTTTCACCTGTACTTTTACTTACAGTATCAGTGTAACCGAACAATCAATACCTTTGTCTTCTTGATAATAACCATAAAATGCCCTCTGCTAGCCAGAGAGAATATGGTTTTCCTCAAGTCTTTAAGCTAGGAGTTTTTTCTCTAACACCATAAAACTTTACCACTTTCCCACGATAATAGGGCGGAATATGAAAAAAATTTAGTCACTTACTATTTACAAAACCGTCCATGGACGGTGCAATGTTTATTATATAATTATGGAAAAGTTGTTTTATGTATGGTCTTAGCCACCTACTAATATTTTTGCAATGATATAAAATAGTTATTTGTTATGCAAGGCAGCAAAAGTGTTACTTGGCACGAATGCCTTGTATTGAAACCTTATCAAGCGAAAGATTCTAGGATTGAACCACGAGCGAAGCGAATCCAGTACGTGCAAAGAAGAATCCTGAGCGTAGCGAAGGTTTCAAGGCACAATTTTTCACTTTTTAATTTTTTTCTTAAGTTATTGGAAGAAAAGCAATTCAAATATAAGAAATAAGTGTTCAAATAAATTATTCATACACATTATAATATCGTAAGGGCATAATACCTACATATTGGTACGCACGGCAGCAAGCAAGTTGAAACAAAACCAGTATAAGCTGAACCAGCGCTACGCTACAAACCCCGAAACCTGTGCCAAAACCAAGACCCACTCAAGGACAAAAAGTTTCCATCGACGAGCAGCTATGTGTGGATTAAGAATACTAAACATTAAAAAGGAAATTACTACAATTGGTAACATTTAATTATTATTATTTTTGGGACTGTTATGCTTATATTTGTGACTCTGCCTATAAACTACTTGATAAATTTGCAGAACAAGGCTCATTTTCAGGGCGAGTCCATTAATCTGGGCAAGAGAACAAAAAAAAAAGCCGATCGAATTTCGAATTTAGTTTTTCTAACAGCCAGTAACCACACACTATTCAACACTTTCATACCACTATTTCTTTCTTTCCTATAGCTGCATCCCCCTTTGCGCATCATGCAAAACGATAGTGCGTAGCTGGTTTTGCTAATAGTCAGTGCTGCAGCATAGAGGTTTGCTTACAACAAAATAATAAGTTACATCATGTTGGAATTTCAAGAACCTTTTGGCCGCAGAATTTAACCGACAATCCAAATATTTCCGAACTAAATAGGTGAAAAGAAAATTTCTACAATCCTTAATATGAAATTATTTTTTTTTTTGCAGAACAAGGCTTAGGTATTTTCATTGGATTCCAATCTGGAGACAGTGAATATGGCAGGCGATTCATGGCTGTTTTGTATTGCGCTGATTTGGAAGTTGAAGGGCGAGTGCATTAACTTGGGCAAGAGAAATAGAAGCCGATCGAATTCTAATTATCAGCCCCCCCTTAACCACCAATCACACACTATTAATACCACTATTTATTTCTTTCATATAGCTGCATCCCTATTTGCTTATCTTGCAAAACGATAGTGCGTAGCTGGTTTTACTAGCGGCCAGCATGGAGGTTTACATACTATGTTTGCATACTACAAAATAGTAAGTACGTCACGTTCGAATTTCACAAAGAGATTTGAACCTCGCTGCGCCCGATGCTTTAGTCCTTTATCTGAGGAATTTCAACAACCTTTTGCTCTCTAGCGGCCAAAAATCGCTCTTGGTCGCATAATTTCATTTAGTTATTTCATTTAATTAGCATTTTATGAAGCAGTTTTGTTAATTGATAGCATTAAATACCTACCCCTACGATAAAGAGGCAAGTTTATGAATGACCGTAAACCGTTTTTACACAGAGAGCTAAATTTCATCCTCCTTCATTATCATTATCAGTCAAAAGATTTCTACACTGCTTTCAGGCTAAAGGACTTATGATTTCCACAACTACTGGTGTGGTTGTTCTTTTATGTCCTTTCTAGATATTTTATTTCTTTTTGTTGTCCGTTCGTGAAATATTCTAATATATGAAAGGCACTCGTGGTATCAATCTTATGGCTTTAACAGAGTTTATGTAACCAAATAGAATGGAAATACTTAGTCTTGTCTCGACAAAGGAAAGGCCAAAGTCTTTACTCTTTCTTGTTGGAGGACGATGCAATATTTAAAGTGTGGAACTTTTCCTCGACTCTCAAAACACGTGTTGAAAAAGAATTATGTCTTAAAGTGTAACAGTATGTGTCTTATAAATTAAAGAAAACTTCTACGCTAATTTTTTTTCTTGGTCTTAACCTATGAAATTGGCGAAATTTTCTTACAGATTAATGAGATCATAATTCCTATTACTCAAAAGCTATTTTCGTTAATTGTCTTACATTTGAAATTTTATTTCAAGATTATCAACCCAAGCATTCAATATTGATTTTATTAATTTATGTTTCATAGCTAAAATTAAGGTTTCTAAAATGGTTTTTCTTACCTAAATGTCGTCCGTTTTCATCATTTTTTGTTAGATTTTTTTTTCAGATGATCAAAAAGTCAAAAGTCAAAAAACCAAAATCGTTTATTCATTGTTGGATATTAAAATCTCTTAATGACGTCAGCTAAACTACATCGCTTCACAAACAATGTGGCGCCATAGTGGAAAAAAAAGAAGCGACAATAAATGATATTTTTTGAAAATTAAATTATAGCTGCAGTGCTGTAAGCTTAATGTCTTCTTATTCGTAAAAAACATAACATATAATTTAAATTTTTAATTCCTAAATAAAATGCAAAATAGTACTGAAAATTAAGTTTACCTAAAATTCTCCATACAAAACGCCAACATTGTGCGTTTATTTGCTGATTCCTTCAGTCAATGACATTTTTTTCAGTCAGTTATATGTATTTTATAGGAATGCTTTCAAAGGCTTATAGTTTTGGTAGTTTACCAACTAGGATGGTATGATTTTATAATACGAGATTGTCTGAAACTCAGAAAACATACCCAAATCTAATTTTATTTTACAGTTAACAAAATCTGTTACTTAGAAACTGAACAATTTTCAAAGCTCTTTTCTTCAAGAAACACTAGAGGATTTTTATGTGTCGACCGTAAAATTAACTTGTCGACCCATATTTTTACTGAGGGAAAATAAAAAAAAATACTCAAGTTTCAACTCAAGTTTAGTCCGAAAGTATATTCTATCCCAATCTATGAATTAAGTTTATGGTCACTACTTTTTGCACAGGTGACTATAAAAATAAATCCTATGAACCTAGAAGTTGCCATTTTGTATCCCACTAGTCCAAGATAAAGGTTGGGTCAGACGTGACCAAGTGGGTTTCCAGTTTGAACAGCGATGCAATATTTCTTCAAGAAGTTTTTCCAATAATACGTGCTTAATAGAGGTCTGCTTGATACAGCTAAACTAAAAACGACGTTGATGCGATACTACTACACAACAATCTTTATAACTAGTTCACAGATATAAAAATGTCCACGTAGTATCAAAGTAAGTAAAGCAGTAATCACAATTTTCTCTTTCTCTTTTTCAATTCAAAACTCAAATTGATGCTACTAGGTTGAGTGGGAAATCGTATGAAAGGGCTTTATTTGCAAATTCTAAAATATATTTTTGTACTTTTTTACGACTTAGTTTTCAAGTTATGATGAAAAATGTTAAAAAAAATACCATTCCCCCCCCCCCCCTTATCTCCGAAGATTGTGGTAGGAAAAATCTTAATTAATTAATTACAGTCGATAGAAATTTATTTAAATATTACAGCAAAAATAAAGCGATCTTTCTAAGTTGCACAGTTTTTTAGAAATCTGCAAAAAACCTTTACAAATAAATTTTGTATTGTGGTCCTAAAAATTGACTTTATTGCTTCCAAAAATACTAAAGGTATATCGGAACCCTCGGCGCGCGAGTCTGACTCGCACTTGACCTGTTTTTAGGGTTCCGTACCTCAAAATAAAAAAAACGGAACCCTTATATGGTCACTTTGCTGTCCGTCTGTCTGTCTGTCTGTCTGTCCGTCTGTCTGTCTGTCAAGACCCTTTTTCTCACGAACGGGTAAGGGTATCAGGTTAAAATTGTTAAAGAATATTAACGTCTATAAACCACACATTATCTGAAAATTTAAATTTTTTACAACGACGCAATCAAAAGATAAGGCTTTTTATGTCCTCATCTCCATACATTTATGTACTAAAGCAAAACCTAGAGGGTACTTCAAGTTGACCTAAAATTATGAAATTCGGCAAGAAGCTAGGTAACAGTACGAATAAAGGAAAAAAGTCTAAAATCATTAAATATTTCAATTTTTCTCACAACTAAATGTAACCAATTAAGGTGAGCTCCCGTTTCAAGAACTTTTCTATAAAAGATTTTAGTATATCATATGGTAGATAGGTACGGAACCCTTAGGGCGCGAGTCCGACTCGCACTTGGCCGGTTTTTTTATAACTTTTTTTGTTATTGCAGATAAAATGTTTACCGCTTATGTCAGAATTCTACTTTTAATATTGCTGGCACTTTCTGTTTGATTAAAGAAGAAGGTTTCACCAATGAATTTAAGGGATGCTTTACTTTTTAGAAGCTTTTCGCAACTGTTAAAAGAGATAAAAAAAGAGTGACTTCCACT
Organism: Athrips mouffetella; assembly: GCA_947532105.1. Lineage (NCBI taxonomy): Eukaryota > Metazoa > Arthropoda > Insecta > Lepidoptera > Gelechiidae > Athrips > Athrips mouffetella. Next base: position 22,160,797 of record OX383963.1, read on the forward strand.
AATGAAGTATGCCAGAAACGAGCAAATTTCCAAAAATATTCACCCTTGCACTCAATTTGGGATTTACTCCGCACATACAAATGCTTCATTAGTGCCGCATTTTATGATTGATATCGAAATTATTATGTTGAGGGGTGATGACGTCATCCGACCATGTTTGGAGTAAACAGGGATTGGGGAGATTTTAGTGTGGCAAATTTTTGATTTTGGGTCCACAGAATTCTCCGCAGATTCTCATTATAACTTTATGCAAAATATTTAGTACTTTTAGAGAAAATTTCAACATTTTCCGAATACAAAATTTTCGTAATGAATTCAATGTTCATAATCGATAATTGAACAGGTACAAGTGTTCGATTCTTCTTTCCTTAAAAAATGGTTTTAAATAAAGGAGAAAACGAATTATTCGGATCGGATTTTCTCCCCCGTAAATCTCTGTATTGCAAATTTGTTTGGAACCGTTTAAATCTTTGTTAAAAAGGCGTTATATAGGGTAACTTTTAATTAGTTCTTGATAGAAAAATTATGAATGTACTCATGATACTGAACAACTTTCCCCAAGGAACATAGGTCAAGATACGAAAATCAAGTTTTGACCTCCCATAGAAACTGCATCAGCTGATAGCGCATTTTGTATGGGAGGTCAAATTTGGTTTTTCATATTTCGACCTATGTTCCTTGGGAAAAGTTGTTCAGTATGAGTACATGCATATCTTTTGCTATCAAGAACTAATTAAAAGTCACCCTATATTCAGACTAATCAGTAATTAAGTAAGATAAGAACACAAAATATTGTTATGCTTACAAATACAATAGTTAGTAAGGAACACAGAGCAGAAAGTAAGGAAGTTTGACATTAAAACAATTAGTGAGCAATTTGGTTCATTAATTAATATTTTGCATACCCGATTTCAGAAATTAATAGCACTTAAAATTAATTAAAGATGAACTACTCGTATATAACAGAAACTAGTAACTACAAACTCATAAAAATATACTAACAGCTAGGGTTTTTAATGAAGATTCTATTTTAAGGGCTTTATTTTTTTAGTTAGCTTATGAAACAACTTTCTGTCGAATCGCTACTTCCAACATTCAATTGTTTTCAGACTTTTGACAATTTGCAAATTAACGGAATCCTTATTATAATTCAAATTGGCTAAGTGCGAGTTAGTCAAAAACTTTGGCAAAGTAGTTCCCTGAATGTGTGTTGGTATGAAACGCTCGGTGAACAAGCCCAACTAGCAATTGTCCAATTAAAAAAAAATTGTAATATTCATTGTTGTCTTTTGAAACCCTTGTCAAAATGAGCAACTCTTTATTGCACATTAGAACGATTTTTGAAGTGAAAACTTTTTTAGCGGCGCTTGGCACTTTTTTAGATGGGTAAAAAAATGTTAAACTCGCGTTAGATGTCGCGTCAGATCCGTAGCCTGATCTAAAAAGCGTCAACTGTCAACCGTAATGTTATTACAATACGGGTTTTTATTCAGTGACATCAAAGAAGTAGGTACCTACGCGAGTAATGGCGCGATTGACCCTTACAAAAAGCATAGTATTCAAAAATGCAAGTTTTCACTTCTGCCCGCACTCCCGGAGTGCAACCCGTCTTTTTTTTATGGATTTTGTATGTGTGTGTGTGGTCATAATTTTTTGCTATCGTTTACAAACTTGTTAATTCTAAATTAACTGTGTAAATTCAGAAATACGCGATAAATGTAAAATAATTAGTTTTTCATGTGTTTTACGCGACATAGGCAAATACCGAATTTTCGTGAATAATAAAAATTTTCGCAAGACGAAATATGGTATGTGTTTAATTACAAACCCTATTAGCTCAGAAAAGCCTATGTGTGCACTCGCGTCTTGATTAGAGCGTGCGACCGAACCAGTTTGATTGATGATTGGGCGAAATGGCTAGATGGAAAATAATTCTTTTGTGTTCAAAGGATTGCGAAGAACTAAGATCAACACAATGCTCGTCTGGCTAGTCTAAGGAACTGTAGATAGACAGTCAAAAGAGGTGGTACCGGCATTATCACCCAAACTGACCTACCAATAGAATAGTTAAGAGCAATATATCAGAAAATATACCACTCAACAAACACCTATTCACAATTGACGTCACGGACAGCCCCATGTGTACGGGCTAACTACGAGTAAAAGAAGAAGAGTCGGTCAACAACGTGATTCTGGAGTGCAACCTGATGGCTGACCAACGGTCCAAAATCCTCGACAGAGCTACGTCGCACAGATAACTCTGCTAACGTTGCAGGGTACTTCTGAGCTTCGGGATGGAGCTGGGCTGGCTCAATTCACCAGAATTCATAACATCCCAGAAAACGTCCACTGCAGGATATGGAGCTCCCTCCAGATCTCCAGCAAAAACGCGTGGGTACCCACGGGTAGAGATGGGTTTTGTAACCAACTTTGGTGGCACCTTACGGAACATGAGAACTACCTGTACGCAAAAACAACCAAATTAGAGTTTAATTGCGGAAACACGAGTCCACAAACATAAGGAATGAGAGGTGTAAAAAAGGAATGGCTCACTATAAAGCCGTCGATTACTAATAATATACGCTGGTAACGCTATTACTATGATAATATCTAATCTGTGCCCTTACTGAGTGTGAAAATCAGCAAGAATAACATATAATTAATTGGCTTCTTCGGAATAAGCTTGTCCCATCGTTGACCTCATCTCTGTCTTCACGGCTAAACTGAGTCTAAAAATCCATAAATTTCAGTTCTGAAAACCATAAATTTTAATCAAAATAGAAGTCATAGGAGAATTCAACTCGTTGTTTAATTTAGTCAAAGAATTATACATAATTCTTTCCTTCATAACCTCAACAAACTTCACGTTTTCACTCATGTAGACTCAGGACTTGATTAGAGCGCGTCGCGTCATCGGGCTTGAATGATTGATGAGCGAGAATGTCGCGGGAGCAAATGACCGAGCCGAACTTAATGATCGATGTAGGTAAAGAGCCCAGATGTAGTAGACTTTCCTCCGTGCGAATTTTTTGACCAAGAAATTTGCATATTTTTTTTTTGCAAATAACGTTATATAAAAATAGTACTTACGTTTATCCTTCTTAGTCTTCTAAGAGTTGATTCTAGATCACTTATAGATTGTAAAAAAAATATATATTTTTAATAATGAAATTTAATTTTGCTTCGAATTACCTATACATTAACACAGATTTAATAATAGTAAACAAACGTTTACATTACCGTACCGTACCGTTTGTTGTAATGTAATTGGAAGAAAAAGCTAATATCATGATCACCCCAACATAAAAACAATTAAGTAAATAAAAAAGTATATATTTTTTAACAATCTACTAGTGATGTATAATCACCCTTTATAAGGATCATCGTACTTTTTTCCACCCTGTATATGTATTTTATCTACACTCATGTCGTAAACTTTAAAATATGATTCAAAAAGTTGATACGTAAGGCTGTATATTACGCAGAGTAGGTATATATAAAAAATTAAAAAGTTACCATAACGTAACGATTTTTGTATGAAAATTTTGCAAAGGTGTTACGTAATTTAATTTTTTAATCATTACATAACACTTGGATACAATTCTCCTTGAATCTAAACTTTTTTTATGAAGACTGAATAGAAGGTCTTTTAGAGAGCCCGTTAGTAATATATCAGTTTTTCTTAGTAGCTGTCAAATATCAGTAGCATATTACAAAGTGTACCATATAAACAACCTATTATTTTGGAGCAGTTAGAGTAACAGTTACTATAGTTACAATTATTTCATCTGTGGCTCAAAATATGCGCGCGCAGCCTGAAATTAGAAAGGACTTGGAAATAGATATTAGATTTGCCGCTATTTTCAAACATTTACCTTTTTCAAGTATTTTGTGCCCGTGAAAGTAATGTGAAAGTTTATTGAAAAACCGGCCAAGTGCGAGTCGGACTCGCGCACTGAGGGTTCCGTACCACCACATAAACATAATTGTATTAGTTGAAATTTCAGTAAGTTAATGTGCTAGATTTTTTGAGTCCGACACGCGCTTGACCAAATTTTATTATTTGTTGTTATTTTATAGCTTATGCACTATAAACATACCAATTTTCAAGTTTGTAAGTGTTCCCGTTTTTAAAGAGAACTAAAACAAAAATCGCCTCCGCGACCATCCAACTTGACCCCTGTCTTATATGAATTTTCTTGAAACGGGAGCTCACCACAATTGGTTACTATTAGTTGTGAGAAAAGTTGTAATATTTAATGATTTCAGACTTTTCCCATTATTTGTACTGTGAGACCTAGCTTCTTGCCAAATTTCATAATTTTAGGTCAACGGGAAGTACCCTGTAGGTTTTTCATTTTTGAATAAATGTATGGAGATGAGGACATAAAATGCCATATCTTTTGATTGCGTCGTTGTAAAAAATTTAAATTTTCAGATCTTGTGTGGTTTATGGATCCTAATATATGGTATGAATTTCAACCTGATACCTTTACCCGTTCGTGAGATAAAGGGTCTTGACAGACAGACAGACAGACGGACAACAAAGTGATCCTATAAGGGTTCCGTTTTTTTCTTTTGAGGTACGGAACCCTAAAAGTAATAAAGTGGTGCAGTCAGGATACTGCACTCACACCAGAAGATACTCAATAACTTATAATCTTCTCTCATATTAGTCTAGGACATTTTACGACATAACCTACAATGAATTGGGAAAGAATGAAAATCTAAAAGAAAACCATGTTAAGGAAATGTTCTGCTTGTATATTTCAAAGAAGACCTAGCGGATATATTAAGGCGGCTTCTATAGACTTATATTAGAACTGTAGTATACATAATATAAGTTGCTTTTGTTGTTTACTTACTTTGTTTAATTTTTATAAGTAAGTACCTACTTATTGTATGAGTGAAGATAAAGTAGTATACGCAACTGCATATAATATGGTATTAAAACACTCGTTTGATGCTATTATCACACTCGGCTGCGCCTCGTGTGATAAACCCAAACTCGTGTTTTAATAACCAGTTTTATATGACAGTTGCATAAACTACTAATAATGAATTCTTGTCGTTCTATGTAGACAAAAGTGAGAGTGCACCACATTAGGTAGCTAAATTGAATGTTTCCACACTTACTACGAGTACGCCTAAATGCTAATATATTATCTTAAATTATGCTAATATATTATTAAATGCTAATTTATTAGCATTTAGGCGTAGTAAGTGTGGAATTCATTCAATTTAGCTACCTAATGTAGTGCACTCTCACTTTTGTCTACATACTCGTAGAACGACAAGAATAGAACAGAATAAAAAGGTGCAAAACTGTAAAGCAAAATTTCGTTAGTTAATGTCAATTCCATACATTTTTATCCTATTCAATAAGCGTTCACGATATAAACAAAACTGATATAAACAACAAGATTATGTTTTCTTCCATTGTTCATGAATACGACCGACTCCGCCTGCATACAGTTTATAGTCCTAATATAACGTTTTTTTTAAATAATGCTTAGTTTAGGTACTCATTCATTATCATTTCAAAAGTAATAGACAAAAAGAATTACTTTCTTACAATATGATTTTTCTCCAATCCTGACAAAATAGCTACCGATAAAAAATAATTAGCTTTTCTCGCGCCATCTGCAGAACATTTATTGGGATCAGGAAAAGAATCATTACAGTTATTGTTATGGAAATGTCTGACAAATGAATTGAGGGTAGAAGATAATTAATTATCTAACCTGAGGGATTAAATGATTGTCTTAGAGAGTAATTTTTCGTGGGTTTTTCCTTATTTTTAGGGTTCCAAATCAAAATGGAAAAAAACGGAACCCTTATCGTGCGACTTCATTTGTCTGCTTGTCTGTCTATTGGTATGTCTGTCTCTCTGTCACACCTGTACATATATCTCAGCAACCACTCATGCTATCGACTTGTTTAGAATAGTTTTAGTTAATGAAAAAAAATGTAAAAATATTATTATTACTGTAAAATATGGGGTCAAAAGTTTTTTAAATGTTTTTACAACTCTTTTTTTTTTCAAGTTATGATGAAAAATATCAAAAATAAAATACAATCCACCCCCCCCCCCCCCCCCGATCTCCGAAGTTTGCTATGCGCAAAATCTGTATTAATTATAGTCGATAGACGTTGACGTATATATTACAGGAAAAATCTAACGATTTCTCTAACTAGCACCGTTTTTAGAAATCTTCAAAAACCCTTTACAAACAAATTTATCGTTTCGTTTCCAAATCGCTTAACGCTCCCAAAAAAACTATAGGTATATCGGAATTCAGAACCCTCGGCGCGCGAGTCCGACTAACACTTCACCCGTTTTTTTAATATCACATGTGAATGTGAGGAAGCGAGCTTGTGGGCCACCTGATGGTAATTAAGTACAACCCCAGACGGACTTTGCACAAAAGATCTACCACTTTCATCTTCAAACTTACCCAAAGGAACATTTTTGGTAAATGTTAAAATTTTTGGACCTCACCATATAAATTGGTCACTCTGATTGAACTGTTTGTATGAAGAGGTAAATTTTTTTTTATTTCCCAAAAATGTTTCTATAAGAAAGATATTCAGTTTCGTTGACTGAACAAGCCGTTTCAGTTTTTGGTATACCGTCCCTTACACCCTGTATGATTGATTTTTTTTACAGAATATGTGTTATGATGGCAGATTACCTAACAAATAATAAAAAAAAAAAAAAAAAAAAATAAGATGGTTCCCATAGAAGAAACGTGGTTTTAGGGTTCCGTTACAAAAATGGTAAAAAATGGGAAACCTTATGGTGCGACTTTGTCTGTCTGTCTGTCACATCTGTATATCTCGACAAAAACTCATGATGTCAACTTGAAATTTTGAATAGTTTCAGAACATGGTTGCCCAACTTAATTGCACATGAAATTTTTTTGAAAAAACTATGATAATGATGGTAAATGGGGCCCAAATAGGGGCCAAATTTCAAATTGTCGCTACTAGGTTGAGTGGGATACCATATGAAAGGGCTTTACATATATATCCTTTATTGTGCACAGTATAACATAGCAATAATGATAAAAGAGGTTCAAAATGGCGAGCTTATCTCTATGAAGAGATCTCTTCCAGCCAACCAGAATTTAGTAACAAATAAAATTAAGAAATAAGTATTGAGTACATTATATAATATTATAATAATACATAGTAACAACTAAATATACCTACTATAGACTACATATAATAATATATACCTAAAATATATTATACATATACTATAAATATATATAATACATATTTTATTAAGATAAGTTCGATAAGAAGTGCTCTTTCAACCTTTTCTTGAAAGAAGTGACGGATGGGCTGTCTTGGATATGTTTGGGAAGCTTGTTCCACATTAGTGTAGCACGCACGGAAAAGGAATTGAACAGGAACTTTGTATTGGCACTAGGACATTCCAGCATCTTAGTGATACAAGAACGCCTAGGGCGGGGATCAGGTGGCAAGCGTTGGAAACGGGATCGAAGGTATTCTGGAGTAGCGGGATCATTAAGGATGTTATAAAGGACAGTAAGGATGTGCACATCACGGCGAAGTCGGATAGGGAGCCATTTTAACTGGGCACGAAACTGAGAGACGTGATCGTATTTTCGAAGTCCAAAGATAAAACGTATTGCTAGATTTTGAAGGCGCTCCAGTTTATTCAGTAGCTCCTCTGTCGCATCCAAATAACAAACATCAGCATAGTCTAGAATAGGAAGGAGAAGGGATTGGGCAAGCATAACTTTCGTAGTAAACGGAAGGAAGAACTGGAGTCGTTTGAGTGAGTGGTACGAATAATGCATGCGCCTGCTCACTTCATTGACTTGAGCAGTCCAGGACAGGGTGTCGTCTATGATAAGACCTAAATTTTTGGCTTTGCTAGTGTAGGGAATCCAAACATTATCATAATACACTAAAGGAAGATCGGCAAAATTAAGTCTGCTTTTGAGCCTGCTACTTCCGACCACCATCACTTGTGACTTACTGGGATTCACTAGTAAACCGTATGTTTTAGCCCAGGTTTCTATAGCTGCAAGATCACAATTTATTGCGGTGATAGCTTCCTCTGCCTCCGTAAGAGAAAAGTGTCTATAAACTTGCAAATCATCTGCATACAGGTTACTTGTACATTCTAAAATAAATTTTTGTATTTTATCCAACTCTTAGTTTTCAAGTTATGATGAAAAATGTAAAAAAAATACCATTCCCCCTTTTCCCCCTTATCTCCGAAGTTTGTGAAAGGAAAAATGTGAATTATTTACAGTCGATAGAAATTTATGTGAATATTACAGCAAAATTAAAACTATGTTTCTAAGTTGCACAGTTTCCTAGAAATCTGCAAAAAACATTTACAATCAAATTTAGTTTTGCGGTCCTAAAAATGGACTTTATTGCTTCCGACAAAACTCAAGTTATATCGGAACCCTCGGCACGCGAGTCCGACTCGCACTTGACCGTTTTTTTATTTCAGCTTTAACGTAAAAACCCGCTCAAGTTCAAAGTGTTTTCACCGATCGGTCACTTTTCTTACGCTCGTGCAAACAGGTCTTTCTTTCTAATCACATTCAGAACCGAGACGTGTAACCAGTAGTACAACAACTCGAAAGTTTTCCGTACTTCGAAAGGTATGTTATGTTGTTTGTCCCAGCTGTGGTTTTGACGGCTTAACAGTAAAAACTGGCAGCCAGGTCGACTACTAACCTGGCAAAACCTTTTCTTTTATTGTCATTTGGCTTACTCTTGACCTCGATCTAGTCTTGAAGACAGAGATGAGGTCGACGATGGAACGAGCTTGCCCAGAAGAAGCCTATTTACTCGCGACTTGAATAGATTCGGGTTATATGAACTCGGGAACACAGACGCAGGATAGGATAGATATTTAGGATTGGGTGTGGTTAACCCAAGGAGGTTTACGCTTCGCTTTGAGGGTTAACCATCTTAGAAGGTTGCCCAGACAGGGTTACGGAGGTCAAATGACAGACGCTCTTAAAATCACTATCCTTGTCAAATCTCTCAGGTACGGTAGCGGACTACGTAAAACGAAATAGGGCTAAGGCAATGAATCACGTTTCGTTTTGCACAAACAGGGTTTAAAGACATACATCTAGTTGCACAAAGCGCCTTTTATTACTGCCACTTTCTTTATATATAAAACGGTAAGAATCAGCAATAGACTTAAAGGAGCTTTAACTTTAAAAACGCTTTGTGAAACTGGTAGTTAGTGCGCAAAACCTCTCGTGTGCTGGCTCAGAACATAAAACTGAATAACGTTTGTTCTAAGTTTGTAACTGAACCTATAACCTTACTTAATAGAATAAGTATTTTCTATTCAGACAAATACCGAGATATTCGTTAGAAGGTTTTAATTTAGCCAAAACACAAGTGTTCCAGCAGCGCAGTCCCTTGAACTGACACAATAAGATCATAGCGAGTTTCTTTCACAAGATCTTTTCTCAAATTTCTATATCATTATCTATTCCGCACGGAATTAGAGAGATATCCACCGACTATGACAGTTTTATGTCCGAAGACAAAGCAAATTCGTTAAGCTTGGGCACACCAATACAATTCATGTGCTTACACTTAATTTTTAAATGATCTATTTACTTGGTCCTTTGATCCCGACAAATCCGCTTTTAAACGTAATTAATCTGGGTGTCCAAGTAGATCAACATCGTTACAACTCCGGAGAAAGCTAAATTAAACAATATATTAAAAAAACATTAAATTTTTGATCGACTTGTGGTAGGACTTACTACATGTGAATAGTAGCCCAAACTCTTTTTGAGGATCATGTTGTTGCCATCAAAAGGATTCATAACAAGTAGGTAACTTTTTATATTATCTATCGCTTCACTTTTTAAGTGCTTATCACTGCCCCTTCAGTGCAATTGTAGCCATCAAAAGGATTCAACCTAGTCACTCTTTAATTATCTATCGCTTCACTTTTTAAGTGATTAGCACTGCCCCTTCAGTGTAATTGTAGCCATCAAAAGGATTTAACCAATAACTCTTTAATTATCTATCGCTTCACTTTTTAAGTGCTTATCACTGCCCCTTCAGTGTAATTGTAGCCTTCAAAAGGATTTAACCAATAACTCTTTAATTATCTATCGCTTCACTTTTTAAGTGCTTATCACTGCCCCTCCAGTGTAATTGTAGCCATCAAAAGGATTTAACCAATAAGTCTTTAATTATCTATCGCTTCACTTTTTAAGTGCTTATCACTGCCCCTTCAGTGCAATTGTAGCCATCAAAAGGATTCAACCTAGTAACTCTTTAATTATCTATCGCTTCACTTTTTAAGTGATTATCACTGCCCCTTCAGTGTAATTGTAGCCATCAAAAGGATTTAACCAATAACTCTTTAATTATCTATCGCTTCACTTTTTAAGTGCTTATCACTGCCCCTTCAGTGTAATTGTAGCCTTCAAAAGGATTTAACCAATAACTCTTTAATTATCTATCGCTTCACTTTTTAAGTGCTTATCACTGCCCCTTCAGTGTAATTGTAGCCTTCAAAAGGATTTAACCAATAACTCTTTAATTATCTATCGCTTCACTTTTTAAGTGCTTATCACTGCCCCTTCAGTGTAATTGTAGCCATCAAAAGGATTTAACCAATAAGTCTTTAATTATCTATCGCTTCACTTTTTAAGTGCTTATCACTGCCCCTTCAGTGTAACCTATTCATGTTTTAGGTAAGGCTATAAACGGCACACCCTATTCCTTTTTCATCTTAAGCCCTGCCTATGCGAGGCCTAAGATGATAGCTCTCCCGTTTTCTATTCTTTATCTTAAAATAAAATAAAAAAAATAAAAAAGGTGGGAGAGATGGTCCGCTCCACCACTCGCGGCCCACGATGAGCACCTACCAACACACCAACGTGCGCAATGTGCTCCCCCCAACGGGAAAAGGGTATGCTGGCTTAGCCAGTCTTTTGATTTGGGCCGAAGCCCGTGCCGAAGCACCGTTGGAGCCGAAGCCCATTGTTGGAGCCGAAGCCCTTTGTTGGAGCCGAAGCCCATTGTTGGAGCCGAAGCCCATTGTTGGAGCCGAAGCCCATTGTTGGTGAAAGGCCGAAGCCAGGGTTAGGCAAAAGCCTAATGTGATTCCAGCGGTGGACGAGGATTTCTCCAAGTCGGAACCAACAGCCGACCGAAATCGAGGCTGCGGCCCCAAAGTGACAATTTAATGAATTAAAAAGGTGGCCGAAGCCAAATATTGACCTCCATGGCGAAAACAGAAACATAAGAAGATCTATCGAAACAACTTACGTCTGTGTCGTCTTTTATTTTGAGTCCCGTAGGACAGACGAGGATTTCTCCAAGTCAGGACCAACAGCCGACCGAAATCGAGGCTGCGGCCCAAAAGTGTCAGTTTAATAAATAAAAAGGTGGCCAAAGCCAAATATTGTCCGAGTTCTGTAGAACAATCATGTCTCTCAGAGAGTCTCCATAATCTGCATGAACTTTTATAGCATAACTGCTATTACTCCTCATTTATTTCTGCTCTACACGTCTAGCGCGTATTTGTATGATAGAATGATTTATTCAGTATAGTCTTGGCAACCCACTTTTGCCATAAGACATATGAGGCGTTATTCCCATCGTTCATTTGGGGTTTTCATTCGTGGTTTTATAACTGTCATATTTGTGCTCTGCAGAAATATGAAAACTCTCTGTCCAACATAAGAAGTTCCAGACTCTTAGTACATGCTAGTACGTTTACTAACATGGCTTTAGGTACAACTCCGAAAAGCTATCACCAAAGGCTTTAATAGCGTTCGCAAACTTGTCTTCAACGATCATCAAAGATATCTTGTATGAATTCATTTCACCTCTCGCAAGAAGCGCAATTTAGCATTTTGTTGCTGTTCATATTTCTATGAGCGACGTATACAACCAAGATCTACATCCATCGACGTGACTTTAGCCAATATTGAAAACGCCAACCAAAGTCCTTATAGATAAATGTAGGCCCTAGTCAATATCCATCTGCTCTGCACTACTTAGCACATTTGCTCAATGCACGAATCGCAAGATTGTTATTTTAAATCACAAGGTAGCGCCTAGACAAATATTGAAGGCAAATTCAAGCTACTTGCTTTAATGTGTCATTTAAAAAATAGTGATTGATACATCGGAGACATACTTTTAGACATTTCTAATGACGAAACCAACATATCATCACCGTAGCCGTACTGTTCATAGCACTCAGGACACGGACTTTTATCATTCTACGCACTATTAGCTGAACAGTGTTAGGCAAGATAGTTGTGTAATTCAGACAAGCAGCTCATGATAGCGAACTCCAAGCGCGCCGCTTCAAGAAGCTCTCGTCGTATAAAACACAAAGAGACTGTAAGCTCGTCATCGTCGAAAGTGTCGCCACCACCAAGCAAACATCGATTCGTGTACCGGATTTTCACGTCTCGATAACACAATCTCTGCTTTACTCAGAACAGTACCACATTCCTTCAATAACATCGCAAACAGCTCCCAACTTGCCCCGATCATTTTGTATTTTTGTCAGAAATATAAGAAAACCCAAACTTTTTGGGTTTTCCATCATGCCATGCACTCCACCAAACAGACGCGTTCGATAAGTATTTGTTCCATTTTATACTTTTCAGTTTTTCGAACAGGGGCCTAAGCGTCTGCCTACATATTATACGAAATGCCTTTCGTATTAATTAAGTCTCATATTATCACATTTCATGTGATTAATCCATTTGCCAATATTTCTTGGATTCTGTCCGCCGCCTGCTCGGCGACCGTCTTCCCCATAGTTATACTTCGTAATATAAAACGACAGATCGCTCAGTTGTACACGAATTCTACGGCGCAGTTTCGCGCCAAAACGCTTCGATAGCCCGTTTTCGTATGAATATTTCAATACAGGCAGGTTATTGTTCTAAATTGATACTTGATGGAAAGATAGTCCTATAAACCATTGTGAATACTACTTTTAACTGCTTTATGCAATGTTTTTATATAATAACATATCCCTTAACCTATCTTAATGTCCATTTTCATTAACTTTGTAGTATTTCTCAATTTTTATGCGTTTCTAAGATATTTTTCAGCTCCCAGCCAGCTGTTTAATGGTTTTTAAGTATCTTAATTTGTACCTAGGGTCATAGAGTTACTTGTAAATTCGACGGTTGATCGATTTGTATGATGAAGCAATTTTTTTTTACTTATTTTAAGAAATTGTTAAACCGTGCTTCCACCCAAAGAGGTTTTACGTTTTATACGGCCTAGCTACAGGCATGTAGACAGACTAAGTATGTAGTAGTTTAATTACAAAACAACTAACCACAGTCGTAACTTCTGATAAAGGAAACTTACCTCATTTATTAGAAAACCTAGAAACATAACTTCTAGTTTTCACACCTCTTTCTTTTTCTGCGCCATTAGTGCAGCTAATGTTAGCGCTAACCTAGTTTTATACAGAACAAGAAAATTGTTTTGCCACAAAACTATGAAAAAGTATATTAAAGAGAAAATGAACAGCAAAAAGTGGCTCTTAGAATAAAAAGAGCTAGTCATCGGAAATCCTGAAATTCCTAAAATTGACCAAATTATAGAGGTTTGCAAAGTAAGAAGTTGCATCCCAAAGTACAATTCCTATATGAACCAAGATCTTCCGATACAAAATAAAAAAAAACCGGCTAAGTGCGTGTCGGGACACGCGCAGTATAGGGTTCCGTAGTTTTTTTTTTTATCGCAAATCGGGTTTTGAGTAAGTATTTTATAAAGTTTATAATATAAACTTTTTACGTCCTAATGCTCAGCGAGGTCCTAGCGCCTGATTGCTATTGCTATTTTATTATTTTTAGTTTTTCGGCTATAGCTCATTAACCTGCGAAGCCTACTTAACATACATACATACATACATAACATCACGCCTCTTTCCCGTTGGGGTAGGCAGAGACCACAGTCCTCCACCTGCTACGATCTTGACATACTTCCCTTGCTTCCTGTACTTTCATCAATCCTTTCATACATGCTCGTCGGTTTAGGGTACTTTTAACCTGGCCTTTATTCAGAACGTCCTGAATTTGGTCCTGGTACGTTCGCCTAGGCCTTCCCCTTCCAACGTTTCCATTCACTCTCGCCTGGTAGATCTCTTTCGTCAATCTTCGTTCATTCATCCTCTCTACATGACCAAACCATCTCAGCATCCCTTTCTCGATTTTGGTCACTACGTCTTCTTTTACGCCACACCGTTCTCTTATCACACTATTTCTTATCCTGTCACTCAATTTAACACCAATCATACTCCTTAGCGCTCTCATTTCCACTGCATTAATTCTACTTTCATGCTTCTTCTGCCATACCCAGCTTTCACTGCCATACATCAGTGTTGGTACCAAAACTCCCCCATGAACAGCCAAACGAGCCTTGTGAGACACCTTCTGACTCTTCATAAAGGCGTGCAGGGCACCATTCACCATGTTTCCAGCATTCACTCTTCTTTCAATATCACTTTCACACTTTCCATCTCTCGTAAACTTTGAGCCCAGATACACAAACTCCTTCACTTGTTCGACTTGTTCACCATCTATTAATATAGTACACTCTGTCATACATTCTTCTCTTTCAAGTACCATTACTTTAGTCTTGCTTACATTTACTTTCATTCCTTTTTTGTCCAAAGCCACATTCATTATTGTTACCATCTCCTGCAACTCGTCAGCAGATGACGCAAGTACAACTTGGTCATCAGCGTAGAGAAGACATTTGATGAGTAACTCATTCATTCTCAGTCCACACATACTCTCTTTCAGATCAATCAAACAATTATCCATGAACAGGTTAAACAGCCAAGGTGACGCTACACATCCCTGCCTAACACCTTTTTCGATGCTAAACCATTCAGTGTACGCCCCGTTTATTCTGACACAAGCACTGGAATCCTCATAGAGAGATTTCAGTGCTTGAATCAGATGACCGTTTACCCCATACATAGACAATGCTGACCACAATTCATTCCTCACCACTCGGTCATAGGCCTTTTCCAAATCCACGAACGCGCAGTAGACTTTTTGGTTTTTAGCCAAAAACTTTTCAGCTATGCACCGCAAGGAAAAGACCTGATCTGTACATCCCATTCCCTTTCTAAATCCCGCTTGTACATCCCATATTTTATCGTCAGTATCTTTCATCACTCTTTCAATCAAAACCTTTGCATACAGTTTGCCGACGACACTGAGAAGGCTTATCCCGCGATAATTTTTGCAGTCCTGTTGTGACCCTTTTCCCTTGTACAGCGGCACAATCACAGCCTTGCACCAGTCACCTGGTACTTGGCCGTTCGTCCAACACAAGTTGAAAAGGCGGTACAACTGACTAGCCACAATGCCTCGCCCAGCCTTCAACATCTCGACCGACACTCTATCATACCCAGCTGCTTTACCTGATTTCATACTTTTCATCGCTTTCATAATCTCATCCATACTTATCTCACTTACACAATTCTCCTCTTCATTCTCATTCATTTCCACAGAAGACCTAGGTTCGCTGGCCTCTGCTTTTTCTCTCTCAAACAGACTTTCAAAATATTCCTTCCACCTCCTCAGAACACATTCTTCACCTTTTATAATACTTCCATCCTGGCTTCTGATTTTACTCAGCTCCGATGTTCCAAACTTTCCTCGGGCTGTCCGTATGGATTTCCAGAAAAACTTTTGGTTGGACTGGAAATCTTCAGTAAGCCTTCTGTCAAACTCATCCTTACACTCCTCTTTTTTTCTCTCAACAACTTCCTTAACAATACCTTTCGCTCTTTTATATACCTTTCTTGCTACACTTACGTCATCACTTGTTGCCCTCTGCATTCTTTGGTTAGCTTTTACTGCTAACCAATCTGACCATGCTTTCTTCTTCTCACAAACAGCTGCCTGTACACTTTTATCCATCCACATATTCTTCTTCTTTCCACCCTTTTTCCTTTTTGACACCCCACAAACATTGACAGCTATACCTACTACTCCATCTTTAAATTCATTCCACAAACATTCAATATCATTTACTTCATCCAGGTTCTCAAATCTTTCACTCAAGTCTTTCAAGTATTCTTTTCTGACATCCTCCTCTTGCAATCTCTCTACTTTGATACGTTCTAGAACGCTCGTCTGCTCTTGTGGTCTATGCCGCCACCGGTTAAATAGACCACCAATTCGGGTCACAACCAGGTGGTGGTCTGTGTCGATGGCGGCTCCACGATATGCGCGAGCGTCCAGAACTCTTTTTCTCAATCTTTCATCCACAACTACAAAATCGATCATACTTCTCGCATCACCCTCCTCTCTTGTATACATATGGATCCTTTTGTGGTCAAACATAGTGTTTGCCACAAAAAGACTCCATTCCAAACATATCTCAAGCAAACTTATTCCATTATCATTCACACGTTCATCACCAAACTTACCAACAACTCTTTCATAACCGTCACGCTTTCTTCCTACCCATCCATTAAAATCACCTAGCATGATAACTCTTTCATTCTGATCACATTTCTCTAACGTATCTCTCATATTTTCCCAAAACTCATCTGTTTCTTTCTGGGCTTTCAGGGACTTTCGCGAACCAATATTCGTTGGTGCATATGCACCTAGAACAAAAATTCGGGTCAGTCCGACTTTCAGTCTGACCCAGATGAGTCTTGGGCTCACACACTCGACTTCTTTCACGCACTCTACCATTCTTCCGGAAAGTATGACACCGACTCCCTGACAGCCTCTGCTGGTACTGGGAACACCAGACCAGTACGCTGTGTAAGGGCCGTGTTCTGTGGTGTCACAACCTTTCCGTTTAGTCTCATTCACACAGAGAACGTCTATACGCCTTTCATCCATCATCTGACATACTTCATCTATTTTGCCATTCATTCCACCTCTGACACTCATCGTAGCAAAGCGGCTCTCCGTAGCCCGCTTTTCGCCCCCGGGAGAAACGTGACGTGATGGGATGCGAACCACACCGCCGCCTTTTAAGTTTTTATTTTTATTCAAAAACATTGCGTTCCCACGAGTAGCAAGGGATTACGGTCCATCCTGACAGAGCCCGCATGCCAGGACAAGGCTAGCCTAGTTCTGGGTTCGCCTGGGCCCAGGGCCTGTGACCGCTTTCGACTAGACTCGCCTCTAGCCACGCATCCATCGGCGCGGTCAACCTTAGATTGGCGGAATGGACAGGGATAAAAGGAACGGGAGGGATAGGTTAGTTGGGATAGGAATACTTGGTGTAGGAAAGGAATAAGGTAAAAGGATATTACTTTCTCGGAAGGATCAGGATGAGTTAGTAATAGCTCGGGGAGCCGGGGTCGCGTACCCGTATACAATACAACAACTCCCAAGGAGAGGGTAGTTGAGATGTGTACCCCCTGACTTAACGGTGATAGTTTTCCTTTTAATTTCATCATATGTGCTACTGCTGTGAATTTTTTCACATTTCCAGTAACAACCGTTTAGCCGGCAGAGGGGACACTAAAATCCAACAAAAATTGTTCTTTCAAGATTAACATTTCGCAAACGGATCCCCAAATCGAAAAATGATCTTAGCAGACTTCTAGGGAAGGTACCCTAAAAAATTTTTTTTTTCTAAATTTTATTCTACCACTTTGTTGGCGTAACTAAAATGTATATTCGTACAAAATTTCAGATTTGTAGTACTAAGGGTCTGTGAGCTAAGCCGCGGACAGACAGTAAGACGGACATGACGAAACTATAAGGGTTCCTTATTAACTACGGAACCCTAAAATCTAAATAGGTTTTTGTTGCACCGTTTAGTATATAAATTTGTATTTTTAATGTTATAATAATAAATAAAAAAATAATAATAAAAAAAAACAGAAGGCAAACAGACAGACTGGAATGAGTGATGTTGGTGTAAATTATATTTGGAAATATTTTTTATAAACTATTGAATTGCTATTCAGATTTGGGGAACTAGACATCGTGACATTAAATTTAGAGATGACCAAGGCGATCGTCTTAAAATATATGGGATGACATAACGTGACAAATGTCATCCCATACATTTCATGACATTCGCTTTCGTCAAATGACACGTTATTTAGACCGCATGTATGTACACTCGACAGCACATCAGTAGAAACACTTTTGGACCTTATGGCGTGGTAATAGAGTTGAAAAAGTTTCTACCGACGAGCGGTTGACCGTACATGAAACGCAACGAGCTAGTGTTGTTTTTACTTTACCACTGATACAGCGTATGAACATTACCAATGTACAAATTTTTGGATCTCATATTTTCGAATGCAGGCCATGAAACATTCCGCAAAAAGAGAGCAAATAGAATTAAAAAAAAATGTTCTTAATTTTTTAGGTTTTTATAAAATTTATAAATTGAATAAAACTATTGGAGATTTGGTAGTGCTATATTTTGATTCATGTGACAAGAAAAACGCATTTACCTCAATTTCATGAGGACAGGACTTTCGCGTTTTATCAACGTGTTCATTTTTACTTTAAAAGACTTTACCTAGTTTGCCTAGTTTTCAAAGACCCGAAACAAAATAAACACATATTTAAGTTGTAATAAAATTTCATTTATTTAAAAAAAGACGGGTTTCCGGAAAATCTAAACGGTAATTAAATTCAGAATTTACATAACTCTCTGGCTTATGGTGGTTGCTGAGCAGAAGTGCTGCCACTTTGAGAAATAAATTTATTGCGTCATAAATACAAAACATTTCATAAGGATTGTTTGATTGGCGGCAATTTGGGGTAGTTCTATATTTTATCATCCATCACATCACATCTTAGCTTATCATGAATAGCTTTGTATTGTAAAAGTGCCAAAAACGGCCACTTTTAGCACTTTACCAATACAAAGCTATAAATGATAAGCTAAGCTATGATGTCATGGGTTATAACATATATAACTACCCTATATTGCCGCCAAACGAACAATACTACTGGAAAGTTTTGTATTTGCGACGCAATAAATTTATTTCTAAAAGTAAGGTGCTGCCACCCGGCAACCGCCTAAATGCTTGATAGGTTGGTCGTCGCACTAATAACTCACACAAAAAGAAGAATATTCTAAACGCTCATTTAAAAGCCCCACACCACAACTGCAGAGAAATGTAGGGTAAGTCATGGTAAAGTTTCTCGGCCGGTAGCAGCAAGTCCAAACTTTCCATTCAGACTAGAAGATACCTGCTCGACGCGTCGAAACATTTCCTTAGGGATCATGCTCAGATTTCCATATCTTGGGACCGTAAACTTGAGATCTTGAGATAAAGTTCCGGACATGTCTCTAGTTAATTAATATAGCAAATTCCGGGAGAGCTGTGAGGTGTTAGTTAGAGTAGATTGAGAATATGAGATAGAATTATTTGTATGGAGTAGGTAAATTGCATTTCTATCATACGACAGACTTCTACTACTGGTGCTTCTACAAAATAAGTAAATGGTACATTGATTTTAGGGCAGCGGGTAAATCCTTAGCTATTAAACAGGAATCAAGTTCGGGGGGTTCCTATCAGAAGCATGAAATTACCTGTCTAGCTATAATCAAACTATAATTTATTTATTTTAGGATATACTTTTCTTCACAAACAAAATGGCGGCATGTGAAAAAACCGGTCAAGTGCGAGTCGGACTCGCGCGCCGAGGGTTCCGATATACCTATAGTATTTTTGGAAGCAATAAAGTCCATTTTCAGGACCGCAAAACTAAATTTGTTTGTAAAGGTTTTTTGCAGATTTCTGAAAAACTGTGCAACTTAGAAAGATCGTTTTATTTTTGCTGTAAAGTTTACATAAACCTCTGTCAACTGTAATTAATTCAGATTTTCCCTTACTCAAACTTCGGAGATAAGGGGGGGGAATGGTATTTTTTTTGACATTTTTCATCATAACTTGAAAACTAAGAAACTTAAAAAAATACAAAAATATATTTTAAAATGTACAAGTAAAGCCCTTTCATATGATACCCCACTCGACCTAGTAGCGACAATTTGAAATTTGGCCCCCCCTATTTTGGCCCCCTTTACATTAATAATCATACTTTTTTCAAAAAATTTTCATGTGCAATTAAGTTGGGCAACTATATTCTAAAACTATTCCAAATTTCAGCTCGATAGCGTAAGTGGTTGCTGAGATATAGAGGTGTGACAGACAGACGGACAGACAGACAGAGCGGCACCATAAGGGTTCCTTTTTTTTACCATTTTGGTATCGGAACCCTAAAAACAAGAAATAGGTAATTTGAACGTGGTTTAATACTAGATGGGAATAACCCGACAACATTTTTGACAAGATTTATAACTTCGTAAGTTTATCTTTGCCCTTTGTAATAGTACTCGTATTCCGCCAAATCAATTCTAGTGATAAAAAACACCAACATAGAGAATTTTTTTTTGTGAAGGCACCACCGCAGTATTTTTAAACTACTCCCAATGACTACTCAATATTTGACAAAGGCTTGAAACCAAAAACTCTTGATTGATGTGAAGAGTTCAATGATTCATCTTGAAATAATCATAAAAGGTTTATTAAAAATAGATTGAAATAAAATACTGATAAAACACATAATAACATCTCAACACATTATAACCTAATAATGGTCATGATATAAAATATCAATTTTTTTTTTGCACACGAAATTTTGGTAGTATAAGATTTACTGTGCCATATTTTATTGACTCAACTCATTAATATCACATTTGACCAGTTTTATTATTTTCTTGTATTGTATTGCTATAAAGCTAGTTAAGGCGCTGGTTTATTAGAGTTCACGAAAGAGTGTGACGTTTTGTAAACAAACATTTTGCAACTAAGAAAAGATTCCTCCACAATACAGACACGGTAAATGCTGAGACTATCGGTTTACATACAGTTGGTCAAAAATATCCACATTTTTTTTTAAATAAATTTGAGCTTATTATTTTATTTACAAAACGTGAAGCTCTTTCGTAAACTCTGATATGTATTTACGTTCTAACGATAGAGCTAAAAAAAACAAAAATAAGGCGATTTTTATATGGATCCCTCTTTTTGTTCCAGAACTCGTCAAAATAACAAATAATATGAAAATTTTAACCATCTCCATCCATCCATAATGACAGACAGTCAAACAGACAATCAGAAGATGAACGATTAGGTAAGGAACCCTGAAAATACAACCTTTCGTGGAAATTTTATCAACGTAAACATTACGTTATGACCGTACTTTTCATAACCTGGCATATAGGTATAATTTTTACGCTTCTAATAAAAGTCGCGCGCCATGCCGTTACATCAACGAAATGGAAGATACAAGGTGAATAATTTACAGAGTACACGTGGATATTAAATATCTTTCTACGTTATGACAGGGATAATATCCTTTTTATTATTTTAAAATATTTAACAAAATTAAGGAGTAACTTTATCAAAACAAAAGTCACAAAAGTTGAATAGGTACGAATTTTAACTTTATCGTTACGTGGACTGTAGGTTAAAGTGGTAAGTTCGATCGAATCCTGCTCTAAGGACCCATAATCTCATTTCTAAATTAGATGTCATAGAATACTAGGTGCAGACCTATCTAGAAAAGTGAGCAATTGATCAGACGGGCATGGGTCACCTAATGGTAAATGATCTCAGTACCTACTTTTTTCTTTCTATGGCACTTATCAGTAATGTTGCCGACTCTTAACTAACTCCCTTTAACTTCGAACCGAAACGCAGCAGTACCAATAGTGCTGCTTTACGGCAGATATAGGCAAAAGACGTGGTACTTTCATAAAGGAACTTTGCTCAAAAGCTCTTTCACCTTGTAAGTGCAAATTATTTCTCAATACATTTGAATTTCCTGTTTCGTCAATTCTCAATAGAGGACTATTTGGAAATGATCTGATACAGCCTTGATTACCGAATATCAAAGAGGGTGTAGCGTGAATCAGAGGTTCTAATAATTACCACAGAAGCTGTAAGCATAAAAGTAGATAAGACCTTTATTTGTAGAGATTACGCACACGCACACATAGTCTACAGATAATGTTACTCTTAATATAATATCTTACTAACAATTGAAAGAGTTACTTTATATAACAACTTTAATATCTGAAGAGTTATAAATAAGAAAATTAATAGAATGGGGGAAGGATGTGAAGTATGTCAAGATCAGGTGGAGGAATGTGGTCTCTTCCTACCCCGACGGGAAAGAGGGGTGATGAAATTTATGTATTTATTAAAATTTATTTATTATATCTAGCGCCCCCATTTATTAAAATGGAGACGTGCATAAGTTACGTGAAAATATTCATTAAAATATTCATACAACATTTAAAACTATTTTACTAGCGATTGAATTTGAAAAACCCACGACGGTTGTAATTGAAAAATATTAAATAAGACTTTTGAAATACCTCTGATTAAAAAGGAGAAAATAAACGAAATAGTACGAAAAAAGTACCCAAGAAAATCCGTCGTGGCTGGCATTCCCTACCCTACGAAAATTTTAACATACATACACACATAACATCACGCCTTGTTCCCGTCGGGATAGGCAGAGACCACAGTTCTCCACCTGCTACGATCTTGACATACTTCCCTTGCTTCCTGAACCTTCATCAATCCTTTCATACATGCTCGTCGGTTTAGGGTACTTTTAACCTGGCCTTTATTGAAATTTTTATAGAATTTAATATTTAATATATAGTTATAAAATAGCTTTCGTTTGCTACAGTTAAGTATAAATTATGAGAAGATGGCAATGGCAGCCCCCGACGTACTTTCTTCGTGCTATTTCGTTTCTTTCTTCCTTTTTCAGTCAGGGGTATTTTAAGATTCTTATTTGATATTTTTTCAATTACAACCGGCGTGAGCTTTTTCAAAATTTCTAATTTAGTTTTTTATTTTTAGAGAATTACCACTTTACTGATTATTACAACGCCCCCCCTAATGAGCTGGCGCCACAAGTCTGGTCTAAAAACTGATAAATCATAAATATTTTACTGAAAACCTTTTCTACATCGGTCAAACCGTTTTGGAGATCAATGGGAACATTTGTGTAAATAAAATCGATTATTACAGCGCAAAACCGTATTTAAACGTTGGTTTACTATTATTTAATCTGTGACCGTATCTAAAAACTGTTTTCGAGAAAAGGAACGTCCTTTGCCCACACAAACGAACAATCTCTTACCTTCTTCATTCCATCGTGGATAAAAAACCGGTCAAGTGCGAGTCGGACTCGCGCGCCGAGGGTTCCGATATACCTATAGTATTTTTGGAAGCAATAAAGTCCATTTTCAGGACCGCAAAACTAAATTTGTTTGTAAAGGTTTTTTGCAGATTTCTGAAAAACTGTGCAACTTAGAAAGATCGTTTTATTTTTGCTGTAAAGTTTACATAAACCTCTGTCAACTGTAATTAATTCAGATTTTCCCTTACTCAAACTTCGGAGATAAGGGGGGGGAATGGTATTTTTTTTGACATTTTTCATCATAACTTGAAAACTAAGAAACTTAAAAAAATACAAAAATATATTTTAAAATGTACAAGTAAAGCCCTTTCATATGATACCCCACTCGACCTAGTAGCGACAATTTGAAATTTGCCCCCCCCTATTTTGGCCCCCTTTACATTAATAATCATACTTTTTTCAAAAAATTTTCATGTGCAATTAAGTTGGGCAACTATATTCTAAAACTATTCCAAATTTCAGCTCGATAGCGTAAGTGGTTGCTGAGATATAGAGGTGTGACAGACAGACGGACAGACAGACAGACAGACAGACAGACAGAGCGGCACCATAAGGGTTCCTTTTTTTACCATTTTGGTATCGGAACCCTAAAAACAGGAGAATGCGTTTGTATGGAGGAAACGCAGGTACATGTAACTGATAAAGTTTGTCACTTACCAGGTCTTTTACGTTGCGATACTATAGGGTGATTTTCTTAGATATGGTAGCTTGTATCATGTTATTGTAAGTAAATTCATAACCAAGAAATGCATAAAACTCAGTAACGTAAGTAGTAAGTATGTGTTTTTGCAGGTTACAAAAAGATTACATTTCTACCTCTTCCAGATTTGTTTCTATTTCATATTTAATTTACAGAATCTGCCTCTGTTTACATGCCATTAGAGATTTCCCATTAATTAATGCTGACGATGACAGGTTAAAAAATCAGCTTTGCTTTGATCTTACGAAAATGATTTTATGAATCTGTTTGATTATTTCGCCTTGTTCTGAAAAAGCTCAGAATTCATATTATTTTTTACCCAAGTTTCGTCAGTTACCAAATAAAGATTTAGTCAAGAGTTTTTTCCTGTTTTTTAGCTAGGCAAATACATTTTTGCACTTATTCCAGAATACGTTGCCTAAGTCTTTTTGACGCATTATACGTTTCTGTTGCATTTTGTTCTTTCCTTGATTTTTTCTCAAACACACAGTTTCCACTGACATGATTTCCATCTTTGTTTGTCTGAAAACAACGTGTTTAGTCAAAAATAAAAGTCGTAAAACAAACCACTTACCCTTCCCACATCGTATTTATGTACCCAAACTTCGATCAATCATTACATTTGGTTGAGATTCGGTTTCGTCATTTGTTCTCGCGACATTCGGTCGGTCATCAATCAAACGGTGCTGGTGACGGGCTCTAATCACAACATGGATCTGATAAGAACATGGATAAGCTCGACTTCGTTCTAATTGCTTTGAATAGTATATATGGCCGCACGTCGGTAAAAACACTTTGACCTTGAGCAGGTCTCTGGTTTGAGTGGCGCTGGTTTTGTTTATTAATATAAGCCATCAATGTCCCACTTCTAGGCAAAGCCTCCTTAATTCCGAGTCAAAGCTAACTCCCGACGGTTATTCAAGTGGGTGAATTGTCGCACCAATACAACGTTTTCGAGGGCGGTCACGATGTCGCTTGGTTTTAAGGAGCCAGTTAGTTGTTACCTTGGCCCACAATCCGATGGCATGCATGCTACATGTCCATGCTTCATGGTTCTACTTATAATGGTTTTATTTCTACGTTCTTCCTGCCGTGCGTACCATCCCTCTTGAAAGAAAATAACCACCTAGTAATTTGCTAACAACCTACTCCTGGCCCCTTTGAGACTAATAAAATAACAGTGCTATTAAAAATTTGTCGTCAAATGAGACACGTTAGAGGTCTTCTGTGGATCAACAACTGTCACACCATTGATAAATATTACTGTAATAGTTCTTAGCTGTTGATTTACGATATAATTATTATGATGAACACGTCTTTGTACTGAATATAATATAATATTTTCGAGATGATCAAATTTACAAAATCTTTGCATTCAGATAGGCAGAACAGTGAAAAGGTATTTCTGTAAAGCTATAATACTAAAATCGTCTTTAGATTAAATGACTTTTGTTCAACGATGACCACTCCATTTAAATTCGTATTCCTAAGTAACAAAGGTCAGATTTCCTTGTATCTGCAGGACCATCTTGACAGGACAATCGTTTGTCTTAGTATGACCCTAGACATTTGGATTTTAGGGATTAAAAGGGTTTTCTTGATTAGTGCCTTCAAGGAGTTCTTCTGCTACAAAAAATGTATTACCTACAATGATGTAACCTACTTAACTTCTTTTAAGAAAAATGCCCTTTATCATCACATCGTGTAAGTTGTGAGATTGATGACCAGTATTGCATCACTGCTAAAAAGCTTCTCTCTATTCTCTCTTCTGCTTTCTTGTGCTTTTATGAACAGTTCAGTGCTCACATAAAAAAACTTGACTGAATGTTTGTGTATATGTTTGTATCTTTACAATGATTTAAGATTATTTTTAATAGATTAACCACCAGCTCTAAGATTAGACGTTTTGTTTTTAGGGCTCCGTACCTCAAAAGAAAAAAAACGGAACCCTTATAGGATCACTTTGTTGTCCGTCTGTCTGTCTGTCTGTCAAGACCCTTTATCTCACGAACGGGTAAAGGTATCAGGTTGAAATTAATACCATATATATTAGGATCCATGAACTACACAAGATCTGAAAATTTAATTTTTTTACTACGACGCAATCAAAAGATATGGCATTTTATGTCCTCATCTCCATACATTTATGCAAAAAAGCAAAACCTACAGGGTACTTCCCGTTGACCTAAAATTATGAAATTTGGCAAGAAGCTAGGTCTCACAGTACAAATAATGGGAAAAGTCTGAAATCATTAAATATTACAACTTTTCTCACAACTAATGGTAACCAATTGTGGTGAGCTTCCGTTTCAAGAACATTCATATAAGAGAGGGGTCAAGTTGGATGGTCTTTGAGGCGATTTTTGTTTTAGTTCTATTTTAAAAACGGGAACACTTACAAACTTGAAAATTGGTATGTTTATAGTGCATAAGCTATAAAATAACAACAAATAAAAAAATTTGGTCAAGCGCGTGTCGGACTCAAAAAATCTAGCACATTAACTTACTGAAATTTCAACTAATACAATTATGATTATGTGGTGGTACGGAACCCTCGGTGCGTGAGTCCGACTCGCACTTGGCCGGTTTTTTTTTTTTTGGAATATGAATAGGCATCTTAGCATTGAAATGTTGTGCTCTTGACTTCAAAATGATTAAAACTGATTTGAAAACATGGCGGAGAAATAACAAAACGTGTTTACTATATATTTATGTTATTTGTTTATGATTTAGGCCTGGTTATTCAGTGTTGAAAAAGAAAGTATTACATATTTTTTATACAAAAAAAGGAAACATAATTTCATCATCTTTATTTACAAGGTGTAACAGAAAGGGTATATCAACCCTAAAGGATGTGATTCTGCCCATGAAACTGAACAACTTTCCCCAAGAAACAAAGGTCGGTATATGAAAAAAAAATTCAAAATCTAAATGCGCTATCAGCTCATCTCATTTTTTTTTATTTCGATCTATGTTCCTTAGGGAAAGTTGTTCAGTTTCACGGGTAGATTAATATCCTTCAGGGTTGGAATACCTACTCTTTTTGTTACACCCTGTATACGTCAGAAAATGACGATTGATTATAATTTTTCATTTGCTGTTCTTTTAATATTAATACCGTGAAAGTTTTCAAACCAGTGACTCTTTCTTGACGTTTTTCGTGTACTCTTTTTGCTGCAACAACTATAACCTAGAAGTTACACAGAG
Organism: Athrips mouffetella; assembly: GCA_947532105.1. Lineage (NCBI taxonomy): Eukaryota > Metazoa > Arthropoda > Insecta > Lepidoptera > Gelechiidae > Athrips > Athrips mouffetella. The sequence continues at coordinate 22,187,962 of OX383963.1, forward strand.
ACTTGCTCTACCTATTTCCTCCGATTTCAGTTTCGGTCTCAAGTTTCGAACAAGGAAACTTGCTACAAACCCAAAAAGACCCGTCAGTTGCCTGCTCAAAGTTTTTGGACTATATTATTCTGGCAGGTACTCTGTACAAGTTCCTCTTAGTGGTTACTAGGATATGTTTAAATATTTATATAGATTTCCGTTATAGGTTTATAAAACCTTCATGGCTTCCTCAGTTCGTTATTTGCGAAGACAAATTTATCTTTTTTATTATAATGAATAAGTATTATATAACGATTAATTTAAATTTAAATTGTTATGTTAAATTTTTCAAATATAAAATAAATTTATTTTTCAAAGATTATTCAGGGTTAGGCGTAACAATCTTTAAAAAAATACTTGCAAAATTTAACTATCCAAATATTTCTTACAAGGATTTACATGAATTTGTTAAAACCTCGACTAAAGGCTGACATTTATTGCACGACTTTAGATTCTACGGCTACTGAAATAAGGTTGACGTGCTCTTGACTGTAACGACGGCAAAGGAAGAAAATTTTATACAAATGAGTAATACCGCGACATAAATTTAGTTTTCAGTTCATGAACTATATTCATGATGAATGCTTTTTAGCACTAAGGTCCAAGTCAAAAGACTCTCGTCTAAATTATCCTCAGGATTTTGTACAAAAATATTTGTGATAGTAATTGAACACCTTATCTTGTTTCGTACCTACTCGTAATAGTCAAGTCTACGAAAGTTTGTATGGAGAGGACACATGCACTTTAGGGGATATTTTTTTAAATTACCAGTGAAAACATTCAAAAATTTAAAACCACAATAATCCCTGACATAACGTTGATATTCATAAAACCATTATAAAGTGAACTCAACCTGTATAATATTCAGCATGTAGCACAGGTCAGCTTATAATCATAATTTCACAAAAAATGAGTTTACAGCTTCAAAAAGCGTATATTACTACTTAAAATTAATTTCTGTAAATATGCTTTTAATGCAATCTCATATCGTAGATTAACTTGACAAGTTACAATTTTTGTGGCAGCAACTGTTATGTAATAGTAAACCAAAGATTTTGGAAACTACGCCGAAGCGCAGCGTTTTTCTTACGTCAATGTAGTAAACTCAGAGTAAAAAACCATAGAGTCCGCCATATACATATTCTGTATGAGCTAGTGAAGTGTAAAGCGTCGCACTGTCGCCCATGCTAGTCGGTCAAAAAATTCAGTTAAGTTTTACAAAAATCAAGATATCTATAAAAATCTAATGTTTTAGTATAAACTTTGTTTGCAAAAGTGAAAATATATAGTTTTTTACTTGTGAATTGATCATTAATACTAAGAACGGAAGCGTAAATAATCCGTTATAGCCATTTTATGCGTGATTTTTAACACCGTTTTATTCCTGAATGGTAAGTGTTTTCACCAGAAAAACTGTGGTAGTAGCATTTATTAGTCCCATGTCACATATTTCTCAGAGAGAAAGATAAAAATTTTACGTTTTTAGGATTTGAAAAAAATCCATACCTACATTTTAGTATGGAGGTCCCTCGCAAGAAAGTGCTACGCTTATGGCTCCCTCCTTAGCAGCAAGAGCTGCTACTAAAACCTCCTTGGTAGTAAACCTAGTCATATCAACGACTCTTTATCGAATATCAACCGAAACAAAAATTTAGTACAAAATCACAAAGCTGTGACTTCACAGATTATCTTTTACGATCTTTTTAATAAAATAATAATAAAATTATTTTAACAGCATGCACACTAAAATTAAAATTGTAGTTTTTTAGTGATATTTCATTTCACTTTTTCACATGGAAGCCATGTTTTATAAAGTGTTCGACCCCTATAGCGGTCACAAAAAGTTCAAACACAAGTTTGAACGTGGCAACTATCTTTTCCCCCTTTTAACCGCCAATTCGTTAAAGAGATCCCTGATGTAAGCATTAGTGCAGCATTGGATATTTTGACCCACAACCTAGCCGCTACACGCAAGCAGCGGTGTAGGTACCGTAATTCAGTGGTGTTTTTAAATCATCCCGGAAATTTTAAGACGTGGTTCTGCTCATGAAACTAAACAAATTTTCTCAAGGAACACTGGTCGAAATACCATAAAAACCCTACCACCAGGAGGGGTATGGCCAGTGGTACGGTGCGTCCGCGCTGAAAATATCGAACTTTCATACAAAATGTGTTGACAGTTGCTGCAGTTAGTTTAGGAAGTCGAATTTCTTTTCTCGTATTTCGACCTATGATGTTCCTTGGAAAAAGTTGTTTAGTTTCATGGGTAAATCCACCTTATAAAATTTCCAGGGAGATAAAAAATAACGGTATGTACCGCACTTTATACCTTAAAACACTACTGTGGCTCTATGCTTGAAATCTCGATCTTTTGGAAAGTATATAGAACCAGAAGTTAAACTCTTTTAACTTAACCCGTTGAAAGCCACCTATCTCCAAAATATATTTCTCACACGCGCACCGTATTCTAATTGCATTTATTTGCGCATCCTGCGAAGGATTTATGCTGAAAGACCATGTGTGCAATGTGCATACTATGCATCTAGTAAAAGGTTTTCATAAAGAGGCGTGCCGTATACACACTGGTTGAATTCGATATACTACTTACCTTGCAGTAAATTAATGCATTCAGGGTGTAAGGGACGGTGAACCGAAAAGTGAACGGATTCAACAAAACTGAACAACTTTCCCAAAGAAACATTGTTGGTAAAATAAGGACGGGTTGCACTCCGGGAATGGCGGCAGAAGTGAAAACTTGCATTTTTGAATATTTTGGAATGGTTAGGGAATAATTTCGCACGAATTGTTTTATTTATTAGTATAAAAGTACATAAAATATTCATTTATGGCGCTATCGTAGACAAACATGACCATTTATATTACATATAGACAATCTTACGCTTTTTCGATCAGGCTACAGATCGGACGCGTCTAATCTGACGCGAGTTTAACATTTTTTTACTTTAAAAAAATTTACATTTCCATACAAACTGTTCGATCAGAGCGAGCAATTTGTATGGAGAGATCAAAAATATTTTTCATTTCCCAAAAATGTTTCTTTGGTAAAGTTGTTCAGTTTCGTTGACTGAGCACGTCCGTTCAGTTTTTGGTACACCACCGTCCCTTACACCCCGTATGTACATATAAATTACCTATGCATAGAGAGTATTTATATCCTGATGTTATTTTATTTTTAAATATTTTTAGGGTTCCGATACCAAAATGGTAAAAAAGGAACCCTTATGGTGCCGCTTTGTCTGTCTGTCACACCTGTATATCGCAGCAACCACTCATGCTATCGACTTGAAATGTGGAATAGTTTTAGAATATGGTTGCCCAACCTAAATGCATATTATCAAAGAATGTAATAAAAAAAGTATAATTAATTTATTATTATTAATAATAACAATAATGTAAAGGGGTCCCGAATAGGTGGGGCAAATTTTCAAATTGTGGTTACTAGGTTTATTGGGGTATCATATGAAAGGGCGTTTTTTGTACATTCCAAAACATATTTTTGTATTTCTTTACGATTCTTAATTTTGAAGTAATTATGAAAAATGTCAAAAAAAATACCGTTCCCCCCTTATCTCCGAAGTTTGTAAAAGTAAAAATCAGAATTAATTACAGTCGATAGAAGTTTATGTAAATATTAACTACTAACTGTAAATATAAACTTTAGTCATTGGAATTAGTCAAAGCTGCAGGACAGCTTTTGCTTAATAGTGGATGAGAACTTTCAAAGACACCACGATTGTTGGTGTTGCGGGTAGCACCATTTACAACCAACCCCTGCACCATCACCATCACCACCCACCAGCACCATCTTTACTTTCCTTTAAATCTTAAGGTTTGTACCTTAGCTATTTTGATTTTCTAAGTTTATTGTTTTCAAATTTGTTTTCAACTAGGTATTTTATAGCCTATAATAATTTAATGTTTAATTGATTTAGAGTAAAACTGTTTAGTGGATTTTTACGGAGACGAAATACAGCATCGTTCCTTCTACTTCATTTGTAATTTTTGAAGAAAAACTTGCATTTCAATCAGACCAATCAGCTGATAATTTTGTTTCGAGATCGAAAGTGATTTTTTTGAAAATTCCCAAAAGTCGTGAGATTTATTACAGTTGCCCGTATACTATAAGAAAAAAAAACGCTTGTGGCAGAATAATAGGCAATTTTCTATGACGTTTGTCAACTACGTTTTTATAAGTGTCGATAGGTGGCACGCTAATCACTGTTAGAAGAAAAAATATTACAGACTTTGACAGTTGAAATCAAACTGACTTAATCATTTTCATACTGGGTGACCGTTTAGTCATTGGACGACCTGAGCGACGACGCGGACATCGAGCGGGAAAGACGAGCTACTTCGGTCAGGTGCAACATAGACGGAGAGCGCGTGGTCGTCAACCCTACCTCATCGATTACCAAGATGCGACTAATCTAGGGTGATGCACGTTAAAAAGTTATATCCGAATCAACAGGGTTGCCTGGGCGCAACCTGGCAGGTTCTGTACAGTGGGCAAAAAACTTGTCATTTTTTGGGCAAAAATTACCTCATCGAATACCAAATAGGTACATAGTACATTTGATAGTACTCATCAAGGAGTGACTAAATCAACAGGGTTGCCTCACTCAATCCTGGCACATTCGGGAGTCGGCCTGATTTTAAGGTGGTCAAAAATGAGAAAAATTACCTCATCGATTACCAAGTAGGTACTTATTACAACTGATAGAGCTCTTCAAGAAGGGGCAAAATCAACAGGGTTGCCTCGCTAAATCCTGGCACATTCGTGAGTCGGCCTGATTTTAGGTCGCCAAAAAATACAAAACTTTTTTACGATTATGAGTAATGAATTGAATCTTATACCATTTGAAGGTTCTAGACATATAATTAATATTTGCTATAGTATGCTGACACTTAAACTCATGTTTCATATTATTATACAGGATAGAAAGTTAAGATGGGTACACACGGCAGCTACTATAAGCATTACAGCTACAAAAAAACTTAGTAAAGAGACTAACCCTAACTTTTAGAGACATTTTGACCTACATTCACAGATTTTGGAAAAAATTACAGTCAACAAGAAAAATGGCAATTATCATATAATTCTTTTTTTCATTCCATTTGATCTTCTTATTGATAAAGAACATAATTTTTTATAGGGTCAACCGAGGTTAATGTATTAGAAATGCCAGAAAGCAGAAAATTATTTTCCGATACATGTAATAGGAAAAACAGAAATTTTCATGTATCTTTTTCACGAAACATTCTATCCTCTTATTACTAAGAAACATAAGTCTGTAAAAGGTCCACCAGGGAGGTATTAAAACTCTTAGAATCCGCAAAATAAATTTTCTACTGGCTTTTAGAGCCATTAGCAATTTTTAAGTGGGCAAAACACTTTTTGGGCAACAATTACCTGTACGAATGTAGATGTTGTGGATGTATGTGTGTGTCTGTGTGTGTTCGTGTGCATGTGATGTGTGTGTGTTTGTATGTGTGTAGTGTAGAATGTGTGTGTGTATGTGTATGATGATGTAGAGCTCTTTAAGAAGTGGCAATATCAACACGGTTGCCTCGCCAAATACTGGCACTTTCGGCCTGATTTTATTTTATTTTATTACTGAACCGCTGGACCTAGAGTTGAAATATTGCACATAGATACCTTATACAGTGTAGGCAACAAGATTCCGTCCCTCGATCCCGTTACATTCGGGAGTCGGCCTTATTTTTGGGTAGTCAAAATTCTCAAAAATTATCTCATTGATTACCAAGTAGGTACTAAATGGCAAAATGTATTAATTTAGTTATGTACATGTGTAATTACTATGTTAGTAGTATATTCTTAGCTTTTTAGATTAAAATAATTTAAAAAATTATGTAGATTAAAATAATTATAAGTTATTTATATGTATGTTTGTTTAAAGAATATATATACAAAATTAATAGGGTTACCTCGCCAAATCCTGGCACTTTCGCGAGTCGGTCTGATTTTAAAGGATTAGTGGTAATTTTAATTTTATTATGTTATCGTTATTAAGTTAATTTTATTTATATTATTAAGTTCGATTATTTTTAGAGTTCCGTAACTCAAAAAGAAAAAATAACACTTACAGGGTTACTTAGCTGTCTGTCTATCTCTCTGCCGATGTTATGTCTGCCATTTGGATCAGACCCCCATAATATCTCGGAAACTACGGTTCCTAGACTATTCGTATGTTGGGACAAATGCGAGGTCTCGTCGAAATCTTTATTTTGTTTAACAGCTGTCAAATTCAAAATCGCTGTAACTCGGAAACTAATGAAAATAGACTCCTTGTATGTTCGGACAAATGATAGACATCGTCAAGATCTTTATTTCATTTGACAGCTGTCAAACTTTATATTAATATAACTTGGAAACTACTAACCCTAGACTACTTGTATGTGGGACAAATGATAGATTTCATCCAGATCTTAAATTCAGTTAACAGCTGTCAAAATAAAAACGGCCATATCTCATAAACTAGCTATGCTAGACTAGCACTGTTTGAGGAAAAAATATATGTCTCAAAGAGATCTACATTACAAGTGTCAAATTAATATTTTCCTACATTAAGTATTTTTATATCGTTAGTTTACGAGATATGAAGCTTTATTTCACTAGAAGTGAAGACCTATTCAAGAACACAATTTTTATCCCCAAACAGAGCTATACTAGTCTTTCATCGCTAGTTTACGAGATATAGCCGTTTTAATTTTGACAGCTGTCAGTTGAAACGGAGATCTCAACGAGATCTAGCATTATTAAGAACATACGAGTAGTCTAGGGTCAGTAGTAATCGAGTTATAGTGATTGTGAGCTTGACAGCTGTCAACCGAAATAAAGTTTCCATGATTCCAATTTAAGTTCAAAATTCAATTCCAATTAAATTTTTATTCATCATCATCATCATCATCATATCAGCCGAAAGACGTCCACTGCTGGACATAGGCCTCCCCTAAAGAACTCCATGACGACCGGTCCTGCGCTGCTCGCATCCAGCGGCTTCCCGCGACCTTGACCAGATCGTCGGTCCACCTTGTGGGGGGCCTGCCAACGCTTCGTCTTCCGGTACGTGGTCGCCACTCTAGAACCCTCACGCCCCATCGGCCATCGGTTCTTCTTGCGATGTGCCCTGCCCACTGCCACTTCAGTTTAGCGATTCTCAGGGCTATGTCAGTTACTTTAGTTCTTCTGCGGATCTCCTCATTTCTGATTCGATCGCGCAGAGAGACTCCGAGCATAGCCCTTTCCATAGCCCTTTGGGTGACTTTGAGCTTTCTGATAAGGCCCATCGTGAGCGGCCACGTCTCGGTGCCATATGTCATCACTGGCAACACACACTGGTCAAAGACTTTCGTCTTGAGACACTGCGGTATTTTGGACGTGAAGATATTGCGGAGCTTCCCGAACGCTGCCCATCCGAGTCGGATTCGACGAGTAACCTCTTTCTCTAAGTTGGATTTACCCAGCTGGACTGTTTGTCCCAGGTATACGTACTCATCAACAACTTCGAGCGTAGAGTCTCCAACTTTGAGTGGAGTGGAATTTTTATTCAGTTATGATTTATTTTCAATTTTGTTCCATTTTAATTCTTACTCGGGTCAAATTTAATTTCAGTTTAGTTCGAATTCAGTTCCACTTTAATTTCTAATCATTTCCAATTTAATTCAAATCTTATGTAATTCTACTTCGATTGCAATCAGATTATATCCTATTCCAATTCAATGTCAATCCAATTGGAATATAATATAAATTAAAATTTGAAATTATTTCAGTTAAATTTAAAATCTTTATGATATTGCAAACTTGCATTTGCAATTCATTATATTCTTAGATTCATTTTCTTACGTAAATCGTCAAAATAATTACAGACCGAATCCTGCTAAAATAGCAGTAACCAGCTTATGTCTGGTCACTCTTCTATTTCCACGGCACGGCACCGCACCAGAGTACGGCACGGCGCCATGACGTAGTTTTCCACGGTGCATGCCGTGAATTTATACGGCGCGGCGCCGTGCCGTAGTCCGGCGCTGCAACAGGAGCAACCTCACTATGGCAAGCCAGTTGATTTTGCCACTTCTAAAAAGCACTATCGAATATACTATGTACCTATTTGACAATCGATAAGGTGATTTTTAAAGAGAAGTTTTTTCTCATTAAGAATACGCAAATTGCCCTAAAAGCCAGTTGAAATTTTATATTATGTTTTCCAAGAGTTCTTATACCTTGACCATGCTTGACCTTACATAGACTTCTGTTTCTTAACAGCAAAAGGATCGAATGGTATGAAAAAAGGTATGTAAAGTTTCAGTTTTAATGCTACTACTTAATGTATGGGAAACCAATTTTGCGTTTTATGAGAGTTCTAATACTTTGACCTCGGTTGATCCCACGAGAATTGTTCTTTATCAGTAAGCTGATCGAATGAAATGAAAAGTATAAGTTTTGTGAACATTGCATTTTTTTTTACTGTACATTTAATTGAAATCAGTAAATGTGCGACAAAATTTCTCCAAAATATCGGATTAGTCTACAAACTGTTCGGTCAGAGTGAGCAATTTGTATGGAGAAGTCTATTTTTTTTTTTCATTTCCCAAAAATGTTTCTTTGGGAAAGTTGTTCAATTTCGTTGATTAAACACGCCCTTTCAGTTTTCGGTACACCGTCCCTTACACCCTGTATATTCCTTATTTCACACAGGTAAAATAAAACAACAAAATTTAAGGATTTCTTCAGCCAACCTGAAGCAGTGAAAAAGTGAATAGCAGCGGGACACAATAGTGCAAAAGTAAAATTAAAATACTTTACATATAAATAACTTATCATAAACTAAAATAAATACAGATCAGAATGTACTTTAATTAATACATTTTGCCATTTAGTACCTACTTGGTAATCAAAGAGGTAATTTTTTAAACTTTTGACCACCCTAAAATCAGGCTGACTCCCGAATGTGCCAGGATTGGGGGAAGCAACCATGTTGCCTACACTGTATGAGGTATCTATGTGCAAAATTTCAAGTCTCTATGTCCAGTGGTTTGGGCTGGGCGTCGATATATCAGTCATTCATGCAGTATTCAGTAATAAAATAAAATCAGGCCGAAAATGCCAGGATTTGGCAAGACAACCGTGTTGATATTGCCACTTCTTAAAGAGCACTATATCAACATACACACATATACACACACATCCTACTCTACAACACAAACACATCACATGCACACAAACACACACACACACACACTCAGACACATACATACATTCACTACATTACATCTACATTCGTACAGGTAATTGTTACCCGAAAAGTGTTTTGCCTACTTAGAAATTGCTAATGGCTATAAAAATCAAGATTTATTTTGCGGATTCTGAGAGTTCTAATACCTTTACCCTGGTGGACTTTTTACAAACTTCTGTTTCTTAGTAACAAGAGAATGGAATGTTTCGTAAAAAAGGTACATGAAAATTTCTGTTTCTCCTATCACATGTATGGGAAAATAATTTTGTGCTTTCTGACAGTTCTAATACCTTAACCTCGGTTGACACCATAGAAAATTATGTTTTTTATCAATAAAAAGATCAAATGAATTGAATTTTTTTTTTGTGAAAATTTCATTTTTCTTGTTGACTGTACAGTTTTTCCAAAATCTGTGAATGTAGGTCAAAATATCTCTAAAAGTTAGGGTTAGTCTCTTTACTAAGTTTTTTTGTAGCTATAATGCTTTTATAGTAACTGCCGTGTGTACCCCATCTTAACTTTCTATCCTGTAAAATAATATGAAACATGTTTAAGTGTCGGCATACTATAGCAAATATTATTAAGATGTCTAGATCCTTCAAATGGTATAAGTTTCAATTCATTACTCATAATCGTAAGTAAGTTTTGTATTTTTTTGGCGACCTAAAATCAGGCCGACTCACGAATGTGCCAGGATTTGGCGAGGCAACTCTGTTGATTTTGCCCCTTCTTGAAGAGCTCTATCAGTTGTAATAAGTACCTACTTGGTAATCGATGAGGTAATTTTTCTCATTTTTGACCACCTTAAAATCAGGCCGACTCCCGAATGTGCCAGGATTGAGTGAGGCAACCCTGTTGATTTAGGCACTCCTTGATGAGTACTATCAAATGTACTATGTACCTATTTGGTATTCGATGAGGTAATTTTTGCCCAAAAAATGACAAGTTTTTTGCCCACTGTACAGAACCTGCCAGGTTGCGCCCAGGCAACCCTGTTGATTCGGATATAACTTTTTAACGTGCATCACCCTAGATTAGTCGCATCTTGGTAATCGATGAGGTAGGGTTGACGACCACGCGCTCTCCGTCTAACATGCTCGCACGTAGATTTGGCAAGTGTAGCGACTCTGTCAAGATTACCTTATTTAAGGCATTTTGTCAGTGTTTCTACACTTGTCAACTCTGGGTAAAGTACCTTCAACGATCGCATAGCGTCATGAGAGTGCGATACAATAATGCGTTTCGCATTCTCATGAGGCTGCCTCGTTGCTGCAGTGCTGCGGGCATGTTTGCGGACGCTAGAGTGTCAGACTACTTCGCGATAATCAGGTCGCGCATCGCGTCTTTCTGGGAAAGGTTACGATGCTCGACCAATACCATCCTGAGGGCCATCTTTGAGGATTTGTCCAGTCCTATTTTTGTCCATTGGCTATCTATTCACCGTGATAGTAATAAGAAGTAGCGTAGTATCTAAATAGCATAATTATGGGTTTTTTGCCTTTAATAAAATTCTTGTTGTTGTTGTTAGTATTAGTGTTTTCATTTTCCTAACGATAATCAGCAGCGCTATCTAGTTGTACTTTTAAAATGTGCTGGAAAACACCCTAATCCTTCTTTTAAATCACGAATAGCTGTCACGTTATATTAAAAACAGTGCTCTTGTAAAATCATTAAGTTAGTATAAAAATATTATAAACTGTAACGTTATTGAAAAGGTAATTTGTAGATAAATTTCATAATATAAATGAAATGTTTTTTAAAGGATGGGATAAACGATGTTTTTTTTTATTTATATAATAATATAGACTTCGAAAATAATAAGAATTATTCGAGTCGAAATAAGAATTTTTAGTTTATTCATTAGTATAATTCTTATGAATATTTAAAAGATCTCCACATTTGAGGTCTGACTAGCGAAACTGCTAAGAAGATGTAAGGCAGCTGTTATTTTAGGATTCCGCACCTCAAAAGGAATAAATGGAACCCTTATATGATCACTTTGCTGTCCGTCTGTCTATTCGTTAAGACCTTTTCTCACGAACGAGTAAAGGCATTGAGTTGAAATTAATATCTGATATTAAAAATCATAAACCCATTAAAAATTAAAATTTTTAAGCCAAATTTAAATAGGTACAACCGGAACCCTAGTGCGTGAACCTGACTCGCACTTGGTCATTTCGTTTTACTTATTAACCCTTATTTTATTATCACCCCGGATATTTCAGTCCTCAGAGTCTATATCTGTTCAAATAATTTATTACACTGGCGACCAAAATTAAGTGTCAAAATTAATTATATGGTTCATATAAAAACCGGCCAAGTGCTAGTTGGACTCGTGCACCGAGGATTCCGTACCACTACTATCTTATACCCAAGATAAATAGATTTTGGCCTAGACAAAAATCGGAACCAAGATTTTCTTTTTGTGGTTTATGAAGTCTTGGAAGTAATTACATAATTACTTAAAATTAAGCATATCACCAAATGGGACAAGGCGGCAGATTAAAAAAACCCTAATATATAAATAGTTACTGTGGCAAAAATGCCAACTAAACGAAATGTTTTCTGGGCTCGTTCAATGATAAACTTTTAGTATTTTACAAACTAATTAAGCACCTAAGTTCTTAGGTTAAGCCTAAAATTAAAAAAATCCCACTAAATGCTTTATTTATTTTTGTCTGCTCGGGCAAAATACATAACTATCTCGTGACTTTTTGTACTTCAAAATTTTGTTGTACTTGATCAAACAGTCATAAAAGTGAACACAATATGTTAAAGCTTTACAGTGGTATAATTATTGAGGGATTTCTCTTTGGCCAAAATAGGTAACTGAATTAAAAGTGTTTAATTATACTCTAAAACTGTACTTACGTTGATTACTTTAAAAATTAAACATTGCAGGCAATAGCGTATCTTTTTATATAAAAATTACATTATGTAGCGCTTTATATCGACCCTAAAGAAGTTGAAATAAAGTTCATAATTGACATTAACATAGTACACGGCTCGTGATTGCACGGTACGGCAACGTCGCATTGCTTCGCTGTTTTATTCGGTACGCGCTTCGGAATTTAAAGTTAAACATGAAAGATGAAAATTTACATCGGTTGTAGTAAGCTGAAAATACTTTTGATCTTCTGATCTAAATATATAAAACAGCATGCCCTGACCGACTGACTGATTCATCAACGCCGAGCCGTAACCGATAAAGCTACAGATGTGAAATTTTGTAAGTAGTTTTTTAGTACGTCAAAACTACACATTAAGAAAGGATTTTCTGAAATTCATCCCCTGAGGGGTTGAAAAATGGGGTGGAAGTTTGTATGAATATTCTACAGGTTTGACATGAGACTCAAAATAATTGTGGATTTGATCTAATGAAAGGGAAAAACCGGCCAAGTGCGAGTAGGACTCGCGCACCGAGGGTTCCGTACCACCACATGATATAAATTGTATTAGTTGAAATGTCAGTAACTTACTGTGGTCGATTTTTGAAGTGAAAACTTCTTCAGCGGCGCTTGGCACTTTTTCAGATGGGAAAAAAATTATTAACTCGCATCAGAAGTCGCGTCAGATCTCGGATGAAGTATCGAAATGGATTTTAAAATAATCATACCAAGTTAGAGCAGGCTCAATATATACAAAACTTCTAAAGTGTGATAAAGACCAAAACATCTTTTTTGTCTTTGTCATAGCAGGCCTGTCTGTGAAATAGGCAGCTTTTTCCAAGATCAAAGGAGTGTGACTCCTGTAAACTTGTTTACTATTATATATTCTGTGGTCATAGTCTCGGCTTTTTTGTTGTGCACAACGTGATATGTGCACGACAGACTTGACGTACTGGTTTTGATCGTTATTTAATAGCGAATCCTAAATGTATGAGATCTACATTTCGGATGACAGCAGTCAAAATAAAAATCGCTATAACTCGAAAACTACTGACCCTAGACTACTCGTGTGCTGAGACAAATGATAGGTCTCGATGAGATCTTCATTTCGGATGACAGCTGTCAAACTAAAAATCGCTATACCTCGAAAACTACTGACCCTAGACTACTCGTGTGCTGAGTCAAATGATAGGTCTCGATGAGATCTTCATTTCGGATGACAGCTGTCAAAGTAAAAATCGCTATAACTTGAAAACTACTGACCCTAGACTACTCATGTGCTAAGACAAATGATAGGTCTCGATGAGATCTTCATTTCGGATGACAGCTGTCAAAGTAAAAACCGCTATAACTTGAAAACTATTGACCCTAGACTACTCATGTGCTAAGACAAATGATAGGTCTCGATGAGATCTACATTTCGGATGACAGCTGTCAAACTGAAAAACCCCATAACTTGGAAACTACTGAATCTAGAGTACTTGTGTGCTGAGTCAAATGATAGGTCTCGATGAGATCTTCATTTCGGATGACAATTGTCAAACTAAAAATCGCTATACCTCGAAAACTACTGACCCTAGACTACTCGTGTGCTGAGACAAATGACAGGTCTCGATGAGACCTTCATTTCGGATGACAGCTGTCAAACTAAAAATCGCTATAACTCGAAATATACTGACCCTAGACTACTCGTGTGCTGAGACAAATAGGTCTCGATGAGATCTTCATTTCGGATGACAGCTGTCAAAGTAAAAATCGCTATAACTTTAAAACTACTGAATCTAGAGTACTTGTGTGCTAAGTCAAATGATAGGTCTCGATGAGATCTACATTTTGGATGACAGCTGTCAAAGTAAAAATCGCTATTACTTGAAAACTACTGACCCTAGACTACTCATGTGCTGAGACAAATGAAAGGTCTCGATGGGATCTACATTACGGATGACAGCTGTCAAACTTAAAAAAACCCATAACTTGGAAACTACTGACTCTAGTGTACTCGTGTGCTGAGTCAAATGATAGGTCTTGATGAGATCTACATTTCGGATGACAGCTGTCAAAGTAAAAATCGCTATAACTTGAAAACTACTGACCCTAGACTACTCATGTACTGAGACAAATTTTAGGTCTCGATGAAGAAGTACACGAGCAATGACGCGATTGACCCTTACAAAAACATCATATTCAAAAATTAAAGTTTTCAATTCTGCCGGCACTCTCGGAGTGCAACTCGTCCTTTTTTGAGTCCGACTCGTACTTGATCAGTTTTTATATTTTATAGCTTATGCAGCATGAGATACAGCCCACTAACAGACAGTCAGACAGACATCGGAGGCATATTAGTATGATCCCGTTTTTCACCCTATGGGTACGGAACCATAAAGTCTGAAATAATTGAAGTTTACAACCTTTCTCACAACCAATTAACGCTAGCTAGCTTCCACTTCAAGTAAATTCTTATTAAAGAGGAGTCAAGATCGGGGGATCAAGAGCAATAGCTTAGCACGCTAGTCCGACTCGCACTTGCCCGGTTTTTTGTAACACTGTATCCCACAATGATATTTTCTCCTTTCAATGGACTGTTTGAAGTGTTGTTGTTTGTACAAGCAGGCAGCCAGACACTTGCAGCCCACTCTGGCTTCTTGGACTGTTAAAATAAGAACACTAAAAAGTCTAATATTATGTCAGGCTTGACGTACTCTTGACATTACGTAGAAGAAAAAAGTCTCGAGGCGCACGGCACACCATACCGGTTCCAAAGAACATATAATATTACGCCGGTTCTCGCTCTCTTGACGCGATCTATTGAATTAAAAATCAACTTTTTTATCTTTTTATAATTATGCTTAATTTTATAAATAAAGGAAAGAACACACGATGAAACCTGTAATTAAACAAAAGTTTTTCAGTTGGTATTTTTGCTTCAACATTAAATACGAAAATATTTAACTTTAGATTAATATGCTTAATTTTAGGTAATTTGCTCAAAAACTGTCCTGGAAAGTCTATCAAATTTAAAATAATTTGGTTGCCATTTTTGCCTGGACTTTTATGTAACTTGCATACAAATTTGCTAATAAAAAAATATGCGCAAATATTTTTTGCTTAGTTTTAATTGAAGTAGGTACCTTGGAACCCACATCAAAAGTTTACCCCATCAGATATTAGTTACAATTTTTGGCTTGACTTCACATGCATAAACAAACAAAAAAATATATTTTCTGGAGAATCTAAAAGCCAGCCAATTCAGTAAAAATTATTTTTTACGTAAGTGTTCCACCACCTATTATAATACATAGCAACTTTATAGTAAATTGACGGTTTCGATTTATGTCCAGCCAATTAAAAATTACAGCTTCAGGACTCGGCCTATTAGTTATGGACGTGCAGTCACGCAGAAGTGTATTAAATGCGCACGAGTCCAACACGCACTTGACCAGTTTTTATTATTTGTTGTTATTCTATAGCTTATGCACTATACAGGGTTATTTTTGGACCCCTTGCCAAATTTCAGTCTGTTACTCAGAATACAAATCTGAACAACTTTTCCAAAGACACATGGTTCGAAAAACGAATTTTGTTTTTGGGTCTCTCATACAAACAGTACCTATTGCACCAGTAACAGTAGAATTTGTATGGGAAGACCAAATTTTTTTCTCGTTTTTCGACCCATGTTTCTTTAGTAAAGTTGTAAAGTTTCATGTTCTGAGTAACATACTAAAATTTGGCTAGCCGTCCAAAAATAACAAAAATAACCCTGTATACATACACTTAAGCGTTTATTGTGTGTTATTTTTTTACGTTTTGTTTATTATCTTTGTATATTGTATATGGGTGTATGCCTGATAATAAAGATTAATAAAATACCAATGTTCAAGCTTGTAAGTGTTCCCGTTTTTACGATAGAGCTAAAACAATAAACCGAGCAAAAATCGCCTAAAAATCACGTTTTCAGTATGGAAGACCCTCTAAATTTTTTTTATGTAGCTAGCGGCTACAGATATACATATAATCTGTAATAATCTGTATATAATCTGTGAAAATTGCAACTGTCTACCTATTACGGTTTATGAGATACAGCCCGCTGACAGACAGACAGACATCGGAGGCATATTAATAGAGTCTCGTTTTTCACCCTTTGTGTAAGGAACCCTAAAAAGCAACAAAAACTAATGTACCTATATAATACGATCAATTTGAGTAAATTTCTAACACAATCAAAATTCTTTCTAAACTATATACACAAAGAAATACGTAAGAGTCTCTATCTTAAAATTTGTATAACAAATATTTCAGATGTTTGCTTTAGTAGCTTTAGTAAAATTATTGCTTAAAAATTACCTCAACCCAGCGCGGTTTCAAAATATAGAGTAAATATGTACACAATTTTCGTGACTTAGGAAGTGTACACACAAGCGTGTAGTGTACACTTAAGCGTTTCTAAACACAAGTCAAGTCAGTCTAAGATCGGAGACTTGTAATGCTGACAAATGACCGGTGGTGCGCGCCGCGTGCTATGATTCATGTGTATTGGCTACTTGCCAGACACCCGCCCTGCTGCGCCCCTTTTTCCCCTCGCCCCTCAAACTCGCCCGAGCGTTGACGAGATAGCCAATCTTGGTAAATAATTTTGGGCGGCAGTGTACTCTCTGATTGTTTTAGTTGGGGTCATGTGTGGTTTTTGGAGCGTACTGGGTTTACGGTTAACTGCAAAGATGAAAATATTTATTATATTCAAGTAGCATAGATATCCAGTGACATTTGAAAATAATTACGTTAAAAATATTTACATTCTCATCCAAAAAGACTTAATTAGATAAATGCAATCAAGGCACTTGTAAGAAATATCAATTTAATTAAGGGTAGTTGGACTGATTAATGATTTACTTTAATTTTATTTGTTTTATGAGTTTATTCGATAAAAAAATTTACTACTTGATTGTTCAGAAATTTTTGCAATATGATAGTTCTTACTTTAAAATTTAGAGTTTTTGAATTTATTTAAGAGAAATAATAGAATAGGTATTGAATACGTTTTCGGTGTTTTCTATTTTTTGCATCTCTAGAATTTTTCAACGAACGTACAAAACTCGACAAATCCTCTTGCTTCAAAAGTACCCTTAAAGCTTCAGTCAATTTTACATTTCAGGTCTATCAGACAAAAACCCGCTTTGATCACAAGTTTTTACGAGAGCCCTTCGAAAGCTTTCAAACGTATCCACCACCAATAAAATTTGGAATCCTCCTATCGCGCTCTTACCAAAAATATCTCAAGTAAACTCATGAGATAACATCAAAGCTTGTTACAGAGACGTTCTGGACTCAAACATGGTCATATTTACACCACGGATTTATAGCATTATCTGACTTGTTTATGCATCAATAAGTTCGTTGCTTGGCTGAACGTGAAGATATTCGTGCGGTGCTGAAAAATATTCTGCACTGTCAGTCGTGGTTGCGCCGCTGTTGCGGTAGGACGTCGGTGTGGTTGTTTTCAATTCAGAAGTTGCGCTTACGAAAATAGTACCGTGACCGGCTGTCTCAAATCTTGATTCTTGACGTGTTGTATTTCAGTGACAGTGACAAGCTTTCGGTGGATGCAATAAATGTGCACACACTGTGATTTTTAGTTCGTTGTTTTTGATTTGTCAGAACTTTTCTGCGGTTCGGATTTTGATTAGGTAAGTGATTATCACACCCCTTTTCCTTTTAAGCTTTGAGATTAGAACAAAACGCTTGTCTCAATAACAGAAATAAGATAAACATAAAAAAATATGTTATAGTAACAGGTATGCTTATTAAAAAAAAAAAAAAAACCTATGCTTTAATTTTAAGCGGATGCTTTAGTTTAAAATGTATACAGTGTGTAAAAAAAAGTACGATGATCCTAATACGAAATCACTAATTGGATTGTTAAAAATAATAATAAAAAAAAATATTTTTTTTTACTTTTGGTCGATCATTTAATATGATTTCCTGCTAATTTCATTACTGTTATTCATTGAAATGGGTAGGTACTTGCTAGTGACTGAATATTATGACAAAAACATTTTTGTCTGCATCATCAGCTGATCATAGAGTTAATTTAACTCTCCGGGTGCTTCACTTCCTCTTGAGCTAAAACTACTTTTTTTAAGAATAAGTTTTTTATACATTTGTATAAGTACAATCTTTGAGTGATGTAGACTCACCCCTTAGAAAGATCATCGTTCTCTAATTCTCTTTTTACACCCTGTATATGTCGAAACAATAACGATCGAAGACGAGTCAAAAAAAATACATACAGTGGAACATAGAACCTCCTCCTTTTTTTAAGTCGGTTAAAAATAAATAAAAATTGTCATTGTATATTTATTATTCTAAATACCTTGAATCGTGAACCGAGGTAAATATTATATTTTGAATATGAAAAGTTTAAAAACAAAACGCTTCTTATAACCGGCATGCTTGAAACGAAGACCCTCTTATAATGTAACTACACCTCTTAAATTTAGAAAGCTTTCTAAAAATAGGTCGAGAAAGTGTAATGTATTCATGAAAATGCTTTGACTGTGGGGTGCGATGATCCGAGATTAAAGACCGTAGGGGTTCTAGTCGTTAAAGAATTTTTATTAGATAAAAAAGAAATTAATTTGAACATTACTTTCTCAGGAAACTTATAATTAATGTTAATTTTATAAAAATAGAGTCACAAAATAAATGTCAGCTTGGGGTTATATTTATTATTATGTAGCTTCTAATGTGTCCCACTGCTGCTGTCTCCCCTTTTTTTGCCATATTTTTAATTATTATTTAATTATAATAATTAGGGTTAAAAATCATTTGTATTAATATTAACATATAACAATTTTTCAAGAAACTTATATGTACTGCCAAACTCAAACTTTTCTCAAAATAGTCTCAAATCGTAAAATAAATATCTGTTGGTGGATCAAAAAATTTAAATATAAAATTTAAATAATTTATACAAATTTTATATAACTAGGTACTATCGATTTCAAAAAGTCAAAAGTCTCTAACATAATCAGTGGTTGGTTTTACAATTACAGCGTAAAATTGAACGATGAAAATATATTAGCGACGTAGCAAAATAAATTTAAACACGAGTAAATCATCCAATTTTGATAGTAAGAGACCTTAAATTTTCGATTATATAATGACATTACAATCACCTTTAATCAAGCAAAGTAAATAAACAAGAATTTGATGGCATATTTAAAGATACGTAGGGAGAAACAAGTGTTTGTTGAAGCCAAGAAATAGTAAAAGCACAATATAAGTAATTTGGAAACACGATGGGTCTGAGATCGCAGATGTGATGGCTGATGGAGGGTGACGAATCGATTGAATTGATGAGGGAGTCCAACACAGTGTCTTAGGAAAAATACTTGGTGGAATGAAATTTTAATACTAGTTGGACTGATCAAAAATTGAAAACATAAGACGAGTAATGTTTTGTTAGAAAACTCCGATAAAAACAATAAAAAACAAACAATTAGATCCATAACAAATCATGTCAAGCCTATTGTGTTGCTATAAAGAATACAGAAATAAACCTTAAAGACACTGGAAACAGAATCAGAATAAAATCATAGCTCTATTTGTGTCATTAATTACTCATGCAATTTAAATTTCAATCAATGTAAAAGCAAATCTCCCAAGACTCCTAACGAATGATGAGAATATTGTAAAAAAAACAAATCGTAAACTTCTACGAGACTAATACAAGAATGACTTTTAATTGATGAATAGTAAACAATTCTTGATAAGAGGCATTAAATAAGTTTATTCGAGAGAAGAAACAACATGATCTTCTATGCTTTAATTTAACGTACAGACAGATCACATCTGTGATGTGACGAAGGGTGACATATCGATTCACTTGATGACATGGGAGTCTAATATATTAGGGGAGGATGATTAGATGTAGAATAGACAAAGGATACAATTATATACCGTATACAAGAAACTATTGATTTTGTAGATTTTACCTGGTTACTTCAAGAGTTTAGTTTTTGAATGGGAAGATTTAACCTAACAGACAATCAAGCGTGCTAATAGAATATATAACTATCGATTGATTTATGATAAAAGATCTGGATGTATATGTATTTCTTTTGGTATCGGCTTCGAATAGTATCTGCTGATAAATTTCTACCCAAGGCTTTTATATAAGAAGGTAATTTCGGCTAAGAGAGTCTCAACCAGAGGTAAAAAAGTAACGGCTTTCTTAATATGTTATCAGTTATTATATGTATATGAACGTATAATTTTAAGCAAAGATCAGAGGGGGGTTATTGTATTTCCAGCGTTCTTTAACATTCAAGTAAATCGTTCAACCGATAAAAATAAATTTAAAATAATTACTATTGTTTTCATTTAAAAAGCTAAACTCTGCGTACAAGAAATTTCAAGACTTTGTACGCAATTATTCCTTTGTGCAAGCCTGGAACAACAAATTGAATTTATACGGAAAACAAAGACGAAGCTAACGTTCTACGTTTGTGTTTCAATTATGTTCCTCTTAAATTGTTTCTGGGAATAAATTATCTTAGAAATTTCGTTGAAGTAGTTAGTGAAAGCCTAGCCTAGGCGCCAAGTAAAATCAGCTTTCATCATAACATCCCATGAAACGTCCACTACAAGACAGGGAGCTCCCTCTAAAATTTCTTGCTTTTGCTGGAATAATGTAGAGGGGAAGTACCATAGTCACCTCGCTTGTTAGCGTTACGGCTGGCACCATGGACCGCGGTTGTAGGTGACCGCAGTAAGTAAGATGTTAGATACAAAGGAGGATGCTGCTGCCCATCCTCCAGTTTATAACCCTTAGTCGCCTCTTACGACACCCACGAAAATGTAAGGGTTGGTACTATTCTTTGCCGGCACCACACGGGGCAAATCAGCTATACTTTTGTGAAAATAATATGTAGGTACTTAGAATATCAAGTGCTTCATTATCATAAATAAGACCGTCCACTGTTAGATACAGTCTTAGGCCTGAAATATTTCTGAAATATACTTAAAAAGCATACGGCAAGGGCAAAGACAGGTGACGACAGACGAGAAGGCATGGTAGGTACCACTTTTAAACTTGTTCAAACAAGATGTATGAAAGCGATGCATCGTAAATCTACATCTACACTATCTACACTAATATTATAAATAGGAAAGATTTGTACCTATTTTTGTATGTTTGTAATGAATAGGCTCCGAAACTACTCGACCGATTTGAAAAATTCTTTCACCATTAGAAACCTGCATTATCCGCGATGAACATAGACTATAAAATATTTAAAAAAAAGTTAGGGTTCCGTATGAAAACTTCGATAATGTAACCCAAGGTGTGAAAAAAATACTAAATAGCATCCTTATATCGAGTACGCTGCCGAAACTATTAACAATAGAGCAACGTAATGTACTACAGAATTATAGAAGCCATCAATATCTACAAAAAAGTCCGCGATACCATATGTCTAACTATTACAGTTATGTCACAATAACTACTTTTTCATGTTAAAATATGTAATAGTAACGCCGGTACAAACTATATAGGCCACATTATTCGTACCTATTAATCCTTATCCAAATAAATGATTTCGTATTCAAGGCTATATCAGTACCTGTAAATAACTTTTTGAATTATTCAAATCGGACATACCATTCAAAAGTTATCATGAGTGTAATCGTTATCAAAATTGAAATTAAAGAAACAGCGCCCTAAGTGACTGTAATGGTTTTATCTACAACAGAGAATAGACACGAAAAATTTGTCTGGTCAAGTGCGTGTCGTTCCGTGTGGTAGCGGCAAAGAATAGTGCCAACCCATCTCAACCTGTAGGTGTCGTAAGAGGCGACTAAGGGTTTACAAACCGGAAGATGGGCAGCGACATTTTTCCGTGTATCGCACCATCTTACCCACATTCGATGGCTATACAAATATATAACAGCATACCAAACTATGTAAAAAAACAGGAAAAGCTGTCTCTATATACAGAACACTTAAAACAATTTTTACTGAGAAATGCTTTTTATAAGTTAGAAGATCAAACAAGCAAGAGAATAATAAAACAAGCTACCAACTCATTAAAAATTGAAATATTTATGTTTACTTATATATATAGTACAGTATGTATACGTCTTGTTCCAATTTGTAAGATGTAATTGTAATGAATAAGTAGATTTTGCGGTGCCCCCACGGGGTGCCACATGTAATAGCACCTAAGATATATGTAACACCTTATTGAACCATGTGGCAAGCAAATAAATAAATATGAAATATATACTGCGGTCACCAACAACCGCGGTCCATGGTGCCAGCCTTAATGCTAATAAGCGTGGTGACTAAGATACTTCCCCTCCACATTCTTCTAGCAAGGGCTCGAATTCTGGAGGGAGCTCCCTGTCCTGTAGTGGACGTATTATGGGATGTTATGATGGTTTTGATGAAGTGCGTGTCGGCTCGAGCGAATTTAATGCACTTCTGCGTGACTAAGATGGTATGACTGCCCATAACTAGGACAGTATTTTTACCTTAGTGGTACGGAACCCTTGGCTGGTTTCTTTAGTAACCCCCGATGCAACAAGAACCTATATCTACCCGTGCGAAGCCGGGGCGAACCGCTATTATACATAAGCGACGTGTTGCAGGCATGCCGCTTCGGCGCCTGCTCCTTGCCTTTCGCTTTTTGCATGTAGTGCCGCGTCCGTGCCGTATCCATTCCACGCCCGTGCCACCGCGTCTATGTATGTACCCCATACATACTCATACAACCTGTAGAATATCCACTGCAAAGTGTATTTAATAATAAGATGTGTGTCACAGTGGATCAGCTTCAGTGGCTAGCAGAAAGAGGCCCATAAAACTGAACAACTTTTCCTAAGAAACATGGATGGACTATTTTATTTATGTTTATTTTTAACCTTGCGTTCTTTATAAGGTTTATGCAGGAAAGCTAAACAAAATTCTGTTCTCCGTCTATGTTTATTTGGAATAGTTTTTAAACAGTAAACTTCATTGGAAAGTTTGTATCGAGCGTATGGAGAGGCTGTTTTTTATTTCGTCCTCTGAAAGTTTCATTTACTGAAAAAGGTGCAGTTTCGGTGACTGACTTTGCTCCTTTAGTTTTCGGAAAGACTTTTTTTTTTAAGATGACCTTGCTTAGCCTTATTGGCTGTCACAGGTTCACCGAACGGGCGAAAAGCTGTCTCTTACGCCTTGTATATTACAAGCTTTAAGTTATAAAAGTACGTTTCTGACGTCAATTTTGTTGCATGTGCTGGATGCATTGTGTTTTTGTTATATAGTCTGTACACTTTGTACCCCAAAGCATCCAGAAGCTGCAGCCAATTAGCCAACACTGTAACTTGACGACGTCATGACGTCATATCAAACGTCTACTACGTTTCCTAGTTTTGTGTACAGGTAAAAAGTTCACGTAGGTATAGAATAGGCAGATTGTCTTTGTTCGACATTATAATTTGGATTATTGATTTCAGATCTTGTAGATTAAATAAGTATAAAAAAAACTTGATGGCTTTACTTTACAATCTATCATCGTTCAATGGAAAATTAAAAATATTGTGTACTTTAATTTTACAATTTTCCAAATAGTTCCATCTTTTACTAGTAATTTCACTTCCCGATATGAAAATTTTACTTGAATTCAGAATATTATTACCTTTTTACTTCTTTCACGTATTGCATTGCTCTAGGCCTTCACAAATTCTCCTGCCTTCTTTATTACGATATCCTATACTATTAAACGAGCAATATTTGTATATATATTTGTAATCGGTTTCTCGAAAACGGCTCTAACGATTTTGATGAAATTTATCATACGGGGGTTTAAGCGGGTGAAAAATCGATCTAGCTAGGTGTCATGTCTGGGAAAATTCGTTTTCACCATTTTACGGGTTCCGTACCTCAAAATAAAAAAACGGAACCCTTATAGGATCACTTTGTTGTCCGTCTGTCTGTCTGTCAAGACCCTTTTTCTCACGTACGAGAAGAGGTATCAGGTTTAAATTGATAACGAATATTAAGGTCCATAAACCATACAAGATCTGAAAATTTTAATTTTTTACAACGACGCAATCAAAATATATGGCTTTTTATGTCCTCATCTCCATACATTTATGAAAAAAAGCAAAACCTACAAGGTACTTCCCGTTGACCTAAAATTATGAAATTTGGCAAGAAGCTAGGTCTCACAGTACTAATAAAGGGAAAAGTCTAAAATTATTAAATATCTAAATTTTTCTCACAACTAATAGTAACCAATTAAGGTGAGCTCCCGTTTCAAGAACTTTTCTATAAAAGAGGGGTCAAGTTGGATGGTAGCGGAGTTTTTAAAATCAAAGAGCAAAAGCTTTTAGTATATCATATGGTAGATAGGTACGGAACCCTTAGGGCTCGAGTCCGACTCGCACTTGGCCGGTTTTTTCCACCATGGCGCAACTTTGTTTGTGAAGGTCTGAAGGAAATGATTTTGATTTGATATGATTTGTGTTTGCACTAATATAAATGAAATTCTTTGTTTGACGACAGGTTTATACCCTATAAAGGGTGTTCTGTTCTTTTTTCGTCAAAATAACCTCCTCTTATTCTTTCTCTCATTTCTTTGTCCCTTCCTTCCTTTCAGAATTATAAAATCCGCTAATGCACGACCTTGTTTTTGGTTAATAAGAATAAATGTGTTTTTGGACGACCGATTTCATTTTGCCTAGTATATCAATTATTCCTAAGGTAAACGCACACTTGCTCCAAGTCACACGGAAAGGCATACAGCCTGCAATCAATTAAGGCGACGAGATGCTGACGGCTGACGTGAGGTGAAGCGTCAACCACATGTCGTCACTTAGCTTCTACCTAAATATTCAATGGGCATACCGAATACGAACGTAGAGGGAATGTTGCGATCAATGAAATGTAAAAATTCTTTTGTTTAACCGCGCAGCGAGGTTCAAATCTCTTTGTATTGGTTTAACCACTTACTACATGAATTTTCGAATATTTTTGATGGGTACTTTTAGATCTTCGACATAACCATATCTTTTTATCTCATCGAGTCTCTTCGTGTCCTACAGCTAGACAAAGGCCCTCGTTGCCCTATCCACGACTCTTGAATGCTCTTGTAACGTTTTACGATACTTTTCGTCAACCACAAGACCCACAACACGCAAATATGGTCACACCAAAAACATTTTACTCAAAGAAAGCTGCCTTATAAAGCTAAACGAGGTTTAAAATTTTCAAAAGCACTGATAAACTCTTAAAAAGTGAAAATTATATTATTATTTTGATTTTATTTGTTTGTTCTGTGTCTGGGTGTTATTTATCTATTTACATACATAACATCACGCCTTGTTCCCGTCGGGGTAGGCAGAGACCACAGTTCTCCACCTGCTACGATCTTGACATACTTCCCTTGCTTCCTGAACTTTAATCAATCCGTTCATACATGCTCGTCGGTTTAGGGTACTTTTAACCTGGCCTTTATTCAGAACGTCCTGAATTTGGTCCTGGTACGTTCGCCGAGGCCTTCCCCTTCCAACGTTTCCATTCACTCTCGCCTTGTAGATCTCTTTCGTCAATCTTCCTTCATTCATCCTCTCTTATCTATTTGTTTTTGTATATCAGTGTCTGGTACCCAAAGTACAGGCTTTGCCTAGTTTGGGATCAGATGACCTTGTGTGAAATGTCCCACAATATATATATATATATATATATCTTTATTTGAAGTTAATGAAACCGCACGTCAGTGGAAACATTTTTGACTCTATTACCATTCAATAAAATCCAAAGTATTTTTACTGACGCAAAAGGACGCTATTGCCCGTCCTCCGGTTCATTGGAGTTGGCATTATTTGTCGGCAACAGACGGGTAAGTTATAGTTAAACGGTCAAGTAAAAGTTTATTTTGAAAACAAATTTGTTGTTCTCCTTCTTTGACTATTCTTTATCTAACCTATGAGACTGACTCTGATATTCATTAAAAATAGTTTGTTTGTTTCTATTTATCAATTGGTTTTGTTTACAATACATGTTTGTATACATTTATTCAATACAATCACTTCTAAATGATTGTTGTTAAATGACAACCTTTAAGAATATTTAATGAAACACTCTTTGTCGAATACAACACGAATATAATTAAATACGAGAAGAGTCAAGGTAGGAAAATTATGATATAATATACTCGTACAACTAAGAAAATCGTCATCATGAACAAAAAAAATTACGAGAAACAATATTGTAGTTTTGTCAGAAATACGAAAACGTCATCAATACGATGAAAAAATTTTGATTATCGCTTCCCTCGGATACGGTTCACCTATTTACAGACGAATTCAAACCTTTTTACTTTCGAGCGGAGCGAGAAAGGTATTGTATTCGTGAAAAAAAAAAGTTTTTCTTATTTTCTCAAAAATGTGTTCTATATCACTTATATATCTTAAAAAACAAGACTCCAAAAAATGTCTGTCCGTCGGTCGGTCGGTCGGTCTGTCCGTCGGTCGGTCTGTCCGTCACGCTTTGGCCTAGCGGCTAAACGAATGGTCCGATTGACACCATATTTTGAATTTAGGAGTTCTATGCAAATCCATCGAAGGGTTTTAAGTGGTTTCTTGCTGACTCTTATTTTGAGGGTAGCTGTCATACAACGAAAATGAAAAATTGAAATTTTCTCAAAAACGGCTCATAGAATCTTGATGTAACTTTGCATGACCAAGCACCTCCATGTAAAATATCTTGCGCCAGTATCATTTGATGTGTGTAATTTCATATAAGGGGTGTTCCTGTACCACCAAAACGTAAATATGTGATTTACCCAAAATTGGTTCCATTGAGTTTATTAAAATTTTCTATAATATTAATCCTGGATTGGTTTTCTACCTGACTGGATATTCTTTATGATTTTTTTTCATAAAATTTAGTACCAAAAACTGAAAGGGCTTGCTCAGTAGACTAAACTGAACAATTATCCACAAGGAACATGTGTTGGGAAATTAAAAAATCTCCATGCAAGTATCCTACAGTAGTATCCATTGTTCTGTTAAAATTCATATAAAGGGTGTTCCAGTACTACGAGTACCAAAAGTTACTCGAAATTTGTTGGTTTTAATGTTTGACAATTTGAATTATGAATTGATCTGTATATTTCATTCGAACATTTTTTTGGAAAAACGTAAATAAAAGCTTGTATTTCCATACTATGTGTATAGCATTACAAATTTAAGTTTGCGGTTGATAGTTTTTTCTTAAGTATTGTGAGAAAGTAAGTGCAGTGCTGCTGTACCATTTATTTACTCTAACAATATAATAGAATTTTGGATGACAGTCGATTTGAAAATCATGCTTCCAACTTCCACACCGTAGCTCCTCCAAGTTCCACACTATTGTGGAATGCAAACAAGTATTGAATTTGAATATTTCAGAGCAGTATAGTGTCAATTTTCGTTTAAGAGATCCAAGTACAAAAAAATATACATTCATAACTTTTTCATATTTTTACCTGTTTACTCAACCAATCTAATCAGTCAGCTCAGGTTCGTAAAATTCCAGAGAAAAAGCCATAAATAGAGAGCAAAATTCCCTGACGCGCATGCCGCATAAAAATATCGTGTGGCAAAGTAGACCATTTTGGTTTTCGATCCGCAATGACTAAATTCATCTATGTACCTATACAAATATCGTTGATTATTATAACAATTATTAATTTACATTGAAAATATTAACTGAGACAACACAAATACGAACAAAACCAAGTCAGCGAAATCATGACAATGTATAAAATGTATAAATGTATAAATTAAAAATTAAAATTAAATAAAACAATATTAATAAAAAAATATAAATTATTGAGCTCAAGATTAGTAAAATTTTCACATGTCTATAAAATTCCTCAATCGACCAGTTGCGAACATTTGCGGTAGATAGTAGAACAGCAGATTATCATAACAGTTGCTCAAAGAGTTCATAATCACGTTTTAGCTTACACTGCGAATACAAGATGTTGATACTTGATAAAAACTCAATTAAAAAACTCTATTTAATTTTTTGGTAAAAACTCTATGCCTATCAAAGCAACTTGATCACCTTCCTGATAACCACACGATTTAGCTAGACATAAAAGCAAAATAGAAATATGGATACAAAAAAGGATTTTACAAATATAATACCAAGTCAAACTGTGTCATTCGGAAACAAACCCACAATTTTGTTTGGTAAGAGAATTTCACGCTGTATGATTCGTTTCCGCGTCGTATGATTTGTATTAGAAACCTTCCTGTAATAACCGTTTCGTCGTTTCTGTCTTTATTGAACATAATTTATTGTTTCCATCCGTTTTGCTTGTCTGTAAAGTACATTGCTTCTTTATATATAGCATAATAAGTTTTTTAAATATAAATAATTTTAGATACTGCAATTATTGAACCCACGTGTTTTATAACTTTACCGTGTTTGCTGTGTTTAATCTTTAATGTATGGAATGAAAAAAAAATATGATTCTTGTATTCAAAAATTATACATATATATATAACATCACGCTTTGTTCAAAAATTATGATTGGTTTTATCTAAGTAGAGTGTTTCAAGCGGCCGCAAAATAATTTATACCTCGGGCGACGTATTGAATCCCTTGCTACGTTCAGGTATTTACTTTAGAATCCTTTACTTTGCTCTGGATTCCAAATAGTAACAGTGACACTTTTTTACTTTTATGTAGCCAAAAGGTAAATCAAATAAAAAAATACGAGTTCCGTAATCCTAACGTTATTCGCCACTAAAAAGCGCGGTTATTTCGCCTTTACAATTTAAACAACTTTTTCAGTACATCGCTTAAAGTTACGCCACAAGATCGAAAGAGTCGGCACAAAGCACTCTCACAATAACGTTTGACTCAGAAAACGCAACTTGAATCCCGATCGGGAACCAAGGGGCGAGTCCTTTTCACTGTAAAAGGGGAGAAGTTTTTCAAGTGACCGTTTTTGTGCAAAACCTTTGCCCGGTCAAGAGTTCAGTTTGAATGAGAAGTTTTTATTGAATGCTGATGAGGTTGAGTCTATTATTGATTGGGAATCTAAATGAGGTTTTTTGTGTGAATTAAATGGTTGAACTTACCGTTGGAGGCTGTATTTATTAGTAACTGTTACCCGCGACTTCATCCGCGTCGATCGGAAAAGATAAAGAATACGCAGTTTTCCCATGGATATTCTCAGATGACGATTTTTTATTTGATTTTTACTATCATGATCTTTTTTATTTTTAAGTTTTTTTTATAAATTTTAAGTATAATCAACCCAACCTTTAAGGTCAAATCTCAATATACGTAGCCCTAAGGATATGCCCCAAATCTTTCCCTTTTTTACTCCTTGTTGTCAAGTTCTTGGGCTGCTCTTTGCCGGTCTTTCGGAAACCCATCCAGATCGTCGCGCCATATTTTATGCAAGCTAAGTCGTAATGTTATAAAGATGAAAATCAAATTATACCTTCATATCATGAAAATTTCGTCCGCTGCTGCATATAACATGAGCACCAGATTAATGCAATTTTCTTTTATGATCACATAAAAGACTTCAGTGAGATTATTATTTTGAAAAATTCTCAGTCTTTGATACTTCAGCTTTCACTGAAAATAGATGAGATCTTTTTTTGTAAGTAGGTAAATGTAATGCCGTGATGTAATGACATCAGTTTTTGAGAGAGAATCGAAAAATAAAATACTTTTTCTCAAACATGCTTGGAAACTCAATCATTATTTTGACAACTTTCTTACAGTAAAATCGAAGTATCCGTACTGGTAAAAAACATGCGAGCAGCGGCCGGGAAAGTTTGTATGAAAATCCATTTCTTCCGTGCGAAACGGTCGGGGAAACTACTATGAAAACTCATTTCTGTCATCTAATTTCAAAATGGAACCAGCTTTTTCTCCAAAGCATGGTAACCAAGGAGATGGCAACCAATGAAAGAGTTCTGAACAAGGAGGTCACACATCGTTTATTTCGCGCAAGACCGTAGTAACTAGTATATAATCTGTGGCGCAGGGTTCTAGTTTTGAACTCATCTGATGACTAAAATAATTTCCCTAATTTGAAATGCCGTGATCAACTCTAAAAAAGTAAATTATAATAATTATTTGTGTTATTAGGAATCAAATATTTTTTCATAATTAACAATTTTTATTCTTCAATTTTATAGATTTGATTAAGATTTTGTTTTTATTCTATATCTATTAATCACTCGAATAGGTTCAAGAATAGGTACACCCCGGACATCATTCTTTATTAAAAGTTATTAGCGGAAACATCATATTAACTTATTGTATTTAATTAAGTGCAATTTAGGTTGTAATTATGAATAAAATTAATAAGTCAATGGAATTTAGAAATAGTGCCTCAAATATCATGTATGTCATGACTATTTAAATCGTATGAGAACTTTTTCAGGGGCAAAAAGAGAAGAGACTTAAAATGTAAGTAATTTATGTAAGAATTTGAATATCCGCGCATTGTTTGAGAAAAGCACTATACAAGCCTTGGCTGAAACCAGGTATTGATGGACTCACGTATGTGGGCCTCGGCTAACGCCTCTGCCCACATTATCACGTTCGTCCCTCAATACCCGTTTTTTCGGCCGCTGCAGTAATGTACTATTTCTCAAACATGCTTGGAAACTCGATCATTATTTTGACAACCTTCTTAGAGCTTAAGGCCGGTATTTCACTGGGACACTGGTAGAGCGACTGGTAGCGCGACTGGTTGCGCCACTGGTGTCCGTAACTAGACACCAGTAAAGACACCAGAGACGCCACACCCTTCGGCCACAGTATTAAGGGCTATATTTCACTGGGAGTGGTAGCGCGACCAGCAGCCGGACTGGCCAAATTGGTTGGCGGCGCAACCAGTCCGACAAATATAGCCCTTAATACTGTAGCCGCAGGGTGTAGCGACTCTGGTGTCTAGTTACGGACACCAGTAGCGCAACCAGTCGCGCCACCAGTTGCGCCACCATGGTATCCCAGTGAAATACCGGCCTAATCGAAATATCCGTACTGGTAAAAAACATGCGAGCAGCGGCCGGGAAAGTTAGTATGAAATCTAATTCTTATGTCAAAACGGTTGGGAAAACTCAGGAAACTCCTTGGGAAAACTACTATGAAAACTCATTTCTGTCATCTAATTTCAAAATGGAATCAGCCTTTTCTCCTCGGACGATCCAAAGCATGGTAACCAAGGAGATGGCAACCATCGAATTTAATTTGGAACTGGCTTGAAAGAATGCTTTTTGAAGTGTTTTTGAAGTACAAAAAAAGTAACAAATGAATAAATTGGCGCGTGAAAATTGGCGCAGGGTCCTAGATTTGAACTCGTTTAATGACAACAATTATTTTCCTAATTTAAAATGTCTTGATCAACTCTAAAAAGTAAATTAAAATTATTTGTGTTTTTAGGAATCAAATATTATTTCATAATTATCAAATTTTGTTCTTTAATTTTATAGATTTGATTAAGATTTTTTTTAATCTATTAATCACTAGAATAGGTTCAAGAATAGGTGCATATTGACTTATTAGTACATATAACATCATATTGACTTATTGTATTTAATTCAGTGTAATTTAGTCAATCGAATTTAGAAATAGTGCCTCAAATATCATATATGTCATGACTATTTAAAATCTTATGAGAAATTTTTCAGTGGCAAAAAGAGAAGAGACTGAAAATATAAGTAATTTAAGAATAATGTAAGAATTTGAATATCCGCGCATTGTTTGAGAAAAGCACTTTATAAGCCTTCGCCAAAACCAGGTATTAACCGACTCACGTATTTGGGCCTCGGCTTTGCCTCTGCCCACATTATCACGTTCGTCCCTCAATACCCGTTTTTTGGCCGCTGCAATAATGTTCTATTTCCCTTTTTCTATACTTTTAACTTTTTTGATAAATTCATTTTCTAAGGACGCTTCTCAAGTCACATGATCAAATCACGTACCAAATCCTCACTCGGAGAGAAATAAAGTTGTTCAGTTTCGTAGACTCGCATTAATTTTACAATCTGTAAGTAACCATCTTAAAGTTTCAAGCCAACTTAAATGGGTTTAAATAAATCTAAATGTTTCTACTTTCAACTCAGTTCTACGTTCATACTGAAAAAAGTTCAACTTTTTTTTCAACTTTGTCAATTGAGTGACTTTTTAGGAATTAATTAAATATGAGTGCATTATTGATATACGTCAAGAAAGATACGAGTTATTCTTTTGTCATCTCCAGCATATTGGATATTGCATTACCAAGCCTTACGCCATGGTAGCGTGGTGTATAAAGCAGTATTATTAAACTCTTTTGTTACGACCTACAATGCCTGTATTCAAGTACAACAATGTTCGGATTTCATATCTGAACTGTATCTGTTATGACCTGGAAATGCCGGGAATATGAGACAGAAATTAATAATAGCTGAATGAAATTTTGAGCTAGCTCAGTTGTTTGACTGAAAAGATAAAAACTGCTGTCGTAAGAGGCGACTAAGGGATTATGAACTGAAGGATGGGCAGCAGCATCCTCCTGTGTGTCATACCATCTTACTTACTGCGGTCGGCCTTGGACCGCGGTTGTAGGTGACCGCAGTAAGTGAGATGTAAGATATAAAGGATGATGCTGCTGCCCATCTTCCAGTTAACCCTTAGTCGCCTCTTACGACACCCACGGGTATGTATGGGTTGGTACTATTCTTTGCCGGCACCACACGTGATCTACTGCTTATACAATCATAATCATCGTAACATTTTATGAAACGTCCATTGTAGGAAAGGGACTTAATACTAGAAGTAGGGCTATTGTCGGTGGTTTAATTTTTATTACTTCAGATGCTTAATTTTCTGATGTGAAATGTGTTTAACCTCTTCCAAATTGGTAAAGAAACCATTATCGTTCGTACATGTTTGTAATACAAAGTTCTAAAGATACAAACAGGTGAAAAAGTTGTTTTTACCTCACGAAAAGCGACAGAAGTAAACATTATTATTAATGGAATTGGTTAAACAAAGAGCTCTTTTGTAATTGTGACCCTCACAAAGGAGAAAGTTTATTTGAACATAGATTGCCTAGCTTCCAGGACGTTCTATTATAAAGTCGGATTATCTACTTAGTTCCCACGATGTGTGAAGTAAAATACGTTCAGTAGCAAAATGAGAATGCGGCTGACAGGCAAACTGAGTTTAGTCGGAGAGACAACCGAAAAAGTATCACCGTATAAAAAAATACACTTTATAGTCTTGTAGATCCATTTCAATATATCTTTGATAAAGGTTCTTTGAAATAAAATAACACTCATTAAGTTTATATTGTAGGCTAGGCTATTGCGTATAATAAAATAAAGAATGCTTGTTGACTTATATACCACTAAACATATAATATGTTTGCAAGTACAAGAAAAAAAAAGAAAAAAAAAAAGAAATGTTTCAATATTATACTCAAGCCATCATTCTGGTATACCTCACTCAATAGGTAATAATTAATTGTTATTAATTTGACAAGGCCGTTGGTGTGGTTGGTAGTGAGCCTTCCTTGTTTGCGCGCGGGTTCGATCCCCGCCTAGATCAAACATTTGTATGATGAACACAAGTGTGTGTTCGGTGTCTGGGTGTAATTTATCTTAGTATTTATGTATGTATATCAGTCTGTAGTACTAATAGCATGCTTTTTGGATGCGTTTGGGACCAGATGATTTTTATGAAATGTCCAACATTAAAAAAATTCAAATAACTGCGGACAGTCATCTCTTAGACTAAACCGGGGTAGAGTGGCATACTCGCTTTATTAAACCACGCGCGAGCCAAGTCGTCGTCGTGGCAGGGAACGGATGTGGCGACGTTTGTGTGCAACACTAGTGATAGATGCACCGTGAATGCTGTAAGGTGTTTGTGGACAGTTTCAGGTCGCCATAGGATTATCAGTTTTATGAATGAATCGATCATTCGTTGTAAAAACGGTAGCGTTGTGTGCGCAATCGGTGAATTTCTTCTCCAGTAGTTTAATTTTTGACATTCTGTGTCTTACCTTCCAAAAGTTAAAATTGGGTTTACCTTCCAAAAGTTAAAACAGATGGGTTTTTCAAAAAATGAGTTAAAATCTGGACTCAAACCTCACATGGGTTTGGTTCTTCATTTATGCCAAAGAAAGTTTTCTCGCCAAGTTGGTCTTCTAATAAACTGAGTTCCTTTGAGTCGGGCCATAAAACTGAACAACTTTAGCCGAAACACAAAAAAATACCTCATATTACAAGTTGCGCTATGACCGATGCAGTTTCTGAAGGAGTTATTTTTATTTTTTCAAAATATGCCAGCGTAAACTGCGTTCCTTTGAGTCGAGTCATAAAACTGAACAACTTTAGCCGAATTACAAAAAATACCTCCTATATACAAGTTGCGCTATGAGCGATGCAGTTTCTAAAGGAGTTATTTTTTTTTCAAAATATACCAGCGTAAACTGCGTTCCTTTGAGTCGGATCATAAAACTGAACAACTTTAGCCGAAATATAACTTTGTAAATTTTTTTTTTTCAAAAACTACCAGCGTTCAAGTCAAATTGTTACCTATCAATCAAAAAGGTTTCATCAAAATCGGTTCAGTAGTTTTGCTTGTTGCTTAAACAAAGAAACAAACAAATAGACAAAATGTTCAAAAATCAGTGATTTGGATTCAGGGGTATCAAAATAGCATAATGTGATTTTTTTACATATTCCCATTGTACAGACAAAATTGTATAGTAGTAGAGAAGAGATGCGTAGTTCGCAGTTTTACTCGGATAAACCTAGTTTCAACCACGCCAATAGCACTGCCCGAAATAGATAAATACAATTAGAATTAGTAGTTTCTTCAAATCACTGCGAATGCTATTCATTAAAACAGATTATATTAATTCAGTGCTTGTTTTGGCAGGTGAGTTTCAATTTAACTTTAGTTTCAGTCGTGCAAATGAGAAAATTGGTTTAAAAAATGTGTCTTTACACAAAGAACTATTGGATGTTAAATTTATTGAACAAGAGGATTTTTTTATTAATAAGCACTACTCTTTCCTTCAGCATTACAGGAAGACAGTCGATTTGTAGAAATGATGACTACTTTTCAAATTATTGTACCCAGGTAGTTGACTCAGACTATCAAAATTGAACAATTTTTGTCAAGAACATGGTCGAAATCCGTTTTTTTTTAACATCCTTTACAACAAATGTATTAGCTTACCTATGTTCCTTAGGGAAGGTTTTTCAGTTCTCAAAAGTTTGCAGTTGATTTAAAAGCTGCACCCCATGTATTTTTAGTACTGGCACAGAATAAAGAGTACTATCATACAAAACGGACACATTAGGGCCCTTTTGCAATCTACCCCGCACCCCCGCAATAAGTCCAAATAAGTGAAAAGTATTTAAAATTACGAACACTTGTGCTTGTGATTGTACAGCCAGGTAGGTATTTCTCTGAATAAAATTTATCGGGAGAAAATTATACTGGGGGCGTTTGACACGGGGGCATTTGAAAATGGGGGCAAATGCCACAAACCCGCACGCTCCCGCTCGGCTCGCGAGATTCTCATGGTTCTTCTGAGGGTCTTTTGTACTGAATATACGAGCCTACGCGACCTTTCAATTTCAAATTCATACTCGATGTATGCAGCGTCCAGGGTGTGGTACTGTGTAAGTTTCAAAGATAGGTAGCAGTTTTTAGGTAAGCCTAAAATTGATTTCAGATGTAATGACGGGATTTAAAATTCGCTTACTTCTCTTTTTTCGTGATTGATATTTTAGCATGGGTCGAAATAGCATCTAGAAACACAAAACATTATTGCATTTTTTTTTACAAAATGTTAAGGGTTGGTGACACCATCAAATTTAATTGTAATCGCAAATATACGCGTCTTGCTCTCTATAGGGTGACTTTTAATTAGTTCTTGATAGAAAAAGGTATGAATGTACTCATGATACTGAACAACTTTCCCCAAGGAACATAGGTCGAAATACGAAAATTAAATTTTGACCTCCCATTAAAACCGCATCAGCTGATAGCGCATTTTGTATGGGAGGTCAAATTTGGTTCTTCGTATTTCGACCTATGTTCCTTGGGAAAAGTTGTTCAGTATCATGAGTACATGCAAACCTTTTGCTATCAAGAACTAATTAAAAATCACCCTATAAAGGATGGAGAGAGCAAGAGGAGTAACCTGAATATTTTTGCAGAGGGTACACATAATGAACATGCACCTTCCTCTCCGTCGCGTTTAGCTCAACAAATGTATGAAAACTTATCTCCTTTCCAGTGAAAAGTCACACACATCCCGCTGAAATGTAAACTTAAGGCCAGTTGTCGTCAGACGATTTCCTTCATGTCGGAATGAATAATACATATTACGTGTTTTCTTCTCCCTAACATTTTGTTTAGAACGTTTGTCTCAAGGAACAGTCAGATGGTTTCTGTGTAAACAGAAAACATATTTAACTTAGTCTTTGCTTGTTGGCCGAAACAATCCTTTTGCTTAGAAGAACAAAATTGTTTTTGGTTTAAGTGCTTGATTAGTTTCAAACCCCTGACGATAGGTCTAATATGCCTGCGGTACGTTTCACCGAGATCCAGCAACCTTTAGGTTAGCAGTCTTTTCTTATATCAGACAAAAGACATTCCGTGTTAAAATACCAAATGAATACATACATTCGTAAATAAAATCACGTCTTTTTCCCGTCAGGCATTGCCCTCTACTTACTACGATCTTGCTATACTTCCTTCGCTTCCTCTAAGTTTTCATCAACTGTCATACACGTTCGTCGGTCAAGGGTACATTTAACATTTTAGGGTACTTTTAACCTTTTACCTGGCCTATATTTAGAACGACCTGACTTTGGTCTTATGATTTAAATATCTTATGAATATTGTTTACAATTTTAAGAGTCACTAGTTAAGTCATTTCGGTTCTGCACGATTTCTACAAAATCTTTAAAGCTAGGTCTTATAATCTTGGATTTTTTAAAACATGCATAATTTTCACCACAGAACTATACAGGGTGTCTCATTCAAATCGGTCAGTATGGGAAAGTCTGAAACTATAAGACATACGAAGATTTGTTCTTAGGAACCATGTCACCGATTTTGATAAAAAGAAAAACTGCATTCATACATTTGAAAAAAAAAAGTGTACCCAGCTGGGGAATCGAACCCGGTAGTTTTGAAAAAAAAAAGCTTACAGTTTTTCTGTTTAAATAACGGTTGTGTAGGTCTTAAGCAGTAAATGTCTCTATGAAACACGATGTCTAAAATGAATAAAATGCATTGTTTTTACATACTTTAATTTATCATAGTAAGTGTTCGAAGTGACCACCGTTTTTTTTTCAATACAATATGGGTACACTTTTTTTTCAAATGTATGAATGCAGTTTTTCTTTTTATCAAAATCGGTGACATGGTTCCTAAGAACAAATCTTCGTATGTCTTATAGTTTCAGACTTTCCCATACTGACCGATTTGAATGAGACACCCTGTATATAAGCTAATTTTCACACCCTAGAGCTCTCGCAAGCTTTTGAATATACACCCAGTATATTCAAAACAGCTATAAAATAAAACCATGCGATAGTAAGAAGATAGATAGCTATCTGTCCACGAAGCTCGGCTGTGGTATTAAATGAATGAGGTGCACTATTCCTTCAGTAAGTGAACTTCTTTCCAGGAACTCGAATAACAAGTTTACTTACTACTAGCTCTGTTCGTCGATGCATATTTTATTTTCAGTTTTATCTTTTATTCAAAAAGATAGATGTTTATTTAATGTCTTCACTGGCGAAATGCGACTTAACGAGGACGAGGACATCATTTTCGATGAAAGCTTACTTTCTTCCGACTTCCGACATCTTGAACATTGTATCAAATTACAATAAATCAATACTATATTTTACAATGTACATAAAAACTTTTATCTTGAATCACGCTATTTACTGATGAAAGCCCTTAGAGTATTACATAAGCAAGCTAGAGAGTGCTTGACGCGCGTAACCGAGTATGAACCGCAAGCACGGGTATGAACAATCAGGAAATTTAAATCGCTTCCAGTTTAGTAACGATAGTTTCCTGCGCCGATACTTCTCCCGAAAAATATTAACAATTTATTAGTAATCATGGTATAATGTGCAGAAGCAAGGTACAAAATCGATTTACGTGATTTTTATTCGATACATCTAAAATCAGCGTCCATAGAAAAACCTGCTTATGCTTGACATAAAGGCCGTCGAGCGTTGCACGCGGTCTATAGCTTGCTTATGTGGCTTAGTGTCAGTAGTACCATTCAGTTGTACCATCAATGGTACTAGTGACACTGATTAGTGCCACTAGTACCATTAAAAATTATACGAGTACAAGTGTCTGCTCATGTGTTTACTTGTCGAAGAAAACGTTCAGACGTAAAGTACAAAACGCAAAGCCCGATGCGTCTGTATACCGTATAAAATAGGGACTGACTGCGGGTAGCAACTTTGTTTTATAATACTAGGTAGAGATTTCGAGGTACAGATAGCCCTCCTTCGCACTCTTGTCAACAATTTATTTTACAGAAAAGGTGTTTCCATTTCCAATTT
This sequence comes from Athrips mouffetella, assembly GCA_947532105.1. Lineage (NCBI taxonomy): Eukaryota > Metazoa > Arthropoda > Insecta > Lepidoptera > Gelechiidae > Athrips > Athrips mouffetella. The sequence goes on from OX383963.1 coordinate 22,226,768, forward strand.
TATTCGTTAAAAATTTTTCGCTACTTACAGCGATCAAATATTCAATAATACATCATAGCCCGTGTGGTTGCGGCGAAGAATAGTACCAACTCATCTCTACCCGTGGGTGTCGTAAGGCTAAGGGCTTATGAACAGGGTGCGTATTCCGAAGTTTTATCGGAGCTCTGATATTATCAGATTGACAACAACAATTACGTTCGGAAATTTACTTTGTATGGGAATTTCTTTGTCAAAGGCCGAACCATAGACTAATTATCGGCGCGATATCATCGTAGTTTCACTTCCGAATACGGTAGCTGGAAGACGGGCAGCAGCATCTTGCGGTCACTTACAACAGCGGTTGCCAACCGCAACCAGTATAAAAGTGGCGACTATGGTAAACCCCCTCCTAAGCACCTCGCATTTTTCCTAAAGTTCTATAGAGAGTTCCCTGTCCTGAAGTGGACGTTTTATGGGATGTTATGAAGATCGAATAACACTCCTGTGATAACCCCTTTTTTAAAACAAATAACGTTGTTTCATTCCATAAAAGTAATGGCTAAAGATCAATTTGAAAACGCCATCATGGATTGCGGATCGAATAATTTTGGTGTAAATTTTATTGCTTTCGGATTTTTCTAAAGTTTTTATTTGAGATATCTCATTTTATAACCTTAGTACTTTTATTTTATAACCTTAGTACATTCGAGTTTTTTAATCATTAAAATAGTAGCAGGTGAGCAAGCCTAGCTGCCCACTAACAGATGGCGCTGCAGGGTGTCTGAAACGCGGTATTATCTCACTTTTCTATGGTTATCTTCCGGCTCCATCATCAAATCAGCTCCAAGTCATGACCGCATTGTCATACAATTCACATACGTAGGCAAAATTTCATCTCACTTTGCAACCGGGAAATAAGTCAAATTTAACTTCCAAGATTTGTTTACAGACAGACAGACGGACTCCAATTAAAGCTTTTAAAAAGAGCAATCACCATTTGGCCACGTGGGTTGTGAATAATGAGAAATTATTTTCTTATTTCCTTCCTGAAATTGCCAACATCCTTTTCAAAATCATTTCCAAATTATATTCAAATAAATTCCAGAAGCTCTTTTCTGTTAAACGGATTTCTGTCTGACGTAATTTGATTGCCATCAAAAGATTTCCTGTCTTGGAGGTTTCTAACAATGTAGTACCTCAAAATTTGTGTTAATTTGGAAGTTTCTTCTGAATCAAATACAATAGATTCAGATTCAGATTATTTATTCAATGTAGATTCTTTACAGAATACTTATTGAATGTCATGCAGAATACAATTCAAATAGAGCGAGTCTACGCCGTTTCGGATCGTGCTGTGGCAGCGTAAAAGAAACGGCAAGAAACCACTGCAGCACGGCCTACTTTAAGAGTCGGCTTTTTACAATGTGTTTCTTGTGTTTCGCTGGAATATCAGAGCACCATACCTCTTTGTCATTCATATAGTCATCTAATCTATAGTAAGCTTTTTTACATAACGTTTGCTTTACACATTCTTTAAACTTTCTCTCAGGTAATTGCACTATATTGTCAGGTATTTTGTTGTAGTATCGTACACACAGACCAACGAAAGATGTATTGACTTTAGTTAATCTAGTATATGGTTGATCAATTTTGTGCTTATTTCTAGTATTAAAATTATGCCTGTCACAAATTTTAGGTAATTGATGAATGTTCTTTCTAGCATACATAATATTTTCATAGATATACTGGCATGGCACTGTCATTATGTTGATTTCCTTGAACAGTTCTCTCAGGGAATCACGAGTCTTCAGGCAATAAATTGCTCTTATAGCTCTCTTTTGTAAAACGAATATTGAATGTATATCAGCTGCTCGGCCCCAAAGCAGTAAGCCATAAGACATAATGCTATGGAAGTAGCTAAAGTAAACCAGCCTTGCGGTAGCTACATCAGTAAGTTGTCTGATTTTTCTGACAGCATATGCAGCCGAGCTCAATCGACCAGAAAGAGCCGTTATATGAGGGCCCCATTGAAGTTTAGAGTCTAGTATTAACCCTAAGAAAACTGTACTATTTACAAAATCTAATGGTTCATTATTCAATACTATGTTATGTGAAGTAGACCTTACATTTGGTAGTGCAAATTTAATACATTTAGTTTTTTTGGCGTTTAGGACTAAATTGTTAACAGTAAACCATGCATGAATCTGTCCAAGTGCATCATTGACTTCGTTATAATTTTGTGATTTTCTACTTACATTGAATATTAATGAAGTATCATCAGCAAATAACACAATCTTTGACAGATTCTTCACTACAGTAGAGTAGAGTAGGGAGGTCATTAATATAAATATTTCTGTCTTGTACTGACGTCGTATCTCAGGTAACTTTGTTTTGACAGAACAAAGCTGTCTTACCTTTTGTTCTTCTTTTCATCGTATCGGTATAGTGAAGATGCCGCTTTAACGATAACCGTAAAATGACGTGTCCCGTTGGACCGAAGATTCCTCCACCGACAACTAGTATCATTGTGTTCAGCATGATCACCCAAAGAATTATGGACTGGTTGTCGCACTCTATAGTGGTTGATGGGGGAGGAAGGGGAGGGGGAAGATGCGAAAACTGGGTATCAATTTTAGTTAATATCTCATTAATCACTCATCCGATTTAAACAGTTATAGTGTCATACGGTAGGTGATAAAATGCTTAATATAACATGCTTAACAACGGTTTTGATAAATACCATAGTTTATTGAATATTTAGAAAAAGGCTGATTTTAAACAATAGACGTTATTGGTTTTGTTAAATTCAGGCAGTAAATGAAATCTTACAAAAGAGTAATATGACAAACAAAGAATTGGGCTTTACTCAGCTGTATTAATCTTTTTATTTTTTTTCATTTGGTTGAGAAACAGCAAAACTAACATAACAATTAACACATAACAAGTTCTGCACAATGGGTGCCCGCCACGGAGCACATTTTGCTCCGTGGTGCCCGCAGACAGTCAGCACGTCCATGGTGCTCTGGGCAGCACTATGCTGTAATGCCGAAAAAATCTGCTCACTTTTATAAAAACCGATACACAAAGGTCTGTCACGCTCAATATCCTTTCAAGATTCCGTTCACAAATTGCTTGAAGGTACTTAAGTACCTCAACCAAGTGAAAATTTAATAATTAATCTCAAAAGCGAGAGTGCTGAACAATTAATTTTAAACTTAGTTCTAAACTTTGATAAGATATTCAATAACTTGTCTGTTTAATCTAGAGGAATCCGTCTATTGTTCATGCTCCGATTATTATTAGATACCCTTTTGTAGCTTTTACTGAAACTTTCAAATTTTTTTCTTCATATAAATTCAGGATACGGCAAAAAATTTAAACACGTGAATAGTTTAAACGAAACAAAACAAAATTTGCGGCTGGAACCCACGGAATGCTCATAGTTTATCATATCGTAATGAAGAAGACAGGAGAATTTGTAAAGGCAAAAAGCAATACAATACGTGAAAGTGAAATGTCAAACCAATTAGACGTTGGTTTGCACAAAATTTTTTATGAATTGTATTTCAGACTTTTTTTTCATCGTCAATGGGCTTTATTTCAAACTAGCGGCAGCCCACGGCTATGCTCGCGTAATTTTTGTACTTTTGGGTATGGAAGTTTATAAAAGTTAATTTAAATACCTTCATTAATTACCACCTTTAGAGGATGATTTTGCAAACATTTTCATTTTGTATGCATCTCAAGTCAAAAGTGTAGGATTTACAAACAAACTTCCATGCCTCATTTCATCCCCTTGAGAAAAGATGTTGTGTTGTGTTGTGTTGTGTTTCTTTTTTCTCTCCGATCTCATATCAAGGATTTTGATAGAAATTTCCATTCTTCATTTTCTCCCCCTTAGAGGATAATTTCTGGAAAATTCTGAAAGACATTTCTTTTTTTTTTCATTACCTATATCGTATCAAAACCGCAGGGCTTTCATACAGACTTTCATACCTTTTTACAACTCCTTGGGATGAACTTCTGAAAATCGTTTCATAGTTCCATTTTGATGTGCAATAAACTTCTGAACGAAATTTCACATCTGTAGCTGCAGCGGTAACAGTTCGGCGCTGATGAATGAATCAGGAAATGCTCTTTAAAAAAAACCTAATAGAAATTATATTTACTATTTCATTAGTACTCTACATATCTATATATATAAAAGAAGAAGGTGACTGACTGACTGACTGACATATCAACGCACAGCCCAAACCGCTGGGTCGAGAGATTCCAAATTTGGCACGTAGGTTTCTTATGAGGCCTAGGGGTGCACTAAGAAAAGGTTTTACAAAATTCCACCCCTAAGGGGGTAAAATAGGGGATTAAAGTTTGTATGAAAGTCTGTCAGTTTTGAAGTTAGGATCTTCAAAATTTGTATTTAGGCTGACGACTAAAAATTAATATTTACGTGTCTCAGGGATTTTGAAAATTTGACACCCTTAAGGGTGAAAAGGGGAATGAAGTTGAAAATTCTTTATTTTTAAAGTAAATTCCACAAAGTTAATTATTTAGGCATTAATGATGTAATTCTATGCAACGTTCATCACTATTATTTAAATTCCGCCCCAAATTCAACCCCTAAAAAAGGGAAATGGGGTAAAAAAGTCTAAAAACCAATATGGGTGTCGTTTGTATGGTTTATCGTGTCGCTGATTACGAAAACTACAACAATTTTAAAATCCAACGTACTTACTTACTTACTACGCTGGCTCAGCGACCCCAAGAGGATCTTGGCCTCCGACACGAGAGTTCTCCATTCTTTCCTGTTCTGTGCCGCTTCTTGCCAATCGGCTCTCTGGAGGGCATCCAGGTCTTTCCGCACTTCGTCACCCCATCTGTACCTAGGACGACCGACCAACGTGGTGGACGTTAAATACCATCATTCCCTTGGGATGGGGTTGGGGTGCGATAGGGTTGAAATGTGAATATGGGTGTCGTTTGTATTGTTTGTCGGGTTGCTGATTACGAAAACTACAACAATTTTGAAATCCAACGTGGTGGACGTGAAATACCATCATCCCCCTGGGGATAGAGTTGGGGTGCGATAGGTTTGAAATGTCTAAAAATCAATATGGGCGTCGTTTGTATGGTTTATCGGATCGCTGATTGCGAAAGCTACAACATCTTTGAAATCCAACGTGGTGGACGTGAAATACCATCATCCCCTGGGGATGGGGTTTGGGTGCGATAGGTTTGAAATAATAGGTCTTTACATAGGAAATTGCCGAAATTTTCTTACAAATGAATGAGATCATAATTCCTATAATTCTAATGCTATTTTTTTCATTTATCTTATATTTGAAAGTTGACTTCAAGGTTATCAATTTACGCATAAAATAAAGTTTTTATTTTTAGTTTGATATATAAAATTAAAGGTTCGAAAATTGTTCATTTTAAATGTCGTCCGATTTCATCATTAAATTTGTTATATTTTTTTACAGATAATATTTTTCGAATATTAAATTTAAGCTTCTGTTAGCTTAATGTCTTCCCAACAACACTTGAAAAAATATAAAAAATTGGATTTATAATTCCTAAGAAAAATGCAAAAATGTAGTACTGAAAATTGAGTTTACCTAAAATTCGCCATACAAAACGGCAATTTCATAGGTAAAGACCTAATATATAAAAATAAATATGGGTATCGTTTCTATGTTAGGGATAGCGGTTAAATTTTCGTTAGGTGTAGGGATTGGGGCAGGGATAGGGAGAGGAAGAGGTAGAGAGGTAGAGGTAGAGGTAGAGAGGTAGAGAGGTAGAGGTAGAGAGGTAGAGAGGAAGAGAGGTAGAGGTAGAGAGGTGGAGAGGTAGAGAGGTAGAGACGTAGAGACGTAGAGAGGTAGAGGTACAGGTAAAGGGAGAGGGAGAAGGAGGGGAAGGGGGAGAGGGAGGGAGAGATGGAGGGGGAGGGGGTGAGGGAGAGGGAGGGGGAGAGGGACGGGCAGGGGGAGAGGGAGGAGGGGGAGGGGGAGAGACAGAGGGAGGGGGAGGGGGAGAGGATGGGGGGAGAGGGAGAGAGAGGGAGAGGGTTTTAGTTTTTCTCAATTACTTCTGTGAATTGGCTCTGTATTGAAATATTACATAAAGGTGTCTCTAATCTCTCTCTTTACATTTGTTAGAGTACTGATGCTAAATTCCTCTATTCTGAGTAATTTATGAGTAACTTTTGCATATTATATAAAATTCAGCTGGATCTTGAATTATACTCATTGATTTGCGCAGGGTTAGTCCTGTTTTTCCTTAGTTTGAAATTACGCCGAAATGACGGGAAAATATCTCATTACTTCGGAAAATCGGTAACAACATAAATACGAAATCCACGCGAGCGAAGCCGCGGGCAACAGCTAGTATATATATATATATATATTTTGTGTGGAAATCACATGTATTTGTATTTGCCGCCTTTTGACATGTTTGTATTTCTTTTTTTGATTATTTTTTGTTTTTATATTATTTGACGATCATACTATTCATTGACATCTGAAAAATTTATGTTATTTTGAATGTGATAGTATGAAATAAATAAATCTAATCTAATCATGAAAATATATACGTATTTATAAAAACATCGGTGTCAAAAACAAACGCTTCTAGCTGGATTTGTTTAGCTGAGTGATCAACTGTAAATCGTAAATATTGAAAAAGTTTTCGAATACCAGACAATGTTAATAACTGGCTTGCTTCTACGACCTAACAAACCGCAATAACAGAATATCAACTTGAAAAATTGGTTCAGATATATGACCATTTTGTATAAAGAACCGATCTCGGAGAATATTAATGAAAGAAATTAATCGCTTTTTTATAGGTTAAATTTTCTATCCGCTGATTGTGTTGAAGATAAAACAAAGTTTTGAAAGAATGGCGATAGTTGCAAAAACTCATTTTAGAGGCATACGGCTTTCAACAAAACTCTTTTTGTCGTTACGTTACACTTGAGCTTGCTAGATAACTAGTTGTCCCTTTTACTAAAAGAGTTAAACGAGATCTTATTTTGGTAGAAGATATAAATTGTTGGAAACCCAAACTCTACTCCAATGTGTAATTTTCCACATCGGATCGCGAATGCAGTGCAACTGGAAACAAATGGTAATCGGTACGGCGCGCTGACGACTCCAATCCGATATTTTTTGCGAGAAGTCGATTAATCGGTATATTAAATTTTATGGGTTTGCGCTTGGTTAGCTCTCTTTGGAGGCACCTATACATTTTTATTGCTGAACATAACTCTGGAAGACTGATTTTTGTTCATTTCCGTTTTTATGATAACTTTTTAATTAAATATAATTACTTTAGGTTATGAGCCTGTCGATAAACTAATAACTTGTGGTGCCTGCTTATACTTTACATTTTTATACCCTATTTCGTATCTACTATTAATAAGTTCAGATATTTCTGCTCCTTTCCAAATCTAACCCCTTTCAAAAAATTTTGTATAATATGTTACGTTTCAACGCGACATGAGTCAATCAATCAACAGCCAATCATATCCCACCCTGCAACGTTGGTTTGTCATGTCATACATCAATGTCAACACATATCATATCTGTATTTGACTCTTCAATTTGGTTATGTTAAATTCACACAGTAACTATAGAGATTGTAGAGTGGTAGATTTTGGCACTAGCACTAACGGCCACCTGTCCACTGGTTTCCTGTCCCGCGTGTCCCGAAACATGTACGTGTGCTGAGTGATGATTTTCTTAGAGCCACAAATATCGCAGTCAATGTGGCAACGTTCTAAGCTCAAAAAATTTTGATATTTCGTAATTGATCGACACGCTAAGAAGTCACGTCAGCCGAAAGACGTCCACTGCTATACATTTTAGTTCTTAGTTAGGGAGTTCGACCCTATGGGATATTTTGTGCTCCCCTGCCTTAATGCTCCTGTGTCTTGAGGTGTTGCATTAATTAATAAACATAAATTTAGTAGCTGTCATCGGAGCAATCATCACTTGAGTGTTAAAAACACAGTCACTAATTTATAAACGAAACTTAACTAAAAACTCAGACATAAATTCTTTCTGCTCTTTTGACGTTTGACTCAACGACAGACTTGGATAGTAGTTTATTAATTAGCAAGATCTTGAAATGCTAATTGCATCTTGATAATTAAGTCAGCTAACATGGTCTTGGGGAAGATTTTGAGAGGGATTTATTAATACGGGCCTAAGTATACTCGTTTTGATCTTCGATATGTAGACTTCAGCAGAAGGAGCCTGCTCATTGTCCTAGAAATAATTATTTATACATTATGAGTATGCTAATATTGCTTTTAAAATACTATGCAACTAGCTTTTGCCCGCGACTTCGTCGTCATGTTACAAAAAGTATACCAGTGTTTAAGTCAAGCTATTAGCTATCAAACAAAAAAGTTTCATTAAAATCAGTTCAATACTTTTTGCGTGATGCTCAAACAAATAAACAAACAAACTCAAGATTTGGATTTAGGGGCATCAAAATAGCATAACGTGATATTTTTTTATAAATATCTTGAACATCTTCAATTTACAGAAAAAAATAATTTACAATTTCATAATAGTATATATTACAAAAAGAAGATTCGACAATGTTAATTTCCTGTGTCACATAAATCATGTTTGTTCAATCGTCGGTAACTAGTAATAAAACTGCGACGTTTAGAAAATTGCAAAAGTAAAACAACATACCGCACCATAAACTCATCAATACAGTAAAACAACGTTTTACAAAATTATTTACAACGACCTTCAAAATAATTTCATAAATATTTTGAAATAATAATTTTGATTGAATAAATTGTATTAATGTGAAGAAAGATTTATTTTGACACCTGAAAAAAAAATTGTTTTTAAGACTAAATTGACAAACTAACAGGAGTTCCACTGAATAATTCTGAGAAAGGAAGGAAAACGCTTTTATCCCGTGGATCCCGGAAACCCTAAAAACCCTTATCATGTCATGTTAGTTCCAACAGCCTAGCAGAGAGTGCATCATGCCTTATTCAAGAATGTTTTTTATATTGATATTTCGTTAAGAAATAAAAATATTGATATCATGATCCCTGTCCCAGCCTTGGATTATAGCTCATAAACGTTAACAATGTGGTTGATTTCAAGGGGAAATGTCATAGTAGCCACGCTTGGTTTCATGCTGGTGAGCGCAGAACAGTAGAAAAATATACGTAACGGCACTATACTCTGGTTTCATTACTTTTCAGAAAAACAATTGGCAGCTCTTTAGCTTGCAGTTGTCCTTGGGAACTCAGAAACCAAACCCTATTATTCCCAAAACTGTGTCCATTTGTGTGTTTGTTACTTTTAGTGGCTGAACCATTGAATTGATTTCAAGGAAATTTTGTGAAGACAGTAGTTTGAACCACAAAAAAGTGGCAGTACTTCAATGAATTTGATACAACACCAAGCATTTTAATGACTGACATAGCCTTTCGTTAACTGCCGTACTAAAATTTATCTCAGTATTCATAGGCGGTTGTAGATACCGTTTTACGAGCATTTTACTGGACTAACCGATGTCAAGACCTCACAATTTCACATCAATTTTGAGAAGATAGCCTTGTGCCTTTATTCAGAAATTCCTGCAAATTATGCTGTTTATTGTTCTGATAGCAGAATATTACTTAAAGGTACATTAGACCGCAAGTCAGTGGTTACGATATATCTGATTTGTATTGTAGTGCTGCTGACTTAGCACGCTGCAGTTCTCAGTTTATCTAGGCCCATAGATTAAAGACTTTAAGCATGGTCATGTTTTGTTGACATCCCAGCAGTGCGACACATTTTGAAAGACAAGGACGGCTACATGTATTAGTGTATAAAGCTATCTCTGTCTAAAATATCAAAAAACGTAATTTGTGGATTTGCTAAACATTATCCTCCACTGACATTTCTTCGCGCTTGGAGGTGATACTCGTAGATTAGATGACATAATTCCCCAATTAAACTGGCATTTCTCCGGGATATATTTTTTCTCGGAGAGCGTGCTATGCAGGCTGGTTTAGCTAATGCTGCATTCAGTGAAAATGAACAACATTTTTATTATAAAGTCTTTTGATGTTTTAACTTAAAAATTAAGAAACACTTTTGATAGATGCCATTCAACAAGCTGAGTTTGAACAGTTAACGACTCTTCCTACTTATCAGATTTCACTAAAGTCCTCTAGTCATAGTCCTTCTGTTCCCCAAACTGATACGGAAGCAAAATCGAAGTCATGGGTCCCAAATGGAGAGCGTTGGCAGGTCATAATGAAAGCTTTATATTTCAAAGGGATCAAAACTTCAGAAAAACTGCGGGGTGCAGATGTAGCTACGTAAAAAGTACATTATTAAACTTTCATCAAACAAAATGCCTTGATTTTTGTGATACGAAGCAAGTGGCCTTAACTTTAATCAGTACGTATATACAGTTAAATTTTTAAATCGAACTTACACTCATTAGGCAATGACTGGTTGACCTACAAGTGGGCAGATGAAAATTATTTTCCTACAACATATACACTTTTTACTTTCGAGCGGAGCGAGAAAGGTATTGTATTCGTGAAAAAAGAAAGTTTTTCAAATTTTCTCCAAAATGTGTTCTATATCACTTATACATCATAAAAAACAAGTCTCCTAAAAATGGCCGTCCGTCGGTCGGTCGGTCGGTCTGTCCGTCACGCTATGGCCTAGCGGCTAAACGAATAGTCCGATTGACACCATATTTTGAATTTAGGACTGTTATACAAATCCGTCGAAGGATTCTAAGTGGTTTCTTGCTGGGTCTCATTTTGAGGGTAGCTGTCATACAACGAAAATGGAAAATTGAAATTTTCTCAAAAACGGCTCATAGAATCTTGATGAAACTTTGCATGACCAAGCATCTCCATGTAAGATATCTTGCGCCAGTATCAAATTATCTGTGTAATTTCATATAAGGGGTGTTCCTCTACCACCAAATCGTAAATATGTGGTTTACCCAAAATTGGTTCCATTGAGTTTATTAAAATTTTCTATAATATTAATCCTGGATTGGTTGTCGTTCTGACTCGATATTCTTTATGATTTTTTAAAATAAAATTTAGTACACAGGGTGTACCAAAAACTGAAAGGCCTTGCTCAGTAGACCAAACTGAACAATTATCCTCATGGAACATGTATTGGGAAATTTAAAAAATCTCCATGCAAGCATCCTACGGTAGTATCCATTGATCTGTGAAAATTCATATAAAGGGTGTACCAGTACTACCAAAAGTTAAACATGTGATTTACTCGAAATCGTTTGAGGTTTGTTTGTTTTAATTTTTGACAATTTGAATTCTGAATTAATCTGTATATTTCATTCGAATTTTTATTTGGAAAAACGTAATTAAAAGTTTGTATTTCCATACTATATGTATGGCATTACAAATTTAAGTTTGCGGTTGATAGTTTTTCCTTGAGTATTGCGAGAAAGTAAGTGCAGTGCTGCTGTACCATTTATTTTTCTGGTTTTGGGCAGATTGTCTTACTATCATAGTTCTTTAATTGAGTTTGAATAATGTAGTAAAGACAATAAGCTGGATTGTGGTCCTTAATTCTGTGCAAATAGAGCTGTTTTACGTACAAATGTCTTGAAAAAATATTTATATTGTTAAGTGAAAAACCTATATAACGAATTTCAGAAAGAAAGACTGAGTAGGTAAGAACGGTATGAAAACTAGTTTGTTTTTAAATCAGGAACGTCACGTTTCATCCAATTTGGCTTCGCTTAATGCGTTTAATTTGCAAATGGGACTGGAAGTTGTCACGTACAACTGAGATTTAAAAACTCCTATTCACTTCCTTAATGGATCACGTACAATGTGCATTATGCTCTTGATAGTGTAACGACTGCTCTTAGAGAACATTCAGTGGATTTTAAAGTTTTTACGGAGGAAGTTTCTCGAAGTTTGTTGTCTGTTTCAAGTTGCTTAATGTTTTATGCGGGGGGAATTGTAAAGCATTGTTGCTATCTCTTTACCTTTAGAGCTTTCTTCTGAGTTTCCTTGTAATATTTTTTTCTTTCATCGTTTATTTTTTTTACTGAAATTACATTGAAGACAAGCGACGACGTGTCTTTATTGCTATCATTGTCTTGGTATGTATATTGCGTAGTTATATTATTTTTTCGTGTAGTCAATGAAATTAAACTTCGTTCGTTTTGATTTTTACATTATCGTTACAATTTCTTGGGACAAAAATTAATTTCAAGATGTGTAGTGTGTGGGTATAATAGGCAATTTCAGTGTTTTATTCTTATTATCTAAGCGCACGGCAGTGCGCAGGCCAAGTTCCTGCAACAGGCCACGCGCATGCCGCCGTGCACTATTTACACGAACCGTTTCGACCCACTATTGAAACCCCTGTAGCTCAGTGCCTATTGCAAGTACAGAGATAAAACTGTACCTACATAATCATATACTAATACTGAAGCAATCTGCCAAATTTCATAGATATAGCTTCAGTAGATCCTGAAATATGACCCCGTGAAAATAGCTAATTTTGGCACTAAATGACTGACTGACTCACTGACCGGTAATTGAAACCTCCGGGCCACTTCCAATTGTCCTAGCGTTATGAAATTTGGCATTTAGGTAGTCGTTCGGATAAAAGTAATGGAAAAATTCAAAAATTAGAAATTGGGTTTCTAATTTTTGAGTCGAGTAGGCGAGTCGGGTTTTAGTCAAAATTATGTATAAAATGTTGGTAATACTTCTCTAAGACCTGAAAATCTGAAATTTGGCATGGGGATAGTCGTTAGCATTAAAAAAGTATAGCAAAAATTTGAAAATTGGATTTTGGTCAAGTGCGAGTCAGTATAGATAGATAGATAGATAGATAGATAAATGCTTTATTGCGCACATAACAAAAATATAACTAATTTTACAGGAAACCTATATAGTCATTACTATGCATAAAATTGTTGTTCATACTTCTGTGAGACCTACAAATCTGAAATTTGGCATCGGGGTAGTCGTTAGCATTAAAGTAAAGGAAAAATTTGGAAAATGGAAAATGGTCAAGTGCGAGTCAGACTAAAATTAATGTACCAAATATTAAAAAGGTAATATTTCTAGAAGGTCAGACTTAGTCATGCATGAAAACAAGTACCTATGTTTTAACGAAACAAAAAATAATTCTATGTTTATCACACAAATGTTTGCCCTGGGCGGTGATCAAACTCGCGAGCTATAGCGCAGAAGGCAGGAGTAATACCAACCACACCAACAGGCCATTATGTTACTTAATATTCAATCTTCGTGTATTTCAATGATTTCGTTTTGATATTTAGCATTTTTGATTGCAAATATTTTGTTGTCTTTACCTTACATATAAATATTTATTTTTACATAAAATTTTGTTCACGTTTACCCTTGTTTGAGTCTGATTTCTGTCATAGGATTATCCAAAATGGATAATGACGAACCACATTTTCCAAATGCGAGGACGAGACATGTTCCAGATCTGTGGTTCCAGAGTTAATTAATTATTCATGTTTTTGCTTTTTGTCTTTCCGTTTACGTCATACAATACGATATAGAATTCCAAATAACAAGAAACGTGTGACTATTCAGTTCGTGATGAAAACATTTTATGCAATTTATTATCAAAGTTAAATTTGAAATTAAATATACCTATACAAAGGAACAAACATTTACATATAAACATAAGAGCATTTCAATATAAATTTCAATAACATTGTGTAAGAAACGATGAAATTATATTAAACTTTTCATCTCTTTTACAAGTAAAGAGTCATTCACTTAGACTTTCACAAAAGACTGCAGGAATTCGTAAACACCTTATAAAGTAAAACAAAACAGAAAAGAAAGGAAAACTCTGATTAAAAGTGACATCAGTAGAAATGAAAGAGCAAAGTTAAGTAACTATCAATAGCGAAGGCGGCTAAAATCACTTTACTAATAAGAAAGAGTTATCCCTGACTCGCCAAGCACCAATGATGCGAAACTTAAATCTCCCACTCAAGAACTTCCTAGGAAATTACTTCATTTTGTGAATTTCGCTCTGGCCGGTTCTCACAAGTCAGCTGAACGTGCAACTTGTAGGAACTTGGAAACTGTAGTAGCAGTTCACGAAACTTTTCCAACACTTGCATTCTCTGCTTGAATTATTGCATAATATACTTTGGCAATAAAAGTGACTATCGGGTGCTATCGAATCCATTGTTCTGCGCCATTGTTTTTATTGCTACTTGTAAAACGTTTTAGAGTATTGCCAAAGTATTGAGATGGATTTCTACTTTTATTGATAGTGTTGCGGTCTGTCTTAGTACCAATTTTAGAGCTATTGTTGTAGGTTAGCTGTATGTAATAATCTATACATATAATAAAAGAGTAAAAATCGCGTGTCTGTACTTTTGATGAATTTATAAAAAAATGAGTGTGGGCGATAAGAAAGGACTAATAGACCACAAAAATATATTTTTTAAATTTTTTGTCTGTCTGTCTGTCTTTCTGTCTGTCTGTCTGTATGTTTTCGATAAACTCCGAAACTACTAAATGGATTTTTACGCGGTTTTCGCAGGTAGATTAAGCTTAGCTCTGAGCAACATATAGGCTATGTTTCATTCAAATCGGTTCACTCAATCAGAAGCTGCACTAATGTGACTACTGAACTAATGCTAAATAACAAACTGCCTGTGCGCCTATAACTCACAAACTACCAAACTGATTCAAACGGGGTTTGAAATTACAAATTTGGTTAACTGTTTTGAATTATAAAAGTTAAGTTTCATTGCAAACGGTTCACTCAGACAGAAGGTACGCGAAGTTTCTTGCGGCGGCGCAAAGAACTCACAATCTATTGAACGGATTCAAACGGGGTTTTCAATAACCTGTCAGGCTTACTTATTTGCAACATATTGGCTTACTGTCATTGAAAACGGCTCACTCAGACATAAGGTGCGCGAAATTTCAAGCAGCGGCGTCAATAACTCACAAGCAACTGAACCGATTAAACCGAGGTTTTAAGTAACGTATTTGGCTTACTCCGTGCAACATGTATGCTTAGTTTCATTGCAAACGGTTCACTCAGACGGAAGATTAACTAAGTTTCAAGCGGCGGCCCTAATAACTCACAAACTACTAAACGGATTTAAACGGGGTTTTCAGTAACGTGTTTCGCTTAATTCTTTGCAATGTATTAGCTAACTTTCATTGAAAACGGTTCACTCAGACAGAAGGTACACGAGGTTTCAAACGGCGCCTCCAATAGCTCACAAACTACTGTACCGATTCCAGCTGGCAACGTGCTTGGATTAGGTACTTCTATAAGCTTAGATTAGTTGAAAACGGTTCACTTTTTTTTTTTTTTTTTTATCGTCAATGGGCTTACTTTTGACCTCGATCTAGTCTTGAAGACAGAGATGAGGTCGACGATGGAACGAGCTTGCCCAGTAGAAGCCTATTCACTCGCGACTTGAATAGATTCGGGTTATATGAACTCGGGAACACAGACGCAGGCAGAGAATTCCACTCTTTGGCTGTGCGCATTATAAAAGATGTTTCAAAGCGCTTTGTGCGAATGTGCGGAATATCAACCAAGTATGGGTGATATCCTGCGGTGCGTCTGGACTCCCGATGGTAGAAGGGATAGACTCAGATAGAAGTTTCACAAAGTTTCAAGCGAAGGCGCGAATAACTTACAAATTTTTGAACTGATTAAAACATGGCTTTTAACAACGCGTTTGGCTTACTCCTGTGCAATATATAAGCTTAGTTTCATTGCGATGGGTTCACTTTGACAGAAGATACGCAAAATTTCAAGCTGCAGAACCAAGAACTCACCTACTGAACTGATTTAAACGAGGTTTTCAATGACGCGTCGAGCTTCTTTCTGTGCAACATATAAGCTTTATTTCATTGCAAACGGTTCACTCAGACAGAAGGTTCGCGAAATTTTAAACGGCCGCACCAATACTCCACAAACTACTTGAACGACTGAAACGTATTTGGGTTGCTTTCGTGCAATATTTAAACTTTTTTTATTGCAATTGGTTCACTCAAACAGAAAATAAGTGAGTTCAAAGTTTCAAGCGGTGAAGCCGAGCCGAAATCAAACAAAGCTTATAATTTTGAACGGAAGAAAGCCAAATACGTTGTTTGATCCGGTTTAGTTGCTTGTGTAAAAGTCGTGGGTACAGCTAAAGATTGGTAAAATATAAATTTCGTTTTATTATAAAAATAATAAAAAAAAAATCCTATCTGTTTCGTCATGGCGGTGCAACAAATGTAAATAAAATTATGAAAGTTCTAGAGTTTTGAAAACTTAAATAAGTAGGTACTTATAAACAAAATACTTCGAAAAATAAAGAGAGATGTGAATCATTGTTTTTTAGGAATTGTCTTTTAAGGGGAGAAATAAGTTACAAAGATTGTACAGAAGTGTAGTCGAACAGTTAGAAGTCCAACAGTACATGTACAGTTAAAAGCATGTAAAGCTTCATTGGACTTTGTACGTTGGACTTTGTACTGCTTTTTTTTCAGTAGCTACAGAAGCTAAAGTGACTGCGCCTCAGATTTAGTTAGGCTTTGTTTTGTATAAGAAATAAGGAAACCCGTATCATAGTTCGTTCGCGTGGAATTCAACTATAATTTTACACTTACGAGGATAGTGGGCGACCTTACCACAGTAAATATATAAGCTAAAGCAGTATGGAAACTCGGGCCTTTTTTTGAAAAAAGAACTATTCTGCGTCGGAGCGTCAGGGTTGTAACCCAGAAGTTTTGTGATAAGAATAGCATGATGAACTCAAATATTGGGTGCTTCTATCAACTGTGTTCCTTTTAGCATGTTTTCGGACCGTAAAACTAAACAACTTTCCGTAAGAAGTCAAAATACGAAAAAAACTTTTTTTTATATCCATTAGCATTAGAAACTGCGTCAGCCGATAGCGCGTTTTGTATGGGGGGAAAATTTTTTTCGTCTTTCGACCTAGGTTCTTTAAGGAAAGCTATTCAATTTTATGGTCCTGGGACTCCTAATCGTGTCAAATTAAAGATAAAATTAAATTTAGCAGATAGTCTTGCATAAAATGTTAAGTCAGAAGGTTAAGCTACTTAGCTGCCTTTTACGACACAAGGGCAGATAAAGTCACTTAGTCGCCTTTAATGACACAGGGGCACATGAAGACACTTAGTCGCCTTTTATCACGCAAGGGTAGATTAAGACACTTAGTCGCCTTTTATGACACAAGGGCAGATTAAGATACTTAGCCTCATTTTATCGCACAAGGACAGGGACATACTTATAGGGACCCTATATGTACTTACCTATTTGTTTGTATTATGGTTTTGGCACCCAGGACTTACTCGTACTTCAGCGCGAAAACTGCTTATTTTCCTGTAGCGGTGTGCGCATGTGTGAGTGCGCCAGTTTTGGACGTTTGTTAGGAGTTTCCATACTGCTTTAGCTTATATATTTACTGTGACCTTACAGTCCACACGTAAACAAGAGGTGTTAAATTTACAAAAAATCCGTACTATCTGTACTATTCTGTGCTCTGTATACCTAACCAAGAGCTGCACTGTCTGTTTGTCTGTCTGTTACGCTTTTATGACTAATCTGATAAACCGATTGTGATAAAAAGTTGGTACGAAGATAGTTTTAACCATGGTAAAAGTCATTAGCTACTTTTTCTGAACGCCACGCGGACGGAGTCGCAGGCAACAACTAGTTATATAATATAATAATGTAATAATAATATGGTGTCTTTAAATTCAGCGTTCTGTATTATTACCCGACTGCCACAAAACAGGAGCGTTATTTATATCTATCTTTTTTGAAATACTAGTTTTTATTTTATTCTATTCTCATCCAGAACAAATATATAACCGAGCGATATGTCTGCAATATCTGAGGGAGTATACGTATCTTTTTACTCTCTCAGAAATCGCTGAAATATCATATTGCTTCTTAGGTATTTTTCAATCCTCCTTCACATTTGTTTGTGTCTCGCCTGAAGAATTTAATAACTTGTTTTAAATGACAAGCAAAAATATTTTTCAAGAACAAAGCTTGCCCTCAGACTTGGAATGTAGTAATCTCAATATTTTGGTATTAAAATGGTGTGGGACATTTTATCAAGTTACTAGGCCTGGATTTCTTTTTTATTGTTAGTTTTCTGTAGTATTTTGCTGCTTTACTTACTTTGCCTGAACTTTATTACTACTAGGTATATAAAACTTGATGCATATGTAAAAAAGCGTGTACACTTTCACTTTTTCATTCTATACGGAGACTGAAGACAGTATCTGTCCTATGGTTTTTATATGATGATGAAAAAAGTTCCTTGATTTTGTTGGCACTTTGTTTTCCTTAGACAGAATGACTCTCGAAACGGATTAACTAACTTGTAATTGCGAATTAAGTTTAAGGATAGACAAGGTGCTAAAATCCAGCTAATTTGACAAAAAACTTCCCCTCAAAATGTTCCAACAAAATGTTATGCCCAATAATCTTTTGAAACGATTGCACATAAAACAGGTCGTTTGATTTACAACTGTATTAAAGCACCAACTTA
Organism: Athrips mouffetella; assembly: GCA_947532105.1. Classification (NCBI taxonomy): domain Eukaryota; kingdom Metazoa; phylum Arthropoda; class Insecta; order Lepidoptera; family Gelechiidae; genus Athrips; species Athrips mouffetella. The sequence continues at coordinate 22,245,326 of OX383963.1, forward strand.
TAGAATTCTATTGGTTGGCGCCCCACACATCAATAAATATACAGCTATAAATATCCCGATAGTTCTCCACACTATAATATTGATAATAAAATTCCTTCACGGCCACAAGGGAAGCTATTCTTAAGGGGATGGCTTTGACAACAATATCCTCTCCTATATTTCTGCGAAAATGGATACTGAGAAATATAATTCGGGATTTGAATCTACTTAACAAACTGAACAATTTTTTTTGGGTATTATGAAAAACAAACTTTGATGGAAACGTTGAAAGGGGAAGGCTTCGGCGAACGTACCAGGACCAAATTCAGGACGTTCTGAATAAAGGCCAGGTTAAAAGTACCCTAAACCGACGAGCATGTGTGAAAGGATTGATGAAAGTACAGGAAGCAAGGGAAGTATTTCAAGATCCTAGCAGGTGGAGAACTGTGGTCTCAGCCTACCCCGACGGGAACAAGGCCTGATATTATGTATGTATGTATGTACAAACTTCGATCTCACATACAAACTGCACTATCAGCTGATGCGGTTTCGATGGATTTCTACGAGTCGATTTATTTCGACCTACTTTCACGTTCACGTCATTCAGACTTCTGTTCATTAACGTTATTGTTTTAAGCAATTTTAATAAATAAGAATTTATTTGTTCGACTTCAATAAATTCCTTTTCAGTTCTCAGATTTTCTTCATTATAATTTTTAAATAGTGGAGAAGGAATTTTGTTTCACTCTCCGGAACTGTCTTCTACAAGCATCCACTTAAGGTTTCACCCGGTGCTTCGGGAAAATGCTTTGAGACAGAAAACAAATACCGCACATGCCTTTCAGGGAAGTAATAAAAGCGTTTTTGGATACAAAACTACAAATAGTCGAGCGTGCTGGAATTCTTGTGCAAATTGGGGCGAGTATCCGAATAGTTTTGCCATAGTTGCGGCGTTTTCGCTATCATTGTCTTTATTTTGCCAAGAAAATATTCTAATATTGAGTTTCTAATAGCTATTGAATTCGATGTTTTTGCTATGCAAAACACTCATACATTAACCAATCACTAGATATTTGTTATAATTTTTGTGTCTCGTAGTGGAAGACTCATTTCTCCTACTACGATCTTGAAGGTCTAGCTTGCTACTTTCGTCGCTTTCGTCAACATTTTCGCGCACTCGTCGGTTTATTACTTTTGAATCTGTTCTTGGTACTCTTCCATCATAACTATTCAGCCTTACCCTATAATTTTTTTAATGAATGAATGTACAACATAATCTTTTTATCACATTATATTACCAGATTCATTTACTTACATATGCTTGGTAATATGTACATGGTATGTTATAATCTTAGCAAGTTATCGAGCAGAAACTGGCACGCAACAGGCTTAAATGTAACTTCTTCTTTATTCTTAATGACATCTTTATGACGGACGTGACATATAACATTAAAATATATTTCACTCTTATTATTCGATTTAATTGAATTTATATCATTAACGGTATACACTACAGATAGGATTGCGATGTTATTAATTTTATTACTGTTCATGGCTTCATATCTCTTTAAATTGTGTGTTTTTGGTCCATTATATTATTACATATCTATCTGCAATTTATGACACGTATTTTTCCTTGATCATTCAACTCAAACCTACGCAATAACCGAATCAAAGGAGCCGCTTATAAAACTTACAATCGGTAAACAGTAATATCACTCACGAAAATTCCTAACAGGAAACGTTACAAACTAAAATAAACCCCTGGGGCTTGGAAATAAACTTTCGCATTCTCCCTTGTGTAGGGTAAACGAGAAGATTGTTGACATGTTTCTTTATGTCTAAAAATCTGATATTTTTTTCTTTGTTTCGTTCCATGATACCCTATGTTATCTTTAACATTATCATTTAAAATTGCTATGATATTTATAACAACGACAAATTTGATTGTGTCACTATGGTACTGTCTATTGTCTTGAATCATTGTTTTTGATATTACTCAAGGTAGCTTTTCCTAAGCATGCTAGATTTATTTCTGTGTAGCATAAATTATTTGGCCTTTTACTTGGGATTGGCTTTTTCTTTGAAGATTATTCTCAGATTCAAAAGCCTTGGTAGTTTTTGAGCAGTTTAATTTTAAATGTTGTTCCGTTTGTTATTGATAGTAAAAAATCTTCTTCTCCTTAGAATTATACTCACATTCGAATTTCTTGGGTTTTAGTCCTTAACCAGCTTATGTTCTTCTGCATTTGAGGCTTAGAGTCCTTATCGTTATCCATTCTAGACTAAAAAATATATTTGACAGGAACATCAAAATTTTACAATAAAAAATTTAAAAGTTAGCCCGCAACTCAAATCAAATCCCATAAATTACTGCGAAGTGCAACTCAAATACGACTTTTTCTCTACTAGGGCGTTATAAAACCATAAAGCTGTTATTTTATTGCCCACACAGATATTACTGTTTTGTTTAAATGGGGTAGCGCTCAATTTACCGACGGGTGTAAAGAAAAACATGGGGGAATATTTGAGTATAAGTGGAGAGTGAAATTTTTTAAGGATTTTTTTTTAAATAATATCTTATCGCTTCAGGTGCTATTCAATAAGATATTGTTATCATAGTAAAATTTAATAGATTGCGCAAAGGAGACTTAGAGGTCTTGCTTGTACTAAAGGATGAAAAGCCGTACTTGCGCTTACCTATAGGTCCTTGCCTATAGCCACGGTCCATCTTGCCAGCCAAAATGCTGCTCCAATAAGTCCAAAAACTCAAAAACTACTAGAAACAGGACCGTCTGGATTTTCGATGATTATTTTGGTTTACTTTTTTGCAACATATGAGTTTTGTTTCATTGCAATCCGTTTTCTCTAATAGAAACAACGGTAATGCAAACTGATAATGTTAAGTATTAAGCTGTCTATGTGACAATTACTCACAGAAGTAAGACAAATATGTTATTGAAAGTCCAGTTTGAATTAGTTTAATTGTTTGTTATCATAGCTATATATTGTGAAATTCCAAACTCCATGTGAATGAAGTCCTGGGCAGTTTCAAACCATAGTTATGTTTTGGATTTGGTAATCATCGACAATAGAGGATAAATAAATGAAATGAAGTAAGCAAATGAACTGTAATAAAAAATACCAAGGACTCTTAGATAAGACTATATTGAGGAAATTGATTTACCTCCTCTCTGGAGGAAATGATGGGCACAAGTGGTTAGTTGGAGTGTTCAAGACAGACTAATCGTTTAAAATATAAAAAATACGAAAGAGTAAAGTGAGCAACGAGTCTGCGACATCCTATAGTGAACATAATTTTAGCATTCAGATCATGAAACCAAACAACTTTTCCTTAGGAACCCAGGTTTAATACGAAAATAAATGTTCAACTTCCCATACAGATTGCGTCAGCTGATAGCGCATTTTGTATGGGAGGTCAGAATTGTTTCGTATTTTGACCAAGTTTTTTGGCAAAATAAAAATTTCATGCTCTAAGTAATCTGCCAAAATTATGTTCCTTATTTCTGTAAGGCACCTTTAAGGGACGCCACAGTTTCCGAGTGGAACATTTATCAATTTTATCATACAGTTAACCAACAATCTAGAGCATAAAATTTCCTCCCATCGTCACCCTTAAGCTTAGGGTGACTTAGATAATATAGGGCCCTCGTAAAACAACAAATACATGTCGGTAATTTAGTTTACGCACCATAAAACACTGGAAGATAAACAAAACAGCGATAAAATGAAAAATGTGTTATAAAAAAGGATTCATTTGAACATTTTGCGGTACGGTATCGCAATGTGTACAATAAAAGCAGAGAGTACTACGAGTTACTGTGGATGTGCCCACATAGTACGGTCTATGATACCCGGTCGCTATACAATTTTGATTAATCTTTATCGAAAACAATATTCTTTAAAGTAACTAGTAGTACCATATACAGATATGTGTTATGCATTCAAATGCTTTTATGTTGTCATGGCTTATCTAGGAGGCGATTTTAATGAAAATTTTGATGTAAGGTCATGATGATTTTGATGACTACCTACATTATTCAGAATTTCAGACTACATGTTATTCTGTCTAGCCAAATGTGTCGCCCGAGTGGATTTTTGAGGATTCATAAGGGGGACTGGGGAATGAATTTAGCAAAATGCTTTCTTAACGTATGGGTCGTTATAATTACTAATAATCTAATCTGTGCCTATGCCAAATTACAGCCCAATTCATTAATGATTTGGGCCAAGTTCAATCACGGTTTCCTTTTAATTATGCTATGTTATGTCGCTTTTGAATAGAAAGTATCCTTCGAAATTAAGTGTAATTTAATGTTCCAAATATCGCAGTGCTTTTGTTTATATTTATCCAATTATTTAAGGTTGCCTTTAAAAGATCGCTTGTAGCGATAAGGCCGCCTTTGCTCACATTATGTTTAAGGTTTCCTGTAAAATTAGTTATATTTTTGGTATGTGCGCAATAAAGCATTTATCTATCTATCTATCTAAATATTTATTCTTATAAGAGTGCTTCTAATTTTCATCTGATATTTAGAAAACTATTAATCCACTCCTTGGCACTGATAAATAAACTATATCTTTTTCTTATTTTACTTCAGTTTTTTCAGCTGTATCAAATCGGTCAAAATTTACTTACTGGTTCTAGAACTAACAAAACGTGTTATTTTACGAAAAATAATCTTTTGTTATGCATGTCTAGTAACTGCACTCAGTAGACCGTACTATTATTGTAGGTGTGTGAACACTCATATTTTACATATTTTGAACGAATATGTTTAAGCCATAAAACATTATGTGGTATTTGAGCAAACGGCAGTTTTTTTGCCAAATACAGAATTTTATTTACGTTTAAAATCGTAACTAAATAACTTTTTCCAAAAAGATAGAAACTGTACAAGCTGAAAGCGTCTATGTCAGATTTTAAAATATGGTTATTATTTTTACAAACTACATTTTAGTCGATACATTCAAATCATGAATACGTAATTTAGCTACTTAAGAAATTTTTATAATTATATTTTAAGTGAGATATCTTTTCTGTCTGTGTTTCTTGGGATGTTCAGAATCATAGTCTGAGTCATAATAATATATACTAAACTTTAAAGACCCAGACCGAGAGAAGAGAAAACATACAGTAAAAGATTAATGCAAAATATCTTAAATAAAATACCACTAGCCATACATTAAAACGGAGAGTCATACAACTTTTTCTACTCACGGGTAGAGATAGTTTTGTACTAAACTATGCCCGCACCACAGTGACAGTGGGCAGGGCACATCGCAAGAAGAACCAATGGCCGATGGGGCGTGAGGGTTCTAGAGTGGCGACCACATGGGCCATCGATCTGGTCAAGGTCGCGGGAAGCCGCTGGATGCGAGCAGCGCAGGACCGGTCCTCATGGAGATCTTTAGGGGAGGCCTATGTCCAGCAGTGGACGTCTTTCGGCTGATATGATGATGATGATGATGCCCGCACCACAGAGATCAAGGTAGGTCGCCCAGATACTTGCTATAAAATTCTCAATTTTATAACATTTGGCACATATTTGGCACCAAAACAACGTTTTCGAACGTGCCTGGGTTATCTGAAACTGCATTTCCAGAAAATATTATTTTTCACATCTAGTTAATTACCTTTTCGCTTCGTTTTATGAAATTCATGAATCTACTTGGGTTAACTGTCATTTGAAATAACAATTGGTTTTATTTTATCAACAATTGGTTTGGTCAAGACGTACAAAGATCGAGTCGATGATGGCACGAGCTCACCTAAAAGATGCATATTCATTCACTCCCGACTTGTGTTTGTCTAACAATATTTATTTTGTTTGGGTGACCGGGCTCAAAGTTTACGAGAGATGGAAAGTGTGAAAGTGATATTGAAAGCAGAGTGAAAGCTGGAAACATGGTGAATGGTGCCCTGCACGCCTTTATGAGGAGTCAGAAGGTGTCTTACAAGGCTCGTTTGCCTGTTCATAGGGGTGTTTTGGTACCAACACTGATGTATGGCAGTGAAAGCTGGGTATGGCAGAAAAAGCATGAAAGTAGAATTAATGCAGTGGAAATGAGAGCGCTAAGGAGTATAATTGGTGTTAAATTGAGTGACAGGATTAGAAATAGTGTGATAAGAGAACGGTGTGGCGTAAAAGAAGACGTAGTGACCAAAATCGAGAAAGGGATGCTGAGATGGTTTAGTCATGTAGAGAGGATGAATGAACGAAGATTGACGAAAGAGATTTACCAGGCGAGAGTGAATGGAAACGTTGGAACGGGAAGGCCTAGACGAACGTACCAGGACCAAATTCAGGACGTTCTGAATAAAGGCCAGGTTAAAAGTACCCTAAACCGACGAGCATGTATGAAAGGATTGATGAAAGTACAGGAAGCAAGGGAAGTATGTCAAGATCGTAGCAGGTGGAGGAATGTGGTCTCTGCCTACCCCGACGGGAAAGAGGCGTGATGTTATGTATGTATTATTTTGTTCCTTTACTAATATTAAAATAAAGTTTCTTATCGTATGCACTCTACAGATGAGAGCCAAAAAGTGTAACTTATACAGCGTGTAACGGAAAAAAATTATAATACTAATGGGTGTGACTGCCCATGAAACTGATCAAGAAGAGGTCAAATTAAAAAAACCAAATTTGACCTCCCATACAAAATGCGCTATCAGCTGATGCGATTTCTATTGGAGGTCCAAAATTTATTTTGTTCTATGACCTTCCTTGGGAAAAGTTGTTCAGTTTCATGGGCAGTTTCACACCTTTAAGTATTATCACACTTATCCTTTACACGATGTATCCTATCCTACTAATATTATAAACGCGAAAGTTTGTAAGTATGGATGTTTGTTACTCTTTCACGTAAAAACTTCTCAATGGATTCTAATGAAACTTTACAATAATGTGGCTTATATATCAGAATAACAATACTAATAACAAACTACAATTTATCCTGCGCAGATGAAGTCGTGGTCACCAGCCAGTATTGTACGAGTATAACACTATAATTTTGAATTTGGAAGGAAACTAAGACATTTTAGTCAGGGTCACCCGAACAGAGGTCATGCAGAACGCTTCAGTGACTGAGAGCGATCGAAGTGGTACGTGCCCCAATACAACTGTTACAGCTCTTTGCCGTAATATATTACATTCGAAAACGAATTTATAGCCTCTATCAAGACATAAAGTTTGATTTAAAGGACGTAGGGACAAAATTTAACAAGACTTCTTAATTTTGATACATTGGTTTGCCCAGTATCTTAAGTCTTTGCCAGTAATTATACTTACTCTATCCCTAATTTTCATTAAAATTTTATCATTCTCAATACATCAAGTTTAAAAAAGAACTCTGTTTTATACATGAAACACGTTATTTCTGAAATGTATTTGCCAATACTTAAGGGTCCCCTGGAGCTGTAAGTTCCCATACAAACTACTATTTGAGATAACTTCTAAACTACAAAACACATCACGACAAAATTTTCTACATGCGATTGGATAAGATATAAAGGTTTTAAATGATCAAGGTTTTAATTGAAAACAATGAATTAATTTGAAGATAGAGCGAGTAATTTTTTTTTTCATACTCATTTTCAACTCTGGGTAACAAACGGCGTCGAGGCCGACCACGGCGCAGATGGCGCGATGAACTCGACGACGCTTTCTGTAAAGACTGGCAACAAGAGGCTCAGAGTAGAGACCAGTGGAAGGAACGGAGGGAGGCCTTTGCCCAGCAGTGGGACAGAAATGGCTAATAAGATTTTCAACTCGCTTTATCTTTATATTGACTGATTGCTTTCAATTCAAAACCTATTTCAAATCTTGATCCTTCAAACTTTGAAACCTATTTCAAACCTTGAACCTGAAACCTTATCCAAATGTGTGTACAAATTTTTGCCATAATGTGTCTCGTAGTTTAAAACTTATCGCAGAAGTTAGTTTGTATGGAAACTCATAGCTCCAGGGGACCCTTAAGTTATAACACTGGCACACTTTCTCATAAAATAATTGGATCCAAGCCTCCTTGATCCATTGTATTTCAATTATCTCTACATTCAGTTGGTCAAAACGTAAATAAGTAAACGGTGTTACAAGAAGTATTGAATATTGCTGATATTATATTATTACGAGACTGAAAAACTATTCCAAAAAATATTGTAGAGATAAAAATAACACATACCATCACATGACACGTTACCATCACGTAATATTTCTTTTTTTTTAAGTTATACTTTTTGTAAAAAAAAACTTTGCATGGGCCTTTTTCCGTCAGTTTATGTTGTCGGTGTTTATTTTGCATTTTGTGAAAAATTGCTTTCATTCATACAACCAAAATAAATTATGAATCTGTTAAAATATAATTGCCGTCAGTAACTTTTACGTCGCTTCATAAACAAAGTGCTTCACAATATTCTTTATATATTTCGTAAGATAGACTTGCTTGAAAATGAGTTTTTTTTTAATGTGACAAGTGAGCAAACGAGCAGTTGGGCAACCTGATGGAAAGTGGTCACCATCGCCCATGGAGCCCGCTGTCTTATTAGTGGCGTAACTTGACACGAATGAGACAGCAAAGCACGTTACCCACTCCGAGAACTAAGATGGTGTGTCTCGTGTGCCACAAACCGAAATACAGCAGTGAAAACACTGCTATTTAACATAAACATAACATAATATCACGCCTTGTTCCCGTCGGGGTAGGCAGAGACCACAGTTCTCAACCTGCTACGATCTTGACATACTTCCCTTGCTTCCTGAACTTTCATCAATCCTTTCATACATGCTTGTCGGTTTAGGGTACTTTTAACCTGGCCTTTATTCAGAACGTCCTGAATTTGGTCCTGGTACGTTCGCCGAGGCCTTCCCCTTTCAACGTTTCCATTCACTCTCGCCTTGTAGATCTCTTTCGTCAATCTTCCTTCATTCATCCTCTCTACATGACCAAACCATCTCAGCATCCCTTTCTCAACTTTAGTCAATACATCTTCTTTTACGCCACAACGTTCTCTTATCACACTATTTCTAATCCTCTCACTCAATTTCACACCAATCATACTCCTCAACGCTCTCATTTCTACTGCATTAATTCTACTTTCATGCTTTTTCTGCCATACCCAGCTAGTTTCACTGCCGTACATCAGTGTTGGAACCAAAATGCCTCTATGAACAGCCAGACGAGTCTTGTGAGACACCTTCTGACTCTTCATAAAAGCATGCAGAGCACCATTCACCATGTTTCCAGCAATCACTCTTCTTTCGATATCACTTTCACACTTTCCATCTCTCGTAAACTTAGAACCCAGATACACAAACTCCTTCACTTGTTCGACTTGTTCACCACCTATTAATATAGTTCACTCTGACATACACTCTTCTCTTTCAAGTACCATTACTTTCGTCTTGCTTGCATTTACTTTCATTCCTTTCCTATCAAAAGCCACATTCATCATTGTTACCATCTCCTGTAACTCGTCAGCAGATGACGCAAGTATAACTTGGTCATCAGCGTAGAGAAGCCATTTGATGAGTAACTCATTCATTCTCAGCAGATATTTCACGGCAGAAATAGGCAAAGGGGTAATACTTTCCCAGACAGACTTTGCACAAAAGCCCTACCACCTTGAAATCAAAGAATGGATTTAAAAGATTTCATCTCATTCCAAACAAATTTATAAGAAAGACAAAAGAGAGTAAGACAAAAAAGCCTAAGACCACAAAGAGGGGCTTGAATAGGTCTACATAGTTGAAAACTATATAAGAAAAGCTTTGAAGGCAGGTTTCTAATCGATTTAGCAGTGAGTTCTACTCGTAAATCTCAAACGATGTCTGCTTTAAACATCAAAGGCCTGTAAATATTTTCAAAACTACAAATGTTATTTTTTGTTGATGGGATAAACGATAAAGTAAGACAATAAGTAACTGACAAGGTAAGGGTGATAATTTCACAATTTTTTGGAAGAGCTCTACCTTGTCAGACATATCTTGATAATCTAATGTTTAGAAAAAAAAATAAGCCCTATTTCAGCCTTTCACTAAGACCATGAAACTGAACAACTTTCCCTAAAAAACATAGGTCAAAATACGAAAAGAAAAATTTACCTCCCATACAAAATGCGCAATCAGCAGGTAGAGATGCTACGGGAAGTTGATTTTTTTTTCGTATTTCGACCTATGTTCCTTGAGAAAACTTGTTAAGTTTTACGGTCTGAATAACATGTAAAAAAATTTTTTGAAACCCATAGTAATACCCATAGTAAGGGTGATGAAGGACAAATTTCTATATGATTTGCTCATGTCTGCCTCTTTGACTGATGATAAGGAGCATCCTCTAAAAGATACAAAAAATATTGGCGGACATCCAAACCCCTGCGTTTTTGAGAAATTAAGTTTTAACTATTTTGAAATTTGACAATGAAACGTACACGTGGCAGACTATGACTATCTGATTAAATACAATGTCTAAAACCCCAGAAAAATGATATGCCACAATAATAGCCCTGCGTCGTAAAGTTACAGCGTTTCAAAATGCGAAAATTTACTACTTCGTCCCGTGATAATGCAGAGCCCTGCATGTCTGCCTCTTCGATTTTCTACTTCTTCAGAAGTATTTTAAACAGGAGCCACAAAGGCAGACAAAAAAAAAACATTATTTAGTATCTTATTTCTTTTTGTTTTTGCTTTAACTCAAAAACGCAGCGACGCACAGTAAAACTTGTAAGGACCAAATCGATTCGCATTGAGCTGATCTATCATCCTTATTAATATGAATCATGAGCAAATCATATATCCAAATTGCAACCAGCACCCTAACTATAACTACGAGTATAACATCCCATGAAACATCCACTGCAGCAAGTCAGGGAGCGCTCCCTCCTAGATTTCTCCAGAAATCCAGCAAAAACGCTTAGTAGTTATTTTGGAGGGGATTAAACAGAGTCACCGCTCTTGTGAGCGTTGGTCTGGCAACCGCTGGAGTAAGTACGATGGTACGGTCAACCGCTTGTCAGTAGAAACTTTTTCAACTCAATTACCACGCCATAAGGTCCAAAAGTGTTTCTACTGATGTGCGGCCGTATGTACGATACAAAGAAAGATGCTGCTGCCTATCCTCTAATTCAAAAGCCCTTAGTCGCAGGAGTGAGGATGGGTTGGTACTATTTTTTGCCGGCATCACACGAACTAACGAATTTTTTCACACCTTGTTTTATATCAAATCAAATCAAATCAAATCAAACAAAATCGTTTATTCATTGTTGGATATTAAAATCTCTTAATGACGTCAGCTAAACTACATCGCTTCACAAACAATGTGGCGCCATTGTGGGAAAAAAAAAGAAGCGACAATAAAAACCCACTCATATCAAATATTTAATGTGTATTTTAATATTGGTTTACATGTCATGGTTTTACGAAACATTACTTTCGTTGCACTCAAAAATGTATGTGCTCTCTAGAATGCCCTGGTGTCCTTGAGAAAGTGGAGTTCGCAAAGTGTATATTTATTTTCTTTCATAAATAGTTAAATAATTTAGTAAAAATGGCTCCGTGTCTGTGCAGGATTCAAACGAAAAGTCAATGTTAGTCCGTTTTCTAAAAATACGCTGTTTTGTCTTGTAAATTTTGTTCTGTAACGAGCATTTATTCCAAATATTTACTTAGTCCTAGCTCGATACTAAACTTAGTAATACCACTATCCCATCCAGATCCTTCGTGTGTAAACACGTACCCTCTGCCTGAAACATTCTTCCGTACTAACCCAGAAAGATATCATCCCTATTTCCTTATCTTTAAGGTGTTATTTTCAATGTACGTTTAAAATTTCGTTTTGTTTCTAAGTTGGAAACTTTTATTTCTATTTTCTTGCCATTGATCTATTTGAAGCAGCAATGTATCTTGAAATCTTGTGTAATTAAAAAAAGCTTGTTTTACATTTATTCCTTTTACTGACTTTCCTTTGTTCTTACTGCTGAGAGTTCTTTTGTTGGGCCGTTTTTATGTTGTGTTATTGTGTCGTTTCGATTTTAAGACTGTTGTAATGTGCACTTTTTCTGTGAAAGATTCTGAATAGTTCTAGTTCTATTTGTACACATCCTGTATAAATATTATATAAAATATTTTAGCGTTTTCTTTTTCAATCATCATTTTATTTATACATAGTTTAAATGTAGCTTCACACTTAAAGAATATCTTTATCTATTTCAAGTTCTGATTGTTTCCATTATTTGGAATCTTTCTTCCGTTTCTCTTTAATAAAGAAAAAAGTCAACGTTAAAAATTAATCATAGCTGGAAAAGCGATAGGAGAAAAGGCTTTGCCTTTCAATGAAGCCAATCTTCGAAACATTGATGTTTTTAATGCGATTTTCTCCTCTTTTGATTCGGAAGATTGGTTCTTATCGAAAACGAACCTTTGTTTCGAACAAAGACGAAAAGTTCTTTGTTATGGCGTAATAACGTGTATTTTGTATGTGCAAAAATTTCATGGGTGGGTAATGATTGACTTTTCTTTCAAAACATAAGGATCTAAAGTTTTTCAATCATAACATCCTATAAAACGTCCACTGCAGGACAGGGAGCTCCCTCCAGAACGCCAGTAAAAACGCGTCATACATTGTAAGAGTTGCGGCTGGCGACCGCTGTTGTTGGTGACCACAGTATGTAAGATGGTACGATAAACAAAAAGATGCTGCCGCCCATCCTCTGGTTCGTAAACCCTAAGTCGCCTCTTATGACACCCACGGGTACCTAGAGATGTGTTGGTACTATTCTTTGCAGGCACCACTCGGGTCAACAAAGTTTTACGGTTTTTGTCAAATCTATGAGTAGTTCTACCGCATTATCTTTTATGATGTAAATACGAACAGATTTCCAAGGAAAACCATTGGGTTTTCCTTGGAAATCTGTTGTTGATTTTTAATTGATTATTTTTGCCTTTACTGGATATTGATCCAGTAAAGGCAAAAATAATCAATTTTATTTGAGACTGAACAACATATTAATGATTTGATTCCTCATTTTAGAGTTACGCATCCGCCCAGAAGGTGAAAGTGGGACCCTGTTACTAAACCTTTTCCGCCTGTTTGTCCCATCTTCATAATTATGTCTGTATCTTTTTAAAAGCTCTAAAAAGTGCAAATATAAAAAAGTGCCAAGCGCCGTTAAAGAAGTCTTCACTTAAAATTTTTTTTATCAAGCTTTTATCAGAGGTAGTATTAGAACTAAAATGTTATAGTCTCAGGTTTTCTTATTAAAACGTGTTACATTATAAAACAGCAAGAGTAAATTAAAAAGCTTTTATTTGAAAACTTGACACTGTGATAACATTTTTTTTTCTACATGTCTTAAAAACATGTTTTAAAAGTTTTTTACTAATATTTTATTTGATGTATATATGGATGACTTTTAATTAGTTCTTGATAGAAAAAGGTATGAATGTACTCATGATACTGAACAACTTTCCCCAAGGAACATAGGTCGAAATACGAAAATCAAGTTTTGACCTCCCATAGAAACTGCATCAGCTGATAGCGCATTATGTACGGGAGGTCAAATTTGGTATTTCGTATTTCGACCTATGTTCCTTGGGAAAAGTTGTTCAGTATCATCAGTACATGCATATCTTTTGCTATCAAGAACTAATTAAAAGTCACCTTATATGTGCGTGTGCCCATCCCCATGCAAAGAAATGTGAACGTGTTACTAAGTTTAAGCTCTATCATAAAAATGGTCACACATACATGCGTGAAACTTGGAATTATTGTAGTTCATAAGCTATAGCTTGACCAGTTTGACCAGGTTTTCTAACTTAAAACTGGTCAAATGCGAGTCGGAATCAATGCTACGAAACCTTTGGCATGCAAATCCAGCTCGCACTTGACCGGTTTCTTTTTTGTCCTTAAAAATATTAGTTTCTTAGCGCCCACCAAAATGCATCACCATAAACATCTGTGCAGTCGTCACAGATGACTACAGACTGAGTCTTAACGTTCCAATGCACATTATGGGCAAAGCTCAAAAGGTTACAATGCCTTGTGTGACGTCACACGCTCCAAGTTACGCTCCGTCGGACCACTGTCATGCTTCACCAATTTTACTGCCCACAATACGAATACTTCTTCCCAAGGAACTTATATGATTTATCATTATAAGATAGAAAAGTTTCTGGTCGATGTCTCGGTTTCTTTAGTCTTTGTTTAGTAGCCTTGAGCGATACTGCTTTTCTTCCAATTTCGCTGACAGCCATACATCCACTGAACTAAAGCTTTTTGTATTTTATTATCATGTCAAGTCATGTTCATTCAGTCTTAAATATCTCTCAACTTGGAAAGCTATGAATGCTAAAAGAATCGTAAATCAACTGATTCATTTTCTAAACGAGTAATAACTTACTTGAAATTCATGAGACGCGCTTATTCATCGGAGGTGAACAGTAAGTTAATTTAACTAAAAGTTGCGGTGCGTAAAAGAAATCCTAAATTGCGGTTGAAAAAAGGCCTACCCACAAATTAAATTCACTCCCACATTATTTGCAAATAAATTGCTTCGCAGTAAATCGCGGGGCCAATTCACGGGCTCAATTTTCTAATTCAAATCAGACGGACGTCTTATCTTGCGCTTAAACAAAGCTCGCTCTGTTCCAAGCTTAAGGGTATCGAGGAAAAAGCGTCTTAAAGATAAGCCGAGGTCAACGGGTCACTCTCTGCGACCGTCGCTCCTCATTTAGTGCAAATGGTAAGAGGATGATGTAAAAACGCGGACACTGGGACCGATACTGATAAAACAGTCTTGTCACAGGAGATTTCATAAACTTTCAAAGATTTTGTTATTGAAAATAATAAAATTACTATACTTTATCAAATGAATAATAAAACGATCCTTTATTGTTTATCCCTTTTCCAAAACTTCGCCTCAACCGTTAACTCCATCCGGCATAAGATTACCCCAATAATGAATTGGGCCTGTTTTTGGAACAATCAATCTATTACCGACTTAGTTTCGGATTCCTTACAATTCGGAGCTGAATGTTTCCTTTGGGGCTGGTAGAATGGGCATCGGCCCCCAGTGGTTACTCTTTGATGGGCACTTTTAAAAAGCCGAGTAATACAAGTCGAAAATGCGCCTTGGGACGTGTCACGGAACGTGCTTCTAGAGTTAAGTGGGGCTAAGTTCGTTCCAGCGTGCACAATAGCAAACGAAGAGAATATTGGAGAAAACGTGAAAGACGCTTACAATCTCTAAGGAATATAGATACTGGCGCCAATATCTTTGGAAGTATCAAACATACTTCACAGAGTTCTGCTTTATATTCAGAAATAGCTGTTTGGATCACTTCACCATAAATAGCCAAACGGTGCTGAATTGCCTTTCGATCAGGCTGATTTTGAATTATTTTGGAAAGCCTTGGCAACAGACTCGAACACATTGTTGGCAAGAAAACTCTGCTTGCAAAATGTATTCATGGTAAAAGACGTTCTTGTCAACATAAATATCATGAGATATGGATAAGCCAGCTTGAAGCTTGTACAATTGTACAATGTTGATATTGTGTGTATCCTTACTATTGATTTTGAAAAATAGAGTCTTATCAGTTTCTTACCACTTTCCTTGTTGTCGGTCTGTTTTATTTACCAGGGAATATAAACCAATTTCCCATACGTATCATAAGAATTCAATAATATTGTTATTTTGCCAGATAGGTCTAAGCTCTTTTTCGGCGACCTTAAACTTATAAAAACGCTGTTCTCAATGGAAACAAGTATTTTTTACGGTTTTTACGTATGACTTGAAAGATTTATTTTAACGATAAAATTAACAGCTGTTTGGAAAATTTGTTGACAAACTTATTTAGACGTAAAAGTATTTGAGATTATACAAGCTTCCAAATTTTATTTTTATTATCATTATTTTAATAGATAAGTTTCTACTGGTATATTTTCCATATATGGAACATTACCAACGCAATATTTCCATAATAAATTGAGACGATTGCCGTTCTATCGAACATATTCGGAGGCCGTAAATCTTATCAACGTCATTCTTTCCTGTAAGCTTAATGATAAATGTCTGGTTTCTTACTGACAGGAAAAGAACTCGATTACACATGTTTTTGTTCGACGTCTGTTGTAAGTCTTGTAAGTCATGGCTTTTTGTTAGTTTTCTATCTAATTGTGGCACATACATTATTAATTATTTTGTGCTATTTGGTTTTGTATATATATGTTTCATTGTATTATCTCTTTATATAAATTTATTTGATTCTGTTTTGGTTGGCATGTCCTTGGGCATGTTGTCGTGGTTTATGGTATTTATGACGTTGACTCCTGAAATCGCGAGTTCGAATATTTCGATCCAAATGTGTGATGAACATAAGTGTATTTACACAGCCTTATTTTTTATCATCCCGTAAATTTTAAGAGGCAGTTATGCCCAAAGAGTTATGATCATGAAACTGAACAACTTTTTCCAAGAAACATAGTTCGAAATGCGAAAAGATATTTTCGAACTCTCACAAAATGTGCTGTTAGCTGATGTACTAGGTTGATCAATAAATTCTTGAAAACGCAATGAAACTCTAGGAAAAGTATATGTAAATTGTATTTATTTTTCAACGTAATCACCTTTTAAGCTAATACATCTTGAGTAGCGTTTTGCAAGCTGGTTTATTCCCTTAGAAAAAAAGGCTTGATCCTGGGACTCGAAAAAGGCCTCTACCTCATCGTCACCATCAAATTTTGTACCACGCAATTGCTTTTTCAGGTGAGAAAAAAGGTGGAAATCACTCGGCGCTAAGTCCGGAGAATATGGTGGGTGCTGCATCAACTGGAATCCAGCCGCTTGGATGGCAGCGCCTGCCACATCAGATCTATGGGCAGGGGCATTATCGTGATGAAAAAGCACTCCAGCACGCAATTTTCCTCGACGTTTATTCTTTATTTCTTCACGTAGTTTTTTGATTAATGATGCGTAATACTCTCCAGTAATTGTCTCTCCTTTCCTTAAATAGTCGATCATTATTATACCTTCCGCATCCCAGAAGATCGAGGCCATTATCTTTCCTGCGGACGCATACACCTTGAATCTCTTGGCTGGTGGAGAAGACGGTCTTTTCCACACCTTGCTTTGGCTTTTCGTTTCCGGGTCAAAATGGTGTACCCATGTTTCATCAACGGTTACGAAACGAGCACAAAAAGAATCTGGATTCTCTTCAATGATAGCTAAATTTTGCTTTGAAATGTCAACTCTTGTCTTCTTCTGGGCGTCTGTTAACATTCGGGGAACCCAGCGCGCGGCCACCTTTTTGAAATTTAAGCTATGAGTTAATATAGACTGAATTGTCCCAAACGAAAGCTTTAGAACCTCAGCTAAATAACGAATGGTCACACGTCGATCTTTCAAAACGATTTCTTCGATTTTATGAACATTTTCTTGCGTAGCGGCCGTTGTTGGCCGCCCGGAGCGAGCATCGTCATTGCAGGCGGTTCTGCCACGTTTAAATTCGGCGCACCAGTATGCTACTGTCGAATAAGACGGAGCGTTGTCTGCCAAAGTAGCCTGCAATTCTTCAAAAACACATTTAGTAGAAAAATTTTTCAGGCAGAAATATTTAATAACCGCACGAAATTCGAGCTTTTCCATTTTGTGTACGAATCGAATTCCCGCCTCATAAGAAGTTCAAAAAATATTATTGGTAATAGTTTTTTTTTTCTTTTTTTTTTGGCTTTGGCTACCGATGAATTTAAGATTCGAGCAAAATAGATCGCATGCATGTAACGCTTTTATAAGTATCCTCTTTCAAGAATTTATTGATCAACCTAGTAGTTTGGATGGGAAATCGAATTTTTGTTTTCGTATTTCGACATATATTCATTGGAGAAAATTTGTTCAGTTTCTAGCGTAAAAACACCTCTTAATTAAAGTATACGGTATGCTAAACAAATAACCATGTATGCCTGGACATTCAGACAGAGTATTCTTAGGCTATTCATTAAATAAGTTTATTTTAACTGATTACCCATGATACACACCTAAAGTTAGGCCACCGTAATAGGTCTTTTCTGACAGCTGTAAAACGTATGCAAAATTACGACCTGCAAAGAAAAATGAACCCTGTGTGTTGGTGTTAAGGAAACGTCAAAATGGACTTCTTACGTTGGCGCTACTTTAGAGCATGTAAGTGGTAAGTGTGGTAACACGTGAAACCAGTACAAGCTGAACCAGCGCTACGCTTCAAACGTCCAAAAGTATAACCAGCTCAACGTCAGAGTTTTACTCTCTTCTTGTACAGTCAACAACGGATCAAGCTTGACACTTGCAGAGCGAATAGCCCGTAAGTCTAATGAAATAAGAACGGTACAAGGTCCAATGTGTCGGGCTTGATGTGATCTTGACTGTACCTAAAATAAAAATTTGTAAGAAGATTTTAAGTTTGTTAAATTTATACTTTTTTTATAGTAGCCTAGCATAAAACAGAACCTAGTTAAAGTAGGGAGTAGAACTGTGCCAACAAACTATTATATAGTTTGGTGGATCTAAGATAGATAGATAGATAAACACTTTATTGTCACACACAGAAAACATTAACAATTACAAAAGAGAGTCTTAAATCTAGGGAAAAATGAATCTACTGTTTTTTGAGAACAATAAACATTTTATTTATTTTTATTTACCACTCACGTCCGGCAATGTGAACAGGTTTTTCCAGTACACACTGCACACACGCTTCTTGTTATCGGGTCCAAAAACGGACTAGTCCAGAACTTACTTACTTATCTACATATTATAAAAAATCTATGATAAGTAGACATTTATTTCCGAAATACATATTACCTCAACTTTACCTTCGATGATAATAGATTTTGTTGGAACAATAGAGGGTGTCCTGCATAATCTGCCAATGAAAATGAAATAACGGAACCATCAGGGTGTTCCCTTACAACCTTGTAATAAATAAGGTTCGGTATTGTTTGCATAGTTCGAGAAAGGGTTCAGGAGGGTCCGAAGCCTATTCAAACCTCGTTATGATATTTTGTTGTCAGAATTGATGTAGTTGTTTCAGTTAATAATGTAAGTTTTTAGTTTTTGGTGGGTTTTTCTAATAACAATTATTATTTTGTTAACGCTTGAATTCTCTTTATTGTGTTTACGTAAAAAATAATGAAAATCTTTACCTTACTTAAAAGAACAAAATAGTAATTATTTATATAGAGTTCACTATAATGTTTCGATTTGTTAATATTTTTTAAGATAAAGATTTTTTAAATCTTGATTAAGAATTTTGTTATTCTGACTGAAAGGAAAAGTTCTTTTTATTCATCAAAAAACAAAAATTGAGTTTCCAAAAATTATGAAGTAAATGACCGGTCTAACAGAGACAGTGGCAAGTGGGTAAATATAGAATTCAGCATTTTACCAGAAGCCCAACAAAGGGAGTAGTAAACCTTTCTGTCCAATATGGTAGAGAAAAAAGGGATAAAGTGGAGACATGAATAGACAGAAGGATTTGGTATAATATACGTTTTTATCTTAGTATATTAACTAGGGGATATTTTTTAAATTTCTTTTGAAAAATTAGCTGCATCAGCAATATTAAATTCATTCACTTTACTTTAAATTTTTCAATTCTAGTCTACTAGCGTATGTGATAGTAGAAAGCCTCCTTGTCTCTAGGCCCTGGCTAAACAATACCTACACGATGACTAGCTAACGAATACTACCTACATACACTGAGAACCAGTTTTTATTTTTTTACAATCTATCAAACTAAATCCTATGGTTTGTCAAATCCTGGAAATCACATTGAGGCAATTGAATGTGAGAATCAGCCCCTTGTGATTTGGATGGAGCTACACTGCTTAAGTTTGGTAGAGATCTACTCTTAAAACAGTGAGTTAACGTGCAATGAACCGTCAACCCCTAGATTTTACTCAGTAGCCTAAGAGCCAAACGATTTTACTGTATGAAGATTCAACAAAATTTAATATCAGCATTTTTTTTGTTGTCAAAAATTAGATTAACTGGTCTCTAAAATAATTCATTATTAATCAACCCAAATTTACGACCGCATGATTTAAAAAAATAATGATAAAGGTATTATAAATTCCACAAAAGAAGGGCAAAAATGCTATAAATATTATTTACTTTACATTTAATTACCTTTATTTTTATCTTTTTTTAAAGTATATAATCCTCCTATATTTGTAAAAGAAACACAATTAAATCTAAAAAACAAATTTATGTAAATCTCAAAGTTGCATTAGACCTATGATAAAAATGCTATCAGATCAGTTCTTCAATATTTTTGTTTCATTAACGTCCCTTAACATATAGTGTACTAAATCCAACAAAAAAATTATGGAAATTGAAACGTCCAGAAATTGAAATTGTACCTTCCAGTTTGAAATTTGGGTGGATTCAAAAATATAGTATCTTAAAGTTGCATTTAAAAGCCGTTTACAAAAATTTGGCCTGATATGAATTTTTTCTCCAAAATATAGGATAGCTCTTAGGGTATCAGCATAAAATGGCGCTATGCTATTTCGGAGTCATAGTCACAACGTATACAAGCGTTCCGGTTGGCATAATTAACAGTATTTGTTGGAAACCGTAGAATGGTTGGACGCTACGCAGATGGATACTGGTGCAAATCCTCATGTTCAAGGTCTCTTGGTCACCTGTTAAGACAACTACGGTTACCTAACGGACCTACTAGAGTAGCTTGCTACCAGTCTTTGTAGCTAAACCGAACATCTAAAATTAAAGAATAAAATTGCGCCTAACCGATTTAAAACCTTATTATGCACTTTGCTGTATGATAGGTCGTTACGAGTATCTGCAGATTATCTGGTTAATCTGCAGATAATCTAGTTAATGTGTGAACTGAAACAATTTTTTGCACTTTCCCGGACTAAGCCAGGTAATTTGCAGATTAACTAGTTGATCTGCAGATTAACAGATTTCCGCACATTAACGGTAACATATACAGGGTGAAAAAAAATTACGATGATCCGTCTAAGGGATTATTCTACATTACTAATAGATTATATAAAAAAAAATAAAAAAATACTTTTTCCTTAAAAGTAGTTTTAGGAAGAACGAAGCGCGTGAATGGTTCAATGACCTCTAGAGATCAGCTGGTGATGCAGACGAAGAGGTTTTTGTAATAATATCCTGTCATCAGCAAGTACCTATCCATTTAAATAAATTACTGTCATTTAATTCGAAGGGAAATCAAATTTCGTGATCACCCAAAATTAAAATAAAAAATAATTCTTACACCCCGTATACAAATATGTTTTGTTTAATATTACAGGATGATATGTGTAAAAGTGAAATAAATGAATCTAAATCTTTCCTAGACCAATTTTGCCCAAAGCCTTGACCACACTACCAAATTTCCACCGATATAACTTCATAAGTGCACAACTATTAGTTACAGCAGTAGTGGGCCAAACCGGATATGTTTCAAATGGGGTCATTAGCGAAATCGAACTTACTTTAACGAGGGGTCTAAACATTCCAACTAATAGTTGGTTAACACATTCGATAGTGTACAACAAGCGTTTTGGTTTTCAATTGTACAAACTTTAATTAAGTATATAAACAAGAGGATATTTAACAAATTGTCATATTAAATAAGGTAAAGCAACTATTTAGCATAATAGATTTATGTAAATAAAGAAATAACACCCAGACAATACTAGATACTATGCAAAAGAATAGTGAGATGAATATTTACGAATTAATTTAATTACAACACAGCTATGTTTTTGTAAAGACAAGTAAATTAATAAAATACAAACCAATAATTGTGGTCATTAAAATTTCATAACGTTACATTGTTACTTTCTGAATAACCATCATAATTGGTTAATTTATTTCAATCTACAAGAAAATACACAAGGTGACGTGTACTCATTAATGGTTCAAAAACATTGTCAAATTTTTGGGCAATAAAACAAAACTCACAATTAAATCATCAGACCAAAATTCATCTATCAAAAGCACAGTTGAACACAGTGCACCAATTTGAGCAGATTATGGCAAGCCAACCGGGAATCGCGTGAAAAATGGTTTTTAATTTATCTTTCAAAAGTGGTCTATAAAGCTAGCGACAAACATGGAATCGGTCCGTTCTACTGACTCGCAATTCAGAACGATATATGGCTTCGTGCAACTAATATCATGGTGGGAATGTCATGCCCAAATATGCATTTGCATTTCTATCTCACAGTCATGTTTCGAAATAGAACGAGATAAAATTCATACGAGACATTCCACCGAAAACTTGGCAAGACCGAAAACTTGGTCAATGACCTACCTCACCATTCTCACAAACACTGGTGTCAGAGTAGGTGAGGCGCCAAAAAAGGACTCTGACATCGCTCAATACCGAACAACTACTTTTTTAGAGAGCAGCTGGTACCAACGGCTTAACGTGCGTGTCTTACGAAGCACAGAATCATCTAACATTTCAGACTTTACTTGATTCATCCTGCAATGTCCTAACCAAATTGGGGAAATCTCAAAAAGTGATTTTTGTTTGACAATGTACCGGAATTTGAAGGCAGGAAGCTCTTTGAGATCGCGAGCAAAACCCTGTAACAAGCATTGTTATCCCACCACAGAAGCAATTTTGAATAAATTATTGATCATGCATGCACACAAAATAAACCTGTCCTCAAATTAATCAACTTCTAAATTTGCAGAAATACTCTTCAATTAGAAATTCGCTAATCGTATGTAAACAAAGCCCAAAGCGTTCAAAAGTTTCCTAAAATTGCTTTCCGCTCAATTTCTATACGGCGTGGATGGTCTACCGACTGGGCTTATCCATTTATGTAGGCGGTCCTAATGTTGATTTAGAACTTTTTGTTCTAAATAAATGGATCATTTCAAGAAGTTTGTTTATTAAGTTTGATTTACTTATTATTTAAGATCCTTAAACGTCTTCTTCTGGAATAGTCTACGAGTAGTTTGGAGTGTGGCAATTGCACTTTATTATCGTCCTTATAGAACGAAATTGTGTTGGTCAGGTAATCAATCACATTCTTTAAATGCAGTTTGATGATTAATATGTAATTGAAATTTTAGAACGCTTATTAATTCAAAATCATTTATTCATTGTTGGATTTTCTCTTAAACTAAGTCTTTATAGTTTATTTTCATTTTACAGGTAAGAAAAAATATGTTTGAAGTAAATCATCGGCTGCCATGTATAACTAAACCATCTTCGAAAATATGTTAGTAGACTGTAAGAGGAAGTTAACAGGATACAAACCGAATTTACATGTTATTATTTAAAACACCTAAACGGGCGTAAAATGGTCACTGAGATACTTAAGGGCCTTAAGGGTCTCACCCAAGACCTTTTCCATTTTGTTTGTGAAACTTTTTAATGAGGAGTACTTAATATTTCCGGACGTCCTCCACTCCAAGTTGACCCAAAGTAATTAGGGACAATTTTAGGAGATAAAATTATGAACAGTTTTTTCTTCAATTTGCTACAAAGGAAAAAGAAAACTGTTACTTTTTTGGAAAATATTAGTTCTCAAGATAGCTTTAGCCCTATTTTGTTTTAACGGAGTCGGCTACCTAACCTAGTTTGACTAGTGCACTGATTTCACACAGAGCGACTGCTATTGACCTCCGCAACCCAAAGACACATTCATCATAACATCCCACGAAACGTCCACTACAGGACAGGGAGCTCCCTCTAGAATTCTAGCTTTTGCTGGAAAAATGTAGAGGGGAAGTACCATAGTCACCTCGCCGAAGGTTGTAAGACACAAGCTTAAGCTTACGTGTGGAATACCAATCCCCTGAATTGTTTCCGAGTTTCAAAATCAAAAGCCCATTAGATCGCTGTCTGGATCTAATTTAGAACTTTTCTTTTTATTTTTCTTTCCACCTGAAATTTCTCCTTTATTTTCTGAACTTTAGACATTTCGATTACGTTCTTGCTTGTCTTGTTACGCAAAATGGAAGTTTTAAGCTAATAATGGAAATATTTGATTAACTGAAGGTTTTTATGACGTAGTTTGAAAATTAAACAAAACTTATTATTATTTTTTGTATTCATAATTGAACTTGAAATGAACTCACTAGTTTTTTAGGGTTCCGTACCTCTACATAAAAATGCCGAAACATTTATAGGACCAAGTGGTCCTATAAGTCGATACAACCAAAAGGTACGGCCACTTACTTCCCCATCTCCATAATTCTACAAAATTTTATCAACCAAACCATACCCATATAGAATCTCCAAATTTGAATAAAATATAGCCTCACAAGTACATGTAATGGAAAATTTTAAATAATAAAATTATGTAACTTTTATAATATTCGACCAAAGGGGGGTCAGGCTAGAGTGGACGCAGAGTTCTACAGTTCAAGGGCAAAAGTTTGTAGTATTGTAGTTGGGCTCGACTTTGAGGTCTTCTGTTTCCTGGCTTATTGTAACTTTCACTGTTTCTTCTTCTCTATATAATTTTATACTAATTTTAAAATAAACACATACATTAATTATGTTTGTTGTCTTCTTATTCAATTTGATGTTGACGGGCAAGGTACGAAATATTTCCTCAAAAATAACATCTCTTAACGCCCGCCTTTTTACGCCCAAACAAATTTACGCTCTACAAATCCCCAATAGATTTCTTAATCATCTTGTCTCTTCCTATTATATGCCACCATTAATCACAAAAATGATTTTATTTTTATTTTTAACCTTCTTATTTCTGTTTTGTGTTGTTTTCCGGAATTCCGGGAAAGTGGACGCCCCGGGGGGTTATCTGTCAAGCAAATGAAGTGTAAGACCGGAATCCGGTCCAAGAGCCTTCCGCTATCGTAGCGGGGATGGTGAGCGGTTTCAGTATTCCTGTTATGCTTGGTTCATGAAATTAACATAAAAAATACTATAAGATTTTCTTCTTTGTAAAATTAACATTAATTTTCAGAAATATTTATATAATTGGAAGCATTTTCAAGTCTATTACTAACACTTTATTTTTCAACATAACCGTAAAGAATTTTTGGGGAACCTTTTTTTTTAAAGACACCTTATACTACCGGCAGTTAGTGCACTAATTACGCATAGTCGTAATTTTTTTTATAGATGATAAATTATAAAAAATACACCAGTCAAGGTAAAAAAATATTTCGTGCCAGGAGAGAAACAGTGGGTATTTATTCTTACTCATCACAGGAGGAAATTAGGAATGTTCAGATCGCACGTGTTGTCTCCACGGCCTAGTCTCGTGTCACAATACATGTATAATCTTCATAATTCTTTACCAATCCTCTCTAGGTTGTTATTTATTTTTATATGGGTACTTAAAGTGCGTCTTGTTGTTTGTTTATATCGCGGTGTCAATTCAAAAACTAACGATTCAAAGCATTTAGCAAAGGCACACACTTTGAGAATTATTAGAATTGTCAAATTGAGTTAGCTTTGCTAGAAATGACATAGTGTTAAATGTTTGTTTACCACGTTTTATGAACCGTCTTCAGGATGAGCTACCTTGGACCACTCATTAAATCATTCTCAGTACAGTACGGAAGATACTGGACCCAATTTGTCCGGATTACGAATATACATCGTATCGGACTTGGGCGGACACCATGGTTTGAAAAATGCCATTTAGATAAAGCCGTATTAGGAACGCACACGCTTCAGTGGTTTTCGGTATCTAGATAGCTTTTAAATTTGGTATTACGATACTTTTGAAATTGTCTGTGAAGTGACTACCAAATAATAAGTCATTTTTAACAGATTATTAAAAAAAAACCGGTATACTTTTTATATTTTTGGAAGCAATAAAGTCCATTTTTAGGACCGCAAAACTAAATTTGTTTGTAAAGGTTATTTGCAGATTTCTAAAAAACTGTGCAACTTAGAAAGATCGTTTTACTTTTGGTGTAATGTTTACATAAATTTCTGTCAACTGTAATTAATTCAGATTTTTCCTTTCACAAACTTCGGAGATAAGGGGGGGGGGAATGGTATTTTTTTTGGAATTTTTATCATAACTTGAAAACTACGAGACTTAAAAAAATACAAAAATATATTTTAGAATGTACAAGTAAAGCCCTTTCAAATGATACCCCACTCGACCGAGTAGCGACAATTTGAAATTTGCGCCCCAATTTTAGCCCCCTTTACATTAATAATCAAAAATTTTTCACAATTCTTTCATGAGCAATTAAGTTGAGCAACCATATTCTAAAACTGTTCCAAAATTCAAGTCGATAGCATTAGTGGTTGCTAAGATATAGAGGTGTTACAGACAGACAGACGGACAGACAGACAAAGCGACACCATAAGGGTTCCTTTTTTTACCATTTTGGTATCGGAACCCTAAAAAGGGTGAGGTTCTCTATTCGACTGTATGTTTTATATATATGTTTGTTACTCGATATCTCCGCCGGTAGTGAATCGATTTTAATGTTTTTTAGGGTTCCGTACCTCAAAAGAAAAAAACGGAACCCTTTTAGGATCACTTTGTTGTCCGTCTGTCTGTCTGTCTGTTTGTCTGTCAAGACCCTTTATCTCACGAACGGGTAAAGGTATCAGGTTGAAATTAATACCATATATTAGGATCCATGAACCACACAAGATCTGAAAATTTCAATTTTTTACAACGACGCAATCAAAAGATATGGCATTTTATGTCCTCATCTCCATACATTTATTTAAAAATGCAAAACCTACAGGGTACTTCCCGTTGACCTAAAATTATGAAATTTGGCAAGAAGCTAGGTCTCACAGTACAAATAATGGGAAAAGTCTGAAATCATTAAATATTACAACTTTTCTCACAACTAATGGTAACCAATTGTGGTGAGCTCCCGTTTCAAGAACATTCATATAAGAGAGGGGTCAAGTTGAATGGTCGCTGAGGCGATTTTTGTTTTAATTCTATTTAAAAACGGGAACACTTACAAACTTGAAAATTGGTATGTTTATAGTGCATAAGCTATAAAATAACAACAAATAATAAAATTTTGTCAAGCGCGTGTCGGACTCAAAAAATCTAGCACATTAACTTACTGAAATTTCAACTAATACAATTATGTTTATGTGGTGGTACGGAACCCTCAGTGCGCGAGTCCGACTCGCACTTGGCCGGTTTTTTCTTAGATAAATGATTCGGAGCGCAGCGAATCATTTATCTAAGGTTTTTTAGCCCCCTTTACATTAATAATAATAATTTTTTCACAATTCTTTCATGTGCAATTAAGTTGGACAACCATATTCTAAAACTGTTCCAAATATCAAGTCGATAGCATTAGTGGTTGCTGAGATATAGAGGTGTGACAGACAGACAGACGGACAGACAGACAAAGCGACACCATAAGGGTTCCTTTTTTTCCATTTTGGTATCGGAACCCTAAAAAGGGTGAGGTTCTCTGTTCGACTGTATGTTTTACTTATATGTTTGTTACTCGATATCTCCGCCGGTAGTGAATCGATTTTAATGTTTTTTTCTTAGATAAATGATTCGGAGCGCAGCGAATCATTTATCTAAGGTTTTTTTATTCAATAGAGTGTGCCTTCTAGATGGTCCCTTATAAATTTAGTCAAAATCTGATGATGTATTACGAGACTAAAACCGGTAACTCCTCAAAAAAAAACATCACACATTTCAAAATCTGGTTGATTTCAAATAGGGACCCCCTTTCCACCCTTTGGGTACGGAATCTTAAAAACAATATAATACGTACAAAAAAAAATATGAAGTCATAACTCTCTCATACTTCCAATCCAATTTTCGGTGCTCCGACTCATATTGCTCTAATCCTATACTAATATTTGTATATTTGTATTTGTGTTGTATGTATTTTTACATATTTGCATATTTTTAATATCTCCTATACATTTAACGAACAATATTTGTATATCTATTTGTATTCGGTTTTTCGAAAACGGCTCTAACGATTTCGATAAAATTTACCAGACGGGAGTCTTAGGGGGCGACAAATCGATCTAAATAGGTCTCATGTCTGGGAAATTTTGTTTTTCCCGTATTTTTAAGCATTTTTTTCATTGACAGAAACCTAAAGCGCCATCTTTTGTCGAATAGCATAGCTTGCTCACCAGATGATATTTTAATGTTTAGGTGATTAAGGCGGCTATTATAGAGCGAAGCTCGGTTTCCCAGGTAATAGGGCTTATAGGACTAGGAAACAAATGCTTGAAGTAACACAAATTGTAGCGCCACGAGCTTTCACGAGGCTAGTCCACTATCATTCTTTCTTCATCATATCTTTGTGAAGGCATTTACAGCGGAAAACCTGCTGTGTCCAGTTTCTTTACTACCTAGTGTAAAAATATTGAATTAAAAAATAGCTTTGGTCACAGTTCAACTTATCTTTCTGCTACAAAACACATTAAAACACAAAATTTTTGCTTGTTTTTACTCCAATAGGCATTAAAAATATATGAAAGAACCTTTGTTATCTCTACCTCCTCCCTCGAAGCCTGAGGCAGCAGAGATTTAAAATTTGCCCCAATGTTTTATGCATACCGTGTTTCTGAGATGTGGACAACGAAACGCCTTCTAAGATTTCCTATATGTAAAGGTCTACGTTTTTTGTTTTTTTTACAAAATTCTAATCATATTGTTTTCTTAACTCTTGAAACTTTTTCGGTCATACAAGGATTAACATTTTTTTTATCTTTCCGATGCAAAATGCGGTGTCAGCTGATGAAACTTATATTGAATTTTTCTTTTCATATGTCCACCTTGACCTAAAACAATGTGTAAAATTAAAAAGATTTGTAGCTGCCCATAAAACCGAACAATTTTTACCTAGGAATTTGAACAGGTTACGAAACAAAACCAGTATAAGCTGAACCAGCGCTACGCTACGATCGCCCGAAACCAGAGACCCGCTCAAGGTCAAAGTGTTTCCACCGACGAAGGGCGAGCTACGGGGAGGTAAGCTTGGCGATTCGGGAAAATTATTTAGTTATGTTTAATTTTTTACCAACCAGTCCTTTATATATAAACTACTCAAAACAAAATAAGGGCCAGCAGGTTTTTTTGATATATCTTTAAAATAATAAAATTAATGTATGTTTTTATGTACGATTTATTCAGCTTATTTTATTGTGTACAATTTAAGATAATAAATGTTTCAAATAATGCTCAGTGGAAATTGAATTAATGACATATCGAAAAAACCTGCTGGCCCTTATTTTGTTTTAAGTAGTATATTATGATAGTAGCTGTATTAAAACTAAAACCAATCAATTTTGGAAGTCAACAACTTTCCAATTAATTTCCTCTCTATCTAGTTGATTTCACGGTCTGGGTAACACGACTGAAAACCTTCTCTGTGGCCTGGATTTAGCAATTTTCTTCATGTTATGATGTCGTCCGCCGTATGATAAATTACTTTCGTAATGGTGAGGCGAGTTCGGTAGAAGAAAGAGGTTTCAAGAGTAAGATTAATCTTACGTTAGTACATGTTGAGTTTATTGATTACACTCTTAAGATTCTGGAGAGATAATTTTGTAATCTTGCTTGTGTTTATTTAGATAAAAGGTAGCGTAGCGATAATATATAATAGAGAGTATATGATATAGGTCCCGTGTGGTGCCGGCAAAGAATAGTACCTACCCATACATACCCGTGGGAGTCGTAAAAGGCGACTAAGAGTTACCTGGAGGATGGGCAGCAGCATCCTCCTTTATATCTTACATCTTACTTAATGCGGTCACCTACAACCGCGGTCCATTGTGCCAGCCGTAACGCTAACAAGCGAGGTGACTATGGTACTTCCCCTCCACATTTTTCCAGCAAAAGCTAGAATTCTGGAGGGCCCCTGTCCTGTAGTGGACGATTCATAGGATGTTATGATGATATGATATAGACAGAGTATTTAATAATATTATTAACATGCCCACGACCCACGACTTATGAATATTTATGTATATGTGTGTACCGTTTTAAACTTAATCATAATATGTACACACACAGCTATAAAGCGGCAAAGCTTTGGCAAAAACTTTATGATAACATTTTACAGGCAGGATATGCAGAAAATTTTTGTTGAATGTTTTTAAATCAAGGGCTAGTTTTCTTAGAGTACGCTTCTCAACAAAAGAAAATGATGGAATTAAAAGTAGAAAAATATTATAAAAATATTATACTTTATTGCGAAATAAACTGCCTTTAACCAACTGTCAAAATCCACAGAGCAGAGTATGCTGCTACCATGCAAGTCATCATAACATCCCACGAAACGTCCACTACAGGACAGGGAGCTCCCTCTAGAATTCTAGCTTTTGCTGAGAAAAATGTGGAGAGGAAGTACCATAGTCACCTCGCTTGTTAGCGTTACGGCTGGCACCATGGACCGCGGTTGTAGGTGACCGCAGTAAGTAAGATGTAACATACAAAGGAGGATGCTGCTGCCCATCCTCCAGTTAACCCTTAGTCGCCTCTTACGACACCCACGGGTATGTATGGGTTGGAACTATTCTTTGCCGGCACCACACGGGACCATGCAATTACTTAGGCCGAATTCTTTGGCTGATTTAGCAAACACAAACAAATAAAAATTTATTTTTTAAAAAGTTTAAAAAGCAAAGAGAATTTAAGCCTTTTTGGTTCCGCTTTTATGAGACCTTATCTATCGAGAGCGTTAAAACTATTTTTAATTTTTTAGTACATCTCTTTTTGTATATCCAACCAATTGGTTTCTGCGTGCCGGCAAAGCAGTTCTTTTCTTATTACAAATTTTCCAAATTTCAAAATTACAAATTTTCCCGTAGTTACATGAGACAGCTAGATATATTTATATCGATAAATATTTTACTGTTAATTTTATCTTAATCGTAATAGCTATTTTCGAGAATACGATTACAAAATAAAAATATTTGTCGTTTAATATTTTAGGAAATTAGGTAAAAACGAGTGTATGAATTTTCTAGTTAGCAGTACGTATGACTATTTTGTCGAAGTTTGTGAACAGTATATCTTGCAAAAACTTCTCTTTTCACAAATCCATAAAGTCTTTTGATCAAAGCTAAGTTTTCTCTACAACTCAACTCATTTTTCATCAAAAGAGCCGGCGAAAGACATCTTTAATATGCGTTTTATTAATAGAACGAACTTCCATATGACGTAAATATACAGACTGTACCAGACGTAAAAAACAAACTTTCATGGTCTTCGCTGACTTTACCAAATAAAGAGAGACAAAGCATGCAGATATTCCCTGGCGGGAAAGAGAGGGACATCTTAATGTCTTCTCGCGCTCGTCAAGACCACGTGACGCGACGACATCCTGGATATTATTTATTTTTACAAGTTCTTTGAATTGCCGCTGATTGTCCCCAACCAAAGTACTAATTACTTTTCTGGGAAAATTTGTTTGTAAAATATGTGCGTTTATTGTCAAAGACATTTTTAAATTAAACTGTATTATTATATGATTACGTTCAGTCTAGAGGTGGAATAATTTATTAGAGTTTTTCTTTATTAAATTTAGTGTAATTCAAACAATGAGGGGATATTGGCATACCTATATACTAAAATAATATATATTGGATCCATGGGATTAGACTACGGTTCTAACAGGCTAATTCAAAATTAAAACTGACCTATGTATGTTGTATATCAACCTTGTACATTCAAACATATTTAAAAGAGCGCGTGGGTTTTTATTGTCGCTTCTTTTTTTTCCCACAATGGCGCCACATTGTTTGTGAAGCGATGTAGTTTAGCTGACGTCATTAAGAGATTTTAATATCCAACAATGAGTAAACGATTTTGATTTGATTTGATTTGATTTGATTTGATTTGATTTAAATATGTTACCTTATAGTTTCGTCATGTCCGTCTGTCTGTCGGTCTGCGGTTCAGCTCAGTGACCTTTAGTACTAGAAAGTTGTCATTTGGTATGAGTATACATATTAGCTACGCCGACAAAGTGGTAAAATAAAATAAATAAAATATTGTTAAAAAAAATTGGGGTACCATTCCTAGACGTAAAGTAGGGATGATTTATTTTCCTCGTCTACCCTAGATAGGTGTTTTAGAAATATTGAAAGTATTCTAGGAACATTTTTTGGATTAGAGATCCGTTTGCTTAGCTTAAAGCGCAGCGTTTTTTTTTAAAAAACAAGACAGACTAAGTGCCCTCCCCCCCCCTCTCTGCCAGCCAAATGTTTCAAAATCACATCAATCGATTTTGAGAGCAAAAACTGCTTATGTAGTGATGCGGTAAGCGTGAGTGCCTCATTTCACAAGTTTTCTTACTCCTTTACTTTAAATGAAAATTAATGAAAGATCAAAAGTTCCAATTAATATACTAAGGTTCCATTAAAGTTCCATCAAAGTCCAGAAAGATCCAAAATCGGAACCAATGATCCGCATTGGCAACACTACGAAAAATTTTTTACTGACTCGACATGAGGAAAGTTGTTGTTGTTGTGTTTATCGTCTGAATTCACAATTTCATTGTCATTTGTATTGGTTTAATTATTTTCGTGTTTGAGATTAAAAATATGATTGAATTTATTTTATTTATTGGTTACTAATAAATACTTCATTTAAATTATCGATATCATCAATTGTTATTTCAATCTCACATTTACAGTTAAGATAAGCGATGTTAATTCCCATACATATGTACGAGTCTCATCTAATTCGGTAGAAAATTACGATCAGATATTATCTGAAGGGACCCACATCTATTATCTATTATTAGGGTTAGAATGGCGATCGTTGCGATTACGAGATGTCGTGATTCGGAGCGTCTGTCGCCTTATTGCTATAATCTGTGTCCATTTTCACGCCTCCTTGCTGTGAATTGTGTTTATTTGCTGCTTTGAGTATTAACCTGTTCAGGATTCCTCAAAATTGATACACCATATTGTGTCGGGCTGTGCATCACTTTTGTTTAAGTACCCTTAGAAACAGTTTCACATGTTTAGTTTTTAGGTAGTCCTTCTCCATCTTTCCTTTTGCTACGATCTTTTCTTGATACACTTCCTCAATTTCATCTACTCTCTTTTTACATTTATTGACGTAAATTTGTTTTAATATGACAAGCAATTTATTGAAACTCTGAGACAAAACACTGAAGTTCGAGGTTGCGGCACAGGATAAGGTCCTTCGTACACAAGGCTACGCAAATCTTCGATACTAAAGTTGTATACTACATTAGTATCGAGTCGCGAGTATCGAGTAGCGCACGGTCCGTACACGTGAAATTGAATCGCAAGACGCAAATTGCCTATACAGCCACATCAGGCGTAGCGGCTAAACAGATCACACGTTTACAAAATGTCTGACACAAGTGATGATGAAACTTGAATTTTGTACTATTTTTACCGGAAACAAAGAAATCGTCGTAACAGAAGATACTGGCTTCATCCGTTTATTGAAAGAACACTACAACACTATAAAAAGTATCAACCTGTTAAATTAACGGCCTTTTATACTGCTACCCAAGCTTATTCTATAATCTCCTTTTTATAATTAAACAAACAAGGATATTTCTCCACCTCAAAAACAAATTTAATATTTAATAATTGCTCCGCCATTTTGAATATCGCTGTAGCGAAGATCTCGTCCGGCAGGTAGCGCAAGACTGGCGGGACGCGAGTCGCGGGACGAATGTCGGCGACGCGACTCGTGTACGAATCTCAATGGATTTGTATGGCGGTACTCGCTTGGAGACTTAAGTCGTCGAGTATCGAAGATTAGCGTAGCCTTGTGTACGAAGGACCTAATAGCGACATAAGATTTACGTTTGACCAAATTAAGAAAAAAACAAAAACGCATTTTTGGCAAGGTGTAACATGAAAAATACCCATAATACTAAGGACAGAAAACTGGTAATGCAAGGCCTTATAGTAAGGGTGATGAAGGACAAATTTCTATATGATTTGCTCATGTCTGCCTCTTTGAATGATGATACGGAGCATCCTCTAGAAGATACAAAAAATATTGGCGGACATCCACACCCCTGCGTTTTTGAGGAATTAAGTTTTAAGTATTTTGAAATTTGACAATGAAACGTACACCTGGCAGATTATGACTATCTGATTAAATACAATGTATAAAACCCCAGAAAAATGGTTTGCCACCATAATAGCCCTGCGTCGAAAAATTACAGCTCTTCAAAATGCAAAAATTCACTACTTATGCAGAGCCCTGCATGTCTGCCTCTTCGATTTTCTACATCTTCAGAAGTATTTTAAACAGGAGCCACAAAGGCAGACCAAAAAAATATTATTTAGTATCTTATTTTAATTTTTTTTTCTTTAACTCAAAAACGCAGCGACGCACAGAAAAACTTGTTAGGACCAAATCGATTCGTATTGAGCTGATCTATCATCCCTATTAATATAAATCATGAGCAAATCATATACCCAAATTGCCAGCACCCTAACTATTAGTCCAGGGCAGCAAAATTCTTATTTGACGCAAGTGCCTTCAATTGAAACTCGAGCAAGCGAAGTATTCTAGGTCTGTGCCACGAGAGAAGCGAATGGTCCAAATGAAGAATCCTGAGCGTAGCAAAGGTTTCAAAGCACGTGACGTGAAATAAATCTGCTGCCGAGTGAAACACACTATTTGTCAGCGAGGAAGTTGAGTTATGCTGGCTCAGCGACCCGAAGAGGATCTTGGCCTCCGACACTAAGAACCGCCATTCTTCTCTGTTGTGTACAGCTTGTTGCCAGTCGGCTATTTGAAGCTCCAACAGATCTTTCTTGACTTGGTCGACCCAACGATACCGTCGGATGTCCAAGATACGCTCTTTTGACCGCACGATCCTCCCCCATCCTATCCACATGGCCGAACCAGCGGAGTCGGGCTGACTTGGTCTCCCCAATGATGTTAGGCCCGGCTATAAGGTCTTCTATCTCCTGGTTCTTCCTAACCCTACATGTTCCATCTTCTCTCATTGCTGGTCCTAGAATTTTCCGTAGAATTTTCCTCTCTGCTATTAAAAGTTTGTCTTCCTCCTTCAGCGTTAGTGTCCACGCTTCGCATCCATACATCAAGATTGGCCTGATGACGGTTTTATAGACCCGAATCTTGGTTTTTCTGCTGATGAACATGGACACGAGAATTTTGTGAAGGGCTGCTGAACATCTTAGTGCGCTTTGGATTCGGATATCAATCTCCTCGTGCCTTTGGTTGGTATCGGTCACTGTGCATCCAAGACACTTGAACTTGTCCACCCCTTTATAGGTTGTATCATCATCAACCATATGTTCGCATATGGAAATACTCCGTCTTTTCTCGGCTAATTCTAAGACCAACTCTTTGTCCTTCCTCCTCAAGCGTTATTGCCATGGCCTTAACTTCTTCTGCACTCCGTCCGAGCACTGCCAGGTCGTTGGCATATCCAATGATTTGGTGCTTGCCGTTTAACTCCACTCCTCCATCATGATTTAAAACTTTTCAGATGACGTGTTCGAGTATTAAGTTAAACAGCATTGGCGAAAGCGCATCTCCTTGTTTAAGGCCTGTAGCTACGTCAAATTCCTCCGTCAAGCTGCTTCCTACTCTGACCCTAAGTTTACTTGTTTCAGTGGCGGCTTTGATGAGTCTTATTAACTTTGATGGTATTTTAAATGACTTAAGTATTCGGAACAGAGTATCTTTGTCCACACTGTCGTACGCTTTGCTTTGTCGTCAGCGAGGAAAATGCTAACAAATAGCGCCAGTACCTTATATCATTATTCATCATCATGGTCTAATTCATTCCACGTTACCGGACAAAAATTACTTTAGTACGCAGATTTTGACCAATACAGCGAAATTTTCCGAGATTCTGAGCTGAAAAATATTATGCAATTTCTAGACATCAACATTCAAAGGTATAAATTATTAAAATTATTATTATTAAAAACGTGTAACTAAACGTATTTAACAAAAATCGCTGTTCAATGTTAGCACGTTCCTTAAATATGATACTCATTGTCATTATTTCATGTTTCTTTAACATTGTCTGATAAAAATAATGGACCAATTTTACTTAGGCACAGTCGATTCTGTTATTTTACGGCTCTTTTTTTATTTTATTTTTTTATTGAAAAAGGGCTTACTCTTTTGTCATTATGCCTTTATTTTTGATATTTCAATACTAAAAAAAATTCCACTTATAATAGAGTTTACAACAGAGTCAAATGTTTTGTGTCAGTTACACGGGGGTACACGTTTGTAACCTCAATACACTCACAATAAAACGCTCAGTCCATCGTTTTACATACATAAAGCCAGAACCTGAGATAAAGTATACTCACTAACGTTAGTATGCAGCTATATCTCTGTTTTTAACACATTTTACTTGAATTTGAGGTTATATTTTTATTTACAAAGATCCTGACTCTTTTGTGAACTCCGGTCTATAGTGGGTCTATACGTCTTTTATTCTTTCTTATTTCTGGTATATTGATATTGAACTACCTTTATCTCTAACGACATTCTAAACACACGGCATAAGCAAATAAATGTATCTGTCTTGTGCAGTATTAGTTCTAAGTCTACCTTCTACCAAATACGGGATGATACCATAACAAAAAAACCGGTCAAGTGCGAGTCGGACTCGCACGCCGAGGGTTCCGATATACCTATAGTATTTTTGGAAGCAATAAAGTCCATTTTCAGGACCGCAAAACTAAATTTGTTTGTAAAGGTTTTTTGCAGATTTCTGAAAAACTGTGCAACTTAGAAAGATCGTTTTATTTTTGCTGTAAAGTTTACATAAACCTCTGTCAACTGTAATTAATTCAGATTTTCCCTTACTCAAACTTCGGAGATAAGGGGGGGGGAATGGTATTTTTTTTGACATTTTTCATCATAACTTGAAAACTAAGAAACTTAAAAAAATAAAAAAATATATTTTAAAATGTACAAGTAAAGCCCTTTCATATGATACCCCACTCGACCTAGTAGCGACAATTTGAAATTTGGCCCCCCCTATTTTGGCCCCCTTTACATTAATAATCATACTTTTTTCAAAAAATTTTCATGTGCAATTAAGTTGGGCAACTATATTCTAAAACTATTCCAAATTTCAGCTCGATAGCGTAAGTGGTTGCTGAGATATAGAGGTGTGACAGACAGACGGACAGACAGACAGAGCGGCACCATAAGGGTTCCTTTTTTTTACCATTTTGGTATCGGAACCCTAAAAAGTAAACTGAAGTAAACACGACTCATATCCACGATCTCAATAAACGCTAAATGATGCATTTACTAATGAACCGCCTATCAAAGATCGCTTCCCCACATCTCAAACTGCATTCAATTGCCCGATGGATAGGGGTCAATTGTTTGATACCTAACATTGAATTAATTGAAAGACCCAAATTACTGCAATCGAATTCCACCTTTAACCCTACGCATTAAGGACGAATACTAGTTTTGTTTTTCAAGTTTTTGTAACATTATTTAAGGGTTATCTAAGTAACGTTACAATATAATTTCATTTTATTATGATTAAGTTATTATGTTTTATTAGATGGGGTTAAAAGGACCAATCTATGTCGGAACAAAGTTCCTTTGGTGATCATTTTTCATTTCGTGTCGTAATACGAGTAGTATCAATAATACTGCAAACGATTGTGTTTTGTTATAATTATTATGATGACGACTATATTGTGTTTGTATTGTAAATGTGTTATCAACGGTATTTATAATATCTTCAACACTATTGATTAAAAAAGTTTTTGAAGCATCCTGCTGCAAATATTAAAACCATATGTTTTACTTCATACTTTTGAAGATTTTAGGTCAGCAATTTTTTTCGTGTCGAGATGGGATCGTGTCGAGGTGGGATGTAGCTATTTCAACAACTTTTACTATGAGTCTAATACTGAAATACAAAAGAAAACACCAGCATAATTATTGCTCTTCCTTCAAAATACCTGATACACAATCTATGAAATATAGGGTGGGATGGACAGAATGACTAAAACTGAAAGGGAATGTTTAGCTAACGTAACTGAACAACTTTTAGTGAATAAAACTTTCAGCAGCAGCTTTTTTATGAAATAAAAATTCTGCCTCTACATACAAACTATCCAATCAAGTTTGCAATTTTGTTTAAAAAAGCCGATATATTTTTTTTATTTCCTGAAAGTTTTATTCACTGAAAGTTGATCAGTTACGTTAACTGATTATAACTATTTTTCTGTCTGAAAATTTGACGCTCGAAAAAAAAAAGACTGCATAAAAGTGATCAGCACCAATTTGACATATTTATTGCAAGTCACAGTAATATTGTTGCGATGCGATTAGTTTCTAGAATCTAGAAAGCACTGTTCAGAATTTCTTATATTTTATGAACTAAGGTCTCACCATCATAACCCAGAAAAGTATAAAACTGGATTTGGCTGACCAATAATCAGCGAAGTCATAGTATTCTGTAGAGTATTCTGCTCAAAACATAGATAAAAAAATTATTATATTGAAACTATTTTGAAAATTTTAACGATTTTTAAGCAGAATACTCGGTAGACCCAATGAGGTATTAACCTACGGTTGACCACAATAGGGTGTTTTCAATCATCTTTTAAAATATTCATGGGATGGTGCTGTAAATCAGTACGAGGAAAATCCATTATATTGCCACCATGTAATCAGTATGAAAGTGATCAAGTCAGTTTGATTGCTTCTGTCATATGCCTGTAACATTTTTTCTTGTAAAAAGATCTCATATATTTCATTATGTCAAAAAAAATTACCGACATTGATTAGCGTATCACCTATCGACACTTAAAAAACGTAATTGACAGACGTCAATGAAAACTTCCTATTAATTTTCTGATTATTTGAAAGCGCCATCTAGTTTCAGTGCGTTTTATGTTTTTCCGGGTTATATTTTCTGTCAGTCCTTCGTATTATATGTCCATGGTTGCACTAACTCTTTACCTTGCTATGTTCATTCAATAATAGAGATAAATCGACTGGAAACCAACCCATAAATACTTTCCCAAAATAATTCCCATAGCGTAGCGTAGCCCAGTGGGAGGGCGCCATGGGATCTAATTATTATTGTAATTAATAATGTTATAAACGTTAATGATTACCGAAATAGACGGCTGGTGAGTGATGTAGGTACGTAAGCAGATGTAAAGATCTGGATTAATCTGGATTACATTTTTGTTATCCTTACTGACAATGAATTTTAAAAATGAGAAATAGATAAGGTTTAACAGAAAGGGTATACCAACCTGAATAATGTGATTCTGCCCATGAAACTGAACAACTTTCCGTAAAGAACATAGGTCGAAATGCGAAATTTTTTTTTTACATCCCATGCAAATAGCGCTATCAGCTGATTCAGTTTCTATGTAAGGTAAAAAAAGAATCGCATTTCGATCTCTGTTCCTTAGGGAAAGTTGTTCAGTTTCATGGGCAGATTCACATTCTTCAGGGTTGATATACTCTTTTTGTTACACCCTGTATTACTTTCACTTACTCGGATAATTTCACGTTGGACCAAAATATTTTTAAACCTAGGTTTTGATATAAACTCTGTGATTGAGCAAAAATTATTTTGTCCGTTGGTACTTTTCTTTGTAGAAAAATCTCTTTTGAAAATGTTTCAAAACAAATAGTGAGCACCTAAATTTGGTGACGGACTTTTATCAGAGATTTTAGATTTATTTACTCAGTGTAGATTAAAATGATATTAAATAATATTTTGAAACGAAAAGAATTTTCTTAAATTTTACTCAAAGGTATGCGCTATTAAAGTACTTTTCCGTTAATTTGATTTCGAAACACTTTTATCCGATGTCTCCATCAATAAAATAAAATTCCAATATTCAAATTTTATGACTGGAATTCCGAAGTTGAGTGGACTCACAAAAATTAATTCGTACAAAAGCTGGTTTTTTTTGAGGATTTCAAAATTAACGAAATTACTTAGAGATGTTTTATTCTATCAAAAAGCACTACTAAGACGACAGCTTGGATTTCAGTCCAAGATAAGATTATTATTACAAGTACATTTGGAGGTTTTTTATGTGCCTTTCAAGTACTATATTCACTTACTCAATACTCCACATTTAAGAGTAAAATAATTTATGTTATATTTTTCATAAGATGTTATGATGATGATATTTTGTCTGTACTCGTATATTTTTTGCTAAATGTAAGCTTTTAATTATAACTATTTATTATATTTTATCTTTTGTCGTATTTTTTCATAAAAATACACTATAAAAAATAACACAAAAAGACAAAATATCGAAACGAAATTACTCACAAATTTATACTTTATGGCTTCACATAAAGCGTCTCTACACAGGTTCCCGCCAAACAAACGTTAAGTATAAATCATTTTCTGGAACATTCTAACGCTTTTGAATTCAATAACGCGTATAATGTTTTGTTGCTTGTAATGTACAGGGTACTTAAAATTTATCACTGAAATGAATTGATGATTGACTACAGTCTTACTATTATTATATTTTGTGCTATGATCGAAATATAGCTTGAATAGAATGACAGCAATGTGAGAGCAGGACCGAGCGATGCGTAAGATATTAGAGCGGAAGAGACAACTATTGCTCCGTAATGCTTTCACAAATAGCTCTTTCTTGCTGGCATTCTAATCTAACTATATTATTTCGACTGTTATGTACTCCATCAGGAATTGCTATGGATCAGTTTGAATCTTAGAGCAACGCGTCAAACCGCGCAAGCCCGAAAATCGTGTTACTCTATGGTTTGAATACATGGAAAAGAAAGAAATAGTACATTACTGCACTGTAAAAAGTACATGTTGGTAAATTTCACTTTTAAACAACTAGACAGATGTGAGTTTTCATAATAATTTACTCAGTCGCAAAACTCGATAGAAATGGATTTTCATACTAACTTTGCCGGCAGCAGATCGCGAGAATTTAACCATTACAGCTATTTTGATTTATCTCGAAGAAGTTTGTCAAAATAATGATCGGATTTCCAAGCATGTTGGAGAAAAGGTATTTTTTTGAGTTAATACGAAAATAACGTAGAAAAAAAAGCCAATTTCAGTTCCATTTTTCAGTATTATTTTTTTTTAAATATGTTCTAATAATTTTTTCCCTAAAATCCACATTTCAAATAAAAAAAAATCTCACCCTAAAATTAAATGTAATTTTATCATACCTGACACAAACAAAACGCAAAGAGCATGATCAGTCGATGAAACTAGTCTAGTCTGAGTCTATTTAAGTCGCGAGTGAATAGGCTTCTTCTGGGCAAGCTCGCTCCATCGTCGACCTCATCTTTGTCCTCAAGGCTAGATCGAGGTCAAGAGTAAGCCCATACATAGTAAAAAAAAAACTGAACAACTTTAGCCAACAAACATATCACGGGAAACGCAAAAAAAATCGGCCTCTCCATACAAATTGTCCAGTAAAAGTTCTATTTGTGTATGGCGCGGCAATTTTTTTTTCACTTCAAGGTGATATGTTTTTGGTTCAGTTTTATCGACTGATCATGCTCTTTAAGTTTTTGTCAACCTGTTCCTTATACCCAGTATACATAGGGAGATGGCTATAACCATAGAATACATGAAACAGAGTTAGAAAGGCGAAGTAGGTGGGCCCCGCGTGCCACGGATAGGTCCATAGGACAAATAAACGTCAAAACTTAAAAATGACCCCTTCAGTCATTTGCCCGACTCAATGGCATAAAGAGCTGCGACGTATTTTTTAAGAAAATGCCGTGTTGTGCGATATTATCACGTCGAGCTCACAGCAAAGATAAGAAAATTAGCAAAATGAAGGCCTATCGTACCACCGATAAGCATTTAGAATACCCTTTTATCCACTATATTTGTTCAAATAAAAATATTTATTAGCCGGTCGAAACCAGAGCAAAAGTGCTCCCAAAAATACAGCGATATCGATAAATTTCTGTATACTTGCATTATTCCTGTAATGTTGAATACTTACTTTGTATATATTTTTTAGCTTTGAAGTTAACCATTGATTTTATTTAACTGCTTAAAAAATTAAAATATGTTTGCACTCATACTAAATTCCAACTTTAGAATGAAATTTTTGGCAGCTACCGAGGTGATCCAAAAGAAAAGCAAAGATGGATCGATGCCACAGGGCGAGAAGATTACCCACCAAAACAAGTTCTACTTGCTCCAAACACTTTTTGGAGAGTGACATCATCTTTTCGGCACAAAGAAGACATTTGAAGCCTCTTGCTATACGCTATACCTGTAAGAAACCGAAATCACTTCCCGGAGGGACACCAACTTTACCACACACGTCTTTACTGGTATATTAATTTAATTTGTTGGTTCTTCTTATTGCTGACTAGCAGTTGCCCACGACTTCATTTGCGTGGGATTCAAAAAAGAGATATATTATGCTTTTCTAGGTCTAAGTCCATATTTCTGCCAAATTTCATCAAATTCTGTGTAGCGGTTGGGTCGTGAAAGAGTAACAAACATCCGAACATTTAAAAATTCAAACTAAAATAAATTATCTGTATAATATTAGTGAGATATAAATAACAAAAAATGTAAATATCATGTAAATAATAAAACCAAACAATGCTTCATGATCTATTTTATTTTTAAAGAATATTTTACACGCAGGGATCTTCTAATAAAAACCAGCCAAGTGCAAGTCGGACTCGCGCACCGAGGGATCCGTACCACCACAAAATCACGATTGTATTAGAAATTTCAGTAAGTTACTGTGCTAGATTTTTTGAGTCCGACACGAGCTTGACTAGATTTTATTATTTTTTGTTATTTTATAGCTTATGCACTATAAACATTGCAATTTTCACGTTTTCAAGTGTTCCCGTTTTTAAGATAGAGCTTAAACAAAAATCGCCTAAAAAAAGGTCTTTAGTATGGGAGCCACACTTAATTTATATATTTTTTTATTTTTAGTATTTTTTGTTATATTGGCAACAGAAATACAAAATCTGTGAAAATTTTAACTGTCTAGTTATTACTTTTCATGAGATACTAACAGCTTAAACAAAATTTTGTAAAAACAGATGACTTTGTTGGCATCTTTTTCCTTTGGTTTAAAGTATTTTTTATAACAAAAATTACATTATTTATCTACTCAACAAGTTCAATCAACGATACCCCACTCGATGGGGTGGGTCAAACTTTTTTTTACGCTCCCCCCTTTAGCTGTTTGGGAGCCCCCTTCATGTTTTACTTTTTTATATTTTTAGTATTTGTTGTTATAGCGGCAACAGATATACATAATTTGTGAAAATTTCAAATATCTACCTATTACAAAAAATAAAACAGCTTGCACAACCTAACATTAGTGTGACGATTAGTTTCTGTGCATGGTGACACGCGGAGAGCCAATGAACGCTTCGCGGTCCTTCCCCAACCATACCCCGCGCACCCCCGCGACTCGTTTTTTGTGTTCTGCGCATTAACCGCCATCGCTAGAGTTAGTTATTGCAAACTGTACGAATCTAAAACAAACCTATGTTTCGTGGAAAAGTTATAATCCAGAGTACAATAATCCATTTTATCGATAATTTGCCCAATGAAACATACATCACATGCATTTGCACAATAATGATACCAGTATAACACAACAATTTAATATTTCAAAATCGCTAACTTTCTATTTTCAGTGAAGAAAAATCTAAATTATTTTTTTAAGTATTATGCATAATGTTGCACACATTTATAAATATATTGTTGGGGAAATATTTAAAAGGAAAGTTAAAACAAAGTAAGTTCCAATTGATACTTTTTGAACCGTTTTGTGCAAACTTTATTAGTATGGCCACATTTTATCTTTGTCTCTTTCTCACCCAAAAACGTCATAATTTGACGTTTTTGAAAATAATGTTATAACGTAATGTAATACGGTAAATTTTTGATTGCTTGGATTTGGCTCTTTTGACTTTTTCGATTCACCAGTAGACGACAAATAGCTAGCGGTTTTTTTATGTAGTGAAAATATAATTCATCGTGTAAATGTGTGCAAACTGGCGACACCGGTACTCGTACAAGATTGTCAGCACTGCCTTTCTAACTCTGTTTCATGTATTCTATGGCTATAACGATACATTGTAACATCAATGAGTCTTTGGTAACATACATACAAACAACACTTTTAAAGTAGGCAAAGTTCACAAAGCGTGTAATTTAACCACTCCGTTTTATTTACTCTCGTACTCTTTGGCCGGTCTCCAGTTAATGAAT
Source organism: Athrips mouffetella (assembly GCA_947532105.1). Taxonomy (NCBI): domain Eukaryota; kingdom Metazoa; phylum Arthropoda; class Insecta; order Lepidoptera; family Gelechiidae; genus Athrips; species Athrips mouffetella. Next base: position 22,289,508 of record OX383963.1, read on the forward strand.
CATTGGCTGTTCTGTCAATGAAACCAGATCCCAGTTATTACTAGCTACTTGTCACTGTCTGCTTGTAGTAGATACTCCGAGTACTTGAACATATTCTGCGTGATTACAAACTCAGTTTTGTATTGAAAACACATATGTAAAATATTTTCTCTACTCTCTGTGCACCATACTTATTCGTAATTCAACTACTTGAAATGCTGAATCTGCACGCATTATGAAAAATGCAAATTATTCTAAAACTTATTATTATGTTTATTCTTATGTTGCTATGGGTAGTGTGCTGATCAGTGTAGATCATTTCTTTTTCAACACATTTGCTCATAAAACAGCTCTATTGGCACTGTATTAAGGTCCATTATATTTCGTAAGCTTCATTCGAAGATATAATTAACCCAGTAGTCCCAATTCTAGCCCGCGGCAACTAATCGCACATACTTTAGAGATTTTTTAAAGGTTTTGAACCAGTTTTGTTCATATCGTTTGAAAAAAGCGCGCCAACACAACACGCCACCTGGCAACCCGGGTGGCACTTTTACCCATTCTTTTTCTGTGCGTGGCAACGAAAGCACATAACGCGCTCTCAATTTTCAATATTTAATATTAGTTTTATTTTAATTATTATATGCTTAAATCAAGTTTAAATTCGTGTAAATTTAGTGTGGAAAGAAGTGCATTTTAGTGAAAAATAGCAATCGAAAAAAGCATACAATGATGTAAGGTGAGTAAAAAGCACGTGGCTAGCCTCCAAATTTTGGAGTGCTGGGATCTTCAGAACGTAATTCAGGTGGGTCAAAGCTACTACTTTATTTTCATATTATTCAAAGTGTTAGTACGGATTTAGTGTGGTTTAGAAAGGCAGTAATTGTTCTATCTGGGAGGTTGGATGTAGTCCAACACGAAGGAAAATTCCGTCTGGAGGGTAACCGTGTGTTATCAGGAAGACAAATTCGGTCTGGAGGCCAACCGCGTGTTGACACGACGACAAATTCGGTCTTGAGGCAAACCGTGTGTTAGCACAGACCTATAAATTGTATTGAGTTATGCAGGTTAGTGATCGATTGTATGTAGGTACACATGCATACTCAAGTTAAACCTGTCTTATTTATGTATTTTTTACAAGATTATCCTCATTTTGAAAAACAATAATAAATAACCACAATCCGTCTGGAACAATTTTATACTACCTCAAAATGGTACTTGGTGATTCTTATAAAATGTGCAATTCGAAAAGTTGGACATGAGCCAACACGACCGTAGATACGTAATAATCATACAATTACAGGGTCCGGAGGGTAACCGTGTGTTATCACGGGGACTTAACGGAATTTTAGTTCGTAGCTCAGAGTTTACTTATAAACTATGTATAAACTAGACAATTACCTACCCACACAATAATAAAATTATACAGACTCATTTCATCATTCGTCAAGTTCTACCCACAAAAAGAAAAACAGATTTCATTCCGAAATCATTTAAAACGGCTTACTGACAACCCACGAGCGATGTGTACTGGCCAATTGGTTTACGATTGTTTTAGTCGGTGACCCTATGAAAACGTTTGATTTGATTTACTATAAAACAGATATATATGTTCCGTAACCAAATACAAAACGGACAAGCCAGATAGACCCATTACACACTTCAGAAGTCGTTCGAAGGGAAATAAATGAGTAAATAATTACTTTTGAATTTTAACTGGTGTACGGCAATCTCTCAAGCGAACTACCTACATATGCCAAAAATATGTAAACACAAGTTTTTAGCTCTCATAGCTTAAATAAGATACATATTACGCATCAGAAGTCCGTAGACCATAATAACTTTGAAAATATTATAAATTTATCAGGGCTCTGACAAATTCTAGTCAAAATATGGCTGCTGTTATCGATTTTGAAATAAAAACTTAAATAGTCTGGAGGCTAACCGCGTGTTAGGTTAGGTTAAATTGACGTTCAAGCATCGTTCAACAACAATGTTCGTATTTCTATACGGCCATTGACATATCCATCTTGCTTGCTGGATAAATAAATGTACCTGTTAGAAGAAACTGAATCTTTTAAAATCTTTATTTAATATCAATCAACGTTAAGGCCAGACTTTGAGAAGTCGTTTCTAAATGTTTTCCTTTTTTAATATGGTAAATAAATGCCTACCTTTCATATGTAATATATAATATCATATGATGCATCAAAAGAGAGGTTCTACTTGCAGTGTAAAAAGATTTTTCTTCATAAAATATTTCTACATCACCGTTCCTAAAAACGACGTAATCTAGCAAGATTGGTAGCAACCAGGGAAGTCTGGACAGCCTCCCCTCAATTTCACCAATAGCTGGAAAGAAAGGGGGGGGGGGGGGAAGCACACAGGGCCCCCTTCGTGAGCAACGGAGGATTTCATATGGTCAAAAACCAGAATCATTTCAAGTCGCGTATGCATTAACTCTATGGCGACTGAGCTCGTGACTTGTCCCATAGACGACCTGATCCTGTTCTGCTGGCCGTCCTCTATTTATTCTATGCATAAATGTATACATTAAACAAACATACATTATTGTACACATTAAATGAAAATAAAGACTGATCCAGATATAGCAATGAACCATGAGTATTGAGTAGCTCTAATTTGGTTCATTACATTCATTTTGACGGCCAGCTAAGTGCTATCTGTCGCAAACTACCCCGTAATAATCCTATAGCTAAGGATTGCTTTCTATGAAATTTTTGCTGTGGCAAGCCAAGACCTTAGTGGGAGCAAGTCTATTCAAAACTTGCGCAAATGGAAGGCTATCGGGCTACTACTAATTCGATAGCTTAAGAATGTTTTATGATCGCACACTACTTCAATCTAAGAAGTTAACGTGTTCTCTTCATTGAAAGTGTAATAATAGTATGATGACTTGGGGTAGTTAACATAAATTATTATATTATTTTATTGTCATAGTGTACACTCGACCGCACGCCAGTGGAAACACTTGGACCTTGAGCAAATATCTGCTTTCGGGTGTTTGTAGCGAGCGTAGCGCTAGTTCAGCTTAAGCTGGTTTTGTTTCAACTTCCATGCTGAAGGGTGTATGACCTTTGAGAAGCCGCAAATATTTCACTAACCGATAAGCCTTAAATCACGCTTGCTGCTGACTTCACATTCACGTCAAATATCTGGGCTGTATAATACTAATACTAGGTAACCGTACCTTCGTAACTTATGTGATAATTTTTTTTTTTTTGCTTTGTCATGCTCTTTTATGCGCGCATCTGCGCATCCCATACTTCATCATAGTTTAAAAACAAACTAGCGAAGAAAAACGTTGTACGACCTAAACAACCATACCGATTTTTAGGCTTCATTTCGCTATATGTAAAGCCTTGCAAAAAACTGCTCAATTTATAGCACTTTTTTCTCCTAAAATTAAGAGTGATTCATTGTTGCGCATTGTCCATTTTATGGCCATCAACAGGTTATTTGATCGGATAATAACAGAAATATAAAATTCATTCAATAGAATGACTTGACCAAAACAATGCGGAATCGATACAATGAGAATTGGTGTAGCTTTTTAATCGGTTAAAAAGATATGAGTAACTAATAAAGATAACAAGAATTTTAATCCTAAGTTTTTGCTGATACTCCTATGAGTACTACAAAAGCCCTCTTGTCTCTCACACCAATACTGAAGGTACGTGCACGTAAGTGTCAGTTTACTATTGTCTAATGTGCGGTAGTACCTACGTTACGTATACGCAATCGATGATTCCATCTAAATTCGAAGTTAGTTGATTTTATCGTATTTTTTTTTTCTTATTCCCATAACCCTGAACAAAAACTTTATTCATAAAATATAGTTATTTGCAACCAAGCTTTAGCTACTTTGGAATTTCTTTCCTGACCGTGGCAGAGCAGACCTAACTTCCCTTGATTTTAAATTCAACGGAAGTTGTAAGTAAACTTTTGTTATGTTTGGTAAGTAAACTGAAAGGTCATAATATCCTTCTTCTTGTAGTGTTATACCCTGGCAGCGATGCCACTTTCCAGGTTTTACTGGTTTAAAAGGAACATTAATAGCGACAAATCACTTAACGATGATTAAACATTTATTTCATACACGTAAGTTTACCCTTTTCGGTCCCAGCGTCCCCAATAGGAGATATTTGTTATAAATAAAAATAAAACTTATGGTTTTATTGTATCTTATAGTACATAATAGAACTGTCAAAATTCTGCGCTGGGTTTGACGAGACTATAAGTCTCGTGTGACATGGATTGTTTTAAATTTCTACGAAGTCGAAAGCGTGATCGATTTTATGTAAAAACAACAAAATTTAGGTCTTATGTGCCTCTGTTCTTGTAAAATTATATCTGTTGTTTAATACTCTCATAAACAGCAGTTACTGTTCATTACCTATTCTCCCTTCTTTAAGTAGGCAGAAAAGACACTTAAGTAGAGACCAGATACATTCGATTTTCTACCAGAAGGGTTCTCCGAAACTTGTTTGCATTTGGTACTTATACAAAGTTATAAACAATAATTATAAAGAAATGTGCCAAACCAAGCACAATTTTACAGCATTGTGGCTCAGAGAATAGAAACGTTATCTCATAGTAAATATTAAATATCAAATGAATGCTCTTTATCTAGAGAAATTATATGATATTAATTACCAGGGCAGTGCAGAGCAAAGATTTATTTATATATTTAAAGATACATTAGGGACACAGACAGACCTCGGCCAAAGGCCTTGATCTGATGATTTTTCCAGTTACTCTTCTAGATTTCATACACTAATGTAACTGAGTTATACTCAGGAGAAATAACATTTTGCTCTGACTGTGTAAAAGTTCATAATCAGTTCATATTAGCTCTGGATACATTTGATCTCGATATATAATCTGATTCTTGGTACAAGTTACCTAACTTATACTCTCGTGACAAGAAACACCGGCACAATTCAAACAACAGTAAGCTGGACAAAAACATTCAAAACGAATTGTATTCCTTCTAAAATGTTTTGTAGTTGCTTTATAATTTTAACTGCCTATCTCATCAGCTTACACTGGCTCACAGCATTCAGATGCATCCTTTTGTGAACCTTATGATAAATTTAACCAATTTGAAATTGAAATTTTTGATATTTTTGCACTTAAATATTTGATAATGTATTTTGTTATACTTTTAAAAACGTGTTAAGTATTTAATGTGTAATAAAGTACGAAACTTCCTGCTCTAAACATCTACTGGGTTAATTATATCTTCGAATGAAGCTTACGAAATATAATATATGATCAAACGAACTTCTTGAATGAAGTTCGATCAATATTATATGAGTAAGCTTCATTCGAAGATATAAGGTCCCACCCCTCCCAACCCCGGAATAGGAAGTTTCGAAAGCTCTACAATCTCTAAATAATGAGTAAAAGTGCCGCCCGGGTTGCCAGGTGGCGTGTTGTGTTGGCGCGCTTTTTTCAAACGATATAACCAAAACTGGTTCAAAACCTTTAAAAAATCTCTAAAGTATGTGCGATTAGTTGCCGCGGGCTAGAATTGGGACTACTGGGTTAATTATATCTTCGAATGAAGCTTACTCATATAATATTGATCGAACTTCATTCAAGAAGTTCGTTTGATCATATATAATCCAGCTTATTAAACACGCGTGCTTTTCCATTATATTACCGCATGTTTTATTTTTGTTTTTAGGGTTCCGATACCAAAATGGTAAAAAAAAGGAACCCTTATGGTGCCGCTCTGTCTGTCTGTCCGTCTGTCTGTCACACCTCTATATCTCAGCAACCACTTACGCTATCGAGCTGAAATTTGGAATAGTTTTAGAATATAGTTGCCCAACTTAATTGCACATGAAAATTTTTTGAAAAAAGTATGATTATTAATGTAAAGGGGGCCAAAATAGGGGGGGCCAAATTTCAAATTGTCGCTGCTAGGTCGAGTGGGGTATCATATGAAAGGGCTTTACTTGTACATTTTAAAATATATTTTTGTATTTTTTTAAGTTTCTTAGTTTTCAAGTTATGATGAAAAATGTCAAAAAAAATACCATTCCCCCCCCCTTATCTCCGAAGTTTGAGTAAGGGAAAATCTGAATTAATTACAGTTGACAGAGGTTTATGTAAACTTTACAGCAAAAATAAAACGATCTTTCTAAGTTGCACAGTTTTTCAGAAATCTGCAAAAAACCTTTACAAACAAATTTAGTTTTGCGGTCCTGAAAATGGACTTTATTGCTTCCAAAAATACTATAGGTATATCGGAACCCTCGGCGCGCGAGTCCGACTCGCACTTGACCGGTTTTTTTTTTTATTTAGACTATGAGCAAGAAGTTTTTATGTCTATAAAATTTATAATGTTTTCATGAATAAATAAACTTTTTTCGACAATATGATCAAAAAACATTCATTTCATGATCAACTTAGTAACAACTAATTTAATCAACTTAGTAGCAACAAATTCTTCTTTTACGTAAAAAAATATCGTGGTATAAATAATTCAAAGTCTATGCTGTTTGCCAGTTTAGTCAATGCCTCCTGTGCGCGCATATAAATTAACCTATAATCTGTGTCGGCTAACTAAAACAGCGCGCGCCATTTTTACAAATATTTGTGGTGTTCACATTGTGTTTATCGTAATTATTTTTAAAAGTATCGACTCCTACAAATAAAAACCGGTCAAGTGCGAGTCGGACTCGCGCGCCGAGGGTTCCGATATACCTATAGTATTTTTGGAAGCAATAAAGTCCATTTTCAGGACCGCAAAACTAAATTTGTTTGTAAAGGTTTTTTGCAGATTTCTGAAAAACTGTGCAACTTAGAAAGATCGTTTTATTTTTGCTGTAAAGTTTATATAAACTTCTGTCAACTGTAATTAATTCAGATTTTTCCTTACTCAAACTTCGGAGATAAGGGGGGGGGAATGGTATTTTTCTTGACATTTTTCATCATAACTTTAAAACTAAGAAATTTAAAAAAATACAAAAATATATTTTAAAATGCACAAGTAAAGCCCTTTCATATGATTTCCCACTCGACCTAGTAGCGACAATTTGAAATTTGGCCCCCCCTATTTTGGCCCCCTTTATATTAATAATAATAATTTTTTCAAAAATTTTTCTTGTGCAATTAAGTTGGGCAACTATATTCTGAAACTATTCCAAATTTCAGGTTGATAGCATAAGTGGTTGCTGAGATATAGAGGTGTGACAGACAGACGGACAGACAGACAGACAGACAGACAGAGCGGCACCATAAGGGTTCCTTTTTTTTACCATTTTGGTATCGGAACCCTAAAAAACAGTAATTAATGTAGTTTCTCAAAGTAGAAAATACTAAGGCATGAAACACAAGTCTGGAGAATCGGGGTGTACGTAGAAATCTAAGGGAAAATACGTGGCTTGTTTGTCTACGAATTTTTCTTCGGGAAAGAGGTAAGCAAATTTTACTTGTTTTTATTCGCAAATGTGTTGAAAAACGTCTTGCGCTTTGGTCATTACACTCTCGGCTACATTACGCTCTCGCCTGCGGCTCGAGCTGCAATTCTCGGACCTCGAGCGTCATCAACAAATTAGCGCACTTGCATCTTAATGTACTATTTTTGACTTTAAAAGAAAATATTACAGACATTTGACAGCAGCAATCAACTTGTTGGCACCACTGTGGCGACCGTTCATAAACTTGGCCATCTAGCTGTTAAAAACAAAAAGAAATATGACGAAAATTTAGTTACAAAAACTTAAATCCTTTGTTACGAATTACAAAAAAAATCTGTTCAACACATCATTTCACTTTTTTCCTGCCGCTGACGGCAACGGTTGATATCTGCGTTCATTTCGATATTGTGTACTCGGCTGAAAAGCGATATCTACACTGTGTATTCGAGCGGTAAAATAATAAACTTTACTAACGTCTGAACGTTCACTGTTTTGTTTTCATTATTTTCTCTATTGAACGAGTTTGTTTGTTGATTATTTAAACAATGGTTATTAAACAACATAGGTATCATACAACTTATGAAACAGTCTTTTCACACACCTTTATTGTGGAAGAAACTTCAATGCAAAGAAAGGCTACGTGCATAAGCTACAAAAGAACACATCAGTGTCAAAACCCTTTTAAAATATTTAAGGCAGTAGTCTGCTATGACCGGAAACAATCGAATAATAGTCCAGTCTATCTACGAAAGTTTGTATGGAGAGGATTGCATTAAATGCACATTAGGGGATAATTTGTTACATTACCAGTAAAAACATTAAAAAATTTAAAACCACAGTAATCGCCGACATAACGTTGATATTATAAAAACCAGCATAAGGTGTACTCAACCTGTATAATATTTACCATGTAGCACAGGCCAGCTTATACTGGTACTTTTACAAAAAAAATTGTGTTTTTACAAAATTGCCGGATTTAATTATTTACAACTTCAAATGGCTAATGTTACTATTTAAAATTAATTTCTATAAAAGTGCATTTAGTGCAACTTCAAATCGTGGATTGACTGGACTATAATGCTGCTGATGAACTTCAGTACTAAACTCTCCGTTCCCTATTTTGCGTACGAAAATATAAAAATTAACAAAATTGAGATCACCAAACAACGTAAACCGCAAATCAAATCATAATTAACCTTTTTAATGAAATTTAAATGACAATTTGACTTTCATTATTGACCCTAAGGGTGATGAAGGACAAATTTCTACATGATTTGCTCATGTTTGCCTCTTTGACTGATGATAAGGAGCATCCTCTAAAAGATACAAAAAATATTGGCGGACATCCACACCCCTGCGTTTAAGAGAAATTAAGTTTTAACTATTTTGAAATTTGACAATGAAACGTACACCTGGCAGAATATGACTATCTGATTAAATACAATGTATAAAACCCCAGAAAAATGGTCTGCCACCATAATAGCCCTGCGTCGTAAAGTTACAGCGCTTCAAAATGCAAAAATTCACTACTTCGTCCCGTGATAATACAGAGCTCTGCATGTCTGCCTCTTCGATTTTCTGCATCTTCAGAAGGATTTTAAACAGGAGCCACAAAGGCAGACAAAAAAAAACAATATTTAGTATCTTATTTTCATTTTTTTTGCTTTAACTCAAAAACGCAGCGACACACAGAAAACATGTAAGGACCAAATCGATTCGTATTGAGCTGATCTATCATCCCTATTAATATGAATCATGAGCAATTCATATACCCGAATTGCAGCCAGCACCCTAACTACTATTCACTATTCAGTATTCAGTCATCACATCACAAACACGTCCCAAACTGAGGAATTCGATAGAGTTCATTAAAATCGTATAATAATTATATTCAAAAGAGAATTTTCAAATCTTCTTCTTTGCGTGTCGATGGCATCGTCATTTTAATTTTATATTTGTTTAGCCCAAAATTCGGCAATATGCACTCACTGCATTTTGTGTGGCGTCCATTAACTCTTGCTGTGTGCAGGTGGAAGGGGACGCAGAACACGATGTTAGGTGGAATGAATTACAAGATCGAAAGTTGGGAGGGTTTTGCCCAGCAGTGGAGACGAGCAAGTTAAGAAACAAAAAAAAATATAGTAACGTTCACGCACTCAGTACGATAAAACACTGAATTTAAACACAAAATACTCATCAAAGACTCAAACTCACAAAACTCTGATATAAACCTACGAAATGCTGTATTTTTTTAAATACAAATCGAAAATTCGGGTAATTATAATAGCTGCAAAATACTTCAATATTCCAAATAAATCAAGTGCAAGTTATTTGAATATTGCCCAGCCCTGTCTACATTAATACACTACCCAAACTGTACTATATAAAAATAGGGCAAAATATGACCTAAAAAGCAACTCGCAACAGAAAATCTTTGTCGTCTGGTCAGACACAAGAAGAGGTATTGTTCAGATTATGTAGAGTATGTGATATTACTATCCTATATTTAAGCTTCTCGAATCCAGGGACCAAATTCACTTTTATCCTCGATTTATAAAAAATATAGGGTGATAAACATAAATCATCGAAAGTTGGATTGGATATTGTAAACGATTTAAAAAAATATATAATGAGACCTCAAGTCTATTTATAGTTGAAATTATGTAAGTAAAGGAACTAATTTGTTTAATAAATCCAGACAATGTTTGTTTGAAAAAGCTGTTTAGTTTAATAGTTTCAGTTTTTGCTCTACTGTTTCAACTACCCTTTATTTTTTGCCGTCTTCAAAAAGACCTATTAACACATTTCCAGACCATGTATCTCCAAATTAAATTATAAACAGAATACCTACTTAAATACAGAAAACCCAAAAACAGCTATTTATATTACAAGTTCGAGTATAAAAGGTACTTTGTAGATATTAGGGTCTCTCTGAGCAACCTTATTAAAATTTAGCCACTAATCCTTTAACAAATGAGGGTACCCCAAAATCGTCCTATCATTTAGCCAGCGGTCTAAATTATTATTTTAGTTTTATGAAAATTAGGAGAGGGACTTGGAATAATGACAAAGAAGATATTTTACAAATGGTTAGACAATGAATTTGTAATTATTCATTTGGGATAAAATTTATACTTTTGGTGAAGTTTCGTCGTAGGTAGAAGGTATCTCAAGAGCCCCGGTTGAGAAAAGATAGTGTTTGAAAAAATTGGGGTAAAATAAGATTGTTTCACTTTTCACCATCACCATCAAAACATTTTAAAAAAGTAACATTAAAATAATTTTCCTGTGGGTGTCGTAAAAGGCGACAATAGAATCTTGAACCTGATGAAGGGCATCAGCGTCTTTCTGTGTATTGAACTACCATACCGCTCCGTTATACAACCGCCGGTTACGTTTTGTGAGCTTTTTAAAGAAAATAAAATGATAACTGTATAACATTCTTTTTTTTCCCACATGGCGCCACTCTGTTTGTGAAGCGACGTAAATGTAACTGACGTCATTAAGAGATTTTTAATATCCTACAATGAATATTATATTTAATATTATTAATTATTATTAGATTTTTTATTAGATTTTTTGACATTGTAGCACTGATTAACAAAATACTAAGATGTTAGTATACATTATTCATACAACGCTTTTCCAAATTTATCTTTGACTCTTCTTATACTGTGACTTACTTGACTTGAAACTAAACCTTTCGACACAAAATACTCGATCCTGCGACCGTCATTGCCTTGAACTGAAAGGTCAAGGTCTTTAAAAATGGTTTGTCTTCCAACCCCTTTCATTTTCATTGGTTGAAAAGGGCAAACAGCCTGAAACCTTTCTCAACCTTCGTCAAGGAGAGTACTATTAAAATTTCAGGTTATGTGGTATTAGGGTCTTTGCTAAGCGTATCTGTGAAGGTAAACACACACCTTAACCATACTTGAATTAGGAGGCGGCAGTGGTTTCGTGAAAGGACAGGTGTCCAAAGTTTGGTTTTGACGGGCGGATACTTGATTGTGTATCAGGCCAAAGCGTCCTAGCAAATAATAATTTATTTAGGGATCGGTTTAAAAAATAATTTTCATGTTATCTGATAACCGGCTTTAAGTTAAGAAAGATAAAGGCAATGATTCTGTATCAAAAATTAGGCTTTAAAGAGAGAGAGAATGTGAGAGATATTTCAAATAAATTTCTAAGAAAGTAGTCAAGCTCTATAGGTATCAAGGAAAGACACATACATAAAAATTTGAACAACCTTTAAACACAGAAAAAATACTCGCCTTCATCTTGCGAATGTTTGCCCTAGGCGGAGATCGAACCTGTGGCGTAAGCGCATAAAACAGGGTTCACCACTCCAATGGGCCAGTCAGAGTGAGTTAGTTCGACAGAACTGAAAGACCTATGCATACAAAAGGACTCTACAATAACATGCTCAAAGATCTCATCAACAATGGTATTTAAATGGTAGTAAATTCTTAAGACATGTTTGTATAATTTTATTCGTACATATTAGTCTCCTTTAAATTGTAACATAGATGTGGGTACATTAATTCATGTCATTTTAAACGTCGCTTGGTTCAAGTAACATTGACGCACCCGTGTCTTTAATTATAGGCATGAAATTTAATTTTCGGTTGCCAAGGGATGCCATATTTGACACAGTGTAATTTACGAGTCGGTTAATAAGGATACCAATTTATTTTTGATGTTTTCTTTGTCGGTTTTATTTTTTTATACATTTTTAGTAAGTACCCTAGACAACGTATAACGGAAAGGTGTGATATTACTGAAGGGTGTGAATCTACCTATGGAACTGAACAACTTTTTCCAAGGTCGAAATACGAAAAACCAAATTTGACCACCAATACGAAATGCGCTATCAGCTGATGCAGTATCTTTGGGAGATCAAAAATTGATTTTGTACTATTACCATTGTTCCTTGGGAAAAGTTGTTCAGTTTCACGGGCAGATTCACACCCTTTAGTATTATCACACCTTTCCGATAGACGCTGTAGATAAGGTACAACTAGTACCTACAAGATAATAACAACAGAAAAAAGAGGAAAAAAAAAACAAATAAAAGTATTATAAATAAAAATTAATAAATAATTTAAAATAATAATAATTAAAAGCAGTGGATTTAAAAGCATCCAACACATTAGCATTTTCCAAGTATGGAAAAGTGATTTGATTATGCGCTGCTGCAAAAGTTGTTGCCATTGACCTCACTAATAAGATGGCAAATGGATGCCAGGTCCAAAAAATAAACTTGTATAATAAGAAACACGTAAATAAACACAATGCAGTATAGAACCTGAGACCTACCTATAGGTAGTATCGTAGGTATACAAATTAAGGGTCACACTGATGTTATGCCATACGAGCTTGCGGGTAACCATACATTAGATAGACCTACGGGCCATCACACATAGCTCCGGCACGGCGCCGTGCCGTGCTCCGGTGCGGCGCCGGACTACGGCACGGCGCCGTGCCGTAAAAACTCACGGCGGCGCGCGCCGTGGAAATCTACGGCACGGCGCCGTGCCGTACTCCGGTGCGGCGCCGTGCCGTGGAAATAGCAGTGTGGCCAGTCATATGCTAGTTTCTGCGATTTTAGCAGGATTCGGTCTGTGATTATTTTGACGATTTACATATAAAAATGACTGAATGTTAGAATAGAATGAATTGCAGCTGCAAGTTTACCTAGTATAAATTTAACTGAAATAATTTCTAATTTGTATTGAATCAGAATCAAATGGAAATTAAATGACAATTATATTGAGACTGAATTGGAATAGGATATAATCTCATTTCAATTGAAGTAGAATTAAATTGGATCGGAATTAAATGTAAATGATTAAAAATTTAATTGGAACAGTGTTGGAATTGAAATGGAACAAAATTGGAACTAAATCAGAACTGAATAAAAATTATATTGGAATTGAATTAATGAAACTTCTTTAGCGGCGCTTAGAAAATTTCATATGGGGAAAAATTATAGATTCGCATCAGATGTCGCATCAGATGGCGCGTCAGAACTCAGATCAAGTATAGAAATGGATTTGCAACTAATCATACCAAGTTAGAGCAGGCTCAATATATACAAAAGTTCTAAAGTGTGATAAAGAACAAAACATCTTTTTTGTCTTTATCGCGTCAGATCTCAGATGAAGTATAGAAATGGATTTGCAACTAATCATACTAAGTTAGAGCAGGCTCAATATATACAAAAGTTCTAGTGTGATAAAGACCCAAAGATCTTTTTTGTCTTTGTCATAGTCTCGGCTTTTTTAGTTGTGCACAAGCTGTCAAACTAAAAATCGCTATAACTTGTAAACTACTGACCCTAGACTACTCGTGTGCTGAGACAAATGACAGGTCTCGATGAGATCTACATTTCAAATGACAGCTGTTAAACTAAAAATCGCTATAACTCGAAAACTACTGACCCTAGACTACTCGTGTGCTAAGACAAATGATAGGTCTCGATGAGATCTACATTTCGGATGACAGCTGTCAAACAAAAAATCGCTATAACTCGTAAACTACTGACCCAAGACTACTCGTGTGTTGAGACAAATGATAGGTCTCGATGTGATCTACATTTCGGATAACAGCTGTCAAACTAAAAATCGTTATAACTCGAAAACTACTGACCCTAGACTACTCGTGTGTTGAGACAAATGATAGGTCTCGATGAGGTCTACATTTCGGATGAGAGCTGTCAAACTAAAAATCGCTATAACTTGAAAACTACTGACCCTAGAAAATGGCAGACATTGCATTGCCAGATAGATAGACAGCTAAGTATCCCTATAAGTTTTCATTTTTTCTTTTTGAGGTACGGAACCCTAAAAAGAAATGGAACTTATCATTTAAAAAAAAGGACGGGTTGCACTCCGGGAGTGCCGGCAGAAGTAAAAACAATTTTTTTTAGTGTAACAGCAGCCAACCAAAATGTAGATCTCATCGAGACCTATCATTTGTCTCAGGACACGCGTAGTCTAGGGTCAGTAGTTTTCGAGTTATAGCGATTTTAAGTTTGACAGCTGTCATCTAAAATGTAGATCTCATCGAGACCTATCATTTGTCTCAGCACACGAGTAGTCTAGGGTCAATAGTTTACGAGTTATAGCTATTTTTAGTTTGACAGCTGTCATCCGAAATGTAGATCTCATCGAGATCTATCATTAGTCTCAGCACACGAGTAGTCTAGGTTCAGTAGTTTTCGAGTTATAGTGATTTTTAGTTTGACAGCTTGTGCACAACTAAAAAAGCCGAGACTATGACAAAGACAAAAAAGTTGTTTTGGTCTTCATCACACTAGAACTTTTGTATATGTTGTGCCTGCTCTAACTTGGTATGATTAGTTACAAATCCATTTCTATACTTCATCTGAGATCTGACGCGACAAAGACAAAAAAGATATTTTGGTCTTTATCACACTTTAGAACTTTCGTATATATGAGCCTGCTCTAACTTGGTATGATTAGTTGCAAATCCATTTCTATACTTGATCTGAGTTCTGACGCGCCATCTGATGCGAATCTATCATTTTTTCCCTCTATAAAATTTTCTAAGCGCCGCTAAAGAAGTTTTCACTTCAAAAAAAATTACCACATTTAAAATTTGAATACTTCAAAATTATTGTATAACTTAACAATGTGGGTAAACCAATGAAAAACAAATTATATATCGTATTTAATTTTGGCTGAATAATGATTTCCGTTCACTGATTCTGCTCTTTTATGGCTCAATTTCTGTTTATTATTTTCGCATAGTTGACAACACTGTACTTTTACGGCACGGCGCCGCACCGGAGTACGGCACGGCACCGTGCCGGAGATTTTCACGGCGCGCGCCGTGAGTTTTTACGGCTCGGCGCCGTGCCGGAGCTATGTGTGATGGCCATACCCTTTCAATATGACATAATTATCTATTATGCTACCTACGGGTTTGTTAATGGCGACAACAGCCTAAATTATGTAAGTCAACAATGTAGGTTTCATTGCAAATGCAAGTAATAAAAAATTACATTAGCTTAATAATTATAGGAGCTATTTAAATTAAAAAATAAATATTTGCTTGTAACTTTCTTGTATGAAAGTAGAAGTATGTCATGGCTGTAGCAGGTGGCGGGCTGTGGCCTCTACCTACCCCAACGGGAAAGAGGCGTAGTTTTATATGTACTCAACTTTTAAAAAAAATAGGAGTGTAACCTTAAGGTTTGAACCTTAATCTACAAGATTTTTTTTTAAATATTTGTTCTTAATTCATCACCTCTTTCCATATCCACATCATATTGGTAAAATTTTACCAAATAGAACACGGAGAAAAATTAGCAAAATGCGTAAACAGAGAGCGATGAAAAGAAGCGTTCGATAAAATTCGTAGAAGCCAAATCGACTGATATACTCTCTTACATAGATCTACAAAAACTACTCGTATAACGGAGATGGCAATGGTCACATGTTGCGAAGCACTCTGAAAACTAGAGCAAAATAGGTCACATAATAGTATAGTTCACGAAATAATATTTGGCCCGATGAATGAATGATATCACTAAACGAATCCCATACAAAAGGATAGTAAAATTACCGACACCTTTCAAAGCAAAAAATGTGAGCGTTTATGACTGACACGCGCCTCGAGTGGATTAGGTACTCATTTTTTGTTTTATGTTAAGCCAAATCGGGCCGAATAATATTTCGTCAACTATACTCAAGGGCTGGGAGACAGGATGACCACAGAGACGCGATGGAAAGACAAACAAAGAACTGGGTGTGTAATAGATGATATACCTACTCGTAACAACTTTTAATATAACATTTAATTTATATAACAACGTTTTATATGATTTTGTTTAATATAATGATTATTTCGTATAAGTAATCGACATTTCACATATTTTCATTTCATATAATTTCAAAACGTTTAATAAACATTTTTTTTTTATTTATTTGGGATACCAACAGCGTTTTTATAGTATATCTTATAATTTATTTCTTAAATAACATTCAATAGCCAATTACAGGTATCCACTATTTTAAATACATGTTATGAGAGAGCAGAGGTAAGACTTTTTAATAAAAATAAAATAAGATGGAACATTCACTCTTGAATTACTAGGCATATTATGTAAACATATTGAAAAATGTTTCATATAATCATCATTTCTTATAATACCCATTTCATATAATATCAGTTCGTTATTTTCATTGGTTAGTTATAATATCCACATTGATTATTAAGTAAATGAACAAGCAAGCATGCATTATGCAAAAAAAAGCAAGCAAAGGCAAGCAGGCATGCATGCAAGCAAGCAAGAAACAAGCAAGCATGCATGCATGCAGGCAAGCAGACTTGCGCATACAATCATGTCAACCTAACCTGAAGGGTATGGCGGAATGAAGCGGGAGCTCGCTCCGCACGCCTCCGCTAAATTCCGCCATACCCTTCGAACCTTACCAACTGTGTCGGAGTGCCCCGAACTCTTTTGCTCGCTTCGCTCGCCTATTATCTATTCTACTAAGCCCTTGCCATTAACAGACAAGTAAGCGAGCATTCAAGCATGCATTCAGCAAGCATGCATACAGCTAGCATGCATACAGCAAGCAAGCAAGCATGCAGGCAAGCAGGCATACGCATGCATTCATGTCAACCTAACCTGAAGGGTATGGCGGGATGGAACGGAGCTCGCTCCGCTCGCCTCCGCTCAATTCCGCCATACCCTTCGAACCTAACCAACTTTGTCGGGGTGCCCCGAACTCTTTTGCTCGATTCGCTCGCTTATGATAAATTTTATTGAGCCTTATCGTTTCGTTTTTACAACAATTTTAATTAAATAAGCATATAACTATACAAAATTATTATAAACTAATGATTATTATTATTTTCTTTTGCTTTATTATTTATTATAAATTAAATAAATAATAAGTAAATTAATAAAAAAATAATGTATCAAATGCATTTTATATGAATTAAATTTTATATGAAAGATATTTAGGTGAAATGATACTTATGCCAAATGTTAGTATAGAAAACATTCAATATAGTAAAGGTACGTTATGTCAAACAAAATTATGCTAATAGTTGTTATATGAAACGTTCATTATATCAATTGAATGTTATTGAAACGTTGATGTACGAAAAATATATATACAAAGTGATGCGCACCCCAAAGGACTCTGGAGGAAGGTCTACACAGAGCACAATGGAAAGAGTTTGAGAAGGAACCTCGTGCTTAGAGATCCCATGTAATGTAACCGATGCTTATAACAAGAAAATAACAGACACGAAAAAAGTAATAAAAAAAACGACTTCAAGATAAAAAGGGAGTGATAAAAGTTTCATCCTTCGAAAAATATAAAGTTACCTCGGTAAACATGCTAATAATTTTTTTCAAGGTCGATGCCAGCCTGAATATTAGGAATGACGAGGACGACTAAGATTAACGAAAATACGAGTCGAATTGATTACCTCATTTTTTGAAGTCGGTAACAATAGGAAGAGACGATATTTTTTGTACTTATATATCAATTAAATCATACATAAAAAACATCTTATTCTCAAAGTAAAATTTAAGAGGTATCACTTCTCTTAAAGATCATTTTAACGTAAACCATAAAAAAGAAATAAAAGCGTACTAATCCAACACAGCCTTCAAAGAATGAAGTAACTTCGGATTTTGTCACGTCATGACAGAGAAAAAAATGGTTCATACCTGTTTTTAATGGATCAAGTTTGTAAAAGACTGGAACTTTTCAAATTTTTTCAGCAAGTAATTACAAGTTATTTAGATTAATCTGTCAGATTATGGATTTATGAACAAAATGTTTCGAGTTTTACTAATCGATTTCATATTTTGATTACAGTGCGCTTCATATTACTGTTAATATTAACACTAGTACCTGGGCGACCGAGCTTTGCTCTATACAATGTTAACCAAAGCCCAATTAGATGGCTCTGTAGGGTTTCTGAAACGCACTATTTTTAGGTAAACTGTAATTTAACGGCTCTGACAGAATATTGCTCGCTTAAATGCTTATGAATGGGTGTATTGGTGAATCGGTGGTGTTGCTGTTTCTCAATGATCACACAGTACGAATGAAAACAAACAGCTTGCATTAAAGAGCACGTCAAGCACCTATCTTAGTCAGCGTAGAGATGGAAATTGTACTGCGAGTTGACTGTTTATCCTTTTCACTCTCTTTTTGGCAAGTCTCATTCAGTTTATCCGGGAAAATCAAGATATTCGAATGTTAATCTCTAAAACTAAACAAATATTCGTGTCAATGTCAAAAACAATGATTCGATACTTTAAACCCTCAACAATTAGTTTAAGCAATAATTTGAGTAACTTCCTTTAGTTTCGGTCGAATGAACTCTATACTTCAAATCGCCACGGTTGTTGGGTTGTCGGGAACAATGATCAATAACGACATTGTATCTACCTTCTGTATCGGTCTTTGCAATTAATAACTGATTTTATTAGACTTGAGATGTAGTGTAGGCAACGAAGCAGTTGACCCCCGCATTAATTCATCAGTCGATGAAACTTTGCTAGAGTATTGCAATATATGAGACAAACCTTCTATAAAGAAAACCAAAAAAATAAATCGGTACTTTTAATTTTTTCATACATTTTTTGTAATTTTTGTATGGAAAAATTAAAAGTACCGATTTTTTTTTGGATTTTTTTTATAGAAGGTTTGTCTCATATAGTGTAATACCCCAGCAAAGTTTCATCGACTGAGGATTTAATGCGGGGGTCTCATACAACGATCCGCTTCGTTGTCTAGACTAATGAGCCCTTGAGATAGTTTGTACATACTTATCCATTGAAGACTTATTTTTTCCTTTTTTATTACGAAGCTTAGTCTTTCTTAATAAACAGAATTTCTTATAGAACTTGAAAGTGGTCTACTTTATCTGAAGATGGAATAATAAAGATACAGACTCGATTCCACAAAACAAACAAGCACTCCAAGTCAAGATTAATATATTGGACACTGGACCGTTCTTATTTTAAATAGCCGTTAAAGCTACAGTCGAGCTGACAATACTTATATCAAATTAAGACATTTCAGGCACGTTAAGCTCTTGCAGCTAGGTTGACAATGCCAAATTATTGTAGCGCTGATACTGGCAAACCCTCTAAATCTTTGAAATTTTTTCATAATATGTATCGATTTTAAGGCATCAAAATTTGACTTCGACCGAAGAGAAAGCATATTTACAAAATATTCAACTATTGAAATTAACTAAGAAAAAAACTTGCTTTATTTCCTTCACCATGATTCAGCATCTACTGAGCAGTTTATTTTGTATAGACCGCAATGAATGCGGAGTCACTTAGCAAAATATATTGCAAGTCATTTATTGCCTTATAAACTGAACTTATGGCCGACGTTATATTGGTATAAGGCAACGAAAAAATACATTACTTTGTAGGTATACTTGTGTTAGTTGAAGGTAATTTCATACTAGAGATAATATCAATTTGGAACATATCACTTAATAAAAAAACACCAGGCATGTGCGTGTAGGGTTCCGTAGTTTTTTGGACTTTTTTTATCGCAAGGCAGATTTTGATTAAGTATTTCATAATGTTCATTACATAATTTTTTCACCTCCCAATGTTCAGCTAGGTCCTCGCGCCTGATTGCTGTTGCCTTTTCAATATTTCCAGTTTTTCGGCTATAGCTTATTAACTGTGAAGCCTTCTTAACTGTGATAGTTTTCCTTTTAATTTCATCATATATACTACTTACTTGCCCGTGTGGTGCCGGCAAAGAATAGTACCAACCCATACATACCCATGGGTGTCGTAAGAGGCGACTAAGGGTTAACTGGAGGATGGGCAGTAGCATCTTCCTTTATATCTTACTTACTACGGTCACCTACAACCGCGGTCCACGGTGCTAGCCGTAACGCTAACAAGCGAGGTGACTATGGTACTTCCCCTCCACATTTTTCCAGCAAAAGCTAGAATTCTGGAGGGAGCTCCCTGCCCTGTAGTGGACATTTTATGGGAGGTTATGATGATGATGACTACTTACTACGGTTTTTTTTTACATTTCCAATAACGACCGTTTAGCCAGCAGAATGGGGAGGACACTTGACTCCAACAAAAAATTGCGGTTTCATGCTTAATATTTCGCAAACGGATTCCTAAATCAAAAAATGATATTTGCAGACTCACATTATTTTTAAAAGACCCTATCCAACGGCACAATACACGATGGGATAGAAGAAGAAAAAAATCAGCCCCACTTTACATGTAGGGGAGGTACAGAATTTTTTTTAAATTATATTTTACCACTTTGTCGCCGTGAATGTAATGTATATCCATACTAAATTACAGCTTTCTAGTAATTAGTGTCTCTGAGCTAAGCCGTGGGCAGACAGACAGACGGATTTGACGAAACTATAAGGGTTCCTTGTTAACAACGGAGATTTTCTTTGTCCCAAACAAATTCTAGTTTATATGAGGAAGCCAAAATTTATTTTCATTTTTCAATCTGTGTTTCTTGGGACAAGTTGTTCATTTCATGTCCTAAGCAACATCCTGAAGATAGTCAGATATTTTATAATCTTGCTGTAGAATAACATTTAAGTTCAGTATTTTTTTGGTTTTGGTTTCACCTCGATCTCACCAGACCTCGTGACAATGCCTTGAATGTGGAACAAGAATGCAAATAAATATGTGGTATTCAAAAATATCCACATGTTCTGTTTGGATTTTTTAACGATGAACTTCTCTTTTTCTTACAATTAAATGGTCGCTGTTTTTTGTAAGTGACGTAATATTGCTGAAGTCATATAATACGCTTGAGAAAGAATGAGATTTTGATTTCATCAGGGATAACTTTCGTTCATGGTTTAAAAAATTCACAGATTTCATGCCTCGATAGTCGTCTATCGAGCACATTGGAAATAAATCTACGGAATTCGAAAAAATATCGTTCTGGCTTTTTGACTTTTTTCAAAAAGGTTAGGCTATAGAGCACACCCTTAACCCGATCGTTTTTGTTTAAGGCTCATATTGTAGCTGACTAAAATTGTCCAGACGTTTTTTTCTCAAATATTTGATATCATTCTTCGTTTCCAAAATATCGAGCGACAAAATAAAAATATCGGAAAAAATTGATTTTTTTTGTACTATTTCTGCCATTACCTTTTTCGTTTTTGACTTTGTCGAATAATTCTTTTTGCACATTATATTTCTTGTGAATACGCGTCTTTTGAGTTTTGTTTGAATATCACAACTCTCCGAGATATAAGGGGATCGCACTTTTTCGTGAAATCGGAGCCTAAGTATACTGAAGCGAACGGAAGGACATTTCCAATGTCAAAAGCACAAAATACCAAGAACCTACGTAATTTACAAGACTTTTCTTATTTAATGTCTATAAAAAGAAAAGTCCATTCTCCACTAACCCAGTGGTGTCAAACTACGTAACCTTCCAGTAACTAGAGGCGAGTGACTGGAAAGGTAATCAGTTAACGGGGTCTGCTGGCTCGTTACAGCGGGGTCAGATGAGGGCAAATAGATTACTTTTCTTGTTACTTTTTCTTCCCCCACATGGCGCCACTTTGTTTGTAAAGCAACGTTGTTATATTGCCGTCATAAAGTGGTAATATCCTATTAATTATATAGTTTTTTTATTGTGGAAAGTGACAGGGCTTTTGTGCAAAGTCTGTCTGGAGAAGTATTACACCATATTTTGTTCTCAGGGTGGGCAACGTGCTTTGCTCTCTATATATATAGTGTCAAGTTATGTCATGGAGACCTTTAGGGGAAGCCTGTGTCCAGCAGTGGACGTTTTTCGACTGATGATGCCGCTAAAGAAACAATGGGCTCTTTAGGCGGTAATGACCACCTAACATCAGATAGCCCATCTGCTCGTTTGCTTCCTTGTTACATAAAAAAATATTTATTTATTTTATAAACATTTAAATGTTTCTTTTGGGCTTTCCTGCAGCCAAGTAGCGCCCCCATCAGTTAAAAAATATTATTCGCTAAATACAAAACTAATCGAAAATCTGTCTTACAAAATTAAAGTAAAGGTACCCTAGTTTATTTAGAACCTATCAATCCTGAAAAATATAGTTAACTATAGTTACAGATACAAAAACTGCTAAAAGTGGCCGTTTTTCGCACTTTTTGTATCTGTATCTACAGTGAATTGTATTTTTCAGGTTTGATAGGTTCCAAATAAACTAGGGTACCTTTACTTTAATTTTGTAAGACAGATTTTCGATAAGCTTTGTATTAAGCGAGTAATCTTTTTTTAACTAATGGGGGCGCTAGTTGGCTGGGGGTAACCTCTTAAGTCTTGAAAAGTCTGTCTAATTAAACAGTTATTGAACCTTAAATCTTAAAATCTCCAATCAGTTTAAAAAAAAAAGATTACATTTTTAGTAGGTAAGTAATACCTAAGCGTCCCTTTGATAAGACTTTTATTTGAGTGCTCGTGTTAATGCTAAAAATCTTTTAAAAGCCCGAAACATCACATATGTTGAACTTAGATCCAACTTCCGAAGATGAAAATATTTTATGTTTGTATTCTACTTTATTACTTGGGTATTTTAGTATATTAACAGCCATGCTTTTTATTCAGATTTTAATTGTTATTGTACAAAACTTACGTGTCTTTCACAAATCAAAACATGGAAGAACGTTTAAAATCAACTAAGTAAAAACCTAACAAGAATTTCTTCTTTTTTTTTCAGGTACAGTTTCATAGCAGTGTTCAGTGTAATGAGTGACAGTGCGTGACAGTGTGGGGCTTATAAAGGGTGTTATAAATATGACGGCACGATGAAGCTGTGGAAAAACTTGAAGATCTCTATCGGCAGTCGAACTGATCCGAAGAATTTTTCACAAGAGTTACCACAGTGGGGAGCGCAGGGGTATGAATTAGATGGTAAGTTTTTTATTTAACTACTGTACACAGAAAATAAAATTGAAGCTGCATCCGACTCCGAGTCCCGCACAGCAAAGCAGGATGAAACAGTATACAGCGTGTAATCGTTAAGTGTGTCCAGGCGATTATGCCGTAACTATTACAGATATCAAAAAACTTTAAACTGATATCGAAAGTACGTTACCTAATGAGTAAAATGACATCAATAACTTTTTGAAAATAAAACTAGAAATATCCAAAATAATGACTTTAAACACTCCCATACATTTAGTATGAGATTAGTAGAAAGGTTTTTGTTTCCTTATTTTAAGTGGTCTAATAAGTACTTATTTTACCTTAATCATATTTTATGATTACGTATGATAATACGATAATACGTAATCATAAAATATGATCAAGGTAAAATTGATACCTATTAGACCACTTAAAATAAGGAAACTAAAACCTTGATGATGATGACTTTCAAGTAGATTCATGTGTAGATTCATTATCTTACCACTTTGAAATAATATTAAACCTTGTTTCAATATCGTATTAATTTGAACTGGCTGAAAAGCAACATACTAGAAAAATAACAAACAGAAAGATACTCTTTGGTGTTCGTTCTAAATTCAAAATCTTTATCGCGAGTTGCCGTTCCCGCTAATTTATTTTGTCAAAATACCCTTTTAAAATAAGAAAACTAAAACCATTCTACTAATCTCATATTAAATGAGAGTGATTATTGTCAAAATTTTGGATATTTGCCTTTATTTTTAAAAAGCAATTGATGTCATTTTACTCATTAGGTAACGTATTTTAGATATCAGTTTAAAGTTTTTTGATATCTCTAATAGTTACGGAATAATCGCTTGGACATACTTAACGATTACACCCTGTATAAACAATAAATATTTCTGAGTGCTAATATATTTTTAACGTTTTAATGTTGCGAGTGCAGGCTACTTCTGTGTGAGGACCTCAGGACCAGATTAAGGCCAAACACTAGAGCTACACCAATTAAAACAGAAGAAATAGCCCGTATCCATATAAGAGTTCCCAATACACGGTGTACGGGACGAAGTACCGAAAACTGAAAGGCTGTGTTCAGTCAACGTAACTAAATAACTTTCCCGAAGAATTATTTCTGGGAAATGAAAAAAAAAATTTGATCACTCTCTTTCCTCTCCTTTGATCAAAGTGTACAATTTGTATGGAGGGGTCAAAAATATTTTTTCATTTCCCAAAAACGTTTCTTTAGGAAAGTTGTTCAGTTTAGTTGTTAAGTTCAGGTACACTGTCCCTTACACCCTGTTGTAATCATTTATTAATTATTATTTTTTTCAATAGCCAAACCTATGTACACAGCATTTTATCTGTCGTATAAATGACTTTTTGAGTAGAGTCAATTACTGAACGGAACAAATATAGTGATATTTAAAATGTGACACTAAAAAACTATTTAATTTGGAATTCCAACTCACAAATATATTTTAAAACTTAAAAACCAAGAATTGCAATGACGAAAGTTTAAAGCACACGCATTTCTTATGCGAAAGTTTTTAAGGAATGTTCTCAAACGTCGAACGAGCTGAATTCACTTTTAGCAACTTCGCCATTTTAAGTTCTGCGGCACGTGCAGTTTTCTTATTCAAGTTTTTTATTAGCAAACGTACGAATGTTTTTGAACATACTTTTATATTTTATTTTCCGCTTCATACTTGGTGTTAGAATTGGTTATTTTTGGACTCTTTACCAAACTTCAGTATTCTATTCAAAATAGAAACCGGTCAAGTGCGAGTCGGACTCGTGGGCCGAGGGTTCCGATATACCTATATAGTAATTTTGGAAGCAATAAACTCTTCTCTTAGGACCGCAAATTTAAGTCTGTTTGTGTCGGTTTTTTGAGATTTTTAAAAAACTGTTCTACTAAGAGTGGTATTTTCATTTTTGCTGTAATATTAACATAATTTTTTATCATCGACTGTAATTAATTCAGATTTTTCGCTTTGCAAACTTCGGAGATGAGGTAGTAACAGTATTTTTTTATACCCTAAACCGACGAGCATGTATGAAAGGATTGATGAAAGTACAGGAAGCAAGGGAAGTATGTCAAGATCGTAGCAGGTGGAGGACTGTGATCTCTGCCTACCCCGACGGGAAAGAGGCGAGATGTTATGTATGTATTTATGTATTCTTCATCATAATTTGAATATTAAGAGTAGTAAAAAAATACATAAACCTATTTTGGAATGTTCAAATGCAGTCCTATTACGAGTATATGATACCCCCACTCATAGAGTAACACGATTTTCGCGCGCAAAGCTTGCGCGGTTTGACGCGTTGCTCTAAGCCCCGACTCGACCTAGTCGAGACAATTTGATTTTTTTCCGCCCCTATTTGGGCCTCACTTCAAATAATAATAAAATATTTCTTTTATTATTTTGTTTGCAATGTACTTGGGCAAGCATATTCTAAAACAAATCCAAATTTCAAGTCGATAGCCTGAGTAGTTGATGAGATATACAGGTGTGACAGACAGACAGACAGACGAAGTCGCTCCAAAAGGGTTTCGTTCTTACTGTTTTAGTTCGGAACCCTAAAAACTAAACAACATTATCAAAGAGAAAGAGACATGGATAGAAAAATTTTAAAGAAAAACAGTTATTTCAAAAAAAATCCGCTGAAGATTGTTTGATAAAGCAAAAAAAAATCTCGATAATTATTATTTAATAACTTTCTACAAGCATTTTTATTTCATTTATTTCAAACAGGATAGGGTAGTCCTAAGCTAATCAAGAATGTCTTATGTAACTGATTTTGCCTCAGTTATAAAATTAACATTATTTATTACTTTAAAAATCTCTACAAAAGACAATGGTGCAGAAATTGCTTTTATAGTTGCGTAAGCTACAATTTATTTATTAGTAGTCTAGATATATCTTTTAATCTTTGAGAACCATAGAATAACAGACTGAGTATAATCCAAGAGGAAAACCACGAAAAAGTTATGGTTTAAATACCCACACGAACTATTACGTAAGGGGCAAGACAAACTATTACTTACTACTTTGATAATTCCAGAATTTTCCACTAACGATAAACATTTTTCTGGTTGGCAGAAAATTCTTGTCTTACCAAATATTCGTTCAAAATCCAATATAGTCCGCGTAGCTTCTTTCGCCTGAGGCTGTAGCTGAGATTGCAATGATTTGGCAATTTTCGTTCAAGATTCTTGCCTTTGAATATTTCTTTTATATTCTGTGGAGTTGCCAATAGAAATTTCGATTTAATATAACAATGACATTAAGCGACTTGATTTTGTATTGTTAAAGATTTTCGGTATTTTACTTTACAAAGTAATTTTATATTGCTGCACTCATCGATCATATATTTTTTCCAGTTGTTTTATCTGTACTATTATGAAATTGTAAATTGGTTTTATCTGTACATTTATAGTAGTTTATGCAACCTTACATAATCAGGGTTATAAAACCCGAGTGTCGGTTTATGGGACGCAGGCGAGCGAAGCAAGCCAAGTTACATAATAAATGACACGAGTGTTTTATTACTAATTATGTGGAGTTGCATACACAACTTTATCTACTCTCATAACGTGAATCCTAAAATAATGTGTTCAAGTACAAACCTTTTCGAAATATTTTTCTCTTTTCCCGGCGATACTAAATACTAAGTTTTGTTCCTAGTTCATTTAAAAATACCTGAAGGCGAATCATGAAGGCTTTCATCACTATTATCATTACACAACCAATAAAAATACATGTATATACAAAATCTGTTTGCTGAGTTTTCCATCATTGCAAATATTGCAATGCAACCTCTTTGCATCATACAGCTCGCTGTCATGGCGCGCCAATAAAGACTAAAAAGGTGATTGAAATTGGCTTAATAGTTCCCCTGCGACGACTCTAAAAATAAAAAAGTTATGAAACATGTATCCCGCGGAAAATTTAAAAGGTACTTCAAAATACGCTTCCACAGATGTCAAATTGTCACTTAGAGTATTTCTAGGCACATATTAACATTATGTAGGTAACTATCGTAAATGCAATAATCCTTTAAAAATTGTAGGTTACCACCTACAAAATGTTTGTAACTTTTTAATTTTAAGAGTTGTCACGGGAAAACTATTAAACCACTTTTTATTTTTTATAGGCGTGCTATAAAAGCGAGCTGTATGCTGCAAGGAGTTTGATTTGCAAAATTTGCAATGATAGAAAACTCAGTAAACATATTTTGTATTTACACATTTTTTTATTGGTTTCGTAATGAAATAGGTGATAAAAGCGTTCATAATTTGTCTTCAGGTGTTTTTAAATCAACTAGGAACATCGTTTAGTAGTATCGCCGGGATAAGAGAAACATATTACGAAAAGGTTTGTTCTTGAACACATTATTTTAGGATTCACGATATAAGAGTAGATAAAATTGTGTATGCAACTCCACATAATTAGGTATGGAACACTCGTGTCATATATTATGGAACTTTGCTCGCTACGCTCGCCTGCGTCCCGTAAACCGAAACTCGAGTTTTATACCCCTTATTGTGTACCGTTGCATAAACTATGTACTATTATAGAAATAAAAATCATGTTATGCTATTTTGATGCCCCTGAATCCAAATTACAGATTTTTGGACTTTTTGTCTGTTTGTTTGTTTATATGTTCACACGAAAACAACTGAACCGATTTTATTAAAACATTTTTTTTAACAGCTCAAACGTTTTTTTTGATAGCTCAGAAGTCAAGGGCGTAGCTCATAAACTTAAGCTTCGAAGATTTAAATTTAGAATACTCGAAAATGGGGGCTCTTTTTCAGAATCTTGAATGCGACCGACAAAAATGTTGAATCGTTGGTTGCACTTGTTTAATTAAAAAAAAACCGTAACATAATTATTTAAAAAGAACTTACTCTAGGCAACTGAAGTTGTAAATATGAGACACCCAAACAAATAAGATTTTCAGAAACAAAAACATACACGTGTAAACAAATCTAAGTTCGCGAAACAACAGGATACTCGTATCTGTGCATGTTTCCGTCAAAGTTTATATGATTCAATTTGGCCGTGACCCTCGGAAGGCAGGCGGTGATAGGCGACATGTGTCGTGTTTACCCTACTCTTTCATCTTGTAGACAACTTCAACAAGTCTTTTACAGAACATTTTCTTGGAGTTTCTTTACTCAAGTGTCTGGTATTAACTTAGTTTGAGCCATAAGTGTTATTACTCTGAGCGACGAAAATCACGTTTTTGTAGTTCTTTTTATATGACGTCTAGGTTTATTTATTATAAAGGGTGTTATGAAAAAGGTATTTGGAAGATAAAACCAAATAATTTTTGTTAAGGAACGTATGACGAAATAAATAAGTTATATAAATGTGTTGGTCATACTAACGTTACACTATTAGGTATAGGAAGTAATTTATTTTTGTTTTAAAAAAAATGTTAAGTTCCAGGGGCAGATTTATATCCTTCAGGCAACAAAGTACTTTTTCCAACACATTGTATTATTAAAGCCAAGGTAGATATTTTTAATCTTATAGGTTGTAGACCAAATCAATAAGCCAGATTCGTATTTAATAAACAGTCTATGGATGAACTTAGTATTTTTTTATCTCCTCATTCATCCAATAGTAAAATAGTACCTGGGCAACCGAGCTTTGCTCTATAATAGCCGCCTCAACATTAAAATATCATCGGTTGAGCGCTGTAGGTTTTTTCTAAAACGCGGTATTTTAAACAAATGCTTAAAAAACTTTTTTCTAGTTTTAAAAATGTTGGTTCTAGGTAGAAATAGTGTTAATATTTTCTTAGAACAAAAATTTAATAAACTAGCACAAACTTTTAAGCCATCATAAAATACCCCGTTACTACCTACTAATTTTTAAGTGCTTAAATAAAATAAAATGACTTTGTTTTTTATTTATTTTTTAAATTTCAATCAGAACATAGTTAAAAACACCCAAATACTTTAAAAGTACCTAAGTATGTACTACGCATATTTACGGAACATACATGTGGGCTAAATCGATAAATATTGAGATCCCATAACTATAGGCCTTCGTTGATAAAGGTTCCCTGTAAAAATATACTTCCAATTTTGCAAAAATATATATTTTTATATATTTTGCAAAAGACAACTTGAGTATAATCACAATTTTGTAAAATTAATTTCCTGTTGAAATCGAAGCATAATTATTTTTTTATTTTATTATTTAAATTAATCGGCATACATATTTTGAAAGCTAATTATTAATCGTGTAATACACAAAATTTTCCTGTAATTAAGAGGCTTAGTGATTATTTTCATAAAAGGTGCACTTTGGTGAGGCTTCGTCTTCCTTAATTAGGGGATCATTGGAGAGGACAGTCGACAAAAGCAGCGTACAAAATAATAATTTGTTCCCGTAGTCGTGAACCTTTTTTGCGGGAAGTACGTAAAATGCGTGAAAGTGTCCGACGGTTTTCCGATGAATGAATTTAAGGGTTGGTTCAGACACAGTGTATCTTGCGCCGCGTAAGATGGTCAGCGCAACTTACGCTCATTGTTATCCACTGAATAGAGGAGGATTACCTTACAAACAGTCCGGTAACTCACAATTTTTGATATGTTGTCTAGGATGGTTAGTAAATGTTTAAATTGCAAAATGCACAATCCCCCTTCGCTATATCTTCTTTTAGGTGTGTATTTTAGCTAGAAAAGTGTTTTGCATATTGTTGTAGAGAATTCAATTTTCTATAATCTTCGTTAAAAATTTTGATTTTGAAGATATGCACTTTAAAAAAAAATCTAATATTCCAGTAACTTTAAAACGCTGTGATCCAGTTATGGCTGATTCTAGGAAAACAAGTATCAGAATAGGGATTTTGAGAAGTTTCCAGAAAATTAAATTAATTAGCGCGAATTGTGCATTTTGCATTTTAGCGCAAAAAAAGCGTTTTTGCGTTTTTTAGAAAGTTCGACTGTTTAGAACTTGGATGTATGATAGAAAGTGGTAGATAAGGATTGACAGCTCGATAGACAGGGATAAATAGGGATTGACAGGGATCTTTAGGGATAGATAGGAATATATAAGAATAGAAAGGGATGAACGAATAAACAGATTGATCAGTAGCACAGATTAAATAATAGTAAACTAACGTTCAGTAGTATGAAAGTCCCACTGCTTAGTTAAGGGTCATGTTAGAAATAAATTATGGTCAAATCCCACGCGCACGATGTCGCGGGCAACTGTGAGTTAAACATAAAATTCTCAAAGATAAATGTTTTAATAATTCATTTTATTTGCATAAAACAATTCGTCTCGACAGTAAAACTTAGTTAGCATTTAAAAAGCTTAAAAATGAGAATTGCTTATTAGCATAAATTTTCATAACGAGCGTGATTCTTTTTTAGTTAAACTGTGTTTATTTTGGAATTAAGCTTATGATTTTTTGGCATCACAGATTTTTTAAATATAGGCGAACTTATGAATATTTCTTAGAAATAATTAATTGGATAATATCTAACTAAAACTTTGTAATCTTCAGAGCTAATATTTATTCAACGAAATTTTATTAAGACTATGACGTGATTCTCCTAATTCTGTATCTCATGAAGGTATTTAATTGCCTCCCGGCGTCACGTTCGCAAAATATCACTTTCTCAAAATGTGGAGTAACTGGATTCTACAGTCGAATGTCACCCGACTTTGAAGACATTCGACAAATTTTGAGGGTAAGTTCTGTTATCGATATAAATCAATTTGTAAGGATATTTTTGACGTTAGATTTTTATATGTATCCAAGTTATACAAACTTGAAATAGATACAAAAAAGTACTTGCATAAAAATAATATCATATCATTTCATTTATTCATAGAACAATTCATGATTGTGTTTGAATATTACAATATTTAAAAAATAAACAAATTAAAATAATAAAACCACTTAAACAATATAAGATAATAAAATATCCATAATTTATGCTATAAAATTAAAGTGCATCATTTATGCTTGTTTTATATTTTTTAGTTAAGTACGTTTGTGTATTAGTTTCAGGAATAATTAACTCAAAACCTACAAAAAAAATTCGACTACTAGAAACCTTAGACCTGGTACGAAATTGATCTATATCGATAACATAAATTACCCTTATTTGTCGAATGTCTTCAAAGTCACCCAGTATAAGTCAAGAGAGTGGCCCAATTCCAACGCAGGGATAGGAGAAAACTTGCTTAGTTGGGCGTCAGCGAATTTCGCGATGATGGTGCATACAGTCAGCAACAAGTGAAAACACTTCACACCCACCGTAGTCCCAATAGTCCTCCGTAACCATTTGGCTCCCTATCCGGACGTTCTAAATTCCGGTGGGTACACTGTCAAACAAATACACAATGTTATACTTCCCCATTTTGGTAAGACGTTACAGGGCCGATCCCTAGGTTATTCGAAACAATTGATGACTCTGTACCTAATTTGGCACGTTAAATCGTTAGTTCAGGTAATATATTTTTATTGTCGCTTCTTTTTTTTCCCACAATGGCGCCACATTGTTTGTGAAGCGATGTAGTTTAGCTGACGTCATTAAGAGATTTTAATATCCAACAATGAATAAACGATTTTGATTTGATTTGATTTGATTTGATCTACAGAAATAGTCGTTGATGAGCCATGTAAGAGGCCCTTTGCGACTCATAAACTCTAGATACTAGGGACTGTGAGTGTGATTTTCTGAGTGAAAACACACGCACCTTAAATTACGAGTACGCAACCACAGGATAACCTAGAACTTCGCAACAACGCATGGCTAGTGCCTTCCTGGGGGATGACCTTGCAAATTTTAACGATATTACCAAAACAAAAACGGTTGCTAAAAACGCTTAGGGCTTTACGTAACATTTTAGCCAAACATTTTAGATTTGGTAATATCGGTTACCACGATCAGCCCCCCTTGTCGTATCAAAGTAAATGTGACGACGTGAAACCACTGACTGATGCGCTGTAGTACCTTTGTGGGCAGAGCGGTTTCTTGCGCTGTTTTCTACCTCTGCAGTGACTATAGGCTTTTTTTTTAAGTGCCTTTAATTTAATATTCTACATCTTCATGTCATGATGGCGATGTCCAATAAGTATTCTATGAAGAATCATAAATGATTCTGAAATCTGAAGCACGATATTATAATATGGCTCTATTAACAATTCTCTTTCTAACATTCGCTTACAGCCCCTAAATTGTCACTAACAGTCTAAATTAAGCATGAAAATGGGCCAACGAAGCTACTTCCTTAATTCAGGATTACACCCAAAAGCTTTTAAGGGGTGAAGCTCTTTCGTATAACTTAGAAAAAGCGTGTACCAGTGTCGCTTGGAGTAGTGTTGAATAATTAATTTAATTCGTGGTAACGCTTAAATGAAGCGGAAATCTGAGAAAGTGAATGACTTCTCCCTCAAAAGTTTTAGATTTTGATTTTATTTGATTAAGGGGCTGATAAGAGCTGAATTACCCCCCTTTCTAACAAAGGGCAGAATACGTGTGCTAGAACGGAGCAGATTCGCGCTGTTTTACGTTTTTCGCTCATTTTTGCATTTTTCTCAAAATCTGTATCCATAATATTAAAATATCAAATAGCTATATTATTATGCATAATGTATTGAATAATGTGTAAAATTTTTGGCATCATAGATTAATGGGTTCTTAAGAGAAACGGTTTAAAAGCAAAAAGCAGAGGTGACTTTGGATTTTTTTTATGGCGTACAAAATATACTTGATCGTGTTTCGGAGTCGGCCATATTCTTGGAAAGATGCTTAATTATCACATAAATTCTTTTCACGGCCATATATTCATCACTTTTGGATAAAAACCTGCTCAAGTGAAGCGTATATAGCTCTTATCAGCCCCTTAAGAGTATCGCTGTCCATACTCCACTGTTTATGAGGACCTTTATTTATACAAGAAAGTACTGTGTTCAAGGAGTTATAGTATTCGTAATGTCAAAGCAATCAAAAAACTAGTCGTATTTTAATAAAACCTTCTCTTTTAATTACAATTGTAATGGCCTTTCTATCGTCCATTTACACAGTTACACAAGAATTTTCATTAGTTCAGACCAATCTGAAACTAAGTGGGGCTGTATAAGGAAATGGAGGGTAGAAACTAGAAACTCGCAACTTCGTCGAACTACTTAACGTGTTTCTTATTTGGCGACGGGCAGATAAGCAAAGTCATTTTGAGAGTGGGAAGTAATCTTGCCAGTTTTTTAGGGTTCCGTAGTCAACGAGGAACCCTTATAGTTTCGTCATGTCCGTCTGTCTGTCTGTCCACGGCTTAGCTCAGAGACCCGAAGTACTAGAAAGCTGTAATTTAGTAAGAATATACATTTTATCATCCCGTGTGGTGCCGGCAAATCATAGAACCAAGGCATCTCTACCCGTGGATGTCGTAAGAGGCGACTAAGGGCTCATGAACCGGAGGATGGGCAGCAGCATCTTTCTGAGTATCGTATCATCTTAGATACTGGGGTCACCAACAACAGTGACCGAAGCCGCAACGCTCCGCAAATCCCCTTTTAAGTACCACGCGTTTTTGTTGGACTCCTGGAGGGAGCTCCCTGTCCTGTATTGGACATTTTCATGGGATGCTATGATGATGATACATTTCATCTACGCAAACAAAGTAGTAAAATAAAACATTGAAAAAAAAATTTAAGATATTTAAGACAGTCATGTAATAGGGGAGTGATTTTTTTTCTTGTCTTCCCCATAGTGTGGGGTGTCGTAATAAAGGTCTTTGAAAAATAATGTGTGCTATTCTATTTTATTTTTGGAATCAAGTGCCCCCCCCCCCCTTGCCAACTAAACGGTTGTTATTGGAATGAGCAGAGCAAAATCACAGCAGTAGTATATATGATGAAATTGACAGGAAAACTATCATAACCAAGGTTTTACAAGTTAATGAGCTTTAGCCGAAAAACTGGATATAATAGCAATAGCAATCAGGCGCTAGGACCTCGCTCAGCATTAGGAGGCAGAAAGTTTATATTATGAACGTTAACTATTCTTTGCGATAAAAAAAATCCTATAGAACTACGGAACCGTATACTTCGCGTGGCCCGACACGCTCTTAGTCGGTTTTTTGTAATCCTAGAGTTAAGTTTGCCAAAGAAATGTTTTGCAGGAATATTTAAACTTTTGAGGAAGTTCTGAAAAGAAGACTGGTGTGAGTGCACGAGTTACACTTAAGCACCGAACGTTCCATACCATAATACACACATTATTATATTGCACTATCTTTTGCCTGCGAAATATATTCTAGTGTTTAAGTCATACTATTAGCTATGAAACAAATAAAGTTTTATTAAAATGGGTTCATTAGTTTTAGCGTGATGCTCGAACAAATAAACAAACAAAATGTCCAAATACCTGTGATTGGATTCAGAGGAATGATATTTTGATAACGTGATATATTTTTAGGTAGATAGGTCCCTCCAATGTACAGACAAAATCAATTTACGATTTTATAATAGTATACATAGATTAAACGAATCTTTTTAGGGTTCCGTACCTCAAAAGAAAAAACGGAACCCTTATAGATAGGATCACTTTGTTGTCCGTCTGTCTGTCTGTCAAGACCCTTTATCTCACGAACGGGTAGAGGTATCAGGTAACATATATTAGGGTCCATGAACCACACAAGATCTGAAAATTTCAATTTTTACAACGACGCATTTTATGTCCTCATCTCCATACATTTATGCACTAAAGCAAAACCTATAGGATACTTCCCGTTGACCTAAAATTATGAAATTTGGCAAGAAGCTCTAAACTAATTAAATATTACAACTTTTCTCATAACTAATGATAACCAATTGAGGTGAGCTCCCATTTCAAAAGCATTCATATAAGGGAGGGGTCAAGTTGAATGGTCGCGGAGGCGATTTTTGTTTTAGTTCTATCTTAAAAACGGTAACACTTACAAACTTGAAAACTGGTATGTTTATAGTACCTATAAAATAACAACAAATAATAAAATTTGGTCAAGCGCGTGTCGGACTCAAACAATCTAGTGCATTAACTTACTGAAATTTCAAGTAATAAAATTATGATTATGTGGTGGTACGGAACCTTCGGTGCGCGAGTCCGACTCGCACGTGGCCGGTTTTTTTTAGTCGTAAACGTTCTTCACTACTTTCGATCGTTTTATAATTGTGATCACTGTGAAATAAAGAGTTAGAACCATGTTAGAACACTGTACTATGAAGTTTCATTTCTTACAACCATTAGGTACGAGTATTCGATGTATCATTTGTCCAATTATGAACAGTCTTCTATAACGACAGGTAACCATAGGTTCCCCAATTTCCTCGAAATCTAAAAAGTCCGTACAAAATGGAACATTCAAAACTTCGTAGTGGTTTTCGGTTAAATTATCTCGAGATTGAACACGAGCTAAGTTTAAACGTGCCAAGTTGGGGAACTTGTTTGAAAATATTAAATGAAGTAAATTAAAAACTCAAGCAGTCGTGTTAGAAGTTTGGAATTAATTTTGTTAGAGTTTTTGCTTTTTGTGTACCTACACGTTTGATAAACAGTCAAGATTAGGTCAAGCTTAACACTCGTAGCGCGATTTTAGCTCCTACAGCTATTGTTATAATATAAGATTTAGAAATAGTACAAAGCCCAATGTTTCAAGGGTAAATTGCTCTTGACTTTAGGTGTGTCAGATAATCTTGATATCTTTTGATTAACTGATAAGCTAACTGACTGATATATTAACCAACAGTCAGCTTAAAGTACTGAACCTATAAAATTATCGTTCTATACCTGAGTACTTTAGAGGTTGCTTAAATGCTTCGATAAATTTATAATTTTTTGAAGCTTCCATTTATCGAACGGTTTTTTGTCATTCAATTTATGAGTTTCTAGCGAATAGTTAGTGTAACGTATGTCTGGTCTTTTTCAATGTGCGACTAGATAATATTTTTGCCCGAGTTCTGTGAGAGGTTTACTTATTACTTGTACAAATTTTAAAAATGTCTTTTATGTACAAAATTTTAATTTTCAATTCAAAATAATGTCTGATTTAGATACGAAATAGATTCTTCTATGTTATGTAACAGTCATTAAATTCTGCACAATATCATTTAAAAAGTCTTCTGTCCATCTCTCAACTCAACAAACATCACTTTAAATTTTCATTTATTCTTGTGCTCCCATTTAAAATTAAAGTTTATTTAAATTTATAACTCTCTTTGTGACATAAAACGTAATAAAAGTAAGATATCCTGATTTAAATGAATTAAATGTTTACGAACTAAATAATAGCGTTATACCTATATCTGAAGGTCGGATAGTAAAAATAATTGTTTCGGTTTACAATAAAATATGCTTATCATTTTTAAACGTTACATTACCTACATCCTCCCGGCGCATAATGTCACGTTCTCGAAATGTCACACTAAGGTTTACAAAAGCATAATGTCACGATAAGGCGTGACATTCTGCGAACGTGACATTTTGCGAACATTTTTACTAAACATCAGTATTGTAAGCCTGATATTTATATTTTTTATTATTTTATTTGATAATAAAATACTAATAGCCACGACATGACCATTTTTCATGTTTAAAATAGGTTTTATATTTGCTTTTCCCAAAACATTACCTCTATTCATTACAAATACTGATCTGACTGGTATCAGATATATCTATGTTAAATTTAAACTGAAAAGGTTTATTTACGAAAGCAAAGCAATTTTATGTTTCGTTTTTCTACTCCAATTATTTCAAATCCTGTAATTCACAATTTCAAATTTTACCTGCCTCAAATCATTAACGTTTCACAAGCCTATTGCAAGTAGGGTCACCATCTCATATTTTGAGAAGTTCGGACTAAAGCCAAAAACATTTTTTTTAACAACCGCTCTTAAAGAATGTCGAACAAAAAACTATAATATTGTCAAATTATGTCACTTCACAAAACGTCGAAAAATAAAAAAGTGAAAAGAAAACGAAGCACATTTCATATTTATTTATTTGAATGTCACTTATTACCCGTGTTGTCTACATTATCAGTCAGATATCTAATGTATTTAAATTTGTGTTATTAAACAAAATATGCTAAGCATTCCAAAACCATCTAAGTTACAAAACCTCACAGAAATAAAAATCCGGAAAAAATCCGGATAGAACGCTGAAAGTCCGGATATGTCCTGACTGATCCAGACATAATGGTAACTCTAACTGCACATACATGAATGAACAAATTGCTCCTGACAGCTTGGAGATAGCGCTGCAAAATGTAATTATCACCACCTGTTTCTATCTCATTAATGTACTGTACAGCTTGTCCTTTGAAATATTGAAAATTATTTCGAGTATTTTATTCTATCGATGTAATTTGGATATTCTTGGCAGCTGTATATTTTTGTACCAAATTTTGAACAAGAAGATATTATTATATTTTAATCGTTATTTTTTTTATTAAGGCTTTGTTTAATAAGCCTCTTTAAATATATTGCTGTGAATTTCTGTCAATAAAAGAAAAAAGTGTTAAAGATAAATTTAAAGCAACTTTAATTTTAAAGACGTTAGCTGCAACTGAGTAATATTTGTTAACGTGGTGGTTGGATATCAAGTTGCAACAAATTTTTGTGCATCAGCTTCTGCCGGCATATAAAAATTCACAAGAATTAGGTTTCTGGTCATAAACCTAGGTTTTTGATTCAAACTGGCAGATGATGACTTTTTTTTAATCGTAAACCTAAACAAAACCTGGACTTGCTTAGTTTTATGATAAAATTAAACAAAAATTTTGTTTTCCTCTGGATTTATTAAAAACCTGCAATAAATATATATATTTTTAAGTATAATTCTTCCGTTAAAAATATGACTAAAGCATTATATTTTAAATATAAAAGATTTAAATTTATGTTAGTTTGTTTCAAAGCAATTGGAAACAAAACCAGTATAAGCTGAATCAGCTATACGCTACTAACGACCGAAACGAGAGATCCACTATAAGCCAAGTATAAAATAAAAGCCAGTATAAGCTGAATCAGCGCTATGCTACAAACGCCCTAAATAACATGCCTGCTAATAGTAGATTAGTAGCCACGGGCTGTAAGGCACCAATGGCAGCCCGAGATATTTAGGCGCACGAGCGCAGCGAGGGCGCCTATAGTTCGAGGGTGCAATTGATGCTTACACCCGAGCTAACTACTCTGCTTTACATCTCGATTGTGAGGTAAGTAGGTCCTTATTACCACCAAATTGTAGGTGACCAATTAGCGCTCTAGGGTAAAAATGTAGCTAGAAAAGCCCAAGGGCGGTAAGTAATAAAAAAAAGCACTTCACTCTTTCAAAATTTAATTACTTACCGCCCTAGGGCTTTTCTAGCTACATTATTACCCTAGAGCGCTAATTGGTCACCTACAAGCCCCATTTGGTGGTAATAAGGACTTACTTACCGAATATGAGATATGTAAAAACCCTTTAAATATTTTTACGATCCGGACCATGGCGGGGTTGTGAATATGAAGTTAATCATCATAACATCCCATGAAACATCCACTACAGGAAAGGGAAGCTCCCTCCAGAATTCTAGCTGTTGCTAGAAAAATGTGGAGGGGAAGTACCATAGTCACCTCGCTTGTTAGCGTTGCGGCTGGCACCATGGACCGTGGTTGTAGGTGACCGCAGTAAGTAAGATGTAAGATACAAAGAAGGATGCTGCTGCCCATCCTCCAGTTAACCCTTAGTCGCCTCTTACGACACCCACGGGTATGTATGGGTTAGTACTATTCTTTGCCGGTACCACACAGGAGTTGAAGTTTATAAGTTATACTTACTTAAATACATTACTATCGATGTAAATCCGCTGAAAAATTCCAAAAGTACCTGTAGAACTAGACAGAAGGTATAGCCCTAGGACTGATGCTTAGTTTCAGCTGCTCTAACCACAGAAAGGAACAAACTTCTAGACAGACAAACTCACAGTGAAAGCACCGCAAATGCGGTTTACTCTGTCTCTCCCAGATAGACTTACACAGACTCGGCCGTCGTTCATTGTTTAAGGCTATACCTTCCCTAAAATTAGCAGCTACATAAGCTCGTCGATATTAATTTCAAACTCATTTACACGTCATTAACGTTCACATAAGCATATGTTTGCAACGTAGCTGTTACGTCCAACGGTGACCCCTTAATTCACAAAAATGAGAGAAAAGTATTTTTTGTTTCTATGTTATTTCAAAAATATCAAAAATGTAAAACGACTACGTCATTAAACATAGTTGTGTCTAAAATATTGGTAATTTTTATATATTTTTGATAACAAATGTAGCAGTTGTAGTGTATGTGCAATAAGTATGCGTAATAAGTAAGTAACTAGGTTAAATTAGACTAAGCATTATTTGTCTTGTAACGCGCATCGTACATTTAAGACAGACTGAATTTAGAACCCATTCTGTAAGGACGTCCTACTGAATAAATACTTAACAACATGTGACGAGTTTCTACTGTTTCCATCACCACCTTCAAGCCACCCCACTGACACATCCCGACGGCATCCGTCCTGATACCACATGGCGACCCTTGCCTTTCGAGCTACAATGGAACTTTGAAGAAAGAAAAATAATGAAGAAAAACAAGATAGAAGCCTCCACTAACGACAGAAGAAAACTACGAAGAAATCAAGAATGAAGCCTACACAAACTACAGAAGAAGGAGAAGAAATTTATGAAAAAACTCAAGAAAGAAGCCTGCAATAATTATAGAAGTATTTAGAAGCAACATTACAGAAGAACGAGGAAAATTATTTCATGAAGAAAGAAGAAATGTCATCGTTCAAGGAAGAAGCGTACGAGGGAGCCAGGGACCATGCCCGGCCCGTATTCCAGGGAGTCCAGGGACCATGCCCGGCCCACTCAGCAAGTAGATGACAGTCACCCCCCGCCTACGTATCGCCAGCGCCAGCGCAGCGCCCGATGCACCGAGCGTTTTTCACCGTGTGCCCCGCCCGCCCCGCGTAGTGATGACCTAATTAGCGAAGTAAAGTCGGTGTATTATGTAAGTAGATTTAATTGATTATGTTTAGTCAGGGTGTTCGTATATAAGCTATGTAACTTTAGATATTCCAGTAGATATTTCTTTTGATAATATTTCTTTTAGTGGTAAAATAGAGGAAACTCACAGAGTATTTTAAGCTGACCGT
The DNA here is from genome assembly GCA_947532105.1 of Athrips mouffetella. Taxonomy (NCBI): domain Eukaryota; kingdom Metazoa; phylum Arthropoda; class Insecta; order Lepidoptera; family Gelechiidae; genus Athrips; species Athrips mouffetella. The sequence goes on from OX383963.1 coordinate 22,330,059, forward strand.
GTCAGCCACAAAAACACAACATGGCTCCTGAACCGATTTCTGAGAAGTTTTGCCTCAAAACGGCAGTGAGTTTATTGCCAAAAATGAACGGTAAAGAATGTGTAACTTTAGAATTAATAGAGGCTATAGAGTTATACAACTCGATGATAGACAAAAGCGATAGCAAAAGTTTAATTAATTTTGTGCTTAAGACTCGATTGAATTCTGGTGCTAAAATGCGTTTAAAAAACAAATACGATTCCATACAAGATTTAATTTTTGACATGAAATTGCACCTATTGACAGTGAAATCTGACACTGCGTTGCAATCAAAATTACAAACCGCCAGGCAAGGCGACAGATCGATTAGAGATTTTGGAGAAGAGATAGAGAAGTTGTTCGTCGATCTCACTATCTCTCAGGCAGGTAACGACGATACCGCCTATTCTTATTTGCGCCCTCTGAACGAGAGGAACGCTGTTAAACGTTTTGCTGAAGGTCTCCATAGTCAGAGGTTAGGAACGATCATATCAGCTAGAGGTCTGACTACGTTACGGGAGGCGATACAAGTAGCCGAAGAGGAAGCCACTTCGTCCACCTCGAACCAAGCTTTTTCTTATTCCCATAATAAAGGTCAGCGTGGAACTCATCGTGGAAGTTACCGTGGTTTTGCTTATAATTCACGTGGTGGTCGTGGTACTACACGTGTTGGGCAAAATCGTGGAAATTTTGAGTCGAAAACGTACTTTTCTCAAACTAGGTCACAGCCACGCGCAACTCATACGCATAGCAGTGGACGTGATACGAACTATCGACGTGGTTTTGAGAGTCCGCGTCAGCAGTCTCGCGGGCATGGCAACTATAATGCCTACAGGTCTGCCCGTCGTTCAACGAACGGTAATAATATGAATCACTTTGTGGGTTCTAACGAAAGTGATCGTAATACGTCACCGGTACGTAGACAAGGCATTGATAATGACTATGAAAGCAGTAAGTTTTTTCGTCCCTAATCAAGTTATGGTATGCGATAATGTTAATTGGGTAAACTTAAGTATTAATAGTGTTAGTTTAGATTGGTTAGTAGATACAGGTGCGTCATTATCGGTAGTAAAGTACGAAGTTTTAAAAGATTTAAATTTGTTAGGTGAAATACAGAAGTGTAACTTGAAAATCAACGGAGTAGGAGGTAGCTTAACTTCTGTTGGTTTTATTTATTTAAATTTAAAATACAATTATCAAAGTTTTCAGCACAAGTTTTACGTGTTTACTGACATTCCTTGTTTTACCGTAGGAATTTTAGGACAAGATTTTCTGAAAGGCTATATGGGCGTGATAGATTTTGAAAGAGATACTTTGTCTCTGAGAGGAAAGCGAGAGAAGGTATTTATACCTATACAATTATCGAGTTACTCTTTGACGATTGCACCGCGTTGCGAGGTCATCAAGTACATTCCAACGCGATATAACTATGATTGTGTCGTGCTCTCTAAAGAGCTGAAAAAGGGTGTGTTTGTTGCTAGCATAGTAACAACCCCTAAAAATGGAAGGATACCAGTGAGAATTATGAACACTACGGATGTGGAAGTGTGTGTAGATTTGAAGGATTTGGAGATTGATCGTTTGGATCGGTATGAGTATTGTAACTTTAATCGACCGGATGTGTCTGTAGATAGGGTAAAAGAGTTATTTAAGCACTTAAACTTAGGTTCTTACTTAAATGGGGAAGAACAATTGTCGATTGAGCAGATATGTGCTAAATATCCAGACATATTCCATTTACCAGGAGATAAGCTCACAGTTACCAACGTGTACGAGCAGTCCATTAAAATAAAAGACAACGCGACTCCTGTTTATAGGAAGCAGTATAGGATCCCATTTTCGCAAAAAGATGAACTTAACAGGCAAGTTCAAGAAATGTTAGAAAATAAAATCATAGAACCCTGTACTAGCGAATGGTCGAGTCCTTTGCTGTTAGTACCTAAGAAGTCTGACCGCAGTGGTGCCCGCAAGTGGCGAGTGGTCATAGACTACAGGCAATTAAACGAGAAGTTGAAGGACGATAAGTTCCCCCTTCCTAATATAACAGAGATATTAGAATCTTTATCTGGAGCAATGTACTTCAGTCATTGCGATTTAAGTCAAGGATATTACCAATGTAACCTTAAAGAGGATAGTAGGAAGTATACGTCGTTTACTACTGACAAGGGACAATACCAAATGTGTAGACTCCCTATGGGTCTGAAAATAAGTCCGTCAGCTTTCAGTAGATTAATGACAGTAGCAATGTCTGGACTAAATTACGAAGCTTGTTTGATCTATTTAGACGATTTGATTGTGTATGGAAGAAACTTGGAAGAGCATAATAAAAACTTAATGTCTGTTTTTCAAAGATTGCGAAAAGCTAATTTAAAATTAAATCCGAGCAAATGTGAGTTTCTGAAACGGCAAATATTGTATCTAGGTCATGTAATTTCTAAAGAAGGCATTTTACCCGACCCAGAAAAAATCGTAGTAATCGAACGCTATCCGATACCTGAGTCAGCGGATGACGTCAAACGGTTTGTCGCATTTGCCAACTATTATCGTAAATTCATACGTAATTTTGCCAAAATAGTTTCACCTTTAAACAAATTATTAAAGAAAGGCGTAGAATTCAGATGGACCCAAGAATGTCAAGAGGCAATTACAACCCCAAAAACAGCCTTATCTCAACCACCAGTCTTGGATTACCCAGATTTGTCAGAAAATAATAAATTTATTCTACAAACTGACAGCTCTGGATTTGCGGTTGGCAGCGTGTTATGTAATTCGAACGAAAGGCCAGTTGCCTATGCGAGTAGAGCATTAAATAAAGGAGAACTAAATTACCCGATTATAGAAAAAGAGTTGCTAGCGATTGTTTGGTCGATTCAGTACTTTAGACCTTATCTATATGGCAGAAAGTTTGTGATTCGCACAGATCATAAACCTTTGCTTTATTTATTTAACATAACTAATCCTAGCAGTAGATTAACTAAGTTTAGATTAAGTTTGGAAGAGTATGATTTCGATGTGGAATACGTGAAAGGGAAAGATAATGTGACGGCCGATGCATTATCTAGGATTGTTTTGACATCTAACGAGTTGAAAAGTATGGCAGAGAAATCAGTATGTGTGATGACGAGAGCCCAGACGAGACGAATGAGAGATGCGCAGGTAGCGTTGGATCTCAAAGGTGAGGATTCCATTTGCTGCAGGTCTGATCAACCTAAAGTAGTGGAAGTACTCAAAAAACAGGATAAGGATGTAGAATTAATAATAATGACAGATTTTAAGTTAAGTAGACTACTAAATCAGAGGAGACAAAAGTTATGTGTATCTAAGAATAGTAGGGTTATTTATTTAGAAGAAAAGTCAAATCTCTGCATAAGCCATAATTCTTTATCAGCTTCATCGCGAGTCGAGTTGTTGAAAGAACTGGCAGAATTATGTAAGATTAAACAAATAAGTGAAATTGTTATTTTGAAAAATAAGTCAAACAAAGAGTTTATTGAGTGGTTAGCGAAATATATGAAGAGTAGTAAATGGGAAGGACCCAGAATTTGTATTGTACGTGACGTACAAAGAATAGACGAAGAACATGCGAAGCGAGTAATCATGAATGATTTTCATTTATTACCAAGTAGTGGTCATGTAGGAATTAAACGTATGTTAAATAATATTAAAAAGTTTTATTATTGGCCATCAATGGAAAAAGATATTTCTAGTTACGTAAAAAAATGCGAAAAGTGTCAAAAACAAAAGTACACTAGCATTACTAAGGAGCAAATGAATATAACAACAACGGCTTCAACTGCGTTTGAGAAAGTATTTTTAGATCTAGTAGGACCTCTTGATAGAGACGACAATGGTTACTGCTATATTCTCACATTACAATGCGAATTGTCAAAGTACACCGAAGCGTACCCGTTGAGATCTAAGACAACGGAAGAAGTTGCAAGATCTTTTGCCGAAAATTTTATCTTGAGATATGGAATCCCGAAAGAGATCCCTACTGATCGAGGCACAGAGTTCATATCAAGTACTATGTCAGAACTTTGTAAAATATTAAAAATTGAGCAAAAATTTGCTACTGCTTACTATCATCAGAGTATAGGATCTTTGGAGAATTCTCATAAGGTACTCGGAGCATACTTACGAATCCAGACGAATAACCACCCTTCTTCGTGGAGTTCTTGGCTTCCCTATTGGAGCTTTTCATACAATACTTGTGTGCATACAGAAACCAAGTATTCACCATTTGAACTAGTGTTTGGCCAAGTATGTAGGTTACCTCATAACTTGAGTATAGATAACAATATAGTAGATCCCATGTATAATTATGAGAGTTATCCAATAGAGTTTAAGTATAGGTTGCAAAGAGCACAAAATGATGCTAAAAATAACTTGATTAAGAGTAAAATTGCTAGAAAGCAAACTTATGATAAAAGTGTGAATCCGATTGTTTACAAGCCCGGCGATAAATTGTTATTGAAAAATGAAACCGGCAACAAACTCGATAGTTTGTATTTAGGTCCATATGACGTAATTGAAGAGTTGCCGCCAAATGTAAAAATAGACATAAATGGTAAACAGGTGATTGTACATAAAAATAGGACAAAAATGTATAGATAAATAAATAGTAAGATATTATGAGTATGTAAAATAAGATTGAGTTAAGATAGTTACTTAGTGTCTAATATGGGTATGTAAAAAAAAAAAAAATAAGTGAGTATCTATCCTTATTTTTTTTTCTCAAAAACGGGGAAGATGTAGTGTATGTGCAATAAGTATGCGTAATAAGTAAGTAACTAGGTTAAATTAGACTAAGCATTATTTGTCTTGTAACGCGCATCGTACATTTAAGACAGACTGAATTTAGAACCCATTCTGTAAGGACGTCCTACTGAATAAATACTTAACAACATGTGACGAGTTTCTACTGTTTCCATCACCACCTTCAAGCCACCCCACTGACACATCCCGACGGCATCCGTCCTGATACCACACAGTAAAATGGTTACAAATGCGAAAAAATTGACAAAATAAGGGTCATCTAAGATTTTTTTTCCTCAGTCAGTTATACAAATTAAATTAAAATTAAATCTCGACCACATCACTTCTCATATCTGGTTTGTAACAACTTTTTTTTTCTTAAGATAAATGTTATATTTAATGTAAAAAGTGGTTACGAAGTTATTCAGTCTCAACGTCATTCAGGAAGGATTACCCTTAAAATTTCTCAGAGTTAGCCAACAAGATGTAAAAGATCATCGATTTACATGTGCCCCCATGTGATAAAATGAGCATACTAAGCTCAGAAATCAGTCATACTCTTGATTTTAAATTCGAGTTGATTCAATTACTGAAATAGATGTCACTTGTTGTACACCAAGCATGCTCTGAAACAGTTCAAAGCAAATAATTGCCTTCAGGATTTACAAACCAAATTTCATCTTAGAATGATCGGTTATCTTTGTCCTGACATACTAATTTAAATTGAAACTGCCTTTATGATAGAAGAAGAAAACATACGTTTCCTACGAGCACTTAATTACAAAATTACCACGATGCTAGACGGCTTCAGCGTAAGTTTATTCGAATCCCTAAATATCCTACACCTAAAAGCAGTTCTAGTAAATATACACCAACTTAACCCTCCAGTCTTCAGCAAATCCGTATATCTACCTATCAGCTCCTAATCCTTCTATTTCAAAATATAAACTAAGTATGCGAGGCGCCGATCCTGTTCATAAATTCCTTCTAAAACCGGATACGTTCATGATTCATGAGCAGTGACTAATTATAAAGGAAGGGTTTAGAGTAATACCTAAGCTATTAATAATTAATAAGATGCTTCGAAGATAAGTAGCTTAGTGACTTGTCTTGTTACACAGCTATTAGTACAGACTTACGGACGTAGCTTCAGTCAGGTAAGAGAAAAGAAGAAAAATAAAAAAAAACGGCAAAGGATACTCTTAAAATTAAATAGCTAAAAACAACTGTTGGGAATTCGTAATAAACAATCGACTTTTATTTCATACAAATTGGACTGAGCTGATAATTTTTATATGAACAATAGATTTATTTTTTTGCGAATTTCCAAAAGTCGTACAACAAAAGTTGATGCAACATGCTTTTTTTATTATAAATGGGCTTACTCTTGACAAATAATATATATATATATATAATATTCGTGCTCTTGACCTCAATCTAGTCTTGAGAACAGAGATGAGGTCGACGATGGGAGGAGCTTGCCCAGAAGAAAGCCTATTCACCCACGATTTGAATAGATTCAGGTTATATGAACTCGGGAACACAGACGCAGGCAGTGAATTCCACTCTTTAGCCATGCGCATAATAAAATATGTTTCAAAGCGCTTTGTGCGAATGTGTGGACTATCAACCAAGGGTGGATATCCTGCGGTGCGTCTGAACTCCCGATGGATGACGGGCTCAAAATAAGCCCTTAAAAGATATTACACCATTTTCAAAGTTCCGTACCCAAACGGTCCAAACGGAGACCTTTAATATTGCAGTCCTGTTATTTACGTGTTTGTCCGTCCGTCGTGTGTCATACATATTTTACAGCCAAACGGTTGAAGCTACGAGAACACTCAAAAAAATGAACGGGTTGTACTCCGGGAGTGCCGGCAGAAGTGAAAACTTGCTTTTTGTAAGGGTCAATCGCGCCATTGCTCGCGTACTTTTTTGATGTCACTGAATAAAAACCCGTATTGTAATAACAATACGGTTGACAGTTGACGCTTTTCGATCAGGCTACGGATCTGACGCGAGATCTGACGCGAGTTTAACATTTTTTTACCCATCTAAAAAAGTGCCAAGCGCCGCTAAAGAAGTTTTCACTTCAAAAATTTCACAGTTTTAGCATCTTGTTGATTTAAAGCTACACAAATTGTCAAAATTATTTTTTTATGTTTATAAGGAAGGCCAACCTACCCCATTGAGATGGGTATCGTTATTTAGAACTCGTTAAGTAGATAAATACTGTGTTTCTTGTTTTTAAAAACATTAGAAATGAAAGAATAAGAAGCCACCAAATTCAGCTTTTTTTACAAAATTTGTTCTGACGACTTTTTTTTGCTTTCCATTGACCTATGCACTTGTTTGATGATAAAGTTTATTATTACGTATGTTCTACCAAATAATACCAATATATTGATTAATCAGATTTTTTCTTTAAAATTCCCTAATTTTCCTTGTTTTAACCAACTTAAGTTTGCGGTCAAGTGACTAGCGCAGAAGGGATGCGGGCGGGTCTGCATGCCACTAGTACGGAACCCTACATGTGCGAAATCCGACATGCACTTGGCAAGATCTTTCAAAGTCTTAACGTTCAAAGGAATGAATTGAAAATATCTGTTACGAGTAACTTCAGTTATCATAAAGCAATTGCTTGTCTTCATAATTATAATTTGAAAAGTAACGGTAACAAGCTTCGTAACTTTAGACACACTTCATGAAGTATTAAGCGGCTCAGAAAATTTAATGGTAATTTGTTTACTTATTGCCAAATAATAGTATAAATTTTAAAAATATTTCTAAAGCTAAACTAAGTTTTTACACTTTGCTTGTCATGTCACCATTGTTGCAATTTTAGAGGTTTCAAAAATGGAAGACTGAAACCAAAGCAGAGCAGAATAATTTCTGATACCATTGGAAAATGAACTTTATTACTATAAATGTACGATTCAGCTAAAATCTTAGCGAAAAAGATCTCGCGCCTAAATTATTCGAATTCTTTTTTCAGAGACATCAAATTAGTGACCTTCACTTTGCCTTATTTTTTTATTTAACAATTTAAGCAGTTTTGACAGTGGCTTATAGAAGCTGATACTGCTCTTCATTTTATCATTGAGGTTCCATTTGTCGCCTTTTGTGACACCCACGAGAGAACGCGAGTAAGAACTACTGATTCCTAATCCATCTCCGAACACTTTATTAAATTAGATCTCTTCATCGGCATTAATATTTTATCAGTCTCATTAAGCGTAAAATTATCTAAGTGCTTATTAAAAATTAATCATAGTACCTCTTGAGAGAAAAGCACCTAAAAGGAACTAAAGTAAAAATAAGTTTATCAAAAAATGCTTATCCAATGGACCGGGTAACCGGGTCACATCCGGGTACGCTCCCCCGGGTGTGGATAAACCCGGGCCTGTGCTAATGGTAGTTTTAGCTGTTTTATATTTTATAAATAAAGGAGAAGAAAAAACAATTATACGAGGTAACGAATACAGAATGTTGAAAGTAGATTTGAAAGGTTGATATTAATTTTATCATAAATAAGGTTATGAATGGCGAAAATAGTTTGTAATAAGTTTTCAATTTAGCCTATATTCCCATCTGTCATAAGGTTTCGTAAGAAGCAAGTAAGGGATAACGAACCAGAGGATAGGCGTGCTATCCGCCCATCCTGTAGAAATCCTACACACTGCGGTTACCAACAGCTGTGGTCAACCACGGAGCAGTGGAACGGTGGAGCACCCTGTCCTGCGGAAGTCGTTTCATGTAATGATGATATACATTTTAAAACTAAAATTAATATCAATACACACACTCACACTACACACACACACGCACACACACACACACACATTCTCTATTTATTTATTCTCTCATGAACGTACAACTTATCGCACATTTACTCACGTGAATTCAATTTAAATTGTGACACTCCGCGGAGGCTGATGGTCTTAAGACTTGACGTAATTTGTACTTACACGATTTTCTGACAACTTTATTTGTACTTGTATGTTTGTTGTACATGAATAAACTATTTTATTGATTTATTTAACAAATCTTTATTGGCCAAAAGTACAAATCAGTGAAATATTACATAATTTAAAATATATGTCAATTATTAACTTACTGATTAATAAAAAAATATAGACGAACCAGGAATTTGGTTAATAAAATTTCTCCACAAACATACTTTCATGGATATTGCTACATTCTAAGTAAATTTGTAAATATACCTAAGCGGCGATAACATTAACATTCCATGATACACTCGAAAATTACTTCCACTTCAAAACAAACAAGCTAAAGTTCAACGCCCGCTTGTAAATACACCGCCAAGTTAGCAATTCTACATGTTATATACGTAACTATAAGCATTAGAAGCTAAAAGGAGATAGATTCTGAGCAAAATAACTCTGGCCTCTGTTGTCGCTATTTTCTCAACCGAATTTGGGGTAGGGCGTTGGATAAGGTACCTACTATTTGAAGAATCAGATGAAGACTGAGAACAAGGACTATAATACGAGATTGCAACGTTAAGATTGGAGCGTGAAGTCTGATTTCGTGATGATATTACATGTTATTTATACATTGCGTTGTCAGGCCTCGCTCCTTCGACTAGCCTGTAAATCATTTCCTATTTCTGTGGAGAATACTATTCGAAGTCCTTCAACTTGGTAAGTTCACGGTAAATTTGCGAGCGTGTTGAGAAGACGCAACCAACCGTCACGGGTTACGAGTTCATCGATCACACGTCACTCTGAAACGAAAGATCGTGCGTGGGGGACTTGAAGAGTTGTATAAATTTCGTAGCTTTTTGGAGGGTGGGTTAAAAATTATCCAGAATATCAACTACATGACACGGAAGTACAAAAATTGAATCTATATTATGTCTGATGTCTGTTAAATATAGATATCAGGAAAAGTATGCGAGTGAGTTCGATTCACAAAATATGTACCTACTGTTCTTGATTTAAAACTTAGTGGACTTACAGGGGATCTGTTACGGCCAGCTTAGCCCCGAACGCAACTAGATGGAGCCACTGCTGCAAATATAAGGTTTTATTTTTTTATGCAATAAGTACCAACTATATATGTGCAAAAAGTTGATTCGCGTAAATTTCATCGTGCAACTTCAACGCCTAACAACAATTTCTATAAGAAAAATATCTCCATATGTCCACTAAAGTCAATTACTCTCGTCAGTCCGTGTTTACATGAGTACGATCACTCACACATGCACACAAAGCACAACCGTACAGTTTTGACCGCACGCCCACAATCGTAATATTGAACCAAAAATTGCTAACAAAAATAGTACTATCAGTACATTAACTGTATTTTTGTATTAATTAGCGAAAAATTTGACTAAAAATAGCAGTATTCGTTCGTTTTTCAACAGAACTTTATGTCCCGCGTAAGAATGCAAGTTATTTGAATTTTTGTATGGAAAACGGATCACCTTAATCACAGGTTTCTTTGTATTTTAAAAACAATTGGATATTGAAAAATGCATAATTATTAGTTTGAAAATGAAATACATTCAAATAGTGAAACACCTTTCCTACACAAAGCTTAAAAAATCCCCTAATCAAATAGCAGCAAAACGTTTTTTTATCTAAATACCTATTGTCAGAAAGAAATTTAAAGCACTTTATCTTTAAAAATTAAATCTTATTTTTAAGAAAAATAGATTGTCCAACAGATTCTTCGATAAATGAAATCACAATTACTGAAGGCTAAAAATTAAATTACCGCTCGTTAGGAAGCAAGGCAAGACCATTTTACGAAAAGGGGAAAAATAAAACGACTCAATAAAATATTGTCGCAATAAAAATTCCCTTCACAGTTTCATTGTTTAACGCCCCGTTGCTTTAAGGAAAAAAGTTGAATAGAAGAGAAATAGGCCAAGTTTGAAAACAGTTGGCACATTTTGGCTCTGTATAGAAAATCTGCAATTGACACCCTTTCAACCTCTAAACTACTTAAGCTTAGATTTATGTGAAAGTTTCTTCAATTTCCGTGAGTAGAAAACTAATTCTCAAGTTTATTTTTACCTTTGTCTATAAAAAACCAATGCACAAAATTTTATCGCGATGTCGCAATTTTGACTTTTAATTTTTTTTAAGTAGTTGAATATGTCTGTCCCGTGCGGTGCCGGCAAAGAATAGTACTAACCCATACATACCCGTGGGTGTCGTAAGAGGCGACTAAGGGTTAACTGGAGGATGGGCAGCAGCATCCTCCTTTGTATCTTACATCTTACTTACTGCGGTCACCTACAACCGCGGTCCATGGTGCCAGCCGTAACGCTAACAAGCGAGGTGACTGTGGTACTTCCCCTCCAAATTTTTCCAGCAAAAGCTAGAATTCTGGAGGGAGCTCCCTGTCCTGTAGTGGACGTTTCATGGGATGTTATGATGATGATGATAAATATGTCTGTACGAAAGGATTGATGAGAGTAGAAAAATGCCAACAATACTGTGGTAGAAGAGGCAAAAGATATCTAGACGTAAAGAAAGACTAGGAACTATAGGAACGGAACCAAAAACGGTTATGAAAAATAATTGCATTCTGTTCTTAGTTCTTCTTTCAAGTACGTGTTTAACCTAAAAAATAAATACAACATTCCCAATAACAAAATAAAGAATGATCACAAAAATAACACACGTGTAGTTTTTCTTGGTAATGACTAAGCTTGTTCTACACTACTTGGCATGAGACAAAAATCAGGCCGTAACGTGTTGCCTTAGTTACAGTGCGGAAAAACATTCCTTTCGGTTCTGCACTGTCACAAGTTTTCACAAAATGTGTATGGAAAAAAATATAAAATGTGCCATTTTGTAGAAAAAAAAATAAGGTTGCGTGTATTTTAATTTCAAATTAGGTATATGGTTGCTCGAAAACTGTTATTTCCAATTATAGAAGCACATCGACATTTTTGTTTCACACAAGATAAAAATTTAATATTTTTCGTAACCAGACCAAAAGTCTGCACTTGTTTTAACCTAGTTTAGAACCACCTAGGTACACGTCCGCACTTCGGTAAAAAATTTTTGACCATAAGCGGGTCTCTGGTTTTAGGCATTTGTAGCGTAGTGCTGGTTCAGCTTATACTGGTTTTGTTTCTACGTGCTTGCTGACGTGCATACAAGAAACTTACTATTAGCACAACTAAATACACACATATGTATACTTTCTATTAGCTAAATAATTATTTCATCCCATCTATTCGAAAATCGCAGAACGGTTCGTCAATAAAGGCGAACAAAATAGCTGTTTTCTCCAAGAGACTTTCGTAGCGGGTAAAAATGGGATTTAAAATTCGAATTTGAATTTAGGTCCACCATAGGGATATTTTAGGTCAACCATAGAGGTCGAAACAAAATATTGTATGAAAAATTATACTGGCCGGTTGTACTATTAAAATTATTCTGAATATAAAAAAAAGAAATATGCTTGAAAAAACAAGACTACTCCTCCCAACCAAAGAGGTTCTGTTCCTAATTGATACAAAAATGTCAATAACATTTTCAGTTGTTACAAATAATACTTAGTATGATTTTTAGTATTGTTTCATCAAGTAATAATATTGTAATGGTATTTAATATTTAAAATTAATGACGAGTGTGTGTCTCAATGAGCCTCTTATTCTTTTCTCATAGAGGGAGATGAAAAGTAGAGTGTATTACGCGGCTGCAAAAATATTTTTACCTTGGGCGACCTATTGAATCCCTCGCTACGTTCAGGATTCTACTTTAGAATCCCTCGCCATGCTCAGGATTCTACTCAAGAATCCTTCACTTCGCTCTGGATTCAAAATAGCGCCCTCGCCTTAAAAATACTATTTTACAGCCTTGTGATACAATCTACTATTTTCTGGCACATACATAGTTTCAATGTTTTGAGGTAAGTTTCCTGTAAAGTCGCTTATTTTTTGCACGTCGATAATGTGCGAACCTAAAAACCTTATTTTGCACTCTGTGTCTTGATTCACACTACCATTTTCAGCATTGCTATCGGACTTACAAATTAAAAAGCCAAACCAAAAATTAACCTTAAAGTTTACGTGTAGCTTGTCAGCAATATTTTGTATGCACAAACAGCACGTTTTCCTTAAATGAGTATAAGTTGTTGCTAAGTTTTAATTTTTTAAACGCAGTTGTCCAACTTTTAATTTTTCTTCTGCTTTTTAATCTTGAATTCCGCTGGCACAGCAAGCAAAACTAGTTAAGTCACAATATGAAATGTAATATTCATCTCATCACGAAGACATTTACAGTACTCGTGCATTTTCAACCTTAAAATACGTGACTTGCCTCAGTAAGTTTACCGTATTCATGGCTCGGTATCAAAAAACTTGGCTTGTTTTTTCTTTTACAAAAAATACTAGTTAAGCAACTATATTTCCTTATTAATTTTCAATTACACTTTTTTACATGAAAATTATACTTTTTACTTTTTAATAAAATTACCTTGTCTTAATTTACCAACTACGTACTCGTAGTTGGTTTTTGTCTTATCCAATTTCAGATTTTATCGGGGTTATCAATGTTACTGAAGAGATTAGTTAATATTTAATAAAATCTTTGTATTTTTTTTGCGTGAATTGTCAGATTGAAGACCAACCTAAAGAACCAGTAAGAACAATAAAACCAGACTGCAACAATATCATCATCATGACATCCCATGAAATGTCCACTACAGGACAGGGAGCTCCCTCCAGAATTCTAGCTTTTGCTGGAAAAAATGTGCAGGGGAAGTACTATAGTCACCTCGCTTGTCAGAGTTACGACTGGCACCATGGACCGTGGTTGTAGGTGACCGCAGCAAGTAAGATGGTAGGATACACATGAGAATGCGGCTGCCCATCCTCCAGCTTATAACCCTTAGTTGCCTTTTTCGACACCCATGGGTATGTATGGGATGGTACTACTATTATTTATTTTCTTTCTGGTGTGATTGAAATGGAAGTTACTTAGCGCCCTATATCCTTCTATCTCTACAAACAGGTTACCTACACAAGTGGCTTTCTACAATTGACATTAGCTGTCACGCAACATTGCGTTCGCTTATGTCAATCTCATACAATTATCATTCTATTTTATTATTGTTAAGGATAATAAAAAGCTATTTGTAGATTTTGAATAATTTATAATTCAATTTACTTTAAATCTTTGCTGTATATTTTCTCTTTTTTTCATTAACAAAATTTTTATTAAACATGACCGAATCCTATAAAAAAATTCCACCAAATACCTAATTTGAAAATTTAATTAAAAACGGAAAGCGTGCACTTTCTACCTCACGTAGATCATAAAGTTGGACGACAGACGAACCGGGTCTTTATGAGTGTTCTCTTTATACTGATTGAAAATCAGCTCCAATAAAGGTGTCCGGGTGTACGTATAATCCAAGTTACTTTGTACAACCTTGGGTCAATTTAATTGTATATCTGAACATATTATCTCAGGATTCATGATATGAGGGTGGATTTAATTGTATATGCACTGCACATTGATTTGATTAGGTATTAAAACACTTGTTTCATATTTTTATGACACTTGACTTTGCTTCGCTCGGCTGCAACTAACACTCGAGGTTTAATACGCCTCATCGTGTACAGTTTCACAAACTACTATTTTAAGACTAACTAACTAAATAAACCTCCGCTCTTCATCCCTGGTGCAAAGATGCCCATGACACTGAGCATTGCCTAGTTGTATGGCAATGGACAACCTTTGCACCAGGTAGGATCTGATCTGAACTGTTCTTCTAAGATCAAAATCAACTTAAATTTTGAGGACAACTGTAAAATATCCAAAAAACATCTGTAGTTTTTTACCTGACTGCTCCGACGGTACAAATAAAATGTACGTACAGCATGTCAAAAATAAATTCACGATATTGTTCACTACACGTATTTATTTTTATTTTTACAATATTTACCACATATTTCTTTTTTTATTTTATTTTTGAAAATATTTTCAGCCGTTAAAGTCACAACAAATAACATAATACTTTTACCTTTGTAATTGCAACAATAGGCGTCGTTCTATTATTTTGTAGGATTATTTTGAATATTTCGTAATGCTTGATGATGATGATTGTGACATTACAATTGGGAACGTGCTGGCAGATGTCATCCCATAGTAATACTTAGTACATTAAGATGCAAGTGCGCTATTTTGCTCATTAATCTCTAGGCTCAGGAATTGCAGGCAAATTATTACAATGCGCACGTGCGTCTCACGACGTTTTTCAACACATTTGCGAATAAAAATACAAAAATTTGCTAACCGTATGTCCATCGCACGTCCACCGGATCATTTTTAGGGTTCCGTACCTCAAAAGAAAAAAACGGAACCCTTATAGGATCACTTTGTTGTCAGTCTGTCTGTCAAGACCCTTTATCTTACGAACGGGTAGAGGTATCAGGTTGAAATTAATACCATATATTAGGGTCTATGAACCACAAAAGATCTGAAAGTTTAAATTTTTTACAACTACGCAATCAAAATATATGGCTTTTTATGTCCTCATCTCGATGCATTTATGCAAAAAAGCAAAACCTACAGGGTACTTCCCGTTGACCTAAAATTATGAAATTTGGCAAGAAGCTAGGTCTCACAGTACAAATAAAGGGAAAAGTCTAAAATCATTAAATATTGCTATTTTTTTCACAACTCATCATAACATCCCATGAAACGTCCACTACAGGACAGGGAGCTCCCTCCAGAATTCCAGCTTTTGCTGAAAAAAAAAAGTGGAGGGGAAGTACCATAGTCACCTCGCTTGTTAGCGTTACGGCTGGCACCATGGACCGCGAATGTAGGTGACCGCAGTAAGTGAGATGTAAAATATAAGGAGGATGCTGCTGCCCATCCTCCAGTTAACTCTTAGTCGCCTCTTACGACACCCACGGGTGTGTTTGGGTTGGTACTATTCTTTGCCGGCACCATACGGGACACAACTAATAGTAACCAATTAAGTTGAGCTCCCGTTTCAAGAACTTTTCTATAAAAGTGGGGTCAAGTTCGATGGTCGTGGAGGCGTTTTTTGTTTTAGTTCTATTTTAAAAACGGGAACACTTACAAACTTGAAAATTGGTATGTTTATAGTGCATAAGCTATAAAATAACAACAAATTATAAAATTTGGTCAAGCGCGTGTTGGGCTCAAAAAATCTAGCACATTAACTTACTGAAATTTCAACTAATACAATTATGATTATGTGGTGGTACGGAACCCTCGGTGCGCGAGTCCGACTCGCACTTGGCTGGTTTTTTTAGGCTGCATATGCTGGTGTTTTCCATTCCTCTTCTTGTATTTCGTATCTAAATATTTTAGACGGTTCAAGATCTACATTAATAACAGTTTTTTATTTGTAAGAAGAAATAATAACAGTGATATACACCACAACTGTTTGTAATTATGGCGCGCATTATTTCTTTTATTTGAGAGGCAAAGACTAAACTGCCTTTTTTAAAATTGAATATATTTTTACTTAAAAGACAAATTTATTGTTGGTTAGTTATATAATATAAATATCATCATCATCCTACCAGCCGATAGGCGTCCACTAAATAATAATAATTTCATAAAATAAATATTATTTTATCATATTTTCTCGAATAGAGCTTAATTTTATGAAAATGCTAGTAACGTAATAATAATCATAAAAACTCCTTAAATATAAAACACAAGTGCGGTAATATATTGAAAAACGCACGTGTGTTTAATAAGCTGGATTATTGACCTCATTTCAGTACAAATAGAGCTGCTTTTTGAGCAAATTTGTTGAAAAATAATTTAGCACGGTTTCTATTCCGAACGAAGCAAGGATGTCCAATTTCTATGAAGAGGAGGGTCAAATATCTAATAAGCGAATGAGTTAACGGATATTAAAATATTTATTATTCAGTTCCAGTGTAAGAATGGATTGAGGTATTGTAAATGTATGTATATGAACAACCAGATTTTTATAATTCAGATTTAGTCTCATTGAAAAAAATTGTGCGGGACTTCGCACGTACTACCATAAAGAAACTTAATAAAAATAGCTCCCTTTTTTTCTACCTCCCCTGTATTTACTTTCGCAAGACCCCCGATCCCCCAGTTCCTGATCACCTCTTGTAGATTTATGCTCTCCAGGTACTTTTCCACCTTTTTTTGTGGCATGGCAAACTTCCCGAACCCTGAGTTGTTTTAATATATGATTTGTATTTTTTTTTTATGTTTTGTAGTGTGGGCATTGTGACCACTACAAACATTAATTAGCATTTAATTAACTTTTCTAGAAAAGTTAACGTGTTTTGTTGAACGCTAATTAAGGGAATTACTTATGTTCAAAGCAATTAAAACGAGTCTAAAATTTAAAAAAAGTGTCGTTAATGAGCTATTGGGCTAGAAGAAAAAAATAAATTCCAAAAAAAAAATTACTGACGGCAGGTAGTTTCTTCTGCCTACAGCAGTTACCGCTTTATTTGTAACGTACTTTGACAAGTCTTACACTACTTTAAGTACTCCTAAAAACTCTTTATGGAAATTCTGTTTGCAACTAAAGTTACTGTTTCTTATTGGTGTCTACAGATTTTAAATCTTTTGAATTAAAAAAAATTGTTTTTATTCTTCTGGAGTTGGTGTTGTATCTGTAGAGTAAAAATCTTAAATATCATCATTACCTGAAATTTTAAATAATATCTCATGTGATTTACATGACGAAATGCTTGTGAATGCAAAAGAATGTAAAAAATGTTTAAGAGATCACTTCCTGCGTGAATGATTGGTCACCGTACCTATTATAATTTATGTTAGTGAGTGAGTAAGCAACCACTCATCTCTTAGATAAACCCTTACAGGTTTTTTTAGAGGTGTGATTAAAAATTGTTTTGAACAATAAATTAATTAAAAAAAAAAAAAAAGGTTAAAATTTAGGGTGCCTCCTAAAACTAAAGATAAAAACATAGTTTTTTCGAAAAGCTGTTCAGTTGCTCACAATATATACTTACATTTAATTACGAAGCACCCTATAAAAGTTCTCCTATTTTCATGATTTTCTTTGTCAAACTATACCTATCACCAATGTTTTTACTGGAATTGAGGGAGCTCCCTGTCCTGCAGTGGACGTTTCAATCGATGTTATTTATGACCTATTTTGCAGTTGGTTTCATGATTATGACTTCCATTTACATGGTGTAACAGTAAGGATACAACCTTAAGAGGCTTCCTGCAGTCCACTAGCGCCCCCATCAGTTTACAAAATATTACTTGCCAAATACAAAACTTATCAAAAATCTGTTAATTTAGAATCTATATATACTTTCAAATATAGTTCACTGTAGTTACAGATACAAAAATGGCCACTTATAGCAGTTGTTGTATCTGTAACTACAGTGAACTCTATTTTACAAAGTTGATGGGTTCTAAATATAGAAGGGCACCTTATGAGGCTAATGCGCTGCCCGAAAAAACTGCCAGCTCTGCGGTCGCCAGAGACTTGATTGAGACGCGCCGAAAGACTCCTAATAAGATTTTTAGACTCAGGGCCCCAAGTGCCCATCGTTTCGAACCCTAAGGGTGCAAACATGTAGTAATCGGACAATCCCTGATATTTTCGAATCTTCAAAATTTCCGCAGATGCAGCGGTCGCTCCCGCCTGCCCGCTCGTGGCTCTAACGTGGGAGGGATCTAAAGTGTCTACACAGGTCGCCCAAGCACCTTCCCTGCTCCCAGGGAATGAGCGTCAGTCCGTCGGGTCTCTTGCCATCAGAACGAACAATCCCGTTTGGTTCTAACGTTACCGGGATGTTCACTGAGGCAAGGGCCCGCCGAATGACGTCATTTAGGGCCGCGAGGCGTGGGATGCGGCCAGCGCTTTTCTGACACGAAAGTCCATAGTGGCCCAGCTTGTCAACGGACGCGCCACATCTACACTCGTGCACCTGGTTAACTTTTAGGCCAAGCCGGAGGCCCACCGCTAAGGACAAAGTGCAGTCATCTAAGCAGGTGCCTATATTTGCCGATGGAGGAGCGTTAAGCCAAAGTCCAGACTCTTTCTCGAAAACAGCCAGCAATCGAGCACGGGCTGTCGTATTTGAGCAAGCGTTTAAAAGATCTTGTTGCGCTTTCTTGCACAGCGGCTGGTCCCATTGCCTTTGCGAGTGCAGGGAAGTGGGAGCATCGCAGCCACTGAGGGATAGCCAAGTCTCCAGTGCCTCACCACGGTGAGTCACCTCGGTCTTTGTTAAAGATGGTCTGATAATATCATCAAACAGCTTGCTGCAGCCAAAGGCAAATGCCAGAAACGCGGGCAGAGATGCAGATGTTTACCCTTTCGTATACCAATGCCCCCAAATCGGACCGGAAGAGATGCCTGGGCCCACGCATTAGACGTAAATCGGCAGTTTAGGGCCTTAGGGAGCAGCTGCTCTATGGAGTCATCCAAGACAAGAGACCTGACATGACAAGAGACCCTGAAATTTCCATAGGTGGCTGCAACGTAGAACGTAGGTAAATTGAGGAACAAATAGACAGAATTTAATCATAATTATCGCCATATGTGCACTTATATTCAGCAGACGATCAGAAGTTCTACGAAAATCTTCCATTTGCTCCTCAATAAACTCTGGGATAGATCCGCCCAGAAGAGGCGCTCCTAGTAGGTGAAGTGACTCATTGGTGGCAATCTGAATGTCCGGGGCGACAGAGTTGAAACGCCTTAGGATTTCATTTCGAGCTTCAGGGCTGACTGAGGGGTTGATATACAGTTCACACTTGTTCGTTCAAGTTTAATTCCAGGCCAGGTGTCTTTAATCTGTCTTTCCGGATTTTCGATAAGTTTTGACTTTAGCGAATAAATTTTTTTTAACTGATGGGGGCGCTAGTGGACTGCAGGTAGCCTTCCCATGAAACTGAACAACTTCAACTAAGATAATAACTCCAAATACATAAAAATAATTTAATTGAAGAATTATTTTGTTCCACAATATTTCTACTTTTAAAGATCCACTTAGACCAAAACAAATCGGTTATATAATTGTAATATCATTGGACCAAAAACGCTCATTTTCAATACCGAATTCCAAACAGTATATAAGGTCTGAACATAACTTTACTATGTTACTCAGACCATGAAACTGAACAACTTTCCCCAAGGAACATAGGTCGAAATACGAAAATCAGTTTTTGACCTCCCATAGAAACTGGGCTCATTTTGTATGGGAGGTCACATCTGGTTTTTCGTATTTCGACCTATGTTCTTTTGATAAAGTTGTTCAGTTTAATGATTTAAGTAACGTCTTAAAATTATATTCACTATTTCATTAGGACCCTTTATATTTCTGACGGGTTGTATAAAAGTTAAACTGTATTTTTTCGGTTTCTGACACGAAAACAAACTTACCAAACAAATAGCTGCCATGTTGAAAAATAAATCAAATAGAAGATGTTTTTCACACTGCGATATGAAAGCTATCTATCATTCACGAAAAACTTATTTGCATCGTACAAAGTTTTTTCAAACTAAAAATATTTGTACTGTGCAAAACAACTTTATTTGTGCTCTAAAATGTTACAGAAAAACCTATAAGTACTGATTTTAAGTATTTTTTACTGTTCTTACTTTATTTATTTTAATAATTTTTTCAGCAGCGGTTTATTGAAAGAAAAAGCTCTCAGATAAGACACATAAACGACGATTATTACATTCTATAGAAGACCCCATTTGAATCGGATTAGTAGACAAACAAAAAAACACACAAAAATTCCAAAAATTACTTGAATAGGTTCTATTAGCTTTCTTGCGACCCCCTGGATCATATTTTAGCGAAATTCTAATGTACAGATTCGACGAGTTTACGATTTTATTATTTATATGTATTGAAAATTTAGATTTGCACACCGAAAACGCACGGCAAAAAAAATATATTATGGTTCCTACGAGAAAATATTATTAGCTTCTTCTATAATCAAAATTAAAACATTTTTAATGACAATCAAGCTAAATACCTATAGTTCGTCCATCTTAAGAATGCTGTGAGTTATCGCTTTTCGCCGCTGTTGGCCAAGCCCCGCAACCAATCAAGTCGCTTAAAGTTATAAAGTCAAATGCACATTGACTAGCTGAAGGCAAACCTTTGAAAAAAGTGGTTGTTTCCTTTGTGTATGACCTAAACAAAAAAAAAAAAATTAAATAATATACCTTTTTTTTCATTTTAACTCAATTTTGACACTTTTACCCTGCATTTTCATTAATGACTTATTGGGGGCGATTCTAGCGTGGCCGCTAAGTTCAAGGCTATAATTTGACAGGTCTAAGTGTTGCTATCTTTGTTACCCTATAGGCTGAAAAAAGACAGCATCACTTTTAGACCTGTCAAATTTTAATCATAAATTTAGCGGCCACGCTAGAATCGCCCCAACTGCATTCCTAATTTTTTAAGCTGTCTGAAGCTCTTTTTACTTCGCTCTTTCGGTTCAAACGGGATGCATAAAAAATGTATCGCTTTTGGAAACATCGTGTAACTTTGGGAAGTTTTTGTGACAAAACAGACAGAAAACTTTTTGATCTTGTTATAAGTTTGTAAGAATTGATGGATGGAGTAATGTTTGTTGGTTTGTAAAATTTTACGAGTAACAGAGATAGGTAAATATTTACAAATACGGGGTGTTAAATTAAGTTGCGTGATAAGAGGCGTAATATTATGTATGTATTTATATAAGTGAGTTGCGTAAAACGTTGTGGGTGGTAGCTTTGAACACACAAATCAGAAATTTCTGATCTGTGTTTGAACATGAAACTGAACAACTTTGGTTCTACGACTAACGTAAATTCGCAAAAAAAAGCTTTTTCATACAAATAAGCTCGCTCAGCTGATTTATTTATTTATAAAAGCTATTTTTTTTTACGAATTCTCAAAAGTCGTAGAACAAAAGTTGTTTAGTTTTATGACCAGAGCTTCTACCCAAGAGGTTTTGCGCAATTTAATTATCTCGTTGTAGAGGTTGAAACGAACCTTATTTCCACTTTCTAATCCTACAGGGAGTAACAAAAAGTATAAAACAAACCTGAAGAATGTAAGCTGCCCAAGAAACTAAACAACTTTTCTCGTCAAACGTAGATCCAAATAAGAAAAAAAAATGTAATAACAAATTGTTCAGCAATAACCATATTTACGTCGTTCACCCTTTTTGTTACGTTTTGTATAAGCTTTTCAGCTTAATGGTCATAAAAGTCATAAACATTTGTGCACAGAATAATAATTGCAGATACATACCTACCTCAGTTTTTTTTATTACAACGTCTCCTGATAATCCACACTCACACATGATTTTATTGGAATCTAGTACATTTTGAAATCAATGATTGAAATGAAACCATCGAAATCAATCAAAAATTGTCACGGAATTGTTTTAAATATAACACAAACACAAGAAAGTATACAAGTAAATAAAATCTTGGCAAGAAGTCACGTGCCCATAATAATGGATTACGTGATCCCGACTTCTCTTTTAGGGAGTGAGGAACGCACGAATTGCTCCGGATGGGGATAATGATCCAACTACTCGCTTTTGTCACATGTTCTTATGAAAATTGCCCAAAGTGCACTTAGAAATTACGTTACTTTTTTTTTTTTTATGATGGACCATACTGAGGTTAATTTTTTTTTAATTTTTTTTTAATTTGCATTTCATTTTCTGATTCATAGATTTAATTACGATTGCTATCACTTTTCAGGATCCTAAAACGTTAATGCAAGTTTAAATTAAACTGAGAGGTACTTGTAAAAAACTTAATTATTTACTTCAGTTACGCCACCATTTACGGTTTCAATTTTTAATTATTTTGTCATTGAAGGTAGTGTGAACCACATTATAATTTACTTCAAACCCTTACGTTCGTATTCACCTTAAAGTCTATGTTCATATCGATCTTTTGTGACAATAGATATTGTCTAAGCGTTAAAACAGAACTAAGAAACATACATAAACTATCTTTAAAAAACGAGTCAAAGAGCACTATCTTTCCCTGTCTTAGTTATCCATATATTTATTTATTAGTTAGGTATTATTTATGTATAATATCATAACATAATATGTATTTTATATATACAAATATATGTCATATATTTATTATTATTAATTTTTTTATTTGTGTAGAAGGTTTATATTTTTTAATTAGATACCTATGTGTAATTTATTATTGTTACTTTTATGTATAATTTTTGAGTTCGCGCACGATCTATCTGCCTTCTCCAATACTATTCACGCTCGCCTAGGTCTGCTGGAAGACATTTCTTTAGTGAAATAAGTAGTACCTGTTGTGTCGTCTTTTTATATGTATTGTCCATTGTGTTTTCTTGTGTGCAATAAAATATAAATAATAATAATAAATAATAAACATAAAATATCCATACACATAATTTTTATTCAAATATCGGATTCAGCCGATAATCACACCTAAGGCATTCTGAACATCTACCTAGATACCTACTGCTGCACTACACAGTGCTGTAAAATTACTGCACAAATTAATTATTTCCACTGTCATAAACATACACACAAAAAAGGAAACATTCAGTATTTCCAACAGAAATGCCTCTGATTATTCCACAAAATGCTAATTACCACGATTGCACTCATCGCTAAGAATAATGATGTTCTTGAAACTGGCGGTGGATTCCGTCGCACAACATAGCCGAGCGTGCCAGGCGCAAAGCTGGTGACTTTTGCACCTTTTTGCCTTGTGGTCCTAGTTGTAGCGGTTAGCGATAACAAGGCACTTGCGACTAGGGCTTTTATTCTGTATAACAGCGAAAGTATCTCCGAGCGTAGTAGGCGTAAAGCTGCTATAGACGATTTGATGTCGGGATTCTGTGTACAATCTCATAAATTATAATAACCTCGCTTGCACCCATAGCTAAGAATAACGATGCTCTTGAAACCGGCGGCGGGTTCCGTCGCACAACATAGCCGAGCGTGCCAGGTGCAAAGCTGGTGAGTTTTGCACCTTTTTGGTTGATGGTCACAGTTGTAGCGATTAGCGATAATAAGGCACTTGCAACTTGTACTTTTATTGTGTGCCGTAAAGCTGCTTTAGACGATTTGATTCTGTGTACAATCTCACAAATTATAATGACCTCGCTTGCACCCATCGCTAAGAATAATGATGCTCTTGAAACTGGCTGTGGATTCCGTCGCACAACATAGCCGAGCGTGCCAGGCGCAAAGCTGGTGACTTTTGCATTGCGTTTGTGGTCCCAGTTGCAGCGATTAGCAATAACAAGGCACTTGCAACTAGTACTTTTATTCTGTGTCACAGCGAAGGTATCTCAAAGCGTAGTAGGCATAAAGCTGCTATAGACGATTTGATGTCGGAATTCTGTGTACAGTCTCACTAATTCTGATTACTACGATTGCAGTCATGGCGAATAATGATGCTCTTGAAGCTGGCGGTGACGGATTCCGTCGCACAACATAGCCGAGCGTGCCAGTCGCAAAGCTACTGGTAACTTTAGCACCTTTATGCCTTGTGGTCCCAGTGATAGTGTAGCGGTTACAAAGAATTTGCAACTGGGTCTCTTTTGTGTGTACACAACCAGGCTCAGCGATCTAAATTATGCAATATTTAAGGTATGTTATAAGAGTTTAAAAAATTATCACCCCGATTCCATTTCAGAAAACATCTGAGCATGCTTGGTACAAAAAATACAAAAGAATACAAAATCGTTTATTATACTGTCCTTCCTACAAAAACAAATTAAACTCTAACAACCACACTAGGCTAGGCCTGTGTCGTGGTTATTACGACCAATAGGTTTTCAAAAGGGACTAACATTTTAACAAAAGTTAGGTTCGTAACAAAAGAAAAATTAAACTATTAATTAACATTGACATTAGCATTTTGAATAGCATGCAAAGTGAGTGTGTGAGTTTTTGTGTAAGAGTAAGTGTGTTAAGCTAGAAGAAATGATTTTCTCGCTGTCCATAATGTTTAAAAACATTTCAGAACCAAAAATGGCTATTGAAACGAAAAATGTCATGCGAATAATCAAAAAGCTTTGCTCGTAGCAAACTTAATCTGAATCTCGAGATTTTATAAAAACTGTTCCATTGATTAGAAAAAAACCTGACTTAATACGTGCTGCATATGTATGAGAGTTTGTGTTCTTTTAACTTGCTTGTGTTTGCCTTTGCTAGATTATGAATACGCTGACACTAACACCACACCCGAATTGCAGATTTAACGAGAGCTCGCAATTTACTCGTGTTTACTTCTTTTTCTTTTCTCTTGATAAATGATACGTCGAGGAATGTTAGCTAATTTCTGACTCAGGGGTCGATTTAAAAGAATTCGCTTTGCTTTCGTATTTGTCCCCGGAAAGGAAAATTTATTGCGCGACTTTCAATAAATCAGGACAAATCTTTTGCAATGCCTTAAAGAGCGAAACAAGTGCAAATACTTACAGTTTTTTTAGGTAAATCTTCGCGCTTCGCTGTCATATTAGTGTCAAATTATGGTACTAATAAGACAGTGTGTGTTATGGGCGGTGGCGACCACTTAAAACCTACCCGTTTGCACACTTGTGACATAAAAAAAAATTGCACACTCCTGTAGGTATACAAATGTTTTGAAGAGGTTAAGGGTTCGTGAACGTTTAATAGGACACTTGCGGTTACCCACAACTTCGTTTGTATGCGTGAAATTCAAAGACCGTAATATTAAAGTTGTCTAGTTTCATTTCTCAACAAAATCTTTTCTAATTCTCTCTGCGAGGCCGGTATTTCACTGGGACACCACGGTGGCGCGACTGGTTGCGCGACTGGTTGCGCCACTGGTGTCCGTTACTAGACACCAGTAAAGACACACCCTGCGGCCACAGTATTAAGGGCTATATTTCACTGGGAGTGGTATCGCGCCAAGCATCCGAACTGGTTGCGCCGCTAAATTGGTTGCGCAACCAAACGGACACCAGGTGAGTAACTCTCTATAGAGTTTATACATTTTGTTGGTAGCGGAGACTGGTTGCGCTGCCATGGTATCCCAGTGAAATACCGGCCTAAGTGAACCTAGTAAGTTTAGTAATTTTGGATATTGTAGCCAAAATTTGTGTTTGCCACGAAAAAATATCAGAAATTTTCATTTTAGCGTACTATTTCATTCGGTTTCCCGACAAATTTCCCCGGATGTTTTAATAAACGTGTTGCCTCGAGGCATGCACCGTTTTTGTTACACTTCTGCTCATTTTTTTACACCCACAAGCACGCGAGGACCAAGAATTTAAGAGGATTATTTTTCCTGTAGATAGATAACGTAATTTTCTAAAACAACTAATTTTGAGTTTACTTTATTTTAGGTATGTTTGTCCATTTATTAAAGTAATATTTTTTTGTATAGTAAGAACCAAGCTTCTTGTATTTTCCGCCTAAAAGTACTCTTATTGTTTAAGGCATAGGTGAATCAAAACTGTACCTACAATAACGCAGAAAGCATTTTCACCAACAAATCTTAGCAGTTTACAAGAAAATTAAAAAATAAATCTGGTGTTTTTTTTTTCAGCTCCCAAACGGTAATAATTTAAAAACGCTAATACATAACAAAACATAAAGGGTCACGGGGCCAGCAAAACCCAGGTCTAACCTTGGTAGCTCAGTCACCGGGCATAATTATCTGGCACTCAACATGACATTTTTCTTATCACACAATAAGAATAAATGTCGTCCTAAATTATTACCGTGCTAGTAAAATGAATAAGACAAAGGTTAGACCTAGGTTAGACCTAGATTTTGCTAGCGAGACGTCTCTTAATAACTGTTTATGATGGAATTCCTTAAGCGCAAAGACAAAGCGTAAGAAGAACTAATACAAATTTGTCATATTACAAAAATACATAAATATTGTGTGATGGTGCAGAACTTAGTTTCTACTAAGTTGCAGGTACCGATGGTAATAAGATTTTATTATACTCACGCAATAAACTCCCTTTTTCAAATAAACTTAAGAGTTCAGAGTAAATACTTCTAAACCATTTTAAGAGCATTTTCTAAGTAGCGTCTCGAAATCCACTAGAAGAAGCTTGCTCTATATTGGCAACAACTTCGGAACAAAATCACGAAGTTCTTCAACGCGCTAACGAAGTTCCAAAGAACGCGACGGTAGTACTATGTAGAAAAGTTTCCATTAGCTGCCACTTCTAAAATAAGTCTTATTATAAGCCCTACTACCCGTGCAAATAGGCGTCTAGAAAAAAAATACTACGTCTACGTCAACAAAAGAAAAACTATAACAAAAGCAGCATAATTATGTGATCAGGATCATTATTAATGTAGGTATTTATCTACTCTCTTATCGTAAATCCTCAATAATGCGTTCAAAAATAGTAGGTTACCACCTACATAATGTCAATCTGTGTCTAGAAACACTCTTGGTGACAATTTTTTATCGGTGGTGGGAGTGTATTTTAAGGTATTGAATTTCCCGCGGGAGACATCTAAATATATAAAAGAGCTTGACCTGACTGACTGACTGATTCATCAACGCCAAGCCGTAACCGCTATAGATACAGATCTGAAATTTTGTACACAGGTTCTATGCACGTCAAAACTACCCACTAAGAAAGGATTTTGGAAAATTCATCTCCCAAGGGGGTAAAATAAGGGATGAAAGTTTGTATGAAAGTCCTTTCTTTCTTGAGCTAGATTCACACCAATTTGAATTTAAGCTTCTGGTAAAAAAAAAAAAAACACGTGTGTAAGTTATTCTTAAAATCACCCTTCAAGGGGGTGAAAAAGGGGATGATTTTTTTCCGTATGTTGGTCTATAAGTCTTTCATTTTCAAAGGTAGAATTTATAAAAATTTGGTTCTGAGCTCTTGGTAAAAAAAGTACGTGTTTTAGAATTTTTCAAATTTTATCCCCTAAGGGGGTAAAATAAGGGATGAAAGTTTGTTTGAAAATCCCACAGTTTTGACATGCGGTACTTGAAAAATTGGATTTTAGTTATTAATAAGAAACAAAGAGACGTGTGTTTTAGCAATTTTGAGATATCATCACCCAAGGGGGTGAAATAAGGGATGAAAGTTCGTATGAAAATCCTACAGTTTTGGTTTAAATTTTGATTTTAGCTATTAATGAGAAGTAAATAAACACGTGATGTAGCAGTTTTGAGTTTCATCCCCCAAAGGGGTGAAATAAGGGATGAAAGTTCGTATAAAAATCCTACAGCCATGACGTGAGGTACTTGAAATTTAGATTTTAGCTAATAATAAGAAGTAAAGAAACACGTGTTTCAGCAATTTTGAGATATCATCCCCCAAGGGGGTGAAGTAAGGGATGAGAGTAAGTATAAAATTCTATTAAAAATTAGGATTTAGGCTTATAAAAATAAAGAAATAAACATGTGTTTCGGCGTGTTTGAAAAATCATCCCCCAAGAGAGGGAGATCCCTCCCAAGGGAGAGGGAAAAGGGGATGGGAGGGGGAGAGGGATGGGGAGGGGAGGGGGAGAGGAAGAGACTGCACAATACTGCACATTGTCTGAATTCCACGCGGGCGAAGCCGCGGGCACAGCTAGTTAACAATAAACTAAAATAAATTAAACAATATTGAAGATAAACTGACACTCGAGTTTTATACCCTTCATTATGTACCGTTGCTTAAACTACTATTTAGTATAATTAATTAATTTGTTCTATAATGGTCTTTATCCTATACATATTATCTTGTAATTTCCTTCGATTGCCTTAAGCCCTATAGAAAGTCTAAAAAGAACATTTAAATTAGTGCCCGAATAATAATATTACTGACAATCCCAATACTAGAAAACGTAACCCGGAAAAGCATAAAACTCTTTGAATATTGGTATATTTTTTAGCAGAATACTTGATAAATAGAAATAACTTCTCTTGCAATTTAGTTTTATAGTTTTCAGGATTACTATTTCAATAAGGGGATGAGATCAGTCCTTGTTATTATTCGTCCATGCCATATGGGTATAAATTTGATAGATTAGTTTACAGGTAATTTCAATTGGTCTAGCATAATATAAGCCAAGTGTATTTAATTTTAGTAACTATTATTGCCATAACAGCCGTTGATAATGGCAACCGACGCTCAGCTCCAATTAAGCTGTGATTGTCTACAACATGACCAGAACAATAAGACACATAGTTCATACGAACGCCCTTTTCATTCATATATCTGATTGTATTGGTCGAGTTGTAATTTTCAATATTAGGCCTCATTACGTGTAATGGTACTTGAAACGGTATTTCATTTAATAATTATTTGTTGCCAATAACAGATTACATATCATATACATAGTTACATACATAACATCTCGCCTCTTTCTTGTCAGGGTGGGTAGAGATCACAGCTCTCCACCTGCTACGATCTTTACATAAATATAAATAATTCTTTATTTTCAGGTGTAGGTACAACCCATAGCTAAAATAAAATACAATGCGACATCGAGTGAAATAACATTCCAAAAATATAAAAATAACGTTGACAATTTTGAATAACGGGTTTGCGAAATCGTCAGCAATAGTCGCGAGAATAATCAAATAACTAATTATAAATTTGTCTTTAAAGTAACAAAATATTCTATTTTAAAATAATTTGAAAAGTAGTCTGTTTGATAGTTTAGTCATTGTCTCCTGCGCGCGCATGTATAATCTGTGTCTTCGAAAAAAGTAATACGCGCGCCATTTTGACAGATATTTCTTGTTGTGAAATGTGTTTAATGTAATTAAAAAATAAATAACTTCTACAAATAAAAAAACAGTGATAAGTGTAAAACGTCGAAAATACTTGAACAAAAACACAAGTCCACATCGGGTGACGTAGAAACGTGAGGAAAACGTATACGAAATTTCCTTAGGAAAAAAGGTAAGCGAATTTGATTCGTTTTTATTCGCAAATGTGTTGAAAAACGTCGTAAGAAGCTTGTGCGCTTTGGTGATTACACCCTCGGCTCCATTACGCCCTCGCCTGCGGCTCGGGCTGCAATTTTTGAGCCTCGGCTATAATCTCCAAAATAGCGCACGTGCATCTTAATGTACTATTATGACATTTTTGTTAATATATACCTTATGTTGATGAAAATATAATACATAAACAGTTTGTTGCATGAGATTAGTTAAATTTGACAACAAATTAACATTAATTGATTTTGTAAGCAATAAATTTTAAGTTTTTGTACTTTTTCAATGACTACGCTGTTTGGGAGCATTGCCACTGCTTCGTCACAGCTCCTCATTTGAAAAAAGAAATGCGCGCGCAACAATAATTCCGCGCGCCATTTTTCATAAGTATTTTCATTTGCTTTGATTTTTGTGACTAACTAACAATGTCGTCGTTGGTTTCAAGCAATGAAGAAGAACTTATTTTAACCCCACAGGAAATAATTACTGGGGCACAAAATGCAAGTGAGAGTCTGCTTCCAGCAAAATCAAAGGAAAAATATATTCTTGCCTGCAAAAAGTTCATTGAATGGAAAAACGGCAAAAATGCCAATTCGTTTTCAGAGAATGTCGTTTTGGCTTATTTCAATGAGCTGGCGAATAAGTATAAACCTAGCTCTTCTTGGTGTAAAGTTGAAAAAAAAGTTGAAAAGTATTGTGAGAACGGAAAATGGAGGCTCAGGAATTGCAGCCCGAACCGCAAAAAGGTAAGCGAATTTGATTCGTTTTTATTCGCAAATGTGTTGAAAAACGTCGTCAGAAGCTTGTGCGCTTTGGTGATTACACCCTCGGCTCCATTACGCCCTCGCCTGCGGCTCTGGCTGCAATTTCTGAGCCTCGGCCGTAATATCCAAAATAGCGCACGTGCATCTTAATGTACTATTTTAGGCGATTTTAGCTCGATTTCTTGTTCTAGCTCTATCGTAAAAACAGGAACACTTACAAGCGTTTATAGTGCTCTAGTGCTAAAGAATAACAACAAATAATATAAACTTGTCAAGTGCGTGTTGGACTCGCACAAATTTAATATACTTCTTCGTGAAATACGCGTCATGGTTTTTTTTATTTGGTGCCCTGGTCATTCTGTAACATACAGCATATAAAAAAATATTACCTTACAAAAGTTAATCATAGTTACGTTTACCTTATCATTAATTAAGTACGGCCAAAAGTAGTTTTAATAGTGAGTGTTTTATCGTAAACCCTAGTAGATTAGAATAAAACATTATGGGATTGAAATTAGCTAGCAAAATATTAGCGAAAGCCACTTGTCTCTAGGCCCTGGTATCTTATTTTTGCGAAACTCACAATTGAACCTTAAATCCCTCGAGGTTTAAGCTACTCATCGAAACTAAAATATTCAGGGTGTAAGGGACGGTTTACCGAAAAAAAAATAGTTAACCTCTCCATAGAAACTGATTGATTAGAGTGAGCAATTTGTATGAAGAGGTCAAAAAGTTTTTTTATGTCCCAAAAATGTTTCTTTGGAAAAGTTGTTCAGTTTCATTCATTGAGCATGGCCGTTCAGTTTTCGGTAAACCGTCCCTTACACCCGTTATATGAAATTTCCACAGACCTAGCAAAAGCGCGCTAACGATGGAAATTTCCAATCCGCTTATGGCTTTTGAATCTTGCAAGGACTTAATTGTCAATAAAAGATATATTTCACAATCATAACAGCAAAATAAAAAGTATTCCTAATTGTTATCGTTTTTCCGGAAACCACAGCTAAGACTATTGTCGATCTCGTTCTTGGATCTCGTTATCTGCAAATTAAAATAAATTCCTCGAGCGATAGATCATAATAAAAAAAAACTCCGGCGTCTTCCGCAACAAATTAGAGACAGATAAAAAGTAAATCCTTTTTCTTTTTAAATGAAACGTCAAGTTTTAACTAACGACTTGCGGATCCGCTGAGAAAAAACAACAGTTAGAGGAGGTGGTATAATATGAAGACTTTTAGCGAGATTCATCAAGCGTATCCATTAAATCCTGCCAAGTGCGAGTCGATTGCACCTATTTTTATACCACTACCACACAAATATAATTCGGTACTTTCCTATGCCAAACAAAATGTTCGCATTAAATAAAGATTCACGTTAAATAGATGAAAAACAATTCTTGTCACATTATGTGTGTATTTTTTTATATAACTAGTGAACAAACGAGCAAGCGATTTCAAATTTACTTTGTTAATTTAGCGTTAGTAAGTTCGTAAATAATGGCAATAATTTTTGTCGTCACAAGCTTGTAACTTTCTAGAAAATTTCCGTATCTGACATGGGTGTCAAATAGCGGATTGTGATAAACGGAATCTACAAGTATACGAGTATCCTATACCAATAATAAAAAAACGTACTTACCCATTTCAACACTTAATGTTGCAAAATCGCTCGATATACTCGTATCGACCGTCTTTATTCCCATGAATATAAGGATATACTCATTTTTGATGCGATATTTGTGTAGGAGTTTAAACCTTATACGTATGAGAATAGAAGTTGTTAAAGTGACCGATATCGCAAATTTTTGTAATTTGCCCTGTAAAGGGTTAAAATTCTGATAGTCAACAGAACATAACTTAACTTTGCCGTTTTTAATTTTTTGAAGTATTCTTTAGTAATTTCTTCTTTTGGTCTAATGGTTCTTCTACTTTCTAACATGACACGACATTGGCCTTTTCTTTTTTTGTCAAAATTAAGAAGGAGTCCGTAAGATTTTTTTTTAATTTGTACTAAACCACTTTACCAAACTCTGCCAAATGTTTACCTCCTAAACAAAGAATGTAATTACAGTGCGACGTCGCTGTATCCAAAATGCGCATAATTTT
This sequence comes from Athrips mouffetella, assembly GCA_947532105.1. NCBI lineage: Eukaryota > Metazoa > Arthropoda > Insecta > Lepidoptera > Gelechiidae > Athrips > Athrips mouffetella. The sequence continues at coordinate 22,362,610 of OX383963.1, forward strand.
GTCGTTTCGATTAAGCACAGCTGCAATTTACGACTAGCTGAATGTCTCTTAGCTTCTTGTGAAGATTTACCACACGTACTTGTTTAATAAATCTTAACAGTGCTTTCGAAATTGTTGTTCAATAATCTAATCTTTATCAAGAAATTTGCAGCTTTGAGTAACATTCCAAAAGAAGTATGACAGTTAGTCGCAAAATTAGATAACACCAGTTAAAAACTAATAGAACAAAATTATTGTAACTTTTTTCTGTTGCACAAACAAATTCTAAATGAATGAATACTTAAATGGTTTATTTTCCTGAACATCATCTTCAACATTTTCAGCCAAAACACGACCACTGCTGCCTCCTCAAAAAATCTACAAGATACAACATTGGAAATATTCAAACTTGCGACTCCGCGCGCAAACCATTGAAAATACACGTGCTGCTCACTCTGCGCAAATTCGCTCGTGCCAAGCTAGCTTGCCGCTCGCGCAAAGATTTCTTGAATGCCAGCCTAATTTGCTTTGTATGCATCTAGCTTATCCCCATGAAATCGAGACGCACCTTTAAACATAAACTTTAGCCGTCTGCAGTTAATGGACCTGAAAAAAATGAAACAGCAGCACTGCACTTACTTTCTCGCAATACTCAAGGAAAAACTATCAACCGCAAACTTAAATTTGTAATGCCATACACATAGTATGGAAATACAAACTTTTATTTACGTTTTTGATACTGGCGCGAGATATCTTATATGGAGATGCTTGGTCATGCAAAGCTTCATCAAAATTCTATAAGCCGTTTTTGAGAAAATTTCAATTTTTCATTTTCGTTGTATGACAGCTACCCTCAAAATGAGAGCCAGCAAGAAACCACTTAGAACCCTTCAATGGATTTGCATATTTCTAAATTCAAAATTTTTTGTCAATCGGACCATTCGTTTAGCCGCTAGGCCAAAGCGTGACGGACCGACCGACCGACCGACCGATCGACGGACGGACATTTTTGGGGGACTTGTTGTTTATGTGATATAGAACAAATTTTTTGAGAAAATTAGGAAAGCTTTTTTTTCACCTCGCTCCGCTCGAAAGTAAAAAACTATTCTTATATTTACTGTCCAAAAAACTGCACGTCACACGCACGCTTTTGTTATTTTACTTCACAGTTTCTTGCATTTAGCTTGTATCCTACGTAGAAAATAACGAAACTGTAGCTAAACGATAAGTTAACATATATACATTGGGAACATTTGGACATAGTGTATCGACGAACGAATGTTTAATTTTTAATACACTTGCTCAAAAAGTGGCGTATTGCAGGGACGTATAGCGTTCGGGATGTGGGCTAATACATACTCGAGCTTTTTCTTTACCTTTTCCGAACTCGTGCGTTTTCTTTCCCAACTGTCAAAATAATGTCTATTAAAAAAAACAACCAAGAAATTTTACAAAAAAAAATCATAGAAGTTTTTATGATTCATGCAAATCTTTCTAAAAAGAAGCTACTAATTTGTTTCAATATCAGATTTAATGATTTGATTCAATGAGTTAGGTTAGGTTTCATTTCATCTCATTGAATTTCGTTTTCATTTCATATCAATTAAAAACTTCTACTGAAGACTTGGCTGTATGGGCATAGTTCCCTTTGCCTACCCAGAATGGGTGAAGAAAACAAAAAAAAATATATGCTTATTTTCTTTTACGGTTGGCGCCATTTTCCAAAAATATTCTTTGCGAGTTTAGTTGTTTGTTGCACAAAATGAGTAATTTCGACGATATTTTATTTGAATTAACACCACCGGAACTGCACAAAATGCTTCGGAGAATATTTTACCGGAAAAGTCAAAAAGTCGCTACATATCTACATAGGACGAATTTATTGCGTGGAGAGAAGGGGAAAAAGCAAATAGTTTGTCTCAAACAGTAAATATGCAACCTAAAACTTCCCGAGTTAGGTTAGGTTAGGTTAGGAATTATAACTTTTATATAGTTATTTATGCAACTGTTGCGTAATGAGAGTAATTTTAACACAAGATCTGGTATTTGATACGAGGCGCAGCCGAGTATCAAAATAGAATAGATCGAGTGTTAAAATGACTAATTACGTATAGTTGCATACAAAACTTTATCTACGACCGACGAAATATTTTTTTTTTTAAAGAGTAGTGATCAATTTATTGAACTAAGAGGACAGTTAGTACAGTTAATTAAAGTTATTCCCGAAGTTATTCCAGATCCAGAGCTTGTGGATGGCGTTGCTTTAACATTAATTTCATGTATATGGTTACTGACAGCCTCTTGTAGAATCATGTTCTCCTGGTACATACTTTCCATTTTGTTCAAATCACTTCTTTTGTTGCCAATGTAGCGAGCCAACTGTCAGCTTCTTGTCGATTTATGTACTCCTAGTCACGCCTGGTACTCTCCGTTTTCTTTTAAATATAGGTAGGCAGTCGTCACCCCAGTAAAAAGTATTTTTACAAAATTACTTTAAAATTGGCTGTATGTAGTACTGTGGTAGTATTGCCTTAGCCTATGCAGATTAAAAATTATGTATTATAACAGTTGCGGAATGAAAATCCATACTCCATTTCCGTACTGCTCGTAGTATGGAACAGTGTGGAAATGAAAATGACAGCGGACAATGACCTCAATTTCGAATCTGTCATTGGTTTCGAAGTCGGAATATTCCGGTACGGGAGTAGATAAAGAAATAAATGATTAGTTAGTTGAGTTTATTGTGTTTTTATTATTTTATTAAATTGCTTCATTTTTTCGCAACTGTATTAAAAATAGTTGTTCAGTACACGTGCGGAACCGTCATTGCAACTTGTTCCGACTGTCAACCCTCACCTTCGGCTGCGCTTCAGCTCGGGTAGACATTTGTTGGAACTCTTTGCAATGACAGGCTTTCCGCACTTGTAATGAAATATACTATATCAATGCAATGATAACAGACACAAACATAATACTCGTATTAGCGAGAAGTGTTTTACTTGAGTTGCAGCTAATAGCCAAATCGTGTATTTTTTTCGCTGCTGGATAATTCTCTGGATCTTTTTTCTGTACTTATTCCTTCCTGCCCATGTAATCCACAATGTTCCTTTTAATCCTAGTATCATGTATTTTTAATTTTGCAAACGATTGTCAAGTAATCCCTTTTACCAACACCACACCGACACGACTGAGCTTATACTATGGCATTATGCTGAGCAGTTCACAACTGCCGTAACTGTTACCAAGTTGGTAACGAGCGTGGAAGATTTGTTCTTAGGAACAACGTTGTTAAATGTTTCCGTGACTCGTGGTCGCGATGAAAAGGACGGTCTTAAGAATAAGTACAGATCTTTCCTTTGAAATAATAAGAACGTTTTTCTAATAAGGCTTAAAGAAAGACGGAAGTTATGTAAGAAACTAGAATTTCAACAATATTTTATTACTTTTTCGTATCTAAAAGTTCCAAATTACGAATATCTTAGAGGTGGTGGGCTTTTGTACAAAGACTGTCTGGAGAAGTACCACCCTCTTGCTTTTTTCTACCGTGAAGCAGCAGTGTTTGCACTGCTGTGTTTCGGTTTGAAGGGCAAGGGAGCCAGTGAAATTACTGGCACATTAGACATACCATCTTAGTTCTCAGGGTGGGTAACGCGCTTTGCTGTCTTATTAGTGTTTAATTATTTCACTAATAAGACAGTAAGTGTCATGGGGGGTGGTGACCACTTACCATCAGGTGGCCCACCTGCTCGTTAAGCGACTTGTGACATAAAAAACAATCTGTATGCTGCTGTTTCTGTAGGATCTTGATTTTTTTTCGTATTTCGATCATTAACTTTTAAGATTTCACATATTGATATTGGTACAGTCAACAGCGGGTAAAGCTTGACTCTCGCAGCGTGAGTTCAGCTCGTACTACTATTAAAATAAGAGCGGTACAAAGTCCGATGTGCAAGGTGGACGTGCTGTTGACTGTACTAGTTAAAAATGGAATAAATATTTTTATTTTTTGTTGCAGTGTTCAAATCACAAACCTCGTTATCGACGGATTCGGGTTTGTGTACGGAGAGAGGGCTGAGAAGAACGCACATAGAGCTGATCAAACCACCAGGACAACGCATTGGACTTAAACTGGCAGGTTAGTCAGCTTCTTTATTCTTTATTGTACACGAAAGCATTTACAAGACAAACACAAGTGAAAACATATAACAAATGCGAGCTTAACTCAAAACTGAGTTTTCTACCAGCTAACCAAGAAACAGAAAAAGCTAGTATACGATACAGCAGCGGGCAAAAGTGCACAACTTGATTACTTAACCTAAAATGATATCCTTAAAACTAAAATACCTAACTACAGATAAATACAGAATACACAAATATATATGTTATATATACTATATTAATATATATCATACATACATTTATAATACATACATATATATACATACGACTAATATTAATAAATACATAGTAAATACAAAAAAAAAATATATTAAAATAAACCTACATAGAAAGAAAATGCTCTTTTAGATCTTGCTTAAAAATCTGCAGTGATGGACTAGCGCGAATAGAGTGAGGAAGGGCGTTCCACAAACGCACAGAGTGAACCGTGAAGGAACCGCCGTAACGGCTTGAGGAGTGTTGATGATATTGGAGGAGTAAGGATCGGCTGGTGCGGCAAGGCTCACCACGAGGAACCTGATATACGAAGCGCTCACGGAGGTACTGAGGAGATGCAGGATTGTTGAGGATGGAGTAAAGTGTGGACAGAATGTGTACATCACGGCGTCGCCGGATGGGCAACCATTTCAACTGAGATCTGAACTCTGACACATGGTCATATTTGCGAAGGCCAAAAATGAACCGGATGCACAAATTCTGGAGCCGTTCCAATTTGTTAAGCAATACCTCCGTGGCGTCGAGGAAGACAACGTCCGCGTAGTCAAGGAGGGGAAGGAGTAGTGATTGGGCAAGGGTGACCTTAGCTTCAAAGGGCAAAAAAACGTTGGAGACGCTTGAGCGACTGAAACGAGAAATGCACCTTGAGCTTTGTACTTCCATAAATTTTTCATAGGCAGTTTCTAGAATAGGAGATACTAATTATATTTTCTCAAAACTAAAACGGGACCATTTTTAACAACACAGTTTCTAAGATAAATTAAAAAACTTAAATCAGGGACCCGTTTGAGGGTGGGGACGGGGAGCGTACATGGGATCAACGGAAAATTTTCCAGATTTGTTCAGGCTGACCTAAGGAACACTTTTAAAACAGTAAACCTCTCACCGTTATTTAGTCTAGGTTATTTTTTATTTTTCGAGCTAGTAGGATTTCGGCTTGACAACATTGATTTTTGAATTCTGCGGTGTTCAAACCCCAGAAAAATTTCATTGTCAGTTCTGGTCCAGTTTAAGTTCTGACACTAAGAAGAAGAGCCAAATTCTGAATTTCATCCTAGTCTATTCTGTTGTAGGTCATTATTATATAAAGGCACAAATTAAAATCATCCAACGTTCCTGGGGACTTCACAGAATAAAACACTCCCGACGCATAAAACTACACAGTGATCAACTATGGGGTTCGAACTTCGTTTCGCTAGACATTAATTTTGGTTTTTAACTTGCTTTTAAAAAAACAATGGAAGTAGTTAGGTATGAAAAGTAAGTATAAATATTAAAACGATTAAAAATATTACCTGTGTGGTGCCTACAAAAATTGTACTAAGCCACCTCTGCCCGTGGGTGTCATAAGAGGCGACTAAGGGCTTATGAACCGGAGGATGGGCAGCAGCATCTTTATGTCTATCGTACCATCTTTCATGCACCACCAACAACAGTGGTCACCAGTCGCAACGCTTATAAGCCTGGTGATTAAGGTTATAATCCCCTCCAAAGTAGTCAACCACGCGTTTTTGTTGGAGTTTTGGGGCGGGAGCTCTATGTCCTGAAGTGGACGTTTCATGGGATGTTATAATGAACAATTCATCATAACGTCCCATGAAACGTCCACTACAGGACAGGGAGCTCCCTCCAGAATTCTAGCTTTTGCTGGAAAAATGTAGAGGGGAAGTACCATAGTCACCTCGCTTACTAGCGTTACGGCTGGCACCATGGACCGCGGTTGGTAGTTGACCGCAGTAAGTAAGATGTAAGATACAAAGAAGGATGCTGCTGCCCATCCTCCAGTTTATAACCCTTAGTCGCCTCTTACGACACCCACGGGTAAATAAACAATTATAATAAGTGAATTGCTTTCTACTTCTTTATACAAAGGTTTTTCTACTCAAAATTCATGTTTAGGTTATGTTTTCTTTCACCAAAAGAGAACTTCCACTGCCCCCCTAATACTGGCGGAGTAAGTGTATAACGTCCGTACATAAATTGCTTGGAAAGCATAAATCCTTAGACCGCGGAATTCTTTCACCGCCATTTTGGAATTAAAAGCATAATTTGCAGGTTTTTCGTTCGAGGGTGAGGTAACCAACATAAAATTCTGATGTAATGTTATTGCCGTCAGAAGAATTATTTTTATGATAGAACTGGCAAACGAGCAGACAGCTAGGTACTTGTCACTGCTGCTCAGAGACACTTGCAACACATAGTACAGTGCGTTGCCGACCTCTGTGGAGTATGTTTACTCGTTTTAAATTAATGCAATTAATTTTCAAGTGATATTATTATGTGGATGAAACCTTTCCTTGCGTGTGGTGTGGGTGTAAAATTGTGACACAGGCAACGGACTAAAACACTCCCCATTGTACAAACAGTGAAAAGCAGATTTAAGTCATTTAACTCAACTTTTGCTTAGTATGATTACAATTGTAGTAGTAACGTAGTAACTATTATAATAATTATATGGTAGAGCTACTATAGGACCTGTACGCAGAACGAAGAAGCTTGTTGGTGACGATAAGCGGATAGAAAGGAACCAAGCTTGAAAGCTTCGCCTATTGCCGTAAACTGTAATAGTACGCTTCCGCAAAAAAATAAATTTTAAGAAATGTAGCTTGATAAGAATGAAAGCAGTATGAGAGTGGGATGGAGCGATGCGCTACGCATCGGAGCGACAGAGACACGTATCGATCCGACCTGCTCTCGCGCATTGTTTTTCCTGTTGTCATTCTAATTAAGCTAATACGAGTATCCAACTCGCAATATGTCGTGTCTGAATTCACCATTTCAAAGTCAAAATCGTTTATTCATTGTTTAAAATTAAAATCTCTTAATGACGTCAGCTAAAGCAGCGTCAGCTTTCAGTTTCTGCCAACCTTTTCCTTACACCCTGTATAGATTGGATAGATTGCTTGCAATGCGATGAGTGTATTTATGAGCTTCATAATGGTTATTCTGCCATCTACCTTGTTTTATCGGGAGTCCAAACGGTCTGCATCTGCAAGCTATCACCCCTGTTTGAATGATATTCTAAAAATTCGCGCGAAGCGCTTCGTAAATTTTTAATAGTATGCATAGAAAAGTAGTACTTTCTAATCCTGCATGTGTGTTCCGGAGTTCATATAATTTTTTTTTTTATTTGAGTGTAAATAGGCTTATTTTGGATGAGCTTGTTCCATCATTCTCATTTATGTGTCCAGAATTACATTGTAGTCAAGAGCAAGTAAAAAACTATTGACATGACGAATAATCCCGATGCTTTAAAATTTGCAGAGGTTTACCTATTTAAATAAAATAAAATGTTTTCATTGTTAATAGATAAAGCGGCCATTAGCATTGTTAATTAATCCAGCCTAAAATAACAAAACCAACTCCTTCTTACCGTGTGTAGTACGTTATTAAACAAATCGTTTAATGGAAACTAACAAAAAAAGGTCAAAATTGTTTTATCATAATAACTTGTGGGTTGAAAGGTCAATGATCAACATAACACACCCTGGCAGTTATTGAGTCTCCAAAGGACTTTGACATGTCACATTCGGGACCAATAGTTTAACGTGCATTCTGTAGCACGGAATTATCTTACTTTTTATTATATCAGGTGTTTTGATCTGCCTTGTCCTAGCCAAACTGAGGACAGTTCCAAATATCTAGAATTAGAATTTAAATTATTTATTTGCAAGAATACATGTAGATAAATAACAAGGTCTTAAATTGTAGTGTCCTGTACAGTATTCTGCTTAGGTCAAGCGTGCAAATATTACATAATATTTTAATCACAATTACATTAATTCAGTTAATTTCATAGTTACCTATAATAGTTATCTGATGTAGTGGCCTCAAGTCTAAAATTCTAATTAAATATTTACTAACAGATAACCAGTAAGTACCCTTGAATTACCTATTTATTCAATAATGCTAATCATTCTTGAATATTTATAGTATTGTTCCCATTTATGAGCAAAGCTGTAACCGTGTATTCAGTTAAGTTTAAGTTGTCGAAAAACAGATTAACACTAATACCTACTTGGAGATCTTGTTTATAATTTTGGACTTGTTTATTTTATTCCTAGTCTTAGCTCGATACTTATAAGTAGGTAAAATAAATTACCTTGTTTTTCCAGACGTTTCGACTGAGTTGCATCAGCCGCGATCACGGGTATAAATATGGCACTAGAACCGTATGAGAAGTGGGAAAAATTTAAAACATACCATTTTGGATAACTTTCGAATTTGCTTGGTTTTGTTGTTACCATGAACAATAAAACATTGACAAGAAACGTAGCGGAAAACGCAGCTCAACTCATTTTAATTGCGGTCGAAAAAAATTATTGCTTCGACAATCACCCGCCGTCACTGTTTGCTCCCCCGCAAAATTCTTGTTGCCCCGCCGGGTTAATCCAAGTCAGGGACGGAGTTAGGAGGTTTGTTTGTTCTGGTGTGTGGGTGGAGAGGTGATAGAGTGTTAAAAAAACTTACTTACTCCTCTGGCATAATGACCCAAAGTGAGTTTTAACCTTTAATAGTAAAATTTGCCCCTAGTCCTGATAGTCCAAGATACTAAGCAATGTTAAGAAATAAATGTAGCAAGCCGTAGCCTTGAAATATTCAGCTCAGACATAAATCTAATTTAGAGTTTTGTCTGTGGCTTCCATCTAAAAGCATAATAGTTTCATTAATTAATAGTAAAACTTTTTTTACATCCAAAGATGTAAAGCACAAAATTTAAAGATGGTTTAAGAACAAGAATAAAAAACAGCTTTCTTTTAGGGTTCCGTACCCAAAGGGTTTTAGTTTTGAGAAAATTTAATCAGTATCTCTAGAAACGCCCCGTATGGTGCCGGCAAAGAATAGTACCAACCCTTACATACCCGTGGGTGTCGTAAGAGGCGACTAAGGGTTACAAACTGGAGGATGGGCAGCAGCATCCTCCTTTGTATCTAACATCTTACTTACTGCGGTCACCTACAACCGCGGTCCATGGTGCCAGCCGTAACGCTAACAAGCGAGGTGACTATGGTACTTCCCCTCTACACTTTTCCAGCAAAAGCTAGAATTCTAGAGGGAGCTCCCTGTCCTGTAGTGGAAGTTACATGGGATGTTATGATGACCCAAAGGGTGCAAAACGGGACCCTATTAATGTCTCCGATGTCTGTCTGTCTGTCAGCGGGCTGTATCTCATGAACCGTAATAGGTAGACAGTTTAAATTATGTATTTACTCGTATGTTGCCGCTAAAACAACAAATAATAAAAATAAAATTAAAAACAGGCTTACTAAAAACGTATTTTTAGGTGATTTTTGCTCAATTTTTGTTTTAGATCTATCATAAAAACGGAAACACTTACAGGCGTGAAAATTCGCAAAGGAAACTTATATGTAAGGTACCTTGAAACTTGGCTCATAAACAGGAATAGGATCATTAAAGATAAATAAAAAATACAATTTTTTTTCAGCCCTAAATGACGAGGTTTTAAAAAAAAATTGTTTTCGTCAAATATCGATAGGTCGTATGGCAGAATGTGATGAGTAGTCATTGCCTATCATTAAAAAAAAACTAACAGCTGTATAAACTGACCACAGAGTATAGAACAGTTGTAAGTTTTTTTTTTAAGACTGGCCATGGCTACACTTTTCATTCTGCCATACGACCTATCGGTATTTGACAAAAACAAAATTATTTTATAACTTTGTTATTTGCAACCGAAAAAAATTCGTATTTTTTATTTTTACTTATTGACCTTATCCCTGTCTATGCGCCAATTTTCGAGGTACCTTACAAATACGTTTCCTATGCGAATTAGTACGTTAATTGTGCATAAGCTATAAAATAACAACAATAAATAAAAACTGGTCAAGTGCGTGTCGGACTTGCGTGTTATTAATTAACTTCTGCGTGACTGCGCGTCCATAATTTTCTTTTTCTTTTTTTGTACTTATATCGTGTTTTCCTTTGTCATCCTCTTATTTTTTTATATTTGTAATAGCTGTTCTCAACTTCTTAATGTTTAACTGTGAGATCTTTTTAATTGGCAAGCTCGAAGTATTATGTTTATGTTTATAAACACATTTAATGCTGTTAAATTTCCTAAATAATTAAATAACTAAGACGGTATTTTTACCTTATTGGTATGGAACCCTTGGTGCCCGAGTCTGACTCGGGCTTGGCTGGTTTTTTTTAAATTCCAAATCCACCTCTGTTGAAGCAAAATTTACATATTTATTGGGTGTGGTCGGACAGATGCGGTATCTAATAGATTTGCCAACTTTCATGTTATGAACCCGCAAAATTCGCCCTTTTCATATCCAAGCAATAATAATAAAGTTTCGGCGAGGGAAATTACCGGGGGAAATTCTGTTGGAAATGGGAAGTGGGAAAGTGGATGGATAAAATTATGATTGAAGAACAGTAATATATTTGGAAAGGTATGTGTGTGATAGATGTGAGATAATATTGTGTTCAAGGAAAAATATGAGTTTTGGCAAATTCATTTCCCGACCAATTGACACTCGTTTTTCTATTAATGGTTCCCATTATTTTTTGTAAGTTGTAATGAATAGGTATTTTTTATGCAAGGCAGCAAAATTGTTATTTGGCGTGAGCGCCTTGTAATGAAACTCGAGCAAGCGAAGGATTCTAGGATTGAGCCACGAGCGAAGCGAGAGGTTCAAAAGAAGAATCTTGAGGGTAGCGAGCAAAACACACAATTTTTCACCTCACTACAGCGAGAAGAATCCTCATGCATAGCGCTAGTTACCTTACAAGTACGCCGTAATAAATTTATCATCACGTTCTAATTTCAAATACCTTTTCCAGGCTAGCGGCGAAAAATGACTTTACACGCAGATTTCGACCGAGTACAATTTTAAAAATCTTTTGCAGGTTAGGGGTCAAAATGACTTTTTCACTTCTCGTGCTGTGAAAGTGCTTTTTTGTGCAGGATATAGGCTGCACAAAATCGAATTTTGTGCACTAGGGCAAAAAGGGCAAAAAAGTAATCGCGGTGGTGTACGCCCTACGCGCGGGCCTGCTGCACCCCTCCCCCCCACCCCCGCGCCGCGCGAGCGTCTACATATTCTTCACTAAAGCAGAACAACTCATTCTTCAGTTACATTTAGAGAGTACTTTTACATTTTATTTCCTCGCAATCAAAGTGAAAAGCAGAGTTTATAACTCGTCCACAAAACCATTTTATCCTCGCAATTACTATCAGCCCTTGCCTTCGGCTCGGGCTGCTAAAAGTCTTGGGAAAATGGTTCGTTTTGTGCACTTGTTGTAAAATCTACTATTGCACGCAGGTTTCGAGGGTAGTGAGGTGAACAAGTTATAATAATAGCAGATTTTGTAGGATTATCAATAGTTTTTCATACAAAACAGTCAGCACCTTAAACCACAGACACCGACCACCCACCGATTAAATTAATGTTAATAAATCATGGAAAATCTTTCTCGCCCCATTTTTGCTATAAAAGGCTCTCTCCCAAGGGCGCCAATGAATACGATTACCTTGCTCGAGGATTTTTTAAAACGCCATATCACAGGTTCGGGGCCCGCGTTTGGAATTTTTATTAGATTTTTCCAGGTAAATGGATATTGTTGTTGACCTTAGCTTTTTTGGGCCGTTGTGAAGGTATGTTGTGTAAAATGATGTTTTTACGCGTCGTTCAAAACACATTGTGAGTGTACGCACTTACGCATGTGTGACGCGTAAGTCATTATACATCTATATTATACATACATCTCACTATACCTGGTTTTCAGGGTTCCGAACCCGAAGGGTCCAAACGGAGCCCTATTACTAAGCCTACGTCGTCTGACGGTCTGTCCGACGGCTGTATCTTTTGAACCGTAGTAGCTGTATGGTTTAAATTTTCACAGAATATGGTGTCGATTCTGCCAGACACAAACTAAAACTAAACGAAATTTGACAGGTCTAAATTTTTTGTTGTCTTTTTAGGGTTCCTATACCAAAATGGTAAAAAAAGGAACCCTTATGGTGCCGCTCTGTCTGTCTGTCTGTCACACCTCTATAACTCAGCAACCACTCATGCTATCGACCTGAAATTTGGAATAGTTTTAGAATATAGTTGCCCAACTTAATTGCAAATGAAATCATTTTGAAAAAAAGTATTATTATTAATGTAAAGGGGGCCAAAATAGGGGGGGGGCAAAGTTCAAATTGTCGCTACTAGGTCGAGTGGGGTATCATATGAAAGGGCTTTAATTGTGCATTTTAAAATATATTTTTGTATTTTTTTAAGTTTCTTAATTTTCAATTTCTGATGAAAAATGTCAAAAAAAAACCATTCCCCCCCTTATCTCAGAAGTTTGTTTAAGGAAAAATCTGAATTAATTACAGTTGACAGAAGTTTATGTAAACTTCACAGCAGAAATAAAACGATCTTTCGAAGTTGCACAGTTTTTCAGAAATCTGCAAAAAACCTTTACAAACAAATTTAGTTTTGCGATCCTGAAAATGGACTTTATTGCTTCCAAAAATACTAAAGGTATATCGGAACCCTCGGCGCGCGAGTCCGACTCGCACTAGACCGGTTTTTTATCCACTGTGTCTGAGAAAAAGAGCAGCATTTTTAGAACTGTCAAATTTAGTCTCGTTTTAGTTTGTGTCTGCCAGAATTGACACCTATGTGTTATTAAGATAACACAAACAATTATAAAAACTATAAAAAAGATTTTATTTTAACATTTTGGTGGCGTGGATAAACTGTAAAACCGTACAAAATTTCAGCTTTTTAGTCTCTCAGAGCTAAGGCGCGGACAGACAGACAAGCGGACATGACGAAACTATAAGAGTTCCTTTTTGACTACGATACCCTAAAAACTGGTCATTTGTGGGTCACTTCTGCACGACTGCGCGTCCCTGACTAAGATGGTATTTTTACCTTTGTAGTACGGAACCTCGGTGTGCGGGTCCGACTCGCTCTTAGCAGGTTTATTTTTCGAGCAATGATTTTACGAAGTGAACAAAGTGATTGGATCTCTTCATTATTATCATCATGATTTTAAGTAGTATAACAGAATGTTCACCTACAAAAGCTAGCACTTGATGAAATTTTTGATATAACCACTCCCAAATTAGGCTGGATTTAACGAAAAATTCTCGGTCCATGATTGAACATTAAATTCTTGGGAATGATTTGGTTGGTTAAAAACTTTGTTAATGATAGCTCGTTGAGTTGATTCGCTCGAGTTTCTAGGTTTTCAGCGTAGACCACTTTTGTTGCCACTTATAATCTTCGGCCGTAATAAGTATGAAGCCAGGATCAGCCAGGAAATTGTGTTGTAGCACGGGTATTATAGAATTACAAAAGCACAAGTGCAGTAAAACTATTGAATTAAAATTTTCTGTGATCTTAACCGGAACAATTTTTGAGTTTGTCTGTGTCCGTTATCACAAAATTAAAAACTCATTTTAACATTTTTATCTCTAACAAAGCTAGAGGCGGTACAATTAATTTACACTGTCTGTCAGAGCTTACTGCATTGCCTCAGAAGGTCCATAATTTATATAATGTCGAATCACGTTTGTTCGATATGAATTCGTCATAACTATTAATTAAAAACTATATCACTTAACGGTTTTACATAGCGTTTAATTTAAAACATTACGCTTCTTTTCACAGCCCTCCACACGCTACGATCTTGACATTCTGCGCTTGCTTCCTCTACTTTCATCAATGCTTTCATACCAGCTTGTCAGTCATGGGTACACTAGCTAGGGTAACTTTAAACATGGCCTTTATTTAGAACCATCCTGAATTTGATTATGGAACGTTCACAGAGGCCTTCCCCTTCCAACGTTTCCATTCACTCTCACCTAGTAGATTTCTTACGTCAATCTTCATTCATTCATGAGGCAATTAACCTAGATTAAATTTTATTATTCATCATTATCATATCGTGTAGGTTGCAAGGTCGATGACCGACCTCACAAACCTGGTGTCAAGAGTTGTTGAGCCGCTAAAGGCCTCTGAAATGGTTCATAAACGACTACATCCGTAAATAGTAGTCTGGACCAACGGCTTAACGTGCCTTCCGAAGCACGGAATCATCTAACTTTTCGGACAATAAGGCGTTTTATCCTGCAATGTCCTGACCAAACTGGGGAGGTCGCATCAACAGATTTTTGTTTAACAGTGTCCCCATCGGAAATCGAACCCAGAACCTCTAGATCGAGAGCCGAGCCCTCTAACAGTAAACCACGGAGGCTATTTTGTAATGTGGATTAAATTATTCAGATATTAATATCCTACAATAATATTTAAAGTAAAAAAGGTTTTTAAAGTACATTATAAACAACTTTTACCCAGCCTTATTTTAGTAAAAACTTTTACGGCACCAACGTAAGAGTATAAATTCGAAGAACTGTGTGTCACTGTGACATAGGAAACCCTGTCAGGAAGCAAACAAACGCAACTAATCCACTATTTCGCTGAGCTCGCAAGCTTTTCGCTTTTTGTGTTCATTGCTGGAAATATTTCCTCCACATTGTATTATATTGTACAATGGCTAGCAATTTAATAACGAAACAGAGGAAGTTAATTTTGTGTCCTCTGGATTAATATGAACAACCTTATGCATGGTTTAATTTAGCTTTCTACTTTAATGTATTTTTTATTTTAAAAACGCTTACATATCTATAATATTTATAATTGAATACTTTAGCTAGCTGATAGACAACTGTGTGCAAAAATAGGCAGTTTTTATTCTAATTAAAGCTAGGTAAATTCTCTGATGAGATCTACAACAATAAAGATATGTTATTTATATTTTTGTGAAATGTCGATCCCCGTGCGGCAGAATGGAATTTAGTTTTAGCCTATCACAGAATTTGAAAAGAAACTGTCATGTCACTATAGTTAGGGTGCTGGCTGCAATTTGGGTATATTATTTGCTCATGATTCATATTAATAGGGATGATAGATCAGCTCAATACGAATCGATTTGGTCCTTACAAGTTTTTCTGTGCATCGCTGCGTTTTTGAGTTAAAGCAAAAAAATAAAAAGATACTAAATAATGTTTTTGTCTACCTTTGTGGCTCCTGTTTAAAATACTTCTGAAGATGTAGAATATCGAAGAGGCAGACATGCAGGGCTCTGCATTATCATGGGACGAAGTAGTGAATTTTTGCATTTTGAAGCGCTGTAACTTTACGATACAGGGCTATTATGGTGCGGCAGACCATTTTTCTGGGGTTTTATACATTGTATTTAACACGTAGTCTTTAATCAGATAGTCATAGTCTGCCAGGTGTATGTTTCATAGTCAAATTCAAAATAGTTAAAACTTAATTCCTCAAAAACGCAGGGGTGTGGATGTCCCCCAATATTTTTTGTATCTTTTAGAGGATGCTCCTTATCATCAGTCAAAGAGGCAGACATGAGCAAATCATATAGAAATTTATCCTTCATCACCCTTATTTTTCAATTTTTAATAAGCTATGACTGACTATGTTCCATTATTGAATCAATATCTTACGAAAACAAGGATTACTCTTGACCTCGATCTAGCCTTGAGGACAGAGATGAGGTCGACGATGGAATGAGCTTGCCCAGAAGAAGCCTATTCACTCGCGACTTAAATAGATTCGGGTTATAAGAGTTCGGGAACACAGACGCAGGCAGAGAATTCCACTCCTTAAATGTGCGCATTATGATCCTCTCATAAAGCATCTTCTATTGAGAAATCTCTTTTCGCCTTGATTATCGCGTTCAATTTTATCAGGTACTGAATAGAAAACAATTTAATGGTCTGGTTTGCTAACACTCTTCATATTTTTGGCAAACCAGTGTCAGGTCAAAGTTTTTGAATCACTACTCATCAGCCCTCATCTTTTGGCATGAGAATTGTTTTTGCTGAAGATCACGTTTTTCTGTTCCTTTTCATTTCCAGAAAATGGCCTCCTGAACACCGGGATCTGGTCTGGAACTTCTTATATAGTTTTTCGTGATCCTCTCATAAAGCCCCATCTACTGAGATATCTCTTAGTCGCCCTGATTATCACGTGAAAAATCCTTCTCGGCTCCTCTACAATAAGTCAATTATTTATTTCTTGTTAAAATCATTGACTAAAATAGAGTAAATATGATCAGGGATTTTATCAAATATTTTTAGAGCTGTGCTTCAAACCTTTTCGAGTTAGATAAACAAAGACGATTTCCAAAGCGTCAAATTCTTGTGTCATTTCTACAAATCGGGCTTAATTTCTTTTGCTTGCATAAAAGAAAGAGCTGGTGAAGGTTGAGAAATGTATGTTATAACAACATGACTTACAACAATCAGTTTCTATAATTGAAACATAGTTCTTAAGCTTTTTTTGTGCTGTAAGTAATTTTCTTTTCTTAATACAGTTGCCACAAAATAATCAAAACTTTTAGTTCTTGAGATGTAGTAGAGAGCTTGCTTGTTTAATTTATAAATTATTTTTACTGCATATCTTTTTCTTAAACAGTGTTTACTCCTAGATTTCGTAATGTTTTTTCTTCTTTAGATTGATTGTTATTTCGTGTCTTTTGTTGATAAAATGGCAAAATCTAAGTTTTTCTAAATTTACCCTTTTGTCAAGTGCGTTAAGAATGTCTTTTTCATGTGTATTATTGTATATAATATGAATAATAATTTTTCTTTTACAGGATAATAAATATGTAAGGTCAAATATAATACAATTTACAAAAAAATGGAAAATCATTAACAATTATACATAAAATAATTAATTATACAATCAAAACAAAAGAGGGCCTTAAACACTTCCTTGCGGGCCGCTCTGTAAAACAGTTCAGATATTAGTTTTAGAATATATTCGCACAATTTCAGTGCATTGTTTCCTTTTATAACGTATGACAGCAATCAACTTTGAATTTCCTCTTATGCCGTTATTTTCTCTTCTATGTAACAAAATTTCATGATCGACGAAGTCAAAGGCTTTTGTCATGTCCATGAAAATTTAGCAGACTTGATGTCTATTATGAATATTAATTAATCATATTATAATATTACTTCCAACATTATATTGATTTAACTTTTTTTTTTTTTCATTCCTGCCGCAGGGTATGCACAAGGTACAAATATATAATCCTAACAACTTATTTACTGTGTTATGCAAATAAAGTTATGATTATGAATGTTATCTACTATTACATTTAAGCCGCTAACGCGTGGTGACTATGGTAAATCCCCTTCAAAATGTCACGCACCTTTGAGAGAGCAGTGGACTTCATGGGATGTTATGATGAACTTATGTAAACAGAGACAAAATAAAAGTCTGAAATTGTTTGTTCTACCGTAGATAAAGAAAAAGGAACACTATGACAAACAAGATGGCGAAAGGGTTGATGCACCGCTTATTCACACACAGTAGATTATACTAGCATATTACGCGAATCTTGCCATCCCAGCTAAAGCTTTCAGTGTACACTCCCCCTAAATCTGTGCTGGTGAGATTTACAGTGTAATTAAGTCGTCAAAGAACCACAGCGTAGCTAAATCTGTACTCTGCTCGCTGCACTGCGTATCCGCGTGTGTGTGATATGATCACTTGCATGATGAAAAGCTGAGCTTATTTGTTTTTCTAGTCTGTGGTTTTTTTGAATGCTTTGTGTTTTCCTCTTTGATTTTTTACTCAGCGGGTTTTAACAAACTAAATGCTTGTTGCAACCGAAGTGAAAGAATCAAGAACTAAAATATGTTATCTTAATATTCAAATTAAAAAGGCTAAAAGAGAGAGTTGTGAATTAGGCTAGACTCAAATAAAAAACTGTTTAATTTCGTGTATACAAGAAAACATATATAATTTAAAGTAGTCACTTCGGGTACTTAAGTAAAAGTCGATACATTGAAAGAATGCACAATGAAATTGATATTTCAACAGTTTAAGTTGCAATCATTAAGTACACGCACGCACACAATTCACGTATCAAAACAATAATGAAATAATGCGGGAGCTAACTACGAAAGGGCGTAGACAGATTTAAGGCGTCAATTAGTATCACACCGCAAGGGGAGATGTTCTATTAATAGGGGAGAGAGTAAAAATAGTAAGTGTTTGAGTGCTAGATGTGGTTAGTTGCTTCATTATGTTTTTCTTTTATTTACAATAAGGATTAAAACATTAGCGTTTAGCATGGTATGGACATGTTACAAGGAGGAATCACCGCGATTTGACACAAAAAAGTAAAGAGTAAGAATGTGTATGGATTAATGAAAACCAAAAGAAAGGTGGATGTCTGTGTGATAGTATAAGAAAGCAGTCAATATTAAAATGATGGCTCATAAAGCAACCGTCGTGTTTCACTAACCCCAAATAAATTGGAACAAGGTCAGGTGAATGATGAATTGGCATTAACCTTTCCGAAGTCAAAGCTGAAGCAAATAGACTCTGAAAATCAGTAAAGATTTTAAGTTTACGTATTATTCACAAACAAAGACGTTTTTGTGTGACGAATTTGTGCAACAGTGGTGCTATACCTAGACACTTGTCATCCAGAAATATTAATAGAGCCATTTTATGGGAAAAAAAAATATTCTAACTTCTTTTTAAACGCCCACTGCTAGACAAAGACCGCATTACTTTAGAGAAATAAGATTGCAAAGCACTTGAGATGTAAATATGACTCACCAACAAGGTTTTATTGTGTAAATAGGTACTTGAAAAAATAAATGAAAAAACGTTAAACCGATTTATTTTCAGAATATTACGACGCTATTTCGAAACGTCTACACCACAATTTTTTTTAATCGTTGGCTTTCTCAAAATACCTGTTTTTACAGCAAAATAAACAATGATAAATTTCGCTGTCACTTTTAGTGGCTATAATCCTGTGGCGACTTAACGCGACGCAGCTGTCCAGATATGTTTCTAGTTGGTTTTAAAACTTACTTTTACGTGGAACAAAAAATAGAAGACGCAGTCGTAATGTGCAGTGTTCTCCACAAGACCGCGGTTGCTGTAAAAATGGTGTAACTTAAGTTTGACTGTTTTAGAAAAAATACTTGCTCAAACTAATAATTAATTTTACTAAGACATACACACCAGTTTATCATTATACTTACTAACTAATGAGATGAATGAAGAAAATTTGCTTTGCTTCGACTTTACTCTTAAAAGTCATCAAATAATCTACCATGTTTTATAAAAATAATATTTCTGGGCAAGCTCTTCCCAACGTCGACCTAATTCTCTGTCCTCAAGACTAGATCGAGGTCAGGAAAAAGCCCATTGACAAAAATATATCACACATAACCTTAACTTAGACTTAATCTAAATTACATATACAATTTTATTGTACTCGTATTGAAATTTTCATAGACTTAAATAAAATCAAAATGAGATTTAAAACAATATTTTGTAATTTAGTTACCTACAACCTTTTCCCAGCGAAGAACAAAGAGCCGTGTTTATGACGGAACGCTTGTTAAAGATGCTTTTTGAGCCCGACTGTACTTGCGCAAGTAAAGTGTTCCTTGGGCGCAATTTATGTGGTGTTTATACTTCCGGTTTTAGTCTGAAATTGCTTGTTTAGTAGCTTAGAATTTGGGGTTAATTAAAAGATAGTGTTTAGAGCAACAGCCATAGACTATAAATAAAATATTGTCATCATTATTAAAAAATCTAAACACATGATTGTCAACTTTTCCATGTAGGTGTAGTGTAGTGTGTTCATCAGGTAAACTATACATTTATCAGTCTTATATTACAAACTCTAGCTTGCCAAATTCTGCTTTAATGTTGAAACTTCCTTAAATTTACAAGGTGTCTTAACAGAAAACGTCGGTATTGGATTTTATGAAACCATTTAATATATGCAAATAATCTTGGTTCGTAAATCCTGTTTGTTACACACTTCCTTTATTACCCGACTGAGTTGCATTGATTTAGTTCAAGGTTTACTGAATTCTATTCCTATATTTGGAACATACTAACAAAAATATCACGGCTTTTTCTCGTGGGACCACATCCCTCCATCTGCTATAATCTTGATATACTAATCTCGTTTTTTTTTTTACTCTCATGTAATACTTAGTATAGCAGGAGAATTTTCAATGCAGAGCCCTTTTGCTATCTTCAATATCTTACAAAAAAAAGAAGTCCTTTTGGCATCTCTTACCGTTTGGGATCACAATAGAGAAGGCACATTGGCATATTATATACCCCTAAAATACAAAACGCATTTTTAATGTAAACTCCCATTCAGTTTTAGATTTTAATGTAGAATCAGGTTTGGAGCAAATGAAAAAATCTCTTGTGATATTTAGGCATAGTTTGCGTATAACTCTCGCTGCTCTCCAAAATTTTACGACCAGTTCATTGCGTTCCGTCTACGACTGTACGTGCGCAATGAGACTTGCCGCAATTTAGTTTCTGTTTATAACTCCGTTTTTAGTCTAGTCTAAGAAGTTCGCCTTAATTAGGTGCTTGTATCCTGTACGATGTAGTTAATGCTAAGTTTATGTCTGCCTTGCCTTGTTCGATTGAAACGTGAAAGTTTGGCTAATTACTTGTTAGAATAAGTTTTCAAAGCTAGAAGTTAGTAGACTTTTGATAATGAATTAGATAGTTATTATTTTGAACGTTACCATGTGTAAGAATTTCTTCGGAAATCACAAAAGTTCCAAAGAAATTGAGATGCTTTTAATTTATTCCGGGGATCAGTATCTGTTTTTGGGGTTCCAATACCAAAATGGTAAAAAAAAGGAACCCTTATGGTGCCGCTTTGTCTGTCTGTCACACCTGTATATCTCAGCAACCACTCATGCTGTCGACTTGAAAATTGGAATAGTTTTAGAATATGGTTGTCCAACTTAATTGCACGTAAAAGAATTAAGAAAAAATTTTGATTATTGATGTAAAGGGGGCCCAAATAGGGGAGCAAAATTTCAAATGGTCGGTATTAGGTTGAGTGGGGTATCATATGAAAGGGCTTTACTTGTTCATTCTAAAATATATTTTTGTATTTTTTTTTACCGTTCCCCCCCTTATCTCCGAAGTTTGTGAATGGAAAAATCTAAATTAATTACAGTCGATAGAAGTTTATATAAATATTACAGCAAAAATAAAAATATCTTCTTAAGTTAAACAGTTTTTTATAAATAAAAAAAACCTTTACATACAAATTTAGTTATGCGGTCCTAAAAATCGACTTTATTGCTTCCAAAAATACTAAAGGTATATCGGAACCCTCGGCGCGTGAGTCCAACTCCGGTTTTTTAGGGTTCCGTACCTCAAAAGAAAAAAACGGAACCCTTATAGGATCACTTTGTTGTCCGTCCGTCTGTCAGAAGAAGATTCAAAGATTTACACTAAAATTTGGTCAAGCGCGTGTCGGACTCAAAAAATCTAGCACATTAACTTACTGAAATTTCAGCTAATACAATTATGTTTATTTGGAGGTACGGAACCCTCAGTGCGCGAGTCCGACTCGCACTTGGCCGGTTTTTTTTACAAGAGAGTGACTTTTTCGCAATAAGTTACACGCAGGCGCACATCGGTAAAGCGTAGCGCTGGTTCAGTTTATGCTGGATTTTTTCTACGTTCTTGCTACCATGCGTACTTATTAAGAATAACATATAATTTAACTAAGTTATCAGATTTATTAATTCATATTACAAAGATTCGTTTTTATAGGTGGGTATCGGGTACATTTTTAATTTCTCACGTGCTTTATTGAAATTGCAAATATTTTTTAAGTTCTTCTTAGTTTATTCGGCCTTTGGTTTATTCGGACACTGTTCCAGCGCCACACATTTGCCGGAAACGGTGTCACGAACAGTCGGGGCATCGCAGTAACACGCAGAGAAGTCACACATCATTGCTTCTTCTTCCACGGGATTTGGTTCGTCGCAAGTTGGTTCTGGTGTTTTACGTCCAGGGCACGGTACCGCGTACCCATGTGTGCCTTCTTCGCAGTCATGGTGACCTGTAAAAATAAAGCATAACAAATATTGTATATGTGAAGATATAAAATCCACCTGGAAATGTACCATCTCTTTTGCCTAATTAGGTAGCAAAGCAGCAGTGTTTGAACTGCTGAGTTCCCGATCTTGGGTTTTCAGGTTGGGCAAGCTGCTGTCTTTTTTGCTGTTATTTGTACCATAGCAAGTCTTAATAAGATAGTTTAAGTTCCACAGGCAGAGAAAAAAGGCAAATTGTAAACGGACGCAAAAGTGTAAAAAGGCGTCGGCAGATTGTAATCGCTAATGGTGTACTCGTATTTAGGTTCGTTTGCCAAGGAAAACCTAATCTAACCGATCCCGAATGGTATCGTACTACATCTTGCCAGAAATGAGTTACGCGCCGGTTTTTAAAATACTGATCATAGATGCCCCGAGACTTTAAGAAAAATGATGAATTTGAAAATTTCTCGGCATTTTGTAAAATGCCAAGGCATTATGTAAAGTCATGAATTATAAAATTGGCCTGTGTCATCTTTATGAAAATTCGTGCCCGCAGATGGCGAAAACAAAATATGGTAAACTAGCGTTCTCTCTTACATATTACATTCACTCATCCATCACGAAGTACACTTTGACATTGCTGTAAATAATTTTGTATCTTTTATTTTCTAGTAACACTACTGCAAACAAAACTGCGATTGCTTTTTTCATAAGCAGCTAAGGCTGTTATTATTGGGCACGACTTGTGTAGGCCCAATATTCACAGTTAAGGCTTTGAGCAAAAAAACACAATGAAAATGCACTAATTAAAAAACACTTAATAGAATGACATATGGTATTCCAGCGACAGAGACAAGAATAGCTACATCCTGCTCTCACTCATAACACTGTCCTGCTGTCAAACTACTTACAACGGCCCATGATCCAAATGCAGCCTCTGGGGTGTAAATCAGTCCCAGCTATAGACAAACCCACCAAACTCAGAAAACAAACCAACACGAGCACTTTCATTGTTAGATAAATCAATTTTAAATCGTCACGTTATACGCCAAGCTTCTCTGAACTATATTTGAGTGTTACTTAGATACAACGAATGGGTCAGCTTTTATCGAAATCCGTTATCATTAGGTAATGATAGAGGTCATTCATTTATCATTATTAGTTGTTTATGTGTAGGCAATGTTTTTAGGGAAACATCGACAGCACTTAGTATAATGATTTAGTAAGGTTGTACGTAATTAAATGAGGTTTTAAAAGTAAGATATTTCTTGGAATTTTCGTAACCATCTAACGATAATTTTAATTAATCACATTTTTCCTTACATTGACTTAAAAGAACGTAAACACTGTCCGATAATAGAGTGTTTAGTAGTCAATTTCTTTTTACTTTATTAAAAGAAAAAAAAAAAATTTAGTTTATTTGAATAAAAATCAAAACTGAAAGTTTCATTCGCTGAAAATTGTTCAGTTACGGTGATTGGTTATGCTCTTTCAGTTTTCGAAAGGCTGTCTCTTACACCAAAGCATATTTTAAGTCTTTTGGCCAGAGAGATGGCATCTTTATTGTATATATACAACTAGAGAGCTTATGCGAGCGTGGCTCATTTTCCTCCCCAAGAGAGAAATATAAATGCGCATCAGGGGGCCAATTCTTAAAAGTCACCAGGTGATTTTCGAGATTTTTAAAATTAATATAAGACACGATAAACTCATAAAACTCAAATTGTTATGATGGTAATTTTAAAACTTAACATTATTTTATAATTAACAAATATTGATCCTTCCTTTTGAGGAGTTTAACAGGGCTTTTTTTATTTTAAAGAAATCCCGAAAATCACACAGTGACTTAAATTATTGCTAAGTTTATGTCTGCTTTGCCTTGTTTGACTGAAACTCACAAGTCTGGCTAATTACATGCTAGAATAGCTTTTCAAAGCTAGAAGTTAATAGACTTTTTGAAAATTGAAAGAAGTCGTTTTTATTTTGAACGTAACTATTTGTTAGGATCTCGTTGAGAATCGCACAAAACATGAAAATATAGAAAAAATTCAATTTTTCCGTTTAAGTATGATTTTTTGTACAAGAAAGTGAGTTTTTCTTAAGTGGGTAAAATATCAAAATTATTTCATTAAATTAACAGATTTAATAATTCATTTTACAAATTTTCGCTATTATATGTAGTTATCAGTATCGGGTATATTTTCTCACATGTCTTTTTGAAATTGTAATTAATGTAATTGAAATTTTAATAAGTTGTTTTTTCGGTGTTCCTCAGTCGCTGCATGATTTTGAGATTCCCAGTTTACTCGGCCTTTGATTTGTTCGGACACTGTTCCAGCGGCACGCATTTGCCGGAAATGGTGTCGCGAACAGTCGGGGCATCGCAGTAGCACGCAGAGAAGTCACAGATTCCTCCTTCTTCTTCCACGGGATTTGGTTCATCGCAAGTTGGTTCCGGTGTTTTACGTCCACCGCATGCTACCATGTACCCATGTGTGCCTTCTTCGCAGTCTCGTGAACCTGTAAAATAAAGAATTTTAAATATTGTACCTCATCATAACATCCCATGAAACGTCCACTACAGGACAGGGAGCTCTCTCTAGAATTCTAGCTTTTGCTGGAAAAATGTAGAGGGGTACCATAGTCACCTCGCTTGTTAGCGTTACGGCTGGCACCTTGGACCGCGGTTGAATGTGACCGCAGTAAGTAAGATGTTTGAGACAAAGAAGGATGCTGCTGCCCATCTTCCAGTTTATAACCCTTAGTCGCCTCTTACGACAACCACGGGTATTTAAGTGTTGGTACTATAGTAAATATTGTACCTACTTGTAAATATTTAAAATCAGCCTGGCAAAGTTCGTTTTTTGTTGCAAAGCAGCAGTGTTTGCACTCCAGTTCAACATCATCATTTTAATTCATAAACAGAAATTCTTTGCGCGAAATTATCATGTACATTAAATCAAATTAAAATTAATTATAAGTACATAAATATCAATAAATTAAATAAATAATACTAATAACACTGTGATATTGATTTAATTGAATGTTATTATTATATTTAATTTGTTATTATTTAAATATTATTATTAAGAATAGCCGACATGGTCGAGGAAGACCCCGGAAGCGTTGGAGGGACGAACTCTACATCTTCGACAAAGAGTGGGCCAAATTTGCACTCGATCGCGAAATGAGGAAGAAGGAAGGCCTTTGCCCAGCACTGGGAAAAACCATCATCATCATCATAACATCCCATGAAAAAAAAATATAAAATATATATTATTATAAAGAGGAAAGATTTGTATTATTTTATGTTTGTCAGAATAAACTAAAAAAACAGCTGGACCGATTAAAAAACTTGGGTCATAAGGGACAGACGCTTTTACTATGTCATAGCAAGACACAATAAGATGGGTGAAGTTCCACAGGCAGAGAGAAAGGGAACATCTGATGGAACGGAGTCACCATTTGATGGTCATCTGTTGATAAGCCTGTCTTCTTGTTTGCTCACAACAAAAATCTATCTGCATGCTGCAAACAAATCGTATTCAGTAGGCAAATTGTAAAAGGGAGTCGGCAGATTGTAAACGGGGATAGATCACTGCTGGTGCATTTTGGTGGGTTTGCTGGGATTCGTGGTTAAGTTGGGTTAAGTTATCTTGCCAGAAACTAATTACGAGATGTTTTGTAATATGCCGGAGGTGTTATGTAGAATAACATATTAGAAATTTGCCTGCGACATCTATATGAAAAATCAACAATTATAAAAAATTATAAAAAGAAAAGAAAACATGAAGATTTGCTAGAAACTTGCTTTCTCTTACACCTACATTCACTCATCCATCACGAAGCACACTTTGAGAAAGTAAATAAGGTTTTTTATTACTCCGTGTTATTGCCCCGTGAGGTGCCGGCAAAGAATAGTACCAACCCATACTTACCCGTGGGTGTCGTAAGAGGCGACTAAGGGTTAACTGGAGGATGGGCAGCAGCATCCTCCTTTGTATCTTACATCTTACTTACTGCGGTCACCTACAACCGCGGTCCATTGTGCCAGCCGTAACGCTGACAAGCGAGGTGACTATGGTACTTCCCCTCCACATTTTTCCAGCAAAAGCTAGAATTCTGGAGGGAGCTCCCTGTCCTGTAGTGGACGTTTCATGGGATGTTATGATGATTAAAAAGTAAGCTTTTATTTTGTGCCGTCACTACTGCAAACAAGAACTCTGTTTTTATAATTAGCTCATGCTGCTTTTACTAGAGACAACTTGTCTAGGCCCAATGTAAACAATGTACAATGTGGTGTACCTTAGAATCAAAACAATGATAAATTCAACTTAATTGTATAACACAATAATATTAATCAATCAAGGCTTTGAAAAAAAATATTGACGATGGAAATTACCGAAATGTTATTCGTGCTTAAGAATAAGTTGATCTGTCGGTTGTTGTTACCTTAATTAAAATGGCAACAGTAGTTTAAATGAGAGCGGAAGGGGGCAATGCCAATGCGTAAGATATTCTAGCAACGGAGAGGGACACGAATCGCTACATCCTGTTCTCACGCATAGCTCTCTCCTGATGTCATACTAACCAAGCTACATTATTTGGATAGGTAATCTAACTAATCATTAAATTAGTCATACTACTTACAATGGCCCATGATCCAAATGCAGCCTCTGGGGTGTAAATCAGTACCAGCTAAAGACAAACCCACCAAACTCAGAAGACAAACCAACACGAGCACTTTCATTATTAATTAATCAAATTAAAATTGTCACGTTATACTCCTAGCTTCTCCTATTTGTATTTGAGTATTACTTGGACACAACGAATGGGTCAGCTTTTATCGAAATCCGTTATCATTAGGTAATGATAGAGGTCATTTATTAATCATTTATACTTTTTTGTTAAGACACCATTGTGAGCACTTTGTAATAATGATCCAATAATGTTGTACGTAATTAAACAAGGTTTGAAAATTACTCGGAGTTTTCGTAACGATATAACCGTAATTTAACAAATTTTCGGAATTTGCACGTTTCATTTAGCTATTTAATTAGCTAGTTAGATACAGATTTGCCCTGTGTCGTGTTTCTTGAAGGTTTGCAGATTGATTACATCGCCTATTCTTTATTAAGGGCGTCCGCTAAAACTCGCGCGGGCGCCGCACACGTAGAAATAGTAAGAACCGCGTATAACGGCGCGGGCGCGTGTGACGGCCTTTTTCATACTATTTCATACGCGTGTGAGCGCCCGCACAAGTTTTAGCGGACGCCCTAAATATCGTTTAGTATTCTAAATCGTCACCACGGCACCCCATATAAGTTGTAGTTTTGAGATGCATCCCCCTAATACAAAAGGTGCTACCAAAATATCTGCCACGGCTGCAATGGAAGAAAGTATTCCGTATAATACAACAACGTTCTTACAGAAATGTGGGTCAAAATACGATAAAAATATTTGACTGTTCTACAAAAAACTTGTCAGTGACCACGAGGGTTTTGTATAATATGTCCAATATTTTTTTCATTTTTCGACCCATCGCATTGAGAAATTTGTTGCGCATAAACAGAATATTCTCTCATTTCAGCCGTGGCAGATATTTAATGATGGCGGCCAAAAAGTGGCGGAATCATAGTGAAAATATCAGTAGAAACCAAAAGTAAAAGTGGTCAGTGTTGTGCAACGTCAGACAGGGACCTTTTCAGATCGGTCATCGATCTTACGACCGGCACCATATGATGATGATGATGTTCAGAAGTTGTACCTTCAATAATTAGTTCTAAATTATTATTTTTACGGACCAGAGCAGACCAGAGTGGGCAATTTGTATGAAGAGGTCAAAATTTTTTTTCATTTCCCAACATATGTTTCTTTGGGAAAGTTGTTCAGTTTCATTGACTGAGCACGCCCTTTCAGTTTTCGGTACACCGTCCCTTACATCCTGTATAATATAAGTTGTTGTGATGCCTTCTACTTTTATTTTTATCACTAAAAATGATCAGCCTGTATAGTTCTACCATCGAACTTAGTTATTCATAGAAATTTGTAAATAAGCGCTTAAATGAACTTATGAAGCAATTGCTATAACTTAGGTAAACAACATTAAGACGGTGCTGACTAGGATCCGGATGGAGGCCGCCAGTAGTACAACAACAAGGGTGTTTTCGTGATTCGGAGGACACGTCAAACCGTTAATCCAGGCTATTTCTGAAACCCATCTCAGAAGTCTCTAAGTCAGGCTTACCACTGGCCTAATAGTGCACCATTCTGCCCTTATTCCAATTCCTTTAGGCTATTGTTGTTTATCTGTTGGCCATTAGCTCTAAATTCACTTTTCTTTCTCATATCATCTTTCACATGGTCCATCTATTTTTTCGCGCTTTTAATTGCATCTACATTCATAATCATCACTGCCTTTGTTACATCCAGGCTGTTTTTAAACGCCATCTCAAAAGTATCTTTATACCACTTGTCTATAATAGTACATCATTCGTCTGTCCTTATCCAAATGCATTTGGGGTCAGCGCAACACTTCTTCAACACTGCTTCTATTTCTGTCTATCTGTTGGTCGTCAGCTTAAAATTAACTTCTTTGTTTCATATATCATATCATACTCGTATAAGGCATTCATCTTTCCTTCGGAATTTTACGACTTTTGAATATCATCCACATCCATACTTATCTCTGTTCCTGTTACATCCAGGGTACACTGGCCTAAAAGTGCATCATTCATCTGCCCTTATCCCAATTCATTTTTGGTCAGCGCAACAGTTCTATCGTTTCAATTTGTGTCTATCTGTCGGCGTTTAGCTCTAAATTAACTTTTATTTCTCATTTCATCTTTCATATGGTCCATCTATCTTTCTATTGGCGTTTTTTGCGCTTTTAATGGCATCCACATTCATTATCATCACTGACTTTGTAACATACAGGCTTATAAAAGCCACCTCAAAGTATCTTTATACCACTGGTCTAATAGTGCATCATTCCTCTGTCCTTATCCCAATGGATTAGAGGTCAGAGCAACACTTTTACTTCTATTTCTCTCTATCTGTCGGCCAAAAGGTTAAAATTAATTTCTTTATTTCTCTGCATCATTCGCGCCCCTATCCTAATTCATTTGGGGCCAGCGCAACGGTTCTGTCGTTTCAATTTGTCTATTTATCGGCTTTTAGCTCTAAATTCACTTTTCTTTCTCATATCATCTTTCCCATGGTCCATTTATTTTTCTCTCGGCATTTTTCGCGCTCTTAATTTCATTCACATTTATAATCATCACTGTCTTTGCTACAGCCAGGCTGTTTTTAAAAGATATCTCAAAAGCATCTTCATACCACTGGTCTAATAGTGCATCATTCATCATTCATGCATCATTAGTGCACCATAATGTATTTGGGGTCAGCGCAACACTTCTTTTGCATCTATTTTTCTTTATCTTTCAGCCGTCAGCTTAAAATTAACTTCTTTGTTTCTCATATCATTTCACACACTCCATCCATCCATCCTTCCTTCCTTCCTTTTCCTTCGCATTTTACGTCTTTTAAATTCCATCCACATTCATTTTAAGTTACATCCAAGCTATTTAAAACTCTCTTCTTACCACTGGCCTAATAGTGCATCATTCGCCTACCTTTATCCTAACTTATTTAGCGTTCGTGTAACACTTCAATCGCTTCCATTTCTTTCTATCCGTCGGCCGTCAACTCAACACTTTATTTCTAATATAATTCCACACAATCGATCCACCTTTCCTTCCACATTTTTGTGCGCTAGAAATTATATCCTCATTTACAATTGTAACTGTCTTTGTAACATTATGGCTTTCTCTCCTCATAACATAACCAAACCACACCCAATAGAGCCCACCCAATTAACTCTTTAAAATGACAATTATAGTGATAGATAACATTATCAACGACGTACTTGAACCATTAAAATACATTATGTTTTCATCGCAACAGGTACAGTTACGAGCAGGTCAAGCTTGATACTCATGGGGCGACTAAAGTTCCTCAGGCAATTGAAATAAGAACGGTGCAAAGTCCAATGTGTCAAACTTGACGTGGTTTTGACTGTACGTGGTGTTGTAGTTTTCATACTAAACTATCGTTCTGTCGTGTGGCTTCACTTGTAAAGACGCTGCAGACTGGCACTTTCTGGTAGGAAGTAGATCTAAAACTCGCACGTATTTGAATGCAACGTGGTAGGTAGGTGCATTTTATTTCATGTGCGATACAAGCTTTTAAATCGTTTGATGTAATAATTTGATGTTTGAATTTGATGTTCTATCTATTTTAGTATATAGCTAACATTTATCAGCACAACCTTTGCATAAAATGGTTTTTTTCGTTTATATTATATTATGTATATATTTTTCGTGTTTGGGCTATAGTCTTGAAGCAATTAAACATTTGATTATGTTTATCTGATTATTTCATCTTTCTTTGCGGTAAAAGGGAAAAGTTATAACACATCACGCCAATATTTCTACGTAAGTTTTCTAATAAGAAATGTATAGAAATCCCACAGGACTACACTCCAAAAAAGTTAAGAGTTACGATAACGGAGCAATTGTTCGAAGTGCTGACCATTGCGCTGGATGCACATCTGCGCTCGTTTTCGTAAGTTGTCTTTCAGTTTTCTCAAAGTGTCCCTATCACTTTTCACAACCCTGAAAGCCCTTCGAATTTTTATTTTTAAGTCTTCACGCGTTTCGGCTTCCTCGGTGTACACTAAGCGTTTTATTTCAGACCACAAAAAAAAGTCCAGTGGGGTTAAGTCCGGGCTTCTGGCTGGCCAACGCACTGGACCTCCACGCCCTATCCACCTTTCACCAAACACTTCGTTCAAATGGGTTCTGACTTCCCTATGATAATGGGCTGGACATCCGTCGTGTTGGTAGTACATGTTTTGCATGTAACTTAACGGTACGTCTTCTAGCAGCCATGGGATGACCCTCCGCAACATGTTTAGGTAGGTACCTCCCGTGAGGTTCCCTTCGACGAAATAAGGACCGACTATTCGGTCATTGATTATACCGGCCCACACATTTACACTAAACCGCACTTGATGCGCGCACTCACGGATAACATGTGGGTTATTGAAGGCCCAGAAATGTTCATTGTGCTGGTTGTACATCCCCACACGTGTAAATGTGGATTCATCGGTCCAGAGGATATTTTCCTGCTGGTGCTGTAGTATCCACTGGCAAAATTCAATCCTTGGTGGTCCATCGTTGTCGTGGAGAGCATGAACTCGGCGAAAATGATAGGGATGTAATCCTAGCGAGTTTAACGTTTTCCAGATGTAAAACTGGCTCAGATCAAATCTCCTCGCGGCATCACGCGTGCTTCTTCTCGGGTCTCTCTCAAAGTATTCGATAACCTCTTCTTCCAATTCTGGAGAGAGGGGTGGACGGCCACGACCTTGGGCGTGATTGGGGGTTCGCACCTGACCATAATCTAGCATTCGCTGCCTTGCCGCTAGTATGGTGTGAGTCGAAGGAACTTGAGGATTGGCAACCCCTCGCATCCGAAGAGAGGCCAAGTGATCCGGTTGTCCGTAGAGTGCCCTAGCCCTGTTCATGTTGAAGCCGGCGATTGCGTAAAACTCTATCATCGATAGGTATTCGGCATTCGAGTATTCGTAATGCCGATCCATTTTTGCATAGCGCGTACGCACCTGTGACGTTCACGGGAATCGCGTGTCAACTGAAATGATTTATTATGAAGGGTTGCACGGTGCGCGGGCGGGGTTGGGAGAGACGGAGGCGGCGTTCTAGGCTAGGTGCAGCCGGCGGGCAGTGATTTGATTGGTTGGAGCATGTGCGGCGCTAGCGCTTGGAGCCTTTGATATGCCGCCACAGGTGCCGACAATCATTGCGCATCGCGTATCGCGTGTTTGATTGATAATTTAGAGCGCTACCATTTGTTCTCACAGTTTCGAGTTCAGAGGTAAAAAAAACTTTTGTATTTTTGGAGTTATTTTTTTTTTATTACTGCCAATCGAAAGTATTTATGATACATAGTCTCTAGGCCTCGGATGCGAAACCACTAAAAAGTCACGGTGTATATCTGATAACAAGTAAACTTCAATATGTACCATCTATCAGCAAAACATCGGATACAAGCTTGTATGAAAAAGACTCCTGCTTTCGCATTTCTTCGAAGTTTAGGTGAGGTGCAAATGAGAAAAATATTTTTGAGAGATTCTTCGACAATGTTTTACTATAAATATAAATAATGAAAAGCAGTTTTAGTGATAAATTATCACGAGGTTGTATTCGTGTTGATGATATAATTACAATGTCTTATCTTATCTTAGATAGAAACTAGAAAAGCACCAATAAAACACAGTTTCGCGATAATAGTACATTAAGATGCAAGTGCGCTAATTTGTTGATACGCTCGAGGCTCAAAAATTGCAGGTTAAGCCGCAGTGTAATTACCAAAGCGCAAGCGCTTCTTACGACGTTTTTCCACACATATGCGAATAAAAACAAGTGAAATAAGTTAAAAGTAAAATATAATTTTCCCGAAGGAAAATTCTTAGACAACAAGCTAAGTATTTTTCCTTAGATTTCTACGTAAGTACACCCGATTCTCCAGACTTGAGTTGCGTGCCTTAGTATTTTTTACGTTAAGAAACTACATTCATTGCAGTTCTGTTTATTCGTAGGAGTCGATACTTTTGAAAATAATTACAATAAACACAATGTAAACACCACAAATATTTGTAAAAATGCCGCGCGTTGTTTAAGCCGACACAGATTATACATACATGCGCGCGCAGGAGGCATTGACTAAACTGCCAAACAGCCTAGACTTTAAATTATCTAAAATATGATATTTTGTTACCTATAAGACGAATTTGTTGTTACTAAATTGATTGATACAAATATTTTCATGAAAATAATGTTTATCGATCATATTATAGAACAAAGTTTATTTATTCATTAAAATATTATGAATGTTATTGACATAAAAACTCCTTGCTCCTTTTTGAAATTAAAATAAATAAAAATATAATACTAGTGCGGTAATATAAAAGAAAAAAAAATCACACGTGTTTAATAAGCTGGATTATGGACCATAATGCAGTGCAAGTAGAGCTGTTTTATAAGCAAATGTGTTCAAAAATTAATTTATTTAATTATTTGAGTACCTACACCAGTTTATTAGGGGATACCCTATGGCATACTTTTTATTGTGGTGGTTTGTAAGTTATCCTCTTAATTCTACTGTAACTTTTTTACGTTTAATGTTTGTACCTAATCTCACTTACTTAGCTTCAACTGAAATCGATTCAGTTGGAGTGACAATGGTCAACCACAGCGATTATGATGATCAAACCGGAATTAGATCCGTTTCGCTTCAGCTTCTGTCCAATCTGTAGGACCGTAGTGATAGGGGTCTTGCACAGACCATCAAATTTTGAGACAGCATCTGAAACGTTTTAACAAGGCAAAACGTGACATAAGGCACCATCGGCCAATATCCATCAGTATCTGAATCTTGGTTAACTGTTGGCAAATTGTCCTTCAAGCATGATTCTGACCCTAAAGAATACAGAGCTGTTGGTAGTGCACTGTAAACAGCATTATGCTGAGTGGATACCAATTTTTGAGAGTAATTTTGTTTAAGTGTATAAAACTGTTTGTTTTTACCATTTATTGATTTCGAAATTGCAAAGTTTGATTTCAAAAGAAACGTATTTTTTTATATTTTTTAGCCTGCGAGTAAACCGAAAGTTGGGTTTTATTGATTTTTGATTATAGGTATATGCAAATGGATGTTTTTAACGCTACTTGCGATTGTGAAAACGAGGGCAAAAACAGAAAGATACATTTTCTCATCCTAATTATACCACGCGCAACATTACTTACATTGAAGATAAGGGTAAACCTAGACATGTGGCTTTCTATAATTGTAAAAGCTAGTAAAATAGAATGAAAATATAACGGATCGACATTAGCTGTCACGCAACATTTCGTTAGCTTATGCCAATTCCATACATTTTTATTATATTCTACTGGCGCTTATGCTTATCGACGACGTTGTATACCGACGATCTGGACAAGGTCGCAAGAAGTCGCTGGATGCGAGCGGCGCAGGACCGGTCGTCTTGGAGATCTTTAGCTCACTTGTCGACGACCCCTAATAATACACTTCAAAGTCGCAATAACTTCTGCGACGTGAGTGAAAATGCAGCTGCAAGCTTTGAGTTTCAAATGACATCAAAATATGCTTTGTAATTTTATAAACCTATTATTATATTTGGAGGCTTTATATAAATTTAAGGAAGAATAATATTTTTTCTACTTGTCTAATGCTTTTCTGGTCTGTGTTCCGGGATTACAGTTGATATGACGGATGCAAAGTAGGGTCCTTCCGTTCTCGGATTAGGTCTTGTAGCTAATTTCATGCGAGGGACAATTAGCCGGGTCCTTGTTTTGATTGGACCATAATTACATTTCACGCTCTGGTGGTTCGTTGGATAAACTTTAGTTAGTTTGCGTATTTAAAGAGCTTTTGTAAAATAATTCTAGAGTTTGAGCTACTTATAGATACTTATAGAGTTTATTTATTTATTTATTTTATTTATTTAGGATTTTATAGTATATCTTATAATTAATTTCTTAAATAACAATCAATAGCCAATTACAGGTATCCACTATTTAAAATACATGTTATGAGAGAGCAGAGGTAAGACTTTTTAATAAAAATAAAATAAGATGGAACATTCACACTTGAATTACCAGGCATATTATGTATACATATTGAAAAGTAAATATAATGTTAAAATTGCATAAAATATAATGTCAACTACTTTTACTACATAAATATGTCGGTCTTGTATAAATAATAATAATAAAAGAATAGTAAAACAAAAATAAATAAAAATACAAAACAAATAAAATACAATTAAAAAATATACTTAAATACATAAAAACATAAACAATCAATATTATAAATATAGGAGGTGACAATTGAAAACATCAGAGACCTACAACAACAAGAAACAAAGTTGTTAAGAGCTTATACATACCTAAATGTAGTAATGAGAAAGATCCGACCAAGCGTACTGTCTAAAGCACATAAAGCCCGTCACGTTGGACCTGTACTGTTCTTAATGCAAAAGAAACACGGGCTAGAGTCGCACTATTTTTGAATTTTGTTAACATGAAAATTGTTTGAAATAAGTGCTTATAGAAATAAATTTAATATGTGTGTCATAGGCAAATAGTATAATTTTCCGCTTCAGATAATGCCTTGGCATTTTGTAAAATATTTAAATTCGTCATTTTACAAAATGCCTTGGCATTTTACATCATCGTCATCATTATCGCATCAGCCGAAAGACGTCCATTGCTGGACATAGGCCTCTCCTAAAGATATCCATGACGACCGGTCCCGCGCTGCTCGCATCCAGCGGCTTCCCGCAACCTTGACTAGATTGTCGGTCCCCCTTGTGGGGGGCCTGCCCACGCTACGTCTTCCGGTACGTGGTCGCCACTCTATCCTTTACGCCCACAGATTCGTAATTCATTTCTGGCACTCGCTGGCAGCTCTCGCGGCACGCTAGCTTCACTCGCTAGGTTCTTGCGTTGTGGTCGCAAGATAACCTAACCCAACCTTACCGATCCCGTCTTAACTATTGACTGGTATGCTTGGCGCGGTTGGTAGTGATATTGCCAGATGCTGTAGGTCACGGGTTCGATTACGACAATTTTTTGTTAGAAGAACATGTCTAATGGTGATTGTAATGTTTCTGGGTGCTATTTATATTATTTATGCAAATATAGGGTGACTTTTAATTAGTTCTTGATAGAAAAAGGTATGCATATACTCATGATACTGAACAACTTTCTCCAAGGAATATAGGTCGAAAAACGAAAATCAAGTTTTGACCTCCCATAGAAACTGCATCAGCTGAATGCGCATTTTGTATGTAAGGTCAAATTCGGATTTTCGTATTTCGACCTATGTTCCTTGGGAAAAGTTGTTCAGTTTCATGAGTACATGCATATCTTTTACTATCAAGAGCTAATTAAAAGTCACCCTATATATCAGTTGTCTGATACCGTTTATAAAGGGTTTGCGTAATGTGGTTCGTATGAAATGGTATATTCGATCTCTTGTAAGTGGTCACCACCACTTGTAGCACCTATTGTATTATTAGTGGTTAATACGACAGCAAAGCGCGTTGTTCACCCTGAGAACTAAGGTGTTATGCGTCATGTACCGTTAATTGCACTGGCTCCCTAACCGCTGTTGCTTACTGGCAGAAATAGTCAAGAGATGGTACTTTCCCAGACGGACTTTGCACAAAAGCCCTACCACTTCCAAAACCAAGTACTAGAACTACAGAGTTCTAAATTTTAATCCTAGTAGTAGTTTACGCGTACTAATTAACCCTTGGATTCGGCCGCCCACTCTTCAGTTCAAACTAACTAGTTAATGGAAACGTTTATTTAATTAGTAGAATTGGAACTCGTAGTTCCACTGTAGGATAAATAATTTGATGGCACAGTTGTTGAATTAGATAGATGTGACTTGACACTTCGTGATTATTTGAATAATCAAACGTGTTAAATTTGAATTAAAAACTAAACAAAACAAAACTTGAATTAAATTAAAATGTAAACTTGGAATGTAAAGCGTTGAATATTCTTTATATTGTAGCTCATATTAGTTTATTCATTAATTATTTTTTAATGTTTTATTTATGATTCATTTAATGTTATATTTATTCATGCTAGAATCAAACACACTATACCGGGTGTTAGTGTAAACACTGTGATCCTTAAAACTGTGCATTGAGACTATGAAACTGAACAACTTTCCCTAAGGAGCATAAGTCGAAATACGAAAAATTTTTTTTTACTTTCCATAGAAACTGCACCAGCTGTATTTCGACCTATGTTCTTTAGGGAACGTTGTTGTTCAGTTTCACGGTCTCAATGCACAGTTTCAAGGATCACAGTGTTTACACTAACACCCTGTATAATGCCAAACCACAATAAATCATAGTTCTGATTTTACAAGACCAAAGACAACAAAAATTACTTTGAGTTGATTAATGTTAAAATATTTATTCTGGTGCAAATAAACAAGACAATAATAATAATAAAATTTAAAATTTTCGACATTTTAATGTGATGTTCTTGTTTAACATTCACCTAAGTTGAAGTCATATCTATTGAAAAACCCATTACGAACGTTAAGTTTCTATGACCGTAGGATAAATAATTTGTGCTCGTATTTGAAAGCTCTCCAAAGTTTCTAACAAGGCTCTACTAATAGTGATTTCGGTTCAGTTCTCCTAAAAATTAAGAAGGGCGTAGACGCTTTATCAGATCAGAATGTGATTTCAGGCAAATAAAAATAACTTGAGACATTGGATCGTTTATTATTGGCGTCTGCCCTTGTGGTTAAAGGTCGTGGACTGTGGGTCTGAGTTCTACGAAGGGCATGCAAAACAATGAAATATTTTAAGGTGACGCCAACTGATGTTATAACTATCTCTGCCTATCTCCGGAGAGCTATATAGAGTGTAAAGGAAAGGTTTCAAAAAACGGATCAATATGAACAACCTTCAATAAAGAAAACTTTCAGGAAATGAAAAATAAAATCGTCCTCTCTATACAATATTGCAAGCTTGATTGAACAGTTTGTATGGAGAGGCCGATTTTTCTTTTTCACTTCGCGAAAGTTTTACTCATAAAAAATTGTTCAGTTACGTGTACTGACCCTTCCAGTTTTTTGGGAATCTGTCCCTTAGACCCTGTGCTTGCACCCTTTATAGCACCTTCTCTCTTAATTTTCATTTCATTTGAAAGTCCGTTATCAAAACCGAAATAATAACTTCATTCACGCGTGGAGTTTGGACTTCATTCGCGTGTACTCACATATCTTTTGTTTGAGTGAACCGATTGCAATGAAACAAAGCTTATATGTTGCGAGTAAGGAAGCGAAATACGTAATTGAAAACCTGGTATGAATCGATTCAATTATTTGTGACTTATTGGCGCCACCACTTGAACTTTCTCGTATCTTCTATTTGAATGAACTGGTTGCAATAAAATATAGCATTTAACTTGCAAGAAAGTAATCAAAATACATAACTGAAAGTTTCTTTTGAATATGTTCAGTAGTTTGTGAATTTTTGGTACACAGGCCGTTTTATAATTTGCAAACGTGTAGTTTCAGTTTGAGTGAACCGATTGCAATGAAACTAAGCTTAAATGATGCACGGAAATAAGCTTAATACATTGTTGAAAACTAAGTTTCAATCGGTTCAGTGGTTAACTGACATTGATGTCAAGATTCTACGGATTTTGTTTATTAAGGTTAAAATGTTTGAATTCAGAATGAAAAATACCATTCTGGTTCGAAACCCTAAAAAAATAATTAATCTAAAAATATTTTCAGTCTATAATTTGGAATTTCTAAAATCTAATTATAAAAGCACATCTTGACATGACATTTAATAATTAATGCCTCAGTAAATTATGAGAAACTAGCTGTTGCCCGCGACTCCGTCCGCGTGGCGTTCAGAAAAAGTAGCTAATGACTTTTCCCATGGTTAAAACTATCTTCGTACCACGTTTTTATGACAATCGGTTTATCAGATTAGTCATAAAAGCGTAACAGACAGACAAACAGACAATGCAGCTCTTGGTTAAGTATACAAAGTACAGATAGTACGAATTTTTTGTAAATTAAACACCTCTTGTTTACGTGTGGACTGTTAGGTCGCCCACTATCCTCGTAAGTGTAAAATTATAGTCGAATTCCACGCGGACGAACTATGATACCCGTAACGGGTTTCGTTATTTCTTATACAAAACAAAGTCTAACTAAATCTGAGGCGCAGTCACTTTAGCTTATGTGGCTACTGAAAGAGCGGTTCAAAGTCCAACGTGTCTAGCTTCACATGCTTTTTCAGATTCAGATAAATTTTATTCAATGTAGATTCTTTACAGAATACTTATTGAATGTCATGCAGAATGCAATGCAAATAGAGCGAGTCTACGCCGTTTCGGATCGTGCTATGGCAGCGTAAAAGAAACGGCAAGAAACCACTGCAGCACGGCCTACTTTAAGAATCGGCTTTTTACAATGTGTTTCTTGTGTTTCGCTGGAATATCAGAGCACCATACCTCTTTGTCATTCATATAGTCATCCAATCTATAGTAAGCTTTTTTACATAACGTTTGCTTTACACATTCTTTAAACTTTCTCTCAAGTAATTGCACTATATTGTCAGGTATTTTGTTGTAGTATCGTATACACAGACCAACGAAAGATGTATTGACTTTAGTTAATCTAGTATATGGTTGATCAATTTTATGCTTATTTCTAGTATTAAAATTATGCCTGTCACAAATTTTAGGTTATTGATTAATGTTCTTTCTAGCATACATTATATTTTCATAGATATACTGGCATGGCACTGTCATAATGTTGATTTCCTTGAACAGTTCTCTCAGGGAATCACGAGTCGTCAGGCAATAAATTGCTCTTATAGCCCTCTTTTGTAAAACGAATATTGAATGTATATCAGCTGCTCGGCCCCAAAGCAGTATGCCATAAGACATAATGCTACGGAAGTAGCTAAAGTAAACCAGCCTTGCAGTAGCTACATCAGTAAGTTGTCTGATTTTTCTAACAGCATATGCAGCCGAGCTCAATCGACCAGAAAGAGCCGTTATATGAGGGCCCCATTGAAGTTTAGAGTCTAGTGTTAACCCTAAGAAAACTGTACTATTTACAAAATCTAATGGTTCATTATTCAATACTATGTTATGTGAAGTAGACCTTACATTTGGTAGTGCAAATTTAATACATTTGGTTTTTTTGGCGTTTAGGACTAGATTGTTAACAGTAAACCATGCGTGAATCTGTCGAAGTGCATCATTGT
Source organism: Athrips mouffetella (assembly GCA_947532105.1). Taxonomy (NCBI): domain Eukaryota; kingdom Metazoa; phylum Arthropoda; class Insecta; order Lepidoptera; family Gelechiidae; genus Athrips; species Athrips mouffetella. The sequence continues at coordinate 22,402,815 of OX383963.1, forward strand.
CTTCGTTATAATTTTGTGATTTCCTACTTACATTGAATATTAATGAAGTATCATCAGCAAATAACACAATCTTTGACAGATTCTTCACCACAGAAGGAAGGTCATTAATATAAATAAGGAATAAAAATGGCCCTAATATGGACCCTTGAGGTACGCCAATTTTGACAACAGATCCCAGTGATTTCGTCCTGTTTACTTGTACCTTTTGAATCCTGTTTTCCAAATATGACCTAAGTAGTTTAAGTGAATTATTCTTTACACCGTAATGTTCAAGTTTTAGCAACAATGTGCTATGATCTACGCAATCAAATGCTTTGGATAGATCACAAAAGATACCAATAGCATCTTCAGATTTTTCCCACGCGCAAAAGATGTATTTTAAAAGTGCAGTCCCGGCATCCGTTGTACTGCGCCCTTTCGTGAAACCAAATTGATGGTCATGTAGTAAGTTATTTCTATTGAAGTGTGAAAGCATTTGATTGAGTATGACCTTCTCAAAAATTTTACTAAATACAGGGAAGACTGATATTGGTCTAAAATTACTGGGATCCTTTTTGTCACCAGCTTTGAATAATGGAACTACTTTACTTTTTTTCATTAAGTCAGGAAATGTACCATGATCGACACAATCATTGAATATAACAGCTAAATATGGAGATATAGTATCAATGATCGCACTACAGACTTTTACTGACATTCCCCATAGGTCCTCAGTAGTCTTCATTTTAATACTTTTAAAGGCTTTAACAATTTCTTCAGGGGTGACATGATTGAACCCAAATTCAGTTTCGCAGGCGTCCACATTCTTTTGAAGTAAATCTCTAGCATGTGAAGATGATGAATTGAGTGACTCTGTTGTTTTCAAAGGAATATTAGTAAAAAAGGTTTTGAATTCTTGAGCCACTTCTACGTTTGAACTAATAGTTCCGCGATTTGTATGAAGTGTGATTTGATTGTCACGCGGTTTCACTTTTCCAGTTTCACTGTTTATAACATTCCATACAGCCTTAATTTTGTTATCAGCAGACTGTATTTTTTTTCGGTAGAAAAAATGATTTTGCTTTTAAACAAACTAATTTAAACAATTTTGAATAATTTTTGACATATTCAATGAAATTGTCGTCGTTTGAATAATTTCTAAGCTCATATAATTCAAAAAGTCTCTCTCTACTTTTGCGAATACCAGCGGTAGCAGAAAAGGTAGCAGTCACTGAATTTGAATTTTACAATAATTTGCTTTTTTCTAATAGTGAAAATTTACTTCTACGTTTGAACTAATAGTTCCGCGATTTGTATGAAGTGTGATTTGATTGTCACGCGGTTTCACTTTTCCAGTTTCACTGTTTATAACATTCCATACAGCCTTAATTTTGTTATCAGCAGACTGTATTTTTTTTCCGTAGAAAAAATGATTTTGCTTTTAAACAAACTAATTTAAACAATTTTGAATAATTTTTGACATATTCAATGAAATTGTCGTCGTTTGAATAATTTCTAAGCTCATATAATTCAAAAAGTCTCTCTCTACTTTTGCGAATACCAGCGGTAGCAGAAAAGGTAGCAGTCACTGAATTTGAATTTTACAATAATTTGCTTTTTCTAATAGTGAAAATTTTACTGAATTCAGTATTAATCAATGTGAATAAATCTTCATATGAGTTATTAGGGTTGTTAGTATTATAATTGTGACAGGGCAGTTTTTCTAGTAACTTGTTTTTGTACTTTTCTAACCTACCGCTCGTAAGGCTCCTGGTTTCTATATCTATATTCTGGGTTACTCGAGAATAATTAAAAGTAACACTTTGACCAGAGTGGTCAGACTGAAGCGAGTTTATGATACTTTTCTCAAAATAATCGCAATTACAAAAGACGTTATCAATACAGGTAGCCGAGGATGACGTCACCCTTGTAGGTTCAAAAAATACATGCTCTAAATTAAAACATTTGAAAAGACTTATAAGTTTGTTACTATAGGTATTATTTTCTAAGATATTGACGTTAAAGTCACCACACACTATCACAAACTTATTTTCTTTTGTCACTATTTTTAAAACATCTTCCATTACTAACTCGAACATTGAAAATTTTTGAAAAGCGGGAGGTCTGTATACGCATACTACAACATGCTTGTCCAGCTCAACACAAGATATTTCAATACATCTTTCAACCGAAAGTCGAACAATATCTTTACGGTTCTTTATCTTAAAACTGTTACGAACTAAAATCAGTGATCGACCGTGTAAAGCAGACTTTCGATTGAAAGCACTGGCTATACAATAATTTTCATAATTTATCAACATTTGATAGTCTTCTGTACAATCTTTGTAAATTATTTCTTCCCTTAAGACAATTTCTTAAAAACAATGATTCACATCTCTCTTTATTTTTCGAAGTATTTTGTTTATAAGTACCTACTTATCTAAGTTTTCAAAACTCTATAACTTTCATAATTTTATTTACATTTGTTACACCGCCATGACGAAACAGATAGGATTTTTTTATTATTATTTTTATCATAAAACTAAATCTAGATTTTGCCAATCTTTAGCTGTACCTACGACTTTTACACAAACAACTGGACCGGATCAAACGGAATTTTCAACAACGTATTTGGCTTTCTTCCGTTTAAAATTATAAGCTTTGTTTGATTTCGGCTCGGCTTCACCGCTTGAAATTTTAAATATTGCACGAAAGCAACCCAAATACATTTTAGTCGTTCAAGTAGTTTGTGAGGCATTGGTGCGGCCGCTTAAAATTTCCTTCTGTCTGAGTGAACCTTTTGTAATGAAATAAAGCTTATATGTTGCACAGAAAGAAGCCCGACGCGTCATTGAAAACCTCGATGAAATCAGTTCAGTACAAAGAGATTTGAACCTCGCTACGCTCGGCGCAGCGAAGTTCAAATCTCTTTGCTTCAGTAGGTGAGTTCTTGGTTCTGCAGCTTGAAACTTTGCGTATCTTCTGTCAAAGTGATCCTATCGCAATGAAACTAAGCTTATATATTGCACAGGAGTAAGCCAAACGCGTTGTTGAAAGCCACGTTTGAATTGGTTCAAAAGTTTGTGAGTTATTCGCGCCTTCGCTTGAAGCTTTGTGAAACTTCTATCTGAGTGAACCGTTTTTAACTAACCTAAGCTTATAGAAGTACCTAATCCAAGCACGTCATGGAAATGCTAGTTGGAATCGGTACAGTAGTTTGTGAGCTATTGGAGCCGCCGCTTGAAACTTCGTGCACCTTCTGTCTGAGTGAACCGTTTTCAATGAAAGTAAGCTAATACATTGCAAAGAATTAAGCTAAACACGTTATGAAAAACCCCGTTTAAATCCGTTTAGTAGTTTGTGAGTTATTAGGGCCGCCGCTTGAAACTTAGTGAATCTTCTGTCTGAGTGAACCGTTTAAAATGAAACTAAGCATAAATGTTGCACGGAGTAAGCCAAATACGTTACTTAAAACCTCGGTTTAATCGGTTCAGTTGTTTGTGAGTTATTGGCGCCACCACTTGAAATTTCGCGCACCTTCTGTCTAAGTGAGCCGTTTGCAATGAAACTTAACTTTTACGTTGCAAAAAAGTTACTCAAACTCGTAATTTAAAACCCCGTTTGAATTGGTTTGGTAGTTTGTGATTTATAGGCGCACAGGTAGTTTGTTATGTTACATTAGTGTAGCTTCTGATTGAGTGAACCGATTTGAATGAAACATAGCCTATATGTTGCTCAAAGCTAAGCTTAATCTACCGGCGAAAACCACGTGAAAATCCGTTCAGCAGTTTCGGAGTTTATCGAAAACATACAGACAGACAAAGAGTAAAAAAAAAATATTTTTGTGTTCTATTAGTCCTTTCTTATCCCCCACACAATTTTTTTTATAATTTCATCAAAGTACAGACACACGATTTTTACTCTTTTATTATATGTATAGATTATTTCCCACATCACGAATTATACGGAAGCTAAAAGTAAAATCGCTACACGGCCCTCATAACTAGAAATAATGTTCATTCACTCGCGTATTTCACAAACGTTTCACTCCCACTTTTCATTTAAAAACGTAGAGACTTCCTGTTTCCTTCCGTTAAACTTCCGTGAGCTTTTCTGAGCTTTCTTGAGCTTTTGCACTTTTTTCATTATAACTTAGCTTTCCTCTATTTTATTACGGTTGAAAGAAGTATTTACTTACGGCTTTTGCTTTGGAACCGCGCTAGCTCATTTATTAAAAATTAACAAAAGGAAGAGTGAGTGGAAGTTGTTATAGTAATATCTTTATCTTTATTAGTAGACTCTGGTCTTCCCAAGCAAATCTTTGATTTATCTATCATTGCAATACTGCCCTAGCCTATTTCTCTTTTTACGGAGTTGGTTGTATTTAATACAACAACAATAATCTAAAATGTCTTACCTCATCTTCAACAAGAAAAAAACCGGCCAATTGCATGTCGGGCCCCACGCAATATAGGGTTCCGTATTTTTTTACGATTTACGATTACGAAAGCAGGTGTTGACTAAGTATGTCATAACGTTCATAACATACAAATTTTACTTCCTGATACTCAGCGAAGTCCTAACGCCTGATGATATTGCTATTTACATTATTTCCAGTTTTTCGTCAATAGATTATTAACCAGTGAAGCCCACTTAGCTGTAATAGTTTTCCTTTTAATTTCATCATATGTACTACTACTGTGAATTTTTTCACATTTCCATTAACTACCGTTTAGCTGGCAGGGGGGGGGGGGGACACTCGACTCCAACAAAAAATTGCGCTTTCTAGCTGAAGATTTCGCAAATGATCTTCGCAAACTAAATAAATACCTATCTAATGATACCCCACACGATGGGGTTAACCAGAAAAACCATTTCATCCCACTTTCTCGGCTTGGATGAAATACATATTCATACTAAATTTCATCTTTCTAGTATTAAGGGTCTCTGAGCTAAGCCGCGGACAGACAGACAGATGGACATGACGAAACTATAAGGGTTCCTGGTTGACTACGGAACCCTTAAAACTATTAACATTGTACTACTCAGCCTTATGTCTCGTATTTCCAGCTTACACGGTTTAATTCCTATGAACAGAGCTTCTAAGCCAGTATAGATTTTTTCACACAACCTCTGTGAATGCAATTGTAGAAAGACAATGGAACGAATTAACCGTTTTCTGCGGGTATGCAGTTTTATAACGCTTCCATTTCACTTGTATGTACTGATTTGTATTTAAATGTTTTATGTTTTACGGAATACTGGATGTTTCATCATCATCATCATCATATCAGCCGAAAGACGTCCACTGCTGGACATAGGCCTCCCCTAAAGATCTCCATGACGACCGGTCCTGCGCTGCACGCATACAGCGGCTTCCCGCGACCTTGACCAGATCGTCGGTCCACCTTGTGGGGGGCCTGCCAACGCTTCGTCTATCTCTGCAAGATCGAATCAGAAATGAGGAGATCCGCAGAAGAACTAAAGTAACTGACATAGCCCTGAGAATCGCTAAACTGAAGTGGCAGTGGGTAGGGCACATCGCAAGAAGATATAAATCAATAGATCAATATTTTTCGAAATTTACCCAAGACAAACTACGGGCGAAAATTTTTTTTTATGGATGTGTTCACCCAAACATATCTAGAATGTTCCCAAGCGATCCAATGTCCGCTCCCCCCTTCCCCCCCTCAAACGGCTCCCTAATTTTAGTTTTTTCTATTTATGTCAGAAAAAGTTGAAATTAGGACAAAGTCGTCAATGTAAGACTTAATTTGTCCTAGGTTATCAAAGAACATCTGGATAAAAATATTAAGCTACAAGCACACAGGTAAGCGCACGAAAATCGCAAATAAGAAGACTCGTCGGCGCCCCAAAATTAAACTCGAAAAAAGTGACATTCATATTACTGATGTTATCACAGTAACGTGTCTGCATTTATCACGGTGAGGTATTACGTATTATTTGTTATAAGTTTTGTGTACCAGGTTTCATCAAAAAATAAATTTTGTAAGTGAATTCTTCAAATAAAACTTGGTATTATTTGAAATAAAATTTGGGTAGGATTTGTGACGTCGGACGTCTATTAAGAAACTAGAAATATGATTTAAATGTAACAAAGAACGGTCAAAATTATATTGCAGAAATCTCTTTTGTATTTAAAATACAACAGAATTGTAAGACAATTCTAAAAATGTTCGTATTTAGCACGCATTTACTCCCATTAAATGACGAACAACGAATCATTCACATCATCATATAACGTCCACGGCAGGACAGAGAGATCCCTCCAGAAAAAAACGCGTGGTACTCTGGAGGGGATTTACCATAGTTTCCATGCTTGTAAGCGTTGCGGCTGGCGACCGCTGTTGTTGGTGACCCTGTAGTCTAGGCAACGAAGCGTTGTATGAAGACCCCCGCATTAAATCCTCAGTCGATGAAACTTTGCTGGGGTATTACACAAACCATCTATAAAAAAATCCAAAAATAAATCGGTATGTACTTTAAATTTTTCCATACAAAAATTACAAAAAAGTATAAAAACATTTTTTTGTAATTTTTTTTTGGATATTTTAAAATTACATTTTATTCATGATTCTATATTATCCTGTCAAATAAAATCTGCCTAAGAAATTTATTTTGGGGTCAACTGCTGCCTACACTAACAGGATGTAAGATGGTACGATACACTGAAAGATTCTGCTGCCCATCCTCCAGTTCAGAAGTTCTTAGATGCCTCTTACGACACCCACGGGCAGAGATGGGTTGGTACTATTCTTTGCCGGCACCATACGGACCAAAGTCCTAAACGTAAAGTATCGACGTTATAAAAAGAGTGTGGACATACCTTCCTTTTTATCATACAAAACGAAAGGTTTCATCTTTTAGTTTAAGTAAAGAGTAAAGTTAAAACAGCTAACTCTGCATGTGACCTACCAACATGATTTTATATTATTAGTCAATATAATTCCACCAAAACTAAGAAATCTTTAGTCTTCTTGAGTAAATACTCAAGAATGCAATTACGAGTATCTACCAATTTAGATCCAGTCGGAAGCACAAATAAAAACATTTACTTTCACAAATTGTCGCCTAGCAGAAACGCTACAGAAACGGTACATAAAAGGTCGTAAACAAAAAGAGGGTAGTACTCGTAAAGAAAAAATCAGTCCTATTCTGTGGATAGACGAAAAACAATGATGGATGGAAAGAATATTAGTGAGAATTTATATCTACCATTGTTCGGTAGACTGTGGTGAGGGAAGGAATTCACCGGAGATAATCCACTCACGGCTAGAAAGGTTACCAAACATGAAATATCAAGTGTTGTCACTTGTATAATAAAAATGATCATGCATCGAGATATTCACCATAAAATATGATCACCGTTCATTGAGGACGGATACTAAGAGGATAATTGTTTTTTGAATCTAGAGAATCTTTTAATTAAGTATGTAAGTAAATTTTTCCGTCTCTTTCTAAAACTAACGCATCGTTTGAGCCTAGACATCAGACTTTGCAGCATATTTCAGAACAACCAAACGACAAACTGTAGAGTTTTGTCAGTGAAGATTCTTTATTCTTATTTTACTCTGATTGAACATCATATCATTACTTAACCTTATTATTTTTACGGAACGAAGAATAAATACCATGTCGATAGAAAACGCTTTGTACCTAAGCATTTTAATTCTGCTTTTCTGTTTGTTAAACAAGACAATCCGTGTGTGATTCATAATAATGGAGCTTTCGCATAATAAATGACGACACGTTCGTAGGTAGCGTCGCTCTTTCATTTTTCGCACGCTCAATTTATTCGCCTCCACATGTAGACGTTCCAAGTATTCCTACATCAAAGTCTCGATGAGATACTGTATTATTTTCTACAACAGTACCTTTTTTATTAAACTATAATATCGTTGTTATTACATTGTTTGCTTTATTAGAAACAGAATACTTCCCATGAAGTAGGAATTTAAAGAACTGCCTTGGGAAATTTCTTAGTGAAAATTAACTTCAGAGTGCGGAATGGTACTGTTTGACATTAAACAGTTGTGGCACAGCTATCATCGCTGCTGCAAGAAAGTGTTATACTATGATAATAAAGTAAATTTTGTGCCTGTAAGAGCTATTCCTCAGATCAACGTCTTGGATCAAGTTTTAAATGTCTTAGAAAACGTTGGTCAGTTTCATTGGTAATTGCTGTAGGTACGAGTATAACATATCATATCACAATATTTTGCTTCACCCAGTATATTTCCATTATGATTAGCTGGATATTACTCCCTGGTATCTAGACGTTCAGCAAATTCATCATTGTCAGTCACCTGGTAACTTTTTTTGCTTTCGTTGCAGTAGATATTGATTAAGTGCATTAACTATCGAATGCTTGATTTCATTTATCTTTTTTTTGTACACCTATTACAGAAAATTTAATTTTGTTTGGAAGTGGAAGAACTCCTTCACAGAGAAATTACTTTTTACCCGTGCAGAAAATATCTCATTTCTTTGTAGATATAATGACTTACACGCTTGTAATGCTTGTTTGTAATTATCTTGTCAGTGAAAATTCCCAGCTCAAATTTTGTGCCTTTTTCTAAGCTACGTACACACGGCCGCACATCGGTAGAAACACTTTAGGACCTTATGGCGTGGTAATAGAGTTGAAAAAGTTTCTACCGACAAGCGGTTGACCGTACCTACCAAGAATTATACTTACCTAATTATTATACAGGAGTAATAACCAAAGTTGAAGGTATTATCACTGAAACAGGCAAAAGGGAAATTTCGAATTGAAGAGAAAATGTAAGTATTGCGACCTTGCTTATAATTTCTCTTTGTTCAAGGAAGACGATTTTCCGAAATTAGTAGATAGGCTTAGGTGCAAATGTAGGTCGAATACAAAACATTCTACTTGAGAATATTTTAAGATCTCATTTACATATTTTGTTTGTAATTTTATGTCTGTGTTTACTTAAACTTTATTTAATGTTCGACAGCGGGTGTCCATAGTACGGTCAACCGCACGTCAGTGGAATCATTTGCAACTCTTTTACCAAGACATAAAGTCCAAAGTATTTCTAATGACGTGCTGTTGGGTGTACCATGTTATCGAAGGATCTCAGCCCCTTGTCAGCCCCTGTCCTTGTTAGGTCTGTACTCTGTAGACTCCTGTACCCTGTACTTTACTTACTAATCTGTGTAGTCCAGTCAATCTACGAAAGTTTGTATGGAGAAAATGGAATAAATGCACATTAGGTGATAATTTGTTAAATCACCAGTACCACATTCAAAATTTTACAATCACAGTAATCCCCGGCATATCGTTGATATTTTTAATACCAGTATAAGGTGAACTCAACTTGTATAATATTTGCCATGTAGCACAGGTCAGCTTATACTGGTAATTTAAACAAAAATGTGTTTTGAAAAATTGCCGGATTTAATTATTTATAGCTTCGAATAGCCTATATTACTAATTAAAATTAATTTCTCCAAATGTGCATTTAATGCAACCTAATATCGTAGATTGACTGGACTAGTGGTCTGTAGTGGCATATAGAATTTCACACTAAAAACAGCATTATTTAGTCGTTCTATACTTATTATTATGCTATTTTTACCCTGTTGCAAAGCCTACATTTTCAAACTACTCAGTAAAAACTTTGTCCGGTGTCTTTAAAATTGTATTGTATGTATAGCAACTGACCTGTTATGTTATCCACATAAATAGCTGCCTAAGATTTTTTCATACTAAGATTGGGCGAAAGATAATCTTAAGAAAATATAATGAAAACTAAAATCCTTTTATCCAGTTGGGTTCGTAGATATTACTTTTTCTGCTTAGCAGTCTATTCCCTTACCTTTTTGTACCTTTTTCCTCAAGAGGGTATGTTAAGTCGCTTCGATCGTTAGGCTTGGAACGAAATGCTTATCTCTCTTTGCTGTAGATATAAACATAATAATCTTTTATTTCGTACACCTATTTTATTTTATCTTTATATCTATCACAACATTAAGGGTCAAATGCAAAAAAAAATTACGAGTTTCTTTTGTCTTTAAAACATTATAGCATAAGAAACTCCAGTAGGACGACGGGGCATGCCCCAACCGAAGACAGTTTTTCCTTAGCAGAAACCAGACTGTCTGTCATTGTAACGAATTAATCGAATAAACCTCTAATGAGGATTGATGCTGTTACTTTGTGAAGGTTCTTCAGAAATGGGAACAAGATTGCGGACTACAAGATGAAAGCCTTGAGATTGTGGTGTCTTTTTCACATACTTCATGGCTAAGCAAAATCAGGGAAAAACTGTTATTTCCAACTTTCCAGTTGTCGATCATTAACGTTTTTAGGGTTTAGTATATAAGTCTTTTTGCGTATCGTTGTTTCAAGACCACTCGCCTTTTATACCCACGAGAAGAAGATATCTTTGAAGCTGTTGGTATCTTTTAAAATAATGATGAATAATTTATTCCACGACCTTGTCTTTCAAAATCAAGTCACATTATCTAATTCAAATAGATTACTTCTTCAACTTTCAAAATCTCAAATTCTAATCAGTGAGAATTCGCGAAAACAAAGTAACTTTCCACTTTGAATTCGTGATGAACATCAAATTAAGTATTTTTACTTGAAAGTCTGTCTGATAATTATGTTCGACCTTAAATATTACGGAATATTATTTAAAATTTTGTAATATAAACGTTGTATTTTGATCGGGAGTCATCGTGAAAAACTTAATTTTACTTAATAGTCACACTTAAAAATTGTTTGTGTGTCTTAGTAAAACTGCTCAAAACATATAGGGTGACTTTTAATTAGTTCTTGATAGAAAAAGGTATGAATGTACTCATGGTAATCAACAACTTTCCCCAAGGAACATAGGTCGAAATACGAAAATCAAGTTTCGACCTCCCATAGAAACTGCATCAGCTGATAGCGTATATTTTGTATCAAAAGTGGCTCGAAGCGGTTCGGGTAAATAGTGCACGGTGTGCGCGCGGCCTGTGCTTAGAACTTGGCCGGCGACCTGTCGTGCGCTCTGATGGGAGGTCAAATTTGGTTTTTCGTATTTCGACCTATGTTCCTTGGGAAAAGTTTCAGTATCATGAGTACACGCATAAAATATATGAGTACACGCATATCTTTTGCTATCAAGAACTAATTAAAAGTCATCCTATATATCTTAAGAAAAACCACCCAAGTGCGAGTCAGACTCGCGCACAAAGGTTTCCGTACAGTCCGGGTAAAATTTTGAGGGGAATAAAACTTAGCCACTTAGCCACCACGCTTGTTAGCGCTGCGGCTGGTACGGTCAACCGCATGTCGGTAGAAACTTTTTCAACTCTATTACCACGCCATAAGGTCCAAAAGTGTTTCTACTGATGTGCTGTTGAGTGAACAAGTGGACTCCGATATGAAAGACGTTGCTTTGTTGCTAATCTGATTCCAGATCCTTTAGTGGCCTTTTACGACACACTTACAAAGAGATAGGGTTGTAAATTTTTAGTAAGCTCCACGCGGGTTTAGAATTTAGATAAACATAAAAACACATTAGGATCTCGCGCACTAGCCAGGCACGACCATGGCCAGCGGACTTCATATGGCTTCTGGTTAGTGCGCGAAGTCCCTTAATGTGTCTTAAAACCAAAAACTACCGGGAAAAGAGCATTAATGGCATTAAAAAAAACCTTTGAACTTGATCAAAGATAATCCTACCAATTGACCCGATTTTTCAACCATTCCCATTGAAAAGAAGCTCTCCCAAGGGCCAAGAAACATCTGTTTTACAAGACAAATCAAGTGATCGTCGAAGCAAAACGCTGACTCGAGACTTAACTGAAGATGGCTCTCAAATCTAAAGCCGCGGTGACGTCAAGCCAACTTAAGAGCCATCAGGTTCTCTCTCCTGGCAGGCGGACGTGTCGCCAACTCAGTGTTTTTGAGGTTTCAAGAGGTCATTGATCAAAGTAGGCTTTCAATGTGGAATTGAAGATTTTTTATGAATATTGCAATGATATTTTATGATGATTTTTGCAGCTCGCTGTTGTGAGTCGGGTTCTATTCGTTGTTTTCTTTTCTGCTCTGTCTGTTAATAACAGCGTATGACAATAGTGCATTAAGATGCGAGTGCGCTATTTTGGATATTACGCCCGAGGATCAGAAGTTGCAGCCCGAGCCGCAGGCGAGGGCGTAATGGAGCCGAGGGGTGTAATCACCAAAGCGCGCGCGCTTCTTACGACGTTTTTCAACACATTTGTGAATAAAAATAAATAAAATTTGCTTACCTTTTTTCCCAAAGGAAAATGTCCTGACATTTCTACGGACCCCGATACATTATGGTTTTTTATTTGTAAAAGTCAATACTATTGAAAATAAATACAACTAAAAAACTACAAATACTACAAACACACACAAAACTATACTACAAACTACAAACTATACTACAAATATTTGTGAAAATCACTTTTTCGGAAGACCCAGATTATACATGCGCGCGCAGGAGGCAATGACGAAACCAAGGAGGTTTCAACCATCACTTGTTAGTTAATTGATTAATATAAATATATTCACGTAATAAACGTTCATTTATCATATTTTGGAACACAGTTTAATTACTCATGAAAATTTTATGAATGTTATAGATATAGAAACTCTTTGCACCTTGCCGATATAAAAAAAAACTAAAATAAAACACTAGTGCGGTAATAAAAGCTGGTAATAGAAGCCCTTAATACAAAGCAAATAGAGCTTATTTATGAGCTAATGTGTTGAAAAAAATATATTATATACATCTTTTTCAACATCATTTGCAAAACATTCACAAAACCAGCCTTATCAAATATTGAAAGTATTTCTGTATAAGAGACATGTCTTTTTTAGAAACAACTATTATTAATATATTTTTTAAGAATACATAATTTTTACAAAATCTATTTCACGTCGTGATAAAAACTGTATCGGCCACGAATGGTTAATTGTATGTCTTTACTAGGGTTCCGTAGGAACCCTTATAGTTTCCTCAAGTTCGTCTGTCTGTCCGTCATTCTGTATGTTTGTCTGTCTGTCCGCGGCTTAGATCAGAGTCCCTTAGTACTAGAAAGCTGAAATTAAGCACGAATATACATTTTGTCGACGCCGACAAAGTGGTAAAATAAAATCTTGAAACATAGTTTTTTAGGGTACTTCCCCTACAAGTAAAGTGAAGAAATAAGCTTCAATTAAAATGTAATTTAATGACAAACGTTTACTGAATTTGAATCACAAATAAATTTAAATTAATTAATTTTGCTTGTTTCAGGTAAATACATTTATTAATTGGCAGTGGATGGTGAGTAATAAAAAGACGGTAAGTGGACATCATCGAATACATTTCGGCGTCAATCGACACTAGTAAGACTGCAATAGTGTTCAACCCGCAATGCTGCTAAATAAGATCTAACCTTACGCCGAAACACAATAACACACACTTACACAAACAGTGCGTGATGCTTTAGGGTGGATTTCTACCAGAGCTGTCAGAGGTAGCTAAGCCTCACGGAAAAATTCAAACCAATAGAATTGCTCCATTTTCCTAGTTTGAAGTGGCTTAGCGCTAAGCTACATCGGTAAATTAAGCAATCCTATAGGTTTTGATTTTCCGGCACACGGCTTGGCTTTCTTGCGCAGCTGGAAAACAACCCTCCCGACAGAAATAGGCAAGGGCGTACTCTCCCAGACGGACTGTGTACCAGAGCCTTTCAACTTTGAAATATTATTTCAGTTTAGTGGCCGTCAGACTAGTGGCCGATTAGTGGTCGTCAGACTAGTCACCTTCAAATGTAACAAACAATACATGGTCACAGAATAACCACAAATTTGAATATATTTCAAAAAGCGCCTGGGTTTTTATTGTCGCTTTTTTTCCACCATGTTGCTCGCCTATACGAAATGAACTGTCTTTACAATGCAGTTCTTTACTACTTTATAGAAGTTAAAATAATTTTTCATATTTTGAACTATGTTGTTGTCAATTTTCAAATCCTTTATGTAAATGTTTTTTATTTATACGAGTACGCAAAGGGTGAGGGAAGGTGGGGTGGGTGAAACGGGACCTCAATGCCGTCAATGTCTGTCTGTCTGTTTGTCAGCGGGCTGTAATTCATGAAGCATAAAAGGGAGACTTTTTAAGAGATTATGTATTTCTGTTGCCAAACAATATAAATAATAAATGCTTCCTAACAAAAAACGTGCTTTTTCGTGTGATTTTCGCTCGATTTTTGTTTAACTCTATCATAAAAACGGGAACACTTACAAGCGTGAAAATTTTTATGTTTATATTGCATAAGCTATAAAATAACAACAAATAATGAAAACTGGGCCCCGATCGCCTTATTTTAAACGTCAACAATTCGTTTGCTGAACGTTTTCGTTGCAATAGCAACTCCAATCCAGTTCTAGTTCTATCGAGCAGGATTTTGGTATCGCCTTATTTAACCAAACTTGAATAAAAGCGCGATCGAAACTTTTAGAGATGTAACACTAGTATTATAGCGTGGACCTGTTACTTAAGTATAATCGAGCATCGATTCATGACTGGCAGCATTAGTTTTTTTTTTAAGTGGCGCTGTCAAAGCTACCAAAGAGTATCTTTCCCAAAACAAACAAGATGTACCTATACGTATGAAGTTGAATGGATTTTTGCTTAGTTTTTGTGATTTAATTCAGGTATCTATATAAGTAGTTTTTGTATAAAATGACGCGCTGTTGTGTGCCTAAATATTCGAATGTACATCATTACCCCAAAAGATGCTAAACTTAAAAAAATGTGGGGTCACAACTTTACCCTTATAAGCAGTTCAAGATTATGCCGCCTATATATTTTACTGAGAATGACTATGGCAACGCGAGAAAATACACAGGTAAAATAAACTAACTGCTACTTAAAACTGAAACAACACAATACCACACAGTCAAAATGTCCTTACTATTTTTATAATTAAAGTTCGCTAAATTTTCATGGTTACAGGACTAAAGCATATTTGAAAAAATCGGCAGTTCCTTTTGTGTTTCCTTGCAATAGCTCACTAAAATGGCTTACCGTGGAACCGAAAGCTAGAGGAGAACGATTGATAGCAAGAAATTGTCGGAAGCAGATGTTCGAATGATGCCAGAAAGCTTTCGTAAACAATATAATTCTACAAGAGTTATTGTAGATGGAACTGAAATAACCATACAGAAGCCAAGCCAACCTGATGCCCAGAGGCGTACTGTCAGTTCCTATAAACATAAGAACACATTAAAATTTCTAGTTGGAGCTTGAATGTTCAGGATTTATTTCTTAGCAAGGGTGTTTTAATTAATATACCTACCTTCCTAAAAGGAAAATCCAAAATTCCTGGGTTTTATTTTAATAAACCAATTTTTTAAAACCAAGCCAACAAGCCAATTTTTAGGGTTCCGTACCTCAAAATAAAAAACCGGCCAAGTGCGAGTCGGACTCGCGCAATGAGGGTTCCGTACCACCACATAGTCATAATTGTATTAGTTGAAATTTCAGTAAGTTAATGTGCTAGATTTTTTGAGTCTGACACGCGCTTGACCAAATTTTACTATTTGTTGTTATTTTATAGCTTATGAACTATAAACATACCAATTTTCAAGTTTGTAAGTGTTCCCGTTTTTTAAATAGAACTAAAACAAAAATCGCCTCCGCGACCATCCAACTTGACCCCTCTCTTATATGAGTGTTCTTGAAACGGGAGCTCACCACAATTGGTTACTATTAGTTGTGAGTAAAGTTGTAATATTTAATGATTTCAGACTTTTTTCTTTATTTGTACTGTGAGACCTAGCTTCTTGCCAAATTTCATAATTTTAGGCCAACGGGAAGTACCCTGTAGGTTTTCCTTTTTTGCATAAATGTATGGAGATGAGGACATAAGAAGCCATATCTTTTGATTGCGTGGTAATAAAAAATTTAAATTTTCAGATCTTGTGTGGTTCATGGACCCTAACATATGGTATTAATTTCAACTTGATACCTTTACTCGTTCGTGAGATAAAGGGTCTTGACAGACAGACAGACAGACGGACAACAAAGTGCTCCTATAAGGGTTCCGTTTTTTTCTTTTGAGGTACGGAACCCTAAAAAACGGAACCCTTATAGGATCACTTTGTTGTCCATCTGTCTGTCAAGACCCTTTTTCTCACGAACGAGAAGAGGTATCAGGTTGAAATTGATAATGAATATTGAGGTCCATAAACCACTCAAGATCTGAAAATTTAAATTTTTTACAACGATGCAATCAAAAGATATGGCTTTTTATGTCCTCATCTCCATACATTTATGCTAAAAAGCAAAACCTACAGGGTACTTCCCGTTGACCTAAAATTATGAAATTTGGCAAGAAGCTAGGTCTCACAGTACAAATAAAGGGAAAAGTCTAAAATCATTAAATATTTCAATTTTTCTCACAACTTATAGTAACCAATTAAGGTGAGCTCCCGTTTCAAGAACTTTTCTATAAAAGAAGGGTCAAGTTGGATGGTCATGGAGTTTTTAAAATTAAAGAGCAAAAGCTTTTAGTATGGTAGATAGGTACGGAACCCTTAGGGCGCGAGTCCGACTCGCACTTGGCTGATTTTTTTATCTTAAAAAATTGGCAAGCCAGCAGTTCACATTGAGAGGCTCATACTTAGGGTTAACAAAAACTTAAATAAAATATTAACTACTGAACTTAATAAATTTTATGTGCTATTAGCATCAAAGATTTTTTTTATTTGTTTAATGCTATGTAACTTTAGAGAAGGAATAGTAATAAAAAATAAAATATGATAGTAAAATACTGTTGTTTTATTTCTTCATTTTATGGTAATCATAATATAAATGTGTCTTTAAAAGTTCCTAGAAGCTAAGCTAAGTAAAGCTAGAAGGTGGAGTAAACCTAGGTTAGGTTAGGTCGAGTGAACCTAGGTTTACCCTAAGTCTACCCGGGTAAACCTAGGTTTACTTCATCTGCTAGCATTACCCGTAACATATACAATGAAATTACAGTAGGACCGCCCTGTACAGTACAGCTGTCCCTGAGTTTGGTAATAAATAATAAGGTGTGCTATGTTGCAGTGACAATTTATTATTATTTTCCATCAGATAGGCTCTTTATTTCTTGGTATCAAGAGGCATATGGGCATTTTATTTCAATAGTTGTGTCTGGGCCAAGTAACCCTTCTGGGAACGCACCTAGGTATGGCCTTTCTTATATTTTCAGTTGGATATGGATTAAATAATACATTAACACATTCCCATTTTTTAGGCAGTTTTTCAGCTCTTACTGGAGTAACTGTGTAGCTTTTTTGGGACATGAAATTGCTGTAGCTTTTCTGTCCAAACTTCATATTTCAACAACACTTTTTTGCTTGTCATTTGTGCCAAGTCCAGCATAACAACAGCACCATGTTTACAAACTGCATTCTGTCTGCTCCCAGCAGGACATTCACAGTGCGATTCATTCATTCATCATATGGATTTCCGAATTTGTAAAATCCACTTCATAATGCAAATTTTTCATTGTTTTACGACAAAATCCCTTAACATATATTTCTTCACCGACAACTGATGATCTTACAGCTATCAGGTGCCTTGATTCATATTGTTCCATTGCCACTTCAAACTTCTTTACAGTGCTGGAATAAAATTACTCGATTAATATCTTTGTAAATTAGCGTATTGTATATTATATTAGGTAGATAAGCTCTCTTTATGTTACCTACCAGCTTAAATAATGCCTAATTTGTGTTTTGTTCAAAGCAGGCAGAATGGTGTTGCTGTTGATATCTCTGTATGATTTGTTTGATGGTAACCTCATAGATTGTTGTTGCTCGACACAATCAGAACGTCGAAAATTAAAATGTTTGTCATATAGCTCCAGTCTGAAAGTAATTTAAATTAATATAAAAATGTATCCATCCATACAAAAACATAACCTCAATTTCTCACGTATTTCTTTATTGTGTTGGAAATTTTTATTAGATTATAGTGAAAATTTAACCAGTTTGCAAAGTAATCTGCAGTGAACATTTTATAATTCATATAATTATTGAAAGAACAGTGTATGAAACTAGTCTTACCTTTCAATCAGGTCCGCCTTTTTTCCTTTTCCTCTTAAAGAAGCACCGCGCTACTTTAACTAGGCCTTCAGTTCGGCTACACGCCACGTCGAATAGGTACATAGTGAATAAATATCACAATCCAAATCTAACACAATTTTCAGCCAATAAAAGCGTAAAATTATCTAGTCAACAGAAGCAAATATTTTGACCATTTTGGCAAGGGACCACTAGCGCTATCTATCCAAAGCTTTTTCCGGCCCGGCCCACCCCAATGGCGCCAAACTTGAAAACTAAAATTTACATACAGCCAATGTATTAGGTATCTAAATAATTTTAGTTTCCATAAAATTGACACATTTTGTTAGTTGCAATTATTTGTTTCACTAAAAAAAACAATTAAAATGGCGTGCTGATAGCGTGAACGGTTCTGAAATAGTCGTGAAAAAGTTCCTCTGAACTAACTTTTTCAGGGACTCGAGTTTGACAGTACTTGACAGCAGTTGCGTTTCGTTTATTTATCAGTAACGGTTGAAGTTGCTGTCAAAAAATTTGCGCGATACCAAAATGTCACAACGGCTGATGATCATCTCACGTTCGTCCACAGTTTAGTTCCACATTAGTAGCGCGATCGGGGCCCTGGTCAAGTCCTTGTCGGACTCGCGCGCATTTTATTCACATTGCACGACTGCGAGATATTGTCTTTTACCTGGTACGGAACCCTTGGTGTGTGAGTCCGACTCACACTTGAACGGTATTTTTTACTCGTTTTAGATATCAGTTATACAGGGTGTAAGGGACGGAGTACCGAAAACTGAAAAGGCGTGCTCAGTCAACGAAATTGAACAACTTTCCCAAAGAAACATATGTTGGGAAATGAAAAAAAAATTGACCTCTCCATACAAATTGCCCACTCTGCTCGAACAGTTTGTATGAAGAGGTCAATTTTTTTTCTTTTCCCAACATATGTTTCTTTGGGAAAGTTGTTCAGTTTCGTTGACTGAGCACGCCTTTTAAGTTTTCGGTACACCGTCCCTTACACTCTTTATAGTCCACTGCACGCCTATCGAATTGAGCTTACTTGGTAAGTTTAGACTGAACAGGAAAGTTGTCAGGTCCACTTTAACGAACAAACCGACAGCCAGATATTTTGCATCATGTTACTTATTTGTTTGCTAGACAGAAGTCAAAGGCAAGGCAAGATGCTACCAGTGAATATTTCTCTATTTCAATTGGCTGTCTGGTTTGTCTTGTCTCTGTCCAAATATTGACCAATAAAATGTTTCACTAGATGCCATTGAAAGTAGACTTTATGTTTCAATTTTGTTTGAAGAAAGGGGTAATATTACATCTACATAGTAGTAATGACGGTATTTTTATCCCTGTAGACATGCTGACATTCATTTTTTTTAAACAAGTATCCTTTTATTCAATGTGCTGTTGCAACCACAACTCACAAGCGGAGCGATCGTGACTCGTGCCAGGAATTAATTACGCGCTGCCTTTTTGTAAAATGCCTAGGAAAAATGTAAAGAGACCCCCTTACCCGCTCTAAAACAATAGCGGGTTTTTCTAAAACACCCTTCATAAAATAATCGTACCTATATAAATATAGACGGCAAATACAGTATTACGGTCCGTGAGGAAAAGTGACCAATCCTCTTATTCCGCCTTTTCGCCCTCCTCATCTAATGAGCGAACTTGCCGGAAGCGTTGGCATGAAATGAAAAGTAAATACATTTACAAGATTATCCACATTCAACCGTAAAAACGAAGAGTAAGACACTAAGTGCACAGTTTTTTATTGCGATATTACTCTGTTGGAAATAATTTCGTAGCAAATTTAGCACTATCATATGGGACAGCTTTCCAAAAACTAAATGGGCATGATCAGTGAACAAAACCGAACAGTTTTCAGTAAATGGAACTTACAATAAATTAAATAAAAAATCGGCATCTCCACGCTAATTTGTTTTCTGTTAGTTTCATTCTCTGAAAATGGTTCAGTTTCGTTGACTGATCATGCCTTCTCAGTTATCTAAAAGCTGTCCCTTACATCCTGTATCCTCATCATATCAGCCGAAAAACGACCACTGCTGGACATAGGACTCCCCTAAAGATCTCCATGATGACTGTTCCTACGCTCTTCGCATCCAAATAAAAACACATACACACACTCCATCACACCCTGTATAATATCAGGAAACTAATAAATGTCAGTAAAGCTCTTTTAGTTTTAGTTTCTCTCGTGTTTTTTCTCTTTCGTTTATCTTTATCGTTCTATGTCTCTTAGGTGTCTTTTAAAAACAAATTAAAGTTGCACAGAAATTTTATTTTTAAACACAGTTACAATGTTCAAAAGATTATCAAAGTTATTAAAGTTTGCTTTCAATACCTACTTGCCTGGTTATATGAACCGATTAGGTAAGTGTTACTGTAGGTAGGAACCTTTTGGGTTTCGTTACACCTACGTATAGGTATAGGAACAGCGTATAGGAACCTATTAAGTACTTTCCCAAAATACTCGTTGGAAGGTAGGGAACATACTGTTTTTTTATAAGCAACAATCGAAGACTAGTTTAAGGACTAGTATAATTTAAGGTCACGAGTTTAAAGGCACTTAAAAGGACTTTATTCAGCTATGCTACAGCCAAACAGCCAAGTTTGCACTAAACCTATCACTGCAGTACAACTTTCAGTCTTATATCAAGCGATGTTTGGTTCGGATTATAAAACTTGACGAACTCCTGAGTGTGCACTGGTATAACAAGTAAAAATTAACCTCTTTTGTCACAATAGGCTCTCTAACTTTGCTGGCTGAAGATAGGCTGCGTTCACCTGAATATCTCTAAATTGGTCACTTTATTTTTTGTAGTAATAGGATTTATGACTGTAATAAATTACTGTTTTAATAAAAATATTATACCTAGTTGGTTTTCAACACTTGTGCAGTGGTTGGAGAAACGCGAATTACCAAATGTCCATTCACCAGTGGAAAGTCCAACAGAGACAAAAATGTTAAACAACATTAATTTCAACAATTTGTAAAAAATATATTTTATTATTAATTTCACGAACAAAACACATTGCAATATATTAAAACAAAAATACGAGCAAAACGAATCGAAACGAGTATTCAATCAAAAACTTTTTAATTTTCATAAGTGTTCATCAATTTAAAACCGCCGCCGCGCCGCAATAGGTATATTTTGACGGCTTGAAACTAAACAACTAAAAGGAAATTCCATCCAAAAAAATTATGTCTATTGTAAACGAGTCTCGAATTCTTCATTGAAGAGGTGTGACGTCAGCGTGAAAACTGGAGCGGGGGAGTGGATCTTGAAAACTTCACGAGCTCTTGAACGACTCTCAAGTTTGACAAGCAGCCTATTGCAGATATATTGGAAATTCGGAGATGTTTTCTTTTGGCAAGCAGAAACTCAAGATTATCCCGTGGAAAGGAAAATGAGAAATATTATTTTTTTCTTATTACTTAAGAAAGCTGAAAAAAAAATTGACTAAAAATGCTGCAGAAGTAACATAGAATCAGCATTAATTTAAGTGCTAATAGTAATAACTCCATTTTGAACAAATACCAGGCCACTCAGAAAGTATTGCGAAAAATAGTTTTTATATATGGGAGACTGGCCGGTCAGAATCTTTTTCGAAAATATGATTACTTGTAAGTAAAAATATGTGTGTTCCATTTTCAAAATTTCCCTCCACATTTTTTGCGAGCCAATTCAAAGTATCGTGTCTTACTGAAAAATGGATCTGCGCCGGGAACATTTTAGAGCTATGATTTTTTACGATTTCAAGTGTCGCCTGAAACCGGATGAATCGTTCGATAGACTTCAAATGGCATTTATGGATGAAGGCCCCTCCAAGGCAACCGTGTATCGTTGGTATAACGAATTTAGGCGCGGTCGACCAACCTTGGGGGATGAAGAAAGAAGCGGTCGCCCTTTGACGGCTATTACGGAAGAAAACGTGCTAGCAGTGAAAAATTTAATCCAAGATAATAGGCGAATTACATATCAGGAGATTCAGCACATATTAAAGATTGGATCGGGAAGCGTTCACGAGATTCTACACGGGCATCTTCGCGTGAGGAGGATAGTATCGCGCTGGGTGCCGCACTACCTCACCGACGCTCAGAAGCAGGCCCGGGTGGAATGGTGCCGTGATATGCTGAACAAATTTGAAGCAGGCTCGTCTCGGCGTGTTTACGACATCGTAACAGGTGATGAGTCCTGGATTTATCAATACGATCCAGAAACCAAGCGCCAGTCGACAGTTTGGGTGTTTCAAAATGAACCAACGCCTACCAAAGTGAAGCGATCTCGAAGCGGGGGGAAGATTTTGATCGCCAGCTTTTTTAATTTGACTGGCCACTTGGCCTCAATTCCCTTACGAGATCAAAGAAGCATCAACGCCGAATGGTATACTACCAAATGTTTACCAGAAGTTTTTTCTGTTGTGAGCAACAAGCGACCAAACACAGGGCTCCGCGGACTACTGCTCCACCACGACAATGCGCCTGCACACACCGCGCTCAAAACGAGGGACTTCCTGGACAGCACACCAGTCAAATTCCTGGGTCACCCTCCTTACAGCCCTGATCTAGCACCGTGTGACTTCTTTTTATTTCCAAAAATAAAAAATCAGCTCAAGGGGATACAATTTTCGTCGCCGGAAGATGCGCTGGCTGCGTTCGAGCAGGCTGTAAACGAGGTGTCTACGGCGGACTGGAAAAAGTGTTTTGAAAACTGGTTCAGACGCATGAATCTTTGTATAGAGGCTGGTGGAGAGTACTTTGAAAAGATTTAATAAAAATATATGTACCTGTAGAACAATTTTTTTTAGTGTCGCAAATATTTCTGAGTGTCCCACGTATGTTATCAGTGTTTGCGTGCTTTTGTTGCAGAGATTATATCTTATCGTCGCGGTTTTAAGGTTTGATTTTCCATTACAGTTACTGCCATCGTATTAACGCACGTTATTGTTATTAAAAATTAACCAATAAAGTATGATTACGTTATGATTTTTACGTATACAATTATCCAAAATTATAATCAACGCGTAAAATAAGTATAAATAAAGTAAACAGGTATGGCAGGTAAGTAAAGCATAATCTAGTTAAGCATGCCACATCTTTGATTGAACCCTTCGTCACTTAAGGAGTGATCACACCTAGCTGAATTCAAAGACTAATTCGGCATACATTGCTGGGAGGCTGGGTTATGTTAATTGAAATATCCTTACTTCAACGAGCAATGTATGCCGAATTAGTCTTTGAATTCAGCTAGGTGTGATCACTTCTTTACCACTAAGATCGGGGTCAAATGTTCAGCTATTATCACATAATAAACTGTTCTCAAATACTCACGCTAAATCTTTTCACATAAATATAAAAAGACGGAAAAGACAATATAAAACCTTGTTAGTCTGATGGTGTCCCAAACAACTAGACCGATTTAAACAGGATGTTCAATAACGTACATATGAAGATATAGATAATTGTAGAAGCTATTTGGAGGACGATTATGCTTTGTTTTATCGCAGTCGGCTCACTCAAATATAAAGTACCTATGTGAGTACACTACAAAATGCCACCGTAGCCGATATCAAAGTTACCAAAAACTCCCTTAAGAATGAACAACAAATATTATGAATTTACCTACAAATATAATGAATCTACCTTAAGTTTATTAAAAAGTGTGCTATTGTTAATGTTAAATTTGAAGGACTGATAACTCGTCAAACTGCGTACGAGTTTTTTGGCAATATATTAGCTAGCAAGCACTCTAACTAAAATTTTGGTGCACTTATAACAGTAGAGAAATAACACCTAGACACAGGAGAAGCATCTAAATTCCTGAAACAAATGTTTGCCTTTGATCTAACACGTGACCTGCGGTGCAGAAGGTGGAGGCACTAACAACCACACCAGTCGGCCTGTTAACCTCTGAAGCACCGTGTCAAAATTTGAAGAAACAGAAAGAAAATCTAGTTGTTTACGTACTAAGGTATATTTTAGAATAAATTAAAAAAAAAACACAAATTTTCCATTTTCCCGGAACTCTATTGGAAATTGACATAGGGGTCATATGTCAAAATTTTCCGGGTTCACATTAAAAAAGAAAACAAGCATAGCTGTTTCCAAAAATCCCAAAAGGTTTAAGAAGTAGTGTCGGGGTATCAGGTGGACTTTACAATCTCGGAAAATTACCTGGCTTTGAATTATGGGATATTAGAAATTCCTGGTGTTAACTCAATTGAAAAGGAATAGTTTTCCAGAGTCCCCTTTTCAAATGTAGGACAGGTAGATTTATGGGGCTGTTTCGGTGTGAAATAAATAAAGGAAACAAAATTGTTGTGTTAGCGGTTGGAAACGGGATTAAGTTTTATTGTTGAGGGTCGAAATTGAATTTTTGAAAAGGTCTGTGAGAGTATAAACGTGTGCTGTATGTATTCCTTTAAATTTTATGAAGTGTTTGTTGGCTTAGTTATTAGTTTAAAATGAATTTGTTAACTTATGAGACATGAAAAAAGGTTTTTAAAAGTCGTGTACATTTGTCATGTACAATTTACAATTTCATGTATGCATGTATTTCATGCACAGTTTGTCATGTACAATTTATTATGAAATTCATAGGTAATCTTTATTTTTCACTTTACGTACTATTCGTGTAATCTAAGCGTGTATTATTTTAACCCCTATAATTTTAACTTACAAACTATTATGATGATATAATGATGACGATCTCTTAACTTTTCTAACATTTATACACAAATAGTCAGATGTACTTAGACTTTATTCATTATCTGAACATCACTATTAATATTTATTACATGCATCACTTTGGGTATATAACAATTACAGATGACAATATTTTCTTGTTTCATACTTTTTGAAGCAAGATTTTTCAGCAGTCTGGTTTTGGTTTTTTAAGAAATTTTTTACAAACTTAAAATGACGATTAAAAAAGATAAAGGTAATAAGGAAGAAAAAAAAGGTATCGAAAATTAAATGTAACAAATAGAACCTAAGCAACTCAAGCACTATCTCTCATGACCTTAAGACTTAAGTTGGGTAATCCAAGTGGCACTTAAGCTAATACTCACAGGCTTTTAGGGCTTTTACCTTGCTAGCAAATTGTACGGAAAAACAAAAGAGCGATCAGATCTCAAAACATTTGGACCGTTCGTAATGAGGACTATTATTTTCAAGGTTCTTATTGGCTAAGTTTAGCACCGATCTCAATAACTATGAAAAGCTACGTGTTCTGTCTCTTCTAACACATTTATTCAAAAATGTCTTGGCTTGCTTCTTTTTAAGTGGCCACACCGCCTGTATGTGATGTACTTTGTTACTACTAAGAGCGCAATTGCTATTGCGCTCTTATTAGTCTTCTATACTTCTCTACGGCTTCTATCCATCTTCGTTCAATAGGTTCAGTAGGTAAGGTGCCCCTTACCTACACTTTGAACGAAAATGGATCGACTCAGTAGGTACCGTTAATGATACTCTCTTACCCTTCACTGCTGCCTTTCAGCACAAATAGCCAGAAGGGTGCTCGGTATAATCAACACTTCTCATTTTCTTCTTCTTATGTGAAGTGTACTGAGAGACAATGCTAACTTCGGTCTACCTAACGTGCCCTATTGCTTTAGTTTTTATCTACTCACCCGGCCTCTGTTTTTTTTTTTCTAAACTTGTTCGTTTAAATTGCTTTTTCAGTGTCAAGTTATTAAATGCTGTAGTTTACTACATTGATGCACTTTCGTCTAATCATTCTTGAACACCTTTAAAATGTCTGATACAACGTATAGCGATAGATGCTAGAGCTAGAAAATGTGGAGCCCGATCGCAAAACGTTGGGACCTCAGGTAATGATCACTATATTTTACAGGTTAGCCTCTCGGGATACGGCGATTAGCCCTAACGCTTATTTGTGAACTAGGGGGCTGTACTGGGTCCATTTCATTTAATTTTGTATGTTAGTATCCTCATTACTTGTTGGCCTTTCTAAATTAGTAAAACTAAACTTTTAACTAAGTTTTTTTAAGAAACAGTATCTATATAAAGGTGTGTTTTTGGTTGTTTGGTTAGGATTTTTTTAAATGCCTTGGCGGGGATCTGGTAATACATACAAACATTAAATTTGAAAGAAAAAACACTTTAAATACGAGACGAATATTCTTAAAAGCCTTGATATGATGTTGAAAATCATTATAATTTAAGTGGTATAGAGATGAAATTTCGAAATAATATGGCAGTATCACAAAATATATTTTTAAGTCAGTAAAAAGGAAAATAATACGATGGTCTTAACCTAAAATTTACAATTCCGTAGTAGCGAGGTTGAGGATAGTATTTATTAAAGCTTGAAAGAAAAAGAAATATAAACACAAGATTAACATTCTTAAAAGCCTTGGTATGATGTTGAGACTTATTTATGAGAGATAAAGTTCATTTTAAGATATAATTGATTTTACCGCCAATATAAAGGACACTAATACGATGGTTTTAGCCGAAAATTCATCATGTCAATTTTAATCAACGCATTGTCCACATTAACACGCGACCACGATCCCAAAATAAACATTTTCATCCTAAACCAACATGACGACATAACTTTGTTATTATTATCATAGCTTTTCATATTAACTTTGTATAGTTTTGTCAGTAGTACGATGAAATTTCCCGAGAACAAACTAATGCGTAATAATTTGTTATTTTTTATACCTTATCAAAATTATCATTAAACCAGAATTATTCCGTTTTTACGTAGTCGGTTACAAAACCCAGGGCCCTGAGACAAGCGGCTTTCTACTATCGCAAACGCTATAGAATAGAATAAAACTGTATGGGATTGACATTAACTGTCACGACCTACTCAGTGACAGTCAGTATGGCTTTCGCCGGGGACGATCAACTGGGGATCTTCTAGTGTATGTCACGCATTGCTGGGGGGAGGCCATCGAGAAATACGGCGAAGCCTTTGCCGTGTCACTAGACATCTCGAAGGCCTTCGACAGGGTGTGGCACGCAAGTCTGATGAGCAAACTTCCTGCATACGGCATTCCCGCTGACTTTTGCTCTTGGATTTCTGACTTCCTGAGCGAACGGTCGATCCGAGTAATCCTTGATGGCTGCTCCTCTGACCTCGTGGCTATTGATGCCGGAGTTCCTCAGGGGTCGGTTCTCTCTGCGACTCTTTTCCTGCCGCACATCAACGACCTACTTGGTCCTAGTATTGTTGGGTACGCAGATGACAGTACTGTCGTCGAGAGATATATGTCAAGCGCAAAAGCCAGCAGTGACGAAATACGTTCTTTGAGAGAGGCCATGGTAGAGCGTATAAACTCAACCTTAAGTCTTGTCTCCGACTGGGGTGACAAAAATCTGGTAAGTTTCAACGCCACCAAAACGCAGGCGTGTCTGTTCACCGCCAAAAGGAGTCCGTTCAATCTGGCTCCTACTTTTCGAGGTACAACTGTACCAGTTACCGACAGCCTCGAGCTACTTGGCATGAAGTTGTGTGCAAATCTGAACTTCGGTGCTAACGTTGAGTCAAAAGCCCAAACTGCGACAAAAAAGCTGGGCATCCTCAATAAGGTTAAGCGTTACTTCACTCCTGGTCAGCTTCTAGTTTTATATAAAGCCCAAGTCCGATCGTGCATGGAGAATTGCTGTCACCTTTGGGATGGCTCAGCCAAATACCAGCTAGCCGCACTTGACTCGATAGATCGCAGAGCCAAGAAGCTCGTTGGTGATGAGATGCTGGTGAAAACCAAGTTTCACAGTCTGGCCCACAGTCGCAAAGTTGCATGACTGTCGGTCTTCTACAGATTGTACTTCGGAGAGTGTGCTCTAGAGCTCCACGAGCTTATTCCACCAACTCCCTTCTACCATCGGGAGTCCAGACGCACCGCAGGATATCACCCATACTTGGTTGATATTCCGCACATTCGCACAAAGCGCTTTGAAACATCTTTTATAATGCGCACGGCTAAAGAGTGGAATTCTCTGCCTGCGTCTGTGTTCCCGAGTTCATATAACCCGAATCTATTCAAGTCGCGAGTGAATAGGCTTCTTCTGGGTAAGCTCGTTCCATCGTCGACCTCATCTCTGTCTTCAAGACTAGATCGAGGTCAAGAGTAAGCCCATTTTCAATAAAAAAAAAAAACGTGACATTTCGTAAGCTAATGTCAATCCCATACATTTTCATTCTATTCTACTGGCGTTTGCGATAGTAGAAAGCCACTTGACTCTAGCCCCAGGATATTTAACGACGGTGGGTATTAGTTTTTATGAATTCAGTAAAAAATAGCCGACACCAACGGCTTATCGTACCTTCCGAATTATGGAAACCGGACGAATCGTACCAACGTTGCTTAACTTTCGTGAACGTAAAGAAAGAGCAACTATAATACTCGGGAACAAGTGATTTTTAAAGCCTCTATTATATTTTAATGTAATGAATAGGTAGCGTTATTACTGTTTTGTTGTTATATTGGTCTGCTATAAGATTTATGTAACTATAATTAGTTAATACAACAGCATAACTAATTTTGACATTAGCTTAAATATAATTGGATTTCGTAGAGATATAAGAACTTCTTTTATGGACGTTGAATAACATGGATTTGAAACTGATAAAAACTTAAGTTTACATCATTTCATGGATCTCTGTCATCTTGATTTAAATAAAT
Source organism: Athrips mouffetella (assembly GCA_947532105.1). Classification (NCBI taxonomy): domain Eukaryota; kingdom Metazoa; phylum Arthropoda; class Insecta; order Lepidoptera; family Gelechiidae; genus Athrips; species Athrips mouffetella. The sequence continues at coordinate 22,431,607 of OX383963.1, forward strand.
AATAATAATATAGTAGTTCTAACTAAGGATCAACCCTCTGGTGTTGATCCTAGATAAGCGTCAACACACACCACTGTGGATTTGAAACAGAAGTTTTAACTTAAGTTTATTATGCATACTTAGATTAAAGTGTAGTGTACTTCAGCTTAGATTGTCCATGTATCAGGATTGGAAGAAATTAAATATACTGGGAATTTAAGGGCACTGATAGCAAAAGATATGCAAAATCATCAAATACAATAAATAATATAGTAGTTCCAACTAAGTGTTGATCCTAGATAAGCGTCAACACACACCACAGTGGATTTGAAACAGAAGTTTTAACTCAAGTTTATTATACATACTTAGATTAAAGTGTAGTGTACTTCAGCTTAGATTGTCCATGTATCAGGATTGGAAGAAATTAAATATACTGGGAATTTAAGGGCAATGATAGCAAAAGATATGCAAAATCATCAAATACAATAAATAATATAGTAGTTCCAACTAAGGATCAACTCTGGTGTTGATCCTAGATAAGCGTCAACACACACCACAGTGGATTTAAAACAGAAGTTGTAACTCAAGTTTATTATACATACTTAGATTAAAGTGTAGTGTACTTCAGCTTAGATTGTTCATGTATCAGGATTGGAAGAAATTAAATATACTGGGAATTTAAGGGCACTGATAGCAAAAGGTATGCAAAATCATCAAATACAATAAATAATATAGTAGTTCTGACTAAGGATCAACCCTCTGGTGTTGATCCTAGATAAGCGTCAACACACACCACAGTGGATTTGAAACTGAAGTTTTAACTCAAGTTTATTATACATACTTAGATTAAAGTGTAGTGTACTTCAGCTTAGAATGTCCCTGTATCAGGGTTGGAAGAAATAAAATATAGCTATACAGGGAATATAAGGGCACTGATAGCAAAAGATATGCAAAATCATTAAATACAGGCTGCTTTATATTTTTACTAATCAACAGATGTCAGTCACCTCCATTTTCTATTTGTTATTAACATATTTAAACAATTTGCCATAAATTATTCCGATTAGTACATGTGTGGTTGTGGTAAATCAATGTACTTGTGACCGGTAATCGCTATAATCTGTTATCTGGGGTGTATAAGTCTGTTATAACAAACAACGCTTAAGCACAGGTGCGGTAAATTCGTACAAGCTACCGTTCGGAAAACATGCATCGACTGAAATTATTTTTCAGCTGTCTCTAAAAATATTTTACAGGTATTTCGACAAAGCCGGTGTAGGCGACGAAGCAGTTGACCCCAACATAAATATCTCAGGCAGATTTTATTTGACAGGATGATTAAGAATCATGAATTGAATGTAAATTCAAAATAATAGGTCTTTACCTATGAAACTGCCGAAATTTTCTTACAGATTAATAAGATCATAATTCCTATAATTCTAATGCTATTTTTTTCATTTGTCTTATATTTGAAAGTTGACTTCAAGGTTATCAATTTACGCATAAAATAAAGTTTTTATTTTTAGTTTGATATATAAAATTAAAGGTTCGAAAATTGTTCGTCTTAAATGTCGTCCTATTTCATCATTAGATTTATTATATTTTATTACAGATAATATTTTTCGAAAATTAATTTTAATTTTCTGTTAGCTTAATGTCTTCCCAATAATTCTTAAAAAAAATAAAAAAGTTGGATTTATGATTCCTAAGAAAAATGCAAAAATGTTAGTACTGAAAATTGAGTTTACCTAAAATTCGCCATACAAAACGGCAATTTCATAGGTAAAGACCTAATATCAAAAAAAAATTACAAAAAAATTTTTCATACATATTTTGTAATTTTTGTATGGAAAAATTAAAAGTACCGATTTTTTTTGTATTTTTTTATAGAAGGTTTGTCTCATGTAGTGTAATACCCCAGCAAAGTTTCATCGACTGAGGATTTAATGCGGGGGTCTTCATACAACGATCCGCTTCGTTGTCTAGACTACTATGAATACATCCATGAATGGTGTTTAGAACAGTCAAATTATATCAAGCTTGGCACATAGAGCTCTTAAAATAAGGATAGGTCTAATATATCAAGCTTGATGCACATGTGACTGTCTATCAAATGCCACCATCCAATGCTTATACAAGGTGTAACAAAAAGAATATACCAAGCCTGAAATATATGAATCTGCCCATGAAACTCAAAAACTTTTTCTAAGGAACATAGGTCGAAATACGAAAAAAATTTAGACGTCCCGATGAAACTGCATCAGCTGATAGCGTATCTTGTATGGGAGGTCAAAATTTGTTTTTCATATTCTACGTTTCTTAGGGAAAGTTGTTCAATTTAAAAGCCTGAACCACAGAGGTTTGCAGACATATACCAAACACACTGTATAGAGAAATAAAAATATAGTATAAACTGGCCATTACTTTGGGTAAACAAGATGAGATATTACCGTAAGTGTACAGTAAATTATCTAAATGCAGCGCCACAGACCATTAAGTATGTCGTCAAACTTATAGCCCTTCCCATATCGGACCTAAAACCTTTATGAATCATAAAGTTTCCTATTCGAGCAAATAGAAAATGACATAAAACTAATCGTTTCTGAGAAACATGCTCACAAGCCAGCAAGCATCACTTGCTTAGACAGTTGTAAAATGTAAACTTATACTATAATGGGAGCTCAAACGCAAAACGTACGTTCTAGCGTAAAACGAGCGCAACCATATATCTCCTTGCAATGTACCGAATCTGGTAATTTATGGTGTTTGTGGAAAATATTATTATAGGCGTGTTTTGTCTTAGCTTCACAAATAAACAGTAACTATACGCCGTATTACACCAGAAAACAACGAAGAAGCTTCAGATAACAATCTGAACACTTGCCACGTACGAGATAAAGCCGAAAAAAAGGAATAATAAAAAATAAAAGAGGAGGGCAAAGCTGGGTAATGTTATAATATTATGTTATTGGCGTCGTGCCAATAGGAAGTGAGTAGCACGCTTAGCGGATGGTCCTTCGAGCCGGATCTGAATTCCGATGGCCTGTGAAAGCGCGGATTTGGTTATTATATTAGTAAAATGTGAGGATCTGTATGTAGCTCTGGAAATTGATTTTGCTATTGACGCTCATGAGGAGTGAAGATGAGAATACTAACAAGGAAAAGCTAAGACAACGACTGAATTTAAACCGGCATTAGAGAAGCTCAGTCTTAGTGCAGTAGTCTGTATAGAGAGTCTACCGTTAGACTTATCTTAGGGCTGCAGTTATTGCGAGAGAAGGCTTTCAAATGAGAACGTTTAATACGCTTACTGCAAGTGCTTCAGAATACAATGCCTATTGCTATGTCTCAAATTATTCAGCGAGACTTGCTTATCTGCTTACAGTGTACGGAGCAAAGCAGATACACTCAACGTTGGCTTATGTGTAATATATTGCTACTAAAGCTCAAAGGCTCCAATATTCTGCATAAGACAACACAGAAAACCTTTTATCGTGTATTCTGCCAACCAGAGCTTCTTTGCTAGTACATCTTACAAAATCTAAGCATTTTCTTATTTTCTCCTTCATCCTCATAGTGATTTCATATTATTAAGCTCATTGCTTTCGTTCCATTAAAAACATTTAATATGTAGGTCTTGTAGGTATAAGTGTTCGAAAAAAAAAAAAAAACAAAAAAAAGTGCATCTTACTCCGATCCATCTTACTCCGACCCCGCCACCCGTTTTAAGGAAAAGTCTGATATAATTTTATTCTTTAGACATTTATGTTAAACATTACAGGAAAAATAAAACTATATGTCTAAGTAGCACCGTTTTTTAGCAATCCGCAAAAAACCTTTACATAATGTTGTTTTGCGGTCCTAAAATAGACTAAATTGCTTCTAAAAATACTATAGATATACCGGAACCCTTGGCGCGCGAGTCCGACTCTCACTTGACTAGTTTTTTCTTCGGTAAAATTGCTTTTTATCATTAATAAAAGCACTAGACTTCGGCAGCAAAACCAATTAATTTCTTAATGAATGCTGATAATTTTGTTTCATTTAAAACGATACCCATACAAACCATTCAAATATCTGCTCCGGAAGGTAATTTTACCTGAGGCTATAAGAACAGCATTAATAAATAAATACCATATCTGAAACTAAGTTATAGATGTTACAGTAAAAAAAAACGTCTTCTGTTTTTTTTTTGGTGCTATTCTTTTATTTTATATTTACTTCAAAAAACCTTTATTGTGATATGAGTTTTTATATCAATTCCATTGGAAAACGCATGCCGAATATATTTATTTATTATACAACAAAACACCGTCTATCACTTTATCGGCCCGGCACAAACATTTTACTCCCGGCGCAGTAGTGAATAAAACAGCAATATTTCTGGCTGGAACTGCAACAGAACTGTTACTGCTATCGCCAAATTGAAAAAGCGGCGGCCCGACCCGTGAGACCCACTTACTTTGCTCACCGTGAAATTAAACACAACTCATGATCTGATCTAGCAATAAATATCCTTATAGAAAAGCACTATAGATACTACTTACCCGATTTTATAAACAACTGAACTTGCACTGTACCTTAAGTTGAATTATACCTAGAACAACTAAAAAAGAATGAATGCAATCTGACTTTTAATTCCTCAAATATACTTATAATACATTATGAAATTTATTACATTTGTTTAAAAGCTCATTTAGACTATTATACGCGAAAATAGTGTATTTTTGACAATATAACATACATACGGGTCGAATTGATGACCTCATTTTTTGAATTCGGTTAATAATATAAGATGACGGTCACAGTCATAACGAAAAAGGCAAGAGTTCAGTCAACTAAACTGAATAACTTTTGCAAAGTAACATGCTTGGGAATACAACGAATGTAAAGTAGTCCTCTTTTAACAAAATTTGTAGGTAACTAAACTTCGTTCAGAGTAATTGGTCTGCTTTTTTAGTTTCTTTTGAATCGATTTTTTACTTGTAATCTTAGGCACACTGTTCACGTAAACCAAAGCTCATACTCCAAGTTATTATACTTTTACGGTTCTTGAATCCTGCTTAGAAATAAATGAATTAATTTCCTCACGTTCATGACGAAAGCATGAAGATACGCAAATGCGACTGTGCCACTACATGGAGACCGTTTCATTTGTTTCTATGCAGGATGTAGGCACCCGTAAAATTACGAAAGACGATGACGATTAGACGATGGGTGGACAGTGTGCCTTACGTTTGAACATTATATTGCCATAATTTTGTGTTATTTTTCATTATTTTATTGTTTGTCAGACTGACAAAATCTATATGTGTGAAAGTTTATCTGAAGCTTAAAAAACTGGTCACATCGATATTGCAATCAAAGCGATATTTGATTGCCTAAAAATCGTGGACACCCAGACTTGTTGCTTTTTTCGACTAGCCGATTCGTTTCGATTTTTATCTACTTTCAAAGTTAAAGTTTGGTTTGTTATTTCGTATTTAAATGAAAAGAAAAATCTTCGAGATTTCATCAAATTGAGACAACAACGGAATATGGAACCTTCAACTTTCACAATTCGTACTGAATTAATTACTATTACAATTTTGTAATTTTTAGCTAGAATTCACAGGCCAAACAATTTAAACATAGACCATATATTTTCCTTCAGGACCATTAAGTTGAATTCTAACTGCACATCTTGATATGATACTTTACCTTACCTTTATGGTATGGCAAAGTATCTTTGAAATATGGTATGTCTCTTTAAAAGGTAGGTCTTTAACCACTTATTCTTTATTTTTAACCAATTAATTCTACTTGCTTCAGATTTTTAAATGATTAAAAGATAATGTTGAATTAGAAGATTTTTTGTTTTACGTCTCTTTGTCGTTTCTCCTTACACAAATTCGTATCAGGAATTTTTACATTTAAAATGTGACAATGACAATACCTTCATTCAAAATAAACCCGAGCTCACATTGGCATCGCCATTTTATTCAATGAGAATGCTGGAAAAGCCTTTACAAGGAGAAGGTAAGCTCTCTTCCCAACGAACGAGCACAAAGGCAGAATCGTTCAAACCTTGCCTGATGAATTTAACGACATGAAACATCAAAGTGACATGGAAGTTGAAATCCTTTGAGATCGAAAAATACTGACAAAAACTTACATTTGATGAAAAAAATCCTTTTTAATAGACAGTTTAGGAAACATTAAAAGTATCCTGTGTACTTAATATTTTATTGTAAGGATTTTCATGATAAAGAGTTGAGAAAACAAAGAAATACTTTGTTCAGCTATGGTTATATTTTTTATATTTATAATTTTGATGGTAAGTAGTTATTTCTGCACCTCTAAAAGTTGAAAGTTCCGGGTGGTTAGCAAACAATTAGGTGAGGAACTACATCAGCTGATAGCGCGTCATGACCTTTGTTCTTTGGGGAAAGTTGTTCAGTTTCATCATTGAGTTTCATGGGCGGATTCACATCCTTCAAGTTTCTGTTACGCCTTTTATAAGGTAACAGAATAGAAAGGACGTTTACTAGAAAATATTAAACAATAGAAACACAGGTCTGAACATAATTAATAAAATCTAAGGTTTACCTTTAAAATTACGCGCATGCTATAATGAAAAAAAAAACCCGGTCAAGTGCGAGTCGGACTCGCGCCCTAAGGGTTCCGTACCTACCATATGATATACTAAAAGCTTTTGCTCTTTGACTTTAAAAACTCTGCGACCATCCAACTTGACCTTTCTTTTATAGAAAAGTTCTTGAAACGGTAGCTCATCTTAATTGGTTACTATTAGTTGTGAGAAAAATTGTAAGATTTAATGATTTTAGACTTTTCCCATTATTTGTACTGTGAGACCTAGCTTCTTGCCAAATTTCATAATTTTAGGTCAACGGGAAGTACCCTCTAGGTTTTGGTTTGGTGCATAAATGTATGGAGATGAGGACATAAAAAGCCATATCTTTTGATTGCGTCGTTGTAAAAAATTTAAATTTGCATATCGTATGGAGTCCACAAACCTTAACATTCGTTATCAATTTCAACCTGATAACTCTTCCCGTTCGTGAGAAAAAGGGTCTTGACAGACAGACAGACGGACAACAATATGATCCTATAAGGGTTCGTTTTTTTTTATTTTGAGGTACGGAACCCTAAAAATAAAGGAAAGAAACAAAAAGAGGTTTGTTAGGAAGATCACTGTAATGATCCGATCCAATGTTGACTTTGAAATAAACTGCTGGGTCAGAGCAGTAAATTTCCTTTAAAAAAAATATAAAAATCTTCTCTGGAAGTCATTATAAACCTACTTTTCGCAATTTTAAACGGGGCAATTCCACTAAAAGCTCAAATAGCACTTTTCATTGTTAGCAGTATGGGCAGAGGTAATGGTTAGACTAAAAGAAAGTTCAAAGTTGCAGATTGTAGCCATTGTTTTACAATCCTAATAAAAGATAGAACTTTTTGTTTAATAAAATTTTAATATATGTCAGCTATCGTAGTAATCTACAAAAACATAGTAAGTATTTGGAAATTGATGCATTGATAAAAACCTTTTACATGCATTAATAAAAACCTTTTACCAAATACCTGACCTGCTACTAGACCTGCGTTGGTCTTTTCCCGGGACGCCTCAATGTTCCTGGCCTTCTAAACGTACTTCACGCACTACCTCTACGAGCTACTTCATCTTCACGCCGTCACCAGGCTGGGCCTCCGCTTGTCTGCCCGCCAGTGACCTCCTCACCTTGAAGACTCCTTCGCCACTACAGAAGATCTACGTCTGAAGAACTCCTGCAGAATAACTAGCTAGGGCCTCTATTTCCCATTAGGTAGGAATAGGTGTAGGTAGGAACTCCCTTTCCGTCTTTGATAATAAACCCTCTTTTCCCTCTCTACCCTCTTTTCTTTCTTATTAGGCTTCCGTAGCGCCCCTACGGGCGTTACGTGACACTATATAGGCTGACTTTTAATTAGTTCTTGATAGCAAAAGATGTGCATGTACTCATGATACTAAACAACTTTTACCAAGGAACATAGGTCGAAATACGAAAAACCAAATTTGACCTCCCATACAAAATGCGCTATCAGCTAATGCAGTTTCTATGGGAGGTCAAAACTTATGTTCCCTTGGGGAAAGTTGTTCAGTATCATGAGTACATTCATACCGTTTTCTATCAAGAACTAATTAAAAGTCTCCCTATATAGTAGCAGACGCCGAATATTAGTGTGAAAGTACACACTGTTGCTCCTCGGTGAAAACACTTCGCGAGATTCACATGATCCTTCTGAGGGTTTTTTGTACAGAATGTGTGACCTATACGACCTTACAATTTTAAATTTGCGCTCGATGTCTGTAGTGTCCGGGGTGAGACGTCTCGTGTGATTAAAAATGTATCGATGTCTTATGGAATTTACATCACGAAAATAATGGTTAGTGTTTACGTAGATAATGATTGTAGTGTGCGACCACTTAAGACTGCAACCCGCGCACACTACTAGCGCTCTAATCAGTTTTTTTTTAAATTATTTATAATCCTTAATACGGAAATTGGTGGCCACCGCGTTCTGAGGGATGAGGGAGGTGCGCAGGGTGCAGTCTTAAGATTTAATCATTATATTTTCCAGTTCATGAAATTAAATCCTTATTAAATCATAATTTTCGTCGCTCTTAATTGAATTCCTGCTAATTAATAATCATGCCCTCTTACAAAATTTAAGTGCTAATTTATTTTGACAGCTGTAAACTATTTCGGCCCCAGACTTCCGTAATTTAGTCGCTCTTCAAAGGAGCCGTCCATCATGAGACTTCACGGTTTGACACCTTTGCGGGTTCTAAACAAAGCAGACGTAAAGTTTTAATGGCGTGTACACTTGCGATTATTGTGCTATTTTAAACTGAAACAACACAGTCTTTTCTGGAATACCATCGTAAACACGTCACAAGTGCATGCGTACGCGCGGCAACAACCACGTAGAAACAAAACTAGTACAATTTGACTGAACCCTCACTACGCTGCAAATGCCCGAAACCAGAGATCCGCTCAGTTTTCATTTCACCGACGAGCGGTCGTATGTACAAACTATGACGTTAACGCCATTTTTTCACAAAATTTGTTATTTTTTGCAAGCCGGTGTCGTGTATGAATACAGTCGTGATCATCCAAATGTGTGAATTGTAATGAGTTACCATAGCCACCACGATTGTAAGCGCTGCGGCTGGCGACCGCTGTTGTTGGTGACCGCCTTATGTAAGATGGTACGATACACAGAAAGATGCTGCTACCCATCCTCCTACGGGTAAAGATGGGTTGGTACAGTCAAGAGCACATCAAGCTTGACACATTGGACTTTGTATAATTCTTATTTCAATAGACGTACGGGCTAGAGTCGCACTGCGAGTGTCAAGTTTGACCTGTCGTTGACTGTACTATTCTTTACTGGCACCACACCGGTCAATTAAGATTGAATTCTATTTAATTATTTATCATGAATAAGTTACCTACCTTCACACATTTTAATCGCTCGTCTGTACAAAACCACTTCATATTTTGCACGGGCACCCTTTTTAGAGCGGCTTCGCGGTAATTAGTTTCGTGTGATTTTAACTCTTAATGTCATCTCCGCAGCGGTTCCCGGCTTCCTGTGAGAATTTATAGACTTTTAACCATGAATAATGGTGGCTGAAATTATTAGACGTTGCTTGGTGAACACTGTATCTTGCTTTTCTTTGTCAATATATAGGGTCCTAATGAAATAGTGAACATAATTTTTGCACGTTACTTAGGCCATGAAACTGAACAACTTTCCCAAAGGAACATAGGTCGAAATACGAAAAACCAAATTTGACCTCCCATACAAAATGCGCTATCAGCTGATGCAGTTTCTATGGGAGGTTAAAAACAGATTTTCGTATTTCAACCTATGTTCCTTGGGGAAAGTTGTTCTGTTTCATGGTCTGACTAAGATAGTAAAATTATGTTCACTATTTCATAGAGGATGAATGAACGAAGATTGACGAAAGAGATCTACCAGGCGAGAGTGAATGGAAACGTTGGAAGGGGAAGGCCTAGGCGAACGTACCAGGACCAAATTCAGGACGTTCTGAATAAAGGCCAGGTTAAAAGTACCCTAAACCGACGAGCATGTATGAAAGGATTGATGAAAGTACAGGAAGCAAGGGAAGTATGTCAAGATCGTAGCAGGTGGAGGACTGTGGTCTCTGCCTACCCCAACGGGAAAGAGGCGTGATGTTATGTATGTATGTATGTATTTCATTAGGACCTTATATTTGTTTGTTTGCATGTAATGGGTCTGAACTACTGAAGCTATTCTAAAATTGTATCAGTAATACCTCTAGAAAACTATATGATTTTAAAGATTAGAAATTTATTATAAACTCAACGCGAAATAAAATTAAATTTCAAAGTACGTAGGTACACAAAACGACAGGTCAAGCATGACACTTGCAGTACGACTCTAGCCCGTACGTCTATTGAAATAAGAAGGGTACAAAGCCCATTGTGTTAAGTTTGATGTGCTCTTAACTGTACATATACAAAAAAACTCACTTTCTGTCCCGCGTTGGGACACTGGCACGCGCGATATGCTTCAAAAACAGTCACGTGCGTTTACAGTCAGCCAAAAAGCAAACAAACGTGGTAGTTGATCTTACAAAAAGCCATTGTTTATATTTAATTTGACATTACTTAATGATTTTAAATTTAATTTGACATAGGCCTTTAAATTGTCATTTTTTCTTTTTCTTTTATAAAATTTCGTGTAAATGCCTGCGAAGGCAGTTTTCAGTCAGACTAAATTTATATGTTGAACTCCTATGTACCTGATTACTTTACATGAATAAATGAATTATGAATTAACCAGCTGTGAGTATTGATGTCATCGTCATCATCATGTTATCACATAACATGTGATCTCCGTCGCCCGTGCCCGAGTGGTGCCGGCCAAGAATAGTACGACCTCTACCCGTAGGTGTCGTAAGAGGCGACTAAGGGCTTATGAACCGGAGGATAGACAGCAGCATCTTCCTGTGTATCGTACCATCTTACATACTGCTGTCATCAATAACAGCGGTCACCAGCCCCAATGCTTACAAGCGTGGTGACTGTGGTAAATCCCTTCCAAGTACAACGCGTTTTTGATGGAGTCCTGAAGGGAGCTGCCTGTCCAGCAGTGGACGTTGCATGGGATGCTATGATGATCATTATGTTTATACATACATACATAACATCACGCCTCTTTCCCATCGGGGTAGGCAGAGACCACAGTCCTCCACCTGCAACGATCTTTACATACTTCCCTTGCTTCCTGTACTTTCATCAATCCTTTCATACATGCTCGTCGGTTTAGGGTACTTTTAACCTGGCCTTTATTCAGAACGTCCTGAATTTGGTCCTGGTACGTTTGCCTAGACCTTCCCCTTCCAACGTTTCCATTCACTCTCGCCTGGTAGATCTCTTTCGTCAATCTTCGTTCATTCATCCTCTCTACATGACCAAACCATCTCAGCATCCCTTTCTCGATTTTGGTCACTACGTCTTCTTTTACACCACACCGTTCTCTTATCACACTATTTCTACTATGTATGTACTGTTATAATGATGATGAGTTAAAAGAGACGAGCAGAGAAGGTGCCTGTTTGGTTAAAACACTGACACTCAGGGAACTCACTCTTTATGTCTGCCTCATAGCAGCAAATAAGTGGCGACAAAACCAGTGTAAGCTGAGACAGCGCCACGCTACAAACGGCTCAAATCAAAGACCCACTCAAGATCAAAGTGTTACCGCTGACACGTGGACGACAGGCGCTAAGAAGGAAGGATATTTACAAATACCTTCGGGAAAGAGCGGCCTCTTGGATCGAGACTCTCACTTGAATGGTTAGTCATGTCTGTTTGGACAGCCAATATCCTTTTTGGGAAAATTGAAATTGACATTAGACCTTGCTTTACGAAAACAGACGAAAAATAACATTTTCGATTTTTATGTAACATCATTAAGCATTAACATCATTTGTTATCTTGGACGAAAATTGCGTTTATCCTATACTATTAATCGAGCAATATATATATGTATATATATTTGTAATCGGTTTCTCGAAAACGGCTCTAACGATTTTGATGAAATTTACCATACGGGGGTTTTCGGGGGCAAAAAATCGATCAAGCTAGGTCTCATGTCTGGGAAAATTTGTTTTCCCCGTGTTTTTGAGCATTTCGTAAATTCCGCTTTTTAGAAAGAAACTTACAGCGCCATCTGTTGGCGAGTAGCATAGCTTGCTCACCTTATGATATTTTCAGGTTGAGGCGGCTATTATAGAGCGAAGCTCGGTCACCCAGGTACTTGACATTAATTTGTGTTTATAATTCACCTACTTGTTAAATAATTTATAAATTATAAACAACTACACACCTTTGTAGTGAGATAATAATATCATTATTGTATTTTATAATGACTTGTAATGTTTAATTACCAATAAATTTATCTCTATTTCTCTCTATCTCAAATCTTTACTTTTATCATGGACGAACAATTTTATGTCTCGGCCAGTCATACTAAGATTTACCGGAAAATCCTAACTTGACATAAATTTGGCTTTTACTGTAACATATCTCTACAAATTTCCAACTCTTTTTTTTAAGTTTATTATTAGTTACCCGGGCGACCGAGATTAGTTCTGTATAATCTTAACCAAAGCGTACACAATGGATACCGCAGCGCGCAATTTTTCAGAAACTCTATAACATCGGAGAAAATTAATTCCACAGACATGATATATAGCTAGATTCATTTTTTTGCCCCAATAACCCAGTTTAGTAAATTTCATCGAAATCTTTAGAGCCGTTTTCAAGAAGCCATGATTTTTCGTTTATTCCAACCAAAGAGATTTGAACCTCGCTGCATAGTCATTTATCTGATATTCTAACGTTACCAATCTATTTTGCAGCCATGATGTAGGCTGGGACACAAAAACCTAACTTATTTGTCGGAAACAATAACATTGTTGTACAAATTTTTGCCGATTGCTTTTGACTTAGCTGCAAAATGTGTTTATTTATTTATTTATTTAAGCGTTTAAATTAACGAATAATATGGATTATACAAATATTGTTTAATAGTATAGGATAGGATTTAATTACTATAGTACCTGGGCGACCGAGCTTAGCTCTATAATAGCCGCCTCAACATTAAAATATCATTGGGTGAGCAAGCTATGCTACCCTCCAACAGATGGCGCCGTAGGTTTTGTCTCAAATACAAATGCTTAAAAACACGGGGAAAACTAATTTTCCCTGACATGAGACCTAGCTAAATCGATTTTTTGCCCCCAAAAACCCCCGTACGGTAAATTTCATCGAAATCGTTAGAGCCGTTTTCGAGAAACCGATTACAAATACATATATATATATATATATATATATATATATATATATATTTTTGTAATCGGTTGTTGTCTTGTTTTACAAATATTCCTCGTTTTATAGTATAGGATATGTCTGTATTTGGGGCTCTTCTTTAGCTTCTCTACCAAGTTCGATTTACCTACCTTAAAATATACCATCAGAAGGGTAACTCACACCAGAAATTCCGTAGCACTGAGTTTATTAAAATTTATGAGAGCTTTCTAGGTAATATGTTCCCGACTTCCACTTAACATGATAAAGTGTTTTATTAGGTTCGAATCATGTATCTCGAACTATTATGTATTGTAAGTTGGTTATCATCTGGTCAAACAAGTGTTATGCTTTACGATAGCTTTACATCCTAAATTTGTATATATGTTTGTTATCGGTTTCTCCAAAACGGATCTAACGATTTCGATGACATTTACCGTACGGGGGTTTTATGGGGCAAGAAATCGATTTAGTTTGGTTTCATGTCTGGGATAATTCGTTTCCCCCGTGTTTTTTAAGGCGATCCATTTTCAAATGACTTGCATTCTTACGCGGGACATAAAATTCTGTTGAAAAACGAACGAATACTGCTATTTTCAGTTAAATTTTTCGCTAATTAATACAAAAATACAGTTAATGTCCTGAAAGTACTGTTCCGTGTGGTGCCGGCAAAGAATAGTACCAACCCTTCCATACCCGTGGGTGTCGTAAGAGGCGACTAAGGGTTATAAACTGGAGGATGGGCAGCAGCATCCTCATTTGTATCTAACATCTTACTTACTGCGGTCACCTACAACCGCGGTCCATGGTGCCAGGCGTAACGCTAACAAGCGAGGTGACTACGGTACTTTCCCTCTACATTATTCCAGCAAAAGTTAGAATTCTAGAGGGAGCTCCCTGTCCTGTAGTGGACGTTTAATGGGATGTTATGATGACTGAAAGTACTATTTTTGTTAGCAATTTTTGGTTCAATATTACGATTGTGGGCGTGCGGTCAAAACTGTACGGTTGTGCTTTGTGTGCATGTGTGAGTGATTGTACTCATGTAAACACGGATTGACGAGAGTGATTGACTTTAGTGGACATATGGAGATATTTTTCTTATCGAAATTGTTGTTAGGCGTTGAAGTTGCACAATGAAATTTACGCGAATCAACTTTTTGCACATATATTAGTTGGTACTTATTGTATTAAAAAATAAAACCTTATATTTGCAGCAGTGGCTCCATCTAGTTGCGTTCGGGTCTAAGATGGCCGTCACAGATCACCTTAAGTACTGCGTTTTAGAAGAAAAACTACAGCGCCATCTGTTGGCGGGTAGCATAGCTTGCTCACCCGATGATATTTTATTGAGGTGGCTATTATAGAGCGAAGGTTTTATATGAGATAACAGCCAGTTGTGGATGAGAATATTTCAAAAAAATATCAACACGCGGGTTGTGGCGAATCAAAAGAGCAGTTCACGACAGAATCGAACAAAAACTTTGACAGACAGAAATTTCTCTTCAATCACGAGTTACATATTTGAAACCAAAATCCACCCACAGAAAACCCTTTAGACTATCGTTTAACACAAAACTAGTAAGAAATATTTATTTAAGTACATCATTTACCACTTTTTATCTCTCTTGTGATATCTGGGTTACTTAGAAAATATCAAAGGACACGTTTCAGATTACTATGGGACCACGGCCATGACTTTGTACGTTGTTAATTGTCTTTAAGTACATTACTAGAACACCTTTATGCTATGATTTTCTTTTGATTCGGCAAAGTTTACTTGAAAGTACCTGGGCGACCGAGCTTCGCTTTACATATAATAGCAGCCTCAACATTAAAAATCTCATCGGGTGAGCAAGCTATGCTATCTGCCAACAGATGGCGCTGTGTCTAAAATGCAGTAATTAAAAAAATGCTTAAAAACACGGGAAAAACAAATTTTCCCAGACATGAGACCTAGCTAGATCGATTTTTCACTCCCAGAAACCCCGTATTGTAAATTTCATCGAAATCGTTGGAGCTGTTTTCGGGACACGGGTTACATACTCGTAACAAACAGCAGTACAAATATATTTACAAATATTGCTCGTTTAATAGTACTTATAGGATATCCTGATTTTTTTTTATCGGCCATACTGTCAACTTAAATTAAGGCGGGAAATGACACTTGATATGGCGTTTGCGTGTCAAAAGGCCGACAATACATTTTCAGGACGTTTTCATTTTTATTTTGCTTAGTGAGACATGAATGTTACCACGCCACAACACACAAATAGGTAGGTGTTTTCTGTAATATAAAAAAAAATCTCGTTAAAACTATAAGATGATAAACGAAAAATGTTAATGGGTAAAACAAAGTATATTTTAGTCTTTTCTCTTGCTTGTGTACAAAGAGATTGTCGGAGATGAAACTTCTTCTTTACTTTGCCAGACTGACATAAATATAAAAACGGGGACGACAATACGTTTTGTAACGATAAGAAGCTTAAATTGACTGCGATCGAAGCTCTGGCAAACAACAATCATTTGTATGCAAAGCGGGTCTAAGCTGCATCGTTATTGCTGTAAAATTATGTGACTCAGTTGGAAGTCTTTTGTATTAAAATCGTTCCAACTTATTTACTGGGATTTAGAACGGCTTTAGTGCTGTAGGTCCTACTGTGTAGGTGTTTCAAATTACATCATTTAGCATTTTATACAAGTAGGTAAAATTCTTGTTTTGACGTGGATACTACTATGCTTTCGTTTAGGGGTCATTTGTTGCAAAGTGGAGAGGAGAGGGGGTGGGTGGAAGGTGTTGAGGGGAGGGGAAGTGAGTGGGGGGTGAGGGGAGGGAGAGTGAGGGGAGGGAAGATGAGGGTGAGTGGGAGGGAGTGGACGTTTTTAGGTGTACCACGGGCAGTGCCTGGCTGAAGTGTCTGAAACTGAGAAATTAGTTTGTTCAGAATTGAGAATAGAATCAATTTCATGGGTTTTTGATAGGGGTATTTGTTTTTTATTTTTATTATTTAAATATTTGCCACTTCTAAATGTTTCTGTGGGTACGCAACTGAGTACTAAACTGACTCAAATGGGGTTTCCAATAATGTATTTGGCTTACTTTCATGCAATATATAAGCTTTGTTTCATTGCAATCAATTCACTTAGGTAGAAGATATCCGAAGTTTAAATTGGCGGCTCCAATAACTTACCAACTACTGAACAGATTCAAACGAAGTTTTCAATTGCGTATTAGGCTTACTTTTGTGTAACATATAAGTTTTAGACAATTGCAATCGGTGCACTCAAACACAAGCTACACGAATAAAAATCATTAAGCGGCCTGTGTGCACCAATAACTCACAAACTACTAAACCGATTGAGATGGGGGGGGGAATGTATTAAGCTTATTTTTGTGCAACATACAAGCAATGTTTCGTTGCAACTGGTTCACTCAAACAGAAGATGTGCGATATTTCAAGCCGTGGTACCAATAACTGACAAACCAGGAAACCGATTTAAACTAAAGTTGCAATCATGTATTTGACTTACTTTTATGCAGTATGAAAGCTTTGTTTCATTGAAAATGGTTCACTCAAACAGAAGATATGTGAAGTTTAAATAGGTGTTGCCAATAACTCACAAACTGCAAAACCGATTTAAAAAAAGTTTTCAACAACGTAATTGGCTTATTTTGTGCAAAATATTAGCTTAAGATCATTGCAATCGGTCCACTGAAACAGAAGATATGCCAAGTTTAAATCAGTGGCGCAAATAACTCACAAACTTTTGAACCTATTCAAATGGGGTTTTCAATATCGTATTTGGTTTACTTTAGTGTAACATATAAGCATTAGATCATGGCAATCGGTTTCCTCAAACTGAAACTACACGAACGAAAATTATCAAGATGTATGTGCACCAATAACTCACACTGTTCATTCGTGTAGCTTCTGTTTGACTGAGCCGATCGCAATTAAACAAAGCTAATATTTTGAAGGAAATTAAAAAGCCCATTCGAATTGGTTGAGTTGTTTGTGTAAACTGTTAAAGTCCAAACGCCACGCGAACGAAGTCGTGGGCACAGCTAGTCTACAAATAAAATAGGTTCGCTGCTCTAGCGCGCAGTACAGTTCTAAGACAAAAACATATTTTACGTACAATGGGTTGTGCTTAGCAATAAAATATCACATAAACGCAAGATTTAGGTAAACCTTGCACAAGCCGGCTAGGCTAGGATGTGGCTGGATTTCCTACAATGCTAGTATGCGAAGGAGTGTAAACATTGTAACTAAGAGATGCTCTGTATGTACACGGAATCTAGTTGGCTTTGTGTTAATTATAATCATACACACATCATACACTAACAAATAGCTTTTGTGTTCTAGTGGCTGAAGCGCTCGATCCGGAAGGTCTGGGTTCGAATCCCGGTGGGAAGTTTCAAAACAAAAATCAATTTGTAAGGCTTCCCCAGTTTAGTTAGGAAATAACAAGATGTATCACCTGTTGTATCACCTGTTTTTTTACGAAAAGTAAAAAGTAACTATGTTCTGAAAACGGCTCTAACGATAACATGTAATGTAATGTTTGCACTTGAAGTACAATAATATAATATGTTTATTATTTTAAGTATATTTCTACTTACACAAAAAACATTAAATTTCTTGTAAAGGACCCCAGGGATTCACTGCTAAAAATGATATATTTTGAGGAGCATGTACTATTTCCACATACCATAGTCTACGGTTGTTACAGTTGTGACTAGCTTTATAGGTGATTAGTGACCAGTGCAGTGAAACGATACGCAAAAGAATCCTGCTTTTGGTACAAGGCCTGTGGGCTTATTGGTAAAAAACTGGCCAAGTGCGAGTTGGACTCACGCACCGAGAGTTCCGTACCACTAAGGTAAAAATAGCGTCTTAGTTATGGACGCGCAGTCACGCAAAAGTGTATTAAAAATTCGCGAGTCAGTCACGCACTTGACCAGTTTTTATTATTTGTTGTTATTTAATAGCGTATACACTATAAACATACTAACTTTCACGCTTGTAAATTTTTCAGTTTTTACGATAGAGCTAAAACAAAAATCGGGCAAAAATCACCTGAAAAAACATAGGGGAACCCTCCTTAATTTTGTTTTTCATTTTTAATATTTGTTGTTATAGCGGCAACAAAAATGCATAATTTGTAAAAATTTCAACTGTCTACCTATTACGTTTCATGAGATTCAGCCCGCTTACAGACAGAAAGACATCGGAGGCATGTAGAATTAATAGGTTCCCGTTTTTATCATCTGGGTACAGAACCCTACAAAGCACGCGAGTCATCAAAACTCCAATCCAATCACATTATAGCAGGAGTTTATTGACTAACCATATCGTAAAAAACAATTTGAACCCGATCCAATGCCGAATTTTTCACTTACGCCAATTGAGTGTTGAATTTGGCGGTATTAACTGGCAGTGATCAATTTAGGGTAAACTAGTAACAGGTTCAATTAAAATACCAGTTTCTTTTCACTGCTACATTTTAGATGTTATGAACAGCAAATTAAAAATTGAATAAACATTTATTGTTCTTTCATACTTGAATCTATGAAATTTTAAAAAGACACTTACTGAAATTATGGAGAATTCAGGATTTTTCGAGGTGTTTATCGACTTTTTTTGCATCAATCTACAATACTTGTATACGAACAGATTTGTTTGTACCTGAAAAAGCGTATGGAGGTAATTTTTCTCTTTTGACTATCCGACCGACAGCCAACCAAACAAACCCAATATCCGTAAGCAAAGCACCACTGAGCAAGGAACCACGTACCAAAGCACCAGTTCTGAGTGTTATTTGTGTAACAGAACATCACTTTTGCAATCAAGTACTTGCGCAGTCAGCTCTGGCTGAACGGGATGCGACCGGGCTTTCTAAACAGAGTTTAATTTCGCCCGGAAACCTTCCAAAGCAGATCTGATGCAGTTAAAATCGTATTTAAAATGGTTTTCAAGCAAACGACTTCCGCATCTGGCCTTTGAAATATTTGGAGTGTTTGCGCGTTTTCGAAATATGATTTGGTTTCATAAAATCTTTGAATCTTTAACAGTAACAACATTTTGGGAGGTGGTTTAATTTGGAGTTTGAAGAAAGAAGAAGACGAAGTCTTTATATTTTTTTTAATCAATTTAATAATAATGCATATTATATAAATAGAGTTCTTTTTATATTTTAACGAACAAAATGAGACCAAATTTAATAACTTTAGTTTGACGCCTTTGAAAAATTGCAAGCATGTTTTTAACTCCTAACATTAGCTGATCAGGGTCCAAATTATGAAGAAAGTATTTTTTTAATATTCAAAAAGTTGGTTAACTAAAGTTGTAGTTGCACCATGCAATATTTTATTAAAGCCTATGATGAGTGAAACTACTGGTATTCAAAGCCAGAATGAGTAGTTATAGTTAGTAGAGCCTACGTAATTTAATATAGGTGGTAATTAAGTTGAATGCTGCTATTACGTGTATGGTTGTCGTACTAAATAAGGCGCCGATACGATCAAAGTCATCATTATTACACGGTATTAATGTGAGGGACAACATGAGCACAAAGCTTAGAATGAGAAGAGAGAAGCTACAAAACGAGATACCTTCAAGTCTACTGTAAGAAAAAACTTGTTAGAGGCGAAACTATTGTATTTCAGGAATAGGCTGTTGAGCCGTAGGCGTGAAATATACTTATACGGCATACTCGTACAGCAAGGGCAAGGAATAGGCGAAAAAAAGGCACACACAAAGGCAAAACTTGTTCATACAAAATGTATGAAAGCGGCGCGTCGTAAATTATACATGAGCGACGTAGTGTTGGCATTTTTTAATGTGACAAGTGAGTAAACGAGCAGGTGGGCCACCTGATGGAAAGTGGTCACCACCGCCCAAGGAGCCTGCTCTCTTATTAGTGGCATAGTTGATACTAATTAGACATCAAAGCACGTTACCCACCCCGACAACTAAAGATGGTGTGTCTCGTGTGCCGGTAATTTTGCTGGCTCCCTCACCCTTCAAACCGAAACACAGCAATACAAACACTGCTATTTCATGGCAGAAATAGGAAGGGGGTGGTACTTTCCCAGACGGACTTTGCACACAAAACCCTACCACCTTCTTCTGGCATGCCACTTTGCCGCCTGCTCCTTGCCGTAAGCTTTTTGTATGTTATCTCGCGTCCGTGCCGTATCCGCTCTACGCCCGTGCCGTGCTTGCACTTTGCCCGAAGCTTGCCCTTGCCCTCTGTATATTTTGCCCCTTAGCCCAAGCCAGAAAATGTCGCGTAACTCTATGCATTGAGCCTGTTATCAAAAGATATGGACTTCAAAGAGTAAATACCTCCTGAATAGGTAGTGCTCGTAAAAAATCATTATTTCATCCATAAGGTATTTGAATTTCTTGGAACATAAATGAGTTTCAGTAAATATTTCATTTTTAACTTTGTGCTCTGAAATGCATAGGTACCTTTTAATAAAATCGAAAGTAAATACATACAGACCTTTACTTTTTTTATCACCCCGGATATTTTAAGATTTGTACATGAAACTAAAAAACAATTCCCGAGAAACATAGGTCGAAACACGATTTAAAAAAAAAACGACTTCCCATACCAACTGCATCAGCTGACAGCACATTTTGTGTGGTAGGTCGATTTTTTCATCGTATTTTGACCTTTGTTTTTATGGAAAAGTTATTCCGTTTTATAGGCAGAACCACCTCTTAAAATAACTGGGCTGGTATGATACGAAAAATTATGAAGCTCTGATTAAAACTACGGTACCTACATTAAGGCACTTTTGTAGCACGATTCAGGAAACTCAGCGCTATCTGTTGGTTTTGCCATTACTATTATTTAATCTGTGGTTTTGCTTTGGTTAAGATTATACAGAGCCTAGCTCGGTCGTAAAAAGGCCAGGAAAACAAGGCAGATGCAAGACGAGACGTGCGCTAACGACATATAATTGCTATGACGCCTGCAAAGCTCTACGCTGTTCACACACGCTTATTTTTGCCATTTGTTAGAAAGAGACGTAAAAACTTATAAAACTAGATTCAACAAAGAGAGTCGAGGATGAAGACGAAGACAAGGTAGTTGGATTATGTGAAAAAATATAAAAGAAAGAATGTATATACAAGGAGTAACAAAAAGGGTATATCAATCCTGAACGATGTGATTCTTCCCATGAAACTGAACAACTTTCCCTAAGGAACATACTCGTAGGTCGAAATACGAAAAAAAAAATTTGACCTCCCATAGAAACTGAATCAGCTGATCGCGCATTTTGTATGGGAGGTCAATTTTATTTTTCGTATTTCGACCTATGTTCCTTAGGCAAAGTTGTTCAGTTTCATGGGCAGAATCCCATCCTTTAGGATTGCTATACCCTTTCTGTTACACCTTGTATTAAGGCCGATTATGAGAAATGGAAGTATAATTAATGTGGATCAGGGACTAGATAGTAAAACCAACAACCTGAGTAATGAACTCATACGTAGCATATCATAGCTTTTGCTGAGCATCATAAAACCCCGTATAATCCTCTTCCCAAGTCAGCATTTTAGTTATGCTTACCTAAACTTAATTAAAACTAAATATAGTTTAAACTAAAGAGAATCTCTAGCTTTAGAGACTAATTAACTTGACTTCATATTTTTACTGTGAGATTAGTTTTCAAAAATTAGTTATTTTTTTACAGTTTATTGTACACAATAAATTATAAAACAGAACAAAATTAAGAAAAAGGACACAACAGGTGCTGCTTATTTCTACATGAAATTTCTTCAATTTGTCGAACAAGAAATAAGGTGGCAGTGGTGGCAGCTCCTTTCTTTTGGATTCAAGTCTTCGTTGGTTTCAGATCAAATAGAAAAAATCGAGAAGAGATAGGACCGATTCCCAAAGAGGATGTCAATACACTCGAGGTGAGAATCGTACTTTCTTTTGAGTGATGCATTGTGCTTTATAGTTCACCTAAAACGACAAAAAATTAAAGATTCAGAACATTTTTCTCCTCCAAGTAATATTTTTTTATTGCGTTTACATCTCTTTACAAGTGAAATCTCCTCGTCAGAGAGAGTATAGTATTCTTGGAGTGAAATACTTGTAATCTATACATATAATAAAATCGTAAACTCGGCGAATCTGTATATTGAAAATATTTGCAAAAATTTAACTTTAGGGAACCCTTTATCAGTAATAGAACCCATTCAAACCATTTTTGGAATTTTTGTCTGTTTGTCCGATTGTCTGTTTCTTTGTCCGCAATTCACGCAAAAACCACTGAACCGATTTAAACGGGGTTTTAAATGATAAGTTGATCTTACTTTGTTGTAACATATAGGCTATGTTTCATTGCAATCGATTAACTGAAACACAGGATATTTAAAAATCAAAATTTAAAACTGCTGTCCGAGATTCACTTAGAAACTACTGAACAGACTCAATTGGAGTTTTCAAAATTATATTTGGCTTACTTTCTTGAAACATATAAGCTTTGGTTTATTGCAATCGGTTCACTCAAACAGAAGATATACGAAAACAAAGTTTCAAGCAGCGAGAAGCCAATTTAAGCGGGGTTTTTAATGATGGGTTGATCTTATTTTGCTGTATTATGTGGGGATGTTTCACTGCAATCGGTTCACTCAAAAAGAAGATATTATTATACGAGTACAAAATTTCAAGCAGCGAGAAGCCGATTTAAACTGGGTTTTCAATGATGGATTGATCTTATTTAGCTGTAACATAGAGGCGTTGTTTCATTGCGACCGGTTCACTCAAAGCACAAGATATTTTAAAGCAGTTTCAATTTGCTGTGTGGACAGCAGTTTGTGCAGTTTGTTTGCAGTTTCATTAATGAACTGAGTACTAAACTGACTCCAATGGGGTTTCCAATAATGTATTTGGCTTACTTTCATGCAATATATAAGCTTTGTTTCATTGCAATCAATTCACTAAGGCAGAAGATATCCGAAGTTTAAATCGGCGGCTCCAGTAACTTACCAACTACTGAACAGATTCAAACGAAGTTTTAATTGCGTATTAAGCTTACTTTTGTGTAACATATAAGTTTTAGATAATTCCAATCGGTGCTTAATGATTTTTATTCGTGTAGCTTACGAATAAAAATCATTAAGCGGCCTGTGTGCACCAATAACTCACAAACTACTAAACCGATTCAGATTGGGGGGGGGGATGTATTAAGCTTATTTTTGTGCAACATACAAGCAATGTTTCGTTGCAACTGGTTCACTCAAACAGAAGATGTGCGATATTTCAAGCCGCTTATAACTTTATTTGCATAACACAGTAAATTAAGTTGTTAGGATTACATATATGTACCTTGTGTATAACCTGCGGGCAGGTGTGCAAATTTTAAACAATAAATTATTAGTAAAAATACTAAACTCAAATCAAATTAAAACTAAAATCTCAAATTACATAAATTAAAATATAGAAATTAAATCAATATAAACATGTCAATCAAACTATATTCAAAAATCAAATTTCATTCATAATAATAACATTAAAGCATGCATCATTTAAAATCTAAAAACTCCTTAATACGATAAAATGTCTTGTCAAGTAACCAATTATATAAATTATTCTTAAAAATATTATTATTCAAAGTTTTAAACTATAAAAATTTTATTCATGTCAAAAAATGTCATGTCAAAAAATAAACAATGTCCAAACTGGACGGACATCTAGTCGAACAGTCCGCCCCGAATCGTGCCAGTCGCAAAGGTGCCCATGACACTAGCCGCGTTGCCGCGTTGGATGGCAATGGACAACCTTTGCGCCAGGTAGGATCCGGAGCGAGCATCGTACCCTCTCTCTCGAAGCCGACGACCGACTTCCTTTACGAAGGCAATGGCCTCCGACCCCCAGCAACCCGTCGTCTCAAACGCTAGCGGGACAAAGTTATAGTTAGCGTCTAATACAGCGTATTTTTCACGCTTTCTACTAGCCGCATTTTCAGCGGCAGCCCTGGCAACCCTCACCGTGCGGCGAAGATGTGATGCAGCAAAAGTGCTGACGCACGTGGCGTCCCACCGTAGGCACTTTCCACGCTGCCACGGTACCAGCTTCAGGCCGTCGGGTCTCTTGCCGTCAGAACGACTAAGACCCGGCGGTTCCAACATACAGGGTACGTCGGCTGAAATCAGGGCCCTTCGGACTATGTCATTCAGGGCGTGGTGATGAGGGAATCTCCCCGAGCACCGACAGCAGCTCAACGCGTGATGGCCATTGGCTTCCACCATGGAGCCGCAGATGCACTGATGTGGTTGACAAACATCGCAGCCCAGGCGGAGAGCCACAGCCACACGAATAGAGCTACTGTCGAGCAGCGTACCCATATATGGTGATGGCAAAGCCTGCAACCACGCCCCAGACTCAGCCTTTGACACCGCCCTTAGTCTAGCTAGGTCTGCCCCGGCGGCCGCACCCATGAGTCGGTCGAGAGTATCTTTGGAACCCACGTCATCCCAGGCTCGCTGTATGTCTGGGTCTTCGGGCACGGACGCAGTCGGGAAGAGAGCTGTCCACCTCGTCAACGCGTCGGCTGCAAAAGGAATACTGGCCCTACCTCCATTGGAAGATAAAATGTCAGAGACAAGACCAGCAACCCCATGCGCCGAAGCTAGAAAAGCCGGCAAACTCACGTCCCGCACACGCCGCACACCCAAACCCCCATGCCTAATTGGAAGGGATGCCTGGCTCCACTGGGCCTCATTTAGGGAAACATTTAATATAGTTTCAACCGTTAGTTTTAAAGCGTCATTGAAAAAAGACACCTCATCAGGACACAGCCAGGTCGGGGTAGTCCTCAAGAGGTACATTATCTTGGGCACTGCAAAACACATTCTCAACAAAGCCAGGGCAACATGCGCAGAGATGCTTTTAAGACGTTCCCTAGCGAGGAGAAGGAGTCTTGTCCTGACTTCAAGAGCATCTGGAACCGCCTCTGGAAAAATGGGTGAACCCAGGAGGTTAAAAGTTGCTTGAGATAGCTCTCTAAGGCCAGGGAGTAAGGAGTTGAAAGTTGGAAATGAAGGACAGGATATAGGTCCGCAACAGAAAAACTCGCACTTAGCCGCATTCACTTCCAGCCCCAGCTCTTTAAAAAGGGGAAGCAACGTTCGTAGGTCTTGTTCCACGTCTTCAGGCTTTCCCCCTATGGTGCCGTCATCAAGATACCATATATTCAATGGGCATTTCAAAGATGTTATAACCTTTTGAATAGCAAGGCTGAAAGTGAGCGGCCCAAGTGGGTCCCCCTGCTGCGCACCCACCTGGGAAAGGATTAGAGAGTCATTGAAGAACAGATTTGAAGGTGACTGATACACTTGGTACAAGAAAGGATACAGGGAAGGGATATTTTCTCTGACCTCGCTAAGGAGTACATCCCGCTCGACGGTATTAAAAGCGTTCTTAACATCCAATTTGATGACAACACAGTCGGCGTTCCCTGGATCTGTTACAAATGCGCGTGTAGCGTGTATCGCTGCTTCGCACCCCATTTGTGTTCCGAACCCCAGCTGTTGTGGTTGCAAATAAGCAGCCATCGGGTCCCTGACGGCGCGACACCCCAGTTTTGCAACTAGACGACGAAAAGTGCTACCTATCGCGATTGGTCTTATGCCCCCCTCTTTTTTCGATAACGCGCACAAAGTCGCACCATACATATAAGGACAAACTTCAAGGTTAAGTTGACCACTCAATAAAAAGTTGCACAGCCTACTGAGGCACTCGAGCAAGCGCTGCCCATTATTTCCCGCAGAACTTGAAGTCAGTTCTTTTAAATGAGCCGGTCGGATTCCATCTAAACCCGCAGCCGACCCACTATGAAAACTTGCCAGTGCCTGAACTACTTCCTCAGCCTTAACAGTTAAGGTGGGCGTGGATCCATCTGGTGGCTGTACGAATGCTAACGGGCGAGAAGGGGATGGGTGCTTCCCTTGTAAAGCAGTCAGAGTTTCCTGGCCCGGGGGTGCTACTGTGTCGTCGGACATCAGTTAGCGAACGGCACCCCTCAGATCGCCCTCAAATACTTTGGACTCAATTGTCTTCAGAACTGAAGGCGACCGGAGGGAGACAGGCGCATTACCGATGTCGTCAGATGTATAGGCAGAGTTTATATTCGACTTCACCTTGGCTGTAAGATTCCCAGGTCCCTGTACGTCTGGTGCTTTAAGCGCCGTATAAGCAAAACTAAACAAGGAAAACCAGTCGGAGGTTGAATTGGTTTGGATGCACATAGTGATAGCATCGCACAACCTGCCAGCAGCCAGGTTCCTAGCTCCTTTAGGGACATGGCGAAGCACCCTCACTGATTGCCTAAGAGCCGCGAGGCTCTCAAACGAATTACGGACCGGCTGTGAATCCTGAGGCTGTGTACCGCTATCAGCAACTTGTCCGCTACGCAGACCGACTTGCACAGGAGTGGAGCGGGCGCGGCAGCGGGTTACATCTTTGTGTTTGCGCCCGATGTGTACTGCGAGGCCATGCGAATTAAATGTGCGCGATGAGCCTGGGCAATGGGGGCACGTCAACATGAGAGAAGGGGCACTCATCATTAATACATAACTTTTACCTGTAGGTAGGTACTTACAATTAAAAATACTTATTGCAGTATTGTAGGGCAAAATCGCAATTACAATAATAATAATAAAAAATAAATAAAAAAATACTAATTAACCTCAAAGAATTTAACAATTACGGAACAGGTATAATTTAAAAGTCTACACCCTTTAGCGACTAAAAGAGAGAGAATTTTAACAAATTCATAAATTCCAATATAACAATCAACTAATAAATTTCCACAGTAATAATTAATTCATTAATTTCTATACCCATAATTAATTTTGCCAATTATTCATTCATTAATTTTAACAATACTTATTGTATTTTTAATAACTCATTAATATCGAAGAGGAAATCATATTTTCGAAATAAAATAATTTTGATAAAACTATGTAGGTACCTAACTATCATGTCAATAATAATTTCACAAAAGTACTTATGTGTGAAACAACAATTACAACAAAAAAAAATATATATATAATAGAAAAAAAGATAATACAGATTTCAACAACACAACAATTAAACACAAGATGTCAACTATCAAGTAATAACTAAGTAATAAAGTCCAAAATTTGCAAAAAGACAAACTGCCGTTGCTGGGGATTGAACCATCACCCTATCGCATGCGTCACCGTTATGTCGTAGCGTTGAAGTTGCGCCGTGTTCCAACAGGGCTATCGCCACTTCTCTTCGGTAGGCGAATATAAGCTTCTCTTCAAAATGTCGTTATTGTTAACTGGACTATCTATCAGCTGTGACGGTATTAGACAGAAACATCAAATAAAAACGGGTAGAACGTAAAGGTGTTGCTCCAAGCATATGTTCACGTTAATTTTACCAATGCACTTAACATCACTGTTGATGACTAGATACACTATTTAAAGTTCAGTTCCCTGGCTACAATTTGAAATAGGTTTTGCCAGTATATCGTTAAAGGTGACAATAAAAATCACTCATATGTGCACTGGTGTTTTTACGCGAATATCTCCTTAATTCTGTTGTTTCTAGTTTCACCAACACTATCACTTGTTAGCTATTAAGTTTTAAACACAAATCACTTATTTTTTTGCGAAAAAATTCGGTTTAAATAATTTTATTTATAAAAATATAACGGAGCTGATGTTTCTCTCTAAGTTTTAGATAATTGCAATCGGTGCACTCAAACACAAGCTACACGAATAAAAATCATTAAGCGGCCTGTGTGCACCAATAACTCACAAACTACTAAACCGATTGAGATGGGGGGGGAATGTATTAAGCTTATTTTTGTGCAACATACAAGCAATGTTTCGTTGCAACTGGTTCACTCAAACAGAAGATGTGCGATATTTCAAGCCGTGGTACCAATAACTGACAAACCAGGAAAACGATTTAAACTAAAGTTGCAATTATGTATTTGACTTACTTTTATGCAGCATGAAAGCTTTGTTTCATTGAAAATGGTTCACTCAAACAGAAGATATGCGAAGTTTAAATAGGTGTTGCCAAGAACTCACAAACTGCTTAACCGATTAAAAAACGTTTTCAGCACCGTATTTGGCTTACTTTTGTGCAAAATATTAGCTTTAGATCATTGCAATCGGTCCACTCAAACAGAAGATATGCCAAGTTTAAATCAGTGGCGCAAATAACTCACAAACTTTTGAACCTATTCAAATGGGGTTTTCAATATCGTATTTGGTTTACTTTAGTGTAACATATAAGCATTAGATCATGGCAATCGGTTTCCTCAAACTGAAACTACACAAACGAAAATTATCAAGCTGCATGTGCACCAATAACTCACACTATTCATTCGTGTAGCTTCTGTTTGACTGAGCCGATTGCAATTAAACAAAGCTAATATTTTGAACGATATTAAAAAGCCCATTTGAATTGGCCAAGCTAAATATGATATAACACACTGAAATACAAAAACCATTTCGAGGTATTTTTATATCATACCATATTTTGTTATTTTCGAATAGAAAAGTAATTTGATTGCGGTAATATATTCAAAAATGCTGCGGCAGTTGTAACATTCATTTGACCACTGAGTGTCGTCATTCCACAAGTAAAAAAAATCATTAGATAAGAAAACTTTTATTCTCTGTGCTCTTTCTGTTAAACGCCAACAGTCGGTAATGCATCTCTGTCACAAAGTAGGGTGACCAAACTATTTTGGCTTGGGGTTGTATTATTATTGAAGCCCTCTGGAAGAGCAGCTTCATTTTCAATATTTTATTTGGCAAGATTTTATACTTTCGTCTCTACCTGAAAAGTTGTGTTTCGCTAGGCAATAAAAAAGTATTTTGCGTCTCGTGCATTGAAACCCTTGCAACGCTGAGGATTCATCTTTGGTTTGGCTCGTGGCTCAATCGTAGAATCATAGAGGTAAATCAAGTCAAGTCAGTGTGGTGCCGGCAACGAATAGTACCAACCCATCTGTACCCGTGGGTGTCGTAAGAGGTGACTAAGGGCTTATTAGCTGGAGGATGGGCAGCAGCGTCCTCCTGTATGTATCGTCTCATCATACGTACTGCGGTCACCAACAACAGCGGTCGCCAGCCACAACGCTTACAAGCATGGTAGTTATGGTAAATCCCCTTTCAAGTAGTTCTGAAGGGAGCTTGTCCTGTAGTGGACGTTTCATTTGATGTTATGTATGACATGAGAGTATTATTCAAGCATGATATTATTTGCATGTCATGAATATTATTCAAGCATGTCATGAGTACAAAGTACATCACCCGAAATATTCAAAATTACAATTTTTTCTTTACAAAAGTGCGGTTTGATGGGATTGACATTCGTTAAATATAAAGTAGCGATGGATTATTACTTTTCATGTATTATGGTTCATATTTTAACAGATTATCAAGGTACATTAATTTTTGATGTCTCAAAAATTATATTTTATCACTCGGTGATATCCAACAATTGGATCAGAGTTTTTTCAGCAGCAGCATTCTTATTGTTTGTTTCCAAAATAAACCTTTTTTCATTTTTTCTTCTTCCTTTCTTGCTTTCCAGAAAAGTCCGAGTACGATGCGTCATCATCAGAAGCAAAGCAATGAATAAAAAATAAATAAAAATAAATAAAAATAAATAAATTTTCAATCAGAATTAATTTAATTTTCTTATGATAAATATTATTGTAATAATTTAATGTGAACTGTAATTTTTTTTTCTGTTTAATATTAATAAATTAAATTATTTGTTTATCATGTATTGTGATAGGAAATGGCTGTGCTTGATAAAAAAATGTGACCTTTTTTTAATCTGTTTCCAACGAATAAACTATCTTTATCTTTATCTATCTTTATCTTTAAAAATGAATAATATTTGACTTGTATTTTATGACTTATTGTTTATTGATAAACAAATTTTATTAAAGGTACGACATGTAACAAAATTATCGAATAAATAAAAGGTTTTATTTCTTAATTCATAGATTTAGTTCCGACTTTACATTTTTTTTACTCACACGGAATAGGTTCAAAAATATGGACTGGCTCTTAAACTTTACCCCATTTATACGTTTCTTAATATTATAGCTCAAGTCTTTGGTAGGTTTACTGAAATGTCTGAAATAAACTATCAATACTTACAAACATCAAAAGACTTAAAACCAATATGTTGTTCATTCTCACTACTTATTGAACACCACTCGTACATCAGCTGTCTTTCTGTCCATCTATCTATACGTGCGTCCCTTCTGTCCGTCCGTGAACAACAGGCCGATAAAGGTCTTTGTTGGTATTCTTGTAAAAACTCAACATCAACCAACTGCATTTCGGCCTAGTCGCGAGCCCCCTACTTTTTAAATGAAGTTATGGATGAATCAAGAAAATAGGTCGGTCTATCAATGAATAAAACAAAACAAAATTTCTCCCAAATTCCAAAACAATACCTTCTAAAATTAACTACCAACCACTTGAATATGAGCAAGAATACATCTTTCTCAGCGAGGTGGTTTGCTTCACTACTACTACACGACGAAGTTTTGTATTCCGTGGACGAAGGCGTTTACACTATTGCTGTCACTTTCTGTTTGGATGATAAAGAAAGTGACAGCATAAAAATTAAAGGAAATTTAACTTTAATGTCGCTTTATGCAACTGGCCGTAAGAGGCATACTAATATCGAAAGATGAAACTCTGTTAAATAAATTCCAACCCAGTGTAAAAAAACATCACATAATACCTCTCAATAATCACGGCACTAAACTCCGATGCTGACCGTAAATGTGGCTCGAAATATCGCGAGGGAGCGCAGGGCAGGCGTGCGAATTGTTCATTGGCTCCTCGCGTATCGTCCATAATGTTAGTTGGGACTAGTCTATCATAATGTTCTTTGGGACAAGTTGTTCAGTTTTATGGGCAGTTTCCGCAGATTCACATCCCACAGTACTGATGTGGTTGTACCTTTTGTTTTCCTGTATGTTCAAACATCGTACATTATAGCCACCCTACTTCATACGTAAAACAATTCGGCTTTTTCATAGAAAAATCAAAGGAATAATGCATACCCATAGAAGAATATGCCGCAAATAGCATATCTATTAATTTTGCAGCCATTTACGCAACTATATTTCACTGATTTTGCAAAAAAATGCGTAATTTTAAACAACATTTAGCATGACATAAAAATGTGTCAAAGAAGGGGATACCAGTAATGTGTAAAAAAATATTACCAAAAAGGTTGATGACCAATGAAGAAGTACATAACCTGCTTGACCATAAACATTTTTTTTTTGGTTTCATTCTTCCTTTCGGAAAGGCAAAGAGTACAAAGCCCATACAGCTATGTCTGATGTCTTTAATCTGTCTTTCTTTTTGCTCCCCTCGTAAAGCGATAGTGAACTTCACGAAGGAAAATGTTCGTGACTTTTTGGGACAACACAAACGGGGCTTAAACACGAGATCACTTGAAATCTTCATCAGCTCTTCATCAGGGCAAAAGCCCATGTCGAGTTCCCGCCAAAAAAAACCCTTGACCATAAAAAACACAATTAGATCAAAATAAATTTTAGAGTTTAGTAGCTAAATCACAGAACCAAAAGCACCCGAAAGATATTTAATTTTGACGATTTAGCTGTAAAAAGGTTTTCTATTTAAAACCAAGCATAACTTGGCTACAGATTTTTCCTACCAACCCGCGATTTCGTTTTGGTATGGCAATCGTTTCATTGTCTACTGTGAAATGACGTCATCAACTTTAAAACTTAAAAAATTAATATAAAATTAATAATAGTATTTTAGGCGGAAAAAAACAAATTAGTTTCCTAAAATAGTCTAAATTTTCAGTTAAAAATATAAAAAAAATCATTTTTATTTATTTAGCTTAGCGAAATTGTTTGTGTATACTGTTAAAGTCCGAACGCCACGCGAACGAAGTCGTGGGCACAGCTAGTCTCAAATATGTCTTTTCGTTTCGGAAAAGTGCAAGTGGGCAGTAGCATTTCGCGGACTTAAAATTAAAAAAAATTGCTCTTTTGGCATTATGATATTAAAAGATGGCCATCGACTGTTATTGACCTAAATTTTAAAAAAACAGTACGTTAGAAATGGATTTTCATAAAATATTCTATCCCGCATATCTGTACGATTGCAATGACGTGCATCCTTCCTCATTTTTAAAAAAGACTTGGCTACTTTCTTGGCAGGTGAAGTATATGAAAATAATTATGACTGTAGAATATTTATCAGCTACTTAATACAAGGTGTAAAGAATAGCTTTAGAACACTAAAGGGCATGTCAACTTTAATTGATGTCGCATTTCCATACAAAAAAGTAAACCTCTTCAGAAAGTATGTATGGAGTGTTCGATTTTTTTACATGCCCTGAGGGTTTTATTCACTAGAACTTATTCAGTTTCCATGACTGATTAATTAAATCCTTTAATTTTTCAACAATCTCTTTCTTACATTCCTTCAATGATACTCTGATATTCGGTAAAATTAAATGCCCATGCCCAGATAGAAATTGATGTAACCACAACTGCAACTTGACCTATCCAAGTTTTACCCTAGTTCCTATCTAAGCTGAGCTGTCCCTACGGCAATCCCTACATTGTTAAATAATTCACTCAGGTACACTAAACCTTTTGTTCATTGAAGTGTTTGAAGCATTTTGAAGACTTTGTTATTCTAAAATTACAGAGCAAAATTAATCTTTTAATTATTTTCGTCACGAACACCAGCACTTTTACTTGTCACTCCAGCCTCTTCGAAGCGTGAACGCTTATTATTGGATCTGAAGGGTCCTCTGGTTATTCTCCAGTGTCTTCCGACAAGAGGATACTTCTAATAACGCTCGTGGCAACTTATTTCAACAAGTAGGAACAAGTATCCTCTCATCTTTTTTTTAGCCGACTACGGTAAAGCCCAATAGGAGGGTGATTAAATGTTTGGTAGGAAAGGTACGTCAGTTTGTATTGATTCGAAAATAAGACTCCATAAAAAAATTTGGTATTGTCACTTTTCTGACGGGAAAAAGGCGAGATTCTAGTATGTATGTATTGTGTCTTGTTTGTATAGAATTATAAAAGCTAACAAATTATAAACCGCTACTACAAAACAGTTAGAAATCTTTTAAATAAAATGTCTGCCTTTGCATTACTTATGTCTGATACTAACTGATACTAAATAAGCTTTTCCCGTACGATTTTTATTAACTTTACCTGTGAAAGCAATACGTGTACCTATATGTAAGGACTATTTTAGCGTAAAATACTAATAAACAGGTATTTATTGCT
Source organism: Athrips mouffetella (assembly GCA_947532105.1). Lineage (NCBI taxonomy): Eukaryota > Metazoa > Arthropoda > Insecta > Lepidoptera > Gelechiidae > Athrips > Athrips mouffetella. The sequence goes on from OX383963.1 coordinate 22,465,333, forward strand.
TCGCTAAAAAACTAATATAATGAGAGGTTTAATTTATTTACATTATTTTTATACCTACTTACTTAATAAATAAAAGAACATAGTAAACAAATTTTATGTAACATAATGTGAAAATCCGAGCTAAACTTCAATTTTATTTTGAGACTTTATATACAAAGTTTACAAGGCCTTTATTAAAATTTCAAAAGCATGAACAGCATCTTGTATTCGTAGCTAACTGTACTATTAAAGCGAACTGCCGTTGCTGGCTAGGAGCTTGCGATCGTCATTACACGTTATGTGTACAACGTACTTGTATACATTTTATGCATTCTTGGTACTTAGGAAGTTGGGAAACGAGAATAGCTTCAAGTTTTGTTGAAGGAAAAACAAAGACGTATTTTGAAAATTGTTAAAAAGATTCAATTTAGCATAATTATCATCATCACTGCTGATTAATAGGCCGAAAAAAAGGTATTGAAGGACGAAGGGACCCACATGCGTAAGTCCTTCAATACATGGTTGCTTGCGGCCAAGGCTTGTATAAATAAAATAAAAAAATAGTAAATATAGTAGTTCTCTCAATAAATGCGCGGAAATTCAAACTAAGTTTAAAACAAACATTACAACTTTCTACTTACCAATATTTTCCTTTGATTTCATCGCAGTTTTTCATTTTAACATTCTATTTCATATTTTTTTTACAATCATAGCTTTCTTTTTGCAAGTCAGTTCAAAATTTTAACAAATTCTGTGATAGATAAGTTACCTCCTTGGTTGTTATGCTTAGATAAGTTGCCTCCTTGGTTGTTATGATGTGAAAAGTTACCTCCTTCGTTCTTACGTTTTGATTAATTTACCTCCTTGATTGTCTTGTTGGTACATTCCACTTTAAAATAACTCGACAGACATGTGACCGTCCGCACTTGATAATTTCATACATTTTGCTTGCCGTCCAGAAGCTTGACTTGGATCAGTACCATCCGTACGGCCCGTCCGTATCCGGACGCGGAGGGATATCCGTATGACAGAAAAAGGGCCCGAAATCAATTTTTATCGTGTTTTTACCCTAGCGCAGGTTACACGCGTGCGTATGTACAGTCAAGTACAAAAGTAAAGAGGATAATATAAGGGTTTAAATGTAAGGGTCAACCCTGAACCGCTTTTTATTTGTATTTATCTTGAAAATAAGATACGCTATAATAACTTTTTTATGACGTCCATTTTTCTGCACGACTTTACTCAATGGCGATCCGGATAGAAGTGCTGCGGAGCGACTAGTTTGTTCTCCGGACGGTCCGGACCGGAGGCCTTCCGGATGCGTACTAGGTCCGGATCCGGAGAGAACTCCATATGACAGGAAAAGCGCCATTCATACTAACTTTGCCGGCCAGCACTCGCCCGTATTTAACCAATTCAGCTATTTCGATTTATCTTGAAGAAAGTTGTCAAAATAATGATCAATTTTCCAAGCATGTTTGAGAAAAATAATAAATGAAAGCAAAGTGTGGTTAATTTGGCAGAGATATATCTTATTACAGCAAGTTTGTTGTCTTATCTATTGGTGACAACAGTGTTAGTTAGTTCGATATCTATCTATATATATAAAAGAAGAAGGTGACTGACTGACTGACTGACTGACTGACTGACATATCAACGCACAGCCCAAACCGCTGGGTCTAGAGATTCCAAATTTGGCATGAAGGTTCCTTATGAGGCCTAGGGGTGCACTAAGAAAGGGTTTTACAAAATTCCACCCCTAAGGGGGTAAAATAGGGGATGAAAGTTTGTATGAAAGTCCGTCAGTTTTGAAGTTAGGATCTTCAAAATTTGTATTTAGGCTGACGACTAAAAATTAATATTTACGTGTCTCAGGGTTTTTGAAAACTCGACACCCTTAAGGGTGAAAAGGGGGATGAAGTTGAAAATTCTTTATTTTTAAAGTAAAATCCACATAATTTATTATTTAGGCATTAATGATGTAATTCTATGCAACGTTCATCACTGTTACTGAAATTCCACCCCAAATTCAACCCCTAAAAAAGGGAAATGGGGTAAAAATGTGTAAAAACCAATACGGGTATCGTTTGTATGGTTTATCGGGTCGCTGATTACGAAAACTACAACATTTTTGAAATCCAACGTGGTGGACGTTAAATACCATCATTGCCTTGGGATGGGGTAGGGGTGCGATAGGGTTGAAATGTGAATATGGGTGTCGTTTGTATGGTTTATCGGGTCGCTGATTACGAAAACTACAACAATTTTAAAATCCAACGTGGTGGACGTGAAATACCATCATCCCCTTGGGGATGGAGTTGGGGTGCGATAGGTTTGAAATGTCTAAAAATCAATATGGGTGTCGTTTGTATGGTTTATCGGGTCGCTGATTACGTAAGCTACAACAACTTTGAAATCCAACGTGGTGGAAGTGAAATATCATCATCCCCTGGGGATGGGGTTGGGGTGCGATAGGTCTGAAATGTCTAAAAATAAATATTGGTGTCGTTCCTATGTTAGGGATAGCGGTTAAATTGGCGTTAGGGGTAGGGATAAGGGCAGGGATAGGGATAGGGAGAGGTAGAGAGGTAGAGAGGTAGAGAGGTAGAGAGGTAGAGAGGTAGAGAGGTAAAGAGGTAGAGAGGTAGAGAGGTAGAGAGGTAGAGACGTAGAGAGGTAGAGACGTAGAGAGGTAGCGATGTAGAGAGGTAGAGACGTAGAGAGGTAGAGAGGTAGAGGTACAGGTACAGGTAGAGGGAGAGGGAGATGGAGGGGAAGGGGGAGAGGGAGGGAGAGAGGGAGGGTGGGTGAGGGAGAGCGAGAGGGAGGGGGAGAGGGAGAGAGAGTATAAGTTAACAAGTAAAAATTCAGCTGTATCTTGAATTATACTCATTGATTTGCGCAGGGTTAGTCCTGTTTTTCCTTAATTTAAAATTACCCCGAAATGACGGGAAATTATCTCATTGCTTCGGAAAACCGGTAATGAAATAAATACGAAATCCACGCGAGCGAAGCCGCGGGCAACAGCTAGTACAATATAAAGCTCTACTGTTCGTCAGTCGAAGTCTCTTGGTGTTTTCAAAACAAAACTACATAATCATTTCCTTAATAAAACTCTTCCATAGTTTGCAACAAGTTTGTATGTATTTTATTTATCTGTATACAGGGTGTTAATTTAATTGCGTGCCATAGCTTAGGGGGTATTTCAGTAACGATAATGGATCACAAAAAAAATATAAAAAATTCCTACTTAAAAAAAACTAAAACTCTATTGAAACTAAACTAACGCTGAGGGCAATGACCCGGATGGAGCACCGCGCTATCACCAAGCCAGTGTGCGAGTATGAGTGGATAAGGTAGGCACATACATAACTGAAACTCTTTCGCGCGCTTTTGATAGCGCGGTACTCTGGGTCATTGCCTTCCGCGTTAGTTTAGTTTCAATGGAGTTTTATATTTTTGAGCAGGATTTTTTTAAATATTTTTCTTGTGTTCCTTTATCGTTACTGAAACACCCCTTACGCTATGGCACGCAATTAAATTAACACTCTGTATATATATTCCGTCTTACTATAAAAAAGTTAGACATCTGTTGAAGACTTGAACCTCAGTTGCCCCGTGGGTTCACATGTGAACCCGGAAAATTTTGACATAATTATGACCCCTATGTCAATTTCCCATAGAGTTCCCGGAAAATGGAAAATTTATGAAAATTGTTTTGAAATTTATTCAAAAATATACCTTATTACGTAAACAACTACATTTTCTTTCAATTTCTGTGAATTTTGACTTAGGTCTATACAGGTTAAAAAGATCGTACCAAATAACTCTGTCTATGTCATTGATGCGCAAAAGTCAAAAATTACTTATTTTCTTATGACTTGACTTCTGCGCATCAACTGACATAGGCACTTATTCTGTGCGCTCTTTTTTCAAGTGTTCAACAGATGTCTAACTTTTTTGTAGTTAGACTCAGTATGTTTATTCTTATACATTATATGTTTACATTATTTATCTATATTTATTGTATTGCAGTAGTATATTAATAATATTATATATTGGCACAATACTACAGTTTTCATTCAATTCAAAGGTTGTCTGGAAGAGATCGCTCCCAGCGATAATATATAGATTTAAGAGTCTCCTTTTATTGTTCATGTGTTCTGTGTGTGACAATAAAGTATTTATCTATCTATCTACTGTCTATCCTTCGGTTCGAATCGAAATCATTTCTTAATACGACACGCACAGGAAAGGATTAGATGGTATATGTACCTTCTATTCTAAGCCGGCAACACACGATCTCGGTATCTGGCTTAGCAGTACACTGACAGCATGACTTTTTTGGTTTAAGCCACAATAAAATCATTAGGTATATCTTTGAAGCTAAATGTAACCACTTTCATTTCCGATTGTATTTTTGTTTTGCCGATAATCTAACATCTCCTTTTAACCTGCAAACTAACTTTCTACTTCCAGCTAGTAACAAAGAAATACTTGAATTTTTAACAATAATAAAGCATTTTCAATGGGGACCGCATTGTTGTACAGAATTAAATTAAAAACGGAAACGTAGCTAGGACACGTGCGATAGTTTGCCAACGTCTGACTGAGAAAATTCTACACAGTCTTATATGGAAACATACGACAGTTTAAACTTCTAGCGTTCGCTACGTAAGTTGAACCAAAATTTTTATTGAAAATATTTGTTACTATAATGGAAAGTTAGTACAAAAATGGTGGTGGTTTTTGACGGCAAATAATAGTCGAAAATTATTTGGGTAATCTTCTTTAATAATCGGTGTCATAAATTTTTAATCCAGAGAGCCGAACAATTTCACTACTGGATGAGATCAGTCTTTTATAAAAAAACACACTAGTTTTCAGAGGCTTATTTTGAACATCTAGCCAAAACTCAGTATCTTCAACTGTAGTTGGGATAGTGTTCCTTTGACATACATAGGTACTTAAAACATTAAGCCTTTTTAAGATATAAACGAAGACTACTTCTTTCATCCTGCTGCGCTCTTTTTCTACTCTCGTCAATAACAGCATCAACCTTTTCATACATGCTCAGAAACTTTTGACTTGGCAATAAACATAACCCTTTGAAAACAAAACAGCGTGAAAGATCGCACTCTACACCCGTAAAACTTGTGTTATCGAGTTAGCATCCCCCGGTGTTCGTTAAACAGGCAGGTGCCGTACTATAATCCGGTTTCCCGGTTCTACCCGACTGTACCCGGTTCTACCCAGGGGTTTACCCAGCTTACCCGGTTCCGGTACCGATGCCTGTGAACCGGGTTGGTTCCGCTGTGAAAAAGTTTCTTTACCTTCGTAACATTATAAAATAATTATCATGAAGTAAGTAACGTAAATACTTACCTTAAAAACGAGGAATGAAGTAACGCCTATTGGTTTTTGACGAACAGAAAATAAAAATTAATTGCATCGTATCGGACAGCATTGATTTTATTTACTCACTTAAATAAAAACGATGCGTAGTCAACAAGGAACCCTTATAGTTTCGTCATACTAGACTAGACGTCATACTAGAAAGTTGAAATTTGGTGTGTAGTCACGTCGACAAAGTGATAAAATAAAATAATGAAACAAAAAATGTTTTGGGGTACTTCGCTAGACATAAAGCGGGGATGTATTTTTTGTTTTTAAATATTTTTAGAGTAATTTTCGAACATTTTTTTTTTTTTTTTTATGTAATTAGACACCATTTTCACACTAGTTCCACTATTTATTTAGTAAAATTTATACAGAATGCGACCGGTTTCGAGTTAACATCGTCAGGCACTGCTTACAAAATATTTTGCAATAATAAACTACCTACTGTGTGGGTAGAAAATATAAATGTTTGTTTTGATGTCACAGTATAGAAAACATATCCTATTCCAGTATGTCAACATAAAATATGAACAATTAAAAAATACTTTGCAATATAATTGATGTCAACTTAAAATATAATATGCCATGTCAAAATAAATATCAAATATACCACAGTATATTTAACCTAAAGATAATTTAAAATGATTGAAAGTAATTTAATAATGGTGAGGTTGATAAGCAAGTTTGGTCATTTAAGATGTTATTATCTTTGTTGTGCCTATTTACTTCTATAGCTTCTAACGCATTGAGTTTCTGTCCTTTTCTTGCTATATGTAGGTATTTATATGTAGGTATTTTTTTATTTAGTAATCCGTTTGCAAAATATTTAGCTTAAAATCGCATTTTTATTAGAGTCAATTGTCTCTCCCCCCTGTATCAACCGTTTGTTGATATCGGAAACGTTAAAAAATTCACTGTGCTAGTATATATCATGAATTTGAAAGAAAAACACTTTACAGGTTAATGAGTAATTAGTCAAAATACTAAAAATAATACAGTCGCGCTGAACCTCGCTGTTCGTTAGGAGAGAAAATGTTAATTCAAATTCTAATTCAAAATTTTTATTTCAGACAAAGTCCATAGTATGTTAGTAATACAAAACACTTATACACTATTGTTAGTTAAAATTAAAACTAAAACTAAAAATTATTATTTATTTCTTAGCCTATGTAGCTGGTCCCAATGTTGCAACATTGGAGAGTCCCAGCGGTACACAAACACCTTCAGGAGACTGTTGGTGCTGGTGCAGAGCCGGTTCATGAGAGAGGCGCAACGTTTTCTCATGATGGCGTAGAAGTCATCCGTGTGCTTCTCCCCGAACATTGCCGACGCACTGCAGCGCCACTCCAGCCCCATCAGAATCCTGAATGCGTTGTTGTACTGCACACGAAGGTCGCTGTATGTCCGTTTAGTGTAACTGACCCAAAGGCTGCACGTGTAGAAGGACTGACAAAATGCTTTAAAAAGTGTCGTTTTTACTTCTTTTGTACATCGTGCAAACCTTCGGGCCAGCATGTTGCATCGGACAGCCAGCGACCTACGTTCCCTCTCAATGTCGCAATTATCTTTTAAGTCATCAGTGAGCCAATGCCCCAAGTATTTAAACTTATTAACTCTACGAAGAGGTACACCACTAAGTTTCACTTCGGGTACATTCAAGTAAGTTTTACTGCCTGATTTAAAAACCATCAACTCACTTTTGCTGGCATTGTACTTTAGGCCATGAGCCACCGCATAAGACTCACACATAGCTACAAGCTTCATAATAGCGCCTATCGATGGGCTCAGCAGCACCATGTCGTCTGCATAACTTATATTGTTAATACAAACCCCGTCAATGTGACAACCGATACGTGTGCTGCTGAGCTCAACGATTAGCCTGTTCATGTAGAGGTTGAAGAGCCGGGGCGAACTCAACCCCCCCTGCCGCACCCCGCACTCCAACCTATACACGTCAGAATTAGTGCCTGCCCACTTTACACTATTTCTTTGGTTGCAATACCAAAACCGAAATAAGGAAATTACCTCAGATGGCAGAGAAGTTTCATTGCGCAGCTTGCTCCATAGAACGTCGTAAGATACAAGGTCGAACGCTTTCGATAAGTCAAGGAAACAACCAAAAACAGGCGTTTTTCTAGCAGTATAATACTGTACAGTCTGCTTGAGACACAATATAGCGCTTTCCGTAGAGAGCCCAGACTGAAAACCAAACTGGGCGTCGTGAAGCTCAAGGTTCTTCGCCAATTGCTTCTCAAGCAGACTGTCCAGCACCTTAGCGATGACAGTGGCTAACGATATTGGCCTATAGTTAGTTATATCCGAGGCATCCCCAGTCTTATTCTTCATTATAGGTACTACAACCGTGTACATTAGATCTTGCGGTAAGTAGCGATGGTACAAACATAAATTAAAAAACAAAGCCAGGGATCTAGCAATGTGCGGGCCAGCATGCTTCAGGTGCTCGATGCTGAGGCCGTCGTGTCCCGGAGACTTGCCCTTTACCATTTTCGTTATCACAGTCGCCACCTCTTTGGCAGAGAACCTAACTGATGGTTCATCAGGTATAGCCTCAGCATCGATCCCCTGCTCTACACGCTCCAACGGTGATTGCACAGTGAAATGACGCTGAAACAAATTAGCAATATCCGCGGACTCGCTCACGCCAGCCACACTCACAGGCAGGCTCGGTTTCGCACTAAGTTTATTTGTAGATTTCCAAAATCTCCCAAATTGTTTCATAGAGTGATTTTTAGCTAAGATGTCCATCTTAATCTGCTCTTGATTGTCTTGGCAATATTTTAGTTTAGCCTTAAAAATCCTTCTAGATTCACACATACTATCATAAATGACTCCACTGCTTGGTTTACCATATAAAAGCCAAGTTTGATAGCACAGTCGAGCCTCCCTGTGAGCACAACCAACGTGTTTGTTCCACCCCACAACAATCTTCTTTTTCCTATGTCGTTCTCCGCCAACATAAGACAAACGGGCACCTTCCTTTAGAATACCAATTATTTTGTTATACATAGTATCCAATATTAACAAGTGCTTAGGGTTAGAACACATTTTATATGCACAGTCGGTACACTCAACTGGAAAATCAACAAGTTTAAGGTTAGAGTGACAATATTCTAAATAAACATTTGTTTGCTTGCTGTCTCTTTCACCCCAACGAACTTTATCACAATATGTTGGTGAACTTTCAAATTTCGGATTTATTAAGTTTATGTTACATTCAAACACGACAGGTAAGTGATCGGAAGAATAAACGCCGTATAAAACCGAAGCTCTATCGATAAGCGGTCTTGCAGCGCCAGTCACAACGCAGTGATCCAACCACCTCCGTGAACCGCTGGCTTGACACACATATGTAAACGTATCCTTAGGTAAAAGATCGTAGTCAATACACGACCATGACTGTTCCGGGTCGGCACATATCTCTAATAGCTCATTGAAAAAACGTTCACCTGGATGGGCTTAATGCGAAAATCAAAACTTGTTTAGCATTAATGATTCTTACTTAAGGCAACTATGGAACCTTACCGTGCCGTGGCTCGACACGCACTTGCCCGTTTTTTTAAACTTTGGTATATTGTAATAAGTATTTGCCGGAACGGCCCTTGATTGTTATTGTTTTAGGAGGTGTTTCATGTACAAGATCTGTACAAGACACATGAAAATTTTTCGGCTGTTATTTTATTTTAAAGCAGCTTATTTTACGTGAGCCTTTTTTTTTGTGTTTGAAGGTTGTGACTACGTATGCCATTTGAAACGAGTCATAGTAGAACGACCCCAGCGAATGGGACAATGAAAACGGTGTGCTAATTACAATGAGACTTTATTCAAATTAAAGGGACCAGGAACGTTCTAGATTCAGTGTAAATGCCCCAGAACCTTTTTGTTTTGAAAGTCAAGCACAGGCATGTGCTAATAGCTAGGAATATAAAAGAATCTCGGTTTTTAAATAGGACTTCGTAGTGGCAAAGTCATTGTATTCTGGAAAAATTCCCAGAGGTAACAAAAATGTAGGAGACGAGTCTTCCTTTCAACGTATATAGGGTGACTTTTAATTAGTTCTTGATAGAAAAGGGTATGAATGTACTCATGACACTGAACAACTTTCCCCAAGGAACATAGGTCGAAATACGAAAATCAAGTTTTGACCTCCCATAGAATAATTATCCCATAAAATAATAATTAGCGAAAGATAGCGAATTTTGTATGGGAGGTCAAATTTGGTTTTTCGTATTTCGACCTATGTTCCTTGGGAAAAGTTGTTAATTAAAAGCCACCTTATATATTAATCAGAAATATAACTACATGCATCGATTTGTAGAAGAAACACCATTAAGAGATTTTAAGTAGGTATCCTGCTATGAATCGTCATCATAACATCTCATGAAAAAGTCCACTGCAGGACAGGGAACTACCTCCAGAACACAATAAAAACGCGTTGTACTTTCTAGGGGAGTTACAATACTCACCACGCATGTGAGCGTTGCGGCTGGCGACCGCTGTTGTTGATCACAGTATGTAAGATGGTAACAGATAAATGCTGCTGCCCATCCTCCGGTGTATATACCCTTTGTCGCATCTTACAACACCCACTATAGTTGGTACTGTTCTTTGCCAGCACCACACGGGCAAATAAAACCTCACCTGATATGAATAAAAGTAATAAAACTACTTTATTATATACAAGTGGGTCTCAAAATGAACATGGATAAGACGAAATTTATGTCTAACGCCCTTATTGTACCCACTCCTCTCAAACTTGGAGCCTCTACTCTCGAAGTTGTCGATGAATACGTATACCTGGGACAAACAGTCCAGCTGGGAAAATCCAACTTAGAGAAAGAGGTTACTCGTCAAATCCGACTCGGATGGGCAGCGTTCCGGAAGCTCCGCAATATCTTCACGTCCAAAATACCGCAGTGTCCTGGCAGTGTCTCAAGACAAAAGTCTTTGACTAATGTGTGTTGCCAGTTATGATGATGACATATGGCACCGAGACGTGGCCGCTCACGATGGCGGCCTTATCAGGAAGTTCAAAGTCACCCAAAGGGCTATGGAAAGGGCTGTGCTCGGAGTCTCTGCGCGATCGAATCAGAAATGAGGAGATCCGAAGAAGAACTGAAGTAACTGACATAGCCCTGAGAATAGCAAAACTAAAGTGGCAGTGGGCAGTGCACATCGCAAGAAGAACCGATGGCCGATGGGGCGTAAGAGTTCTAGAGTGGCGACCACGTACCGGAAGACGAAGCGTTTGCAGGCCTCACACAAGGTGGACCGACGATCTGGTCAAGGTCGCGGGAAGCCGCTGGATGCGAGCGGCGCAGGACTTGTCGTCATGGAGAACTTTAGGGGAGGCCTATGTCCAGCAGTGGACGTCTTTCGGCTGATATATTTGTTCTGTATAAAGTTCTATTATGACCTTTGGATTTTTTCCCGATTCCGAGGATACTGCTTTCTTACTCAGAGGTCTGCCATCGCAACCCGCATTATACAAGGACAACCTTAATAAAAATCTAATCAAATATTAATTTAGACATTGCCAGCCACTAATTGACGCGCCGTAAATACTTAAATAGTCAAAAGGGCAAGTTTTGACAAACGTTGCTTAAGTTTCGTAATCAGAAAGGAACAGTAGCCACCACGGTTGTGTTAACCTTAAAGGATGGTTAGATGATAGAATCCTAAAATAATTGATGGTTATAAAAGTAAAAAGCACAATTTTTGTACATCTGTTTTCCAATGTGATATTATTGCTTGAGGGCGTGAGGTGGTTGTCTTTTTTAAGGTACTGTTCAATTATCTTCGTTTGAAATGAAGACACTTAGTTGAACAAAACCAAGTACTCGCAATGCATTGCATTATTCTGCTCGAATATTACTCGCCACTTACACACGAAACACTCATTGACGCAGTTTAGGTTAACCGAAGTTACGCGGCCTGTCACTGGCGTTCTTAGGCTGCGTCTATCATCATTCATCATAACATCCCATTAAACGTCCACTGCAGGAAACGAAAAAAAAAATCTAAAACGCGTGGTACTTTGGATAGGATTATAATTTCCATAAGGGTTGCGGCTGGCGACCGCTGTTGTTGGTTACCGCAGTATGTAAACTACGATACACGGAAAAATGTTGCTGCACATCCTCTGGTTCATAAACTTTTAGAGCCACAGCGCACTACCGATTTTTTAGTTGGCCGACAGTTTATGCGCAATCGTTCTCTATAGACAAATCGCCAACTTTAAATCGACAAATGTGCGCACTACCACAGGGGTCCATTCTGATTCCGAGACCGATCAAACTATCGGTCAACTAAAAAATCGCTAGTTCGCGGTGGCTCTTAGTCGCCTCTTATAACTCCCACGAGCAGGGATATGTTTGAATTTTTCTTTTCTAGCACCACACGGACCCTTTGCTGGCACCATACGGACCCCATCATCAAAGTATATTTCGTTGTTACGGAGTCGGTCACCTAACCTAGGGATTTGATTAGGCCACTGGTTACATAATAGTGACTGCTATTTGACCCCCACAACTCAGAGGGCAAACTATAGACTCAATGGGCTTTGGCAGCTTAGAAGCCAATCTGGCTATCAATTATTAAGCCGTCACATGGTCTCTGACTTGGTTTATAACGACTACTTTCACTTTAGAGTCTGGGCCTTTTACGTTTTTCAACTTTCAGACGAAAACTTTTTTCCTACAACGTACTACGACGGAGTAGTAGTACATCAAAAACTGAGGTCACCCTTAATTGCAAATGGCGGACAGAGCAAGGGTCGCCAAGCCTACACTCCTGTTAAGATTCTTCAACAGTTTTCCTACAAAGTAACTTTGTAAAGCCTTTAATCCATGGGGTGTAAAATGGATATGTTTTATTTATGTATTATACCATGAGCATGACACGATGTTGCCGAAGTGGTGATGTAATGCTAGAATAATAAATTTCTACCTACCACCATCCACAGATCCTACCTACTTATAACGTTTATTTCCTTGTTATCGACACGTGTATCGCAAAGCTTATTAGATATGTTTTTCCAAACTAACGAATATGATACGTATCAATGACACAACATGGAGATACAATCAAAATCATATAAATGTGGACACAGCCTAAGTCGGCGCGTCAGAGGCACTCTTACCCGCCGCGTAAACAAGAAAACCACATCTGAATTTCAAATGCGGCACAATTCCCGCGGGAACTTTGATGTGGAGACAGCAATTTAGCGAAACAAGTTTATTGGTCGCTCTCGCTAATTTCAGACCACTGCGAATGATAAAGAGTTGCAGTTCTTGGTATAATGTTGAGACACAGAGAAACGCTTCTCTTAAGTTGAATTTCTAAAGAATAACGGCACCGCATTGCAGATCATTGTTTTGTAAATATTATGAGAGGTTTACGAAAACAAATAAAAAGACATTTACTCCGAAATAAAAACGTATTAATTTTGATTCAATTGGATACATTCAAGTGAAAACCATTTATAATCTACTTAGACTATACTCAAAACCAGCGATATCTCTCTGAAGAAAAACGCTTTGAAGACTCGAATCACTTATAGAAACGTGTGATTTTCCACAATAACGTACTACCACTAACAGTGTATCATGTATCGTGTATGTACCGTCTACCGTACGGTCAACCGTTTGTCAGTAGAAACTTTTTCAACTCTATTACCACGCCATAAGGTCCAAAAGTGTTTCTACTGATGTGCGGTCGTGTGTACCATCTTACATACTGCGGTCACCAACAACCACGTTCCATGGTGCCAGCCGTAACGCTGACAAGCGTGGTGACTAAGGTACTTCCCCAGCAACAGCTGGACTGGAATTCTGGTGTGAGGTCCCTCTGATCTGTATTGGACGTATTAAGGGATGTTATTATGATAAGGATTAACAGTTAAATATTGTACCTGTAGTCTACAGGTACAATATTTAACTGTACACACAGGCTGTGTACTACAGGCTGTAGAAAATCATGAGATACGAGTATTATGTGATCGTATGTGCAATATCGCCTGTGTGGTACTGGCAAAAGAAAGTACCAAACCATCTCTGCTCTTGGGTGTTATAAGAGGCGACTAAGGGATTATGAATCGGAGGATGGGTAGCAGCATTTTTTTGAGTATCGTTCAATGTTAACTACCGCGGTCACCAACAACCGCGGTCCATGGTGCCAGCCGCACTGTTGTGACTATAGAGCTTTCTTCCCACATTGTACCACGAGTTTTTGCTGGAATTCAAGAGGGAGCTCCCTGTCCTGCAGTGGACATTTTTTTGTGAGGTCGGTCATCGACCTTGCAACCCACACGATATGATGATGATGATGATAGTGGACATTTCATGGATCGTTTGAAAAATTTAATCTACACCACTTAAACCACGAATTCTCAGACTAAGCGTATGTCTGTATTCAATGTTGGTTCATTCAAACTAGGAACTCTTATGTGTCTCTGATAACAACCTATGCACATTTTCATTCAAGATTCTAGCTATGTGGAACCACGGACCCACTCGTACTTTGCAGAACAAACAAGAACGGTATTTGAAATTCAGATGCGACACTATGCTCCAACCACTTATTTCCAGAAAGACATAATTTTTGAGTCCATTGCTTCTGTGGCGCGATGCTCCTGGATCTTGAATTGGCGTTGAAAAAAATGTGACTATTCTACAAATAATTTCGTTCTCTAAGTAGGTATATTATTTATTATTTATTTAACTGTTTATTGTACACATAAAAATACAAATAAAACAAACATTTAGTGAACAGACAAAACAGGTGCTGATTATTTCAGCTTGGAAATTTCTTCCAGCATACTTTTTATGCCTTCTTTATGTGTATTATCATTAGGTTATTTGAGTCATTTTTGTTCTTCTTCTGACTTAATTTAATAAACATAAGTAGTCTTTGCTTAACCATACGAGAAGTCAGAACGAATAATATGAATGATTCCGGCTAAGAATAGTACAACCCCATCTCTTCCTCTGGGTGTCTTAAAAGGCGATTAAGAGTTTTCATCTGGAGGATTCCGTTATTCTACGCATCGTCCCACTATACTGCGTCAATAACCACCGCATTCCTTCATCAGCGACTTATTTCCTTACCCTCCAATGATTTCATATTTCATGATTCAATATTAGCTATAAATACATTGAATATAGCTCCACTCTAACGTAAAACTTGAAATAACATTCTAATTTATCTTTTTTATTTGTAAAAATAAGTATGGCTTAGAAAAGTCACATTTTTCTGTGAAATGTCTAAAATAAACATCCCGAGGGCTTTTCAGAAAGTCTTAGGATCATACCTAAAATTCTTGATATAAGTTATCTACAGATGCTTTCGTTCCTTTAATATTGTCAGTCAATTTTCATCTTTGAATCTTTGAAGGGCTTCTTCTATAATGACTACGACAGATACCTACAGCGATATCAGTCAGAGAGTGAATTTTCAAATTAACTTAAACAACTTTCCTTTGAGGCTTGGAACAAACATGACACCTCTGTTGAGTACCCCAAATCGGATTAGTTTTAAGCACTTAATATATATTCTTTATTGCACACATACTTAATATAAAATTTCAAAATTAAAGGACATATACAAGGGCGGGCTTATCTCTAAAAGAGATTTCTTCCAGCCAACCTAAGGCAGTGAGAAAGTGAATAGCAGCGGGACACAATAGTGCAGAAAGTATAATTAAAATATAAGTCCATAAATATACCCACAATTATATATAAATAACTTATAATAAACTAAAACAAATACAGAAAAGAATATACTACTTACATAATAATTACACATATACATATATGTACTTACAATACAATAAATACATACATAGATGAAGGTTAAATAGATAAATTAACAATGATGACTAACCTATGTCCGATATTGCGTTTCAGTCAATTTAGATTTACTATTGGTCATATTACAAGCATGTATCTCTACTTGCTATCTTCCCTCTATTTAAAAAAAAATATTCAAAGATGAAAGTAATTTTAAGTATGGACAGCAGCACGTAAGAGGTAACGAAACCAGTATAAGTTGAGCCAGAGCTACTCTACAAACTCCCTAAAACTGAGACCTGCTCAAGATCAAAGTGTTACCACTGACATGCGCCCAACTGAAGCTTAATCATCCCTTCAATCAAACCCTTAGTATCATATTTATTGTAGATATACTTGTAGATTCTAGGGACTAAAATATTTGTGTCGAAGGTGTCACTCACGCCTATTAAAGTAAACCAGTGAAGTGTGTATAACAAGCGTCCCTGAAAAGGTCGATCTGACCGTTTAGATCCTCTCATATATCTGAAAGGAGCATCAAACATACGTGGTCTAAGTGTACTATACCTTTGATGTTTGGAATAAGGAATGGCATTTACCAACAAAATTGCCTGGCTTTCAAATTCTCGGATTCTCTATGAGACCAAGTTGTAAAAGGTTTAGGTGGCTTAGGATTTCACGATCTCTTATTAAATAAGCTCAAAATGCTCAAGAGACAACATTTCGATATGTAAACCGTACAATTTTCAAAACGCAAATGGAACATTCTTTGATCAAAGAATTCTTATGAAAGTAATATACCTAGCATATATCATGCGTAATAAGCGTGCAAAAACCGTCGGAAAGATGGCACTCAGAAGGGACGTGGATGAGACGAAGGCGGTGATAATTTTTCACTTCGCTGACATTCTTTCAACAGACTAATTTTAGTTGACAACGTTCAAGACGACAGACGAAGTAGGTAGTGCTGATTTAACTTCAAAGTATAAGTTTATAAAGACTGAGTAAAAGAACTAAACGTTCAAAATTAGCAACATGTGTTTTGTTAATAATACGTTTCTGGTTTAAAAAAGTTCCCAAAGTTTGAAATGATTTAAGATGAAGAATTCTATTTTAAAATATGTGCACTGCAAAGTGCTGATAATTGAACCTTGTAGTTAGTACTACGATGGTTCTTTAGAAACGCAGTCATATTTAGCCGTAGATTATTACCTTTTTACATAAGTAAGAATCAGTTCAGAAATAAGGACCCAAAAAAAAAAAACAATTTGCGTCGTCGGTACCAATCTGACCAATATATGAACACTACAATTAGGCACTACAATTTGCGTCGTCGGTACCAATCTGACCAATATATGAACACTACAATTAGGTACCTGGGTACCTTTTTTAGGTAATTAAATACACGCTCGTACTTCCGCTTTATTGATTTCACCATATTTTCTTTGATAGTGATGCGGTGAATGTAATCATTGAATTCGCGCACTTTTAAATTTTTGTTTTAAAGTTTTTATCTCAAAACTAATACAAAAAAGCGCGCCAATGCCTAGCGTGATTCCGCACGTAACGTACGAAATCGCGTACGAAATCAGTAAGTAGTGAGAATGATCCAGGATAATTGATAATTTCATGATACACGCAGTTTCAACATCTCTTTGTACTTTGAATCCCGCAGTTTTCCAAAGGCTCGATCGTTTTGAAAAATAAAACTTTCATATAGATCCTAAAAATGCTCTTCATATGGGATCCACGACTTTGATTTTGCTTCCGTATCTGTTTCTCATTCAGTTTTCAGGAACAGATAGAAAATACTATGAGTTGAGGACTGTCAGTTAAATTAAATAAATGGAGAGACTGGCAAATTTGTTCACACTCAGCTTGTAGAATGGCATTTATCAAAACTTTAGTTTTTCTCAATTTTTAAGTTGCTTGCTAAATTTGCTGACTGGGTGTTGAACTTTGTTTCATTATTTATACGTTTCTAAGTCTTAAGGCCCAAGATTTTGGTACAATATTTTTAGTGAAATGAACTATTAATACTCATGAACATAAAAAATTATACAGCCAAAATGTTGATAATTCTCACTTTAAATCAAATCAAAAATCAAATCAAAATCGTTTATTCATTGTTGGATATTAAAATCTCTTAATGACGTCAGCTAAACTACATCGCTTCACAAACAATGTGGCGCCATTGTGGGAAAAAAAAGAAGCGACAATAAAAACCCACGCGCTCTTTTAAATATGTTTGAATGTACAAGGTTGATATACAACATACATAGGTCAGTTTTAATTTTGAATTAGCCTGTTAGAAGCCAAATTTGCATTTAAAAAGGTCAAATTAAATACAATTTCATAAAATTACAATTGTAACTAAAACCTAATTAAAATAACCCACCCCGAATCGTCCCCGATGCAAAGGTCCCCATGAGGCTCGCAGCATTGCCACGTTGAATCGCAATGGATAACCTTTGCACAAGGAACGATCCGGAGCGGGAGTCAAATCCAATATCCCTAAGTCGGCGCCCAATTTCTCCAATGAAGACCTTGGCCTCCTTGCCCCACGGTCCGGCCGTTTCCACCGCGAAGGGGACGAAATCGTACGCAGGAAGAAGCGCGGAATATTTCGCCAGCTTGTGGCTTGCAGCTACTTCAGCCGCTGAGCCGGCACTTTTAGTTGTCCGAGGCAGATGGGAAGGTGCAAAGGTGTCTACACATGTAGCGTCCCACAGCAAACACCTTCCCCTCCGCCACGGTACAAGCGACAAGCCGTCGGGCCTTTTGCCGTCGGTTCGGCTGAGGCCCGGTGGCTCAAGAACGCACGGGACGTTGGCCGAAATAAGGGCTCTGCGTATCACGTCGTTGAGGGCATGGTGGCGTGGAATCCTGCCTGAGGACCTGAGACAACTCAGCGCATGGTGGCCGTTGGCCTCTACCATTGAGCCGCAAGGGCATAAGTGGGGTTCACACACATTGCAGCCCAACCGGTAAGCCACAGCCACACGCAACGAGCTGTCATCAAGGAGGGTGCCCATGTGAGGAGAAGGTAACGCCTGTAACCACGCCCCAGATTCTGACCTCGACGTGACCGCCTTCAGCCGTGCCACGTCTGACCTACCAGCACCGTCCAGAAGGTGTTCCACATGGCGCTTACAACCGACTTCGTCCCACGCCCTTTGACTATGTGGGTTATCGACCGGACCCGCTACGCCCAGATTCAGAGCCCTCCAAGCATTCAAAGCGTCGGCAGCATAAGGAATACACAGACTGTCGCCATCCAATGACAGAATATCAGCAACCAGATCTGTGACTCCATGTGCCGAAGCTAAGAAGGCCGGAAGACTCACATCCCGAACGCACCTCACGCCTAGACCACCATGCCTTACTGGAAGAGATGCCTGATTCCACTGAAATTCATCTAGAGCTACATTCAGGACTTTCTCACACGTCTGTTTCAGCAAGGCATCGAAGGAGGAGATTTCCTGCGGAAAAAGCCACGTCGGGGTAGTTCTTAGCAGGTAGGTCAGCCTAGGTACGGCGAAGCACATTCGCAGCAGGATCAAAGCCACGTGAGCCGAAAGGTTTTTGAGACGCTCCTGAGCGAGGGAGAGAAGTTGCCTTCTGGTTTCAAAGGCTTCAGGGACAGCCGTCGCGAAAATAGGAGAACCTAAAAGACTAAAGCTAGTAGCATCCAATCCCTTCAGTCCTGGAATTACTGTATTGAAATGTTGAAGGCAAGGTTGAGTGGCAGGACTGCAGGGAAAGAACTCACACTTGGCACTATTTATCTCCAGCCCCAACTCCTTCAAACTGGAGATAAGAAGTCGCAGGTCATCCTCCACGCCCTGTTAGAACCGTAGTCTAATCCCATGGATTTTTCTCTTCTAGATAATCTGATATTTTATAATAACCCTTCTTACATAATTTCTGCTTGATTACAGTTTTGAATTTATCTAACGGTAAACTTTCAATATCAGTGGGTACCTTATTATAGAAGCGTATACATTGACCTTTATATGTTTTACTAATTTTGTGAATACGGCTGACATGAGAAGCAAGTTGATTCTTGTTTCTTATGTTGACACTGTGCCTGTCACAATTTTTATCAAAAATATGTATATTCCGTTTAGTATATATTAAATTCTCATAAATGTATTGCGACACAAAAGTCAAAATGTTTATTTCTTTAAATTTATTTCGAAGAGATTCTCTAGGCTTCATTTTATAAATTGCACGAACAGCTCGCTTTTGTAGTAAAAAAATGCTGTTTGCATCCGCAGCATGACCCCATAACAAAAGGCCATATGACATGAGACTATGGAAATAACTGAAGTAGACTAACCTCGCGGTGTCTACATCCGTCAGAGCTCTTATTCTTTTCACTGCGTATGCTGCAGAACTAAGTCTGTTCGACAATTTATTAATATGCGGTCCCCATTGTAATTTGTTGTCTAAGGTAATACCTAGGAACACAGCTGATTCCACAAGACTCAATTTATCGTTTTTCACTAATAGACTTGTAGCAGTTGGCTTTACATTAGGCAAAACAAATTTAATACACTTAGTTTTCTTTTTGTTAAGTAAAAGATTATTTACGGTGAACCACTCAACTACATTAGAGATTGTACTATTTACGTCGTCAAAATTTGATTGTTGTCTTTTGACTTTAAAAATCAAAGACGTATCATCTGCAAATAGTACTATCTAATTCTTGTCCTTTACAAGGTTTGGCAAATCGTTAATGTAGACAATGAACAGGAATGGTCCCAGGATTGAGCCTTGTGGAACGCCCATACAAATTATTGACTACTTATTGACCCGTCGTACGTCTATTCTTTGTAGGTAACTAGTTTCGTAGGAAGAAAAAAAATTCTTCACACGAAACTGGTTACGTAGCATTGGTTTCGTAGACGGCCGAAGGGTATGAAGACATAACACCCATTTTGATGAATGTATTTATAGTTTAAAACCTTTGCGTATAATATTAGCCGTGCGAACCCGCCAGCAATTTTGAATTTTAACAATCGCATTTGTATGCATGAACCGTCGAATTTTGATCGGGCCCGTCGCCTTATCCTGTATTTATTCGCTAGAAAATTCATGGACCTGTCACTGTGGCGCGCACGTTGCCGAATTATGGAGTATAAACTGAAATTCGACAGTAGATGCTTGCAGCATTATTACTTGATTTGATTTCTTCTTTTTTTTTCATGTGTGTTATTGGGTAGTTAACCCAAGTAACCAGAGTTTTGTATCGTTAACATTTTTAAAACAATTCCCCGTCCTCTGATATGTAGAATGTGTGACAATCACATTAGATTTGGAGAAATCAGAATACATTGTAACCGAGACCAACGCAACGGTTTAGAGTACCTTCTGAGTTAAGTACGAAATAATCTTTGTTCTTATACAATGGGGGACATATTATCACATCACACGAGGTTATTTGATCTCAAATTAGGCATAGCCTCTGCTATGGTATTGGAGACAGATAATCATACATAAATAGATAAATAACTCCTAGATACAGAAAAAACACCTACGCTCATCACACAAAACATTTCTCTCGTCTCACGCGGAGGCAGACTATACCAGCCACTTCAGTCATAGATTTAAGCGAATATCTATGTAGGTCTGTGACGTAATTTTCATTAAATTTTCACAGCCTGGCCGAATCGGCCCGTATTGGTATGCTAGTTTTTTCATCATCATCATACTCGTAATAACATTCAGGACAGAGGTACGTCACACAAGAATTCCAGCTGTTGCTGGAACAATATGGAGGGGAAGTACCATACTTACCTCGCTTGTTTTACGGCTGGCACCATGGACCGCGGTTGTAGGTGACCGCAGTGAGTAAGATATAAGATATGAAGGAGGATGCTGCTGCCCATCCTCCAGTTAACCCTTAGTCGCCTCTTACGACACCCACGGGTATGTTCGGGTTGGTACTATTCTTTGCCGGCATCATACGGGTATGCAATTTTTTTTATACAAGTTTAGTTATTTTGTACCTGACATCCGTTTGACCACATAATATTAGTGAGGTCAAAAGCTACAACAAAGTAACGTAAGTGACCAGCACATTTTGTAAGGGAAGTTGAATTTATTGTGCGATGTTATCAAAGTCTTAGAACATAAGTTATTGGTTTTGACCTCACTCTTATATGGGTAAACGGATGATGTCAGGTACAAAAACAAAATAACCTAGTATAACCTATACTTATAAAATAGTGAACATAATTTTACCATGTTACTCAGACCATGAAACTGAACGATTTTTCATAAGGGACTTAGGTTGAAATCTGAAAAAAAAAATCTAATCTCCCATAGAGACTGCATCAGCTAATAGCGCATTTTGTATGGGATGTCAAAAAGTGCTATTCGTATTTCGACCTATGTTTCTTAGGAAAAGTTGTTCAGTTTCATGGTCTAAGTAACATGCTTAAAATTATGTTCAATTTCTATAAGACCCTATATTTGCACCCTTACAAATGATTCACGGGAACACTGGAGATCGCTTTTATACCACCGTAAGCCGCCGTTAGAGTATTCTTTAGTTTTATTTACTGTTTGTTCTTCCATTTCGTTACAATACTCTTATTATATTCCAAACTCAAAGAACGATAGCACAACAAAAATGAAATATCTTTGTGCAAGCACCGTAAAATCAACCTCTGCATTTTGAAATCTTATTTCTCCTAACATACGTGTCTGTACTCAACCGTACACTCGAATACTTCGCGAGAAAATGAAAATGTTGTCCATTTGAGCGTTTAGGCAATCACTAAATTTCTTTTGCGGTTCCTTTATACCTTACTCGTAAAGAACACAGTTGAGTTTCCTTTGTCGCGGTTGCATGAGCTTGCCGGAAAGCATTTTGGTAACGCAGATAACTCGCATCTGAATTTCAGATGCGACTTTTTTTGGTTTGAACCGGGCTTGGGTGAGAGCCAATTGTTGGTTGAGTTTGTTTTCAGTTAATTTGTGGATTGGGTTTAGTTCAAGAGGACTTCAATTTGTAAGTTTTTTTTTCTATTTCCGTAAAAGCTGCTGAAGTTCTTTTTCCTCGCTTTAAGAGCTCTCTAGAGATAAAGGATTTAGAAACGAAGGAAAGAACCACTTTGTAAAATCAGTGGGCATATAAACTTTTTTATTTAAAAGCCAACAGTATTCCGGAATTGTTAGTATTTGTTTGAGCTCGTGTATAGGTCTTTTTTGTATTTTTAAGAGTCCCTGCACTTAGTTTATCTTTTTGTTTCAGGTACGTACGGCCTACAATTTAAGAACAAAGTGTTCAGAAGAAAGTCTGCAGGTAAAGCTGCCCAACTTTTATTTTTATCATAACGTACTGATATAGTTTTCATACACGGATAACAAAAACAAACAAATTATTAAAATTTTACAGCTCTCGTGTGGTCGACTATTATCTTGAATTAAAAAAAAAAATATATTTCATCCCTATGCACGTTTACTATGTCGAAAAAGCCTATTGGATATTGTATTTTACTTCTTTTTAGGGTTAGGTACCCAAAGGTTAAAACACGGAACCCATTAATATGCCTCCGATGTCTCTCCGTCTGTGTGTCTGTCAGCGGGATGTAAGTAGGTAAGCAGTTGAAATTTTCACAGATTATGTATTTTTGTTGCCACTATAACCACAAATCCAAACAAATAATGCGTGCAATAAAGAGTTATTCATTCATTCATTCAATAATGAATAAAAATTTATGCTAACCTACTAAAAACCTGTTTTTAGGCAATTTTTAGTCGTTTTTGTTGTTTTAGCTCTACCGTAAAAACGGGAACACTTAAAAGCGAAAGAGCTACGCCTTAGAGCATACGCTATAGAATAACAACAAATAATGAAAACTGGTCAAGACGTGTGTTTCAGACTCGTGCGCATTTAATACACTTTTATGCTACTGTGCGTTCCTGACTAAGACGGTATTTTTACCGTATTATATTATCGGTGCGCGAGTCTTGGTCGGTTTTTAAATATGTCCACTCACCACAACCATTCGTCCATGCCTCAACCAAGAATTAATTTTACTCATATTTCAAAAAAATATATAAAGGCTGTTAGGGACAGCCTTCCGCACACTGAAGGAGCATGATCAGTCAACGACACTGAACAACTTTCAGTGAAAAAAACTTTCAGGAAACAAAAAAAAATCAGCGTCTTCATACAAAATTGAAAACTTGATCGAACAGTTTGAATGGAAAAGTATATTTTTTTGTTTGTTTCCTGAATGTTTGCTCACTGAAAGTTGTTCAGTGTCGTTGACTGATCATGCCCTTTCAGTATTCGGAAGGCTGTCCCTAACACCCGGTATATGTAATAATATGTACACCGTGTTGCTGAGTATATGCATTTATTTTAAGAGCATGTTCAGTTAAAGCGATCCGTTTTCCATACTACATTCAAATGACTTGTATTCTTATGCAGGACATAAAATCGAGTGTATACTGCTATTTTTAGTTAAATTTTTCGCTGATTAATACAAAGATACAGCTAATGCACCGAAAATATTACAGTATAGATCGCACACCCAGTCCCGCATAAGAATGCGAATCATTTGAATTTATGGAAAACGGATCGACTTAACGAAACTGAATTACTTTCCCTAAATCACATAGGTTGAAATACGAACAATTTTTTTTTGTTTGGGAGGGAAAAATTAATTTTGGTATTTCAACCTATGTTTCATAGGGACAGTTGTACAGTTTCGTTAACTGAACTTGCTCTTAAAATTAATGCATTTCCTCAGGAACACAGCGTATAAGAGATTTAAGTGCAAATAATTCACACCAATTTCACTTCACAAGAAGGTTTCCTTACATTCCTTTTCTTGCTTCCTGTGCCTTTTTAATAAAATCCCTTTTCGTTCGTATCGCCATCATCGATGGCGGGAATTCCCACAGGGGCCAAAAATATTTGTAAAATGGAGGAAACCTCTTTGGTAAAATGCGGTAAAGAGCTGCTAAACGCGCTTGCCTTTCTAGAATTATTGAGTAAAACGGAAATGTAGAAGTATGAGATGGTATTTTATGTTATTTGTGTGAATAAAGCAGGCGGTATTCGCTTGTGGCAGCTTACAACATTATTTTGTTAAGTTAGTGTCTTTGGTATAAAACCTCTGCAGGTCGTGTTTTCTTAGCTAAAAGCAAAATAAACAAACTGAATAAAAAAACTCTTATAAGAGAACTCTTAAGTTTTACAAAACCGCGTGCTATGAAATATTTTATGAACATAAAATTAAATTTATGAACTTACTAAATACCAACTATAATAGGTCTTTATTTTTTTATTTTATTTTATTTATTTTATTTTGGCAACAAACAGTCATATACATCGACAAAACTTTTATAAAACTATACACTTCATATATAAATACAGACCTTGAGTGCCAACAATATAAATATAAATACTTAATAGCAAAGAACAGCAGTTCTAGGTTAACAAAACGGTAGATACAGGTAATTTTAAGTGTCGAGAAGTAATTAATTACAGCAATTACAATATATAATATAAATTAACAGTGCTATGTTTACATTTTTTCTTTTAGGGAAGTGATAACAAGATTTTTGAATTTAGAAGCTGAGTTACAAAAGAGGTCAATGTGAGATATGTCATTGTTGTAGCTATGAAGAGAACGACGAAAGAAGTTATTAGCAGTATAATTGGTTGTGAACATTGGGGGAGCAAATAACTGATTGTTTCTTCTAACAGTTTTACGAGGGATTTTAAATTTAATGTATTGTAACAGGTGAGGGGAGTCTACTAAATTGTTTAGAAGTTTAAATAAGAACATAAAGTCGAATTGTTGTCTACGAAGGTTAAGAGGTAACATGTTATGTCGAGTAAGTGAGTCTGTATAATCAGAAAAATTGCGACCTGTACGATATTCCAAAGCTTTAAGGAATCTTTTTTGAATTTTTTCAAACCTATTTACATGTCGTGCATAGTATGGACTCCATATAATTGATCCGAAATCTAAGAGAGATCTTACTAAACTGAAGTAAAGTATTTTATATGTATGTGGTAGCTTAAAAGGTTTGCTAACTCTTAAAAGAAAACCAAGTTGTTTTGTCGCCTTTTGTAAAATATGATCGTAATGATTAATAAATGTCAACTTACTGTCTAGCAGTATACCTAAATCACGTACAACATTTACTCTAGAGATTTGATTAGTTTCCAGTCTATAATTATGTATAATTGTCTTTTTCTTTCGAGTAAACGTTATAATGTGGCACTTATCAGTATTCAAAAATAATTGATTACGTGAACAGTATTCAGACAAAGCGGAAATATCATCCTGTAAGTGTTGACAATCTTCTGTAGTCTTGATTTCTTTATAGAGTTTGGCATCATCTGCATAAAGAAGAATGTTACTATGTTTGATGCATGTAGCTATGTCATTTATGTAAATTGAGAATAACAAGGGCCCTAAATGGGACCCTTGTGGGACCCCAGAAGGTACCTCTAATAAATCGGACATGTAACCTCTTACTGACACTGCCTGTAGTCTGTTACTGATGTAGGATTTTATCCATCGAAATAAGTCGCCTTGTATTCCGGCTGCCCAAAGCTTCTTCAAAAGCAAATTATGATTTATTTTATCAAAAGCCTTTGAGAAGTCGGAATAGAAGACATCTATCTGACAATTTTTATCCATTGATCGTAATAAAAAATCGGTATATGTGACAAGATTTGTTTCGACTGATCGACCGCGGAAAAAGCCATGCTGATATGGGGATATGTAATTTCGAAGAACAGAGCTTAGCTGGTGAGTAACTATTTTTTCTAAGATCTTTCCAAAAATACTTAACTTTGATATGGGCCTATACTGCGTGATATCGTTTAATTGATTTGTTTTGGGTATAGGTGTTATCATCGACTTTTTCCAAAGGGATGGGAAAGTCCCTGTATTAATCGACATGTTGAATATGTAGGTTATAGGTATCTGCAATTCAGTAGCACAACGGGAAATGAAAAGTGGATGAATTCCATCATAACCTGCCCCTTTTTTTACATCAATATTTTTTAGCTCCTTGAAAACATTATCCTGTATTATGTGAATACTGCAAATATCTACCGGGGAATCATTAAATTCTTGCATCTGATCAAGATTATTTAAGGTTGTATCTTTTATAAAAACTGAAGTGAAATATGAGTTAAACAGATTACAAATTTGAACGCCATCACTAGTAGATATGTCGTTATATTTAAGAGTACGTGGAATTTCCGAGCGGCCTAATCTAGATTTTGCATACGTCCAAAAGTATTTGGGATTACATTTAATTTTATCCTCAGTTATAGCCATATAAGTATTGTAACACTTATCCTCTAATAGTTTAGCTCTTTTCCGTAATAATGAAAACGTAAGGTAGTCTAATTTATTATCATAAATTTTCCATTTTTTGTGAAACTTACGTTTTTCATTTAATAATTTTATAAGCGGTCGTGTGACCCAAGGTTCATAATAAGTATTAGAGGATATGCGTTTTCTAGGGATATGTAGTTTTATTAAATTATTTAGAACAGAATAAAAATATGTAACAACAGATTCTAGATCGCTACGTTTCTGAAATTCTTCTAACCAATTTATATTCAGTAGACCAGTACGTATTGCGTCATAATCAGCTAAATAAAACAGATGCTTGTAGGTATTTGCGTTAGGTGGCAAAACTTCACAATATTCTATACATAAACTGATGTCCAGGGCTGGATGGTGGTTATCTTCTGGGGTCAGAGGTACGGAACTACGGGCAACCGTGCACTGTTTGTTACAAAAAATTAAATCTAAAAATCTATTATTTTTATTTGGTATTAAATTGTATTGATTTAGGCCAGACAGATTTATAAAATCTGCAGTAATTTCGGCGTGCTCGTCTTCATTTGTGAATAAAGTCATGTAATTAAAATCGCTATCATAGTTCCATATACCATGCGTGACATTAAAATCTCCTAAAATTAAATAAATATCGGATGGGCGAGCCATAATAATATCTTGCAATTTAGTAAACAAAGAGGAAAGTCTTCCACTGTGATTGGATCCGTGAGGAACGTAGGCACAGAAAATATGCAGGAATTCCTTATCAATCCCGCTACGCGAGGTGAGGGGCGGCGGCGTTAAATCAGTAGAAGAGCGCCGCCGCTGGCCGTGTTGTTCCCAAGTCTTATGATGATTCATAGTTGGAATTGATACCCACAAACAGTCTGTATCGGCCAGCGCCAGTGCCGGTGCACCGAGTGACGTGTGATTAACGAGCACGAGGACACCTATGAAATTGCCGAAATTTTCTTACAGATTAATGAGATCATAATTCCTATAATTCTAATGCAATTTTTTTCATTTGTCTTATATTTGAAAGTTGACTTCAAGGTTATCAATTAACGCATAAAATAAAGTTTTTATTTTTAGTTTGATATATAAAATTAAAGGTTTGAAAATTGTTCGTCTTAAATGTCGTCCGATTTCATCATTAGATTTGTTATATTTTTTTACAGATAATATTTTTCGAAAATTAAATTTAAGCTGCTGTTAGCTTAATGTCTTCCTAATAATGCTTAAAAAAATTAAATAAATTGGATTTATAATTCCTAAGAAAAATGCAAAAATGTTAGTACTGAAAATTGAGTTTACCTAAAATTCGCCATACAAAACGGCAATTTCATAGGTAAAGACCTATTATAATACGAAAAACGTGAAAGACCATGACAAAGAAGGGTCTCGTCCAAAGTTATGAATACTTGTCTGTGTGTAGCAAAAAGAAGGTTATTCCGGTTTTCCGACAGCCTAGCCAAAAACAAAAGCTTAGGGCTTATGCCGGTAAAAAACCATGTTTCAGTGACCGCGAAAAAAAGCCTGTCGACGCGGTGAGCCTTTTGTGAACTTGTGTCGGTACAGTCAAGAGCACGTCACGCTTGACACTTTGGAATTCATACTGTTCTTATTTCAATCACTGTTGAGGCTAGAGTCGCGCTGTTAGAGCCGAGATTGACCTGCTGTTGACTGTACGTGAGGAACAGTCTAGAGTTGAATAAAATATAAACACAATTCTGTTGTGAATCAGTATGAATGACATGTTTGTTAATAAAGGAATGTTATAAGTCTTATTACTTTATTAAAGTACCTGGGCGACCGAGCTATGCTCTGTTTGATTAAAATATCATCGGGTGAGCAAGCTATGCTACTCGACAACAGATGGCGCTGTAAGTTTCTTGAACGCACTAAAACGCGCTAAGAAATGTATAAAAAGAAGGTGAAAACGAATTTTCCCAGACATGAGACCCTGCTAGATCGATTTTTTGCCCCCAAAAACCCCCGTATACAAAATTTTATCGAAATCGTTAGAGCCGTTTTCGAGAAACCGATTACAAATATATATACAAATATTGCTCGTTTAATAGTATAGGATTACACAGCTAATGCTTGTACCAAGACGTATACTATTCACGTACCTTTGTCGGTATGATTTTCTGCTTAGGTATATTTTTACAATGACCAGAACATTATTACAAAAAAAACTCTCACAAGTAAAGCATGTATAAAAAGAGCATATAGGCCGAGTACTGAAGCTGTAATTTTTAATTGGCTGGACATAAATCGAAACCGTCAATTTACTATAAAGTTGCTATGTATTATAATAGGTGGTGGAACACTTATGTAAAAAATAACTTTTAATGAATTGGCTGGCTTTTAGATTCTCCAGAAAATATATTTTTTTGTTTGTTTATGCATGTGAAGTCAAGCCAAAAATTTTAACTAATATCTGATGGGGTAAACTTTTGATGTGGGTTCCAAGGTACTTACTTCAATTGAAACTAAGCAAAAAATATTAGCGCATATTTTTTTATTAGCAAATTTGTATGCAAGTTACATAAAAGTCTAGGCAAAAATGGCAACCAAATTATTTTAAATTTGATAGACTTTCCAGGACAGTTTTTGAGCAAATTACCTAAAATTAAGCATATTAATCCAAAGTTAAATATTTTCGTATCTAATGTTGAAGCAAAAATACCAACTGAAAAACTTTTGTTTAATTACAGGTTTCATCGTGTGTTCTTTCCGTTATTTATAAAATTAAGCATAA
Source organism: Athrips mouffetella (assembly GCA_947532105.1). Classification (NCBI taxonomy): domain Eukaryota; kingdom Metazoa; phylum Arthropoda; class Insecta; order Lepidoptera; family Gelechiidae; genus Athrips; species Athrips mouffetella. Next base: position 22,494,618 of record OX383963.1, read on the forward strand.
TTATAAAAAGATAAAAAAGTTGATTTTTATTTCAATAGATCGCGTCAAGCGAGCGAGAACCGGCGTAATATTATATGTTCTTTGGAACCGATATGGCGTGCCGTGCGCCCCGAGACTTTTTTCTTCTACGTAATGTCAAGAGTACGTCAAGCCTGACATAATATTAGACTTTTAAGTGTTCTTATTTCAACTGTCCAAGTAGCTAGAGTGGGCTGCAAGTGTCTGGCTGCCTGCTTGTACAAACAACAACACTTCAAACAGTCCATTGAAAAGAGAAAATATCATTGTGGGATACAGTGTTACAAAAAACCGGGCAAGTGCGAGTTGGACTAGCGTGCTAAGCTTTTGCTCTTGACTCCTCTTTAATAAGAATTTACTTGAAGTGGAAGCTAGCTAGCGTTAATTGGTTGTGAGAAAGGTTGTAAACTTTAATTATTTCAGACTTTATGGTTCCGTACCCATAGGGTGAAAAACGGGATCATACTAATATGCCTCCGATGTCTGTCTGACTGTCTGTCAGTGGGCTGTATCTCATGCTGCATAGGCTATAAAATATGAAAACTGATCAAGTGCGAGTCGGACTCAAAAAAGGACAAGTTGCACTCCGAGAGTGCCGGCAGAAGTGAAAACTTGACTTTTTGAATATGATGTTTTTGTAAGGGTCAATCGCGTCATTGCTCGTGTACTTCTTCATCGAGACCTAAAATTTGTCTCAGTACATGAGTAGTCTAGGGTCAGTAGTTTTCAAGTTATAGCTATTTTTACTTTGACAGCTGTCATCCGAAATGTAGATCTCATCAAGACCTATCATTTGACTCAGCACACGAGTACACTAGAGTCAGTAGTTTCCAAGTTATGGGGTTTTTTGAGTTTGACAGCTGTCATCCGTAATGTAGATCTCATCGAGACCTATCATTTGTCTCAGCACATGAGTATTGTAGAGTCAGTAGTTTCCAAGTTATGGGGTTTTTAAGTTTGACAGCTGTCATCCGAAATGTAGATCTCATCGAGACCTTTCATTTGTCTCAGCACATGAGTAGTCTAGGGTCAGTAGTTTTCAAGTTATAGCGATTTTTACTTTGACAGCTGTCATCCAAAATGTAGATCTCATCGAAACCTATCATTTGTCTCAGCACACGAGTAGTCTAGGGTCAGTAGTTTTCGAGGTATAGCGATTTTTAGTTTGACAGCTGTCATCCGAAATGAAGATCTCATCGAGACCTATCATTTGTCTCAGCACACGAGTAGTCTAGGGTCAGTAGTTTTCGAGTTATAGCGATTTTTAGTTTGACAGCTATCATCCGAAATTGTAGATCTCATACATTTAGGATTCGCTATTAAATAACGATCAAACCAGTACTTCAAGTCTGTCGTGCACATATCACGTTGTGCACAACAAAAAAAGCCGAGACTATGACCACAGAATATATAATAGTAAACAAGTTTACAGGAGTCGCACTCCTTTGATCTTGGAAAAAGCTGCCTATTTTACAGACAGGCCTGCTATGACAAAGACAAAAAAGATGTTTTGGTCTTTATCACACTTTAGAAGTTTTGTATATATTGAGCCTGCTCTTACTTGGTATGATTATTTGCAAATCAATTTCTATACTTCATCCGAGATCTGACGCGACAAAGATAAAAAAGATGTTTTGATCTTTATCACACTTTAGAACTTTTATATATATTGAGCCTGCTCTAACTTGGTATGCTTAATTTCAAATCCATTTCTGTACTTCATCCGAGATCTGACGCGACTTCTGATGCGAGTTAATAATTTTTTCCCCATCTGAAAAAGTGCCAAGCGCCGCTGAAGAAGTTTTCACTTCAAAAATCGACCACAGTAAGTTACTGACATTTCAACTAATACAATTTATATCATGTGGTGGTACAGAACCCTCGGTGCGCGAGTCCGACTCGCACTTGGTCGGTTTTTCCCTTTCATTAGATCAAATCCACAATTATTTTGAGTCTCATGTCAAACCTGTAGAATATTCATACAAACTTCCACTCCATTTTTCAACCCCTCAGGGGATGAATTTCAGAAAATCCTTTCTTAATGTGTAGTCTTGACGTACAAAAAAACTACTTACAAAATTTCACATCTGTAGCTTTATCGGTTACGGCTCGGCGTTGATGAATCAGTCAGTCAGTCGGTCAGGGCATGCTGTTTTATATGTTTAGATTTAGATCAGAAGATCAAAAGTATTTTCAGCTTACTACAACTGATGTAAATTTTCATCTTTCATGTTTAACTTTAAATTCCGAAGCGCGTACCGAAAAAAACAGCGAAGCAATGCGACGTTGCCTTACCGTGCAATCACGAGCCGTATACTATTTTAATGTCAATTATGAACTTTATTTCAACTTCTTTAGGGTCGATATAAAGCGCCACATAATGTAATTTTTATATAAAAAGATACGCTATTGCCTGAAATGTTTAATTTTCAAAGTAATCAACGTAAGTACAGTTTTAGAGTATAATCAAACACTTTTCATTCAGTTAACTATTTTGGCCAAAGAGAAATCCCTCAATAATTATACCTCTGTAAAGCTTTAACATACCAGGCCACTCAGAAAGTATTGCGAAAAATAGTTTTTATATATGGGAGACTGGCCGGTCAGAATCTTTTTCGAAAATATGATTACTTGTAAGTAAAAATATGTGTGTTCCATTTTCAAAATTTCCCTCCACATTTTTTGCGAGCCAATTCAAAGTATCGTGTCTTACTGAAAAATGGATCTGCGCCGGGAACATTTTAGAGCTATGATTTTTTACGATTTCAAGTGTCGCCTGAAACCGGATGAATCGTTCGATAGACTTCAAATGGCATTTATGGATGAAGGCCCCTCCAAGGCAACCGTGTATCGTTGGTATAACGAATTTAGGCGCGGTCGACCAACCTTGGGGGATGAAGAAAGAAGCGGTAGCCCTTTGACGGCTATTACGGAAGAAAACGTGCTAGCAGTGAAAAATTTAATCCAAGATAATAGGCGAATTACATATCAGGAGATTCAGCACATATTAAAGATTGGATCGGGAAGCGTTCACGAGATTCTACACGGGCATCTTCGCGTGAGGAGGATAGTATCGCGCTGGGTGCCGCACTACCTCACCGACGCTCAGAAGCAGGCCCGGGTGGAATGGTGCCGTGATATGCTGAACAAATTTGAAGCAGGCTCGTCTCGGCGTGTTTACGACATCGTAACAGGTGATGAGTCCTGGATTTATCAATACGATCCAGAAACCAAGCGCCAGTCGACAGTTTGGGTGTTTCAAAATGAACCAACGCCTACCAAAGTGAAGCGATCTCGAAGCGGGGGGAAGATTTTGATCGCCAGCTTTTTTAATTTGACAGGCCACTTGGCCTCAATTCCCTTACGAGATCAAAGAAGCATCAACGCCGAATGGTATACTACCAAATGTTTACCAGAAGTTTTTTCTGTTGTGAGCAACAAGCGACCAAACACAGGGCTCCGCGGACTACTGCTCCACCACGACAATGCGCCTGCACACACCGCGCTCAAAACGAGGGACTTCCTGGACAGCACACCAGTCAAACTCCTGGGTCACCCTCCTTACAGCCCTGATCTAGCACCGTGTGACTTCTTTTTATTTCCAAAAATAAAAAATCAGCTCAAGGGGATACAATTTTCGTCGCCGGAAGATGCGCTGGCTGCGTTCGAGCAGGCTGTAAACGAGGTGTCTACGGCGGACTGGAAAAAGTGTTTTGAAAACTGGTTCAGACGCATGAATCTTTGTATAGAGGCTGGTGGAGAGTACTTTGAAAAGATTTAATAAAAATATATGTACCTGTAGAACAATTTTTTTTAGTGTCGCAAATATTTCTGAGTGTCCCACGTATTGTGTTCACTTTTATGACTGTTTGATCAAGTACAACAAAATTTTGAAGTACAAAAAGTCACGAGATAGTTATGTATTTTGCCCGAGCAGACAAAAAGAAATAAAACTTTTAGTGGGATTTTTTTAATTTTAGGCTTTACCTAAGAACTTAGGTGCTTAATTAGTTTGTAAAATACTAAAAGTTTATCATTGAACGAGCCCAGAATACATTTCGTTTAGTTGGCATTTTTGCCATAGTAACTATTTATATAATAGGGTTTTTTTAATCTGCCGCCTTGTCCCATTTGGTGATTTGCTTAATTTTAAGTAATTATGTAATTACTTCCAAGACTTCATAAACCACAAAAGGAAAATCTTGGTTCCGATTTTTGTCTAGGCCAAAATCTAATTATCTTGGGGTAATATATCCCACCTAAAACGTTTTTATATGTAAATATTCGCCAAGTCTCGTGACTACAAAAAAATTATTAAGATGTAACGTGAAGCTAAGTCTGGCTGCTTTTATTTGATTCAGTATTCAGAAAATTTCACCGTTGTTTTATTTTTAAGATACTATGAGAAATGTAATGCTTTTAATCTATAATATTTGCACAGATTTTATTTCATCTCATTTAGGATACGTCATCACGAAATATAAAAGATACTATACGGATGTTTATTGCACTTTATGATGATTTATCTTAAGATTTCAAGTAGGTATTAAAGAATGTAAGATATTGTTAGTTTAAGATTAACATTCCGACAAAGTAGGCAGACTCCTGCTACTTTTAGTGACTGCAAAGTCAGAAAAATATGTGTATCCTAAATAAGTTGAAAAAATATCTGTAGAAAGAAGGGTTACATTTTAAAGAAGCATTACATTTCACACAGTATCTTAAAAATAAAACAAGAATAAAATTTTCTGAATACGGATTCAAATAAAAGCGGCCAGACTTGGCCGTCAAAGTCAGAAAAATATGTGTATCCTAAATAAGTTGAAATGATATCTGTCGAAAGAAGGGTTACATTTCAAAGAAGCATTACATTTCACACAGTATCTTAAAATAAAACAAGAGTAAAATTTTCTGAATACGGATTCAAATAAAAGCGGCCAGAATTGGCTTTACGTTACATCTTAATTATTTTATGGTAGTCAAAGACTTGGCGAATTTTTACGTAGAAAAACGTTTTTGTAGGATATGTTCTTCTTATAATGAGAGTTTTTTTTGTACTTAATGTTTCAGATATTTTTCTTAATTTTATATGCTCATTTTAAAAATATACCTAAGCTGTTTCCCACGATGCAAAATGTTTGCATTTTGGGAAACAGCTTACAGAGAAAGGTAAGTGAGGAGTATACGTCTTAGCTATGTCACACAAAGCCACAAATTTATTGCAGAAATTAGACTTATAACGCTTTGGTTGTTATAATGGTTTGCTCGACTTGGCATGGGGCACTGCCGTGCTCCCTGATAACGACTAGAGATGAGAAGGGGGTTGAAGGGTATTTGACCCCCGCGTATTTTGTAATCTCTACCTCGCAGCCACATCTCGGGATATTTCCCGAAAACCTTTGATGTCAAGAATCGGGATAAAATATTTTTTTCACGTTCGCTTTACATATTATTCAAACGATTTAAGATGTGAAAGAAAGGAAATAAAGTTTTTCGATTGTTTTACGTTGCAGGAAAGTGAAACATTTCAGAAACAGTTTGAAGGTTTGGTCTTTTCAAATGTATAAGAATTTTCAGCTTTGAAAGCACACAAATATTGGGGGATTATTCACACAAACTCATCTGATCCCAAACTACTCAAAGCCTGTACTAAAACTATTAAAGACTGGTATACATAAATATAAAAAATAAAATAGATAAATAACACCCAGACACAACAAACATTCGTATTCAAATGTTTTCCCAGGGCGGGGATCAAACCATGAACCATGTAGAAGGCAGGCTTACTACTAACCACACCAAAAGTCCAGTCGATATGAAAGTTAACTATACAGACTGTTTTATTTTGTTCATTTATGCAGCTTTGCAGGGTGCCCAGAATAGAGGCTATCTGAAATTAGCTTCTAAAATATCTAGGCAGCAGCGAACTTAATCCCTAAACAACCTAAATAGCTTCATAAGTCCAGTCCAAACAACTAAAATTTTATTCATAGCCACTGGCACCAGGCTTTTTGGAAGTAATTTTCGTTGTTATCATAAATTAGTAGTCCATTTGCGTCACAGAGCCATGATCGTGGCCAAAATTCAGGAAAATTCGTTAGTAGATTACTTTTACCGCCTTCTCGCCTTGCTAGAGCGTGATGGAAATTCATTTTAATAAGGAAATGAGAGAGACAAGAAATAAAACGTTCTGTGGCTTATTTTTGCTTGATGTTTACACTTGTCATGTTTTCAACAGCAGGATCCCGAGCGGAGCGAGGTTCAAAACTTTTTGGCAGGATCCTTTAAGGTAGCCTTTAAGCGACTTTTGTAGCCAGCTTCTTTGGGTCAACTGAAGTATCCACTAAGATCAAATTTTTCTTTTTGCTCCTAGAAAAAAATATATTAAGGTTAGAATAACATCCCTACTATGATCCATTTGTTTCGTTTTTTCCTATGCTTACCTAAACATTTTGCAGCTGTATCAAAAGCAATCGGCTAAAGCTGTCAGAAAAACAAGTTTGTAAAACAATGTTATTCTTTCCGTCAAATATACTCTGGTTTTAGTGTCATGGCTGCTAAATAGATTTGTCATCGTTAGTTTAAACGAAAAAATAGATTGTAGGAGCAAGTGCTCTGTAGACAATTTAAAGATTTTGGTACAAAATGTGTTCTTAAATAAAAAGTAGCAAATCTTTCAAAAAAGTATTTATTGTTTTCCTTATAGAATTAAATGTTTTTTGGTCTCTGCCTCATTGTTAACTGCAAATATTTGGGTATGTTACTCAAACCGTAAAACTATACAGCATCGTGAAAGAAAATAGGATGAAAAAAAAATTTACGACCCTTACAAAATTATCTCTTGGTGGCGGCGTGAGATCCGTACGGAAAAGCTAAAATAAAATAAGAAAACTCGTTACTTAGTGTTAAAAATAAGGCAGGAATTAAACTTAGTGAATAAAAGTAATAAGTTGTAGTAAGTAAAATATTCAAAAACATTAAGTTGACAGGAACTCAATATAGCGGCCCAACTTTATTCGTTGTACATTAAACTCATTCTAAGTAATTTTTTCAACAATGTTGATGAGCAGATTGAAAGACATTACAAACAACCGTTTTCGCTTTATAATTTTCTCTTTATTCAAAGCAAACCGCAAAATTAGCCTAATAAAGGATTTCGCCAAAACGTTGACAGCCAGAACCTCGACGTTTCTGTCAGCATCAGCTTTTACACAAGTTTGGACAGCGTTTGAAATAAAGGCTGGTTTGAAATTAAGCCGTATGTCCATTCAACTTAATTTGGGATTTTAATAGGCTTAATTTAAAATGTTTATGCAATCAGTTGGGAAAGCAAAGTTTTATTGTAATATTGTTTGCTTAAAGCGTTCGCTTCTGGATCCGAAGCTTCTGGGTTCGATTCCCGATTGGGACATACCTTGTGTAACTTCTACAGTTTGGCTAGAACACTGCAGGATGAATTACCCGATTGTCGGAAAAGTAATTTTGTGCTTTGGAAGGCACGTTCTAAAGGTTTGGGCGGCTTAACGACTCTGACACCAGGGTTCGTGATGTCGGTTATCGATCTCACCACTCCACGATACGACCGTTTTTTTAACATCAGACGCAATGAACAGTACAGTATTTGAGTTCGCACGAAGGGTAGCTGAATAGAAGTTGCAAAAAATATATTTTTGTGACCGGTTGATGTTGAGTAAAGCGATCTTGGCCAACTGGTAGTTGCTCTTTCTTTCCGATCACGAAAGTTAAGCAACGTTGGCCGTGGTCAGAACCAGTATTTCCGTGTTTCGGAAGGCACGTTAAGCTCTTGGTCCCGGCTACTGTTAATGATAGCAATCGTCAAGCAAAGTAAATGTCCATTTGCTCTGTGTAGAAACCAGTGCCGTCATTTACCTCAGGTTATACGAGTAGGTTGCCGATTCCGTAAAGACCATTTGGGAAAAACGGAATAGGCCATGATGACTTTGATAACACAATACTGAAACTTTGTGAGCCAGAAATCAATACTACATACATAAATGAATGAATGAATAGTCATAGTTATAATAATATGTCAAAATAGCTTTAGATTTAGATGTAAGTAAGCAATATGTCATCCACAAAGTTGGATTTTGTGAACAAGTATTGAGGGCATCTTGATCTCATACGATTTAGTTTATGTTAGGTTCCTACTTATACTGCCAGAGTGACCCGAAAAAGATCTTGGCATACAAAGATAAGAGCCACCAATCTTTTCGTTTATGTACAGTTGGTATAGCTACGTGATAAGTTTGCGGCTCAGTTAGCTCCAGCTCCCATTACATTACAAGTATATCTCGCGTGGAAAATGGTTAGACAGTCATATGATTTAATAAACCACAACAAAGCAGGAAACATAAAAACTGTGTTTTGAAGCGTAGGGTGAGCTCAGCTTTCATGCGGTATAAATTTCACCCTTCGGACACAATTTCGTATAATTTTTCCTCGGACGTCCGGCACGTGATAAAATGAGGCGCTTGAGTTACTTACCAACCTACTGTTTTTAGGGTTCCGTAGTCAACAAGGAACCCTTTTAGTTTCGTCTTGTCCGTCTGTCTGTCTGCGGCTTAGCTCAAAGACCCTTAGTACTAAAAGCTGAAATTTCGTACGGATATACATTTTGTCTACGCCGATAAAGTACTCGTAGTAGAATAAAATTTTAAAAAATATTTTTTTTATGGTACCTCCCCTACAAGTAAAGAATATTTTTTTTCTTGTCTACCTCATAGTGTGGGGTGTCGTTGAATAGGCCTTTAAATAATAATGTAAGTCTGTAAAGTCATTTTTCGAAATAGGGATCCGTTTGCGAAATATTAAACTTGAAAGCGCAATTTTTTGTTGGAGTCGAGTGCACCTCTGCCAGCTAAACGGTTGTTATTGGGAATGTGAAAAAATTCACAGTAGTTAATATATGATGAAGTTAAAAGGAAAACTATCACAGTTAAGAAGACTTCACATGTTAATGAGCTATAGCCGAAAAACTGGAAATAGTAAAAATAGCAATAGCAATCAGGCGCTAGGACCTCGCTAAGCATTAGGAGGTTAAAAGTTTATAATATAAACGTTGTGAAATACTTAATCAAAACCCGCTTTGCGATAATAAATCGTAAAAAACTACGGAACCCTATACTGCGCGTGGCCCGACACGCACTTGGCCGGTTCTTTTACCAATTTTAGTTATGATTTGAATTTTCAAGCTTTAGTCGATTTGACGGTCTGGCAATGACATTATATCTTGAATCTATTTTACGACCTGGCAACAACGTTATAAAGCAGCGGCGCGTAGGTAGTGTGAGGTACATACGGCCGCACATCAGTGGAAACACTTTTGGACCTTATGGCGTGGTAATAGAGTTGAAAAAGTTCCTACCTACAAGCGGTAGACCGTACTAATTGTAAAATTGTTAGAGATCAATGTATGTATATTATTCCGCTGTGATAAAGATTTTCTTTTTCAATTTAAGAGCCTGACTTTAACGACAAACGGAGGAACTTCTAGTCGCATATCAAATTTTGTATTCCAACCTGCATTACTCTTTGAAACGACACAACATTGTCTTTCATTAGGTCTAAGTAGCTTAGCCTAGGCCTTTCTCTTTTTATCTTTCCTTCAATATTAACTTCTAAAATCTTTTTCAGAAACTCTTGAGCCGTAACAGCCCTGTCACCTAGTATAAAAAAAATTATGTTTACCTAATATTATGTTACCAAGTATAAAAAAAATTATGTAAATGTTTTTTTGGTTAACTATTTTTCGATAAACGAAAGCTATGGAAATTTACAGTACCTAACTTGATCATTTTATGGTGCACGGTGTATTTTTCATGAAGAGGCATTATATTTTATTGCCAGACAATAAAAATAATTTCACAACAGCCTTATTCTGCGTTAAATGAAAATAGCCAAGTAAAACGCAAAGTTTAGAGAGAACAAAATAAATTGTTGTAATAAAAGTGATGGATTGTTGTTATATTTCTATTAAAGCTAAGTGCTTCCCTTTTGGGAATAAGACGGCTGGAAGGTATCATAATTATAAACCGCCGAAATTCTTCGTAAATTCCCTTTTTCCCTTGGGGTTTTCTTATCTTTTTACTTTCGTACAGGGTTACTTCGTAAATTCCCTTTTTCCCTTGGGGTTTTCTTATCTTTTTACTTTCGTACAGGGTTATTGATTTATCGCTGCAATTTTTTTATAGTACAGTGATATTTAAGTCATAAAACTAAACATATTTTTTGAAGTATATAACCGGCCAAGTGTAGGTTGGGCCACGCGCAGTTTGGGGTTCCTTATAATATTTTTTATCAATATTTTATTTTACCACTTTATTAACGTCATCATCATCATCATATCGTGTGGGTTGCAAGGTCGATGACCGACCTCACAAACCCTGGTGTCAGAGTTGTTGAGCCGCCAAAGGCCTCTGACATGGCTCATTAACGACTACATCCGTAGATAGTAGTCGGGACCAACGGCTTTACGTACCTTCCGAAGCACGGAATCATCTAACTTTTCGGGCAATCATTCGGGTGATTCATTCGGGTGATTCATCCTGCAATGCCCTAACCAAACTGGGGAGGTCGCACAAAGAGATTTTTGTTTGACAGTGTCCCCACTGGGAATCGAACCCAGAACCTCCGGATCGAGAGCCGAACCCTCTAACCACTAGACCACGGAGGCTGTTTATTAACGTGACTAATATGTATTACCTATCCATTCTAAACTACAGCTTTCTAGTACAATGGTCTCGGAGCTAAGCTGCGAACAGACAGACGGACATGACAAAACTAAAAGGGTTCCTTGTTGACGATCTATGGAGGCCTAAAAACGAGAACAATTTAGGTCTTCTTAAACCAAATTACGTATTGAGGGCGTAAAAACGCATTACGTATATGGGATGGCAAAAAGTATATGGGTGGTCTTCCGTAAAGTTCGCTTGTTTTTTTGCTCGTTTGCTCTCTTGAAACATAAAAATATGCCCCGTTTTGCTTTACTGTCACCCAGTTCAGTAAAAAAGGTAGAACTTTTTGAATCATACAATGTTCCTTTGGCTTTTTTTCAGTTTTTCCAGAACTTTAAAATCAAACTGTTACTGTACACTCAACCGCACGTCAGTAGAAACACTTTTGGACCTTATGGCGTGGTAATAGAGTTGAAAAAGTTTCTACCGACGAGCGGTTGACCGTACCACTTCTGAGCAAAGGTCTCCCCAAAGTAGTGTATTATTTATTTATTGGCCTCCTCCCTTGTTTTTCTTCCATTCGCCCCTATCATGACCCTGCTCTTGCCAATTTACACAAAAAAAAAAATTTTCTGTAAAAATTTACTTAGATTAGCGAAAGCATTATAATCACATCGGTCCAGCCTTTCGCAAGTTATACATTTGCAGATATTAAAGTTTTTTAATTTTATTTATAGAGGTAAGGAAATAAATTTTCGCTGTGATATTTTTCAACGACCGAAGTGTTATAAAAAACATAAAAGTGTGGTTAAAATTAAGATTTATGTACAACTATCCGGGGCCATAAATCGTTACAAACTGACACAATTTACGAGAACGCTTGAAAAATTGGATGCAGTTTTGTCAAGAACTTCTGAGTTATTATGTAATTATTCCACGACTTGCATCACTTTAACATTTTACAACAATTTTAAAATAAATTTTGATACTGCAAAAAAACTAAGATGTATGGCAGTGCTATCTCTCGCTGTACTATCTGACTGGTCCGTAGGCATGCTTGGTTGTGAGCTTGCCTTCTATACCGCAGGCCGCGGGTTCGATACCCGCCCAGGGCAAACATTTGTGTGATGAACACGAGTGTATATTCTGTGGCTGGGTGTTATTTATCTATTTATGTATGTATATCAGCTTCTCGTACCTGAACAGTACAGGCTCTAGGTGTCTAGTTTAGGATCAGAGGACTGTGTGAATTGTCCGCAATATTCATTTATCTCTTGTCGGTACTATTTATCACCCAAATATAACTATAACACCATTCGAGTGCAGTATAACAACGCTTTTCGAGCGATGCTAGGGCTGCCTTGGCGGTGTAGTGCGACTGGTATGTTTAACGACTTTAAAGTAGAAAACTTTTGCAAATTAATGTATGGAGTCAAAATGTCTTTTCATACAAGGCTTCAACAGTGTGATAACAGTTATTTTAGCTGTCTTCAGAACACTTTATGTTTATGATAAAAACATTATGGTGAACAAATAGTAGAAAAGGAATGCCTGTGTGACCTTCTTTAAACTATTATTTTAATAGAGATTGACATTATTTTATTTGACCTAAAATGTTTGACATTAAAATAATTATATTGGTTATTTTATATTTTAGTAATTAAGATAATATTGTAGTTCGTTGGATAATAGTGTAATAATGGGACTACAAAATTTGTAAAAAGTGCCTGAAATAAATGATCATTATTATTATTATCAGGCCGCAACTATCTCATCTCGAGAGTGAGACAGCATATGCTGAACGCTGTCTAGTTTGGCATTACTGCATGCGAGTGCGTCGATGTACTAAAAGCGTAAGGATTAAAGTCCACAGACATTTCAACTTTATAAGTTGAACTTGCAAAAGTTGTTACCACAAAGAGAAAAGTCTATTACTTAAGAACCTAAACATTCAATTTAAAAAAATATCCAAATTGTCTTTATAATTTAGGTACTTTTTAGGGTTCCGTACCTCAAGAGAAAAAAACGGAACCCTTATAGGATCACTTTGTTGTCCGTCTGTCTGTCTGTTTGTCTGTCTGTCTGTCTGTCTGTCTGTCAAGACCCTTTATCTTACGAACGGGTAAAGGTATCAGGTTGAAATTAATACCACATATTAGGATCCATGAACCACACAAGATCTGAAAATTTCAATTTTTTACAACGACGCAATCAAAGGATATGGCATTTTATGTCCTCATCTCCATACATTTATGCAAAAAACCAAAACCTACAGGGTACTTCCCGTTGACCTAAAATTATGAAATTTGGCAAGAAGCTAGGTCTCACAGTACAAATAATGGGAAAAGTCTGAAATCATTAAATATTACAACTTTTCTCAAAACTAATGGTAACCAATTGTGGTGAGCTCCCGCTTCAAGAACATTCATATAAGAGATAGGTCAAGTTAAATGGTCGCTGAGGCGATTTTTGTTTTAGTTCTATTTTATAAACGGGAACACTTACAAACTTGAAAATTGATATGTTTATAGTGCATAAGCTATAAAATATTAACAAATAATAAAATTTTGACAAGCGCGTGTCGGACTCAAAAAATCTAGCACATTAACTTACTGAAATTTCAACTAATACTATTACTGATTTGCGCTGGTTGGCTGCGAAATTAGAAGACGGCTCCTTTGGTTATTAAAATATAATTTAAAAACGGTAAACACACAGTAAAAATAAGTAAATCAAGTAGAGACCGAGAGACTGCCAAAACTAATCAATGTCGTAATTTGGAATTTGCTTACGTCTAAGTTTAAATATACATATTTACAGAAGCCTGCCAGCATCAGGCTAGCAGGCAACCTCCGTCGTCGACAAATACAATTATGATTATGTGGTGGTACGGAACCCTCTGTGTGCGAGTCCGACTCGCACTTGGCCGGTTTTTTTTTTAGTAAACCCCGACGCAAAAACAACCTATATCTACCCGTGCGAAGCTGGGGCGGACCGCTAGTATATAATAAAATTCTGATTGAAACTAATTTCCAATTTGAAAATTGATATTCCATTGTGTCTTTTCATCAACTTTTCATTTAATTTTAACGTTTATTGAATTGAACGAACAGATATTGAATTTTCTCTAATAAAAGTCGCGGCGAGGAAAGATGAGCAGTTGGTTCATTCCCATATTTTCAAGGAAATGTAACTTTACCTGCATCACACAGGGTTTTGGTAAACTTTTGTTTAGACTTTAGGGCGCATTCGGATAGTAGTTAAAAACTTGATTTTCTGATTTTGAATCTCTTTGTAAAATTGTTGAACCAAATTTTCATGCTTCAAAACATTCCTTCAAAACGTATTTATTTAATCTTGAAAAAAAAAAATAATGCTGAAATATATGTGTTTTTTAAGGTTTCGTACATAAAGGGTGAAAAACGAGACCCTATTGATATGCCTCCGATGTCGGTCCGTCTGTCAGTTAGCGGGCTGTGTCTCATGAACCGTAATAGGTAAAACTTTGAAATTTTCAGAAATTGTGTATGTCTATTGCTGCTACAACAACAAATACTAAAATTTAAAAAAAAATTAAGGGGGCTCCCAAACAGGTAAAGGGTGGAGCGTAAAAAAAAGTTCGACCTACCCCATCGAGTGGGGATATCATTGTCTAGAGCTTGTTGAGTAGATAAATACTGTATTTTTTATTATTTATACTTGCGATTATAACGCCATATTCAGTTTTGTATTGAAACACTTGTACACTGGTTCACAAATTTTATTTTTCTCGATCGGTTTCGCTAACTATTTATCATCTACAGGAGAATACGAACAAATTAGAAATAAACACATTTGTCGGACATGTAACATCGTGCAACAAACCTTCCTACTAAAATTTTTAGGTAGATTTAAACAATAACAACATAAAATAGGGATACCCACATTAGAAAATTTCCCCTTAAGTGGGGAAAATATATCTTTGTACCTTGGTAAGGTAAGTCAATTAAATCTAATCAAAACTAATGAAAAAAGTGGGTGGCTTTCACTTGTAAAAAACCTACCTACGTGCAAAATTCCACATCTGTAGCTATATAGGGTGTAATTGTTAAACTAAAATATTTCTACTAATCTTACACTAAATTTATGGGAGTGTTTAATGCCACAATTTTAGATATTATTTGTTTTATTTAAAAAAAGTTATTGATGACATTTTACTCATTAGGTAACGTTCTTTCGATATCAGTTTATAGTTTTTTGATATCTGGACAAGTTACAAAATAATCGCCTATGTACACATCGGTAGATAGCAGTTACGGCTCAGCGTTGATGAATCAGTCAGTCAATGTTCTTTTATAAGTGGATACCTAGTCATTGATTATACTTCGTCGCTGCATCTTCGAGATTTACATATTCACAAGGTAGTTCACTCCTGAACGTACTAGGCATCGAACACAATATTTAGATTTAAATTGCAAAAATTTAAAAAAAAATTTAATATTAGTATCTTAACAGTCGGTGTAGTACTCAACACCCCACCCCTCCCGCCGGGCCCCCGCAGCAACGTCAAAGGAATGCAATCATTCGCTTCTTTTGTGCAGGCATCGTAACGACGTTCCGTGTTACTTTTCTTTCAATTATTACGTTTGTTACCCAAAAATCACACATTTAGTGTTAACGTAGATAGTCTAGACTTCTTTATAGTTTAAAGTGTATCAAAGTACGCGTTTAAGGAATAAGTAAGTGCCCAATAAAAGGAAAAGTTGGTGTCTTATCCACATTTTATTCTGTACGTTGTGTTATCATACCCGTCGAAAGCTATGGGTAAACGCAAGCGCAAGGACAAGGACGATGACGATTCGGATGACGGATTGTTACGAAAACTACGGCGTTTGGAACGTCGTATAAAACGTAGAAAAAAGCAAGAAAACTTCGACTCGGACGACAGTAACCGTAAGTAACTAAGATATTATACGTTTGGCGCAATATTTCGCAAGTGTAATAACACAGTTCGAGTTTAGAGGAAAGTATATTCGAGTTTCTTTTAAGTTAAACCTATCCACTTTTATGGGAATGTTTAGTTCATGTGGTTTTTGATAGTCACGAGTTCCAGGGATACCTACCTACCTTCTTTTATTTTTATTCTGGCCATGCTTTGTTTTCACTGTGTAGAACCACGATGCGATTGTGGTCGAAACGACACTTAGACCTAGTCTGTATGACTTACCTATGCGTGTACTGAAAATGCCACGATGCGATTGTGGCGCGTACATAAAAAACTTATTGACATTTTAGAACCACGATGCGATTGTGGTCGTTGTCAAGGGAGTCGTGATGCGATTACGACCTATTCGTCTTTCTATGACCAATGGCTAAATTTCCAGGTAATGAATGGGAATATGAAGAAATTCCTCCTACCGAACCAGAGGATACATGGTACCTCTCTGACTCCGACGATTATAGTATCCGATCGGAAGTGATAAAACCCGTAAATACGGGAAGCAAATAGGGTGCGACTCCAATCATGCCACCAGATGCGACACCTGATCCAAATCCAAGCGCCTCGTCGGGACCGCCAGAGCTACCTGCTGCTATCCTAGAAATTTTGGGTGAATCAAAGGAAAAAGAGGAAACTTTTGGCCCTAAAATAAGAGAAGAAGTCTCTAAACGCTGGGGGAAAATAATTGTGGCAGGTCTTAATAAGGACGGTTCTCAGCGAATCCACTAGAAACAGAGACAAACGCCTTGAAACAACGCAAAATCATCTCGGTTTTGGAATTGAGGCGCGGTAACAAACTTAATGACCACCTTAATAGATGGAGAGCTGACGAACGAAGAAGTAGTAAAAAAAAAACAGAAGCAGGTTAGGTTTTATTGGATTTACATAGCCGAGATACATCGATGAGACGACAACTTATTACCTACAGCTTGGATAAGCAATTCTACTCCATGGTTCGAAATGTTAAGAGGGATTCTTTCCTATTTGGTGAAAATCAACAACACAACTGTTCAACAACTTGGGTGAAAAAATCAAGGCTACAAAGACGGCCAAGAAGTCTGGTTTGCAGATTAAACGAAAATTCGAGTCCCAGCAATCAACCTCATTATACCGCTCAAACCGTACGGCCGCCACCCGTCAGGGAAACTCGTCGAGGGGTACTGCCAGACAATACAGCCAGAGAGGCAGGCCGGGTGGACCCAGGACGCAAGCCTCAGTCCATGCAGCCAGACGCCCGCTACCGACGTCAACGGATCGGTACAGCTCAGCGTCGAAACCGAACAACAAGTGGAAGGCCCGCAAAACTTCGTAGAAGTACTACAACATGCTGGTAGGCTACGCTATTTTATTAATGTATGGAATTCTATCACCAAAGACCCTGTTGTATTGGAATACGTCTCAGGATATTAAATCCCTTTTAGTAGTCCTGTTATACAGAATTTCGCACCAAATCTTACTTTTTCTTTGTCGGAGGGCGAAAGTATCAACCTGGAAATAGCCAAACTTCTAACCTGCGGAGCAGTTTCTAAATGTAATGATGTTGAAGACCAATTCCTATCTAACATTTTTCTCACACCCAAAATCGACGGCACTCCCAGATTTATATTAAACCTTAAGAAATTAAACAAGTTCATTGACACGAGTCACTTTAAAATGGAGGACATCAGGACAGCTTCTAAATTAATTACTCGTTCTGATTTTTGGCTAATGTTGATTTAAAGGAAGCATACTTTTTGGTGCCGATTCATGAATCAAGCAAAACATATTTTGTGGTTCAAATTCCAAGGTCAGACGCATGAATTTCAATGTCTTCCGTTTGGTTTATGCACAGCTCCTTTCGTTTTTACACAACTTATGAGACCAGTGACAACTTTCCTAAGACAAAAGGGTCATTTACTGGTAGCTTACTTAGATAACATTCTTTGCATTCATCATACCTATGAAGGCTGCTCTCAAAAAATAAAAGAGATAGCCAACCTTCTAGAATCGTAGGCTTTGTTATAAACTTTAAGAAAAGCGACTTAATTCGTAGTCAATGTAAAACCGTTCTAGGATTTGACCTTGATACGAAAGAATTAGCACTGAAGTTACCTCTTTAAAAAAGAATAAAAATCAAAGACATGGTCACAAAAATTTCGAATAAACGCTTAATATTATTGATAAGACAATTCGCACAATTTTTAGGTGTTGTTACTTCAGCTTGTCCGGCCGTAGATTACGGTTTGGTTTATACTAAGCGTTTCGAAAGGGCGAAATATTTAGCACTCCTTCAGTCAAATGACGACTATGACAAAAAAATTACACTCAGCCAAGATTTAAAATCAGACTTTTCTTGGTGGCTCGATAACGTAATGACTGCTATTAAGCCTATAAACCAAAACCAATATGCCATGGAATTTTTTTCCGATAGTTCCTTGACAGGGGAATTTCATGTAAAGGCGAACGCTTTGGTGGTTTTTGGGGACCAACGGAAGCCAAAAATCATATATTTTTTTTGGATTTGTAAGCCGCCTTTATTGGACTTCAGTGCTTCGCTGCTAGTGCATGTAACAAAGAGATCCTACTCAGAATTGATAACATGACTGCTATCTCCTACATCAACAGAATAGGAGGAGTTCAATACGACCACTTAAATGAAATCACACGTGAGATATGGCGGTGGTGCGAAGAACGTCGCATCTTCATATTTGCGTCATATATAAAATCAAAAGACAATATCGAAGCAGACCAAGAATCAAGGCGTACTAATGTAGATACAGAGTGGGAACTATCTTAGACAGCGTCTCACAAAATAATAGATACATGGGGTCTTCCTCAAGTTGACCTCTTCGCTTCTTACCTGAACGCTAAATGCAAAAAGTACATCTAATGGAAACGTGAGTAACACGCGTTCAATATTGACGCGTTTACTATTAGTTGGAACGATAGCTTCTTCTACGCTCAAATGTTTACGTAAGATCATAGATGACAAAGCGACTGGAATAATGGTCGTGCCTTACTGGCCAAGCCAACTTTGGTATCCGTTGTTTCTGGCTCTGCAGTCGTCGAGCCCAATTTTTTTCTCACCGGACAGAAATCTTCTGTTGTCTCCTTTCAAAACCCGACACCCTCTGTGGCGCAGCCTTACCCTGGTGTCGTCGCTTTTGTCAGGGAGTCCTTTTCACGGCAGTAATTATCACCAGAAACAATAGAAATTATGATTTCGTCTCTTTTAAAAAAAAATTCCCTTAAACAATACGACGTGGATTTAAGGAGTGGTGGGAGTTCTGTCATGCTAACCTAATTGATAATTGTTTTTTCCACAACCACTCCGGTGGCATTGAATTCTTAACTAATGAATTTCGTCTGGTGCAGCTTATTCTACATTAAATACTTATCGTTCCGCACTCGCTCTTGAAAGGGAAAGAGCTTTTGCCGAGACGATAACGTGTCTCGATTTTTCAGGGGAGTTTTTAAAAATAAGCCATGTCTTCCAAAATACCAAACCACATGGCACACAAATGTGGTTTTTGATTGTGTTTCAAGTTGGTATCCAAAACTCAATTTAGAAAATATTACAAAAAGCTGGTAGTTCTGATCGCATTGTCAACCGCACAACGAGTACAGACACTGTCATTGAATCGATAGTCTAACGTAAAAAAAAAAAAACATGCCAACATTGAAATCACAATTGATGATATAATTAAGACTTTGGCCCCTGGAAGACGTATGCCTCGATTGATAATTCCGTTTTTCTAATAAACCCGAAATATGTCCAGCTAAGACCCTGGTACGTAGAAACCACAAAGTCCATGAGAAATAGACCAAATACAGACAATCTTATACTAACCACTAAAAGGCCATTAATTTCATAATGCTACCGCGTCTACGATCAGCCGCTGGATCAAGCTAGTTCTATCTGAAAGTGGGATTGATACGAGCCTATATTCGGCGCATAGCGCTCACCATGCTCCGACATTAGCTGCTAACCGTAGAAGCATCAGTCGATGTAGTTAAAAGAACTGCAGGTTGGTCTGGTGATTCTCTCGTCTTCGCTAAGTTTTACAATAGGCCCATATAGGCCCCTTAATTTGGAAAGGGATCATGAATTCGCTGAAGCTGTGTTCAACTCTAATCATAACGATGTCATTAATAATTACTGATTGTGAAATACTTAATCTAATATTCTACTTATATCAATATTACTTAAGTAAAGTGATTAGAAACACTCTAATTTACAAATTTTTTTTTTTCATCTGTCCGCTTCTTAGCACCTAAATAACTTTTTGTCCACAAAATTAGACTTATATTAGAAACTCTAAACATCTACCTTGTGAATAGGTATGTAAATCTCGAAGATGCAGCGACGAAGTATAATTGAAGGTTAAACAAACTTACCTGAAGTGAAGTTTGACCGCAATTATATGAGTCGCTGCATCTGAAGAGATTTACACACCCGCCCGCCCTTGTTTTGCTATTAACAAAACAATCCCTTGGATTTTGTGGACTCGTTCTCTGAAAAAAATATTGCATTCCTTTGACGTTGCTGCGGGGGCCCGGCGGGAGGGGTGGGGTGTTGAGTACTACACCGACTGTTAAGATACTAATATTAAATTTTTTAAAAAAATTTTGCAATTTAAATCTAAATATTGTGTTCGATGCCTAGTACGTTCAGGAGTGAACTACCTTGTGAATATGTAAATCTCTTCAGATGCAGCGACTCATATAATTGCGGTCAAACTTCACTTCAGGTAAGTTTGTTTAACCTTCAATTTTGCTCCAGAAGCCCAGTGAAGCAACTGACTCAAAGAAAAAAAAATTGAGTAAATAATTTTTCAATACTCCATGGTAAAGTCAAAGAATATATAAGTATTCATGTGATCGACTAATTTTGTATGAGAAGGTGAAAAATGGTTTACGAGTATAAAAAAATTATTCGGAAAAGTTAGTTGTTTTCATGAGTAGAAAGAATCACTGGGCTTCTGGAGCAAACTAATGAAAACTCACGCTGTATTTAGAAGATTGTATTGACTATAGTTCGTACATCTTAAGAATACAGTGAGTCATCGCTTTCCGCCGCCGGTAGCCATGCCAGTTAGATTAACAGACACTATGGGACGGCAGATTATCGGCAAGTCAGGATGGCGCCGTCTTTAAGGATTAGATCCATATGCGCGTTTGTTTTCCTTAATGTTAAGAAAAATACGCTTGTGTTCTAAAAAATCTAAAAGATTAGTAAGTTCTGGACGAACACCCTGACACCCTTCATACTTCTTTTTCACATTATTTTATTCAATGTAGATTCTTTACAGAATACATATTGAATGTCATAACTTGCAGAATACAACGAAAATAGAGCAAGTCTACTACCGCTTCGGATCATGATATGGCAGCGTAAAAGAAACGGTAAGAAACCACTGCAGCAAAAGTCGGCTTTTTACAGTGTTTCCTCGTGTTGGTTTTAACAACGTACCTCGTTGTCAATTTAATCTATAGAAAGCTTTTTTACATAACGTTTGCTTTACACATTCTTTAAACACTAATATGTATATCCAAGTCGCAAGTGATTAGGATTCTTCTGGGTAAGTTCGTTCCATCGTAAACCTCATCTCTTTCCTCAGGACTATATCCAATTCTATCGTAAGCACATTGACAATGAAAAAGTTGAAAGGTAGTTTATATTTTCTTCTTCCAAACCCTTAAATTTTATTACATTAAAGCCGCTATCTCACCTTCCTTCATCCGCATGTTCCAACCTAGTCAATTGACCTACTCTTTAATGAACGTCAAAACAGAAATAGGTTTTGTATGAAGTTTTTGAACGATGACTTCATAATTTCTGCCACCGTTTAGTAACTTTTTAACACTAATTTAATAATTAAAAATGTAAAATTACATATGACATTTAAAATTACTTGGTTTTTATAAATTTTAAATGATTCTTTCTTAGACGCAAACAGGATTTCATTTAATTTTTTGAGCCAAGAAACGAATTCGGCATAGATTGCTCGTTGAAGTAAGGATATTGCAATTAACAGAACCATGCCTCCCAGCAATGTATGCTGAATTAGTCTTTGAATATTGGAAGGTGTGATTGCGGTCAAATAGGAACTTGCTTACAAGTGTAGATACCTACGTGTATAAATGATTAAATTTCCGTCAAACGTTCCTTGCTGTCTGGCGAAAACTTCCTAATAAATTTTTAACAAATGGATTATACCTACTATATGTATAAAAAGGTGCTTTAATGTTTTCTTCATTCTTTTTGCTATATTTTTTTTGCAGAACATATTTATGGTATGAACGCGTACAAGTTTTTCTGTATTATTTTTGTTTATTAAAGCAATCGAGGAAATAATCACACTCCAAAAAAAATATTAACTTACGGGCTCTGTCAGAAGATTAAAACATTATCCCGGTTCCGCAAAACGAAGTAATAAAAGTGCTAATAAGATTTGAAAGCCAATCTTTTGTTGTTTATAAACCTTAAAAAATACTCTTTCATCATAAAGTTTATTATGACCTGGCAAGATA
Organism: Athrips mouffetella; assembly: GCA_947532105.1. Taxonomy (NCBI): domain Eukaryota; kingdom Metazoa; phylum Arthropoda; class Insecta; order Lepidoptera; family Gelechiidae; genus Athrips; species Athrips mouffetella. The sequence continues at coordinate 22,516,821 of OX383963.1, forward strand.
AAAAAAACTGAAATGCAATATTGTTTCGCAATAAACTTGCTAGCTTGGTAATTCGAGTCATTATCCAGATAGTGCAGTGGTGCTGAAACTATCTCTATAAAATTGTTAATTTTAATTTCTTTGATCAGGTTAAACCAAAATTATACCAGAAGATGAAGAAGATAAGGCTCGTCAGGCATTGCATAGGGATATGTGCGTACCGGCAGTATGTAGTACCAGAGGAAACGTGGGAGAAAAAATATTTACAACATCAGAAAAAAGAGCATCGAGGAGTAATGTTAGTGTGAAAGTGATTCAATTCAATTATTGATGAGTGGCTTTTGTGTGTTCATAATTCCGCCAATGTCACGAAGGGAAGTGAATACACGATGGAGATTTGCAAAAAAAAAGATAAGGGCTGTGCTAGAATTCATTGAATACTCCTATATAGTACAAAACATCACAATATGTACATCACAACAGAAAAAGATAGTTTTTATTAAAAATATTTTTCAAATGACAGGATACAAAATAATGCAACAATATAAAATTCCCGCCTTTTACCCAAAAAGGGTTGACAGACATATCCTTATATTTGCAAAATCTCAGCATAATTACTTCGTCTCTCTTTCTACTGCAATGCTCGTCAGCTTAGGATACTTTTGACCAGGCCTTTGAACAGGACTTTCTTAATTTAGTCTTGTAACGTACGCCATGGCCTCCACCTTCCAAGATTACCATTCAGCTTTAAGATCAAAACCATTTAATTATTCTTGGATATTAAAATCTCTAAGTGACGTCAAAAACAAAGTTCACAAACAAAGTGGCGCCATGGTGGAAAAAAAGAAGCGACAATAAAAATCCACGCGTTCTTTTAAATATGCTTGAATGTATAGGGTATATACAATAAACATAAAGTCAATTTAAATTTGTGATTAGCCTGTTAGAACCGTAGTCTAATCCCATGGATTTTTTTTCTAGGTAAGTGGACCGCTTTCCTCTCTACGTGCAATAGGGCTCTATAGGTTGGCTGGAAGAGATCTCTTAAAGAGATAAGCTCGCCTTTGTAAACAATTTTCATTTAAAAACTGTATTTTATTTGTGTGCAATAAAGAATATATAATAAACCATTTAAGAATTTCATTCTTAATTTTAGTTACTACTACATCTTCTTTTACGTCATAAAGTTTTCTTATACTAATAATTAATTGGATAGTAATACCATAATTATCGTTGTAAAAAAAAAACCTCAAGATCGAGTTAGCTATATAAGTTTGAGGATCGCTGAACAAGATAGGACTAACAACACCGAGTAACGGAAAGCAATTTGGCGTTAATGAAATTAAACTTTCTTTTTTCTTGGGAACAAAAAGTTTTCCAATTAAAGAAAGCTGTAAGTGTTCTGTTTTGTGTTTAAGCGAATTGATTTTCTAGTATTGTTTGTTTTGAATTTACTGTTAAATTAAGTGATGTGAGTATGTTTCTGTTTTAACTATTAATAAATAACGTTAGACGTTTTCAATATAATTATAATGTTCTAAGTGTAAACGTTAGAGAACAAACAAAGACCAGGTACTGCCAACAAATAAGTAAGCCTTAAAAAATAAACCAACCCTAAAAATTTTAACATTGTAGTACTCTTTTTCCTAACCTTAATCGAAATATTTGGGGGTCAGCACTTTTAATTGGTTTTAAAGACAGGAACCAGATCGTCTCAGGTAGTCATCTTGTGTTTCTCGGCTCTTAAAATATTGATGTTCAACGCGTAATTTACTTGTTTAAGCACTCGGTCTTCTTTATTTTTTTACAGGAAGATGCAAATATTAAAATATCATGACTTGAGGTTTTCAAGCGAAGCAATGAGCGCAATATTTAAGTCCTAAAACCATAAAACTTATCGGGGGCCGTAGGCAAGCGGCTTTTTAGTATAGTAAACGTCAGTAGAATGGAATAAAAATGTATGGGATTGACATAAGCTAACAAAATGTTGCGTGACAGCTAATGTCAATGCCATACAATTTCATTCTATTTCACTAGCGCTGACGATCATAGAAAGCAATGGATCGGTATTTATTGCGTTCCAAAAAACATACAGCCGGTTCAACCCAAGCAGCTTCATTTGTGCTGCAACTGCGACGAAGGGATTATGGAGGATAGGCAGCGGCGTCTTTATGTGTACCGTACCATGTTACGTACTGCGGTCACTAGCAAGCCCAATAACCGCAATCCATGGTGCTAGGTGCAACGCTAACAAACCTGGTTACCAAAGTGATGCCAAAGTGGTACCTTCCCTCTGAATTGTATCATACGTTTTTGCTGGGATTCTGGAGGGAGCTCTCTTTTCTGCAGTGAAGGTTTTACATTAGATTTTATGATAATGATGAATGAAAGAAGAGAAAATGGCGAGACCAGATTAGACGCAAATCTAGCTAGAGGAAACATAAGACAGGGATTTGTAGAAAAAATGGAAGCAAGCCTTCGGACACTTATGTGTATTATGGGTAAATATATTTTTATTAAGTCTGTGTGCTAGATGTACATATGTACTGTAATAGTAAATAATATGAAACGTGAACAGTTTACTTGCTCAAGTTGCTAGTAATTACCACGTTAAAGCCGTATTGTGAACATTTATTATGGCAAAAGTAATTACAATGTAAGCTGCTCCAGTTCATTGATCGGTTTAATTACAAGCTCAGTTTATATCGTTTATGTTTACAAGGCTCAGTAACTCGAAATAATAAGTAACTCGTAACTAATTAAGTAACTCGATAATATATACTAAGGCTTATAAAGTTGCACCATCTAACTTTGACAATGACAAAATGCACTGGTCTCACTCTTACACACTTGTAAAATTAAATGCACACTACGTATGACTGCATCAGCTGATGACTGTAGCAATACTCCCGCAAATTAACAGCTACACGCTCCTCAGTGCAAACGTCGACCTTATTTAAACGTCAATAAAGTTCATATGAGAGTGCTCTGCGACGCGGCTGTTACGACCATCGGTGAGACTAAAATTGGCAGAATAAGACTAAAATATTTTTTATGTGCATAATTCACACCAATATTTAAATTTAAATTAATTTAAATTGAGAATAAGAAAATGGCAGATTTTTGGCGCCAAATTAGGAGTCATGAAAAAGAATCTACCAATTCTATTGAATGGGGTGCCTATTGAAATGTAGGATTTGTGAATAATCGCTTTATTTGTTTGTCTCTTTTTGATATTCTTAAATACAGTTTTCACTGAAAGAGCTAGAATAGCCAAATCTAATTGTCTCTACAAAACTTATTTTTTACAAAACTTAAAGTCGTTGAATTTTGTAAAATTTTCGCTGTGACAAGAAAAAGAGATAAGTGGCATGACTGGCCTTTAGCTGCTCAATATCTCTGTCATTAGGGTTTATAAGGTCAGTCATCGACCTTGCAACCTACACGATATGATGATAGTAACAAAGAAATAATCTTTACAATATCCAATCTTACAAATGACAGGAGGTTACAAAGTATCAAAATCTTAAGTAATAATTTGGATAAAATTTACACATGTATCAAACACCCTGTATTCTCTCTGATGGAATCTGCTTAGCGTCAATCAGTTCAGCAGAACGCCAATCAGTTGGATGGTGCTTGTCGTAACTCGATTCTTACCACTCATTACAAGTGTACAACTGTGTACAGCTGATGTTAATGGTAGACAGTTTCGCCCGTAGTCTTGTGTCGCGTACTGTCTGTACCTACATATTTACAGGTACGTATATATTATTCGCTTCTACTAGGCTGTCTGCAAATGCGAAGATGTCACCAATAACCTTTACTATTAAACGAGCAATATTTGTATACAAGGTGTAACAGAAAGGGTATATCAACCTTGGAGGCCAAGATATCAACCCTGAAGGATGTGATCCTGCCCATGAAACTGAACAACTTTCCCTAAGGAACATAGATCCAAACACAAAAATTTTTTTTTACCTCCAATAGAAACTGAATTAGCTGATATCATATTTTGCATGTGACGTCAAATTATTTTTTTCATATTTTGACCTATGTTCCTTAGGTTGTTCAGTTTCATGGGCAGAATCACATCCTTCAGGGTTTATATACCCTTTCTTTGTGAATGTGAATATTATGTGAATCGGTTTTTCGAAAACGACTTTATCGATTACCATAATATTATACCTACTTTACACAGGTTTTCTTGGGCGAAAAATCGAGTAGAATCGAGCCAGGTCTCGTGTTTAGGAAAGTTAATTTTCTCAATTTTTTTAGCATTTCTTGAAAATAGCGCGTTTCAAAAACCCAATAGTGCCATCTGTTGTTGGGCTTTGGCTAGGATTATACAGAGCAAAGCTTGGTTGCTCAGGTACTAAGACTTAATTTAAAATTAACAAACAGGACAACCAACGCAACTGACTGATTAGGTAATAAAAAATATTATTTAAAAAAAAAGTAAAAATAGGTTTAAAAAAATCATGTTTTGGGGGTGAATGTTGGGCTAAAATATACATTGAAACCATATAAAATTTCACCTCAAAAACTTACGAAATAAACATTTTATGCCCTGACTGTACACCACACACAAATATTTACACAGTGTATCAATTTACAGTAAGCTCACGTTTCATTTGGCGCCATGAGATTTAACTAACGTGTCAAAGGATTATTTGTATGAATAACGAGTACTGTTTGTAATAGTTAATTAGTTCATTCTCAAAGGTACACTGAGGATGACAATTGTTGTGAAAAATTATTAAAACTTAAAGTTGTTATTTTGAGTCAACATTTCCTGGCGGGTCTTATTTGGTCTTGTGACCTTTTTTATCACTTGGTCACATGATGAGGTATTCTTCGCACTCATATGGATTTCCCATAACCTTTTGATTTAAAACTATTAAAAATTACTGTCTGTAAGTTAATCGATACTCAAAATGTTTTTATGTTGTGGTTAAAAACACTTGCCTCATGTAATTAAAGATAAATCTCTTCTTGATTGCACAATGTTTGTTTTTTGGAATCTTCTCTAGTCAGTAACCTTTGTAAGCACGTTTGACGTTTTTAAGTGCTCTGATAGATTTGTAAGGAAGTGAGTGTTCTGTTACACGTTAGTATAACTATATATTTATTCTGTGCTTTATCGAAAAAGAATTGAATATTCATTTTTGGCCCAGTAATGGTTGGTATTTCTCTCCAATTACGAAAGTTAAGCAAAGACAGGAGCCGTAAACAAGTATTTTTCTATTATTTTAAACGCCCGTCGAATAGAATAAAATGTTTGAGATTGACATAAGGTTGCCACCGGAAACTACTCAGCGGCAGACAGAAGTTGAGGATCCTCACAGGGTCGTGGTCGTAGGGGTTAGGCAAAAACCAACGTAAGGGAACGAGTTTATTATGACAAAGTAGGTACAAAATACAAGGCGGTGGTCGTGCTGCGCGCGGGCACGTCCGAGCACGACCAGAATCAAAGGTAAACTGACTGTATTTGACACGAATGACACCGAAAGACAGAGATAGAAGACATTTGAAATTGTAATTTGGAATTTTGGGCCAGGACGATAGAGCCAGGATCACGAAAGGAGGCAGCATGCGAGGCATGCAGCCCCGCTCCGTGACAAGGTAACGAAATGTTGCGTGAAGTCTAATGTCAATCCGATAAATTTCATTCTATTCTACTAGCGTTTCTGATTATAGAAAGCCATTTGTCTAAGAACCCTGCTGTGGCCAGAACTAGGATAGGTTATAATATCTATGGACTATCACTGATTAATACTCGTCAGGCCAAGAAAGATGCCATTTATGATTTTCTAAGTCTTTTTATTTTGAGAGGTCAGATGGCAGGCTTTAACGCTCTTGTAAAATCCTTTATAGATACAGAATAAAGATAGAGGAAAATTAATACGAAGACTATCTATTAGTGTTGCCACAATAAATATACGTGTCTATTAATTTGATTATATTCATTTTAGAAATTGAATTACTGAAGCTTAGCAGAATCAGAATAGGCAATCAATTTAGAGGTTGTTTAATCGAATATTATCATGGGTTCAAATCAAATCAAATCAAATCAAAATCGTTTATTCATTGTTGGATATTAAAATCTCTTAATGACGTCAGCTAAACTACATCGCTTCACAAACAATGTGGCGCCATTGTGGGAAAAAAAAGAAGCGACAATAAAAACCCACGCGCTCTTTTAAATATGTTTGAATGTACAAGGTTGATATACAACATACATAGGTCAGTTTTAATTTTGAATTAGCCTGTTAGAACCGTAGTCTAATCCCATGGATTTTTCTCTTCTAGATAATCTGATATTTTATAATAACCCTTCTTACATAATTTCTGCTTGATTACAGTTTTGAATTTATCTAACGGTAAACTTTCAATATCAGTGGGTACCTTATTATAGAAGCGTATACATTGACCTTTATATGTTTTACTAATTTTGTGAATACGGCTGACATGAGAAGCAAGTTGATTCTTGTTTCTTATGTTGACACTGTGCCTGTCACAATTTTTATCAAAAATATGTATATTCCGTTTAGCATATATTAAATTCTCATAAATGTATTGCGACACAAAAGTCAAAATGTTGATTTCTTTAAATTTATTTCGAAGAGATTCTCTAGGCTTCATTTTATAAATTGCACGAACAGCTCGCTTTTGTAGTAAAAAAATGCTGTTTGCATCCGCAGCATGACCCCATAACAAAAGGCCATATGACATGAGACTATGGAAATAACTGAAGTAGACTAACCTCGCGGTGTCTACATCCGTCAGAGCTCTTATTCTTTTCACTGCGTATGCTGCAGAACTAAGTCTGTTCGACAATTTATTAATATGCGGTCCCCATTGTAATTTGTTGTCTAAGGTAATACCTAGGAACACAGCTGATTCCACAAGACTCAATTTATCGTTTTTCACTAAAAGGCTTGTAGCAGTTGGCTTTACATTAGGCAAAACAAATTTAACACACTTAGTTTTCTTTTCGTTAAGTAAAAGATTATTTACGGTGAACCACTCAACTACATTAGAGATTGTACTATTTACGTCGTCAAAATTTGATTGTTGTCTTTTGACTTTAAAAATCAAAGACGTATCATCTGCAAATAGTACTATCTCATTCTTGTCCTTTACAAGGTTTGGCAAATCGTTAATGTAGACAATGAACAGGAATGGTCCCAGGATTGAGCCTTGTGGAACGCCCATACAAATTTTTGATCCTAGTGACCTTTTCCCATTTACATCAACCTTCTGGATCCTTTCACTTAGATACGACTCCAGAAGGCTTAGAGCCTGGTCTCTAATTCCATAATGGTGTAATTTCCTGATAAGAATATCATGATGTACACAATCGAAAGCCTTGGACAAGTCACAGAAAACGCCAATGGCATCACTTGACTCCTCCCAGGCGTCAAATATACTTTGAATAAGCTCAACACCTGCATCGACTGTTGAGCGACCCCTGGTAAAACCGAACTGTTTTAGGTTCATCAAGTTGTTGCGATAAAAGTGGCTCTGAACCTGATTTAAAATTATCTTTTCAAATATCTTACTAAGAGTTGGTAGAACAGAAATAGGTCTAAAATTAGTGGGGTCTGATTTACTACCAGCTTTAAACAACGGAATAATTTTACTATGTTTCATCAAATCAGGAAAAACACCATCATCTACACATTTATTAAAAATACTAGATAAGTATGGTGCAATGCTTTCTATAACGGCACTAATAATTTTAACTGACAGGCCATCTATATCGGCGGTCTTTTTCATTTTAAGTGATTTAAAGGCTTTAATTATAACGAAAGCATTGACGTAACTGAATTTAAAATCTACATTGCAAACATCTACGTGTCGTTCGAGATAAGATTTGGCAAGAGTGGGAGATGAGTTCAAGGTTTTGGTAGTTGAAACTGGAATATCCGTAAAGAAGTTTTCAAAAGCTTCAGCAACTTCTATATCTGTACTTATGATCTGATCATCAATCTTAAGCTGGAAGTCATTCCGAGGAGCTTTAGATTTTCCAGTTTCACTGTTTATAGTTTCCCAAGTCGTTTTCGTAATGTTGGAACTATTTTTGATTTTATTTTTAATGAAATTTGATTTGGCTGCAGCACAAACCCTTTTGAATGTTTTTGAATAATCCTTTACAAATTGCGCAAATGCATCACTATTGTTATATGTTCTTTCCTCGTAAAGTTCATATAACCTTAGCCTGCTTCTGTGTATTCCCACTGTGGCCCAATCACTAAACATTAGATTCTCATTTACAGTAATTTTCTTTTCCTTGAAAATTGCATCGTACTCACTTTTAGTTAAAGTAAATAGAGACTCATACAATTTATTTGGATTATCACAATATGGTAAGTTTGGCAGTTTTTCTTCAACACTACTTTTGTAGCGGATAAGTCTACCTTCATTGATAGGTACGCACGTGATATCCTTTTTCAATGCTTTTTTAGTCGTGACTTTGAAAACTGCCAACTGGCCAGAATGATCAGAGCCCAACTTATTGATAATTGATTTATCTACTGGTTCTAAATTCGTAAAAATGTTATCAATACAAGTAGATGAGGACGCTGATATTCTGGTGGGCACCAAAAAAAGATTCACAAGATTGTAGCATAGGAACAAAGATTTCAATCTATTGCACACACTGGATTCTTCTAAAATGTTAACATTAAAGTCTCCACATACTATAATGCCTTTGTTGCTGTTACTAACTTTAATTAAAGCTTCATCCATTGTTTTTTCGAACATATCAAATGACGAAGCTGGAGGTCTGTATACGCTTATAACAATAAGGTGCTCAAATTCTACACAGGCCAGTTCAATAGTTCGCTCAACAGACAGGCATACAACATCTGTACGTTCCTTACACTTTAGCAACTTATTGGCAAGTATTAAGGAGCCACCGCGTATCGCATTGTCTCTGCTGAACGAACTAACAACCTGGTGGTTCTTGAAGTTAAACATGAACTGATGCTTCTTGAGCCAGTGTTCTGTCACGCACAAAATATCAATTTTAATACAGTTCATGAATAGCTCCATTTGTAGTTCTTTGCCCAACATTCCTTGTATATTCTGGTGTACCAGGTTGAATTGACAATCAGTTTTCTTACTACTCAAATTATTTTTATTCTTAAGAGGTAGGCATTCTAATGCTGTAGGTTTACTTTGCGGTATAATACTGCCAGAGTTACACTCTTTTGTCTTATTCAATTGTTTAAAGAACTTGGAACAGATTCCAATGGTCGCACCACCCTAATGCTACTGGTCCGATCAATAGAAACGGACGTGTGGTTAGCCAATGCATTGGCTACATTAATAATAAAATTTGATAGCACATACGCTATTCGTCTAGTATAAAATTTCGATAAGTAATACTTATCTAAAGTCAGATGTAAATAATTATCAATAAATCTATTTATGTCAATTAAGATGAATTTAGTGAAATATCGACATGTCAAATTAAATAATGTCATATTTAAACTTTCTCTTAACTTATTTTCTTGTAAGTCAAGATTATGGCTGAAGGGAAAACCAAGTAGAATTACTCTGTCTATGTTAGGTAAGGAATTTAATTTATAAAAATATCTAGTAACATCTTTCTGTGTCACGTTTCCCCTTCTACCAACAAAAATAATGAGAGTTGTATTACTCTCAAAATTACTTGATAGTATTTTATCTACTATTTCTGTGAAAGTGGAGCCAGGCATACAATTATTCATTACTGCCTGGCTCATATTTTGGTTAAGTTGTAAACCTATACTTTTACCAATTTCATCACTGTACATAATTATTTTGGTTTTTTGAACCTTGGACTTTGAGAGAGAAGTGCTTACCGACTGCGCAGACTGTGCTGGTTGCGAGCACTGTGCCTCTGTCAGATCAGATAAGGCGGCGATCGGCTGTTGGTTGGCCGGCGTGTGCGGGGTACGCGCGCGACACACGGGCGCCATGGACAGTCTTGATGGAGTTTTTGTGCCGTCATAATGATTTTTAGTCAAAGATTTTTTGTCAATATGGTTATTATTACACCGCTTCATCAAACTGTCCGTAGCTGACATGTGTTCTTTAATTTGTTTTTGAGCTAGTTCGTATTTATGTGATATACTTTCCAAACGTTGTGTCACATTCATGATTTAACTTACTTTTTTCTGAATGTAATCGACATGAAATTAATTCATTAATAAGATCAGAACGTTCTTGTTTTTTATTAAGATACAGATTTTTGCAACAGATTTTATTTTTATTTAACAATTTTTGAGATTTTGATTTTAATAAATTCTTTGACTTGTTTGCAGTGGTAGTGATTGTTGATGTCAGCCTTAAGGAATGCTCACAGGTGAGGTCAACAATCATTATCGGCTCGGTTTCTGGCTGTGATATGGCTGGAACGGAGGGTGCTGGAGTGATGGGCTGGGGGACCAGACACTCAAACATGAACTGGGTTTGAGCAGATTTGAGGTTATTATTTTCTGCTTGAAGTATGGAAATGTCTTTGTTGGCGTTATGCAATTCTTTTTCCAAGCTGCTAATGCGCTTGAGATTATCCTCAAACACATTGCAGTCCTGGTCAAGGTTGTCCACCATCCGCTGAAGTCGGTCCCTGTCACCCAACACATCCATCAAGTTGTTCTCCATTTCTGCCATCTCGCGTTTTAACTGTTTGTTTTTATTTACAACTTCTTCAACTTCTCTCTCGCCCTCATCTCTTTCCCTCAGTAACTGCTCAATGGTTGCCTTAGATTGCTTTAATTCTAGCAGAGTGGATTTGAGGTTTTGTTCCGACTGAGCGGCATCTGCTTTTTTGACGTAAGGCATTATGAATTACAAGAAAAGTAACATAAAAAGGTGTTGAGAGTTAAAACAGACCACTAGCAAGCATACGCAGTTACAAAGTTTGAGGTTATATTGTAGGTATAAATCAATATAAGAAAATACCACAATATTTGGTAAATTGAGTCTAAAAACAGTGTACAGCTTGTACGTTTAGCTGTTATTATGTAGAACAGTTGTATATTACTTGCCCGATGTTTATAAAAATTTAAAGTGTTTTGTGTCACTAACGGTTTTTACATAACACTATAATACACAAGTCACTTAAGAAAACTACTCTAAATATACTAAAAAACAATCACTGAAACTTATTTTCACTATAGGTAGTGATGAAATTGGTTTTTAAATACTATTAACACAAAATTTTTATTAAAATATACAGAGCTCGTTCTGTTTACAACTTAACGCCTACGTTCCGTTTCAGCTCTCACCTACGGCGAGATCGCAAACGCCAGTAGAATAGAATGAAATGTATGTGTTATTTATAGATTCTTAGCCCTAACCTAATCATGATAATCTTCTGATAAATCTGAACAAATCTTTCAAAAATATGGTTCGAGCATCGAGATAATACATACAAAAAATAATTATTTCATGAAAAGCTTTTTCCTATGATCATTAGGTCGATATGAAAAAAAATCTATTGATACTTACTGTTCTTATTTTTAGTTTATCATTTCTTTTTTTTTTAATTTCTATCCATGCTCATAGAAAAAGTACCTACTTCAATTTCTCTGACTGAAAATATTCATAAATGATTTATACTATACAATACATAACAGAAAACTCTCAACAATGTAGAGACAAAATAACCCTTAGCGTGAAAAAGGCCTATTCGAGATAACTGAACTGAAGATTCTTAACGAAAAGATACATTTGCCCTAAAGGTATGCCCCAACTGGAGTAAATCTGTTTACATACATAATATCACGCTTCTTTCCATTTGCAGAGACTACTGACCTCCACCTGCTACGATATTGACTAATTTCCCTTGCTTCCTATATTTTCATTAATCCTTTCACACATGCTCGTTGGTTTAGGGTACTTTTAACCTGGCCTTTGTTTAGCACGTCCTGAATTTGATCCTGGTACGTTCGCCGAGGCCTTCCCCTTTCAATGTTTCCATTCACTCTCGCTTAGTAGATCTGTTTCACCAATTGAACAAACCATCTCAGCATCCCTTTCTCAAAATTTTTGCCACTACGTCTTCTTTTACGCCACAACCTTCTCTTATTACACAATTTCTAATCCTATCACTTAATTTCACATCAATCATACTCCGCAACTCTCTTATTTCTACTACATTTATTCTACTTTTATGTTTTTTCTGCCATGCCCAGCTTGCACTACCGTACATCAGTGTTGGTACTAATACGCCTCTATGAACAGCCAGACGAGCCTTGTGAGACACCTTCTGGGCCCTGAGTCAAGTTTCTTTCTACAATCGCAAACAAAGAACATATAATACTCACCTACGGCGAGATCGCAAACGCCAGTAGAATAGAATGAAATGTATGGGATTGACATTAGCTAACGAAATGTCACGTGACAGCGTATGTCAAATCCATAGAGTTTTATTCTATTCTACTGGCGTTTGCGATTGAAGAAAGCCACTTGACTCAGGGCCCTGATAAGCTTGCAGAGCACCTTTAACCATGTTTCCAGCATTTACTCTTCTTTCAATATCACGTTCCCACTTTCCACCTTTCGTAAACTTAGAACTCTCGTAAACTTAAAACTCTCGTAAACTTAAATCAGTTTAGTGAACGTATTAAAAAATTCATAATATTCCACTTGCTACGAAATACTACGAATACTATTAGATATTCAACTGTACGACGACAAGAAACGAAGCGAAATTAATAAGAACAAGTGGCCTAAAAATAGTGTATGTATGTAAGGGTTGACGATACCTATTAGAAAAAGCGAGAAAATACCTCAGTCAAAATCACACCAGGTATAAAGGAACATAGATCGAAATACATAGGGATATCCCATAGGAAATGCTCTATCAGCTGATGCAGTTTCTATGGCAGTTCAAAAATTTATTTTGGTTTGTGACCTATGCTCCTTGGGAAAAGTTGTTCAGTTTCATGGGCAGATTCACACCCTCTAGTATTTTTACACCTTTCAGTTACACGCTGTATTAATACAACGTTTCAAGAATTATACAGGGTGACTTTTAATTAGTTCTTGATAGAAAAAGGTATGAGTTTACTCATGATACTGAACAATTTTCCCCAAAGAACATAGGTCGAAATACGAAAATCAAGTTTTGACCTCCCATAGAAACTGCATCAGCTGATAGCGCATTTTGTATGGGAGGTCAAATTTGGTTTTTTGTATTTCGACCTATGTTCCTTGGGAAAAGTTGTTAGATAACATCAGTACAAGCATATCTTTTGCTATCAAGAACTAATTAAAAGTCACCTATAGAATATTTGCAACTACTAACTCAACTATTAAACGACTGATTAACAAAATTTTCACACTAAATATTCTCCTATTAGTTTAATTTTGTTAAATCCCGATTTTAGTAGTTAAAATTAAAATTTCTTTGTTTCATCTAAAATTTTGAAGAGCTTAAAGTCTTGATAATTTTTTTGTTGGTGGAAATTTGTAATTGGTGTAGTCTTATCTAAAAAAAATTGCTGTAAAATAATTCGACACACACATGACATGATCGGCAATCATTCACAAATATTGATAACACAAGTGTGGAGGAACCCTAAAGAAAAAAGCAAGTAACATGAAAAATTAAACGTTGGAACACAAAATTGCCGAGAGATATTGACGTCACAACAACATAATATCAAGAAATAGCGAAATGGCGAAAGTGGCGAAGATGACGAAAGTGCGCGATGACGTCGTAGGTAGAGTTGGGACTATCGATATCAACTTTGACTTTACAATAATTCTTTCAATCTTGTATAATTTGCCCGGTTGAAAAAGAACGAGAGTGTTGCACAAGTACCTTTAAAAATTTTCGTTTGTTGGTGATTGAAAAACCTTTACTTACGATATTAAATGTGCACTTATTTCAGGATGTATACCTATTTATTATGTATAGGAATAGAAACTAGTTCATCTGGTAATATTTCCAAAGTTGACTTACGAGTACGTACAAAACACGTACTTACGTAGTCCTACAAAACAATTTATGTCTGTTGCAAAACAAATCAATAAAAAAATTCTTGCATTTTTCACTCTATACCTACACAAGGTTACTTTTAGACCACACTTATAAGTGGGCAAACGGATATCAGGTACCTACAAAAAAATAACCTAGTATAATTTGAAAGTATTATTATATATAACATCGACAAAAAAGCCTCATTTTAATACAGCCCTATACTCGCCAGCGTAAACAACCTCCCGAGCGAGCTAACTCGCGCCGTAATATTTTTGATATTGCAACTTAGTAAAATAGATATTGCTGGTTGAAAATATTTTGGAATCTGGCAATTTGTTAGCTTCTGAAAATATTTGCTGAAATTTCTGAGGTTTTGCTGCTATTAATTTCGGGAAAACGTTTGGATTTGGCGTTTTGATATGTTTTAAAGTGTTTTTAGGTTAGTGTTGCAGGAATTTACAAAACTATTCTCTCATAATAACTTTACGTAGAATTTGTGGTATTTTTTTAAAAAGGCAAAAAATTATATAAAATAAATTATTAAAAGAAAACATGCTTTGAAAGAAAATTTCTTATCCTTGATGTTACCCCTGAATTGTATCAACATGATGTGAATAAAAGGTTAGTTCATTATCAAATCGTTCGTATCCTTCGTGAAAGATTTAGATTATACTTTCTCAGCAAACAACTATATCAATGAGTACATTATATGGCCGAAAAAAAAGGTATTGAAGGATAAACGTGCTATCTTTAGCACCTGATTGCGGCCAAGGCCTTTCTCAATAAATGCGCGAAAACTCAAACCACTTCAAACCCACCTGTGATATATAAAAAAAACCGGCCAAGTGCGAGTCGGATTCGCGCCCTAAGGGTTCCGTACCTATCTACCATATGATATACTAAAAGCTTTTGCGCTTTGAAAAGTTCTTGAAACGGGAGCTCACCTTAATTGGTTACTATTAGTTGTGAGAAAAATTTAAATATTTAATAATTTTAGACTTTTCTCTTTATTTGTACTGTGAGACCTAGCTTCTTTCCAAATTTCATAATTTTAGGTCAACGGGAAGTACCCTGTAGGTTTTGCTTTTTTGCATAAATGTATGGACATGAGGACATAAAAAGCCATATCTTTTGATTGCGTCGTTGTAAAAATTTAAATTTTCAGATCTAGTGTGGTTTATGGACCTTAATATTCGTTATCAATTTCAACTTGATAGCTCTTCTCGTTCGTGAGAAAAGGGTCTTGACATACAGACAGACGGACAACAAAGTGATCCTATAAGGGTTCCGTTTTTTTTTATTTTGAGGTGCGGAACCCTAAAAATAGATAAACCATTACCACAAAATAAAGTAATGGTACTATCATACAGAATGGACACTCTCCGCCCCCCTTGCAATCTATTCTGCACCCCCGCGCGCACCCGCCCGCGAGATTCTCGTGGTCCTTCTGAGGGTCTTTTGTACTGAATATGCGGGCCTACGCGACCTTCCAATTTCAAATTAGCGCTTTATGTATGTAGTGTTCGGGTCGTGCCAGTACTATAGGTCAGCCCAAAGAGATTTGAACCTCGCTGCGTAGTGAGGTTCAAATCTCTTTGGGTCAGCCATTCTGATTTTCACCACTGTGAACTGTCAAAGATGGTTAACTTTCGTTATCAGAAAGAAAGAAAGAGCAACTACCAGTTGGCCATGAGCGGTACATCACCGTTTATATACCGCTAATATTGCCGGATATTTAACCTGTTCATTACGGGTCAACGATTTACCAGTTAGTACATACTCCACAAATTATATCAAATACACTTTATTACAAAAGACATTTACGTGGGACACTCAGAAATATTTGCGACACTAAAAAAAATTGTTCTACAGGTACATATATTTTTATTAAATCTTTTCAAAGTACTCTCCACCAGCCTCTATACAAAGATTCATGCGTCTGAACCAGTTTTCAAAACACTTTTTCCAGTCCGCCGTAGACACCTCGTTTACAGCCTGCTCGAACGCAGCCAGCGCATCTTCCGGCGACGAAAATTGTATCCCCTTGAGCTGATTTTTTATTTTTGGAAATAAAAAGAAGTCACACGGTGCTAGATCAGGGCTGTAAGGAGGGTGACCCAGGAGTTTGACTGGTGTGCTGTCCAGGAAGTCCCTCGTTTTGAGCGCGGTGTGTGCAGGCGCATTGTCGTGGTGGAGCAGTAGTCCGCGGAGCCCTGTGTTTGGTCGCTTGTTGCTCACAACAGAAAAAACTTCTGGTAAACATTTGGTAGTATACCATTCGGCGTTGATGCTTCTTTGATCTCGTAAGGGAATTGAGGCCAAGTGGCCAGTCAAATTAAAAAAGCTGGCGATCAAAATCTTCCCCCCGCTTCGAGATCGCTTCACTTTGGTAGGCGTTGGTTCATTTTGAAACACCCAAACTGTCGACTGGCGCTTGGTTTCTGGATCGTATTGATAAATCCAGGACTCATCACCTGTTACGATGTCGTAAACACGCCGAGACGAGCCTGCTTCAAATTTGTTCAGCATATCACGGCACCATTCCACCCGGGCCTGCTTCTGAGCGTCGGTGAGGTAGTGCGGCACCCAGCGCGATACTATCCTCCTCACGCGAAGATGCCCGTGTAGAATCTCGTGAACGCTTCCCGATCCAATCTTTAATATGTGCTGAATCTCCTGATATGTAATTCGCCTATTATCTTGGATTAAATTTTTCACTGCTAGCACGTTTTCTTCCGTAATAGCCGTCAAAGGGCGACCGCTTCTTTCTTCATCCCCCAAGGTTGGTCGACCGCGCCTAAATTCGTTATACCAACGATACACGGTTGCCTTGGAGGGGCCTTCATCCATAAATGCCATTTGAAGTCTATCGAACGATTCATCCGGTTTCAGGCGACACTTGAAATCGTAAAAAATCATAGCTCTAAAATGTTCCCGGCGCAGATCCATTTTTCAGTAAGACACGATACTTTGAATTGGCTCGCAAAAAATGTGGAGGGAAATTTTGAAAATGGAACACACATATTTTTACTTACAAGTAATCATATTTTCGAAAAAGATTCTGACCGGCCAGTCTCCCATATATAAAAACTATTTTTCGCAATACTTTCTGAGTGGCCTGGTATTTATAAAACAAACAATGTGTATTCCGGACAACAAACTCGTACACAACTTTGCTGTACAAACACTCTAATGCGGTTTGTTTTGTAAACACAAAACTTTGTGACGTTTTATATAGGTATACAAATTAGCCTGTGCAAATAGTGCCTTCGTAAAATAAAGGCTTCCATCAACCCCAGTCTTAGTACCTATAATACGTTTCTTTGTTGCGTTAAACGCATTCCGTCGTTGGTCAACGTATTTTGTGAATAATGAAAGCGGACTAACAAAAATGGACTGATAGTAATATTTGAAGTAGGTAATTAGTTACTTTGTTGTATTGTTAAAGTTACTTTAACTGCTAAAGAAATTCAAAATATATATGGCGTGGGCCAATCGATGACAGCAACCTATTTGTCGATTTGCCCTGCTAGCCACATCGAGATATGGCTGGGCACATCGAGAATGGCCGAGCGCATCGTAATGTGGTTAGTTTAGGTTGGACACCTTACATAATCGATTTGCCCAAGCATGGCCGAGCAAATCGTGAATCGTTATGCTTTGAACAATATGGCGGGTATTAGATAGGCAAATAAAAAAAAAACCGGCGTATCGTGATGTGCCCAGGCAGATTTCGATCGGCCCAAATCAACGATTGGCCTACGAAATATACAATGTAATGAAAAGTCTAAAGATAAACCTAACTTCAATCAACCTTTAAAATGATTTTTTTATGTAGTCTATGTTTATAATGACTCATTATAATGACTCATTATCTTCCAAATAAGTATTTTGATAAGGAAATCTTTTTTGCTATTATTTGTTAAGCTGCGAAAATGACTCTTATTCCAATGCCAACAGAAAGTAGAACAGAGGTACCAGCCATAACAATAAAATATACCTACCAACGAAATTTTTGCATCGCCCTGCAATATCAAGGGTTTAGTGGAATCTATGGGGTTACCGAGTTCTATTGCAAATAATATATTAGGAGGATCTTTATATATAAAATATGAATTGTGGACCTAGTCTCTCAGATTTTTGTCGTGTAAGGGATTTTTTTATACCCCATAATCTTTCAACCTTTCAACGAATTTGCTATCATGAAAATGAATATGATAAGGCGTTTACTTACTTATGTGAATATTTTCATATTTTCTATCAATTTAGGAGTGGTTGACTTGGATATCAGTCTTGATTATGTCGGGTTTTCTCAGAAAAATAAAATTTTTATTCAAGCCTGAGAAATAAAATTTTAGTTCTAATACCTCATGTATTTACTACTTTGTGAGGTACGTCCATAAGAAAGTTTGTTACCCAGTTGCACATAATAATAGTTAAACATACATTAATAATAGTTGACGCAAGTCAGTGTGTCTGATGACAAGGAACTTTAAACCTAATCATAATACTTTTATAATGAGAGTTTTCATTAGCTACGTAGCTTTTGCACTAGTTATTTTCTTTATTCTTGATCTTTTTACCCACGATGTATGTACAAAACCAAATCGAGGCGGTATACAGGGTGGAAGGGATGGCTTTCCGAAAACTGTAAGGACAGATCAGTCAACGAAACTAAACAACTTTCAGCGAATGAATCTTTCAGGACATGATAAAAATAATCACGCTCTCCATACAAACTGTCCAATCAAGTTTACAATTTTGTACGGAAATATTCTTACAGATTTTTTTTTGCCCTTTCTTTTTTCGGAAAGGTGTCCCTACACCCCTATAAATGCGTTTGGGGTTAGAAGTTGTTTGTTATGTATATGTATCTCCGTAACCTACCTTCTTCATTTTCCTGGAAAACTACTTAGACAAATCTAAATCGTAAAACATAAGTATCTTATGGTTGTAGACCACCAAGTGGTGGCTTGAGCAGCCAGGATGATGGCTGTCAATGTCAAATTGTTTATTGCAACCCATATGGTAGAAAGATGGTAACATATTATTTACAGTATTAGAAACACATATGGACCCGGAAGGGCACGGCACTTCGCTTGAGGGAAAAAAGTAGTAAATAAAATAATGAGTCTAAGGGACAAGTTTCCCAAAACTAAAAGGGTATGATTAGTCAACGTAACTGAACAACTTTTATTATCTAATAAACCTTTCTGAAAATGAGAAAAATCGGCCTCTCCATAAAAAATTTAAAACTTAATTGGACAGTGTTAATATAATAGGCCGATTTTTTTCCCTTTCCGGAATTTTTACTTACTGAAAGATGAAAGTTGTTCAGTTTCGTTGACTGATCACGCCTTTTCAGTTTTTGGTAACCCGTCCCTTACACCCTGTATAATATTTATTTAATCTATTTGAAATAATGTTAAGTTTAAAAATCTGCAATAAAAAAAATAAAACAAGCCCAACGAAAAAACGATCGCTGTAAAAAAAAATTATGTACAATTTTCAAATACCGGGACCGTTAAGTAAAAAAAAAATGCGAAGGTTCTTCTAACAAACTTTAAACAAAAAAATAAGTAGGTATGTGCAACAAAGTTTACATCAATATGTAAATTTTGTCGTCGTGTTTACTTGGCATTTAATTAAAGATCAACCATAATTTGAAAATATTATTAGAATCTCTTCGATATACATCAGACACCAAATCTCTTCGATAGTTCTATCCACAAAATGTCTTCCCATCATTAGTGCTTCTCTGTTACAGCTTTGATCCATCTTCCATTGTAGTGCCTTGTCAAAGATATTACATCTTTGACAAGGCTCTACAATGAAAGATATTGGATTGAATTTCAGTAATTTGAACTTCGAAGTTGACAATCCAGCGTTTGATGTTCAGTCGAAAGATTTTAATTTCCTTCGTTGTTTGCATAAGTTTTAGTTTTGAACACTTTTGAATAATAAATCGTTCACCCCTACATTTTTCCAGAAAACTTTCTTGATGGGCGATGCAAACTTTCCATTTACCTTTTGTAGCTGTCGTCTCAACAATTTGAGAGCTGCTAAACTTATACTTTTGCAACAGTTTTCGAAGTAGTTGAGGAAGATAGTATCGTTAGACGGACTATAAACGGTTTGAGTTTACAAAAACAATGTAAATCAACGTCAAGTTCATTGATATGGCTTGGGGAAGTTGGAAGATAAATCTTTGAAAATTTTTAGCTCGCTCCCCACTTCACTGTTTTGGATCTTATTTTAAAAAAATTATAGAGTTGTCGCTATTTATTCATGAATCTATGCAAGAGACGTCTTTGCTTTCGTCTGAGGTAGTAATTTCGTGCAAAGTGCATAAAGGCCTTCTGGTGACAATAATGGTACAACATCGAGGTTTGGTTTTCTATCACACTTTCCTACATGCAAAGGTTGTCTATAAGACCGCTTTTGTCACCCCAGATTTAAGACTCTCCTTTGTAATTGTTAATATGTTCTGTTTGTGACAATAAAGTGTTTATCTATCTATCTATCGAGCTTTAAATGAGTCTAAGGTTGAACAGAGGGTCGTGGAAGAGGTAAGTGAGGGAAGGGGGTGAGGGGAGGGGGATGAGGGAGGGGAGGTAAGGGGACGGGGTGATGAAAGGGGTTATAGGAGGAGAGGAGGGGGTGATGGAGAGGGTGGGGGAGGGGGGTGAATGGACGTGGGTGGGAGTTTGACGTGTCCTTGACTACCTAGGTGTAGCGTATTAAGGAAGCAGCCAACCAGGGATTTTTGTAAGAAGATACTTAAAAAAAAAAAACTCGCATCAATTAGAACAACGTGAGTAGTTTTTCATAACATCAATCAAAAAATGAATTCCCTTTTACAATATATTGTAACCACAAAATATAAATTTGGGCTTTTCCAAAAGTTGTTGACAAAAAGTTATTTTTATCTTCCAAAATAAGATGGGTTTCCATAAGAATCACTGAATTATGAACGGTACCCTTTCTTAGAAATTTATTTCCTTAAACTTCCCATAGTTACTTCAGAAATATTGTCGCAGATTCCTGGAAATCAAATGAGAGATAAACAATAAAATATGAAATATTATATTCCAGGTATTTTAGAATTCTTCTAGCTACCTACTTTGAAAGTAGTCCCGTGTGGTGCCGGCAAAGAATAGAACCAAGACATCTTTACCGATGGATGTCATAAGAGGCAACTAAGGAATTTTGTACTGAAGGATGCTGAGCAGCGTCCTTCTTTGTACCATCCTATCCTAATATCCTACTAATATTATAAACGCGAAAGTTTGTAAGTATGGATGGATAGATGGATGGATGGATGGATGTTTGTTACTCTTTTACGTAAAAACTACTGCATGGATTTTAATGAAACTTGGCACACATATAGATTAGGTCTTGGAATAGCACATGGGCTACTTTTTACCGCGGGAAAACACTTCATTCTCAAGGGAAAACGCATTTAATTATGAAGAAAATTAATGAAGAAGGTGACTGACTCTTTGAATGACATATCAACGCACAGCCTAAACCGCTAGGTCTAGAAATTTCAAATTTGGCATGTAGGATATTTATAAGGTCTAGGGGTGAACAAAGAAAGGGTTTTACAAAATTCCGCTCCTAAGGTGGTAAAATAGGGGATGAAAGTTTGTATGAAAGTCCGTCAGTTTTGAGATTAGGTTCTTCAAATTTTGTATTTAGGCTGACGATTAAAAATTAACATTTACGTGTTTCAGGGTTTTTGAAAATTCGACACTCTAAAGGGTGAAAAGGGGGATAAAGTTGAAAATCCTTTATTTTTAAAGTGAAATCCACATAATTTATTATTAAGGTATTAGGGTTGTAATTCTATGCGACGTTAATCACTGTTATTGAAATTCCACTCCAAATTCAACCCCTAAAAAAAGGAAATGGGGTGAAAAAGTCTAAAAACCAATATGGGTATCGTTTGTATGGTTTATTGGGTCGCTGATTACGAAAACTACAACAATTTTGAAATCCAACGTGGTTGACGTGAAATACCATCATCCCCTGGGGATGGGGTTGGGGTGCGATAGGGTTGAAATGTCTAAAAATCAATATGGGTGTCGTTTCTATGTTTATTTGAGGATAGGGATAGCGGCTAAGATAGCGTTAGGGGTAGGTATAGGGGAAGGGATAGGGATAGGGAGGGGTAGGGGTAGAGAGAGGGACAGGGAGTGGGTGAGGAAGAGGGAAGGAGAGAGGAAGGGGGAGGACGAGAGGATGAGGGCGAGGGAGGGGGAGAGGGGCAGGGACAGGGATGGTTTGACGGACGGTTGGACAAATGGTTGGATGGACGGACGGACGACAGATAGACTGAAGGGGGTTGGATGGATGGTCAGATAGGTAGATAGATAGAATCCCTCGCGGACGAAGTCGCGGGCAACAGCTAGTCATAGTGACAGCCGCAACGCTAACAAGTGTGGTGACTATGGTACTTCCCCTGCACGTTGTTCCAGCAAAAAAGTTTTATTTTAGTTAATTTAGCAGGGTTGTAGATTATAATCCAGAAAAACAATAAAATTTACCTTTACCGGGGGAAAATTTGAGGCTTTCCCTGAGAAACTGTGCTATCTTTTTTTAGATTCACGCAGACGAATTCTCGGGTAACAGCTTATTTTGATACGTAAAAATTTTGTCGAAAGTTCAAAAATAGTGTGCCAAGTTTTGTTAATGAAAGTTTCCCAGCTTTTAGGGTTCCGTAGCCAACAAGATACCTTTACAGTTTCGTAATATCCGTCTGTCTATCTGTCTGCGGTTTAGCTCTGAGACACTTACTTAGTACTAGAAAACTGTAATTTGGTATAATAAGGAAAGCTGCTTGGAAATAGAATTTAGAGATAAAAATATTTGCCTCTATAATTACGTAGATGTTTCATAGAATAGACTGATTAGCTTTCAGCAAACTTTCAGTTATCACTATATGTTATATCACAATATTATTTTTGTTAGTAATGTTTTTAAATCGAATTCAACTTGGTTGAAATACTCAAACAATTTGACAAAAACATATTTTGCTTGTCATAATTAAACTGGTCTCGTTAATTACGTGAATTTATTTTGTGAATTGCGCAGGTGACGGTATTTTGATGTTGTTTCATTTTGAACTCTAAATATATATCACTTATAGCGCAATTTTCTTTATGATTAGGTATTTAGAAAATCGTTTATGAAAGAAAGTAGGACTTGCATCGTGTTTGTTTTGGTTAGAAATATTTAAGATGTTGATATTGCAAGCAAATTGGGTAGACGCTCAGATTTGTGTTCTGACAGTCAATGTATTGCTTGATTAGAATATAATAATTATATAATAATATAATAATTTATTTATTTAGCCAAAAAACAATTCAAAAGAAATATTGCACTTATTAAGATACAGGGTATTTTTAGGCTAGCAAATTATGGCACAAAGAGAATAGATCCCTTGACTTTCATGCTAAGAGAACCTGTGTTATGAAAGTCAGTGGTTCGGCTCGATACAAATAAACAATATATTTTTGCTTAGCGAAGTACAAAAACAAATATGATGAAGTGCATGAACATATAACAAATTTGAGGAATAAGTACAGGTATTTAAGAAAAAGTGAGAACAATTTTGAGCAAGAATGAGAGCATTGCGAGAGCAGGACGGAGCGATTCATTGGAGCAAAAGAAACACATATCGATCCGACCTGCTCTCGCGTATAGTTTTTCCTACTGTCATTATAATTCGAATATACTAACGTTATTTAGCTAGAGGTCCAAAAATAACTCAAATAAGTTATTATCAATGTTTTTTCCTAACCAACTACCTACTAGTCCCGTGTGGTGCCGGCAAAGAATAGTACGGTCAACCACAAGTCGGTAGAAACATTTTCAACTCTATTACCACACCATAAGGTCCAAAAGTGTTTCTATTGATGTGCTGTTGAGTGTACCAACCCACACATACCCGTGGGTGTAGTAAAAGGCGACTAAGGGTTAACTGGAGGATGGGCAGCAGCATCTTCCTTTGTATCTTACATCTTACTTACTGCGGTCACCTAAACCGCGGTCCATGGTGCCAGCCGTAACGCTAACAAACGAGGTGACTGTGGTACTTCCCCTCCACATTTTTCCAGCAAAAGCTAGAATTCTAGAGGGAGCTCCCTGTCCTGTAGTGGACGTTTCATGGGATGTTATGATGACCTACTGATGGTAAAAGACAAAGAGAAGGTTCAAATCCGGCCTTTAAAATTATGAAACCTAATCAAGTAAATATTAGTCAAGTGATCCTTCCTAAACACAGACCGGATGCGGTAAAAGCAAAGTAAATATGGCCACCGGATGTGGCTCGTAAGTCACGCCGGGATCGTGGTCGACTTCCGGTGCCTGATAAAGCGAGACAAAGCCGACTCGATCGGGCTCTGCCCACAAGTCGTATGTTGAGAGCTTAAAAATTGTGCAGAGAGTGTATAATGTATGTAGTCAATAGCAAAAAAGTATTATGTTTATTCTAAATGTTATGATTATGACTGGTTATTATAATTGTATACAACACGGATCAACTCACGTTTAATATTACAACGAGCTTGCTGCTTGCTTGCGAGTTTGCTGGTTATTATGGTTTTCGCTCCAAGAAGAAAAGAAGGGAAAAAAAGAAGAAATTAAGACGTTTGGAATGAGAGCCATGTTAGCTTGTATGAAACAGTTGAAGAGAGTTGAAGAAGCGAGGGAAGTATGTCTGTTGTGCTTTGATTATGGTTTCTGCCTTACCCTCAGGAGAAGATTCAGGAGGCGTTTCTGTACATGAGATACATCCACCCAAAATACCGTAAGAGTAGAAATTGTAGATTTTTACCGTTACAAATAAGAATATTGCAATATTTTACTACCGCTAATGTGCAGACAGGGTTCAATCCTGCGCCAACACGCAACACGGTTGTATTCAGTATTTAAAATATGCTTAAGGTTCCGAACCTAAATAGTAAAAACGGAACCCTTAGTGGCACAGCAGACGACAGACTTTTTGTTCTGACAGTCCGCCAGTGTGGCCGGTACTGCAATTATTTTCGTATTAATATAGTCATTGACATGAAAAAAGCGTTCCGTTTCTATGCGCGTATTTTCCAAAATCTTTAGTTTGGAAAGAAAAACAGCTTGAATTCAAAGAATTAATCACTCGAAAAGGTTGTTCAGATTGATTTTCATTTAGTTTGAAACATAGAGCAACTTTTAAACTTGTTATATTTGAATTTTATTCTGATAAAAACTATAATTTTCGCAATACCGGCCACACTGGCGACAATGTCCGTGACTGCCCGCGTATGTCCGCCCCTTCATCTGCTGAGCGCCTTATGGTGCGACTTCGTCTGTCTGTCACACCTGTTTATCTCAACAACTACTAAAACACAGTTTTGACACAGACACAGTTTTGTTTGTTCGTATGCAAGATGCAACCTGCGGCGTACGTGGACAGTGCCCTTAATGAAACAGTTTAACAAAAAAATTTCACCTGTAGATCAAAACCTCTAAAAAGCTTACGAAAATGGCTAGAACATGCCAACGTTGTTAACAGTTCAGTAGTTACGAGTGATAAAACTGTAATAGAGTTTTTAACTGTTTGAAACATAGTTACCTTGCAGGTACTAAATAAATCGGGTTTTACAAAATTGGTGTAAAACCGTATTCTGAGGGCTAAATGCAACGATTTCTTTTCTAAAAATTTTGGGATTTTTTAGCGTTTTGCGTAGTTGTGTTTTTTTATTTTATTATAAAAATCGTAGAATAAAAGTTAATGCTTTTTACTGCCAGGAAAAGCCCTTAAAAGACACCAATGTACACAAATTTCTTAAAGCTAATGTCTGGCAAATCAGTTTGGTTTGATTTAACGGATACAAAAAATTAACTTTGGGTTAACGGATACAAAAAATTACTGAAAAAATAATAACTTTCTCCAAGTAACAAAGGCACGTCAAAAGCTGAATTCATTTTTTGATTTTCTATAATAAACCAAATGCCGCTTTCAATAGCACCATACGTATGAGATGCCAAATATAGCAATGTTTTGTTAGAAAAGTTATTCGTGCTTCAATTTCTTAGTAGAATAGGTAGATTTCTGAAATTCTACATAATCCCCTCTTTTCTTCTCTCCTAGTAGGTACGCTATATCTTTTACCACTACAGATTTATTTATTTACAAGCTAAAACCAACTCACTTCCATAGTCATAAAACACTGATAAAGTTTACAGTTGGTTCCCAGAACACCTGAAACGATATCATGAGTTAAACCCCGAGAGGGCAGTAACTGGCTGCAGCGGCATCCGTTTCAATAATGTTCGCAAGTTGCAATTGCAGCCAATAATTTTCAAAGTCCCAAAGGTGGAATATGTTGGTTGGTATTGCAAAACGTATGGGAAGTAATTGGAAACACTAGACAAGACGTCAAGACTAGTAATTTAGTTCGCTCAGTCGTGTCTAGTCCAAAAGAATAAAAACATTTCGGTGGCAATTTCTTTTTAACGATATTTAAAACTTTTAATTGAAGGTATTCAACCAAGGGCACGCAAGCAATCAACAAAAGAACATCCCGAAGAAGATTTTCCATTGGGCAAGCAAAGACCACCAGCTTCTTCCGTACCTTCCTGTAAAAAAAAATACCAAAGGCAGTAAAAAAAAAGGTGAATATTGCAATTTTTCAAGAATGTTACTTTTGAAATCTGTTCAACGACAGAAAAAATATAATAAAGTGAACAAAAGCTTTGGATTCCTCGTTTTTCGTTTCAATTTAGTCTAGGCAACGAAGCGGATCGTTGTATGAAGACCCCCGCATTAAATCCTCAGTCGATGAAATTTTGCTGGGGTATTACACCATATGAGACAACCGTCTGTAAAAAAATCCAAAAAAAAAATCGGTACTTTTAATTTTTCCATACAAAAATTACAAACAATGTATGAAAAAATTAAAAATACTGATTATTTTTGGATTTTTTAATAGAAGGTTTGTCTCATATAGTGTATTATCTCAGCAAAGTTTCATCGACTGAGGATTTAATGCGGGGGTCAACTGCTTCGTTGCCTACACTAATTCAACGCTTCTCAAAATCTTAACTTTTTCAACAAACCTGCAGCAAGTGAAAAAAATATTCTTGTTATAATGTCAGCAAGCATTGTTTCAAAAGATTTACTGAATCCCTTTTATTTTTTATGTATCACAAGAACTCAACCCAAAAAACGTTATATCCACATCCTTTCCTTTGAAGTCAAATAATGGTGGTATCACCATAAATTCTCCTTTTTATAACATGTCATACTTTCCACATTTTCCTTAATATTGTAACGGGCAGGCGGTAAATTAAGTTAACTTCCAACGTACTGTGGGGAGGAAAAAACTCCAGTTCTATATCATTATCAAAAAGTTATTAAGATCGTCTTTTGGAGCATTTCGTCGATTTATTGCTTCGGCAAGAATCTTTATAACACCAATTTATGCACCGTACAGGGTTTTTGGAATATATAACCATTCATAAATTGATTTTTAGTGTACTCGTATTTGCGTTTATTCCATTCCACAGCAATGAAATTCAATATGACAAAAAATACGTCATTGCTTTGAGTTTAAGGACAAAATATTCTACTATTACAATTTCACGATAAACTATTGGACACGATCTCAATAATATTTTAGAATAAATCAACATCAGCAAAAAGTTATCAAAACCCAGCATAAATATTGTTCTTATAATCATAATCTAAATTAAAAACACGTTGAAAAAATATTAAAATACCTTTTCACTTAAAAGGGTAAACAAAAACGTATTTGAATTTTGCCTAGTCCTAAACAAAGCTTTTGTCCGAGTTCATTTAAGGTCAACCCCTAAAAGGGGCACAAAAAACAGCTAACATAATTATTTACTTACAAGAACATAACGCAATAACTCACCAAGCAAATGTATGTAAATGTGCTCCACATTGAACTAACGAAACTTGGCTTGTACAAGTACGTTTATGAACATAAATCAGTTTTATGGAAACGGTTTTAGGCAAAAAGGGGATAAACGCAAAAAGTTGAAGATGTGAGTTTATGTGAAAAACAATGTTAGTAGCACAGAAAAAAGTTAGAAGATCGACTTGACATTTATGTATTTTAGTAAGAATACCGTAGAAATGTTTGTATAAATAATAGCTTAGTA
This sequence comes from Athrips mouffetella, assembly GCA_947532105.1. NCBI lineage: Eukaryota > Metazoa > Arthropoda > Insecta > Lepidoptera > Gelechiidae > Athrips > Athrips mouffetella. Next base: position 22,544,956 of record OX383963.1, read on the forward strand.
AATAGATGTATGAAAGTCTCAAAATCATGACGTTTGTGGCTAATGAAATGAACAAATTGATGACTTATGTTTCAAAGACTTCAAATTAAAGTGTAACTTTCACAGTGTTACAACATGTACGTACGTACACGATAATGATACTTTATATACTTAGGACTAGCAACCTGAGTCAAGGTAGTTAGACAGACAGTGCCATGAAACAAAAAAAACAACGTATCAACATAATGGTACTTTAAAAATACGTCATTGTCAAGAGACCACCATACATACATACAATACATACATAGGTACGTAGTGACCACAGCCCTCCACCTGCTCCGATTTTGACCTACTTCCCACGATTATTCTACTTTCATCAACCAGTTCATGTGTGTGAAAGGGTAAATAAGAAAATCTGCCAAGTGCAACTATGTACCATTTTCGCACCAAGGGCACCAGCCAGTGATTACGGTTCAAATTCTTTAAAGTTCGGAAAGCCAGACAGACAGACATTTGACAGGTAAGCTTGTGCTATAAAGGAGAATGAATTTGGAATTTCTTTCAAGCAAAGAGTAAAAACGTTTCGTAAGTATCTTAATACAAGTCTGAAAATATTACAGTTCCATTTACTTCTTGAAAGTTATAATGTTATACGTCTATTTCTCTCTCTACCTCTAAAAACTTGGACACAGAGTTTGTCGCAGACCCAAATTATTAATTAGATGTTTGTTTAGAAGTGTGTGCAACGCGTATACTTACGAGATGGTGCTGTAAGACTTGCTGTAAAAACTTTTTCATGAACACAACTTGTAAACCTTACAAGAAATTAGACGAGTAAACGTTGTATTTATAATAGCGTTTTCGTGAACTGATGAAAGAACAGTGTCCAAAAAGGGTACACCAAGCCTGAAACATATGAATCTGCCCTTGAAAGTGAACAAAGTTTTTCTACGATAGATAGAAACTCTTTATTGCACACAAATTTAAGACTTGAAGAAACATTCAATATACACAAAAAATGGCCCTCCCATTCAAAATGCGCTTTATCTGATTTACTTTCTTTGGGAAGTGACTGGAAAAGTTGTTCATTTACATGGGCAGATGGTTATACCCTTCTGGTTACCCATACCAATTAGTGAATTGTATAGTCTTTGCCCAAACATTTACGGTGACCATAACAAAATATGCCTTACTTACTACCTACTTACCAAACACTGGAAATATTTTTCTACTTTGCCTTCTTACTAGTTCTTACGTGTTTTTGCTTCATTTTTAATATGAAATACAAGTGACCTTTGTTTATCTCCATGCGATGACAACTATACAACAAATTTGAAACGCTGAATCCTGGTAAATTTTTCCAGAAATGATGACTTCAAAACTCGTGGTAACTCCTGATCTTTCGCCAACAAAACTTTGGCGTTAACATAAATGAATATGACTTTTACGAAACACTATTTAAGGGTTATTTTTGAAGCATATTTTCGCTTTGCGTTGTGGTTTTATCGTGTGCTTGGCACGGCTGTCGCGGACAAGAGTTGTAAATTTTTTCCGCCACTCCGGATCTTCTGAACTGTGTACAAACAATTTTTGCTTTTTGTTTGAGGATTGCTTGAAATCGCTCTAGGTAATGCAGGAAAGTTGATGTTGTTTTTGGGTTAAGAATCAGCTCAAAACTTTTGTGAAACAGGTTTATGTCTGGATGTTTTTATGATGTTTTGATTTGTAAGTAGTAGGTAGTTTATAAATTGCTATACCAATTTTTTACGTCTTACATAACATAGGCTTTGTGTATGACACTTTTTGAAAAAAAAAACCTTCATCACTTCGCAACTCCTTATTCGATGCTTTTTCCAGCTTTTTCTGATAAAAGCCCATTTCGCCACCTTGGCTGCAGCATAATATTTGTTGCTATTTAGCGTTCACTTTGTGCAGATTTTTCATCTACAATAGGTTGTATTTTTAAATTTTTGTATGATTTGTGTTTCATTCAATGACAAGATGTAGATATAATCATGCAAGTTATCCTATGGCATCAAATACACAAAATAAGCAACTTAGTAGCGAGAGCAATGGCCTGTTAGATTCATAAAACGTTGGTCTGGCCAAACCTGCTAGGTTGCCAAAATTTTGTGGATCTAATAGGCCCAAATCTAATAGGATCTTATAGTATCGTCCGTATGGTGACAGCAAAGAATAGTACTAACCCGCGGGTGTGATAAGAGGCGACTAAGGGCTTATGAACTGGAGGATAGGCGGCAGTATCTTTCAGTGTATCGTACCATCTTACATACTGCGGTCACTAGCAACAGCGGTCGCCAGCCGCAACGCTTACAAGCGTAAATCCCCTGTATAGTACCCTGCGTTTCTGCTGGAATTCTGGAGGGAGCTCCCTGTCCTGCTTCTGATGTTTCTTGATTTTATGTTAATAGACCACTGCTCTTGCAATTCAGCTTATTACTTGTACTCAATGGCGTAAAATGGCTTGCATTGTCCTCATAGTCATAATATATTTATTAACAAACACTTCGTTTAAAATGTTCCTTAGATGCTTTCAATATAATTTTGATTACCTTTCCTTTATGGCTTGATCAATTATAGTAATTTTTATTTTATTCATGTCATTTTCACAAAGAGTATTTCTAATTAAATCCTTGTTTCATCTTTTATATCAAAAACGCGAACAGGCGTCAGTATTCATGAGCTTCAAGACTCATTATGCAGTAATTTACTGAAGCGTTGTTTCACCTTTAAAACTCTTAGCAAGACCTCCATTCCCAAGCTTGGCAGTAATAACACCGGCATTATAATTCATTGCTTTAGTAACATTTTAATCTTGAGTTTTCTGTAACTAAAACTGGTATTTAGAAACGGTTTATAACAAAGGTTATTTTAAAACTACGTTCATAATAAATTGTAGTTCCTTAGAATTTTTTCAATCGATCACCGGCACGCCACACAGAGCTAAAAAAGTTGAGCGATTTCATTTTATGCAAAATAAATAAGTCCATCGAAACCTTATCAAATTGATTTCCTTAAAATCCTCATTTAAACAGACTTCGAAGTAGAATAAAGCTAAAACCGAAACCAAAACAATATATTCCTTACCATTGCAAAAACGATTCAAAAACTGGTTTCCATTTTCCAGCCCTTCCAAAAATGTTTTCTTACTCCGGGAGCTAGAGAAAATAAATCTCCTCCACATAATTAATGCTCATGTACGCTCATTTAAATTTTCCACTTTTCTTTCGTGAATTATTTTTCTTTCTTTCTTGGTTTTATACGAACAAGATAATTTCAGTTGGGTGGATCTTTCGGACTGAGTTATTGCTTTTCAAGTTGATTTAAGGATCTTTTTTTGTATTGTGCTACAAATGAAATTTAAAAATAGAACGTTTTCTCATTTAAATTTTCTTATAAATGAGAAGGTATTTGAAAAAAATAATCATTGATATAAAGTGTCTATTATCGACATTTAATTCAGTTAGCCAAAATATTCGAAGCGAAAAATATATCCGCAACTCTTCGTCAAATATATTAAGAGCAATAATATATGTTAAACAAATTGTATAACATTAAATCACATCGTGCCAAAATGTATCGAGGCAACATTGTACGAAGGATAATCTATGCAATATATTTCAATAAGCTTTTAATACAAGCTGCGATGTTGTGTGGTCGGATTGATCTTTCTTTGTTAATTGTCCTGTGAAAATGTCAATACACATGAGACTGTGTGTGTATTTAAATGAGTGTGGGGAAAATATGCGTACCATGCAAACCATACATATTGATTGCCTGATTTTTTTTATTATTAGTGTGGCGTAACACCTGCGGAAATTCCGACGCGGATAGATCCGCTCATTACAACATCACGCTCATAATTTTTTATTGTTTTTGGCTTACTCTTGACCTTGATCTAGTCTTGAGGACAGACATGAGGTTGATGATGGAACGAGCTTGCCCAGAAGAAGTCTATTCACTCGCGACTTGATTAGATACGGCTTTTATGAACTCGGGAAGACACAATGCTGATTAGGTTACCTATAATGATTCTTCTGAAGGAGTTTCAGTTGGTGTCCAAACGTAATGTGCGGATCTTTTCGAGTTTGAATTTCCACAGGTATGTATCACTTCACAAACGATGCTCTGATGTCATCAAAATAAGACTGAAAATCAACATCTTTTAAAAGTGTTAAATTAAGCTAGTATGTATCGCCAGTTTTTATCACAAACAGTTTTACTTGAAACTTCATTGACAAGACAGTTAAGTCCTGATGCGATATTCCATTTAAATTACAAACGATTAAATATTCATAGATATTTTCAACATTTTATGTAAGTCAGTGAAGTATAAATTCACAATATTCACAAACAGGCATAATTCGTATCCGGGTAGTCTCCATATGACCAGGCGTTTTGTTTGATGTTTTGAAAATTGCGACCTCTATACTCAGTCAGCGTTGCTTTTTTTTTTACTTATTTTCAATATCATTACATTCACCAACAAACAAACATTGTCCTCGTTATAACATAGATCTTAATTCATTACCAACCTAAACAAAAACTACCCCGTAAACTATTTCCATTGAGGTTCATCATACATTTATGCAGAACATTAAAACAGTCTTCTAGCAGAGGACGTCATGATTCCCACTAAACAACTTCCTGAGTTAATCAAACTTCTCCCAAAGGATTTAGTAGATTTAGCTCAGTGATTTACTAGGCCGTACCTTGGTAGTTTTGAAATTAATTTTACTAGTTAAGACGGATCACGTAGAGATAAAGCTAAGTAACTAGGTAGTAATTGGGCTATCCCAAGTTTGAGACTAGGGATTGAGGGGACATGTATTTGCGTGTGACGGGTTGAGTATGGAGTTTGTTGATTGCTGTTTACGAACTGAAACAAAACTACTGTAAGCTGAACTATTGCTACGCTGCAAACCAGAGACTCGCTCAAGGTCGAAGTGTTTCCACCGATGAGCGGCCGAGTGTACGCTGTTGAGGTACACCTACGAGCGGTTGTAAGTGGAATCAAAATCACAAGTGGTAACAAACGCCTGGAACCAGAGAACCTTTCAAGGTGAAAGTGTATACTACCATCACTGTGTGTATCACTGATGTGTGGACGTGTACAAGAGCACATCAAGCTTGACACTTTCTTTTTATTGTTTGTTTGGGTTAAAAAACAGTGATCACAATGTGTAGTGTGACTCTAGCTTGTAGATCGTTTGAAATAAGAACAGTGCAAAGTCCCAAGTATTAATATTAAGGTACTAGCTGTTGCCCGCGGCTTCGCTCGCGTGGATTTCGTATTTATTTTATTACCGGTTTTCCGAAGCAATGAGATATTTTCCCGTCATTTCGGGATAATTTTAAATTAAGGAAAAACAGGACTAACCCTGCGCCCATCAATGAGTATAATTCAAGATCCAGCTTCCCCCCTCCTCCCTCTCCCCCTGCCCCTCCCTCTCCCCCTCCCTCTCGCTCTCCCTCACCCCCCCTCTCTCTCTCCCTCCCTCTCCCCCTTCCCCTCCTTCTCCCTCTCCCTCTACCTGTACCTGTACCTCTAACTCTCTACCTCTCTACCTCTCTACCTCTCTACCTCTCTACCTCTCTACCTATCTACCTGTCTACCTCTCTACCTCTCTACGTCTCAACCTCTCTACGTCTCTACCTCTCTACCTCTCTACCTCTCTACCTCTCTACCTCTCTACCTCTCTACCTCTCTACCTCTCTACCTCTCTACCTCTCTACCTCTCTACCTCTCTACCTCTCTACCTCTCTACCTCTCTACCTCTCTACCTCTCTACCTCTCTACCTCTCTACCTCTCTACCTCTCTACCTCTCTACCTCTCTACCTCTCTACCTCTCTACCTCTCTACCTCTCTACCTCTCTACCTCTCTACCTCTCTACCTCTCTACCTCTCTACCACTCTACCTCTCTACCTCTCTACCTCTACCTCTCCCTATCCCTATCCCTGCCCCTATCCCTACCCCTTACGCCAATTTAACCGCTATCCCTAACATAAAAACGACACCAATATTTAATTTTAGACATTTCAGACCTATCGCACCCCAACCCCATCCCCAGGGGATGATAGTATTTCACGTCCACCGCGTTGGATTTCAAAGTTGTTGTAGCTTACGTAATCAGCGACCCGATGAACCATACAAATGACACCCATATTGATTTTTAGACATTTCAAACCTATCGCACCCCAACTCTATCCCCAGGGGGATGATGGTATTTCACGTCCACCACGTTGGATTTTAAAATTGTTGTAGTTTTCGTAATCAGCGACCCGATAAACCATACAAACGACACCCATATTCACATTTCAACCCTATCGCACCCCAACCCCATCCCAAGGCAATGATGGTATTTAACGTCCACCACGTTGGATTTCAAAATTGTTGTATTTTTCGTAATCAGCGACCCGATAAACCATACAAACGATACCCATATTGGTTTTTAGACTTTTTCACCCCATTTCCCTTTTTTAGGGGTTGAATTTGGGGTGGAATTTCAGTAACAGTGATGAACGTTGCATAGAATTACAACTCTAATGCCTAAATAATAAATTATGTGGATTTTACTTTAAAAATAAAGGATTTTCAACTTCATCCCCCTTATCACCCTTTAGGATGTCGAATTTTCAAAAACCCTGAAACACGTAAATATTAATTTTTGATCGTCAGCCTGAATACAAAATTTGAAGATCCTAACTTTAAAACAAACTTTCATCCCCTATTGTACCCCCTTAGGTGTGGAATTTTGTAAAACCCTTTCTTAGTGCACCCCTAGGCCTCATAAGGAACCTACATGCCAAATTTGGAATCTCTAGACCCAGCGGTTTGGGCTGTGCGTTGATATGTCAGTCAGTCAGTCAGTCACCTTCTTCTTTTATATATATAGATTAAAGATTAATAATAAGATAGTACATATAAGGTAATATCAAGGTATTTGACGTGCTCTTAACTGTACCTTTAGTCCGACAAGTTTTTTAGCGGCCCGCTTGCAATGTGACTGACGTTGGCATGGACTAGGTTATCATTAACAGACATAAACAAGGGCGGGCGGTGTAGCAATCCTGGGCGCAAAAGCTTCTATAAACAAGCAATAGAATATATTTTTTGTGAAATAATATCAATGTGTCAGGGAACCGACTGCACAAACTTAAACGGTAAATTCTGACCATGAAACTGAACAACTTTTCCCAAGGAACATAGGTCGAAAAACGAAAGGAGAGAAAACAGAAGGAGAAGTTGTTCAGTTTCAAGGTTAGAATCTAGTCGGTCCCTAGACACAGTGTATGTATAATCTGAAATTGGGTGGAGGTGATGGATGGCAGTTGCTCCGTAAGCGGAATAACGCAATGTCAAAGATGATATTTCTTTATTTTATTACGGGTCTCAGGTCGATACTTATAATTAGGAAAAATAAATTACCTTGCTTTTCTTGATGTTTCGCCTTGGTCACGGGTAGACATTTGTTGTAAAAAATACAAACGATTGAGCTATCTAACAAATTGAGAAGCCAATTGATTGTCAATTTCAGAAGCCTTTGGTATACCTGCAAACATTTATTTGGTAACCGTTGCTTCTTGATGATAAAGTTCTTTTACGCTCACTAGATTTGTATTATTTCCATTCGTTACTTTGATTATGGGTTCAAACAAAGACCGCCAGTGTTCCACGTATTTCATGATGGCTTGGCACAAAGCGCATCCGTTAAAGGAAACCCTGTTTCATTACCTGGAACACCCTGTATATGATGTATCATAACAACGAGGTCAAACTTACATAATAATACTACCCACCCAATAAAGGTGGTTATGTGTTTTGGAAATACACGGGAAAGCAAATAAAACGCGATAATAGCCTAGAGGGCATTTCAATCGTTGGTCGCCGCAGTATATTGGTAATCAGTGTATATTTAAAGCGTATCAGTCGCAATAAAGTTATAAAATGACATAATAAATTACAGTTGCGACTAACGCGATTTTTTGTGACTTTTTAATCTTAACATTCAAACTCTTTAGCTTAAGTAAATTACAGAGATTAGTAGGTGTCGAGATGTTATGATGAGTAGGTAGAAATACATTTTTAAGAGTATAATTACGTTAATCGATTTACTTAAGCATGGTTACCTATTGAACTAAAAACTTTGTTTCAATACAAACAAAAGCTTTCAAAATTGAGAGTAATTAAACATGTTAAATTGTTGACTAAATATAAACATTTCATTGTTTCAGGTAAGAACATCGGAACATCTGTGGTACAGGTGGGGCTGGTGTGAGTCGGCGGCGTGCCAGTGCGGGTGCCCAGAGCAGACCGTGCAACATATAGTTTTTGACTGCCTCTCACAAGGTTTGATGGCACGAAGGAGGACCTACTGTCGCTATCAACGGACGCAGTAGCGTACCTTAGATATAATAAATTATTATTTTTTTAAGTAGAGATGCCATACGATAAATAAATAATCGGAACCGCTTCAAATATCCACCCGTACATTTTCCCTGCACTAACAACGCTTCGGGGACTGCAAATGGACTACCTTAGTACGTGCGCCAGCATTTAATTACGCACTTGACGAAGGTCTTATGTGGACTCGTTATGTGTGAACGCACCTTTATATTGTTCTAGTTAGCGAGGTCAAAGTTTCCGCGAGTAGGGTAGTGCGAAAGCGGCTTAATGTATAAATAAGTGTTATAAAGTTTTGTGTTTATTGTTTTGGGTTGACTTAATTAAGTGATATTTTTATACCTACTGGGTGTAAAATGATGTCTCCAACATCCCATAAAAACTGCATCACGCGACCGCGCATATTGTATGAAGTCTATTTTAGGGTTCCGTAGTCAACAAGGAACCCTTAGGTATATGTAGTTTCGTCATGTCCGTCTGTCTGTCCGTGGCTTATCTCAGAGACCTTTAGTACTAGAGAGTTGTCATTTAGTATGAGTGTAAATGTTAGTCACGCCGTAGTTAAAGGAATACAATAAAATATTGAAAAAAAAAAATTTTTTTGCTGTATTTCCTCTACACATATTGTGAATGAAAAAAATATTTTCTCGTCTACTCCATAATGTGGAGTATCGTTTGATAGGTCTTTTAAAAATATTGAGAGTATTTGAAGAACGTTTTTTTTATTTAGGGATCCGTATGCGAAATATTTAGCTAAAAGCGCAATTTTTTGGTAGAGTCAAGTGTCCTCCCCAAGGAGGTTTAAGTAGCAGCTCTTTCTGCTAAGGAGGGAGCCATAAGCGTATCATGCCTCCATACTAAAATGTATGGATTTTTTTCAAATCCTAAAAACGTAAATTTTTTATCTTTCTCTCTGAGAAATATGTGACATGGGACTAATAAATGCTACTGCCACAGTTTTTCAGATGAAAACACTTACCATTCAGGAAAAAAACTGTGTTAAAAATCACGCATAAAATGGCTATTACGGATTATTTACACTTCCGTTCTTAGTATTAATGATCAATTCACAAGTAAAATACGATATATTTTCACTTTCGCAAACAAAGTTTATACTAAAACATAAAATTTTTAAAGATATGGGCGACAGTGAGACGCTTTACACTTCACTAGCTCATACAGAATATGTCGACAGTGAGACGCTTTACACTTCACTAGCTCATACAGAATATGTACATGGCGGACTCTATAGTTTTTTACTCTGAGGTCCTCCCCGTCTGCCAGCTAAACGGTTGATATCGGAAACGTGAAAAAAATTACAGTAGTAACATTATATGATAGGTTTAAAAGGAAAACTATCACAGCTAAGTAGACTTTACAGGTTAACGAGTAATAGTCAAAATACTGTTAATATTATAAATTATATTCAAATCGCGAGTGAATAGGCTTCTTCTGGGCAAGCTCGTTCCATCGTCGACCTCATCTCTGTCTTCATGACAAGATCGAGGTCAAGAGTAAGCCCATTTCCAATAAAAAAAAATAGCAATCAGGCGCTGTTCGTTAGGAGGGGGAATATGTTTATGAAAAAATCAAAACTTGCTTAACAATATTGATTTCTGAGGCAACTACGGAACCATACACTACGCGTGGCCTGACACCTACTTGGCCAGTTTTTTTATTTCGACCTACTTTTTTGGGTAAAGTTGTTCAGTTTCGTGGTCCCCATACAAGCAACGTATTTTTTGCGCTATTTTTGTTTTAGATTTATTGTAAAAACGGTAACACATACAAACATCAAACTTGGTATGATTGTAGGGCATGCGTATGTCAAAAGTAGAGCAATGCGAGTCGAACTCAATACACATTTGGTAGGCGCAGTAGTTTTTAACCTTCTTCTGAAATTTCCGTGCAGTATGAATGACATTTTTACTTTAGTACTAAGGTGAACCTTAAAGAAAAAATATATTTTTTCTTTGTTCAGTACTTTTTTTTTCAAACGAATACCGAAATAGATATGCTTTTATGCTTTTCCCATATGGCTTTTTACACAGTAATTAACCTTTGAGACGTCTTGACCTAATTTCTTCGAAGCCACCGAGCTGAGCCCTAAAAAAAATACCGCCTGATCTATTTCCACCACTCTCGTTTCCGGCGTGAATCAACACACGAGTTTCGATTCATAAAAGTGGTGAAAGATGTGTGACGCATTGACTGCATGGAAATTTATACGATAGAATTATTTTAATCTAAGATGGAAATAGTTATTGTTGTCAAATAGTTGGCGTGTTATGACCTTGCTGACATACAAAGACGGACGCCCATACCCGAAACTGAAAAACTTTTTCAAATATTTTTTAAAATGTGCAACTTTTTAAGAAATAAAGATTTTTATTTTTATTTCTATTTTTTTTTTTAAATATCCAAGTTTAATGCAAAATGAGTTTGCTATAGATATCCCCATAGAGCCTCGTGTGGTGCCTGCAAAGAATACTACTAACCCATCTCTACCCGTGGGTGTCGTAAGAGGCGACTAAAGGTTAGTGAACCAGAGGATGGGCAGCAGCATCCTTCTGTGTATCGTATCATCTTACATGGTGCAGTCACCAACAACTGCGGTCCATGGTGCCAGCCGTAAGGCTAACAAGCGTGGTGACTATGGTACCTCCCCTCCACATTACAATACAATACAAATATACTTTGTTTCAGCACAAGCTGTAATTTTGGAGGGAGTTCCTTGTCCTGTAGTAGACTTTTCATAAGATGTAATGATGATGATGATCCCCATAGAGTCTAGTCATGTTTCGCAGTGATTTTGTACCTTTTAATATTATTATATTAAGAAAAATTTTGCCATAAATATCTGATCCTATGGAATAATAATAAAGCGCGTTCGAGTACCTATGTACGTAAAGCGATGAATATGCACTACACTAGTATTCATATTTAAAAGCTTCGTGAACAATAAAAAAATGCAAGTATCATCCGTAGTTTATACAAATCTGTGCAAAAAGATTTATTTTCAGTATGTTTTCCCTCACTCCACTTCAGTCTCACTGAGCCGATTCAGTAGATTTTTATTTAAACGTAGGACCGATACGACATTGAGCTTTTTCTTGGCGTATGAGTTACGCACTATTTAGTGTTTGTGCCAGAACGTTTGAAAAGAAATCGTTGATCAGTTTAATGGCAAAAACGCTTGGTAAATTTAAATTAATTAAAGGAAAATTTTCTTTTTTTTTTCAAATTTGGAATAGCTAGACAAGGTATTGAGAGCAGTAGTAAATGAAATTAAATGAATATCCGTGCGAGCTCCTGTTACGCCAATTTCTATCTAAACTTCCCACTATCAAATCGAGAATAGAATACAGAACTATTTATAATTACCTTCCATATTCCAATAGAGACTGAACGGAACACTTTATCTTTTTATTACATCTAAATGTACATTGCACTAAATGACTGTAAATGCAATGATCTTTAACCTCTATTACTAAACCAAGTTGCGTTCCAGTTACCAACGTATGGATGCACCATTAGGAAAAGATAAAAGGCAGCGTACATACAAGTACAACTATTTATAATGTTTTATTACTGGTAATATTTGTATCGGGTTTTATTTATTAAATTATAACGGACGCGGCGAGCGGCAGACGCGCGTTCTAAATATAATTCGGACGCGTGTGCGCACAAAACAACTCACAAAATTGAGAAAGCGTCGCGCACGCACGCGTATTAGTTGCCAGTTGTAAGATTTCAAATTCAGAATCGTATTTTAAATGAAAACGGACAAACAAATCGGATTTGTTTGAATCTGTGCCTTGGAGAATCAAACTTGGAGCAATTTCGAAATTGAAAATGGAATTGTGTTGTTTTAAAACGTGAAATGTGTTTAGTGATGTGATGTGTAAGTGTAGGTGATGTTTACGAAATGTTCAATTTCAAATTGCCCTTGCTGAAGCAAAAGGGAAAAGAGGAGCCGTTTTATTGCTACAGGAGCGTTAAGACTAAACCGCCAAAGACTCCGACGCTGTCGCGCGCGAAGAGACATCAAAGGCGTAAGTTTGATGAAATACCGAATATAATTATGCGTATACAAAAATAACACTGGTTAATGAGGTGCTGCTTTGACGTTTCTCAGTTCACAAGTACTCGTAGAGTAAGTATCAACGTGATATTCCTTGTAATCTATCAATAACACAACATGGCGGTGTGACAGGGTTTATAACATCAGTTTAGACCTAAATTCAAAGGGAAATTATTAGTACTCTTCCAAGTTGAAAATGATAAATACCAATGTCATTTTCCCCCTAAAAATCGGTAAAGTGCAAGTCGGATTCACGCACCGTAGGTTTCACACCACTTCATAACTTAATTGAGTTAAATGAAATGTAAGTAGTAGATACAAACTATGAGCCAAATTTTTTATGCGACTCGCACTTGATCATTTTTAATTATTGATGTTCTACTATATACTTTATACTAGAACCACACCGACTTTGACACTTAAATGCATTACCTTTGTAATATTTTACTTTTAATTGCATTCATTATTTCGCAATTAAATAATAAAACCCATATTCTGTAAAAACACACTGTTATCTATGACGGTGAAAGATATATTATCGACGCTTTGAAGGTAAAAGAGACAAACATAATAAAACGCGTAGGTTGAGTAATATGGTCACGTGTAGGCCGTATGTAGGTAGGCACCCTTGTGTATGGAATTTCAAGAATGATTAGTTTCAGGAAATATCTCTTGTCACCTTGTTCCAAAATACGCCCACAAGTGATGGTTTGCTCTTATAAAAAGAAAAGAATTCGACAGCCAATCAGATTCAAGTACAGTTTATGGTGGTGCCAATTAGTTTCCAACTGTTCTCAAAATTTTCATCTAAAACAGATACGGGCTAGACTAGTTAGTTTGTTTGTACATAGAGCTGTACAAACTGTCTGAGCAATTTGAAATGCTCAAAATGTTTTGTTGTCAATTTAAACGACTCAACTCTAATTGCTTATAACTCATAAGTTTGTTTACACAGGTAAACAAAGACTGAATGACTGCAAAGACTTATTATGCTGGCTCAGCGAGGCCATGGGGTCTCATTCCGTACTACGGTTTTTTTGACGGAGTAAATAGCCCGAATTCATTTGGCCCTTTTGTTTCTAATAATTAAACAAAATGTTACTACTAGGTTGGTAGGTAAAGGTGTAAACTATGACATTAATTCAATTTTAACATCCAGATATCAATTTATTCTAAGAAAATACCTTATGGAAAAAATAGCTCGAACAATTTTCGGCACAAATTCGTTCTTTGACGTGAGGCATCTGTACTAGTATAGTATTATATTATCTGTGGCGAGGCGAAGAGGACCTTAGCTTCCGACACTAAGGTTGAATTTCGGGAGTTAAGCTATGAGCCAATAGGATTGCTCCACTTGACAGGGCATTTGAAAAGCTAGGAAACTGGCGCAATCCTATTGGTTGGAATTTTATTATTATTTATTAAATTGTTACACTTCAATATTAAAAATATAATAAAACAATGCTCCGCAAATTTATTTTAACAGTTTGACTGCGGGAAAGATTCGTTAGAAAAAATACATTTATGATATAATTGATAGTTCATAGCTTAGCACTGACACAGCACTGGTGGATATTCACCCTTAGAGTCACCATTTTCTCTGTTGTGCAGCTTGTTGGCAATTGACTACTTTTATTTCCAACAAGTCTTTTTGGACTAAGTCAATCAATAGATACCTAGGATAACCGAGACAACAAGTAACAATTTTACAAAGCACGTCATCATAACATCCCATGAAACGTCCACTAAAGGACAGGGAGCTCCCTCCAGAATTCCAGCTTTTTCTGGAAAAATATAGAGGGGAAGTACCATAGTCACCTCGCTTGTTAGCGTTACGGCTGGCACCATAGACCGCGGTTGTAGGTGACCGCAGTAAGTAAAATGTTGGATACAAAGGAGGATGCTACTGCCCATCCTCCAGTTTATAACCCTTAGTCGCCTTTTACGACACCCACGGGTATGTAAGGGTTGGTACTATTCTTTGCCGGCACCACACGGGACCGCTGGGTCTAGAAATTCTAAATTTAGCATTAAGGATCCTTATGAGATCTAGGGGTGGACTAAGAACAGGTTTTACAAAATTCTACCCCTAAGGGGTAAAATAGGGGATGAAAGTTTGTATTAAAGTCCGTCAGTTTTAAAGTTAGGATCTTCAAATTTTGTATTCAGGCTGACGATCAAAAATTAATAGTTACGTGTTTCAGGGTTTTTGAAAATTCGACATCCTAAAGGTTGATAAGGGGGATGAAGTTGAAAATCCTTTATTTTTAAAGTAAAATCCACATAATTTATTATTTAGGCATTAGAGTTGTAATTCTATGCAACGTTCATCACTGTTATTGAAATTTCACCCCAAATTCAACCCCTAAAAGAGGGAAGTGGGGTGAAAAAGTCTAAAAACCAATATGGGTATCGTTTGTATGGTTTATTGGGTCGCTGATTACGAAAACTACAACAATTTTGAAATCCAACGTGGCGGATGTGAAATACTGTCATCCCCTGGGGATGAGGTTGGGGTGCGATAGGGTTCAAATGTCTAAAAATCTATATGAGTGCCGTTTGTATGGTTTATCGGGTCGCTCATTACGAAAACTACAACAACTTTGAAATCCAACCTGGTGGACCTGAAATCATCCCCTGGGATAGGGGTAGCGGCTAAGATGGCGTTAGGGCTAGGGATAGGGGACGGGATAGGGATAGGGAGGGGTAAGGGTAGAGAGAGGGACAGGGAGTGGGAGAGGGAGAGGGAAGGAGAGAGTGAGGGGGAGGGGGAGTTGGAGGGCGAGGGAGGGGGAAGGGGAGAGGGGCAGGGACAGGGATGGTTTGACGCACAGAAAAATAAACCTACTTAGATGGAGGATTAAAGAAATAATTCGTCACTAGGTGGTGTAGGCGTTTTTCTATGGATTTGACAGGTTATTTTGAATATTTTCTATGGATCATCGATGATGGGGCTGTGGCATGTTGGCAGATGTCATCCCCTACTAAAATAAATTAGCAAGGTATCTATTCCGAGCGATGCAAGGAGGTCCGAAATCTTTGGGTTGATGGACGGTTGGACAGATGGTTGGACGGACAGATGGACGACAGATAGACGGAAGGGTGGATGGATGGATGGTCAGATAGATAGATAGAATCCCTCGCGGACGAAGTCGCGGGCAACAGCTAGTACATACATAAATAAAATCACGCCATCACGTTGAGACTTCTTATACACTTTAAATTGAAAAAATAAGTCATTTTTGACTTCTGCGCATCAATGTCATAGACAGAGTTATTTGGTACGATTTTTTTAATCAAGTGTTCAATAGATGTCTAACTTTTTTGTAGTTAGACGGAAAATGTTTAGATTTTTGTTTTAGCTCTATTACTTACAAGTGTGAAAGTTATAAACTGGTCGGACTCGGGCGAATTTAATACACTTATATATGCGGCTGTGCGTTCCTGACTAATACGGTATTTTTAACTATTAGTACGGAACCTTCGTTGGCCGCTTTTTTTTCAAGTTATTTGTATGCGATTCATTCACAGTAGATTACCCGGTATAATGTGGTATTCGATAAAACAGGGTGTAAAGGATTTTGTACCGAAAACTAAAAATGAGTGTTAGTCAACGAAACTGAACTACATTCCCAAATAAAAAAAATTTAAATTTTGTCCTCTCCATACAAATTGCTCACTTTGATTAATCGAACAGTTTGTATGGTGAAGCGATTTGTATTTCCCAAATTTTTTTCGAAAGTTGTTCAGTTTTGTTTACTGAGCACGTCCTTTCAGTTTTCGGTACACCGTTCCTTACACCCTTATATTAAGCTTATTTCAATGCAAAAAAAAGCTAGGCTGTAGGCTTATTTGCATGCAGCATAATTTTCATTGCGACAGAAGCTCACGATTCATATGAACCATGGATATAAAAAAGTCAAAGGTGGACGGCATACCGATATCGAGATTTATCAAATCAATTACGTCATAAACCTTCCGTCCCCTTCGTAAATAACCCAAAAATCAATTCACCAAACCTATTAGCGGTAACAAAAGATTACATAATCGAAGCAGTCCATAATTAAGATCCTTTTACACGCGGCAATACTAAGAACTAGAACAAAGCATAGAAAAGAGGAACTCGGTAAACAAAAACAAATTACGATCGTGAAGGGATGTAAATTGTGTTTTTGAACCAGATTTAACCGGAATAGTTTAAAAATAGTGGTATAATGTAAACACGAGTCGTTTTATTAGAGCATCTTGTTAAGACGTAGGAAGTCCGGACGTAAAAATGTGCGCAGTAATATTTGTTTGTGTATACTATGGGCTAAATCAAATTTTTGGCTACATTTTATTTGTAAGTCGTGAAAATTTTGTCCGAATTAAAAGAGCCCTGAAACTAGAATATCTTATTCATTTATAGGCAATGATATCTGACTAAACCAACTTATTATGATGTAGTTGAATTTTCGTTTGAGGTTTATATGGCGAGGGGTAAAACGCAATAGGATCAAGTTATAGCCAAACAAGCCTAGACTAAACTAGCATAAACAAAATTAAGTCATTACAAAATTGAGTTTGGCTTCGCCGATAACATATTATTATAACACGACTATAAGACATTTCAGAATAAAGTATGAAAAAAATCTACCTGTGTTACATTAAGATGCAAGTGCGCTCTTTTGGTAATTATATTCGAGGCTCAGAAATTGCAGCCCGAGCTATGAATAGGCAATGACTAAACTAAACTGCCCTTCTTTGAACCTTAAAACTATAATTTTGGATATTGTGTCTCTTATATACTTAAATGACTAATTTTTAGTTGATTAATATATAATTTATTGAACCGATTGTTTATTTATCATATTTTCAAGAGTACAGTTTATTTATTCATGAACACGTTACACATTAGTCATACATTTATTTCTTTTATTTTTGTATTTTTATTTTTATACAATAGCGGTAATATAATGAAAAGGATAGGCACGCGTGTTTTATAAGCAGGATTATGGACTTAAATACAGTGCCATTAGATGAGCAAATGTGTTAAAAATTTTATTTAGAATGTAGATTATAGTTGCAAAACCTAAGAACTACAGACTTGTAATTTTAATGTATCACTATGTTATACACGGGAATTGTTGTTTCTTAACAACAAACATAAAAAATGTTTTTACTTGCAAACCTTTACATCAAAAATCTCTACGTCTACAACAATGAATACGGAAATTTCACACAAATATTATACAATCTTAATCTTACTACATCTTTACTTTCCAAGGTCAATCAAATCAAGACATTGTCATAGTCAATGTGCTCTTTTCAACTACAAACAATTTAAACTAAAACCAACAAAACTTCCTCGATCCAGACGTCGAAGTCATCCATGCCATTGAGGGCCCGTTATATTTAGAGAGGATTGCGTAAAGTGGACTGACCCTAATTATGGACTCTTTGGACTTGAGCCATCAGACGTAAACAACTGGAGGAAGTCACCAAGAGATGTTTGAACGTCTGGGGATTTGGAGACGAAAAAATGTTAGGTTTGTCTTGAAAAACATTTCGAGGAAATTATGTAATCAGCTTCTAGTTTGGAGTTGCACATTCTGTGGCAAAATATACTATTTTATTTAAAATACAAAATGAATTCTACAATTTTAAATCTGAACGTAGTACGAATGAATAAATAAAATACTTCAAAATGTGATTTCCCGCAATCTGTTGGTGCGAAAATGTATGTTCACAAAATGTGTAAAATTCTGGTCAACCGTGTTGAATACTTCTGCAGATGTGATATTTTATTGAATGAATTGATGGACAAGGAAAATAAATGTTCGTGGCATACATAAATTTTCCCGCTATTTAAAAAAAAACTTCTAAACTAGTAGTATTTTTGAAGAACATGAACTTTTTAATATTTTTCATCTTACTGTAGTTAAACTTGTCATACGTTACTTACTATTTAATTGTTTAGGGTGCCATACCCTAAGGGTGGAAAACGGGACCCTATTAATACCCATGCCTCCGATGTCCGTCTCTCTGTCTGTCTGTCACCGGGCTATATCTTATCACAGATCATACAATAGTAGTAAACTAGATCTTATGAGCCGTAACAGGTAATCAGGTATTTGTGTTGCAATAAAAATAAAAGTTACGTTACGGGAGCTTCCTACACATTTTTTAGGCGATTTTTGATCGATTTAAGTGCGAGTCGGACTCGCGTGTATTTAATACATTTCTGCACGACTGCGCGTCCCTGACTAAGACAGTATTTTTACCTTAGTGGTATGGAACCATCCTCGGTACGTGAGTTCGACTCGCACTTGGCCGCTATATTTTTACAAAATTTCTCATTCCAATTCGAGCAAAGATCAAACCTAATTTCGGACTCCAAAAATAATTTCAACCTCTCCAAAATAACTTATGTATGACCATCTCGAGAAAAAGCGTTAGCCTGGAAAAGACCCGAATTCCTTCGATTCCTACCATCTGACCCGTTACTAACTCGCCACTCAGGACGTGCTTCGCAAACTTTCGTCTTACCTTCGTATAATTCAGAAATAGATAAAATACAATTTTGATGTCTATTGATGTTTTATTTAGCCGAAAACTGGCAAACAATTAACTTTTCAAGATATTTGCTTGCTGCCTTTGCATATTTATTATAATACACAAAATCATATTTCGCTTAAGGGACAGCCTTACCAGTCAACGTAACTGAACAACTTTCAGCGAATAAAACTTTCTGGAAATGAAAAAATAATCGGCCTCTCCGTTCAATCTGTTCCATTAAGTTTGGAATTTTGTATGGACAGGTCGATTTTAATTTTTAAATTCACTACTATATGAAAAAAAAAATAGTTCTTTATTCATTGTAGGATATTAATAATACGTTTACGTCGCGTTACAAACAAAGAGGCGCTATGTGGCGCCATGAGGGAAAAAAGAAGCGACAATTAATAACGCACGCGCTCTTTTAAATATGTAATAATATTTAGGTACATTGACTCATCATGCGCTTTCACTTTTCGAAAAGCTGTCCCTTACACCCCATATAATACTCGTAGGTTCTAACTCAATCACGTAACATTGAATTTGCCTGAAGTTTAATAGTACATTATGGTATTAGTGTGTAACATTTGGTGATTACCGCCGAGGTGCTATTGAGACCCGAGCCGTAGGCGAGGGTCTTAAGAGAGCCGAGGACGGTATATAATCATCAATACACACGTGTATCATACGACGTTTTTCAACACACTTGTGAATAAAATAAATATAAAATTTAAAACAATAAAATTTAAAAAAAATCTATAACTCACTAGTGAGTTATAGCAATGAAAAAGTCACAGTTTGATTATGGGTGTTATTCTGTGCCTAATTGCGGTGACTATAGAGCCACTTTATGAGCAAGTGTGTTGAAAAAACCTTTTTAAGAACAAAGCAACTCAACCAATAATTTTTAAAAAAAATCTATAACTCACTAGTGAGTTATAGCAATGAAAAAGTCACAGTTTGATTATGGGTGTTATTCTGTGCCTAATTCCGGTGACCATAGAGCCACTTTATGAGCAAGTGTGTAGAAACATTTATTTTATTTTTTATTTTATTTGCAAAAGGTACAGACTAAATTATACAATATAGTAGCACAACAATGTAAACAAATAAATCTGAAGTCCTATTAAAATTGTACACAACACTTTCATAAATTAGTAATTAAATATTCTAAAACAATATGGATACATAAGTAAGTATGTCATGAAGAAAAATTAATAATTAATTATGTTAATGTTATTTAGATTTAATTATTTTAAAAATATTAGATTTAAATATAAGAAAGCTACAGCCAAAAATATCAACGTGAGCACAGATTAAATTGTAAGCTCTACATATTCTAAACATTTTGTCAATTCCAAACATTTGCTCTTGATTCCAAAAAAAATCAATACGAATGTAAGAGCAATGTATGCTGCAATTTTAGCGAGTATGTCCATTTCGCGTTACTATAAAAGCTGCCCAGCACCCCAGGGATAGGCTTGAATAAATTTTCTTAACCGATTTTATAGCTGGACTATTTTCGCGCATCGACACCTTTGGGGCCAGATGGCTACTTAGTAAACTGATGGAAGGGTCAGGAAAGGAAATCATGAAATGTATTCATATTTGTGCAAGAAATGTTATTTGATGCCATTTGTTTGGATATTTTTAGTCTTTGTAGGGATCTTGAGTGGGTTCTATTTTAGTCAATGTCCAAAAATTTTTTAAATAGAGTATGCATATATATTTGGAATGCCAAGCGTGTAATTTTTACTTTTGGCTTTGGTTATTTCAGGATTTGTAACAAGTCCATTTCTTTTTAACTTTTTTAAATGTGCCTGTGAGATGCCTTTGTTGTCGAAGTTGTTGACCAGGATCAAAAGAAATATATAGATTATGAGATATTACAGAATCAATTAAATATTCTTTCAATAAAAACAAAATTCAGTGACTCGCATTTTAACAAATTTGGATTTAATTCGAGCTTATATATGATTAGAAGTAAAAGGATTCAAGTAAGTATGAAACTATTTAAATTGTTACAAATTATAATTCTGAAAACACTTCGAATCTATCTGCCCTTTTAATTAATATACTTTGACAAACTTAAGAACTATCGCTCTTACCTCTATCTTTCTTTCTTTCTACACTTCTGAAATGAATAGCATAATCCAGCACTTCAGGCCAACGCCCCAGTTAATTTTATACAGAAGGCAGCGTCGCCCAGTAAGTGCTTAGGTATGGATAATCTGCAGTGATTGTAGCCAGCTTTAACTGCTAGTTTTGCGTGAATTAATCAGTGATACAAATAAAAGGCATATCACAAAATTAGAAGCGTACTTTAAAATTCCGTACCCAAAGGGTGAAAAACGGAACCGTATTAATATGCCTCCGATGTGCGTTCGTCCGTCCGTCTGTTTGTCTGTCAGCGGGCTGTATCTCATGAACCGTAATATGTGTGGGTAGACAGTAGAATTTTTTACAGATCATGTATATCTATTGCCGGTATAACAATAAATATAAAAAAATTACGGGGCTTTACTCCTACAAACGGATACTACAGACTACAGGACGGCGATTATTGCTACATTTTTTGTTCTACCTCTAGCGTAAAAACACGTACATGATTAAAAATTTGTATGTTTATAGCAAATAAGAAAAACTGGTCAAGTGCGAGTCGGACTAGCGCATTCAATACGTTTCTGCGCGTCTGCGCGTCCCTGACTGAGTCGGTAATCTTACCTCTGTAGTACGGAACCCTTCGGAACGGAAAGTTTTTTAAATTGTTGCTTTATATCGGTACAAAAACATCATACCATCATAATATAGTATTCTCTGTCCAATGTGCACAACTAAATATTTTGATACTTTGTCTTAATACAGCATTTTGCACAAGAGCTTCATATTCCGCATACTAGGTACTTGTATTCCCACAGTTTTGAACTTTCAGGGGAAAGCTGGTATTT
Organism: Athrips mouffetella; assembly: GCA_947532105.1. NCBI lineage: Eukaryota > Metazoa > Arthropoda > Insecta > Lepidoptera > Gelechiidae > Athrips > Athrips mouffetella. Next base: position 22,566,931 of record OX383963.1, read on the forward strand.
TTGTTTGTTTCCCAATTGAAAAGATCGATCCTTTCATTTTATTACTTCGCAATAGTTTGCAAGTATGAAATTTAAGTTAATTGCTACATTTAATCCAAGAATAACGGCAGACAAAAATAAATAGTTATAGTATGGAACTTAGTTAGTTGAAAGCTGTAAATAATTGACTTCAAAGACTGTTTACTTGCCATCTCCTTTAACTTCTTAATAAAAGCTTAGCACGTGAACCCTTATTTTTTATGGAAATGAGATTTAAAACAGCAAAGCTTTTCTTATAAAGAATTGAATGCACGTACTCTGCGCAAGAAAACCTCATTTTCGCAATATTAAAAATTCCACTTGATACTTACTTCCATTTTCACCTGCCGTGCAGAATAATAGACACGAAGTATGAAAGGAATAAAGATAAGTCGCATTGGGAAAACAGAAAATTAACAAGGTTTTGTCAGAAGAGACAGAGAGAAGAGCTAGATTTTTACCTACTGAAAACCGGCCAAGTGCGAGACAGATTTGTGCACGAAGGGTCTCGTATCACCATACAAATTTCTGGCGTACATAAACGCAAAAAGGCATCGTGCAATCCAGAGTCGAGCACTTTTACCACTAGACCATGGGGGCTGTTCTTTATGTTTAGCAAGGGAGATGAAGGACAAATTTCTATATGATTTGCTCATGTCTGCCTCTTTGACTGATAATATGGAGCATCCTCTAGAAGATACAAAAAATATTGGCGGACATCCACACCCCTGCGTTTTCAAGGAATTAAGTTTTAACTGTTTTGAAATTTGACAATGAAACGTACACCTGGCAGACTATGACTATCTGATTAAATACAATGTATAAAACCCCAGAAAATGGTCTGCCACCATAATAGCCCTGCGTCGTAAAGTTACAGCTCTTCAAAATGCAAAAATTTACTACTTCGTCCCGTGATAATGCAGAGCCCTGCATGTCTGCCTCTTCGATTTTCTACATCTTCAGAAGTATTTTAAACAGCAGCCACAAAGGTAGACAAAATAAAACATTATTTAGTATCTTATTGTAATTTTTTTTGCTATAACTTGAAAACGCAGCAACGCACAGAAAAACTTGTGAGGACCAAATCGATTCGTATTGAGCTGATCTATCATCCCTATTAATATGAATGATGGGCAAATCATATACCCAAATTGCTGCCAGCACCCTATTTAGTTGATGAGTTTAGTCTAATGCCAAACTATAAACGACATTGGTTTGTTTTTGTTTTATCAATCCGTCAGTTTATTTTAAAATATTCATGTGTATAAACCTCGACGTTAAAACCTTCGTACCAGCTTTCATCATCCTCTAACTATAAGGGAAAGACATTTTAAAAATCCTTTCTTAATGCAACACTTACGCCAAACTCACGCCTTGCATTCCATTGACTTTGGTTCTCTTTAATAATTACTTAGAATATAATAATCTGCAAAAATTTCTAAAGATAATTTTATATTTATAAGCTCACGGGTAAAGGTTTGCTTCGCCTATCAGTCAACGATAAGATAAGGTTGTATAAGACATGTTTTGCCAAATTTAGCAATTTTTATTATTTCATAGACAGCCCGCTTGCCTATAAATAGATTATTCATCCGATTATAGGAGCAGTCGTAAAGGAATTCAATTTTGGGTCCCGCAAAATGAAATTTCTGGCGCCTCCTCGCAGCAAATAAATTTACAGCTACAAAATAGGTTAGCGCTCGCTCTAGACTGCTGAATGGAGATGCTTTAAGTAAACATCGGTTCTTACTTATCTGAACGCCTGCTCGCTAATGGGGTGTTGAGCTGTATATGCTGATGATATAATGTTCTTACATCAGTTGCGGTAAGCAGATCAAGGATTTTACATTATGTGTATAGACAGACAAAACTGATAGTTAATTATGGTTATTGATCAAATAAAATTACCTTTTTACCCGACTACGGCAAAGCAAAAGGAGGTTTATGATTTTGACAGGCTATGTATGTATGTATGTATGTATGTTCATCTGTTCCATCATAACTTCTAAACTACTTATCATATTTTAACAAATGAGATGTCGTTAGAAGCGTCTTAATTATCCGCTGGTTATAGGATACAATAAATTTCGTTTAATTGTATGTGGCGCCCTCTAGAGAAGATTAAGTCAAGGACTAATAAAAAAAAATTTAACCGTACCGTGTTAGGTATCAAATGAAAGGGCTTAGTGAGCACATTTCAAAAATATATATATTGTTAGATTTTTTATGTATTTACAACCCCAAAATAATTGAAATAAAAAATCAGTTCAAAAACTAAAACCCGACTACTGGCAAATCTTGCTATAAAAAGTATGAAACAAGAAAATATTGTCATCTGAAATTGTTTAGTACAAACTATGGTATATAATAAATATTCATACCGATGTTCAGATAATAGCCGTGGTCATGTTATGCCACCTATCCGAAAAAAGCGATCATAAACTGCAGGGCAAAGAGGCATAACAATATGACCACGGCTATTATCTGAACATCGGTATGAATATTTATTAAATACCATAGTTTGTACATAACAATTTCAGATGACAATATTTTCTTGTTTCATACTTTTTATAGCAAGATTTGCCAGTAGTCGGGTTTTAGTTTCTGAACTGATTTTTATTAACGAAATAAGTGAGATGGAGACTATCAAAACATTGCAGCAGGCAGGGTCACCAATAATCTTTTTACAAGTGCTTACCGACTGATCAATCTGTGCACAAATTAACAGTAATTTTAAGAAATGTTTTGATTGAGATAGATTACTTAGATCATAAATTAGAAGAATCTTTTTCATTATAACCAAAAACACTTTCTTGTTGTATATAAGAATCTAAGAGCAGCGCCCCATCTTCGTGGTTGTATAAATGTCATCTTTGATGTCTCAACTTCAGTCGTTAGAGAATGCCATCTTATCTTTGTTTTTCTCATGTCTTTGAAGGGAGGGTGTTATTTAAACGTTTTCGTCGAAAATTCTTTGAGACAGTAATGACATGTAGGGCTATAATATTTTTATTCTCCCGATGAATTTCTCGTCTCTTTTTGTTTTTGTACGCGAAGAAATTCTAAATGTTATGTTGCAAGAACAATTACGATGAGTGAGGGAGAGTTTCTACAATTTAATGTACTTTAACTCAACAAAAAGGTACTTTAAGACTAAGACTGCATAAAGAGATAAAACATTTTGAGGCTACACTTTTAAATTCATATCTTATTCCTTTTTTCTAAATTAAATTTAAGAATTCACAGTTATTTCTTTCATTTATGCAAAATACAGTATAGATAATAAACTTAAAACATAAAACTGAAAAACTTTTCATTAAACGTTTCTCTTTCCAGGAAACTTAGGTATATTATACAACGTGTAACGGGAAGGTGTGAATATACTGAAGGTTGTGAATCTGCCCATGAAACTGAACAACTTTTCCCGAGGAAAATAGGTCGAAATACGAAAAACCAAATTTGACCTCCCATACAAAATGCTTTTATGAGCTGATGCAGCTTCTATGGGAGGTCAAAAATTTATTTTGTTCTATGAACTTTGTTCCTTGGGAAAAGTTGTTCTGTTTCATGGGTAGATTCACATCTTTTAGTATTATCATACCTTTCCGTTACACGCTATATTATGTTTATGTTTACACTCTTTCCCGTCGTGGTAGTCAGAGACCACAGTCATCCACCTGCTACGATCTTGACATACATCACTTGCTACCTGTACTTTCATCAATCCTTTCAAATATGCTTGTTGGTTTAGGGTACTTTTAACCTAGCCTTTATTTAGAACGTCCTGAATTTGGTCTTGTTACGTTCGCAGAGGCTTTCCCCTTTCAACGTTTCCATTCACTGTCGCCTTGTAGATCTCTTTTGTTAATCTTTGTTCATTCATACAATATCAGATCCCTTTCTCAATTTTAGTCAATACGTCTTTCTTTACGCCACAACGTTCTCTTATCACACTAGATTAGAAATAGTGTGATAAGAGAACATTGAGGAGTCTCAATGCTCTTATTTCTACTGCATTAATTCTACTTTCATGCCTTACCTGCCATACCCAGCTTTCGTTCCTTTACGTACATAAGCTTATTTGGTGTTTTGGTTTTATTCCTATAAAAAGATCCTAATAACAAAACTAAACCACTTTCAAACATTTTGAAATATACAGCTCCAGACACATCTATCGGCCCACCTTGCAATTTATGTTTTGAAGACCCTGAGCTGTGCATCAGGATGAGTCTTAGTAAAAAGTTTTAATAAAGGACAAAGAGTTGGCAAATGAGTGAGCTTCAATATCAGATATAATTTTTTTTTTTACTCAGCCCTGCATTATTTTAAGCTAGGTAGGGTCCATTAAAACCTTAAAGTGCGAGGTGGGAAGATAATCGTAGATGTGTCTGAAACTCTATTTTTAAAATTTTTGAAAGTGGTATATAGTTTTGTTATTTAAACAATTTATTTAAAATGACTGAAGAAGTAAAAACTAGATCATTACGTCAACTCTAGACTTGAAATTATTGTGTTTATTACTGAAACGTTACCGTCAATCAATATCACCCAACATATAATCTGATAGTACGCCAGTTATGAAATCATAACATTTTGAATTTAATTCCCTCTACAACAACTAAACTTGTACAGTGCTCAAATGGGTCACAGTTTATCAAAATCCCAGCAGTACAACTCGATACGTCAATCTAGTAATTGACAATTGACGGATTTAGTCCAACTGTCAACTGTTCCGAACTAGGTAAAAACTTTCTGATACCTCGGATTCTTGTTATGAATAGATAGTCACTCAATCATTTGATTCTATTAAAACAGGTTTTTACTTTTGTTATTATAATTTTGATAGAATTTTCAATCAATAAACCCACAAACAAAATGCAATATTCTTTTTTCTACACACATAAAAATAAAACAATTTTTTTGTCGTCATCAAAAGTAATATTACTCCAGCGCTCTTTCTTAATTATTCAATGCATTAATGGCGATATTTAGTTATTGCAATCTTTGAAGGTACCTACAATAGGTACTAAAGTTAAGCCTACTGTTAAAATTAATCTGTGATATTATAGTTTCGGTATAAAAATTACAAACCACAAAAGCAGCCGTTTTCCAAAAGGACGTACAAAGAGCCAGTAATAAAATAATAGTCCGTTGGCAAATTACTGCTTTAAATTTTCTCATTGAATTGATGAATTCTGATTCGATAGTTGCCAATTTACTCAAGACCGTCTCTCCTAACCAAAAGAGAAATACTAGTTTATACTTTACGAGTAAACAGAGACGATACTAGTGCAACGAAAAGATTCAGATTAATTGATTCAATGTAGATTCTTTACTGAATACCTATTAAATGTCACTGATAACAAGCAAAATACAATGTAAAATAGAACGAGTCTACTACCGTTTTTGATCGTGCTGTGGCAGCGTAACTAAACTGCATAACGGCAAGAAACATAATAATATTATGTAAGGATGGCATCGATGATCAAAAAGGGAGAAATAGGCTTGTTTTCGGTTGGGGAACTTTCTGCCCTTGCCCATTTAATATATTATGATATAACACACTAAAATACAAAAACCATTTCGAGATAATTTTATATCATACCATATTTTTTTTATGTTCGACTAGAAAAGTAATTTGATTGCGGTAATATATTCAAAAATGCTGCGGCAGTTGTGGACATTCATTTGACCACTGAGTGACGTCATTCCACAAGTAAAAAAAAACATTAGAAAAGAAAACTTTTATTCTCTGTGGTTTCTGTCAAACGATTCGATTTGACGTTTCGAGTTTGATTGACACATCTGTGTCGAAGCACGTTCGTTTCACTGTGACCACACTGTGTCACTATGTAACGTTCGTTTCATCGTCTATTGTGAAATGACGTCATCAACTTTAAAACTTAAAATAATTATGTAAAATTAATAATAATAGTTTAGGCGAAAAATAACAAATTAGTTTCCTAAAATAGTCTAAATTTTCAGTTAAAATGTGAAAAAAATCATTTTTATTTATTTAGCTTAGCGAAATTTAATGGCGCAAGTATCGTACTTATTTCTCTCATATAATTGATTCCTTTCATCGACTGCTCGTTCCAGCGCTCTTTCAATAAGCTGGAAGATTTCTCTAACTCTCAGAAGTGGATTAACCACCTTTCGCCTCGTCTTATATAAAAATTTTCAATAAAATTGTTTATTGGATTCTAAAATTTTATTGAATTTGACTTCAGATTAGTTATTGTGTTTTTAATTTTAAACCTCTGTTATTTGAGTTATATTACAGGGTGCGTACTCCGAAGTTTTATCAGATTGACAACAACAATTACGTTAGGAAATTTACTTTGTATCGCCGAACCATAGACTAATTATCGGCGCCATATTATCGTAGTTTCACTTCGGCAGCTGTTTTTTTTTCATAAAGGTTGCACCGTTTTGCTGCCTTGGGAAGCACGCTGCCTGAATATTGTTCGTTTAGGCATCAAAGGTAATTTTATCGTTTTTCATCTGATTAAGCTAGTTAGATTCGCTGCTTAGACAGCCTGCACACTAAGAACCTAATAAATCAATAATTTTAAGACTTCTTTTCTTAGACAAAATAGTAATAAGAAATTATTTGCTTTACATTTTTTTTTTGTCTCGGCAAATTCAAATAGCGCTCACTGCTCACAATTTTAATATATTATTAGATTTAAAAAAAAAAGACGGGTTGCACTCCGGGAGTGCCGGTAGAAGTGAAAACTTGCATTTTTGAATATTATGGTCAATCGCGCCATTGCTCGCGTACTTCTTTGATGTCACCGAATAAAAACCCGTATTGTCATAATAATACGGTTGACAGTTGACGCTTTTTCGATCAGGCTTCGGATCTGACGCGAGATCTGACGCGAGTTTAACATTTTTTACCCATATAAAAAAGTGCCAAGTGTTCACTTCAAAAATCTAAATACAAGTCTCGTAGAACAATCACAATGGTAAATACCCATCCTCTTCATAAATTGTCTGTCTACCGCAATAGTAGCTCTCCATACCTTCATTTGTTCAGCTTTGCTAAAACAATACAACTAAGCCAAAACTAGGTTTCAATGACCCAACCTAAATTTAGTTTCTACTAAAGCTTTGCCTAAATAATTTGTTAGTTTAGTTTACTTACGTACTAAACCAAGAAACTAGCTAAATAGACTAATGGTAGGCAATTCCTTATTTTATGTTTACACACGAACAAATGTTTACACGAATAGAATAAATATTTCCCATTCTCCATTAGTAAGCATTTGGTTCACCTCGTGTGGTGCCGGCAAAGAATAGTACCAACCCATACATACCCGTGGGTGTCGTAAGAGGCGACTAAGGGTTAACTGGAGGATGGACAGCAGCATCCTCCTTTTTATATTACATCTTACTTACTGCGGTCACCTACAACCGCGGTCCATGGTGCCAGCCGTAACGCTAACAAGCGAGGTGACTATGGTACTTCCCCTCCACATTTTGCCAGCAAAAGCTAGAATTCTGGAGGGAGCTCCCTGTCCTGTAGTGGACGTTTCATGGGATGTTATGATGATGATGATGAAGCATTTCATGTTTAGTATTTTTTGTGAGCAAGGGAAATATTCACCGATTAATTACTTCATTTTCGATGAATTTATAATAAAGTGTGTTCCTCGTTCGCCACAAAACCGCGTTAGCGTATATTATTTGACACGAATGTTAATCGACTATTCGTCTGCGTTCATACTCTCTCCCTGTATTTCGAGCTCTCCCAAGTATAAATATTGAATAATCTGTGCTCTCGCCTTTTTTTTTGTGCATCCTTTTTGGACAGCTTTAGTTACATTAGGTTAAGTTTTCCATGTAAATTAATACATTAATACATAATAGGGAGACACTACTCGGTTCACAAACTAAACACCTTACGCTAAGGAATATAAGTATAAATAAAAAAGAAAGTTTAATGTCCCGTAGTAACTGCATCAGTTGATACCGCATTTTTTTGGGAGGTAATTTTTCCTACTTCGACCCTCAGAACAAAAACCTCCTTGCTTCGCTCGGAGCTATGTTCCTTAGGAAAAGTTCTGCGGTTAGGAGAACATAGTCTAAGGACAGGTAGTTATAGTCATAGTCTTAGTCCGAGTAACATAGTCTAAGGAACGTGGTTGATTAGGACGCACTTTATATTAAGTACTTATAAGCTCGCCTTATATCTCTCGCATGCGGTTTACAAACTGCGGGCAAACTGTAAGGCTTAGCGTATATTGCCACGCAGATGGCGCAGGGCAGGGCAGAGCAGAGCAGAGCAGATTTTTGTAATGTATGAACCTTCATAGAGCAACGCAAGCTGGGATGCAGACATGTGTACGCAGACACATGTCTGCGCCTTGTTTCTGCCGGCAATTGTTTCTGCGTGCTACAGAATAAATAACACACTATAGCGTGTGAAAGCAGACTCTCGCAACTAGAAACAACAAAAAGTTATGCCACAGATAAAAAAAAATTGTGGTTAATTGCTCAAATGTGGATGAGAAGTACCATTGTCACCACGCTTGTTAGCGTTGCGGCTAGCACCAAGGACCGCGATTGCTGGTGACCGCAGAAAGTAAGGTGGTATGATACACAAAAGGACACTGCTGCCTATCCTCCGGTTCATAATTCCATAATCGTCTCTTACGACACCGGTAGCGATGGGTTAGTACTTTAGCGCAGGCTTTGCCCGTGGTACACCCGCGTGGTTCACCTGGGAGTACCACGGAAGATTTTTTTCTCCCGTGGAACACCTGATCACTTTTGAAATAAAACTAATTCAAAACTATCGCCCGTGGTGCACCTATTGTCTATGGCTAAAATCTTTCTAATTTTTTTTGTAATGATAGATCCCGTCGCGATCTTCATTTTGGTTGACAGCTGTCAAATTTATAATCACTATAACTCGAAAGCTACTGACCCTAGACTACTATTGTGCTGGGAAAAATAATAGGTCTCGATGAGATCTACATTTTGGATGACAGCTGTCAAACTAAAAATAGCTATAACTCGAAAACTACTGACCCTAGACTATTCGTGTGCTGAGACAATGATAGGTCTCGATGAGATCTACATTTCGGATGACAGCTGTCAAACTAAAAATCGCTATAACTCGAAAACTACAGACCCTAGACTATTCGTGTGCTGAGACAAATGATAGGTCTCGATGAGATCTACATTTCGGATGAGAGCTGTCAAACTAAAAATTTCTATAACTCGAAAACTACTGACCCTAGACTATTCGTGTGCTGAGACAAATGATAGGTCTCGATGAGATCTACATTTCGGATGACAACTTAAACAATTGACAATTATATTAGCTGTAGGAGCTAAAGTCGCGCTGCGAATGAAAAGCTTGACCTGCTCTTGACTGTACATTATTTTTAAAAGACCTACCCAACGATATTCCACACGTTGGAAAAAAAATCACTCCCACTTTACTTGTATGGGAGGTACTTACCCAAAAAGAAAATATTTTTAAAGTTTTTATTTGACCACTTTCTCGGCGTGGATGAAATACATATCTACACTAAATTTTAACTTTCTAGTACTAATGGTCTCTGGGCTAAGCCGCGGAGAGACAGAAAGACGGACAGAAAGGCAGACGGACATGACGAAACTATAAGGGTTCCTTGTTAACTACGGAACCCTAAAAAGTTGTTGCATTTAGCCTCCTAAATAAGCCTTTAATAGGTTTTACAGCTATTTTTTTTGAATCCCTATGTAGATATTAGATACAGTACAAGATATCATTACAGTTTATGAGAAGGGAGAATTCAAACCTTCTTTCTATTATATAAAAAAAAAGTCTAATTTTTTTCACTATAAGTTGTCATTCTTCCTTCCGTAGGTGTGTAATAGTATTCTGTGCCCGCATGTGTTTAGTATCTGCGTCCCAGCTTGCGTTGGTCACCTACGTCTGCGGCCTGCAAAATCTGCGGCCTGCGGCCTGCGGCCTGCACCTCAGCTTGCGTTGGCCCTAAACGGTCAGCAAATTGTGAAACGGCGCCGGCAGAATGTAAACGGGTTTAGATCACTGGTGCATTTTAAGTTCGTAAGCCATGGTAAACCCAACCTAACCGATCCCGTGTAGGGATGGCTGGTGGGAGGGCCGCGGCTGCGGCTGCGGCCGACGAGTGCCAGAAACGAATTGCGCGCCGTTTGTGAAATGCCGCGGCATTATGTATAATGACGAAAAAAACATTTTTCGGCATTTTGTAGAATGTCAAGGCATAAAGCATACTGCATGTCCTATTATACTAGTAGTCTATGGGTCAATCATACCAAAAAGGCCTACAATGTCCTACGTATTTAGTGGATACGGACGTGGATAGTTTCGGCACTATCATGCGCAAAAAGACCGCGTCCATGCTGCACAGATTGCGCGGCAGCAGCAATAGCGCGCTCAACGCGACAGCTGACAGTGGAGATTGTCCACTGATCAGGAATATGATAGATAGGTGTAGGTCTCTTTTATAGTTATAGATTACTAACATAGTTTTAAGGCTTACTGACACTTATGGATCATGTTGTCCGAAATAAACATTTTTTATTTTAATTTATTATTTTTACTTTCGAGCGGAGCGTATTCGTGAAAAAAAAAAGTTTTTCTAATTTTCTCAAAAATGTGTTCTATATCACTTATACATCATAAAAAACAAGTCTCCCGAAAATGTCGGTCGGTCGGTCGGTCGGTCCGTCGGTCCGTCGGTAGGTCGGTCTGTCCGTCACGATTGACACCAGATTTTGAATTTAGGAGTTTTATTCAAATCCATCGAAGGGTTCTAAATGGTTTCTGGCTGGCTCTCATTTTGAGGGTAGCTGTCATACAATGAAAATGATAAATTGTAATTTTCTCAAAAACGGCTCATAGAATCTTGATGAAACTTTGCATGACCAAGCATCTCCATGTAAGATATCTTGCGCCAGTATCAAATGATCTGTGTAATTTCATATAAGGGGTGTTCCTGTACCACCAAATCGTAAATATGTGATTTACCCAAAATTGGTTCCATTGAGTTTATTAAAATTTTCTATAATATTACTCCTGGATTGGTTGTCTACCTGACTGGATATTCTTTATGATTTTTTGAATAAAATTTAGTACACAGGGTGTACCAAAAACTGAAAGGGCTTGCTCAGTAGACTAAACTGAACAATAATCCATAAGGAACATGTGCTGGGAAATTAAAAAATCTCCATGCAAGTATCCTACGGTAGTATCCATTGATCTTTGAAAATTCATATAAAGGGTGTTCAAGTACTACCAAAAGTTAAACATGTGATTTACTAGAAATCGTTTGATGTTTGTTTGTTTTAATGTTTGACAATTTGAATTCTGAATTGATCTGTATATTTCATTCGAACATTTTTTTGGAAAAACGTAAATAAAAGTTTGTATTTCCATACTATGTGTATGGCATTACAAATTTAAGTTTGCGGTTGATAGTTTTTCCTTGAGTATTGCGAGAAAGTAAGTGCAGTGCTGCTGTACCATTTATTTATAATGTAAAGCGCCGAATTATACAATTTGCCGGTGACATATCTTAACTTTCAGCTTTTCTTCTACTTTTTAGGAGTATAGGTACTTTATCCTAGGTCCACCACGAAGACTTTTATCTTGAACTAATATTAAATTAAATGACTTCCACTTCTGCATACTTATTTATTGCTTTTGTTGTTTATTTGTCAAAGTTGAGCGACCCTTATCACAAAATAGCCGTACTTACCTTTCTATCTAGAGAAATATTTATGGAGCAAGCTGTCCCAAAGGTTGACAGTTGTTAATTTATTGTAGAGGTCACTTACCGGACTTTGTTTAAGGAGAAAGTTTGTGTCATTAAGGTTGTTTTAGGGTTTATTATGATTTCTTATTTGGTATCAATAAGTTAATATTATGAGATAGAGAGAGAGATAGAGATAAATTTATTGGTAATTAAACATTACAAGTCATGATAAAATACAATAATAATATTATTATCTCACTACAAAGGTGTGTAGTTGTTTATAATTTACAAATTCTTTATAACTATAGAATGCCTGCTCGACAAGCCAGGCTTTGAGCTTGGCTTTAAAAGTATTTTTACTAGAGGCATATTTTATTGTATCTGGTAATTTGTTAAATACATTTGGCGCCATGATATGTGTTGTCCGGGCAGTTTTTTCCAGCGAGTGCTTCACGACATCAATATGAAATACAGGGTTTGAATAAATGCGTCTCAATTATTTTAAAGGCTTGTTTTGGAGGCTAAATGCAACAATTTTAAGGTACTATTTTTGGAACAATGCCAAGGGAAATCGGATTTTCATACAAAATTATCAGTTGATTGATCTAATCAGTATGAGAAGTCAAATTTATTTTTGTGTTTTATAAAAAGCCGAAAATAACATTTTTGCATTTAACCTCCAAAATAAGCTCTAAAAAGGTGTGAAGCGAATTTATTGCTATCAGCCATTATTATTGTATAAGTAGAGTGAATGTCTGTCTGTCTGTATGGATTAAGGTTCTAGCTCCTCAGTCAAGATACGAATACTTAAGAATACATGGCTGGTTTCATGACATGGATGATTCAGATTTAGAAAATTTTATTCATTGTAGATTCTTTACGGAATACTTATTGAATGTCATGCAGAATACAATGCAAATAGAGCGAGTCTACGCCGTTTCAGATCGTGCTATAGCAGCGTAAAAGAAACGGCAAGAAACCACTGCAGCACGGCCTACTTTAAGAGTCGGCTTTTTACAATGTGTTTCTTGTGTTTCGCTGGAATATCAGAGCACCATACCTCCTTGTCTTTGATATAGTCATCTAATCTATAGTAAGGTTTTTTACATAATGTTTGCTTTACACATTCTTTAAACTTTCTCTCAGGTAATTGCACTATATTATCAGGTATTTTGTTGTAGTATCGTATACACAGACCAATGAAAGATGTATTGACTTTAATTAATCTAGTATATGGCTGATCAATTTTATGCTTATTTCTAGTATTAAAATTATGCCTGTCACAATTTTTAGGTAATTGATGAATGTTCTTTCTAGCGAACATAATGTTTTCATAAATATTTTGGCATGGCACTGTCATAATGTGATGAGATGCGATACACATAGGAGCGTCTTGGTGCAGTCTCTAGCGAATGTATAGACGCGACCATGGGAGTGGCTTGAGCAGTTGGCCCACGCGTTTACTTGCACCATCGCTTACGCCGTTCACAGTCAAGAGTACATCAGGTTTGGCTCTTGCAGCGCAGCTCTAGCCCCTATACTGATGATAGTAAGGTGCAAAGTCCAATGTGTCAACCTCGACTTGCTTTTGGTTGTAAAGCACTATAAAGGTAGAGTCCGCGTCACTGTTCGGCTCACTAGGCATAAGCTTTGCGTAAGAGTGAGTGGGCACTAGAATTAGAGAGAACGGGTCTATGCGTATTCATATTTTACGGTATCCTTTTTCCACCACCAGCAGACTCTTTTTTTTATTGTCAATGGGTTTACTCTTGACCTCGATCTAGTCTTGAGGTCAACGATGGGACGAGCTTGCCCAGAAGAAGCCTATTTAATCGCGACTTTAATAGATTCGGGTTATATGAACTCGGGAACACAGACGCAGGCAGATAATTCCACTTCTTAGCAGTGCGCATTATAAAAGATGTTTTAAAGCGCTTTAAGCGAATGTGTGGAATATCAATCAAGTGTGGGTGATATCCTGCGGTGCGTCTGGACTCCCGACGGTAAAAGGAGGTTGATGGAATGAGCTCATGGAGCTCTTGAGCACACACTCCGAAGTACAATCTGTAAAAGACCGACAGACATGCAACCTTGCGACTGTGAAACTTGTTTTTCACCAGCATCTCATCACCAGCGAGCTTCTTGGCTCTACGATCTATCGAGTTTAGTGTGGCAAGTTGATATTTGGTTGAGCCATCCCAAAGATGACAGCAATTCTCCATGCAGGATCGGACTCGCCGTATTGCCGCTGCATTCTGTTTGACATTCAACAGTTTTTTTCACTTTCAGTGTGCAATTTTACTTAATACTCGTATACAAAGCTTATGTCATCTATCAGAGGGCCAAGTTGACAGGGACAAGTTCTTTACTAGTAGAATAGAATGAAAATGTACGGGATTGACATTTGCTAACGAAATGTTGCATGACAGCTAATCTCAATCCCATACATTTTCATTTTATTCTACTAGCGTCCAAGTTAATAGAAAGCTACTTGTTAAAGGCCCAGTCTGTTTGCTCTGTGCCAAATGTTGCCAGTTCCTAATTAACAATTGTTTTAAAATCAAAATAAAATTATATCGTGAATTTGAAATCCTTAACTACAGAAACTTGTGGATAATTATTTGTCTAAGCCGCGTAGTTTAGGAGACAGCTGTTTCCTGTGCCTGCCAGCCTAACTCAACTTGCCGGATTTAACTCTTGGACTTCTGATTATGTGTTAAGTGATGTAAGATTGGCGATTTTGATTTTGCAGTATCTTCAAAATACTGCAAACTGAGTAAAATATAATACTTACCCGCATGTTTTTTTCTTTAATTTGGTTTTGTTTAATTTATACTGTCTACAAGCTAGGACACAGTTCATCGTTTTACTTAAATTTGAAAAAAGAAGTAGTTACAGGCCACTTTCAAAGTTTATTAATTCTTTAATTTAAGAGCCTGGCTCTTACCAGTGCAGAAACTCATACTCATATCGTTAATTTAAACAGCTGATTTACTTCCAAAAACGACACATATTTGAACTCCTAGATTTTTGAATAATTTAGTCAATAATGCATCCAAGCGTTAAACAAGGTCACAAAATTAATCATCAATAATATCACAAAAACAAACAAACCAAGTCCTAATATTTGGAAGGATTTTGAACCAGTTGGTACAGCTTGCCCTATCTCGTAAATTTTCTCAAAACGTCTCGACAATATTGGATTTTCGATATTGTTTACGAGGTCGTTTTTAGTATTGTTTACATTCAGAAGTGTAAACTGGGTGTATAATTTGATTTTGAGTCTGTTGTTAGCAATAGAGATTTTATCGGCGCAATCTTGTTAAGTTTACCAGTAATGAGGAATATATTATCAAATTCATTTTGTGTAAAACTCTCTGGTCTGCTTACAAAATAAATAACAAATTTGATTGACCAAATGATCAAATGTAATACAGGGTGTAAGAAACATGGTTCTTAAAACTGAAAGGGCATGATCAATCAACGTAATTGAACAACTTTCTTTCAGTAAATTTCTGTCCAATTATGTGATGCAATTGTGTATCAAGAAGCTGATTATTTTTTCATTTCCTGTTAGTTTTACTCTCTGAAAGTTGTTTCGTAACGTTGACTGATCAGTCCTTTCCTTTGATTACTTTTTTGTAATTATTATTTTTTAGTAACGACTGTCAATGTTGGTATTTAATTTATTCCAAAGAGCTTTTTTTAATTAAGAATATTTGAAACACGAGAAATATCTCAATCCTTTTTGAAATATGCAAATGGCCGCTTGATTTTTTATAAAATCCATGCCGAAAATATTTCATCTGTTATCAAAGGATTCATTGATATTCAGTCCCATTACGATTGCTCTGGCGCCCGTAGCCCGGAAACTATTAAACCAATTCATTGGCTGCGTAATATTACAACATTGGATGTCGAATCGACAATGTTGTAATCGAAAAAATCGGCCAAGTGCGAGTCGGACTCGCGCCCTAAGGGTTCTTTACCTATCTACCATATGATATACTAAAAGCTTTTGCTCTTTGATTTTAAAAACTCCGCGACCATCCAACTTGACCCTTCTTTTATAGAAAAGTTCTTGAAACGGGCGCTCACCTTAATTGGTTTATATTAGTTGTGAGAAAAATTTAAATATTTTATGATTTTAGACTTTTCCCTTTATTTGTACTGTGAGACCTAGCTTCTTGCCAAATTTCATAATTTTAGGTCAACGGGAAGTACCCTGTAGGTTTTGCTTTTTTGCATAAATGTATGGAGATGAGGACATAAAAAGCCATATCTTTTGATTGCGTCGTTGTAAAAGTTTGAAATTTTCAGATCTTGTGTGGTTTATAGACCTTGATATTCGTTATCAATTTCAACCTGAAACCTCTTCTCATTCGTGAGAAAAAGGGTCTTGACAGACAGGCGGACAGACCGACAGACAGACGGACAACAAAGTGATCCTATAAGAGATCCGTTTTTTTTATTGTGAGGTACGGAACCCTAAAAAGAGATTTTTTTAACACTTTTTTATTTTGAATCTAATTCAAGCTTGCCTAGGTCCTTAGGCAAGTTTCTTTCTTTTATGTTAAACGCTATAGAATAGAATGAAAATGTATGAGATTAACGTAAGCTGCCACACAACACTCCATTACCTCATACCAATTTCATATACGTTTTCATTCTATTCTATTAGCATGCGATACTTAGTAGAAAACCGCTTGTCTCCAGGCCTTGACTTAAATAGTCAAAAATACACATATTCGTTAAATTTTCGAAATTTTGCTTTTTTCACAATTCGTTCCGTTTCTAGGACTAAGATCTGAAGGTGCCGTTCATTTCTGTGGTGGTCGAACAAAAAAGGCGATGAATTGGCTTTCGTTCAGTATTAGTAGCATATATTTCTAAAAATCCCTAAGTATGGCTTTAGTTCGACTGGGGTGTTAAATTCAAAAGGGACTTGATATAGATCAATAATGTAGTATGTATATATAAATTAAATGTAGATTATTATTTACACAAGAAAATCACAAACCCACTGGCGAGCAAAAGCTTTCCCACGGCTTTCTATTAGTCACCTTCTATAACCTCTTCTCAATTCTCTAGGAAAGCATTACGATCGGCACGCCATACAGTTTTAAATAAAAAGCTAAAGAAAGAAAAAAATTAAAATCCTGATGCTGTGACTTCTATCTTCCACCTAATCTTTTACTCGTTTTAAATCTTTAAAAAAAACTCAAATAAATGGATAAAATATCACTTCGATTGTGATGTAGCAACCCTATCCACTTGACTGTTTTGCATAAGATTATTCCTAACTGAATCGCCAAATTTTTCTCTGGCACGCAACTACTCCAGTAATTTTACGACTTCCAGAGAAATGACTCACACAAAAAGTAAAGGGGAAATCGGAAAGTAGGACCCTGATTACAAAATTTTGAACAGAACGAATATAGTGTAAAAGAAAGCTTTAGAGCTAGTCTGTTTCGGAAAGCTGTTCAAATTTATGTCCTTACGTAGAATTTGGCGAAACATATAAGAAAAAGCGGTCAAGTGCGAGTCGGACTCGCGCGCCGAGGGTTCCGATATACTTTTTATATTTTTGGAAGCAATAAAGTCCATTTTTAGGACCGCAAAACTAAAGGTTTTAT
Organism: Athrips mouffetella; assembly: GCA_947532105.1. Taxonomy (NCBI): domain Eukaryota; kingdom Metazoa; phylum Arthropoda; class Insecta; order Lepidoptera; family Gelechiidae; genus Athrips; species Athrips mouffetella. Next base: position 22,584,326 of record OX383963.1, read on the forward strand.
TTTTGCTGTAATGTTTACATAAATTTCTGTCAACTGTAATTAATTAAGATTTTTCCTATCACAAACTTCGGAGAAAAGGGGGGGGGGGGGAATGGTATTTTTTTTGTCATTTTTCATCATAACTTGAAAACTAAGAGACGTAATAAAATACAAAAATATATTTTAAAATGTACAAGTAAAGTTCTTTCATATGATAACCCATTCGACCTAGTAGCGACAATTTGAAATTTTGCCCCCCCATTTTAGCCCCCTTTACATTAATAGTCATAATTTTGTGCAATTAAGTTGGGCAACCATATTCTAAAACTGTTCCAAATTTCAAGTCGATAGCATTAGTGGTTGCTGAGACATAGAGGTGTGACAGACAGACAGACGGACAGACAGACAGACAAAGCGACACCATAAGGGTTCCTTTTTTTACCATTTTGGTATCGGAACCCTAAAAACCCTGTAAATTGGTTTCATTTTTACACTATTTATTTGAGCATCGTGCCGCACTTTTGAGTTGACTGTCTCTATACCATGGATGTTGAAAAACTTTTTTAGCAGTAAAAACTCATAAGCAATTAATGTGACTACATTTTTAATAAATAAAAGAACAACCAACCCAAAAACAAAGTTAAATTCCCTGTTAAAATGTTTTCGGTTTTACAGAATAAATAAATGAAAGGGTATTCTAGTAATCCCACGTCTAAAATTTATTTTAACACTTCCACGCCCGAATCTACCCCGGCCACAATAATGCTAATGACTCGAATGAGTGACACCGCGCACCGTTTAGCCGGGTCGGGCTGTGGCGCGCCTAATTTGAATTATTCGCGCTTAGGGTACAATCAGCTCTGAGTTTTACAGGCAAATAAAAAAGGCAGTCTTTTTTTATTTCACTCAAAAGGAACTTACTATAGTTATTTTGTCATGATAAAATGAGCAATGATTTTATAAAAAAAAACTTTTGCAGAATGTTTAACAGTCAATCTTCACACAAATCAGGGCTGAAAAATTATCTTTTACGTAATTTCTATCGATACTACAAACACATGGACTTTATTGTATTTCTGCAAACCAACTTCCCTGATTTTGCTCTATGCATGAAACTGAACACCTTTGTTCGAAAACTTTTCCCGATCCACTTGTAATTTTGTATGGAACAGAAAAACATATCGAATTCAGAACTTAAGTTTTAATTTTATGGATAGATAATGAGTTTGAGAGGTTTGCAGAGATATATTAAAACCCTGTATATACTTATTCTAAGAAATATTAAAGCTTACTTTTTATTCATCTTTAAAATATGCACTAATCAGAATTTTCTTTCGGCAGTTAATTTATTCCTCTAATTAAACATGAGGCCATCTGAATATTTTTGTTTGACTGTACACGATCGTACGTCAATGACTCACAACCTACGCGACACGCAACGCATGAGTCAGTGAAAGGGTTAAACGCTGACAGGGTTGTGTTTTGTTGTATTGTGTCTGCCAAATGAACTATTTAGTCTAAAGCTGTTAAAATTATGCCAAAGATAATACGAAATTTCGGGGCTGTGATTCACTTTTACAGATTTCGATTTTATTATTAGGAATGAAAATTGCGATCAAGCAGTTTCAAAATATTGGGCATCCAAAAATAGTGAAAGCAGACAATATACTATATACACAGTGTAGAAAAAGAAGTCTTAGGCTAACTATTACTGCCATTTACTCACATAACGTACCTAATGCTTTCACAGGAATAAATTATGAATGACAAATTTATGTATTGTTGTGATTTAAGCTGTACCTACAAACAGTAAGAATATTTAAGAAGAATTGAAATTTAAAATGAAGAGAATATTATTTCTTCAAGGAAGGTCAAGTTAGAATCATCATATTGATAGCTGATAGACGATTCAAAATCTTGACTTCCTAGTTCTATTTTAAATGCGACCGCTACCAATGAAGTTTCAAGTTCAAACCTACAGTAACATTAGCAAAATTATTTCTACTGTAGATACATTCTTTGATATGCAAAGCAAAAGTACACTCCACTCGAAAAATAGGGTACTCCCTATTCAGTTACAACATGTCTCACTTACTGCAAAAGAGCATAGAAATAAAAAAATCTACTCGAGATCCGTACTAAAAGCTCTTACATAAATGAAATGAAAATGAAGGGAGTCCATTCGCGGGAAATTGTGATTCTGTCCGTTACGGGTCTTGCTTGAGATTCGCAGCGTGTGAAAAATATTGAAATGCTTATACATTTATACATTGAGTTTGGGACAGATATGCTTTCGCCTGGTTTAGTTTATAAGTTTAAAGCTTAGAGTTTAATCCTACTAATATTATAAACGCGAAAGTTTGTAAGTATGGATGGATGGATGGATAAATGGATGGATGTATGTTACTCTTTCACGTAAAAACTACTGAATGGATTTTAATGAAACTCTACAATAATATAGCTCATACATAAGAATAACACATAGGCTACAATTTATAAACCTGCGCAGACGAAGTCGCGGGCACCAGCTAGTAAGCTTACATTTTATTAATCATGTCCAAGATTCCTATCCTTTTGATGAGGAGGAAAAGCCCAGAGGCGGTATGATTGCGAAAGCGGTCCGGGGGCGGATCTGCGGGAAGGAAATACCGCGCCGCGACCAGTTTTCAATGTGACAGGTGAGAACTCATACATACAAAAACCACCACCCCTGGAACGCTCCCGCTAACGCCTAAGTGTGAACTTCCACCAATGCAACGCTAAGCTGTGAGCTAGAAAAAATCCAACCAATAGGATTGCGCCATTTTCCTAGCTTGTCAAATGCGCTGTCAAATGGAGCAATACTATTGGCTGTAATTTTCGTCCACTCGTGGAAAATTAAGAGTCACTTTCCATGTACGCCGCTCGACATCCGTACAATAGCGATATGAATCACTTGCTTAGATTTCGAAACAATCAGAATAGTGTGGGCAACGAAGCAGTTGACCCCAACATAATTCTGTCAGGCACATTTTATTTGACAGGATGATAAAGTATCATGAATTAAATGTAAGTTCAAATAATAAAAAAATACAAAAAAATAATTCATACATTTTTTGTAATTTTTGTATTGAAAAATTAATAGTACCGATTTTTTTTTTGGATTTTTTATAGAAGGTTTGTCTCACATAGTGTAATACCCCAGCAAAGTTTCATCGACTCAGGATTTAATGCGGGGGTCTTCATACAACGATCCGCTTCGTTGCCTAAACTAGAAGTTATGATGACCTAACTACTATCTTACATGTATAAGTATTAAATCGAATATAATGTTTCTCTACCTATAAAAAACCTATAGAAGCAAATTTTTTTTAGCAAGTATAACTAAACTTTCACGAGGCTATGTAAGTTTACTGAGCATTTTTTTACTTTGTATTTCGTATTCATCATTCAAAAGAAAGAAAAATCCTTCTCAGAACGAAACGAACAGAAAGAACAGAACGAAAGTCTTGCGTATTTTGCATTCATCATTCAAAAGAAAGAAAAATCCTCAAATTTTATTTTTTGCTAGACGGGTATTTGGCATTTGGCCTGGAAATGATTATTTGACAGTCATATTTCTTATTGATTGATGTGCCGTAAGTTTGCGTTGAATGAAAACGTAAAAAATACACAGCTTTTGGTAGAAAATTTAAATTTAAATGTCTTCAAAAACGCAATGTTTTTTAAACCGTCTAGATTTTAGCATTGACTTTTCACAGGTAACCTAACCTATATTTTCCTTAGCTCGTGACGTTAATCCTTCTCCCTTGCGCTTATCTTCGATGCCACTCTACTGGAGTGCTTGAGCTGCTGAATTAAAGATAGCACACGTAGTCTCTTTGATTTTACAAAAGAAACATAGTTTGATGCTTTGGCTTGAATGCTTTTTAGTCTAGATATTAATAAGTAAATTTTTGACATCGTTAATTGCTCTCATAATATCAGCCCAAAGATTTCCACGATGATTAGTCCGTCTCAGTCTTACGTATGCTGCATCCATCGGCTTGCTGCGACCTTGACGAGATCGTCGGTCTACATTTTGGTATCTAAGATATGTTTTCCAGTTTACGGTCACCACTCTAGATATAATCTTTACGCCCCATTAGCTTTTGGTTTTTCGAGCAATATGTCCTGCCACTTAAATTTTGCGATTTTCAGAGCTTTGTCTGTTGTATTATTTCTTCTTCTGATCTCATAATCTGTTCTCTCGTCTACTGCTTTAATGCTGCACAATTGCCATAGAGCATTTATGTTGTATATGTGTGTTACTGTTACTACTTACCTACAGTAAAGTGCACAGGTTTACTCTATCATTTACAATGTAAATCATAAGATCTGTATAAATACTAAAATTAATCTTAACCCTCTTTTTAGTTTCGCCGTAGACGGGTAGTAATTTTCCTTTGTTTGGTACTGGTAACAATTTTCATGTACACAAAAATTGCCTAGACCGACTATGAGATGATCATCATAGCTCGACGACTAGATCGCTGGTTACCCTGCCTGCCAAGAGTAAGAAAGTCCAGGCTTAAAAACCTGGTATAAGCAAACGTTTTTGTGATAAATATGAATGTTTTAAACAAAGCTGGAGTTAATTTATTCATTTATTTTAATTAACTTGGTTATACATCTGATTCAAAACCTGTTTTATTATAACCCCTTCCCCCATCTCCTTAAATTTTACCTGATAATCCTTCTACCTGATAAGCAACAATTTTGAATATAGAGCAGAGTTATTTTACTGGCTCATTCTGACTGAGTACCTTCAACCGCTTCAGAGTACAAACACAAAACTTGATACAATCCTTTTCAAAATGAATGAATAAGTACGATAACAATCATACTAACGTACTTCAACTATGCTTCTGCTAATGCTTTATAACTATTTCAATAGCGTCTATCTTCAAAACCATTGAAAGTCTGACTGAAATCGCGCAGCTATTTAAACTGGTCTATTTTTACCCGATTGCCCCAAAACAGGAGGGTTATGTGTTTCGAGTATATGACGTATGTATGTCTATTTCTTTGTCGCACTCTGGACTCTAAACGACTTGATGGATTTTAACGATGTGGTATCGTTAGATGTGAATTTATTGTCAGAGTGACATAGGGTAGGTAAATACTATAACAGCCATAGGTGAGCTGTAGGGAATGTAACTCAGGGTGTGCTTCTTGATCTCTCCTATAAATGCAGTTTGTGATAGAAATCTCTTGACAGAAAAATAACAGTCCGCTATTGAACATCACAATAATAATAAATTCACTCAGCTTAAAATAATATGCATTGCACTATACTTAAAATATCGCTTGATAAAAATCATAACGAAATTTTCAACGTTGATCGATTCGCGTTCGTCCAAAGAATAAAAGCAAACCGATCGATGAAGGGGATCTTTCAAATAAGAATAACTTTTTTCAGACTCCTTTAGGTTAGCAAACCATCGTAGTTTTCATAGCGATAGTTTGAAACCCCTATATTACTTATATTAAAAATTCAATATGGTGCCTGCGCATCAGAAAAAAGGGTTTAGGTAAATATTTTTTGCTATAATAGCATAAAGGGTATCAAATTATATCTTAAACTGTACCGATTTGGAATCTGTAATGAAATACCTAACAAAACTAATGATAACCTAATTCTATAGAACACAGAGCTTATTTTAATTTAATATTTTTATCAGGACTTGTGGCTCAAAATATTTTGTTTACAAAAAAAAATACACAAACGTTACAAGGTATTTAATTTTAGCCCCCCAAACCCACTAAATTCACAGGCAACGGTCATAGGAAATAACGGATTTTTTTATTGAGCCTTATAGAAATGTTCCATAGAGTTTCTGATTAAAAGGAAAGTGTACATAAAATGCTGAAATATCACCTCATTACATAAAAAACTTCGGTTCATTACAGAAACTTTGGCTCGTTTGTTCAAAGCTTAGTTGTAGTAATTACAAAGTAAGGTCTTCAAAGAATTTTTGCAATACACTATACGTACATACTTATCCCGTGTGGTGCCGGCAAAGAATAGTAGGTACCATCTCATACATAACCGTGGGTGTCGTAAGAAGCGACTAAGGGTTATAAACTGGAGGATGGGCAGCTGCTTACTTACTGCGGTCACCTACAACCGCGGTCCATGGTGCCAGCCGTAACGCTAACAAGCGTGGTGACTATGGTACTTTCCCTCCACATTTCTCTAACAATAGCTAGAATTCTGAAGGGAGCTCCCTGTCCTGTAGTGGATATTTCAAGGGATGTTATGATGATGATGACATACTTATGTATGAAAAATATCTTGCTATCGTTCGAATGTAAGCTATAAAAAAAAGTCAACCGACATAAACCACAGCCAACTTCTAAAGGTATTTCCGCTGGCGCTTATAACCTTACCCAATTGACGAGTTTGAGCTTCTGAATTAAAGATAGCGCGCGTAGTTCTTACGGAGTGGATGTGATGATTCACGAGACACTCTATAAGCAAACGGCCAACTTCATCAGACTGGAAATCCTGTTTGTCTACTGCTGTCTCTGTTTATATGTTTTAAATTATTTTAAAGATATTTTTATCTTATTTTATTTAAGGTTACAAAACGTCGACATCCCGCCTTTTTTATCATCATCATTGCTCTAGCTTTATTCCGTTTTCTACCAATGGTTTATATGGAGTCGGCTACCTAACCTGAGGGATTTGACAAGGGCACTGGTTTTTATACAGAGTGACTTCCGCCAGAGGGCAATCCAGACCTAAAGAGACTATTCTTTGCCAGTTTTCTGGCTTTTTAGAGTTTTCAAGCCGTTAAATGCCCTCTGACTTTAGTAAAGAAATACTGTCATTGACAGTAGTCAGGATGTCACCTTTTACTGTAGTAATTTTTATATTACGTGTCTACTAACATATACAAAGTTTGCAAACCGCTGATTGATCCCTGACATGGTTTATGTGAACACTGATCATTAAAATAACATCAGCAGACCGTCTACCACTGAAGGGGTTTTAGAAGAACTGATTCCTCTGTATGTAGTACAAGCTTTCGGAATAAGTCATTTAGATGAAGGCAGTGCAGGACCGGACATTGTTAAGATCTTGCAGGAGCCAAAATTCCAGCAGTTGTTGTTGTGTTTTTATAATAAATGTGATGATCGTAAGCTTTATTGGTTTTTATAAATTAAAAGCCCTAGGGTTAAGCACATAAATCTATGTAAAATATATCTGGATCTAAAAAAAATGGCAGGCACGTAAACATATTTCTTTCAAATCTACAGCTATGACTCAACGTAAATGCGTTTGCCAAGAAAACAGGTGACAGCGGTGACTTGTGGGCTAGTATTAGTCAGGCGGTTTCCCCTTTTTCTTAGAAATATATAAAATAGTTTAGTGTTGATAGAGTATTGACTCCGTATTTCGAGAAACTGGAAGGCGTGTAGCTGACTTTAAGGTTATTTATTAAATGGATTCAGATAATTTACCCATATAATATGCTTCATAAGACAGTGAGTAGTTTCAGATAGTTGAACATGCTGTAGAGTAAAAAAATGTCCTAAACGTCAGATTATTTGGAAGATCTTACTCGTGACCACCTTTTGAGTACAAAATTTTGCCACATTATGACAAAATTTAAAACATGTAACCAATTAACAAAAATAGAGAAACTTATGTCCTTCAATTAGAATACCAACGTTGGGCATAAATTCTTTTCCACTTTGTTCCTAATTTAGCCGATTGAAGTTTACGGAATGCACAGTGGATTTTCCGAAAATAGCGTAGATGTAAAGAAATCTTCAAAACGTTGTGTATTGTTATAAAGCTTTTCTTTTGAGTTTATTTTTAAGTTGAAGAAATTTTATGTTGTAAAGAAGATGTTATGTAAAAGTACTTACTTACATCGTACGTACTTACTTACTATTATTTGTGTATCTTGATTATCTACATTAAATAGAGAAAAAAAAACATCGAATCTCATCATCGAACATCGAAGTTCTAATTAATACGTTATCATTTACTATATTGCACTACTACCCTGCTACCATAGAGCTGTACTATAATACTGGCCCTGCTACTAAACATTTTAACAGTGGAAATTTGGTACCATTTCATTATTTGCTATGGAGCTCTATTTAGGGTTTCGAGACAAAATGTGGTGCGACTTCGTCTGTCTGTCTGTTTTACGCACGCTATCGATTTGTTTGGAGTGCTTTTAAAATATGCTTGCACAACTTTATAGCAAATGAAAATTCTTCACTTGTACATTCCAAAATCAGTATTTTAAAGTTTTTTTCGGCTCTTCATGATGAAAAATTACAGAAAAATACCATGTAAAATATGACGTTTTCTATTAATATCACAGCTTTTCAGAAAATTGTGAAATACCTTCAAAAACAAACTTAGTTTTTCGGTCCGAAGAATGAATTTTACTGCTTTTAAAAGTACTGAGTATAGATATATCAGAATCATTGGAGAGCATGTCCGACTCGCACTTGACCGTTTTTTTTTTCAACGACGAAAGTAAAACAGTGAAGACCTGAATCGCCTATAAATCACTTACTTTCAGTCATTTTACATCGAGCCATAAATTAAACTTGTTCAGCTTTGAAACGCTCATTCTAGTAGACAGTCAACTGCAAGCATGCGGATAGCACTTTTTGCTCGATTTTTCTCAGATCACTTAGTGAGGGAACTCCTAGTGGATCTTTTGAATTAAAGATAGCTCACGTCCGCCGTTGCAAGGAAGTGTGCTGGCAGGTTTTACTTTAACCTTTTTACAGGTTTTCTACAAAGTTTCAACATAGAGAACTCTACCTTAAGTAAATAGCTGTTTTTGTTCTTAAAGGAGAATGGATATTATTAAGGCAAGTTTTAGAGCTACTTACTAAATATAGTTTGATGGTAAAGTTTTTTTTTTCTTTGTTGAACAAAACTGAGAACCAAAGGAGCTGTAGATGAGGATACCTGATTAGATATCACTTTTCTTGAAAAAATATTAAAGAAAGATTACAGGCAGAAGAGAGATACAGAGAGACCTAGTGATTCAACTTCTACAACAAGTTAATACCTAGTGATTCAACTAAATTGAAGTAAAGTTTGTCTGTTGTGAAGCATGGTGAATTATAAACAATTGTTTTCTTTTATTCTAATGCTTACCAACACACTTTACAGCTATGTCAAAAATACTCGGCTAAAGCTGTCAGAAAAAAAGTTTGTTAAACAATGTTATTCTTTCCGTTAAATATACTCTAGTTATAGTGTCATGGCTGCAAAATGTGTTGGTAAGCGTTGGAGTTAATGAAAAAAGTTGATTATAAAGCAGCTGGTCATACAGTCATAAGCTGGTAAACTTTGACCCTTGCATCACGGCTCTAGCCCCAACATTCATTGAAATAAAGTCCAATGTGTGTTAAACAATTTTACACGAATTTGATGAAGAGAGAAAACACTCGACTGAACCAAATTTGTTTTAGTCCTTACTCAACATTTTATAAGTGTTATCTAATTGATACAGCTAATGGTGGTGACGACACAAAATACTAATCACTATAAAAATAGCTTAGAACTAACAAGGTTTAAGGGTCGGTGTACTAAAACCTGAAATAAAAACTGAACAACTTTCCCAAAGAAACATGAACAAAGCGGTATGGAAAGGTTGAAATTAATTAATATTTCCCATCACCATGTTTCATAGGAAAGTTGTTAAGTTTAGTCTACGAGCTCGTCTAAGAGAAAACCCTTTCAGTTTTCAGTACAACGTCTTTTGCTCTCTTTAGGTCAAAGAGATAGTTTCTTTGTTTTTGCACACAGTGTAACAAACATTTAAGTATGTCAATCAACTCTCAGTTGAAATAACAGCAGTGAAGGCCCACTTTTTCAAATCCAATTCAATTTTGACTTTCAAAGAGCAACCAAAAACAAACAGACGAGACGTTCCTGCTTCAAAAACCACAGTACGAGTACGTTCTGTTTCAGTGGGTGTCGGGACATGTAATTTGAACTGCAAACGGAAACTGTGACGGTGTCACCCTCTACCGCTTACCGACTCAAATATTCAAATTGTCACTAGCACATTTACATATGAAACGGGAGTCTGGAAATATACTGATACTGGTAGAAGTCTGGGCTGGTACGTTAAACTTGGTGCGGAGAACTTACCGATACATAAAAACCTTGTGTCATTTTTCATGAAGAACTTACTTCATCATAATATCCTATGAAACGTCCACTTTAGGTCAGGGAGCGCTCCCTCCAGAATTCCAGCTTTTGCTGAAACAATATGAAGGGGAAGTCCCATAGTCACCACGCTTATCAGCGTTGCAGCTGGCACCATGGACCGCGGTTGTTAAATTAGTACTGAAAATTGAGTTTACCTAAAAATACTTACAAAACGCCAATTTTATAGTTGGTTTTAATGAATATTTGAAGTTATTTGATAGACAAAAAGTGCACCTCGACTGGAGTCGTATGCAGAGGTGCACTTTTTGTCGTGTTTACGTTGCAAGCGACTCATTTATATTTAATTTACTTTAAAATAAGCAGGGTTTTAATGTTATGCTATTAAAATTGCTGCCAGTTGGAATCCCCAGCGACTCACCATCAATTTGCAAGCGTCAACGTTATCTAGTCGCCGTCGATCAAAGTTGCTGCGTGGTGTATTTTAACTAGATTTTTAACCCCTACTTCTGTTTTATATTACTATAGTTTTATAAATTATTGCCTTTCTATTGCTTTTCTGTTGAGCTCGCAAAGAATTCTGAGCAGGATCGACAACAGATGCGTAAGAAGCTACGTACAAAGCGAGCAAGTATATTCTTTATGATCAAGTACATTTTTTATGTTCACCTGCTGACTCAGCAACTAAAACGCGCACTACAGCAGTAAACACTATTTTCCTACTACGGCTCAGTAAAAATCGCCATAAATATTGCGAAAGTAACTTCGATACTAAACCAGTGAGGGTATAGTTACTTTATTACGTATAACGTGATAATATCATAATATTGTGAGCTTGAAAGGGCGAACAATGTTATGGGCGTTGACCCTTGATGGAAAACGGTCGTAAAACATTTTTTGTTGAGCGGAAACGGCTTCTTCTTGCGCAAAATTGTTATATGTACGTTCATATTTTTTAGGGTGTGTAAGTGTTTTGATAAAGATGGATGTTGGACATTGTTATTATTATTTTTGAAGCCACTGAATCTCGTTTATTGCCCTTTTTGTGATTAGGGTATCAGCTTTCTGGTTGGGTCGATTCTACTGACGGGAAAGTACTCGATTTCAAAATCTCACCTGTTGTAAAATAAAATTATGCAATTTTTCTAGCTCGTATTATAAGAAGTACGTGGGCGACCGAGCTATGCTCTGTATGATTAAAATATCATCGGGTGAGCAAGCTATGCTACTCAACAACAGATGGCGCTGTAAGTTTCTTGAATGCACTAAAACGCGTTAAGAAATAATAAAAAAGACTGTAAAAACCTAGCTAGATCGATTTTTTGCCCCCAAAAACCCCTGTATATTAAATTTCATCGAAATCGTTAGAGCTGTTTTCGAGAAACCGATTACAAATATATAGGTAGGTATATACAAATATTGCTCGTTTAAAAATATAGAATTACTGCGTCCGCGACTTAGTTTACTCTAAATTTAGAAAAAAATATAGCATATGACCAACATTTAGTCGAACTATCTCCGTTCTGAATATAAAAATAATTAGCGGTTCCATCTCAGGGTTCCATCGTGAAAGTTATTATTTGTGAAACGAATAGACATTGTTATAATTTTCATACGAATCATTATATTAGTGAACCCTGTTGTCATAGTTCTTCTGGTTGGGCTGCCGGGATCGAAGCTTTAACCACAGAATAAAGTAACAGTACTGTCACACAGAACTGACACTCTCCGCCCCCCTTGCAATCCACCCCGCACCCCCGCGCGCACCCGCCCGTGCGTTTTGCGTGGTGTTCCTGTGGGTCATTTGTACTAAATATGCGGGCCTACGCGAAGTTCCGATTTCAAATTTCAAATTTGCGCTTAGTGTCCGGGGTCTGAAGAAGAAATGTTGGGGGTTAAGCTCTTTTTTAGGCCGCGACAGGTCACCCATGAAATTAATGCCTGTATACAAAGTTGCTCAGTTTCCATTATAGTAAGCAAAGATCAATCAAAATAATCACGACGGCGCACAAAAGTTTCTCTTTCGGATTGAATTTCATCATCATCATAACATCCCATGAAACGTCCACTACAGGACAGGGAGCTCCCTCTAGAATTCTAGCGTATGCTGGAAAAATGTAGAGGGGGAGTACCATAGTCACCTCGCTTGTTAGCGTTACGGGTGGCACCATAGACCGCGGTTGTAGGTGATCGCAGTAAGTAAGATGTTACATACAAAGGAGGATGCTGCTACCCATCCTCCAATTTATAACCCTTAGTCGCCTTTTACGACACCCACGGGTATGTAAGGCTTGGTACTATTCTTTGCCGGCACCACACGTAACGGATGGATTGCATTTAATATCATACGAGTATATTTAAATTGTCTAATGCCTTCGCTTTGAGTTTCCTATTTTGCTCATAGTATTCTAATACTGGTTCTAATATCGAGTGTAATTCTAACGAATGTGCAATCAAGGCTCGTTTAGAACATTAGCTTCGCTTTGTGTTCGCGATCTGCGATATTCCGTGATTATGGTCCGTAAACTAGATTATATTCAGGCTGAAAATCCGATACAGGTATAAACTTCAAAATATAGAAATATAGATATAATAGTCTTATTATATAAATGCATATTATGGAATTAATAAGAACTAGAAGTTTTTTTTTAGGGATGATGGGTTTACTCTTGACCTTGACCTAGCCTTGTAGGCACAGATGAGGTCGACGATAGAAAGAGCTTGCTTGCCCAGAAAAAGCCTATTCACTTGCGACATGACTAGATTTCTTGTAATACAAACTCGGAAACTCTCTTATAAATAATTATTATCTTGATGAGCCATCGGTGTCCTTATGCTGGGTAAGGCTCTCTTTTCCCTCCACTGATCTGTTGACCAAAAATAAAAAAATAATTCATTCATTCATTCATTCTTTTTGGCTCAGTGAACCAAAGTGGTTCTTGGCCTCCGACATTAAAGTACGCCACGCTTCCCTGTTCTGTGCCAATTCCGTCCAGTCGGGCACTCCCAGCTCTTTAAGATCCTTGGCGACTTCATCCTTCCAACGGACAACACATCCTTACATCCTTCCAAAAAATAATTAAATGACTTTAATTTCAGGCTTTACAAAACAAAATAACAATTGCAGAAAAAAGATAAAACGTCGAACTAAACTAAAACTATTAAAATTAAAGAAATCTCAAAAGCTAAACTTTCACATAGGCATCGAGTTCATCGCACCATCGACGCCTTAGTTTGCGTTGACTGTCGTTTTATCTGAGAATTAGCTATTTCATAACTCCTACAATTTCACTATTTACTTCAGTGCTGACTTTCAAATTTAGTTGAAGGTGGTAATAACAAAAACCGGCAAAGTTCGAGTCGGACTCGCGCACCGAGAGTTCCGTACCACTAAGGTAAAAATACCACAGTCACGCAAAAGTGTATAAAATCCGCGCGCGTCCGAAACGCACTTGACCAGTTTTGATTATTTGTTGTTATTTTATAGATTTTATGCACGCTTATTTTCACGCTTGTAAGTGTTCTCGATTTTGCGATAGAGCTAAAACAAAAAACGAGCAAGAAACCTCTATAACCCCGCCAAATATATAAAACACTCCACTAAGCACCGCAGAATAATCGTCTAGCTCTGCCATACAAAAATTCGCAACAACCGTGCAAAAACAAAGTGACATTGCGAATTTGCAATTTTTTCCCGCCAATAGACCTACTTACATTGGTCGGGTATTCAGTGCGCGGGAAGTAATCGCTGATATTTCCGAACGTAGCCACTCTACCTCTATGGTTTATATGTCACTCGAAAGGTAATTTTATAAGGTCTAAAGTGTACACTATACATGTCAAACCAAAATAAACCGTATTTTTTCTGCAATAAGGCAAAATTCGAAAATCTGTTTCCGGGTTCACATGTAAACCCGCGGGGCTTGACGAAAGGAAGCGATCTGGGTTCACATGTGAACCCACGGTGCTTCTGAGGTTAAAAACTAAAAAATAATTACTAAAAATAAATTAAATTATTTCTAAATAAATATTAATTAATAAATTATTAAATTATTATTGTTATTAAATTTTTAATTTTTTTGCATGTGTTGTTTGTGAGAAATACATAATCTGTGAAAATTTCAACTGTCTATACCTATTACGTTTCATAAGATATAGCCCGCTGACGGACAGACAGAAAGACATCGGAAGCATATTAATACGGTCCCGTTTTTGACCCTTTGGGTAAAAAAAAGCTATATAACGTAATTGGCGTGTTAGGGAGCCTATACTCGCAGTGGGTCGATATGGGCTAAATGATGTTCATGATCTACTACATTCTTGGACTAGCAAGTTAATTCGATCTAAATAACATCTTCAGCATACTATTCAGACCACAAAACTGAACAACTTTTCTCAAGAACACGCTGGTCAAAATCAAGAGCTCCACGAGCTCATTCCACCATCCCGCTTCTACCTACTATCGGGAGTCCAGACGCACCGCAGTATATCACCCTCACTTGATGTTCCACACATTCGCACAAAGCGCTTTGAAACATGTTGTATAATGCGCACGGAGACGCAAAGAGTGGAATTCTCTGCCTGCGTCTGTGTTCCCGAGTTCATATAACCCAAATCTACTCAAGCCGTGAGTGAATAGGCTTTTTCTGGGCAATCTCATTCCATCGTCGACCATTGTCGATTGTCTGTCCTCAAGACTAGATCGAGGAGTAAGCCCATTGTCAATAAAAAAAAGTGAGCACAAATTGAACTTTTGTTCGATTAATTCTAACAATTTTCTCTTTTGGAGTTAAATAATAAATGCGCTGCTGTATACCTATACAACGTGTAAAGAAAAGTCCATAAAAGTCCTGAAGTACACCTGAAGTATGTTAATCTGGCCAGCTTACTATTATCTAATCATCGAATCTGTGATCTGGCTAGGAAACTGAGCATAATATGGTCAAACACATGGGTCCAATTTTTTAATATCACCGAGTGATTTTCGAGAAATTTTTTAAACTTTTAAACCTTAAAAACAAGAAAATTATTAAAATCATTAATCAAACATTATTCTATTTTAACGAATATCATTTTTCACAATTTTTTGGGTGAAATGGACTAAGTATATTCTTATACTCAATAAAATACGAGTATAGTATAATACTGTGGTCATAATCCTAATGGCAATCCTACTTTATCAAGCTTAGCGCCTTCCGGGCTTCCTTGGCTAGAGACTTGCTGTCATTTCTATAAAAATATATGCTTATCCTATTTATATACAGAAGGGTAAGATTTGAAAGCTGATAAATAATATATTAGCTTACATAAATTTCTGCTAAAAGAAATACAGAAACTGTGTGCAGCTCGGGGTGTCTTCTAAGGGTGTTTATTTGGATGTTCCAAGAGTGGTGGGATGGAGAATGACCATCATGTGGTCATTTCAAGGCTAAGGCTCAATCACAGATTAAAGTATCAGTACTATCATACAGAATGTACAGTTTTCGCCCCCTTGCAATTCACCCCGCACCCCCGCACGCACCCGCCTGCGTTATTCTCGTGGTGCGTCTTTTGTACTAAATATGGCCTACGCGCGCTTCCAATTTCAAATTTTAAATTCGCGCTCATTGTACGGGGTGTGGCTCAGTGCTAAGCAAAATCAAGCCGTCTGTTTCAGAGATTAAGGGTGAAATAAACATACATGTGATTCGGAAACCCGCGTCCACATAGATAAACCACAACGCATGTTGCGGTTCTATGGAACAAAAAACAGCAAGAATCTTTATTGGTTTTTATCCCGAAGCCCAGTGATTCTACTCATGAAAACAAGCAACTTTCCCGAAGAAAATTATATACTCGAAAAAAATTTTCCTCTTCCCATTTCCCATACACAATGTGTCCATCACGTGACCACCTTACTATAGTCGCAATTTTTTTGGAATAAAATAGTTTTTCGGAAATTTGCTTGTTACATGAGTAGAATCAATGGACTTCGAGAGAAAAATCAATGAAATTCCAGCTGTATGTATCCTTAAAGAAAAAACAATTTCTATTTAGACTAGGTAGTAGCCTAGTTGCCGTAGCTTATTAGTGATTCAGCCTTGTTTGAAATATATGCTCATATTCTCTTCGTATTATTCTAGACATGAATTCAAGTTAGTCATAGTCGTAGCAATAATATCCTATTCAGCAAATTGAATGGAAGTCTCAAACGTGAATTCGAGATACGTCCTAACTTATCAATCAAATCTATGCATCTAACTCACTGCGACTAGATTGAACCTTTAAGGCGATTTGATGCTAATGCAGTAGCTAATACTGTATCGGCAATACTCCCCACAGGAGCGGACTTTGTAGGAAGAGGGGTTAAGACGGCATCAAAGTCTAGAGAGATAAAACATCATTATTATTGAAAGGTTAGAAATAATAAATGTACCTTCTCTTATCATTTTTGTAAAGTTATAAAGTATTATTTACGTTCATCAAAAACTACGTCTATTAGTAGAGGTATGGGGAAGTTGAATTTTTCTTATTGCTGTTCAAATTTTAATGCATTTTTAAAACACATATTTTTTCAGTCGTATTTCATATGTAGAGCTTTGTAATAACCTTCTACCAGTGCTAAATTCTGCTATAACTTCCTCACCTATATCTATTTTACCATTTCGAATGTTTTGAAATTCACCTTATAGACGAGGAGGTAGAGGTATATCCCAGGAAGACTAAGCCATACGGAGGCTAATTTTTTACCCCTCTTTTTATTGTTGTATCCTATTGTGTAGCCATTTATTTCAACATGCAAAAATTTACATTTTAAAATTAAATTTTAAATAATTAAAAGTTTACTTAGAATTAGATTGAAAACATTATAAAACATTAAGATATTCATAAATTCAACATAGTTTATTTCGATTTAGGTATATAATATTTATTTATTTATACTTCTGGGCATGCATTTGGAAGCCCCATTTGGGCATAGGCCTCCTCCATCGCTTTCCATTCGGTTCTGTCTGTGGCCAGTCTCATCCAGGTAGCTCCTGCTGTACGCACAATATCATCTCGCCAGCGACGCCTTCTTTTATTAGTCAAGTTTAAATCCCACTAAAAATATTTCATGTTAATTGGTTAATACAACACTGGCTCATAGTTACATAACACTGTTAAAAAGTTATCAAATCAAATTATGTAAAGCCCTTAAATCTGCAAGGCCTAACTCTACAAGCCTTAACTCTACTAAACCTATATTTTGGTCATTAATCATGAATTGTCCGTTTTTTTCCTGTCGCATAGACACATGGGCTACATTCATTGGTATTTAATGTTTAACCGTGCGATATTTCCATGAAATGGCCAAGCCAAGCAAGTTTAAATGCTATGTTTGCTATGATGAAGCTCGAACTAAATAATTTAGAAAGACTTGCATCAAGACCACCTTATTGTAAAATTGTTTTTGTAATGTTTTGTGTGTCTTATATTAAAGTACCTACTCATATCGTTTTACATGCAGACAACTACATAATAAATGAATTTATAAAACTACACGACGTCATTAATATTGCATTAGATACACTCACACATGTTTACTTCTGGTACGCTATTTGATTAAAATAGAGAGAGCTGTTTTAATTTTTAAAGTTTTCTTATTAGCATCCACAACGGAAAGGAAGGTCACTAAATCCCTACCTGTTCATATCTCCATACGATTCCAGTTATTCACGATACTACACGGTCTACACCAAGTCTACACGCAGTTTGAAGCCGCAACGACTTGCCGCCCGCCTCGACAAAGTCGTTTGAATCGCGTCCAAGGCGTAATAGCATCGCTATATCGGTTATTCAGATGTACATCACGGGCAATGGATGGTTAATGGTAGATAAAAAAGTGAGAGAAGTTTTGGTTGTGATGGCGTCAGCAGAATTTTCAAATTGTATGACTCATGAGAATCAAATATTTACATGCGGTAAAAAATATCGAAAGAAATGCTTTTCTATGTTTTTCATTAATCAGTTGAGCAGTTTTAGAGGCAATCGATAAATGATAGTGTAAATTAATAATAATAAAATAGCCCACTAGATAAAATCAAAAGAAAAAGATAAATGTAGCTGTAATAAAATAAGACTGGTAGGTATATTTTGAAAAACCACTTAACACTAATCCTTCAAAACCCAGATCGAGATTGAACAAGATATAAAATCTACAGCAGACCATCGATAAAAAAAAAACTAGAAACAAAGCCAGCTCAACCCGTACAACATTAACAAGAGAAAAATTGACCCAAACTTGCAAACTAAAAGAGGTTTTCGACAAAATATTCAAATCCAGAACCGACCCTTATATTCATACTTACATTATCCTAACACTAATATTACTATCAAATTATGATCCCAAGGAAAGTGCCACTTCATATTTACGATCCATTTTGATACTTTTATGGAGGTTGAAACTACTACAGTTTATAGGATTGTTAGCGCCAGCCCATGCCATATAGTTTAACACTTCAAAGTGAAAACGACCACTTGGTGACTTTGTTGACTGATGAGTTATGGTGCTATCATGTTTAGTCGCATTAAATGACAGAAGCAATTTGGTTTATTAAGCTTGGGCTGTTCATGTAGATTACATAATTGAGCCTCATCAGTAAGAATATTGTAAATAAATAAAATAATTATTGTAGGGCAATTGATCCCAAACTAGACAATGCCTATGAGTACCGTACCAAATACGAACAGAAAACACTCATGTCCATCACATAAATCTCATTAAGAGATTTTTAAAGTCCAACGATGAATAAATTATTTTGGTTTGATTTGAAATGTTTTTCCTGAGCGGGGACCGAACCCACCACGGCCTACGGTGTAAAAGGCACCACACCCACGGGCCAGTCAGTATTGTATTGAAACAAAGATTTTGGAAACCTACGCGCAGAAAAGCGAAGCGCTTGTTTTTACATCATTGTATTGAAATTATATTTGAGTATTTACGTCCATCGCACTAGTTTTTGCTTTTTTAAAATACATTCAGTAATACGGTGACTACGAGAAGTTTTGAACGCTTTTTCAAGAGTGACGGGAGAAATGATGTTACCATAGCATAGTTCGAACGGTAGAACTAAACGGCCCCGCACGTAGTTTCCAAAATCTTTGGGTAGAACGTATAATCCATGTAAAAAGCAATCGTCTAAAAATGTCAGAAAAACAAGTTTTCATCCCATCTATTCGAAAATCGCTGAACGGTTCGTCAATAAAGGCGAACAAAATAGCTGTTTTCTGCAAGAGACTTTCGTAGCGGGTAAAAATGGGATTAAAAATTTGAATTTAGGTCCACCATAGGGATATTTTAGGTCAACCATAGAACTCGAACCAAAATATTGTATGAAAAATGATACTGGCTGGTTGAACTATTAAAATTATTATGAATATAAAAAAAGAAATATACTTGAAATGTAAACAAGACTACCAACCAAAGAGGTTCTGTTCCTAGTCGATACAAAAATGTCAATAACATTTTCAGTGGTTACAAATAATACTTAATATGATTTTTAGTATTGTTTCATCAAGAAATAATATTGTAATGGTATTTTTTGTTTAAAATTAATGACGAGTGTGACTTAATGAGCCTCTTATTCTTTTCTCTTAGAGGGAGATGAAAAGTAGAGTGTATTACGCGGCAGCAAAAATATTTTTACCTTGGGCGACCTATTGAATCCCTCGCTACGTTCAGGATTCTACTTTAGAATCCCTCGCCATGCTCGGGATTCTACTCAAGAATCCTTCACTTCGCTCTGGATTCAAAATAGCGCCCTCGCCTTAAAAATCTTATTTTACAGCCTTGTGATACAATCTACTATTGTAGAACCAAGGAGTTAGTATAGTTTAGAACAATGTTATTATTTCCGTCAAATACACTCTGGTAGCTGCAAAATATAGATTGTAAAGCGTATGAATAAACGTAAAGAATGGAGTTTAGACGACTTTAGTCTTTATAATAAAAAGAAAATGCCTACACATTGTTTTCACAATTTTCTTTGAATTTTCCGTATATGTTAGGAACATAAAACAAAAGCTTTTGTGGAAACTCTTTGTAAACTATCGCCTTCAAATAACATTAAATTAAGTTATTTGGTAGTCTTTATAGTATTTACTTCTATCAAAATAACAAATCATTTTCAGTTCAAAATATCCATAAAGCCTTTTTGTCATAATTGGATACTTAAGATCATTATGAAGTTGATGAAATCAGATTACTACACAAACATACAACCAAAGAGACGGTTTATGAACATCAAAGAAGCACCAAAATAATTATGCTCTCTTTTTTAAGGTTCCTCTTTTGTGAATTAACATCATTTTCTCTTTGATTGCTCTTCATAAATCCAATGTACCTCAACAATTGACGAATAATTTACTAGATTATATTAGATTTTAGGTTGGATTTGAACCTGCTTTGTGTTTTTCTTCATTAGGTAGGTTAGAAAAAGTATTGATACCCGTGGCAAATAACAGTACTCTACCAGTAGGTGTCTTAGGAGGCGACTAAGGGCTTATTAACCAGGGGATGGGCAGCAGTATCTTTCTGTGTATTAAATATTTTACACGCTGCGGTCACATACAACAGCGGTCGCTAGCCGCAACGCGTGGTGACTATGGTAAATCCAATTCAAAGTACCATGACTTTTTGCTGGTATTCTAGAGGGAGCTCCCTGTCTGTCCTGCAGTGGACGTTCATGACATGATGTTCAAGATGTTGAAATTTAACACTAATTGTATACTTACTAACTTTGTTTTTTCTTTGCCCGTAGGTCGATCAGAACCTGGAATCGTACCATCAATAGTGGGCTTCACCAAGGACTCCGTAGCTCAGGAGTCTGACCGCCTGGCTCCAGGAGACAGGATCTGCAGCGTCAATGGAATCTCCACAGCCAGGCTTACCAATGACGAGGTTCTTCGGCTATTGGATAATGTTGAAGAGCGAGCCTCGTTGGAAGTCGAATATTATATGCCCAATTATGGTAAGTAGGATATCTTTTCATTATCCTTTTTTTGAGTAGGTTTTCATATGCATAAAAACAAACCCGATTTCGTTAATACGACTTATTTCGTATGAGTGGCCGAATTGAGTATGTTCTATGAGTGTACTGTACATCAAACATATTCAAAAGAGCGCGTGGGTTAAATTAAAAATTTTGTAACACTATTTAAAACGCATTTTTGAGTAATAGGTACTGGAGAGTATTTAGAATTTTCATGGGTTTGGAAAAACTAAAAATGTATACATATTGGTGCTCGTGACTGTACATTATTCATAGATTTATCGTTGTTGTAGTTATTCCAACATTGACATTAAATTTTTAACGTAGCGAAGAAATATGCCATACAATGATAATGAGTAGGTTGTTGACAAAACCAGACTTATGTGAAATTATGTAAGAGAAATTATGTGTACAAGTAGACGGCGTGAAAAGTAGATGACGTGACAAGAACGACATATTGTACACCCAACCGCACGTCGGTAGTAACACTTTGAACTTTATGTCATGCTAATAGAGTAGAAAATGTTCTCACTCACTTGCGGTTGCCTGTACTAGGCAGGCAAGCTTGGGTACAGCAGTGGGTGAAATAAAATTGGACGTTAGATTTTAAAAAGAAATAATATCATAATAATGTTCAAAATGGACAAATCTTTTTCAGCATCCCAAAACTCCTTGTACATCACAACGAAGCTAGCAGAAGTCCCAGTGGAGAAGATTAGTGGTTCCCTTGGTATCACCATCAGAGGTGGGCTTCCAGAAAACTCCGCCCCTAGCGCAGACTTGGTCCTCAACAGCAGGTCCTTGGATGCTCAGCCCCTGGTCGTGACCCATGTCAGGCCTGGTGGAGCAGCGTATAACACTTCCAGGATCAAACCTGGAGATAGACTTTTAAAGGTTGATCATGTAAGTTGTGACCTTTTGAGCATAATACTAAAGGAAATATCGTACAAGCCTCTCTCATCGTACAAACCCTAGCTAAATTTACGTTAAACATTATGAAATTGAGTTTCAGATCATGAATTCTAGGAATTTTATATACTAGTACTCAAATATACCGTATTATTCAATAGGTATGAACAGACGATATTATAAGCTTATGAAAACAAGTTTCAGCAACAAATATTTTCATAAAGTTTATCTTGTAAATACGTTCGATGAAAATAACTAAAGTAAATTATTGAAAATTTTATCTCAAAAACTGTATATACATTTTCATAAAGTTTATCTTGTAAATACGTTCGATGAAAATAACTATAGCAAACAATACACAAATTCGTCCCAAAGGTTTTATAAACACTGCGACTTTTTTGCAACAATACGGTCGCGATTCAGTCACGATGCAGTCACGATGCAGCATCGATACAGTACGAGTAATATAATAAAAATAAATAACACATAAATTTATTTTTCTTTCACAAACAACATTAGAGATGACATGCAATTTTTTAAATACACAGCTAGAAATTTAGCTTGTGAGAGACTGGAGCGTAAACTAGTTTTTGAACCTATAACTTAGGTCTCCGGGACCCACTCTTGTAGCTTGCACCG
Source organism: Athrips mouffetella (assembly GCA_947532105.1). NCBI lineage: Eukaryota > Metazoa > Arthropoda > Insecta > Lepidoptera > Gelechiidae > Athrips > Athrips mouffetella. Next base: position 22,607,042 of record OX383963.1, read on the forward strand.
ATTGTGTCGCAACTGTATCGATGCAAGAAATCGCAACGTGTATAGGGCCAAAGTGCGGTGAAAACACAGTTTTTCTAGCCAAAAAATTCATCCAGCTTTTCATGAAATATTTTTTTTAAATGAGCCATCATCCAGTGAATTTTATTTTGTATTTTTGTTTCAGATATCACTAACAAACAAAACATTGTCTGAAGTTCATCAGATATTACAAAATTGTCCACAAGTCACGAGTTTGACTATAGAATATGACGTCTCAATTATGGAATCAGTGAAACTAGCAACTGGTCCTCTGTTGATAGAGATAGAAAGGCCCTGTAATGAAGACTTGGGATTGTTTTTAACCAATCAGAGGTATACAGACGATGTATACAGTTCAGGTTCGGATACGTACCAGCGAGTTGGAAGCAGTAACGCCATTTTTATAGATAGTATATTGCCAGCGAGTATAGCAGACAGGTATGTGTGATATTAATTTTAAATCAGTTTTGTGAGGGAGCTGGGGCGGCGTACGAGTATGCGTAGAAAGGGTGCCGATCCCCGTGCCGAATCGTACCTGGTGCAGCACATCTTACTGGCCATCCAACGCGGAAATGCTACCAGTGTGATGGGCACATTTCCACCGGGTTCGATTCGGGGTGGGCTATATGACTAAAGCTAACAGCAGCTTATAGAGTTTAAGTTGACTTTTTGTTGTATAAAAACTCGAAATAATTTAACATTTGTATTGTGACATTATATTTAATTAAATTTGAGTTTGTTTGAGTTGAGTTTATTTTCAACTAGTTTTTTGCGTAAACCGATTTTTTGTAGCGATAATTTGGTAATAATGCCAAAAACGGGCCAGCAGTTTTTCCACCATTAATTTTACGTACAAAGATAGAAAGTAATCTTCAATATCTTTTCCAAGTCGAATAAAACTACGAATCTGATTAGTAAGATCTTTAGATAAGAAACTTGTCAACAAATTTTCCAAATATTGTATACATCTAAAATGTTCAAGAAAACCCATGCGTGACTTCAAAAATTTTATCAACTACAGAAAATCTGATGAAACAATAAATATACTGAAAAGTGCACAGAATCAGGCTTTATTCTTAGTAGCGGGACAATTCAGATAGAATTATTTTGTACCAGCAAATATATTATTAAAATTTATCCGATAACAACGTCTTTTCAAAAGCGCTTTACTTTCTTGAAACACAGAGCTTAGAGCGACAATAAACGTTAATGATTTAGATCTTGAACCAAGACAGCAGAGTCTCTAAGTCTTGTGATTGAGCTAAATACTAAGAGAAGACGCGACTTAGCAAAGCTTAACGCTCAGTCGAGTAATCTGACTTGAGTGACTTGGACTTAAGCAAGTTGCTTTTAAAAATAAAATTTCACCATAAGTCTCCTAAGTAATTAATTTTCAATGTTTAAGAGGCGTGATGTTATGTATGTATGTATGTTTAAAAATAAATACATAAACCTCTGACGAAATAATTCCCAAAATACGCAAAGAAATACTAAAATAGGCATTTTTTATTTATTGTAAACACCTTTTTTGTTTTGTACATTGCTGCAGTACAGAAATAGGGAAAATAATTTAAGCATGTTACTTAGAACATGAAACTGAACCACTTATCCAAAGAGGCATAGGTTGAAAAAAAAAATTACGTCATTCCAATTCTACTACTGCTGACGCAAGGTTTTTGGGTATTGCCCGTGCCGTGGCCCACCTGCGTGGTTCACCTGAGTGTACTGAGAGATTTTTTTTATAGGTTTTTGGAAAGTAAAAGTTTAATAGAAGATTGAAATACATCCATTTACTAAGATTTTTTGATGGTGAGAAGCGGCTGTCATCGTGACTTCAATAATTTTTCCGATCAACTTATGATGTGGATTCCTGTGTAAATCTTCCACTGGATATTGGCGAACTCGCCATAATTTTGGAATAAATTCTTTACTTTGACATTGGCAAATATTTTAAATCACAACAGATGCGGCGCCCTACACCCTGGCGATCAACTCTTGGCATTCGACGACCACGTCATAGACGGCAACAATTATACAGCTGAAGAAGTTATGTGTTATTTGGAGAACAGTGAGCCGGGGTTCACGAGGCTGCATGTTGCTCCAAGACATGTGATCGCTCATTGCGGAAGGTATACCAGAGGTAAGTATAATTAATTACTTAAACACCGTTACACAACGATATACACCGACCAAGTGCGAGTCGACTCGCGCACTAAGGGTTCCGTACCTGTCCACTAAATGATATACTATGTCCATTCAAACTTGACGCCCCTGCATATGATGTACTTGAAACGGGAGCTCGCCTTAATTGATTGGTTATGTTATATACAAGTTGTAACAAAAAGGGTATATCAACCCTGATGGATGTGATTCTGCCCATGAAACTGAACAACTTTCCCTAGGGAACATAGGTCGAAATACGAAAAAAATATTTTTACCTCCCATAGAAACCGAGTCAGCTGATCGCGCAATTTGTATGGGAGGTAAATTTTTTTTCGTATTTCGACCTATGATTCTTAGAGAAAGTTGTTCAGTTTCATGGGCAGAATCACATCCTTCAGGGTTGATATACCCTTTCTGTTACACCTTGTATAATATAATAAGATTGGTTGTGAGAAAAGTTGTAATAATTAATGATTTTAGACTTTTCTCTTTACTTGTGCTGTAAGACCCTTGCCAAATTTCATAATTCTAAGTCAACGGGAAATACCCTATAGTTTTGTTTAGGTTCATAAATGTATGAAGCGGGACAAAAAGGGCCGTATATTTTGATTATTTATGTAGTAAAGAAGTTTGAAATTTTCACACCTTCAATGGTCTATGAATATTAATATTCATTATGTATTTCAATTTGATACATTAACCTGGTCGTGAGAAATAGGGTCTTGACAGACGGACAACAAAGTGATCGTATAAGGGTTCCGTTTTTTATTTTAAGGTACGGAACCCTAAAAAGATATTGCCAATAATAACTACGATTTGTTCCTTAGTTAGTCAGTTCACAAATGACGATAGATTAAGTACTATGACTGTGCATAATTTATAATTTGACCAATGACGTGCCTTATATGTAACGTGAATTTTATTGGTTCCACCTATTAGTAGATAACTGCTGTGAAAATATATTTATGTAAGAAAATGTTAGTAGATAGAGAGCATAATGATCACAAAGTTAATTCTTCGACAGCCCTCTGGCAAGTTCTGAATGTGGCAAGTTTTAGAAACTATGGTTTGGTGCAAGTTTGTAACAGTTATAAGAATAAACGTTTTTGGTGTAGACATTATTAATTTTATATTATTATACGGGGTGTTAATTTGATTGCGAACCATAGCTTAGGGGGTGGTTCAGTAACGATAAAGTTACTAAATAAACAAAAGAAAAATCCTACTTAATTTTTTTTTCAACTCCATTGAAACTAAACTAACGCGGAGGGCAATGACTTTGAGCACCGCGCTATCAAAAGCGTGCGAAAGAGTTTCAGTTATGTATGTGCCCACCTTATCCACTGATACTGCGTACCACTGATGCTCCGTCCAGGCCATTGCCCTCCGCGTTCGTTAAGTTTCAATGGAGTTTTAGTTTTTTTTAAGTAGGTTTTTTTTTGTGTTCCTTTATCGTTACTCAAACACCCCCTAAGCTATGGCACGCAATCAAATTAACACCATGTATAATATAATAATGGCTACACCAAATAGGTACAGTTTTGTACTGTAATTACTAAAAGCAGACATGTTCTAGTTAAGTATTTAAAAATATGTAGGTAAGTATTTTCATTTCTTAAATTTTGCCAACACTGTTTGGTTTCACTATGTTTTTAGTCCTTGCATTTGACTGCCTGCAACAACTACACAAAAAAATCATTCTGTTTGTAACAAACCGGAAAACAAATAATAACTATCATCCTAAAAACCTGCATCAGATGATTATTAAAAAGGGAGTTAAAAAATTTCTGTGTCGCATTTCGACCTATAAAAAAATTCTCCCTTATCCTTAGAAAACCTTGTTCAGTTTCATGGACAAACCCCATACCTACCTGTAAAATCTTATAGCTTTATCGATATTGTCCTACCGATAGATCTGATAATTTATTACAATACGACGTTTTTTTTTCGAGGGGAAATCCATTATGGATACCCGGTCGCTGGGGAAGCGACCGGGTTATGTCAGACTCCACTGATTAAAACCCCCGGTGACCAACCTCAGCGCATGACGGGTAGCTCTGGGATCACCTTGGGAACGCGACCCTCGCGCGATGCTCGTGCCCTTCCTCCATTGTTTATTATTTATCCTTCCTTACTGCGAGGCAGTAGCAACACAAGGTCACATTGTGTTACTAACTTCCGCTGGCCGCTTGAACGGGGTGATCAGGTTTCCCATCCTGACCACCCGCAACCTGGGGCGCCCGCACCTGGGGCAAATTGGGGGGCTGCTATTCAGAGCCCTTCGTCGCCTCCTTCTTGCGGGTTCGGTTCTTTCCCGATCCCGCTCAGCTGTTTTCTTCCGTACCATAACCGTCTCGCACAAGGTAACAGCTGCATCCCAGGAGCTATCTCTCTTCAACATTGCCTACAGTTGCATGAACGGAATACATGAATGACCTATGAATATTGATCAATTTAACATACATAGGCTGTCTAATATATTACACTTCCTTTTTGGCTCCGCGCAGTCGTGTAAAAATTGTACAAGTATATTATAATAAATAACATCCTATTTCGTTATCTTTTCCTTTTCATCGCTATTAAACTTTCAAACTCGTAACCGTAGTTTAATGTTAATTTATCTCCAAGTGTTTAAAGTTAGCTATATCAGTTCGTAACTTGCGCCGCCCCGTAATAAGCACGAACGTATGAACAAGCAACTTCGCTCGTATAACTCAAAAGACTTAAGTTTTGATGTCAGTAATGTTCTCACTAATATGTTTCCGAGATACCAACATTAATTCAAGTTTAACTTGAGTCGTGTTAATAAAATTTTCGGGATCGTCTCCTCTTAACCAACTATGAAATGTGAAGACAAAGTTTAGGAAGCGTTTATGTTTAAGTTAGATAATTGTTTTTGGCTTAAGGAGTGTTAAAAACAATAGGTTCAACATAACGACTGTATAACCTAGAGTGTCTTTCTGACAGAGTTGTGCTAAGATTCCTAACCTAGGAGCTGTAAGGAAAATGGAGCAATCCTATTGGTTGGAACTTTTTCAGCTTACAAGCTAGCTATGTAGCGTAGCCTTGGTGTAAAAGCACCCTTAGTCCCCTCTACCCTTTCAAGCGCTTGCGCATGGCTACGTTAGCTTTTAATACTTTCCCTTGAGAAACACACGTTTTGCTACAATAAAGGCAACTTATTTCATGAATAGTGTAACTTTATATTGGTAAAATATTTTTTCAATCGATTCAGTAGTTACAAAATTTCGAACAAAAAAAATAACAGTAAAAGTAAATTAATAGTAATTAACCTTTTCTGCATGGAAATCTGTCATATTATCCTATACTATTAAACGAGCAATATTTGTATATATATATATATGGGCGAAAAATCGATCTAGCTAGGTCTCATGTCTGGGAAAATTCGTTTTCCCCGTTTTTTTTGAGCATTTTATAAATATTACCGCGTTTAAGACATAACCTACAGCGCCATCTGTTGTCGGGTAGCATAGCTTGGTCACCTGATGATATTTTAATGTTGACACAGCTATTATAGAGCGAAGCTCCGTCAACCAGGTACTTATTATTAAAAGACCACGGCACTCTAGTGCTTAACATTATAGTAAAAACGGTTAAACATCTGATGATGCCTCACGTCGATGTGAAAAAACTAGACTGAATGTCTCTTTTTTAACTGTCCTTATGGTGTAAGAGACAGCTTTCTGAATATTGAAAGAGCATGATCAGTAACGAAACCGAACAACTTTCACTAAATGAAAAAAAATCTGCATCTCCATACAAACTTGACTGGATAGATTGTATGGAGAGACCACGTTTTTTTTTATTTCCTGAAAGTTTCATTCAAAGTTGTTCAGTTACGTTGACAGATTGACGCCCCTTCAGTTTTTGGAAAGTTCTCCCTTACGCCCCATATAGCATGAGTATTTTGTTAATTTTATGGTAATTTTCTTCTTTATTTTTTCCAGAAAACTCAATATCGGGTTCATCAACATTAAATCCTAAGAAGAACCGCCAGAGAAACTATAGACAAAGCTCAATGCCCAAACTAGGACTACAGGATGATTATGGTAAGTTTTACCAATTAATTTACTTCTTACAATAGATAGATAGATAGATAAACACTTTATTGTCACACACAGAACACATTAACAATTACAAAAGAGAGTCTTAAATCTAGGGTGACAAAGGAGGGGCGCGCACTCACAGTCATACCACCCTGAAGTTAGTTGTCATTTAAATAATTGCTTGACAGTACAAGAACCGTACTCGTGATGACCCGGAAGTATACCCGACATATGTATTTTAATTATGGCACTAACACAAATGAATTTGTATTCTTGAGACCTCAAAGCGAGCATCTGTAACATGAATACAGGAAGACTAAAATATATGGCGTGAAATTATTATTTTCTTCATGGAGATAATTTTAGAATTGAACCATTATGTTCTCGATTTTAAAGCGCTCACCTAATCTTGCCTCTAATGAGATAGTGAATCACGGAATCAACTGTACATTAAAATCAAGTGATTCAACTTGCACTATTAGCAAATCTCGTGAAGTACCTATACTTCATATCACTCTCAGGTTCAACAAAAACAATATTGACTGATGGCTTTTGGAAAGTGGAAACCAAACCAGGATAAGTTGAACCAGCGCTACGCTACAAACGCTTGAAATCAGAGACCCGCTCAAGTTCAAGTGTGTACCACTAACCATTAATCAAGGAAGATGGTTTTGAATTTGACTGTTTCGAATAAATATCGAAGTAGATCACCAATGATACAAACGCAGAAACTCTCAATTTTATCATTACGTTGCCCTTAAAATAATACTATTTACTCGGATCTTATTTACGTTGCCAAAACAAATCGCTATTCGCTATCAGTCGAAAACAATTCAAATAGGGGCCTCGCGGAAGTTGGTTTATTTAGGACTTGTTGTGTTGTTGTAGCGGGTAGTTTTGGGTTCAGGTTCTACGTTGTGTTTATGCTAATTAAGGATCGTATTCAAGGGGGAGAAGTTTGTAGCCGTCATGTGTGGGTCACCAGCTCATTAGGACAGACGAGGGTTATTTGTTGTTAGTAGTGATTCTGAGGATTGTGTACAGTTTGGCAGAGTGGTATAATAGAATTAAGAATTCCGGATTTGATTTCGGGTCATTAGTAAATTTGTGATGAGTGCAGTCACTGCACAGTGGATACTTTGTTAGCCCGTGTGGTGCCGTGCCGACTAAGAATACTTCCACCATATCACTTCCCGTGGGTGTCGTAAAAGCAACTAAGGGATCTATGAGGGTGGGTAACAAAGCCCTTCTTCGTACCGTTCTATCACACTACGGTAACCAAATACAACAGTCCACTGTACTAGCCGTAACGCCATTCATATCTTTTTGTTACCCACGACGGAACGGAGAAGGTGTATGCGTTTAGGGTGAGAGGTTGTGTGTTTGTTCGTTTGTGTGTGCAAAGTTATGTTCCCTTTTATCTTAAAAACGGCTTAACCGATTTAAATACGGTTATCAGTAATCTATCTAAATATATAAAAGAGCATGTCCTGACTGACTGACTGATTCATCAACGCCGGGCCGTAACCGCTATAGATACAGATCTGAAATTTTGTACACAGGTTCTATGTGCGTCAAAACCACCCACTAAGAAAGGATTTTGGAAAATTCATCTCCCAAGGGGGTGAAATAAGGGATGAAAGTTTGTATGAAAGTCCTTTGTTTCTTGAACTAGATTCACACAAATTTAAATTTAAGCTTCTGATAAAAAATAAAGAAATATGTGTTTAAGCATTTCTTAAAAATCATCCTTCAAGGGGGTGAAAAAGGGGATGATTTTTTTCCGTATGTTGGTCTATAAGTCTTTCAGTTTTAAAGGTAGAATTAGAAAAATTTGTATTTAAGCTTTTGGTTAAAAACAAAAAAGAACGTGTTTTAGAATTTTCCAAAATTCATCACCTAAGGGGGTGAAATAGGGGATGAAAGTTTGTATGAAAGTCCGTCAGTTTTGAAGTTAGGATCTTTAAAATTTGTATTTAGGCTGACGACTAAAAACTAAGTTTGACGTGTCTCAGGGTTTTTGAAAATCCTACACCCTAAGGGGTGAAAAGGGGGATGAAGTTGAAAATCCTTCAGTTTCAAAGTAAAATCCACAAAATTTATTGTTTAGGCATTAGGGTTGTAATTCTGTGGAATGTACACCACTGTTATTGAAATTTCACCCCAAATTCAACCCCTAAAAGAGGGAAATGGGGTGAAAAGTTTATCGTTTGTATGGTTTATCAGGTCGCTGATTACGAAAACTACAACAATTTTGAAATCCAACGTGGTGGACGTGAAATACCATCATCCCCTAGAGATGGGGTTGAAGTGCGAAAGGGTTGAAATGTTTAAAAATCAATATGGGTTTCGTTTGTATGGTTTATCGGGTCGCTGATTACAAAAACTACATCAATTTTTAAATCCATCGTGGTGGTCGTGGCATACCATAATCCCTTGGGGATGGGGTTGGTGTGCGATAGAGTTGAAATGTCTAAAAATCAATATGGGTGTCGTTTGTATGGTTTATCGGGTCGCTGATTACGAAAATTACAATAATTTTGAAATCCAACGTGGTGGACGTGAAATACCATAATCCCCTAGGGATGGGGTTGGGGTGCGATAGGTTTGAAATGTCTAAAATCAATCTGAGAGAGTGCGAGAGGGAGAGTTAGAGGGAGGGCGAAGGGGGAGGGAGGTAGAGGGGGGGTGAGGGATGGGGGAGAGAGGGAAGGGGAAAGGAAGGGGGAGAGGGAGGGGCGAGGTAGAGGAAGAGAGAGAGGGAGGGGGAGAGAGTTAGGGGTAGAGGCAGAAGAAGCGGTAGAGGTAAAGGTAGAGGAAGATGTAGAGTAGAGGTAGATGGAGGGGGAGAAGGAGGGGAATGGAAAATGGGGAGAGGGAAGGAAATGGGGAGATGGAGGGGAAAGGAGCGGGAGAAGGAGGGGAGAAAGGGGAGGAGGAGAGGTAGGAGGGGGATACAGAGTGAGGGGGAGGGTGAGAGGGAGAGAGAGGAACGGGGAGAGGGTTTTAGTTTTTCTCAATTACTTCTGCGAGTTGGCTCTGTTTTAAAATATAACGTAAAGGAGTCTCTCATATCTCTCACTACATTTGTTAGGTTAAGTGGCAACTTTAAGGCATAATACTGCTGCTAAGTTCCTCTGTTCTGAGGAATTTATGAGTAACGTCTGTATATTATATAAAATTTAGCTGGATCTTGAATTGTACTCATTGATTTGCGCATGGTTAGTCCCGTTTTTCCTTAGTTTAAAATTACCCCGAAATGACGGGAAAATATCTCATTACTTCGGAAAACCGGTAACAACATAAATACGAAATCCACGCGAGCGAAGCCGCGGGCAACAGCTAGTGAATTTATAATTTATCAATGATGGTTTGTAGATTAGAGTTGTTACGCCAAATCGCCAGGGGGCGCTGTAATGATAATTTTTATTTAAACAAATGTTCCCATTTATCTCCAAAACGGTTTGACCGATTTAGATGCGGTTTTCAGTAAAAGATTTATGATTTATCAGTGATGGTTCTTAGACTAGAGTTGTGGTGTCAACTCACCAGGGGGCGCTGTAATAATCATTTTTATTTACACAAATGTTCTCATATATCTCTAAAACAATTTGATAGATTTAGATGCGGTTTTCAGTTAAGAATTTATGATTTATCTGTGATTATTTTTAGACTAGAGTTGAGGCGTCAACTTACCAGAGGGTGCTGTAATAATCAGTAAAGTGGGAACTCTCTAAAAAGTTAAAAATAAAAAGCAAAATTAAAAATTTTGAAAAACCCCACGACGGTTGTTATTTAAAAAATATTAAATAGGACTTTAAAATACCCCCGACTTAAAAGGAAGAAGGTAACGAAATAGTACGAAGAAAGTACCCATGAAAATCCGTCGGGGGCTGGCATTGCCATGTTTTCATAATTTAATATCATAACTGTAGCCAACTAAAGCTATTTTATAACTAGCTCGTATAGACTTTATATTGATTAAATTCTATATTAATTTTCGTAGGACACGGAATGGCAGCCCCGACGGATTTTCATGGGTACTTTCTTCGTACTATTTCGTTACCTTCTTCCTTTTAAGTCAGTGGTATTTTAAAAGACCTATTTAATATTTTTTAAATAACAACCGTCGTAGGTTTTTTCAAAATTTTTAATTTTGCTTTTTAAACACTTAAAAATATACCTACATTATTTTAAGGCTGGCTGAAACTGTTCATATTGTAAAATTGAAAATGGTTCTTCCTATTTCTAAAAAGCTCGTTGTATTTGGTCTAGATACAGTTTTGGTTTTGGCTGTTACTATAATTTGCGATCTTCATTTCAAACAAATTGCCTGACTTAAAAATTTCTGCTTACAGACAGTCAACAAAACTATGCAACTATGGGTGTTTGTCGAACAGAATCTTTGAATATCCAATTAGAAGTGCCACCGGGTCAAAGTTCCGGATTAGCTGTACATGAGGAAAATGGAGCACTTGTCATTTCGCATCTAGCGGCGCAATCGCCCGCTTTTCGGTAAGTACTAGTGTACTAGATATTGAAATAATAGACTTAGCATTTATAAGGCTTCCATGAATTTTTACCTTTGGGAATGTGCCCAGTAAGTACTGGTACTGCTACACTGCTTGGTCAGGACTCCTAAGAAATATTGAGACTTTTAAAACGACAAAATAAAAGAAGCGCAATTTTGATATTTTTGATTTCAACAAGGAGTTCAGTAAAACGGAGGATAATTATACTCTCTTTAGATATACAAGACACTCATAATAATTCCCAAAGTCAACATTAGTTTTCCATACAGGGATTTCCCTTATTTTAGCTTGGACACACAAAACAAAAAATCTAGAACAATAGTAAGCCTAACTTTTGGACGCCTTATTCCTTTTTTACTCGGGTTATCTGAATCATACTAGTGGTTGCTTTCTTACTTAGTTAAAATTATGAAATAATTGTTTTTTAATGCTTTGTTGTTTTTTTCTATAGAATTTAAATTTATCTTTTCAGATCTGGCTGCCTTCAAATACGAGACAGAGTCATGTCTATCAATGGTCATGAGAATTTAACTGTAGACGTTGCTAATGAAATACTTCAAAGGCGAAACGATTCTCATAATCCAAAATATCTGACTTTGAATGTAGAATTCAGTATGCCTAACACTATAGAGGCTTCAAGTGGAGTTTTCAATGTTAAGCTGGCGAAAACTTCAGCGGGTCTTGGTGTCACTATAACAGGTATCTTCAAATCCGTTTTCTCAGCTTGTGATACGTCCTAAGCTAACAGAACCACAATTACCCTAGTCCTTGTTGATTAACAAACAAGGGTGTAAGAAAATAACTGCTTAAACTAGCACGTGTGAGCTATCGTTTTTATTTATGGACTTGGATAGAATATTATTGCTTTATTCACAATAAGAAATAATATTTTTCTTTAAAAGTAATTAAGCCCTATACTTGATACAATTCTATTTGTCACAATTTCTTTTTTTGACTGTATAAGAATATTTTTACCATGACTTGACAGTTGAGCTTTTCTTGTTTTCAAGTCGGCGGCAAAACTGACTACATCAATAGATAGATAGATAGAACACCAATCCACGACAAAATATTTAACAACATAATATAGACAGACATTAAATGTCTAAATCCAGTTATAGAGTGTGCCGCACCCCCAAATAGGCCCTAACTCAGCATAATGCTTCAGCGGCAAAGCAAGCCACAGCGCTGATATTCTGTCAGCGCCTGTATAGGCCGTCTGATGGCTTCAAAACAGTATTCTACCATATCACACCACATCCTTTTCGGCTCTTTTCCAGATATATTTATCAGTTCGCTTTTTATAGGTACTTAAATCTAGTCTTATATAAATCTTCTTGCTTTTTTCTAATCCCACCCGTTAAATAAATATTATGTCGTCTTCATTTCATATACATGTTTATTATTTAACAGGTTGTAAACAAAAGTTACTTAGTAATGAAGAACCAATGGTGATATCAGATATCAAACCAGGTTCGGTGGCACATCGCAGTGGAGCTTTGGCACCTGGAGACCAGCTTTTGGCGATCAATGGACAGCCCTTACACAACTTATCCCTGGTAAAAATACAGCTTATGTCGTTGCCCACTGTATACTTTGTAAACGCATTTTTAATGAATGTTTAGGATGCTTAGCTTAGATCCTGCGTTTCGATTTTAACTTGACTGCATATGAAAAATCCTGCTAAAATCGTTGCTCCTAGAGACATTTATTGGATCGGATGAAGACCTCGCAAAAAAATTCGAAAGTCATTTGAATCATTTAGCAGTCATTTCATTTGCCTAAAAATTATATTAATAATTTATATTAATAAATTATTTTATAATTGGCTCCTTTAGAAAATCACCGGAGAGTTTTTTGTTCCTCTTTAAAAAATTGTAGCCATGGATATGCAAGGTTTTCAGTGCGAAATACGGCAAACGTAAAATTAGAATTTCAAGCCCCATTTCAATCTCAAACGTTCTTCAGAAATTCAAATCTTAAACTTTATAAAACTTGTTTCTAAACTCACCGTTACCGAATTGAATTTCAGGATACAGCTTTCAACATCCTTCAGAACTCACCAGACGATATAATAACGTTGAAAATTAGAAAACGTGACCTAACTGAAGACTGGTCTAGCGTTCATAGGCAAAATGCAAAGTTGTCCCTGCAGAGTTTTAGTAATATAGAGATTAAGGCAGTTGTACATAGTGGGGAAGATTCTGGTCACCATACGGATAGTCCTAATAACAGTGCCAAGGAAAGTGAAAGAAGTCACGGTAGTAATGAAAATGGGAACACAGCTGTGTTTACAGTTGAACTAATAAGACAAGAGAATGGCCCTTTGGGACTTACGATAGCTGGAAGTGAAGACGTCAATCAGCCTGTTTTATTAAGTGGGCTAGTTGAAGGTAAGGTTACTTTGTTGTTAATCAGAAAACTTTGAACATTGGTTCATTTATTCAGACTCAAAGTTTTATAAATAAAACTTTTAGATATTTTCTAACACAATAATAACACAAAATGAAATCAGTTTTCTTGCCAATTGTTTCTTCCATTATTTACGTACAACCCAGGAAAACAAAACAAAATCCAAGATTTTGTGTCTGAATTAAACTTTTGCAAAGTATTTTTGAAGCCTGCCCAATTGTGGTCTTGCGGAATTTATCCGCCTACGTACCTATTTTAAACAACTTTGCTTCTTGGTCCATTCTTAAAATTTTAATGTTTTCACTTACCAACAAAATCACTTTACAGTGACTAGTAAAACCATTGATAAATACTTGTTAATGTGTAAAATGTACAAACAATTTGAATTTATAAGTTGTGAATCACGTTCACACAATTGTTCAGGTGGTCTCGCAGAAAAATGCGGAAAACTACAGATAGGCGATGAACTGCTGACTATTAATGGGGAAAGCGTTCTCAACAAGCCACTATCTGAAGCCATTAAACTACTGCAACAAAGTGGACAGCGAGTTCAACTCCAACTTTGTAGGAAAGTTACCGGTGAGCTATGTTTGAACGTGACCATATTGCTGGGAAATTCAATGCAGTTCGAGACATTGAATATTTCAGTGCCTAAGATATTTTAAATTTATTATAACCGACTGCGATCGTTTAATACCGGATCTTTGTATGAAGTAGTGTGGGTCAAAGTGTAATGTAAAAAAATGAGGACTTTGCTGCGTACTCTTCGGCTAAGGCTCTCTTAGCTCCCCTTCATGAAGCCCTTAGGGCCAGTTGAGGTGTTACTATCATGTTTCGTACCAATTCTTAAATGATTTTAAACAGACAAATCAACCGAAATGAAGTAACATTTAAGCTACTGGTGGAGTCTGGGTTGTGGTTACCTTCTTTTGTTTTTAGTTTGTTTGTATTTTTATTTATATAATTTATACAAACATTATTTAATTTTGTGTATATAATTTATTTAAAGGGTCGCTAGAAAGTGCTGACAGCGCCAGAGATTCTAGTCACTCTACTTCAAGTCCCGGCTTATCAAATGATAGTGCGGTAGAGTCCTGGGATCAAAATACACCTGTGCGAACAAGTGCCAATTGTGGTAAGAAAAACATTCTTGTATAATCGAAGTTATGAGATAAAACATATATTCACTAATAGAAAAACTTTATATTACAGGTACTTCTGAAGTAATAGAATACGCAGTACCCGATAAAACTCGTATAGCTGATAAACAACCGTATTCACCAACAGATGAAGACAAACTAATGGCCTGTAGTTTCAATACGGCCGCTCCGTACAGTGTTAACGATCTACCATTACCGAACTATTCACTAAATAATTCACTGAAGACGTTCCATTATGAGAATACATGCATCATTCCCGATAATACATTAAAGAACAAACAAAATATTACAAGGGAAGACGATGTACAGCAGATTGAAATTTTGACATCGAACATGAAGAATTGCCAGCTGCATAATATGGAAAAAGCAGTTTGTAAATGTGACTATGTGCAAATGAGTCCATACGGAATCATTTCTCCGAAGAGCAGGCGGCAAAATTGGGATGGTGACTTTTTGAATAATGGAATCTATACAGTGACGACACCGCAAAAATCTCCATTGAAGCCAAATATTCCAGGACCTAGTTTTCAGTTCTCCACCAGCCCTATTTATGAAAACGATGGTGAGTTGTACACAATTTTTTTATTATTTAAGTTATTCACAAAATATATGAGTAACCGTCTAACAAGCAAACTGCTGTATGCTGTATGTTCACTTATTTAACAAAATGTTTGAAATGTAGAAAAATATTGAAAACCGGTAAAACTTCCAAAAATTTTGGCGGAAAAGACAAAAATAAGAGAGTGTTTCAGATTCATAGCTACTATTCAGTAATTATGTAGTCACTATTGTATGGTATACAGCCCCGATTGTATGGTTTTTTTTTTACAGGTCTTTATAACAGCGAAACTGTATCACCAGCTAGAGGGTCCATCCACCATGTGATACTGTACAAAGATGCAATATACGATGACTATGGCTTCTCAGTTTCTGATGGCTTGTACGAACGAGGAGTATACATCAACAGAATCAGAAAAGGTGGCCCAGCTGACATCGTGGGGTTGTTGCGACCTTATGATAGAATTTTACAGGTAATTTTGCAATCAATGAACCGGAATTGGACTGGTAAAAATATCCACCCAATTTTTTATGTATCGATCTTATTGGAGATATTTCGCCTCCTCGTTATGATCTGGATCATTTTTGAATGGATTTTCAGTTGACTTTCTCATTTACTTTTAATTAATTCTATAATCATTCATTAATGGATTCCACTGCTACCTGCCGTGCTAAGAGACGTCATATAAATTTAATCTTTTGTCAAGTCTCGTGTTGTCGCTAAGAAAGGAAATTATGAGGAAATATTAACTTTAAGTGAAGAGGTATGTTTAAGTGCTGATATGACACGGCTAATTGGCAGCCCCATGGTAGGCTACAAATCTGGTCGGGGTAGAAAAACTGTATAGGATCTTTGAACGTAAATATTTTTTGGGGAGGTAGGTATCTGTCCAGAAGTACATGTCTTTCGGCTGATGTGATGATAAATGCTAAATAACGGTGGTAGAGGAAGGCTTCGGCAAACGTTCCAGGAAAAATTCAGGACGTCCTAAAAAAAGGGCCAGGTTAAAATTCCCCTAAACCGACAAGCATGTATGAAAGGATTTATGAAAGTACAGGAAGCGAGGGATATAATATGTCAAGATGATAGGTGGAGGGCTGTGGTCTTGGCCTATCCGGACAGGAAAGAGACGTTCTGTTATGTATGTATAACCACAAAAGAAAGACATGCACCAAACTTAGTCGTTGGTAAACATCTCGTGCGCTCAACATTTTACAATCTTATTTCCCGAACTGCGACAAAATGTTAATATTCATACCTGTTTGCTGTTCTAGGTAAACGGCACAAGAACAGTTGACTACGATTGCTGCCTAACTGTGCCTCTGATTGCGGCTGCTGGGGACAGACTAGAAATCATTGTACAGAGGATGGCTACGTCCAAAGTAAGTTATCAAATACCTAATATGTTAATAATACCAATGATAACACTTAGCAATTAAAGATATAACAATACAGTATCAACAATTATCAGCCTGCGTCTGTGTTCCCAAGTTCATATCTTCATCATCATAACATCCCATGAAAGGTCCACTGCAGGACAAGGAGCTCCCTCCAGAACTCTAGCAAAAACGCGTGGTACTTAGGAGGGGATTTACCATAGTCACCACGCTTGTAAGCGTTACGGCTGGCGACCACTGTTCCGAGTTCATTATAACTTTGATCTATTCAAGTCGTCAGTTAATAGGCTTCTTCTGGGAAAGTTCGTCCCATCGTCGACCTCATCTCTGTCCTCAAGACTAGATTGAGGTCAAGTTTACTCTTGACCCCATCCCATCATCATCACCCATTCATCATCAGCCATCTCATCTTACGCCCATTGACGATAAAAAAAAATAGTAAGGCCTTCGGAAGAAGCCCGTTTTAACCAGTCTTTAACATAACACAGGGTTCTTTTTTGTTTGATCATAATTTTTTCATACGTTTGACAGCTTTTACAATGAATCTCTTTTTTCAAGGAACATAGCTAAAGAGCGATAAAAAATTATAGACCAAAAAACTCGTAAGCTGATATATCGTCGGTTCGAGACTTTATCGGGACATCTCAAAATTTGCACTTTCGAGATAATGAGACATTAAGATTTTCCAAGTAAAAATATTGTGTTAACAAAGTAATTTTAACTTGTACTGCAGCATGTCAACAGCATTTTTTTTTATAGTAAACTTTATTAGTTTTAAGTGTATTTAAACATCATTGACCTATGATTTCTAGTTCATTAGTAACACGCTATTTTATGAAATGTTCCAGTAATGGCTGGAAAAATAACTCCATTTGGAAAACCCCTGAGGAATATTTAAAAAAATTCCAAAAACTAATTTAGTCTCGGACCGATGATATGTAGAATTACTGACCTATGTTTATCAAGAAAAGTTATAATTTCACAGTTTAAAAAATCGTTTTCCTTTAAAGATTTAAGTTTTCAAAATATCTCCGCTACAATAGGTTATAATATAACGTATTGTCTTCCAAGTATTGTCTTAGCCAAGCTTCTTACCGAAATACGGAATACTCGCAAGAATTCTTAATACTGTTATAATTGAATAAGTTTCTGTAGCATTGATATCCTTGGGGAGGCCATTCATCATTCTTGTTGCCTGTTCCTAATTACATTTTTGGATTCGGTTCAGTAAAAACTCGTAAAAAAGAAGGTAAATATCGAATCCCCGTGGAATGTCTAAATCGGAATTTTGGAGCATGCATGTAAAATTATGAAAATAGACTTGTTTTTAGGGTTCCGATACCAAAATGGTAAAAAAAGGAACCCTTATGGTGCCGCTTTGTCTGTCTGTCTGTCTGTCTGTCACACCTGTATATCTCAGAAACCACTCATGCTATCGACTTGAAATTTGGAACAGTTTTAGAATATAGTTGTCCAACTTAATTGCACGTAAAAGAATTACGAAAAATTATGATGATTAATGTAAAGGGGGCCCAAACAGGGGGAGGCAAGATTTCAAATTATCGGTACTAGGTCGAGTGGGGTATCATATGAAAGGAATTTACTTGTAAATTCTAAAATATATTTTTGTATTTTTTTACAACTGTTAGTTTTCAAGTTATGATGAAAAATGTCACAAAAAAAATACCGTTTACCCCCCTTATCTCCGAAGTTTTTGATTGGAAAAATATGAATTAATCATAGGCGATAGACATTTATGTAAATATTACAGCAAACGTAAAACGATCTTTCTAAATTACACAGTTTTTTAGTAATCTGCAAAAAACCTTTACAAACAAATTTATTTTTGCGTTCCTAAAAATGAACTTCTTCGCTTCCAAAAATACTATAGGTATATCGGAACCCTCGGCGCGCGAGTCCAACTCGCACTTGACCGGTTTTTTTTCTGCACAGTTTTACCTAGTACTTAGATCAATCTCAACAATTCGAGTCGCAAAATTATTTTTTTTTGCTACGAATACAAAAAGCTGAATTTATATTACTACCAAAAGGACAAACTTATTCATTTCAAAATACGTTTTGGTACATTGCATGCATAATACAACGCAAAAGAAGCACGTCTACTATCATTTTAGATGCATGTTATTTCACTGTAAAAAACGGCAAGAAACTATTTCAGCACGGCTTACTGAGTAAAATTTGTACAAGTATTTTCTCGTTTGCTGAAACATCGTACCTCTTTGTTCAATGTAGTTATTTAATCTGTTTACTTTATTTTTAGGGTTCCGGACCAAAATGGTAAAAACGGAACCTTGTAGTGCGACGTCGTCTGTCTGTCTGTCACCTGTATATCTCAGCAACCACTCTCGCTTTCGACTTGAAATTGGGAAAAGTTTTATAATATGATTGCCCAACTTTATAACAAACGAAAATGTTATATCATTATTGTAAAGGGGGCTAAAATGGGGGGGTGAACATTTTAAATTGACGTTACTAGGTTGAATGGGTATGAAAGGGCTTTGCTTGTACATTGCAAAAAATATTCTAAGTTCCAATAAACATTCCATGTTCTGATGAAAAATATCTAAAAAATACGATTCCCCCCCCTTATCTCAGAAGTTTGCTGATGGAAAAATGTGAATCAATTATAGTCTATAGACATTTTTGTAAAAATTACAGGAAAGATAAAATGACCTCCCTAGATAGCACTGTTTTAAAGAAATATGAAAATACATGTGAAAAACTTCGAGAAATAAGAGAAAATATAAAGTTTCTGAAAATATTGTATTCGACCAACAATGACAGACGAAGGACAGGAGACACGGCCACGTCATAAAAAAATATAAACATCGAAACCAGCAAAGAGATCCTTAATCCTCCGGGGCGAGGGAAACCATCCCTGGACACTTCCATGAGATATAAGTTCTGGACGGCCCTTGTGTGAACGCCTGTACACGTTTTTACATCGGCCACTCTTGCATTTCCGTCTCTCCCTTCATAAAGCTTCATAATCATGCCTAATGGCCAGTTCACCCTCTTATCAGAAGTTTTGATCAAGACGACATCACCTTCGTGTAATTTACAAAAGTTTTTCGTTTCCTTGCCTCTTTGAACCAACAATCCCAAATACTCGACACGGAAACGTGATCTTAAACCATCGCGGAGTTTCTGCAAATATTGAAAGCGTTTTTTCAAGTTAGCATGATCAATCTTATCTAAATCTGGTACTTCGCTAGAGTACAAACTTTGCATAAAGCAAGCTGGGGTGAGAGGCTTTAAATTTTCGGTATCATCCACTATAAAAGTCAATGGCCTCGAATTGATCACTGCTTCACAGTCGCATAAAAGTGTCTCCAATTCTTCGTATGTTACTAAAGCTCTGCCAAGATTCTTTTTCAATAGATCCTTGACTGAACGGATTAACCGCTCCCACCATCCTCCCCACCACGGAGCACTCGGAGGCGAAAATTTCCAAGTTATTTTATTTGCATTGGAAAACAAGGTTATCTGGTTCCAGTCAATAGCATTCATCATATTATTAGCTCCAACGAAATTCGTTCCGTTATCTGAATATAACTCTCTTACGCGACCTCTGCGGGCTATACTCGTAAACCTTCTGAGGGCCATCAAAAAGGTGTTACTGGACAATGATCTCGTCAGTTCCAAGTGTATCGCTCTATACACCGCGCAAGTGAACAGTACAATCCATACTTTTCCAACACCACGTAGAAATAAGGGACCTGCTAAATCTACTCCTGAAACTTCGAACACAGCACCTGGTTTAACGCGGTCTGCTGGAAGTGGAGGCAACGGTGTCTGCAGCGGCTTGGCATTTATTCTTTTACAAATATTGCACTGTGATATAACAGACTTGACCATCTTTCTGATACCTGTGATCCAGTAATTCTCACGAATAAACGCAATCATAACGCCAGAACCAGCGTGCTTTAGATGTCGATGAGCTTCTTCAACAAGCCGTCTCAATATGATGTGGTTACCCTGCAAAAAAATTGGATTAGTAAAACTTGCGGGCTCGCCGCTTAACAACAACTTCGTGTGTAATCTGACAATGCCTTCATTATCTTTAAAAACATATTTGTTTTTCATTTTAATCTTTTCATCAACTGAGCATTCTCTTTGAGTAAGTTTCATGAGAGTTTTTTCTGCCATCTGATATTCATTGCATGTAATTTCACCCTTCATCTTATCTTGCTTACAATTTCTGATAAAACGCAATATCCAGGCAATTAATCTTACTATTTTGGAGAATCTATTAAAGTAGGTATGTCTTGAGATAAAAGAATCGTGGTTTGAGTCACTTAAATTGGTAACTACAGTAACAGTCTTCTTTCTTTCCTTTTCTACTTCTTCTGGATTGAATTCAACTGAAGAATGAGGCCAATCGTTGGGGTTCGCCTTAAGCCAAGTAGGACCTTCCCACCACTTACTTTCCAGGAGAAGCTTTGCATTACAACCTCTCGATGGAAGATCAGCAGGATTGAGATGGCCTGCTATATGTCGCCAATCCTCAACGTTTGAATTTTTGCGGATTTCTTCCACCCTATTCTTAACGAAAACTTTCCAATCTCCCTGAGTAGTAATCCAAGTTAGTACAATACTCGAATCTGTCCAAAATGTAGTTTTGTAATCAACATTTAGCGCTTCCTTGACTTGCAAATACAGACGAGTCGCAATCAAAGCTGCAAGTAGCTCTAAACGAGGCATAGATATTTCTTTCCGGCTGGGAGCAACTCTCGACTTCGATAACACGAGCTGAACAGAAACATCCTCATTTATTTCGCTTCTCAAGAAAATACACGCAGCGTAAGAAGCTTGACTAGCATCGCAGAAAACGTGAAGAGTATTTTGACAATTGTCTATAGCATGCTCAGTAAGTCTTCGTGGGATAACGCACTCTGATAAAAGATGGGTGTGTTTTCTCCAACTTTTGAATTCTTCACACAAATCACTGGGAAGTGTGGTGTCCCAAGTGGATTCACGGTCTCTTTGAATAGGTGACTCGCGTTGCCAAACTTTCTGTAAAATCAGCTTTGGAATCAGAGTGGTCGGGCAAGTGAAACCAACAGGATCAAAAATTTACTGAGCTACTGACAACAATATTCTCTTATTTATCTTTTCGTGCTGTTCTTCTGTCAGGTTACAAAAACATGAAAGCTTGTCTTCTTTTATAAGCCATTTTAGACCAAGCACTGACATTGACTGTTCCGATCCTGTCATCTCATGATATTTTACTGGAGCTGTAATCCACCCTCTCAATTCAAATTTGGCTTCTGACATAATAGACTTTGCTTCTTCTATAAAGTTCTTGGCTTGCTTTTCAGTTTCTAAGCTTGTGACGCAATTATCCACATAAAAAGCTCCCTTCAATCGATCAGCAGAATCTTTCAAATTGCCTTTATATTTTGATAAATGATGAATAATAGTCGCAGCAAGCAGGAACGGACTACAGGTGAGACCAAAAACGACGCGGCAATGACGATATTCAGTTATCTCCTTCATGTCTCTATTCTTCCACCAAAGAAACTTCAGAAATTCTCTGTCTTTTGGATTCACGGAGATCTGTAAAAATGCCTTTTTGATGTCAGAACTAATTCCAATAGCCCTCATTCGAAAACGTATAATCAATTTAAGTATGAGTTCTAGAAGATTGAGGCCTTTATCGAGACGAGCATTGAGGGAATTGCCGTTTTTGTCAACTGCTGAAGCGTCAAAAACTGGTCTGACTCTAGTCGTGAGGCTACTTTCTTTGATAACAGCATGATGTGGCATATAATGTCCAGATATAGACTGTTTGTCACCTTGGTTAACTTCTTCGATTATTCCTAAGGATAGCCATTCTTGGAACACATTATCGTAAGCATCCCATTCATTCAATTTCAAAAGTTTGTTAGTGGTTGACATAAGCCTATTTTCTGCCATATCTTTATTGCTAAGAAGAGCCACACTTGTTGCCTTCCATGGCAAATCAACTTCGTAACGACCCTCTTTATTTATTTGAACAGTCGCTAAAAAGTTTTCCATAGCGTTACGTTCTTCTTCGGTTTGTGACGTAACACCGGCTGGGTCTTTTATTCCGATGCTTTCCAGATCCCACATATCAGATAGTTGAATATTATTTGCAAGTGTAAATGAAGATGCAGCTACGTTCACCTCATCAACTCGTTCTTGTAACGTCCACCCTAGTTTCGTCTTGATGGCTATTATGTTGTCATCAAGGGGCATCAAAGTTGATGTTAGTAGGGCTCCGATATAATCCGCACCAATCAATAAGTCAACCTCGGGCGTTCCGGATCCGCAGTCGCTCAAAACAATTTGCTTTGCATCCAACTGAATTTTTAATTTGTGAGTATTATGAAGCCTTGGAATTGAACCACAAATGGTATCTTTTGCTAATGCCGACATTTGGAGTTTATTTTCGCCGTCCAAGCTTGAGACTGTGAACTCGTAGACATCGTGAATCTTCTTGCTGGTAATTACCCCACCAAACAGGCAATGTCCTAGCGACTCTTGTCTTACGGGCTTCATTTTAAGTCGCTTTGCGACGTCACTGCGAATATAAGATTTCTGTGCTCCAGTGTCAATGAAAGCACGAACATTTGCTACATTATGTCCACTGCTAATATTTATTATCATTGTTTGTAGCAAAGTTGTATTGCCAACTTTCTGTGAAGCATAATTATTTCGGTCGGCGTGAATATTTTACTAACATTTACAAATTTTGAATGGAAGTCAAGATGTTTATCGTTCAATTATAAATTAAAAGTTATTTTTCTGACAGATTAAATAAGTATGTACTCGTACTACGTATGTATCAGACCGTGAATCACTACGTTCATGTATTACAGTGTACACATCTTTCTCTTTCTTTCACACTGCTGCATCTATGCTGCATTCCTCTCGGCCAGCCATCATAAAATACTTTGTATGGGGGGGTTCAGTTCATAAGTGCATGAATTATTTTTTGAAGTTGTCCTTTATGGCTTGGAAACTAGCATATTAGCCGATGGCATCCAAAACAACATAGTATTAACGTAATAATATAAAAATATATAACGTAAAAATTATATTACCATATTGTAGACAGTTGCATTAATAAATATTACGCAACTGTTGTCGGAATGGCAATGTTTGTGATACTGTTTCCGGTTTCGTATTTCGAACTTTAACAAATAGGAGTAGAAAAATAATAGTTCAGCTAACAATGTAGTAGTTCAAGTTTGTACTTATTTCTAGTAAAATTTCGAACTATGCATTAAAAGGCTTGGTGTGGTTGGTAGTGATCCTGTCACGCCGTGGGCTGCGGGTTTGATCCCCGCCCAGGGCAAACATTTGTGTGATGAACACAAGTAATTGTTCTGTGTCTGGGTGTTATTTATCTATTTATGTTTGTATATCAGTCCCTGGTACCCATAGTACAGGCTTTGCCTAGTTTGGGATCTGATTCTTCTTCTCATATTTAAGAGCCGCGCTCTTGTCGGTAGAGCAATCTCCATTTCTCTCTGTCCTCTGCAAATGATTTGACATCCTGATAAGACTCAACGTTTACCCTCTCTTTTATCTGGTCAAAATAAGTGCGTCTTGGTCTTCCTCTTCCTCTTCTGCCCTCTACTTTTCCTTCAATAATATTCTTTATGAAAGTGTCATGTCTTATCAGGTGTCCGACCATCGTCCCTCTTCTATTTTCGATGGTTCTCAGCAAATTTCTCTTCTCTTTAACCAAATCTAGAACTTCCTCGTTTGTCTTTTTCTCTGTCCAACTGATCCCTTCCATTCTCCTCCAACACCACATCTCAAACGCTTCTAACCTCTCTCTATCTCTTTGTGTTAGAGTCCACGTCTCACAACCATATAATGCAATGCTCCAGATGTACACTTTTATCAGTCGTTTCCGAACACTTCTAGAGATTTTAGCTTTTAAAAGGTGTTTTTTGTTGTTAAAAGCTGCTTTAGCCATTGCAATTCTAGAAACAACTTCAGGAGTGCATCTGGAGTCATTAGTAACTGAACTGCCTAAATATCTGAATTGTTTGAATTGTTTTACCATGTGTGAAATGTCCCCCAATATTTATTATTACTTATATGATTTAAAAAAAATATAAGTACATTGATTCTACACATCATACATATAATCTGGTTTATAAGAAGACAACACCTAAATTTATTTCAATCATTGAGAAGGCAACGTTTCTCAAAGGAACGACGCAAAATATGAACAAGAATTGGGCTTTTCCCGCTTGAATTATTTCGTAAATTTTCTACGCGTGTCTTCATTGTAAATTGATTCCCTGGCGAAAAAGAAAATTGCGTTAGCGACGATTTTTTTCTTTACCAGCTTTTAAAAAAACTGCTAGAATAAAATAAAATATGAAATTTTGTAACAAGAGATTTTTATTTAGCAACACGGGAGACCGCGAACAAAACTCTCAAATCAAGTAAAATATTATTTTACCTTGTTACTCATATTAAGTCATTTTGATGACGCTTCTTGATGTCATACTACGTCACTTCACAAACAAAGTGGTGCAATGTAAAAAGAAAAGCGTAAATGAAAACTCACGCGCTCAATATAAGCATAAGCCAGTTAGAACTGACTTCGTCATCTTGAACCGTGTCATATAGTTTTGACAACGTCCACTGGATAGGTACAGACGTCGTCGCAGCGCCGGACCGGCCGTTGTGGAAGAGGATGCCAAAGTCCAGTTGTAATGATAACGGTGTATCCTACTATTTCGATTCCGAATTTAATGACTACTATGGATTTTAAATAAACTAAATCAAATTTTGAAAAGTTAGCAAAATAATTTTCTGTTACACTGGTACACTGTCTCCCAAGACACAGAATATTTTCTAGTTTGGGAGACAGGGTTTTTTATAAAATAAACTAATTGCTCCGTAATATGTTAATTTAGTTTATAAAATTTTACTTTTGGTGAAATAAAGTACTTTTTATTTTTATTTATTTATTTATTTATTACTTAAATAATATTTTTTGTAAGGTCTAGATTGAATATCTGTTTTTCTTTTTGTATTAATATTAGAATTAGAAAACAACAGTTTTACTAAACATATTACTTGCGAGCTTGCTCTGGTAATACCAGTCATCAAAAACGTCTTTCTTTGTACGGATTTACAACGATTTAACATTACGCTTTATTTAATGTTTTTTATTGTTTCAGGACCTTAAAAATCAGAGACTGGAGGACAACTCTAGCCCAAGTGACAGTAGTGTTGTGACTAAGACCATTTAGTGCAGTACCAGACTCTAGTGGAAACACACCAAAGACATTGATTTAGTCTTAAGAAAATACTAGGTGATATGATGACCGTGTAGAAAGTACCTTCTTTAACTATGTTTATCGGCGACAAAACAGCATAAATATACTTATTGTGTAAAGCATACGTAAGCATCTGTAATAATTTTGTGCAATCTACCTTGTTCGTACAAGCAAACATAATTATACAAACGATCAAAACTTGCTTAAAATGATCGATCATGCATGTTTGACAGGCTTGCAGTTACGTATGAAGCCACTATAAAGCAGCTTTCCTTCAAAAATTGTGAAAAAGGTACTGTACGACTATTTCAGTTGTCTCCGTTTTTGATGCACTACATTGTTACATTTTGTGTAGGTACAAAAAAGATAATCCAATTTTCTGCTAAACTGGCTAAAACGGTAATCTGTTCGTAAGTCAACTTTTTTCTTTTATATTACGTAATGATTTGTATAGCGCAGTAATATGATTTGAGGAGAAAAATGGAGCGGCTGAAAATTAAGCGCGAAAACGCTGTTCCTTTCCAAATAACACTATAACTTGCTAATTAAATAAAAAAATATTATTTTATTTTAAGATAACCAATGGAAATGATTTTAAAATATGATTTGATATGCCCATTTTATTATTTAGCGGCTTGCTGAAAATAAGAGCCAGAACGATGTGAGTTTTATAATCGCCTTTTTCCCTTCAAATTTGGTGTTTTCTTCATCGAAAGAAAATTAACCAAGATTGATCAAAATAATATTCATAAAAATTTAATAATTTTATTTGACTCAATGTTAAAAATATAAGAAATATTTATAAATTATCGTTATCAGGGTTATTTGGATATTATTGAATTTGTACCTACTTAAATGTTTATAACTATAGTCACGTAATCGCCAAAGAGGACTTTAATTTGTACAGACAGCAACAGTCTTAACAAACCATTGATAAAAAAACTAATAGCCTCGATTACATCATATTCCTGATTTTTTTTATATCTTTTGCAGGCAAATCGTATAATTCGCTGTTTACAAACGGTCGGCAAATTGTGAAATGGCGTCGGCAAATTGTAAACGGGGTTAGATCACTACTGGTGCATTATAGGTTAGTAAGTTATGGCAAACCCAACGTACGGTTATTTTTCGACCACAACGCACGACCGAGAGCGGCCGGCGAGTGCCAGAAACTAACTACGCGTCGTCATGTAAAATGCCAAGGCATTATGTAAAAGGGAATAATGTAAAATGCCAAGGCATTATGTGAACCGGCGAATTATACAATTTTCCTGCGACATATCAACATAATTATATTGTTTTTATGGTATAACTCTGCTTTCTCGGGTTGTTGCCTCTACTCATGAAACTGAACTGCTGCCGTATTCCGAAGTGAAACTACGATAATATCGCGCCGATAATTAGTCTATGGTTCGCCCTTTGACAAGTAAATTCCCATACAAAGTAAATTTCCGAACGTAATTGTTGTTGTCATTTCGATAATATCGGAGCTCCGATAAAACTTCGGAATACCAACCCTGCTTTTGTACTACAACTTCAATTCTACAACTTTTATGAATTCGAATTTTTTTTTGTTTCTTTATACAATTCTACAAGCGGGACATATAAACAAAACATAAAAGTTGTTCATTTTTAACGGTAGAGCAAACCCGAGACGTTTGCAGATACATCCTATTAATGCATCCCATTTGAGAAATCACAATGTTTTTATTTAATGGTCTATTAAAAGTGTTGCCGTCCGTACTAATAATTACAACAAAAATTTTATTTAGCTATTTCTAAATATAAGGGTAATCTGTAATTATTTATAGGAATAAAATATTCTCAAAATGTGCCTATTTAAAGTGCATAGTTACTTAGAAAAATAAAACACATAATACTAATTGGGTAAATAATAATTGTTGTTAGTATCTTTTGTAAATTAAGTATTGCGGTGATTAATAAATAATTTATTAAAATTAATTGTAATTAATATAAAACTGCTAAAAATTGTAAAATACACTAGATAATAAAAAATAAGTTTAAAAATGTAAATATTTAGATATAAAAAAGTAGATTTATTGTTGTTGAAATCAGACTGATAGCGATTTTAATAGGTACTTAGTAAACGTATAGATTAATAATTGTTAGGAAACTTACTACGTAACACAAATTACGTCATGGTGGTTTGGTTTTTCATTAAAGTATTTGAATAATTTATATTGTGTGTTAACAAAGTATGCTATTAAAATTGTCGTTAACGTCAAACTTAGCTTAAATTTACATGTTTGCTAAAAAAACGGCTAAGACTCTAACTACATATTGCTTGTAACTTTTGCTAGCTTAATTAAAAATACCTACTTTAAACATTTATGATTTAACACTTGCCGAAAATTAATTGCTTAAGCGAGTACTGTTTTTTTTTCAACACAAAAAAAACATTACTATGAAATCGTATGACTTTTCTTTATTAAAATTCTATGAAACTGACCGACTTTTCTTAATTAACATGGGTAAAAAAAGATATTCTGTGGCTTTCTCATACAACAAAGAAAACAACGCCAATTTTTTTTACTGGCCTGTTCAATAAAGCGATTTTTATGGAACGACTAAAGTTTTTCACTTTCATTTTCTTTCAGTCAAAACGCAATTAATGCAACTAATTGGTATTTTTAAGTTTCCAAATTATAGAAACACTACAAATGCCAATGTTGTGCTAAAAAAAAATTGATTGGTTCATTATCACCCAAAGCTGCTAGTACTACACTAACTATATCACAGATTCCAAATTCTGCAAACTACATTTTTACCCTAAAGTTGCCATTGGCTTATCTCTTCTCATTCAAGCTTTTTATTAGAAACCAATATTTATTTTCTAAGCCTCTGTTTGTAATCACTTAGCTTCAAAATAACTAATATACAGACAAGAGACAGCCAACTAAAGGAAGTTTGCTCAAAGATCTATTAAAAACAAGAAAAAACGCTTTCCTCGATAATGTTTGCGTAAATAAGTGCTCAGGATCCTGTCAGGCGCAAGCGATTGAGCAAACACGGGCCGACAGTTGACGCTCGACTGATGAACCAATTACAGTGAAGGATTTATATTTCGAACGCAGAAAAATGTGGTGTTTAACAGTTCTCAGTAAGTTATTAATAATGATAAAATGAAAAATCTAACAATCAGATAACTGGACTTCAAGATTTTCAACCAGCTTTTGGAAGTTCAATTAGATTGCGCTGCTAGTAAGCATTAGGAAAATAGAAAATGGAAACACTGATAGTCAAAGTCCGGGATATATTGTCTTTTATAAAAAATTCTTTTTTTTGGTAGAGCCTTAAAAAAGTAATTACGAACAGTGATCAGCGTACCACCCATCAACACTTAAAAAAACGTATTTTGGAAACGTCATGGAAAACTCCTTATTGAATGTTTAAGATGTTCAAAGATTAGACAGCTTTTATGGGCGAAAGTTAGGGGCGAAAAAAGGAGGTTCTCAAGTTAACATATATTTATTTATTCATAGTTTTTGACGCTGAAGTCCCATATTATGATTCTCATTTAATTCTGGTTCACATTTCGGTAAGATGTTTTGGAAAATTATGAAGATCTGTTGATAACTTGATTTCTATAAATGCAGAAACACTTCAAAATAAAGGAAATTCAGTTTGAATATTCTAAGCTGAGAACAAAACAAGGTATGAAGATATTAAAACGTATTGTGCGATGTCGTCAGACGCATTCACTCGGGCAAATAACGTTTGACAGTTGACGCTTCGCTGCCGTCATGTTGATGAACCAATCAAAATGCAGGATTAATGTTCAAAATGGCGAGAAAATGGAAATAAAATTATCATAATTTCATACCATCAAAAGTCCACTGCTAGACAGAAAGCTATCTCCACAATTTTACAACAAAAAACTGGCCAAGTGCGTGTTGGGTCACGCTCAGTGCAGGTTTCCGTAGTAAAGTTGCTTTAGGAGTTATTATGATTAAGCAGGTTTTGATTTTTTCATATTCTTTTTCCGTCCTAACGACCAACGAAGCCCGGCGCCTGATTGCTATTTATATTTTTATTATTTTCGGTTTTTCCACTTTTACTGCTTAACCTTAAAAGCCTACTTAGCTTTGATAGTTTACCTTTTAATATAACCATATTATATTCTAAAACTTGGAATTTTTTCTCATTTCCAATAACAATTGTTTAGCTGGCAGGGGGACACTTGACATAAGCTTGCGCTTCTAAGCTATATAGGGTGACTTTTAATTAGTTCTTGATAGCCAAAGATATGCATGTACTCATGATACTGAACAAGTTTTCCCAAGGAACATAGGTCGAAATACGAAAAACCAAATTTGACCTCCCATACAAAATGCGCTATCAGCTGATGCAATTTCTATGGGAGGTCAAAACTTGATTTTCGTATTTCGACCTATGTTCCTTAGGGAAAGTTGTTCAGTATCATGAGTACATTCTCACATTTTTCTATCAAGAACTAATTAAAAGTCACCCTATATACTTATTCTATGCCTCCTTAAAATATTTTCAAAAGACCTATCTATGGACTTATACTCACTACTCACTTTATGTATAGGGGAGGTACCCTAAAATAATTGTCTTTTCAAGACTTTATTATACCACTTTGTCGGTGTATTAATATGTTTATCCAAATCACAGATTTCTGGTACTAAATGTCGCTCAGCTAAGCCGCGGACAGACAGACGGTCAGACCGACACACAGTATGAAATGACGAAACTTTAAATATTCCTTGTTGACCAAGGAACCCTAAAAAAGCATTATATTATTTAGGAGGGATGGGCCATAGTCACCACGCTTTTTAGCGTTGCGATGGATCGCGGTTTACGATGACCGTTGTATCCTATACTATTAAACGAGCAATATTTATATATATATATATATATATATATATATATATATGTAATCGGTTTGTCGAAAACGGCTCTAACGATTTCGATGAAATTTAGTATACAGGGGTTTTTGGGGGCAAAAAATCGATCTAGCTAGGTCTCATGTCCGGGAAAATTCGTTTTCACCGTCGTTTTTAATATTTCTTAGCGCGTTTTAGTGCGTTCAAGAAACTTACAGCGCCATCTGTTGTTGAGTAGCATAGCTTGCTCACCAAAGCGAAGCTCGGTCGCCCAGATGATACGATATACGGAAGGACGCTGCTGCCGATCCTCTTGTTTAAATTAATGAGTCGTCTTTTACGATATCTACGGATAGAACAAAAGTCATGCAGGGTTTGAATAGATTCGTGTTTCAGGCGTAGTATAAGAAAATTGAATTTACCTTTCGTACAAATTTCTAAGACTTAACGTTAGAGTTTGTTTTTCGCAATTTCTCTTCTGTTTATTGTTTGAAGGACTAGGCTGCGAGAGAAAATAAATAAAATTTCAAATTGTTTATCACAGCTTTCAATGAACAATACCAAGTCTTGTGTAGGTTACTGTTGTATGCTAGAACGATCCAAGACAACAATGGCTATGATTTGTATTTGACACTATTATTCTGCTTTTAGTATTGTGTCTGGGCCTAGATTCTATGAAATAGAGATAAAGCTTGTCTTGTCTTGTAATGGACTTAACGACGGTTACAATTCAGATATTTAGGTTGCCATTTTTGTCAGTGTTGCTAGTTCAAACCTAAGCCATTTTGTTTAAAGATTTTA
This sequence comes from Athrips mouffetella, assembly GCA_947532105.1. Lineage (NCBI taxonomy): Eukaryota > Metazoa > Arthropoda > Insecta > Lepidoptera > Gelechiidae > Athrips > Athrips mouffetella. Next base: position 22,638,315 of record OX383963.1, read on the forward strand.
CCTTTAATTCGAAATCCAATGTAATTTATTTTTATTAATTTAATAATCTGGTGTTTTAAATTAAGTTATTTTTGAAGAAACTTAGCTGCTCTTTTTTGTACTATAACTTAATCAAACTTAATACAATATGTGTCCACGAGTTTAACTAAAAACTGTCTACGAGATAGCTACGAAAAAATGTTGTAGACGTTGCTACGCAATACGTAGCAGTCATGATTGATAAGCAGTTTTTTGTAATTCTTGAATCTTTTTTTTTCTTGCAAGATGTCCGCAAATCAGTAAATAACATATGTACCTATATATTAGCAACTATGTTACATTCAACCTTGCGTAGATAGTAATTTTTCACATTTTATTTTTGTACCCGTAGTTTTAAGGATAATTTATATTATTGTCAATTAATGTATTAATTGAGATATAGTGGAGAGCCTAGCCATCACACTTGATTTAATAAAATGATATGCGTGATTAAAACCGTTGTTTTATATTTTAAATTTTTCACCTGTTACTCATAACATTTAAAATGTTGTAGATAACTTCATCCAAAGCCCTAGAGTGTACAGTTTCTTCACCACCCAATTGTTTTCCTACCAAAAATGTATGAGTAAACCATTATCGAAAAAGCACGTCTAGCATTTGTTTCGCTAGCGATTAGGAAGCGACTCACTCCGTAAACAAGTATGAGAAATCCATAAAAATGTATGAGATTGACACTAACAAAATATTGCGTGACAGCAAGTAATGTCAATCCTGTACATTTTTATTCTATTCGACTAGCGAATACGATTATAAACAGCCACTTGTCTAGGTACTCTGGATTTTTTGTGTAATCTCTTTAATTGCATTAAATGCATGGTACACAAAGCATCTTCAAAATTTTAATTGCTGTTTTTTTCTAAGTCAACATACAGAAAATAATGGCAACAGACTTAACAAAGCTTAAGTTTAGAAGCTTTTTGAAACTGCCTGTAAATTGTTGAAGAAGGTCGTTATTTTCAAAATATCCCACCCAGAACCTTTAAGCCCATCAATTGGGTTAATCCAGGCTCCGAGCGGAACTTGAACATGGGACCGTTGTCACGCATGTGTCCATCAGATTAAACTTTGCGCTGATGATGACAGCTTCCTTATTAGGTTTGGAAAGTTGGGTCTACAGTCAACGTCGTTATTACAAAAGATAAGAATAATAATAACGTATGGCTTTCCAAATTATAAGGTACCTCAAAAGGAAACTTTCGACCTTATAGAACAGGTTAAAAGGTAGAAGTGAACTATTAGGGTGAATTTCCACCAATGCTCTGCGAGGGAGCTAAGCTTTGAGCTGGAATAATTCGAATCAAGTAACTGACATAGCCCTGAGAATTGCTAAACTAAATAGGCAGTGGGCAGGGCACATCGCAAGAAGAACCGATGGCCGATAAGGCGTAAGGGTTCTAGAGTGGCGACCACGTACCGGAAGACGAAGCGTAGGCAGGCCCCCCACAAGGTGGACCGACGATCTGGTCAAGGTCGCGGGAAGCCGCTGGATGCGAGCAGCGCAGGACCGGTCGTCATGGAGATCTTTAGGGGAGGCCTATGTCCAGCAGTGGACGTCTTTCGGCTGATATGATGATGATGAATTTGAATCAATAGGATTGTGCCATTTTCCTAGCTTCTAAAATGCTCTGTAAAATGTATCAATCTCATTGGCTGGAATTTAACAGCTCACAGCTTCTTTCTAGCTGTCACGCCTATCTTTTAACTTGTTACTTGTATTTACAGTGATATCATAATGTTTGACGGCCTCTGCAGTCCTAGCGTACGGCTCTCGATCTAGAGATTCTAGGTTTGATTCCCGGTGGGGAAACGGTCAAACAAAATTCACTTTTTGTGACTTCACCAGTTTGGTTAGAATATATGAGGATAAATCACATGATAATCCAAAAAGTATGATTATTTCGTGCTTTAGGAGGTATAAAAACCTGCGACGTATACAAGATGAAACAGAAAGCTCAACCCTGAAGGACTCGTAAAACTGGAAAAATTTCCCCAAGGAGCTTAGGTCAAAGAACAAAAAAATATTTTTTATCGCATACAAAAATAAAATGCTCTATCAGCTGATTCAGATTCTATGGAAGGTAATGTTCTTTTTTCATATTTCGACCTATGTTTCCTTGGGAAAGTTGTTCAATTTCATGGGCAGATTCACGTCCTTCAGGGTTGGTATAACCTTTTTGTTACACCCTGTATATCAAGTCCAACAATATTTTTCTAACAAGACAACACAAGTAGTTATACTCAAAGTTAGAGACATTAAAACGCCACTTTCCATGTTTCGCTAAACTTTTTACTTCGTGTTTAGGATAACACCGCCAAATAAATTGCAATCAGCTTTGAACCGTGCAAAACTTGCCCTAAGTTGGTTACATGCAAATCCTACCATAAATTGGCGGGCGTCGACGGATTTCGAGCATTAATTTGTGGTAAATCGCGTGGAAAATGGAAATTTTGTGCAGCCCCTGGCAACACTGCGACAAGCCAAAATATTTTTACAGTTGAAAAATAAACTTTGCATACGAAAATCGATCTTAAGACTGAAAGGTAAGGTTTAAAAATGTTTTTAAAATCTGGTACTTGATGGAACATTCTGTTTTTTAAATGTGTATGGGTTGATACGTGATAAGAATATTCTTCATTTTATAATGAGCTGCTGATTGTATTTTTGTTAAAGATGTGCGTAATTCTAGTGTTTTAGTCAATTGGTGCATTTGGATGATTTATCAGATCCGTAGTGATTATAATTCACTCCAGCAAAGAACGTGACTATTTGTAAACAAAATGATAACGTTAAATTCATTTAAAATCGAAGTGTTTAAAATGTTGACATTACTGACTATAGTAGGTTTTTTACTACGAAAAATAGGACACTTTTTCAGATTCAGATTCAGTTTTATTTCATAATTCAAAATAATTACATGTCAAATGTATTAAAATATAGTAATATAGAATATTATTCTAATAATAAATTATTTTAAAATAAAATAATTAAATTAGGCATATTACATTTACCTAAGATAGGTAGTCTAAAATAACTAATTTGTTTGTGTCTGGGATACCGATGCGCGCATGCTCTTATGGAAGTCATTAATGTTATAACAGGCAAGTTTTAGCAATATATCTTTAAGTTTATTTATGAACGTTTGTGTACTTGGTGAGGCTGTACAAGTGCGGGCCAACAACATCAAGCAGTTTGCGGGACTTGGCACGGCGGTGGGGCGCCGCGACCAGCAAGTGTCTGTTGCGGAGGTTTCGCGAGTGCTGGTCACCTCGTGTCGGGAATTTGTTTAAATCTTGCCTGACCAGTTCACGTTGTATGCGAAGTCGCAGCTTTTCTTATGGAGTTTTGAATAATAGTCGGGGACGAATATGCCATTCGCTTGCGCGCTTTACTTCTATCTATGAAATTACAAATTTAAATAATAATGTATTAAATATCAAAACATTGCAACAATGTATGTATGGAATTCCATTATTGCACTGTTTTGTTTCTGAGCAGAGAAAACCTCTTTTGTGAGCACTTTTTGAGTTTAGGTAAAATAGTGGCCTCGTTTGCAGTCACCCTGCAGTCACCACTTTATAGCTACCAACTCTCAAGTCGCAACACTTTTAAACATCACGTCTATAGTAGTCACATCTATCTATAATGACCCTTATGTTCACTAATTTCTATTTATGGCTTAAAGCTTCTGAAAAGTGCATCTTACTTATAAAGTGTCTGCAATACCTTGAGAATGCTACGGCTTCAGTTCAGCAGGTAGCTCTGTAAGTTCCGTTTAGTTACGTTTCTATACGTTTTGTTTCGGAGGTCAATTTTGGTTTTTAGTATTTCGACCAATATTCCTTTGGAAAAGTTGTTCAGTTTCATGATCTGAGTAACTCAAATAATTTGAAAGTACCTGGGCGACCGAGCTTCGCTCTACAATAGCCGCCTTAACCTGAAAATATCATCGGGTGAGCAAGCTATGCTACTCGCCAACAGATGGCGCTGTTAGTTTCTTAAACGCGCAAAGAAATTAAAAAATCAGTGAAAACGAATTTTTGTAGACATGAGACCTAGCTAGATCGATTTTTCGCCCCCTAAAATCCCTTTATGATAAATTTCATCGAAATCGTTAGAGCCGTTTTCGAGAAACCAATTACAAATATATATATATATATATATATATATATACAAAGTACCTGGTCGACTGAGCTTCGCTCTATAATAGCCGCCTCATCATTAAAATATAATCGGGTGAGCAAGCTATGCTACTCGCCAACAGATGGCGCTGTAGGTTTCTGTTTAAAATGCGGTATTTTTTTTAAAAATGCTTAAAAATATGGGCAAAACGAATTTTCCCAGACATGAGACCTAGCTAGATCGATTTTTCGCCCCTATAAACCTCCGGATACTAAATTTCATTAAAATCGTTAGAGCCGTTTTTGAGAAACCAATTACAAATATATATTTATATACATACAAATATTGCTCGTTTAATAGTATAGGAGTACCTGGACGACCGAGCTTCGCTCTATATAGGGTGACTTTTTATTAGTTGTTGATTGCAAAAACTATGAATGTACTCAAGATACTGAACAACTTTTCCCAAGCAACATAGGTCGAAATACGAAAAACCAAATTTGACCTCCCAAACAAAATATGCTATCAGCTGATGCAGTTTCTATGGGAGGTCAAAACTTGATTTTCGTATTTCGACCTATGTTCCTTGGGGAAAGTTGTACATGAGTACATTCATACCTTTTTCTATCAAGAACTAATTCAAAATCACCCGATATAGCCGCCTCAACCTAAAATATCATCGGGTCAGCAAGCTATGCTACTCGCCAAGAGATGGCGCCGTTAGTTTCTTAAACGAGCAAAGAAATTTAAAAAACGGTGAAAACGAATTTTTCCAGACACGAGACCTAGCTAGATCGATTTTTCGCCCCCTAAAATCCCTGTATGATAAATTTCATCGAAATCGTTAGAGCCGTTTTCGAGAAACCGATTACAAATATATATATTTATATATATACAAATATTGCTCGTTTAATTGTATAGGATATTACTCGTTTAATATTATAGGTTACTGCACTTTAAACGATGACCCTTTTTACTGACAACATTACAAAAAATCTAAATGTTGCATGTTGTTTTCTTACCTTTGACTTAACGTAATTTTAAGGTCTAGGGTGACTGGCCTAGTTCACTACAATAGCAACACTGGCACAGGATAAGTCAGGTAAGCCTCACCGTAAGCCAACGCGTTAAAGCAGTTAGTGTGGTTTAACTGTTACGTAACGGCTTTATTATCTACTGGATGTGGTAATAGTATATTTCAGTACAAGTGCGGAAAGCATGTCATTGCAAAGAGTTCCGAGAAAAGGTAAAGAAAAAGCTCGAGTATGTAATATCCCACATCCCGAACGCATACGTCCCTGTAATACGCCACTTTTTGAGCAACTGTATTAAAAAATACTTTTAAATAAAAGTTGCCAGGGACAGCTACTTATTTTGCAGAGACCAGACGTAGAATACGTAGATACTTCGAAACATGATAGATATAATTTATTAGTCGTAGCGACAGCTATTCTCATTTGGCGCTCGCTCTAACGCTGCTATGGGCCACAGAAGGTTGTGAAGCCAAAGCTGGTTATATATTTCTGGATGATTAACTAGAAAGATTGAAACTCGGACTTAATACACATAGTTCATATTCCAAAAGTTTCCAAATCACTCCCGTTACGTGTATGTTTCGCGATTATTTGTGGTTACAAATTATTTTATTATTTCTTCAAATTCTCAGCTGAAAGAGTTTTAAAACCTCATATCTTTTTTTATACTGGATATTTTTGATTGTTCTTTGTGGGTCTTGAAAGTTACTTTACACATAAAATAATAAACTGCCTTAAATTCCTCCAAAAAAATATTTCACCCCCCCTTTACCCTAAAAAAATATTTTTTAAGATTTTATTTTACCACTTGAAGGCGAAGATAAAATTTCTATTCATATTAAATAACAGCTTACTGGTGCGAAGGATCTCTGAGCTAAGCGGCGGACAGACAGACAGACAAACGGATGGAAGGACGAACATGATGAAACTATAAAGCTTCCTTATTGACTGAGGAACCCTTAAAAACAGGAACTTGGAAGTGAAACTATGAGCTAGAAACGTTGTTGGCAACATTAAGTTATTTTTAAGTGTAGAAACACTGATGTTCGTACTTCTCTCATCGCCATGTCATGTAACGTGTAACGACGCATTTCTTTCGTGATTAATAAAGTGTACAACCATGAGAAGTCTTTGCTGTATTGCTCCACATTGCCGTATCTGACCACCACCAGCTGCAGCATCCAGGAGTACAGTCCCACTACACGCAGGGTTGGTCCTCCACAACGCCCTGCATAAACGTAGATTAGTTACAAATTATTTGTCTTATCTAGAATCCATATATCTTTGGCGTACCCAAGGCTTAGTTTCAGAGGTGCAAGTTCGCGCAAATAATTAGGCGTCTTAAACAGAACATGGCAAAGATAAACTTAATAATTAGAGACGTAGGCGGATTTAGGGACCCCATCAAGTGATCAAACATAAGGAGATTAATAATTCTTGGTATGATTACGTTGCATATTATGTGTACCTATGCAAATTAATACACACGTAAGGTTTAGTCCATCATTGACTACAGTTCTAGCACTTTATTCAGACGAGTTGCGATTTTCTCTCAACTAGAGTGAAGGAGATGTTAAAGTATAGCAAGTAGTAGTAATATGTCAATCTCATATTTTTTTATACTATTCTACTGAAAGTAAATTGACGCAAGCTAACGAAATATATTATGTAGCGTAACAGCTAATTACGATTCCATATATTTTCATTCTATTCCACAAGCGTTTACTAGTTTAGAAATTTCATTTTTTGTTTTTGTGTCAGACAATATACTAACAAAATGCTGGATCCGCCCCTGACTTGAAAGTAACTAACTCGTATGTTAGCTACAGATAGGAGTTTTACAAAAGGGCTTTCTGTTAAGACTGTTAACGTGTCAAGAAGGTAAACAAATTTTAAACAAATTCCTTAAAGTTGTTGTTGACAAATGTGAATTTAAAGTTGGTTTAATTTACTTAACACGTAATTAAGTCTTTGAAGGCCCTGCCATAAAGAAGTAAATGTTTTTTTTTCTCCGAGACTTAATGCACCTACAAATAAAGACCACGACTGTAAATCAGTCAGTTTGTCGTAGGACGGCCCGTTCAAATGGTCATGGCGTCTCCTATACAAGGTGTAAGGGATGGCGTGCTCAACAAACGAAACTGAAAAACTTTCCCAAAGAAAAATTTTCGGGACAATTTTTTTTTACCTTTCCGTACAAAATGGGTCCATCACTTGACCACTTTAGTATGGAGAGACGAGCAATTTGCTTGTTATCACGAGTAAAATAACTTGGCTTCAGGAGCAAACCCAATGAAAATTCACATTACACAAAGGCAAGCTACCTGCCGCATCTTGGCCGTAATATTTGAGGCAACGACCACAACTGATCATGGAAATTTACTTCGCGAGAACCTTAAAAGACACAGACCAGTCACAAAACCTAAAACAAATGAAAAGAAAACATGCCCTAGATGGCTTAGAAGAATATGGGAGTGAGCAGAGGAGATCAAATGGATCTAATACACTACCCGATATTTATCCTGCCGAACATCTGATTATAGTCTTGATTACTTACTGTTTGAAAAAATTATTAAATTTGCATCGACTTTTAAATCTATGAAAACTCGCTCGAATTTAAATTTGTTCGCTTTTGCAGGAATAAAGACAGTAACGCTTTAAACGTTATAACATGAGTAATGAGTTATTTCCCGACCATATGGTGTTAAGTAACTTTTCTAGATCAAGTAAGAGATCCGCTACAAATTGGACAATAGATGGAGCAATTCTTTCCTAGCGGATTCCATTCCGTATTGAATTAGGTAATGCAATTAAAATTCAATTCCTCGAAATTGAACGGACTAATCTGACTCATCTGGAGTAAGAACTGCGGAAACTGCTCAGAAAGAAGAAGTAATAGACATGCCACTTTGTTCTATAGCAAGAATCTCTTTTAAGGACAGTATTCTTGTAAACATGAAAATTGTGTTTGTCTATGGCTCTTGTTGACGCTTCTTTTATTTAGTGTCTTAAACTTTTCAGACACATGAAAAGCATCTAGCTGGCTTGGATCTTACAAGAAGTAAAATAATAACAATTATCGAGTAGCGCAAATGAATTAAATAAGCTTGAAAATACACGTACCAGTTACTTCTTAAACCTAAATCAAAAACGGTTTTAACGACTAGGAATAAAACAAATTTGAAAAATTTTACTCTGAAAAGGTAGTACGTGCGAAATGCATTTTTTAGTTTGAAATCAGCTAAATACCTTGGTTAATATAGTGCTGCCACCTACTATTTAAATTAAAAAGAACTTAACAACTAACAAGAACCTTGTACAACGCTTATGTATTAAATTTAACGACAAATACTTGAGGCAAAAAATGAAAACAATACGTTTTACATAATTCTTTAACAGGCATAACATTTCTACTTTTGAACGCAACCTTTACCAACTGTGAGATCTGACGAGAAATTAATCGCGCACCATTCGAGCATTCGAGCCTGAGCGGGTTAATTCTTAATCCACCCTCAAATGAGCTCAGTCGAACGATTGTCGGCCACTTGCCGAATCCATTTTACCTCATGAAATATAAAACCTTTCAATTACTTAATAAAAGCTTAGTCAAAGTAAATAAGGAATAAGTGATTATCTTGCCATCAATTCAAAGTAAAAATTTCTCCTTATAATATATCGATTGTCGAGTCTCCTTTGGTTGGCTGCTCCTGGAGGCTTCTTCATAGATGGTATTTGGTACATAAATATTTGCAAACCGCGTTGTTCTACCCATGAAACTGAACAACTTTTTAGTACCGCTTTTCATGATTTAAGGATTAACAATGTAAAACGTAAGCTTTTGTATTAAAAGTTGTAGATCTAAAGTTGTTCTGGTTTACAGAGATACGAGGGGTGTTCAATAAGTAGTGATATGAACAACATTTTGGTTGTAAAGTCTATTTATTTATTTCAGAACAAAAATGGTATCAAAATGTTAAGCCGTAATATTCAGAAACCTATACATAATGAGGTAAAGTTCAACAGCCAGTCAGCCAATCCAGCAAGCAACTTGGAAATTGAGAGAAACGAAAGTTTCGATAAATGCAATCCAACAAGCCGAGTTTGAAAAAGGCAACCACTCTCCCCAGTTACTAAATTTAAGTGACAGTCCTCTACTCATAGTAACTTCTATCTGTTCCTCAACACCGAATGAGAAACATATACGACAGCAAAATCGAAGTCATAGATCATATACGAAGAGCTTTGGAAAGGCCAAAATGAAAACTTTATTTTTCAGAGGGAACGAAGCTTCGGAAAACTGTGAAATTCGGGTCCAAAGGTATGTTGGATCTACATAGAAAAATTTAATATTAGTTTATCAATAGTCGTTTATTTTTTGGGTAATTCTTACTACTTGTTGAAAACCAAACAAAAACCTACATTTTTTTTTATTGAAAATGGGCTTACTCTTGACCTCGATCTAGTCTTGAAGACAGAGATGAGGTCGACGATGAAACGAGCTTACCCAGAAAAAGCCTATTCACTCGCGACTTGAATAGATTCGGGTTATATGAACTCGGGAACACAGACGCAGGCAGAGAATTCCACTCTTTAGCCGTGCGCATTATAAAAGATGTTTCAAAGCGCTTTGTGCGAATGTGCGGAATATCAACCAAGTATGGGTGATATCCTGCGGTGCGTCTGGACTCCCGATGGTAGAAGGGAGATGGTGGAATAAGCTCGTGGAGCTCTAGAGCACACTCTCCGAAGTACAATCTGTAGAAGACCGACAGACATGCAACTTTGCGACGGTGGGCCAGACTGTGAAACTTGGTTTTCACCAGCATCTCATCACCAACGAGCTTCTTGGCTCTGCGATCTTTCGAGTCAAGTGCGGCTAGCTGGTATTTGGCTGAGCCATCCCAAAGGTGACAGCAATTCTCCATGCACTATCGGACTTGGGCTTTATATAAAACTAGAAGCTGACCAGGAGTGAAGTAACGCTTAACCTTATTGAGGATGCCCAGCTTTTTTGCCGCAGTTTGGGCTTTTGACTCAATGTTAGCGCCGAAGTTCAGATTTGCACACAACTTCATGCCAAGTAGCTCGAGGCTGTCGGTAACTGGTACAGTTGTACCTCGAAAAGTAGGAGCCAGATTGAACGGACTCCTTTTGGCGGTGAACAGACATGCCTGCGTTTTGGTGGCGTTGAAACTCACCAGATTTTTGTCACCCCAGTCGGAGACAAGACTTAAGGTTGAGTTTATACGCTCTACCATGGCCTCTCACAAAGAACGTATTTCGTCACTGCTGGCTTTTGCGCTTGAAATATATCTCTCGACGACAGTACTGTCATCTGCGTACACAACAATACTAGGACCAAGTAGGTCGTTGATGTGCAGCAGGAAAAGAGTCGCAGAGAGAACCGACCCCTGAGGAACCCCGGCATCAATAGCCACGAGGTCAGAGGAGCAGCCATCAAGGACTACTCGGATCGACCGTTCGCTCAGGAAGTCAGAAATCCAAGAGCAAAAGTTAGCGGGAATGCCGTATGCAGGAAGTTTGTTCAGCAGACTTGCGTGCCACACCCTGTCGAAGGCCTTCGAGATGTCTAGTGACACGGCAAGGGCTTCGCCGTATTTCTCGATGGCCTCCCCCTAGCAATGCGTGACATACACTAGAAGATCCCCAGTTGATCGTCCCCGGCGAAAGCCATACTGACTGTCACTGAGTAGGTCGTTAGCTTCTAGGTATGTCAGCAGTTTTCCATTGAGTACCCTTTCCATAACTTTGCAGAGTATGGAGGTAATGGCGATTGGCCGATAGTTGCTGGGGTCGGCACGACTACCCTTCTTGGGCACTGGCTGTACGTTGGCAACCTTCCAAGATTTTGGCACCGTTCTTGTTTTTAGAGAGAGGCGGTACAAACGTGTTAGCACAGGAGACAACTCAAGCGCACAGTTTCTCAAGACTTTTGCTGGTATTCCATCAGGACCGCTTGCTTTGTTCATGTCTAGGCTTCGGAGTACTCTACGAACCTCTTTTGCGTGTATTGTGACCTCCGACATCGAAGAGTCACAGCGAGGAATCGTTGGTGGTTGATAAGAGCCGGCATCTAAACGAGAATTGCTTGCAAATAGAGACGCAAATAAATTTGCTTTCTCTGTTGCAGAGTGAGCTAGCGACCCGTCAGGTTTTAGCAGGGGAGGTAATGTAGGACGGCAGAAGTTTGTTTCGACCGATTTGGATAGGGACCAAAATTGTTTGCTACCAGAGGGGTAGGATGCAAGTTTGGTCACTATACGACTGACATGGTCGTAACGTGCCTTTCGGATCACCCTCTTGCAGGACTTTGCGCATAATTGAATGCCTTTTTCTTCGCGCGAACCCGTCGAGCTCGAACTTTGCGATCACGGGCTTGAACCCAGGGTGTCTACTCTCAAAGTCCGATATATCGAAACGATACTATTCGAAACATGCAAATGCAAAACTTCGTCCCTTGACAATACAGTAGAATATTGGTTGGATGAATTTTCAAACTGCCAGTAGTTAGCATCCAACGAATATTCTACTCTATTGTCAAGGTACGAAGTTTTGAATTTGCATGTTTCGAATAGTATCGATTCGATATATCGGACTTTCAGAGTAGACACCCTGGGTGTCTACTCTCAAAGTCCGATATATCGAAACGATACTACTCGAAACATGCAAATGCAAAACTTCGTCCCTTGACAATAGAGTAGAATATTGGTTGGATGCAGTTTGAAAATTCATCTAACCAATATTCTACTCTATTGTCAAGGGAAGAAGTTTTTCATTTGCATGTTTCGAGTAGTATCGTTTCGATATATCGGACGTTGAGAGTAGACACCCAGGCTTGGTATGCGGACTGCATTCGAGCTTAAGCGCGAGCGCAGTCCGCATTGAACCAAGGTCAGGCTTTGTGACCGAGCGGTATGTCGGAGAACGGAATATAGTATTCCATCCCCTGCCGTATCACATCCGCAACCGCTTCAGCTGAACAAGAGGGATCGCTCGAAGAAAAACACACTGGCTGCCATGGGTAGGATGCAAAGAAGTGCCGCATCTCATCCCAATCTGCTGACTCGTATCGCCAAACTCGCCTCGTGCCTCTTGGGCTATCATCCGGAGGAGAGCTGATCGACACGGACTTCACCAGACAGTGATCGGATGTTCCCAAAGGGGCTGATACCGACACCGAGTGCCTGTCTGGATCTGTAGTCAGCAGTAAGTCCAAGCAATTGGGCGTGTGTCCGTCTACATCAGGCACCCGCGTAGCTACATTCACCAGCTGGGTGAGATCTAGCGACAATGCAAACCTGCGCGCCTCTCTCCCAGCATGGTCAGTTTTCTGGTATGGGAACAACCACTCGCTGTGGTTGGCATTAAAGTCCCCCAGAAAATGAAGCTGCGCTGTTGGGTACCGTTGTTGGGCACAATCCGCCTTCTCTAACAGGTGCTCAAAGAGCCTGGTCGTCTCCTGGTCACCGCTGTGCGACCGGTAGACACCGACGTAGAGAGATTTCTCTATGCCGGTGTCCACCAGAATCCACAGTGTTGATTACCCTGAATCTTCAAAGCAACGGAGACGCCGATAGCAAATGTCATCGTGGACGTACACACACACACCCCGGCTAGTTTTTTAAACTTGTGTTCCAACGAGTAACCCGGGTAGTTGAGGTACGCCACGTCTGACGGCGTTGCTATCTGCGTCTCCGTTAAAAAGAATAGGTGCGGCTTCTCGGTCTCAAGGTGGAAGTGGACCGGATCGAGATTGGAGTGCAACCCCCGGATGTTAATGAGGTGCACTTTTTAGTGGGAGGAAGTGCCGCCGTTTGTATACCTTTTTCTTTTTAGACTTTTTCATTGGGGAGTTTGTTGTTGTGGGGAAACGGAAACTGGTCGAGACGCGGCTTGGTTATCAAATGAAACTCTTCGGCTCATCTGACCAGTGGGGAACTTACCTGGAGACTGCGGGGACGCCCGAGCCCCCCTGAAATACATGATTTGATGAGGATTTTTCTAGACATTTCTTAATCTTTTAATGTCTTTTAATAAAGCAAAAATTACCACAAGAAACGGTTAGAATGGGAAGTGAAAAAAAAAAACAATTGAAAGAGTAAAAAAATAAAAAGTATAAACTGTCCAATTACAGCTTGGAAACCTTTTTTGAAAACATCCAAGTTAATATAACATTAACATAAAAGCAAGGTTACATAGGCAAAGCAATCTTCTTGGGTAAATTAGCAGACTCATCTTCCTGGGTATCTTTTACCGACCTGGCTATGATTCATACGAACCAGGGTGTTTGATTGTAATGGTAAAGCGCTTCTTTTTTTCTTTTTCGACGTGGATATGTCTATGCGTTTTCTGGGGGTCATTTTGTGCAATGTGGATATAAGCCCTCAGGCGTCAAGGGGGAAAAAAGGGGAGGGGGGGGGGGGTGAATGGACGAGGGTGGGAGCTTGACGTGCTCTTGACTGTACCTTTAATCCGTTTCACGAGTCAATGCCAACGCTTACCAACACATTTTGCAGCCATACAACCAGACAAACCACCACGACCCAGACGAACCAGAGTATTTTTGACGGCAAATATAACATTGTTTTACAAATTTGTTTTTTCTGACAGCTTTAGCTGATTACTATTGATCATGGAGAACAATAGCCTTGATATAGCTGCTAAATGTGTTGGTAAACTTTGGCATTGACTCGTAAAACGGATTTATATCTACACTGATTTATCCACGTAAAACTTACGGTGGCCGTATCAAGGACATTATTATCCACGGTTTTTTGTTGCTTCACGGCTTCAAATAATGTAAATAGCAGTAGCAGTCAGGCGTTACGACCTCGCATAGTATTAGGAAATACAAATTGTATGTTATGAATTATGAAATACTTGTCAACACCTGCTTTTCGATAAAAATCGGAAAAACTACGGAACCCCATATTGCGCGTGGCCCGACTCGCACTTGAGCGGTTTTTTTTTTTTAAATGTATGTACCTAATACAGTCCCAAATATATAACAGTATTTTCTAGCCAAGTATGAACGGTAAAGATTTTTAACTTCATGTTATTTTTGCAGTCGAAACTTTGAAAAAAATATTAAGTAATAACTACACCCTTTTAAAAAGCTTTTTCCCGAGCCGAATAAGAACAAAATGGATCTGGGGTCAAGTTATTATGGATGTTACCTGGAGATTGTGGCAAGCCCTTTTAATTAGTAAGAAACCTTCTCTTTACCCGTCCGTTAATAGGGGTTAAAAAGTATATTTGCAGGAGAAGAAATAGGGGAAAAGTAAGCGGTTGCTTTTTACTTCGTACATACAGGGTATTTGGGTATCTATTAAATTTTGATGGTACTAATACTCGTACAAAGAAAATAATGACGATTTCTTTTAGTTTGCCAAAAATATGTGCTGTGAAAATGTATGAAAAGTTTTGTCACAATAAAGCAATGTAGATAAACGGTTAATTATAGATGTGAATCGTTAACGTTACTTTAATCGTTATAAAATTACCAACCCGTTGATACTCGTATCTGTTTTATTTCAATGTGACCTATGTATATAAGCTTATTTTTCATTATAGGGTTAAGCTTGCATCAAAATGTTCGAAATCCCACTCATTTAGACAACTATTACCAGAAGCTTGTTATGAGGTATTCAGTTGTAAGTGGCGGTCAACGTTAGGTTCGTTAGCTAAGGTAAACCTAACCTAACCGATCCCGACGGGATAGGTTATCGTGCGACCACCACCCACGAGCCGAGCGATTGGCGCACCGTTTTGTAAAGCAGCGCATCGACGAAGCGCCCGTTTGCAATTGGGCGCCACGTTACTACGCCGCTTTGACGAACGCGAAGTGCCCATTCAATACGGCGTTCATTATTTCAGCCAAATTGTAATCCGATAATAACTATAATAACTATGGATATCAGTGTCACCTTTGCCTTGCCTTCTTTGGGAACAGATTACTTTGTGTAAATTGTCCTACCACCCAATATTTGTACTTATTGAAAAAAAAAAATTATCAACTGATTTAATATTGTATTTACACTCGAACAGTTAGATCAAACAGCAAATTTTAACTTTACTAAAATATTCGTGATTTTATGAATATTAGGTTTGGGAACCCCAAATATAACCCAAAGGGTTAGAAAAAGGGTCTAAAAGGCTTAATCCTTTCCCGTCGTTAAAGGGACGTTGTTTCTTAGCAAACATTTGTATCGGAAGGTTTATTCTAAGAAAAGAAACATTGTTTAGCCAGTATAACAGAATTTTTGATACCTACAATAAAAGCTAGAAATAATTGGGGATGGTAGAAATCAAAGCAACATTAATAAACCGTATTTTTTCTTTTACTCAATGTATAAGATTATAATGTATTGTACTCTTAAAAAAAAAACTTTTTCAAGCTCCAAAAAGTGTTCTCAAAAGCGGTGGAGCGGCACAGTTTAGGAACGAAGGGTGAAGAATTTTCCTACTTTCAATACCTTATTGTTAATAAATTTCCTGCACATAGTAAAAAGGAAAATTCAAGCTAAAGAAAGTATACCAAAGAGCACAACAAAATATTTACTTTGTTTTAAAAATGCTAGTCGTCCACAAAGCAAAGTTGTCTTACTCTTGTAACCTCAAGGGGGCATGACAAGACATGCATCCTTCTGGGTTTTAAATAAAATACTAAGAGCATTTTAGACACAAAATTCTTAGCTTTAAGAATATCCTGTATTTCGAAAACTAAAATAGGTACTCGATTCATTTTAGAAAATAACAACGCATTTGTATCAGAAAATTTATTTCGGTAAAAACCGAAACTGAATCAAAAAGCTCCATAGATTTGTTTGGTTTAGAGTCGATTTAATTTGTAGCATGACGATATACTCGTACTACCAGTTAAGTGAGAGCAATGATTTTGCATATAAATATCTCATAGCTCATACCTCATTAGACTATCGTCAATGATTTTAAAATATTACGTACCTACAGTTCACATGACGTTCCGAGTACATAGACAAGTGGCTTTCTGCAATCGTTAAGGCCAATGAAAATGTATAGTATTGACATTAGCTGTCACGCAACATTTCTTTCGCTTATGTCCATCTAATACATTTTTATTCTATTCTATTAGCGTTTACGATAACTAAAAGCTTGTCTAAGGTCCCTGAAAAATCCCTTTTTATTCCTGTATAAGGGAAGTTGTACAGAAGTACAAAAGAGACATTATTTGAGCAGAGAAAATCGGTTTATCCGTCAGTCCAGGCGGTCCCAGAGGAATCCAGTTCCAACCAGTTATACAGTCCAACTGAATAGATTTTTAGAATTTCTGCAATCGTTTTTTTACAATGGTTGGATGTGTATTTTTTATACAAGGCTTCTATTTTATCAAACCTGAGCCTATTAAATAAATTTGTACTGATAAAAAAAACAAATCGCCCTTAATTTGAAAATTAAGCTACACAACAAACTGGTTCTTAAACTTTTACATATGATAACAATCGAAGAAAGTTTCTATTAATAAGAAATGAACTGAAATGGGCGACCAGTGCAGCATTTCAGTGCTGTTATTTATTTTGGTCCTGTGTGGTGCCGGCAAAGAATAGTACCAACCCATACTTACCCGTGGGTATCGTAAGAGGCGACTAGGGGTTAACTGGAGGATGGGCAGCAGCATCCTCCTTTGTATCCTACATCTTACTTACTGCGGTCACCTACAACCGCGGTCCATGGTGCCAGCCGTAACGCTAACAAGCGAGGTGACTATGGTACTTCCCTTTCACATTTTTCCAGCAAAAGCTAGAATTCTGGAGGGAGCTCTCTGTCCTGAAGTGGACGTTTCATGGGATGTTATGATGATGATTTATTTTGTGTTTTTTAATATAAGTTTTAAGTTGTGGTAAATTTTAAAAAGTTTTTCTCTTTTGTTGTATTTGTTGGCACTAAAAAGTTTTTATCTAGATATCTACTAGACTATTATGTATCTATTATATAATAGTTTTTTTTTTATTTGTACGAAACCCGACCTAAAAATATACGAAAAATGGCATTTAAAGTCTTAAAAAACATTTTTTTTTGTCACAAGCGCCACTGACTGAGACATTATAATTTCTCAATGCGATTTTATTGTCGCAGGACCACTAATAATATCAAAAATATCAATAAATAAGGCTCGGTTTTATCAAATTCATGACTTAACTATAGTCCTACGACATTTATAGTCAGTTAAAAATGTTGCTGTTTTAGCAAAAAAAAAAATCCAGTTAAACCTCACCAATAACAATAATCCTCAAACTCGTGTCGTGCCAAACGGGCATCTGGAAGCGTCCATTCTTTTCCCTTAAGGCTCTAGCTTGAAGATAAATCTACACGAAATCACCCTTAACGAGGGCTCTAGATTTATAGGTGATTTGGAGAAAGCTAATGAATTAAGCGGCCCGACATTACTGTTAATTTTTTTTAGACGTAGAAATGTAAGGAGTCGTGCTTAATTTTTTACCGATGTAAATTTCTTAATGTTTAGGGTAACAAACCATAAATTTGGCATTCACTACGTAGACCACAAAAATAGCAGTATGTGACCTTGTAGTACTGTCATCGAACTAAATTGTTGGGCAGGTTGTAGCCCTTTTTATTTTTTCGAATGAATGGCGAAAATGGGATGAAACAGTGCTGTTTTATCACTGTTTATCGAGATTGTTTTCATTGTCAACGACCAGGGTTACAATGATAAAAGTCTATGGAATCGTCATTTGAACTTTTTTTCTTAATATATCCTCCATAAACGCTAGTGTACCTTAACACAAATTATCCTCCTTGTTCTATTAGAGGCATGACGATAAAGTTCGAATTTATATGATTTTCATATGTACTGCAGATTGTTATTTCATGAAATGTTCATCCCAATACTCAAATGATTTTTTTTCTTCCATCTATATACCGTGTTCCTGCGGATATGTATTAATTTTAAGAGCACGAAATGGCAAGAAACCACTGCAGCATGGCCTACTTTGAGTCAGTTTTGTGTTTTACTTGTGTTTCGCTGGAATATCAGAGCACCATACCTCCTTGTCAGATTCAGATAAACGGGAACACTTACACTTGAAAATTGGTATGTTTATAATGCATAAGCTGTAAAATAACAACAAATAATAAAATTTGGTCAAGCGCGTGTCGGACTCAAAAAATCTAGCACATTAACTTACTGAAATTTCAACTAATACAATTATGATTATGTGGTGGTACGGAACCCTCGGTGCTCGAGTCCGACTCGCACTTGGCCGGTTTTTTTTGAATTCAGATTCAGATAATTTTATTCAATGTAGATTCTTTACAGAATACTTATTGAATGTCATGCAGAATACAATGCAAATAGAGCGAGTCTACGCCGTTTCGGATCGTGCTATGGCAGCGTAAAAGAAACGGCAAGAAACCACTGCAGCACGGCCTACTTTAAGAGTCGGCTTTTTACAATGTGTTTCTTGTGTTTCGCTGAAATATCAGAGCACCATACCTCTTTGTCATTCATATAGTCATCTAATCTATAGTAAGCTTTTTTACATAAAGTTTGCTTTACACATTCTTTAAACTTTCTTTCTGTCATTGATGTAATGTTCTTAACTTTAATAAACCTTTTTATATAACATTTGCTTTACACATTCTTTAAATTTTGGACACCGGTCACTGACATTTGGATTTTTTCGATTCGCCAAATAAGCCTTACAGAATTCGGTTTAGTTATACCAACAATGTTTAAGTTTATTAAGCATATTCGGTACAGAATAGGAACAGCCCTCGGGTGTGAGGTAGAAAATCCTAAAATGCTATTACTTGAATATCGTCGCATTATCAGTGATTCATTATTATTGTATAAAATATTGCAGAGTGGAGTTGATTCACCTTATCTTCTCAGTATTATTGGAATCAAGTGTCCTAGACAAAATGTCAGATGTAGAGAGCTGTTTTGCTATACTTCTGTTAATAGTACATTATGGTACTAGTGTGTAACATTGGTGATTACCACCGAGGTGCCATTGAGACCCGAGCCGTAGGCCAGGGTCTTAAGAGAGCCAAGGACGGTAATCATCAATACATACGTGTATCATACGACGTTTTTCAACATACTTGTGAATAAAATAACAATAAAACTTACAACAATAAACAAAGACAATAAAGAATTTATCTATCTATCTATCTTAAACTTAAACCAATAAATAAAAAAGAAATCTATAACTCACTAGTGAGTTATAGCAATGAAAACGTCACAGTTTGATTATGGGTGTTATTCTGTGCCTAATTGCGGTGACCATAGAGCCACTTTATGAGCAAGTGTGTTGAATAAACTTTTTTAAGAACAAAGCAACTCAACCAATTTAATTTAAAAAAAAATCTATATCTCACTAGTGAGTTATAGCAATGAAAAAGTCACAGTTTGATTATGGGTGTTATTCTGTGCCTAATTGCGGTGACCATAGAGCTACTTTATGAGCAAGTGTGTTGAAAAACAAATTATGCTTCAAATTCATTTATTCAGAGATCTTTACATTCATACAAAGTTAAGTTTGATGATATCGATCCTTTTGCAACATCATGTTTAGCATCATACTGATTTAATTGACTGTCTTTATTATTTTCATCTTCTGGCTTCAATCAAATGAGGTGGTTAGAAGTCTCAAATTCCTAATAATATTACTTTCTGTTTTTTATTAATCTTTCTCATCAATAATGAGGTTGTTAGATACCTATGCCTTACGCTATAGTTTTACTTCATGTTTAAATGTCTGTGGAAACTGTAGGTTTAAGATTTACTTAAGTTAAGTTACCTTTTGTTATTTAATAACATAAACTGTTTGATTCCCTTAAATAAAAAAAATTATAATAAATAAAATAAACACTAATTGAACAAGGTCATCGTCACGCAGCATTTCTTTTTTTTTTGAGTGAGTATACAGTGTGTATAAGACGGTGTACCAAAAACTGAACGGGCGTGCTCAGTCAACGAAACTGAACAACTTTCCCAAAAAAAATTTTTGGGAAATGAAAAAAATTTTTCCTCTCCGCACAAATTGCTCACTCAAATCTAAAAGATTGTATTTGAGGTCAATTTTTTTTTCAAAAATGTTTCTTTGGGAAAGTTGTTTAGTTGTCCCTTACACCCTGTATTTACTCTCATTTTAATCAAGTCTACAACTTATAGTTTTCAACGTCTCCAGTACCAGACTTTACTTTGCGGCGTTTTGAGGACGTATTTCAGTTCGCACGTAAGTTATCCAGCTAGTATTTTAGTTTCATCGTTTTGCTCATTTGAGTATTTGCTCGCTATTTCAGTTTCATGAAGTTTGTTAAGAAAGTTATTGTATGAAGAATTTTCTCGTATACTATTTGAGGATTGTACATGTTTACAAATCACCTTAATTATCTCACACTCGTAAAGCGACTGTTACAAGTTGTTGACGGTTAGGGAATGGTTAGGTTAACCTAACCTTATCACCATGATAAGAGAGTACCTAGTACTTTACCAAGTTAATATAAAAACAATCCAAGGTGTATGTATATGTCGCAGCCAACTGGTCAAATTAGGCAGTTAATTGAATGGCTAGGCAATTGATTGAGTGTCGGCATTCAGTTGAATGCCAAGACCGATCGTTGACTAAGCTACTATCGCTCAACGTTCAATGAGTAAGCTAACCGAAAGCTAGCCCGATTGAGACGGCTAAACTTGAGTCAGCCGGTTGGTCAAAACCAAGTTTGTCGGCAAATTATGTTCCGCAAAAAATTTGATTTAGGAGCTCTAAATTAAATAATTATTTGTGCAGCAGAATAAATAATTTTTGCAGCACAATAATGATTTGTGCACCAGAATAGTTATTAGTACAGCAGTACAGTCAAGAGAACAGCTTGATACATTGGACTAAGTACTGTTCTTATTTCAATAGACATATGGGCTAGAATTGCGCTGCGAGTGTTAAGTTTGACTTGTCGTTGACTGTACAAGCAAGTTTTTATTAGCTTCTGGTTTTGCTTCCCATTGTGGTTGCAAGAGAACCTTAAGCAGTCCCAACCTAATCGATCCCGATCAGGATCGGATAGGTTGTGTTTGTCTTACCTAACGGACATACTCGTATGAGCAAGCTCTACGAGATAGCTGCCGGACATTTAGCCATCTCATTGAACGTTGCATTCAACGTTCGAGTTAGGTGTTCTTTCTCATTCAATCAAATGCCGGCATTCAATCAGCCGGCTAGCCATTCAATTAACCAAACAGTTTTAAACCAATTGGCTGCGACATATATACATACATATGTATATATATATATATATATTTTTATGAATTTCATTTATATATTTATATTAGAGTTGTCAATACAAACCAAATTCAAGAAAAAAATTATCGAGGTTGGGAATTGTAGAAATAAGGGTCCATTTATTAAGAATGCCTATAATTTTGTAAACAAAGCATTTAAAAACCAGAGTATATTGCAGCTCTATTTTATCGGGGCTTTAAGTTTTTGAGTCTTTTTTTAAGATACTTATTACATTTAATAATTTAGATAACAACTGTTTTATTGGTTGTGCACGACACACACACGTCACAAAAAGCCAACAAGTAACTATCAAGTATTCCCTCTTGAACTGACAACTTAAAATAGTACCCCGTAGGGAATGCAAACGTCCAATTGAAAATTTCAAGTACTTTTCTTCCATTCAAATAAAATTCTTTAGTCACCCTTATTTCATAGCAGTATCGTTAAAGACGATGGCTGCAATAACATTAACTTGGTGCCAATTCTAGAAAGTTGTTAGTTCGCGAGAACTTGCCCATTGTAAGAAGTTTCCTTTAAGTTAATAATAAAAACTATTATAGCTTTCGACCGCGGTTCCAACAAAGTAGTAAAATAAGAAGTAGAAATGATTTTTAATTAAAATAGGAAAGCTATAAGTAACAATTTTAATTTGGTAAAATTCTTTTAGGGTACTTGTGTAAAGCCTTTGAATTCGTGTAAAGCCCTTTAAGCGTTTTTTTTTTTGTATCATAAGATAGGGTGGTACTATTCTTAGCCAGGTTCTTTTACGATAATACATAGACTAAGTACTTAACTGAAAAGACGGGATCAAGATAGAATAACATAAATTTGATATAATGATAACTGGGGGAGTTAAAAATACAATAATTAAAGTATTATTTTCGCATAAAATCAATCCACGCGATCGATAAGAAAGTAATGAATGACATTTTTTTTAAGTAAACAATAATTTTGGCAGCCAGTAATAAGCTGCAGAACAAAAATTGGTTTCAACAGTATTAAGGGTAGGTAGTATGTAAAACTTTTGAATTTTATAATAGGTAATCTAGAGAGCTCTTTCCAGCATAACTTTACATTCGAGGCGAGTATAATCATTTGACTTCAATATTTTAAAACTAATATGCCTATGCTTAACTTCATTCGATTGTCAATAAAATGATCGAGACAGATAAAAGATAAAACGCCGGAAACTCAAAACCTGTTTTAAACCACACGTTTAATTGAAAGGTCGCAATAACAAACGAAATAAAACGAATTCGGCCTTACCTGCCGTAAGCATAACAGTTGCTGGGGACATATCACACCATTCCTTGTTCCCGATAGCAAAAACATAATATCTCCAGTTTTACTTTGAAAAAAAGAAAGAGGTTCCTGCTTGCGACTTGGAAGAAAAAGGGGATTGTCAGACCCTTGAATAAAAATAGGAAGTTACAAGTACCTTCGGCGGGAATTAAAGAGGTAAGGATCTTATTCAGTGACCTGGACGAAGGAGAATCCTGTATTAAGTCTCCGTAAGGAGTGAATCGTGTAGCTAGGGTGTAATCTAGCTGAAACAAATAAATTGAAAATACACTCCGAAAGTTAGAATAAAGGCCTCTGATATGGCCCATTAACGATTACACCTGTAAATATTAGCTAGGATCATTGACTTGACGTGCCTTCCGAAGCATGGAAACATCTTACTTTTTCGGGCAATCAGCAGAATCATCCTGCAACTAACTAACCAATTTGGGGTAGTCTCGCAAAGAAAGTTTTTTTTCAGTGTCCCCACCAGGAATCCAACCCAGAACCCCCAGATCGAGAGCCTAACTGTCTAAAAGCTAGACCACGGAGATAATCAGTTTATAACACTCTTCGCAATGACCGTCATAATTTTGATACGTAACGGTGCAAAAGAGGACTCGTTTTAACATTAAATGAGATCGGTGTTAATGTAATGGGGGTTCGCCGGCAGTAATTGATTCTTAATGAATCTGGTCCGGTGATAAAATTTTGTCTCAAATCCATGCATCTGAATCACTGACCGTAGAGGATTACTGTTTTTTAATTATATTTACTTTGATTTTCGTTATAATCATCATCATCACTGCCCTAGCCTAATTTCGTGTCTCTGTGTCTTCTTCTTTCCGTATCGAGGGTTAAATTTCTGGATTTTTATGGCCCAATGTGTTGCCACTTGGCGAGCGTTGTTGTTGCCGCCGACAGATCTTTCAACATATTAATATATCAGGGCACGTGGAGCACGTTTTACGGAGTCTGCTGCCTAAACGCGGGCACTCGTTTTACAGAGAGCGAGTGCCATCTGACTTTAATGATATCTGACTTTAATCTTACTTGGCTTAACGACTACTATCATTACACAGTACAGTTGCCGGAACCAACGGATCAACATGCCTTCTGACGCACGGACACGCTCTTGTCAGAGCGTTCGGCAACCGGTTTTCTGCTCACTTAGCACCACCCAGGGAGTACTTTTATATTCAGGACTACCACAGACGCGAGTAACGGTACCCGCCAACCTGATACGCAATTAAACAGAGTGCGAACAGGTCATGGCCAATGAGGCTATCTAATGCATCTATGGGGATTCAGGGCAAATCCAGACTGTGAATGCGGGGAAATACAAGACATAAACCACCTTGTCAACAACTATCCAATCTCGGGAACACATGGCGGCCTTTCAGAGATTAACTCTGCAGGTGACGAGGCCATATTATGGCTTAACAATCTATTCAGCCACTAAGACCGCAAGACAAAAAAAAAGCGTGTACGGTCTCAGCGAAGTATTTTTTTCTGATTGGTGCTTGCTTCCTGTTGGTTGATTTTAGTTCAATGAACGACAGAGTTGGCGCTAGTATCTAGTTGCGCCATTCGAGGACAGGGTCGACAGCGCGCATTGCTGATCCGACCGTCGTTACGTTAACATATCTAAATCAAACCTGTCACATTCTTTTTACTCAGTAAACTTTATGGTGTCTGCCTAATAAGAATACTTGCCTACTGTAATCTGGGTGCATTAAAAGTTTCTTTTTTTTTTATGTGACAAGTGAGCAAACGAGCAGGTGGGCCACCTGAAGGACCACCGCTAATGGATCCCGCTAATAATTAGACAGCAAAGCACGTTACCCACCCCGAGAACCAAGATGGTGTGTCTCGTGTGCCAGTAATTTTGCTAGCTCCCTCACCCTTCAAACCGAAACACAACAGTGCAAACACTGCTATTTCACGGCAGAAATAGGCAAGAGGGTGGTACTTCACCAGACGGACTTTGCACAAAAGCCCTACCACCTTGGAAAAGTAATTGAATTGTAACAAATTGACTCTGTACCTCTGTACAACGACGACGAAGCTCCAGACGACCCTCTACGTAATATTTAATAAAATTTCCATGTGTACACCGTTACGACGGATAATTTGTTCTGGTTTGGTTCAAGAGCAGTTATTAATCTTTTCATTGTCTTAATTTTATAAACAAAGTTTTACAATAATAGAACACAAAAAGAGAAAAGAAAATATATCTGCTTAAAACAATTTTGCCATTGTGTCTTACAACATCTCGCGACGAATTCGATTTTACGGTAATGATACAAACAAGCAAAATTGTATGGGTATAAGTAGAGCAGGCATCATCCAAATCCTCCATTTAGTTACTTGATACATTCCCGGACTCGTTTTTAAGGTAAGAGAATTTGGGACAGGTTTGCTCAATAAAATTTTATGAAGGGATATAAGACATCTTTCATAATTTATTGCTTTTATAATAAAAATTTTGGCAACATTTCATCAATCCAACTCATTTGTTTGTGTTTCTGAATAATACACATTATAATAACGGCTAGCTAACCCTCATTTCAACTAGTTTAGAAACTTGTTTTTAGAATTTTGGGCATAGGATCTGTTTATTTTCAAATAAAAAAACTATCAAAGTTCAAATAAAATACGTCGAAAAAGGACTTTTCATGTAAAAATCCCCAACAATCGGTGCTTGAATGTAAAATGACTCCTCACTGACCAGGGTCTCTGCATTCACCGCACGGCGGTGCCACAGATACGCCATTGACAGAATTTTTGACAGCCACTGACAAGAGGTTAACACTAAAGGTTACTATTTCATTATTTGTTTGATACTTGAAAGTTTATTATCAACAAAGAGATTTGAACCTCGCTACGCTCGGTCATAGAGGGATCCGAAAAGTGTCGGCTATAGCTTGGCTTTTTACTCATGTTAAGAGTCATATTAGAAAAAAAGAGATAAACATGTTTATGATTATCTACTTTCAAACGTCGCTGTAACGCTTTTTGACCAGCTAGAGATGTGCAGGCACTCGATATGACGAGTGCGATAATGTAGTATTTCGACTTTTTTAAAATGATAGTATTAACATACCCACATTAAATATTGACTAGGCTTTGAGCAGATGTTAGACGCTCATGATGAATTCAAAATTTTGTGACTTAAAAAATGGTCTTGAATTCGAATGTTTTGTATGCTATTCACAATAATGATCTTTGAAGAGAAATCAAATGAATAGAACCAACATTTGTCGTTGCATTTATGTTTATAAAAGCGCACCCCGAACAATTCATACATCAAGCGCGAAACCACAAATCGTCAGAATTTGAAAATGACAGAGACTTACGCACGTCCACGCAGTACAACTAGGCTCGATAAAGAACCCGGCAATCGTGCGGGCGCGGGTCGCGTATGGTGAAGGAGTCTATTCCAAGGGGTGCGTAGAGTGTCTTTTTCGCATTTCTGTATTTATAGTTAATATTATTAAAAAAAAAGAATTCATCAGAAATGAATTAAGCTGCTTTATTTATTCTCTCATTTAATTCAAATGAAGAGTAAATGAATAAAATTACAGAACGTTACGAAGTATATTTAAAAAGTTATGAATCTACTAATAAAGTTACCTATTAACTAAAATAAAATTACAGAACGTTACGAAGTATATTTAAAAAGTTATGAATCTACTAACAAAGTTACCTACTACCTAAAAATAACTCTTATTTTCGTTACCATTTTCACTCAAGTCACTCTGCAAGTGTTGTTTATTTATTAGTTTTAATGCCTAGTTGCAATGCCGCTGCTATGCAGTTCTACTTTATCTGTAAAACTTGAAGGGACCTGAAAATAAATAAATATTGACTACCGATGATATGGTACAGTCAAGAGTACGTCAAGCTTGACACATTGGACGGTGTACCGATCTTATTTCAATTGCTGTAGAAGCTAAAATCACGCTTGTAACACTCACGAGTCGTTTAGTGATAAAATAGCCTACAACAGATTAGCATGGTGTCAGGGCATGAAGACCCTATGTACCTATTAATGATGCCAATCATTACTCCGAGTAAGATGTTTTTAAAATAAACATTATTTGAACACCCTGTATTATACACGTTTTGTCATTCGTTTATTTGACACAGAAGTTGAAATTATGTCTTTTAAATCAATTAATTTATAATAATAAAATCACACATTTCGTGAAATTTGCAACGTCATTACTTTTTAGGGTTCCATACCTCAAAAGAAAAAAACGGAACCCTTATAGGATCACTTTGTTGTCCGTCTGCCTGTCTGTCTGTCTGTCTGTCAAGACCCTTTATCTCACGAACGGGTAAAGGTATCAAGTTGAAATTAATACCACATATTAGGATCCATGAACCACACAAGATCTGAAAATTTAAATTTTTTACAACAACGCAATCAAAAGATATGGCATTTTATGTCCTCATCTCCATACATTTATTCAAAAATGCAAAACCTACAGGGCACTTCCCGTTGACCTAAAATTATGAAATTTGGCAAGAAGCTAGGTCACACAGTACAAATAATGGGAAAAGTCTGAAATCATTAAATATTACAACTTTTCTCACAACTAATGGTAACCAATTGTGGTGACCTCCCGTTTCAAGAACATTCATATAAGAGAGGGGTCAAGTTGGATGGTCGCTCAGGCGATTTTTGTTTTAGTTCTATTTAAAAACGGGAACACTTACAAACTTGAAAATTAGTACGTTTATAGTGCATAGGCTGTAAAATAACAACAAATAATAAAATTTGGCCAAGCGCGTGTCGGTCTCAAAAAATCTAGCACATTAACTTACTGAAATTCCAACTAATACAGTTATGTTTATGTGGTGGTACGGAACCCTCAGTGCGCGAGTCCGACTCGCACTTGGCCGGTTTTTTTCACGGAGACCGATTTTTTGGTGCCATAGTAAAATACGTTAGTGATGATTAGGTCTATTATTTGACATAGGTTTCACTTACGAGTATGTACAATACTTTTAAATTTTTTTGGCTAGAGGTCTAGGGAAGAGTCGCATTGTCTTTGGTGATAATGTTTATTATTACATATATTTTACTATCAAATAGCAATATATTGATGAATTAGACAACACAACGGAACCCTAAATCTGCCAAGTAAGACACGCACTTGACCAGTTTTTATATTACTCGGTAGATTAACATGTAGCGATATAACCATTTACAGAGACCGTACTAGAATTATGAAGTGAGCATCTGATTTAATTTGATAACTTTTTAGACATTATCGATAACCACTATTTACATCTCTAATGGTGGATAATTTAAATCATTCGCGTTATGTAGATATTCTTGAATTTTTCTTGTAATTTGCAGTATATTTCTGTGCGGAAGGTTTTTTTAAATTGATTTACCTAATCTTTAATATAATTTGTTGTCACTTTAATGAGTTTTACACATTTTATTGCAAAAATAAGCTTTTAAATATTACTTACAAATGAAAGCATAAGAATTCTTCGATGTCCTGTTTCCTAGAAGAATGAGATCCGCATGCCGGTACGATTTATGTATTGTTCAGCATTTAGGCTTTTGTGTACAACACTTATTTGATTACATATAAGTATTTTAATAACAGTAAAATTATAAAAACTACAGAGCCGCTTCTCTCACAACATGATCACAACAAATAGTTTCTTATACGACTGAAAGTAAAGACAACGTCATACTAGTTGTCAAGAGAACATTCAGATAACTTTTTAAATTAGCAGAAGTGTAAAAAGAACCAAAACAAACCTGGTTCCAACTTGACGTTTCAAAAGTGCAACACTTGACAAGCCTTCAAATCCCTCTATGACCGAGCGTAGCGAGGTTCAAATCTCTTTGATTATCAATATACGCATTAATTAATGTTTTTATTTTTAGATTGATGTCTAAAATGATAGGTTTGAAAATTGTAAGACTTGAATGTCGTACATTGTCATCATTAGATTTGTTTTTTTTACGTGTGATATTTTTCGAGAATTAAATTATTACTTTTCATTTATACTTAAAAAATATAAGATTAAGATTTGTGATTCAAGTGTTAGTTCTAAAAATTTTGTATACCTTAAATTCTTCATCCAATATGCCAATTTTATAGGTAAGGACCTAATATGACAAATTTTATTACTATGTAAATAACAATGCCATTTTGAGGGAAAAGATGATTTATATTTATTTTTTTCTTACAGAGCTTTTTATAATATAGGCACCACTTGAAGCTTTTCAGTAAGGCACTGATAGCAGTCAAAATGATAACCCTTTCTAACAAAGGACAAAATGTGCGTGTTAGCACAGAGCGATTCGCGCTGAAACAGCCATATGATAATAATCCTACTAATATTATAAACGCGAAAGTATTATATTTGTAAGTATGGATGGATTGATGGTTGTTTGTTACTCTTTCACGTAAAAACTACTGAATGGATTGTTATGAAACTTGGCACACATGAAGGTCAGGTCCTGGAATAACACATAGGCTACTTTTTACCGCGGGAAAACACTTCATTCCCACGGGAAAACGTATTTGATGTTAATGAAGAAGGTGACTGACTCACTGACTGACATATCAACGCACAGCCCAAACCGCTGGGTGTAGAAATTCCAAATTTGGTATGTAGGTTCCTTATGAAGTCTAACGGTGCACTAAGAAAGGGTTTTTAAGGGGATGAAAGTTTGTATGAAACATAACATAAAACATCATTTATTTGTTACAAAATTGTTAACATAGTTTTGCATCCTGGCCCCCAAACTAAGATTCCCTGTGCTATGGGAAGAGCTGGTCTTTCATCTAGTTATAAACAAGTTAAAGTAACAGTAAATAGCTAAGTACTATAAACTAATTAATGTTCAATTAAACATTTTTAAGAACTAAAAATATTAAACTATGCCAAACGTAAAATGTGGGTATACGCAAATCAGAGCTTCTTGTCCAGTATAATACAATATGCGAAATGTAGTATATGCCGGGAAGTAGGATAAAACAGTGAGTGAGTCAAGCGTTTTTATTTATGATATGAATGAATACAAAACTCAGTAGTGTTCTTGTATTATAATGTAATAATTAGAATTTTAGTAGGCATGTGAAGTTTTATTATAGCAGTAGTTTGCGAGTAGGATATGGATATTGATTATGATTACTATGAGAATAAATTAATAAAACATTATCTACTATTTTATATGATAATTTTAGTTTGCTATTTATTTATTTATATGTCGATTTGCTTTTAGTATTATATTTTGTCTTGAGTATGTTATTTATTTATTTATCTTTAGTTAAGCTTTATTTATGCTATTGTTATTAAGTTATTTATTTATTGATAGCTAAGCGTTAAGCATTGACTCGGTTTCATCATAGGTTTTAGTATGTAAAAAGTTAAAAATTGTTTTTTTACATTGGTTCATTGTCATGTTTGCCAAGTTGTGCTGGAATTGATTGTTCAGGTTAATATATATCACGGTGTATATATCTTAGGACCTAGGTAAAAATAAAAGCGCTGAGCGAATTTCGTCTTAGTTCGGGGAATTGGCCAAGGT
Source organism: Athrips mouffetella (assembly GCA_947532105.1). NCBI lineage: Eukaryota > Metazoa > Arthropoda > Insecta > Lepidoptera > Gelechiidae > Athrips > Athrips mouffetella. The sequence goes on from OX383963.1 coordinate 22,668,663, forward strand.
CTGTGACGGTGGAAGACTAGTCGTTTGGTGGAGCATTGTGGATCATAAGTCATAGTAAGTATGGCTGTCCTGTTTCCCTCAAGAATTATTATTTGAAAATAAAGTTTTCGTATAGTAAGTACATTACACTCTTGATATAGTTGATAGGTGCTGTATCTCATTGGTTTTGATAGCATTTTTTTTAGGGCAAGGCGTTGAGCTCTTTCCGGTTTTATGATAGTCGTTTTTGCTGCAGCCCCCCACGCTCGTATACAGTATCCAAGTATTGACTGACATAAACTGTAATTTACCATCTTTAGGATTTTAACGCTGGCAATTTTACGTAGCTTTTTGAATATATGTAGTAATTTCCGGGCTCTGTTGGTGAGACTACTTATGTGTGCATTCCAGTTGAGATTGTGGTCAAGTATGACCCCTAAGTATTTGATGCGATCCACGAGTAGTATCGGTAGGCAGGTACAGTCATCAGATTTAGAACAGCATGGAGAATGTAATTTTATAGTATAATCTTTCGGAGGAGCAGTCTTGCGGGAAATGAGAAAGGCCAGAAATTTTGTTTTGGCTAGATTGAGTGTTAGCAGATTGACCTGTAACCAATCAGAAACTACTACCATACCTTTTTCTGTTGTCCTCTTTACTTCGTCCCATGTATTCCCCTTAAAGATTACAACAGTGTCATCTGCGAATGTGACCACCTGGGCCGACGCCATTTCCAATCTACACAATTCGTTGATGTAGATCAAAAAAAGCGTTGGCCCCAGTACACTTCCTTGTGGCACTCCAAAGGTGATGTATTCTATGGAGCTACAGACATTATTTAGTTTCACAAACTGCTGTCTGTTAGTCGAGTAATTTTGAAACCACGAGAGCGCCATACCTCTTATTCCAATCATTTCCATCTTCGTCCGTCAGTTTTAAAGTAAGGATCTTCAAATTTTGTATTTAGGCTTACGACTAAAAATTTATATTTACCTACCACAGGGTTTTTGAAAATTCGACACCCTAAAGGGTGAAAAGGGGGATGAAGTTAAAAATCCTTTATTTTTAAAGTAAAATCCACATAATTTAGTATTTAGGCATTAGGTTTGTAATTCTATGCAAATTTCATCACTGTTATTGTACTCGTAATTCCACCCCAAGTTCAACCCCTAAAAAGGGAAATGGGGTGAAAATACCAATATGGGTATCGTTTGTATGGTTTATTGGGTCGCTGATTACGAAAACTACAACAATTTTGAAATTCAACGTGGTGGACATGAAATACCATCATCCCCTGGGGATGGGTTTGGAGTGCGATAGGGTTGAAATGTCTAAAAATCAATATGGGTCTTGTTTCTATGTTTATGTGAAGATAGGGATAGCGGTTAAGATGGCGTTAGGGGTAGGGATAGGGGAAGGGATAGGAATAGGGGTAGGGAGAGGGAGAGGAAAAGGGAGGAGGAGAGGGAGGGGGAGGAGGGGGAGGGGGAAAAGGAAGAGGGGAGAGGTAGAGGGGCAGGGACAGGGATGGTTTGACGGATGGTTGGACAGATGGTTGGAAGGACGGACGGACGACAGATAGACGGAAGGGTGGATGGATGGATGGTCAGATAGATAGAATCCCTCGCGGACGAAGTCGCGGGCAACAGCTAGTGAATAATAATAATAATCAATAATGTGTTAAAGTTATTGCATCATAACTTAATTTGTATTTGAGATGACATTGTTTAAAGTAAACAGCATATTTTTTTAAATATTTAATCGAGTTTCAAAATCTTCATGGAGAGCTGTTTATTATCACAATTTTTTTCCACGGCCATATCTATGTATATAAAAGAAGAAGGTGACTAACTGACTGACTGACTGACATATCAACGCACAGCCTAAACCGCTTAGTCTAGAGATCCCAAATTTGGCATGTAGGTTCCTTATGAGGCCAAGGGGTGTGCACGGAAAGGGTTTTACAAAATTCCACCCCTAAGGGGGTAAAATAGGTGATGAAAGTTTGTATGAAAGTTCGTCAGTTTTGAAGTTTAAGTTTAAAATTTTTATTTAGGCTGACGACTAAACACTTAGTTTTACGTGTCTCAGAGTTTTTTAATAATTTTACACCCTAAGGGGTAAAAAAGGGGGATTAAGTTGAAAATCCTTCATTTTCAAAGTAAAATCCACTAAATTTATTGTTAAGGCATTAGGGTTGTAATTCTGTGGAACGTATATTACTGTTATTGGAATTCCATCCCTAATTCAACCCCTAAAAGAGGGAAATGGGGTGAAAAATTCTAAAAACCACTATGGTTAAGGTTTTTATGGTTAATCGGGTCGCTGATTACGAAAACTACAACAATTTTGAAATCCAACGTGGTGATCGTGAAATACCATCATCCCCTGGGGATGGGGTTGGGGTGCAATAGGGTTTAAATGTCAAAAAATTAATATGGGTGTCGTTTGTTTGGTTTATCGTGTAGCTGATTACGAAAACTACAATAATTTTGAAATCCAACGTGGTGGATTTGAAATACCATCATCCCCTGGGGATGGGGTTGGGGTGCTATAGGTTTGAAATGTCTAAAAATCAATAAAAGTGTCGGTTGTTTGTTTATATAAGGATAGGGATAGCGGTTGAGATGGCGTTAGGGGTAGGGATAGGGGAAGGGATAGGAATAGGGGTAGGGGTAGGGTTAGGGGCAGGTATAGGGGTAGGGTCAGGGGAAGGGATAGGGAGAGGAAGAGGGGAAGGGGAGGTAAGGGGGAGGGAGAGAAGGAGCGGGAGAGGGAGAGAAGGAGCGGGAGAGGGAGAGAAAGGGGGAGAGAGGGGTAGAGAGAGGGAGGAGAGAGGAAGTGAGATGTGGAAGGGGGGGGGGAGAGGGAGGAGAAGGGGGGATGGGGGAGGGGAAGGGGAGATCGGGAAGGGGTAGGGGTTTTGAGGAGAGGATGGGGAGGGGAAGGGGGAAATTGAGGAGGGAGGGGGATAGGGGGATGGGTGAGAGGGAGGATGGGGGGGGGGAGGGAGAGAGGGAGGATGGAGGGGGGGAGGGGGAGAGGTAGGGGGGAGATGGAGAGGAGGAGGAAGGGGGAATGATGGAGAGGGGTAGGGGGGGAGGAAGATGGAGGGGGAGGAGGGAGAAGGAGAGGTAGAGTGCGACAGGGAGAGTTAGAGGGAGGGCGAAGGGGGAGGGAGAAAAGGGGGGTGAGGTTTGGGGGGAGAGGGATAGGGAGGAAAAAGGGATGTGGGGAGTGAAAGGGAGGGGGGAGAGGGAGAGGGAGGGTGATGGAGGAAGAGGGAAGGGCGAGGGATAGGAAAAGAAAGGGACGGTGAAGGGGAGGGGGTGGGGAAGGGGGGATGTGGAGGTGGGGACATTTTTGACTTTTATGAATACCTCCTAGCTACCCATTCACTCCCTTTATTGCCTTCTTTTTTAAGTTCGCCTGTAACGATTGACAATGAAAATACCTCACTACCTACCAGTTGACTAAAATCAAAAGATAATTAAATTTGTAGCAAGATAGCATTCAACTTGGATAAGTAGAAATGCATTTTTTACGTAGGGATCAGGGAGGAAAAGCGTTTCGCAAAATATGTTTAAGTTAAGGTCGAGTTCTGTTTTTTTTTATAAAATCTACGCGGACGAAGTCGCGGGTTAAAGCTAGTATTCAATAATTTTCAAGCTTATTTAGCTATTATCAGCCTCTAAAATAGTCGTTCCTCACATTTTTTCATCCATCCAAAAAGCATAACGCATAAGCTAAACAAATTTAGATAACGTTGATCAAGTACGCAATATCAAACATGAAATTAAGTGATATGACCTACTTATTTCAGAAAATGTCTTGGTGTGAGAGCAGTTTGTGCTCGAGTGGTGGAAGTCCAGCAGGATTGGGTGTTGCAAGCTCGACTTTTGCTGCAGCTTTGCAGGTCTTGGCCTCCTCGCTGTGTCTGCTCCCTGAGCCATGGCCAAAGCAAGCCCATCTACCGAGTTAGTATCAGAGGCCCTCAGGTAGCATTAAGAGTTACACAAGCTTGCCACAAGTCTTTAGAAGCGATTACTAAAACTGTTTTTACGAATTTTCTAAAACCCTGTACTGATGTTGACAGATGGAAGTAGTGTGGATGTGATCATCATAGGCTCTGGGACGGCGGGGTCGGCATTGGCGGCGCGACTGGCCGAGACTAACTTAACCGTGCTGTTGCTGGAGGCTGGAGGAGACCCGCCATTGGAGAGCATTGTGGGTATTATATCTACAGGGTGTCAAGGGAAACACTGTCAAGCGGTGTTCCAGAGGTGGACCAACCCCTGGGCTACCCGAATCACCCCCATGGATGTTCCGCGATTATTTGTGGTTTTCGAGTTATAAATTATATTATTTATGTTTAAAATTTTCTGCCGAAGGAAATTTTAAAATTCATATCTTTTTTCTCACTGAACATTTATCCAATTTTCTTTTTTTGTCATGATTACCTTGAACGTTACTTTCTTACATAAAATAATAAAATATCTAACATTCCTACTTGTTACTCAAAAAGTATGTTAAATCAAATTTGCGAACAATTTAATGGGCCATTCTTACGGAAAATACAACCAAATTCTGAAGGCCCACCCTAAGAAATAAAATACAATGGCTCATGTGCCACAAATTTTACCAGCTCTCTTAAAACTTCTACCGAAACACAACAGTGCAAACACTGCTGCTTTACGACAGAAACAGGCAAAAGGCGGTACTTTTCCAGACGGACTTTGTACAGAAGCCTTACCACTATCTTAATTTGCAATAGGAATCACCGAAATAGGCAAATTATTTATTTAGAGCCTAAATTAACATTCAGGGGTTTTTCCCTCTCAACTTTTAACGCCAATTTCAGCGAAAAATACCCCACTAAGCACCAATTTTTTTTTATTTTTTAAAGTTTTTTAAATCAACTACAATCTATGGAACATCCTTTTTGTATTTTTAAATTGATAATCAAAATTTTAATCGGCCCACATATATATTTACCATACGTTTTGAGTAACAAGTAGGAATGTTAGGAGGTTTATTATTTTATTTGATGAAATGAATTTATGTATGAAAGTTACGTTCAAGGCAATTATAAGACAAAAAGAAAATTGGAAAAATGTTCCGTAAAAAAAAAGGTGAATTTTTAAATTTCCTTCGGCAGAAACTTTTAAAAATTAATAAAATAATTTATAAATCGAAAACTACAAATAATCGCGGATCATACATGGGGGTGATTCGGGTAGCCCAAGGGGTGGTCCACCTTTGGACCACCGCTTGACAGTGTTTTCTGGGACACCCGGTATGATATTTTTATCCATTACACTGTTTCATGAGTTATCCTTTACGCTATTAACGAAATTATATCTTAATTTTCCTTATATCGGGTCTAAAAAATTGTTTTAGCCTATTACTTAGATCATGAACCTGAACGAACAACTTCTCCCAAGAAATATATAAGTATCGAAAAAAAAACCAAATTATCTCACATACAAAATGCGTGATCAGATGGTGCAGTTTCTGTGGGTAAATGAAATTTGTTTTCGTATTCCAATTTATGTTCTTTGGAAAAAATTGTTTAGTTTCACGGTTTGAATAACACGCTAAAATAGTAAAGTAATAAAGAGGAGGGCAATTCTAAAGGGAAACATAAAATATCCTCATCAAATTTGAAAATCGAAAAATTCACAACTACACAAAAAAATTGAACCTGTGTCACCTCCATTGATACCGAAGACGCTTTGAGTGACTAAAACATTCTCTTATGGAAGTATTCTATTAAGTGAAAGCTATTTTATCTATAAGGATTGCAATGATATCAACAAGCGAAACCATCTACACGGCCTTATTGTTATTCTGTAACGAAGACGATATCATTATTTTCAGGTTCCTGGGTTTCAAAAATATCTGCTTCACCATGAGCAATACGACTGGCGCTACATCTCGACCGTTCAACAAAATTCTGGTCAAGAACTGATTAATAATAGTCAATGGTTACGTGCAGGAAAAATGCTTGGTGGAACTGGCTCTATAAATGGCATGATCTACTCTCGATCTTTTCCAGCAGATTACGACGAATGGGCTGATATCGTCCAGGATTCCACTTGGAACTGGGACAATGTTCTACCATATTTCAAGAAAACAGAAAAACTTACAGACAAAAAGATACTCAACCATGACCCATCATTACCCTACCACGGTAACGATGGCGATATTGAAGTAGCAGGTTTGGAGACGGAAAGTTTTGATACTATTAAATTATTGGAAGCTTTCGGTGAGTTAGGTCTGAATATTGTAGCAGATCGAAACTACCCAAATACATTAGGCGCCAGTTACCAATCTTTAACGATCAAAAATGGCAGGCGACAGAGCTCTTTAACTGCAATGCTGAACAAAGTAGCCGAAAATGATAATTTGTACGTTATGAAAAATGCCTTTGTTACAAAAATTTTAATCAATGATAAAGCTACAGCTTATGGCGTAAAAGTGTTACTAGATGGTGAAGAAAAAGAGTTTTACGCTCACAGAGAGGTAATCTCCTCTGCTGGTGTTTACAATACCCCAAAATTACTAATGTTGTCTGGAATAGGTCCGAAGTTGCACTTAGATACGTTAAACATAGATGTTGTCAAGGATTTACCGGTAGGAAATAATCTACATGACAACTTAATAGCCCTAACGTTCCTTGCTGCGGATAGTGGGACATGCACTTATTCTGAAGATCCTCAGTTTATGGCAATTAAGTATTTGTACAATCGCACCGGTTCGTTCTCAATACGACAACCCAGTGTAATGGGCGTAAACTATGTTCTGAAAAACTCCTCGACACCTCATGTTCCTGACTTTGGCATATTTCCCGCGTGCTTCAGAAAAGGTTACGATTTCTTAAACTACTGTTTGCTAATTAAAGATTATACATATGAGACATGTTCATATTTAGATTCTATTAATGATAAATTTGACCTCTTTCTCATTGAAGTCAATTTGCGAAGACCAGCATCAAGAGGTACGGTGAGATTAGCTTCAGCTGAACCTTTTGATAAGCCTATTATTGACTACAGATCGTTTAAAAATGAAGAAAATTTTAATCGTTTCCCGGAGGTATATGAACTTGTGTGGTCTTTGACAAATACAACGTATTTCAGAAATAAGAATGCTTTCGTTGTGGATTTGAAATTAAAGAGTTGTAAAGGATTGGAAGGACCAGAGAAGATAAAGTGTCACGCGCGGAGTTTAGCCGAGGTAGCCTCGCATTCGACAAGTACAGCGGCTTTGGGTGCAGTACTAGACGCACGATTACGCGTGCGTGGCGTGCGTGGGCTGCGTGTTGTTGACGCTAGTGCCATACCCATTGCATCGCGTGCTAATCCAAACGCAGCCATTGTCATGCTTGCGGAGAAAGCTGCTGACTTTATCAAAGAAGAAGTTTTTATTATATAAATGTTGTAAATTTTTGTTTTTCTATATAGAGTAAATTAAAGATCACATTCTGCTCATCGGCGACAACAGTAAAGTCTTACACAAATAAAGAGCTTCAAACCATAAAAAATACTGTGTATACCTATAAAAAAATCCATTACACCTTGACATTTCAGAAACTAAAATCTTAATTCTAAAGGATTGTTTAAGACAATGAAATGAGACAATGAGACAGACGTGACTGGCTAGTTTAGTTGAGTAGTTCCTTTGATCACCTTTCGGCTTCATTTTTAAAACCTGGACACCACCTAGAGTTTGTTAAGCCAAAAATAAGCCCAAATACACTCGTTAATCATTATAAGAATTACTGGCGACTTTCATCATTATAGCATTTAGAATGAAAAAAAGTAAAAATGTTAAGAAATGTATTTACACTTAAAACCTGGACACCACCTAGAGATTGTTAAGCCAAAAATAAGCCAAAATACACTCGTTAGTCACTATAAGAATTACTGGCGAATTTCATCATTATATCATTTAGAATGAAAAAAACCGGCCAAGTGCGAGTCGGACTCGCGCACTGAGGGTTCCGTACCACCACATAAACATAATTGTATTGGTTGAAATTTCAGTAAGTTAATGTGCTAGATTTTTTGAGTCCGACACGCGCTTGACCAAATTTTATTATTTGTTGTTATTTTATAGCCTATGCCCTATAGACACCAATTTTCAAGTTTGTAAGTGTTCCCGTTTTTAAATAGAACTAAAACAAAAATCGCCTCAACAACCATCCAACTTGACCCCTCTCTTATATGAATGTTCTTGAAACGGGAGCTCTCCACAATTGGTTACCATTAGTTGTGAGAAAAGTTGTAATATTTAATGATTTCAGACTTTTCCCATTATTTGTACTGTGAGACCTAGCTTCTTGCCAAATTTCATAATTTTAGGTCAACGGGAAGTACCCTGTAGGTTTTTCATTTTTGAATAAATGTATGGAGATGAGGACATAAAATGCCATATCTTTTGATTGCGTCGTTGTAAAAAATTTAAATTTTCAGATCTTGTGTGGTTCATGGAACCTAATATATGGTATTAATTTCAACCTGATACCTTTACCCGTTCGTGAGATAAAGGGTCTTGACAGACAGACAGACAGACAGACAGACAGACAGACAGACAGACGGACAACAAAGTGATCCTATAAGGGTTCCGTTTTTTTCTTTTGAGGTACGGAACCCTAAAAAAGTAAAAATGTTAAGAAATGTATTTACACTTAAAACCTAGACACCATCTAGAGATTGTTAAGCCAAAAATAAGCCCAAATACACTCGTTAGTCATTATAACAATTACTGGCGACTTTCATCATTATCATCATGCTTGCGGAGAAAGCTGCTGACTTTATCAAAGAAGAAGTTTTTATTAAATAAATGTTGTAAATTTTTGTTTTTCTATATAGAGTAAATTAAATATCACATTCTGCTCATCGGCGACAACAGTAAAGTCTTACACAAATAAAGAGCTTCAAACCATAAAAAAATACTGTGTATTCCTATAAAAAAATCCATTACACCTTGACATTTCAGAAACTAAAATCTTAATTCTAAAGGATTGTTTAAGACAATGAAATGAGACAATGAGACAGACGTGACTGGCTAGTTTAGTCTAGTTCCTTTGATCACCTTTCGGCTTCATTTTTAAAACCTGGACACCACCTAGAGTTTGTTAAGCCAAAAATAAGACCAAATACACTCGTTAATCATTATAAGAATTACTGGCGACTTTCATCATTATAGCATTTAGAATGAAAAAAAGTAAAAATGTTAAGAAATGTATTTACACTTAAAACCTGGACACCACCAAGAGACTGTTAAACCAAAAATAAGCCCAAATATACTCGTTAGTCATTATAAGAATTACTGGCGACTTTCATCATTATATCATTTAGAATGAAAAAAAAAGTAAAATTGTTAAGAAATGTATTTACACTTTATTTGCTTAGTTACATGATTTCATGTCACAATACTTAGAAAAAGAATTCAAGCTTTGATAACCATGAAATTAGGCAGAGAAATGCATAAATCACAGAAATTACAAGTTGAGACGTAATAAACTTTATTTACTACTCAACTGGGTGTTTAATAGCTGCCGTATATCACTAAAAGCTTTAAGGAAATCTCATCATGTTGGTGCGAGTGAGTTCTCTTTAAATTAATATGAAGTGGTAATTTTAGTAGTTTATTAGTCTCAGGAGCAGTGTGGTGCCTGAGAAGTGTACCAACCCAGTAGGGTCCGTCCTTTAGCTATTTTTTTATGTCCTAAAAAAATATTGGCTACCTGAATGTAAATGACACTAATAAGACAACAAAGGCACGTTGTCCATCATGCTTGTCTCATGCTGCTGATTTGTGCTAGTATTTTTACTGGCTTCTATAAAAAAAACGCTATTTATTTAAACCACTAAATGATTGCAAAAAATATTTTTTTATTGTTTTTATATTTTTAACTTAAATGGATATGTAATATACGTAGTATCTGAATATTATCACAAAAATCATTGTTGTTTTTGTCACCAGCTGATCATTAAAGTTCATTAGACTCTTCACAAGCTTCAAATCATCTTAAGCCAAACCTTTTTAGGGTTCCGTACCTCAAAAGGAAAAAACGAAACCCTTATAGGATCACTTTGTTGTCCGTCTGTCTGTCTGTCTGTCTGTCTGTCAAGACTCTTTATCTCACGAATGGGTGAAGGGATCAGGTTGAAATTAATACCATATATTAGGATCTATGAACCACACAAGATCTGAAAATTTAAATTTTTTACAACGACGCAATCAAAAGATATGGCATTTTATGTCCTCATCTCCATACCTTTATTCAAAAATGCAAAACCTACAGGGTACTTCCCGTTGACCTAAAATTATGAAATTTGGCAAGAAGCTAGGTCTCACAGTACAAATAATGGGAAAAGTCTGAAATCATTAAATATTTCAACTTTTCTCACAACTAATGGTAACCAATTGTGGTGAGCTCCCGTTTCAAGAACATTCATATAAGAAAAAAAAAATCAAAAATCTTTTATTAGGCAAAACACGTCATGCTTACAAAATACACAATCATTGACCCACTATTAGGCCTATGGCCCGTTTGTGGGTGAATGGGCTCATGCCACCAAATCACAAAAGAGAAAAAAGAGTTCTTAATTAAGTACGGGTATATGTGTTTAACATTGTAAGTCACGTTGAAGACAAAAGGTGCTAAAAATATAATTGTCGTTTTATATAAGAGCGGAAGGTGCTAAACATAACAACACGTAGTCACATCTATAGCCAACAGGTTAGTTACCGAGGTGGGTAAGTAGGTAAATTAAATTATTAGTTTATCGTATAATAATAATATTATGTAATGCGGATGGATGGATGAGAGAGGGGTCAAGTTGGATGGTCGCTGAGGCGATTTTTGTTTTAGTTCTTTTTAAAAACGGGAACACTTACAAACTTGAAAATTGGTATGTTTATAGTGCATAAGCTGTAAAATAACAACAAATAATAAAATTTGGTCAAGCGCGTGTCGGACTCAAAAAATCTAGCACATTAACTTACTGAAATTTCAACTAATACAATTATGTTTATGTGGTGGTACGGAACCCTCAGTGCGCGAGTCCGACTCGCACTTGGCCGGTTTTTTTTTTTAAGAAAAGAATATTTATCTTTATGAAATCTATTATAGTCCAGTCGTTTAACGTCTTATATCGCCTTTACGTAGACACGCCTTACAATTTCACCAATTTTCCAGTTCCAATGTTTCCAGGTACTAGGTAGGTCATAGCTCTCAATTGGACCCAGAACCTGGAAAAAATTTGGTGAAATTGTAAGGCGTGAAACAACTAATCGGTCGGACTATTAAGGATGCAGAATAATCGCTTAACAGGATTTTCGTACTTTATATAAAACTCACTCAAACTACCTCCAAAAGGTGCCACTCTCTCTTCAGCCGAGAAGCTCGGAAACTCGGTAATTATACAAAACAAAACGTGGACTTTCCGAAACAAGATGGAACCAAAAAATATTTAAATGAGCATCAGTAATTATGCAAAAAGTTGGTCCTCAGTTCCCTTGATAAGGGGACTGTTTATGCACTTTGTGAGGAAAGTTAGCAATTTTTCGTTCAAAGTCTCTTAACAGGTGAGATAGCTTAACTTTTAATGAATTTTGAGGAGATTGGTTTTATATGTATAGTATTTTATTGGGTCGTAATGTTAATGACCGATCCAGCAAGCCCTGACACTTTTTTCAGTTAGTTATCGTATACACTCAGGCATGTGGCAACCCTAACTAATGACAAGAGTTTTCAAGCCTCTAATAGAATCATTAAATGATGCTTGACTTCCAACATAGCTTAAAGATCACGATAAGTTAGTCATCATAATCATCAAAAATTACATCAAAGTCCGCTGCTGGCCAAGAAGTTCTCTCCAGAATTTCACAGCAAAATTGCAGATATTATTAATATATATGTATTTTAGATTAAGGTACCCGTCTATGGCTTGGCTGAAAAGAATGATTTATTATTATTTTTCATAGTTTTTCTTCACCTGTATATTAGGAAATTCGTATTTTTTGCAGGCTTTTTGGTCAAATCTGCGTAATAGATTCTCTATTACGCAGTCGGGTTTTACGTATTTATTTATTTTTTCGCAAGTAATACACAACCTTAAACCAACACGAACTTGTATTAATATTCTCTGAAAAAAAAAAAAAAAAAAACTTAACCAGAAGAAACACTGTCATAATATTCTTAACATATAACACACGTTCCCAGGATCCTATCGACAAAGTGCAAAGCTATACGAAACTTACCAAAGAGCAAACTCAAAGAAATTCCCCTAACGAGACGGTCACAGTGCAAGTTCCAAATTGGTCTTTCCTTGAAATTGTACTATTGAAAGTTCAGTGTGGCAGGAACTCTAATCTTTAGCGCTTTTGTCATCAAAAGATGTTTTCTTAACTTTCTTTCGTATTGGCGATTTGTCGCTTTTATTATGCACAGCACGGCTCGGTGCAATAACGTCGTTTTGTTATAGTAGTTTAAGATACAAGTTCCGTAAGTAGGGTTATTACAAACGAGATTACGTTTTGTAAGCCCGAGACGAAGTCGAGGGTTATGGTTAGGGTGGGGTTAGGGTATCGGCACGAGTTTGTCATTCATAACCCTTACGGACGTGTATCTTACGACATTTTTCAATACATTTGTGAGAAAACAGGTATAAGTAATACACTTGGTAAAGGAACCAACCATGGGCACTGTCAGCCTCTTGTCGATTTATGTTCTCCTAGTACTCTCATTTTGTTTTATAGGTAGGCAGTCGTCACCCAAGTAGAATAGAATAGAATAGAATAGAAGTCATTTATTCATCCAAATTCTTAATACTAAAGCATACTTTACAATAGGATGAAAGGAAGAAGCCTCAGCATGACTGCTGCTTTTCAGTCTTCACCTACGATTTACAGAATAAAATATACTTTAAATTAAATACAAAAATGCCACAACAGAAGGCTTTAACTTAATCTTTTACGATTTCCCAATTGCTTGTAGATTTTTGCAAGTTGAGCAGCCATAATCTGCACCCCTTTTTGAAAGAATTTAACGATCTACAATTTTTCACTAAAGGGGGCAGATCATTCCAGCACTTACAAGCTGCAAACCGGTAACTCCCCTTATATGAGGTCAAACGAAGAGGTGGTGAAAGCTTTAGGTTAGGAAAACGCATTGATCGAGATCCTGTTCCTGTTTGTCTATCACTCCAAATTAATTTATTTGCGAGGTAAACTGGTTTTGATGTATTTCTGATACCAAAAGTTAAGCAATTTAGTTTAAGAAAACGTCGATTGGCCATATTTAAAATATTGTACGTGTTTAAATAAGGCGTTATATGCGATCTTGGTCGAACCGTGTAACAAAATCTTACACAAGAATTTTGGACGCGCTGCACTGTGTTACTCGTTTTTTGACGAAGGCATGGACCGTAAACAACATCCAAATAATCTAAATGTGAGAGCACTAGCGCATCTGCCAATCTTCTTCTAATAGGAACACTTAAATAAGGTCGTAACTTGTACAATTTTTTTAACGAGTAATAACACAAACCTACTTTAGACTCTATATGTTTCTCAAAGTTCAGATTGCTATCTATAAACAATCCCAAATCTTTTACTGTAGTTAGTTCAGATATTTGTTTGTTGTTTATAAGGATAGTAGGATTGGTACTTCTAACAGCTTCGATTTGTTGCTTAGTACCAAATATAATAAAAGAACATTTATCTACATTTAATACCAGATCATTACGTTCTGACCATTTTGCCACAGCGCGCAAGTCTTCATTCAGTAATCGGAAAGCCCGGTCTATAGACGTAGTATCTAAGTTTACATGCATTAAAATTTGGGTGTCATCAGCGTACAAGTGCGCAGCTCCAAAACGAATACATTTAAGAAAATCAGCTGTATAAACTGAATACAAGGTTGGGCCTAGGATTGACCCTTGAACTACACCACGGTCAACAGCCAGCTGTGAAGATCGCGTCATAACACCATGTTGGTTAGTAATTTCAACAACTTGTGTGCGGTCACTAAAATAGCTATCAAACCAATCGCAGACTGTCTTATCACATCCATAATATTTAAGTTTATTTACAAGGGTTTTTCTATTAAGACAATCGAAAGCCCGACTGTAATCGAGAAGTACTAGTACCGTAGCACGTTTCTCATTCGAAGCCGTTAATATGTCATCTACAACCTGTAGTAGTGTAGTGGTGGTGCTGTGTTGCTTACGGAATCCTGATTGGCGTTCCGGAATTATACAGCTCTCCTCAAGGTATGCAATTAGGCTTGTATTAACCACTTTTTCTAGCACCTTGGATAAGGCGGGCAGTATACCGATCGGTCTCAAATCACTGATACTTTCTACATTTGTTTTTTTGGGAATCGGTCTAACAATAGACGTTTTCCAATCTATAGGAAAGCGGCCTGACCTCAAAGACTTGTTTACAATCGCGGTCATTGCATCTAAAGAGTAAGGAAGAGTAAGCTTAATCATTTTCATTGAAATTTTGTCATTTCCAGTGGCATTTGAAGAAATTGATAAAATAATTTTATTTAACGCCTCTCGAGTGACCACTGGAAAACTGAAACTTTTATTGCTGAATCTTTCAGATGGATTGAAATACTCATCACAAGGACATACAAAAGCGGGCAGTGATTCCAAAAATATCCTATTAATTATATCAGGGTTCCGAAGGTGTAGCGGTATGGATTCAATAGCCTTATCATTATCACCTAAAACTTTGTCTATTTCCCGCCACATTTTACGCGGGTTCTTAATATTTTTATTAACATTATTTTTAAAATACTGCCGCTTTTCGTTTCTGGTGACACTAGTAACTAAGTTGCGCAAGAACTGGTATTGTTTCCAATCTGCATCACTGGTAGATTTTTTGGCAATTTCGCAAGCCATTTCTTTATCTAGAGTCATCGCCTTGATGCTTTCAGTAATCCACGGTGATGGAGGTATTTTAAATCTTTTACAACGTTCAGGGACGAAATGATCGAACAAACCTAAGATAAGAAAATTAAAACAACGCACCATTTCATCTAGGTTATCGAGGGATGAAACTATCTCCCATGGAGTAACTGAAGACGCTAGTTTATATGTGTCTAGATCAAAGAGATTAAAGGGTCTGTAAGTCACTACTCTAGGAAGGTATTTTGGAACCTTTATGGGAAATTGCGCGGAAACAAATGCGTGGTCACTAAGGTCGTCATTATGAACTACCATTACTTTCTCAGCTACCAGAGAAGAATTACAACAAATGACGTCGATTAGGCTGCTTGATGTCGGTGTGACCCTGGTAGCTTCAGACACGACTGAGTGAAGATCAAAATTTTTAAGCATATTTAAAAATAATTTCTGGTCAGTTCCTTCTGGATATAAAAGGTTACAATTAATATCACCACTAAGAAAAATGTGTTCGTACCTCGGGCAAATGATAGACAAGGCGTCATTAAGATATTCTATAAAATCATTATAACGATAATTTGGGGGCCGATAAACCACGCCTATAGCAAATTTAAATTTACCAATTTTTAATTCGTACCACAATTGCTCTACGGTACTTTGGGGGACAGCAATCTTTTTCATGCGATATTTTTCGCTCACATAAAAACCAACACCACCTCCCTCGCGTTTTTTACCAGTACCTCGAAATTTATGTACAAAACGATAACCTGATATTTTGTATTGTTTAATATTACTTTTATTTGTGATTCTAGTTTCTGTAATCGCTAAAACATCAGGATTGTAGGAAGTTATGGTTCTCATCAGTTCATCTCTACCGGTATTAAGAGATTGTGCGTTTAACACTGCAATATTGAGATGTAAATATTTTTTGCTCATTGCTTTTGGGCCCTTCTCTATTATATCTAAGCTTTTCTTTTTTTCACTATTCAGGTTGTCTATATTTTTATCTAAGTACAAGTTTTGTTTATTTATATCATTAATCACGAAAAAACTCTGCATCCGTTTGCGTTTGCACATTTATTTGCTTGATTTCCCGACTTACATTAAATTGAGCGTTAATACTGCTTACTTTGATCATGTCCAAAATCAAACTTCTGCAAGAGTTTTTTCTATCTAATCTATATTTACTTATATATTGTAAATCCGAGAATAGTAGGTTATCTAAGTTACCACTTATAATTTTTAGCAGTTCATTAAGTTTATACTGACTGAAATGCCGACTGTAATTAATTTTTCCAAAAAATACATTTGTGTTTTTCATTGTATTCAAAAAATGATATAGAGCTGACTGGAATCGGATTAAATTGGTGTCATGTGACCCGGCTAAAATTATTACATAGTCAGATTTAGAAAAGTCTCTGCATTCTAACTCACTGCCGTCCAGAACTTGCTCCAGTGTGCCGTATGGTTTTAGGATCGATGTAACATGATAGTCGGGGCCAAGGCATTTGTCCAAAACATCCCGCATTCCACGTCCAGTTTCATCTACTAACAGAAGAACTCTGTGCTTGGCTGAGCAGACACTTGTAGACTTATCCCAGATTTTATTAACAGAGCTCTCGAGAGAGCTTATATTCTCTTCCGGCTGTAGAATAGTTTCCGGTAGAGTATTTTTTGGTCTGTCCGATTGTTGCTCTTCACTGTCTAATCTTGTGCTATTTAATAGAGGTGTATTATTTGGTTCCTGGGAAGTATTTATATTAAACAAAACATTTGTTAACAGAGTAGAGTCAACATTACTTTTCCGAATCCGTTTTTTCTTTATTGCACTCGTTGCAGGAGAGCCACAGAGCTTTTTTAATTGATCGACTTGATTCACGTATACAGATATTTCTTTTTTTAATGAATCATTTTCTTCGATGTACCTATAATAAAGTTTATCTGCAAACTCCAGCTTTACTTCTAACTCGGCTATCCTTGCCTTCAATAGAATAGTCTCGTCTTCTTTATCACGTCCTAAATCGTGGCAGCTCCTGTGCAGTTTACTTTTGTGAAGTAAGTTTAAGCAGTCTGACTTAGTATTATTGTCATCCATTAGAGCGGCAAAAGAGTTCTCAGTAGAAACGTTAACAATATAGTTTGTAGTGTCCTCAGTTTCAGACTTTTTTTGAATATGTAACGCAGTGGACGAAGAAGCAACTTCGGCCTTTCCTAAAGAGCTATCACCAGTTTGTTTGGGGCTCTCTGTCATACAGTTTTGTTGCTTATGGGGTTTACGTACTGTTACGTTTTCATGCTGTGCTTGTCCCTCCGGTTTTGTACTATGATTTTGTCTTGTTTGCGTTATCGCTGTCGGCGAAGGCTGATGTTGATGCTTGATTTGTTTTACTGTTCCGTCCCTTTTGGCGCATTGTTTACATCTCCAGTTCTTTTTATTCTTCATTAGGTTAAATAGTCCAATCCCAACACCAGCACAGTCCAAATCCAGAAATATTTTACAAGAGGCACATTGAACAAATTCTCGTTTGTGTAATACATTATTGCATTTAGCACATAATTTATCCTTTTTTGATGCCATTTCTGCAAATTTTTATTAAAGCGACATCTACTGGTAACTTACTCAACTCTTGAAATAATAATAGTTAGTAAATTACTTGATAATGCTACAATGTGGTCGCAAGTGCCGCAAATCCAAATATCATAAATATTAAATCGCAAAAAGACTTCCACGGAGGTCGGGCGCGAACTCGAGGGCAATGAATTGTAATCCACTCGCTCTTCCGACAGCGCTACAGACGCTTTGGCAATGTAGTCGAAATTAGTTTATAGATTGCAAGTAGTTGAGAATCTTTTTCATCCAAGATACACTGAGTCGTTTGGACACAATATTTGTACTACCCACTTTTTTATTAATAGGCTCGACAAACGTTAATTATTCAACGTAAATTAAAATTTTGCACTGATTTCGATTGTTAACTTATAGTTTATGGTCACAGATTTGGTCACATATACGAGTTAGAGTCGCACGATTGAGAATATTTGTTTATAATTTGAGAATACAAAAAACATTAGTCACTAACTTTTGAACCACATATCTTTAAAATCACTGCATATTACTTAACACAAACACTGTCGCTGGTTAATTGTAGTAAAATTAATATTGTAGTATGGTTTATTGTCACTAATTCACAATGATACTATTTTTTATGATTATTGTTCACGGAGCTATGTTTACTACCGTACGCCACCTGACCAGACTTTTTGACAGAATGTAAATAAATAATAATTGTAATGTATTATACTTTTTTTACTTACCGCACTAGTTCGGTAAGTAACTACTTACGAGCAATGTTTACGTCCTTGTAAGTACGTTTTTCGAGCAAATGTATTGAAAAATATTTAATGCCGACTTCCTTTGTTTATAACACAACGTTTCCTACGAAAAAGCAACCTATATAAGAAGTAATTCTTTTTGCACTTCCTATAATAGTACATTAAGATGCACGTGCGCTATTTTGGATATTACAGCCGAGGCTCAGAAATTGCAGCCCGAGCCGCAGGCGAGGGCGTAATGGAGCCGAGGGTGTAATCACCAAAGCGCACAAGCTTCTTACGACGTTTTTCAACACATTTGCGAATAAAAACGAATCAAATTCGCTTACCTGCAATTCCTGAGCATCCATTTTCCGTTCTCACAATACTATTCAACATGGAATAAATACACCACAAAGAGCTAGGTTTATAGTTATTCGCCAGCTCATTGAAATAAGCCAAAAAGATATTCTCTGAAAACGAATTGGCATTTTTGGTGTTCTTACATTCAATGAAATTTTCGTAGGCAAGAATGTAGGTACCTATTTTTCCTTTGATTTTGCTGGAAGGAGACTCTCACTTGCATTTTGTGCCCCAGTAATTATTTCCTGTGGGGTTAAATTAAGTTCTTCTTCATTGCTTGAAACCGACGAACGACATTGTTAGTTAGTCACAAAAATCAAAGCAAATGAAAATACTTCTGAAAAATGGCGCGCGGAATTCTTGTTGCGCGCGCATCTCTTTTTTCAAATGAGGAGCTGGCTGTGACGAAGCAGTGGCAATGCTCCCAAACAGCGTAGTCATTGAAAAAGTACAAAAACTTTAAATTTATTGCTTACAAAATCAATTAATGTTAATTTGTTGTCAAATTTAACTAATCTCATGCAACAAACTGTTTATATATTATATTTTAATCAACATTAGGTATATATTTACGAAAAATTCATAAATATTTTAGACATTAGAACTCCTTGCTCTTTGTTAATATATATATAAAAAAAAATAACTAGTGATGTAATATGTGATGAGAAAAGCACGCGTTTTTAATAAGCTGGATTATGGACCTAAATACAGTGCAAATAGAGCTGTTTTATGAGCAAATGTGTTGAAAAAAATATTAGCTGACTGGGTCGGTTAGTATTGGAAGTTTTTTTAATCGACATGGGTCCCGAAAAGTTGTTACAAAGGGTGTACGAGACAGGTTTCCAAAAACTGAACGGGTATGATCAGTCAACGTAACTGAACAACTTTCAGTGATTAAAACTAAAATAGATTGACTAGTATATTTTGCAGATGCTTTTTTAATAATTTCCTAAAAAATTATTAAAAAAGCTTCTCCATACAAAATTGCAAATATGATAGGTCTGTCTGTTTGTATGAAGAGGCGGAATTTTAGGGTTCCGAAGTCCAGGAACCCTTATAATCGTCATGTCCGTCTGTCTGCCCGCGGCATAGCTCAGGGACCGTTAGGACTAGAAAGTTTTAACCGCCCGCACGATTCGCGTGGTTCTGCTGAGGGTCTTTTGTACTGAGTTTGCGCGCCTACGCGACCTTCCAATTTCAAATTCGCGCTCGTTGTATGTATTGTCCGTAGTGTGCCTAGGTAACGTGCCTCCCGAAGAACGGACTCATCAAATTTTTCAGACAATCAGATTATTCATGCTACAATAATGTTCTAACCGATCTGGGGAAGTCACACAAAGTGATATTTGTATGACAGTGTCCCCACCGGGAATCGAACCTAGAACTTCCGAACTAAGAGCCGAAGGCTCCGTTCAGACGCAAAGTTCCTGAAACGCAAATTACCTGATACGCAGATGATCAGATTTTCAATCGTGAATTACCAGGTACGCAAATGACCAGGGTTCTATTACGCAAAGTACTCTAACGCCGCAGAGAGTAAATAAGTACCAACTGCAAACTTAAGTTTGTTATTCCATACAAATAGCATGGAAATTCTATTCAATTCAACTTTATTTTACTAGATTAAAAATAAAGTTTAATGAAATATGCAGTCAGTTGGATAAAGAATTCAGAATCCAAATTATAGAACATTAAAATAAGCTCAATGAAAACGATTTCGAATAGGTAAATCACATTTTTACTTTTTAGTAATAAGGAAACCTTATATGTATTTCCGCAGACCAATAGAAGATACCTACCTTTCATGGATATTCTAGGTAATGCAAAATTTCACCAAGATCGTTTAAGTCATTCATTATTCTGCAAATTACAATTTTTCATATTCGTTATATGACAGCCACCCTTAAAATAAGAGCCAGCAAGAAATTAATCAGAATACTTCAATGGATTTGTCGGACAATTCGTTTAGCCGCTAGGCCAAAGCGTGACGGACAGACCGACTGGCTGACCGACCGACCGACGAACGGACATTTTTGAAAATTTGAAAATAATTTTTTTCTCGAATACGATACCTTTCTCGCTCTGCTCGAAAGGAAAAAATCAAAAATTGCGTTACAATAATGGTTCCTGAGGCAACTACGAAACCCTATAACGCGCGTACCCTACAATTTTTTTTCAGTTACGTTGATTGATCATGCCGTTTCAGTTTTCGGAAATATTTTCCTTACACCCTGTATGAACGATACTGAGTTAAAGATAAACAACGATAACATGACCTTCCCATCTAGTAAAAAGCTACTATCTAAACTAAGAGCAAGTGGAGGGGCGGCCCATTATATCGTTGTTTACTTATCTTAGTTTACTAACGGTATTACGCTAAGCCTACTCTTGGAGCCCAAATTAAGTCATTGAAAAGAGCTGTACGACAGAAACAAGTAGAAAAGTTTTTCCAGATAGCACCATTATCCGGGAGCTTACATAGAAACTATTACCTAACTATTTGAAAGAAAAAACAAGCTAAATGTCGAGCAATCAACTCTTGCACAAAGCTTTAGGGATAAAGACGCGTCCACAATGCCTCTTTATCAGCAGTAATTCAACAGATCTGCTGATTCACACGGCTTTTGTGTCAGCACTACTCAGCACCCTTAGATTTTCTTTGTAGTTTTTTATTGACATAGTAGACACGATTATAAGGGTTATTGCGTCGTCATGTCGTAACATTAATTTGACAGCTAAATACGGGGTGTTAAAAAAGTTTTAGACCGTAAGGGCACTGCTTGTTATCCTACGTCATCTAGTACACAAAATTTGCAACTTTGTAGCGATAGTAGTGGCCTAGTAGGTCCACCAAACGTTGGTCTGCCAATCCGAAACCTGGCAGGTTTTGTACAGTTGGAGAGAAAAGTGGTTAAATGACAGATTACACGAATGAAATCTATTCATAGAAATAGAAGGTACCTATACAAGTAAAAAACAACAGGTCTGCCTTGCATCCTCTTGGCAGTTTCGCCAGTCCGACCAAATTTGTGGTCCAATCACATCCGACCACATTTGTGGTCCGACTAGGATGCAAGGCAGACCTGTTGTTTTTTACTTGTATATGTACCTTCTATTTCTACGAATATATTTCATTCGTCTAATCTGTTATTTAACCACTTTTCTCTCCAACTGTACAAAACCTGCCAGGTTTCAGATTGGCAGACCAACGTTTTGTGGACCTATTAGGCCACTACTATCGCTACAAAGTTGCAAATTTCGTGTACTAGATGACGTAGGATAACATGCAGTGCCCTTACGGTCTATTTCATGAACTTACTAAACATACGAATAATTACGAAACAAGTTAACAGTGATCGCGAGGGTCAATCAAAACGTCCCATTAAACGTTTACAGCAGGACAGGGAGTTCCCTCCAGAATTCCGGCTTTTGCTGGAACAATGCGAATAAGAATAAGAATCATTTACTTGCATAGAATACAGTTACATAGATCTTAAAATTATACAGTCCAGTGTATTCGCCTGCGTACAAGCGTGCAAATATTTGTGAGAGCAAATTAATTATCTACATATATAAAAGAAGAAGGTGGCTGACTGACTGACTGACTGACTGACTGACTGACTGACTGACTACATATCACCGCACAGCCCAAACCGCTGGGTCTAGAGATTCCAAATTTGGCACGTAGGTTTCTTATGAGGCCTGGGGGTGCACTCAGAAAGGGTTTTACAAAATTCCACCCCTAAGTGGGTAAAATAGGGGATGAAAGTTTGTATGAAAGTCCGTCAGTTTTGAAGTTTGGATCTTCGAAATTTGTATTTAACCTGACGACTAAAAATTAACATTCACGTGTCTCAGGGTTTTTGAAAATTCGACACCTTTAAGGGTGAAAAGGGGGATGAAGTTGAAAATTCTTGATTTTTAAAGTAAAATCTACATAATTTATTATTTAGGCATTAATGATGTAATTCTATGCAACGTTCATCACTGTTATTGAAATTCCACCCCAAATTCAACCCCTAAAAAAGGGAAATGGGGTGAAAAAGTCTTAAAACCAATATGGGTATCATTTGTATGGTTTATCGGGTCGCTGATTACGAAAACTACAACAATTTTGAAATCCAACGTGGTGGACGTTAAATACCATCATTCCCTTGGGATGGGGTTGGGGTGCGATAGGGTTGAAATGTGAATATGGGTGTCGTTTGTATGGTTTTTCGGGACGTTGATTGCGAAAACTACAATAATTTTGAAATCCAATGTGGTGGACGTGAAATACCATCATCCCCCTGGGGATGGAGTTGGGGTGCGATAGGTTTGAAATGTCTAAAAATCAATATGGGTATCGTTTGTATGGTATATCGGGTCGCTGATTACGAAAGCTATAACAACTTTGAAATCCAACGTGGTGGACGTGAAATACCATCATCCCCTGGGGATGGGGTTGGGGTGCGATAGGTTTGAAATATCTAAAAATAAATATGGGTGTCGTTTCTATGTTAGAGATAGCGGTTAAATTGGCGTTAGGGGTAGGGATAGGGGCAGGGATAGGGGCAGGGATAGGGAGAGGTAGAGGTAGAGAGGTAGAGAGGTAGAGGTAGAGAGGTAGAGAGGTGGAGAGGTAGAGAGGTAGAGAGGTAGAGAGGTAGAGAGGTAGAGAGGTAGAGAGGTAGAGAGGTAGAGAGGTAGAGGTAGAGAGGTGGAGAGGTAGAGAGGTAGAGATGTAGGGTAGAAAGGTAGTGAGGTAGAGAGGTAGAGAAGTAGAGAGGTATAGGTACAGGTAGAGGTAGAGGGAGAAGGAGGGGAAGGGGGAGAGGGAGGGAGAGAGGGAGGGGGAGGGGGTGAGGGAGAGGGAGGGGGAGGGGGTGAGGGAGAGGGAGGGGGAGGGGGTGAGGGAGAGGGAGGGGGAGAGGGAGGGGCAGGGGAGAGGGAGGAGGGGGAGAGACAGAGGGAGGGGGAGGGGGAGAGGAAGGGGGGAGAGGGAGAGAGAGGGAGAGGGTTTTAGTTTTTCTCAATTACTTCTGCCAATTGGCTCTGTATTGAAATATTACATAAAGGTGTCTCTCATCTCTCTCTTTACATTTGTTAGTATACTGATGCTAAGTTCCTCTGTTCTGAGTAATATATGAGTAACGTCTGTATATTACGAGTATATAAAATTCAGCTGGATCTTGAATTATACTCATTGATTTGCGCAGGGTTATTCCTGTTTTTCCTTAGTTTAAAATTACCCCGAAATGACGGGAAAATATCTCATTTCTTCGGAAAACCTTTAACAACATAAATATGAAATCCTCGCGAGCGAAGCCAACAGCTAGTATTATCATATGTGCTTAACTAAATTAACAAAAAAAATATTTGAATTCCAAGTACTCCTTAACACTATAGAAGCAATGTTGAAGTAACCATTTTGTCAAGCCAGATTTGAAATTAAATAAAAAAAATATATATTATTATTCCTTTTTTTTTGTTTTTTTTTTTGTTATTAATATTAATTTTTTGAAGGGGAAGTACCATAGTCACCAAGCTTGTTAGCGTTGCGGGTGGCACCATGGACCGTGATTGTTGTTAACCGCAGTATCAAAGATGGTACGATACACAAAAGGACGTTACTGCCCTTTGACCAATACATAGAGTATGGACGGGCCTTATCCGTACAAAACGCTAATAAAAAATTAATCGCGCTACAACTACATGTAAACGCACACCCACAGTTACAGTTTTCCTAATCACATGCACACACAGTGCCTAACAGAGATAGAAACACGCGCTCGCACCGTAGCGCGAGCGAAATAGCGAATGTTCGTCGGAAGCGGTAGGGTTATGCCGCCGTTTCAATCATGCGTCGCTATTTTTCCGGCGAATATTTTGAATCTTGAAAATTATCCAATAATTAGATTTTACTAAAAAAATAATTACCAACGAGTGAAATGTGACTTTGAATACTTTTGAACAGCAAAGGACGGCTTTCTTTTATTAGAAAGGCGGGAAGATAATTATTTTTTCACACGTGTTACTCGTTGAGCATCCGAAGAACGACTAAATCCAGGTGAGTGCGCGCACTCACTTGATCGGCTTTCAAACGATGTTCCTTATGGCCCGTCCATAACTCTTATATTGGTCGAAGTTGCTGCCTACCCTCCGGCTCATAATCCCTTAGTCGCTTCTTACGACACCCACGGGTAGAAATGGGTTGGTACTATTCTATGCCGGCACCACACGGGCTTGCAAGGGTACCTCCGTAAAATTCAATCAATTCAGTCAAACAATTTAGTCAATCAATCAATTAAGTAAATTAATATTGTTGTTGTTGGCTTGCTCCTGGATCTTGATCACAATTTTCTTGATTTACGCCTTTTGTTTGTGCTTAATCAGTTCCATGTCGTAGTCACCCTTTCAAAGAATCCTCGCTCTTTTTAGTCTTCAAAATATACTGAATTTGGGTTCAATCATGTCACCCCTAACGAAATTATTAAAGCCTTTAAAAGTATTAAAATGAAAACTACTGAGGACCTATGGGGAATGTCAGTAAAAGTCTGTAGTGCGATCATTGATACTATATCTCCATATTTAGCTGTTATATTCAATGATTGTGTCGATCATGGTACATTTCCTGACTTAATGAAAAAAAGTAAAGTAGTTCCATTATTCAAAGCTGGTGACAAAAAGGATCCCAGTAATTTTAGACCAATATCAGTCTTACCTGTACTTAGTAAAATTTTTGAGAAGGTCATACTCAATCAAATGCTTTCACACTTCAATAGAAAATAACTTACTACATGACCATCAATTTGGTATCACGAAAGGGCGCAGTACAACGGATGCCGGGACTGCACTTTTAAAATACATCTTTTGCGCGTGGGAAAAATCTGAAGATGCTATTGGTATCTTCTGTGATCTATCCAAGGCATTTGATTGCGTAGATCATAGCACATTGTTGCTAAAACTTGAACATTACGGTGTTAAGAATAATTCACTTAAACTACTTAGGTCATATTTGGAAAACAGGATTCAAAAGGTACAAGTAAACAGGACGAAATCACTGGGATCTGTTGTCAAAATTGGCGTACCTCAAGGGTCCATATTAGGGCCATTTTTATTCCTTATTTATATTAATGACCTTTCTTCTGTGGTGAAGAATCTGTCAAAGATTGTGTTATTTGCTGATGATACTTCATTAATATTCAATGTAAGTAGGAAATCACAAAATTATAACGAAGTCAACGATGCACTTGGACCGATTCATGCATGGTTTACTGTTAACAATCTAGTCCTAAACGCCAAAAAAACTAAATGTATTAAATTTGCACTACCAAATGTAAGGTCTACTTCACATAACATAGTATTGAATAATGAGCCATTAGATTTTGTAAATAGTACAGTTTTCTTAGGGTTAACACTAGACTCTAAACTTCAATGGGGCCCTCATATAACGGCTCTTTCTGGTCGATTGAGCTCGGCTGCATATGCTGTTAGAAAAATCAGACAACTTACTGATGTAGCTACTGCAAGGCTGGTTTACTTTAGCTACTTCCATAGCATTATGTCTTATGGCATACTGCTTTGGGGCCGAGCAGCTGATATACATTCAATATTCGTTTTACAAAAGAGGGCTATAAGAGCAATTTATTGCCTGAAGACTCGTGATTCCCTGAGAGAACTGTTCAAGGAAATCAACATTATGACAGTGCCATGCCAGTATATCTATGAAAATATAATGTATGCTAGAAAGAACATTCATCAATTACCAAAAATTTGTGACAGGCATAATTTTAATACTAGAAATAAGCATAAAATTGATAAACCATATACTAGATTAACTAAAGTCAATACATCTTTCGTTGGTCTGTGTATACGATACTACAACAAAATACCTGACAATATAGTGCAATTACCTGAGAGAAAGTTTAAAGAATGTGTAAAGCAAACGTTATGTAAAAAAGCTTACTATAGATTGGATGACTATATGAATGACAAAGAGGTATGGTGCTCTGATATTCCAGCGAAACACAAGAAACACATTGTAAAAAGCCGACTCTTAAAGTAGGCCGTGCTGCAGTGGTTTCTTGCCGTTTCTTTTACGCTGCCATAGCACGATCCGAAACGGCGTAGACTCGCTCTATTTGCATTGTATTCTGCATGACATTCAATAAGTATTCTGTAAAGAATCTACATTGAATAAAATTATCTGAATCTGAATCTGAATACATTAGTCATACATCATATACATTGGCTGCTTGAAACCGACTCCGGTGAAGATGCTATATCCGCTGGCAGGTATCGCTCCCCCAGCCGTCCGCAAAGAGGTAGCTAGTGCCGTTGAAAAACTAAAACAAGACACCGACCTGAGGCACCCAATGCATAATCAGACCTCACATGTAAAGAGGTTGAAAAGCCGCTCTAGTTTCTTAGACTCAGTGGCCGCCTACGTGGATGAGGCCTCAAAATCCAGGGTACACTTATGGCGTAACGAGTTCTCCCTGCCCAACTTTGTCCCACCGGCAGAAAAACTACCATCTGGACATAAACTTCCCTGGCCAACCCGGAAGGCCCTAAATAGACTGCGCACCCAGGTTGGGAGATGCAAAGACAACCTGAGCCGGTGGGGCTACATAGAAGCTAACAAAAACATCTGCGACTGCGGTGTGATGCCACAAACCATGTCCCATCTCACAGCATGCACATCATGCCCTACAATATGCTCTCTAAAGGATCTGTACAAAGCCAGACCAAATGCTATCTGCGTTGCCGAATACTGGTCTAAAAGAGTATGAGTGTTGCCATCGACACGATAGAATGATTTCTCTAGAAAAACTCTCGTGTGTTGTGTTGAGTCAGACCTCGTATCTTAACTACTTCAACAAGATGTACTTCTACTTAAAATTCAAGTTATTTTGCCATACTTTAGATATCGTAATTAAAATAGAAAGAATTCAGCAAGCGCAAACTTAATGTATCGTGCGTGTGAGTTGTAAGATAGATGACCGACCTCACCAACCCTGCCGACTTAGCACGCTCCAGTTGTCAGTTTATCTACATACATACATACATAACATCACGACTTGTTCCCGTCGGGGTAGGCAGAGACCACAGTTCTCCACCTGCTACGATCTTGACATACTTCCCTTGCTTCCTGAACTTTCATCAATTCTTTCAATCAATCAATCAATCTAGGCCCATAGATTAAAGACTTTAAGCATGATCACGTTTTGTTGACAGCCGTGCAGTGCGACACATTTTTAAAGACAAGGATGGCTACATGTATTAGTGTATAAAGCTATCTCTGTCTAAAATATCAAAAACTTAATTTGTAAATTTGCTAAACATTTTCCTCCACTGACATTTCTTCGCGCTTGGAAGTGATAGATTAGATGACATAATTCCCCAATTAAAGTGACATTTCTCCGAGATATATTTTCTCTCGGGGAGCGTGCTAAGCAGGCTGGTGTACCTAAGTAATCATTTTTCGGCTAAAACTTTAAAAGCCTACCAGCAATGCGACCATGAAACTGTAGCAGCGGATAAAATGAAGTTATTAAACGATGTAATTCTGTTTCCGATACCGCGCGATAGTAGCTTCAATAACGGTCTTTATCAGCTTAATGTTTTGATACTGTTCCAAAATATGTTCAATATTGTTCAGCATTACAGCGAAGCAGACAAAACCTGGATTGTTAAAATATTCAGAGTAGCCTATCGTAGCAAAATAACCAAAACGACGGTCACAGAGTTCTGTGACTGCCGAGTACTTTCTACCCTACTATTACGTAATTGTTTAATTTATCCTTTTCCACTTATCGTCGCAGTATACCTATTTAACTTAACTTTACAATCTTTAATATTTTTACTTTCGGTCATTGTTGCAATATCTTCAGACATTGAGATCTAGGCTTAGATTAAGATAGGTAGACCTTCGGAGTTAGGTTAGTAAAAGTCTTGGTCTCTCCCTATGGAACCGGGCTGCTCTTGGCCCATAGCGTTAGGTCTTAAGCCACTAGTTCGATCACAAGCCAAATTATTGATTATAACAGGGTTTAATCATCATCATCATCATATCTGCCGAAAGACGTCCACTGCTGGACATAGGCCTCCCCTAAAGAACTCCATGACGACCGGTCCTGCGCTGCTCGCATCCAGCGGCTTCCCGCGACCTTGACCAGATCGTCAGTCCACCTTGTGGGGGGCCTGACAATGCTTCGTCTTTGCCACTCTAGAACCCTCACGCCCCATCGGCCATCGGTTCTTCTTGCGATGTGCCCTGCCCACTGCCACTTCAGTTTAACGATTCTCAGGGCTATGTCAGTTACTTTAGTTCTTCTGCGGATCTCCTCATTTCTGATTCGATCGCGCAGAGAGACTCCGAGCATAGCCCTTTCCATAGCCCTTTGGGTGACTTTGAGCTTTCTGATAAGGCCCATCGTGAGCGGCCACGTCTCGGTGCCATATGTCATCACACACAGGGTTTAATAGTAGGGAAAATTTTTTAGGTAATGCTATTTCTATGCGTTGGAGTTAAATTATTAAGTTAAAACAAAAAAAAAATCTAGTCAGGTTAAGCCGCGTTCGTTTAGCAAGTAAGTCAGAGTTAGTTAGTCAGTAAAGTATAGAAAGGGAGGCAGGTGTTAGGTAGGATCGTTTCAGTTTGGTGCCGTGAGCCATGATGTCAAGTCAGGCTATACTAAGCTAGGACGAACCGTTACAGCAGTAGTAGTTAATATGATAAAATGAAAGGAAAACTATCACAGGTAAGCAAGCTTATCAGATTAATGAGTTATACCCAAAAAACTCGATATAATAAAATAGCACGTAAAAAGTTTATGTTAAAAGTTATAAATGTTATGAAATACTTAATCAAAACATGCTTGGGACATAAAATCGTAAATAAACTATGGATTCCTATATTGCGCGCGGCCCGACACGCACTTGCCCGGTTATTTTTCTGTTATATCCTTAAAATTACGAACAGAATTCATAATTCGTACACAAATAAAACACAATATCAATGATGTGAAATGAATTTTAGCCTACCTACAAAATCTTCGAGTTCTCTTATAATTTTTAATGTCAATAGAGAAGATGCAATAATTTCAGGATACAGCGAAAGGCCTTTAAAATGCGGTCGATAATGGGTATTTGATGTGCCTAGTTGAATGATATAAGATTGATGTCTTGACAAATTGTATTGCAGGTTATGTGTACCTATAGAAATATTTGTAGATATAATTTTACCTGGGTTGCGGTTATGTCACGCCATAAATTATCCTTTTCGACTTTCCATGTGGGCGTTTGAGCGAAGTAGACGATTGAATTAGTTAAGCTTAACGGAATGTAAAGGGTCAATACATTCAAAAAAAAAATATTCTAGTCGTTTAATCAATAACGGTGATAATTAAATAATAAAGCACTTAATTTAAGCACAAAAATCGTTATTGGTAACCAAAACGAAAATAATTAAATTCATAAAATAAAATAGCCTTTAATTTCCCAAATTACAAACAAGAAAATAATATGAAATGCATTCCATAAAATTACAAAATTAAATTACAACATTAAAATATCAGTCATAATAATTATTCATTTCATTATTAAAGTACTAAAATTTAGCAAATTCATATAATATCATGCGCATGATAAGAAAAATTTTAAAATAATTATTCGGCACCCATTTCTGGATTAAGGCGTCTTCCATCTTTGACCACGTTTCTCTTCTTTGAGCAGTCCTCGTCTAGGTACTACCAGCCACAGCCACGATGTCATCGCACCACCTGCACCGGATTCTTCCACGGGGGCACGTATTGTCACGGGGATGCCAGTACTCTTTCACTCCACCGATTGTCGATGGATCTAGCGACATATATTCTGCCTGCCCATCTCCACTTTAGTTTACATGCCAGTTCAGCGGCGTCAATAACTTTTGTTGTTCGTCTTATGTCTTTGTTTCTTTTTCTGTCCTTTAGTTTTAGACTTAACATGCTTCGCTCCATGGCTCACTGAAAGACTTGCAATTTATTTATGATTTCTTTTGATAAAGCCCAGCTTTGGCAGCCATAAAAAAGACACGGCAAAACTACAGTGTCCATAACTTTCTTGTTTAAGCGGATTGTCATATTGGATTTGAAAATTTCTGTCAGTACTTTTGCCACGCTTTTTTAATTCTGCTGTCAAGTTGTCAACCTCGTTTAGTGTTAGAGTACCTGGTCGACCGAGCTTCGTTCTATAATAGCCACCTCAACATTAAAATATTATCGGGTGAGCAAGCTATGCTACTCGCCAACAGATGGCACTGTAGGTTTCTGTCTAAAACGCGGTATTTTTTTCAAATGCTTAAAACCACGGGGAAAACGAATTTTCCCAGACATGAGACCTAGCTAGATCGATTTTTCGTCCCCAAAAACCCTCGGATACTAAATTTCATCAAAATCGTTAGAGCCGTTTGCGAGAAACAGATTACAAATATATATATATATAGTATAGGATTATTGATTAAATGTTCTGTCCTATGTAAATATAATTATCTACATATTCAATTTATTTATCTTGTATTATGATGGGTACTCCATTAACTTTTATGCTTAAGTCATGCCAATCCATTCCTCTAAAAATGTGTTCTAGTATGGTGTTAAAAAGATTTGGAGAAATCGGGTCTACTTGACGAACTCCTATTTTTATGTCAAATGGCTTGCCTATCTTTTTCAATTTAGAGCTTTGCTTTTGCTATATATTTCTTTAAGTACATGCATTTTGTATTCCTTGTTCCTTAAGAGACATCCAGAGAGCTTCATGAGTTATAGAATCGAAAGCTTTATTATAATCTACAAGAGCAATGCAGAGTCCTAAGTTGTACTTTGCATCTTTCTTAAAAGCCCTTTCTGAAACTTGCCTACTCACTTGGCTGATTTTCTTCTAATGTTTTTGAAATTATATTTGCAATAAGACTGGTAATTAATTTGTATAGAGTTTGCAGTAGGCTGATTGGCTGATAGTTAGCTATGTCTGCTGGATCGCCTGTCTTGTACAACAACGATATAATTGCAGTTTCCCAATCAGTTGGAATATACTCTTTTGTGAGAATTAGATTAAATAAATAAGTCAATATTGGTGTTATACATGGAGTACATGGTGTTATAGGTTCTTTCAATGCCTTCAAAACGTCGTTAGAAATTTGGTCTTCGTCGGGACTAAGAGTCTTTTAAATGCAGTTGCGTATTTCGCTATATAAAAAAGACGGAACTCTATCAGCGGTATCACTCTTAGTGCGGAATACAGACATACTTTCAGAGTCTGGCTTTTCATACATAAGTTTGAGGCGAGTGTGAGCAAGTCATTTATATTTCTTATTAGTCATTAGTGGATTATTTCTTTCAGGGAGGGGATTCAGGTTTTACTGAACTTTAGCCTCCTGTCTGCTCGTTTTACAGATGCTCTATTTTCTAACTCTTCTTCTATAATTTTCTATCTTCGGTTCTTTGCTCTTTTATCTATTTTTCTTTTTATAACTTTTTATAGGTTGGCAAGTCTTATTTTTTCTAGTGTTGAAGTTGTTTTTTTTTTCTCTTAATAGTGTTCGTTCTTCAATGGGTAGCTTGATATCGTCTTGAATTATATTTTCTTCTTTTTACTTTCGAGCGTTTTTCTAATTTTCTCAAAAATGTTCTAAGTATATTATACATCATAAAAAACAAATCTCCCAAAAATGACCGTCCGTCGGTCGGTCGGTCGGTCGGTCAGTCGGTCGGTCCGTCGGTCGGTCTGTCCGTCACGCTTTGGCCTAGCGGCTAAACGAATAGTCCGATTGACACCAGATTTTCAATTTAGGAGTTTTATGCAAATCCATCTAAGGGTTCTAAGTGGTTTCTTGCTGGCTCTCATTTTGAGGGTAGCTGTCATATAACGAAAATGCAAAATTGAAATTTTCTCAAAAACGGCTCATAGAATCTTGATGAAACTTTGTGTGACCAAGCATCTCCATGTAAGATATCTTGCGCTTGTATCAATTGATCTGAATAATTTCATATAAGGGGTGTTACTGTACCAACAAATCGTAAATATGTAATTTAACCAAAATTAGTTCCATTGAGTTTATTAAAATTTTCTAGAATATTTATCCTGTTGTCTACCTGACTGGATATTATTTATGATTTTTTTTGAAGAAAATTTAGTACACAGGTTGTACCAAAAACTGAAAGGGCTTGCTCAGTAGACTAAACTGAACAATTATCCATAAGGAACATGTGTTGCGAAATTTAAAAAAATCTCCATGCAATAGTCTCCATTATCCTACGGTAGTATCCATTGATCTGTGAAAATTCATATAAAGGTTGTTCCAGTACTACCAAAAGTTAAACATGTGATTTACTCGAAATCGTTTGAGGTTTGTTTGTTTTAATGTTTGACAATTTGAATATTGATCTGTATATATTTAATTCGATTTTTTTTAAGGAAAAAGGTAAATAATAGTTTGTATTTCCATACTATGTGTATGGCATTACAAATTTAAGTTTGCGGTTGATAGTTTTTCCTTGAGTATTGCGAGAAAGTAAGTGCAGTGTTGCTACCATTACCATTTATTTGTTTTCCTTTGGTATCAGGTTGATGATTTTCTATATTTGTGTAGTTAAAGCTTTATATGTCGACTCTTTGCCTTTTAGTTCAATATTTTCAGAAGCATTTGAAAATATATTTTAAGGGATTCTTTTTCGATAGGTGTGAAACCGTCTATGGTTGTATACCCAAAGTGTTTTCTTGAGTTTATTCGCTTAGTTTTCCGTGGTAGAGTTGCCCGCATCAATCTATAGTCAGTAGGATGGCTTGTAGGTATGTTTTGAATGTTATGTATATGTTTTATCAAAATGAAGTCAATTTCATTCCGTGTGGTTCCATCGGGGTGCAGCCACGGTCATCTGCGTTTAGGTTTTTTCTTAAAGAGTGTGTTTTCTATGTAGAGTTGTTGTTCAAAGCAAAATTCTATTAAGATTTTTCCTCTTGGACTTCTTCCGCCATAGCCCCATGGTCCAATTACGCGCTTGTCGTCTGTTCTTGGCATGAAACGGCAATGAAATGCATAGTTGAAGAAAAAAAGAAACACGAACTTCAGCATTTTTGCCAAATCATCTCCCAACGGGCTGAATTGAGGGATGAAAAATTGTATAAAAATTCAACAATTTTGTCATGAGGTGCATAAATTTGGATTAGAGCTATAATGTAATAAAAAGAAAGTAATAAACAAGCGTTTTAGCATTTTTGTAAAACCATTCCCCGACGGGGTGAAATAATGTGTGAATATTTGTAAGTATTAAAATTCGGAGTTGGGTTAAGTACAAAAATTAAAGACAAACATATATAGCATTTTTGCAAAGTCTTCCTGTAATACAAAACTAGTTATCAAGGCAGCAAAATTGTTATTTGGTGCGAGTGCTTCCTATAGCAACTTAGTGTAGGCAACGAAGCAGTTGACCCCCGCATTAAATCCTCAGTCAAACTTTGCTGGGGTATTACACTATATGAGACAAACATTCTAAAAAAAAAATCCACAAAAAAGTCGGTACTTTTAATTTATTCATACATTTTTTGTAATTTTTGTATGGAAAAATTAAAAGTACCGATTTTTTTATAGAAGGTTTGTCTCGTAGAGTAAAATACCCCAGCAAAGTTTCATCGACTGAGGATTTGGGTCTTCATACAACAATCCGTTTCGTTGCCTAGACTAACTAGGAAACTAGGATTGAGCCACGAGCTAAGCGAGTGATTCAAAAGAAAAGTCCTAAACGTAGCGAGGGTTTAAAGGCATAACACGCGAAGTAATTTTACCGTCAATCAAAATTCACAAATTTTCACTTCAATACAGCGTGGAAAATGCTAACAAATAGCGCCAGTACTTTTTACTATAATTCATCTTCACCTTGACCAAAACTGACTTTTCTACGCAAGTTTCTACCGATTAAAATTTCAATAACCTTTCCCTTCCTAGCGGTTAAAAACGACTTTTGCATTTATATTTCGACCTATTGCAAGCAAAGTTTTTCGAGCTTATGAGGTGAAAAATTAATTATATGCATGGAAAGCCGCAGGTCAGAAAGCCATACACAAGAATTATAAACATAAGCCTAATTCCGATTTTCCAGATTTCGTTCTTCATAAATATCGAGCTTCCGTACAAATTTTTATTACATACATACATACATACATAACATCACGCCTCTTTCCCGTTGGGGTAGGCAGAGACCACAGTCCTCCACCTGCTACGATCTTGACATACTTCCCTTGCTTCTTGTACTTTCATCAATCCTTTCATACATGCTCGTCGGTTTAGGGTACTTTTAACCTGGCCTTTATTCAGAACGTCCTGAATTTGGTCCTGGTACGTTCGAATAGGCCTTCCCCTTCCAACGTTTCCAGTCACTCTCGCCTGGTAGATCTCTTTCGTCAATCTTCGTTCATTCATCCTCTCCACATGACCAAACCATCTCAGCATCCCTTTCTCGATTTTGGTCACTACGTCTTCTTTTACGCCACACCGTTCTCTTATCACACTATTTCTAATCCTGTCACTCAATTTAACACCAATCATACTCCTTAGCGCTCTCAATTCCACTGCATTAATTCTACTTTCATGCTTCTTTTTTATTCCCTCTTACTTTTGTTTTTAGACCCACTGACGAGTTTTACATTTAATTATTTTCAAAGATCCTATAAACAGCTTTACGTCGTACGCAGTTCTTTTAAGCTATTTCAGACTCGCAAGTCAGCTGTTGGAATTGGTCCAATCGCAAACAACGTAATACAATAAAAGCATTTACTTGTAACAACTGGTTATAAAATAACAGTTTCCCGGTTTCTTTTCGAACGTACGTGAATCATGTATACTAAGTCTCATTTCGATAATTCATATTTTCTGCCATAGCCTTTTTCTACCCATGCAAACCTGGGGCGAGCCGAATTGTATTTTGTTAGTATTAAGGAATTTTGTTTATATTAGGGAATTTCGTTAATTCTATAATATCTGTTTTGTTTTTTGTGTGCAACAGAGTGACTACAGAAACTAAAGTAATTAAAAGTTTTGATAGACCCAATATGAAAAAGTAGAATTTTGTGGGTCGATGAAAAGGGACTATCTGTAATGCAAGGTCAACCGTGAAACTCAGTGAATAATACCTTGTTTAAAGTTGTTAAATTGATGAAATATTTCTGAGAGTTTGGGCGTATAAAAAACAATTTCAAACAAGATTTGTCGCAAATTTTATAATTATTACATACCAAAATGACAACGTCATTGGAGCAATATAAACCGAGATAATCGCGATAAACTGATTTTTGACCTTTGACCTTGAATAACTTACGACGCGGGCACGAGATTTTATGAGACTTTTAGAACACCAAAATGAAGGTGTACACGAGTTTACAGCTTGTTATCTTTCATTACAAGGTTGACCCCTTTTTTTAGGTGACTGGATTAAAACTCGACTGCGTAATTATAATAAAAAATATTTTTCTACTTCCATTTGTTAAAGTTCGAAATACGAAACCGGAAACAGTATCACAAACATTGCCATCCCGACAACAGTTGCGTAATATTTATAAATGCAACTGTCTACAATACGGTAATATAATTTTTTCACCTTTTTGTTAGGTTTGGCAACAAAATTCCGTTAATACTATGTTGTATTGGATGCCATCGGCTAATATGCTAGTTTCCAAACCATAAAGGACAACTTCAAAAAATAATTCATGCACTTATGCATTAACCCCCCCCATGCACAGTATTATATGATGGCTGGCCGAGAGGAATTCGGGCCATTCGCGCTTATTTAATTTATGAAAGAAATAACTTTTAATTTATAATTTAACGATAAACATCTTGATTTCCATTCAAAATTTGTAAATATGAGTAAAATATTCTTGCCGACCGAAATAATTACGGCAGCGTACTGTAATGGGACAAGCCTGCCGCTAATAAAAATAACATCACAACCATATTTTTAAGGAGCGCGGTAAACGTTCGGATTGACTTTGGATTGCAAATATAATAAAAAAGGCGTAAGTGCCACTATCTTGTTTAGCAAAGCAGAGCCTTAGGTCTAAGACTTAAA
This sequence comes from Athrips mouffetella, assembly GCA_947532105.1. Lineage (NCBI taxonomy): Eukaryota > Metazoa > Arthropoda > Insecta > Lepidoptera > Gelechiidae > Athrips > Athrips mouffetella. The sequence goes on from OX383963.1 coordinate 22,705,330, forward strand.
GCGCATCTGTTTGCTACTGTATAGGAACATTTAAACACACACTCTAACAGTTTCAGGTCAGGCAGTTTTGGCGCGTAAATGCAGCGCTTTTGGGTTTTCAACCAATAAAGGAAGCGCGTGTCTTGGCATGGAGGGCCAATGACGTTACGAAGGGAATGGCGTCGCTCGCGCCAGCGGCGTTGGCGAAGTATAGAGGGCCAGCGGGCATTCGGTGTGCATCCTCGTACGAGAGGGGTAGTGAGTGAAGTGCTTGTGATTTTGATGTGCAAAAAGGCACGATATAGAGCCAGTGTATTATAGAAAAATTAGTCACCGTCGAACAAATGTGGATACAACTAGTTCACAGATAAGCATACCAACATGTTCTTTTGTTAATTATAGATATAATTTACCGTTTGCCATTTGAGATTAGATTGACTAGTATATTTTGCACCAATTGATATAAATTGCAACGTCGAACCTAGTGTCAACCGTAATCTGAGAGGGCAAACTTAAGGTGTTATTGTGGCCACAATAAAAGTAAGCGATAATTTTAATGATTTAATTGTACCTATATTTCATGTCACTGCCTATTGTCAATACCTATTAATTTTAGGCATTTTATTGTTGTTTAGGGCAACGCCAAAGTGGTTTTCGTTCTCTTGTTCCTTTCCACTTCCTGCAATTTGGGCTTAATTTTGCGAACAAGAACCAACGAATATCGATATTATATTAAATTCAATTACTTGTAATTTTCCCGCCTTACTTTATCTATTCCTTAATACAATGATATATTGTATCGGATTCGTTGGTTTTGAGTAAATATAAAGATGCAGGCGCATTATGTGGTAAATAAAATATTTATCGTTTGTTACCACAAAATTCATTGTTTCTCTCAACATATTACCTACTCCCTAACTCGTAATAATTCCAGAACTTTCAAGCACAAAAGTAAGCATCTATTCTTGCCTAACTTGATAAGCCGAGCGAGCTAATCTAAAACTTTGCCATTTACAAGTAAATTTGTCATTTTATTAATATCTCACAGCACAGTGCTTGGCTAGACAAAACTGTGAAGTAATATTTTATCAATCGGTCCAATAAAAGACGATCAACAAAATTTAAGACTAACAAATCGAGATAATACATTTCGATTTAAACATGGGTTTGACTCCCATCACAGGGTCATAAGGCCGTGACCCTCACATCTGGTCGCCGTGAAGCCAAGATCTAGACTTCGTGTCTACGTAGTAAGTAGTGCACAGCTAGAAAGAACTTAAAATTAATAACACAACGTAAACTTTTATAGATAAAATATTAAAGGTGCTTGTTTAGTCCAAAGATCTGGGAGAGGCAGTTTGAGAGATAAACTATTGTAAATCTCAACTCAAAGAAAGGCATTTAAAATAATAATAAAGTAGGTGAAATATAAAATACAAAAGAAGCTTATTTAATTAAAATATCTGGGAGAGGTAATTTGTTGAGAAAATACTGGTATAGCAAATGAAATTTCCAGAACAGTTATTATTATGGCCATTTTAAACACCTTTTACTTATACTGTTGCATGAGATATTACTGTGTGCTATTTTCAGGTTTTTAAATTGCAATCCAACGTCCAATCCAAAATCATAAAAATTCGCACAACAAAATTTTGATTCAAATTAATTTGTTTAATGTAGATTATTTACAGAATACTCATTTACCGTAATAACATGCAGAATATAATGAAAGTAGAGCAAGCCTTGGTTCGGAATGAAATTATTACAAGAAAAATAAATACATAAATAAACATTCTTAAGTTGATCCAAGATTTGGTTACAATGTTGCATATTACTCATCAAACAAAAGGGTGCCTCGCCACTCTTAAAGCGAGCAGGTAGGCCGTTACTACTCGTAACAGGGCTTTGGTACAATGCTAAATGAAGCACACATTCTAGCTGATTGCAAGTAGTTTTAATAATATTTACACTTTCATGTTAGTTGTCTTATTAATGAATAATAGATTTTATTTACTCTGACATACTTGTCTAAGTCGTAACAATATGTCATATTAAAATTAAATTAGGAATAGGCCAATTTATAAAGAAAAATGGGTTATCAAATAACGATCAAATGAACTGAATACATCTCATGACCACATAACTAAGTTAGTAAATATAATAAATAGATAAGTAAATAATTATGTGCAATCTTGGTAAAGGAAATCAATACTTATTTAATAAAGGGCCACCTCCTATTAGATTAAGAAATCAGGTCGGCTTAAAAACACCGAAAGCTCAAAGAAATTTTTCATCATCATATCAGACGAAACGCATATTGCATTTTGATAGCTTTAGGTTAGATTCATCATCCATCATCATATCAGATACAAAGCACCAGTCAGTATTTATAAAAAATATTTACATTTATGACGAAGAGTTCAAGCGGGTATAAAGTTTACATAATTTAAATTCTGGGTTATATGATAGCAATTTAGAGAAGAGAGAAAAAAAATACACAGCTAAAGTTATTTACAGTTAGGTTAGTAGTTAGGTAGGTAATATCGTTAAGGTTAGGTTAGTTTCGATAAAACCGAAAGGGTAAATAGGTATAAATAGCCAGAGCTTCCTTTAGGTATTGTTTCAAGCTTTATTAAAAAGGCTATTAGACCATGAGGTACGGTCCGGTACTAGACTTAGGATAGCATAAAAATCTTGCAGTATGGTAGCGCTAGTAAGTGTGTAAGCACTGTCCACATATCTAAATGCGTTCATATCCATAATTTTATTAGTTTAAACATAGAGGGTTCGATTCTCTCATGATCTCAAAGTTGTATAAACTTTAATCAAAAGTTACTTGAATCGATTATTCTGAAAGCTTTTGATCTGAAAAAAGAACTAAGGGATTACTACTGCGTTAAGTTCAGATGACTTAACAATAGATAAGGACTATAAAAAGGGCATTATCAAAATAGTACCAAAGATAAACTTACAGTTGTTTTGCACAAGCGATAAATAACAACGAGTACTCACTCAGATCTTCGAGTTAAGCTAGATTTTAAAGATAAGGTATTGTAAGTGTATGTTATAAAGTAGGTAGGTAAGGGGTGTAAAGCGTATTTTGAAGAACGATACGAGCTTATAAAAAGTTAAGAAATTTCTCAAAGCATATTTATTAGGTATTTAGGTGGTAGGGCAGTTATCACTTAGGTTAATAAAGGTCGATAGTGGCTTATTAAGGTTTAGCTGAAATGACTTGGATGTTATGAGTTTTCAAGCCAAGACTAAAGTCTGAGATCGTTGATTTAGGTAACGTGCCTTCCGAAGCACGAAAAGGAAAGTATTCGTCTATAGGCTAAGAATGCTTGGAATAGTGAGCGAGGTAATACTTAGTAAGTTTAAGAATAATTTTAAAACAGCGATAAGAAATGCAGTTTTGTTTCTAAGAACGGTCGAAACAAAAGAAAGTTTTTTTTTCATTCAGTTCCGCCTGGGAAGAAGATAACTCAACAAAGGCCACGGTTTAACAAAGAGACACATGTACCGAATAGGACCTTTGAATATTGTAAGCTTTAATTTTTTGTTGCTTGTTCTTGAAACTAGCAAGAATAATGGTATTCCCAGTGTATTGAGTTATTTAGAAAGCCGACGCTCTTTAAACAATAGCTACAAAGCATGCAGCCGGACGTTAGTAATAAACTTTACCGAAAGATAAAAAAAGGGAATTTTATGATTATTTGTAAAAATTCTAGCGGCCGATAAAATTAACTAGCGATTTGTTATGACTTCGCTTACGGTTCGAGTCCGAAGCTGAGTCCTTTACAAAAGTTAAGAACGAGTCGCATTTCAGAGGAGGTTGCATATCATTAAATGTTTATAATGATAAGTCAGTAAAGGTTAAATTAACTGATAAATGAGATTTTAAAAACGAAGCTTGATTTAAGAGCCACAACTTTTATGGCAGTATGACAATAATTCATATTAACTAGTATTTAGGCATAAGGAGTGAATAAGTAACGAGTTAGGTCATGAGGGTGATAGGTAATATAATTTTTCTCTTTAGTATAAGTAGATATATCTTAGTACAAGGTTAAAGCTAAAAGATTAGCTGTTGGCAGATAAGTATCAAATTATCCTGTATTTCGTGGAGAACTGTGGTCTCTGCCTACCCTGACGGGAACAAGGCGTGATGTTATGTATGTATGTATGTATGTCGTTTATAATGCGATACGGAACCCTAAAAAGGCACCCAAGAGAATGGCTAGATGTTGGCAATCCGGGCTGTACTAATGACAGCCAATGGCAGTAGTTAACCGCTAGATAAGGCAGGTAGCTACAAGAGTATATTTTATGGTTGTATGCTATTGAAATGAAAAAATTGAAGTCTTAAAAACAAGAACTTCGTGGTTCAAAAATTACTGAACTGGTATAATTTTATTATAAAATTAGATAATGTCGAGCTTGTAGAAGCGAGTGGAATATCGATAGGTATATTACTTAGCTCAGGAGTGGACTACTATAATTGATTCTGGTTATGAAATGATCGATCGTAATATTCCATGAAACGCCCACTTCAGTACAAGGAGCTACCTTCAGAACCCCAGCAAAAACAAGAGGTACTTAGGAGGAGATTTACCATGGTCACCACACTTGTAAGCGTTGCGGCGGGTGACCGCTGTTATTGATGACCGCAGTATGTAAGATGGTACTCGTAAGATGCACAGAGAAAAAAAAAACAGGCTGCTGCCTGTCCTTCTGTTCATAAGCCCTTAGTCGTCTTTTGCGACACCCATGGCAAGAGATGAGTTGGTATTATTCGCTGCCGGAACCACACGGGTCCGTTATTTGCCACAAATGAGCAATAAGATTATTGAATACAATTAATTTCGGTGATAGTAAAAGGAAGTGCGACACGATTTAGGTAGATTTGGCCAGCAGTAAAATGTGAAAGGAGAAGAGATAAGGTTGAGAGAAAAAAATCAGGTTTGATTACATTTTCGTATAAAATAAAATATATGGTGATTTACTTTACCTTGCGAAGGCAAAGACAAAATCGGAGATTGTTATTGTCATAGGTCCGCAATCAATTATTAAGTGAGATCAAGATCTATTCGGAATATGCTAGATAGAAAGAACTATAAGTAGCTCTAAGTTTTACTGCCAGTCATGATATATAAAGCGTCTCAAAACAATGCTATACAGAGCCCAGTTAAGTAAAATCATTAGAAAATATGTCATGATACGAGTAGTTGACATTACAATTAAACGATTATATAAACTTCATTGACATCGCATATCACCTACCTTATTTCAATATAGGCCATTCGTCTAAACAAAAGGTGTTGCCGATCTCGAGAAACAAATACAAGATATACAAAAGGTCTAACACCTCATTGTACTATAAATCCTACTTATATTATAAACGCGAAAGTTTGTAAGTATGGATTGATGGATGTATGTTTGTTTCTTTATCACGTAAAAACTACTGAATGGATTTTAATAAAACTTTTCAATAATATAGCTTATACGTAATAATATAGTATATAACATAGGCTACAATTTATAAAACTGCGCAGACGAAGCCGCGGGCACCAGTAGTAAATAAATAAAATTACTCACGGTCAGGCTGAAACTCTTATACAGGTTAATATAATATATAGATAAATACATAGCTGTACCCATACTCTGGTGAAAAGGGAAGGACTCAAGAGCTGCTATGACCAATGAGAGTAGCCATTTACCCAAGTTACAGGAAAGGGCACTCAGCTGTAATATTTTATATAAAACAGGCTTTTGGCATATTATTACACTATAGACACTCTGTCTCAAAGATTTCACTTTTAAATAGCCAATCTATTGAAAGGAATAATAATGCCACATGCAATAAAATATTTTAATTTGGAAAGACAGGAAAACCGAAAAGCGAGTTTCGAGAACTTTAATTGTGAGGAGATCGTATCCATATCAAGTGCCAATTGATTTTGTTAAATCGATCAGAATGAGCATTTTATTTAATTTTATTTATTCTGACAACAAACCTTCAATACCAATACAGTCAGGTAGTAACAGAATTATTTAATCCTATTAGAACTGGAGTGTCAACAAAGAGATTTTATGTTGGAATATAAACTGAAGACGCATGTATATGATTGACCCTTTGGGGCATTAAGTTCATGCTTACATTATAAACTGACCTGATATTTAATTACCTGACATTATGAAGTTAATGCTGACCGAGCCAGGCCAGACTAAGTTTGACCATACAAACGTATATGTCGTATGAATGTAAGAAAAGGGGCCCCGCAACTCACATACAACGAGAAGACACTTCTATGCATATAGAGTGAAAAAGAACAATGAATCCGCATTTACTTCGTATCTCCCTGCAACCTGGCTTCGTACGGAGGAGGTAGTGTGGAAATCGTTGCAAACATCATCGACAAACAACATCAAGCCGTTACGGTCGTCTTGGCTGGACTTGCTCTAGTTGGGGGATAGTAATCGGCTTCGTACACAAATTGACTCTTTGGTCGGCTGCCACCGTCCGCCGGTGAGTGGGGATCTGGATCGATGTTGTGCAAAGATCTGACCTGGACTTGGCGCATGACTGGAATACTGTCTTAATAATTCTTGCATAAATTAATATTTAAAAAGAAAACAAGCGATTCCTAAAATAATTTAATTGATACAGAGGCACTCGAAGTTACGGATACATCTCTTACCAATTATTGTTTAACTTATCTTTAGAAAAATGGCAAATGGAGTTGAAACCCGTAGAGGGCGTAAACGAGTAGATTATTAGATGCTAGTAACAGGTTAGGTACCATTTACTCTGTGTAAGATTAAATGAGAAGGGGGCGTCAATACACAAAGGTAACGCCCATATTTATGACAGTGCTAAGGAAGCTAGTTACATAGTACATGAGCAGGTAGGTTTTGAGACGGATAGAGGATTTATATATGAGCCCTTAGGTTATGTAACGGCTATGTACTATAGATAGGAATTGTATGCATATAGATAGCTGTGTAGTATTGGGAGGATTTATGTTCGTAGAGTTAGGTAAATAGGTTCGCTAGGTAGATTTATTTGCAGATATGGTTATATTATGTAGGCAAGTATATTTAAATTAAATAAATAAGGTTATGTGTACGCAGGTACGTTTGTATAAAAGAAAGGTAGGAGATTGTAATAAATAGATAGGGCTTAGGGTAAAGTAGGTGATTTGATTAGGGTTATAGGCTGTTAGAGGAGTTAGAAGAATAAATTAGCTGAAGATTAAGTTACGTAGGGTTGTTGCGTTTGTTGGTGATAAGGTAAGATTGAAGCAAGTATTATGAAATTATTATTTGTGTAGAGAGCTAGAAGAACAGGTTCTCTAACTATCTACAGGGAGAGGGATGTAATGGGACAAGCCTGCCGCTAATAAAAATAACATCCCAACCATATTTTTAAGGAGCGCGGTAAACGTTCGGATTGACTTTGGATTGCAAATATAATAAAAAAGGCGTAAGTGCCACTATCTTGTTTAGCAAAGCAGAGCCTTAGGTCTAAGACTTAAAGCGCATCTGTTTGCTACTGTATAGGAACATTTAAACACACACTCTAACAGTTTCAGGTCAGGCAGTTTTGGCGCGTAAATGCAGCGCTTTTGGGTTTTCAACCAATAAAGGAAGCGCGTGTCTTGGCATGGAGGGCCAATGACGTTACGAAGGGAAAGGCGTCGCTCGCGCCAGCGGCGTTGGCGAAGTATAGAGGGCCAGCGGGCATTCGGTGTGCATCCTCGTACGAGAGGGGTAGTGAGTGAAGTGCTTGTGATTTTGATGTGCAAAAAGGCACGATATAGAGCCAGTGTATTATAGAAAAATTAGTCACCGTCGAACAAATGTGGATACAACTAGTTCACAGATAAGCATACCAACATGTTCTTTTGTTAATTATAGATATAATTTACCGTTTGCCATTTGAGATTAGATTGACTAGTATATTTTGCACCAATTGATATAAATTGCAACGTCGAACCTAGTGTCAACCGTAATCTGAGAGGGCAAACTTAAGGTGTTATTGTGGCCACAATAAAAGTAAGCGATAATTTTAATGATTTAATTGTACCTATATTTCATGTCACTGCCTATTGTCAATACCTATTAATTTTAGGCATTTAATTGTTGTTTAGGGCAACGCCAAAGTGGTTTTCGTTCTCTTGTTCCTTTCCACTTCCTGCAATTTGGGCTTAATTTTGCGAACAAGAACCAACGAATATCGATATTATATTAAATTCAATTACTTGTAATTTTCCCGCCTTACTTTATCTATTCCTTAATACAATGATATATTGTATCGGATTCGTTGGTTTTGAGTAAATATAAAGATGCAGGCGCATTATGTGGTAAATAAAATATTTATCGTTTGTTACCACAAAATTCATTGTTTCTCTCAACATATTACCTACTCCCTAACTCGTAATAATTCCAGAACTTTCAAGCACAAAAGTAAGCATCTATTCTTGCCTAACTTGATAAGCCGAGCGAGCTAATCTAAAACTTTGCCATTTACAAGTAAATTTGTCATTTTATTAATATCTCACAGCACAGTGCTTGGCTAGACAAAACTGTGAAGTAATATTTTATCAATCGGTCCAATAAAAGACGATCAACAAAATTTAAGACTAACAAATCGAGATAATACATTTCGATTTAAACATGGGTTTGACTCCCATCACAGGGTCATAAGGCCGTGACCCTCACAGTACGAAACTCAAGAGGACTTTATTGCCAAAAAGTGGAGGTGTTCTAGTGGTCTAGTACTACGACAAAAGTAAACAAAGGGTACGTTATTTTCTTAATGATTTTTATGCTCGTAGAAAAAGTAATGTATGCCACTGATTGCAAACTAGTCATTGTAACATTCGTGCTGTCTATTGTGACATTCGGCTGCATCTCATGTCACAAACAAGCACTCATGTTACAATGACTATCTTTACCTGACAGTCGCATAAACTACTATTATAACTTTAATAGTACTTTATGCAACGGTACATAATGAGCGGTATAAAACTCGAGTGTCGGTATATTGGACGCAGGCGAGCGTAGCGAGCCAAGTTCCATAATAGATGTTACGAGTGTTTTAAAACAAACCTTTCCATAATAATAAATAATATTTTTCTCTTTGCTGGCGATGTTGCTAAGCGAAACACCTGAAGGCGAATCATGAACGCTTTTATCACTTATTTCATTACAAAACCAATAGAAATACGTGTAAATACAAAATCTGTTTGTTGAGTTTCCATCATTGCAAATATTGCAATGCAACCTCCTTGCAGAATATAGCTCGCTGTTATGGCCGCCTATAAAAATTAAAAAGTTGTTTTATCCCGCGACGTCTCTTAAAATTAAAAAGTTATTTAACAGGTCTCCTGCAGGAAATTTAATACTTTAAAATACACCTCCCACAGGTAAACAATAAGAGTGTTTCTAGGCCCAGATTGACATTATGTAGTTGGTAACCTACAATTTTTGAACGCATTATTAAGGATTAACGATATGAGAGTAGTTAATATTTTTTTATTCACTATCGTTGCTGCTTACTTAAATTATGTCTGACTTTCCCTAAAGTTTATAAAATTGAACTTTCTAAAAAATTGTTAGATACATAAAATTGCCCATTTTACACATTAATCTTTCTATGTATCAAATGACAATTTTGACAATTTTATTATTTGAAGCACCTATTATTTCAGCCTATTTTACAACACTTAAGTAACAGCAACAGAAAAATATTATAAATATTAAAGTTAAGAACAGAAAATTGTTTATTTTATTTCGTACTTTGTTTTTATTTTCAAACCAACGTTAAGTTAGAGGCAAGACTGGATATATTTTAACAAAATAAAGCCCCACTTAAGCCTAAATATTGCCGAGGGAACATTTGAGGTTTTCGCGCAAAATTTGTTCGAGGGAAAATGGGAAAATTAAGTTTTGTTTCATATTGAAGATGTTGGTTGGCACAGCGTCGATGTTGTGCGGTTTGTTCATTTAAAGATTGAAGGCTTGAAATAAATTATGTATCTCACTGCCTAATTTATGTACTTACATATTTTTCTAATACCACAAAATGGGTAAAATTATAAGTCTACGCTTGTTGAGATTTAAATAAATAAAATAAAAGTTTTTTTTTCTATACAATAATTTTACTAAAAAGCAGGGTACTTTTTAACATATTTCGTTGTTATAGAAAAAATCTGTAAATCTGTCATTCATCATCATTATCATCATTTATATAATACGAACATGTTAAATTAATTAAGATTTAAAAACCAGCCAAGAGCGTGTCAGGCCACGCGCAATGTAGGTCCTTAGTAAAGTTGCTTTAGGAAATATTATTCTGAAGCAGTAATTTCCTGTGATAGTTTTCCTTTTAATTTCATCATATATGCTACTACTATGATTTTTTTTCACATTTCTAGTAACAACCGCAGAAAGCCAGCAGGGGGAGGGGTTGGGCACTTGACTTCAACTAAAATTTGCGCTTCTAAGCTAAATATTTCGCAAACAGATCTCTAATATCGAAAAAGTAGTGTTGACTTGTGGTGTTGACAAACTCACAATATTTTTAAAAGACTTATCTAACGCCACCCCACACTATAGCGTCAAAGGGAAAAAAAATTCATCCCCAGTTTACATGTAGGACAGGCACCTTTAAATCTTTTTTTAATGTTTAAATTTACCAGTGTTTCGGCGTACCTAATATGTATATCCATGTCAAGTTACAGCTTTCTAGTACTCGTAGGAAGGTCGCTGAGCTTAACCGCGGACAGACAGGCAGGCAGACAGATTGACGGACAAAACTAAACTATAAGGGTTCCTTGTCGACTACGGAACCCTAAAAAGCTGCTCCTGCTTTATTGCCTTTGTGGTCTCCTTTTTCTTTAGTTTAAAAATATATTTTTATATATACTTTAGTACTTAATTAACAAAACAGCATTAACTTTTCGTTTTTAATTATGTTCAGTCGCTCAGCTTAAAACTTTTTGTATAAAGTTTACTCAGTATTCTCTGAAGAATATTGAATGTTTCAAAGATACAATAAGTACATAAAAAGCGACAAGGTGCGAGTCGGACTCGCGCCCTAAGGATCATACCGCTTTTGCCCTGTGATTTTAAAAACTCCCCGTACACTCAAACCTGACCTTGAATACACTTAAAACGGAAGCTCACTATAATTGGTTATAATTGATTGTGTGAAATGTTTTAATATTTAATCGTTTTAGAATTTTTCCTTTGTGTTATGATACACACACACTTCACTCACCTCACACTTACACATTCTGGCATATACGAGTATATACACACTTAAACTCACATTCGTACATACACACTCAGTCAATTACCACTTAATGTAAGAATTAGAATAAGAATCATACCTAATTATAGTTTAAAAGTACTATATTATACGTAGTTAACTTCTACGGAAGAGCGATACCTCCTAACACAGGGCTTTTCGAGCTTAAAAGGAGGTAAGCATCCCACGTTTATAAAAAGAAATAAAGATTTTTTTTATTTTTGTGAGACTTGGCTTTTTGGAAAATTTTATGATTCCAGGTCAACGGGAAGTACTAGGTTTTGGTTTGGTTAGTAAACGTTTGAATATGGGGACATCAATTACCATATCTTTTGATTGTGTTGTCATATAAATTCGTGAGATAAAGGTATTGACAGACAGATAGACAGACCAATATACTCTATAAGGGTTTCGTTATGTTTCTTATTGGGGTACGGAACCCTAAAAACACAAATGAGATCTCTCAAAACATAGTAGCCAATTTAAAACGAATTCGGTGGTGAATTATTGCGAGCTTAGTAAAACATCAATGAGGTAATTTCCCAGAGGGCTGCGATCCATTTAGTCTATCTACCTAATTCTAGCTGCAGATTGGTTTGGTAATTAGTGGTACAGTCTGGGCTATTGACTGGGGTTTTTTAATTATCATAATTACAAAACCTCTAATTAAGCAGTAACCATTTGTGGCTGAGTGGTCTGTTTAATGAAACTAAAGTAATGCCATCGTAATAGAAGTCCGTTGTAACAGCTATCCAACGTATGAAAAATTACGTTTTGCAAAGAAAAATTAACTCTGTGCGTTGGGGTTAAGAAAACGTCAAAACGGATCTCTAACGTTGGCCCTACTTTAATTGCAATAAAACAAAGCTTCTATATTGCATGGACATTAGCCAAATACATTATTGAAAATTCCATTTGAATTGGTGCCGTGGTTAGTGAGTTTACCGCGTACATATAAACAGACAAACAGACAAAAATGACCCAAAAGGGTTATTACTCGTACCATTTTTGTGATACCCTCAGATTATATTATATTCTCAAAAATAAATTTAATGTACTGAATCGGCGAGTTTAACATTTTATTATAAGTGCAGAGTCATTGTCAAAGGATAAGAATGACTTATGTCGTGTATATGTTGCAGGCAAATCGTATAATTCGCCGTTTACAAAAGGCTGGCAAACTGTAAACGGTCGCCAAATTGTAAAACGGCGCCGGCAGATTGTAAACGGGTTTAGATCACAAACGCACAAGCCGAGCGAGCAAAGCGAGCTTGCCGTGGCAGCGGCCGGCGAGTGCCAGAAACGAATTACGCGCCGTTTTGTGAATTGCCGCGGCATTATGTAAAATGACGAATTATACAATTTACCTGCGACATACATACACGTTGTGTACTATTACAGTTTTCCATTCATTAAAATAATTTATAATTAGATTGCAATTTCACGTTTCAGATCTTAAAACGAAAGTTACATTACCCACATCATGCTTGCTTATCTACTGTATGCGAGAATGGTATGAAATTATACAAAATCTACACATTGACCAACAAATGAGGACACTATGAATAATATTGATTTTTATTCAATGACAGATTTCAGCTTCAAGCTCTCTAACCATACTTATCGAAATTCTGGTAATCCGATTTAAATGAGTTTTCCTCTCTATTAACGCTTGTAGTTTGTATCAATCGCAATCATTAGCCTTTTTTATTACTTACTAGCTGTTGCCCGCGATTCCGTCCGCGTGGGGTGTGAACAACGTAGCTAATGACAGAGCAATTTTCGCTTTTGTCAGCAACACTGTTATAAGTTTTAACTTTTTTATTATTGGTAATTCCTTCATTTTAGAGCTATCAATTAAAGCGTATTTTATTTTGAAAACCTTTTCATAAAATCACATACATAGGGGTTTTCATCTCCGTTTGGCGTTTGAAAATGTCTTTTTATTATTTAGTTAAAACAAGCTAAGGTCTACGACATCGCTCTTGTGGAATATAAATCAAAAAGTACTTAGCTTCTGTCTTTCCCTTGACTACAGATTTTCCCAAAGCCAAATATCATAGCAGTAGCTCTAGACTAGACTATACCCACACTTAACCTGATTTTAATGTCATTTTATATCGTAACAGCCTTAAAAGCCTTACAAACAGTCACCTACTTTTGCATTTGGGAGAATCATGTAATTTTGTAAATAGAACCTACTTAATTACTTACTACTGGTGGTATCAATAAATCTTAGATTGCACTCAAGATGAATTCATAATAATATGCGAAAGGTACATCTTAAGAGCAATCTGATCGCGTTTGACCTCCTTTACTTTTCCTTTTTGCCCTAAAAGATCAAATAACATGTCACTTTATCTTAGCAATTTAATTTAAATTGAAAATATTTCTCATTCCTATCTTTCAACTCGAAATTAAGAGAATCAGATAAAGGAAATGTTCTTTAATTCTTATTTTCGAGGAAGGAAATAAGGAAGACTCTTCAGTTTCAAAGAAAATTGGACTAACAATGAGAAAAAAAATACGATGTGAAATTTCTTTGGTCTTGCTCCCGATATACAGTGATTTTAATCGTGATAACAAGCAACTTTCCCGAAGAAAAAATTTTTACTCGAAAAACATTTTCGTGTTCCCATACAACCGTCCCGTTTTTAAGGAATTAAGTTTTAACTATTTTGAAATTTGATAATAAAACGAACACCTCGCAGACATTAAACACAATGTATAGGACCCCAGAAAAATGTTCTGCCACCATAATAGCCCTGCGTTGTAAAGTTACAGCGCTTCAAAATGCAAAAAAACTACTACTTCGTTCCGTGATAATGCATAGCCCTGCATGTCTGCCTCTTCGATTTTCTACTTCTTCAGAAACAGCTGCCACAAAGGCAGACCAAAATAAATGGTACAGCAGCACTGCACTTACTTTCTCGCAATACTCAAGGAAAAAATATCAACCGCAAACTTAAATTTGTAATGCCATACACATAGTATAGAAATACAAACTTTTATTTACGTTTTTCCAAAAAAATGTTCGAATGAAATATACAGGTCAATTCAGAATTCAAATTGACAAACATTAAAACAAACAAACCTCAAACGATTTCGAGTAAATCACATGTTTAACTTTTGGTAGTACTGGAACACCCTTTATATGAGATTTCACAAATCATTGGATACTACCGTAGGATACTTATTTTTTTAATTTCCCAACACATGTTCCTTATGGACAATTGTTCAGTTTAGTCTACTGAGCAAGCCCTTTCAGTTTTTGTTACACCCTGTGTACTAAATTTTATTCAAAAAAGTCATAAATAATATCCAGTCAGGTAGACAACCAATCCAGGATTAATATTAAAGAAAATTTTAAGGAACCAATTTTGGGTAAATCACATATTTACGATTTGGTGGTACAGGAACACCCCTTATATGAAATTACACAGATAAATTGATACTGGCGCAAGATATCCTCCATGGAGATGCTTGGTCATGCAAAGTTTCATCAAGATTCTATGAGCCTGTATGACAGCTATCCTCAAAAAGAGAGCCAGCAAAAAACCCCTTAGAACCCTTCGATTGATTTGCATTAAACTCCTAAATTCAAAATCTGGTGTCAATCGGACCATTCGTTTAGCCGCTAGGCCAAAGCGTGACGAACAGACCGACCGACGGACCGACCGATCGACCCACCGACCGACCGACGGACCGACCGACCGACCCACCGACCGACCGACCGACTGACCGACCGACGGACAGACATTTTTGGGAGACTTGTTTTTTATGATGTATAAGTGATATAGAACCCATTTTTGAAATAATTAGAAAAACTTTTTTTTTTCACGAATACAATACCTTTCTCGCTCCGCTCGAAAGTAAAAATTTTATTTAGTTTTTTTTTTGCTTTAACTCAAAAACGCAGCGACGCACAGAAAAACTTATTATTACCAAATCGATTCGTATTAAGCTGATCTATCATCCCTATTAATATGAATCATGAGCAAATCTTATACGCAAATGGCAACCAGCACCCTAACTAATAGATACTACATATCCAATATGATGCTAGATAGAAATGTGACACCAAATCTATTACAATGTAATATGCTCCTGATTCCGCTAGATTATGTGTATAGCACACAATGAGTGATTTTTATATACTTGAGACAAAAATATACCAGCAAAATGCTCTTGAGGCTTAGATTAATGAAGATCTCCGCAGATTAGTACAAATAAGAGATCATTAAAATTTGTAAGTTTTTGTTGTATATGAGAAGATTCTTTCTTTGATTGTCAGATTTTTTTGTAAGTGTAGATATCCAAAATGATAAAATGAGTAAGGTATAAAAACATTACTCCAAGTCCCAGAAACCATATCAGAACCTTTAAGTCCAGAGCTTGTTGACTAGTTGTAAGAAAACATTTTCCACTATAGTGTTGTAGTACCCAGTATAGAAATAATACCCAGTTTGCTCATGTATGTTCGTACGTACGTTAACAGTGGTTCTCCCAGGGGCAGCGGTGACGTGGACAAGTTAGGGGACAATGGACAATTAGGCTTGTTCTAGCTAGTCTATGGCGTCAATTATTTGAGAATTCACACTGTCGACAAAGCTTTTGGTTATAGTGGTAACAACACGGTAACTAGTCTAGGCAACGAAGCGGATCGTTGTATGAAGACCCCCGCATTAAATCCTCTGTCGATGAGACTTTGCTGGGGTATTACACTATATGAGACAAACCTTATATAAAAAAATTTAAAAAAATCGGCACTTTTAATTTTTCCTTACAAAAATGACAAAAAATTTATAAAAAATTTTTTTTTGCAAATATTTTTTTGGATATTTTGAATTAACATTTAATTCATGATACTTTATCATCCTGTCAAATAAAATCTGCCTGTGAGAATTTTGTTGGGGTCATCTGCTTTGTTGCCTACACTGAACACTTACAGTTTAAATGGTGTGATACGATGTGGCCTGGTTAGGATGAGAGCAGGACAGAGCTACAAGTGAGAGTAGGATGAAACGATACTTATCTTTGTCGCTCCCAGGGTCATTTGCACTAAACTTAAAAATCGCCCATAACTTGTTTAGGACACTCCTAGCAATACTTTGACAACCCTTAAGCAACAACTTGGGCTTTTCTTAAGTTTAGTGCAAACGACCCTAGGGGTCGTTTGCACTAAACTTAATAATCGCCCAAGTTATTTTGTTCTGTTGTCACACTAGCTGTCATTCTAATCAAGTTAAATTTATTTTCGAGTGAACTAAGTGCAACTTACAAATGTGACACATTCATTCAAAATTAATGACGCATCATAAATTTTTTTTTTTAATTGGAAATGTGCTTACTCTTGACATCGATCTATTTAGTCTCGAAGACAGAGATGAGGTCGAAGATAGAACGAACTTGCCCAGAAGAAGTCTATTCACTCGCGACTTGAACAGATTCGGGTTATATGAACTCGAGACCACCGACGCAGGCAAAAAATTCCACTCTTTAGCCGTGCGCATTATAAAAGATGTTTCAAAGCGCTTTGTGCGAATGTGTGGAATATCAACCAAGTAAGGGTGATATCCTGCAGTGCGTCTGGACTCCCGATGGTAGAAGGGAGATGGTGGAATAAGCTCGTGGAGCTCTAGAGCACACTCTCCGAAGTACGATCTGTAGAAGACCGACAGACATGCAATTATTGCTAATGCTAATTCTGTTATTCAGCTACAACCTGCCAGCTAAGTGAAGAACCAACCCATCTTTAAGTAGAAATCTGTAGTCTTTTTGCATACCAACTGCCTTCATCTAAGCACTTCGATTGCCACAACTCTAACAAGCGGGGTGACTATACAATTCACATCTTCTTCAAAATATGCCAAAGTTTTAAAATATTCTGCCTTTTGTGATAAAAGGGGTACCACGAGCCATTTGATGAAAGCGAACGTCATGAAATGTATAGGATGATATTTGACATATTCTGTCATTCCATACATTTTATGACGTTCGCTTTCAATAGGGAGTTTTAAACCATGTTTTGAAATGTCCACTGGATGGCACTGCAAATCAGCACGAGGAAATACCATCTACTCGTACGTCAGTCCCACTATGTAATCAATCAGTATGAAAATGATTGCTAATTTTAATGGACTTTTTAAATAAAGAAATATTGTATTGTATTGTATTGTATTGTATTGTATTGTATTGTATTGTATTGTATTGTATTGTATTGTATTGTATTGTATTGTATTGTATTGTATTGTATTGTATTGTATTGTATTGTATTGTATTGTATTGTATTGTATTGTATTGTATTGTATTGTATTGTATTGTATTGTATTGTATTGTATTGTATTGTATTGTATTGTATTGTATTGTATTGTATTGTATTGTATTGTATTGTATTGTATTGTATTGTATTGTATTGTATTGTATTGTATTGTATTGTATTGTATTGTATTGTATTGTATTGTATTGTATTGTATTGTATTGTATTGTATTGTATTGTATTGTATTGTATTGTATTACATTAAAAAAAATCGTATATAAAAAAAAAAGAAATTACTTACAGTGATTAATGTACGATCCATCGACACTTAAAAAAAACGTAGTTGACAGAGGTCAAGGAAAACTCCCTTGAAGGTCCTCGATAAGGTAAAAGGGGCCATCCACGTTGCAACGGTCACACGGAATGTCCCAACGAGTTCGGTCGTATGCGAGAGGTTCGATCGTGGATGTATTAGATGTAAAGTATACTTCATAGCAAACCAATACCAATACCGCATACGACTGGAAACTTTCGGACGGTTCGTACAACCGTTGCAACATGTATGGTCTCTTTCAATGTTTATTTATTGCTTTACACTTTAGTCTCTAATTATTAATATAATTCTATACATTACAGATCTTACCTTAAATCAGGCATGCAATTGTCAAAAATTTCATAAATTGTCAATCGTACCTTATAAATAAAATTACCAGTAAATTTCCCGAAATTTGTAATAAAATCAAATTCCATGCAAACGAAGTGGTAGACACCAGCTAGTTACAAAATGAGTGAATGTAAAATTTATTAATGGTACTGCGAAGTGCCGGCCAAGAAAAGAATAGTACCGACCTATCTCTTCCCGTGGGTGTCGTAAGAGGTGACTAAGGGAACGAAATCCAGAGGATGGGCAGCAGCGTCCTTCTGTGTATTATCCCATCACACTGCGGGCGCCAACCCGTCTGCCAAGCGTGGCGACTATGGTAAACTCCCCTTGGGAAAGGCCTGTGTCCAGCAGTTTAGGGGAGGCCTATGTCCAGCAGTGGACGTCTTTCGGCGGATATGATGACGATGTCTGGTGGTGACCGACTGTACAAACTTAAACGGTAGATTCTAACTGCATCACTTGACAACACATTTTGTATGGGAGGTCGAAAAAATATTTCGACTCCCATACAAAATCTTCTTCGACACTTCGTCTTATTATTCGACAGGCTTTTGTTGGTTGGCTATATTTGACACTGTTTAAAATTTATCCGCAGAGAAGTTTAAATGGTGGATGAAAGCTTAGGCACACGGCTAGTTAACGAACAGAAATCTCTGAAACCAGCGACTAAACGAGCTCCACATTACCGCATCCCAGAGGCACCGGGCACTAGCTCAAAGCACGAACAATTTACTCCTTCCGACGCAATTAGCTAGTTGCTGTGCTTCTGATTACTAGGCTTCAGGCAGATGGGTGACGGCTGGATTGGTTAGGACTTAGGATATTAGGTTGAATTTCAGAAGTAGGTAACATACTTATTCACTTTCACTTGGTTGTGACCCTCGCTCCGGATCATATCTGGTGCAAAGGTTGTCCATTGCCATACAACGTGGCAATGCTGCCAGTGTCATGGGCACCTTTGCACCAGGGATGGCGAGGGGTGGTTTGTTTAATTAAGTTCTTCTTTTCTTTTCTTAAGTTGACGATATTTTAAAACTAATTAAGTTTACTTCTAATTAAATATAAGTATTCTGTAAAGAATCTATATTGAATAAAATTATCTGAGTACCTTATTCAGGTCTAACAAATGATTACCACAACCTGCTACGTATTTTTTGTATTTATTGAAATCAATGACAATCTATGAACATATAATTAATGACACAGCGCCTCCTAAACCTTAATTTGGTTTTTACGGACACCGGTATTCATCGTCTATATGTTATTATAAAATAAACTTCAACCAACTAACTACGTAACTATGGCTAAGTCTCGCTATACGAAAAGGAATGAAATTAGATTTCTTTGAGTTCATACTAAAATACCAATTTTCCGGATGATTTTCCAATGGAACGTAGGTCAAACAAAATCCGGAATATAAATTTCAACTTCCCATTACATCAGCTGATAGCGCCTTTTGTTTGGTAGGATTTTTTTTTTCGGATAGTTCTATTAAATTTTATTAAAGATAGCTGGACCATTATAATGAATTATTTTTTATTATTATTTTTATTAAGTGATTCAAACTCTTCACGCTATATATACCCTTTCTGTTAAAGATACTAACATAAAGTAAAATGTACTACTGCTGAAATAGACGCCGCCGACAAAACAACAGTAACACCATTAAACACAGTAATAATAAAATTGTCATGCCACCACAGCATAAACTTAGATCTGTTTATAGTGAGAAGCCAAAGTTGCACGATCTCCAATCCAATAAAGTGTAGCACTAAAGAGAAACGCGCTTGAATTTAATTTGGAGCCACTAAACTTGCGTTGATAATACCTACGTGAAATAGTGTTATAATCTCGACTTATTCACGACTGCATAATCCCAATCATCTTTTGTTTTTACTGTTGCAATGGTTTTCCCAAAGACCTTACTACAATCAAAGTAATTTTGAAAGTCTAAAACTTGCTGCTCGCACTCTTCGCTATGCAGAGTCGTTTACTAATGTTTAAGCCGGCATTACTGTGAAATTTCATGCTCGTTTGCTGGCTCTAAAAAAAGAACAGAAAACACGAAAAGAGCTTGACCACCTTATTACTCTTAGCTATTGGAAGTGTTTACTGCACGCCGAACTTCCGGGTATTCCTTTCGATAATTTGGATTACTTTGATATCAGAGCAATGGTGGATCATCACAGGGTTGATTCTTTATTAGGCTAGTTTCCTGGCTCTAAATAACACGATGCTGATCAGACGTGATTGCTTAATTTATGCTGTCGGAGACACAAAAATTTTACTATCTTCAAGTAGCTAAATCTTGTTCTGTTCTGTAATAGCCGCTAGTTTCCTGGCTCTCAGTAGTAAAGGCGACAAATACGGATGTAGCCTGACTACCGATACTCGCTCGAGGCGTAACGCTAATGACATCCAGACGTGGTCGCTTGCTCTACGGCGTAGAGTCTTCGTTATCGGAGACGTTAGCAAAATGATCCTACTCTGCTTACTTTACATGCGAAGTTAATTGAGTTAACAAAATGATGAGCTTGATGAACTCATCATGTTGTAGAATATTAATCTTTTTAGGGTTCCGTACCTCAAAAAAAAAACGGAACCCTTATAGGATCACTTTATTGTCCGTCTGTCTGTCTGTCTGTCAAGACCCTTTATTTCACGAACGGGTAAAGGTATCAGGTTGAAATTAATAACATATGTTAGGATCCATGAACCACACAAGATCTGAAAATTTAAATTTTTTACAACGACGCAATCAAAAGATATGGCATTTTATGTCCTCATCTCCATACATTTATGCAAAAATACAAAACCTACAGGGTACTTCCCGTTGAGCTAAAATTATGAAATTTGGCAAGAAGCTAGGTCTCACAGTACAAATAATGGGAAAAGTCTGAAATCATTAAATATTACAATTTTTCTCACAACTAATGGTAACCAATTGTGGTGAGCTCCCGTTTCAAGAACATTGATATAAGAGAGGGGTCAAGTTGGATGGTCGCTGAGGCGATTTTTGTTTTAGTTCTATTTTAAAAACGGGAACACTTACAAACTTGGAAATTGGTATTTTTATAGTGCATAAGCTATAAAATAACAACAAATAATTAAATTTGGTCAAGCGCGTGTCGGACTCAAAAAATCTAGCACATTAACTTACTGAAATTTCAACTAATACAATTATGATTATGTGGTGGTACGGAACCCTCGGTGCGCGAGTCCGACTCGCACTTGGCCGGTTTTTTTTTCAATGAATAAGAATTTCACTGTTTCCACACTTTTTGTCGCTGTTGGTTGATAGATTATGCCTTTTCATTGGACCGTGTTTCCTTCCAATAATCGTGGATTATCTTTTGATCTCTAGTAAAATTCGAATATTAGGTACTAAACAACTTCCTTTTAGGAAACCAGTTTCCAAACTCCGATTTCCTAAGCAGCCGAAGTGGTAAAAAAATACCACAAAAAGTGTATAACAAAAACTTAGTAACAAAAAGGGTACAACTACCCTAAAGCATGTGATCTACGCACGCAACTTATCTGGTTGCATCCACGACCAGATAAGTTGCGTGCTCGGGCCGTCACTTAGTCTGCGAATATTGAAGTGCGTTCAAAAATTGCGACGCGCACGAGCCAACGATTTGCGTGTTTTCAATATAACGCACGATGTACTCCTAACCAGTGAATCATCGCAACTAATAAATCCGCAAATTATATCCCACCAAAAACATTTTCATGTAAAATTTTGCCAAGACGAGACTATATAGGTCGCATTTTCAAAAAGTTATCAGATCTCATATAGAGTCAAGCTTCTAACTCTACACGCCCTAACTCTACAATCCCTAACTTGACAAAATCTACACTTAAGTCAATATATGTGGTCCGAAAATTATATGCATCGAACGATGTCTCACGTTCACGTTCATGTCCCCGTTCACGTCAAATCGCTGGTTTTTGAGGAGTCAAAATTCAAACTTGAAAATTTCCCGCTGGACACCCTTTATTATAACTTCCTGTACAAATTGCGTCAGCCTTTTTTAAAGGGAGGTTAAAAAAAATCTGTCGTATTTCGACCTATGTTCAAAAGGTTTTCAGTTACATGGGCTGATAATAAATAATGAAACCGTTTATTCGACTTATTAACATACTCGTAATCAGAACACATAAGTCCTATACAGCCTGTGCTTACTGTGTTACAGGCTGCAGTGTTTTCCCCACTAAACAATGTGCAATACTTAAGATGTGTATTAAATTAAGATAAACTAAGATTTAAAATTTAATACTTTAAAGGATCACAGATTGTACAATTACTCAAGAATTACACTAATTAAATAAATTCAAAAAATTTGGAAAACATTTGGCAACAGCAGAGGGAAGTGTGTGTGCTATACAAGGTGTATGTATGTGTGTGTATATGTGTTAGTGTGTTTGTATAATGAATGCATGTGTGTGTTTGTTTTCTAAATTTAGGCATATATACAACGTGTTAACGGAATAAGCGAACCTGAAAAAATAGTTTGTTCATAGTGTTGTTAATAGTTAGTTTGTTATTTTTATTATTTAAATATTTGCCGCTCCGCGCGCGTAACGCGGGCTGGCGGCGCGGGGTTCATGAGCAGTAAGGTGGGGTGGGAATTGGGCGTGGCGTGCGCGGACGCGAGGCGGACGCGCCATGATAGCTTAAAAATCTACTAGAAAAACGATAAAACTATAAAATAACAATATTTGGAAGAAATAAAATTCAAGATTTTTTTACGGGAATGGATTTATTTTAATAAAAATCTGTTGGGGTGTACGAGTATGAGGGTTTCGCTTATTCCGTTAACACGTTATATATCATTTCTCATCCACCTTGCTGCTACACATTACCTTTTTTGTTACACCTTGTATAAAAAACTGGGACTACCAAAACCCATGATGATGTTTTTAAAAGGATCCACTCGACTAAGTGCGAAGGCGTAATGATGGGCTGTTCCCATTTCGCACATGCATTTTTCCGACACCACATTATGCGTCCACACGTCGTGCACTAATGAAGTGGTCGGTGAATATGCACGTATTCATGACGTCATTACCGTGTTCCGAAGAGCATGAGGTAATGTTTCCCAAATAATGCAGTTGTGAAGTGGCAGCAATGGGGAATTGTTTTGTTACCTACATATGAAAAGGCTTAAAATCTAAACTGACAAGAATATGTCATGTTTGGTTAATCTAAACAATTCACTTTGTTTTATTGCTTCTGTAAAACAATTTATTTGTTGAGTGCTCTGAATGTAATGAATCACAAATCATATATCCCACTCACATTATAAGACTAAGATTAACCACCATACAATTTATTATTACTTTTATGTGATATTGTGTCTTCACGACTCATAACTACTCGTATAAAACTGATAAACATTCCACGCTCATTTTAGAATATCAAATGAACATTTACTAAAACACGAGTTTAGTTTTCGCCCACTGCTAAGAACATAACGTAAATAATTAAAAACAATGAAGTAAATAAATATTAATAAACAAATTTACCTTCAACTCACAGTATACAAGATATTTTTTTTGGACCTGATTTTCATTTGCCAACTAATTAGTTTGGTCTAAAGCAACAACATTTGTTATAAACGACTTTTAAAACAACGCACAAAAAAAATTCAGCTTCCCATACAAAATGTGCACTTACGTTCCTTTGTTTGTGAAGTCGAAATTATTTTGCGTGTTGTTACAAAAGTTGTAAAACAAAAGTTTTTGCTTTTGATCGTATTAATAAGTGGTGGAAACGGAAATATTTAACAAGTAGGGATATAATACTCGTACGCCAAGGTAATACGTATTTATCACGAAGGTTGGCATAACACTGAAAACGCTACAGAAGCAGTCCATCATTTCCGCGAATGACTGATTTATTTTTCAGCGTCCAATGTTTATCCCGTGTAACAGAAAATACACGTTTTTCGCATTTCCCTTTGGTTGTGTCAACACCAACATTATGTTTTACTTTAATATAATAGGTGTTTTTTGTTCTCGCCTTTGTAATGCATATACATTAAAATCTCAACGTTTACTTACTTATTTTATGTTCTTATATCAAACTGTACTTACTCAACTGTTAAAAACTTTTGAAATTCGGTAAACGAGTATTTAAATAGTTGCTGTTTTAGGAATATCAAAAAGTCGTAGAACTAAAGTTTTAGTAATATACTTTATGCAACATAAATTTCCGAAAACCCTGTAAATAATATCAATAACCCGTCATACGCAGATTAAATGAATTATAGTTATTATTGTGTTTCTCGGCTTAGTTGTTATATTGTAATTTTGTGTGCTGCTTGAACGAAATACATTTTGAACATTGTATAAAATGCGGTATAAAATTAACTCCTCCTCAAAGTCCGCTATTTGACATTCTTGTCAAATAAGCAAGTCATCATTGTTCGTCAAAATGAAAATTTTCTATTGATTTTGTATGAAGTTACAGGTTTGTGACGTAATAAATTATTGCCATCGTTTATGAACTTCTTAACATAAATTTAAAAATACATAAGTACTAAATGTAAAATAATTGCATTTCCAAATATCTTACGTGAACTTTTCTTAAAAAGTGTTTTCTTAAAAAAACTTTTCAAACAAAATTTTATTTTATATAAATAGCAGGAGTTTATTTTGTTTCTTGGATTATGATCGATTGATTTCTAAAATTTTGTAGCGTACACTTGGGGTGTTATTATTTTTAGTCGGATAAGCAGCTTATTGATGGAACTACCTCAATGAACTACCTAGTGCGTGTAACTTACACAAAGTTTTAACACACAACATAAACACCAGACGATCACGTTCCCGAAACGATTCAAACCACGTCTCTGACAGTTTAATGCCGAATTTCGGATTAAGCTGTGAACAATGCTGGGGAGTTCTGCTATGAGATTGTTTCTTTATGGCACAAAAACCTTGCTTTATTAACATCTAAAAAAAGTCTGTAAATAAATTTATAGATATTATTAGAAGAAAACACGTGTCACACATGATTCAAAATAACTGCCTATTTCCCTATTCTTTGTATATGACTGTATGTTTCCTAAATAAATAAAAAAAATAAAAAAAACTGTAGTAATTAATAACTCAGAATCTCTCGGGTTGAGTGAAAACCGCTTTGTTTTATCAACTTTTTTAAATTTTAATAAAAAAATATTTGAATTTCCAAGAAACACAATAATTTGACCCGGTCAATTTACGTGGAGTATTAAAATATTTTTCACCACATTTGCTCAAAAACTTGTACTAGGGTCCATAATCCAGCTTATTAAACACGTGTGCTTTTACTATTATATTCCCGTACTTTTTTTTTTGTTTTTGCATGGATCAATTCTTAATATTTTTATGAATAAATAAACCCAATCGGCTTAGAAAGCGTCTAGGTCAGCTACACTCAGCCTGCGGCCCTCGGGCCTACATATCTTCCTTTCTAATACATGGAATTTCAGAGCATTCCACTCAGAAAATTGTTCAAACAAGTGCCCAAAATCTAGAAAAAAAAATTGAATCAACATATGTACTATGTTACAGAATCATCATTCTCGTGAATGAAATACGCAAAGAATGTGTACAGTAACAAACTTACTGACTCCAGCAGCCGAGCCAGATCTTGACAAAGTTTTGACGAAGTGTTCACTATTTTAGAAGTCTCATTAAAAGTTTAATTTTGGATTGACACCATAATACTTGTAACATCATACAGCCAGATTCATTGTGGACACTTGTTCTTTATTTATTAATGTAAATAAGCCGTTAAAATTATGTTTTTTACTAGCACCAAACATATTTGTGTTGTGGCCCGTGGCACCACAACTGAACCCTTTTCCTGGCTCTTAGAAAAAAAAGGTTGAGTATGGCTGGTCTAGGTCGTCGCGCCATCGTTTCCTAGGCCTTTCTCTCCCTCGCTGGTACGAGGGGTACCCACTCAGTGGAGACTCTGGCCCACACTAAAAATAAACTAAGTTATTGGTTGTGCAGTTTTTTTTGCCATAGAGAAACGTATAACAGCAAAACAAGGCAAAGTTGGGCAAAGTTAGACCAACAATGTCGCGAGCAGAGATCTTGGACGTGACCGTATCAAAGATTGGAAACTTTCTCGTTGTCAAAATAAAATGCTGGGGTGTATCGTATGTGTACGTAGCTTGTAGACTGCTAGTGTCAATTAAATACTAGACTGCTGCAGCCTTCTTTACAGGCCAAATCTGTTGGTGTCGTTAGTAATTCACCTGCTTTATGCGCCGCAAGTTCGGTTTGGGTGATGAACATGGTATTTGTCCTTTGTCTGGATTTATTTATCTATTTAAACACCCTTATTTTATATTAACCTGAAAATTTTAAGAGGTAGTTCTGCACATGAAACTGAACAACTTTTCCCAAGGAATATAGGCCAGATTACGAAAAAAAAATCAACTTTGGGAATACAAACGTAGAGGTCGAAAATTCTTTTTCCTGATAGTTTCTGATACACAAAGACGTTTACAACATCCAAATTATTAATCTGGTTGGCAACCATAGGTGTTCTAGCAGTAAATAAGGGGTCAAGTTGGATGGTCGCGGAGTTTTTAAAATCAAAGAGCAAAGCTTTTAGTATATCATATGGCAGATAGGTACGGAACCCTTAGGGCGCGAGTTCGACTCGCACTTGGCCAGTTTTTTTACAACATGTTTACATACAGCTGTATCCATGCATCTGTATGACAAGCTAACAGGCACACTCTCTTTTATTTTTGTTCTTTTTCCCTCAAAACACATTTTCACATAAGGTGCAATTTATTTCTCGCTTTTCACAATAACTTTTTCTCAGTCCGTAACGAGTTCCCAAAACTAGTCTAATGGCCTGGGCTAGGATTTCAGTCGGGCTCGATTCATTCCAGCTTTAGTTAAAATTTTAGATGTTACACTTTGGTTTCACAGATTGGACACGTACGTTAAGCATTTAACTATTTATCAATCTAAGTCGAAACGGCTTCGCAAAAGCCACTAGTCCACAAAGAAAAACAATTAGGGTGATTAAGGACATTCTAAATAAAGGCCTGGTTAAAAGTACCCTAAACCGAAGAGCGTGAAAGGGTTGATGAATGTAGAGGGAGCGAAGGAAGTATGTCAAGACCGTAGTACTTGGGGGGCTGTAGCCTAGCTCTGCTTGCCCCAACGGAAAAGAGCCTTCATTTTATGTGTAAATGTTAGTAGGGTTATTCACAGGCGATAACTGAGTATTATTTTCCCCTTAGATTATGAATAACGGCAGCTTATTTTCCCCATGAAATACATGACGAAAAGTCGAAAAAATAAATTTACTTGTTATTCTGACCGATCCAATCAGCTGATTCTGAATTTCTGAGATTTCAACATCATATAGGGAAAGTTGTTGAATAACCAATACTGAAGGATAACGGTGATTACCCACAGTCCACACTCTGTATAAATAATTAGGTATTTTTGGAACGATTACTCAAAAAAAAGGAAAATAACCCGGCACCTTCATGGCATCGCTCGCTATATGTAGTGTAGGCAACGAAGCAGTTGACCCTCGGTTATATAATTGTAATATCATTGGTTGACCCCAACATAATTCTCTCAGGCAGATTTTATTTGACAGGATGATAAAGAATCATGAATTAAATGTCAATTCAAAATATCCAAAAAAAGATTGACAAACAATTTTTTCATACATTTTTTGTAATGTTAGTATGGAAAAATTAAAAGTACCGATTTTGTTTTTGGATTTTTTATAGAAGGTTTGTCTCATATTGTGTAATACCCCAGCAAAGTTTCATCGACTGAGGATTTAATGCAACGATCCGCTTCTTTGCCTAGACTAATAGGTCTATCTGTCTAAATCATTTTTCTTAAAAACGTGGAAAGACGTGATCCTTGCAGATGAAAAAATAAAAGATTTAAAAATACAGTTTTCATGTTCTATTTCCAAACATCTTTTTAGAAAAACAAGAAAACAAAAACATAAAAATTTTCAATTTTAGGGTTCCGAGCCAAAATGGTAAAAACGGAAACCTTATGGTGCGACTTCGTCTGTCTGTCTTGACCTGTGGTCTTGACCGTGTGTCTGTCTGACTGTCACGCCTGTTTATCTCAGCAAATACTGAAGCTATCAACTTGGAATTTGAATATTACTGGAAATAAGGCTCAAAAAAAGGGGAAATTTTCAAAATGTCGTGACTATGTCGAGTGATGTCTCATGTAAAGGGCTTTATTTAAACACTCCAAATTAGATTTTTGTATTTTTTTACGAGAAGCTTTGCAAAGTCAAAAATCTGAATTAAAGTCGACAGAGGTTTATGTAAACATGATAGCAAAAATAAACGATATTTCTAAATAGCACAGTTTTTCAGAAATCTGCAAAAAACCTTAACAAACAAACTTAGTTTTGCGGTCCTAAAAATAGACTTTATTGCTTCCAAAAATACTATGGGTAAGTATATCGAAACCCTCGGCGCGCGAGACTGACTCGCACTTGACCGGTTTTTCTTTTTCAGTGAGCTCCCATCACAAGTACCACGGAAGCAGCAGGATCTGAGTGGGCCTTACTCTAGGTACCAGGCTACGTGTAGTGGGCACATATTTTACAATCAATGGATGTAGTAAAAACAGGATGTAAGGGAAGGTCTACTGAAAACTGAAAGGGAATGCTCAGTCAGCGAAACTAAACCACTTTCCCAAAGAAACGTTTTTGGGAAATGAAAAATCGTTTTGACCTCTCCATACAAATCGCTCACACTGATCGAAAAAATATGAATTTTTATTGGTTTCGCTCCCAAAGCCCTGAGATTCTACTCACAAAAAAAAGCATTAGCATCTTTCGGAAAAAAAAATTATAAGAAAAAACTTTTCGACTTTCCATACAAAATGAGTCGATCTCTTGACCACTTTAGTATGAAAAGCCAAAAAAACTGTTATAATATTATAAATGCGAAAGTAACTCTGTTTCTCTGGTATGCTTTCACAGCTGAACTAATGAATCGATTTTGATGAAAATTATGAAAATATTTTAAACTATGGAAAGGTATGGGACACTTTATTCTGAATTCCTTGCGTACAAATCCACAGGCAACAGCTAGTATATTTTATAATGTAAGCCGAAAATCAACTTTCAATTTATTAAGCGTCTGCAAAGGGAGATTTGGTTTAATTTCATTAAAACGCCATTACAGGCTTCTTGGTAAGACCGCTCTTTACGATGCGGTGATACGATTAAGCCTTTGTTTGGAGGTAATCACGTTTTGTTTTCAATTTGTAAGTAAAAGTTACACCAACGAGTTTAGGCAGTGTTTATTTTTGTCTCACAAGTAATTAACAAGCAGGAATAGCTTGAGCAGAATAAGTTTAGCTGTGACTGGTGCGCATGGGTGACAGGTGGAGGGAGAGCCAATGAACGATTCTCACCCCCACGTCTCATTTTTTCTCTTCTCCGCAGTCACAGCCAGAGTTATTTTGTACTTCGTATACGTTTCTTGATATTAAGAAAAAAAAAATGCCCGTGAGAAAAATGCCCGCCAATTGCTCTTGGGCTTCCAACTTCTCGTGATCTCGCGCGCGAAAATATAGAAGGGGATTTCATGGCATCTAATGACACAAACTGTATGAGAGTGATGGTAACCAAATTTCACTCAAGTAGGATTATGAAACTTGGCACAGCTGTTCTTTAGGTAATAGGAAATAGGTAATAGGAATCCAAGAGAGTCAATCCTCAAGTTATTTTTTTGTATGGGTTTATCATATTTTCTTACAGAAACCTATCATATAATTTTTTATTTTAATTTTAGGGAGCCTTTGACTCAAATGTGAAACGTACTATATTTTTAGAATCACCCCAATGAGCTCATTCATTAGGTACCCCACGTGATAGGTTCCTATAAAAAAGATCAAGTGACTTATATGTAAGAACGTACTATATTTTTAGGATCACCTCAAGAAGCTCTTTCATTGGATACCCCACATGATAGGTTTCTTTAAAAAATACATGAAAATCCCATACAAAAAAATCACCCCGCTCCCCTTACCCCTGAGGCTTGACTCTCTCGGACTCCCGATCTTAATCCATTCAATTTCATTTTACCAGAAGACCTGTGCTAAGTTTCATTGAATAAAAGTTATTTATTACATCCACTAAATCTCCCACTATAATAATATTCATCATCATCAAATGCCATCTCCATCCCGGAGGTCGGCGACCATATGTCTTCCTATCTTCAGTCATGCGAATTAACTTTTCTGTGCTCTCTACTTCCAACCAGTCTCTTATATTTTTTGTCCATGATGTTAGTCGTCTGCCTGGGCCTCTTTTTCCTTCAAATTAGCCTTCAATGATTAGTTGAATAAGATTGTATTTGTCATTCATGTAGATGTGACCAAAATATGCCGCTTTCCTTCTTTTTATAGTCGATACAACTTCCATTTTTTTGCCCATAAGTTCCAAACCCTTACATTCATCATTCTTTCTGTCCACTTAATTTTGAGACATCATATCAGCCGAAAGACTTCCACTGCATGACATAGGCCTCCCCAAATTTTGAGTATTCGTCTGTAAATCCACATTTCGAAGACATCGAGTTTTTTTATAAAGTTCTGCTTCAAGGTCCAGCTTTCAGAGCCGTACATTAATATAGGCAGAATGTAACATTTTGCCATCCTCACTATAATAATGCGTGACCCAAACTCCAACTGCAAAAAATAACTTTTTTAGAATAAAATTTTATACTAAAACCTTTGCCAAAACCAATCAGTCTGTAACTCCTTGGTCTGTCTCCTCCACAATCTCGTACAAAAAAGACTAACTGTCAGTTTCGACACATATCTAGAGTAATGACAAACATTCATTGCATCAACATTTTCAAAAACATAAAGAATTTTCTTAAAATAATAATTAAATTAAAATTATAATGTTTATATACCACAACTAGAATGTTTTTTATATAATTTTTATCCAAGTTAATTTTAACAACAGCATGATTAAGGTAAGTTTATGGAAACAAAATTTCATTGGGAATTTTAGGTTTTAGTGTTCATTATTTGGGTTGTTTGGTAAAAAATAAATTAATCTTGTCCAAAAGGACATTAAAAATTTTGTGCTGTTGGGTAAAAATTGGAAGTTCCTCACAAACTTGAATTGGGAATTTTTCACAAACGTATAACTCTGTTACAAGTCTGTGGTTACAAGTAGGTATATAATTTATTTTAAATTAAATTATCAAAAGAGTAGAGAACATATGAAAGAAGTTAAGTAACACAACACCTCATAATTATCAGCCGAAAAACGTCCACTGCCGGACATAGGGCTCCCTTAAAGGCCACGACAATAACACACAGAAACAATCTTTAGGCAATATAATAATAAAGAATGTCAAATAAGATAGAAGAACGCCTATCTAGAAACATTTTACAAAAAAGGCCTGTTCGATATAAACGACTACACAGTCTGGCGTATAGTGCAGTATTACAAAACAAGATTTTTCAAATCATCGGTGATTGCATGCCCTTGCGAAAAGCTCTGATCGAGAGAGGTTGGGTAGAAAAGTTAACGCAAAAACATATCAATGAACTAAGAAAAAAAATAGCAAACAACAGTTTTCATCCTATAGTCTACAAAGATATTGATAGATTATACCTCTCAAATATTGTTGAGAGATATGAACCAGATTTCTTTTGGGATAAGAAATATACCAATGATTGTGGAGACTGTGTCCTAAAGCGTGATGTTCTGTTCAATAAACTTAATTCGAGACCTATATGGGCAACGAAGGAAGGATTGTGTGCTTGCATTCGGAATAAACTTTGGAACTTTATCAAAAACCCATCGTCTCCCGTTCTTGAAGTAGATAGCCCTCGGACGTACAACACTTTTATCTGTGGAGACAGAGAGGACTTAAAAATCGACTTTAAATTAACTGCTTGTACAAGTTTACTTAAATGGATGCTAAGGATGGTTGTAGAAGGGCAGGCTCTCTTCTCAGAAGCAGGAACTGTAGATATTGATGTTTTATTTTTTGCAATCGAGCGGTGTAAAGAATATTTGTGCTACTGTAAATTCAGACAATACAAAAATAATTTCAACTTTTTTAAAATCACTGACTCAGAATGGGACTCATTTTTGAAACAGTATTACGCCTTGGTAGCTAACAAGAATACGTTCAAACTCCACCAAGAGAAGGATATAATACTTCATGGTCTAGGGCTTTCTATCTTGTTAATTGAAGATATTTCTAAATATCGTCCGCAACTAAAGTGCGATGGATATAATAATGTTTGGATTATAAAGCCTAAAAATTTTTCAAAAGAACAACGTGTAATATTAGCGACTAAATATGGAGTCTTATCTGAACTAGCTAACCTGGGCACATATTTATTCCAAAAATATATTGGTAAGTTTCTAATGTACTTTTATAATTATGATATATGTCTACCAAGGACTGTATTAATGTGTCTAGAGCAGCTTTTTTTTTATAACCCGAAATAAAAAACGAGGGAAACTATAAATTTTGTGCCTATGTATGTCTGTCTATCATGGTCGTAGCCTCGTAGCTCCCAAACGGGTGGACCCATTTCAATTTAGTAGTTAATCGAAAGCTGGTTTCATTTGAATGGTTACTATATTAGCTAAATTTCATTACCATCTATCTGGAATTCCCAAATTGATGATCTCTTTTCTAGTTAAAGACTTCGTTGAAAAACGTAGACTACTCGATTTTACGCATAGTTTGAAAAGCTGCAAATAGACAACTTTAATAACCCAGGGCACAAAAAAAAAATCTCAAAAAGTAAAAAACAATTGATTCAAAGATTTTCAGGTAAAAAATTAAACTAAAAACTAAAACACGACTGCCGACGTAAAAGTAGTAAATGAATGGAAGAGTGACCCTACCGCAATATTTTTATCGCAGCAGTAGTCGGAGGCCAGTAAACGATATTGTTAAAATCTTCAGCCTTGCTTAAGTTTTTAACAAAAAACATTTTTACGTATTTTAGTGCCAGTAGGGTAGGGTAGGGTACACTAATAGTGTACAAGTAATAAAATTTTATAGTGTGTTATTAGTTCTTCTCCACTTTGACGCGATTTTATAATTTTTATGTAATATTTTTTTGTCTTGCGCTCGTGCAGATACGCAATCGTACCCTATATTGTAAAATTAATCTGAAATTTTTGTAGTTTGAAACATGACGCACCCTTATAATTTATTACAGCTACACTCGTTTGCCCATCAAGTATTTTTCTCTTACGGTCATAAAAATTCGAAATTTTATACCCTATTTAGCAAAATATATCTGATATTTTTTATTAAAAACCTGCCCTATGATGCACCCTTATAATTTTTTACATAGCTGTACTCTTTTGGTCATCACGATTGAAATAAGAACGAATTTTCTGAAAATAGTCTAATACTTTCGGAACTTCCACTATGACGCACTTTCATAATTTTTATGTATCGTGTTAACAGCGAATCAACCTATTAGTTTATTTACTACAATAGTAATTTTTTCAATTTTATTTCCTAGCGTAACGCACCCTTACAATTTTAATATCTAGAGTATAACCACCGCAAGATATACAACATTGAAATCGGTCCAGTAGTTTAAGAGCTAGAGTAATACGAGTACATCTGATATTTGCTTACATACATAAACTGCCTCCTTTTTGGCTTCGCGTAGTCATGTAAAAATGGTACTTTTTACAAACTAGAAAAGACAAGCATGTGCATCAATATGTGAATTTGGTCTTCGTGATTACTTGGTGGTTCCACAACACATTTAAGGGTTAACACTAATTTAATACTATTGTCTTATACTTTTTGGAGATCTTTTTTGTATCGGGGACCATTTATTATTTTTAAGTTTAATTTAAATTTTAATATACACGGTGTATGGGGTCGGTGTACCGACAACTGAAAGGGCGTGCTCAGTCAACGAAATTGAACAACTTTCCCAAAGGAACATTTTTGGGAAATAAAAAAAATTATCAATTTGTAAGGAGAGGTCAAATATTGTTTTCATTACCCAGAAATGTCTCCTTGGGAAAGTTGTTCAGTTTCGTTGGCTGAGCACGCCCGTTCAGTTTTCGGTACACCGTCTCTTAGAACCTGTAAGTCCACGATAAAGTCATTTTCAGATTTGTTGCGACTTTTTCCATGTATCAAAGCTAAATTTTGTTGAAATCTCACAAAATGTTATCAAATTTATAGTTAATTATCACATAATTAGTAATACTTATTTTTTTTTACAGAGGATCAACTTTTGATATATGGTGCCAGATTTGAAATCAAACAATATTTTTTAATAACAAGCACATCACCACTTGTGGTTTGGATGTACAAAAACTGCTATCTGACGTTTAAGGCTAAAACAACTAACGACAATTTGAAAAATAATTGGGAAAAAATACATGAAAAGTCCGATAAAAATATTAAAAACAGTAAAAATTCTAAAGATAGTGAACATGATACAATGTGGAGTTTATCTACTTTCAAAGAATATTTAAGACAATATCGTAAACAGGACGCATGGAATAAAAAAATATATCCTAAGATGAAAAAAACTATTCTCAGTGTCTTGTTAAGTTTTCAAGAGTCCATTCCTCACTGTAACAATTGTTTTGAGCTTTTCTGTTGTGATTTAATCATTGATAAAAATTATAAACCCTGGTTGATTGAAATCCATGCAAATCCCGACCTTAGTCCCACTACGGCAATCAAAACAAAAATATGTTCAGACGTTTTATCAGATTTAGTTAAAGGTGAATTATAAAAATAAAACATCGATGGTATACCAAACTTCATGTAAAACTATATCCCCTCATTAATTACCCATGGCCTAGCTCTCGGTTTAGAAATGCTTGTTAAATAATCGTTACTATAACATTAAACTTGTTTCAGCTTTTTTTGATTACTAGAAAAGTAGTTAGAAATGGCATTATATATTATAATACACCTCCTATACGTAATGTTTTATTTCATTTTATAGCTTTCAATTAAAATATTAATTTTTACTGCTTCATTTAACTATTCCTCCATTTGAATAAGGGTAATGCTTCGTAATGTCTTACATACCTTGTTTGATTACCATCGATGCAATAAATCTGTGCAATTATTTCACATTTTGAGGGTTCCAACTAATATGATGAAATAGGAACCTTTACAGTGCGACTTTGTCCGTCTGTCTGTCACAATTATTTATCTTAGCTAATACATTTGCTATGTACTCGAAAGATTTGAGTTATGCTTGCTTGCTTGGTGACGAAAGAAAAAAACGTTGTGAAAATGGTGCCGTAATGAGTGGGGCAACATAAAAAAAAAAATAGATTGAGAATTAATAAAGAATTTCAGTTGTGTACTCCAAAGTAGAATATTGTGTTTTGTGACCATTTTCAAAAATCCTTAACAAACATACTAAGTTACCTATGCAGTCCTAAAAACGAATTTTGTAGCATCCTTTATTTCTTATAAATTTTTATTAAAATTGAAACTTTTAAAAGAACTTTGTTTTCGTTTATAGTAGTCATCGATCATAAGAAAATCACAACAGCTCCGACAGGACAATTTGAGTGTATATATTGCAACAAGCAAGAGTCCTGTAGACTGGAAAGCAACGCCTTCGATTTCTTATACAAGAACAGCGTCCCATCTAACGATACCTTAAAAAATTATGTTACCGAAAAATCACGAGTGGTAAGAAAATCGTTAGAAAAACTTAATGTGATTTTCGAGAACAATTCATTTTCTTTGATTGATTAACTTCAAATAATGATGAAATCAGAGAAACAAAGAACGAAAGAAATTAATGCTGTTGAAGTTGGAGGGTTTCTGCAGTCAGCTGAAAAGATTTGTCTATTATTTTTAAAAAGACCTCCAAAGATTTCTTGACAACACAACATCCTTCTACTAAGATTGCACAGATACTCGTACAATTATCAACTCGTCGAAATAAAAAATGCAGATGAACATAACAAATAAAAACAACTCACATTGCTCTGGTTTGGCATCAAAAGTATGCTGTTATCATTACCAGTACTCAAGATTACAAAAAATAGCAGAAAAGGCAATAAAGCAAAGAAAAATATTTCAAATTTACGGTAATTGTACATATTTACGTCAAAATTTAATCAAAAGGGGTTGGATTGAAAAGATGCCACAAAAACAGATTAAACATATAAATCTAGATAATTTTAAGTACTACTACCTGAATTGTTTTGATATACAGGAGTCATTAGCAAAAATGATCCTTGCAAAACTAGTAGAAAATGTCAAACCTAATCTTGTATACAACGCCCTGGCAGATTGGAACTGCAAAAAATTCCCAAGGGACTTCAATACCATTTTGAACAGATTGCAACTTGAGCCTCCATGGACTACAAAACAGGGATTATGCGCAATAGTCAGAAATAGTTATTGGAACAATATAGATGAGATATCGGAGGTCAATGCACCTCGCACGTACATAAGTTTTAATAGAGCAGAAAGGGAAGAATTCGAAAGTGACTATAAATTAACTGCATGCACAAGCCTTTTGAAGTGGGTACTTTCTCAGGTTGAAAAAAATCAACCAGTATTTAATAAGAACGGAAAAATTGGTTCGGAAGTACTTGTGTTTGCGATTAATCGATGTAAAGAATACCTAGATATCAAAAATCATAAAGATATTGACAAAACTCACCTTGTAAAACCAACTAAATTACAATGGAAAATATTTTTGTATAGTTATCAGATGTTAATTCTCAGACAAGAAACTTTCAAAGATGACAAAAACAACAAAATACCTCTTTTTTTAACGTTCGCGAAACTTATTTTATACGAAATGCAAAAATATAGACCTCAGTTAACTTGTGAAGGTTATCACAACATTTGGATTATAAAACCGTCGTCATGTTCAAGAGGTCGAGGCATTAAAATAGCTTCTGATCTAGAGTATCTTCTAAGCTTATTTCGCAAAGACAAGTTTATATTTCAGAAGTACATTGGTTAGTAGAAATAACTTTAATTTAAAGAATACTACCTACCTACTACCTTGAGCTGTTTTATTTCATATATATTTATTTTTTTACAGAAAAACCACTGCTTGTATATAAAACTAAATTTGATATTAGACAATATTTTTTAATTAATAGAACGCATCCTCTTGAAATATGGATGTACAAAGATTGTTACATAAAAATTTGCTCACAGAAGTACGATCTTTACAATTATCATAGATCCATACATTTGACCAACCATGCTGTTCAATATAATTATCAAAACAGCGGTGATCGCCATCCGGATCTTCCAAAAGAGAATATGTGGAGTCTAAACATGTTTAAATATTACTTACAAACATACTATGGAGGGAACCTGTGGGATTCAATTGTCTATCCAGGAATGAAACAGGCAATACTTGGTGTAATGCTTAGCTGTCAAACTCAAATACCATACACCAAAAATCGTTATGAACTATTCGGCTGTGACTTTATTATAGATAGAGATTTTAAGCCTTGGTTGATAGAGATAAATTCGTGTCCAGATCTTAATCCCACAACTTCAGTTACAGCTAACATTTGTCCGGAAGTTGTATCGGACATGATCAAAGGTACTACAATTAATTTATTTCGTCCTTGTACGAGTAATGTATGGTTTAATTTTCACAAGTATTTATTTACGTTGTCTGACCCTGACCAATCGACTTGAAGAATGTGCTTGGAATAGATGAAAAATATCAGTATTTATTCAGTTTAAAGACACTATGTGTAAAAACGTGTACAAAAGCAACAAAAATTAAAAGTTTTATTTACTTCATTGTTTTTTTTTTTGTTATAGTGGTAATTGATCGAGCTAAAGACTCAACTGCTTCAACTGGGTATTTTGAATGCATATACAAAGACATAAAACATCCACCTCCACCTAGCAATGTAGGTGGTTTGGTAGTTTGTGGTAAGCGAATCAGTAGCTCCTACGTCTATAGAGGTAAAGTAACCCAAAAGAAAACAACATTCAAAAGTATATTTAAAGAAAGAGAGCCAGACATAGATTCTGAGTTACTTAAGATACTATTGAAGTATAAATCAGAAATAATAGACACAGAAAATGCCAATATAACGACAAGATCATTCTCTTTGCCGGTAGTAACGCAACAGAGAAACAAATTTGTTCAGGTTTCCGTTGAATGTAATCCTGATAATTGTTCGGAATACAGTTGCGCTGGAGACCAACAATTTAACTCAAGCCGGTCAGTCAAATCAGAATATAATTATTGTTTAAAAAAGAAGTAAAGTAATGTAATATTTCACTCACTTGAAGAAAGAACTATACAAAAATATTGATTCAAATCATCTATGAAACTAAAATTTTACAATTTGCGGAAATTTAACTGCTGAATAAAAATTATGCTTAAATAAAAAAATTTTACTTTGCAACAAAATGAAATGTTTCATTAATGAATGAAACATTAAAATATTTTGCCAAGGATCATTCAAGTTCAACATCAGCGAGTTCTCAATAATTATGAGTTAGCCAACAAATTCAACCCAAATTGGTCAATCAAATCTGAATATAGTGTAGTTATACAAATAGTGAAATTCATACATTTTGGACACCCATAGAAAGGACTCTCAGTTTTAATAAACCTAAGTAATTCATGAAACTTTAATGTTTAGAATTTGCATATTTAACTCTCAACCGAAGATTTTCGCTAAAATGTAAAATTTTTGTTTACAACAAAAATATGTGTTTCATTATGTTATGATTATGAAACTTAAATATTTTGGAAGGATCATTGAAATTCAATATCAGCGAATTTCCAACGTTAAAGAGTGTTTTGAAATTTGAGAAGGAGACATTAAAGTTTCGTAAATGATTATGGAGCCTTTAAAATATAGACACATTTCAAATTACAGTTTGTTTTACATAGCTTAATCATGATAACTTCTTTAATGTTATATGTACCAGAATATATGCTTTAATTTTAAGGTATCTTTTTTTTTACTATAGATACCAATTTTAGAGAAGGTGAGATGAGATAGAATAAACTTGATTCAGCCATATAGACTCTCAGGGCGGCACTGCGAATTATCCTTCGTCATCGAGTACAATAACTTTGCAACTTTGTAGCGAGAGGAGTGGTCTATTAGATCCACAAAACGATGGTGTGCCAAATTGCTAAATTTGTGATTCGTTCACATCTGACCACAATATTTGTTTTCCGTCCGAGCAGACCTGTTGTTTTTACTTGTTTAATTCGTGTACTGGTACTCTTTGACGTAACCACTTTTTGCTCCGATTATACCGAACTTGCCGGGTTGCGCATGGGCAGATTAACGTTTTATAGTTTAATAGGTCACTACTATCGCTACAAAAAAGTTATTCAACTTGAAGTGCCCTCAGAGCCACTGCCAATAAGTCAGTTAAAAATCAAATTTAAAATTATAATTTGGTATATCTGTCTCCGAAAATAAACACGGAATTGTAAGTTGATCAATCTCCTAGTACTGGACGGTGTACAAAGCTAATATTGATAGAAAGCCGCAAATCGATGTACGGGATTGCCGTTTGATACGCAGGTACTTTAGGTTACAACAATAATTTTGAGAGGTAGCTCTTAAAAATATTCCCCGGGTGGGGGCAGCTATGACATCATCAATTTTTTGTATGGGATTAGATTTTTTTTTCTTTACAAACTTATCGTGTGTGATATCAAATGAAAGGGCTTCTTATGCCGGTTCCAAAAATATACTACACTAGCTGGTGCCCGCGATTTCGTCTGCACAGAATTGGACAATTCACACGATATTAGATTTTAAGAATTTTAAAAAGGAACTGACAAATTGTTTAATTGACAAATGTTTATAGTGTGAAGGAATTTTTGGAATATAAAAAAGCGACAACTTTGAACTGTAAAATGTTGAAATGTACACTCAACAGCACGTCAGTAGAAACACTTTTGGACCTTATGGCGTGGTAATAGAGTTGAAAAAGTTTCTACCGACTAACGGTTGACCGTACAATAATATTGTAAAATTTGCACGCCTGCTTGCAGGTAGAAGTACAAGGACTATGCAAATATGAACATCTTTTTACCCGACTACGGCAAAGCAAAAGGAGGGTTATGATTTTTACAGGCTATGTATGTATGTATGTATGTATGTA
Organism: Athrips mouffetella; assembly: GCA_947532105.1. NCBI lineage: Eukaryota > Metazoa > Arthropoda > Insecta > Lepidoptera > Gelechiidae > Athrips > Athrips mouffetella. The sequence continues at coordinate 22,745,694 of OX383963.1, forward strand.
TGTATGTATGTTCATCTGTTCCATCATAACTTCTAAACTACTTATCATATTTTGACAAATGAGATGTCGTTAGAAGCGTCTTAATTATCCGCTGGTTATAGGATACAAGAAATTTCGTTTAATTGTATGTGGCGCCCTCTAGAGCAGATTAAGTCAAGGACTAATAAAAAAAAAATTTTAACCGTACCGTGTTAGGTATCAAATGAAAGGGCTTAGTGAGCACATTTCAAAAATATATATATTGTTAGCTTTTTTATGTATTTACAATCCCAAAATAATTGGAATAAAAAATCAGTTCAAAAACTCAAACCCGACTACTGGCAAATCTTGCTCTAAAAAAAGTATGAAACAAGAAAATACTGTCATCTGAAATTGTTATGTACAAACTATGGTATTTAATAAATATTCATACCGATGTTCAGATAATAGCCGTGGTCATGTTATGCCACCTATCCGAAAAAAGCGATCATAAACTTCAGGGCAAAGAGGCATAACAATATGACCACGGCTATTATCTGAACATCGGTATGAATATTTATTAAATACCATAGTTTGTACATAACAATTTCAGATGACAATATTTTCTTGTTTCATACTTTTTTTAGAGCAAGATTTGCCAGTAGTCGGGTTTTAGTTTTTGAACTGATTTTTTAAAACTGTATTTCATGCAAATAAATTTATTATCATTATCAATATCTTTATAAATTGTAGCCTATATGTTATTCTGATATAAGCTATATTATTGTAAAGTTTCATTAAAATCCATTCAGTAGTTTTGACGTGAAAGAGTAACAAACATCCATCCATCCATACTTACGAACTTTCGCATTTATAATATTAGTAGGATTAATACTTTTCGGCCACCTGTTTTGTAAAAACCTTAGAACTATTTTCAAAACATACAAAGTTTGGGCTCCTCCAGGCAGGAGACGGCTTAGTAAGTTTTGGTAGAACATACGCCAAATGTCTTGTTATATCCTCTTGTCTAACGTCGAGAAGGCAATTTTCAAAATATTAATAAAACTTACTAAGCCGTCTCCAGCCTGGAGGAGCTCAGACTTGGTATGTTTTGAAAATACTTCTAAGGTTTTTACAAAACAGGTGGCCGAAAAGTAATGGTGTAGTTTATTTTTGGAACCGGCATTAGAAGCCCTTCAATTTGATATCACACACGATAAGTTTCTAAAGAAAAAAAATTCAAATCCTATACCAAAAATTTATGACGTCATAGCTGCCCCCGCCCATAGAATATTTTTAAGAGCTACCTCTCAAAATGATTGTTGTAACCTTAAGTACCCGCGTACCAAACGGCAATCCCGTACATCGATTTGCGGTATTATCTTTCATAGACCGACCACTATAGTACGTTGTTCAACTTACGTTTTTAGGGTTCCGATACCAAAATGGTAAAAAAAAGGAACCCTTATGGTGCCGCTCTGTCTGTCCGTCTGTCTGTCACACCTCTATATCTCAGCAACCACTTATGCTATCAACCTGAAATTTGGAATAGTTTTAGAATATAGTTGCCCAACTTAATTGCACAAGAAAAAATTTTGAAAAAAGTATGATTATTAATATAAAGGGGGCCAAAATAGGGGGGGCCAAATTTCAAATTGTCGCTACTAGGTCGAGTGGGGTATCATATGAAAGGGCTTTACTTGTACATTTTAAAATATATTTTTGTATTTTTTTAAATTTCTTAGTTTTAAAGTTATGATGAAAAATGTCAAGAAAAATACCATTCCCCCCCCCTTATCTCCGAAGTTTGAGTAAGGAAAAATCTGAATTAATTACAGTTGACAGAAGTTTATATAAACTTTACAGCAAAAATAAAACGATCTTTCTAAGTTGCACAGTTTTTCAGAAATCTGCAAAAAACCTTTACAAACAAATTTAGTTTTGCGGTCCTGAAAATGGACTTTATTGCTTCCAAAAATACTATAGGTATATCGGAACCCTCGGCGCGCGAGTCCGACTCGCACTTGACCGGTTTTTTATTATTTTCCGGTGACATATCGGTTTATTAAACAATGCGCCAAAGTTTGAAAAGTATTAGTCCTAGATCTATTCCAATAAAAATTCTAGTATTAAGCTTAACTGACAAGTCGGAAAAGTTTCTCATCTCATCAGGTATTCATTGGATGTGAGTGCAGAGTGTGATTCATGCCTTATCAAGTCGCGAGTGAACTCGTGATGTATTCCAACGTCGTTACTGGTGCACAAAATAAATAAATAGACACAGAATCAACCCCAGAATGTTTGTGTGTGTCAGGATCACAGAGCAGAAACAAAGTAGAGTTGCCCTTTCTTGTGTTCTATATAGAATCAGGTGAAGCTGGCAAGCGGGGGTGCGGGGGACGTTACGCGATGCTACCGCCATCTCGTAATGAGTATTAGAACCAAGTGGAGCTCTAGAGTAGAACCTAGTGGAATCTGGGGTGTGCTTATGTTGTTAACCGCTATTCAGCACTAGATGGCTAATATTTTTTTTCGACCAGGTACGTAATAGGCACAACGTAAGACCCCCCCCCCCCCCCGGTATCTTTACCCGTTCTAGGTAAAGATAAGAAATAATTCAAAATGAAATAAATTAGCTTTATCTTCTCTACATAGTATAATACAAGGTGGCTCCCCTCTGTCTGTCTGTGCCTATATATGCTTAGATCTTTAAAACTACGAAACAGATTTTGATGCAGTTTTTTTATTAAATAGAGTGATTCAAGAGGAAGGCTTTTATGTATAATACATGCATAATATACTAGAGAAATACTGATAATTTTAGAGATTTCTAGTGGTGTCGTAAATAAACACATTTTTTTGCGCTTACATTGCAAACGCTGGCTGAACCCTGCAAGATAGATCAAAGTAATGTATTGCATATAATGTATTGTACACCTTCAAAAGGTCCTCAAAATGTCCTCGATGGTATATGTCTATCTCTTAGGGATAACCCACAATAACAATTTTTTATCCTTCGAGAAATACTGGCTTATTTATGAAGCTATTTGAAGCAATACAGCATGAATCCTTATCCAATTAAGTACCTTTAATACATTGTGCATTTACTATAGATCAATCTGGCCCTTACAGCATGTAGTTTAAATAAATATTTTCGATGATATAACAGATTAAAATGCAGGGACATAGCGGTTCCGGCGGTACCGACCGGCGGCGTGTGCCTATTAAAAGCTGTGAATGATGTGTCGCAGCCGGATTCAATAATCCGCCGTATTACAATTTCGCGCCGTCGTATTAAAAAACGTCGCCGTTTTGCTTTGATTTCTCAGTTGAAAGATCGTATAATTTTTGAGCCCCCGTTTTACTTTAATCTCGAGTACGTCCCTGAAATTTGTCCCTACCAAGTACGTTTATTTGGCACTAGGTGGCATTAAGAAAATTGCCATCGCGATGCAGGATTGTATACTAAATTCAATGTTCTAGAATATTCTACATAAAAAATAAATAAATGTCAAATAAAATACTTAGGAGTGGAAAGTAAATCTGTTTCCGTTTATTTTATTTTGAACATCCGTGCAGCTTTTACATCCAATGATACAACACTTCATTTGGCACTGGGAAACACGTTAAAATAAAGATCTCCGAGGAACAGTAACGTGCACACTCCACGAGAACTGGTCGCGTACTGATGTCAGCGCTCCTAGCGTGGAGTATCAGGACTATAGAGTATGTGACGTGAGAACTACATTGATTGCATCAAGGCTACATTGCTTACAGCACCTGTGCTTTGTTTCTGCTCTGCGGTCAGGATGGCGGGTATACTTGCGTCACATCGCGCCTCCAAAAACTTTAATAAATTTTGGAAGGCCACAAATAAGCTTGATCTTAAGCCTAGCCTACCGTTAAGTGTAGGTAACGCGAACGAGCCTGAGTCGATTGCGAACATGTTTGTCAGGCATTTTAGTGTTCAGCCACCGTTGGGCCCGCCGTTGGGGGTGGTCGATGAGGATGCCTGTCGTGACTCGGATTTAGTGCGGCTTTCTGCGAAAGAAGTGGGTAATGCTATTAAGAAGATGACCAGAGGAAAGTCTCCGGGTCACGATGGTCTTAGCATTGAACACCTGCAGCATGCTGGTGTCCATCTGCCACGTGTGTTAGCCATGTTTTTCTCTTTGTGCATGGGGCACTCCTACCTACCACACGACCTTATGCGTACAGTCGTAGTTTTTTTTTTTTTTTTTCGTAAGCATACAATTCTAAACAAAAATTACTGATTTCTCCCAAACTTCGTAGAAGTTTATCGGGAGAGTTGCTGCGCACAGTTTTTCATGTATACTTAATCCTTAAGTGCATATAGAATTAATTAAAATAAATATTTAACAGCTTACATTACTGGTTTTTATACAATATATGTAGCAGATCTAGAAGATTGATAAGGAGAGAAGCTAACCTGACTATAAGTTATCATTATCTAACAAATATTTTTTCATTTTTCCCTTAACTATACTTATGGATCCTACGATGTTTCTTAATTCTAGTGGTAATTTATTAAATATATTAGGAATTATGTAATGTTTTGTCCTTCTACCATATACGTTATTTGTTCTACACACTTCTAACAGCTGCAGCGTTGCAGATCTTACAGTATGACTGCATTGCCTAGGTACTTTAAATTCATCACTAGAGTATTCCTGGATCGCATGGTAAAACACATATTTTTTCTCTATGAGCAAAATATTAGATTTTTTGAACAATGCTTCATAGTTGTTGCAAGTTTACATTCCCGTCGCAATTTTTTATCAGCTAATATTTTTAAGAAACGTATCTGTAAATTTTTTATGTTCTTGCAAATATGTAGCATGTGTTGTACCATACGTACCCACTCCATAGTTGATAATGGATTCTATCAGTGCATGATAAACTAATAACAAAATCCCTCTAGGCGTCCTGTAGGATAATAATTTAAACATGGCCAGCGCTTGTCTTAGTCTAGTGCATAAGACATGTATGTGTGTCGACCAACTAAAGCGCTCATCTACTGTCAGTCCCACATACCTGTAAGTATTAACCTGCTCTATAGCAGGGCAGGCACACACAGAAGTCCCATGCAGGCAATCGAACGAGTGACCTTTTATAATTAGTGGATCCGTTATTTTCGCTTTATTGTGACTAGACCTTAAATACATAAATTTAGTTTTGGTAATATTTAGTATGATGCCATTATCATGTGCCCATCTACTCAGGTTGTTGAAATCTTCTTGGATGTTTCCTATCAAATTGTGAATATCTTTACCAGCAGTCATTATACATGTGTCATCCGCAAACATATAACAATTACACTTCTTTATAACGTTTGGCATACTATTGACATGTAAGATATAGCACATTGGACCAGTCACTGAGCCTTGGGCCACCCCAAATTTTACATTTTTAGGTGTACTATAGGTGTTATTTACCTTAACCGTAAATGTCCGATTCTGTAGGTAATTTTTGAACCAGTTCAAAAGTTTACCAGGTAACCCATTGCTTTGCATAGATTTCAGAAGGGTATAATGATCCAACGTATCAAACGCTTTACGAAAATCAATAAATAAAACAATAACATGATTTCTACAATCTAAACTTTTATTAATATCATTACAATTTTGACAATAACGTATCCGTTCCTATACACTTCTGAAATCCATACTGAGCTTTATTAATAATATTATTTTTACCCAAGTACTCGGTCACCTGCCCTACGACAGCTCGCTCAACTATTTTATTAATTGATGGCAAAATGGCAATAGGCTTATAATTCCCTGGGTCATTAACCCTTCCGCTTTTAAAGATTGGACGAACTATCGATACTTTTAGGCTATTAGGGTATATTCCCTGCTCTACAGATAAATTTTGCTAGAACAGGACTTATTTCCTTTCTTATATATTTAAGGTCACTCATTCGAATGCCATCAAACCCAGGTGACTTGCTACTATTTAATGAGTTAATTATTTTTTCGACAGAATTAGATTTAATTCGTTTAAATAGCATAGTCCTGTCCTGTTTATTAGTATAGCTGGCTTATATTACAATGGTGCTTAATTGTCTCTATTTCTTCAGAGAAAGTACAAGCGAATTCGTCACATATTTGCTGACAGCTAATGCTTGTGCTCATGTTTCGCATTATACTATCGTCCAAACTTAAGTAATTTTTTCCGATCCATCCATTCACAGTTTTCCAAATTTTTCTAGAATCTGTACCAGCTTGCATTATTTCATCTTTTTTATTACTATTTATGGCTTTATTTATACATTTACACCTGCATGATGCTCAGTTCGGGTTCCGCCCCGGACTATCGACTGAGAGTGCAATTTTCTGTTTGAAGCAGACGGTGCAATACTACACACGACGTCGAACGCCCGTATATGCGTGTTTTCTGGACTTGTCACGGGCGTTCGACACCGTGTCGTATGATGTGCTCTGGAATAAGTTAAGAGACAGAGATGTACCAGCGGAGCTGTTGCATATCTTCCAATTTGGGTATGGAAACCAGGAAAATTGTGTTAGATGGGCTGATAAGCTTTCTTGTCCCTACAGACTGGAGTGTGGAGTGAGGCAGGGGGGACTCACCTCACCAAAGCTATTTAATTTGTACATTAACGATTTGATCGCTGGGCTCAGCAGCAGGCGAATTGGGTGTCGCATAGATGATGTTACGATCAATAACATCAGCTATGCGGACGACATGGTGCTGCTGAGTCCATCGGTCAGAGCGCTAAAGGAGCTACTTCGCACTTGTGAAGAGTATGCGAGGGCGCATGGCTTGACATACAATGTCAAGAAAAGCGAGTACTTGGTAATTAGGGCCACCGGGGGAAAATGTCCTGAGTCCGTACCTGCCATTAAACTAAATGGCGTTGAATTACAACGGGTATTCAAATTTAAGTATCTGGGACATTTTCTAACCGATGACCTTAGGGATCAACTAGATATTGAGAGGGAACGTAGGGCGATGGTGGTTCGATGCAATATGCTGGTACGCAGGTTTGCACGATGTAGTGAGCAAGTTAAAGTTACGCTTTTTAAAGCATATTGTCAAAATTTCTACTCGTGCAGCCTGTGGGCCAGCTGTACGCAAAAGACCCTCAGCGCCCTACGTACAACAACGGCTTCAGGATGTTGTTGGGGCTGCCCCGCTTTTGTAGCGCCTCGGGTATGTTTGCTGGGGCGCATACAGACGACTTTTATGCGATAATGCGTAAAAGAGCAGCCTCATTACTCTGTAGGGTAAGGGCGAGCTCCAATTCCATCCTGAAAACCGTTGTTGGAAAATACGACTTGCCTATAATGCAGAATCTTTTGAAGTGGTTGGTCAAGCGAAATACAATATAATATAATTTAAAATAATGATAAATAAATAATTATTGACTTATATTATTATGACATAATTTACTAACATAAAATAAGTTTATCTACACTCATGTCGTAATCTTTGAATTATGATTCAAAAAGTTGATACATAAGGCTGAATATTACGCAGAGTATTGTATAAAACTTTAAAAAGTTACCATTACTTAACGATTTTTGTATGAAAATTTTGCAAAGGTGGTACGTAATTTAATTTTTTTATCATTACATAACACTTGGATAAAATTCTTCTTGAACCTAAACCTTTTAAAGAAGACTGAATATAAGGTATTTTAGAGAGCCGGTTATAAATGTAACAGTTTTTCTTAGTAGCTGTCAAATATCAGTAGCATATTTACAAAGTGTGCCTTATAAACAACCTATTATTTTGGAGCAGTTACAGTAACAGTTACTATAGTTACAATTATTTCATCTGTGGTGAAAAAGATGCGCGCGCAGCCTGAAATTTTAGTGGGCCTGGGAGATAGGTATTAGATTTGCCGCTATTTCCCAATATTTACCTTTTTCAAGTATTTCGTGCCCGTAAAATTTTATAGTAAAAGTAGAAACAGCGGTACAGGCAGGACACATGCAGTGACACCAAAAGATTATCTTGAAGTGGCTACTAAAATAACTTACGCTCTTCTCCGATAGAAGTCCTTAAAATTGAACAACAAAACCTACATAATTGGGAAATATTGAAAATCGAAAAGAAAACCACGTCACATTAAGAAAATATTCTGCTTGTTTATTTCAAAAACCTAGCAGACTGATATAAGGTGGTTATTTACACACATAACAGTAAACAGTAACTGTAATATAGGTACATCATGTAAGTTGCCTTTGTTATTTACTTACCTTTGTTTAATTTATAATGAAGTACGTAGGTACCTTTTGCACGAGTGAAGATAAAGTAGTATACGCAACTGCATATAATATGGTATTAAAACACTCGTTTTATACTATAATCACACTCGGCTACGCCTCGTGTGATAAACCCAAACTCGTGTTTTAATAACCTGTTTTATATGACAGTTGCATAAACTACTATTATACTAATCATTTTATGGATCTCTGTCATCTTGAATTAAATAAATAATAATAATAATACTAGATAGATAGATAGATAGATTGATTCTTTATTGCACACATAATAATAAATAAAATTGTACAGGAAAGAGAACTTAAAACTAATGCAAAGGCAAAGTTTTAAGTAAAGGCAAAGGCGGCCTTATCACTGCAAGCGATCTTTTAAAGGCAACCTTTGAAGATAGGATAGATATACAGTAGGAGCACTGCGTGTATTGAAAAAAAACAAGGATAAATTACAAAGTTATAAAAATAGAATAAGTAAATAAATTAATAAGTAAATAAACAAAGATACATTTCAATACTACCGCAAATTTTAATTTTATTAATGATAAAACGAACTTACCTGTACGTGAAGTTCTATCATAATTATGCGAGCTGCTCAATTCGAAGCGATTAATATTTACTTGTAGTACTGTTTCGTAATTTTCGGCCATTACCACGAATAGTTGAAAGAAAGGGATATCAATTTCTATAAAAAAAAAACAAAGTTAAAACAAAACCGTTTTGACCAATCCGCCACCAGAGGGCAGGTTCAGCTCAGCGCGCGCGCGCCATTTTTTCTTCATTTAAGTTTAAAGCTCTTCTAAAAGCCACGTAAGCGAGCACAGATTTCCGCTAACAGGGTGGGAGAGTCTTGGGAGGGTGATCATATTAATCGCTTCGAATTGAGCAGCTCGCATAATTATGATAGAACTTCACGTACAGGTAAGTTCGTTTTATCATTAATTATGCTTTGCTGCTCAATTCTCACGATTAATATTTACTTGTAGATGTTCATAGACTAAGCGCTTAATCTGTGCTCTGTCTGTTAAAACAGGAAATAAAATAAAGTAATTTCTAAAACATAAATAATTTTATATTGGGCGATTGAAGATATATTATACAAAGCATATTAATATTAATATACTGAAAATATATCGAAGACCTTTATATTACACCCATAAATCATATGATTTTAAATATTAAGTATTGAAAGAGCAAACGAATTATCTTGATTAGCAACAACATCCTTGTTATAATACCTCGCGAAGACTGTTGAAGACATGCTCCACCCAGCGGTCTTACGGATCACATCAACGTTAACTCCGGCTGCTTTCGCTTTGGAAGTAGACGCGTGGCGTGTGCTGTGCGAACTAAATACACCAGTGTCAATACCGCTCTTGTGGAGCATGTCTTTTATCCAGTGACTTAAAGTTTGGTTGGTAACTTTTGCGTGAGGTTTCCTGAAACTTACAAATAGATTTTCACAATCAGGTTTTCTAATCGATTCGGTTTTATTTGTAAGAACATAGGGCGCGAGCCGGACATATTTCCGGCTTTCATTGTAATAAGGTAATTTTAACAAAGGATTATAGGCATTCGGTCTTGAGGTTTTGATTATTTCAGAAATTTTTATGGATATGTAATCGGCATGAAATACAATATTTTTTAATTGAATTTTTGACAGAAATTGCACCCTATGAGCAGTTACAAGAGCTAGTAATGTAACCAGTTTCTTGGACAACAATTCAAGACTTAAATCATCATTAGGATACATGTTTCCTAAGTATGCTAAAACGATATCTACGTCCCAGGTGAATTCATATTTAGGTTTCGGTGGACGAGATCTAAATACACCTTTCATAAATCTGGCTACTCTATCATCGGCCATGAAATGTTTACCCAATAGAACTGAAAGGGCCGATTTACAGCAGTTGAGACTACCGTATTGATAACCTGAATTAAAAAGCTTGGTCAAAAAATACAATACATTTGGAATCGATGCCTGTAAATAATCAATATTTTGGGATACACAAAAGTTAAACCATTCCTTTAGATAACAATCATACCGTTTTTGAGTATTTAAAGCCAAGGAATTGATCATAATATCTACGGAAGAAGGTGGAACACGTCTTCTTAGTAAAGCTTCCCTGATAAGGTCGCGGCAACCAGGGTAAGGCTTTTTTGTAGTTTGTGTTGTGACCTGGAATCATCGGAAATGAGAAGGTCACTACTCGGCTTGAAGTAAATAACTTCAGACACAATCAATTTTTTAAATATTGGAAACCACGCTTGTGTAGGCCAGCATGGCACAACGACAATCCCTACAGCTTTATCAGTAATGATTATATTTAGCGTTTTTAATATAATAGAAAAAGGAGGAAAAGCGTAGAAGAAGAAATGTGACCAATTTGTTGTGAAAGCGTCAATGCAATATGCATACGGATCAGCCTTCCAAGAAATATATTTATCGCATTTGAAATTAGATCTACTGGCGAATAAATCTATTTCCGGTTTTCCAAAACAATTAACAATCCGAGAAAAGGCGTAAGTTGCTAACTCCCATTCCGTATCTGATTGGATTTTTCTAGATTCATAGTCAGCAACTGTATTATCGGAAGACTTAATATAAGAAGCAAAAATAAATAACTTTCTTTGTTCACAAAAGTCCCATATTTCTCGTGATACCTTGTTTAGATGTGGGAATTAGACACTTCCCATGCGATTAATACAGGCGATGGCAGTCGTATTATCAATACGCATTAAAATCTGGATGTCATACAGATCTTTCGCGAAAACTTTTAAGGCAAATAAAGCCGCCACCAATTCTAAAATGTTAATATGATAATTATTTTCATCATTTGTCCAGAAGCCATTAGCCTGTTGACTGCCATTGGAAGCTCCCCATCCACTTTTACTGGCGTCCGAGTATATCTCGACATCATAAAATGTACTACGAATAGGACACACAGCTGAGTGGATGTTTTTATCCCACCATGTTAGATCGTCATTTAAAAGACTTTTATCTAAATTCATAATCCTTTCGTAATTTTGATCTCGACCTAAATTTAAGAACTTTTGTCGTTCAAATATTTTTGTATGACTCCAGCCATATTCAATAGCTGGGCATATCGACACTAGTAGACCTATAAATTTTGCAAAATCTCTTACTCTGCACTTGTCTATAGATTTAATTTTTTTAATTTCGAGCTGCACTCGTTGTCTTTTTTCATTAGGTAGTCTTACGCAAAAATATTTTGTGTCCAAAATAAATCCCAAAAATTTACAAGAATTTGAAGCGTCAAAGCACTCTTTTCAAAGTTGATGATGAATCCTAAGTTATTTAACAATGTAATTGTGGAACTAATGTTAACTTTACATTCTGAATAAGATTTAGCAATAAGCAAAATATCGTCCAAATATATTGTTGACAGAAAACCGTGTAAACGTAAATGTTCTATCACGGGTTTCATAATTTTGGTAAAAAGTAAGTGTGCTGTATTTAATCCAAAGGGTAAACAATTAAATTCGTAGCATTTATTCTGAAACTCAAATCTCAAAAACTTTTTATGATCAGGATGGATTGGAATTAAAAAATATGCGTCTTTTAAGTCAACTGACGCAAGGAAACAATTTGGAGTAACGAGCTTAACAGCTGTTCTTAAATCTTCCATCTTAAAATGTGGCGGTTTTATAAATTTATTTAATTTTCTTAAATTAAGTATGAACCTTTTTTCTCTGCCATTTGGTTTAGGTACCAAAAAAATACTAGATAAGAAGTCGCCTGTCGATCTAATGCATGGTGAAATAGCACCTTTAGAAATTAAATTACCAATTTCATTCTGAAGGTCCATAAGATCATTTCTATTAGAAGGCTTATTTCTTGGATAGTTTGTCTGAACCGGTGTTGAAGAAAAAGGAATTCGATAACCTTCAATGCAAGATAAAATGTGAGGGTCTTTTATCAGTCTACGCCATGTATGTATAAAATACTGTAAACTACCGGATGGTTGTATCACCTGTGGTTCTAGTATCTCCTGTGTTGTCTGTAGTGGGCATTGTTCTTGCTGGCACGTGAGGCTGTAGTCTTGCGGGCAGGCTCGCTCCGGCGAGTCGTGGCTGGACCCGCAGGCCGATGATGAAGCGTCGCTGTTGGTCTGCGATGCGCATTCTGTGGATTGGGCTGCGGGTGTTTCCAGTTTAAATTACCATGTGAACTGGATGGAGCGGCGTTTTTAGAGGCAACAGATTTCGGCTTAGATTTCAGGTCTTGTCCACATTTAGAGATAGCCTTGTTGGCCTTTAATTTTTCTGGCAAGTTTTCACCGAACAAGAACTTGTCCCTTTTGGACTCTTTTAGAGTTTCTTTAAGTTTGTTGTCAAGAGCCGAAATAAGAAAGTTGCGTCTCATTCTCGTGTCGATAAAGTGGGAGTCACATATTAAACGAGTAGCGTTGCTGATGTGTTTTAGAAGACGCTGGTTTATCTCTGACTTTTCTGTTGCTAAAATATCCATCGCAGTAGTTAAGGCAGTCAGTGCTATACCCATTTGACTTTGTCGTGCTGCCAAGGAAGTATCTTTCTTTTGGAGAATATCAGATACTGCAGCTTTGATCTCTTCATTCAAGACTGGTGCCTCAGTTACCTGGAATTGGGTACTCTTCAGTAATTTTATCTTTTAAATCCTTTTTCAAACCATTTTCTAGGATATCTTTTAATCTTGATGCGATATCTTTATGGACGTCCTTCCCAACAGGAGATTCGTCTTTAGGAGCGTCACCCAATATGGTGAGTATGTCATCATCCAAGTGTTCAGGTTCTGCAGATGGTGGATCTTCTGGTGGAGTTACCCACGAGGATGGCTGTTTGGTGGTATTTTCAGCTGTGTGAATTTCATTGTGGCTAGCCTGCGTAAGAGGCAAAGACTCATCATGATTATCTGACTCAAAATCTTCGTCTTCATTATGAAAATTAATTCTTTTTGGTGATCCCGAACCTGGGAAAAAAATTGTGAAGGTAAGGATCCCGAAAATCATTCGCATCACTAAGAAAAAGAAAGGTATCACACAGCCTACAGTTTTGACAACAACTGTGAAGGTAACAGTCCCAAGAAAATACCCTTACTGTTCGCATCACTATGTCTGATATAAAGAATATTTCATTTTGTATGAAATAGGTAATAAGATGAAGGTAACAGTCCCATATTGTACTGTTCGCATCACAAATATTGGTATCAAAATAAGATAGATCTATGTAAAAGTGAGTTAAGGTAACAGTCCCACCTCGTACTGTTCGCATTACATATTTACACCATCTACGTAATGTACGTTCATAGTTTTTGTGAAGGTAACAATCCCATTGTATTGTTCGCAACACTTATAGGCATACAATAATAAAGAAGAACAACCCTCATCTAAGTAGGTTCTTATTTCGAATTACTACTAATTATGTAGGTAGTAAAAATTAAAAAAATATATATTTTCTCTTAAAGAGAAAAAAGAAGGTAGGTACATATCTAATTACCTTTGTATTTAATTTCTTGAAGAAATAATCGAAACTTATATCGATAATCGATGCTTTTCTAAACAAATGACTTACTTGTAGTGTCAGGATTCGAGGAATTCGAGTATGATTCACGGCGTCGTCGCTTGCATAATTTTTTCTCTAATTTCTCGATCCTTCTTAATAAACGTTCACTACTATCACTGTCCCTGTGTTTCCGCTTTTTTCCCATGTTTAAAGAAGGAATTCGCTGAAAGAAACTCACAAAAAACACTATTTACGGGTAAAAATAAGCATTTTTGACGAGTAACGGCCGATACTGCACGAAAACAGATAATGAAGAAAAAATGGCGCGCGCGCGCTGAGCTGAACCTGCCCTCTGGTGGCGGATTGGTCAAAACGGTTTTGTTTTAACTTTGTTTTTTTTTTATAGAAATTGATATCCCTTTCTTTCAACTATTCGTGGTAATGGCCGAGAATTACGAAACAGTACTACAAGTAAATATTAATCGTGAGAATTGAGCAGCAAAGCATAATTAGCATATGAGGTTAGTATCTTTTGGTTTATACCTTAAACTAGCTGTGCCCGCGGCTTCGCCCGCGTGAAATTAAGACAATGTGCAGACTCTCCCTCTCTCCCTCCCTCTCCCCCTCCCACTCTCTCTCCCACTCCCCCTCTCCCTCTTCCTTTTCCTCTTCCTCTTCCTCTCAACTCCCTGTCCCTCTCTCCATCCCCTCCCTCTCTTCTCCCTCTCCCTGCCCCAAACCCTATCCCTATCCCAAGAGCAATCTTAAACGCAATCCCTATCCTTATATAAACACTAGCTGTTGCCCGCGACTTCGTCCGCGAGGGATTCTATCTATCTGACCAGCCATCCATATCCACCCTTCCGTCTATCTGTCGTCCGTCCGTCCGTCCACTGTCCAACCGTCCGTCAAACCACCCCTGTCCCTGCCCCTCTCCCTCTCCCCCTCCCTCTCCTCCCCCTCCCTCTCCTCCTTCCTTTTCCTGTCCCTCTCCCTTTTCCTCTCCCTCTTCCTGTCCCTCTCCCACTCCCTCTCCCTACCCCTATTCCTATCCCTTCCCCTATCCCTACCCCTAACGCCATCTTAACCACTATCCCTATGTTCATATAAACATAGAAACGACACCCATATTGATTTTTAGACATTTCAACCCTATCGCATCCCAATTTCACGTCCACCACGTTGGATTTCAAAATTGTTGTAGTTTTTGTAATCAGCGACCCAATAAACCATACAAACGATACTTATATTGGTTTTTAGACTTTTTCACCCCATTTCCCTTTTTTAGGGGTTGAACTTGGGGTGGAATTTCAATAACAGTGATGAAAGTTGCATAGAATTACAAACCTAATGCCTTAATAATAAATTATGTGGATTTTACTTTAAAAATAAAGGATTTTCAACTTCATCCCCCTTTTCACCCTTAAGGGTGTCGAATTTACAAAAACCCTGTAATACGTGAATAATTTTTAGTCGAAGCCTAAGTACAAAATTTGAAGATCCTGACTTCAAAACTGACGGACTTTCATACAAACTTTCATCCCCTATTTTACCCTTTTGGGGTAGAATTTTGTAAAACCCTTTCTTAGTGCACCGTTAGACTTCATAAGAAACCTACATACCAAATTTGGAATTTCTACACCCAGCGGTTTGGGCTGTGCGTTGATATGTCAGTCAGTGAGTCAGTCACCTTCTTCATTAACATTAAATGCGTTTTCCCCTGGGAATGCAGTGTTTTCCCGCGGTAAAACGTAGCCTGTGTGTTATTCCAGGATCTGACCTATATGTTTGCCAAGTTTCATTAAAATCCCTTCAGTAGTTTTAACGTGAAAGAGTAACGAACAGCCATCTATCCATCCATCCATCCATCCATCCATACTTACAAACTTTCGCGTTTATAATATTAGTAGGAAGTAGGATAGAAACGACACCCATATTGATTGAACTAAAGCTACTTGTTACTTGTAGGTACTTGCAATTGTAGCCTGTACTTGTAGGTACTTGTACTTGCAACTGTTCAGTGCCAATATGTTGAATTTTCCAAATGTTGAATGTTGAATTTGCAAAAATATTATAATTCAGGAAACTTGTAGGTGCTTGTTACTTGACTTGTACATATGTACTTGTAATTGTAACTTGTACTTTTAGGTACTTGTATATTGTACGATATTGTTATTTTTATTTGTTACTATTAATTTGTACTTGTACTCAAATTTGTACTTTTACTTGTATTTTTAGGTATTTGTAATCGTAACTTGTACTTATACTTGTAACTTGTATCCTCTGACCGAAAATTATATATTTTTTTGCGAATCCAACATTTTGAGAATTGAGAGTTCAACATTTTGCAAATTTGACATTTTGGGATTCAACATTTTGGCACTGAACGCACGAAACTGCAATGGGAGGTCGAAATAATTATGTTTAATTACGACGTCTTGTGCTTCTTATTAAAAAAGTTAGTTTCATAAGCAGATTCACATGTTTTAGGCTTGTTCTACCCTTTTAAACCTTTTATTTGGGAGTAAGTTTATCGTATTAGGGCTTGTAGGGCTTAAACCCGGCTGCAAACCTGAAAATCGCGCGGGTGCAAGTTGCGGGGCGGGTGAGGGGTGGATGTCGCGGGGGGCGAAAAACACCAGTTGTGTACGATGAGTACCTGTACGTTGGAGTACTATTAAATAAATTAATTCTGTGGTAACAGGGTATGTTTAGCAAGATTCGCTCACCAGTTTCGTAAGAGGTGAGATTTGGGTCGTCGTCAACAGGAGACCACTAGATCACACGATCAGCACATTTACAAAATATCGCCGTCAACCCAGCGCATGCTGTGCTTTCCACCCGGCGTCCACGCGGTGTCCGTGCGATGTCCACTGGCGATACATACGAGATGTCTTAATATTTTGCTACTCTAATTCTATATATTAAGTTTTTTTTTTAAGAAATGTAAATACCTACATTAAACATAAAGCCAGAGTCATGGGTTTCTGAATTTTTAAAAAATTACTTAAAAGTATGTCGTTAACAAGATATCAAAAAACAAGATACTCTAATAATTTTATAACTTGATTTTCTTCAACGACTAGTCTATGGTGACGACGATATGATCGTTCGCCGACAGCAGCAGAGTGAAGCTGGGCTCGAACGGATTGCAGCAGGGCTATTTATATCACCCCAAAAATTTTTCAATAATATTCAGACCAAAAACTAAGTAATTTTGTTTAACTTTCGTTGGAATGAAAATGCTTTCCTATAGAAACATTGCGCCGTCAATGAAGAGATTTGCATGGGGCGACTAGATATTTCACTCCTTTTGTTTATCGTTTTCATTTAACGCATGTTTCCTTTAAAAGTTGTTCAATTTTATGGTCTCAGTAATACAACAATCATTGCAGTGATAAAAAAAAATCTCCTTGTTTACGCGAAATAAGCCGATTAAGGTCCTAAAAATTAGGAAAAGGGAAAATATAAAAAGTAGGTACATAAATTCACAATTACTTGAATGGATAAAACTTGACACAACGTTTCAAAGTAACCGGATATTAAATCTTTAAAAAAAATTGAAGATATCGTCGACTAACCTTTTTTAGATTAATGAAATGTGATCCTCCTGACGCGACAAGGCGGGAGGGGGTCGAGGGAGATGGGGGCATCCTTGGAGGAGTCTGGTCTCCTCCAAAGGGGCTTCTATGAATAGCAGATCAGATAGGAAACTAGAGGCGAACCACTGAAAATGTATTCAGAAATACATATTTCTCAAGATTAGGTCTGCCGACGACGACAGTAATAGGGATATCATTATAAATATAAATTAGTTGTATAGCAAATAGCTTGGCAAATAGTGATTTTATGAATATTGGGAATTTTACCAGTGGCGCCCTCATCAGAATTTTATTTATTTTGTCATATAGTGGCTTATTTCTGTCAAAGATTTGGTCGTGTCTGCATGGTAGTTGCTGTTTCTTTTCGATCACGAGAACTTAGTCGTGGTTATAACCCAGATAGGTGACCGCTTGTAGCATAACAACTACAGCGATTCCGTGCTTCGAAAGGCACGTTAAACCGTTGGACCTGGCTACTGTCACTATTCGTAGCTATTCAGCCAAGTCAGAAGCCAAACAGGTCAGCCTGTAACCTATCAAAGGCACACATATAATAAAACACTGTAGGTGGCATTATTGCTAAGATAAAGACTACCAATGCGAATCTGGGCGGATTCCTAGTGCTACTATAAAATTGTTTTTACATCCGCGTCGTCCGCGCTACGAGCTTTAAATTGTGATATACTACTCTTATGACAACTAATAAATGAAAATGAAGTCTTGTTTTGTAGGTAAATGTATCAAGAATAATCAGATTTGTGACAAATTTCTTACAGCCATGGCTATTATTTAAAAAATTGAGAGCAGAGCTAAAAACTATTAAATAAAATTTAAGACACGAAGTTCGGGTAGACATTTCATATGCAAATAATGATTTTCCCAATGCGGTAGAAAATACAATGGAGATTTTGTTTGTTACTGACTATTTTCTTTTAGCTCCACCATATTTTGTTAAAAATTAAAAATACCGCGATTAGGGATACTTTTTCGAGGGTGGAGGGAGAAGGGGCGGTAATGTCATCGCAGAATCGTCTTCAGCAGGGTCATAATTAGTAATTAGTCTAAAAAATCCCGATGAGTTTGATCTGACACTGCCTACCTAGGGAACGTTAAAAATGATTTTTTTTTATGTTACAAGTGAGCAAACGAGCAGGAGGGGCCACCTGATGGTGAGTGGCTACCACCACCCATAGCGCCCACTGTCTCATTAATGCCATATATTCCAATAGCTATTTTTTTAATATTTGACATCATAAAAACTAGAGTGAAAAATAATAGTAGTTTATGCAACGGTACATAATGAGGGGTATAAAACTCGAGTGTCGGTTTATGGGACGCAGGCGAGCGTAGAAAGTGAACCTACAATTTTTGAACGCATTATTGAGGATTAACGATATGAGAGTATATAAAGAAATTTAAAAATAAATCAAAGCACGGTTTTATTAAATGCTTTTAAGTAAAGTTACATTTTAAAACTACAAGAAAGAAATTTATTTGAAAACTGGAAACATTAAAAAAAAACTTGTTTCAAAGTATATTTTTTTTAAGTTTATCTTTTCGTATTTAGACCTACCATTATCAAAGTTGTTTAGTAGTAGTTTTATGGTTCAAAATATCTGTATTTTATCAAAATAAGTAGGCACCTGTGTTCCTATGAAAATATCGACCGTGTGGTGCCGGCATAGAATAGTGGGTGTGATCCTATGAACCTATCGTCCGTATTATGGTGCCTGCAAAGAATAGTGGGTGTGATCCTATAAACCTATCGTCCGTATGGTGCCTGCAAAGAATAGTGGGTGTGATCCTATGAACCTATCGTCCGTATTATGGTGCGTCCAAAGAATAGTGGGTGTGATCCTATGATTCTTTTCTGTAGTTTTTGACATGTTTGTATTTCGTTTAATTATCTTTATGTTACATTTTTTGACGATTATATGTATTATTCACTGACATTTGAACAACGTATATGTACTTTTGTATCTAATAATATGAAATAAATAAATCTAATCTAAAATCTAATCTAATCTATGAACCTATAGTCCGTATGGTGCCTGCAAAGAATAGTGGGTGTGATCCGAAACAGCGTAGATTCGCTCTATTTGCATTGTATTCTGCATGACATTCAATAAGTATTCTGTAAAGAATCCACATTGAATAAAATTACCTGTATCTGTATCTGATCCTATGAACCTATCTTCCGTATGGTGCCTGCAAAGAATAGTGGGTGTGATCCTATGAACCTATCGTCCGTGTGGTGCCGGCAAAGAATAGTGTCGTAAGAGGCGACTACGGGCTTATGAACCGGAGTATGGGCAACAGCAACTTTTTGTGTATCGTACCATCTTACATACTGCGGTTACCAACAACAGCGTTCGCCAGCCGCCACGCTTACAAGCGTGGTGACTATGGTAAATCCCCTCCAACGTACCAGGCGCTTTTGATGGAGTTCTGGAGGGAGCTCCTTGTCCTGTAGAGGATGTTTCATAGGATGGTACTGTACAGATCTGAAGTCCCTTCATATAGGATCCTCAAATCAGATACGTGAAAGTTTTGGCCAAGGTTGATCGTCTAGAATAATATCCTTTAAGAATATTATATTTTTCCTGAATCCTACGTCATTCCGTTTTATATATTTATAATATCTTGTAATTTACAGATTCTGCTCGGTGGAGAGTGGCAATAGAAGAATGAAAAAGAAACACACTTGTTATTTTAATACTTATATTTGAATATAAACCTAATCTTTACATGTCTAATTTGAGTTATTTATTTTATTTTATATCACTATTTATTTAAATTTAGTCTCATATTGACTGGAGTAATTCATCGGAATTCATGTAGATTCATCAGTTTAGGAGAGATTTCATCTCTTTTTACAAAGCAATTTTATTAAAGCCGTTAAGTTTCTGAAAAGAAACCTATGTTAATATAAACGAAGTAATAAAAAATAATGTGGGGACAATCCCCAGGTTTGGAGCACCACCATCGCCCCAAACAGCTCGTCCTAGGCCTCCTCTACCCTAAGTCCTAGGTCCGAGGCATATCATCACCCAGCTCACGATGACATGACGCTAAACTACCCTAACAATCCAACTGGATCGTCAGGATTCTGATCATCCTCGCGGAGCTGGATATCCCATCGAAAACTTAAACTACAGTAAAGACTAGGGTTAATGTATGTGGAGTGCGGAACCAACTAACCACAGTACAACCCAGACGGTGATGATGTCTCCCCCCGGTATGTTCATGCCCCGCGTCAAACCCGACTTCCACGTGGCCCACCTTTAAGGGACGATCACTGACTCATCCAGGGTTCACAGGGTATTGACTATTTCTTTTAGTCACCCATACCAGAGCTGGTCACCGAGCCCGCCAGGCACACGAAGCATACAGTCTTCCTTTAGGAAAACAGGGCACTCTCCATCATGAGCTATAAGAGCTCTTCCTGTAATCCCTCCGGGCAGACAATGATCGACATCATCGAATCCCTTAGTTTGTTTTGAAATAAGTTAAACTGAAAATAATTAGCCAGCTCCACACGTCCAAGTGTGAAGTCTGTACTAGATACGGGTATAGTATTATTGCTTGCATGGCCAGCCTAGATCAATAACGGTTTTATAACGAGAGACATAAAGAGTTTGAAGGGCAATTTCCCTCCCCCCAGTCACTGAGTGACTTTATTGCACCAACAAGGTCTCCGTATATCCTTCATAGCTCTCACTTGTGATGCGTAGCTAAATCTCTTTTCCGTTACCAACCCACGCAAGACAAGGATTATGTAGAGTAACCCCAGTCTAAACACTCATTTAAATAAAATGAAAAGCATCTAAACTATAATGGGATTACCCAGCATATTTCGAAGAAGAACATATAAGAAGTAAGTATGACAAAAGATTACTGAAGGTAATCCTTAAGTAAAAGTGAAGTATGATGACCAGAACCGAGAAGATACGGGATAGTAGTATCTAAGCTAGGTTGGGCCAAACATTTATGATTTAAGATCTTAAGGGAAAAATCAAAAGCATCGAGTATTCAAAACCAAGAACACTGGGAGAATTTAGCGTAAACAACACTAGCTAAAACTCGATGTTCTTTTAAAAGAGGACTCAAAAGAAGTATAAAAATGGGATTATTGTATATACTTAAATATTCGGAATTTATCTACAATGAAAGAAACTAAACATTATAATTTCTGTTCCATTATTGTTTTCAAGAATCTATTTAGTAATGTTAAAGGTGGTTTCACACTGAGTCAAAGTATAATTTTAAGTATGATAAATTATGACTAGTTTTATTAAGAAAAAAATAAAACTTAGAATCTTATAAGGTTTAGATTCCTGTATGATTCAATGAAGATTAAGTAGATTATTTAACTACTTTAGGATGACACACATAAAGTTCAGAGGTCCCCCAAGGTCAGAGTGTCGTACAGCCGTCGCAGCCTTATGGGCGAACGTCGTCAACACACTTTACAAGAAGCAACCCACGAACGAACGTAATGTCTCCATCAAGAATATTCTTCCTATTGATTCAGGACAATTCTAATTTATTCCTTATAAACAATTTAATGTCATTAGACTAAACTAGAATGTCCCTTCACATAAGAAGAAAGTTTTAAGTTGTCTAACTACTCTACATTTGGTAATCTAACGCTAAGATCAGGAGGTCCTCCCGCGGTATATGCCACTCAAACGACGCAACCAATAGTGGGCAAGCGTTGTCAGCACATAACACAAGAAACATTATTTCCAAAATCCAACGTTAAAACACCTTGCTAATATCCCTCCATTTATACCGGAATAACACCAATTCATCCCACACATACAGAAGAGGGAAATCAGGATGAATCAGCGAAACCTCACACAAATAGAAAGAGAAGAACTTTAGTATCAGACCCTTTTAGGCTTGAGGGCTCCGGCCCAAGAATGATTAAAATAAATAAATCCGAAGGTTGACATTATCAGATAGACTTAGACAGATACTCCAGCGACACGCGACATACATTTGCCACATCCAATATAGTGGACATCGGGGACACATGTCACGAGGGCATCCATCCACGCTTGGTTGAACTAAATAAACCTGAGAGCAGGTATTTCTTAATCTCAAAATCTGGGACTCCTATAGAATGAAAGTAAAAGGAAAGATAAGCACCTCCTATGAACTTGAGTACTGAAATGTAGTAATGTTCTCAGCATGTTCCAATTTTGGGAAATTGAGGCAAAAGATTCAAAATCACTATCAAAGCAATTTATTATTATTTGAAATAATATTATTTATAATATTCACTCTACTTAAACTTACCCTTTATTTCACAATAAAATGTCACAAACTATATCCAAGTTTTAGTTTTCAGATATATTATTTTAAGATTTTGAATTGACGTTCTAATTCTTTTGATCTGACGGAATATTTTTCTTAAATTTTATCATATGAAGACATTAGTATATTAAAAAAACTGGAATTTTGATTTAGGGCCAAAGATTTTATATTATTTTCTAAAAATGGTAATTATTTAATGTATTAATATTTTCTTCCATTTTGATTTTGGGTTTTGATTTATTTTTTGTTAAAGAGATAAAAAATTTATAAAGATTTCAAAATAGCGTCTAGCTTTGAGTAAAACTAAATCAAAAATGATTTATTTGTTGACTATTTGACAATAATGTCAAATAGACAATTCTACCTAAAAAAGTATAAAAATATACATCGTTTAAAGTCTCCTTGAAATGATGATAAAATATACATCAGAGTCCAGTTTCTATGATTTCGCCAAGGACTATTTTAATCAATTTCTCTGTAAAGGACAAAATTAATCACAATGAAATTTACATTACCTTTACAATCCAAGCAATACCTTTTTTAGCCTTCACGTTTTATCATTTGTGGTTTGCTTTTCCATGTCTATAATGTTCCTTGTAATTCCTGTACCTGTTTAGAAATAGAACATTATCCTGCCTAGCTATACGCGAACAAAGACATTTGCAGAACTAGTTTATACTTAATTATGGGAAAAGGAAATCTTTATTACTATCTACAAATAACGACTCAGATTAGAAACACAATATGTTTTAATTCTCGCAGAGTTATTAATGTTTACAAAAGAAAATCATTAAGAGGGAATAACAATTTACTTAAAGTATTACACAATACAAGCCCCTTATGATTCCGCAGGTAGATCTGTAAAGCTGCAAATATTCTCCATTCAACTCTTCCTCTTTTGACATTGAAATCTGATTTTCTCAACGTTATTTAGCTCACACAACCTGGAAGAAACTATAAATTTCATTAAGTCACATTTCACCTTATCTCAAATACACACAACAACTTTGAACCGAAAATAAATAAAAGATGGAAAACCACAAAATTGTATACTTACATAACATTAGTTTCACTCCACTTATTCTTTACACTTTGGAATCAAACCCTGAATGTTAGCATCTTGAATTTATGCGCAAATAAACCTTCCTATACTATATCCTACACAAAGCAATCCCTATCTTTATCTCAATTGAAGGAACCCACAATCCAGGATCATAGCCTCCTTCAAAAGATTCGTCTCATCAGCTGTATGAATTCTATTTTTTTCGCGAGCTCAAAATAAAAAAATTATTATAACTCACAGAAATCCAGCTTACTATCGACTTTTCTTTCACAGACGTCTCAAAGTAACAACAAGGATATTTGGAGCGTTTATCGATTCCATTCTTCCATTTTTCTCCGTTTTTTCCAAATTTTCCTTGCTTGACGGCCAAAATTCTCTCTCACCTGAAACTTTCAAACACGTTAAAATTCTATTTCAGCTCCATTGCCCTCACTATTCAACAAAACCTGATTCTTAGTTTTCTTCTGTTGCTTTCGTTCATAAAAATTTTAGCAACTATCCTTTTATTCGGTAAAAATGCTTTTTTCCTTCATTTCCCTTTTTCGACTCTTTCCCGACCCTCTCTCGACTGTCACACCTTGTCATATTTTTTTTACTCCCCGTTTCTCGTTATACTTCTTGACAGTTCCTCTAAATAGTATTTTATGCATTTAAAATTTTTTAGGGTTCCGCAAGTGCACAGCCTCCCCCAAAATTTTATTATTTCGAAAAATCTAAGAAAACATTTTTTTTTTTTTTTTTTTTCGAGAATTCTAAAATTTTCAATTTTAAGTTATTATTATTTTTTTTTAATTATTATTATTATTTTATTAAAATAAAACCTCCTATATTGGCCCTTAAATTTTTTATTCACAAATACAATAAACAAAACAAATAACTAAACTACTAATATTATAAATCATTAAGCTAAATTAATTTTTATTCAAAATTATTGAAATTATTTAACATGTTTATCTAAATTTAGATTTATTTAGTTCAACTTTAATTATATAATCAAATTAAATTTGTATTAAATTATAAATTATTATAGTTCATTATATTTTTTTTTTAAAACGAAGTCAATTTATTAATGCCAATCAATTCACTAACAAATTGGCTCACTATATACTATAATCAAAATAGTCCTTTAATATTAGTTATTAAATTATAACTAATAAAATTATATTAATTAGGTTGTGACCAGGAATATCTCAATTCCTCTAAAGTTAAAATTTATGATATAGTCCCGTGAAAATCTCAATAGCTAACATCCTAAGTATAATATTTAGCCAAATGGACTGCATTATAAACTCCTTTGACACTTTGAGTTTCAGGATCAACGAGAATATACACATTAGCATATTTTATTCCTCCAATTCGATATGGTCCATCATATAATAAATCAAATTTCTTAGTTTTATTTCGACTAGAATCCGATTTATTAAGCCTCCTTACTTTTACCAAATCACCAACTTGAAAATCTATCAACTTATGAGTTCTATTGAATCTATCCTGCCGCTTCTGACTCGAAAGTCTAAGGTTTTCTCTAACTTCCTCTCTAATTTGGTCTAACGTTTTATTCGTGAGTGCCCGTGGTAGAAAACAGTCTACTTTAAGTTTCTCTGAATTTCCAAATAATATTTCATTAGGAGAAAATTTCGTACTCTCGTGGAACGTATTATTATACAATTCCTCAATCTCCAACAAGTAATGATCCCATCTAGTATGGTCATCATGACAATAAATTCTAAAGAATTTGTTTAATTCTTTATTCACTCGTTCTGTAGTGTTAGGTCGAGGATTACGAATAGTAGTATACAAAGTCTTAATTCTCAAAGCTCTGAGTCCATTTTTCCACTTGTGACTAATAAATTGTTTTCCGTTATCTGTCATAACAGCCTTAGGTTGTATTATTTCAGTGAACACTCTCATGCAATAAAGCACTGAGTCTGCTGAAGCTCCACGAAGTCCGAAAAGTTTAATAAATTTACTAAAAGAATCCTGTATTACAAAAATGTAAATATAACCAGCCTCAGTTTTAGGTAGTGGTCCGAAGATATCAGCCATTACTAATTCACCCGGGTTTTCAGTTAAAATCGATTTACATTTCCCTACCCCTTTTATATAGTCAGGTCTAGAAAGCTGACAAACATGACACTTCTGAACACAAAATTTCACTGTCTTACCCATATTTATCCAATAACACCTTAATTGTAAATATTTCAAAGTTTTATATGCGCCAAGATGACCCATCTCTATATGTACCTGTTTACAAATCTCTTCTTGTAGTACCTTGGGCATAAACAAAACGTAATCTCCACGTACAGTTTTAAAATAAAGTAGATCATTATTGACAATACAACGCAAAGTTATACGCGTAAATCTATCTGTTCTTTCGGGAACTCTAGAAACATTTATTTTCTCCTTAATCCCACATATGACGTTGTCAAGCCGTTGATATTCCATCATACGTTGTAATTTATTTTTCAAGTCACGGTCAGTAGAAACACCTACATACATAACAGTTGGATACCACACCTTCTCTTCTTGCAAAACTCCCCCTGGCGGATATCTAGATAAAATATCTACCCCAATATTTTCTACACCTTTTACATGTTCGACTTCGAAGTCAAATTGTTCAAGAAATAAAATCCAACGTGTGACTCTACTATTGTATAATTTCATTTGTTTCATGAAAGTTAATGCCTTATGATCTGTACGAACAACAAATTTCGCTCCTCTTAAATAAGTCTCAAACTTTTTCACAGAATAAATAATAGCCCACAACTCTTGTTCAGTTACAGTCCAACGTAATTCAGAACCCCGTAGTGCACGACTACAGAATCCCAAAATTTTAACCTCACCATTATTTCCAATCTGAAACAATGATCCGGCTATTCCGATCCCTGAACTGTCGGTCTGTAAATAATATAATTTATCCTGATCTGGATGGCTCAATAGAATCGTTGTAATAAATTCTTCGTTTATATTATTGAAAGCTCGATCTAATTCTTCATCCCAAAACCATGCTTGGTTTTTCTTTAATAACCTAGTTAATGGAGCAGTCAAAATACTATAGTTTTTAATGAAACGTCTATAATAATTACAAAGTCCCAAAAATCCTCTTAACTGTTTTTGTTTCTTTGGAATAGGGAATTCCTTTATAGCTTTTATTTTATCCGGGTTAGGTTTAATTCCCGAAGTTGTAACTATATGCCCTAACATTTTTACTTCACTGCAGAAAAAGTTGCACTTTGCAAAATTACAAGTCATTCCAGCTGATTCTAAACGATCCAAAACTATATCAATATGATCCAAATGGTCTTGCCAAGTCCCACTCGTTAGAATTGCAAGATCATCCAAATAATTGACACAAAACTCTCTAACACCAGGACCCAATATAATGTCCATTGCGCGACAAAAGGACCCTACTGACGTCTTAAGTCCTTGCGGAAGCACGTTGTATACGTAAGACTTTCCATTAACTGTAAATCCAGTATATTTTTTACTGTCCTCAGTCAACGGTATTTGAAAATAAGCGTTATTTAAATCAATCAATGTTATAAATTTTACACCAAGAAAAGCATTAAGTATGTCAATCTGTAAAGGCGGTGCTTCTACTTCTGGAACCATATATTTATTGATTTCCCTAGCATCAAGTAATATTCTAACAGATCCATCGGGTTTTCCAGTGAAAGTTAGAGGACTACAAAAATTTGTAGTTTTCCTCGATATAATCCCTAATTCTTCCATCTCCCTCAACTTTTCTTCTACTTTTGCCCTATGTGCGTATGGTATAGGATAGGTTCGTTGTAACCTTGGAGTACCCTCAATCATTTTAATGTCATGAGTATAACAGTTTGCCCTTCCAAGTTTCTTTGTAAAAACTTGCATATGGGATCTCAAGACATTAAAAATTTGTTCCTTCTCTACATCAGACAAATCCATTCCCAACCGAATACTTTTAAACAGATCTAATAATTGCTTTTCTTCACCGCCTTCCTTTTCGTTTTGTTCCTCTACTCCAGATATTAGATTTATTCGATTCTCTTCTAAAGACCCACTAGAAAGATTTCGAAACGGAATAGTAATTTCTCCTTGTCCAACGATACCCAATTCTAATGTTTGTGGTTCTTTTAAATGCAAAACAGCGTTGTGCGCAACTAACCAATCTACCCCAAGAATAGCAGAACAAGTTAACTTAGCAATCACTAAAAATCCCGTATCAATATCAAATGAACCACACGTCAACGGTATAGAGACTAGTTTTTTTATTTGGAGACTCTTTTGTCCAACGGCTCCCCTCACACATATTGGTCTAACTGGTAACGCAGGGAATTCTAACTTTAATTCTCCTTGTAAACACTCTAAGAATTCTTCCGAAATAAAAGTTACTTCACTTCCAGTGTCTACCAAGAGAACTATAGATTGCCCCAAAATTTGTAACTCTATTTCTGATTTAAATTTGGGCCCCTCATTCTCAAAGCAAACCTCTTCATCATATAAAGAGTTACCTTCATATTCTCTAATGAACTGATTATACATTGGTTGATTTTGTTTAATCACGGAAACGTCAAAAACTTTAATTAAATCTACGACTGTTTGTTTATTATTATATTCTTCTGAAGAATATCCTAAACCTTCTCTATCACAATTCGTTCTAGTATTATTCGGGGAAACAGGATATAAGATCCCTTCTTGGTCACAACCCAATCCTACCCCTGGCTTCCAACCTTGTTTTATTAAATATTTTACAGGAAAAAGATAATTTAGTTTTTTGTTAATTGCAGCCACCTCCTGTTTATTGGAGATGGCCCCAACTAGTTTAAATCTTCTTCTTGAATTATTTCATTAGAGATCCTTCCCCTTGAAGTCTCCCCCTCGATGTGAGCCACCACTTTTGGTTTTTTATAAAATGGCTTGTCTTTATTTGATACAAATGGACTTTGACGCTTTGTCCCCCTATCAGCTCCAGTAGAGGAGTCAAAGGAAGAAGATCCACATTGTTTATTCACGTCATCCAATTCACGAAGAAACTCTGTTGCCTCAATCAAAGTATTTCCTTTCTTCATCCGCCAAGCATATTGTACATCCTTCGGAAAGTGTCTCATCAAATCCTCCACTATTTGCCATTCAGGAATTGGTCTAGACATCATCTTTGCTTGCCCTGCTAAACTAACGAAATGTTCTAGCATTGTTCCATTTTCCTTAGACCAAGTGCCATTTACAATCATTCTTCTCAAGGTGTTTTGCTCGGCTTCTCCCCAATAAGCATCCAAAAAATCTCTTTTGAAATCCGACTGTGTAAACCATCTCTGTCTATAAATTCTGGCCCATTTTCGAACATCACCTTCTAAACAACTGATTATAGTTTCAATTGTAGCATCTTCATTAGGCATTCTCCGTAAATAATTCTGAAGATCCTCCAAAAACGACACTGGATGTACCCCAAATCTTCCAGGAAAACGTGGTTTTTCGACTCTTGTATCAATCACCGGGCAAATATTAATCGGTGCTTCATGCCTTTCAGACGAAGTTGATGCAGCGTTAGTTTCCCGTGCTTGCGACAGCTGATTCTCTAAACTCGACACCTTCTGTGTCAGAATTCCCATGTTTCTTCGAAGTTGGCGAAACATAGTGGAGTTGCGTAAAGAAGGTCGTGGACGTTCTTCTTGCTGACCTGTCCTTTCTAATTCATCTTGTCCCTGAGATGATCTAAGATTATAACGAGGAGGCATTTTTCTTTTCTTTGGATACTGAAAGTTTATTACAAATTATAGGTTGGAATTTTGTTTAAATTAAAGAATAGAAAGCTTATCTAATATTCTTTCCTCAATTTCCCAAAACTGTTGCTTTATGCAGCTAATATTTTGATCTCCATCGATAATCTCTATCCTGTCAAAATCTTCCTTTATATTAGGGTTCAATAACCATTCCTCATGAATGTTGTGAATCCTCTCTATATAATCTAACGTTATTCCTGTCTCTTCAGGTCGACCACGACTTAGGGCTCTCTGATAAGAAACCATAGGGGAAGTCCTAAGATAAACTACTAAATTAATTCGAGTAACAAATTGTTCCTTGAAATAAGAATAAGTTTCATCTAAAACTGCAAACTCAGCCGGGTGCAACAACTCACTCTCTTGCAATTCCCTAATAAAACAGTTTTTGGCTGAATAGATGGAACGTTCCATAACTTTAAACTTAGCGCTAGATTCTTTCGTATGATTCTCTAACATTGTTAGAAGAACATAATTTTGAAAACAGAAACCCCACTTCTTAGGATTTTCCTTAAATAACTGGAAGAGATTAACGCCAGATAAATTAGTCCATTTATCAATTGGTTCTGGTATTATCTCAAAATCAGAGTTGCCTCCCAAAGCTGCCAACAAAGTAGACTTCCCTGACCCTATGTTTCCTTCTATTGAGACTGTAAAATTTCCCATCTTTATTCTGAAACAAGGAATGCATCATATTTTCTATGGTCTCCAAAACAAATAACCCTAAGCTAAAACCAATTCTAACGTCCCGCTTAACATCTTTAACTTAGATAGACTTTACTCTCAAGTTTCTTCAGTTCAAAACTAGAAATTAGTGTATTTTTCATTTTGTTTCTTTTTTTCACTCTTCAATACCTCTCTCGCTTGAAACCAGCATATCCTGGTCACGGCACCAGCTGTACAGATCTGAAGTCCCTTCATATAGGATCCTCAAATCAGATACGTGAAAGTTTTGGCCAAGGTTGATCGTCTAGAATAATATCCTTTAAGAATATTATATTTTTCCTGAATCCTACGTCATTCCGTTTTATATATTTATAATATCTTGTAATTTACAGATTCTGCTCGGTGGAGAGTGGCAATAGAAGAATGAAAAAGAAACACACTTGTTATTTTAATACTTATATTTGAATATAAACCTAATCTTTACATGTCTAATTTGAGTTATTTATTTTATTTTATATCACTATTTATTTAAATTTAGTCTCATATTGACTGGAGTAATTCATCGGAATTCATGTAGATTCATCAGTTTAGGAGAGATTTCATCTCTTTTTACAAAGCAATTTTATTAAAGCCGTTAAGTTTCTGAAAAGAAACCTATGTTAATATAAACGAAGTAATAAAAAATAATGTGGGGACAATCCCCAGGTTTGGAGCACCACCATCGCCCCAAACAGCTCGTCCTAGGCCTCCTCTACCCTAAGTCCTAGGTCCGAGGCATATCATCACCCAGCTCACGATGACATGACGCTAAACTACCCTAACAATCCAACTGGATCGTCAGGATTCTGATCATCCTCGCGGAGCTGGATATCCCATCGAAAACTTAAACTACAGTAAAGACTAGGGTTAATGTATGTGGAGTGCGGAACCAACTAACCACAGTACAACCCAGACGGTGATGATGTCTCCCCCCCGGTATGTTCATGCCCCGCGTCAAACCCGACTTCCACGTGGCCCACCTTTAAGGGACGATCACTGACTCATCCAGGGTTCACAGGGTATTGACTATTTCTTTTAGTCACCCATACCAGAGCTGGTCACCGAGCCCGCCAGGCACACGAAGCATACAGTCTTCCTTTAGGAAAACAGGGCACTCTCCATCATGAGCTATAAGAGCTCTTCCTGTAATCCCTCCGGGCAGACAATGATCGACATCATCGAATCCCTTAGTTTGTTTTGAAATAAGTTAAACTGAAAATAATTAGCCAGCTCCACACGTCCTAGTGTGAAGTCTGTACTAGATACGGGTATAGTATTATTGCTTGCATGGCCAGCCTAGATCAATAACGGTTTTATAACGAGAGACATAAAGAGTTTGAAGGGCAATTTCCCTCCCCCCAGTCACTGAGTGACTTTATTGCACCAACAAGGTCTCCGTATATCCTTCATAGCTCTCACTTGTGATGCGTAGCTAAATCTCTTTTCCGTTACCAACCCACGCAAGACAAGGATTATGTAGAGTAACCCCAGTCTAAACACTCATTTAAATAAAATGAAAAGCATCTAAACTATAATGGGATTACCCAGCATATTTCGAAGAAGAACATATAAGAAGTAAGTATGACAAAAGATTACTGAAGGTAATCCTTAAGTAAAAGTGAAGTATGATGACCAGAACCGAGAAGATACGGGATAGTAGTATCTAAGCTAGGTTGGGCCAAACATTTATGATTTAAGATCTTAAGGGAAAAATCAAAAGCATCGAGTATTCAAAACCAAGAACACTGGGAGAATTTAGCGTAAACAACACTAGCTAAAACTCGATGTTCTTTTAAAAGAGGACTCAAAAGAAGTATAAAAATGGGATTATTGTATATACTTAAATATTCGGAATTTATCTACAATGAAAGAAACTAAACATTATAATTTCTGTTCCATTATTGTTTTCAAGAATCTATTTAGTAATGTTAAAGGTGGTTTCACACTGAGTCAAAGTATAATTTTAAGTATGATAAATTATGACTAGTTTTATTAAGAAAAAAATAAAACTTAGAATCTTATAAGGTTTAGATTCCTGTATGATTCAATGAAGATTAAGTAGATTATTTAACTACTTTAGGATGACACACATAAAGTTCAGAGGTCCCCCAAGGTCAGAGTGTCGTACAGCCGTCGCAGCCTTATGGGCGAACGTCGTCAACACACTTTACAAGAAGCAACCCACGAACGAACGTAATGTCTCCATCAAGAATATTCTTCCTATTGATTCAGGACAATTCTAATTTATTCCTTATAAACAATTTAATGTCATTAGACTAAACTAGAATGTCCCTTCACATAAGAAGAAAGTTTTAAGTTGTCTAACTACTCTACATTTGGTAATCTAACGCTAAGATCAGGAGGTCCTCCCGCGGTATATGCCACTCAAACGACGCAACCAATAGTGGGCAAGCGTTGTCAGCACATAACACAAGAAACATTATTTCCAAAATCCAACGTTAAAACACCTTGCTAATATCCCTCCATTTATACCGGAATAACACCAATTCATCCCACACATACAGAAGAGGGAAATCAGGATGAATCAGCGAAACCTCACACAAATAGAAAGAGAAGAACTTTAGTATCAGACCCTTTTAGGCTTGAGGGCTCCGGCCCAAGAATGATTAAAATAAATAAATCCGAAGGTTGACATTATCAGATAGACTTAGACAGATACTCCAGCGACACGCGACATACATTTGCCACATCCAATATAGTGGACATCGGGGACACATGTCACGAGGGCATCCATCCACGCTTGGTTGAACTAAATAAACCTGAGAGCAGGTATTTCTTAATCTCAAAATCTGGGACTCCTATAGAATGAAAGTAAAAGGAAAGATAAGCACCTCCTATGAACTTGAGTACTGAAATGTAGTAATGTTCTCAGCATGTTCCAATTTTGGGAAATTGAGGCAAAAGATTCAAAATCACTATCAAAGCAATTTATTATTATTTGAAATAATATTATTTATAATATTCACTCTACTTAAACTTACCCTTTATTTCACAATAAAATGTCACAAACTATATCCAAGTTTTAGTTTTCAGATATATTATTTTAAGATTTTGAATTGACGTTCTAATTCTTTTGATCTGACGGAATATTTTTCTTAAATTTTATCATATGAAGACATTAGTATATTAAAAAAACTGGAATTTTGATTTAGGGCCAAAGATTTTATATTATTTTCTAAAAATGGTAATTATTTAATGTATTAATATTTTCTTCCATTTTGATTTTGGGTTTTGATTTATTTTTTGTTAAAGAGATAAAAAATTTATAAAGATTTCAAAATAGCGTCTAGCTTTGAGTAAAACTAAATCAAAAATGATTTATTTGTTGACTATTTGACAATAATGTCAAATAGACAATTCTACCTAAAAAAGTATAAAAATATACATCGTTTAAAGTCTCCTTGAAATGATGATAAAATATACATCAGAGTCCAGTTTCTATGATTTCGCCAAGGACTATTTTAATCAATTTCTCTGTAAAGGACAAAATTAATCACAATGAAATTTACATTACCTTTACAATCCAAGCAATACCTTTTTTAGCCTTCACGTTTTATCATTTGTGGTTTGCTTTTCCATGTCTATAATGTTCCTTGTAATTCCTGTACCTGTTTAGAAATAGAACATTATCCTGCCTAGCTATACGCGAACAAAGACATTTGCAGAACTAGTTTATACTTAATTATGGGAAAAGGAAATCTTTATTACTATCTACAAATAACGACTCAGATTAGAAACACAATATGTTTTAATTCTCGCAGAGTTATTAATGTTTACAAAAGAAAATCATTAAGAGGGAATAACAATTTACTTAAAGTATTACACAATACAAGCCCCTTATGATTCCGCAGGTAGATCTGTAAAGCTGCAAATATTCTCCATTCAACTCTTCCTCTTTTGACATTGAAATCTGATTTTCTCAACGTTATTTAGCTCACACAACCTGGAAGAAACTATAAATTTCATTAAGTCACATTTCACCTTATCTCAAATACACACAACAACTTTGAACCGAAAATAAATAAAAGATGGAAAACCACAAAATTGTATACTTACATAACATTAGTTTCACTCCACTTATTCTTTACACTTTGGAATCAAACCCTGAATGTTAGCATCTTGAATTTATGCGCAAATAAACCTTCCTATACTATATCCTACACAAAGCAATCCCTATCTTTATCTCAATTGAAGGAACCCACAATCCAGGATCATAGCCTCCTTCAAAAGATTCGTCTCATCAGCTGTATGAATTCTATTTTTTTCGCGAGCTCAAAATAAAAAAATTATTATAACTCACAGAAATCCAGCTTACTATCGACTTTTCTTTCACAGACGTCTCAAAGTAACAACAAGGATATTTGGAGCGTTTATCGATTCCATTCTTCCATTTTTCTCCGTTTTTTCCAAATTTTCCTTGCTTGACGGCCAAAATTCTCTCTCACCTGAAACTTTCAAACACGTTAAAATTCTATTTCAGCTCCATTGCCCTCACTATTCAACAAAACCTGATTCTTAGTTTTCTTCTGTTGCTTTCGTTCATAAAAATTTTAGCAACTATCCTTTTATTCGGTAAAAATGCTTTTTTCCTTCATTTCCCTTTTTCGACTCTTTCCCGACCCTCTCTCGACTGTCACACCTTGTCATATTTTTTTTACTCCCCGTTTCTCGTTATACTTCTTGACAGTTCCTCTAAATAGTATTTTATGCATTTAAAATTTTTTAGGGTTCCGCAAGTGCACAGTACTATGATGATGGCCTATAATCCAATTATTTCGTTCATTTCATCGCTTATCAACACATTTTGCAGCTGTATCAAAAGCAATCGGCTAAAGCTGTCAGAAAAACAAGTTTGTAAAACAATGTTGTTTTTTCGGTCAATTATTCTATGGTTTTAGTGTCATGGCTGCAAAATGTGTTGGTAAGCGTTGAAATATAAAAAAAAAATGGATTTCTCATCTGTCCTATCCTAATCTTGTGATCCCCAATAAAATATAAATCCTTTTTTCTGCGGTACAACTTGAATTATTTATGTTCTAAAAGTGTATTTCGTAGTATCGTTAGACCTTTCTACCACTACACAGAGTAATATACCCATAGTACAAAGCGTATAGTAATAAATCTCCCTAACATTGAGAAAACTATTTCGGGAAACTCTGAGGTGTGTCTTTTCTTAGTTACTCTGCACGTAGTATGAATATTGTAGTAAGATTTAAAGCAAGTATGGTTGCGTCACACAAGGTTACGCGATAAAGGTGGCCTATGAAAGCTTTAAATTGTCTAGATTTTAAGCTGTAAGAGCATAAAACTAATAAATTATTTACTTTATTTGACTCTTGGGTATTTTGCAGTAAGTATGTGTAGTTTTACCTCTAAAGTTCATAAACATTTTGATTTCACTGTACTTATTAAACGTTTCTAACGATTTCAATAAAATTTAAAATACATAGGTGTTTTTAATAAGAAAAGTTAATCTAGTGAGGTCATTTGTCTGGAAAACTTTGATTTCCCCTTTTTTTAGGGATACCTTAAAAATATATCAATTCGGGCTGTTTGCCCTACCGGTTGTCTCCACTTGTGGGGTTTTTTAGTCTTGATGTCTCCACTTTGGTGTGCAGCAAGGACAAACAATTTTAAACATTCTATCAACGAAATGGACCAAGAAATGGCTTTTGGTCTGCTTGACTGCGGTCACCAACAACCGCGGTCCATGGTGCCAGCCGCAACGCTAACGCAAAATGGTACTTTCGCATTAGAATATACCATGCATATAAGATGTGAAAATCTGAAGAGCTCCTTACACGGCAATAGTTTACCTTAAGTCATGGTTATGGCGATGATTTACTAAGCCTGATCAAGATTTTAGATTTAGTGTCACTGAATTAAAACACTGGATCAATATAAAATAGGTTTATTACATTGATAACTGTTTTTTTGTTCCACCACAGAATATTTTTAAAGACCTAAATAAATTAAAATAGAATTACTGTACCAAATAAGATATTAACTATCAACAGAGACAATTACTGCTTTCTTTGCTTTTACTAAATAAAATAATTTTGCTAAATTGAGTCTAACTCGCGCTTGACCAGAAACTTTTATTTGTTATAATTAAGCTTGTGAACGATTATCACACAAAGTTTCCACCACTCCACTACACTTTTTCAATAGAAACAGCCATTTTAAAGTCGGACAGACATAATGATGTGGGCTTGGTAACAGGGTCGCGTTGGCACCCTTGCGGCACGGAACCCTAAAAAGGAAGGAAGGAAGAAAGGGTAAAATAAAAACGCCTAAACCCGTTTAGATGGAAAAGCCATGTCAGCACCTTGTCACAGTGTATGATGAATGACCTCCTCAGTCACTGACACTGCCAGTCTGCCTAATAAAGGGAAAAGTAATTATGCCTTGATATAGATAAACTGTGGCACGAATGATTGAACGGCGCGGCGTGGCGTGCGGATGTGTGGGGAACTGAAAAAGTCAAAGCGAAAAAAGAATTGTACTGTCAGCTCACTGAGTGCTCATTGATTGGAAATCAGTCCAATCTGAATTGTTTAGGTTTTTTTTTTACTATGAATAACTCACGAAGATCAGGCAAATCATGAGTCTCTACAGGTCTCTACCATTCTACTGTCACCTTAGGCGCAGGCTAGACAGAAGAGGTGCCCCGCACGGCACGCCTTCAGCGCACCTCTTCTGTCTGGCTTGCACCGCGTCGTTCTCCTACATTTTGTATGCATGCGATTTGAACAGGCGACGAGACGGCATGCCTAAGGCGCACTGTCGGTGCACCACCGGCGCACCATCGGCGCACCGCCGGCGTGACCGCAGGCAGCCGAAAAGTGTACCACGGGGGAGCTCGAAGCGCGCCTCGGGTGCACCCGAAGCGCGCCGCGCCCGTTCTGTATGGCTTGGACCTTAGGTTTTATGAGCGCTCATATCAATATCGGATACTGTTTAAAATGACATATATCAATTGCTAGTGGTTCTTTGGCGTGTTTATTAGGCTCTTTTTGTAGCTCGATTTAGTCCTGTTTAACTTTTATTGATGCTCAAAGTAGGAGGTTTATTAATTAATCTACTACATATTATAACCCCTGCAATCGCCACGCTACGAGTGTGTGGGAATAGGGGGCTAAGAGCACAGTAGCAAATACGTAGAACCAAAACCAGTATAAGCTGAACCAGCACTACTCTTCAAACATCCGACGCTCTAGGTCAAAGTGTTTTCACCGACATGCTGCCGGGTGTACGAGTAACATTACCATTTGTGCCACTAGTTCAACAGTGCATGAAAGATAATTTCACGACTGAAAGTGATCTTCTCAGCCATAAATAAATCACTCGATAATGAATTACCATCACGTAGTAGGGCTGGTGTTGTCGTCGACTATTCTCGAATTAATCTCTCGTTGGTTCTGTATGCGGGTGGCGTGCACAACGCGCTAATAAGAATAACCAAACAGCAGAACTTTCTGTTCCCTAACGTTGTTTTAATGCAAAGTGCGAGTTTGAAAGAGGAAAATATTATAACTTGTTGTCGTTAGTAAAGAACATAGACAAACAGATAATCTTTGTATTATAATATTCAAGACAAGACTAAACAGGCGTCATTGGCTTACCTAAGTAAGCAGGCCACATATTCGACCCAGGATACGATCTTCCCTGGTTCATAATAGAAGTCTCTAAATAGACTGTGATTGGGCGTTGGAAGATGCGGAGAAGTTAGAAAAAGGTGAGGCTTCCGTCACGCATGCGTACGGGTGTTTCCTCGTGTTCGTACTATAACAAACCTGACCATAAACAATTATACAGCATGCTTTTTATACGTAGTACGGACACGAGGAATTTAATTTACAATAACCCCTTCCCTAATTCTCCAGTTTCGTGCACTCGGAGGGACCTTTTTGAAGACAACCAAAATCTTAATGTAGCCACGTTTTCGGCTGAGATATTGTAGTCACTTTTTTACCGTTGACTCGAAAAGAAGAAGATTCGACCCCTGCGTTACTTACCACAGAGGTCAAGGTCAAATGCTTACTTATTTCATAGAACAAAATCTCTATAAAGACTAGGAGACGCAACATAATCTGGATCTCTTTATGCCCTTAGTGAACAGGCATAGAAGGAAGTCTTTAAACAGACTACGGACACAGGTCGGCCGGTGCAAAGACAGCATGTGTAGGTGGGGTTTCACCGACAGCTCCAATAACAAATGTGAGTGTGGTACCTCCCCTCAAACAATGGAACACCTAACCTCCTGTCACGCATGTCCCGACACGTCATGTACGCGTGATGACCTTTTTAAAGCCACAAATGACGCAGTAAATATGGCAACGTTCTGGGCTACAAAAATTTTAATATTTGTGATTGATCGACACGCTAAGAAGAAGAACATGCATAATGTAAATAATCATTAGTGGTAACTAAGTAGTTGACCCCAACATAAATTTCTCAGGCAGATTTTATTTGACAGGATGATAAAGAATCATGGATTAAATGTTAATTCAAAATATCCAAAAAAATAAATTACATACATTTTTGTAGTTTTTGTATGGAAAAATTAAAAGTGCCGATTTCTTTTTATAGAAGGTTTGTCTCATGTAGTGTAATACCCCAGCAAAGTTTCATCGACTGAGGACTTAATGCGGGGGTCTTCATACAACGATCCGCTTCGTTGCCTAGACTACATACTACATCTTCGACCCATCGTCCACCAGGTGAGGGGTCAAATCAAATGCTCACCTATTTCACATAAAATACCCTGTAAAGTATGATAAACTAGAAACATTTTGACTTGCCATTTAGCTATTATGTCTGTTTTCAGAACACAAATCTGAAAAACTTATTAACGGAGTTTACTCACTTTTTGTACATTTGTACAATCAGATAACTTATCCCAAAAATGTCCCAACCAAAATGGGGAAAGCTCAAAGTAACAGTATACCTACTGGGAATCGAACCCAGAACCTCTGGATATTACTCGTAATAACTATAAATACATACTTACAGCGCTATTTTTATCACCCCGAAAATTTTAAGAGGTGGTTTTGCCCATAAAGAAAAATATTATCGACTTCTCATAGTGTATATAGCTGATGTATTTTGTATATAGCTGACTAGCTGGTGCCCGAGACTTCGTATGCGCAGGTTTATAAATTGTAGGCTATAATAATAATAATAAAATAAG
Source organism: Athrips mouffetella (assembly GCA_947532105.1). Classification (NCBI taxonomy): domain Eukaryota; kingdom Metazoa; phylum Arthropoda; class Insecta; order Lepidoptera; family Gelechiidae; genus Athrips; species Athrips mouffetella. The sequence goes on from OX383963.1 coordinate 22,785,086, forward strand.
GGTGAATAAAAACAATAAAAAACAAAATAATAATAAAATTATTTATTCTGATGTATAACCTATATTATTGTAAAGTTTCATTAAAATCCATTTACATCTCTCATATTCGGTAAGTAGGTCCTTATTACCCCCAAATGGGGCTTGTTGGTGACCAATTAGCGCTCTAGGGTAATAATTTAGCTAGAAAAGCCCTAGGGCGGTAAGTAATTGTTTTTTTTTGTGTGTTTTTTTTTACTTACCGCCCTAGGGCTTTTCTAGCTACATTATTACCCTAGAGCGCTAATTGGTCACCTAAAAGCCCCATTTGGGAGTAATAAGGGCCTACTTACCTCACAATCGAGATGTAAAGCAGAGTAGTTAGTTCGGGTGTAAGCATCAATGGCACCCTCGAACTATAGGCGCCCTCGCTGCGCTCGTGCGCCTAAATATCTCGGGCTGCAATTGATGCCTTACAGCCCTTGGCTTATCTACTATTAGTAGTTTTTACATGAAAGAGTAACAAACATCCATCAATCCACACTTACAAACTTTCGCGTTTATAATATTAGGTGATATTAGTAGGATAGTAGGATATAGTTTGTATGGGAACTTTTTTTTATTTCAACCTATGCTCCTTGGGAAAAGTTGTTCAGTTTTATGGGCAGAACCACCTCTTAAAATTTCCGGAGTTAAAATTTGCGGATTACATAACATCAAGCATCTTTTCCTTCGGGGTAGGCACAGACCACGCCCTCCACTTGCTACGATCTTGACATAATACTTCGATGTTGACACTCTTTTATCAATTCTTTCATACATGCTCGCTGGTTTAGGGTACTACCACTAATTTAAAAAAAATCATATTTCCTAACAAGCTAATATTTCAAACTAAGCCATTAAAACTCGTATAGTAGAGGTAAAACTACCCTCTTTTAAAATCACCACCTAGACGAAATGAATAATTCAGTAAAGGGGATGAGATCGCAAGCTCGCGCTTCAATATTAAATCTTTTGACATCGATGCGCTGAAAACAACAAGCTTATCTTAAGGAACGATCAACAAAAAAACTTATTATATTTAGGATAACACAGAACCGCGGACTATAGTTTACCTAGGGGGTGATCGTTACCAAAACAAAAACGTTTGCCTTAAACGTTATGTTAAGTCTTAACTAAGTGTTTTACGCAAACGTTTTTGTTTTGGTAATATCGTTGAAATTATCACCCCCCTATACTATTAAGTTAGTTATACTTATGTCATATCTTTATAAACTTTGTAATTATCATGCGCCAAAATGACGGGTAGAAATATATTAAAAAGAAACGGAAATAATCTTTATTTTACTCTACATACAAAAAAATCAACAAAACGGACTTATTATTCTACAAGGAAAGTTTATTAAAAATGTCAAAGATTGTTAATGGTTAGCTCAATGTTTTATTTACTATTATCTATTATATACCTGTAGTCATACATAACTTATAATAGGTACTCGTATTCCTCTATTTTACTTATTCAATATCTACTCTAGGTTATGCCTTTTAAAGATAAACTGGTATTTTATGAATTTCAATTACCAACCCCAACCACAAACAAGTAACTAAACAAACAGGAACTCGTTCGTAACTAAAATACACGCACAGAAATCCCTTCTGAAACGATATTTACGAGTATCCACATTTTTACAAAGTTGTTTTTTACTGAACTTTAGATTTTTTGTAGTATGAACTTGTCTGTTAAATAAGCTCCACTCCAACCATCGTTACTCATAATAATATCCTATTCGTGCAAATATCAGCGTTCCCCACTGGCGCACTATGAGCTGGAGTCATATCAGCCTCTTCCACGAAATCCTTCTCAAAAGCCCCGCGAAGTGGCAGGAACCTGTTATTTACTGCTCCAGTTTGTGTCCATTTGTAATAGAAATGCTATTCCTAAATTGCACTTATCGTCATATAATAAGCTAAAAACGCCCACAGCAGGCAAAAAAGCAGTGCAAACACTGCTGCTTTACGGCAGAAAGAGGTAAGGGGTGGTACTTCCCTAGACGGACTTTGCACAAAAGTCCTACCACCTACCTTTTCAACGACCATGACATTAGTTTTGGATCCCCTGACCGTTAGCCACATATTATGGTAGTGCCCTTTCTGCAGGTTCTAACTATTTCCACCTATCCAATCGTAAGTACTGTCCTGTTTTATCCTAACCCAGGATAAACATTTTTGTGATGAACATAGGTGTTCTGTATCTGGGTGTTATTTATCTAGCTAGAAGTATTAATTATGATATCTATGGCCTGGACGTCCGGCGCGAATGTCCGCGATGGACATCAAAATGTATGTAGCCTACACAGTTCGTTCAAAGCGTTACGGAGCGAATCCAGAGCGGATAGCTCCGCGTCAGACCTCTGCATGTGTTTGTATGTATCCAGCACCCACTCGGTGTGAAGAGCAATATCTTATAACTCACTTTCTTATAACCATGGGGAAACGCTCAACAGTCATAAGTTCTTAATTCTAATTAAACGACATTTAAGCATGTATCAAACTATTACAAAAACGACATAAAAAATTATGATTTAGTAGCGGTTGGTGGTGGTCGTATAAAAAAAAATATAAGTAATGAAACAAAGTAGTGTAGTAAGAATATATATTTACGTTTTTCCTGTTTGCAGAAAGGTATATAAGCAGGAAAACACTGACAACTTCCTTGACGAGGAAAAAGTACACCTCTTTTTCATGTGACAGAGATATAACTGCGAGATTAGATATACCGCAGGTTTCTTATAAAATTAGGTTTTTAGACCAAAGAGAATTAAAACTAAAAGCAGAGAATATGACCAAATCTATTAAACTACTACTACTTAGTCAAAATTAGCCTACCCTGAACAAGTTAAGTTCTTTTTATTTAAAATAGGTGAGCATTTGACCCCGATCGTACCTGATGAAGTGGGGTTGAAGATAAAGCATGCTTACCTAGATAACGTATGTTCACTCTAGCCTTGAAATAATCCAGATTATGCTGTTCGGGGAAAAATCGGCAGGGAAGGAGATTTTGATCGAGAAACCTGAACCGTATATTTGTATCGATATCAACTTGTCTGCAGGTGACGAGTGCCCTTGAATATAGTAAATGAATGACAATGAGAAGATTGAATTGATTGAACTTGACAACGTGTTATTCTAAATACGCAAAACCTCTAGGATGGTAGTTCCACCCCATTTCCACCCATATAACTGAACATCTTTTGTTCTACAACTTTTGGAAATCAAATGAAAACTAATCGAGTTTCTATAAAAAATGAAAATCTGATATGCTCAATTCGTGTGGATATTTTCTATATCCCAAAGTTGTTTAGCTACATGGGTAGACTACCCCCTGAGAGGTATAGCGTACTTAGAATTACACCAGAAAATAATAAGTATCGGAAGTTGATGAATTTCGAATGGGATCGGCTAGATTGTGTTAGATTCTGGTATGACCAAACGAGTTTGCCAGAAGTGAATTCGGTACAGTACCAGTTTATTATTTTTCGAAAGTTGATCAACTTATAACGATTTCATACTGTCTTCCGGTGACATATACAAGTACGTGGTTCACAATCCTCGTTTAACGTTTGAGAGAATGGTTGATGTTACTGTCAAACAATCTCTGTGCGTAAAATGCTGCAGTAAATTAAATATTCAATAATTAATCCAATACCCCTCCGGACAATAAAAAGCTCGGTATGTTAATAAAACGTTATACGAGGGGATGCTTGTAAATTTTTCCCTCCAATTTTCAGGCGAAAAATTTGCGAGTACCCCTTTAAACTTTCGTCATACAAAATTCACCTCTGAACGTTCGTCGATCCATCAGGTTGCGCAATTTGGCTCCCAAAACCCCTGTGGGAAACACATGGTCCATATTTTATAATTTGCACTACGTTTAGGTACTGTCCATCATTGTTTGCTGTTTTATGTACTAATTATACAATAGTACCTGGGCGACCGAGGTTCGCTCTTTAAAAACCGCCTCAACATTAAAATATCATCGGGTGAGCAAGCTATGCTACTCGACAACAGATGGCGCTGTAAGTTTCTTTTAAGCACTAAAACGCTCTAAGAAATATTAAAAAAGACGGTGAAAACGAATTTTCCCAGACATGAGACCTAGCTAGATCGATTTTTTGCCCCCAAAACCCCTGTATACAAAATTTCATCGAAATCGTTAGAGCCGTTTTCGAGAAACCGATTACATACAAATATTGCTTGTTTAATAGTATAGGATTGCGACGCTCTTATTTATTTTCAAGTATTGGTATATGTGTCGCAAAAAAATCGTATGATTTGCCGTTTACAAATGGTGGGCAAAAACGGTCGGCAAATTGTAAAACGGCTCTAGCAGAGTGGCAGATTATAAACGGGTTTAGATCACTGGTGCATTTTAGGTTTGTCAGCCACTATATACCCAACCTATCCGATCCCGTGCAAGGAGGCAGATAGAGTTCGGTTATCTTACGATCACAACGTACGAACCGAGCGAGCGAAGCGAGCGTGCCGCGGCAGCGGCCGGCGAGTGCCAGAAACGAATTACGCGCCATTTTGTGAAATACCACGGCGCTATGTAAAAATTACGATATAAAATTTTCTCGGCATTTCGTAGAATGCTAAGGCATAATGTAAAATGACGAATGTACCTAAAAATCAATCAAATCAACAAAGGAAACAATAATTTAAACTCGAAGAGGCATATCAAAGATACAAAATTTTACAAAGCAAATGATAAATTTGAATTAAAATATAACATTATGAATATTTGCTAACGGATCTATTTATTTCCGAGTGAATGTAATTTTAACCAACGTAAAAATAAGATCTACCTACAGAAACCATCAAAAACTTTACGAGGAAATAATTTCGGGACGGTCCCGAAAAGTTGCCGTAACTAAGTAAATTAGGGACACCTCTACAGTTTACCTGAAGTTTTAGGAGCCGAGATTTGGGATCCTGTCACAAATAGATCCTTCCGAAGGTCAGGATAAATTGTGGAAACCTTTAGTTTGTGGTTAGAATACAGATGTGGGGTCAGACAAGTATTTGACATGACTGACTTGGCGATTACAATCAAAATCACTTTTTAAGATAATTTCCCCTAATGAGAAAAAATGTCCTAACTTGCTCGACACAACAAAGATATTACTGACGAATCGTAGCTGACGAAGCAAAGACTAGAGAACTTACAATAGATAATCGATGAATGAAACTGTTGTTTTGCAACAATAAATTCTTCTACTGAAAGATTATCTAGCATGAGCTTGCAGAAAACTCACAAAGTGTAACAAAAAGGGTACCTTATAGCAATAAGTACCTTTAATATTTACTTCAGTATGTGACTCTATAGGGTGACTTTTAATTAGTTCTGTTAATTAGTAGCAAGGAACATACCTAGGTCGAAATACGAAAAACAAAATTTGACCTCCCATACAAAATGCGCTATCAGCTGATGCAATTTCTATGGCAGGTCAAAACTTGATTTTAGTATTTCGACCTATGTTCCTTGGGGAAAGTTGTTCAGTATCACGTGTACATGCATACCTTTTTCTATCAAGAACTAATTAAAAGTCACCCTATCTATATACATATGAAGTCGTGAAATCTCACACAATTATAAATAATAATGTTTTCACCATTATTATTTAACATCCACTGCAGAACAAAGGTGTTAGAAAACAAACAAAAAATATAGATGAGTTTGGGGGGAACTACTAAAGTCGTGTTACATGCTTGTGCCGCAGCAGACACGCAATTCTCTTAGAAGGACGCCTCTTCTGGACGAATTTCTTATTTAATGGTTATGGTGGTCTTAAATTTATTTTCATATTAAGATACATCGTTGTTAGAACGACAAAAAAACGGTCAAGTATATTCGACCAATATGGCGGCATTTACTGAAAAATCTTCAAATCAAATAGTACATTACCGCCATGGCCGACAAAAAATTTACACGGTCTCAAAATTCGATAGAAATGGATTTTCATACTAATATGGCGGCAGCTCCTCGCCAGTATTTAACCAGTACAACTATTTTGATTTATCTTGAAGAAGGTTGTCAAAATAAGGATCGAATTTCCAAGCATGTTTGAGGAAAAGTGATTTCGTTTCAAGAGTTAAAACCTATTGTCTCCCCATTTTTGTTACACGCAGGACCTTGTTGCAATGAATTTACTGGTCAAACACAATTTACCAAGCTAAAGCGAGATCGATCGCGCAATTTAAAAGCTTACTACTGAAATAGAGCAATTTAAACTTAAATAATGTCCTCAGCTCGAAAGTTGCGATTTATATATTACTGCACTTTGAGTGTTCAGAATTGAACGCATCGTTCACGTTTGCGGTTTCTAAGTTGTGAAAAATCTTAAAATCTCTATGATGTTGTAATATATAGGGTGACTTTTAATTAGTTCTTGATAGAAAAATGTATGCATGTACTCATGATACTAAACAACTTTCCCCAAGGAACATGGGTCGAAATACGAAAATCAAGTTTTGACCTCCCATAGTAACTGCATCGGCTGATCGCGCATTATGGCATTTTAACAGATACAAACTACAGTTTCATGGTCCGCCCCTCCGTACAAAACCTACACAATCAAAAGAAAATGGAAGACATGTTACTGAAGTTTGTACGTAGTAAAAAAAACCTGTCAAGTGCGGGTCAGACTCGCGCACCGAGGGTTCTGATATAGTATTTTTGGAAGCAATAAAGTCCATTTTTAGGACCGCAAAACTAAATTTGTTTGTAAAAGTTTTTTGCAGATTTCTACAAAACTGCACAACTTAGAAAGATTGTTTTATTGTTGATTTAATATTTCTTTAAACTTCTATCGACTGTAATTAATTAAGAATTTTCCTTTCACAAACTTCGGATGGTATTTTTTCTGACATTTTTTATCATAACTTGTAAACTAAGAGTTTTAAAAAAATACAAAAATATATTTTGGAATGTACAAGTAATGCCCTTTCATATGATACCTATTCGACCAAGAAACGACAATTTGCCCCCCTCTTTTGAGCCCCCTTTACATCAATAATCATATTTTTTTTATTCTTTCATGTGCAAGTTAGTTGCGCAACCATATATTCTAAAACTATTCCAAATTTCAAGTCGATAGCAAGAGTGGTTGTGACAGACAGACAAAGTCGCACCATTAGGGTTCCTTTTTTTACCATTTTGATATCGGAACCCTAAAAAAGAGTTGCTAGAGCGATGATTTTAAACCGCATAGCATATTAGAACTAGAACAGAAACTAAGTGCAATGAACTAAGGCCTAACCATATGAGACCCTCTCTCGCAGGCTCTTGTTTTGAAGGAAAGTTCACTGCAAAATAATAATAATAAACCGCAGGGCAGCTTTGGCAAGCTGTTGGTGTGTGGCGACACCACGGACCCGAGTACTCCTGGGTGGCCCTTTGTGGGAGCCCGCCTCTGGCTTGCCTTCGCCGGCTGGCAAGAGTGGAGGCGCAAGAGTTTTAACTCGAAGGGTGGAAGTGCTCAATCTGCGTAATAACGGGGAAACCCGCTCCGGGGGGCGTTTAGTCACCCGCGATGGTGAAACCGGTTCACACCTCTCAATACACCCTTAGCTACCCGCAGGCCAGCTTGTGGCGAGCTGTTGGTGAGTGGCGACACCACGGACCTGAATACTCCTGGGTCCTACAAGGCACCTGCCTCTAGCTTGCCTTCACCGGCCGGCTATAGTGGAGTCGCAAGAGCTATATGCTCGGGAGTGGAAGTGTCTAATGGCGTAATAACGAGGAAGCCCGCTCCAGGCGCCGACCCGCACCAGGTGAACCGCCCGTGATGGTGAAATCGGGGCCGCACCTCTTGACACTCCACAGCTGGTAACACCAATGTTGCGCCCAAGACATGCGCCACTGATTTGGGGGCCCATTTAGTTACCGGCAAGTCACCGTCTGCTTAGCTTTCAATTTGTGAGATATTGATACAGCAGGCGTCCGTTATCTAATCCCATAACCCAGTACTCCAATCCATAGCCCCTCCTCCATAACCCTGGTAACGTTAGTTTCCTTTTTATTGCAATAGTTTACTGCACCCATCGGGTATTACCTCTGATGCATTTTATGGGTGGGTGTACTTAGAGGTAAGACCCGAAAGGTCAGTTCCATCTCACAATTTAGATTAGTGTCTCAAACGGCCTCTACGTGTTGGACCCATGTCCCCACGCAAGCCTAAGGCCCGGGTTTCGTCCCGTGAACTCCAGCCAGAAACCAATAATAATTCATTTATTTTTCGGAAAATACATCCATATTAAGATACAATTTTAGAATCAAATTAAATTACAATAAAATGGTTAGTTATAATTGGGCTTAAAACTATGTTAGTAATACAAACACAGGACTATCACACAAAATACAGACGAACGTCAATGAACATACTCGAGAGACATCGGTGCATGCATCGACATCCAATGTCTCTGGAGCGGGCTGTCCATAGATATCAGTTCTGTAATCTGTGGGGCTGTCCATCCGTCCGGCGACCATCATCAGGAGGCTGTTGCGGCTGTCCCGTAATCTGCGCGCGTTCGATGCCACTCTCTTTCGCATAGTGGCGTAGAAGCAATCCATGCAAAGATAGGCAACAGCCATTTAAGAGCACATCAGCACCAAAACCTTTTGTAAGAAGTTGATAGCATTCGCCATGGCCGAAAACAGTTGGATGATAACAATGAGTTATTTATTTCTACGAGTATTACAGAAATGGTGTTCTTTATTTCAGAGAAATAGTATTTAGGATGTTGGAAAAAGCGATGCAACGTGAAACTGAACAACTTTTCGTTACTAACATATGAAGTAACTAACACATTTGTGTCAAAGTTTTTTTTTTCTTTTTGGGCATTTAGTGTTGGTAAAACGATGTAAGTTAAACATTCTATACACCGTGTCCTCTTAGGATATTCATTAATTTTAAGATCACGTTCAGTTAACTAAACTGTACAACTTTCCCTAAGAAACCTAGGTTGAAATACGAAAAAAAAATTTGCCCTCCCATACAATTCTTTTTTTCGTATTTCAACCTGTGTTTCATAAGGAAAGTTGACCAGTTTCGTTAAATGAACGTGCTCTTAAAGTTAATGCATAATGAAAAAATTGTATGGGAGGGAATTTTTTTTCTCGTATTTCAACTTATGTTTTTTTGGAAAGTTGTGTCAACTGATCGTGCTCTTAAGATTAATGCATATCCTCAGGAACACGATTTATTGACATGAATGTGTGTGTGGACAAAATTCAGTCTTGTATATCTGCATTTTTCCCTATAATTTTCTTTCTGCGATGAAAAAGGCACAGAATGATAAAAATTACAATTACGAGCATAATTTTCATTTCAACACGCTCGTATAACAAACCCTTCAACCCACAAGTCTAATAAAACGCAGAGCGTAGTCACGTTTCGCCATTTTGCATAAATTTGTGTCATAAAATTCCCAGAGGTGATAATTTACCTAATTCTGTCGCACCTAATTAATTCTTGTCCCGTATCTTTGAATTCTTCTAAGAAAAGTACCGGTCTATTTCTTCTCATGGGTATTGTACAAAGAAAGAGAATTAGAATACCTAATGAAGGCGATGAGCAACAGTTTACCATAGTCATTTTTTTAAATCTGAAAATTAACAGACGAGCAGACAGCACACACCTGATGGTAAGTGTCACTGCCGCCACTGTCACTGTCACTTTTGCGCTGCCGGCCATTTAGGGCTTGGCTGACCCGCTTATCATAAATAAATCATCAAACTTAGGTCAATTAATGTACACCAATTATGTACACCACCCTAATTCTGTGGTCACCAACATTGCGACACGGCAAATTTTATTAGTTCTTTAAGAAAAAAACGCTTATTAATGTATTTCATGGGGTCTGTGGTTTCGAGCGTGTGTTGCATAGTCCTAGTTTAGCTTATATTGATTTCGTTACAATTTTCTTGCTGCCATGCGTACCTTTATTGTTTCATTTCTTATTTTAAAGTCGGTGTTATACATAAATTATAATTATTGTAATCTAAATTCATATTCGCAATTTTGCTGGAGTTCTGAATGGCGCTTCCTGTCCTGCAATGGATGTTTTGATCTGATGTTATGATGACGAACTTCATATATTTTGTAAGCATGTATGAGGTAATCCAGCTTCCCTAGATATAAATAAAGCGTATTAGGGTAAATACTGTGATCCTTGAAACTGTGCATTCAAACGATGAAACTGAAGATTTTTCCTTAGGGAACACAGGTCAAAATACGATTTCTTTTATTGTGCAGTTTCTATGGAAAGTATTTTTTTTTGTCGTATTTACACCTATGTTTCTTAGTGTTTCTTGATCTGAAAGCACAATTCTAAGGATCACAGCTTGTACCTACTCCAACAGCTGTATATTTCTACGAATTTCCTTTGGGAAATCATACGTAAAATGCTCATCTACAGCTGGAAATGCGCGCGTAAATCATCGTAATAAAGTACTCTTGAGTTAAAAGCTACAGGTTAATGGTATATCAATCATAAATTTATTTATTTTACAACAATTTTTACAGCAATCTACTACTACATAAACATCACGCTTCTTTGGGAATGGCAAATGTTTACTAGTGGATCAGGCTGCTGATGAAGACGATTATGATCGATATTAAAGTGCATCTAAACTTGGCGTTGGATCGGATTTCAACCCTTTTTTAGGCAAACAATTATTATTAGCCGATAGGAACTTGGCCCCCTTTTTAACAGTTAAGTTTTGAATGGGTATAAGCTTATAAGAACGGTCAAACGCACTTCAATGGAAACATTTTTAACTCTACTAACGTGTTGTTGGGTGTACTTTTGATCTGGCTTTTATTCATAACTTACTGAAATTGATCTTACAAGATTCGCTGAGGCCTTTCCCTTAAAATATTTCTATTCACCCTAGCGTTTCAGATCTTTTTTGTCTGTACAGCTATAATTTTTAAGGTTTTCTGTAACTATTAGACATTATAAACGCGTTGCTTACCTTGCGAACTAAAAAAGTTTTTTCTAAATGTGTCATGTGCCGAAGATTATTTTACTGGTCCTCTTCCTCTAAATTGAAACACAGAAGTAGAAACACTGCTGCTATATGGCAGAAATAGGCAAGGGGGTGGTACGGTCAACCGCATGTCAGTGGAAACATTTGCAACTCTATTACCATGATATAAAGTCCACAGTGTTTCTACTGACGTGCTGTTGGGTACACAGTTTTTTTGGGCCTGCATAAAACATGGCAGTTTTAACCTCCTGAGGCCCGCACGATACAATAATTATGATATTATCAATTTAGAAATTTTAACAAAATTTTTACTTAATCTGAATTTATAATTAAAATTTAGAGAGAATTATTCACACATAATGTTGACCTCTGGCTTCGTCAAAGCGTTCTGCTTGTTTGCTTGCAACCATTGTGGGCTAAATTGGAGTTCCATGTTTACTCAGTACAGAGGTGCCTTTTCAATTTTGTTTAAAATTATCTGCCGCTTTGTTATCTGTTCCGCCGTTTAATGCAGTGGTTCTAAACATTTGCATGTTACAATGGTTCAGAAGGAATTCACCACAAGTGGTGCAGTCATATATTACAGCGATCAAGTGATTATAATTGACGAGGGGTATTTTCTAAATCATTGGGTCCAATACTTTAGAGAAGTGGTTAAAGCCAAGCGAAGCTGTGAGGGGGTTTGAGAATGGATATATAGTACAAGTAACAACAGTCAAAATTTTTTTAGCTCTAAATCACCCCTCAAGCATCGATTCGATAACGCAGGAACTGTCTTGGCAAAGCGCCTTTTGGGTGATAGAATTTCAGCATAATAATGCTATTGAAATCGGTGCATGAGGAGTGATATAGAGGTAAAGAGATGATTTGACTGTTATTTCTACTTTTAAGCCCTTACCACCACCCTCACTGCATCGGTTGCTTTCAACCACTTCTGTTATGTACTGGACCCAATGATGTAAAAATTATTATGTATGAAACGTGGCTGTACCATGTTTGCGAAAACCATTGTAAAACCATTCTATCCTTATATCGCAGATGACAACAATAAAAATGATAAAAATTACAAGTTCATTATAGTATGTACTGTTAGCATTTTTTCAGAAGAACATAATCATGCGAATTTAAATCAATACGTAAACTGACAAACCCACGTAGAAATTGAGGCATAATAGATGAATGATGTTATAGTCTAGGCAACGAAGCAGATCGTTGTATGAGAGGTTGGCTGGAAGAAATTCCATTTAGGGATAAGCCCGCCTTTGCATAGGTACTATTCTCGTTTGTAATTTGTCTCATTTCATTTGTGATGCAATAAAGAATATATACATACATACATACATACCCCCGCATTAAATCCTCAGTCGATGAAACTTTGCTGGGGTATTACGAGTACACTACATGAGATAAACCTTCTATAAAAAAATCCAAAAAAAAATCTGCATGTACTTTTAATTTTTCCATACAAAAATTACGAAAAATGTATGAAAATTTTATTTTGTTTGTTTTGAATTTTTGTTTTTGGAAATTTTTTTTTGGATTTTTTTCTTTTTTTTTTAATTTACATTTAATTCATGATTCTTTATCATCCTGTCAAATAAAATCTGCCTGAGAAATTTATGTTGGGGTCAACTGCTTCGTTGCCTACACTATTAGGTGACTTTGTAGACCATTGCTGGTGCCCCCATGGACCCTTATTATTCCATGTAACATCACTTGAGGACCACTGGTTTAGAATAAATTCAACATATTCGGGCACCGAATTTTGAATTGGATCTACTCTAGCGGCGCATTTTCAAGAGCTAGCCAAATGTTGGCTCTGGTCATATTTTGAAAGCTTTTGCTGCATTTGCGTATGACAGCAATTGTATATTTACATTCTGTTCAGTTTTATTATAAAAAGTGTAGGTACGAGTAGATATTTGATTTGACCTTTTCCAATTGATGCCCGTGTGGTGCCGGCAAAGAATGGCACGAACCTATCTCTACCCGTGTGTGTCGTAAGAGGCGACTAAGGGATAATGAAACGGAGAATGGGCAGCAGCGTCTTTCTGTGTAACGTATCATCTTACATATTGCGGTCACCAACAACCGCGGTCTATGGTGCCAGCTGCAACGCTTACAAGCGTGGTGACTAAGATTCTTTCCCTCCACATTATTCTACAAAAGTATGAATGCTGGAGGAAGCTGCCCGTCCTGCAGTGGACGTTTCATGGGATATTATTAGATTCAGATTCAGATTCAGAAAAGACGTCCACTGTTGGACATAGGCCTCCCCTAAAGATCTCCATGACGACCGGTCCTGCGCTGCTCGCATCCAGCGGCTTCCCGCGACCTTGACCAGATCGTCGGTCCACCTTGTGGGGGGCCTGCCAACGCTTCGTCTTCCGGTACGTGGTCGCCACTCTAGAACCCTCACGCCCCATCGGCCATCGGTTCTTCTTGCGATGTGCCCTGCACGCTGCCACTTCAGTTTAGCGATTCTCAGGGCTATGTCAGTTTAGTTCTTCTGCGGATCTCCTCATTTCTGATTCGATCGCGCAGAGAGACTCCGAGCATAGCCCTTTCCATAGCCCTTTGGGTTACTTTGAGCTTTCTGATAAGGCCCATCGTGAGCGAATAGTAGTACTAGGAAGATAAATATAAAATAAGAAAAAAACTCCACATTGGTGATGTCAATACCAGATCTGGAGGCAGTTTTTACATAATCTCGTTCTAGATAGTACCACAGATTAGATAACTGACGTTTAATAGTACACACCTTATATAGAGTGACTTTTAATTAGTTCTTGATAGCAAAAAATTTGCATGTACTAATGAAACTGAACAACTTTTCCCAAGGAACATAGGTCGAAATACGTAAAACCAAATTTGACCTCCCATACAAAATGCCCTATCAGCTGATGCAGTTTCTATGGAAGGTCAAAACTTGATTTTCGTATTTCAACTTATTGTTAGGTTCCGCTAAATTCGTAATTGATTTATCAATCTTATAAGAAAGATTTAAAAGGAATTCACATAGTCTGTTTGTTAAAAGGAATTCTATTGACTACACAGTCTTTTTTCCTTTTCTTATTGGCTGGTTTTCGGCAGTTGAAACACTGGAGCGAACACGCGTAGACGAACATTATTAAGGATTGTTACAGCGTCTATTCTTTAAGGAAATAGAATATGTAATACTAAAAAAATAGTCTTTACTATTGAAGAGATACTGGAATAAATAAAGTAAGTGCCTGCACAGAACGAGTTATTCTTACATTATGTTCCTTGGGACAGTTGTTCAGTAACATGAGTACATGCATACCTTTTTCTATCAAGAACTAATTAAAAGTCACCCTATATTGCAGGACCTTTCTCATAACTAAGTATTTGTGGCCTATTTTTAGCTTTTGGTGAGAGTTATTCTGGCACGTCGCGGGTAAGTAAGATATGCTCAGGCAAATTACTTTGTAAGGGTTACCTAACTATAGTTATTTATTGGCTCCGTGATCTAGTGGAGCATTTGGCTCACAAACCCGGAGGTACTGATTTCGATTCCCGGTGAGGACGCTCTCAACAATTACTTTGTGGGACTTCCCCAGTTTGGTTAGGATACTGTGAGATGAATTACCTGATTGATTGAAAAGTTATATAAAGTGATTTTTAATTAGTTCTTGATAGCAAAAGATGTGCATGTACTCATGATACTGAACAACTTTTCCCGAGGAACATAGGTCGAAATACGAAAAACCAAATTTTACCTCCCATACAAAATGCGCTATCAGCTGATGCAGTTTCTATGGGAGGTCAAAACTTTATTTTCGTATTTCGACCTATGTTCCTTGGGGAAAGTTGTTCAGTATCATGAGTACATGCATACCTGTTTCTATCAAGAACTAATCAAAAGTCACCCTATATGATTCCGTGCTTTGGAAGGAACGTTAAGCAGTTGGTCTCGGCTATCACCAGAATTTGTTATTACACTGTTTTAAACATCTTCATTGCAGAGTCTTGTACTTGTGTACTTATTTCTAAATACAATCTTATCTCATAATTAAGTTTCTGTGTAGGTATACATAGTCATGAAATGGTCCTCGCAAAGAGAATTATTAGAAGAACCGTGTAAAAATTAAGCTTACAGATAGGTACTCTGTGGTTTTCCAACAGCAACAATACAAGGCACCGTAGGCGGAATGAAGAAGGGCGATAAAGACTTTTTATGTTGCAATTGCAAATGGGCAATCCCGCAGATTGGCTACCTGATGCTAAATAATCACTATCGCCCATAACACCAAAAAATGCCACTAATAAGACAGCAAAGCGCGTTTCCCACCCTGAAAACTAAGATAGTATGTCTTATGTGCTGGTACTTTCACTGTCTCCCTTACCTTTCCCAAGAGCATTGCTGCTTTACGGCAAAAATAGGCAAGGTTGGTGTGCATCTTTAAACGGATTTTGCACAAAAGTCCTTCCACCTTCGAAAACTACTACTACTTATGATAAGCTAGTTAATGATTTTCTAACACTAAATTCACTTTATTCAGGACTTTAACTTTGTATGAATTATCTTACAAATATTCACTCAATTACATCATAACCACTTGGTAACTTAAAACAAAACAAGTTAAAAGCATGTCAGGCGATGAAGGCTTGCAAACAAGTTGGATCCACGTCTCGACTTGTCTCAACAAGTTCTGAGAAACGCACTCATTTCCAACCAAGTTCCAAAGTCGGGTACACCCGTTTACGTTTAGCTTTGAATAGCGAGAGGGGTCCAACTAAAAGTGGAACAGTTATTTTGGAAAAAAATATGATACATTACACATATTATTATAAAAACAGTACCTGGGCGACCGAACTTCGCTATAAAATATCATCGGGTGAGCAAGCTATGCTACCCGCTAACAGATGGCGCTGTAAGTTTCTGTCTAAAACAGAATATATTAAAAAAAAAGCTTAAAAACACGTGGAAAACTAATTTTCCAGACATGAGAACTAGCTAGATCTATTTTTCGCCCCCAAATACTCCCGTATGGTATGGTAAATTTCATCGAAATCGTTAAGAGCCGTTTTCGAAAAACCGATTACAAATATATATAAGATTACACGTATATATAGGGCGACTTTTAATTAGTTCTTGATATAAAAAGGTATGAATGTACTCATGATACTGAACAACTTTCCCCAACGAACATAGGTCGAAATACGAAAATCTAGTTTTGACCTCCCATAGAAACTGCATCAGCTGATAACGCATTTTGTATGGGAGGTCAAATTTGGTTTGTCGTATTTCGACCTATGTTCCTTGGGAAAAGTTGTTCAGTATCATGAGTACATGCATATATTTTGCTATCAAGAACTAATACAAAGTCACCCTATATAAGATTACACGTATATATAAGATTACACGTCTTTCCCGTAGGGGTAGGTTACATACACATCCTTAGGCCGATTTTCCACCAGTGCTTTGCAAGGGAAAATTTTGACGAAGAAGATTGTGCCATTATTCTAATGCTGTCAAATGAAGCAATCCTATTGGTTGGAATTTTCCAGCTCACATCTTAGCTCCTGCGCACAGCACTGGTGGAAAAGCTGCAGCCTTATACCTGCTACGATCTTGGCATTTTTTTAACACTTCTATTCTCATCCACCCTTTCATATTCGCTCGTCAGTTGTAAATACTTTTAACCCTAAAAGTTAGAATTTAAGTACTAAGTATCGTAATAAGGAAAACGAACTTTTAATTAGTTCTTGGTAGCAAAAGATATGCAAAAAATATGGATCGAAAAAAAAATTTACCTCCAGTCTGAATAGGGTGTAGAATTTTGTGTAGGAGGTCAAAATTTTTATTCGTGTAAAATAAGTTGACCTTAGGGAAAGTTGTTCAGTTTCATGGGCAGAATCACATCCTTCAGGGTAGATATACCCTTTCTGTTACAGCTTGTATAATAATACTTACTTAAATCTTCAAGATCTAGTTTTCAAGGAAAACTATTTGGTTCAAAGATAAATAAGAAATGATAATATTTAAATGAGTGAATAAGGATATCGCTAACAGCTTATTACTTGAACGGTTACGTAAAAGTTCACAATTCGCTTTCTTTGCTTGAGAATTTGTGACGGTAGCCAGACATTTATTTAAAGTTGGACCTGAAATGTTACGTTCACGAAGTTACGTTTAAAGCTACATGTAGGAATTTTCTTTAGCAAGGAAATGTTTTTGATTAAATATTTGTAAAAAAAAAACCGGTCAAGTGCGAGTCGGACTCGCGCGCCGAGGGTTCCGATATACCTATAGTATTTTTGGAAGCAATAAAGTCCATTTTCAGGACCGCAAAACTAAATTTGTTTGTAAAGGTTTTTTGCAGATTTCTGAAAAACTGTGCAACTTAGAAAGATCGTTTTATTTTTGCTGTAAAGTTTACATAAACTTCTGTCAACTGTAATTAATTCAGATTTTCCCTTACTCAAACTTCGGAGATAAGGGGGGGGGAATGGTATTTTTTTTGACATTTTTCATCATAACTTGAAAACTAAGAAACTTAAAAAAATACAAAAATATATTTTAAAATGTACAAGTAAAGCCCTTTCATATGATACCCCACTCGACCTAGTAGCGACAATTTGAAATTTGGCCCCCCCTATTTTGGCCCCCTTTACATTAATAATCATACTTTTTTCAAAAAATTTTCATGTGCAATTAAGTTGGGCAACTATATTCTAAAACTATTCCAAATTTCAGCTCGATAGCGTAAGTGGTTGCTGAGATATAGAGGTGTGACAGACAGACGGACAGACAGACAGAGCGGCACCATAAGGGTTCCTTTTTTTTACCATTTTGGTATCGGAACCCTAAAAACGTAAGATATTTGCAAAAATCATATCTTTAGATGCCATCAGCTATAAAGACTTCAAAATCTACTTGGAGAAACTCATCATCATAACATCCCATGAAACGTCCAACACAGGGAGAACTTAACTTGCAGAAACTACTTTTTCATAATAACAGTTTCAGACCAAAATATGGAGAATGAATTGACTTCCCATTACAAAATGCGCTACTCGTATCACGTGTTGCAGTTTCTGTAGGACGATAAAAAAATTCGTATCATATTTTGTTAAGTTTCATGCTCTGACAGAATTATACTCTTGGCAAGTTCATGTAGCTCTATGTGAAATACTTACTATCTTATAATTGTATAGATTGGTAAAAATTATATTTTTCAATGCAGCAAACAAATTGCGCACCATGATTTTTTTCAAACCTTAACTCAAAGCTTAACTTGTATACGATCTATTTTATTCGTTTCTTCCAACGCTTACCAACATATTTTGCAGCTATGTCAAAAGCAATCGGCTAAAGCTGTCAGAAAAAACAAGTTAGTTTGAACAAATAATGTTATTGTTTCCTTCAAATATACTCTAGTTTTATTGTCATGGCTGCAAAATGTGTTGGTACGCGTAGGAATAGACGAAAAAAACCGGCCAAGTGCGATTTGGACTCACCCCCTAAGGGTTCCGTACCTATCTATCATAATAATATGATATACTAAAAGCTTTTGCTCTTTGACTTTAAAAACTCCACGACCATCCAACTTGACCCCTCTTTTGTAAAAAAGTTCTTGAAACGGGAGCTCACCTTAATTAGTTACTATTAGTTGTGAGAAAAATTGTAATATTTAATTATTTTAGACTTTTCCCTTTATTTTTACTGTGACACCTAGCTTCTTGCTAAATTTCATAATTTTAGGTCAACGGGAAGTACCCGGTAGGTTTTGCTTTTTTGAATAAATGTATGGAGATGAGGACATAAAAAGCCATATCTTTAGATTGCGTCGTTGTAAAAAATTGAAATTTTCAGATCTTGTGAGGTTTATAGACCTTAATATTCGTTATAAATTTCAACCTAATACCTTTTCTCGTTCGTAAGAAAAAGGGTCTTTACAGACAGACAGACAGACGGAAAACAAAGTGATCCTATAAGGGTTCCGTTTTTTTATTTTGAGGTACGGAACCCTAAAAACACAAACTAAACATAAAGTTGTTCAGTTTCACGTTGCATCGCGTTTTTCAAAATCCAAATTTTTTCAAAATTAAAAATTTCATTCATTTAATTGTGTCGTTGTAAAAAAAAAATTCAGATCTTGTGTGGTTTATGGACTTCAATATTCGTTGTCAATTTCAACCTGATACCTTTACCCGTTCGTGAGCAAAAGGGTCTTGACAGACATACAGACAGACGGACAAAATAGTGATCCTATTAGGGTTTTTATTTTGATGTAAGGAACCCTAAAAATAGATATAGTTCGCGTTCAAAATTGAGATGTAAATTTCACATAAGAGTAGGTAAGTAATAATTATAATTTTAGACTCATAATAGCCTTTTCTTAACTCAGGAATGGCTCAGACTCAGAAATGATAATAGGTGAAATCCATCTTACGCTTCCATATCCATGTCACGAGGAAGCGTGCCTGGAATCTTAAAACAAGATTAACGGATCACAAACCTAGTATGACAACAGGGTTTTAACAAATACGTGTACAACTACAAACGCCCGTTGCTTGTCTATAAACGAATAGTTCCAAGATACTAACAGTTGTGTAAATATCAAAATGGGAGAGCTGTCATATATGCGGCAACATTGCCAACATAGTCTGACCTTTTACTCCGCAATGTGACCTGCGGCCCGCCAATACGTCTTTACAAAGGCAGTCGAATGTCACGCATAGCATGCGCTACGGCTGGAGAGAAAAATCATCGGAATAATTTTTTTGTGAAACTTTTGAACGATGGATAAAAAGAAAAAGACAAGAGCGCTACAAGGACCTTGAGAGAAAAATCATCGAAATATGTTTTGAAAAGACAAGAAAAAGTTGAAAAAAAGATATTGAGATTTTTTACATGACAAAAAGTAGGCAATACGTAAATACACCCGCCGCCGATAAGATTTAGGTGAGTAAGCATTTGCACCATTGATTGAACAATATTACATACCCTATTTCCGTCTCACTCATCATCTCGTAAAGCGAGTCGTAAAGTGACAACCCGACTCGGTCTAATGCGATTCAAAAATGTGTTTTAAGCGGTACATTGCAATTATGGACTTTATGCTCTGTTGAAATTTGTCGGCAACCCGCCTGGTAATTACGGATCTGTTAACGTCAGTTTACTATAATCTAATCTATTACATATTAATTATTTTACTCTTTGCTGTTACATAATTTATCAGTCACAAAATATAATCCATACAAAAATATCCCGGCTTTTTATGAGGGATAGGTTCAGGACGATGTGCGAAACTGTCATCTGACTAGGTTTCGGAAAAGCTAGACATGCCTGTCAGCACAACTATCCGCTGGGCAGAAGATCGAAGCTGGTGGAAGCATTTAACGAAACTATGCGCAAATCGGTGTCACGATCCTCTGCAATGAGGTAGAGATTTTATCCATAATTCACCTATCTAGTAATAAGGTTCTGTTGATGATGGGGATGAAGATTGTAATATGCTCATCAAATATGGGGAGTAAGGAGAGAACGGAACATATAATCTTATCCGGCCCAAATGCGAATCCCACCTGCACGCGCCGGATGGCGAAGGCGACCAATTGGTTTTCGTGGTGCTCCCTGCTAGACAACAGATGGGGCTCTGGCGACCCAGTCAACGGCGGTATAACCATTCCTACGGCTAGACCTCTAGCCGGAGAGGCCTAAACAGCCTTGAGGACTAAATAACGTAAAAAAGGAACAACTAGTGCGGAAGGACTCGTGGCGCCACTGCACTGTATGAAGCCCTAAGATTACCATCTCTCTGAATTACAAATCCTACTACTATTATAAACGCATATGAACACGTGTTTATTTGTAGCGGTTCTAATGATTTCATAACAAAAGTTAAAGGTTCAGTCACTTTTTGGTACTTTGGAGGTCTTTCTCCCAAATACTCCCAAAAGGTTTAATTTGGGCAGCTAAAAAATATACGTGTATGAGTTATTTTAGGCTCAAGCTGCAATCACAACTTCTCAATTTCAAAGAATAATCCGGCATATTATATTTCTAGGAGGCTTGCTACTGTTAATTCCAATATCCTTACTTCAATCAGCTATGTATGCCGAATTAGTTTCTGAATTAAGGAAGGTTTAATAGCGGCTTACGCACAGAGATTAAGACATATCAAAATAAAAATTGGAGCCGGACAATTGGGTAGGTAAATTTATTTTTTAGTAGATCTCTTCATCAGTCTTCATCTTCTCTTCTTCCGTTTATTCGTTTTTCTGGAGCAGCTCTTGTTACCTTTGATCATGGAGAGAGGTTTTTATAAAAATTACCAAACCCTTAAAATAAAATTCTGATAAAGCAATGGCGTAGTGTATTAGATTCACCTGGGTTAGCGATACGCCTCAATTGACCCGGCATAAGTGGCATAAGTGTGTTGCAAGCCAAGAATATTTCCATACGTTTTGTTAATTTAATTATTTAATTATTGTTCTCTTAATTAGTTAATTTTGACTATGTTGCAATGCAATTTAAATTTGATTTTTATTTGTGAAATATGGGTTGAATACCGCCTGAAATAAAAGATTTTTTTTATTTGTTCCAAAAGGCGATTACGAAATCCTTAACCGAAAAGGTGAGAAACAGTATTTTACTGTTTTGTGGTTCAACGCAGTTGCCAGCCTCAACGCTAATAAGCAGAAACTATGATAAATCACCACCAACCACCCCAAAATAAGGGTGTACCAAAAACTGAAAAGGCAAGTCAACGAAACTGAACAACCTTCGAACGGAGTGAGAATGTTTTTTGTAATTATATGTATGGATAGTTCGTAAGGAGAACAATTTTTTTTCGTTTCTCAAACATGTTTCATTGGGAAAGTTGTTCAGTTTCATTGACTTGCCTTTTCAGTTTCTGATACACCGTTACTTACACCCATAATATGTATTACACTGTTTTCAGTGAAAATTATAGAAAGATGACCCTAAAAAACCGGTCAAGTGCGAGTCGGACTCGCGCGCCGAGGGTTCCGATATACCTATAGTATTTTTGGAAGCAATAAAGTCCATTTTCAGGACCGCAAAACTAAATTTGTTTGTAAAGGTTTTTTGCAGATTTCTGAAAAACTGTGCAACTTAGAAAGATCGTTTTATTTTTGCTGTAAAGTTTATATAAACTTCTGTCAACTGTAATTAATTCAGATTTTTCCTTACTCAAACTTCGGAGATAAGGGGGGGGGGAATGGTATTTTTCTTGACATTTTTCATCATAACTTTAAAACTAAGAAATTTTAAAAAATACAAAAATATATTTTAAAATGTACAAGTAAAGCCCTTTCATATGATACCCCACTCGACCTAGTAGCGACAATTTGAAATTTGGCCCCCCCCTATTTTGGCCCCCTTTATATTAATAATCATACTTTTTTCAAAATTTTTTCTTGTGCAATTAAGTTGGGCAACTATATTCTAAAACTATTCCAAATTTCAGGTTGATAGCATAAGTGGTTGCTGAGATATAGAGGTGTGACAGACAGACGGACAGACAGACAGACAGAGCGGCACCATAAGGGTTCCTTTTTTTTACCATTTTGGTATCGGAACCCTAAAAATTGTGAGATTTGTGATATCTCATGATGTTCTTCGCCCTAAAGAAATTTAATTCAGAGTCTTTAGCATTAAGATAGGAAATTGGTACTATTTCCACCACTAAACTGAGAAGCCGTTTATTTCGTTCCTCGCAGGTGCGTCGTAAGTTATTGTGCATAAAATAAGAGAAACTGTAAAATATTAATCTAAAACAGACGAAATTCGAAACACTAGACAGCCTTCATAAATAACAGAGAGTGAAGGAGTGCAAAGGGTTAACTTATCCAATCTCGTCCCTGGGGTCATAGAGAATTCATTATCCTTTATTTTGGCCCTTCTGACCCTTTCGATACGGGCACAATAAACTGCCCTGTGTAAAAACTAAACAAAATACGTAGTTTATCAAAGGCTGTCCTTCGGGTGGATCCAAAATAAGTGCCCTTGTATGTACGGTTTATTTGATTTCTTTGCGGTGTAAAGGAAAATATGCGGGTAAAGGAAAGGTGAGACTATGGTGAGACTACATATTTGAGGTTTTTATCGAGGACGCGATTTTGTAAAGCTAAATCAAAAAATCTGGACTGAACTCTTTGTAACTGACTCAACCCATAGATACATACAATTTAGGTAGCACCAGGCTGTTTAGTTTATATCTTTCACGTTATGCAACTCTGCACAACACAAAATTAATTGAAATATATTTTGCTTTCACTACCGCCATCTAGGAGTTTATTCTGAAAACGTTTTCGCGAGCAATGAGGTAGAGACACAGAAGGTTTGGATGTGTACGAGCAAGAAGGTTCTAATCTAGGCTAAGTTTAAAAAACTTTCGTATGTTTAACATAGATGGTATTATTAAGAATCATAACGTTGTGACAAAAAAAGGTAGAAGGATGTGAATCTGTTCATGAAATTGAACAACTTTTCTCAACTAACATGATCAAAATACGAATAAAATCTCGTTCATGCGTTCAACGATGAAAAAAAGAACATTAAAAACTGGTTCATTTGACTTCGTGTGTAGTGAAAAGAAATTTTTTTTAATTTTATCTTGAGCTATGTGTCTTGGGAAATTTTCATGGTCAGATTCAAAAGTTCACATATTTAATTATATTTTATTGCAATTCAAATCTCTTATTAGTTGTCGTTTCAAATCATTTTTTTATTTATGCTTGATTGGTTGTGTTCTCTATAATGACATTAGCAATGTGGTAGTTCTTTTATAGACATTAGCATTTCCTTATTACTTTGCTTTTAGATTCGAATTTAGTAACATGTTGGAAAGAGTTATTTGTTATACAAGGCAGTAAAATTTCTATTAAGCGCGAGTGAAACTCGAGCAAGTGAAAGACTATAGGATTGAGCGTAGTACGTGGTTCAAATGAAGAATCCTGAAAGTAATAAGGGTTTTCAGGCACGAGCCGTAAAATAACTTTGCTGCCGAGCAAAACACACGATTTTGCATCTCACTACAGCGAGGGAAATGCTCATAAATAGTGCCAAAGTAGTGCCATAGTCACATCACGTTCTAATTTCTAAAACCTTTTCCACGTTAGCAACCAGAAATGAATTATGTTCGTAGATTTATTATTTAATATTTTTTTACTAGTGGCTAAATATATGACTTTGCACGCAGATTTCGACCGACAAGGCAAAGTATTCCGAACTGGTGATATGAAAAATATTTTTCACAAATAATAAAAACAGGTAAAAATAGGTACAGTCGAGAGCAGGTCAAAGCTTGACATTTTCAGGACGACCAAAGACGATTCTACGATTTGTCAAACATTACTTGCTCTTGACTGTGATCTGATTTGACGGGCATTCAGATTAACCTAAAATTTGTCTCAAATTTATACTACAGAAAATAGTAGTTTTTACAACAAGTGCAAAAAACATGACTTTTTATACAAGGCTTACGTATTAGCACGACCCGTAAGAATGGGAGTGCGAATAATTAAGCCGCGGATAAGAAGTGTCTTAAACTCTGCTTTTCACTTTGATTGCGAGGAAATAAAACGTAAAAGTAAAAAAGTAGAAAAAGCTAAAAAAACTAGTAAAAAACTGAAACCGAATATAATTATATTGTAAGTATATAACGAAATAAGAGGTTATTTCTTAAGAGTTTTAAGGTATGACTGGCTGGAAAGTCAGTTTAGAAGAAGAAATTACTTTTTTGACCAAGTGCATAAAATACAATTTTAGGCTGCCTATACCCAGCATAAACTACAACTTTTCGAGCATGAGAAGTGAAAAAATATTTATGATATCTTATTAATAAAAAGGGAAAAAAGATAACAGACACTTCTGTTCATATTAATCTATTTATTTTTTACACTCCAGAGTATTCCTCATTTGTTCGCATTCACAAGTGGGTTTGCATCGTTTTCCTGCCGTTGCTCTATACATGCCACCTTTACAATAGCATCCGAATTCGCAAGGTTTATCATTACAAATAATGCGAGCAGTTATAGAGAAGCAAAGGTCACTTTGGCAATTTGTTCGGCACTCCCAATTTTCGTTGACGCCACATTTTTGGGCACCTGAAAAACAAAAGTGCGTAGGTATTTAATATTCCGTTATATAAAATGGATGAAAACAGAAAAGGGAGACGGCAAGTAAGATTATAATAAAAATATAGTTTAAAAAACTAAAAAAACAAGCTTTGCCTGCCTGAAATGTAAAAAAGTATAAAATTATTTATACATATAACCTTAAAACAGTTGATTCAGTTTAGCGAAATTTTGCCAAGTTTATGAAAAATGTAGATGTACCCTTGAAACACACTTTCAGAAATAAAAATTCATTATCTAATCAACTATTTTTCTGACCATTTTTTATGCGACATACTTATATTACTTACTATTCACCATGAATAAAAAATATAGTTTATCTATAGAAGCCTGTGAGTGAGTGTGGATAAACATAGCAATCTATTGTGTAGGAATAATTTTTTTTATGTTTTAATAAAATAAAATAAATTTAATTAAGAAATGGTTCGAGGTAAGTATATAGATAGTAAGTGTTAATAAAAACTTACCACTAACTTCGTTAGCACCAGCCGTTAATACAATTCCAAAACTTAAAAGTATTATGAACAACGTCATGCTTAAATCGGCTCCAAGAATACTTTGACAACATTTTGCATGAGGCTTATACTTACTAACAAGGCGGAAAATAAAACTGAACAAACAGAAGAACGTTAAAGTAAACATGCTTTTCTGGTATGGCTTGTTTTTAGGGTTAATGACAACCAAAAGAAACCATTATGATGCGACGTCGTCCGTCTGTCCTAGTGGTTTATCTTTGAATCTACAAACGCTATTGGCTTAAAAGGATGTCTCTATCTAGAAAAGGGTTATTGAAATCAACAAAAAGCCTTTACGATTTAGTACCAAATTTAGGTCGAAACCTTTGTCTTTTGAGTCCGGTTGGCATTTCAACAATTTTTAATATTATTTTATTTCGTCTTGATTATTTCTGCACTATTAAACCCCTTAGATTAGCCAAAAGTAAAGTTATTCGTTATACAAGGTAGCAAAATTGTTATTTGGCACGAGTAATTTGTGTTAAAACTTGAGCAAGCGAAGGATTCTATGATCAAAAAACCGGTCAAGTGCGAGTCGGACTCGCGCGCCGAGGGTTCCGATATACCTATAGTATTTTTGGAAGCAATAAAGTCCATTTTCAGGACCGCAAAACTAAATTTGTTTGTAAAGGTTTTTTGCAGATTTCTGAAAAACAGTGCAACTTAGAAAGATCGTTTTATTTTTGCTGTAAAGTTTATATAAACTTCTGTCAACTGTAATTAATTCAGATTTTTCCTTACTCAAACTTCGGAGATAAGGGGGGGGGAATGGTATTTTTCTTGACATTTTTCATCATAACTTTAAAACTAAGAAATTTAAAAAAATACAAAAATATATTTTAAAATGTACAAGTAAAGCCCTTTCATATGATACCCCACTCGACCTAGTAGCGACAATTTGAAATTTGGCCCCCCCTATTTTGGCCCCCTTTATATTAATAATCATACTTTTTTCAAATTTTTTTCTTGTGCAATTAAGTTGGGCAACTATATTCTAAAACTATTCCAAATTTCAGGTTGATAGCATAAGTGGTTGCTGAGATATAGAGGTGTGACAGACAGACGGACAGACAGAGCGGCACCATAAGGGTTCCTTTTTTTACCATTTTGGTATCGGAACCCTAAAAATGAAAAATCCTGACACACTCGAGACGCAAATTTGACACCAGGATTGGCGAGGTCGGTCATCGGTCAATCCACACGACAAGTATGTTGATGATGGGTGTGCTAAACTGTGCCTTACTCCTTATATATTAAACACTAGCTTTAGCCTGCGACTTCGTCTGCTTGTAAAAAAACTGTGTACTCGTCTTTAAGTCAAACTTTTAAAACCAAACAAAAAAGTTTCATTAAAATTGGTTCAGTAGTTTTTGCGTGATGCTCGAACAAATATACAAACAAAATTTCCAAAAATCTGTGATTTGTATTGTAATAGTAATTTGATTTGTAATAGGGGATCAGAATAGCATAACGTGACAATTATTTTATAAATATCTTCAATGTACAGACATAACCAATTTACAGTTTTATAATAGTAGAGAGTAACCTGCTATTAATTTATTAAGTGTAATATCATGAAAATATTATTAAAAACTGCGTTACGTTTCCTGAGCGATAGACCACTTACTATTTAGCTTATATTAAGACATTATTTCATATATTATATGTCCTAAAGAGGGAGTAGAAGATGTGGGAATGAGAGATACCAGTATGTGGGCAAGGGATGGGCATTAGGAATATCCGAAAACATGATATTGGCCAAACTATTTGTAGTGGACATTGATCAACTTACTTCCATGATGCGCTTAGATTTATCACTCGACTGGTAACTCCTTACTTGTCCACGAATGCTCGTACTTAAATTGTGTGCAGGTCTGGTTATCCTACCTGAAAGAAGAATATAAAATTAACTAAGAGCGACCAACATTGTCAGCCCCACAGCTATGGGGACTTTCAATAATGGCGCGACTAGATACTAGCGCCACCACTCTTCGTTAATTGTACTAAAATCAACCAAAAGGGAGCAAGCGCCAATCAAATCGAATAGCCAATGAGGAAAGATTACGTCACCAAGACCGTACTTGGTTAAAAATCGCTTATGACGACACGACCTCATTTGCTTAATGTTGGCTAAACTGAAACAGAATACATTACTTTTAGCGCCATTGGTAATACCTGGTACCAACCTAACCATTTAAATAAAGAAATTGGCGCCATCTCCATCGTCCAACCTCGACAAATAAACAATGGTACTTACAGAATTTCAGTACAAATTTCACTATCCGCGTAGCCTGGGCCATTGCGTGGGTGTTGCTTGCAAACGTTCGTCTATCCAAACGTGCAAAAATTCAAAATGCAGACTTTATTCCGACATATATACTACAAATCGCAGGCAGCGGGTAAAAATAGGTCCATACGTTAGTAATGAGGAGCTTGTAACGGTAGGAGTCCCCCAAGGGAGTATACTGGGCCCCACTCTCTTCCAAATCTATGTAAATGATCTTTGCAAGCTGTCTTTCCCAAACTGTAAAATCTATGCGTACGCCGATGATACGGCAATTCTCGTACATGGACCAAATTGGGAGTTTATCAGGGAGCAAACCGAACACACCTTACGACATGTATTTAAAATAATGCCTTAATAAAAAATAATTTTTGAAATATTATTTTTGATCAATTCATTTAACAATACGTACAGAGTACAACAATACTTTTATCGTAAATGATGAAAAATATTTAAACAGGTGCAAATAATTTTTAGTACCTACTTTAGTAAACAAACTTGCGCACAATGCAAAGTATGTATACTAGTACCTACCAAAAAGAGTTATATAAGGACAATAACAAACATATTTTATTTTCCAAAGTAGTAAAATAAGATAAGTTTAAAGCACCAACAAATTTAACTTACACTTTTTGGAAATATTACTATTTTGTCTCGAACTCTACAAAATAGAATAAATGAATTTACAAAAGACTCGCCTTATGAGGCAATTATATTATGCTATTAGTTTTTGTATGGTTTTTGTTCAAAATTCACGCGCAAGTACAACTTTACTGTTTAGTTTAGATTTCTTAACTACGTAATTATGGTTGACTTAGTTAAAACAACCTGGTGTTTTAATTATTGCTAATTAAGTAGGGTTCATTGTACGTTCATACCTGGGTGGTCCCAGAAATATTCGACCTTACTTACTTACTGGAAGTTTTTATTTGATTAAATACTCTTTTTAGGAAGCGTGAACATTAAGAAATTTAAATTTAGAATTCGAACGCGCTAGGTCATTTGGCATTTGTTCTGAAGCATACTTAGTGAATGTTGTCATCGAATTTTTCGATAATGGATACAATTGGTGTTCGTTACGTAATTCAATACTTTTATTTGAAAGGTCTCAGCCCAACTAATATCAAAGTGGAGCTTGATTCTACTTTGGGGGAGTCTGCTCCTTCATTTACAACAATAAAATATTGGGTGGCAGAGTTCAAGCGCGGCCGCTCGAGCTGCCAAGATGAACATCGCAGTGGACGACCAAATGAGGTGACTAATCCAGAAATAGTAAAAAAAATCCACAAAATTGTACTGGATGACCGTCGACTGAAAGTACGCGAGCTAGCAGATATGGTAGGCATTTCAAAAAGTGCAGTCCATCGTATTTTAACAGAAAACTTGGACATGAGAAAGCTATGCGCAAGATGGGTGCCGCGATTCACAGAAAAATGAAGGTAATAAAAGGCAGATTAAAGAAATAATTCGTCACAAGGTAGTTAAGGCGTCGTTCTATGAATTTGACGGGTTATTTTGAATATTTCCTAGAGATCATTGATGATGTGACATTTAAATTTGGGACATGTTGGCAGATGTCATTCCATAGTAAAATAAATTAGCAAGGTATCTATTCCGAGCGAAGCAAGGAGGTCCGAAATCTTTGCCGCGATTACTCACAGTAGAACAAAAACAGGGCCGTGAGGATTTGTCAGTCGAATGTTTAGCAAAATTTCGCAGCAACAAAGCCGAGTTTTTGCGTCGATTTATCACCATGGATGAAACATGGGTTCATCACTTTACACCTGAGACTAAGGAACAGTCAAAACAATGGACTGAAAGAGGAGAATCAGCTCCAAAGAAGGCAAAAACAATTCCATCGGCGGAAAAGTCATGGCTTTAGTTTTCTGGGACGCGCGTGGCATAATTTTTATAGATTATCTTCCAAAAGGAAAAACCATTAATGGCGAGTATTATGCCAACTTATTGCAGCGTTTGAGTGAAGAAATAAAGAAAAAACGGCCTCACTTGTCAAAGAAAAAAGTTTTGTTTCATCAAGACAACGCTCCAGTCCACACATCTGGCATTGCAATGGCTAAAATCGAAGAATTAAAATTTGAATGGCTTCCCCATGCACCTTATTCACCAGATTTGGCCCCGTCCGATTATTTTCTGTTCCCAAACCTTAAAAACTGGCTCGGCGGGAAAAGATTTTCGAGCAACATAGAGGTTGAGTCGTTGGTTAATGGCTATTTTGAAGAGTTTGACAATTCCTACTATAGACGTGGCATTGAAGCTATAGAGCACCGCTGGGAAAAGTGTATCGAGCTACAAGGAAGCTATGTAGAGAAATAAATATAGTTTGTCCCATTTATTTTGATTTTTCTTGGTTAGGTCGGCTACTTCTGGGACCACCCTCGTATATGCTTTGTACTTAGGTGTAAATTTTTTTTTTTTTTGCATGAGCAGGAACTACCTACTATGGACGAAAAATTAAAGTCTGGACTCCTTACTATGGAAGAGATTTAGACAATTGCGTGTTAAGAAAAGGTGGGAAAGTTTTAAATAACACTAAGAATGTCAAATTAATAAAGTTTTATTGCTCCTTGTCTTTCTGCTTGCTTTCACTTGTAACTTAGGTAATGCAGCTAATGAAGTCATCATCATTTGTAACAAAATTGATAAAATATTTTAATTAATTATAATATAATATGTTAATTAAATAATTATAACATTATAAAAATTAAAAAATTTGTAAGGTTTAAGAATTTCATTTCATTTTTATAGTAAATCTCATTGTAAGTTTTATTATTTTTAATTTAATTTAAATGTAATATGTACTGACAATATGGACTCCTTTGTCTGAAATAAACTGATTTTATTTTATTTTTTTATAGCATGAAGCTACGGTGATAATAGTTATTTGTTATGCAAGGCAGCAAAATTATTATATGGCACGAGTGTCTTAAGTTGAAACTCAAGCAAGCGTATACGAGGGATTTAAGGTATGAGACGGGAGAAAATTTTGCTGCCACGCGAAACACACAATTTTTTACCTCACTACGGTGAGGAAAATTCTAACGAATAGCGCCAGTACCTTATACCATAATTTATCATCACGTTCTGATAACAATAGCCTTTTTCACGCTAGCGGCCAAAAATGAAGACTTCAACTGATTAAAATTTCAAAAATCTTTACCATGATAGCGGCCAAAAATAACTTTTGCCTGCAAATTTCAACCGATAATACAAAGATATCCGAGCTTGTGAGGTAAAAAAAATCAATAATTATAAGCATCCACGTCGGCTTGCAAAATACTATTTAATGAATCCATTGATATTTAAATTTAGAAATACGAAGTGGCTGTCTCATATAAGCTCATACTCTTAGCAATTCTCATAAGGCACGCAGGTCCCGTTTTTCTTCCAATAGCCCTTGATACATCGGCAAGCAGGAGTGCAGTAAGCCGTAATGTAGAAGCCAGGGAATGGACATTCACCAGTCTCAGAGGCCTGGCCGCAGTTGTCACTTGGGCAGTATGGAGGGCACGGGTCATAAGCTTCTAAAGGATCGCTACACTGGAACGGTGCTGGAAAACATAACGAACATTTTATATTTTCTGATTACTATGAAAGTCTGTGTAAAGGTGTCAGCTAACTCTATTTATTTATTAATTAATTCAATCGTTTATGCTACACATCCTCATGCAAACAATAACTGACGTTACTTCTCTATACATTACATCCCCCCCCCCCCCTCAACATCTATCACCCCGCAGATGGGTCGCGCATGAAGTTGTTGGACTGCTAAAAAACTTACGGCACTCAGTAGTAGGAATGCAGGATCCATTTTCAGCTCTGCGGTAGTTAAAGATGCATTTACAGCCGGGTTCACACGAATCATCCTTCACCTTTGCGCATGGTTTGGGAGGAAGGCTGTTGGTCGGACAGTCATCGTAATCGCACTGCACTAGGCAAATGTCAGGCTCTTCATTTGGTCCACATAATGGTTTGTAGATAGCTGCGTATTTATAATAAATTTTATTAACGAACAAATTCACAATTAAATACCAAAATTTGAACAATGTTTTACAATCTTGTAACCTGAGGTGGACTTTACGAAGGAAAATGTCCGTGATTTTTGATACAACACAAACGGGGCCTATACACGAGATCACTTAATAGTACATTAAGATGATAGTGCGCTGTTTTGCTCATTACACACGAGGCTCAGAAATTGCTGCCCGAGCCGCAGGCAAGGGCGTAATGGAGCCAAGAGTGTAATGGCAATGCGCTCGTGCATCTTACGATGTTTTTCAATACATTTACGAGTAAAAATACTAAACGTTGCTAACCTTGTGTCCACCGCACGTCCACCGGAACATTTTGTCGGCTGCATATATTGGTGTTTTCCTTTAACTTTTACAACTTTTAAAATTGTATAGTATTTTAGGCGGTTCATGAACAGTTTTTTGTTTGTAGAAGTCAACATTTTTTGAAATAATTACAGTAATAAACACTACAAATATTTGTAAAATGGCGCGCATTATTTTTTTTTTCAGCGGGCACAGATTATACGCGTATTTGAGAAGCATAGCCTAAACTACCAAATAGTCTTTCGCAAGGAGGTCCGAAGTCTCATTACCCTTGAAATAAATTATCAAAAATTTCATATCTTGTTACGTAAATGATATTTATTTGTTAATTAGTTAAATAATAAAAATAATTTCAAAAAATGAACATTCATTTATGATATTTTCTCGAAGTCAGCTTAATTCCTTGAAATTTTTGCAACGTAAGAAGCATGAAACCTCCTTGCTCCTGGCCGAGATAAAAAAAATTCAAAAATAAAACACTAGTGCGGTAATATAATGAAAAAAACACGCGTGTTTAATAAGCTGGATTATGGACCTTAATACAGTGCTAATAGAGCTGTTTTATGAGCAAATGTGTTGAAAAATTAATGAATGAAGGAATAAATTCTTTATTGCACACACAAACATAAGAACACACAAAGAATAACACTTAAGGTTATAGTGGGCAAAGGCGGTCTACATACATGTGGCGGTCTATGTACATTAGCTGCGCACTCCGTAGTAAATTTAGTACATTACACAATATCTTATCTTTATCATCCACTAAATCACTAAATGCACAAAAAAAATAATTGAGCAGACAAACGCTCACGACAAATTCGCACCAAAAATTCAGAGCATATACAAAAATTAAAAAAGATTTGAATGGGTTTTACTGTCTTTTCTGCGATCCCTTATATCATATAATTCCGTGATTTTTTTATGTACGTACTTTTACAGAATAACCTATTTGCCCTGTACATCGACGACTTTACAGTTTTATTATTATAAGTAGTATAAGTGATGGATATGGTGCCTAGCACAGGATTGGCAGGATGAATGTGGAGTGGTTTAAGAAAAAAGATGTCTTTAAGTGGATGTGAATATGATTAAGACCAAAATTTACTTTACTTACTATTATGAGGCTTAAAAGAAGACAACAATGAAATGCGTGTGACGTGCAGGTAAAGACTGATTTATTATTGACAAATCGTAGACAAGAATTATGTAACTACCCACCCATACTTAAGCTACTCATAACATCTCCCTCTTCTTACCAAAATAAAGAAAGTTACAGATTTACAAAGATGCTATCTTATTTATCCCTCCTTGTATCTAAGCCACTGTAAACATAGTATACAATACAATTGGTAACTACTATGATATTTTTTTGTATCTGTTTTTTTAAAATGGTTATTATGGTAAAAATCAGGTAAAAATAACATAAAAACAAGGGCTTTTTGCCATAAAATAAAAACAGTGATGAAGTGAGCCTCTATCTTACTACTCGTAATTCTAAAAATAACAAGTATAAGTTAACTAATAATATAAAAAGGAAAATTATCAAAAAACACATTAAACATAATACATTGCGCATTAGCTGCACTAGAAGTAGGTACACACGCTTGTAATCTAGTTACTGCCCAAACAGTACTACGGTATTATTGGTATCTAACTGGGGGGCGTACTACCCGACCACTTCTAGTTACATAAAAGCTACCACTCTCATTGGCGGTACCTTTTGCTTCTGGTGCCACTTTTCCACCAGCATCGCGCACGCAGGCCGGTGCCGGCGGACTAGAATTTCCTAACGACGCTCGCCTATCGCTTGAAGACGTTTTATCCACGAAAATATCATCGTCGTTGAAATAGTTTTGAGCTCTGGACTGTGTGTGGGCTGCATCTTGCGGCAGAAACTTCGGCTTTAAAATATGTGCTCTGTTACGCCTGTACATGCCACCTCCTTCTGTTTGAACCCAGTACGACCTGTCACCACGCGCTTCTGCCTGAACTCGAGCTTTAATCCACATTTTTTTATTCTTCATGCGCACTTCTTCTCCCACCTTCAGTTTTTCTAATGGTTTCGTACCTCGGTCGTAGTAAATTTTACTGTGCCCTATGTTGCCTTCTCTTTTTTCTTTGACTGATGCTGGTAAGACCACTGTTGGTATTAATGACGCATTGGACGCTGGGAGTCTAGTGTTTAATCTTCTACCCATTAAGAGCTGTGCAGGTGAAAACTCTTCACCTGTAATAGGAGTGTTCCTAAAGTTCAACAGAGCTAGCTGCCAATCCGTTCCCTCTTCGCGTGCCTTGATCATCATTTTTTTAACTGTCTGAATGTTTCTTTCCGCTAATCCGTTCGATTGTGGAAACAACGGGGAACTAGTTACATGTTCGAACTCCCATTTTTCCGAAAATTCTTTAAACTCTGCAGACACAAATTGTGGCCCATTGTCTGTGACCATTTTCTTTGGAATCCCGAATCTGCTGAAAATATGTTTCATTTGATTTGCAATTGCCGTTGTAGTCATGTTAGTACCTAAAGGAGAAACTTCGAAGTACTTCGAGTAATAGTCAACTACTAGCAGGTAGTGCCGCTGATCGATGTCAAAAATATCAGCAGCTAGTACTTCCCAGGGCAAGTCAGGCACGGGATGTGGCTGTAATGGTTCGCGACGCTGCGCTGCGCGGTGACGTTGGCACAGGTCACAACTCTGTACACATTGTTCTATGTCGGCACCCATTCCAGGCCACCATACTACTTCTCTTGCCCGACTCTTGCTTTTTTCAATACCGAGATGGCCTTCATGTATTCTGCTAAGAATTTCTTTTCGAAGCGCTTTCGGTATTACCATCTGATTATTACGAAACACTATGCCATTAATAACATGTAAGTCATGTCTTATAGTCCAGTATTGTTTCACCAATTCATGTGCTTTTTTCTTATCACTTGGCCAGCCCTGCATGTAATTTCTCTGAACCTCTATTAATGATTCATCTTTTCTCGTTTCTTCTCTTATCTTTTTGATTTTTTCTGGTGACACGTTAATGTTTTCTATAAGAGTGTTCACGTGTACCGTCACGTCCTTAAGAACCTCGTTATCCTTCCCTTCTTCTGTTGGTGCTCGTGAGAGAGTATCCGCAATGTACATTAATTTCCCAGGCTTGTACACTATTTTTAGTTGATAACCTTGGATTTTCATCAGCATACGTTGTAGTCGCGGTGGTGTCGAGTTCAATGGTTTTTTAAATATTGATTCTAGCGGTTTATGGTCACTCTCCACAATAACTTGATTATGACCATAGACATATTGATGAAAACGTGTACAGGCAAAAACTATGGCGAGAAGTTCTTTCTCGATTTGTGCCCAGCGCGTCTCCGCAGGTGTAAGCGTGCGTGCCGCATACGCTACTGGTCGACCGTCCTGTAATAAACAAGCACCGAGTCCGTGGGAACTCGAATCTACTGTCAATGTTATCTCCTCACTCGGGGAATAATAGCGCAACACTGGCGCTTCACTGATTATCTTTTTTAAATTTTCGAAACTTTTTTTATGTGTTCCATTCCATAGAAACTCATTGTCTTTTTTTAATAACTCTCGCAACGGCGCGGCTGCTTCCGAGTAGTTGGGAATGAATCGCGAGAGATAGTTTGTCACGCCTAAAAACCGCTGCAACCCCTTTCTATCCGTGGGCTGTGACATTTGCATTATAGCATCTACCCGCTTTACGTCTGGTCGCATGCCTTCACTGTTAAAGACATGGCCCAGGTACGTCACCTCTGACGCACCAAATATACATTTCTCCTTATTAAATTTGACTCCGTACATTTCAGCTTTTTTCATGACTTCTGCAAGGCGAGTATCATGTTCACTTTTCGTTCTTCCTGTTACCAAGATATCATCAATATAGACTGTGACACCGTCGGCCTTAAATATCTTTAACATCTCCAAGTGGAAAATTTCAGGAGCACAATTTATTCCGAACGGCATCCTTAGGAATCTATACCTGCCGAAAGGTGTCGCAAACGTACATAATTTTGAGCTCTCCTTGTTTAGCTTCATCATCCAAAAGCCTTTATTGGCATCCAGCTTCGAAAAGTATTTAGCTCCGTTCAGCTCACTCGCTATTTCATCTAAAGTTGGCAGCTGAAAATGACTACGCCTTACCGCCTTATTAAGATGAAAAGGATCTAGGCATACTCTAAGTTTTTTATCAGGCCTTTCTACCACGACTAAGCCGGACACCCAGTCCGTAGGCCCTTCTTCCCGAACAATAATTCCTAATTTCTCCATGTTATCTAACTCGTCTTTCAAGCGCGGGCGAAGGCGAATCGGAATTTTCCTGCTTGTATTTACTACAGCGGGCACGGTTTCGTCAATTGATATGTTAACTTCGGTCGGTAAACAACCAATACCGTTGAAAACAGCTGGGTTAAATGTGTATTCCAACATTTCATTGATGCGTGCTATTAATTGTAATACTGTACAAGCCTGTAATCCAAGTAAATTATTACAATCAACATCTAAAACATATATTCTTTGATTTGCTGTATATATTTTATATTTTAAATTTGCTTCAAAGTAACCAATAACTGGCAAATTATTTTTACTTATTTCTTTAAGAACTGTATTTGTTTTTGTTAACATATCAAGACTAAATCCTGCTTCTAAATAACTTTTTAAGGACATTACTGAAGTATCAGCGCCACTATCTAGCTTAAATTTTATCTTAATGTCATTAACCAAAATAAACTCGTACCATGAGTTTTTTGCACTGTTCTCCACTGCTTCTAATGCGATGCTATATATATAAAACTCACCATCGTCATAGTCCCCATTATTATGTCCATTTTCACTGCATTCCTCAACTTCTTGCACTATTTTCACATTACAACACTTCGCAAAATGCCCAAAACGGTCGCATCTAAAACATTTCGCACTATAGGCGGGGCATCTATCATTACCGCTGTGCCATCCGCCACACCTTACACAAACACTCCGCTGCGAGCCGGCGCCCATGGTCGTGGAGCGCGGCACAGCCCCGGCGGGCCTGCTGCCCCCGCTCGGTCCGCCGCCGCCCCTGCGGCCGCGCGCTCGCCTGCCCCGACCGCCGCGCACGCGGGCCATCTCCTCCAGCGCGGGCGCCACCAGCACGTCACCTCCACCAGATCCGCAAGCTGCCGCTTGCGAGCTTGCTCGTTCCGCCGTACGGCACAATGAGGTTGCTTCATCCAAACTTAATGTCGATTTAGCTAACAAGCGTTCCTTCATTTGCGGATCTTTTAAACCTCTGATCATTTGCGTTAAGATTAGGCTATTCCGCAAAGAGCCGAACTCGCAACTTTTACTTTGTATCTTCAATTCACTCAGGTAATTGTCGAACAGTTTATCTTTTTGGTAGGTTTCGAAAAAAACATGTCGTTCGAAATTCACATTTTTCGTCGGATCAAACCGCTCCGTGAATTTTTTTACTACCTGCGAGTAATCGGGTTCCTTATCGCCAAAATCAAATTCTTCGTATACCTCTCGGCCGTATTTTCCAATTACGTGAAGAAAAATTGCACACTTTTCATTTGATTTTGCCTCATTTCGTCCTGAGGCAATCAAAAAGTAGTCGAATGCACTTTTCCATTCCCTCCAATTAACAGCGACGTTACCATGTTCCTGCATGGCAGCCGGCTGTTGTATTGCCGAATACATCGTCACTACTGGGTTTGTCATATCTTACTATTAACACGAAATAAAGCTTTTAATTTACACCTGACACCATATTATGAGGCTTAAAAGAAGACAACAATGAAATGCGTGTGACGTGCAGGTAAAGACTGATTTATTATTGACAAATCGTAGACAAGAATTATGTAACTACCCACCCATACTTAAGCTACTCATAACACTTACCTTTCGCCAAACTAGTTAATAAAAATCCGAATAATAAAAAGTATAATACTCGAGACATGTCGTGCTCAAGTCTTTAAAACAAATGTCAATGCAACGATGAAATCATACAAACGTGATAATTAACACTAACAACTAGTGATGTAAGGTTTCGTTGTTGTGAGTGTCCACGGAAGCAGTAGATACAAACATTTAGTTTTGTGTCTAGTTGTAGATACTTTCGCTCAATTTATTAATTTAGTACCTGGGTGACCGAGCTTAACTCTATAATAGCCGCCTCAACAATAAAATATCATCGGGTGAGCAAGCTACGCTAGCCGCCAACAGATGGCGCTGTAGGTTTTTATCTAAAACGCAAATGCTTAAAAACACGGGGAAAACGAATTTTACCAGACATGAGAACTAGCTAGATCGATTTTTTGCCCCCAAAAACCCATGTATACTAAATTTCATCGAAATCTTTAGAGCCTTTTTCGAGAAACCGAATACAAATACATATATAGTACCTGGGCAACCGAGCTTCCCTCTATAATAGCCGCCTCAACCTGAAAATATCATCGGGTGAGCAAGCTATGCTACTCGCCAACAGATGGCGCTGTAAGTTTCTGTCTAAAACGCGGAATTTACAAAATGCTTAAAAACACGGGGAAAACAAATTTTCTCAGACACGAGAAATAGCTAGGTCGATTTTTTGCTCCCGAAAACCCCCGTATGGTAAATTTCATCGAAATTGTTAGATATATATACAAATATTGCTCGTTTAATAGTACTCGTATAAGATAAACAGACAGTGCAACCAGTTTTGTGCCATTATTTTCTGCGGATATTGTTTTTAGGGTTCCGATACCAAAATGGTAAAAAAGGAACCCTTATGGTGCGACTTTGTCTGTCTGTCTGTCTGTCACACCTCTATATCTCAGCAACCACTCATGCTATCGACTTAAAATTTGGTATAGTTGTAGAATTTGGTTGC
The DNA here is from genome assembly GCA_947532105.1 of Athrips mouffetella. Lineage (NCBI taxonomy): Eukaryota > Metazoa > Arthropoda > Insecta > Lepidoptera > Gelechiidae > Athrips > Athrips mouffetella. The sequence continues at coordinate 22,824,257 of OX383963.1, forward strand.
CCAACTTTATTGCACATGACTATATTGTAAAAGGGGCCCAAATAGGGGGGGCAAAATTTCAAATTGTCGTAACTAGGTCGAGTGGGGTATCATATGAAAGGGCTCTACTTGTACATTCTAAAATATATTTTTGTATTTTTTAATAACTCTTAGTTTTCAAGTTGTGATGCAGAATGTCAAAAAAAAATACCATTCCCCGAAGTTTATCTCCGAAGTTTGTGAAAGGAAAAATCTGAATTAATTACAGTCGATAGATTCTATATAAACTTCTGAAGTTTATGTTAATAAAACGATCTTTCTTAGTTGCACAGTTTTTTAGAACACTGCAAAAAACCTTTATACTTCACCTTCTCGGAAAGTACCTCAGTCCTGTTTTAAAAACTAAGGAGAAGATACGTAATTTCTATGGTATAAATATGCGGGGGGAAAAGTTATATGGAAATCCATTGTTAACGTGTTTTAGCGGGTTGGAATTTTGTATGAAAATCCATTGTTAACGTGTTTTTTTTTCTAAAATTTAGATCAAAATCTGTCGATAATCTATTTTAATATCATAATGCCAAAAAAAGAAAAAGTTTTTTTCTCTAAAACCACGAAATGATGCTGGCCACCTACACTTTTCTGGAAAAACCATTAATTTGAAAAAAGAGCAAAACCAAAATGTGGAACGAAAGCGCGCGCGCGAATTAGGTACCTATTCTTGAAAATCACCGTGTGATAAAATCTTACTCAATAAAATCAAAATTTCTGTTTTTTTCTTATCAACAGGGAAAATGCATAATAAATATAAATTAGTGTTTAATTGTAAATTTCATAAAGTATTACTAACGTTTTAACACTCATCATAACATCCCATGAAACGTCCACTACAGGACAGGGAGCTCCCTCTAGAATTCAAGCTTTTGCTGGAAAAATGTAGAGGGGAAGTACCATAGTCACCTCGCTTGTTAGCGTTACGGCTGGCACCATGGACCGCGGTTGTAGGTGAGCGCAGTAAGTAAGATGTTAGATACAAAGGAGGACGCTGCTGCCCATCCTCCAGTTTATAACCCTTAGTCGCCTCTTACGACACCCACGGGTATGTAAGGGTTGGTACTATTCTTTGCCGGCACCACACGGGACGGGTTTTAACACTATCAGGGTCCCGCACGCAGTGGTAGCCGTGTCGCGACACACGGTCAGCTGTGTGTATTACACGGACGACAGCGAGGACGCGATATGCAACTTCATAAAAAAGGCGGTAGGAGCAGGCGAGAAGAAAATCCTGGACTATAACCTCAAAATGGCAATGCGCTGTCGAAACTCGGCAGTCATGGATGCCCTCTCAGGGGTCAGCAGACGCGATGAGACGTGAGACAATCTAAGTAGTATTCAGACCGTAATTTTCTGACAATGCAAAATGTTTGTTTTACACTGTTTATAAATAGTTTATGACAATTTTAGTTTTAGATTAAAAACAAGTTTATGCAACAAAAACCAGACAAAAAAAAAGAAAGAAAAAAAAATATATAAAAAAAAATTTTGATTGCAAACCTTAATTTTAAGTGGTATTGTAGGAGTATTCATATATTTGTAAAAAAAAGAATCTAATAATAAAGAAGAAATCTAAAAAAGGCGCGGACAAAATGTCTGCGGAGAAGTAGCTTTTTATAAGAATAAGAATAAGAAAGCTTTATTTGCAGTAAATGTGGTTTACAAGTTGTTAAATTTTTTGTAGTATCACACACTTAACCAATAAACAAATTTGGCATGCAAATAATTATGATAAGATTATATTTAACCAATGAAATTACAATTATTTAACACATTAATAATATGCATGCATGTCATTTCATTTCAATTTATATATTATTAAAGAATGTTATATTAACCTATATTACTCTTAATTACAAAATTACAATGTCAAAATTTACTTAAATTCTAAATACTCGTCAACGCTATAAAAACATTTTTCACATAAAAAATTGTAAAAGGCATTTCTAAATCTATTTTCGGGCAAGGTTTTTATGTCATCTGGAATTTTTTTAAATATTCTTACTGCCATATTGTAGCTACTTCTTTGAAAACAAGTTGTTGTACCCGGAACAACCACTAATCTATCAGGATACCTTGTATTGAAGGAGAAAGTGTCTTGTTTTCTTATGAACTTTTCAGAGTTATGTTTCACAAAGAGACCCAACTCCAAGATATACATCGATGGCAGGGGTAGCAGATGCAGTTTTTTAAACAATGGTTTACAGGAATCCATGGGACCAGCTTCACACATAGCTCTTAAATATTTCTTTTGATTTAAAAATGCACGTTTCATGTCAACTGAGTTACCCCATAGTACAAGACCATATCTCAATATAGAGCTTACATGACCATGGTATGCTATTTTTGCTGTCTTCAAATTGCAAATTTCTTTAAGGCGGTAAAGAGCATAGGTAAATCTGTTAATTCTATTACAAACCTCAGTAACGTGATCCTTCCAAGTCAAATTGGCATCAAGATTGTGGCCTAAGAACTTAGCTGTAGTGACTTCTGTTATCAGCTGGCCATCGTGTACAACTTTTAAATTTAATGATCTCCCATTTTTATTTTTAAATTGCATAAAGTTTGTTTTAGAAATATTAACGTATAGATTATTATGTGTTAACCAATCTATTATATTCCTTATTGTGTCGTTAGTTTCCTTATTATAGTCAATATTTGGAGTCTTATTAATTACGATTGATATATCATCCGCAAATAAGGTACACGGGTACTGAGTAACAGAAGGTAGATCATTTAAATACAGGATAAACAGCAATGGGGCAAGAATACTGCCTTGAGGCACGCCGAATTTATTTACGCAACATTGAGATTTATAGGTAGTTAGGGTCGATAGGTTATTTATTTTTTCAATTTCTACTCTTTGAACTCTCCCGCTAAGGTAACTCTTGATCCATTTTTGTGCGTGTCCGCGTATCCCGTAAAGCTCTAGTTTCAATAAAAGTAAATCGTGAGAAACATAATCGAAAGCTCGACTCAGGTCGAACAAGATCATAGACACTGGGGTACGTTTCGCCATAAAATATGAGATCTCATGTACAATTTTATTATTTTTTAATTATTTTTTCCTAATAAAGTTTTAAATTCTAAATGAAGTTCATTAAGGAAAAAATTTCAAAAAATAAAATGTTTATTAAAAAAAAACAAACTATCAGGGTAAAATTAAAAAGTTTAAACCTCCAAGCGATATTTTATCACTCGGTGATTTTCAAAAATTGGACCCCTGTTTTCTTTACAAAGTTGATGGAAGTTTTAATTGTAGTTTTGTTGGTGCGTGCATTTTACAAAAAAAATTCGTCAAATAGTGACAGTGATGAAGAGTTTTTGACGCCGCTAGAACGACAAGAAAGTGCGCAAGCGGTTATTGATTGCCTGAAAAATCTCGATAAAATACAACAATGCAGGTATGTGATAGTTTTATACGTTGAAAAAGCGAGAAAAAAGTGCATTGATTTTCGGAAACTGTTTTGCTTGCTTATTATAGTGAAAAAGCGTATAAATATAAGCCAAGTCTTTGTATTCCATCAATATAATAGAATACAAAAAACTTACATCATATCTGAAAAGGAAATCTGAAATATTTTCCTCGTAGGTGAAGTATAAAGCACTATGTATCACTCGAAAGAAAGTGCGATTCCCAACTCGGGTGTATTGAGCCCTTCGGCTTCGCCTCAGGGCTCAAACGACACCCTTGTTGGGAATCGGTCACTTTCTCCTCTCGATGAACAATGTACTATTACAAACAAATTTAGTTTTGTGATCCTAGATATATCGGAACCCCCGGCGCGCGAGTCCGACTCGCACTTGACCGGTTTTTTTATTGTCAATTATAGGCTTACTCTTGACCTCGATCTAGTCTTGAGGACAGAGATGAGGTCGACGATGGAACGAGTTTGCCCAGAAGAATTATTCATTCGCGACTTGAATTGATTCGGGTTATATGAACACGGGAACACAGACACAGGCAGTGAATTCAAAATTGCAAACTTAATTGTCTTCATGGCACGATCTAACGCACAATTTGCTCGAAGATTCTATTCAATGGTTATTATTTGCAAGCTATAGTTTTTAGTCCTTCCAATGTCACCAGGGCGGATCTAAAGAGCATTTATATTCTCTAATTAGTAAAAATGAGCATAGTGGTAATCAAGTTGAAGACGGATAAAATCTCCATAAAAAATCGCAAACTCAATTTGACAGTTTGTATGGAGAGGCCACATTTTTTTTCATTTCCTGAAAGTTTTATTCACTGGAAGTTGTTGCCCTTATAGTATTTGCCAATATTAAAGCATTTCAATACTGGCGTCTAGAATTAATAACTTTTCGTTTTATATTTTTGTTTTACGCCATCTGGAAGAATAGTTCGATACTTATAATAGGTACTAAAAAGAACATCCTCCGTGTCCTACTAGGCAGTAGGATCAGTGTTTGGAGCTGTATTATCTTAGTATCAGAATACATACATAGATGGCGACACATCATATGTTGGAATTATAAGCCATAAAAATGTACTATTTCTACTCTGATCAATCAGACCACAGAATCAGACTTATAATGTTTGTTTTTTTTTTTTGGCAAATTTCAAAAAAGGCGTCGAACAAAATTTTTAATATGAGTTTAAGGTTTTCATATTCTTTGGAGTAAACACATTATTATTTTCCTTTGTCTTATTTGATGAAATCGAGACATCTGAACAAACAATTTATGATATATTTGCTGCAATATTATTCGTATTCATATTTCATTATGAGCCCTTATTGTTTCTAATGACGCAATACACATTTATAACAATAACCCACACATGCATTTTATAACGAAAGTAGGATGATATTGTCAAGAAACTTCAAAGAACAAAAGATATCTTGTTTGCTCAGGTTTTTCTCGAATGTTTGCGTAAATTTGACTTTGTATTATATTACAATAGCAGCCTAAGAATTGTTCAGTTTGTGCGAAACAGTATCGATTTGTAGTTAACAATGGAAAGAATAATAACGTTCTACGTGCTCCTTTGTCTTTCCAGCTTTGTTGGTAAGTTTAAAATAAATTAATCATTTAAATTTGTAGGTCAGTTTACAACTACTTACGAGCAAAATACATCCCAATTGGAGTATTATGCAGCATTAAAGATATCGTCATTATTTTAAGGAATATAATTAATTCATCATCATCATTCGACTGCCCTTATCTCAATTTATTTGGGTTTGGTGCAACATGTTAATCGCTTCCATTTTGTCTATCGGCTTTCTTCTCAACATTCACTATTTTCCTATCACACCCGAGTTTCAGACAGTTTATCCATCTTTTTTTGGCCTACCTGGCGCTCTCCTTCCATCAAGTTTCATACTCACATTTCTATTTGTCACATGCTGGTCTCCTCTCCGCATAATATTTTACTTTCAAGCTTCCCCTCATAAAGGGTGTAAGGGGAAGATTTCTGAAAACTGAAAGGGCATGATCAGCATTGATCAGTTAACGTAACTGAATAACTTTCAGTGATTAGAAATTTCGGGAACTGGAAAAAAATTAGCCTCTCCATACAAAATTAAAAACATAATGAGACAATTTGTATGGAGAGGCTGATTTTTTTTTTAATTTCCTGAAAGTTTTAGTTACTGATTGTGGCCTTTTAGTTTCGGGTATCCCTTACACTCTTTTTATTAATTTTTCACCTTATTCATGCTTGCCACTCCACACATCCATCTCAATATGCTTAACTTTGCTGCATGCACTCCTTTCTCATCCGTTATCCTACGGGCCAACACTCCGATCCATACAGAACGATAGGTGTCATACATTTTCTCCTTTAATTTGAGGGGCATTTTGGAGTCGCATGTAGTTCCCGTGACCTGTCGCCATTTCATCCATCCATTTCATGATTAATTAATCGTTAGTGAATAAGTTTTTAATGCCACAAAAATGCATCTCCAAGGATTTTTACAACGAATAGGTATTTGGGGGAAATAGCCATAGTTACACTACACAATAATAGTTCATAGCAAAAAGACGCTGCTGCTCGACCTCTGATTCAGATTTTGTGAAAAGACTGGGCTTTTAATTAGATAGTTAAGCTTCCCTATATTCTCACTAAGTATGTATCGTGTGTATATGTGCGCGAGTTGTATCGTATAATAACACACAGACATTCATAGGTACATGCCTTGTTTGCAGGCTGCTTAATGTTTAAACTATGTTTCTTATTAAAAATAAAAACAATCAGATAAGTCAGGTTAAGTACGCAAAAAAAAACCTATATCAATGCTTTTTGTATATTTCAGCTAGCATACCATTTCCCTTACCTTATGCCGAGGGATATGATTATGGCCACCTTTATCCTAACAACTTACAACCTCAACTACCTTACAACCAACAATATGGAAACGTAGGATCCGGTAACACACCAGGTTCCACGTCTTATGGAAACTCTTATGTCCAGAACCCAGCAAACTTGCAACCAAACTATGTAAATCAAAATGTAGTTCCACAAGCAAGACAAAACTATGGAAATTACTTACAACAATCGCCGACTCAGCCAACTCAGCAACAAATCCAACAGAGAATTCAGCAGAACATCGAAGAACAACAACAGGTTACTAAAGAAAGAGTAGCAGCTAGTCAACTCATAGCCCAAAACGCTGTGAGTCAGGCAGCTCAAAGTAATTTTCAATCATACTCTAACGTACCTGTACAACCAGTCAATGCTCATCAACCTGTAAATAATTATGAGGCACCATTAAAGCAAACCGATCCAACGCAAGCTTTTATTTATGAACAGCAATTGTCACAGAAACAAACACCAAATAATTTTGTTCCACAAGCAAGACAAAACTATGGAAATTACGTACAACAATCACCGATTCAGAAAACTGAGCAAGAAATCCATCAGACAATTCAGCAGAAAATCGAAGAACAACAACAGGTTACTAACGAAAGAGAAGCAGTTAGTCGACTCATAGCCCAAAATGCTATAAGTCAGGCAGCTCAAAGTAATTCTCAATCATACTCTAACGTACCTGTACAACCACTCAATGCTCATCAACCTTTAAATAATTATGAGGCACCATTAAAGCAAACCGATCTAACGCAAGCTGTTATTTATGAACAACAATTGCCACAGAAACAAACACCAAATAATCTAGTTCCACAAGCAAGACAAAACTATGGAAACTACTTACAACAATCACCGATTCAGACATCTGAGCAAAAAATCCAACAGTCAATTCAGCAGAAAATCGAAGAACAACAACAGGTTACTAACGAAAGAGTAGCAGCTAGTCGACTCATAGCCCAAGATGCTATAAGTCAGGCAGCTCAAAGTAATTCTCAATCATACTCTAACGTACCTGTACAACCAGTCAATGCTTATCAACCCGTAAATAATTATGAGGAACCATTAAAGCAAACCGATCTAATGCCAGCTGTTATTTATGAACAACAATTGCCACAGAAACAAACACCAACCGAGGCTCAATGGCAAAGTACTCCAGCAAGAAGCAGCTCCGTGCCAGTCGTTCAATCATCAGCGCCAATTCAGCAATCCTCCAATCCTTTCCAACAAATTTATCAGCATATATTGCAACAACCTTCGGCCAACTCTGGTAGGTATCATCATAAATTTTAATCATATTATATCGTGATTTTGTGTGTATATGTTATGTAGTAACATGCATTTGTTTCAGGTGCTTATTCACCAAATTTCCAATCTCTTTGGAAAAAGTTTTCTAATTCGGAAAGGCCCCCACAAGGTGGAAAACGTTATATAGTTATCCATCCAGATGGAAGTACAGAGTATGTTGACAAATTAGAGACGGTTGCTCAAAAGCATCCTAATTACCTTCTTGTGAATGGAGGATCAATAGGACCAAACGGAGCAGTCACTCCTCCACAACCAGGTATTGCGCCTGCCGTACCTGCTTCTGTTGTTACATCTCAAACTGCATCATTTGCAGTTGCAGGATCATTTGTTCCTCCTAGCAACGCACCAAGATCCTCCGTTACCCCTAGCAACTCACTAGGATCCTCTGCTCCCCCCTACAGTCAACCCCCTAGCAACGCACCAAAATCATCTGCCCCCCCTAGCTTCGCACCAGGATCCTCTGTTCCCAGCATCTCACCAGGATACTTTGCTCCCTCCTACAACCAACCCCCTAGCAACGCAGGAGAATCCTCTGTTCCCCTTAGCAACTCACCAGGACCCTTTGCTCCCCCCAGCTATCAACTAGGATCCTCTCCCTTCCCTAATACGACCCCCAACCAACCAACCAACCAACCAGCCAACCAACCAACTACTACAGAGTGCCCAAACACAACCCCAACAACAACCACAGCAGATTATGATAGTCCCATTAATGCATCTGTAAACCCCTCCACCCCTGGGCCATCTAACCAACAGACGGAACCACCACAAGAAACTCCAGATAACGAACCAACAACTACAGAGTGCACAGACACAACCCCAACAACAACCACAGCGGATTATAATAGTCCCCTTAATGCACCTGTAAACCCCTCCTATCCTGGGCCATCTAACCAACAGACGGAACCACCACAAGAAATTACAGATAATACTCCACAAACAACTATTACGTCAATACCTCCAACAACGACAGAAAAACCATTAGAAACAAACTTTGGACCAACGGGTTGTTCTTCTGATGAAGGAAAATCTGCTGATGATGCAACCACTGATTCAACTGCATCGGGAGGATGCACTCCTTTGTCACAAGGACCTGTTTATCTAGGAAATCTCAAGCCTGGCCAAGCATTAGGTAAGATATGTCACATGTATATTATAATTCATGACATGACATTATTTCGAAAATGATTATGTTTATACCTTTTGAGTTTAGTTACCCATAGAGGAGATAATTGTGAAAACATTACCTCAAATTGTAAACCAGAAATCTAAAATTCAGCTTGATTATAGTCAAGAGTAAGCCCATTAAATACATACAAAAAGAAATAAATGGTACAGCAGCACTGCACTTACTTTCTCGCAATACTCAAGGAAACACTATCAACCGCAAACTTAAATTTGTAATGCCATACACATAGTATGGAAATACAAACTTTTATTTACGTTTTTCCAAAAAAATGTTTGAATGAAATATACAGATCGACAAAACTCCTAAATTCCAAATATGGTGTCAATCGGACCATTCGTTTAGCCGCTAGACCAAAGCGTGACGGACAGACCGACCGACCGACGGACCGACCGACCGACGGACCGACCGACCGACGGACCGACCGACCGACCGACCGACCGACGGACGGACATTTTTGGGAGACTTGTTTTTTATGATGTATAAGTGATATAGAACACATTTTTGAGAAAATTAGAAAAACTTTTTTTTTTCACGAATACAATACCTTTCTCGCTCCGCTCGAAAGTAAAAATCTTGAACCTATTAAACCCTTCTATCTTATTGAAAATTGTTTGCGATCATTGTGATTTAACTAAAACGGGTGACTTTTAATAACTAATACAGCAAAAGTTTAACTTTAAAGTGTCTTCTGCAAATGTAAGTTTGTTCGTTTTAGATGGCCCGACGCTGAGAGAATTTTTATCTCATGATTCATCAGGCTCCGTGTGGTTCTTCATGGTGCAGTCACCACCGAATGCCGATGGGTATTGAAAGATAACTTAAAAGGAAGCTTAGAAATTGTAAGGTATTGTTTAATGCTCTTGGTAGGTATTTCCCGTGACATCCATTTTGTAATATTTTGTTCTTTGGTTTTATTTTGAAAATTTTGGTCCTTCCAAACAATGTAGAGGAGAGTCATTTTAAATATACCCTTCTCACTCTTGCCGTAATGCGGAGCGTATGCAAAAGCCTTCTAACAACACTTGCTTTGCATTTATTAATACGAGTAATGACGTGGTAAATACCCTTCACAAAAAAGATAAATTCTGTTCTGATAAATTTTATAACAGGTTGAAAGATGTCACGTGATTGACTAATTTAATATGGAAATTCGATTGTTTTTTGTTTGGGAAAGTGGCTTATTTTCATAAATAGAAAAGGCCTGGATCAGTTCGATGTTCGTTACGAACCGTAAACGAATATATTTTTTTTTTTTTATTGCATACATGTTGCCTGTAAACCAGGTATTTGTACCTTAATTATTTCATTATATGTTTTTCTTTTCAGCCCAACCTTCATCATAAAAACCTCTGAACCTCGCCATAAAACCCTTAAGTAACCTTTTAACCATATTATTTCGAATCTAATTCAATCATAATTGTTGTAGTACCTTTTACATAAACTTTGTTAATAGAATATTTATATAAATTTTTGTCAATAGAATATTTACTTTAATAAATTGCAACTGATTATGGCACTAAAGTTTTATTATTTGTTTTCCAAAAACGTTATCGTGTAATCATACTCTGTGAAAATTTAAACCAGCTAACTACCTACTTCGATTCAATAGATACGTAAAGGTAGAACAGATATACAGCGTAATAGAGACCCATCGCTTTTTAGGGTTCCGTACCCAAAGGGTGAAAACCGGTACCCTATTAATATGCATCCGTTGTCTGTCTTTCAGCGAGCTGTTGTATCTCATGAATCGTAATAGTATAGGTAGACAGTTGAAATTATCACAGATTATACTGAGAAAAAAAACCAGCCAAGTGCGAGTCAGACTCGCGCAACGAGGGTTCCGATATACCTTTAGTAATTTTAGAAGCAATAGAGTCTATTTTTAGAAATGCAAAACTTAATTTGTTTGTAAAGGATTTTTGCAGATTTCTAAAAAAAACGGTACTATTTATAGTTCATTTTATTTTTCCTGTAATATTTACATAAACGTCTATAGACTGTTTTTAATTCTGATTTTTCCTATTGCAAACTTCCGAGATAAAGGGGGGGAATGGTATTTTTTTTTTTTGAGATTTTTCATCATAACTTCAAAACTAAGTCATAATAAAAATTAAAAATATATTTTGGAATGTACAAGTAAAGTCATTTCATATGATACCCCACTCAACATATTAACGACAACTTTTAATTTTGACCCCCCTTTTTAGGCCTCTTTTATTATAATAATTATATTTTTATAAATCTTTCACTTACAATAAAGTTGGGCAATTGTATTCTAAAACTATTCTAAATTTCAAGTTGAGTTGAGCTTTAGTTACTACCTGAGATAATAAGGTGTGACAGACGGTCAGACAGACAAAGTCGCACCATAAGGGTTCCTTTTTTTTACCATTTTGATATCGGAACCCTAAAAATTAAGGGGGTTCCCATACCAAAAACCTGTTTTTAGTCGACTTTTACTCGATTTATTGTTTTAGCTTTATCATAAAAACGGAAACACTTCCAAACCTTAAAATTGGTATGTTTATGTCTATATTTCATCATTGAGGTCAACGATGGAACGAGCTTGCCCACAAGAAGCTTTTTCACTCACGACTTGAATAGATTCGGGTTGTTTATATTTATTAAACGCAAACTTGTTTTATAGGTTGCTTCCGAATTGCTTAAAAGCTAGATTATTGGTAACTAAGTTATATTTGCAAACGGAAAAACCTCCCTCTACATTCTTCTCTAAAATTAAAAATAAGTCCACTATAAGACAAGTCGTACGTAGTACATAGTACGTCAAATCAGTCAGTCATTGGTATATCAGTCTCTGATGCCCATAGTTACAAACTTAGCCTATTATGGGATCAGAAGAATTTGTGCCCCCCAAAGTATCAAATTGGTTCGACAGAAATACATCACAATTTTCGCAATCACTCATTTTTAGGGTTCCGTAATCAACAAGGAACCCTTATAGTTTTGTCATGTCCGTCTGTCTGTTTGTCTGTCTGTCTGTCCGCGGCTTAGCTCAGAGACCCTTAGTACCAGAAAGCTGAAATTTGGTACGAACAAACATTTTACTTACGCCGACAAAGTGGTACAATAAAAACTTAAAAAAAAAATTTGGATACCTTCCCCTACAAGTAAAGTGGGGGCGAATTTTTTTTTTCTTGTCTACCCCATCGTGTTGGGTATCGTTAGATAGCTCTTTTAAAAACAATGTGAGTCTTTTTGAACTACTTTAGGATTAAGGTATCTGTTGGCGAAATATTCAGCTTGAAAGCTCAATTTTTTGTTTTAGTCGAGTGTCCGCCCCCCAGCTAAACGGTTGTTAATGGAAATGTGAAAAAATTCACAGCAGTAGCATATGTGATGAAATTAAAACTCTCACAGCTAAGCTGACTTCACAGGATAATGAGCTATAGCCGAAAAACTGGAAATAATAAAAATAGCGATAGCAATCAGGTGCTAGGAGCCTAGGACCTCGCTGAGCATTAGCAGGTAAAAAGTTTATGATATGAACGTTATGAAACACTAAATGGAAACCCGCTTTGGGATAAAAAAAACCTAAAAAACTACGGAACCCTATTGCGCGTGGCTCGACACGCACTTGGCCGGTCTTTATAACTTGAATAATGGGGAAACATTTTTGTATTTAATTGCATGTTACAAGCTTGAGGAGGATCTAATCTTCACAATCCGCCGACTCACTTGCTAATGATAGCAGAACATTTCTTTTTTCAACGTGGGTTTTTCATTTTGCTTCTATATATTTATTTATTTAATGGCGTCACATCTCATTACAAGTCGTATTTTGCCAATGTCAAAGTAAAGAAATTATTACAAAATTATGGCGAGTTCGCCAATGTCCAATATTCCATTGCCAGTATGTTTGTGACATATATTATACAGTATATGAAAAATTATATGTTGGCGCGCAGTGCAACCTAAATACTCGTAGCAAGTATAAAGTATTTTAAGTTTTTTAATTGGGTAAGTGCTGTGATACACATCCTAACCGTGATCCCTATACAAAAAGATTTATTATTATTATTTTTATGACGATTACTTTACAATGTTATTGAAATGGGTTATTGATATCAAATTAAATGTTAAATTAACTCAATCTAATCTATCGTAAATCATCAAGAAATTAATAAAAACAAAAAGATTTTGTTTTAATCAAAACGATAAGAAAACAAGAATATCTTTTACCGTGGACCAAAAACAATAGGATTCTAGTACTATATTGCTTCAATATTATTTAAAAAATAAACAAAATGTTGCGCTTGCTTGTAGGCGAGACAAAAAAGTACGATTTCCATTTTCACTACGCAATAAATTGATCAAGACGGATTTTCTTGTGCCAGTCGAGTCTGCCTATGAAAGAGGGATTTATTGTGCGAAACGAATTATAGATTTCTTGTAAATCTACGTCTGAGAAAAGCAGAAAATCGAATTACTGATACGTATCATTACGTTAGCATAGGTATTATTTATTTCTTTATTCTGGGTACCCTATTTAAAATTTAGTTGAAACGGACAGAATTTCAAATGACAGAAAGCTCTGATATTTTCCGCCGTCAGCGATAATCAAATCGTTACATTTTGTCCAGAATTTAAAAAAAATGTGATTGTATTCATTTAAGAACGATCGTGCCAAATTACCAACATTTGAGTGTAGTTTTTTAAGAACGGCAAGAAGAAAACATATCCGCTTTTTGAGAAAAAATAATTTTATTGAAAATTATATACATAGACAACATCACGTCTCTTTCCCGTTGGAGAAAGCAGAGACCACAGCCCTCCACCTGCTACGATTTTGATATACTTCCCTCGCTTCCTCTACTTTCATCAACTTTTTATATTTAGGGTATTTTTAACCTAACCTTTATTCAGAACATCCTGAATTTAGACAAGGACGTTCGCCGAGGCAATTCTCATTTCTTCAGCTTTAATTCTACTTTCAAGCTTCTACCATAACTAGTTTTCACTGCCTTACATCAGTATTTGTACCAAAACGCCTCTATTAACAGCCAGTCGTGCCTTATGAGAGTTATGAGACACCTTCTGACTAGTCATAAAAGCGTGCAGTTCACCACGTTTACAGAATTCACGTTTCTATCATAATCACTTTCATACTTTCCATCTTTCAATATTGAAAATTTTTGTAGATTTTTTTCCTCTACATACCACACCGTTGCAATATTGCTATAACTAATATTAGTTTTATCGCCAAATAACAAGCTATATAAATAAAGCAATTTCTCATAAAAGCCTATAACAGTAAGACAATTCGCAAGCCGGCCTTCATAAAAGGTGCGCTTAACGCCCATCGTCAAAGCGATGAGGCACTAAACTTATATTTTATTACCTACAGCATGACTTGAGGCCAAATTATATTTCTTTTGTGGGTAGTTAGATGTAATAGATGTCCAACAGTGAATAAATACGTAGTATTACTTTTATCCCGAGGCTGTGTTGCTCTTTTTTCCGTGAAATTTCTTAGGAGTGGGTAACATATGGAATGTAGATGAGGTCGGTCACAATGGCCCTTATAAAAAGCTAAAAATTTCCCTAAAGGCTATAGAAAAAGCTGTACTTGGAGTCATTAGTGGGATTGAATTGGAAAAGAGGAGATCCCCAGAAGAATTGATTACCCAACATGGCACTGCAAATAGGCAAATTTAAGTTGCAGGGAGCAAAACACGTCGATGTCGATGGGGCAGAGTGGCAACCACGAACCGAAAAATTAAATTGCTATACAGATAATCGCCAAAGAAACCTTACGTGTGTGAACCAACTATATAGTCAAGATAAATAGATAAAAACCTTCATTCAATAAACATAGCACGTGAAACAGATCACAGAAGTTTACATAACTAAACATAGCGGATACACGACTTAACATAGATAACGTACAAAACTTTATATAGCGGATAGCCACTGCTGGATGCAGGCAGAGCGGGATAGATCGTCGCTGCGTCTTGTGTACGGCACTTGATATCTTTTGGCTGTTAAGATGATGATCCCTCTATTTTCATAAGAAACTACCAAAGTCAGAATTACTATAAATATACACCGTGACTTACCCTTCACGATTACTAAGTAAATTATTCGTATTCTGTAAAGGCAGAGTATAGTACAGGTTCTTTTTTATACGTGTCATTTTCAGGAGTCATTGAAAACTACTTCTTATTGTCTTCGAAATGACTTTAACATAAATTATTTCTTTGTTATTTGCTACTACACCTAATAAGAACATGTTATCAAATCACTGTACTACATTATTTATTTACAATGTTACGTTTCCGTTCAAATAGAACGACCAACTCCTTTGCCAAACGTCTGAAAATGTTTACATTTTCAAATTCAGTTCGCGTATTAGGAATGAAATCCAAATACATTAAAATTCTGTTCAGAGGGCAGCCTTTTGAATGTAAAAGACGAGATAGGCAGGGTAAGTAAGCATTAGTGAGTTCAGCTCAACGACGGCAGCCAATGCTTTTATTTGTCTGCTGTACACAGTATGTCCTATACAGGGTGTAAGTTTCAGAAAACTGAAAGGATATGATCAGTCAACGTAACTAAACAACTTTTAGTAGATAAAAGTATCAGGAATTGAAAAATATCGGTCTCTTCATACAAACTGTCCAATCATGTTTTTAATTTTGTACGGAGAGGCCGTTTTGTTTTTGATTTCATGAAAATTTTATTCACTGAAAGTTGTTTAACTACTTTGACTGACTATGCCCTTTCAATTTTCGGATTATACAAATATATTTATTCGCAAGAAAACAGTAGTTGAAGATCTTAAGTTAGAAAAGTACAGTGTTTCCAGCTTACACGTAAGCATGCAAGTATAACTATTGTGAATTTAAATTATTTACAGTATGTCAATTATTAAATATGTCAAAAATAAACTATTCATTAAATTTAAAATCTAGAAATTCTTTCACACTGTAAAAGCAATGTTTTAATAGCCATTTTGTCAAATTATTTTTCAATGCATCTTTAGTTATGGATTTTAAATTGTCAGGTAGCTTATTAAATAACAAGATACCTAAGATAATATCTTAGATAAAATATTATCTTCTTCTTCTTAGATAAGATATTATCTTCGGATAATCTTTCTTTCTTTCTTTCTTTTTAGTAGGTATGTGTAAGATTTCTAACGTTGGCTCTGTTTCAGAAATGCTTAACCTATAATTTCAATCCAATGAAAGCTGCATATATTTTAACGCTCAAACACTTTTACCCGACTGCAGCGTAGCCCAAACGGAGACTAGTGGAGAGGATAGATAGAGTGCAGTAGGGGATGAACAAAATTAATGTGAACCACCACATAACATATTTCTGTCCTCACCTGCAATATCTAATAAAATTCAATTTAATCAAATCCGAAAAATCTTAGAGCTAGCTTTCCTCTTTTATGTTACACGGTTAGGGTTTTGTTTTTTAATAAAAAAAGGATTACAATTTTCGTCCATAAATTTGGTCATTTGTGAGATAAAGGTATTTTAAGTGAAAATTATAATTGAATTGGATCATCGTAGAAGTCCGTTCTAACAATGAGTGCTCTACATACATAACATCACGCCTCTTTCCCGTCGGAGTAGGCATAGACCACAGTCCTCCACCTGCTACGATCTTGACATACTTCCCTTGCTTCAATCCTTTCATACATGCTCGTCGGTTTAGGGTACTTTTAAGTGCTCTACGATATTATTAAATGTAACGTATCAATCCTTTCATACATGCTCGTCGGTTTAGGGTACTTTTAAGTGCTCTACGATATTATTAAATGTAACGTATCAATCCTTTCATACATGCTCGTCGGTTTAGGGTACTTTTAAGTGCTCTACGATATTATTAAATGGAACGTACGATCGATCATCGTATAGGGAAGATAATCATTACCGTTTTAGTTTTGCTGTAATCCTTACTCATAATACAGAACGTAAGGACCTTTAATATACGAATCATCATCAGCAGGACGACAGAAAGGCTTCTTCTAGAATTTCACACCAAAAAACCAAGGTATATTTTAGAGGA
The DNA here is from genome assembly GCA_947532105.1 of Athrips mouffetella. Lineage (NCBI taxonomy): Eukaryota > Metazoa > Arthropoda > Insecta > Lepidoptera > Gelechiidae > Athrips > Athrips mouffetella. The sequence goes on from OX383963.1 coordinate 22,841,152, forward strand.
GAAGGACCTTAGACACCACGCTCAACAGTTCATTGTAGCTGTCACCATGGACCGCGGTTGTTGTTGTATGATAGTACGATACGCAGAAGGAAGCTGCTTCTCATCTATCGTTTCAAACTCCCTTGGTCACCTTTTACGATACCCACAGGAATATTATTATAGTTGAAACAAGGGTGCAACGTACGAAATCAACATATACTTACTGTACTGAAATAAAATTGCAGCTAAGACGCCTGGAGCTTCATCTTATCACGGGCCCTGTGGGCGACACACCACGGTATTGTGCTTAAAATGCATCGAAAACGGAGCGTCGTCTAAGTGTTCAGCCTCCCATCCACTGAAACGAATAATTGACTATTTTTATGAAGATCAACTATTTGTATGATTATTATAGATCTCAGGATGTCTTCCTGGTAGATGAAACAATGCGGCAAGACATTATATTTTCTGTGCAGTAAGAAAAGGAAAAAAAACATGTTAAAAATTTTATTCATTGTTGGACAATATTACCAATCACAAAAAGGTACGCCATGTGGAACAAAAAAGAAGCGACAAGTAATAAGCCATTATGATATTATTATTATTGATACTTGAATGCATTGATTGGGTTTCAGGACAGGTCCTACAGTGAACGATGATGATGATATGATCAAGTATTATTTCCTAATAAATGAAATTACAAAACTTATAAAGGAGATCAACAAACAAAGTAAAAACTCCTTATAAATTGAGGACTATAAAAGAAGACGTGCCGATATCTTTGGAATAAGCCAGGCGATCTCTCTCTATTCCAGAGCAGCCGAAACAAGATTGAAACCCGACCCGGGCTCATGCAAAATAGCGTATCGTGTAAACAATATTGTAGCGAAAATACGTAGACTAAGCTCGGCGCGAAAGATTGATACAAAGTACCGAATCATGGAAATTGCAACCGTGGTCATAATTTGAAATTTTCAAAAGGATACAAGTGTACCTTTTGCCGGCAGCCTCTTTTCTTACAAGTCTTACCGTGTGGTTTCAGATAAGAATAGACCATTTCATGTCGTGGGTGTCATAAAAAGCGACTAAGGTGTCTTGAATTGGAAGGTGGTCAACAGCATCCTTACTATGGTCACTAACTTCCACAGTCCATTGTAGTTAATAACGAAGACATCTATCAAGTCACAAACGCACTAAATACTGGTGGAACAAACAACATCATTATTTCATTAACAGGAAATAAAGGTTGATTGTGCGATAGATCGGCTGAATTCAAACAAGCGTTGTATTAATGATATAGATTATCTTCTTGAAATATACCACGAATTTTTTGGAGCAGTCTGAATATCATTATTTTTTTATGGGATATTTAATTATAATGACTACGCAGTCACAAGATAGGTGGACCGGGGTACTTTGATATTTCTGGGGCGATTTTGATAGGCCTATTGAGCCTATATCTGCAGGTTTATAAAGTAAGTAATCCTGGCAAGGGGTGTGTGCTGGCCGCCTCCTAGTGTGTACGGCAAGTTGTAGTCACTGAAGATTTTTACAGGATTAGCAGCGAAGGCAACTTGCTGTACCGGTACACCCCGGGCAACATGCTTAGTGACTGGAACCGATTGTGGACCGGATGAGGAGGGGGACTCATATCGGGCCTCTTACTAGGTATGGCAAAGAGCCAGCAAACCGAACCAGTGGCGGTATAACCACTTAAGGTCTCTGTACAAATAAAAGGCCTCGGGGAACTAAAAAGCCCTGGAAAGCGTACACCTGTAGGAAATATGGAAGCGTTCCGTAAAAACAAACTACCCCAGGAGGGTACCAACAATGTTGGAGAATCCCTCCCTGGGCCCAGTACTAAAACTAAAAAGCCCTGGAAAGCGTACACCTGTAGGAAATATGGAAGCGTTCCGTAAAAACAAACTACCCCAGGAGGGTACCAACAATGTTGGAGAATCCCTCCCAGGCAGCCCTTCGTATTCTGGGGGGGGCAACGTAACGCAAACGAAAGATAGTAGGCTGATGGAACCTTCTTCGGAAGGAGCATCAAAAGCGCATAGCGCACAAGGAAAACATGCACCTTCTACGCACCATGGTGGACACTCGGGGATCCGAACGGATCCTAAAGTGCCGGCATCGGGGCGCGGGATAGGGAATGGGAGAGCAGCATACCGGGGGGTGGGTGTGCGGGGTCAGGAGAGTCGCGGTAGGGGTTCAGAAGTGCCTTGGGATATGCAATATGGGAGGGAGATAAGGGCCTCTGAACGAACTAGCACGGCGACATCGACCCCGGGCTTCCTCCCTCCAGGGATGCTAAGGGGTGGGCACAAATCGGGCGCTCAAAGGAGGCGCATAAAAAACTGCGGCGGCAATTTGCCACGCCACAAGGAGAGGGGAGTCAAAAAGATACACCCACCAAACGTGCGAGGGCAGACCTAAGCGGTGACTCGAGCCTAGGAGGGGTGGATCCAAAGAAGGCCAAGACCACGGGAGAAGGGTCTGGGTCTTACAAGGATGTGCTTACAGCCGTAAAGCTCGCAGTCATCGCTGAGGACTACCCAGGCACATACCTGGAGAGGGAACACGTCCAACTACTTCACGGACTCACCGGAGACGTGCTGGAGGAGGCACCTGATCCCCTACCATTATTCATGATAGCACCTGTCACCGAGGAGGGCGCTATTAAAGTAACCTGCCACGACGAGAGCGCCGCTGAATGGTTCAGGACCACCATGCTGGGCAGATCGTTGGGGCCAGTCAAAGTCAGGGTGGTGGAGGCGGCTCATCTGCCGAAACCAGTAAAGATGGCGTTCAGAAGTACGAACACCGCCTCGAGGGACAATACGCGAGCACTGTGATACCTCCAGCGGTACAATCCGTCTTTGAGGACGAGCGAATGGAGGGTGATCAACACAGTAGTGGATGACACCCACATTAGACGCGTCGTTCTCATTGACCGGAAGTCTGCTGGCGTTATCGCAGAAGCAGGGTATACGCTCAATACGATTGGCGAGCAGGTGAGGTTCAAACTTTTCGAAGACCCACAAAAGATGGGGGAAGAAAAGGAGGACAAAGAGGAGAGAAGACCTGCTAGGACAACTGAAGCTGAGGGGAAAGTCTCAGTCTCGTTGGGGAGACCATTGGGGAATCGTGCGGCCTCGCCGGCTACGTCGGAGAGAACGAACGATTTGCTGGGTATCCTCGACGAGATGGAGATTACCTCGGAGGTCGGCAACGACGAGAAGAAAGACGAACTGGAGGAGGGAGCCGCTGGGACCCAATAGGGACCAGTAACCCTCATACACCCATCATAAAACCATAAGATGGCGGGACTAAGGTGTGTACAAATCAATTTACATCACTGTAAGGCTGCTACGGCCCTTGTGGCCAGACAGCTCAAAGCAAATAAATTTGATATTGCCCTGATTCAGGAACCGTATTTATATAAGGGGGAGATCAAGGGTTTAAACGGGACAGGGGGTACTATTCTATATCACTGTCTAACAAATAACGCAAGGTCATGCATTTACGTCAGAAATGGCATAAACGCAATGACAATGCGTTCTTTCTGTTATAGGGATCTAACTACAGCTAAGATCCTCGTGGAAGTGGAGCAGGGGAAGAAGACCATCTTAATAGCCTCTGCCTACCTCCCATATGAATTAGAAGAACCAGCGACACCACAACTTAGGAACCTGGTTGAGTATGGCAGCCGTGAAACATTGAGCTTATCATAGGCTGCGACGTCAACGCGCACAACGTCGCCTGGGGAAGCTCAAACAACAACAGGCGAGGGGAGAAAGTACTGGACTTTGTGGTAAGCACATCCATGCAAATTCTCAATAAAGGAAGTAGACCAACTTTTGTCAATAAACTCAGATCTGAGGTCATTGACATCACGTTAGCTTCAAATAGGACTAGCTCTAAAGTCTCAAATTGGCACGTGTGGAACGAGGTCAGTGGATCGGATCACAGGTACATATGCTTTATGTACGAAACACGTAAGTTCAGCGAGGTCGTACGGCGCAGGAATCCCAGACACACCGACTGGGGCTCATTTAGAAGGGACCTACAAACACAGCTAGGGAACCTCTCAGGTAAGCTTAATTCTGTACTAGATATCGAATTCGAAGCGGACGAAATTACAAAGGCGCTATCCGTAGCCTGGACTAACAACTGTCCAGAAAATAAAACGGTAGGCAAAAAGGATCCCTGGTGGACCCCGGAGCTTGAAAAGCTACGGCGGGAGACACGACAGGCATTCAACGAAGCGAAAGCCAAGAAGGACTTCTCAATGTATACCAAGAAGTTAACAAGCTATAATCTGGCCATCCGAAAGGCACGAAGGAAATCATGAAAAGGGGACACTGTGAAATTATAGAATCTCTACCTGAGAGTATGAGAGTCTTCCGTGCCCTATCAACAGTCAAAGCAAACCCACTATCCTGTGTAAGGGATGAAAGTGGGAAGACTACGGATTCTGGAAGGGATACATTAGAAGTAATGTTTAGAACACACTTTCCGGGATCAAAAGAAGTCAGAAATGACGAGGACGAACCCATTAGTCTAGAGGAACAACACTCTCGTACCTCAAGAACCGATTGGTACGTCGCCAAAAAGGTAGTAGATGAAAACAAAATAAAATGGGCTATTAAAGGCTTTCAGCCATTTAAGACTCCAGGCCCTGATGAAATCTACCCCATCCTGCTACAAGAGGGAGCTGATATTATCGCCCCACACCTGTCAAGGCTCTATAGAGCATGTATTGCCTTTGGGTACATCCCTAAAACCTGGAGGCGAGTAAAAGTAATCCATATACCCAAGCCTGGGAAACCGGACTACGAGGATGCCAAGGCGTTCAGGCCTATTAGTCTATCGTCATTTATTCTCAAGGCACTCGAGAAACTAGTGGACAGGCATATACGAGAGGGACCATTAAAAAGGAGACCTCTTCATGGACTCCAATGTGCTTATCAGCCGGGAAAATCAACAGAGACAGCATTACACTTAGTAACAAGTCGAGTGGAAGCTGCCTTAGATACTCAAGAAATATGTATAGGGGCATTTCTCGATGTAGAAGGAGCTTTTGACAAGACCACTTTTGCATCAATTGAGGAGGCCTCATTAGAGCATAGCATCGAGCCTACTCTACGTAGGTGGATCAATGGCATGCTCAAAGGAAGAGTAATAACCTCGACGCTCATGGGAGACACAATCCATGCTAGGACAACCAAAGGTTGCCCACAAGGGGGGGTTCTGTCTCCAATGTTGTGGTGCCTGGTTATAATAGACTCTCTTATAAAGGAACTCAACACAGGACCATACTACACCGTTGGATACGCGGATGACCTGGTCATATTGGTGAGGGGCAAAGTAGTGAGAACTGTTTCAGAGCTCATGCAAGAAGCCCTCAATAAGGTGGAAAGGTGGTGCACACGACATCACTTGTCCATCAACCCTGGAAAAACTGTTGTGATACCATTTACAAAGAAGAGGAAACTAGAGACCTTAGGCCAGCTCTCTCTATACGGGACGCAACTAAAATGGGCCACGGAGGTTAAATATCTAGGAGTTACACTAGACAAGGAACTATCGTGGAAAACACATGTAGATAACACTGTAAGAAAAGCTCAAAGAGTCTTTGGAATGTGTAGATCTACCTATGGCAAGACATGGGGGCTTAAGCCCAAAATATTACATTGGCTGTACACCATGGTGATCCGACCGATCATCACATATATGGCAGTATAGCCTGGTGGCCCAGAACAAAGCAAATTGGGTGCAGACAGGAATTGGCTAAATTCCAAAGAACTGTCTGCATAGCCATATCTGGAGCTTTCAGGACCACCCCCACGGCAGCGCTGGAAAACATTCTTGGTTTGACACCGCTGCATATAGTCGTGGAATTGGAGGCAAGAGGTGCACTCCATAGGTTAAAAACCCATGGACTGTGGAATGACTTGTTGTCAAAAACACGACACACAAAATTTGACACAGATAGAGAACTTGACACTATTACATCCATGGGCTGCGATAAAACACAGCCTAGATTCATGTTCAAGAGACTCTATGAGATCCACATACCCTCGAGAGAGGATTGGAATAAAGGATTGAATCCCTCAAGAAAGAACAATCTGACATGGTACACTGACGGATCAAAAATGAAATCAGGTACAGGGGCGGGTGTTTATACCGAAGGATATGAACACAGTCAAAGCATGGGTATATATGCAACAGTCTTTCAGGCTGAAACATATGCAATAATTGCCTGTGCAAAAGAGAACCTAGACAGAGGCACTACCGGCCAAAATATCTACATTCTCAGTGACAGCCAAGCGGCACTAAAGGCTCTCACATCCTACAAAGTAGACTCCAAAATAGTCCTTGATGCCATCCAAACCCTTAACAGGTTAGGTAGGCACAACACATTACGACTGATTTGGGTCCCAGGACACGTAGGAGTAGAGGGCAATGAAGCGGCTGACAGACTAGCCAGGGAGGGATCAGAGAAACACTTCTGCGGACCTGAACCTTTTATTGAATTATCAGGGAGTACCATCAGAAGCGCACTCAAGGATCATGCCCAGAGAAGGCACTGCACTGAGTGGGCAAACACTGTTGGACTTACTCATTCGAAAAAATTTCTAGGGACCACAAAAGTAGGTTCCTTTAAACATCTAAGAAACCTAAGCAGGCACCAGCCCCGTAATATTGTAGGTGCTTTCACCGGCCACTTTGGCACTAGAGATCATCTACACAAAATGGGTCTGTCGGATACAACTACCTGCAGAGCATGTGGTGAAGAAAGCGAACGCATGGAGCACCTTATGTGCACATGCGACGCTTTGGCTAACAAGCGAATGAGGATTCTGGGTCAGGCTTATCCGACACCAGAAGACTACAGGCTCCTTCCGCTGAAATCTATATCGAAGCTCATAACGAGCATATTCGGAGACAGCGGAAGATCACAGGAGCAATAAGGCAGGGGAAGCACAAAAGATCCCATAGGGTCGAAGTGCTCTGAGGTCCAACAAGGATCTCGGCCCCACGTAATAAGATAAGATAAGATAATCCTGGCAGGGACAAGCTGACTAATGTACTATTGGCTAATTTCATTATTGACGATGCTTGATTATTCACGTAAAATGATACAGGTTGATCAAATTTACCCCTGCATTTCAAAGTAACCCGAGTACCTATGTACTTACTCGTACGTATACAAATTAATGTATGATGAATATTCTGTCTCCTCAAAACAGATAAACTCAAAAATACTAAGAAAAATTTGAGTAATTGTTTGAAATATTTTTTATACGCTATTAAAGTATAAACGAACCTGCTACATGTCAAAGGCGGCCTCTTATATGCGGCGTCATATACCTAAGTATTTCAATGGAAATGTGGCTCGCTGTGTTTGTACAAATAAGTAGAATAAACACACAGCAACTAAATTTCTTGGAAACTACTGTATTGTAAGTACAATTGTGCAAAAACAAAGGATTCTCTAAAGACCAACAGGTAGGTGTGTTTACAGTGTTGCTGTTTTGGTTTTCGTATTTACTATGTGGGCCTTCGTGATTATGTTTACTTTTAGGGTTCCTTACCTCAAAAGAAAAAAAAAACGGAACCCTTAAAGAATAATTTTGTTGTCCGTCTGTCTTTCTGTCAGTCAAGACCCCTTTACTTCTGAACGGGTAAGAGTAACAAGCTGAAATATAAAAATTAAATATTACCAAGGACCCTTGAAGCTGTAAAAATTCCAAGCTTCTACAGCAACACAATCAAAAGATACGATACTTAATATTTATTTTTTTTATCCAGTGATTTCGTAAACCGAGTGACTACGGGAGCAAAATAAAATATACACGTAATATAAGGTCCTAATGAAATAGTGAACATAATTTTAGTATGTTACTCAGACCATGAAACTGAACAACTTTCCCCAAGGAACATAGGTCGAAATACGAAAATAAATTTTTGACCTCCGATAGAACCTGCATCAGCTGATAGCGCATTTTGTATGGGAGGTCAAATTTGGTTTTTCGTATTTCAACCTATGTTCCTTGGGGAAAGTTGTTCAGTTTCATGGTCTGAGTAACATACTAAAATTATGTTCACTATTTCATAAGGACCTTATATATTAAAGACAAAACTCCTTATAAAGAGCAAATTCGTTTGTGCAGAAGCGTGGACACACGTTACTTTGCACTAACATTTCACACGCATACCAAAGGTTATTTTTATGTTCGGGCCTAACCTTTTGAACCGCTATCGAACGTGACCGAAAAATGTGGATACAGCGTGTTCAAACACAGGCTGGTTCACAAAACTGAGTGAGTGAAGAAATCCTCTTTTATTGCTTTTTCGTTTCTAGTGGATTTAGCGCGTTTAAAATATACAAGCCCTTTTATATATTTAGATGTTTCTACATTTCTGCGACGAAAAAATTTGATCAATATAGCTTTTTTCTACTCCCATTTTTTAAAGTTCGAAATACGAAACCGGAAACAGTACCACAAACATTGCCATTCCGACGACAGTTGCGTAATATTTATAAATGCAACTGTCTACAATACGGTAATATAATTTTTTCACCTTTTTGTTATGTTAGGTTTAGCAACAAAATTACGTTTATACTATGTTGTATTGGATGCCATTACTGAACTGCACTTATGAACTGAACCCCCCCATACACGATGGCTGGCTGAGCGGAATTCGCGCCATTCGCGCTTATTTAATCTGTGAAAAAATAATTTTTCAACACATTTGCTCGTAAAACAGCTCTATTTGCACTGTATTTAGGTCCATAATCCAACTTATTAAAAACGCGTGCTTTTCTCATTATATATTACAGCACTAGTTTTTTTTTATATTAACAAAGAGCAAGGAGTTCTAATGTCTAAAATATTTATGACATTTTCGTAAATATATACCTAATGTTGATGAAAATATAATATATAAACAGTTTGTTGCATGAGATTAGTTAAATTTGACAACAAATTAACATTAATTGATTTTGTAAGCAATAAATTTAAAGTTTTTGTCCTTTTTAATGACTACGCTGTTTGGGAGCATTGCCACTGCTTCGTCACAGCTCCTCATTTGAAAAAAGAAATGCGCGCGCAACACGAATTCTGCGCGCCATTGTTTAGATGTATTTTCAAGCAATTAAGAAGAACTTAATTTAACCCCACAGGAAATGATTACTGGGGCACAAAATGCAAGTGAGAGTCAGGAGACTTTGTCAAGTGAAATCAAAAGAAAAATAGGTACATTCTTTCCTACGAAAAGTTCATTGAATGGAAGAACAGCAAAAATGCCAATTCGTTTTCAGAAAATGTCTTTTTGGCTTATTTCAATGAGCTGGCGAATAAGTATAAACCTAGCTCTTAGTGGTGTATTTATTCCATGTTGAAAAGTATTGTAAACGAAAAATGGAGGCTCAGGAATTGCAGGTAAGCAAATTTGATTCGTTTTTATTCGCAAATGTGTTGAAAAACGTCGTAAGAAGCTTGTGCGCTTTGGTGATTACACCCTCGGCACCATTAAGCCCTCGCCTGCGGCTCGGGCTGCAATTTCTGAGCCTCGGCCGTTATATCCAAAATAGCGCACGTGCATCTTAATCTACACTAATATTATAAAAAGATTTGTACCTATTTTTGTATGTTTGTAATGAATAGGCTCCGAAACTACTGGACTGATTTGAAAAATTCTTTTACCATTAGAAACCTGCATTATCCGGGATGAACAAAGGCTATAAAATATTTAAAAAAAAAGTTAGGGTTCCGTATGAAAACTTCGATAATGTAACCCAAGGTGTGAAAAAAATACTAAATAGCATCCTTATATCGAGTACGCTGCCGAAACTATTAACAATAGAGCAAAGTAATGTACTACAGAATTATAGAAGCTATCAATATCTACAAAAAAATCCCCGATACCATATGTCTAACTATTACAGTTATGTCACAATAACTACTTTTTCATGTTAAAATATGTAATAGTAACGCCGGTACAAACTATATAGGCCACATCATTCGTACCTATTAATCCTTATCCAAATAAATGATTTCGTATTCAAGGCTATATCAGTACCTGTAAATAACTTTTTGAATTATTCAAATCGGACATACCATTCAAAAGTTATCATGAGTGTAATCGTTATCAAAATTGAAATTAAAGAAACAGCGCCCTAAGTGACTGTAATGGTTTTATCTACAACAGAGAATAGACACGAAAAATGTGACTGGTCAAGTGCGTGTCGTTCCGTGTGGTAGCGGCAAAGAATAGTGCCAACCCATCTCAACCTGTAGGTGTCGTAAGAGGCGACTAAGGGTTTACAAACCGGAAAATGGGCAGCGACATCTTTCCGTGTATCGCACCATCTTACATAGTGCGGTCACCAACAACCGCGGTCCATGGTGCCAGCCTTAATGCTAACAAGCGTGGTGACTAAGATACTTCCCCTCCACATTCTTCTAGCAAGTGCTCGAATTCTGGAGGGAGCTCCCTGTCCTGTAGTGGACGTATTATGGGATGTTATGATGGTTTTGATGAAGTGCGTGTCGGCTCGAGCGAATTTAATGCACTTCTGCGTGACTAAGATGGTATGACTGCCCATAACTAGGACAGTATTTTTACCTTAGTGGTACGGAACCCTCGGTGGGAGTCCAACTTGCGCTTGGCTGGTTTCTTTAGTAACCCGCGATGCAACAAGAACCTATATCTACTCGTGCGAAGCCGGGGCGAACCGCTAGTGTACTATAAATTTATAATGTAACGATAATTTAGTAATTGCACTCGCGGCTCCGAAATTGCAGCCCAAACCGCAGACTAATGAAATTTTACAACACATTTGCGACTGAAAAAATACAAAAAATGTATACCTTACTCTTCAGCGGATTGTCCTATTTCCTTCGATTTTTTTATTCATTAAGATTTTGTCAGCTTTGAAATTATATTTGTAACAGTTTTAAGTTCATTAGAAGTCGTCATATTTGAAAATAATTAGTATTTATTTATTAATTAATTAATTAATTAATTCATTCATTCATTCATTCTTTCATTCATTCATTCATTCATTCATTCATTCATTTATTCATTCATTCATCCATCCATCCATCCATCCATCCATCCATCCATCCATCCATCCATCCATCCATCCATCCATCCATCCATCCGTCCGTCCGTCCATCCGTCCGTCCGTCCGTCCGTCCGTCCGTCCGTCCGTCCGTCCGTCCGTCCGTCCGTCCATCCATCCATCCATCCATCCATCCATCAACCCATCCATCCATCCATCCATCCATCCATCCATCCATCCATCCATCCATCCATCCATCCATCCATCCATTCTTTCTTTCTTTCTTTCCTTCTTTCCTTCTTTCCTTCTTTCCTTCTTTCCTTCTTTCCTTCTTTCCTTCTTTCCTTCTTTCCTTCTTTCCTTCTTTCCTTCTTTCCTTCTTTCCTTCTTTCCTTCTTTCTTTCTTTCTTTCTTTCTTTTTTCTTGTTGGCAAGTGCGTGAGGGAGAGGCACAGACTAAACTTCCAAACAGCGTATTCTTTGAACCTTAAAATTACAATCACATAATGGGATATTTTGATACATAAATGACTAATTCGTTGATAGGTAGTTGATAAATAATTTACGAAATTAATGTTTCTTTATCATATTTGCTCAAGTACGGTTATTTCTTCATAAAAATATGATTAATGTTTCTGACATTAAAACTCCTTGCTCCATGCTGAGATTAAAAAGGAACAAAAATAAAAAACTCGTGCGGTAATATTATGAAAATCAAACGCGTTTTATGTTTAAGCTGATTTACGAACTCAATAGCGCATTTAGAGCTCTTTTATAATAAAATATGTTGGAAAAAAGTTTCATAACATTTAGTGACTTTATTTAATTTTTCAATGCCACCAACAGCCACAATACTGTATTTCCTACTGCCATATGTTTTTACAAACGTATTTTTCTGAAATTAATCTGAACACACTCTGTATAAATATCCTCTGGCTCACCAAAAATGCTAAGATCTCTTGTAAGAAATCTCATCAGACCTTACAGAGAAAATAGATTTGCTGAAGTACGTGCTGCGTTTGAAATTTGATAGATTTCAGATTGCTTTCGATATATTTACTTGTCTTCGCCAAAGTAAGTAACTATTTCACAAACTGAATCAACTAAAGGTTCTCTGCCAGGTTTAAAAACAATATTTAGGTGCAACTTCTACTCTCTAGAAATCAAGCCAAGATTCGATTCCCGATTACAGGGTGTTCACAGGGTGATACTATTCAAACATGTAAATTTAAAATTTTGTCCTTTGATGGATGCTGATCAACGCCAATTTGACAATTCATCCAAAACAATATTCTACGTTCTACTCAGAGTGATGGCAAGTATAGAGCGCTTATGCCAGTTTAATTTTCGTCCCCAAAAAAGTTTATGAGACCAAAAATTTATGAGGACACATTTGACGGCTGGGTTAACTACATAAAAATACACCCAAAAATGTAGGCGGGGAAGCTAAAAAAATATCAATAAGCAGGTATGGTATGCACTGGAATTGCTAAGAAAAAAAAATTGGAAAAAGAACTTGTGGGCACTCACTTCACTTCACACTTCTTACAAATAAGTGACATTTTTGTATGAAAAGTGAACCCAAATCCGCTTCCAATCTTGCATAATACCACAAAACAAGGGTTGTTGTTTTGGAAATTTGGAATAGTTTTAGAATATGGCTGTCCAACTTGATTGCACGTAAGAGCTTTAAGAAAAAAATATGATTATTAATGTAAAGGGGGCCCAAATAGGGGGGGCAAAATTTCAAATTATCGGTACTAGGTTGAATAGAGTATCATATGAAAGGGCTTTACTTTACTTGTTCATTCTAAAATATATTTTTGTATATCTTTACAACTCTCTGTTTTCAAGTTATGATGAAAAATGTCAAAAAAAATAACATTCCCCCCCTTATCTCCGAAGTTTGTGAATGGAAAAATCTGAATGAATTATAGTCGATAGACGTTTATAAAAATATTACAGCAAAAATAAAACGATCTTTCTAAGTTGCACAGTTTTTTAGAAATCTGTAAAAAACCTTTACAAACGAATTTAGTTTTGCGGTCCAAAAAATGGACTTTATTGCTTCCAAATTTTTTTTTTTAAACACGATTAACTCGCATAAGGAACTTATCGTGGTCTGCAAGCCAGACAAAAATATCTGTTTTGGTTTTCATTTAATAATTAAGGAAATAGGTTTTAAATAATTAAATAAAACATAAAACTAATAAAACGTTTAAAAGTCATTCTTATTTGAAACTAGCTGCTGCCCGCGACTTCGTCCGCGTGTGTATGAGACTGAATATGACAAATTATTTGCATAATGAAAAAGTTTTACATCAGACTGATTATGTATTAAAAAGAATATTTTTAGATTAGTTACAGCTCATTTACATGTAAGTATATTTAAAGAATATATCAAGACGAATAGTTACAAATGACGAACTTATTTTTTACTTGTATCTCATCTTATAACAAAAATGTTTACTAATATACAAATTTCTCAGTCAACACAGTGTTTGCGGTCTGATGGTTGGTAGTAAGTAAATAAAGTTGCTTGGAGCTGGGCACAGCTCAGAGCAGGCGACGTAGGTAGAGCTTTCCGTATGAAAAACAGCCCACCCTCAGATCACCACCGGCAGCCTTGACCGGTTCCGATATGTTGTTTGTCATTGTGAAGAAACTGCACGTACTTGAAGTGAAATCGGTTGAAGAGGATGCCTGGTATGAAAAACTGACTTACCAGCAGCGCTGCAACTCGTTACAATTTCCGGCTCAGTGAGGTTCCTCTGAAGGTTCCTTCACAATACCTTTAGCCGAGATCCGTTACATCGTTGTACTATTTCATTTATTTTTGGTAATGTAATACAGATCACTCAGATCAGATTTGAGAAGCACGTCGGAAAACTCTTGAGTGTGAGAGTTACCACTAAGTTGGACCCGCACATAAATCTATTACCCGCACGCATATTTATTTTAAAGATAGTATGGGCAGTTTCAGCCAAAAGACGTCCACTGCAGGGCTATAAGGACGGGTGTTGGAGAAATAGAAAACACGAGTGTTCGGTACGACGTGTAGTTTTTTCTGTCATAGCCAATCGATTACATTGATGAGTATATCTCTATAACTAGTACATCCTCTATACGCCCTAAATAAAAACAAAAAAAAAAGTAAAACATTACCTTTTTTTTTAACTACTTCCCTACATACAATTTTGTCCTGTTCTTATGAACAGTGTTTTCTTTGTTATTTTTATCTAAAATTACGACATTCGTGCCTTGATCTAAAATTACCTTATATGGACCTACATATAAAGGGTCCAACTTGCTTTTACTACTATCATTCCTTATCAATATGTAATCACCATGCTTATACATTATGGGATTAATATAACTGTCATATCTTTCCTTACGAATACTTTTACCTAATCCTAAATTATTCTTAGCCTCTTGCTGCGACACTTGTAATCTGTATTTTAGCTGTAAAGGATAATCAAATTCATTGTACAATGGCTCTATAGTGTTTGTCAAATTATTAGGTAAATTACACTGTTTTCCAAAGACAAGTTCGTATGGTGAGAATTTAGTTTCTGTGTGTACAGTAGTGTTGAAAGAAAAACACCAATAGGGTAACCACGTGCTCCAGTTTTCAGGTTGATTTCCGGTTTGGATTCTTAGGAATGCACCTAAGTGCTTATGAGTATTTTCTAGAGATCCTATGGTTTGATGATGGTAAGCTGTTGAAGATAATTTATTTATCTTTAACAACTTACAAACATCTTGCATAGTTTTAGAGATGAACTCTGTCCCTCGATCTGTAATTATGCCATGCGGAATACCGTAGCGAAGTATAAAATTATTTACAAAAGCTGAAGCCACAGTCACCGTATCCTTAGATGGTAACGGATACGCCTCGACGTATTTGGTTAGGTCGCATTGCAATGTTAGTATATATTGATAATTAGTACAATCCTTAACTAATGGGCCCACTAAATCTAAAAATACTCTGTCAAATGCAGATTTTCCACAGTTGGTTATTAACATTGGTTCCTTCGTATACTTACCATATTTTTGTCGTTGACATTGGTCACATTTCTTGACGTATTCTGTTACATCTTTTTCAAGTCCTGGCCAGAAGTAATTCCTACGATCACAAACAGTATTATGATGACAATCATACTCCATGAAATCATTCCAAAATAAAGGTCGATGTTCGTAGTGGTTGCTTGGTTGTTGTATCCAACTTGGGTTAAAAACTCTTGCTGTGGAGGCTTCTGCACGTGTGAATTACACATTTTGCACAAATTACTTTATTACACTTTGAGCTTTGTCCATAGTCCACAATCATATCATATTATAAAAAAAAAACGACCGATGCGCAACACGCCCGAGGCTGACCAAGCGGGGTCGCCATATAAGGACGGGTGTTGGAGAAATAGAAAACACGAGTGTTCGGTACGACGTGTAGTTTATTCTGTCTTAGCCAATCGATTACATTGATGAGTATATCTCTATAACTAGTACATCCTCTATAGGGCACAGGCCTTTCCTAAAAATCTTCATGAAAGCTAAGGCTATCGTTTTACAAACATTAGTCTGAAATATCCACATTTTAACACTTTTTACATAAAATTGAGGTTATAGTTTTGTTTACAAAACGTGACGCTCTTTCGTGAACACTGTTATTCTACTCATAAACTTACTAATCTGGGTTCTACTCCACGTATCCACTACTCCACCATATTACGCCTCTCTCTCACCTGGCAGAGACCACGGGCTGATGACGCACTGTTGACGCACCGGTAACGCGCCGTCGATAAGCTTATAACGCGCCGTCAATGCGCCGTAAAACATGCCATTGACGGCGCGTTTGTATCACTACCCAAACTGCTCTGTGGAAAGAAAAACGCGCAGTCGACGCGTGTTCGCAAAATACGTGATGACGGCGCGATAAAAAATCGCGGTGTGCCCATGGCCCTTAAAACAAATGCAGAACATCTTGGCAGAAATGCGATTGATAGTTTCTCCATAGATTTGCACAGGATAGAAGAGCCCACAGAACACAGCATCATAGCAAAGAAACCCCTAAAACGACTTGGGCCATAACTGTGCCTATAACTTCGACGAAGATCAATTGGGGATCTTCTAGTGTATGTCCGGCATTGCTGGGGGGAGGCCATCGAGAAATACGACGAAGCCCTTGCCGTGTCACTGGACATCTCGAAAGCCTTCGACAGGGTGTGGCACGCAAGTCTGCTGAGCAAACTTCCTGCATACGGCATTCCCACTGACTTTTGCTCTTGGATTTCTGACTTCCTGAGTGAATGGTCGATCCGAGTGGTCCTTGATGGCTGCTCCTCTGACCTCATGGCTATTGATGCCAGGGTTCCTCAGGGGTCTGTTCTCTCTGCGACTCTTTTCCTGTTGCACATCAACGACCTACTTGGCCCTAGTATTGTTGGGTACGTAGATGACAGTACTGTCGTCGAGAGATATATTTCAAGCGCAAAAGCCAGCAGAGACCAGATACGTCCCTCGAGAGAAGCCATGGTAGAGCGGATAAACTCAACCTTAAGTCGTGTCTCCGAATAGGGTGACAAAAATCTGGTGAGTTTCAACGACACCAAAACGCAGGCGTGTCTGTTCACCGCTAAAAGGAGTCCGTTCAATCTGGCTCCTACTTGTCGAGGTACAACTGTACCAGTTACCGACAGCCTCGAGCTACTAGGCATGAAGCTGTGTGCAAACCTGAACTTCGGCGCTAACATTGAGACAAAAGCCCAAACTGCGGCAAAAAAGCTGGGCATCCTCAATAAGGTTAGGCGTTACTTCACTCCTGGACAGCTTCTAGTTTTATATAAAGCCCAGGTCCGATCGTGCATGGAGAATTGCTGTCACCTCTGGGATGGCTCAGCCAAATACCAACTAGCCGCACTTGACTCGATAGATCGCAGAGCCAAGAAGCTCGTTGGTGATGAGATGCTGGTGAAAACCAAGTTTCACAGTCTGACCCACCGTCGCAAAGTTGCATGTCTGTCGGTCTTCTACAGATTGTACTTCGGAGAGTGTGCTTTAGAGCTCCACGAGCTTATTCCACCATCTCCCTTCTACCATCGGGAGTCCAGACGCACCGCAGTATATCACCCATACTTGGTTGATATTCCGCACATTCGAACAAAGCGCTTTGAAACATCTTTTATAATGCGCACGGCTAAAGAGTGGAATTCTCTGCCTGCGTCTGTGTTCCCGAGTTCATATAACCCGAATCTATTCAAGTCGCGAGTGAATACGCTTCTTCTGGGCAAGCTCGCTCCATCGTAGACCTCATCTCTGTCTTCAAGACTAGATCGGGGTCAAGAGTAAGCCCATTTTCAATAAATAAAAAAAAACTTACAATTGTTTAAGATACTTATCTAATAAATTATCTAAATAAAATAATCATCTAATCCAAAAAATTTTAACACAAATTATTGTCATGCAAGTTGTTTCAGGTAACCATAGTAACGATATTATGAGCTAATTACCATGGAGTTTTAAGCGCCTCTCTTTATAGTTAGGGTGCTGGCTGCCATTTGGGCATATGATTTACTCATGATTTATATTAATAGGGATGATAGATCAGCTCAATACGAATCGATTTGGTCCTTACAAGTTTTTCTGTGCGTCGCTGCGTTTTTGAGTTAAAGCAAAAAAAACGGCTAAGTGCGAGTTGGACTCGCGCCCTAAGGGTTCCGTACCTATCTACCATATGATATACTAAAAGCTTTTGCTCTATGATTTTAAAAACTACGCGACCATCCAACTTGACCCCTCTTTTATAGAAAAGTTCTTGAAACGGGAGCTCACCTTAATTGGTTCCTATTAGTTGTCAAAAAATTTAAATATTTAATGATTTTAGACGTTTCCCTTTATTTGTACTGTGAGACCTAGCTTGTTGTCAAATTTCATAATTTTAGGTCAACGGGAAGTACCCTGTAGGTTTTGCTTTTTTGCATAAATGTATGGAGATGAGGACATAAAAAGCCATATCTTTTGATTGCGTCGTTGTAAAAAATTTAAATATTCAGATCTTGTGTGGTTTATGGACTTTAATATTCGTTATCAATTTCAACCTGATACCTCTTCTCATTCGTGAGAAAAAGGGTCTTGACAGACAGACAGACAGACGGACAACAAAGTGATCCTATAAGGGTTCCGTTTTTTTATTTTGAGGTACGGAACCCTAAAAAAATAAAAATAAGATACTAAATAATGTTTTTTTGTTTGCCTTTGTATCCGCTGTTTAAAATACTTCTGAAGATGTAGAAAATCGAAGAAGCAGACATGCAGGGCTCTGCATTATCACGGGACGAAGTAGTGGTTTTTCGCATTTTGATGCACTGTAACTTTACAACGCAGGGGATGAAAGACCATTTTTCTGTGGTCCTATACATTGTGTTTAATCGGACAGTCATAGTCTGCCAGGTGTACGTTTTATTGTCAAATTTCAAAATAGTTAAAACTAAATTCCTCAAAAATGCAGCGGTGTGGATGTCTGCCAATATTTTTTGTATCTTTTAGAGGATGCTTCTTATTATCAGTCAAAGAGGCAGACATGAGCAAATCATATAGAAATTTTGTCATCAGCACCCTTACTATTACAACATCTTGAAAATAGAACATTTTCTCATCCTTTGCTTGGTTTTCGTATTTTGCCATATAACCAAAATTTTTAGATTTAAATTGACCTCTGAAATGTACTGATTTTGTACTATGCCGAAGTTTTTGTTTGTGGTTAACTATTACTCGATAATTTTTCGAGATAATTTTTGTGTATGCTGTTATTCTGGGACATACACTATCAGTATTTAAATTTTCGTCAAAATGCGTTCAGCAGTTTTTGCGTGATGCTCGGTCAAACAGACAGACAGACAGACAGACAAACAAAAATTTTAAAAACTGTACAAACATGTTCAGTTAATCATTTTAGGTCGCCCTATTTGGTTTTGTTCTCAATATGTTCAATGTACAGACTTTTTTGCCTTTACGATTTTATTATATGCGTAGATAAAATAAAGCATGAATTTTATTCCTTGAAATCTAAATACGAAATATTTTACCATGCATTAAATCTCCTTGCTTACCTTATGTCACTGACAGGTCAATTGTTTTCTTTTCTAGTGCGAGAGGGACAGAGGCCCAATCTCGTTTCTCTTTCAGGTACAAAATATATTTACAAGAGAAATAATGAAAATTAGACCATTTACCATTAAAACCAATGATATTATATATGTTACAAGCATTAAAACAATGTCCATATAAGCTTGGCAAAAATGATTTGATGATTTTTACATACATACATACATAATATCACGCCTTTTTCCTATCGGGGTAGGCAGAGACCGCTATCCTTCACCTGATACGATCTTGACATACTTCCCTTGCTTCCTGTACTTTCATCAGTCCTTTCATACATGTTCGTCAGTTTAGGGTAGTTTTAACTTGGCCTATATTTAGAACGTCTTAAATTTTTCGTTTCCTTTCACTCTCGCCTTGTAGATCTCTTTCATCGATCTTCTTTCATTCATTTTCTTTACATCTCAGCATCCCTTTCTCAATTTTAGTCACTACTTTCTCTAATCACACTATTTCTAATCCTGTCACTCAATGTTACACCAATCATACTCCTCAACGCTCTCATTTCAACGCTACCTTACTTTTATGCTTTTTATGCCATACCCAGTTTTAACTGCCATACATCAGTGTTGGTAGTGGTACCAAATCGCCTCTATGAACAGCCAGACGAGCCTTGTGAGATACCTTCTGGCTCTTCACACAAGCATGCAGAGCACCATTAACTATATTTCCAGCATTCACTCTTCTTTTGACATCACTTTTACACTTTCCATCGTTCGTAAATTTAGAACCCAGATACACAAACTTCTTCACTTGTGCGACTTGTTCACCACCTATTAATATAGTTCACTCTGTCATACATTGTTCTCTTTCAAGTACCATAACTTTCGTCTAACTTACATTTATTTTCATTCCTTTTCTGTCAAAAGCCACATCCATTGTTGTTACCATCTCCTGTAACTCGTCAGCAGATGACGCAAGTATAACTTGGTCATCAGTGTAGAGAAGACATTTGATGAGTAACTCAATTGTTAGTCCACACATACTCTCTTTCAGATCAGTCAAACAATCATCCATTAATAGGTTAAACATCCAAGGTGACGCTACACATCCCTGCTTAACACTTTTTTCGAAGCTAAACCATTCAGTGTACGCCCCGTTTATTCTGACGCAAGCACTGGAATCATCATAGAGAGACAATGCCAACCACAATTCATTCCTCACTACTCGGTCATAGGCCTTTTCCAAATCCGCGAACGCGCAGTAGACTTTATGGTTTTTGGCCCCAAACTTTTCAAAAACTGATTGACGATGATTTTTCCTGGTCTTAAGTTAGACATTCTTTGATTCTACTCAATTGTCAGTAAAAGAAGTTATTAATTCGACCGTATCCAATATTGAGAGTAGACACCCAGATTACAGATGTTTACTCGTAGTCAGCAAATGCAAATACTACCTACTTAATTTTAAATTCCCGTAATCCCTAATACTAGCTGAAGAGAAATCCTAATCATTCCAGTTCAGTAAAAAGCCGTATTTCGGATCCAAATTCAATCTATATTTTATTTTCCTCTTTCAATCAAGAGGGCTTCAATTTTATTAATTTTATGCAAATCAAATGAGTCGATCCACGGAAGCTCTCTCTTTAAAGGATTTAGATTAGCTCTTTCTTAGCTTAATAAATTTTTTGATACTACGTAGGTCTGGATCACAGAAAAAATATTTGTTTTGTATATACAGGGTGTTAATTTGATTGCGTGCCATAGCTTAAGGGGTGGTTCAGTAACGATAAAGAAACTCAAAAAAATTATTTAAAAAAATCCTACAAAAAAAATTAAAACTCCATTGAAACTAAACTAACGCGGAGGGCAATGACCGCGCGAATGGGCGCGCTGTTAAAAGCGCGCAAAAGAGTTTCTGTTACGTAGTCGTCTTGGAGATATTTAGGGGAGGCCTATGTCCAGCAGTGGACGTCTTTCGGCTGATATGATGATGATGTGCCTACTTTATTCACTGATATTCGCGCGCTAGCGAAGTTGCTCCACGTTAATTAAGTTTCAATGCAGTTTTAGTTTTTTTTTTCAGTAGGATTTTTTTTTATATATTTTTTGTGTTCCTTTATCGTGACTGAAACACCCCTTAAGCTATGGGGCTTTCAGCTCGCGAGGCGGGCGATTGGCATCGCAGCGCGCCACATCGCTCATTGGTCATGCACGTAGGACACTTCAATAGGTATCTTCTGTAAGTGTTTAAGTAAAGAAGTATGAAACGTACAGAAAGTGTATAAACGTGTAGAAAAATGTAGAATCGTGTGCTCTTGATGGTATCAACCTACCACATAAAACTTACGGCCGTATCAATGATACAGCCAATCGGTGCTTTTTTTTCAAATTGTGTTTTTATGATACTACAATCGATGTAAGACAGATAAATATAAATAATAATAGAAAAAAATTGTTTTATTGAGCACCACTTGTTCTACGGTCCCATTTTCGTAACGTTTTTTCGTTACTATTATATCTGATGTTCAAGCGAGCGCACCAGTCTTTTTGGTACAATCGAAACAAGACGTAAAATAAAGACTCCATGTCAAAAACTACTTGTCCTAGTTTCACTCAAACAATATGGTCACCCTTCATAGCGAATTCAAGAGAGATTACGAAAATCCGTTTCTATTCTGATGCTGAACAAGTGCAGCGTTGAAATGTTTATGTATATTTAGTAGACATTGCTACTAAATGCTAGTGTCTCCGGCTTTTGATTCCATTGTGATCTGAAGTAGGTATGGCCGCTTATTTATTTGCAGAACGTCAGGATTGAGGAGCCAAACAAAATGAATTTTTTCACCAAATTCAATTTATCCTGCCGTTTTAATAATATACTACAAAATCGAACGTACCTACTACTAAATGAACACAGTGCCGAATGTACTAATTAACTGAAAACAGTCATGGAAATTCACGCTCTTGTGTATGGATTGAGGAGCCACACTAAAACTTTTGTATTTCCTTGAACTTTTACATTAATGGACCCAAATTTTTCTACATACTATTTACAATTACTACAAAATGCTACAAAATTTTCAAAAATGTCTATTACTTAACGGGTTACAGGTGGCTCCTCAATTCAGACGTTCAGATTGAGGAGCCACCTTTACATTAGTGTAACTTTTTATAGATTTTACTACAAATTCTAGAATTTGTCCTACAAAATCAGCTGGTTTGCTACTAAATAAGGGTACAAACTGCCTTTTGAAATCGAGAGTGGCTCCTCAATCCTTACGGACATAGAAAAATTGTTGATTAGATAATGAATATATTTATTTCTGAAAGTGTGTTTCAAGGGTACCTCTACATCTTTCATAAACTTGACAAAATTTCGCTAAATTGGATTAACTTTTTTAAGGTTATATGTATAAATTATTTTATACCTTTTAGTACATTTCAGGCAGGCAAAGCGTGTTTTTTTAGTTTTTTAATTCATTTTCATATTGTATTTAATCTGTTTGTTTCATTTTTTCACAATTTAAAGCTTTCTTTTTGCAAGCCAGATCAAAATTGAAACAAAATGTTTGATATATAACCTCCTTGGTTGTTAAGCAAACATATATGAGTTTTTATAGTAATTTACTCGGTCGCAAAATTTATAGAAATGTATTTTCATAATAACATTGCCGGCAGCTGCTCGCGAGTATTTAGCTACAGCTATTTTGATTTATTTCGAAGAAGGTCATACATAATTATCGAATTTCCAAGCATATTTGAGAAAAAAATTACCTCCTTTATCAGTTTATGCCAGAGTAAGGGCCCGTCCAGAACCTCTTTTTTTAAGCGTGAGTTGATTCGCGCGTCGGCATTCGCGCGTTGCCGAGATACTAGAGCTACATATATTGCATCCAGAACAGTTTCTACCAGCGTTTTACGCGCGTATACTCGCGCGTAGGAAAATGTTCTGGACGCAATATATGTAGCTCTAGTATCTCGGTAACGCGCGAGTTGCTACGCGCGAGTCGACTCGCGCGTAAAATAAAAGTTCTGCACGGGCGCTTAAGTAAAGGTTCTGGACGGGCTCTAATTCAGTTTCTATGAGCAGTAAATTTAATTTTCCATGGGAAATTTTTCAATTTTATGGGCCAGATTAATATACTTTTGGGTTGCTAATGTTGCTATAGGTACGAGTATCCCTTTCGTTACATGCTGTAAAGATAATTTAATTATAGTTCGAACCTTCGATGTTTATTTTTACTATGATATTTTTATCTCATGCCGAAGAAGTGGTGGGCAACAGCTAGGAATGATTATGAATAATACTTAAAAAGCTTCACAGCAAACGAGACACTTGCTAAGCTCAGCATGTATCGTTTATAATAATATGTGCGCATCGTTGAACGTAAATATTATGCTGCTGAATTCATTTCCACGCCTTTTTCTTGCCTAGCACATACAGAGGCAACTCCTGAGTCATTAAGAGATTATGAAAAAAATTAAAAAAACTTACAGTAGTGTTTTATCACCTGGACATTGTAACAAAAATAACCCACACTTACATTAAAAGCTGAACAAAGAAGTCAATAACCTCTGCACACCCTCCACTTTTTATTACGTCAATAATCCTCTAAAATTGTATTCATTCTACTTATGTTTTAAAACCACCCCTTAAAAGTATCATCATATTCTTTTCACACCCTGCATTATCATTATCATACAAATATGAATGACTGGAAGTTACTCCATCGACAAGAGCCAAGCCCTTAAATTGAAGAAGAAGATCAGCCGAAAGACGGCCACTGCTGGTCGTTATATGGCAGTCCGTTCAGAGCGACACTAATGCTTCTAATTTGGACAAATTTCGTTAGTAATATTATGCTCTCTGCGTTAATGGCACGATGATGTTACACACTGCTGTAAAGAATGAAGACAAACAAAACTAAGAACATCTTATTCCTTTATTTTCTTTTTTTTTCTTATTAGTGTCAAAATATGTCATTAATAAGACAGTAGGTGCTATGGGCGGTGGTGACCACTTACCATCCATCAGGTGGCCCACCAGCTCGTTTCCTCACTTGTAATATATATAAAAAAAAATTACTCATTCAATATGGAGGATGCAAGCGTAAGGGCAGAAATAATATATAAGTGGAGGAATAAAAGAGCTA
The DNA here is from genome assembly GCA_947532105.1 of Athrips mouffetella. Taxonomy (NCBI): domain Eukaryota; kingdom Metazoa; phylum Arthropoda; class Insecta; order Lepidoptera; family Gelechiidae; genus Athrips; species Athrips mouffetella. The sequence goes on from OX383963.1 coordinate 22,865,465, forward strand.
AACCCACAAAACTCCCTGAAAGCGGATTGATTTCTATATTAGTACCTTGTCCGGATGAGAGTGAAAGAGACAGATACAAGTTACTATGTGCCGACTGCGGTATGTTTTCCACAAAAACCCTCTCGGGGGAGAGTAACTTTAAGCTTGGGGGAAGAGGAGGGTTTTGCTTCTTTACGTAATATTTAGCGTGATATTATGCATTCTTGGGCTTTTAATTTGAATACAGTGTTTCTTGTTTATTTCTTGGTGGACCACAGGGTTAGTCAGACTTGCTTGCCTCTGCTCTGGCCTGAGACGGTGCTTTTGAGATAGATATTATGGGACTCATTGGCATGAAACTATCAATGTTTTTCTAGTTTATCTACCCATGTCTCTTAGGGGAAGTTGTTCAGTTTTATGTCTTAAGTAACAAAATATCGACAGGTCATCATCATCATATCCCGAAAGATCTCATGACTCGCGGTCCTGCATCGTTCGGCTTCCCACGACCTTGAATAGATAGTCGGTCCACCTTTTGGGGGGCTTGCCCACGCTACGTCTTCCGGTACGTGGTATTTAAACATAATTTTAAGTTACTGCAACTTAAAGTCGCACTGTTACAAATTGCACAACATACAAAAAACAGTTTTGCGGGGCATTGTTTTATTATATTTTTAATATTTAAGTGTAATAATTTAATAAATGATAAATAATAATAATAAATTTGTTTGTTACACGCTGTTCCTCTATGTCACAAACAGTGATGAAAATTAGGAGGGGGAGGCAAAGTGATAGCACTTAGAGTTTTTTCTGATATTGCTTTTCTCGCCTTTAGATTTATCGTATTCAATTACAGATTAATAATTTCTCGATGAGGTCACAGTTATTTCCTTAATGAAAAAATATTACTTAGCGATTATACCCGTAATCTCGGAGTAGGAAAATAAAAAGGCACACATATAGTACCCAGATCGAAAGAGGCCTTCAAAAAATGTTTTGTTGACTGTACAAAATATGCCAGGTTGCGCCCAGGCAACCCTGTTTTTTTCCTCCACCTATACCTTTTATTTCAAGTAACACAGATTTTTATAAATTAATTTTTAATTTTTAGGGTTCCGTACCTCAAAAGGCAAAAACGGAACCCTTATAGGATCACTTTGTTGTCCGTCTGTCTGTCACGACCTTTTTTCTCAGTGACGCGTGGAGGTATCAAGCTAAAATTCATATCGAATACTCAGGTCTACTGTCCCTTGGAGCTGTGAAAAAAAAAACAATCTTCTAAGCCAAAGCAATCAACAGGTACAGCCGTTTATGCCGTAAATTTTCGAGTTTTTCGACACTCGTATGGGAATCAAAACCTACAGGGTACTTCTCTTGAACTCAGAATCTTGAAATTTGGTGCAAAGCAACGTCTTATAGCACAGATAAAGCTAAAATTGCAAAAAACATAAAAATTTAGTTACATCATATAATAAATTTATTTTGAATAATTTTAAACTTACTACCCTTTTTCTAATGAACGCGTAGAGGTATTAAATTGAAAGTTCTATCAAATACTCAAGTCTATAATACCTTTAAGTTGTAACAAAATCATACTTCTATGTCAACCCTATCAAAGAAAACAGCAATTTAAGCCGCATATTTTGAAACTCGCAACTACTCGCAAGGTATTTAAAACTTAAAGGATACTTCCAGTCGACCTAGAATCTTGAAATTTGCAACGTTTCATAGCACACATAAAGAAAAAATTCCGAAAACCTTAAATTTTTTGTTACATCACATAATAAAAATTTTTATCAATAAAAATACCATAACTTTTACTTATACAGGGTGTAAGAAAAAGTACCGATTTCCTTTTAACCACATGCTATGTAAGTAACATATTAATTATAAAAAAATAACATAAAAATAAAATTCTTTGTATGAAAAAAAAAATCAGGTGGCCAACCCTATACTAAAAATCGCTACACGCCCCGCCCCCCATTCAATGAAGAACTTCATTCTAGGATAGGAGATATAAAACTACGTAAGGACGACACTTGAGGCAAGTACTCACTTATCGGTGCGATAGTCTTGAGTCTGGTGAGGATTGACACAATTAAATAAATTTTCAAAATCTGTTATTTTTTATTCTTTTTTTATTGTTTCACTTAGACATGCTTATTGTTCTTTATTCTACTTATAGAACATGTGGTTAAAAGGAAATCGGTACTTGCCCTTACACCCTGTATACCTGCAGGTTTGCACGGAACCCTCGGTGCGCAAGTCCGACTTACACTTGGCCGGTTTTTTTTAACAGACGTTTACTTAAAGTTTAAAGTTTCAGATTCAAAATCTTATTTCCTTTGCAAAGTACAGCGTGTTGCAATCAAATATGGTCCCTATATTAAGGCAGATTTCCGTTCCTGACTACTACGATTGCATACACGAGGCACTAAAACAGACATAAGAGAGTGTAACAATATTATATATAAGTAAACGAATTTAGTATTAAATATGCGTTAACAGAATTGTTAGCCATGTTAAATTTAAGATACAAGAGCAAACCTTACTTTCCTTTCAAAATACGTTACCTTACTAGTGTAATTTACTATTCGATAATTTAATTTGAAAATTCTAATGAAGAAAGTAAAATAAGACTTTATTTTAAATCCTTAAGATGGAGAATGACGGTATGTAAATCGTATTGAGATGTGTATGTGAGTCTTCTCAACATCATTTGCACGTCCATCTCTAAACAACAAGTGCCAATATGAGGAGCGGCAGTCAACTTTAGTTTGCGCGTCGAACTCTAACGTGCAAACTTGATGCGAAGCGGCTGGCCCCAAACGGCGGAGTTGCCAACTTATCGGCTCCAAACAGCCATGCGGAATATAAATACTTTTGGCTCTAGCGCGGGGCAATAAAAATGTTTAAGTATGAAATTTCTAGCGATATTTGTATAACTGTTTTCAACATAATAAATGTTTGTTACGAAACCTCCCAATAAATATGTTTGTAGACGGCCGGAAAATTGTAAAACGGTATCGGCAGGTTGTAAATAAGTTTAGATCACTGCTGCATTTTAGGTTTGTCTCGGCGCGCGAGCTAAGCGAGCATTACGCCCCGTTTTGTGAAATGCCTAGGTATTATGTTAAGTGGCAAAATTCACAATTCTCACGGTTTTGAAAAATGCTTTGGCATTATGTAAAATGACAAAGTTCAGAATTTGCCTGCGACAAATGTGTCGCTCGGCGTTACAAAAATAGGTCCTGGACAGTTGCTAGTCTTATACAAAGCACAAGTCCGATCTGGTATGGAGATGAGATGGCTCAGCCATATACCAACTAGCCGCTCTAGACTCGTTGGTGAAAACCAAGTTTCACAGCCTAGCCCACCGGCGCAAAATTGCATGTCTGTCGGTCTTTTACAGATTGTACTTCGGAGAGTGTGCCCAAGAGCTCCATGAGCTTATTCCGCACATCCCACTTCTATCATTGGGAATCCAGACGCACTGCTGGATATCACCCATATTTGGTTGATATTTCACACATCCGCACAAAGCGCTTTGAAACATCCTTTATAATGCGCACGGCTAAGGAGTGGAATTCTTTGCCTGCGTCTGTGTTTCCGAGCTCTTATAACCCGAATCTATTTAAGTCGCGAGTGAATAGGCTTCTTCTGGGCGAGCTCGTTCCATCGTCGACCTCAACTCTGTCCTCAAGGCTTGATCGAGGTCAAGAGTAAGCCCATACATAGTAAAGAAATAAAAAAAATAAAAAAGTTCTTGATAGTCGCACGCGCAGTGTGGTACAAACAATGACCTATTTAACATCACGTCCTGCGTTTTGTCGTCGTCGTCTCGTCTACCTGCATGCACCAAAAATTCATGGATGCTACATAAAATGCAGTTTACTTTCTCAGGTTACTTTAATTACCTTTCGATCCGACGAAATAGTATGGCGATTGTCATCGATTCGCAAAGGTGAATAAAAATCGGATCGAAGGTAAGATAGAGTCCATATACTGTTAGGAAAAGGTTTGTATTAGTAAGATTTAGAAGCTGCAGCGCAAGCATGAGCCTAAAAATTTTGGTAGAGCAAACGTCAATTTTCAATCAAGAAGAAAAAAATCGTTTCTCTAGGGCATCATGCTGGTGCTGCCTATTGGAAAAAACGACGAAAAAGTTCACTGAAGAAATCCAAATGATTAAAACTAAACATCTTCTTAATTTGGAAAAAAAAACCTAAATACCTCTACACACCTACCGCGAAATCTTTCTTAAGTTGTACGTACATTGTTGGGAAAAGATTTTGTTGAAAAAGAATAAAAGAGCTTCAACAATAGATGGGATATATTGAGGGCGTCTCTCGAGAATTTGTGATTGATGATGACAGGCACCTTACAGTCTGGATGTTTCGTGGGAAAATGATTTTTTTCCTGTAATTGATTAAAAGTTATTTACGTGTGTTGGCATTGAGGAGTCATCCATTATTCTGTTTTGCAGAGACGAAAGTGATGTTATGAAGACACTAGTTTTTCTTCAGTGTAACTAGTATCCGATCAGATAGCAAACCAGACTCTATCTTAAATCAGGCTTTTACTGGGTTATAGCTTACCTGGGGTTGTAGACAAGTGCGCCTTTTAATTATCGTAAGCATTAGTAGAGATTACAACAAAAACGTATAAGATTCACAGCTAACAAAATGTTTCGTGAGAGCTTTAAGCTCTTAAACTTTTTTAACGCTCTTTTAACGCTCTTATTCTAAACTGCTAGCGTTTACTAGAAATCTTGTAGAAAATCACTTGTCTAGTGTACTTGACACTGACTTTAAAAGTTTTCAAGTCAGCAATATGGTTTTTGACTTGATAGAAGCGGGGCTTACGGCTTGGCGTTCCGTTTTTATACTGAACACGTTTAAAAAAAATTCTTGATTTGAAATAAAGAGTCCAACCAAAAAAGAAATGTAAAGTACAATAGACAACCTCCTCCTTTTATTGAAGTTGGTTAAAAATAAATGATTGACAGCAACACTGGCCTATTTCCAGCAGTGGACGTATTTCGGCTGATAAATAGTGTGCTGAGACCACGAAACTGAACATCTTTTTCAAAGAAACATTGGTCGAAATTGGAGAATTCTTTTGGCTCCTCCAAACAAAATGTACTGTCGACTGTTGAAGATCTAGCTTCTAAGTAACGTGTTTTTTAAGTTTTTTTTTTCAGTTTGGTGGGCATTTTTAACACATTTATTCGAAAAGAACTAGTTCGTTTTACGATAACAGGGACTTAAATCGCGTTTTTATCCCTAAGGGACTAATAGTGATTAGAATTAGGAAGAAAGAGCTAGTTCGTTCTACATTAACTGGAACTAAAATAACTTTTAATCCCTAGGAGACTTAAAGTGATTATAATTAGTAATGTGGATATTGTTATGAGCCTATAATTATTTCTATGTCATGTCTTATTGTTCGTAAATAAATAAACGTACTTTTGTTACAAATTAATAATTGTACTTATTTACTTATTTTCTCATGGAGGGTGATAAAAAGTTGAGTGTTCACCTCGGGAGCAACCTTATTTTAAAGCTCGAGTGACGTACTTTAAATCTTTCGCTCCTCTCTGGATTCAAAAAACTGTCTCGCCCTTAAAATAGTTCTTTGCTCCCTTGATAAACAATCTGCTATTTTTATTCTAGTTTCCGAAAAAAATTTCGTTGTTTTAGATTTTGTAGTATTTTTATTGGTAAGTATGTACTACCACTCCTTTACCATACAATGCGAAGAGCGGCGAATGTATAACTACTGCGTTAACATATTTTGTTACTGTTATGTTTGAATGTACGCCGTCATTCTAGTAGGAACTTAATAATTTGATCGTTCAAAGCATAAAGTCTGTCAGATTTAATCACACTTCAGTTTTAATTAAGTATGCGTGCCGAAAAGAATGTTTATTCCAGTTAGTTATGTTCTTTATTAAAATTTATTATGGTTTCTGTAAGTAAATAGTATTTTGTTGTAACTTATGAAGTTGTGAGTGTTGTGACAATTATTTTAAAACTCTGATGCCATCCCTCTCAACGCGAACACCACGTAAAAGTAAAGCTGCTGCTAAGAACAGTTGTTGTTAACCTTTAGTACAAAAAATAACGTAATATGCCAGTGAAATTACTGGCACATGAGAAATAACGTCTTAGTTCTCTGGGTGGGCAACAAGTCGAAGTATGTCACTAATTGTGGGTGCTAAGAGCGGTGGAGATCACTTATCATCAGGTGGCCCACCTGCTCGTCTGCGCACTTGTAACATAAAAAATACTAGCTTATAGTGCAGTAATAACCTATCAAAGCTCTGAACTCACTAATAGTAATGAACTGTGCGTACGTATTTTTTACGATTACGTAAGAGATGGTACTGATACTTCCCAAGTGAAATTTTACTAAGTTTTCGCCTGGGCGCACTTAACGATAACACCCGGTTAAAGATGACTGCAACTTGCAATTAGAAAAATAAATATCAAAATGCCTTGGTTTTATAGTCAAAACAAAAGATAATAATTTAGAGGTAAACCTTCCCAACTACGCGATAATTTGTTCAAGGTGTTTGCTGATAGCAAAGAACCTAGTGTTTAAACGGTTATACTCGTAGTGATATCCATCTTTTAGAAATTTTTAGTTCAAAATAGTTAACAACCACTGGCTCCTATATGAAGTCCGTTGCGGGCAAAGTCCGAGAGCGGAATTTGTCGAAACTATCCGGAGCGTAGTTGTAAAGTTCCGGCTTCGTCGTGTTCCGGCTTCCATCTTACATCACGTCGCCATCAGTATGCCATGTTGCGGTCAAACTTGGAAATAACCGGAGAGTTCAAAGACCAAAGTGCTAACTAAGTAACTTACTTTGATTGTGTTGTTAGTCAAATATTAATTATGTCCCTATAATTTTTACTATTTTGAAGCTATCGAGCTTAATTATTATTTTTTTTATTTTAAAAAGGCTAAAAGTTTAAAAGTACCCTAAACCGACGAGCATGTATGAAAGGATTGATGAAAGTACAGGAGGCAAGGGAAGTACTCGTATGTCAGGATCGTAGCAGGTGGAGGACTGTGGTCTCTGCCTACCCCGACTTATGGCGTGATGTTATGTATGTATGTAAAAAAGACTAGAGAAAATACGTTCAAACGTTTTTTGTACTAGGTTAACATACAAATTTTCTGTTTGCTTACAAAGATTACCTACTTAAAATTCCGGATGCCGGATAAAATCTTGTATTCAGACCATTAAAAAAAAGAACTTTGCCCAACATAAACAGGTAAAATACAAATAATTAAGTTAAATTTCCGTAACAAAATGCATTACGTATTTTAACACGACTTCTTAATGTTATACCGTATGTGTACGTCATTCCCTCATAAATGGCTTTTGGCTACATTCACCTTATAGAAATCTTCAGAATTTACGTTTTACGCGTTGTTTTACCTATTGCATGTATAAAGTCAAATTTCGTTTACACGAGTATTCATCCATTATTACGTAAAAAAAAAATCGTATTTTGACTGTTTCTTGTAGAATGATACTATTATGTTCTTTGGAGAAGATAAAAAAATTATCTCTCATGTCGTAACTATGATTCAAAAAATTTAAACATAAGGCTGAATATTATGCAAATAATCTATTAAAAATAAAAAAGTGGTCATTATGCAAAGGTGTTACGTAAACAGTAAAGGATGCGCGCGCAGCCTGGAGTAGGCCTTGAAGATAGGTATTAGATTTGCCGCCATTTCTAAATATTTACTTTTTTCAAGTATTTTGTGCTCGTGAAAATTTATGGAAAAAGTAGAGATAGTGGTACACGATACATGCAGTGAGTCACACCATAAAATACTCTTGAAGTGGCTACTAAAATCACTTAGGATCTTCAACCATAAGTCTAGAAAGTAATACAACAAAACCAGCAATGACTTGGGAAATAATGAAAATCGAGAAAAAAAACCACGTTAGAAAATGTTCTGCTTGTTTATTTCAAAGATCTAGCAGACAGATATAAGGCGGCTTCTTTACAAATTTATGAGAACTGTAATGTACATAATATAAGTTGCCTTTGTTGTTTACTTACTTTTTTAAATTTATAAATAAGTCTATCAGGCTTATTGCATGAGTGAAGATAAAGTAGTATACGCAGATAAGGTAAAAAGTTTATGTTATGAATTTTTTACCTCCTAATGAAACACTTAAACAAAACCTGCTTTGCTAAAAACTAAAAAAATTAGGGAATTCTAATACTGCGCGTGGCCCAACACTTATTTGGCCGGTCTTTTTTTATGGGTCCCATTTCTGGGCAAAGGCCTTTTAATACACAAAAAATAGTGGTTGATAAATCTGACAAGTTTTGTAGTATGTAAATTATCGGAGAACCCCCTGTTCTTGGGCGCAGACAATGTGCCATTTGACCGAGTTTTATGACGCTTTTGTCATCTCAAAATGTAATAGTGTGTTGTCTAGACCCCCTGACAACAGACAAAATTTCTAGGAATAGTGTATCCATTTTTTTTTGTTTATTACCAACACATTTTCCAACTATGTCAAAAGCAATCGAATAAAGCTGTCATAAAAAAAGTTTGTAAAACAATATTATTTTTTGTTCCTTTATCGTTACTGAAAAACCCCCTAAGCTATGGCACGCAATTAAATAAACACCCTGTATAATCAGATTTTAGTATCATGGCTGAAAAATTGATTGGCAAGAGTTGAAATAAACGAAAAATTGATTATAAAAGTGTTTTGTCGTTTTGTACGTCACTAAAGATAATATTAGGGCAAATAGTCTAGGCAACGAAGCGGATTGTTGTATGAAGGCCCCCGCATTAAATCCTCAGTCGATGAAGCTTTGCTGAGGTATTACACTATATGTGACAAACCTTCTATAAAAGAATACAAAAAAAATCGGTAAGTACTTTTAATTTTTCCATACAATAATTACAAAAAAACTATGAAAAAAATGTTTGTTAATTTTTATGGATATTTTAAATTTACATTTAATTCATGATACTTTATCATCCTGTCAAATAAAATCTGTCTAAGAGGATTATGTTGGGGTCAACTGCTTCGTTGCCTACACTAACATGCTTTCAAAGCCAAAACATAGAGTTTGCTGTTATAAATATACATGCATAGAGAAGTGAATCTTAATCGGAATATCAGTAGTTTAATTTTTATGTGAAAATATGCCTGCTGGATATTGGAAAATAAATATAATAACAAACAAGTCATGTTCATATAGGGTCTTACTACAAAAAAGTTAGATATCTGTAGAACACTTGATTAAAAAAATGCGCACAAAATAACTGGCTATGTCAGTTGATGCGCAGAAGTCAAGTCATAAGAAATTAAATTATTTTTGACTTCTGCGCATCAATGACATAGACAGAGTTATTTGGTACGATTTTTTTAATCAAGTGTTCAACAGATGTCTAACTTTTTTGTAGTAAGACGGTTAATGTTTTTTGCTTGCTATAGTTTATAATACTCGTAATATTGAAAAGTAATAATTAATTCCAAACAAAATGGCATGATCTCTGCAAAATGAATTATTCATGTATTTGGACACAGTTCAATGTTCGGCTTGAATTTACCTACACAGAATATATCTATCTACCGCCGTTTTAATATTCAGTATTTATGTCGTCTTATAGTTTGATAAATTTTCAATTTATAGTAGGAAAAGACCATACCCCGTCGTCCTACTGGAGTGTCCCACTGGTAGGACGACGGGCAATTCGCGATTCCCCCTCGTCCTTCTGCAAAAGAGACCACATCCTTTTATATTCTCTTTATCAACTCTCATAACAGACTCTGTGGTCTATTGGTTAGAGGGCTCGGCTCTCGATCCGGAGGTTATAGGTTCGATTCCCGGTGGGGACACTGTCAAATAAAAATCCCTTTGTTCGACCTTCTCAGTTTGGTTAGGACATTGAAGGTTGAATCACCTGATTGTCCGAAAAGTTAGATGATTCCGTGCTTCGGAAGGCACGTTAAGCCATCGGTCCCGACTACTATCTACTGATGTAGTCGTTAACTAGCCATGTCAGAGGCCTTTGGCGGCTCAACAACTCTGACACCAGGGTAAGTGAGGTCGGCATAGACCTTGAAACCCACACAATATGATGATGTAATTACTCCTTCAACGACTCTCGGCATAAAAATAAATCATGTGCACAGAACAAAGTAATAAACCCTACAGAATGACCACTATCCGTCCTCCGTATAGTCCACCTCCCATGCCTCTTGCCATTTTGCTAGGCTCTATTACGGCGCACGTGTCACTAGGCGAACGTACCAGGGCCAAATTCAGGACGTTCTGAATAAAGGCCAGGTTAAAAGTACCCTAAACCGACGAGCATTTATGAAAGGATTGATGAAAGTACAGGAAGCAAGGGAAGTATGTAAAGATCGTAGCAGTTGGAGGATTGTGGTCTCTGCCTACCCCAACGGGAAAAAGGCGTGATGTTATGTATGTATGTATGTATGTGTCACATAAGATACACCCACAGGATACAATTGTCATTCAGTCAAATAGTTAAAAGCTGCGGTTATTACTGGTTCTATGGAATGACCGAGGTATGCCTTTTTGGGTAGCTGTTTCCAAATCTTGGTCTTTACTTTCACTGTTTGTTCATTAGTTGCTTCTCTTAGATTAAAGAAAGTTCGCCTGGTGCTACGAGCACCTACATTGTATTTTATTTTTCAAAAAGACGTCCAAAAATTTTTTGGGTAAAACTTTATGTATTTTTAAAGAGACCTATCATTTATTTATTTAAGCATAGGGAAACATACAGCTATAATAAATACATAAAAATTAATGTTACAGGTAATCACATAAGCCAATTAAGTATCCACATAAAATTATACACTACGTCGAAAAAGACAAAAGAACATAAGTTAAAAAAAAAATTTGAAATATTAATAAGAATGAACTTTTAACCTTATATAACCGGATCATGTGGGGTATCCATTGAAAAAGCCGACTCCAAAAATGTAGTACCTTAGTGTAGTACATCTTTTTTAATCAGTGCGAACTATTCTGGCCTTTCACACAGCTAAGATGGCAAGCAAGATGGTAAGTACCTTAGATTATGAATATACGGCAGCTTTACTGGTAAGGTACGTGAATATAGTGACATGCGTAGCAGTGACGTAGCATTTTACTACGAAAATGAAGTTGCTACGCATTTGCTACGATGATACTACGAGATTTTGGTTACAACAAAATTCAAAATGTATTTATTCAGATAAGGATACTTCACACTCTTTAGATTTCACTTACGGATATTTTTATACCACGTTACATCGTTAGAATTAGAATTAGAATTTTTTTATATATATTTTTGTTAGTTTTTTTAGAACAAAGTTACGAAAGAACTACCAACCAGTATTTAACCAGGTCAAGTGTTAAAGTTTCTGTTAGGAGAGGGTTTCGTAGCTAAATGTAACGAATGAACTTATATGTATTCACAGAAGGACAATTCAAACTTTCGGAGACATAACTGCCAGCACTAAAACTTTTTATTTTCACATGCAGACGTACTAAAACTGGCAATTTGGTTGTGTGTCTTTGTAGTTAGATCTCTTTAATTTATTATTGCCCTCAACTTCTGCTTATATTCTGCTATTATTCTTGTTTATGATAAACCGTAGATACTTTTAACAGAAAAAACAATTCAGTGAAAAAAATAGTTACTCCTTTATGAGGAATGCTCTGTAAAACTACAGACAAAATAAGACTTTGATCTAGTAAACAAATTATTTTATCATACTTTGTTTGGTTTCAACTAAAATTGTGTATTTTGTACTTCCATGTATGCATGTAACCAAATACTACCCGTACCCAATCAAGGGTTGAGATTTGACATGGAGAGCGTCATCAAGCGGGCTATTAATTAGGGATCCGCAAAAAGGTGTGGAGGTCCATGTTTGACGCAGGCTCCTGCGGCAAAACGGGCCACAAGCATCCCGTGAACTAGCCAGTTACCGCCCAAACCCCGTCCGGGGTGCACGCTTTGCCGAACGTTCACTCAACGTACCACGCGAACCCTAAAATTCAAATTTCGAAACAAGAGTTTATTTTTCATTGTGTTTGCTTTACTGTGACAGGTTAAGTTTCACGTTATATTGGTGACTTTTTCTTTCTGTTGTTTTTTTCTTTGGATGTCTTGTTACTTTTACGACGTGATTGTATGAGATGATTTTAAGATTGAAGAAAGCCAAGAAAAATATTTCAAGTAAGTACTTTGTATATTTAGTTATATTTATTCGCATAGTCCTTGATTAAGTCTTTTGAAACCTTCTTTAGCAATCCAAAAGGTCTATACGAAGAGAAAATCTTAAGTAAAGGCACATCCACACCACGTGAAGATTCTGACATCATCGAGTTAATATGCAACTTTTATACAATTTATGAATTCAGCTTCTTTAATTTTTGCATGACTAACTTTCTGTATGATGACTGATGAGTAACTGTCCACATACGCCGCAAGATATCCGTACGATATCTTGCTTAGAAACAAACCGCTGTACTGTATCCACGTACGCCGCATACGACATCACCACGCGACATATCACTGAAGCTATTTAATCACTTGCTTGCTACTGCAGATGCATGCATCCTGTCATTGAGTATTGTTTACAGGAAGAATAAAATTTTACTTCTGTCACTTTTTCCACTTTTTCCGTAATTTTTTTAAGGAAGTCATCAGTAATTTTTTTTTGTACAATTTAAAATTTATTAGTTTTAGGGAGCCAATTTTGATAGTCACCGGGTGATTTCCGAGATTTTAAAATCTAAAAATGCCACGATAAACTTATAAAACTCAAATTGTTATATTGGTAATTTTACAACTGAACATTTTTTTCTGATTAACAAATATTGATCCTTACTTTTGAGGAGTTTAACAGGGCTTATATTCATTTTTAGGGTTCCGATACCAAAATGGTAAAAAAGGAACCCTTATGGTGCCGCTTTGTCTGTCTGTCTGTCACACCTGTATATCTCGGCAACCACTCATGCCATCGACTTGAAATTTGGAATAGTTTTAGAATATGGTTGTCCAACATAATTGTACATGAAAGAAATAAGAAAATTTTATGATTGTTAATGTAATGTATCTATGTTTTTTTTTTATTATTGAAAATGGGCTTACTCTTGACCTCGATCTAGTCTTGAAGACAGAAATGAGGTCTACGATGGAGCGAGCTTGCCCAGAAGAAGCCTATTCACTCGCGACTTGGCCCAAATAAGGGGGGCAAAATTTCAATTTATAGGTACTAGGTTGAGTGGAGTATTATATGAAAGGACTTTACTTGCACATTCTAAAATATATGTTTGTATTTTTTTACAACTCTTGGTTTTCAAGTTATTATGAAAAATGTAAAAAAAAATACCGTTCCCCCCCTTATCTCCGAAGTTTGTGAATGGAAAAATCTAAATTAATTACAGTCTATAGACATTTATGTAAATATTACAGCAAAAATAAAACGATCTTTCTAAGTTGCACAGTTTTTTAGAAATCTGCAAAAAATCTTTACAAACAAATTTAGTTTTGCGGTCCTATAAATGGACTGTATTGCTTCCAAATATGTTAAAGGTATATCGGAACCCTCGGCGTGCGAGTCCAACTCGCACTTGACCGGTTTTTTTAAATTTCGAAACACCCCCGGTGACTTTCAAAAATTGGATCCCTGAGGATAACCAGCCAAGCAGGTTATAATGCCTTCTAAAATTAATAAGTATGTACTTAATAAAAGTCATCAAATAATTAGTTTATCTATTACTTTAACAATGCCACAAATACTACCAAATATTACACAAAACCACAAGCATACGCCTAGGAACTAGCTTTGAGTTTCCCGTAATGAGGTACAGCTGCTGCTAAAGTTGTAATACTATTAGTACCTACGGGTCACGTGTAAGGATTTTAAGGGTCAACTGCTGTAATATCGCATCCTTTTACGCCTTGTAGTTTACTCCATATAACGGGCACAAAATTACTACATATTATACATACATGCATATCATCACGCGTCTTTTTCGTCAAGGTAGGCAACTAGGCAGAGACTACAGCCCTCCACTTGTTACGATCTTGAAATACTTTCCTCACTTCCACTACTTTCATCAACCCTTTCATACACGCTATTAATTATGTATGATCCATTTTTAGGGTTCCGATACCAAAATGATAAAAAAAGGAACCCTTATGGTGCGACTTTGTCTGTCTGTCTGTCCGTCCGTCTGTCCGTCTGTCCGTCCGTCTGTCTGTCTGTCACACCTCTATATCTCAGCAACCACTCACGCTATTGACCTGAAATTTGAAATAGTTTTAGAATATAGTTGATCAACTTGATTGCACATGAAAGAATTTTGAAAAAATTATGATTATTAATGTAAAGGGGGGCAAAATAGGGGGGGCCTAATTTCAAATTGTCGCTACTAGGGGTATCATATGAAAGGGCTTTACTTGTACATTTTAAAATATATTTTTGTATTTTTTTACGTCTCTTAGTTTTCAAGTTATGATGGAAAATGACAAAAAAATACCATTCCACCCACCCCCTTTATCACCGAAGTTTGTGAAAAGAAAAATATGAAATAATTACAAATCTGCAAATAACCTTTTCAACACATTTGCTCATAAAACAGCTCTATTTGCACTGTATTTAGGTCCATAATCCAGCTTATTAAAAACGCGTGCTTTTCTCATTACATATTACATCACTAGTTATTTAATTTTTCTTTTTTTATATTAACAAAGAGCAAGGAGTTTTAATGTCTAAAATATTTATGAAATTTTCGTAAATATATACCTAATGTTGATTAAAATATAATATATAAACAGTTTGTTGGATGAGATTAGTTAAATTTGACAACAAATTAACATTAATTGATTTTGTAAGCAATAAATTTAAAGTTTTTGTACTTTTTTAATGACTACGCTGTTTGGGAGCATTGCCACTGCTTCGTCACAGCTCGTCATTTTAAAAAAGAAATGCGCGCGCAACAAGAATTCCGCGCGCCATTTTTCAGAAGTATTTTATTTTCATTTGCTTTGATTTTTGTGACTAACTAACAATGTTGTTCGTCGGTTTCAAGCAATGAAGAAGAACTTAATTTAACCCCACAGGAAATAATTACTGGGGCACAAAATGCAAGTGAGAGTCTCCTTCCAGCAGAATCAAAGGAAAAATAGGTACAATCTTGCCTACGAAAAGTTCATTGAATGGAAGAACAGCAAAAATGCCTATTCGTTTTCAGAGAATGTCTTTTTGGCTTATTTCAATGAGCTGGCGAATAAGTATAAACCTAGCTCTTTGTGGTGTATTTATTCCATGTTGAAAAGTATTGTGAGAACGAAAAATGGAGGCTCAGGATTTGCAGGTAAGCGAATTTGATTCGTTTTTATTCGCAAATGTGTTGAAAAACGTCGTAAGAAACTTGTGCGGTTTGGTGATTACACCCTCGGCTCCATTACGCCCTCGCCTGCGGCTCGGGCTACAATTTCTGAGCCTCGGCCGTAATATCCAAAATAGCGCACGTGCATCTTAATGTACTATTTAAATTATAAAATAATATTTTATGAAACAATTTTGTATTCAGTTAAACAGTAACAATTTGAAAGAGGCTTTCATTGTTTAGCAACATGTGTCTCGAATGGATAAGAATTTAACATACAATATGAAATTAACAACTAAAATTATACAAACACTAGGTATATTGTTCATAAGTGATGCGTAATTTTAAAGGTGACCCACACGGGTCGTCTGAAGTACCTCTAAGTACCTACTCATTAGACAGTAACATCGGTCATCTGAAGGATACTTTTTTTTAAATTTAATAATTTAATTTAATAACAATTTATTTCTAAACCACAATTTTTTTTATAAATTATCATACATTAAAAGACCTATGACATGGGTTGTTCAAGATATGGTACGCTAGTACCTTAAAAAGTATAACCTGAGCTAGGGTAAAAGTTTTATTATTTCGGTTCAATATACTGTTGTGTCATGGCTATCAAATGTAATGTAAGCGCTGGAATAAATGAAACAAAATGGATTTTAAGCTAAATCTAAACTAACTCTAGGACATTGCTTGAACCCCTATACGATTTCAGTGTAATGTCGAAAATACATACATACATAACATCACGCCTATTTCCCGTCGGGGTAGGCAGAGACCACAGTCCTCCTGCCTACGATACGAAATACACGTAAATTTTCAAAAACCTAGTGTTTTCATAAAAACACCGGAAAAAAATAAAACTGTTCCTTCATTTTACCATAAAGCTAAACAAATTTCGGTAGTTGTATGGCAAAATTTAAAATCTCAATAGAACAATTTCACTTTAACGACTTACAGATCTGATCAAGTCCCTAATTTTTCATCATCTCTACGGTAGATACTGATCGCACCGTATAATCCACAGTCGAAAGTAGCATTTTAGATACCATTAATAAAATACTTTGTACAATTACCTCAACCGTGATTTTACTATATGTACATCTTCAGTTCCATAGATACGCAAAAACACAATTACTAATAAATTTCCCAATAGAATATTATTTTGAAAAATGTGCTTTTTTCGTACTATAAACCAAATCGCTTAAAAATCATTAAAAATATCGACACAAAATTTGCTGTGTTAGAAAGCCTTTTACGAAATCTAGTTTTGCTGAAAAAATGCAAATATGAGCGAAAAACGTAAGGCAGCGCGAATCTGCTTCGTTCTAGCACTCGCATGCTGCCATTTGTTAGAACTTTGTACAGGGCCTTCGCTATTAAAACTTCATATAACCTCTGAAGCTTTGGCAGCGCCGATGGGACTCGCCAAATTTTGACAATTGATCCCTGTACCGGAACAGCCTTCCGAATACTGATGGGGCATGATCAGTCAACGGCGGCAGTTTGTATGGAGAAGCCGATTTTTTTTTTCGTTTCCTGAAAGTTTTGTTCACTGAAAGTTGTTTAGTATCGTTGACTGATCATGCCCCTTCAGTATTCGGAAGGCTGTCCCTAATACCCTGTATACGAGATTTATATACAAATATATATACAAATATTGCTCGTTAATTAGTATAGGATATCGTTTTCTAACGGGAATATCGGTACGGGTTTCAGATTCGTGTCCTTAAAGACGTAGTGAAGATCAGTCAACCATGAAGGTCGTCACACATAACAAGAAGAGTAGATATGGCTCAAATCTGTTTTCTGAAACAGAACCGCAAACTCAATATCCCTCTAAGACAGCAGATGTTTACAATAGCTCGATTTCAGTAAGTGCCCCCCTTGCCATTATAGGGGAGGCAGATGCCGGGAATATTGTAAAGGATGATGATATGAATTCAAACGTTCCAAAGTAAGAACGCAAATCTTTTAATGGATGTTGCTGTTGATATAACCACAATTTAATTCGCACAATCCAAAATCAAAACCTTTGCTAATCTATCTGAAAACCGAAGAACTTTTCCCAAATAACAAACCAAACTATTGATCTCCAATGCCTTCCATATGAAATTCGCTAATGGAAAAATCTTTTTTCACTTCGCTATTGCTTTGAAATACTTGGTCAGATTGATGTGCAGGGCGTATATACGTAGAAAACAGGCAGCCTGTGCCTATTTAGCAGCGCTTTTCGGTACCGGCGCCAAATACCAGCGCAGACTGATTTCAAAAGGCGCTGGTTCGGACCACTGTATAAAGACTCGGTACTGACTTCTTACGCCATATCACAGAGTGCACCGATTCCAAACTTCGTGTATACGCCCTAACAACTCGCCTGCGTTAAAAAATCACGTTTTTTTACCGCCTCATATAGGATGATACAAATTCAAACATTGTACGTCCTTTAGGTCGTTTGTTAAAGCTGGCGCGTGCAACATTTACACATTACGTTGTGATGTGCAGTGTAACGTTATGCCTCGCGAAACACGAAACGCAATTCAGGGGAGAGATAACATATAATTTGGAATGTACCTTAATCGCCACGATTTTTCCCGTGGAACTTTCAAAAAAAATTATGAGCTTGTTCACACTTAGACAAATCGTGATTTATCACGAATCGTTTTTTTTTCACGATTCTTTATTTTTTTTTGGCGGAAGCAATGCTATTTAAATACCCGTGTTCACCGTGTTCGTCATTTATCACGATTCGTGATGCGTGCGAACAGGATATTAAAAAGCATTGCTTCCGTCAAAAAAAAAAAAATAACAAATCGTGAAAAAAAAAAAGATTCAAGAAAAATCACGATTCGTCTAAGTGTGAACAAGCCCTAACGCGCGCGTGAGATCAGAAAATACTTCTAGAATGAGGCTATACCATCCCCAACCCAACCGTTTTTGATTATGGTGAGGCTAATCACTGGTCTAGATGCTGACTTCGTGTTCTCCATGTGATACCAGCCAAGAATACAACACTTCATCCCGAGGTATTGTAAAAGGTGACAAAGGGATGATGAACCGGAAGATGGGCAGCCGCGTCTCTTACAAACTGCGGCCGCAACGCCAACAAGCGAGGTGCACATGGTACATAAGGCCGCTCGTCGGTGGAAACACTTTGACCTTCAGCGGGTCTCTGGTTCCGGACGTTTATAGCGTAGCGCTGGTTCAGCTTATACTGGTATTGTTTCTACGTGTTTGCAACCGTGCGTACATTGCCTCCTAGTACAGCAGTATCAACAATTCAAACCTGAACAGGGTGTAAGGGACTGGTTTCCGAAAACTGAAAGGGCACAATCAGTACGAGTATTAATAAGTCAACGCAACTGAAAAACTTTCGACGAATAAAACTTTGAAAAAAAATCGGCCTCTTTATACAAAATATCCAAGAATCAACTTTGCAACTATATATGGACAATCTGATTTATATTTACATCCTGAAAGTTTTATTCACTGAAGATTGTTCAGTCACATTGACTTCTTCTTCTTCTTTTCGAGTCAATGGCAAAACTGACTATAAACGCTTAGCCCAAAAAGCTCACCTGCTGAGTAGCATAGCGCTAGGCTACTGGTACGGAGGACATGAGGCACTGCTCCCCAACGGGTGGTTGTAAGACGGCGGATGATATTATTTCGGGCGCCAACTTTGCTTTTCAAATTTTTACAGTTAGCTTTGAATGTTAAAGACCTGTCCAGAGTAACACCCAGGTATTTGGGATTGTGGTTATGGGCAATTTTCACCCCACGCCAAGTAATACACAGTTTTTTGCCACTGTCTCGGTTTCGGAGGTGGAATGCACAGGACTCGGTCTTGCTTGGGTTAGGTCGCAAAGAATTGGACTCATAATATGTATGGAGCTGATCAAGGGCAGCAGAAAGATGGTGTTCCATTGACTGATCGTGCCCTTTCAGTTTTCGGAAAGCTGTCTCCACCTTTATTATAATTTTAATCATTCAATCAAAAATTACACTATTGTTTGTAACCTTAAGTATCTTAATAGGACTAGACAACGCTGCCAACTTTCAGTTTTTATGTCTCTTGGTGAGTGGTTTTGGAGGATTATTTACGCCTTTGAAACATTTTGGCTGAGTCTCAAAATTACCTATTGCATTGATAATCTTATCCGAAAACGTTGTAAATGCAAACGTACTTACAACTATTTTTCCCATGCCAATTCTTTCTTTTTGGCAAAGGATCAGCCAAACTCAAACCATTGTCTGGAAAACAACGCCCTTGAGTTTAATTACTGCCATTAAGCCAGGTTTTTATCCATGGATGATCGTTCCATAATCGTTTTGAAATTATCCAGCAATTATCTTGATTTTACGTTCATTTAGATTATTTATTAGGGTTTCGGGAAGGTATGGCTTTGAATAGATAATTAGCAGGCAGTAATGCGTCCGAGCAAAAAAATTTATCAGTATCACTTTCTCGTTTGTCTTAAATGAATATTTTTTGAGCAGTACTTCTTCTTCTTCTTCTTTCGTGTCGGCAAGAACACGGGCTAAATCTTAGTACTGTATTTCGTTCAATATTGAGCTTTTTTTTCGAGTTAAATATTAAATTGCTCCTACATAAAATGTTTTGATTATATTTAATGATAAAATATACTTCTTTATAATATTGCAAGAATCATCATAACATCTCAAGAAACATCCACTGCAGGACATGGACTCCAATTTGGAAGGCAAGTTCCATAGTCACCACGCATATTAGCGATGGGGGCTGGCACCATGGAGGTTGTTAGTTATCGTAGTAAGTAAAATAGCGATACACAAAAGGCCGCTGCTACTCCTCCGATTCATAATCTCTTAGTCAACTGTAAAACAATTACGACCATTGCAAGAACATCAGTAAGTTAATAAACGTTCGTACGTGTAGTAACTAATACAGACCTAGGAATTTGCTTTTGCTACGGTACAGAAAATTAAGTAAATCAGTTCTCCTTTTACGAGCTCTCTAAGCGTGAAGTATGCAATCTAGAAGCAATAAGTCTCGCAAAATTTATTAAAAGTTAAAAGCTAAAACTTGCTATTCCAGACTACTATAACGTTTCAAATTGGCAGCCATTAAGAGTATTTTCCATTTATAGAAAATGTTAACCGTCCTTTGTCTCTTGAATATTAATTTAAAGCCTTATTTACCGGATCGTTGGAAAACTAATTTTAAGATTCTCGTACCTAAAAGATTTGCTTGTATTTTTCGAACCGTATATAATGAACGGTGGCAGACAAACTATCAACTAATAAAAAATCAATACATAAAGTAAAAAAAATAGGGGTGCACCCATGTGTCAAGGTGGTATGACTTTTATGCAAAGTCCATCTGGTACCAGCCTCTTGCTTTTTTCTGCCGTAAAGCAGCATTGTTTGCACTGCTGTGTTTCGGTTTGAAGGGCAAGGGAGCCAGTGAAATAACTGGCACATCTTAGTTCTCAAGGTGGGCAACGCGCTATGCTGTCTTGTTAGTCTCAATTATGCTACTAATAAGGCAGTGGGCGCTATGGGCGGTGGACCACTTACAATCAGGAGGCCCACAAGCTCACTTGTAACATTAAAAAATACTATAGATTGAGTTTTCTTTTCTAAACTTAAATGTATGCAGATTACTACCAGCGCCTCATTGGTCCAAGTGAAGACTCCCTGGACGTTGCTACTGGAATAGAGCATCAGCTAAGTATTTTAGATAGCTGTCGCTTTGACAAGGTGCCAATGTGAAGGAAAACGACACAACTAGCGATCTTAGAATAAAATCTTAATTTGTGAGGTTCCTCAAGAAAAAGGCAACTTGTATAGTTTCTGCGCAATCATTGATAATAATCACTCAGTGTAGAACTAGTTAACCACTCAATAGTTCAGGTTTATAGGAACTAATTGTGATCAAAGTTACTTGAATTACAATAGTTAAATTATTGATGTTCCTATAAACCTGAACACACTATATCCTGGATGATTATCCATTCTGATAGTCACGGCTTTCCTGCGCCGACATAAATGTTTTAGCTAAAGCTAATTAATTTTGAATCAAACTCATGGTATAGTGTGCTAGTACAGAATCTTCTCTACTCAAATCTAACTCGCACTAAGGCCGGTATAGGCTAACAGATAATAGTTTATTATAATAAGTTTTTTATTCCCCTTAGCCTTTTTTAGTCTTTCCTTAAAAAAAAAGAAATATATCATTCAATCTAGCTCCCCTCAATTAACGATGACATTCAAATTGTTGTCTATTCAATCGCAAATTGTGGTTTAACGTTTGTGGTTTCACTAAGCCTTTGGTTTTCATACAATTCAATTATTTGCGAAAAGCTGTTGTCAATTTTACTTTTGTTTTGTAATGATCCAAATTACGACTCACACTTAAATAAGCTGTAAAGCGCTTTCATAAATTAATTTTCAGTAATAAAAAAATAACATTATGTTTTATGGACTCTTTCACAAAATTGAGTTCGTTCGTATCATAGCTTACGTTAAGCTTGACTGTAAACCTCAACTTGGACGAAAAGTCACGTTCGTGGCTTAAAGCTTAACCTTTGGACAACCCTATTTGTTAACTCAGGCAAAGTTGTTTAGATAGGTAACTATTTGGATGAGATGAACTAGTTGGTTGCTTTAAGTTTAATTAGTAGCACAAGTACGTAAAATTTTAATGACCTAAGTACATAATCCAGATTTGCTTAACGACTAAATTTTAATGAAACAATTTAAATTTCGCTGTGTTTCGGCATTAAAATGCTGCTGAAGTCATAGCATTAAAGAGAAACGGCCGGCGGCGTACATTTATATTTAAATAAATTTGGCATAATACGAGTATTCATTAAATTTTGTATCATCCTATCCGATCAAGCATAAACTCATGATATCATCATTACGCCAAATACCATTTAGAAGTATTAATGGATTCTGACTTAGCTATGTTTCCAAGTTACTGAACATTGACTTGACATTGACGAGCAATATAACACAGTCATTTAAATTTCGATACTTCCTTCATTATTTATTATTAGTTGTATAAATTGACAATGAAGGACCATACTGTTAGGGCAATCAAAAAATTTTCTAGTTTTTAGGGTTCCGTACCCAAAGGGTGAAAAACGGGATCCTATGAATATTCCTCCGATGTCCGTCTGTCTTTCAGCGGGCTGTATCTTGTGAACCGTGATTGTAATTTTATATAATCTTAAAAAAAAAAATATAATCTAAACAAATAATAAAAAAAAAATACCTACCCCATCGAGTGAGGTATCGTTGTTTATAGCTTGTTGAGTAGATAAATATTGTAATTTTAAAAACAAATGAATAAGATGCCACCAAAGCTTTTTTACAAAATTTTGTTTGGGCTATAATAAGAAATAAAAAAAAATAAGGGAGGCTTCCCTACTACAAACGTGTTTTAAGGCGATTTTTTGTTTAAGCTCTATCACAAAAATGGGAACATTACCACGCGTGAAGATTTGTACATTTATAGTGCATAAACTGTAAAATAACAACAAATAATAAAAACTGTTCAAAAGCGAGTCGGACTCAAAAAATCATAGTAAGTTACTATTTCAACTTATACAATTAATATAGGTGCGCGAGACCGACTCGCTTTTGACCGGTTTTTTGAACTGTATTTCTTTGGAAAAAGTTTGAGTACGTACAATAATTATTGTAGTAGTAAAATAACTTTATATTGGTAGGTTAGTTTCGCGCAAATATTTCTTAGCGTCATTTCTGTCGCGTACAATATTTTGTAGTCATCTTAAAGAGAAAAGCTAAAGTTCATTTAAGTTTATAACTCTTTCAATTGAGGATAATAACGAACTTTATTTTAATGATGAAAATTTTATCTCCAGTCTCTGCAAATGGCAATCGTCAGACAAACAAACTATACGAAGTGGCAGAACTTCAAACTAGGTCCTGATTTTACAGAAATACGAAGCTTAATGTAGAAGTCTGATGAACTATTTCGTGCAGTTGCAGAATAACTGATTGTCCAAGACAAGAGGAAAACAGATCGTAGGAAGTAGTGAAGCTTTACAATGTACGCCAATGGTTCAACTCGTAGATAGAGACAGATGTAGAACGCCGGATTTTATACTCGTACCAGAAAGAAAGAAAATAGCATATTACATTGTGAAAAAAATAGAGCTTGATATTTTTGTCCTTTTCTGCGTACCGCACTTATTAGGGTAAACGCGACTTCCATCTCGCTTTATTACGAAGAATACTAAAAGATAGAAATACTGTTCTGCGCTGGCTTGCACCGTCTGCGTCTCAGCTGACACCCACTCTCATCTTCTGAGGCACTCTCTTTTGTGGCTCAAAGTAAAACTACCTTAAAGAGGGGTATTTTCAAGCCAGGGTATTCTCAGCCAAAGACTGTGATGTAGTCTATTATTTTTGTCTAAGGTTCATCATGAGCACAAGATCGTTTTTACGAGGAGCAATCTCCAAAATTCTGATGGCTTTAATGGTTGCAGACGTTCGATACAAGACGACCCTTAAAAAAGGAGAAGTTCTACTTAAGGCGATATGTACGTTTTTTTGGGTATTCTAAAGAGATCGTGTTCGTGGATTTGGAAAAGGCCTATGACCGAGTGGTGAGGAATGAATTGTGGTCAGCATTGTCTATGTATGGGGTAAACGGTCATCTGATTCAAGCACTGAAATCTCTCTATGAGGATTCCAGTGCTTGTGTCAGAATAAACGGGGCGTACACTGAATGGTTTAGCATTGAGAAAGGTGTTAGGCAGGGATGTGTAGCGTCACCTTGGCTGTTTAACCTGTTCATGGATAATTGTTTGATTGATCTGAAAGAGAGTATGTGTGGACTGAGAATGAATGAGTTACTCATCAAATGTCTTCTCTACGCTGATGACCAAGTTGTACTTGCGTCATCTGCTGACGAGTTGCAGGAGATGGTAACAATGATGAATGTGGCTTTGGACAGGAAAGGAATGAAAGTAAATGTAAGCAAGACTAAAGTAATGGTACTTGAAAGAGAAGAATGTATGACAGAGTGTACTATATTAATAGATGGTGAACAAGTTGAACAAGTGAAGGAGTTTGTGTATCTGGGCTCAAAGTTTACGAGAGATGGAAAGTGTGAAAGTGATATTGAAAGAAGAGTGAATGCTGGAAACATGGTGAATGGTGCCCTGCACGCCTTTATGAGGAGTCAGATGGTGTCTCACAAGGCTCGTTTGGCTGTTCATGGGGGAGTTTTGGTACCAACACTGATGTATGGCAGTGAAAGCTGGGTATGGCAGAAGAAGCATGAAAGTAGAATTAATGCAGTGGAAATGAGAGCGCTAAGGAGTATGATTGGTGTTAAATTGAGTGACAGGATTAGAAATAGTGTGATAAGAGAACGGTGTGGCGTAAAAGAAGGCGTAGTGACCAAAATCGAGAAAGGGATGCTGAGATGGTTTGGTCATGTAGAGAGGATGAATGAACGAAGATTGACGAAAGAGATCTACCAGGCGAGAGTGACTGGAAACGTTGGAAGGGGAAGGCCTAGGCGAACGTACCAGGACCAAATTCAGGACGTTCTGAATAAAGGCCAGGTTAAAAGTACCCTAAACCGACGAGCATGTATGAAAGGATTGATGAAAGTACAGGAAGCAAGGGAAGTATGTCAAGATCGTAGCAGGTGGAGGACTGTGGTCTCTGCCTACCCCAACGGGAAAGAGGCGTGATGTTATGTATGTATGTATGTATGTAAAGAGAAATATCTTTATATTTATTCAATATCTTGCCGTGATTTTCAGGTATGTATTTATTGACCATTAAAGTGAGGTCATCGCCAAGACCAAAACATGATTAGTGAAAATCGACTCGACAAAATAAAAATCCAAAGTTGCCTCTTCAATTTTCATTTATTCCTCTTTTTGTGGAATCGGATGTATTTTAAGTAGTGAAATTAAGTATACAGAATGGTATTTGTAGTTGCTAGGGTTTGCCCAACCTAAAATTTTATTTTATTACTTAGTTTTTACAAAAAGTCGATATTTTATATCAGGCGCTTACGTCATTTAGTTTTGGTAACACGCACAGTATATCTGTCGCAATCGAATGCGTTGCGGATTGCGCACTTTATCCCTTTCTTTCAAGCGAAAAGACTGCGCGCACTGTCAAATATCTATCTTTTCCCATAGCCTCTTAAGACGACAAACGACCTAGAAGAACCAACTCCGAAATACCACAAAAATAATTAACAGATTTACAAATGTATGGTCGAGTAAGTGGTTGACGTAGATTTTCAAAATGTATAAAACAGTTTTTTTTTTCTATTTTAGAGTTGATGTTATGAAAAAAGTTTTTTGTAATCGTAAGAAAAAACATTTGGTTAAATAATTGATACACTTTAATAAATTAATTTTATTGCTTCCTTACTCAGAGGTTAACCAAAACTTTACGCATATAATCGATATAATTTCGCAATTGGACAAGAAATCGCGAACTCCAAGCCATATGAATACAAACGCGACAACGCTACTAAATCAAAATACCGTACCCTGAAGGGGCTCGTGAAAAATGTAGGAGACAACGGTTGGCGACGGTTTTACGTGTTTGGAATGTTTCAGCTCACTGCATTTTCTTGATTGCTTATTTAGATGTGAACTTGTTGTATATTACCGGGTATTTTTTGTTGTAATGTTGTTTTTGCGTACAGATATTTTTAAAGGATAAGAATAAGACAGCTTTATTTGCAGTAAATGTGGTTCACAAGTTCTTACATTTTTGTAGTATCACACACTTAGCCAATAAACAAATTGGCATGCAAATAATTATGATTATGATAATTAAACACATTTTGAAGGAATTTTTGTCATAAGCTTGCAATCAGGACATGATATAATAAGGGTTATTTGTATTTCGACCGAAGGCTAAGTGCAACAACTTTTGTTCGACGACTTTTCAAAATTCGGCAAATCTTTTTTTTGTCATCCAAACAAAATATTGAAGGAAGTTAATTTATTTTGGTGAAATACCAAAAGTCGTTGAACAAAAGTTGTTGCATTTATCCTTCACAATGTCAATAACCCCTTAACAAGAATTGGTCGAGTTGTACTTGTAACTTTTTACCCTGTATATTCTTAGTTGCCAGATAAATACTAATTTCGTTTAGATAAACTCTGAGTATGATATGGATTATTTTATGGTTTTTTGAGTATGAAATCCAATTATTATCATAGTTGAAAAGTATGAAACCCCAATTTTTCATTTCGGTAATATTTTTTCAGTCATTCTAAAGTACTGATTGGCGCCTAAGCTGAGATTTCTTCGAAAATATGTAAATGCAATTCAGAGGGAAAATGAAAATCAAACATTTAATAAAGTCCCAGGCGTATTCAAATTACAAAGCAACGGCACGAAGTTTTTACAATAAAAATACGAACAGGAAAACCGTTGTGATATTATTAGTACAATAAATGTTTATACAGCACAAAAGAAAACAAATATAACCCTAAAAATTATAACTTTCACGGAACGGTTTCATTTTGAAACATTCTGAAGTGCTTTATGCTGAATGGTTCCTCTTTCTTTCCAATCACGATAGTTAAGCAACGTTGGCCGCGGTCAGAACCCGGATGGGTGACCGCTAGTGGCACAACAACTAGAACGTTTACGTGCTTCTGGAGGCACGTTAAGCTGTTACAGGCCAATGGCCATTTGGCGGCTTGAAAACTCTGCCAGCGAGGTTGGCCCCTGGAAAAGCCTAATCTAGGATTGGGCCTGGTTTGTCCTCTGCGTTGCGGAGGTCAGATGGCAGTCGCTCTGTGTGAATACCAGTACCCTCGTCAATTTAGGTTAGGTAGGTAGCCAATCCGAAAAACTGAGCAACGCGTGTCAAATCCGTACAAGTCCGGAAAAGTCTTTATGGTAAAAACGGAATAAATGATCACACCTAGACTAATTCGGCATACATTGCTCGTTGAAGTAAGGATATTTCAATTAACATAACCAAGCCTCCCAGCAATGTATGCCGAATTAGTCTTTGAATTCAGCTAGGTGTGATCACTCCTTTAATGGTTTCATTTTAGGTACGTAGATTGTGCACAAGCTTAAGTCAATTATAGTACGACTTCAGTATTTATATTGTCAAAATATTACCTAAAGGTTACGTTAAAGGTAGAAGAGCATATATTTCTGGAGGATCATCGTAACGTCATTTCATCATAACATCCCATAAAACTTCCTGTCTTTCCGCTGCTAGAGAGCTTCAGCCAGAATTTTAAAGCAAAATTATATGAGGTATATTTTACTGTAATCTAAGTTTTTTTACCTCGAGTAATAATATATATTATATCCCGTGAAACGTCCACTGTAGGACAGGGAGCTCCATCCAGACTCCAGCAAAAAACGCGTGGTACTTTGTAGGGGATTTACCATAGTCGCCACACTTGTAATCGTTGCGGCTGGTGACCACTGTTGTTGGTGACTGCGGTGTATAAGATAATACGATACACAGAGAGATGCTGCTGCCCATCCTCCGATTCGTAAGCCTCTAATGACACCTACGGGTAGAGATGGGTTGGTACGGTCAACCGCACGTCAGTAGAAACTTTTTCGACTCCATAAGGTCCAAAAGTGTTTCTACTGACGTGCTGTTGAGTGTACTATCTTTGCAAGCACCACACGGACAACCTTGACCTCGATTCACTTAGTCTCATTATGTAACTTAATTAGTATGAAAAAAGGCAGCACGCAGGGAGGGATCAAAATGACAAGTGTTGTCTCTTTTTATCACAAGAAATCAGCAAATTTACTTGTCTCTGGTGCGAGTGTAACAGAATTTATCTGGAGCCCTTCGCTCTCTAAATTTTAGAACAATATACTTATTTATTAGTTTCCGATGTTTTATTCTTTGTAGGAGTGTAGTAATTTTATTCATCCGTAAAAGTACAAAACGGGAATCGTTGTACACACGGCCGCACATCGGTAGAAACACTTTTGGACCTTATGGCGTGGTAATAGAGTTGAAAAAGTTTCTACCGACAAGCGGTTGACCGTACTACAAAAAGGGAATTGTTAATTGCAGAGCACGGACGTGACATAAAATATGGATTGTTTTATCGCTGTGCGAAAACCCTTGGGTCATAATTTTTACTGTGAAAAATATACCTCGTTTTTGTAGCAATATCAGAACTTACGTCAAACCTTATTGATGGAGGTCTATTCAAAAATAATATTATAACGGTGTCAGCGATAGAGTAAAAGAGTAAGGAGTAAGTATTTATAGATATTAACTATACAAGGTGTAACAGAAAGCGTATATCAACCTTGAAAAATGAGATTCTGTCCAACTTTCCTCAAGGAACAAAGGTCGAAACACGAAAAATTATTTTGACCTCCCGTACAAAATGCGCTAACAGCTGATTCAGTTTGTATGGGTGGTTAATTTCTTTTTTCATATTTCGACCCATGTTCCTTAGGGATAGTTTTTTTTTAATGGGCAGATTCACTGTAGAGGACTTATTAATTGTATAGGCACTCTAAATTGTTTAATCGTCTCTAAAACGCTCAAGACGAGATTTAAATAGAGTCAAAACAGATAAATAATCCTTAGTTTAGTTAACGGGGATCCCTGATCGCACTTGTCTAAACGTACCACTGACGCTGGCCGCGTTAGCGCGTGGAATGACCAGCGACAACCGTTCGATGGACCAGGTACGAGCCGGCATGAGGGTCACCACCCCGCTCTCTCAAGCACCTTTCAATTTTGCTTACAAAGCATTGCAAAAAGGATGTTACTGATTATCTGGGACCAACGGTTCACTGTGCCGTCAGAAGTACGAACACTGTTCAAAAGTTGTCCATCCGGTTGTCATTCAGGAAAAGAAAAAGTAACCGTCTCTTCGCAATTGGCAGTATTAATCATTGTTAAAAATGATAATGATGCAGGCCATCATAACATCCCATTAAAAGTTCACTATTGGACAGGGAATTTCCTCCGGTATTTCACAGAAACAATATATTTTTGAGGGGAAGTCACTGCACTTGAGCGTTGAAGTCGCCACCTTGGACCGTGGTTGTTGGTGTACAATACTCATAAGGACGCTGCTGCTTCATACAAATACGGTTCACATAAATAATATATTTTCAAGTCTGCTCGTTTTCGTGAACTTTAAGATCGTATTTGTCATAAATAACTCACGATCATGGGATATCATTTAATTAAAGGCCATTTTTCAGGTTACGAAATTCATGGACCTAAATAGCGATCTGAGTGATGCGAATAAATTCTGGAATGATAACTTTGTTGTTTGTGCATTTTCCAACATTGTTTTTAGTACAATACAACTGTGTTAGTTCTCTGTAAGAAATCAGCACAATATTGTCATGGTTACGTAGCTTTCTAAGTTACATAGTTCTAACATATGAAAACATCTGCCAACTATTGGAATATTAAACATTTACAGCTGCATCTACACTCCAACATTGTAGTTTAGAATTTATGACAAATATTCAACAAATCTTGCTGAAATGTGCAATCTTCCTTTAAAGTATCACATAAAACTAAAACAGTACGGACAGCGATATGCGAAGACATAAAATGTTCAAATCTTCTATAACACTTAAAAATTTCAATAAAGTAAAGGCTTTAAATCAAATAGCCGTCGTAGTCATCAACTTTGCACATTCGCGAATGTTATTTTTAAGTCTGTTTATGTAGTTTATGTACGCTTTAAATACGTTTTTGGATAAATTCTTCGTACTTAGGTACGTTTGAGAGTCATGAACTCTTGAGTAAGTTTTATTAGCTCAAACACAGTACTAAAGTTGTGTACAACTAGCATTAAAATTTAAAGAAATTTAAAATTATTTTTTAATTTATTTTTAAGTTTTTTTTTTATTAATGTTATGACTGCTTAGAGATAAAGGTTCCTTGAAATTGAGGAAACACTGACATACTTTATTGTAATGATTCAATGATACTATTAAGTTGTATGTACAAGAAAGGGTGTAATGAGTCCAAGATCAGGGTCAAATGCTTATCTATTTTACTTAAAAAAGCCCTACCTAAAGGAAGTATTTACCATGAAACTGAACATACCCTGCCTAAGGAACATGGTCAAAATATAAAAAAAATATTAACCCCTCTTAAAGTGCGCTATCTGCATATGGAATTTTTATGTTTTGTTTAGCATTTTAGTTTTTTAAAGTTCTTCAGTTTCATTTGCAAATTTACATCTTTGTTATTGTACTCTTTTTGAAACAACTAGAGTTTCTGGCTATTATATTCCCTCTAGTAATAAAAGTAACAGATAATTCGTGATATATGAAACAGCGAATATTAAAGCGTCATCCCTAGTTTATCGTTTTTGGCGCCCTTCTTTTCGAGAAACACGACGTAAGCTAAAATATTATGACATGTATTATAATTGTTAGTCTTTTTGTGGCTTCTTTTTTTTCACACGGCTTCACTTTGTTTGTGAAGTGATGTAGTTTAACTGACGTCATAAAGTGATACAAGAATATTCTCAAGATGCATATACACATCAATTATACATAATAACGTTATAAAACATTGTACAACCAATTTTTTTTTTAATGTTAACGATTGTGTTGCACATAGTTTAATAACCACAGAAGTGTTAATAACGTTACGTATTGCTGTGTGGATGTACCTTAATAATATGAATAAATATTACATAGATTTCGACTTTCACGAGAGAAATTTTGATAATATTTTCGTAGACGTGAGTCTGATCCTGTTAACTTACCAAGCACGTAAGTGCATTTAATACGAGGAGAATAATAAGGTAAAAAAAACCTCGCGAACCCGAGCTACCACCAACCGTAGTAGTACTTTGGAGCTTATCCATATAAACTGTTGTCAAGCACTCTGTACACTCCTCACTGGTTCTTGGAATATCCAGAGTCTATTTTTTAGGGTTCCGTACCTCAAAATAAAAAAACGGAACCCTTATAGGATCACTTTGTTGTCCGTCTGTCTGTCTGTCTGTCAAGACCCTTTATCTCACGAACGGGTAAAGGTATCAGGTTGAAATTAATACCATATATTAGGATCTATGAACCACACAAGATCTGAAAATTTCAATTTTTTGCAACAACGCAATCAAAAGATATGGCTTTTTATGTCCTCTTCTTCTTCTATCTTGTGTGGTTCATGGATCCTATTATATGGTATTAATTTCAACCTGATAACTTTACCCGTTCGTGAGATAAAGGGTCTTGACACACAGACAGACAGACAGACAGCCAGACAGACGGACAACAAAGTGATCCTATAAGGGTTCCGTTTTTTTTATTTTGAGGTACGGAACCCTAAAAACCGGCCAAGTGCGAGCCAGACTCGCGCCCTAAGGGTATCCGTACCTATCTACCATATGATATACTAAAAGCTTTTGCTCTTTGATTTTAAAAAACTCCAACAACTTGACCCCTCTTTTATAGAAAAGGTCTTGAAACGGGAGCTCACCTTAATTGGTTACTATTAGTTGTGAGAAAAATTGGAATATTGACTTTTCCCTTTATTTGTACTGTGAGACCTAGCTTCTTGCCAAATTTCATAATTTTAGGTCAACGGGAAGTACCCTGTAGGTTTTGCTTTTTTGCATAAATGTATGGAGATGAGGACATAAAAAGCCATATCTTTTGATTGCGTCGTTGTAAAAAATTGAAAATTTCAAATCTTGTGTGGTTCATGGACTCTAACATATGGTATTAATTTCAACCTGATACCTTTACCCGTTCGTGAGATAAAGGGTCTTGACAGACAGACAGACGGACAACAAAGTGATCCTATAAGGGTTCCGTTTTTTTCTTTTGAGGTACGGAACCCTAAAAACGAGATTTTAGAACAATGTTCTTTTTTCTGACAAAATGTTATTTTGTATTAATGTCATGGCTGCAAAATAGATTGGTAAGCTTTGGAATATACGAAAAAAAAATTATCATATAAGATTGTTATAGCAGTTGGATAACGGTGACAGGAGTTGGTGTGATTTCTCATAAAAATATGTCAAATTTCCAGGCAGCTAACTTAGTTCCGATTTTAGCCACCTGCCAACAGATCCTTGTCGCTATATAGCAGCGACAGGGATAAAGATTAAAGAAAATATATTTTCTTGTAGGAAAAGAGCTGCTCTGAAAAATAAAAATCGAGTACTGAAAATTAAATGCACGCAAAAGTGGCGTATATGTCGCAGGCATATCGTATAATTCGTCATATCACAGTTTGCCTTGGCATTCTACAAAATGCCGAAAAAAAATTTATTCGGCATTTTACATAATGTCGCGGCATTTCATAAAACGGCGCGTAATTCGTTTCTGACTGCGTTGTGGTCGCAGTGCCGTGGCTAACGAAACTAAAATGGACCAGTAATCTAAACCCGTTTACAATCTGCCGTCGCCCTTTTACAATTTGCCGACCGTTTAAAGTTTGCCCGCAGTTTGTAAATAGCGAATTATACGATTTGCCGGCGACATATACACAGTCACGTACAGTCAAGAGGAAGTCAAGCTTGCCGCTTTCAGCCGACTCGGTAATTGAAATAAGAATAGCACAAAGTGAAAAGTGTCGAGCTGTTTGTGCTCTCGACTGTACCTAATACAAATCGTTTATCTTCCAGACCCTTTAATATCGAAAGATTTAACACTTGAGTTATGTTACAGTCTTTTAACATAATTCATAACTCCTCGTGTATTTTATACAGTAAGCTAGTGGAATCAGTAAGCGCTTGATCATAGTTGAGGACCTACTCATGAGTGCCTTACTAACAACTTCTATTATAATCTATCCCGTGGTATTTGTTAGTATCGTTAGTGAATCATCGTGTTTAATCGTGCATTTCTTACGTATCAGGGGAGCAACGTGCCATGCTGTCTTATTAGTGTCAAATTATGCCACTTATGAATGAGACAGTAGTTGCTATATGGGTGGAACTGAAGGTGAACACTTATCAGTAGGTAGCCCCTGCTCGTTTGCTATACACGTTCTACAAGTGTAAAACTTTCAACATCAAACTTTTTATTTCATTGAAAGTAAAAATATTTAATTTTTGCTCATCATTAAATTAATTTCGGTTTATTGGTGGAGTCACTGGATTTTGGGAACAAACCTAATATTCTGTAATTAAGCCCGAGCGCTATAATAGTATTTCTTTGCGCACCGGGCCCTTAGAATTTTTCCAAAAACAAAAAAACCTGTCAAGTGCGAGTTAGACTCGCGCGCTGAGGGTTCCGATATACCGTTAGTATTTTTGGAAGCAATAAAGTCCATTTTTAGGACCGCAAAACTACATTTGTTTGTAAAGGTTTTTTGCAGGTTTCTAAAAAACTGTGCAATTTAGAAAGATCGTTTTATTTTTGCTGTAATCTATATATATAAAAGAAGAAGGTGACTGACTGACTGACTGACGGACTGACTGACATATCAACGCACAGCCCAAACCACTGGGTCTAGAGATTCCAAATTTGGCATGTAGGTTCCTTATGAGGCCTAGGGGTGCACTAAGAAAGAGTTTTACAAAATTCCACCCCTAAGGGGGTAAAATAGGGGATGAAAGTTTGTATGAAAGTCCGTCAGTTTTGAAGTTAGGATCTTCAAAATTTGTATTTAGGCTGTCGACTAAAAATTAATAATTACGTGTCTCAGGGTTTTTGAAAATTCGACACCCTTAAGGGTGTAAAAGGGGGATGAAGTTGAAAATTCTTTATTCTTAAAGTAAAATCCACATTATTTATTATTTAGGCATTAATGATGTAATTCTATGCAACGTTCGTCACTGTTATTGAAATTCCACCCCAAATTCAACCCCTAAAAAAGGGAAATGGGGTGAAAAAGTCTAAAAACCAATATGGGTATCGTTTGTATGGTTTATCGGGTCGCTGATTACGAAAACTACAACAATTTTCAATTCAAACGTGGTGGACGTGAAATACCATCACCCCCCTGGGGATGGAGTTGGCGTGCGATAGGTTTGAAATGTCTAAACATCAATATGGGTGTCGTTTGTATAGTTTATCGGGTCGCTGATTACGAAAGCTACAACAACTTTGAAATCCAACGTGGTGGAAGTGAAATACCATCGTCCCCTGGGGATGGGGTTGGGGTGCGATAGGTTTGAAATGTCTAAAAATAAATATGGGTGTCGTTTCTATGTTAGGGATAGCGGTTAAATTGGCGTTAGGGGTAGGGATAGGAGCAGTGATAGGGAGAGGTAGAGGTAAGGGTAGAGGTAGAAAGGTAGAGTGGTAGAGAGGTAGAGAGGTAGAGAGGTAGAGAGGTAGAGAGGTAGAGAGGTAGAGAGGTAGAGAGGTAGAGAGGTAGAGAGGTAGAGAGGTAGAGAGGTAGAGAGGTAGAGAGGTAGAGAGGTAGAGAGGTAGAGAGGTAGAGAGGTAGAGAGGTAGGGTAGAGAGGTAGAGAGGTAGAGAGGTAGAGAGGTAGAGAGGTAGAGATGTAGAGATGTAGAGACGTAGAGAGGAAGAGAGGTAGATAGGTAGAGAGGTAGAGAGGTAGAGAGGTAGAGGGGTACAGGTACAGGTAGAGGGAGAGGGAGAAGGAGGGGAAGGGGGAGAGGGAGTGAGGGAGGGGGAGGGGGTCATGAAAAGGGAGAGGGAGGGGGAGACGGAGGGGCAGGGGGAGAGGGAGGAGGGGGAGGGGGAGAGACAGAGGGAGGGGGAGAGGGAGGGGGGAGAGGGAGAGAGTGGGAGAGGGTTTTAGTTTTTCTCAATTACTTCTGCGAATTGGCTCCGTTTTGAAATATTACATAAAGGTGTCTCTCATCTCTCTCTTAACATTTGTTAGGATACTGCTGCTAAGTTCCTCTGTTCTGAGTAATTTATGAGTAACGTCTGTATATTATATAAAATTCAGCTGGATCTTGAATTATATTGATTTGCGCAGGGTTAGTCCTGTTTTTCCTTAGTTTAAAATTACCCCGAAATGACGGGAAAATATCTCATTGCTTCGGAAAACCGGTAACAACATAAATACGAAATCCACGCGAGCGAAGCCACGGGCAACAGCTAGTATTTACATAAACGTCTATCGACTGTAATTAATTCAGATGTTTCCATTCACAAACTTCGGAGATAAAGGGGGGGAACGGTATTTTTTTCATCATAATTTGAAAACCAAGAGTTGTAAAAAAATACGAAAAAATATTTAAAAATGTACAAGTTAAGCCCTTTCACATGATACCCCACTCAACCTAGTACCGATAATTTGAAATTTTGCCCCCCCTATTTGGGCCCCCTTTACATTAATAATCATGATTTTTTTCTTCATTCTTTCACGTGCAACTAAGTTGGACAACCATATTCTAAAACTGTTCCAAATTTCAAGTCGATAGCATAAGTGGTTGCCGAGATATATAGGTGTGACAGACAGATAGACAAAGTCACACCACACCATAAGGGTTCCTTTTTTTACCATTTTGGTATCGATACCCTAAAAAGTGAAAACAGTAACAAAAATTTTGAATATCAAAACTGATAGCAAGAAAATGCGACTTAAATTGACTATTAAAATACGAGTATTATTCCAGAATTTGGCTTTTTGCGTGGCTAGAATTTACCCCGCGCTATCTAGGCTCTTTCGAGTAGCCTGTAGGCATAGGTAAGCATATATCACGTCAGTTATCAACCCCTATATTTCACCCCAAGGAGGTTGAAATCAGGTTTACTTTACGAGCCACGGTAAGGGTTGCAGTTATCAGTTTGGCAACTCTAAATTGGGAACCAAAATATTTGTGCCAAAACTTTACCCGAAGTTTTAATCTGCGTCAATCTACAAGGTTATTTTAATAACAAGATGTCTTTGAGATTTTTTGGGAAGGTCAGCTTAATTAATATGCCAATTTAACTTAGATTAACGACAGAAACTGTTGGGCACTTAAAAGTTTTGGAGTATTTGCTTTTGAACTTTTTTGGAGATCGATTACATGCTTATTGGCATAAAAGTTACATACGAAAATATTATTAAAGTTGTTCTAGAGGTAACTCTTCATAAACATACAAAAAACATTTTAACTCTTTATAATATTAGCGTAGATAGATAGAAAAGTACATCATAAACAAGATGATACGGCCGAGATTATCAGTTCAATACAGGTTAAAATGTATAAAACATTTTGAGAGCTTATTCTGAAGAATCAATCGCTAAGTCTTATTTTATGACATTTGAAATTCACAAAATCTTATTATTTTACATAGAGAGTAAAAAAATTAACCCATAAATAAAGCCTGCAGAAGAAGCCCAGCCATTAGTTTAACTTTTATATCCCTTTATATCGAACTGAGACCACACCGCAATTACGTAATGTCACGAACTAGCAGCGGAAGCGACACGATTAGTTTCGTTTTATAGCGGCGCCGTCAGCATTAAGGATGCCTCACATATTACTCATTTTAAGAGGGAAAGGGTGGGGGAGGAATTATCTGAGCTGTTTATCAAGGATTATAGTTTCCTGTGGCAACGCTTACATGTATAAGGTCTAGTTTAGAAAACCATTCGCATTAGCGTAGCATTTATGTACGCGGCACGTTTTTATAATTGTATTTGTATGAAGAAAGTACTACTCAAATTATGTCGATGTTGGTTGATAAGATAATTATCGGCTGCCAACATAATTCACCGTTTACCATAGCTTTACACCAAAAATATGAAAAGCGAATAGGTATTATTGAAAAGGGATATCGTTAGAAAAACATCAGAAAATAGGTTAAAGCTTGCTAGTCATCGTTAATACTTCAAAGGGTTTAAGATCAAAATAAAGTCAAAGGTTTTTTTTGCGAAAATGTTACTTTTTCAACCGGCAAAATATTTTTCGAGCAAATAACGTTTGAAAAGGTTAAAGTATTTTAGTAAATCGACCAGAATGTCCTATCCCTCTTTATAGTAGCAATATCTTTTAAAACTCGTATTCGTAGGACTCATACTTTAAATATTCCTTTTTAGTAAAAAAAACCGGCCAAGTGCGAGTCGGACTCGCGCACTGAGGGTTCCGTTCCACCACATAATCATAATTGTATTAGTTGAAATTTCAGTAAGTTAATGTGCTAGATTTTTTGAGTCCGACACGCGCTTGACCAAATTTTATTATTTGTTATTATTTTATAGCTTATGCACTATAAACATACCAATTTTCAAACTTATAAGTGTTCCCGTTTTTAAATAGAACTAAATAAAAATCGCCTCAGCGACCATCCAACTTGACCCCTCTTTTATATGAATGTTCTTGAAACGGGAGCTCACCACAATTGGTTACCATTAGTTATGAGAAAAGTTGTAATATTTAATGATTTCAGACTTTTCCCATTATTTGTACTGTGAGACCTAGCTTCTTGCCAAATTTCATAATTTTAGGTCAACGGGAAGTACCCTGTAGGTTTTGCATTTTTCAATAAATGTATGGAGATGAGGACATAAAATGCCATATCTTTTGATTGCGTCATTGTAAAAAAAATATATTTTCAGATC
Organism: Athrips mouffetella; assembly: GCA_947532105.1. Lineage (NCBI taxonomy): Eukaryota > Metazoa > Arthropoda > Insecta > Lepidoptera > Gelechiidae > Athrips > Athrips mouffetella. The sequence continues at coordinate 22,903,340 of OX383963.1, forward strand.
TTGTGTGGTTCATGGATCCTAATATATGGTATCAATTTCAACCTGATCCCTTCACCCGTTCGTGAGAAAAAGGGTCTTGACAGACAGACAGACAGACAGACAGACGGACAACAAAGTGATCCTATAAGGGTTCCGTTTTTTTCTTTTGAGGTACGGAACCCTAAAAAGGATAGTGAAATGTGTGAGAACAGATTTAAGGTAACACGAGCGAAGCCTTTAAGTTAGTGGATATCTTTCTATTTTAAACTCTCACATAGATCATAACCTCACAACTATTTACAATTGAAAATTTAATTTTTCTTAACTACGCATCATTTTATAGCGGGCACAGATGGGGCACAGGATAAGTTTGGCTCTGACGGTTATTTTCTGCGCATGGATGACAGGCAATGAACGATTCGCTCCCCTCCCCCCCATCAGCCCCCGCGATTCATTTTTAGGGTTCCGTACCTCAAAATAAAAAAAACGGAACCCTTATAGGATCACTTTGTTGTCCGTCTGCCTGTCTGTTTGTCAAGACCCTTTTTCTCACGAACGAGAAGAGGTATCAGGTTGAAATTGATAACGAATATTAAGGTCCATAAACTACACAAGATCTGAAATATTAAATTTTTTACAACGACGCAATAAAAAGATATGGCTTTTTATGTGCTCATCTCCATACATTTATGCAAAAAAGCAAAACCTACAGGGTACTTCCCGTTGACCCAAAGTTATGAAATTTGGCAAGAAGCTAGGTCTCACAGTACAAATAAAGGCAAAAGTCTAAAACCATTAAACTAATAGCAAGCAATTAAGGTGAGCTCCCGTTTCAAGAATTCTTCTATAAAAGAGGGGTCAAGTTGGATGGTCGCGGAGTTTTTAAAATCAAAGAGTAAAAGCTTTTAGTATATCATACGGTAGATAGGTACGGAACCCTTAGGGCGCGAGTCCGACTCGCACTTGGCCGGTTTTTTTTTTTAATTGTGTTCAGAGTTATTTTGTACGCTTTTGTACGACGTATATTCCAAATTAATTCTATGACTAAAAGTATAGGGCAAGGCAATCAGTGAAATTACTGGCACACAGGGTGGATAATGACTGTGTTGTTTTATTTATTCAAGAAGAAGACAGGAGCCTTGCTCGTTAGCTTTCATATGATATAAAATAAGTCAGAAGAAACAGTATAACCTTCACACCGACTTTGCTTTGTATCTAGTGGTAGCTCTTACATTCGTAGCGCAAGTGGTTGTATCCATTTTAAACATAAGTCGATTGTACCAACCCTCCTTTTAATCCATAATATTTGGCTTTTAATTTTTATTCCCCCACATTTTTCATCCCTGTATCACTGTTCATTTCAAAGTGGAACTCTATTTTACTCCCAATCATACAATAGCAACATTCACCGCACATTCAGCTACTTTCAGTTTCCAAATGATCTCTTATCGGCTTTTTCTTTTGTTTGACAGTAAGATCTAGGTATTGTAGTGTCTTTTTCTAGTTTGAGATAAGATGATTTTGTGTGAATTGTCCCCCAATACCACTAAAGACCCCAGTAAAATTATCCAGATACCCAAGGAGTGAAAGGTGAACAGACGGGTCAAGAATTTTAAGCGTCCACTCGGCACGTACTTAAGTTCCTTCACCCCACTTCCCTTTAATACAATTACCCGCAAACCAAACATACTATTACCATGCCCATAAAAAGAGGCTATAAAAATGTAACTAGATGTATCAGTTCATACATATTCACCCGCTCCGCCAACAGCGAGTATCAATGTGCGAATTTACTGCCGTTCGATCGGCGCCTTGAGTGGCTACAAGCTATTGGATATTTATACTATATGCTATATGCCGGGAAATTATCTATTACTATGTTAAAAACGTTACAGATAGACAAATAATATTGAATAGTTTATTTTAGTATCTACAACTTTCAGTAAAACTTCAGACGCATTCGCAACTCGTTTTAGCTAAAGTTAGGCCACATTAATAGGTCTTTTCTGACAGCTATCAAACGTATGCAAAATTACGACCTGCAAAGAAAAATGAACTCTGTGTGTTGGTGTTTAAGAAAACGTCAAAACAGACTTCTTACTTTAGCGCTTCTTTAGTGATCGTATCATAAAGCGGACACAGTCACGTGCATCATTGCTTTCGTTCCGAATTTCGCTTCAGACATCTTTCTACCAAGTCAAATAGGAATATTGTACAATGTGAATTTTCATTGGTTTTGCTTCCGAAGCCCAGTGATTCTACTCATGATAACAAGCAACTTTCCCGCAAAAAAAATATTTACTCGAAAATACTTTTATACTTATTAAAATACTTTAATTCTATTATTCGTGAAGGCATGGAATACGGCACAGATAAAATAAAACAGATGAAATAATAATATAATAAACTGGCATTTAATAGTATAATAAACTGGCGTTTAAGATACACTAACCTCAAAACCAAATATTCTGGTTTAATTTTGGCACAATCGATAAGGTGCCGAACCAAAATGGTAAAAACGGAAACCATATGGTGCGATTTCGTCTGTCTGTCTGTCTGTCACATCCCACCTGTATATCTCAGCAAAATAACTACTTGTAAATGGCTTTGTAGTTTTTTCTTTCCGAATAAAATAAAATAAATAAATAAATACCAACATTGATTTTCGCTCCTCCTCACCTCTCCCACTGCGACTCCTTTCAAGGCAAGATCTACAGTGGTACTCTGACGAAAGCTCGAGAACCCAACAAGAATTAAAATGGCTCAGCAGCGGTAAAACTGCTACATAACATATTCTCAGTCACTAGGGTATGTGATCAGAAACAATTCCAATAAATGTCAAGAGTAATATTTTTTAATCCGAATTTTATTTCTTCTTAAATAGATAGACACACTTAACGTTCATACAAATTCACCCGCTATGCCAACAGTGAGCATCGATGTGCAAATTTACGATCATCCGATCGACATCTCGAGTGGCAACAAATAACCACACAAGTTTCTCCGATACAGAACGTAACAACATATTGCGGATGTTCGTTATAGTATGTTATAGGCAGTTTGTTCGTGATATCAATGTGGTGGTCGCGTTCTTTTTAAATTGTGTTTGTGTGCACCAGAAGCGTAAGCGACTTCAGAATCAAAAATCATTTATTCATTATTGGATATTAAAAATCTCTTAATGACGTCAGCGTCTACATCGCTACATAAACGAAGTGGCGCATGGCGGCGCTATGGTGGGGAAAATAGAAGCGACAATAAAAACCTTCGGGCTCTTTTAAATGTTTAAATGCACAGGGTAGATAAAATTAACATAAGTCGATTTAAATTAGCCTGTTAGAACAGCAATTTATTGTCGTGGATTTTTCTATTCTAAGTAATCTGATACATTTTATAACAACCTTTCTTATACAGTTTTTACTTGATAACAGTTTTGAATTTATCTAACGGTAAGGTAGTGCTGTGAAAATTATGAAACAATACAATTTGCCAGCAACGCTACTCTAAAGATATTAACTATTACCAACTCTATTAGAGGTATAGTGATTTTGTCTACTGTGGCACTATATTTGGTCAAAACAAGATAACTCTACGTAGTCTGTGGTTTTATGCGTCTAAAGGCAAAACGTTTTTTTTCCACCACTTAACCATGACTAAACCCAACAAACTTTTCTCAAGGTTGTCTGAAATATCATAAACTTGCCCCGTTTCGCTAAAGTTTTAACCAAAACCAAGCAGGCGCCTATAAATGTTGAGAAGCTCTTTAAAAATTCAATCTCTCATGTTCGGCTTCGTAAAGATTGTAGTTTATCTTTTTCTGTAAAAAGAGAGAAATTTCATTCATGGACTTTTACTGCTTTTATTTTCTCTTTTTCGATCGTATGTTCCATCGCTTTACGATGTGGGGTCGTAAAAGGTGACTAAAGCTTCTTTTTGTGTGTAGTCTACTGCAGTCGACAATTATAGCATATGTCCCACTGTGTCAGTCGCAACGCTACAAAAGTGTTGACTGACTATGCTACATTCCCCCTATAATTTAATGATGAAAATCATGATTTATGGTTTTTTAAATGCAAGAACAATATGTTTTGTATTATTCAAATTTTTATTTCTTAATTTAAAGCGTTCCTGGCCATTAAATCCTCCAAACCATAGCTTTACGAAAGCCAAAACTCGTACTATACCTGTTCCGTTTAGCCCTTTCGTGAAACTTTTTGCAATTAGCACGATCGATTGTTATTCTGGTATAATGTCAGTTCTCCACTAGGCATGGGTGGCATTGTTGCACTTTTGATGAAATAAAACTCGATTTGCGCTTGACTTTAAATGACACGTCTACGAAAATCTTTGCCAGAAAATGAGACGCGGCAAAGTTCCGAGGAACTAATTAGCTGTGTTTGCAGAGTAAACTTTGTCACAACTACTTATAGGGCTATTTTGTTATCACTAAAAGCTCAGACTACAAAACTTAATACTTTTTAAAAGCTTTTATTTACTTTCACCTGTCGCGGTGACTGTCTGTCTGTAACCAAATCTTGCTAGTAAAATTTGACCCACTTCCCGGTTTCCGATTGAGATGAAATTTTGCATGCGTATGTGAATCGAATGACAATGCAATGCTATTATAACTTGGAGCTGATCTGATGATTGAGCCGGAAGAAGCCATAGAAAAGTGAGATAATACCGCGTTTCGGAAATCCTGCAGCGCCATCTGCTGGTGGGCAGCATAGCTTGCTCACCTGGTAATAATTTATAGATAAAACAAATCTGGGAGGTTCCTTTATAAAATATTTGGGTTTAGGTCGGCCTTTTGGGGAAATTTCTCTGTTTTTATCTACCAAGCAACGACTAAATTTCTCGTGCAAGATGCAGCAATCACTTTTGTATTATACTGTAGTTTTTCTACTCCTTACTAGGGGCGCTATTTTTTATGACGACTGCCTAATTGAACCATACCTCACTTACGGTCAACCGCACGTGATTGGAAACATTTGTAACTCTATTATTATGCCACAAAGTCCAAAGTGTTTCTACTGACGTGCTGTTGAGTGTCGTCTGATTTTAGTGTGTGTAGATAGTTGTTTTTTAATATTTGACATCTAAATACAAAAAAAATAATGGAAAAAAATATTTTGAAAACAAGTTTTTATTAGATGTAGAAAAAGGACTAAAACGTTATCACAGTTTCAGGTTTTCAAATAAAAGCGTGTTACATTATATAACAGAAAAATTATTAACTCAAAAACATTTAATTAAATGTGTAGAGATCTTTCCGACACGGACAGTTCCGCACATTACGCTGTCAACGCTTCCTACGAGACATCTTTCGCCGGTGTGTCACAACACTAAACTATATTCCGTTAATAAAGCTGGTTTTATATGAATAACTACGAGTTATACAAGTTTTTCGAAATATACGTTTTTGGAAAAATCAGTTTATCAACTGAGTAAGCTTGCATTTCCAGCTATATCTATCTATATCTATCTATTTATAGTTTAAGCTGTCAGAAAAAAAAACAAGTTTGTAAAACAATGTTATTCTTTCCGTTAAATAAGGTCTAGTTTTAGTGTCATTGCTGCAACATAAGCGTTGATAATCGAAAAAAATTGGATCATAGAAAAGTTTTTGTTCGGATATGTTATAAGGGCCTGTCCGCACAGGGAATTTTATTCGCGCGAATTTTTTCCCGCAATTCTGTAACACATTGAATCCTATAGGACTGCGGGAAAAAAATCGCGATTTTTTTTTCTATGTCAAGCGCGGAATACTATTCGCTGTGCGGACAGGCCCTTAGATTGTTTAAAAAAAGTTCTGAAATTTACAATAGATACTCAACGATTCTCTCTGAAGAGCTTCCCTAGGGAAGCTAATAATTTACATCAGAATTTCACCACTGGATTTGCTCACGTTAATCCGAGTTGTATAATGCACCAACTGTTTTTTGCAGTACTCTGTGCAACTTGATAATTGTGCAAAAATGTTATTTTTTAAAACAGCTTTTCATTTTCTTTCACAATGTGCGGTAAAAACAGAGCATCGTCGCTATAATTTTGATAAAATATGGAGTGATAAATCACACATTAATTATAATAATTTCGCGGGCTATAAGCTTATAGGTTATTTATTTTATTTATTTATTTTATTTTATTATTAGGTTGGATAGGTTAGGTTGAGTTAAGTAGAATGGGCGAGCACTCACGGTCATTCCCGGGCCCCTCCCGGTACGGAGGGGCGTGAAGGGCCTGCCGCCGTAAAGGCGGGCGGTCGCCGGTGTGGGACTGGACGTAAAGGCTCTGCGGATTCCCAGTCCCCCACCACTCGGGCGATGCGGGAGTGCCGCTGGGTTGTTTTAGTGGGTATACCGGATTTACGGGGGACTTTCACATACCCCTTCCATCCCCCGGTGCATAAAGCATTTTTTCCATATATTCTATGATTATTTCCCAGAAACAAAAAAAAAAGGTTAGGTTAGGTTAGTTAATTATAATAATGGGTGATTTATCACACATTTAATATTTTACAAAGTTTGTTATTACATAATTTTCTACATACATACATACATAACATCACGCCTCTTTCCCGTCGGGGTAGGCAGAGACCACAGTCCTCCACCTGCTACGATCTTGACATACTTCCCTTGCTTCCTGTACTTTCATCAATCCTTTCATACATGCTCGTCGGTTTAGGGTACTTTTAACCTGGCCTTTATTCAGAACGTCCTGAATTTGGTCCTGGTACGTTCGCCCAGGCCTTCCAAAGTTTCCATTCGCTCTCGCCTGGTAGTCTATCTCTTTCGTCAATCTTCGTTCATTCATCCTCTCTACATGACCAAACCATCTTAGCATCCCTTTCTCGATTTTGGTCACTACGTCTTCTTTTACGCCACACCGTTCTCTTATCACACTATTTCTAATCCTGTCACTCAATTTAACACCAATCATACTCCTTAGCGCTCTCATTTCCACTGCATTAATTCTAATTTCATGCTTCTTTTGCTTGAATCAGATGACCGTTTACCCCATACATAGACAGTGCTGACCACAATTCATTCCTCACCACTCGGTCATAGGCCTTTTCCAAATCCACGAACGCGCAGTAGACTTTTTGGTTTTTAGCCAAAAACTTTTCAGCTATTCACCGCAAGGAAAAGACCTGATCTGTACATCCCATTCCCTTTCTAAATCCCGCTTGTACATCCCATATTTTTTCGTCAGTATCTTTCATCACTCTTTCAATCAAAACCTTTGCATACAGTTTGCTGACGACACTGAGAAGGCCTATCCTGCGGTAATTTTTGCAGTCCTGTTGTGACCCTTTTCCCTTGTACAGCGGCACAATCACAGCCTTGCACCAGTCACCTGGTACTTGGCCGTTCGTCCAACACAATTTGAAAAGGCGGTACAACTGACTAGCCACAATGCCTCGCCCAGCCTTCAACATCTCGACCGACAATCTATCATACCCAGCTGCTTTACCTGAGTTCATACTTTTCATCGCTTTCATAATCTCATCCATACTTATCTCACTTACATAATTCTCCTCTTCATTCTCATTCATTTCCACAGAAGACCTAGGTTCGCTGGCCTCTGCTTTTTCTCTCTTAAACAGACTTTCAAAATATTCCTTCCACCTCCTCAGAACACATTCTTCACCTTTTATAATATACTTCCATCTACTTCCATCCTGGCTTCTGATTTTACTCAGCTCCGATGTTCCAAACTTTCCTCGGGCTGTGCGTATGGATTTCCAGAAAAAAGTTTTGGTTTGACTAGAAATCTTTAGTAAGCCTTCTGTCAAACTCATCCTTACACTCCTCTTTCTTTCTCTCAACAACTTCCTTAACAATACCTTTCGCTCTTTTATATGCCTTTCTTGCTACACTTACGTCATCACTTGTTGCCCTCTGCATTCTTTCGTTAGCTTTTACGGCTAACCAATCTGACCATGCTTTCTTCTTCTCACAAACAGCTGCCTGTACACTTTTATCCATCCACATATTCTTCTTTTTTCCACCATTTCTCCTTTTTGACACCCCACAAACATCGACAGCTATACCTACTACTCCATCTTTAAATAAATTCCACAAACATTCAATATCATTTACTTCATCCAGGTTCTCAAATCTTTCACTCAAGCCTTTCAAGTATTCTTTTCTGACATCCTCCTCTTGCAATCTCTCTACTTTAATACGTTCTAGAACGCTCGTCTGCTCTTGTGGTCTATGCCGCCACCGGTTAAATAGACCACCAATTCGGGTCACAACCAGGTGGTGGTCTGTGTCGATGGCGACTCCACGATATGCGCGAGCGTCCAGAACTCTTTTCCTCAATCTTTCATCCACAACTACAAAATCGATCATACTTCTCGCATCACCCTCCTCTCTTGTAGACATATGGATCTTTTTGTGGTCAAACATAGTGTTTGCTACAAAAAGACTCCATTCCAAACATATCTCAAGCAAATTTATTCCATTATCATTCACACTCTCATCACCAAACTTACCAACAACTCTTTCATAACCCATCCATTAAAATCTCCTAGCATGATAACTCGTTCATTCTCATCACATTTCTCTAACGTATCTTTTATATTTTCCCAAAACTCATCTGTTTCTTTCTGGGCTTTCAGGGACTTTCGCGAACCAATATTCGTTGGTGCATGCATACGTGCATACCTAGAACTAAAATTCGCGTCAGTCCGACTTTCAGCCTGACCCAGATGAGTCTTGGGTAATTTTCTATTCGTGTTTATTTTGTTTGAGTGAACCGATTGCGGAGAAACACGGAAATAAGCCAAATACAACTGGTGGGTCAAAAAATTAACATGGATAAGACGAAAATTATCTCTAACGTCCTTATTGTACCCACTCCACTCAAAGTAGGATACTCTACGCTCGAATTTGTCGATGAATACGTAGGTATACCTGGGACAAACAGTCCAGTTAGATAAATCAGACTTAGAGAAAGTGGATACTCGTCGAATCCGACTCGGATAGACAGCGTTTGAGAAGCTCTGATTGCAGAGCTTCTCAAACAAAGAAGATAGTGAAGATATTGATCTTCACGTCCAAAATAGCGCAGTGTCTCTTTGACTAATGTGTGTTATGATATAATAGCACCGAGACGTGGTCGCTTACAATGGGCCTTATTGGCATGCCCAAAGTTACCCAAAGGGCTATGTAAAGGGCTATGCTCGGAGTCTCTCTGCGGGATCAAATCAGAAATGAGGAGATCCACAGAAGTACTAAAGTAACCCACATAGCCCTCAGAGTCGCTAATGTGGTAGTGGGCAGGGCACACCCAAAGATGAACCGACGGCCGATGGGGCGTCTTTACGCCCAACCTTTTAACCTTTGTTTTAGAGTGGCGACCACGTACCGAAAACAAGGTGGACCGACGGTCCAGTCAAGGTCGCGGGAAGCTGCTGGATCTTTCGGGGAGGCCTATGTCCAGCAGTGAACGTCTTTCGGCTGAACATTGTTGAAAAAGACGTCTGTATGTCCAATTGTTTGTGTTTACTGTAAAAGCCCAAACTCTAACCGTTCAAAGACATAGTTTCAAATAATTAAATAGTCCTGTAATAAAATTACTTTCTATGTGCAGCTTATTTTTACAAAGCGCAGTAACCAGATAGTACCTAATTAAGTGAAAAAGTACGATTTTCTATGTTTATTCCTGAGCCGTTAAATTATAATTTGTCAAGTAAAATTATAAAATTAAATTTCCAATCGGTTCTATTTCTTACATTATAATTTCACGGGCGATTAGCTTCGGTTATAATTACTAGGTTAGGTTAAATAGGTTGAGTAAGGGTTGAGTTAAGTTCTATTTCTTACATTATAATTTCACGGGCGATTAGCTTCGGTTATAATTACTAGGTTAGGTTAAATAGGTTGAGTAAGGGTTGAGTTAAGTTAGGTTGCTTTGTAATGTACCGCTTATAATTAATGTAAGAAAATTATAATTAAACGGTCATAGGTATACATTGGCCGTGGTATAGAACCAAATCAAGTATATTTTCTTTGAAATTAACCTCGAACGTTTCAAATTATCTCAAAAATTAAGCATTCCAAGTCTCTGTAAGACTCATTTTGAATATTCCGCTTCAAAGCAGTTGATTACATAGCATTTGGAATATTCACGTTCGCCCGAACAATTTAGCTAACACATTCAAATTGCGCCAGAGTTTCATCTTTGTATAAACTACTCTAAACACAACGTCAGATAATGTTTAATTCAAATTATTGACTCAAGAAGGTAATGTCGGTTTGGTACAGTATAATAAAAGTTGTAATATTAATATTAAAACAAATACTTTTGAACTAGCCTTGTTCTTTTTTTACATACATAACATCACGCCTCTTTCCCGTCGGGGTAGGCATAGACCACAGTCCTCCACCTGCTACGATCTTGACATACTTCCCTTGCTTCCTGTACTTTCATCAATCCTTTCATACATGCTCGTCGGTTTAGGGTACTTTTAACATGGCCTTTATTCAGAACGTCCTGAATTCGGTCCTGGTACGTTCGCCCAGGCCTTCCCCTTCCAACGTTTCCATTCTCTCGCCTGGTAGATATCTTTTGTCAATCTTCGTTCATTCATCCTCTCTATAGGTATATGACCAAACCATCTCTTTTTTCTCCATCTATTTTTACTAATAGTTTCTACAGAATCGGCTATCTAACCTAGGGGATTTGACGAGTACACTGGTTTTCAAGCAAGTTTTTGCTGGTTTGTGCTGGTTTTTGGTGACAGCCACAACGCTAGTAAGCCTGCTGACTATGGTAGTTCCCCTTCACATTATTCCAGCCAAAGCTGAGATTTTGGAAGGAGCTCCCTCATCCTGCAGTGGACGTTTTATGGGATTTTATGAAAATGATAACTAGTTTTACAATCATCATCATCAGACCTAAACCTAGATGAGGTTTTGCCAGGTTAGTGGCCCACCTGGCTGTCAGAGTTTTCAAGCCATCAAATGGCCTCTGATTTGGGTTAGCACCAAACATTACATCCCATTAAAAGGCCACAGCTGGACAGGAAGTTCCTTCAGGATTTCACAACAAAGTTGCGTGGTAATGAGCGGCATGAAGACAAGATAGTCTCTAAGCTTCTCAGCAGAAATTGCGCGTCAGAACGATTCGAGACGGAGCTTTCCGTCAAGTCTGACATACCTATACTCAAGGAACATATATACTCACCTACGGCGAGTATATACTAGAGCGGAACTGACGCGTCGTAATTTACCACATGGTCTTGTCACTTGTGACATTTGCTTTGTTGTTGCGAAACGTTCCTACGAGGAAATTTATTTATTTATTTATGCATTCAGCTCTAGTCTTTCATATTTGACGGAAAGATCGGTCGCGGATCGTTTCTACGCGGAATTTCTGCAAATGTGTCGCTACCTACACTTATTATAGCGTTGAGGCTGGCACAATGGCCTGCGGTTTTGGTGACCGCAGTTTTGTGGTACACACGGCTGCACGCCGGTGGAAACACTCTGACTTTGAGTGGCTCTCTGGTTTTGGGTGTACGAGTATTGCAGCTTAAACTGTCTTTGTTTTTACCCAGCCTTTAGTTCCTTTAGCCTTTAGTGAGGTACTTAATATTCTAAGCCACAATACATAAAAATATTCTTACATAGATATTATTAGGTACTTCTTATACTTATTGCTAGCCAATAGCCAATCATGACAATTTATTTATAAAAATAACAGACTTCCAAAGTTTTAGGCATCATTTAGTTTTTCTTTCTCTATATAAGCATTTGATACATTTCTGATTTAAAAAGTCACTAAATGTGTAATTAGCTTTCATAAACGGAAAAGCAGTCTGATGTAATAGATATTTTTATTTAACTGATATTGTATGACCTATACAAAATTTTAAACTTTCGTCTCCCAAAGTATTTTAATTAAAAGTAGATTTATATTTGAAAAAGTGAATTTTAAAAATTCTGGGCCGCACTCGTTTCGACCTAGTAACCTCGTGTTGAGCCGAGTAGTGAAAGAACTTGACGGCAGGAGTGTACCCTTTCAGTAGTTTTATTAAGAGCTTATACTGAATGGTGGAAAGTCGTTTCTTTTTATGTTTTCTAAAAACATTAGTCGTGCCCGTAAGCCCAAGAAATATTTTACATCTTTTTCTACAGTCTATATACACTGCAAGAATCTTGCTCAAAATGACTACAAAATTACACTTTAACTTTTATGTCAAAATATTTTGAAAAGTATTATAAAAGTTACCCTGAGTTTAAGTTTAGCGACACACCATCTTTCCGACGCGGAGAGTTCCGCTCATGACGCTCGCAACGCTTGCCTATGACACATGTGGCAGGAATTTCTGCCGGTGCCATACTTGACAGATTTTTCGGTCGCGGAACTTTCCGCGTGTCCAGTGACAGTCCAACTTTCAGTCTGTCGCCAGACTTACATTTAAAAACTAATTGTATTTATCAATACTGGACAATAAATTAAGTTGTGCTAAGCTTAGTTATGAAAAATCTTGTAGAAATGTTATGGAAACGTCAGTATCAATATAGACATAATAAACGAGTTTATCTATGTATCTACCTAATATGCAAACCAAAAATGGAGTCTATGGTCACAGAGTTTTTCCGAGTGATAAGATAAGGATTTGCACGAAATGGTTGCGAGCCATTATGAAAAGCCGAGCGTTCGACTTGCGTTTGAGTCTAGTCTGAATCAAAGCAAATTCGCTTTTCACGAAAACATTAAAAACGTGGCTCAAAAACTGTATAGTATTGAAATAGTAGCATGCTGAATGCTTAAAAAGAGACGCTAAGCCTCGGATGTTACGTGAATTAAAAACAGATTTATAAATCCGACTGTTAAGTCTGAACCGCGCACAGTTTGATAAGACCCTATTTCAGAGAAATTTGCAAATTAGGCTTTTAAAGGTTAGGAGTGATTTGAATAAGTAAATTTTCGGTAGACTAAAAGTTGGGAGTTAAAGGTATTTTCGGTAACCTTTGGAAAGTATAGGTACAAACTTAAAATCAAACTTCAAAAGGATTGTGGTATACATCATATATACATCTATTTTAATATAAAAAAGGGCAGGGGGGTTTTATACAAAAGGGCTTTCATTCTCCCTTAAAAAGACTCTTGCGTAAATATATTTTTAGGGTTCCGTACCTCAAAATAAAAAAAAGGAACCCTTATAGGATCACTTTGTTGTCCGTCTGTCTGACTGTCTGTCTGTTTGTCTGTCTGTCTGTCAAGACCCTTTTTCTCACGAACGAGAAAAGGTATCAGGTTGAAATTGATAACGAATATTAAGGTCCATAAACCACACAAGATCTGAAAATTTCAATTATTCACAACGACGCAATCAAAAGATATGGCTTTTTATGTCCTCATATCCATACATTTACGCAAAAAAGCAAAACCTACAGGGTACTTTCCGTTGACCTAAAATTATGAAATTTGACAAGAAGCTAGGTGACATAGTACAAATAAAGAGAAAAGTCTAAAATTATTAAATATTTCAATTTTTCTCACAACTAATAGTAACCAATTAAGGTGAGCTCCCGTTTCAAGAACTTTTTATAAAAGAGGGGTCAAGTTGGATGGTCGTGGAGTTTTTAAAATCGACGAGAAAAAGCTTTTAGCATATCATATGGTTGATAGGTACGGAACCCTTAGGGCGCGAGTCCGACTCCCACTTGGCCGGTTTTTTTTCAATAGTCACACTGAATTGGATATTTTCGATAATTCGGTTATGTATAAAAACAAGTGCAGATTACCTATAGAACAGGCACCGTAAATATGAAACAACACATTGGATATAAAATTAAACATTATGAATGGTGAATTCGCTGCTATTCACGTTCAAAACAAACAAATTATAAAAACTGGTCGAGTGCGAGTCGGACTCGTGCGCATTTAATACACTTCTCAGCTGAGGGCTCGCACTTGGCCCGTTTTTTGGTCTGTAGGAATTTCAGATTAACTTTCATCCCTAAGTTTATCCCCTTGGGGGATGATTTTTTTAAAACGCTGAAACACATGTTTATTTCTTTCTTTTTATTAGCCTAAATCCTAATTTTTTGTAGAATCTTCATACGAACTTTCATTCCTTATTTCACCCACTTGTTGGATGATATCTCAAAATTGCTGAAACACTTGTTTCGTTGTTTCCTTTTGTTTTATTAGCTAAAATTCAAATTTTCAAGTACTACATGTCAAAATAATAGTAGGATTTTCATTCAAACTTTCATCACTTATTTCACCCCTTTGGGGGATGATATCTCAAAATTTCTGAAACACATGTTACTTTATTTCTTATTGTTATTTTAAATACAAATTATTTTAACTCATGACTAAACTGTAGGATTTGTATACAAATTTTCATCCCTCATTTCATCGCATTAGGGGATAAATTTCTAAAAATGCTAAAACACGTACTTTTTTATTTGTTTCTGAGAGCTCAAAGCCAAATTTGTATAATTCTACCTTTAAAAATGAAAGATTTCCAGACCAACATATAAAAAATAATCATCCCCTTTTTCACTCCTTCAAGGACGATTTTCAAGAAACGCTTAAACACATATTTCTTTATTTTTCACCAAAGCTTAAATTCAAATTTGTGTGAATCTAACTTAAGAAACGAATGAACTTTCATACAAAAAATTTTTCTTCTTTTCACCCCCTTAGGGTTGGATCAATCAGGATCAATCAGGATTAACCTCTTTATTATATTAGTATGATATGTGTGCAATTCACCTTTTAGTTAAGTTTTTAGTTGTTATTGTCCTAATTGGTTCTTGTCGTCGTCACCTATAATTTGGAGTAACAATAATGCTATATTCTAACTAGTCTACTTCATATGTAATGTTTTTTACTTTGTTATAAATAAAGTGACTATCATAATGTCAGTTCGCATTCAAAGTTAAACCATTGAACCGGTTTCGATGTTTGGTTTCGAGTTTGAATAACACAAAAGGTCTGCTGGAAGAAATTTCCAAGCTGAAATAAGCAGCACCTGTTGTGTCTGTTCTCTAAATGTTTGTTTTGTTTGTATTTTTATGTGTACAATAAACAGCTAAATAAATAAATAAAATATCAGATTACTAAGGCTAGTATTGATAAATCCCGCTCAAGTGTGAGATTGTCACTTGAGTGTTGACAACACACACGCCAATTAATAAAATGAACTAAAGAGTCACTATCACATGAATGCTGTCAAATGTTGACGATACTTTTTTTGTACTTCAAAAAGTGCGTTTTATTTTAATACCAGTACTTGCTTCAATTTAAGTAAAATTCCTTATGTTTTCCATTTTAATAGTTGATTTTCAAGAAAACAAAAACAATAATAATACAAAATATCAGTTTCTATTATTTATTTATTGGGAACGAAGTCACTTAAAAATAATTAAATACGTTGCTGGAAGCTAAAATAAAACGCAGACACAAATTCTTTTTTCTCATTTGACGTTTGACGTATGCAGCAAAGACGGCGTACTTGAGATTGATAGTTGTTTATTAATTAGCATGATTTTGAGATGCTGATCGCACCTTGACAGCTAAAATCTCTCCCTGAGGATATTGAGGGCGATTTATAAATACTACCACTAGAGGATAAAAATCAGGCTGGCTAATTCAAATTGATTTATATTTAGTGTGTCAAGCCTTAACATAGTTTAAAAGAGCGTGTGGGTTTATTTTTGTCACTTATTTTTTTCCCACATGGCGCTACTTTGTTTGTGAAGTGACGTAGCTTTTCGTTTAACAGACGTCATAAAGCGATCAAAGAATCCGAACATGAATAAAGTATACTTTGACTGGTAAAGTGTCCGTATGGTACCGGCAAAGAATAGTAACCAACCAATCTCTACCGTGGATATCGTAAGAGGTGACTAAGGGCTTATATGATCCGGAGGATGAGCAGCAGCATCTCAATGTGTATCGTACTATCTTACATACTGCGGTCAAAAACACCCGCGGTCGACAGCCGTAACGCCTACAAGCGTGGTGACTATGGTAAATCCCCTCCAAAGTTGCTGGAGTTGTTCTGGAGAGAGCTATGTCCTGCAATGGACGTTGCATGGGATGTTATTAGAAACCGAATCAGCTGATCTTATAGTGCATTTTGTAAGGGAGGTCAAATGTTGGAAAAATATTCCTTAGGGAATGTTGTTCAGTTGCATGGGCAGAATCATGTCCTTCAGGGTTGATATACCCTTTGTATTACACCTTTTAAATTACTTTTGTGATTTGTATGATGTTTGGATAAGTATGTGTTTTATTTAATATTAGCGAAATATTAATTAGTCTGGTATTATCACCAAATAGGTCTATTTAGATGATTTAGATTCAAGAACTGGGGTGTCCTGCAGTGGACGTTTCATAGGATGTTATGAATAATTTGATTTTAACTTTTAAAATTTTAAACCTAGTCTAGGCAACGAAGCGGATCGTTGTATCAAGACCCCCGCATTAAATCATCAGTCGATGAAACTTTGCTCGGTTATTACACTACATGAGACAAACCTTCTATAAATATACCAAAATAAAATCGGTACTTTTAATTTTTCGATACAAAAATTACACTAAATGCATGAAAAATTTAGAATATTTTTAATTTACATTAAATTCATGAATCTTTATCATCCTGTCAAATAAAATCTGCCTGAGAAATTTATGTTGGGGTCAACTGCTTCGTTGCCTACACTAACCAAGGGAAATGACTCTCCTTTTGTTTGAATTGATCGGGCCACAGCTAGGTGGTCACTGGTAACATCTTATTTCAAATGCTTCTCTTTTCAATAAGTAATTACCACATTTACCTAGATTAAAAACACTAGTTGGAAAATGATTTTTATGTTAACACTTCCTGTGTTCGGATAAACTTACTTACTAGTTGGAAAATATACGAGGGAGGTAAAAGTTTTCAGGCTCAAGTTGTTTGTAAAGCAATAGTAGATAAGTAGCCAAGGGCTGTAAGGCATCAATTGCAGCCCGAGATATTTAGGCGCACGAGCGCAGCGAGGGCGCCTATAGTTCGAGGGTGCAATTGATGCTTACACCCGAGCTAACTACTCTGCTTTACATCTCGATTGTGAGGTAAGTAGGTCCTTATTACCACCAAATTGTAGGTGACCAATTAGCGCTATAGAGTAATAATGTAGCTAGAAAAGGCCTAGGGCGGTAAGTAATTAAAACGCCCGCCGCCCCGCTGCTGGAGGTGGCCATCAAGGCGGAGCCGCGCGTGGAGGTGGAGGTGCTGCCCAATTACTTACCGCCCTAGGGCTTTGCTAGCTACATTATTACCCTAGAGCGCTAATTGGTCACCTACAAGCCCCATATTTGGGGGTAATTAGGGCCTACTTACCGAATATGAGAGATGTAAAATAAATAAACAGCGTTTATTAAACCTCAACGGACTGAGAGAGCGACCTTCTTGTGAATGAACAGGGTTTAAATAAAGAGGTGTGACCTTTTTAGGGGACAGGTAGGCAATTTTGTTATACAGAGTGTTACGTACTGGGGTGATTTTATTCTTAAATGCATATCTCTGACGAATACTTACTTACCATCAGGTGACCCGCCTGCTCGTCTGCCTCCCTCTTCTATTATAATAAGTACCTGGTCGACCGAGCTTCGCTCTATAACAGCTACCTCAACATTAAAATATCATCGGGTGAGCAAGCTATACTACTTTCTGTCTAAAACGCGGTATTTTTTTTTTGTAAATGCTTAAAAACGCGGGGGAAACGAATTTTCCCAGACATGAGACCTAGCTAGATCGATTTTTCGTCCCCAAAAACCTCCGTATGGTAAATTTCATCGAAATCGTTAGAGCCGTTTTCGAGAAACCGATTACAAATATATATACAAATATTGCTCGTTTAATAGTATAGAGTACCTGGGTGACCGAGCTTCGCTCTATAATAACCGTCTCAACATCAAAATATCATCAGGTGAGCAAGCTATGCTACCCGCCAAGAGATGGCGCTGTAGGTTTTGGTATAAAACGCGGTCTCTTAAAAACACGGGGAAAACGAATTTTCACAGACATGAGACCTAGCTAGATCGATTTTTTATTCCCGAAAACCCCCGTATAGTAAATTTCATCGAAATCGTTAGAGCCGTTTTCGAGAAACCGATTACAAATATATATGTATAATACAAATATTGCTCGTTTAATAGTATAGGATAATACTTACTTTTTGTCACGTTAAATAAAAATGTAGCTGTCACCGAAAATTTATAGTGATAAGAATCGTAACTTGATCAATTTCCTGGTAAGTTGATCAAATTTCGAAACATCATAAATGTCAGTTGAAATGCAACGCAATAAATTTCAGATAATTTAATTGATCAACTTACGCTGCCTGGTAGTACGTTGATAAAGTAACGATTTTGCCACACGTCAAATCATACACGTATATGGACCAATCGCTGCTCAGTGTACAATTTCACGTTCAACTGACACCAGTAAAATATTACACTGTTCTTTGATTGGTCGATGGCAATGGTGGCAAGCATGTGGCAATTTACTCACAGGTTAAGGTACGCCTCGCGTTCGTTGGATCTTTTTACCGCGAGGCTCCATAAATTGATCAATTACCTGAAATCTATACGTAAAATATTGCCGTTTATGATTTTTCGAAAAAAAGTTGATCAACTTAAAATTCTTATCATTTTCCGGTGACATAGCCACCTTCGAAACAAGCATTACTGCTATATACTCTTTCAGTACGTAGAAGTTTTAGTCTTCAGTCGCGGACATCGTGGCACTTTCTAGATCATCGTGGAATATTCCAGAATGAAGCCATTTTTGTATGGGTGGGGCTTCCCATTCCAAGGGGCTTAAAGTAAAAAAAAACGCTATTTCGCGCCTACTGTCAGAACCTTTACTTTTGCCACCTGTGGATCAAATACAAGCGAAAATCTTAATACAATACTGATGCGTATCGTGTTCTCATGAGAAAAACCGCGATTTTGTAGCGCATCGGGCATGTTCGCCCAGGCGAGGTTGCCAGACTTCTTCGCCATCATCAGATGTCGAATTGCGTCACTTTGGTTCCGACTGCGTAGCACCGAAAATACAATCCTAAAAGCTGTATACGAAGACTTGACCAGCCCTATTTTTACACATTGGCTTGACGTGCAGCGGAGTGTCAATCGTAAATTAGTAGGTTAAGTTTTTATTGTACGTTATTTTAAGAATGTTATTGTTTAATTCTTTTTTTATTTTTTATTATGTAATATTGGCTTTACACCTGAAATTAATTAACTATTATTATTACTAATACTTTTTATTTGAACGACCATACAAACTCATATCAGTTCTCTAAGCAAAGCCAATAAAAAAAATATATTAATCACCTATTTAGATGACTCATCTATTCAGATTTAGTAATTAAACATTATTTTCAGACGAAAAAGTAGAAAAGGCAAGGTTTTTAATTATACCCATACGAAAATTTTCATATAAAAAAATTGAGTAGAAAAATTGTTCTTTTCTATTTCAGTTTAATAAAAGGTGTAATATTTTGTGAAACAGCACACTTTTCTGTACCTTTGGGTTTAACATTTAAATGTTTTTTTGAAAAAGATTTTTCAATGAGCCGGGGTTTAAAAAAGAAAAACTAGTTTTAATTTTCTTGATAGATAGCGTTGTTGTAGGAAAATTTAACTGTCAACTTATTTTTCCTATCTGTTATAAGTGTTGCCTAAGGAGGTTTATTTACTTCACGCTTCATCTACGACAGATTTATTTTAAGTTCTTTAGCAACTGTCTTCAGAGCCATCTATCGACACTTTCAAATACTCAGTTGAGGCTTAGCTGCGAAACCGGCTCATTCAGTTGACATTCTTGTATTTTCCGAAACATCCTATTAACGTCCAAAATGAAAGAGTGAACAAAATTTTTGTATGTTACTCAGAGCACGAAACTGAACAATTTTTCCCAAGGAAATACGAAAATCGATTTCTTACCTCCCACAGAAATTACATCAGCGCATTTTGTATGGGAGGTCAAATTTGGTTTTCGTATTTCGACCTTTGTATTTTTTTTGTTGGGAAAAGTTCTTCAGTTTCATGGTCTGAGTAATGCGCTAAAATAATGTTTCTATTTCAGTGGGACCTTATATATAAATGGAGTAAGGTCAAGGAGGGGTAATATGTAAACAGAGAAGCTAATTTACAAGTCCTTAGGTAAGGATAAAGGTCTTTTGTTAGCTTTGTTAGACGGATAAATTAGTAAGATCCTTAACGTCTGTACCATTTAATTTACTACGTTGTTGGGTTATGTTTCACGTTTTACTAAAAAAGGTTTGCAACAAAATTCCATAAAATTATTATATACGTCAATTTATTTATTTTATTTTATTTTATTTATTAAGGTACACCAGCAGAGCACATATCAAATATTACATAAAAACTTATTTACTTTATTTACTTTTTACTTTTTTCTTTTTAACTTTTTTTTTTACTTTATTTATTTTCTTTTACTTTTTTTTTACTTTTTAATTTCAAGAAAATACGTCACACTTACAAATGTACCAGGTTCCAACGATAAAACGTGTATGTGAGTTGTTCTACCAATGTGATTGAACCACTTTTGTTCTACAACTTTTGGAAATTAAAATAAAAAAAATATGTTTCATACAAATGGAACTGATCAGATTTACATTTTGTTTGGATGGAGAATCGATTTTTTTTATTTAAGTATAAAAAGTTGTAGAACAAAATTGGTTGTTCAGTTACATAAGTGGAACTACCACCAGGGAGGTGTTGCGTATTTAGAATCACACGTATAATTTTTTTCGTACTTTTACAAACGTTTTACAAGCAAAATTATTTTGGAAATTAAAATTAATTAATGGCTCCTACTTATAACACTAATTTTCTTACATTTAAAATCAGTCAGTCATAAAATGTCTAGATATACTTACAATATCTTCATAATTATTATACGAGTGCACAAATTGGGACTTATTTTTAGTTTGATCGATTGCTCTTAATTATTATTGAAACTTAGACGTACAACGTTATTCCTACAAGTTTACACATATTTTTTAAAATTTTTATGATTGTATCTCAGACTTACAATGTTTTTTTTTGTACTGTTGATTAAAGTATAAGTAAGTAACATTAATAGCAAGTATAACATTGTAATTTAAAGAAAAGTATGATACAACTACGTAATTGACAGATTAAATACGATATAATACTCACGGCTCAGAATAAAAATCAATGTAGTTGAGCAGAAAACAGTAAAAAAAATGTATTTTTAAAATTTTTCATTTTTGTGTTTTTTCAACTTTGGGATACTCTACTGAAAATTTTAATAAAGTGAGTTTCGATCTTCTTCCGTGGGCGTGTCGATTTATATGGTCGTTCCGGAAGATAATCCGAACGCTAACGCTTAAAATCAATCAATCGACCAATCAGCCGACCAACCAACCGACCAATAATCCGACCAACCAACCGACCATACAACCGACCAACCAATCGATCAACCAGTCAACCAACCAGTCGAGCAACTTATCGACCAACCGATCGACCAACCAGTCGGCCAACCAGTTAACCAACCAATCGACTAACCATTTGACCAACCAGTCATTCAGTCATTTATTCATAAACAATTTTTTACAATTGTGTTAGAAATTAACAGTAATAATTAGAGAAATGTCACAAAAATTATATACCTATGTCACAAAAAATTATAAATAAATAATTATAAAATGTCACTAATTGATAATAAACATAAAATCAAATGAAAACAATAACCAGCAATCAAGACATTAGACACAACAAAACAATATTCAAATGTCAATATTAAAATGTCACCAAAATTCCTAATTACAAGATAAAAGTCAAGTCATGGATACATGTATTCTAAATAAACAATCAGAACGAACACATTTTATGGGTTTCAAACTCCTGAATGCTATAGAAACACTTTTCCAACAAGAATGCCTTTAGTGATGTTTTAAATTTTATAGGACAAACGATTGATTTAAGCTCATCAGGTAGACAATTGAACAACTTGACCGCTTGATATCTAACACTGTGTCTTACCACTTCTAGTTTAGGTGCTATTGCTCTATTTAAGTCCTTTCTTCGTGTAGCAAGTCTGTGTTTCCTTTCCTCCGGGTTCTCAAATCTTTCCGGGTTTTCTACTATATCTGTCAATAACGTCAGAATGTATAAACTGGGAATGGTCAATATATTTAACTTTCTAAAGGACTCTCTACAAGAAATCCATGGCGGGATACGCACTATTGTCCTTATGGCTCTCTTCTGCAACACAAAAGCTTTATTTATATTATACGCATAGCTGTTTCCCCAGAACTTAATGCTATACCGAAAGTGTGATTCTACTATGGCAAAATAGACAGACCTTAACTGATTTTTCGTTAATTCATCCCGCAGACTTCTCAGGGCGTAACACGCGGAGCTAACTTTTGCTTCTATTTTAGAGACCTCATTTTTCCATTTCAATTGTGAGTCTATATATACGCCCAAGAACTTAACCGATTCTAGTTGTTCTATTTTTGCACCATTCAAGACAATATCAAAAAATTCTTTATTCCCTGCTGTAGAACGAAATTGCATGCAGTATGTTTTGGAGAGATTAAGAGTAAGACTGTTATTCCTAAACCAAAGTTGTAGCTCTGAAAGGGCTTCATTTACTTTAGACTCTAGCTCTCCAGAGCTGTTAGCTGTGATAATTGCATTTGTGTCATCCGCGTAGCACACAATTTTCACATTAGCCAAGCGACTGTGGATGTAGTTAGCAAGATCATTTACCATTATATTAAAGAGTATTGGACCTAAAACAGAGCCCTGTGGCACTCCTCTGGTGGTAACACTCATTCTGCTACTATACACCTGTTCCCGTCCATTTTCAATAGAAGTTAATGCAACAAATTGACGCCTATTTGTCAGGTAAGATTTCAACAAATTCAAAAATTTCTCTCGTACACCATAGTGCTCTAATTTGACAAACAAAATGTCATGGCTGAGGGTATCGAACGCAGCTGTCAAATCGAGAAACAAACCCGCTGCTCTTTGTTTGTTATTTAGACTAATGATTACGTCATCAAGTAACTTGTCAATAGCATCTGCAGTACCCAACCCAGTGCGGTATCCAAATTGTCTATTATTAATGAATGAATGAATGAATAACACTAATAAAGTAACATTTACACATAACCAGTAATAAAATGTGGGCAAAAGGCGGTCTTATCACTAAGAGTGATCTCTAATGTTATTTATGTGAAAATGTCTAGATAAGCGATTTTTAATAATTTTTTCAAAAAATTTGGAGAGTATTGGTAGAAGTGATATCGGTCTGTAATTTTTGACGTCGCTCTTTGTATTTTTACGACCAAACAGTCGACCAACCAGTCGAGCAACCAATCGACCAACCAACAGACCAATCAGTCGACCAACCATTCGAACAACAAGTCGAACAACCAGTCGACCAACCAATCCACCAACCAATCGACTCACCAATCGTCAAGGTCAAAGGTCAAGGGCAAAGGCCAAGTTAAAGTTGGAGACAGCTTCCAACTAAAATGAAGATTTCGACGAGATACTAGTAGCCTAGTAGAACATACTGGTAGCCTAGGGTCAGTAGTTTCACAACTGTTTATAAGCCGGATCGACTGATGTAAGTGTTGAAAGTTTTGCTTACAAATTGTTAGCAAAGTCAGACTGACGTGACAAACATAAAAAGTTCCATTTTTAGGGTTCCGATACCAAAATGGTAAAAAAAGGTGCGACTATGGTGCCCTTATGGTGCGACTTTGTCTGTGTCTGTCTATCACACCTCTATATCTCACCAACCACTCATGCTATCGACCTGAAATTTGGAATAGTTTTAGAATACAGTTGCTCAAATTAATTGCACATGAAAGAATTTTGAAAAAAATATGATTATTAATGTAAAGGGGGCCAAAATAGAGGGGGCCAAATTTCAAATTGCCGCTTCTAGGTTGAGTGGGGTATCATATAAAAGGGCTTCACTTGTACATTCTAAAATATATTTTTGTATTTTTTTACGTCTCTTAGTTTTCAAGTTATGATGAAAAATGACAAAAAAAATAACATCCCCCCCCCCCCCCCCCCTTATCTCCGAAGTTTGTGAAAGGAAAAATCTAAATTAATTACAGTTGACAGAAGTTTATGTAACCATTACCAAAGAGATTTGAACCTCGCTACGCTCGGTCATAGAGGGATTTGAAGGCTTGTCAAGTGTTGCACTTTTGAAACGTCAAGTTGGAACCAGGTTTGTTTTGGTTCTTTTTACACTCCTGCTAATTTAAAAAGTTATCTGATTGTTCTCTTGACAACTAGTATGTCATTGTCTTTACTTTCAGTCGTCTATGAAATTATTTGTTTTGATCTTGTCGTGAGCAAACCGGCTCTGTAGTTTTTATAATTTTACTGTTATTAAAATACTTATATCTAATCAAATAAGTGTTGTACACAAAAGCCTAAATGCTGAACAATACATATATCGTACCGGCATGCGGATCTCATTCTTCTATGAAGCAGGACATCGAAGAATTCTTATGCTTTCATTTGTAAGTAATATTTATAAGCTTATTTTGCTAAAATATGTGTATTACTCATTAAAGTGACAACAAATTATATCAAAGTTTAGGTAATTCAATTTAAAAAACCTTCCACAAAGAAATATACTGCAAATTTCAAGAACAATTCAAGAATATAAACATATCGAGAATGGTTTTGATTATCCGCCATTAGAGATGTGAATAGTGGTTATCAATAATGTCTAAAAAGTTATCGAATTAAATCAGATGCTAACTTTATTTTTCTAGTACGGTCTCTGTAAATGGTCACAAGTCAATCTACCATGTAATAAAAAAACTAGCCAAGTGCGTGTCGGACTTGGCATATTTAGGGTTCCGTTGTGTTGTAATATTAAAAATGAGAGAATTATAGTTACAAAGAAAGAACGTGATTCATCAATATCAATATTTGTTAGTAAAATATACATAACAATAAACATTATCACCAAAAGACAATGCAACTTTTCCCTAGATCTCTGGCTCAAAATTTTGAAAGGTAGAGTGAAACCTTTGTCAAATAATAGACCTTATAATCACTATCAACCTTTTCTATGTCATCAGAGTAATCATAGAGGGTGAAAAAAAGGTAAATCATAGAGGTTTTGATCCCACGTGGCCTTAAATCTAAATATGTAAATTTTTCAAAGCCTTACTCTTTCTTGTGTTACTTGCTCGTTTGCCCACTTGTAACATAAAATAAAAAAGCAGAAAACCAACAATATACCATTCCATGGTGTAGGCTAAAATTTTGTTTTAATGACCCCATTTAGGTGTATGGGAGCCCACTTTTAAAAAATTTAAAAACATTTTTGACAATTTAGGTCTTTCACTATGAAATTGCCGAAATGTTTTACAGATTAATGAGCAATTTTTTCATTTGTCTTATATTTGAAAGTTGTATTTAAGATTAAGTATCAATTTTATCAAAAAATAAAGATTTAATTTTTAGTTTGATTTTTAAAATTAAAAGTTTGAAAACGGTTCGTTTTAAATGTCTTCCGATTTCATCATTAGATTCGTTATATTTTTTACTGATAATATTTTTCGAAATTTAACTTTTAGCTTCTTAAAGAAGCTAAGTTAATGTTTTCCCAATCATGCTCAAAAAATTTGAAAATTCGCCATACAAAACGCCTATTTCATAGTTGAAGACCCGATAAGAACGATACAAGTCCAATATGTCAATCTTGACGTACTCTTGACTGTACCATATCATTGGTAGTCTATATTTATTTATTTTCAGATCCCTTCAAGTGTTAAAGATAAAGTAAAACACCATAGCAGCGGCATTGCAACTAGGCATTAAAACTACTAAATAGAGAGAATTGAGTGAAAATGGTGACAAAAATAAGAATTATTTTTAGGTAGTAGGTAACTTTATTATTAGATTCATAACTTTTTAAATATACATACGTACCGTTCTGTAATTTTATTTGTGTCTTTTCTTTCTTTCTTTGTAAATGAGAAAATAAATAAAGCAGCTTAATTCATTTCTGATGAATCCCTTTTTTTATAGTATTAACTATAAATACAGAAATGCGAAAAAGACACTCTACGCACCCCTTGGAATAGACTCCTTCACCTAACGCGACCCGCGCCCGCGCGATTGCCGGGTTCTTTATCGAGTCTAGTTGTACTGCGTGGACGTGCGTAAGTCTCTGTCATTTTCAAATTCTGACAATTTGTGGTTTCGAGCTTGATGTATGAACTGTTTGGGGTGCGCTATTATAAATATAAAGCAATTTCCAGACAACATAGTGAAAACTGCAAGTAGTTTCCTGTCGAGTATCTCATTTTGCAACGTTAAATGGTTCTATTCATTTGATTTCTCTTCAAAGAACATTATTGTGAATAGCATACAAAACATTCGAATTCAACGATTTTTTTTAAGTCACAAAATTTTAAATTCATCATGAGCGTCTAACATCTGCTCAAAGCCTCGTCAATATTTGATATGTGAGTGTTAATACTATCGTTATAAAAAAATAGAAATACTACATTATCGCTATCGTCATATCGAGTGCCTGCACATCTCTAGCTGGTCAAAAAGCATTACAGCGACGTTTGAAAGTAGATAATCATAAACATGTTTATCTCTTTTTTTCTAATATGACTCTTTACATGAGTAAAAAGTCAAGCTATAGCCGACAATTTTCGGATCCCTCTATGACCGAGCGTAGCGAGGTTCAAATCTCTTTGACCATTACAACAAAAATAAAACTATTAAAAATGAACTGTATTGCTTCCGAAAATACAAAAAGTATATCGGAACCCTCGGCGCCTCGCACTTGACCGGTTTTTATTATTAGGGTTTCATCATCCTGTGGATTAGTTTTAGTTTTGTTCTATGTAAAGTCATAAGCACGTCACGCTTGAATCATTTGGCTTTGTACCGCGCTTATCTTAGGCAGCGTAGAGACGGAAATCGTTCTGCAAGTGTAGAGCTTGATCTGCTCCTGGCTCTATATTGAAAAAAAAGGATATTGTAATTTGTTGTTTTCCAGTAAAGTCACGGTTTACATATTAAATTATTCGCAATCATTTACAAATCATTAATTAGGCTAAGTTACATGAGTGTGCATGACAGAGGTTAGGAAGTGTCTGAAAGATCAATTCTGATGAAGGATCATGTTACGGTGCTTTATACTCGTAATTAACTGCTAATGTTTGACCCGGACCATAAAACTGAACATCTTTCTCAAACCTCGCACCGCGGTTTTCAATAGGACCAACAAAAGATTTTCAAATTTTTTATGCATATTTCTTTGATAAACTTCTTCAGTGTTACTTCTTCTTCTTTTCGTATCAATGGCAAATGATTTTATAGTAACTTAGCCCAAAATGTGGCTACAGCAATAGCTCTTTGGTTGCCTTCAAAAAGGTCCTCCTTGGTGCAAGAAACTGAGGAGGTAGGGCACGAAAGCAAGTGTGTCATGGATTGCTTGTTACTCATTGTCAGCGTTACATAAGTTACAAACGATATAAATCGAACGCGACGTACAGTAAGATGTTCGGAGCCTATATTATACAGTTCGTTCAGTGCGTTGCGGAGCGGATCGAGTGGATAGCTCCACATCGGAATGAACATAGTCGTCTTTGCCAATTCACTTAAAAAAAAAATATCAATGGGCTTACTCTTGACCTCGATCTAGTCTTGAGAAAAGGGATGAGGGCGACGTTGGAACGAGCTTACCCAGAAAAAGCCTATTCACTCGCGACTAAAATAGATTCGGCTTATATGCACTCGGGAACACAGACGCAGGCAGAGAAATCCACTCTTTAGCCGTGCGCATTATAAAAGACGTTTCAAAGCGCTTTGTGCGAATGTGCGGAACAACGAACAAGTATGGGTGATATCCTGCGGTGCGTCTGGACTCCCGATGGTAGAAGGGAGAAGATAGAATTATTATAATTTTGACCATCTAAATAGATATCTTGTCATACTATACATAACCATTGCGGTTAAACAGCTAAACTTTTTGATGTAACCTTGACTATTGGAAAAACTGAACTCATACTTACTAATCTGGGCTGAACACCTCCCGTTAAAAATAGTACATTAAGATGCACGTGCGCTATTTTGGATATTACGGCCGAGGCTCAGAAATTGCAGCCCGAGCCGCAGGCGAGGGCGTAATGGAGCCGAGGGTGTAATCACCAAAGCGCACAAGCTTCTTACGACGTTTTTCAACACATTTGCGAATTAAAACGAATTAAAATCGCTTACGTTTTTTTCCTAAGGAAATTTCGTAGACGTTTTCCTCACATTTCTATATCACTGTTTTTCTTATCTGTATAAGTCATTTATTTTTTAATTACATTAAACACATTTCACAACAAGAAATATCTGTTAAAATGGCGCGCGTATTACTTTTTTCGAAGACACAGATTACACATGCGCGCGCAGGAGACAACGACTAAGCTATCAAACAGACTACTTTTCAATTAATTTTAAAATTGAATATTTTGTTACTTTAAAGATAAATTTGTAGTTAGTTAGTTGATTAAAATCAATATTTTCGTTTAATTAACGTTTATTTATCATATTATCGAACACAGTTTCTTAATTCATTAAATTATTATGAATGTTATAGATATAGAAACTCATTGCACCTTGCCGCTATAAAAAACAAAACAAAAATAAAACACTAACCTGCCAAACAGCTTACTCAGCAAGGAGGTCTTTGTTCTGAGGCTCACTCCCTTGAATTATTTAATATTGAATATTTTGTTACTTTAAAGACAAATTTGTAGTAAGTTGGTTGATTAATATAAGTATTTCCAGGTAATTAACATTTATTTATCATATTATCGAACACAGTTTACTTTTTCATGAAAATATTATGAATGGTATAGATATAGAAACTCCTTGCATCTTGCCGAAAAAAAAGACAAAAATTACAACACTAGTGAAATTATAGTAATGAAAAAAACACGCGTGTTTAATAAGCTGGATTATGGACCTTAATACAGTGCAAATAGAGCTGTTTTATGAGCAAATGTGTTGAAAAACATTTTACATAATTATATCTAGTTTTATTCCATGAATCTGCACAAAACAGTCTTAATTTCATTAAAGTACATCTTGTTCGGGACTTAAATTGGAACTGTCAGCCAAGCAGACACATCATTTAATTTACTTTCTCCTTCTCGTTTGATAATTGTCTCAAACATACAGTTTGTTGAACTTACTTCATAAAACATGAATTTTCTCACATTGCAGATATAAATAACACTTATTGTAACACAAACAGCTTTGAAGATTAATAGGGATTTATTTTCTTTTATTTCTTTATGAGTGCTTCTTAAGCAGCGCAATTTTTCATGCGTAAAATCTTCTACTGCTGTAATATAAAAAACTAAAGATTGTTATAGGGTGTTTTCCAGCACCTTTCAAAAGTCTTCTGGATGGCGCTGCTGATTATCGTTAGGAAAATGCAACACTGATACTAAACGGTCACTGTAACAAAACGTAACCTACCTAAATGGAAAATGTTGACTGGAATTTATTTATTTTAATTCTGTAATAATTTTGGCCATGAATGCGTGATCGTCTAACTTCAACACCTAAAAGACCCGTACATTGTGGATTGGTAATTAATAAAAAAATATATATTTGATTTGTGAAAATAACGAAGTAGAAAATAAAGTTAAAAAGGAATTACACATACAAAATAAAATATTTGGAACAAAACATACCAATTCAGCCCGCTAGCTTGTGTGTGATGTCAAACCGAGCAGTGCAGACTCATCTCAACCGCGCGTCTCTTTCAACTTCTAGATGACCTAGGTGTCCTAGATTTAGACCTAATAGTGGGAAGTAAAATAAAATTAAGAGACTACACTCTTCGTCTCGCGTTGCTGGAATGAAAGTGACTCAAAACCAGGGATAGGGTTTGGATGAAGACTTGAAAGTCTAGAATTAGGTTTCCTATAGATTTAGATTCTCAGAGGCTCCCTTCCAATTCCTAGCACCTCTGCTACCCATCAAATCCTTAGAACAATCCTACGCCCAAAGTATAAAATAGGTTACCTTGCAAACCATCACACACATTATTCCGATCATCTCAAAATAACAGCCATCTCCACCTGCCTAGAATTTATCTACGATTAGTAAATTGCTTTATATCCATTTGATCCAAACGAAACAAAATTCGACACTCAATTTTAACGTGTAAGAGTGCTAAATATTGTCCCTCTATAATACAGGCTAGGCGACTTAGGAAATCTAACCAGTACTATATTCGTGGAACATTAGATAAAAACAATTTACTAAAATAATATTGTCTTATAATTGCATGTGTTATACCGATTAATTTTATTGTGTATTCATCGATATAACATTAGAATACCTACATCACATTTTAGCGTTATACATCCATCACCACCTAAGTGCCCTAATAACCTAGCATCAAATGAACCCAACCTAATTCTCACGCTGGCTCCATAAAACACAGGATTCAACTGCACCTAGATTTAACTCAGAAAACTTGTCGTTGATCACCCCAGCACCTTCTCAGATGACCTATCATTTCAAGAGACCTAGCTAGCACTTTTAAATGAATAAGTAGTAGGAAATCTGAAATAAACTCACCAACAACGAAGCCATAAATTCCCGGCGGGAAAGACACAAACACGAAGCCCTCTCGTACAATACCTGTAGCATGTTCACTGCACTAAATTGAAATATAATTATAAATTTACATTACACAATTTTATACTTGTTTTAAAAATATAGTATTTGTTCCCTATTACAACGCCTGACGCTCTATTTTCTAATCAAAACCCTTTTATTTATCACTAATGTGCTATAATTGGGCGGCCGCCGTAAAAATAATTCGTGCACGTAATTACTATTGTAAAGCCAGTTGTTGACTGCCTCAAACCCTAATGTTTAACACTAAAGTACTAGGTATAATCTGGCGCTCGCCGAAACAAAATAGAAAATAAACTATTAATTTGTGCACGTAATCCCTATTGTAAAGCCAGGCGTTGACTGCCCCCTGCATCTCCCTCTTTCAATATCCTGTGTTTGTTCCTTACAATTTTATACCTGCTGCATCTCTCCTAAAATGAACCTTAAATCAAAACAGTAAAAATTACCACATGTGCAATTTGGCTGCAGTGTGTTACGTCACTGCCTCGCTATGCCTTTTTTTCTTAAATTTCTTAGAAGTATTGTTTTTACAATAATACGTCCACTGCGTCTTTTTACCAAAATGAATCTAATTACAAGGCATTACAGTCCAATACTAGCGCAATGCTATTTTGTAAGCGGGAGGTCTGTTTAGATGTACAGTCAAGACGACGTTCAGCTTGACACGTTGGATTACGTACCAGAATTATTTCA
Organism: Athrips mouffetella; assembly: GCA_947532105.1. Lineage (NCBI taxonomy): Eukaryota > Metazoa > Arthropoda > Insecta > Lepidoptera > Gelechiidae > Athrips > Athrips mouffetella. The sequence continues at coordinate 22,934,750 of OX383963.1, forward strand.
ATCTCAGCAAGAGCTAAAAACAAACTGCGAGTGTCAAGCTTTACCTGTTGTTGACCGTACCTGTTGTTAATTGAATAGTGGTGAAATATTATGAGGTCTTATTTGTTTTAACTTAGTAAGTCTATATCATTTTATACGTTTATTATTAAATTCCTAAAACTGTGACGAATATAATCGTTACATCGCCCCTTTATTTCCGAGTTGGATTGATATTTCCATAAATAGCAGAAGACAATGAGGAAATAACAATAGGAAAACTAAATTTGTGGTTGTCAATGTCAAGATCACTTCAGTAGTTTTTTATTATTATTATTGATGTCGTAGCCCTTACACTAAACGTTTTAAATCATCTTACACAAGTACTAGCACTCCTGCTAATGTTGTATTCCCACATCATTTACCACTGCTGTCAATAAACCTTAATTTACCTTACGCCCCTAGCTTTGAAAAATCTTTCATACTCGTACTTCTTATAAGAGTAATGTCTTCCTACATCATTCAACCCTTCTTGCAATAAACCTAGACATGACAGACTTACTTTCAGATATTCAGTTCAGTAGTTTTTGCATGTTAAGATGTTTTTGATGCAAACCGCCCCTAAGAATTCAAGAAATATGCATACTTTTTTTTATTAAACCTAATAATGTACTTCCAGTATTATTTCAATATACACTAAATACAATCTCATTGTGACTTTATCTCTTATAGGATTGTGTTTGTGTCCTATTGGAATAGTCGCATAAAGTTAAGACCCAATTCTGATTGTTGAATGGCTCAGTGGTAGTGCACTTGCTTACCGTGCAGAAAGTTTCGGGTTCGATACTTGATCGACATCGATGTCAGAATGTAACTAATGATTTGAAGTCTGAGTATCTGTGTACTGATATTCTACACTTGATAGTAACAATAAAATAAATATTTTGAAATTAACCGTAACTATTATTTCCTTGTTCGTGTGGTACCGGCAAAGAACAGTACCAATCTGACTCTACCCGAAGGTGTCTTAAGAGGCGACTAAGGGATCATGAACCGGAAAATGGGCAACAACATTTTTCTGTATATCGTCTCATCCCAACTGCGATCACCAATAACTCTAGTCTCCAGCCGCAACGCTTACAAGTGCGTTGGTAAATCCCCTTTTAGTACCAAGCGTTTTTAGTGAAGGTCTGCAATGAACGTTTAACCGGCTGAAATATTATGATGATGATTCTTTCCTAATCACAATAACAAAAGAACATCGACTGTGGTGAAAACCTAAGTAGATAAGGCATAGCAGTAAGAAAAGAGCGGTTTCTCTGCTTCGTAAGGCATGTTAAGTCGTTCAAACGAGCTTGGTTTCCTGCCAGTAGTCATTAAACTATATCAAATATCTTTATAATAAAATTGTGCGATGGGCTGATTTTCGCAACTAAACGTTAAGCAATGCCCTTAAAACTATTTACTGACTTGAAAAACTTCTGACTCTGACACATGTTAACCATTTAACTAACAATAGACTCCGTGGACTAGTGGCTAGAGTGCTCGGCACCCGATCCGTGGTTCCGGATTAGTTTCCAGGTAAGAACACAGTTAAACAAAATCCCATTGAGCAACCTCTCCAGTTTGGTTAAAACATTAATGAATTAATAATCTGCTTTTCCGAAAAGCAAGATGATTCCGTGCTTCGGAAGGCGCGTTATGTTTTTGGTCCTGACTACTATCTACGGATGCAGTCGTTAATGAGCCATGTCAAAGGCTTTTGGCGGCTCTACAACTCTGACACCAGGATTTGTGAGGTTGTTCATCGACCTTGAAACCCGTATGATATGATGATGATGAACACAACCCATTTAAGTCCACTGCTAAACATATAGGTAACATTTTTCTGCCCCTAATTTTTGACTTAACTTTTGACTCAAAGTAAAAAAATTGAAACTCAACAAACAACAGGTATAAAACTCATACCGAGATTAAGTAATTTCGCCCCTATTAATCTTATTTATCTGTTTAAAATAAAAGCGACGTCATAAAACTATTAGGTACAAATAACATGAGTTCCATTTTGTATTTTCAACAGGAGATCGATCGTGGTAATTGCAAACAGTTTTAACGCTAAAGAGGAAGATATTTGGTTTCGGAAAGGTTTTGGTTTTGCTTTGGCTTCACTGATGCAATTTTTGGTATCGTGGTAGCAACAAAACAGTTTACGTTACGCATACGTTGCGTTAAGTAAAACCAAACTCGAGCCGTTTAGATCTTTTGTCTATGGACTAGATCTTGCAACGAGTACTTAAAATACTATGGTTACTTTCATATCGACAAGTGTATCGCGAATAGAGCAGCACTATCCAGTGTTGCCGCTGCAGATTTTTTGTTTCAATTTTAGAATTTTTTGGTACATAGCGGAACTTAGTGGTCCTTAGTAGCACAACAGACATATGGACCAAAAAATTATCCCAAAAGGGTTAATATTTTCCACTAAGACACAGAACCCTAAAAAAACTTATTTCATGTAGTGGATATTTGCAGATTGCAGACCCATAATAGTTGGAGTATCTTCTATTCTATTTTATATTCTATTTTTATATATCGAGTATATTTTTCCACGTAAAATCAGTGTTGCTCAAGACTCGATTCGCTGGACAAGCTCTACAACCTTCCTTTACATTAAAAGAAATTCGGATCATATTGGAAGAAGTAACTGGCAACATTGAAAATAAAAAAAACAACAAGCACGCAAAATATAAACATAACCTCTAGACCCGGCACCTGGCAGCACAAACCAAGATATTGTTTTGTTCTCGGATCAAGTGGTTTTGTAGAAAGCAAGAGGATCAAATCGTCAAGAAGAAAAAGAGAGCAAGTAAAGCAAGAAGTCAAAAAGAAGCAAGTAAGTGCGTATTGTTTTTAGTAGGTAACCTACAAAATAATTTAATTCCTTTCAATATGTACCACAGGTTTTTGTTCGTTTAGGTAGGCGTGATGGACGGAAACCGCCGTCGGGTTACAACCGTGCGCCAACTACAAATGTTGGTTGAGTTTGCTGACGCAAATAGAGACTTGGCGCTTGGCAGACTCCGATCAAAAGAGGGACGTGCTTTATTCAAGCGTTTGTGGCGCGAATGCGCCGACAACCTTAATGCTGAGGGTCCGGCGAGGCTACCCAGAGAATGGACAAAAGTTAGTATTTTATCGTTTAGTTTAGATGATGATTCTGATTATCATTCAAAGAGGCAGGCAAGAACTATTGCCACATCTCAAATGCTGTGTGTGTACTACAGAGCTCTGAAGTCCATGCGTCTTCTACTATTCATTCTGGGGGGGTGCGCGCCCAGGCGATATGGCCCTATCGTTGTTCTGTGGTGTGCCCCTAGTGAAATGTAATTTAACCCTTCATTCTCCAAACCATCCATAAACCAAATTTCATAACAACTAATTTAATAAACCAATTGTTAATAGGGAATAGAGTTATTCTAAAAAACAAACACAAAAAGATGGAGGATTGAAGTCATGGGTTATTACTTAATACTCGTATTATTATTCACTTCACTTCTTTATTATTTTGGCAATCGGTCGTTGTAAGGGGCAACAACCATTCCTGCCAATCTCAATTTAAAGGAAAAATACTGTCACGGAGAGATTGACCGGTGAAAATATGTAGGGTCAAAAATATTATTATTTTCAGATATGGAATGATATGAAATCTCGGGTGCGACAGAAGTTGACGAGTATAAATGTGGCACATCGTGCAACAGGGGGCGGGCCTCCTTCTAATCTTGCACTTACAAGCCTAGAGGAGAAGGTGGCTGAGATAATTGGAAGGGATGTTGGTCCCATACCTAATGTTGCTCAAGATCCGTTTGCTGCAGTAAGTATGAGCATGCTTCCCTTTTTTTATTCAGGCCGGTCAGTAAAATAAATAATTGGAGGGAGATACACAGTAGTAAAGGCCAGGAGGTATTTTAGACAGTTTCCAGTTTCGCCCAGTCATTTACTTGCTCACCGGCCTGTGATGGGTTTTTTCACAGAGTATTATTATACTAATAGTTGCACCTTTTAACAAACTGCATCACATTTAAGACATTTTATTTGCATTTATATCATTTTCATTTCTTTTTTCCTAATGTCTGTCTTGTTTCTTTTTGTTTTGCTTATGCTTGGCTATGCTTACTAACAGGCATTCCCTGATGCTGTGGAAAATGAAGAAGTAGTTATAGAGGAGCTGGAAGATGAGCAGCATGTTGTGTAAGTTTGTGTAAAGCATGCATTCCTACTATTCATATTGTATTTTTAATGCATTACTACATACAACACCTAGCTTCTTCGTTAAAACTTCATCAGTTGGTTGAGCAGGCGGCATGCCAATAATTTTGTTTTGTATTTATAATATAATATTTTTATTTATCACTTCTGGCAGACCCAAACTAAAACTAAACTAATTTTAACATATCTAAAAATTATGCTGTCTTTTATTAGTCTGTAGGGAGTAATGACGACAGCTACACTTTTAGACCTGTCAAATTTAGTTTAGTTTTAGTTTGGGTCTGCCAGAATCGACACCATTATAGTCTATACAACATAGCTTGATCTTTTTGACAGATGTAAAATTGGTGACCGACATAACTTTGCAATGACGAACATAATATTTTTTTATTTTATCAATTTCAAAAATTGTTAAAACTTTAAAAATAGACACACAACACACAAAAGTATCTAATATTCAAACATTTTCCGAAAATCTTAGTGGTTTTTATAGCTTAAAAGTAAGATTTAAATAGAAAAACTGAAAACAATGAACGCTCGTGCAATGTTACGTCGTTTGGTCGGATGGGACACAAATAACAGGCAGTGACTGTTACAAATATCGGTTACAAAGAAGCCTTATTAAAAATCATTTTATCGAATTATCGCATACATATAATAAAAGAGTAGAATCGGCGTGTCTGTAAATTTAGTTTTTTTACCGAGGGAGTGATAAAAGAAGAGTAACAGAATACAAAAAACCTATTTTTGGAATTCTTTTCTAAAACCAAGGTGGCAACACTGGCTGGTGTCGTCCGCCCGCCTGGCCGGTTACGGTTATATAGTACGAGTGCGACAGCCTTGTATGCGTCACGTCCTGAGTGTTTTGAATTATAACCTCAAGCTACTTTGTTGTTCTTTTGTTTTGTTGTGTTGTTATTTAATATTTGTTAAGTTCTTATTGTTGAATTTTAGTTTTCGTTGTGAACTTTTGTTAATCATGCCTAAAAGGGTGAAAAAAACTGTGCTTAACAGTGAAACGCGTGAGTTTGTAATACGCTTACGCGATTATTTTGAGCGTGAGTGTCAAAATGGCGGACCTTTACTGCCATTGTCTCAAGTGCGGCAACGTGTAGCTGACGCTTTGGGAATTGGATTAGCTACTGTAACACGAATATCGACTGAAAAATTTGGCAAAGAAGGTGATGAAGAGAACAAACTATCGACTCCAAATAAAAAACGAAGACGTATCCAACCTATAGTCGATATTGACGATTTTCAATGTGCGGCTATACGAAACCACATTTATGGGTATTATTCAAAGAAAGAATTGCCCACACTTAAAGAGTTGCTGGGAACATTAAGAGAAGCTGGTTTATATGACGGTGGTCGAACTTCGCTGTCAAAACTATTAAATAAAATTGGTTTCCATTACCAAAAAGCAAACAAACGCAAGATCCTTATGGAAAGGACGGACATAGCACTCAAAAGATTTACTTTTTTAAGAAAAGCTAAAAATATTTCTGATTGGAAGAAGGTTGTGTTTTTAGACGAGACGTGGTTGAATGCCAATCACACTGTGCAAAAAACATGGAACGATGGTACTGCCCAATCATCCACAAAAGTACCAGAAGGAAAGGGGGAGAGACTAATAATTTGCCACGCAGGTACTGCCGAAGGTTTCGTGTCAAACTGTTTAATGGCATTTAAATCCCAGAAAACGAATGAATACCATGAAGAGATGAACTTCGAAAAATTTTCAGAATGGTTCTATAAAATGATGGACAACCTGGACGGTCCTCATATAATAATAATGGATAATGCATCCTACCATTCCGTGCAACTTGACAAGGCTCCGACGACGGCAAATAAAAAAGCCGATATAATAGAGTGGCTTATGAACAAGGGCGTAAATGCCGATATGGCAATGCTCAAGTGCGAACTGCTTGGGCTGGTGGCCATACACAAACCAAGGGAGCCAGTGTATTTGCTGGATGAAGCAGCAAAGCAACGTGGTCACACTGTTATCAGATTGCCACCCTATCACTGTCAATATAATGCCATAGAACTCATATGGGCACAAATCAAAGGTTAGTGAAAATGCGTAAATATTTCTTTTTTTCTTGATAAATATTTATTTTTTTCATGAATACTAAAACATATACTGCATTAAATAGTATTACTTTATTCATCATTTGTTTCATTCACAGGACATGCAGCCCGCAACAACACATCTCCTCCCTTCACCGCAAACAAAATGCTCCGTTTGTTGGAAGAAGCTTGTGGTCAGGTGACCGCTGAAAACTGGGCGAATGTTGTTCGACACGTGAAAGAAGAAGTTTTGTCTGACTGGATGCGCGATGTGCGCTTCGACAACTTCGTTGAAAACGAATTAATAATTCAAGTTGGAGATGATGACACAAGTTCTGAAGACGATTCTGACGATGAAAACCTAGGTTGTGTTCCTCTTCCCGATTAAAAACTATGCTTTAAAGATAAAATTTTGTTTTATTTTTCAACCTTGATTTTAACTCAATATTATAATAATATAACCCATCGTCGCATACATACCCAATATTTTTATGTCTAGTGAAATAAAGTGGATTGATTAATGAATTAATTTATTTTGAATAGTTTAAAACATACAGCCACACCATCTCATCACACTTACAAGTACCTATATAAAAACGTTATTTTTTGTACTACTAGATATTGCCTGTTTCCCATCACTAGACCCATCCGTCAAAACGATCAAGCTATGTTGTACAGAGTATAATTCATTGTATAATATTTTTGTTGATATTTTAGAGTAAACCAGCCACCTTAGCACGAGGACCATACCTATAGATAAAAATCATATCTTAGATCAAATGTCATGTTTGACTTGATGTATAGAACAAACATCAATTATTGTTGACATTTGACCTTAGATATAATTTTTTTCCAGGGCATTGTCAAGGGGGCAGGGGAGATATTTTATGCAGGGGAGAGATAAGTTGCTGTTTTAACTGGCATTTAAGACATTTTTTAAGGTTTATGGTGTTATTTCAGAGGATAAAGTAATACTGTAATAATTTTAAAAATAGAATGCAACTTTCTGGCCCAAAATTTTATCTCATTGTACAAGAATAAAACCTACGTCAAATGATGGACCTTATCATCACTAACAACTTTTACTATAGCACCAAAAAATCGGTACCCGTGAAAAAAAGGTTATGAGGTCACAAAGGTCAGGAAATGTGTGACTTCATAATTATTGACGTACATGACATGATTTCAACTCCCGTGACTAGTAAATAAGGGAAAAATAGTATATGAGATGTTAAAACGTGTATTCTATACAGGGTGTCAAGTTATGATGTCGTAAATATCAGCAAATGTGTGACTTCGTAATTATTGACATATAACACATTAATTTAACTCTTTGTACTTTAGATGATTTTTATTTCCTTAATAAGGTTAATAAATTTGCTAAACATTTCAGAATAAGTGAAGAGTCACACATGAACATATTTTCAATACCAAGAAGTCAGTCGCCTCCTCGAGAACCATCGCCACTACAAGAGGAAGCACGATCCCAGCCTTTAGCGCAAATCGAGGACTCCCAGCCGTTAGAAACATTAAACGTGGGTTCCCGTTCGCTTTCTCCAGCGCCATCCACACCGCGAGGTCAGCGGCCACAGGGAAGAGGCCAGCCGGCCCGCAGGGGAAGAAGGCAGCGACCGAGAATGGAGGAGAGAAGAGTGCAAGGAACTCAAGGAAGACAAAGTAAATAATTTAAAATTACTTCATACCTACCCAACCTAACATTAATAAGTATGTTATAGAGGTATTTCTAATTCGATGAAATTATATTAGAAAGAAAAAGCAAATGGATGTCTTGGACAATTATAATTGTATTCTATGAGTAAGTAAGATGATAAGCACGGCGTCAATGAAAACCACCTAAAATCTATTAATGCTATGATAGGTAAACAAGCTTTTTGGCATGAGCTCACACACTTTGTTTTGCCAACAGCGAACCGTACTGCCCTCGAAGAGAGCCAAATTTTAGTAGCAAAAATAGAAGAGCTACGAGCCCGCACCGACAGCACGCTGGCACAGGCTACACTGCTGCAAGCAGAAGCTGCAAAAGCTCGGGCTGAGGCTGCTCAAGGGCAAGCACAGGCTGCTCAGATGATGGCACAGGCGGCTCAAGTGCAGGCGCAGGCCTTGGCCACAATCAGCCAAGCTGCTGCAGCTATGATTCCTGCATTGAGCGTGTATGTCAGGAGAAGCACCAGAAGACAAAGAGTAAGATTTTAATTTACTTTGGGTTTTTTCTTTTCACTTTGCTCCACATAGCTAGCGCCACTTTCTTTGTGAATTGATGTAATTTAATCTGGCTACTTGTTTTATCTCGTCTTACTCAAATTGAATACTTATAAAAATTCTTTCAGATATCATCAGATGATGACAGTGCGTGATCTCCTGAACCCCATATAGGTTATTCTTTATTATTAAGTATTTAGTTTTATTAATTATAAATCACCTGCAGTAGGGTTCTGTAGCTGCTTTAGAAATAATTCAATCAATGAAACATTTATTAATCACTAAATGTGCCCACGACTTCGTTCGCGTATAGTGTGGACTTTTACAGTATACTGTTAGTTCGTCCAGCAGAGACAATGCGATACGCGGTGGCTCCTTAATACTTGCCAATAAGTTGCTAAAGTGTAAGCAACGTGCAGATGTTGTGAGCATATCTGTTGAGCGAACTATTGAACTGGCTTGTATAGAACTCGAGCACATTATTGTTATTAGCGTATACAGACCTCCAACTTCATATGATATATTCGAAAAAACAATAGATGAAGCTTTAATTTTATTAAAGTTAGTAACACAAACAATGGCATTTGCAACAACTTTTGTTCTACGACTTTTTAACGCACAAAAAAATTTCGACTCCCCATACTAAAGTGGTCACGTGACCAACCCATTTTGTATTGGAAGTTGAAAATTTTTCGTGCGTTAGAAAAGTCGTAGAACAAAAGTTGTTGCTTTTGACCTCTGTAATAACGTGGGCATATGCAAATCAGGTCCAAAAAATAACCTTGTATAAACTTTGTTTCATTGCAATCGGTTCAGTAGTATATTGTTGTATTGTGACTCGAATTTTAATAAAAAATAAATCAATGTGTACTTATTATGTTCCTTAGTTTTAAATTTTTAAGTACCATAAGATAATAAAAAAATATTGAAATGTTCGTAATGATGTTTATTATTGTTTCATTAGCCTATTCCTCTTATATGATATCCCTCTGGCGCCACAGTGTACGCACGAGGGCATTTGTATTGAGACTCGAATTTTAATAAAAAATAAATCAATGTGTACTTTTTATGTTTCTTAGTTTTAAATTTTTAAGTACCATAAGATAATAAAAAAATATTGAAATGTTCGTAATGATGTTTATTATTGTTGCATTAGCCTATTCCTCTTATATGATATCCCTCTGGCGCCACAGTGTACGCACGAGGGCATTTGTATTGAGACTCGAATTTTAATAAAAAATAAATCAATGTGTACTTTTTATGTTTCTTAGTTTTAAATTTTTAAGTACCATAAGATAATAAAAAAATATTGAAATGTTCGTAATGATGTTTATTATTGTTTCATTAGCCTATTCCTCTTATATGATATCCCTCTGGCGCCACAGTGTACGCACGAGGGCATTTGTATTGAGACTCGAATTTTAATAAAAAATAAATCAATGTGTACTTTTTATGTTTCTTAGTTTTAAATTTTTAAGTACCATAAGATAATAAAAAAATATTGAAATGTTCGTAATGATGTTTATTATTGTTTCATTAGCCTATTCCTCTTATATGATATCCCTCTGGCGCCACAGTGTACGCACGAGGGCATTGCGGCGCTGACGACCAGCGCGAAGCTGATGAGCGCGGGCGGCTCGGGCTGCCGCACCTTCTCCCGTCACGGCTCCCACACGGTGCGATGCACGCGTAAGCCACCGCTCCCGAAGCAGCTCCCGGGCTGTAAGCGGCGTATATTCAATGCCCGCACCATGCGCAATATTGTGTAACACGCAGCAAGCATTAACAATCTTCGCTGCAGTTGCGGGTGCATAATGCAGAGTGCGGTGGGCCAGAAGACACCTTAAATCAAATATTTTAGCTATTTTAAACTGTATTAATAAAAACAGTAACCATACCATACCTAATATTAGAAATAGACATACCGAAACCGAGCCTTTAGCACACCAATGCATCGCTCTACCGTTGAGCGTGCACTGACATGAAGATCGGTATAGTGAGCCTCGGGCGTGTCGGGCTCCACGTTCAATATGGGTGTCATCAATGTTTTTCTGAGCGGATAGCCCGAGTCTCCTGTAACAATAAATATCATCATCATAACATCCAATGAAACGTCGACTGCAGGACATGGAGCTCCCTCCACAAACCCAGCAAAAGCGTGTTGTTTAAGTACATTTTGTAGGGGAAGTACCATAATCACCACGCTCGTTAGCGTTGCGGTTGGCAATAATTATTAACATTCGGGCGATTGTAAATATGTTTTAAAAAATAATGTAGGGGAGTTTTATAAAATAATGTATCCAAAATTATACTTCAATCCCGTAACATACAATATTTTTAGTTTATCATAATCTCACTTCAAACATGCCAAATATCTCTCATCTGGCTTGTCCTTTCCAATGTTTTGACCGTAAATTTAAGATTTATTGTCTCTTCCCTGGCATTTTGATTCGACCTGTTTCTTAGGAAAAGTTCAGTCTCATGGGCAGATTTACATCCTTCAGGTTTGATTTACCCTTCTCGTGACAGCCTATATAACCCAGGTTGCCGGTGAATGTTGTCTTTCCCCTGGGTAGTTTACTTTAATTGTGATTAAGCTACCTACATTCTTTTTCTTTGTATATTTCCTGCACGTAGATGATAATGCTTCACCGGTATTTATTAACGATACATTTTTATTAGTTATCTCTGTTTTGTCTTGAAAATTTCTCTCCTGGCGTCTTTCCCCTGTCACAAGAATCACCAAGACAGAGAAAAAAATTGGCTCAATGAGTACCTACTGATGACTGTGCTACTTTTCTTTTTGCATATCTTATTCAGATAATCTACCAATTTTTTAATTGTTTCCTTCTTGGTTTAGAAGACCTGCCGTGCAAAGATGGTTACCGCGTCTTGAGCGAGACGCACGATAGGTACTTTCACTGATGCAAGAAGACATAATTTTCGGATTGCTTTATGAAGACTCTCCAAGTAGCTATGTACATGTTCGGCCTACAGGAGAAAGACTGTGTTGTTAAAGTGTAGTATCCATTCCCTGGATTTCTTTTTAATAATATAATAAAGGGTTTTTAAAATAGTTTACTTAATTAGATTCCATGAAAAGTTAACCTACCCAATATATAAATGTCTTCGCCTGCGTCTTGAAATCTTTCGATTGTGGTTTTGAGTGGATGATGTTCCCACACCTTGCTGTCGTGGGTGGACCCAGGATAGCTGGCGTCCACAGCCATGATTTGTAAGTCAGCATCACACATCTAAAAATAAATACAAAGATTAAGGCTAATAAGTAATAATCACCTCATTTAAGTTCATAATGTAAACAACCTAAAAAACAGGTAGGTACCTACCTACTTTTTATTTTTTGTATAAAATAAATATGATCTTTTTCTAAAACCCCAACGATTTTTTAATTGAAAATGGCCATAAGTCTCTCTATGAGGTGTCACAATAATATTGAAACTACTCGTCGGTTATATAATTGTAATATCATTGAAACTAGTGCCATGTCTGTTGGTAGGTGAGGGAGGACGAAGCCAATAGTTTTTTGCATGATGACTGTGGAACATAGGCTTAACGGAAATACAGAGAAAATCTTTAAAAGTGTGCCTTAATAGGATGGGAAGAAGATATAATTAAACTAATCTACATCAGAGAAAAGACAGGTGTGACGGTGTGACAGATCTGATGTCACTAGGTACGGTCAGCGTTTCTCTATGCACTGTCACCACATTCCCAGTACCTCCTCAGTCCTCCTTCCCAGTCTCTTGTACTCTTATTATTTAGCTTTAGCTTGTACTCTTAAAAGAAATTGTTATGCCGTTTCTTTGCACTACTATTTGCGCCGTCCTAGGTAAATTTTGTATGGGCCGTGACCAGTCTCCTGTAATATTTTTTCTGCATAACTACAAATTTAATTTTGCATCCCAATAAGAATTCAGTAAGGAGGACTAAAATGTAAATACAGGTAGTAAAGTACTTACTATTAAAACATTCAAGGAATGATATCCTTTCCTGTTAATAAAGCGCTCCTCATGAATTGCTGGCTTTATAATTGCAACATGGGTGCCATCTACACAACCTAGAACTCCTGGCATCCTTGTAGCTCTATAGAAACTGAAAGAAAAATTAAATTACAGGATTTTTTTAGCCAGGGCGAGCAGTAGGATATAATTATTATTTTTTTAAGTTTTGTGTAATTGTGATTAAAATGAAGTTTAAATTATTTGAATGTTGATGTAGGAATATACCTAACCTATGTGTAATTAGTACCTAGGTAGGTTGCTAGGTATTTTGCACTGTGACTGGATGGGGCTAAACTAGATACCAACACCACGCTTAGAATAAAAAAAGAATATAGGCAAGAATGGCAAGATGTACCACTCAAACATGAGTCAAACTAATTTACTAACCGTCTCTTGATCTTCTCCCTGTCGCTTTGTTCAAATGGGAACGCCACATGTTTATTCATAATATCTGGCTGATTTAGCGCAACAGTCACTTCTTTAATAGCTTTGCTGACGCTCGCTTGGGCGACTGGGTGAATCACATTATCACCAATCGGCGTCTGGTACGACCCAGTTGCAAAAAACGATAGCGCTATCAAAACCTGAAATAATTTATATATAGGTTATAGATTCTGAATAGCACTGAGTGCATTGAATAGTTATAGGAGGTATGGTACTTAGGTGGTAGGTACCTACCAGGTAATTTGAAAGGACTTACTTTAGTCTCCACGTCAAGAGCATCAGAGCGTTGGGGGGCCGGCATAAATGGAGTAACTTCAGAAACAAAGTCTTTAAAAACGTTTGTTGAAAGACGATACTTCTTCCGAAATTGCCGTTCCGTTATAGAAATATCTTTCTGCCTCATTGATGCATTATTTCTCCTTGTATTTACCCTCTTTCTTTCATTGTCCACTGCATTAGCTTGATGCAGCATATTTAAACGCAAAGAAAGCATTTTTTTTAAATATTGGCACAAATTCACCACACAAGTTCAAAATTATATCCACTAGTGGTCCACTTATCCGCAGTTTAACACAGATATTCCCTTATAAAGTTTCTTAAATGGTTCCTCGCAAGCAACTGTTTCAAATACGTTGGGAAAGGTGTTCTCAACGTTAGTCAAGCGGTTGGTAACGCTGTCAAAAATTGAAAAACTTTTACCACGATCGCAAATATCGCAATAAACACAGAAAGTTACGTTCGTTTGTTACCACAGATTAAAAATATTTTTCATTAAACGGAAACCATTCTGTTCTTTTTCGGAAGATACGTTAAAAAATTACCACGATTAGAATTGTGCATAAAAGTGACTAAACGTAACGTTTTAGGAAATAGTTTTGCTTTGGAAATCTGTTTTAATTTACCACGATCGACCTCCAGATAGTAGAAACCTACATTGATATAAAATAATTGAATCAAATTATTTCGCCCCTACGAATTTAATCCATTTGTTTATGATGAGCCTACTGTTAGTTCCACTTATTATAAATAAAAAAAGAGTTCTTTTGAACGTTCAACTGCACTAAATTGCATTTTTCAAACAACTACAACTTAAAAAAAAAATACAAAGAAAACAACACTAGGTCTGTAGATTGAACAATGCCTAACGTTTTACACCAAATTTTAGGGTTCCGTTCCTCAAATTTGAAGATTGAAAACCCTTGTGTGATAACGTTGGGATCCCTTGGTCCGCGCGTGTCATGTACGAAATATTCATACATTGTACTTTGCATATTGATTTGACAAGTTGTAATTAGTAACGAATACTTATTCATACAAAAAAAATCCATAGTTTAAAAACAATAACTAATTCAACTTCCACAATACATACCCCATAAACCCATTTTCTCTACTACTATGACATTTAAATATATTTCTACAGGTCATACCTATTCACTGAACATTTAAATACATCCCCTAATAATTCGGCTTATAAGTCTTTAACACAAAAGTAAACAAACTACGAACATTCTTTGACGAATAATTGGCAATCAAACACATGACTAAAATTTTAAGGTACAAAACCCTGTCGGAGCTTGACTTCCACACTTGACCGACTACCTACGCTTTTATGACGTACTGGGTTTGTCGTACCAAATGACCAAACCCTCTCATCTTACATCATCGCTTGCAAGCTATTAACATCTTAACAAATTGCCACTTTTGTTTGGGTACGACAAAATTTATTACTACTAAAATATTTCTCGAAAATTCTTTGAACTCAAGTGGATTGCGTACCATGAGAACTATTGACGCACTTAAGTTATCAACAACTTAGGTAACTTAAGCCAGAAATAATAATAAGTTGCCTGAAGCGTTTTGTTTTGAAACAGAGGTCTTTGTTTTTGGAACAGAGGTTCCCAACCTAGGTCTTATAAAAATCTTGGTTAGTAAAACAGAGTCGATAAACTTGAAAACTAACACAATATATATATATATATAATTAGTTTTAAATGAGGAATAGTATTAATGCAAATAACTGAACGATTTTGTGTGTTATTCAAATTCACGAAATAAATTTAAAATATTAGCATTAATTAAAATTATGCTTGAGCGACAAGGTTTGAAACTTGCGTAATGTACTTTTGAAAACAATTCAAAGCTCAAATTCAATTTTTATTTATTACTTTTTTATGAAAACATATATCTTCATACTTTGGGTATGAGTAACCGTTCTGAACTTTTTCAAAGCCTGTACTTTTTTATTAAGTCCAAAAGTTGTAAACCACTGACTTGCGACGCACAAACATGTGTTACAAAAAAAAAACTGACCTGCCCATGGTACAAAATAATAGAAAGTTAAACTGTGCCATAAAACTGTAAAACCCAAGGGTCCGTTTTTTTTTATTGTTTGACTGATATGACCTGCTCCAAATATAGATGCCTTTTAAAAAATAATGCTTCTATTCATTTTTAAAACTCATGTAATTTTACTCTGTTTATTACCTAAATATCCGTGAATTCAGATTGTTTTATACACTTTCATTGAGGCAGTCCGATTTTTTTTTACATCTTAATAAAACATTAAATTTAATGAGAATATCTACGCAATTTTTTTTTTATTTTACTTCTAAAAATCTATCTGCTTACTAAAATACCTATAATACCAATCTTACAAAGAGTACTAAATACTCGCATGTTTGTACTAAGTACAGCCGACCGCATATCAGTGGCAAACTCCGACCCTGAGCGAATCTCTGGTTTCGAGCGTTTGTAGTGCTGAGCAAGTTCAGTTTATACTGATTTTGTTACCACCTACTTGCAGCTGTGTTTATTACTTTTATCAATAGATATGAAACCGCTACCTGGAGTTGTAATAAATATAACTACCAATCCACAATTTTTTATACAGTTCCTGCATAATTATTGTAATTCACAAGACATTAACGTCCAAAAATATTTTTTATGTAACAAGTGACCAAGCGATCTCGCGAGCTACCTGGTAACCAGTGCCAGTGCTACTGGTAAGTAGTAACCAGTGCCAATAGTGCCTACTGTCTTATTAGTAGTATAAATGACACTAACAAGACAGCAAAACGCGTTGCTCACCCTAAGAACTAAGTTGGTTTGTCTCATGTGCCAGTAATTTGAATAGCTCTTTTGCCCTTCAAACTGAAACAAAGTAGTGCAAGCACTGACGCTTTACGGCAGAAAAAGGCAAGGTGGTGGTACTTCCCCAGACGGACACTACACAAAAGCTCTACCACCTTTAATCTCAAGCATCCACTGCACTAAACTTTTTTGTTTACTATTCTCAAAAGAACTTAAACTATTAAAACTTAGATGTCAAAGGTTTCCTATTTTTATACCTACTAAATCATTAGAATATAACGTTCGATACAAAAACGCTAAAATAAACCTTAACTTGGCAAACGAAAACACTCTTACTTTCTTGAAACAAAAAAAAAATGCATCCCATTTCGAAGGGCATGTGGCGTGGCCGTTAGCGACCCTGTCTTCTGTGCGCGCTATGTTTAGTTGCGGGTTCGATACCTCGCAAAGCAAACATTTATGTGATTAAGAAAATCATTTTTTTTTGTCTGGCGTTATTTATCAATTTATTGTTTTAAATTAAGGATCAAATTACACAATATGAAATGTCTAACGTAATTTATCTATGTATTTGTGTACAATATTGTCACAGATATATCATCATAACATTTATGTTTCAAGATGATAAATGACCACCATACCCACCTTTTTTTTTAATTCTTATTCCTAGCCTATTTTGTGTCCCACTGCTGGTCAAAAGTAGGTATTTGCTTACCTTAAGTATATTTATTTATAAAACTCTTTATGCCATCACATTAAATTCATAAAACAAAAAACACAAACTAGACATACATTATATTTGTTTGTAATGCTGTACTCTATATCGTCTCAAAAAGTCAAAACCACAAAAAAATCTAGTTGTTCTAATAAATGACCTATGCTAAGCCATATCTACTCGTAATAAAACAGGTTCTTTTATTGTGTGTTCGAATCAATCAAGATCCGCCCTTTAAGAACACAATTCTGCGTCACGAGGCACCAATGTAACAAAACCGTAACCTACCTAAATGGAAAATGTTGACTGGAATTTATTTATTTTAATTCTGTAATAATTTTGGCCATGAATGCGTGATCGTCTAACTTCAACACCTAAAAGACCCGTACATTGTGGATTGGTAATTAATAAAAAAATATATATTTGATTTGTGAAAATAACGAAGTAGAAAATAAAGTTAAAAAGGAATTACACATACAAAATAAAATATTCGGAACAAAACATACCAATTCAGCCCGCTAGCTTGTGTGTGATGTCAAACCGAGCAGTGCAGACTCATCTCAACCGCGCGTCTCTTTCAACTTCTAGATGACCTAGGTGTCCTAGATTTAGACCTAATAGTGGGAAGTAAAATAAAATTAAGAGACTACACTCTTCGTCTCGCGTTGCTGGAATGAAAGTGACTCAAAACCAGGGATAGGGTTTGGATGAAGACTTGAAAGTCTAGAATTAGGTTTCCTATAGATTTAGATTCTCAGAGGCTCCCTTCCAATTCCTAGCACCTCTGCTACCCATCAAATCCTTAGAACAATCCTACGCCCAAAGTATAAAATAGGTTACCTTGCAAACCATCACACACATTATTCCGATCATCTCAAAATAACAGCCATCTCCACCTGCCTAGAATTTATCTACGATTAGTAAATTGCTTTATATCCATTTGATCCAAACGAAACAAAATTCGACACTCAATTTTAACGTGTAAGAGTGCTAAATATTGTCCCTCTATAATACAGGCTAGGCGACTTAGGAAATCTAACCAGTACTATATTCGTGGAACATTAGATAAAAACAATTTACTAAAATAATATTGTCTTATAATTGCATGTGTTATACCGATTAATTTTATTGTGTATTCATCGATATAACATTAGAATACCTACATCACATTTTAGCGTTATACATCCATCACCACCTAAGTGCCCTAATAACCTAGCATCAAATGAACCCAACCTAATTCTCACGCTGGCTCCATAAAACACAGGATTCAACTGCACCTAGATTTAACTCAGAAAACTTGTCGTTGATCACCCCAGCACCTTCTCAGATGACCTATCATTTCAAGAGACCTAGCTAGCACTTTTAAATGAATAAGTAGTAGGAAATCTGAAATAAACTCACCAACAACGAAGCCATAAATTCCCGGCGGGAAAGACACAAACACGAAGCCCTCTCGTACAATACCTGTAGCATGTTCACTGCACTAAATTGAAATATAATTATAAATTTACATTACACAATTTTATACTTGTTTTAAAAATATAGTATTTGTTCCCTATTACAACGCCTGACGCTCTATTTTCTAATCAAAACCCTTTTATTTATCACTAATGTGCTATAATTGGGCGGCCGCCGTAAAAATAATTCGTGCACGTAATTACTATTGTAAAGCCAGTTGTTGACTGCCTCAAACCCTAATGTTTAACACTAAAGTACTAGGTATAATCTGGCGCTCGCCGAAACAAAATAGAAAATAAACTATTAATTTGTGCACGTAATCCCTATTGTAAAGCCAGGCGTTGACTGCCCCCTGCATCTCCCTCTTTCAATATCCTGTGTTTGTTCCTTACAATTTTATACCTGCTGCATCTCTCCTAAAATGAACCTTAAATCAAAACAGTAAAAATTACCACATGTGCAATTTGGCTGCAGTGTGTTACGTCACTGCCTCGCTATGCCTTTTTTTCTTAAATTTCTTAGAAGTATTGTTTTTACAATAATACGTCCACTGCGTCTTTTTACCAAAATGAATCTAATTACAAGGCATTACAGTCCAATACTAGCGCAATGCTATTTTGTAAGCGGGAGGTCTGTTTAGATGTACAGTCAAGACGACGTTCAGCTTGACACGTTGGATTACGTACCAGAATTATTTCAATCTCAGCAAGAGCTAAAAACAAACTGCGAGTGTCAAGCTTTACCTGTTGTTGACCGTACCTGTTGTTAATTGAATAGTGGTGAAATATTATGAGGTCTTATTTGTTTTAACTTAGTAAGTCTATATCATTTTATACGTTTATTATTAAATTCCTAAAACTGTGACGAATATAATCGTTACATCACCCTTTATGAAAATGATCAACGCAGTTTGATTGCTAATTTCAAATACGTCTGTATTATATTTATTCTAAAAAAGTTTAATTTATTTTACAAAGCCATAAAAAAGAAATTACCAACAGTGATAAGTATGCCACCTATGGGCACCTAAAAATGTAGTTAACAAACGTCATAGAAACTTGCCTATTGATAATAAATAAAGTAGAGAAAATAAATCTTGCAGTTATTTTGCAACTATAGGTACTTACTTACATACCTTGCAGAAAAATAATCTTATTTAAATATTATCTTATCAAATAAATCTTATCTTATTTTGCAACAATAGATACTAAATTACATACCTATGATGCTGAAATAACTGCAAGATTTGTTTTCTCTACTTTATTAATAATCAATAGGCAAACTATAACGTTTGTCAACTACATGACAGACTTCTAAACAGCTCAAAACGCAATTTTCCTGCTTATTGTTCCACATAGAGACGGCTATATTTAGTATATATATCAGCACTATAAAAGTTCAATTTAGTATAGTCTTGTTGAAAAAACTACTACCTTATCTATGATCAATTTTTTTTTCGTTTATTCCAACGCATACCAGCACATTTTACAGCCATGTCAAAAGCAATCGGCTTAAGCTGTCAGAAAAAACAAGTTTGTAAAACCATGTTATTCTTTCCATCAAATATACTCTGGTTTTAGTGTCTGAAAAATGTTTTGGTAAGTGTTGAAATAAAAGAAAAAAAAGAATGGATTATAAACTACTTATAATAACTCAGGAACACGGCTAAAAGCTAGAAGTATCTCAGAATTTCTAGGTGTTGGAACTATTTAGGACTAGACTAGAGTTTGCGCAATTAACCTGGCGGCAGGTGCTGCAGTCTACATCTTAATTATCTGCAGAAAACTCCGCGAGAAAACCTTTATACAGAGTGTCTTAAATATTTTCCATTCTGTCAGGATATAGTTACAAAAATAAACTTACACAAATTTAGGGTTATAATGAAATAGTAAACAGAATTTCAGCATGCTTCTTGGACTATGAAACTGTACAAATTTTCCCAAGAATATTCATCGAAATACGAAATTAAAATTTTGACCTCCCATATAAAATGCGCTTAAACTGACGCAGTGTCTACGGGAAGCTGAAATTTTCATTTCGTATTTCGACCAGTGTTTTCTTATCACCAAAACACAGGGTTCATTTTTCTTTGCAGGTTTTAATTTTTCATACGTTTGACAGCTGTAAAAATGGACCAATTAAGATGGCCTTAAGAAACCTACATACAAAAAAAAGTTATACAAAGGGTGACCTCATCTTTACGATAATATTTGAGTTTTGAAGTTGGTTAAGTATTATAACCATTTACCACCACCAGCCACACTTTTGCATTTATTTTTGCACTTTTACTCATAAGAACATAAGGTATTAAATTAGTTACGACGAATTGAAGTTGTACCTAGAGAAATATAACTCCATCTAATGGTGATGGTGCCATTACATGCATGTGTATGAATGATATATAATAATAAATCGATATTGTGAAAGTCAGCTAAATTGCTGCTCGGGTATTTAAATATACTAATAATAATAATAAATTTGGTGACTTTAGTAAGAATTTATTTTTGTGATTATATAAATCGATGAATGGGCACTCTGTATATCTTCTTGTTGTCACTCTCAACTTTTAAACAAAATACTTGGGACCCATAATTTTCAAACCAAGCAAGTCATGAATATTTAATATGCGAAGTTTTCTTAAACTTCCAAGAATTTTAAGATAAAAGTCACTGTACTCGTGAGAGTATTTAGAATATTGCGCAGTTTTTATTTTATTCGCTGTTTTATTTCAAAGGTTAATTAAAAAACCTAAAGTTAAACTAAAGCTAAAGTTTGAAAGAAATGAAATTTCGACAGTAAACAATGCAACTTTTTTAAACTTTCTTTAAAAGCTCATTGCGAAGCTAGTAGTCCTTGAGCCCGTGACAAAATCACTTACCTGTCATGAGAACATCTTAAGATGTATGGCAACAGATCGGCAAAGTGGTGCTGATTAAGAATCAGTTACATTTGGCATCCGAAATTTGCCGGAAGTCCGAGAATTTCTTCCACTTCCGGTCAAAATTTGGGGGTGCAAGTTACTTGTCATGAGAACACTCTGAAACCCTCGGCAACATGTAGTCCTTCATTGACAGAGTAGAAAAATACAAGTCTGCCAGTTCCTAGTTTGCCGGAAGTACTTGGTAGACGGTCTCAAAGGATGGACACCACCCAGTAAACAGATCTAAGTTTTTTACTATAAAATTAAATACGCATTAATAATCATGCAAGTCTGCTACGGCTATGGTTTTTTAGTTTCACTAGTCATCGTAACTGAGTACTCCAAGGGTCTGATGATGACCAGCTATCAAGCAACTGGATCTGAGGGCCAACTACACCCAAAAGCTCCAGATTTTAACTAAAATGCATTGTAGGTGGCTGCCGTTCCTAGACTTGCTGGCTCGAGAGTCTGATGATGACCAGCTGTCAAGCAACTGGATATAAGGACCAACTACACCCAAGAGCTCCAGATTTCAACTCAAATGCTTTGTAGGTGGCTGCCGTTCCTGGACCTGCTGGCTCGAGGGTCTGATGATGACCAGCTATCAAAAAATATTAATTTTGATTGACAATTAGGTATCATAAACAAGCTTAGCTTACCTTCATATGCCCAGCCATTGGAATCGAACGGTCAAAATTTTCTTAACCTTAATAGGGCTCATCATCAAATCATCCCCTTTTTGACCCTCTTGAAGGGTGGTTTTTTAGAAATGCTTAAACAAATGTTTCTTTATTTTCTACAAAAAGCTTAAAGTCAAATTTGTGTGAATCTAACTCAAGAAACAAAGGACTTTCATACAAACTTTCATCCCTTATTTTACCCCCTTGGGGGATGAATTTTGAAGAATTCTAAAACACGTACTTTTTTATTCTTTACCAAGAGCTCAGACCCAAATTTCTATAATTCTACCTTAAAAAAACCGGCCAAGTGCGAGTCGGACTCGCGCCCTAAGGGTTCCGTACCTATCTACCATACGATATACTACAAGGTTTTGCTCTTTGATTTTAAAAACTCCGCGACCATCCAACTTGACCCCTCTTTTATAAAAAAGTTCTTGAAACGGGATCTCACCTTAATTGGTTACTATTAGTTGTAAGGAAAATTTAAATATTTAATAATTTTAGACTTTTCCCTTTATTTGTACTGTGAGACCTAGCTTCTTGCCAAATTTCATAATTTTAGGTCAACGGGAAGTACCCTGTAGATTTTGCATTTTTGCATAAATGTATGGAGATGAGGACATAAAAAGCCATATCTTTTGATTGCGTCGTTGTAAAAAATTGAAATTTTCAGATCTTGTGTGGTCTATGGACCTTAATATCCTTTATCAATTTCAACCTTATACCTCTTCTGGTTCGTGAGAAAAAGGGTCTTGACAGACAGACAGACGGACAACAAAGTGTTCCTATAAGGGTTCCGTTTTTTATTTTGAAGTACGGAACCCTAAAAATGAAAGACTTATAGATCAACATTCGGAAAAAAATCATCCCCTATTTCACACCCTTCAAGGCTGATTTAAAAAAAATGCTGAAACACCTATTTCTTTATTTTTTACCAAAAGCTTAAATTCAAATTTGTGTGAATCTAGCTCAAGAAACAAAGGACTTTCTTACAAACTTTCATCCCTTATTTCACCCCTTTGGAAGACGAATTTTCCAAAATCCTTTCTTAGTGGGTGGTTTTGAAGTGCAAAAAACCTGTGTAAAAAAATTCAGATCTGTAGCTGCAGCGGTTACGGCTCGGCGTTGATGAATCAGTCAGTAGGTTAAGTTTAATTAAGTTCACAATTTAATTGAGTACTCCTCAAGTTCGAATAGAGCCATTTTCTTGGATGCTGGTCAGTATCAGACCCTCGAGCCAGCAGGTCCAGGAACGGCAGCCACCTACAAAGCATTTGAGTCGAAATCTGGAGCTCTTGGGTGTAGTTCGTCCTTAGATCCAGTTGCTTGACAGCTGGTCATCATCAGACTCTCGAGCCAGCAAGTCTAGGAACGGCAGCCACCTTTAATGCATTTTAGTCCAAATCTGAAGCTCTTGGGTGTAGTTGGCCCTCAGATCCAGTTGCTTTATAGCCGGTCATCATCAGAACCTCGAGCCAGCAGGTCCAGGAACGGCAGCTACCTACAAAGTATTTGAGTTGAAATCTGGAGCTCTTGGGTGTAGTTGGTCCTTAGATCCAGTTGCTTGACAGCTGGTCATCATCAGACTCTCGAGCCAGCAAGTCTAGGAACGGCAGCCACCTACAATGCATTTTAGTTAAAATCTGGAGCTTTTGGGTGTAGTTGGCCCTCAGATCCAGTTGCTTGATAGCTGGTCATCATCAGACCCTCGAGCCAGCAGGTCCTGGAACGGCAGCCACCTACAAAGTATTTGAGTTGAAATCTGGAGCTCTTGGGTGTAGTTGGTCCTTAGATCCAGTTGCTTGACAGCTGGTCATCATCAGACCCTTGGAGTACTCAGTGACGATTACTAGTGAAACTAAAAAACCATAGCCGTAGCAGACTTGCACGATTATTGATACGTATTTAATTTTATAGTAAAAAACTTAGATCTGTTTACTGGGTGGTGGCCATCCTTTGAGACCGTCTACCAAGTACTTCCGGCAAACTAGGAACTGGCAGACTTGTATTTTTCTACTCTGTCAATGAAGGACTACATGTTGCCGAGGGTTTCAGAGTGTTCTCATGACACGTAACTTGCACCCCCAAATTTTGACCGGAAGTGGAAGAAATTCTCGGACTTCCGGCAAATTTCGGATGCCAAATGTAACTGATTCTTGCTCAGCACCACTTTGCTGATCTGTTGCCATACATCTTAAGATGTTCTCATGACAGGTAAGTGATTTTGTCACGGGCTCAAGGACTATAGAGTTACTTTATTATGGCAATTCTTTGATCTACTTTTTTATTATTTACAGATACAAAGTGATCCTGTGAAGCCTGTGCCAAACCAAAAGTGAAGTGCCAAATATAATTGAAAAAACCCTTAAAAAATAAACAAATCCAAAAGCAGTCAGTGTGATGTCAGTGAACGTGATTGGTTCAAAACCGCAATGGGCAGGAGGGGGGTGGGGGGTGTCGGTGACAGTGTTTCGACGCATTCGATAAACAACTTTTGAAGTGAGCAGACGTCAGGGCACAAAGATGTCGGCAGGTAAATATCTTGTGAACTTAAAAATTAAATGATGTCATGCCTGTCTAAAATAAAACTAGCCAAGTGCAAGTCAGATTGGATGTTAGGATGTACTACGTATGAAAGTAGGTACTGTACTACGTTTTTATTTGATGTGCTAGCACTACAATCGTACTTAGTTTCAGGCTTTATTTTTTTACGTTAGAGGTAAAACATATAAGCTTTTTAGGTATGGAACCTTTAACATCTTTATTTCAGTTGTCTCTATAGCGAGTTTTAATACTTTTTCAAAAGTTTTGGCATCAGACAACAGAACGTTTCAGAGTTGTTTTACATGTAAAATAGTATGTGTGTATATGTATTTTATTTCATGCGTTCCATTAGCAAAGTTAAGCTTAACTTTAGGCACCTGGTCGGAGCTTCATTATAACCTCTCTAGGGGACTTACTAATTAGTCAAGCAGAGCTGATGTTCCGAGAAGTTCACTCAACAGTAACTAGCTTATCTGCTATATCTATATAGGGTGACTTTTAATTAGTTTTTGATAGAAAAAGGTATGAATGTACTCATGATAATGAACAACTTTTCCCAAGGAACTCAGGTTGAAATACGAAAAACCAAATTTGACCTCCCATACAAAATGCGCTATCAGCTGATGCAATTTCTATGGGAGGTCAAAACTTGATTTTCGTATTTCGACCTATGTTCCTTGGGGAAAGTTATTCAGTATCATGAGTATATTCATAACTTTTTCTATCAAGAACTAATTAAAAGTCAGCCTGTATAAAATCTTTTATATTTGAAAAGCTTATTTCCGCAAGAGAAGCCAAAATTATAGTAAAGCCATGGATAAAACTACACTTTATTTAAATTTCTTTATATTTGAAACACATACATGAGCAAAAGTAAAAATTAAGGCAAATTAAACTTTACATTGCATATAAAAGCTCTTTTAAACTTTCCTTAGTTTGATTAGTAAAATGTTGGAGTGGCAGGGACGGGTATCGCCCCGTCCTGCTCTCACGTATTGCTGTCTAAATGTCATTCTAATCATGTTTCATTGTAATACGTAAAAATCAAATCAATTAAGGATTAACAGAATACGTAATGGTTTACTTCTCTCTAGTGATAAATCCTAGACCTTTCTTATCATGTTACGTACACATTACACTCAATTAATCACTTGGGTACCCAATGGATCAAAGTTGAACCCTAGTTAAACCCGGGTTCATACCAGAGGTTAAAGTGCGGCCGAAGAGGACGCTAGGGGTGTAACTGTTAAAAGCGTAGTGATGCGAACCAGTGCTTAGTTCAAGCATCGATGTTTCGAAACGTGATACTTGATTTGTTCCAACAAAATGCTCTGCTGAATAAAACGCATGATAAAGAAACAGAATATTGTATGAAACCTTAGTCAGACATGGGCAATTTTCATGTCTGGTGTAATTCTTTCGCATAAGAAGTGAGACGGATCGATTGGTTCATTAATGACGGTAACAAGAGGGCACTGATGTCACTATTTTGCTCACAAAGTGTCAAAAGGCTACGGTGGCATCAACAATAGATTCACTACCTATTTTAATGAAAGCTACTTCCAATGTTAATTATAATATATATATTTCTCAAAAGTTATGTCTTAACACAATAATATCAAGTTTGCAAGATATAGCCATCGCATCGTCCGGCATGTTTTGAAATAAATATTTGCAAAAGTTAAGTTTTTCGAGCAATTAATCCACTTTCCCCATTAGTCTCCTTAAAAAAGTTACCTAAAAACATCTCGTATTTTCAAGGGCAGTAAGAAGTCATTAAAAAAAACCGGTCAAGTGCGAGTCGGACTCGCGCGCCGAGGGTTCCGATATACCTATAGTATTTTTGGAAGCAATAAAGTCCATTTTCAGGACCGCAAAACTAAATTTGTTTGTAAAGGTTTTTTGCAGATTTCTGAAAAACTGTGCAACTTAGAAAGATCGTTTTATTTTTGCTGTAAAGTTTATATAAACTTCTGTCAACTGTAATTAATTCAGATTTTTCCTTACTCAAACTTCGGAGATAAGGGGGGGGGAATGGTATTTTTCTTGACATTTTTCATCATAACTTTAAAACTAAGAAATTTAAAAAAATACAAAAATATATTTTAAAATGTACAAGTAAAGCCCTTTCATATGATACCCCACTCGACCTAGTAGCGACAATTTGAAATTTGGCCCCCCCTATTTTGGCCCCCTTTATATTAATAATCATACTTTTTTCAAAATTTTTTCTTGTGCAATTAAGTTGGGCAACTATATTCTAAAACTATTCCAAATTTCAGGTTGATAGCATAAGTGGTTGCTGAGATATAGAGGTGTGACAGACAGACGGACAGACAGAGCGGCACCATTAGGGTTCCTTTTTTTTACCATTTTGGTATCGGAACCCTAAAAACAACTCCCGTACAAAATGCATTATGTGACATTGACATTATCCGTCACAAAACATTTCACTAGCTCTTTTCAATCTCATACATTTTTATTTTCTTCTACTGGCGCTTACGATTATAGAAAGCCAGTTGTCTACGGCCCCTTGTATTATCGATAAAGCTACAAAGCAACACTATTTCTCTATACATACCCAATAACCGGGTGAAACTGGAGTGAATTTATAGTCCTTTGCGACACGACAGTCTACGGAGCACTATTAGCATGTTGCGACTCCTACGCTGCTGCAGTAATTGCTGTGATTGTCTTACTTACGACCGAGTATTAGGTTTCAACTAGAACATTTCTCTGCTTAGGAAAAACTGCTAATGTTTAAGAACGTCATGAAAATACACAAAATGCCATTTCGTAATATACAGGCTGACCTGCCAAAAAAGAAAAACATGTAACTTATTGTAGCCAATATTTTTTCATTGAGTGGCTTGAAAATGACGAAAATTCACGTCCACTGCTGGGGACTTCACCTTAGAGTTTCGCAGCAATAGTATGGCTTTATGTCGGGGAAGTGTATATCAAAGTCACAATGCTTGCAAGCGTTGTTGCGACTGCGTGGCGTTCGCGGTGATTTTCGGCGAGTGTCAAGCTTCCTGGACACATTGGACTTTGTAGTAGACTTTGATGGAACCGCAAGTTTTCTACCTTATAGAGTACAAGAAATTTGCAACTTTGTAGCCAGAGTGGTGCCATATTAAATCTACAAAACGTTGAGCTACCAATGCGTAACCTGGCAGGTTCCTTACAGTCGGAAAGAGAAGTGTTTACGTCATAGAGTATTCGAATGAACCCTGTTGGAAGTAATAGAAGGTAACTAAATAAGGAAAAACAGCACTGCAGGTCTGGCAGTTTCGCTATATTATTATTTGTGGTCGGACAATATCTGTTTTCTCTTTTTCCACTTTTCTCTCTCAACTCTCACTCCAACTGTATCGAACCTTGTAAGTTGCGCATTAGCAGACCAATGTTTTGTAGATCGAATAGGACACTACCTACTCTATAAAATTTATTTTACTTGATGACGTAGGATGCTTTGCAACCTTAGAGTTACATGTAGCGCCGCAAGAGGTAATGTCGCACTGATGGAGACAGGCAGTGCAACTTTTATAACTGAACGTACAACGTAACTTTTATCATTCGGAGCTTCTGCAGTGACAGCTGAGACACATTCAGCAAACAGTTGAGCAAACGTTGTAGAAGATAATTGCGCCATACGTAATGATGCGTGCAGCTATTGGTGCGTGCGTTGGGTATAAAGGAAGTTCTCGTTGAAATTAAAATACAAATATTTTAATTTATAAATCCAAAGAGTGAACAAAAATCGGTCACGTAAAATTAACGAAATTGCAATTTTTATATAGTGGTGCTTTCAAACGTTGGTATTACGTTCAGCAAACACCAGTTGAGCCAACATCGAAGAAGATAACGGTATCAACGATATAATTCATTTATAATTCAACGATATAATTCATTTATTCATAAAATAATATAACATTACAGTCCAGGACCAAAGCGTTATACTTAAAATTATCTAAGTACATTAAGTACAGTACAAATAGTATTTCACAATACTAATTACTATTACAAAATGTCAAATTTAAAAGATTAATATTATATTTAAATATAAATGTCAAAATCAATTTCACATATTAAAATTTTATTATTAGTCAGTTACACAATACTAGACCCCCTTGCATTCTTCTCTATTACCCTCTGACACTGCCTCATCATGCATTCCATCCCGGTCGTGTACAGGTCACTGTCAGGGTTAGCCGTGAGCACGGAGTTGAGCAGGCGGGAGGCGCGCGCCGCCGGAGTGTGGTGGCGGTGCTGAGTGCGGGCCGCCGGGGCAGCCAGTAGGCCGTGCGCACGCGCGCGCAGGTAGCACGATAAGTGAGCGTTAGGTACATACAACTTTAGGAACACTCCCACTAGGGCTGTGCAATCTATTTTGGATTTTAATAATCCTAAAACAAATCTGGCGAGAGCTACCGATCTACGTACTTCCAGTGACTGGTAACCCAACTGACCTTGTATGAAGAGTGTGGGATACATATATGGGTAATAGGAATATAACTTTTTATACATTGACCTAAGAAACTTTTTCTGCACTTGTTCTAACATAAGAATATATTTATCCTCATGTGGGTTCCAGACTGTTGCATTCGTTTCCAGTATACTACGAACCAGTGCCTGATAAAGGGTACGAGTTGCAGCAGCAGAAAGCATGACTGAGTTTCTGAGTACAAACCCGAGACGACGATGAGCAGTGACACTAACATTTTATCAATACCTATACCTCTCTACGACAACAGTTTATAGCTGAAATAATGATGTTATAAGTTGATTTTAAAGCTTGATCTCGTTTGAGATAAAAATGCAAATGTATTGTTTCATAATTTAAGTACATCAAAAGAGTGACCAAAAATCGCTCATGTAAAATAAATTAAAGTGCTTAAATAGGAGTGCTTTCAATGCACATAACGAACTAAGTATTTGAAGTAATGTACGTACTTTTTTTCTCTGCACACTTTAAACTTGCGTAATTAATGACAAAATTTTCACCAAAAATGTTATGTAACTATCATAAGTTTGAATGACATACGGTTAAAGAGATTAATAATGATACTTTATTTGCGATCGTGATTGTATGAAAATAGTGCCTACGTGAGGAAAATCTACTGCGTTCAGTTTCACTACCGCTTAGTTAACAGTTATGAGTCTTAACTACTATCACTACTGGCCTTCAAAGCTCCTACATATCTGTCCTTATTACTATTAGTTGCCTCAATGGTGCTAAGTGGTTGACCTAACTACAGTTTGCTTTAGTTATAAGAGCAAATTCACTGGCAGATTGGCCCATTTAGACTCTAGGAAGGAGCAAAAAGCATTCCAAGCATTTGGTGTTGAAACTAAGTTAGCATTTGATGACCTTTCCATACGGCCCTGGCCAATTACCTTAAGATGTTATTAGAGGTATGGTGTACTATTACATGCAAACTCTCTACTTGCTAGAGTCATGCTACAAGTATCAAGCTTGATGTGATGTTTACTGTACAAGTTAATATATGAGTCGTCTTGTGACTATGGTGCATGCAAATGCATTGATGTATCGAACACGAACAACAACATAAAAGTAATTCTAATACATTTGTAAAAATAGTGAACAAGTTTACAAAGCCAACTATCTCATAATCGCATGGTAGCTTTCAAAGAAAAATGTTTTTGATAATTTGGGTAGTCGTACTAAAAGCATGTTACATTCGTATCTCACCTCACCGATCACATCCTAAAAACATAAGTTACAGCCATAAGTAACAACCACAGCCGAGCTCACGTATAAAAGCGTTTTTATCCATCAGTCAGGTCTTGTAAGCTCTAGCCTTAGTTTATATCCGAGATAGAAAACTTCTAAAAGACGTGAGGGGAATTCATAATACCAACATTCTGCTTCCATTTCATTAAGTGTGGCTGTTCGCATTGCTTAACTTAATTAAGTGCGTGAACAAACGAAGCTTGTACTTACTTGAGAAAATTATGAGAACAGGAAACTCGTAACGTAATAAAAAAAAATGGACATTGGGAAAATATTGAAAAATTTTAAAAGTTTTGTTTAAATGTATCTATTTTTCCTATAGTAGATCTCTAGGCTTATGGTAAATGTATTTCCGCCAGACTTACTTTTCTGATGTTGTACGACTTTTACATTCTTTCTTGATTTTAAATAATAAATTACAGGTAGTATACTTTTGCATCCTGGTAGTTGTAACAATTGTCATCGGAAATTCATCGTCATCATCATATCCTGTAGTTTGCAAGGTCAATGACCGGCCTCACAAGTGTCAGTGTTGTTGAGCCGCCAAAAGCTTCTGACATGGCTCATTAACAACTTCATCCGTAGATAGTAGTGGGGACCAATGGTCGAAGCACGGAATCAGGTGATTCTTCCTGCAATGCCTTAACCAAACTGCGGGATCGCACAAAGGGATTTTTGTTTAACAGTGACCCACCGAGAATAGAACCCGGAACCTCTGAGGCTAGACCACGGAGGCTGTTGAAATTAAGAATAGACCTTCAAACTTATCGTACAATCAAGAGCAAGTGGAGCTTGACACATTGGATGTTGTACCTACCGTTTTTATTTATATAAAAACCGGTCAAGTGCGAAGCAATAAAGTCCATTTTTAGGACCGCAAAACAAAATTTGAAATTTGAAAATTAAAATTTGAACAAAAATGACTAACTTTATACCTCATTCCAGCAGGATCAGCGGTGGCGATGATTGGTGCAAACCTGCGCTTTGGATCGTCTGGCGCGAGCAACTCTAGCGTGATAAACAACACGCGGTTTTGTCCACCTGGTGGTGCCGCGAGCGCAGCAGCTCTCCTAGCCTTGTCGGGGCTTGGAATGTCAGCGAACCTGGCACTGATGACTGTAATATTGAGCAAGAAACAGCTGAGGAGGTGAGTTTTCTTAATGACTTGCCATGTTTTCTATATACCAAGTGCAACATCGGGCTTAGGTAACTCGATATACATGTCGCAGCCTTATCGTATACAGGGTGTAAGGGACGGTGTACCGAAAACTGAACAGGCGTGCTCAATCAACGAAACTGAACAACTTTCCCAAAGAAATATTTTTGGGAAATGAAAGAGTCATTGAGCTCTCCGTATGAATTGTTCGGTCAGAGTGAGCAATTTGTATGACACGTCTTTGATTTTTAAAGTCAAAAGACAACAATCAAATTTTGACGACGTAAATACTACAATCTCTAATGTAGTTGAGTTGTTCACCGTAAATAATATTTTACTTAACGAAAAGAAAACTACATACATAATGTCAAGCCTTGTTCCCGTCGGGGTAGGCAGAGACCACAGAAAAGAAAACTAAGTGTGTTAAATATGTTTTGCCTAATGTAAAGCCAACTTCTACAAGCCTATTAGTGAAAAACTAAAAAATTGAGTCTTGTTTAATCAGCTGTGTTCCTAGGCATTACCTTAGACAACAAATTACAATGGGGACCGCATATTAATAAATTGTCGAACAGACTCAGTTCTGCAGCATACGCAGTGAAAAAAATAAGAGCTCTGACGGATGTGGACACCGCGAGGTTAGTCTACTTCAGTTATTTCCATAGTGTCATGTCATATGGCCTTTTGTTATGGGGTCATGCTGCGGATGCAAACAGCATTTTTATACTACAAAAGCGAGCCGTTCGTGCAATTTATAAAATGAAGCCTAGAGAATACCTTCGAAATAAATTTTAAGAAATCAACATTTTGACTTTTGTGTCGCAATACATTTATGAGAATTTAATATATGTTAAACGGAATATACATATTTTTGAGAAAAATTGTGACAGGCACAATGTCAACATAAGAAACAAGAACCAACTTGCTTCTCATGTTAGCCGTGTTCACAAAATTAGTAAAAAATATAAAGGTATATCCAATTGCATCGAGGAGTGAGACAGGGAGACGTCATATCTCCTAAACTGTTCACCGCTGCATTGGAAGACGTCTTCAAACTCCTGGACTGGAAAGGACTTGGCATCAACATCAATGGCGAGTACATGACTTCGATTTGCCGACGATATTGTCGTAATGGCTGAGACCCTGGAAGATCTCGGCACGATGCTCAATAACCTCAGTAGAGTTTCACAACAAGTGGGTCTTAAAATGAACATGGATAAGACGAAAATTATGTCTAACGCCCTTGTTGTACCCACTCCACTCAAAGTTGGAGACTTTACGCTCGAAGTTGTCGATGAATACGTATACCTGGGACAAACAGTCCAGCTGGGTAAATCCAACTTAGAGAAAGAGGTTACTCGTCGAATCCGACTCGGATGGGCAGCGTTCGGGAAGCTCCGCAACATCTTCACGTCCAAAATACCGCAGTGTCTCAAGACGAAAGTCTTTGACCAGTGTGTGTTGCCAGTGATGACATATGGAACCGAGACATGGCCGCTCACGATGGGCCTTATCAGGAAGCTCAAGGTCACCCAAAGAGCTATGGAAAGGGCTATGCTCGGAGTCTCTCTGCGAGATCGAATCAGAAATGAGGAGATCCGCAGAAGAACAAAAGTAACTGACATAGCTCTGAGAGTCGCTAAACTAAAGTGGCAGTGGGCAGGGCACATCGCAAGAAGAACCGATGGCCGATGGGGCGTGAGGGTTCTAGAGTGGCGACCACGTACCGGAAGACGAAGCGTTGGCAGGCCCCCCACAAGGTGGACCGACGATCTTGTCAAGGTCGCGGGAAGCCGCTGGATGCGAGCAGCGCAGGACCGGTCGTCATGGGGATCTTTAGGGGAGGCCTATGTCCAGCAGTGGACGTCTTTCGGCTGATATGATGATGATGATGATAAAGGTATACGCTTCTACGAGTATAATAAGGTACCCACTGATATTGAAAGTTTACCGTTAGATAAATTCAAAACTGTTATCAAGCAGAAATTGTATAAGAAGGGTTATTATAAAATATCAAATTATCTAGAAGATAATAATCCATGGGATTAGGCTACGGTTCTAACAGGCTAATTCAAAATTAAAACTGACTTATGTTTGTTGTATATCAAAACATATTTTAAAGAGCGCGTGGGTTTTTATTGTCGCTTCCTTTTTTCCCACTATGGCGCCACATTGTTTGTGAAGCGATGTAGTTTAGCTGACGTCATTAAGAGATTTTAATATCCAACAATGAATAAACGATTTTGACTTTGACTATGGAATAGTAAAAAAAAAAATAATTTCCCAATAATGTTCCTTTGATAACTAAGCACGCCTTTCAGTTTTTGGTACACCGTTGCTTATACACTCTATTTCGCCGCTTTACATAACGGCGGCAGTATTTTATAAAACGGCGCGTAATTCGTTTCTGGAACGCCATATCGTATAACAAGCCATATTACAGACTGCCTTCAATGGGTGCATTTTAGGTTCGTTAGCTAAGATACCTATATTTAGGCATACCTAGGTTATCTTGCGACCACAAAGCAAGATAATTAGGTTATCTTGCGACCACAATGCAAGATAACCTACGCAACGCAAGATTCCAGAAACTAATTACGCGCCGTTTTGTAAAATGCCGCCGCCGTTAAACGGCGAATTATACGATATGACTGCGACCAACATACAAGGTCAACATAATTACTATAGTTTGAGTTGTAAATTGATGACTGATCTATAAAGGCATACCTCAAATGACAAAGTATGAAGGGTTAAAACTAACCACTAATGAACAGCGTATATATTCTATCGTATGTCAAATTTTTATTTTCGTATTCCGATTACTTGGGAAAAACAGTCCACTTTCCTTATCTGAATAGTCCTTTTACACTCTCTACCACATTTGCTAACTTTGAAAAAAGATATAGTTTTAAAAAAGTGATGTTTAAAATCACCTTCTGGCAATAAACTTCAAAGTTTCCTCGATATCAGGAGCAGCAAATGGTTGGAAAACGGTAACATCGACGTCCACTCTTTATCTCCTGTCTCCCGAACTGAAAAGGGTAAACCTTGACCTTTTCCAATGAAACAATTTTCTTCAGCGATTCTTGGATCTTCGGCTTTTACTCTTTTTAGTTCACCACAGATAAAAAGTATTTGTTTGACGCCTGAGGGTAGGCTGTGTAAATAAGGTTGAGCTGCGGTGTTTATTATTGCTTTTCGTAGAATAAAGTGACCGCAAAGCTAAATTTGTAAATTTTGTATAAATAGTATAAATAATTAGTAATTTTGTATGTGGCCTTAAGGGCTCATTGTTCTATGACTTAAGTAAAGCAAATTAGAGGTGGGTTGATAATGATCAGTAATATTGATGGATACTTTTAACATAGGAAGTTCTTTATTAATTGCTAGAACTATATACTACTTATATACATCTAGCTTAAACAAAATTTACAGAACCCTGTTTTGTATATTTGCAGAGTTGTATACTCGTACGTGATCCGCGTTCGTAATAATGTCTCTAAAATAACCCAATTTACTAGCAACTAAGCCTTCAAAATAACTGAGAGGAGCAACAAAAGTTTAAATGTATTTGACAGTGGCATTTTGTTAGTTAAATCGTGCAGTAATTTAACTCAACCCTCTAAATTACAAGCTCATTTTTTAACCCTGTATAAAAACGGCACGTACGTACAAAAATGTCCCTTCGTAAAACAGGGTGTCCCATTTCAAAATGCAGGGACCCAACGATTATGGCCTGTCTTATAGAGGTCCCTTTAGGCACTATAATACACGAGCGTGTTATGGTAAATGACTGTAATATCAGTGGTAATATTGTTGTAATATTCGTTGAATTACTCCCGCTGGTGTATTTGTTTATTACAAGAACACGCTCTCGCGTCGTTAAGGGAGCTTGATGATGTATAAGGCGAGGCGTAAATAATTTTCTGATGTGTGTTTGCTGTTAACTAAATCGTCTCATGTCTTAAACAAAATTATTTTTGCAGACTAATTTAAATAAAACATAAGTATATAAATAAGAACAGTCACTTTAACGCAATTTTGAAGCCATGTGGCACAGCAAGACGAGTTTCTAGTTTTAGGTACTCGAATCTCGTTAAGAAATACAAAAAATACAGTCTATCTACTAAATGACTGCGTTATTTTTTATCAACCCGGAAGTTTTTAGAGAAGGTTTTGCTCATGAAACTGAACAACTTTTCCCGATGAACATCTAGGTTGAAATATAAAAAAAAATACCGCTCGTAGAACACGTGTTGTCTTCTCAACTATTTTGTTTTTTTTTTTGGACGATACGTGTAGTTCCAACTATATAGTTTGCGTTCCTAGGACCGAAAAAAATGAATGAAATAATTCTTGGTAATATAACAGTGCATAAATAAATGTAATATCAAGAACATCATCACTGTCTTCAAAGACGCCAGAAACCCTACATGAAAACAAAAGTCACAGAAATTCAAACATGAGCATTAAGAACAATCCGCATAACTATTTGTTGGCCAGAGATCGGTCCCTGAGATTGGGCACGTTTCTATTCTGAATCACGAAATGCGAATCTGAGGATATATTGTAAAATATGCTCCAGTCCAAATAGAGTTAAAACAACTGGGTTTGGTATTGTTGCGCAGATTTTGTGAGAGTAGTTGGGTTGGGTATGAATCAGATCGCGGTAAGGGTAAGATAAAATAAACGGACATATAGTAAAATACACTAAAACGAATTTCCAATCCATTTTCCGTTAAAAACATGGAATAACATAAGCAAGACTGGATATTTAGGTAGTTTCGGTGTAATTTAAACGTATTGGCCGCCTAGGCAACTGAGTTTTTCAACCAGTTATGAAAGAGGATTTTTTCTTCTTCCTTGGAAACTAGTTGCGGCAGAAGAATGTTTGTGCCTTATTTGCTACCAGTTGCAAGCCAGGAATTTTCCGAAAAGTCTGGTTGCAATAGGATAGAATTTTTCTTGATACGCAACAATCTGTAAGCAATTTTTAGTAGGTAGGTAGAGAAGGAGCATTAGCTGATTTCTCTAGCAGTTTTCTTCTATTGGTTAAAGAGCTAGCCGCAGTATTTCAAGTCCGCAAACGAAAAATATGTAAATAAGGCTCCATTAGCGTATATTATATCATATTATTTGGTGAGGCATAGAAGAAACTCAGGGTAAGGTATTTTATATCACAAATAGGTACAGCCAATCGCAAACCAGTGGTGACACTATAAAATTAAACGGGTGTTGTGCTTATAGCGTATCACTGGTTTGCCAAAACTGTTTTCGTTACCATTTATCTCCGGTCGTGTGTATTTGCCGTGGAAAGGAAAATAATCCAAGAGTTCAGAATTATGTCGCAAAGTCGCAGCCATTGCGGTTAAGACGCTTGTTAAGCTTGTTATAGAACTTTCCCGAGGGCACTAAGATTTATTCGGTCCGAAAAAGAACCAAATACTTTCAGAGAGACTTTCGTGTCATCTTCTTAATCCTAAACAACAAGGAAAGCTTAAGAATTAAGGTTTTTATCTTTGATCTTACGAGTAGTCCGCTGGACAATCAGATTGGTGGCAATTCAAGCTTGTACTAATTCAATGATAAGAAACTTAATTGGCAGATGCAGGATTTTTACGCCAATTTGTGGTTGATTTTTAACATCATGGAGGGCTATTGTCGTGCATCAGACATTTGAACCGTCGGTGTGGAGCCGGCAAAAAGTAGTACTAACCCTTCTCTACCCGTGGGTGTCGTATAAGGCGACTAAGGGCTTATGAACCGAAGGATGGGCAACAGCATCTTTTTGTGTATTGTACCATAACATTCTGCGGTTACCAACAACAGCGTTCGCCAGCCGCAATGCTTACAAGCGTGGTGACTATGGTTAATTCTCTCTTAAGAACAACGCGTTTTTGCAAGAATTCTGGAGGGAGCTCCCTGTCCTGTAGTAGACGTTTCATGGGATGTTATGATGGTACATTTGAATAGGTAGATTTAGGGATTGCAATCCAGCAAAGTGTGATCCAGCATCATTTTAGGTTTCGAGGGATCGAATTCGGATTCGCACCGACTTTTCTGTTCAGGCAGAATTAACGACGCCACGAATACAACTGACACCAGCGATGGATGACACGCCGCCGCCTGAACTGATAAGTCGGTGGTAGGATTTATTGCCCGTGGTACTACTCGTTGTTTATTGTGTACATATTACTTCACCCCCCTCCCCGCATCGACAGTTATCTAGCAAAAAAGTTGCGCACGAAATTTTTGGATTAATACTTTATGTGGGTATGTTCGAAGGGCGCCAGAATAACCTTGCAGGTCAAGTAACATGTTATGGAGTTTAGCAAATTCTTTATAGGTAGAGACATCCCTTTTAGCAGTTACAGAATCTCTAATCTTGGTTCTGTACACATACACGTAAATTCGCATAGACCGTTCATAAAATTTTGTTGTGTTTATATCTATACCGGAATTCACAAAACAGTAAGGTGTTTTGTAAACAAAATCATAACTTCAAGTTCATGTGAAATATGTTAAAAATGTAGATATACGAGTATCTGGCTTATTGAATGTAAAACGATAGATGAAGCGTTTTTCTGTGTATGCATTGTGAGAACCCTTCTACGAGAGCCCTCACAGTATTTCTGAAATGAAAAAATATTAAAATAGCTGAAAAGATGGTTTATTGAATAACTTAAATTAGCACGCGAGTTTACAGTGGCTTTGAGCCTTAGAAATCTGATAAAAATAGCCGTAAACATAGCGGCACAAGCTCTGGTAGACGACCAGGGATGCTTCAGCCTCAAGAGTCGGCATACAATTGAATCAAAAAACTACAAATCGTTCTAATTGACAAAATTTTAATTTTAATTTATTTTTCCCACTTATATGGCATTCATGGCTAAAACTCCATGAAGGCTCTACAGTATTGTGGTTACACACGTGTTCCGTGTGTAATTTAAGATAAATCTTTTCTTAACTGAAAAATGTTTGTTTACGAAATACCTTACTCTTTCGTGAACAATATTATAAGGTGGGATTTTCTTATCGAGTGCATTTCAAATTAGGCTTCTCTGTAGCTAGCATTTAAACTGCTACAATTCCCAGTAGAATCCAGTGAAGTAAGAGTAATTGTACAATTCTTACTGGATAACGTTAGTGCCAATAGTTGGCAGTAGAACAAAGAGCTTTGGTGAGCCAAGGCACTCAGGTGGTTCTTGCGTGTTCTTTTATGATAATAGCGAAACTCGCAGTCTGGGAATTTCATACTCAGTAAAACCTTTGTTTCGGAAAGCTAAGTCGTAAAATCTTAAATCTGTGATACCTACAGCAGCCAAATCCATGAAGTGCCAAGATGTAAAGTGTTTGCTCGCAGTCTTAAGGTAAAAGGTAATATATTTTATACTTCACCTTCTCGGAAAGTACCTGAGTCCTGTTTTAAAAACTAAGGAGAAGATACGTCATTTCTATGGTATAAATATGCGGAGGGAAAAGTTATATGGAAATCCATTGTTAACGTGTTTTAGCGGGATGGAATTTTGTATGAAAATCCATTGTTAACGTGTTTTTTTTCTTAAATTTAGATCAAAATCTGTCGATAGCCTATTTTAATATCATAATGCCAAAGAAAGAAAAAGTTTTTATCCCTAACTCCACGAAATGATGCTGGCCACCTGAACTTTTCTGAAAAAGCCATTAATTTGAAAAAAGAAAGAAACCAAAATGTGGAACGAAAGCGCGCGCGCGAATTAGGTACCTAATCTTGAAAATCATCGTGTGATAAAATCTTACTCAATATAATCAAAATTTCTGTTTTTTTTCTTATCAGCAGGGAAAAATTATAATGCATAAATATAAATTTGTGTTTAATTGTTAAAATTTATAAAGTACTAGCTGTTGCCCGCGGCTTCGCTTGCGTGGATTTCGTATTTATGTTGTTACCGGTTTTCCGAAGCAATGAGATATTTTCCCGTCATTTCGGGGTAATTTTAAACTATGGAAAAACAGGACTAACCCTGCGCAAATCAATGAGTATAATTCAAGATCCAGCTGAATTTTATATAATATACAGACGTTACTCATAAATAACTCAGAACAGAGGAACTTAGCAGCAGTATCCTAACAAATGTAAAGAGAGAGATGAGAGACACCTTTATGTAATATTTCAAAACAGAGCCAATTCGCAGAAGTAATTGAGAAAAACTAAAACCCTCTCCCTCTCCCTCCCTCTCCCCCTTCCTCTGCCCCTCCCTATGTCTCTCCCCCTCCCCCTCCCACTGTCTCTCCCCCTCCCCCTCCTCCTCCCGTCTCTACGTCTCTACATCTCTACCTCTCTACCTCTCTACCTCTCTACCTCTCTACCTCTCTACCTCTCTACCTCTCTACCTCTCTACCTCTCTACCTCTCTACCTCTCTACCTCTCTACCTCTCTACCTCTCTACCTCTCTACCTCTCTACCTCTCTACCTCTCTACCTCTCTACCTCTCTACCTCTCTACCTCTCTACCTCTCTACCTCTCTACCTCTCTACCTCTCTACCTCTCTACCTCTCTACCTCTCTACCTCTCTACCTCTCTACCTCTCTACCTCTCTACCTCTCTACCTCTCTACCTCTCTACCTCTCTACCTCTCTACCTCTCTACCTCTCTACCTCTCTACCTCTCTACCTCTCTACCTCTCTACCTCTCTACCTCTCTACCTCTCTACCTCTCTACCTCTCTACCTCTCTACCTCTCTACCTCTCTACCTCTGTACCTCTCTACCTCTCTACCTCTCTACCTCTCTACCTCTCTACCTCTCTACCTCTCTACCTCTCTACCTCTACCTCTACCTGTCCCTATCCCTACCCCTTACGCCAATTTAACCGCTATCCCTAACATAGAAATGACACCCATATTTATTCAACTCCATCCCCAGGGGGATGATGGTATTTCACGTCCACCACGTTGGATTTCAAAATTGTTGTAATTTTCGTAATCAGCGACCCGATAAACCATACAAACGATACCCATATTGGTTTTTAGACCTTTTCACCCTATTCCCTTTTTTAGGGGTTGAATTTGGGGTGGAATTTCAGTAACAGTGATGAACGTTGCATAGAATTACATAATAAAAATAATAGAAATAAATAATGTGGATTTTACTTTAAGAATAAAGAATTTTCAACTTCATCCCCCTTTTCACCCTTAAGGGTGTCGAATTTTCAAAAACCCTGAGACACGTAATTATTAATTTTTAGTCGTTAGCCTAAATACAAATTTTGAAGATCCTAACTTCAAAACTGACGGACTTTCATACAAACTTTCATCCCCTATTTTACCCCCTTAGTGGTGGAATTTTGTAAAACCCTTTCTTAGTGCACCCCTAGGCCTCATAAGGAACCTACATGCCAATTTTGGAATCTCTAGACCCAGTGGTTTGGGCTGTGCGTTGATATGTCAGTCAGTCAGTCAGTCAGTCAGTCAGTCAGTCACTTTCTTCTTTTATATATATAGATTACTAACGTTTTAACACTATCAGGGTAAAATTAAAAAGTTTTAACCTCCAAGCGATATTTTATCACCCAGTGATTTTCAAAAATTGGACCCCTGTTTTCTTTACAAAGTTGTTGGAAATTTTAATTGTAGTTTTGTTGGTGCGTGCTTTTTACAAAAAATGTCGTCAAATAGTGACACTGATGAAGAGTTTTTGACGCCGCTAGAACTACAAGAAAGTGCGCAAGCGGTTATTGATTGCCTGAAAAATCTCGAAAAAATACAACAATGTAGGTATGTGATAGTTTTATACTTACGTTGGAAAAGCGAGAAAAAAGCGCTTTGATTTTCGGAAACTGTTTTGCTTGCTTATTATCGTAAAAGTACCACATTGGCAAGACATGATATCAATATAATGGAATACAAAAAACTTACATAATATCTGAAAAGGAAATCTGAAATATTTTCTTCGTAGGTGAAGTATAAAGCACTATGTATCACTCGAAAGAAAGTGCGATTCCCAACTCGGGTGTATTGAGCCCTTCGGCTTCGCCTCAGGGCTCAAACGACACCCTTGTTGGGAATCGGTCACTTTCTCCTCTCGATAAACAATGTACTATTTCACTTCTCATGCTCTGAAAGTGCTCGGCTCGGGCTGCTAAAAGTCTCGAAAAATGGTTCGTTTTGGGCACTTGTTGTAAAATAAACACCTGTGGCTCTGCGCTTGGGCTGCGGGCGACTGAAAGGGACGCGA
This sequence comes from Athrips mouffetella, assembly GCA_947532105.1. Lineage (NCBI taxonomy): Eukaryota > Metazoa > Arthropoda > Insecta > Lepidoptera > Gelechiidae > Athrips > Athrips mouffetella. Next base: position 22,976,283 of record OX383963.1, read on the forward strand.
TCGCGATATTTGATTATTTGTGATCGGTTTTCGTCAGCGCGATCCGGCCGACCGAGCATGGAAGACAGGGTTCCCTGTCAAAAGCAAGTTCCCTAAAAACGTCCGTCTGTCGGTGGTTGGTCAGTCGGTCGGTCGATCCGTCGGTCTGCCCATCAAGCTTTGGACTAGCAGCTAAGCAAATGGTCCGATTGACATTATATTTATAACTAGCTGTTGCCCGCGGCTTCGCTCGCGTGGATTTCGTATTTATGTTGTTACTGGTTTTCCGAAGCAATTAGATATTTTCCCGTCATTTCGGGGTAATTTTAAACTAAGGAAAAACAGGACTAACCCTGCGTAAATCAATGAGTATAATTCAAGATTTCAAAATTGTTGTAGTTTTCGTAATCAGCGACCCGATAAACCATACAAACGATACCCATATTGGTTTTTAGACTTTTTCACCCCATTTCCCTTTTTTAGGGGTTGAATTTGGGGTGGAATTTTAATAACAGTGATGAACGTTGCATAGAATTACATCATTAATGCCTTAATAATAAATTATGTGGATTTTATTTTAAAAATAAAGAATTTTCAACTTCATCCCCCTTTTCACCCTTAAGGGGGTTGAATTTTCAAAAACCCTGAGACATATAAATATTAATTTTTAGTCGTCAGCCTAAATACAAATTTTGAAGATCCTAACTTCAAAACTGACGGACTTTCATACAAACTTTCATCCCCTATTTTACCCCCTTAGGGGTGGAATTTTGTAAAACCCTTTCTTAGTGCACCCCTAGGCCTCATAAGGAACCTACATGCCAAATTTTGAATCTCTAGACCCAGTGGTTTGGGCTGTGCGTTGATATGTCAGTCAGTCAGTCAGTCAGTCACCTTCTTCTTTTATATATATAGATTTAAGAGATGCAGACAAATTTACCGAAGGATTCCAAGTGGTTTCTAGCTGGCTCTCATTTTGCAGCTGTCAGAAAACGTAATTTAAAAATTGCATTTTGTTCAAAAATGGCTCAAGCGATCTTAATGAAACTTTAAATGACCTGGAATAAATAAATCTGAATCTCCATGAAAGATATCTTGCGGCAATATCCATTGGTCCGTGGAAATTCATATAGGGGGGGTGTTCATTACGACTGACATATACATTTGATTTACTCAAAATCTGATTCATTCAGCTGATTTTAAAGTTATATAATTCGGATCCTGAATTGGTACAGAACCCTTTTGTGCGTGAGTATGACTCGCACTTGGTTTATTATTTTTTGTTTAGTTACAATATTTAAAAATACGCTGGTACGTCGTTTTTTGGAGTGAATGCTGGAAACATAGTGAATGGTGCTCTGCATTCTTTTATGAAAAGTCAGAAGGTGTCTCACAAGGCTCGTCTGGCTGTTCATAGAGGCGTTTTGGTACCAACACTGATGTACGGCAGTGAAAGCTGGGTATGGCAGAAGAAGCATGAAAGTAGAATTAATACAGTAGAAATGAGAGCGTTGAGGAGTATGATTGGTGTGAAATTGAGTGACAGGATTAGAAATAGTGTGATAAGAGAACGTTGTGGCGTAAAAGAAGACGTAGTGACTAAAATTGAGAAAGGGATGCTAAGATGGTTTGGTCATGTGGAGAGGATGAATGAAGGAAGATTGACGAAAGAGATCCACAAGGCGAGAGTGAATGGAAACGTTGGAAGGGGAAGGCCTCGGCGAACGTACCAGGACCAAATTCAAGACGTTCTGAATAAAGGCCAGGTTAAAAGTACCCTAAACCGACGAGCATGTATGAAAGGATTGATGAAGGTTCAGGAAGCAAGGGAAGTATGTCAAGATCGTAGCAGGTGGAGAACTGTGGTCTCTGCCTACCCCAACGGGAACAAGGCGTGATGTTATGTATGTATGTATGTATGTACGACGTTTTTTACGTGATTTAATAAAGATATACAAATAACCTAAAAAACACGCTGGACTGTCTGTAGTAATAATACTTTGTTTATTATCAATAAAAACATTTAATGAATAAAGTAATTTTCTTTCAATTGGCATCTATGCTTGTATAATCTATTAAAGTTTTTTTTTATAAAGTGGCGTCAACTTTGATCCTAAGAAGTGTAACTTCCATTGCTGCGGGCAGAATCGCTTAATCGTCTAAAATGCAGCTTTCCAGTTAAAAATCGCCATAATAACTAAAGCTAAGCTGACAGTACAAATGATTGGAAGTTAATCCATCGAAAGCTTTAGAAAACAAAAAGTTATTTAGTTATTTTATTTAATTTTACGTATTAAATATTTTAACAAATTTGTGCTTAAATGCAAAAACTTTTGTTCTGCGACTTTTTGAAATTTACCAAAAAATATTCGACCCTTGGTACAAAATGATTAGCTGATCGGTAAAATTTGTATTAGTCGACTTTTTTGAATATTTTAGAAAGTCGTAGAACTTTTCTTTGATTATCATTAAGCAGCAGTTACTACTAAGTTTCTGTGTCTATTTTCAACTTCAATTTTCGGTTTTAATACTCCAATGACTTCGCTGTACTGTACTCTATCAAAGTCCGGTGAAGCAGATTTTAGATTCGATATAGATAACTCTGCGTAGTGGACTACTGGTTCAGTCTGCGAAAAAAAAAGATGTTTCATTATCATTTCCAAATCTCAAATCAAGGATTTTCAAGGCATGACTCATAAACATTATTAGGATGATAAAAGAAAGTAAAATCACAGCATAAGTGTAAAAAAAAATGCAATGCAAATTTATGCCAAGTCGGGCATCGAACCCGAACTTTCTAGGTACTTAGTTCTTAAAAATCAATGGGCTTCAAGATTAAAACAATTGGAAATTAACGTTGAAAAAAATTGGAATAAATTAAAACTGTAAACAGAATATTTCAAAGGATATTTTCTTTTTAAATGTTTCAACGGAATCCAATGCACTTCAATAAAAAATGTTAAAGTGTATGTGGTTTTCAGTTATTTCTTGAACACGTGCTTTTATAAAATTCAAAGACTTGAATAAATAATCAAGAAAATATAAAAAAAGCAATTACATAAATCGGTCCTTCGTCTTCTTGCATCCTTCTTTGGCAAACAACATTTGTTCCACGAAATTTGAAATAAAGTATCACCATCAAAATTATCACGATGATTGAGAGTACTACTGTAGAAGCAATGAGAATTGTTGAATTCCCATTTGATCCTAAAAAGAAAATTTTGTTCCAAGTAAAAAAAAAACGGTCAAGTGCGAGTCGGACTCACGCGCCAAGGGTTCCGATATACTAATAGTATTTTTGGAAGTAATAAAGTCTATTTTTAGGACCGCAAAACTAAATTTGCTTTTAACCATTTTATATGATACCCCACTTGACTATTTGGGCCCCCTTTACATTAAAAATATATTTTTTTTATTCTTTCATGTGCATTTAAGTTGGCAACCATATTCTAAAACTATTTCAAGTTTAATGACGACAGTATGAGTTGTTGCTGAGATATACAGGTGTGACAGACGGACAGACAGACAGACATAGTCGCACTATAAGGGTTCAATTTTTTTACCATTTTGGTATCGGAACCCTAAAAATGCAAAAAGTTGGGGTTGAACCATGATTAAATTAGTTTATTTCTTATGAAATTAAAGATAACAAACAAGTTTAAGACTACTGAAATGACGACTCCCCAGAGGCTATCGCAGGGAGGGTTGCGAAAATAGTGCGAACGTATTAGTGCTCGCGGCACACGGTGGAGTTTTTAGGTGGGTGTCCCACACAACCGTACCGTTTCCCCTAACGGTGCGGCATGCGTAGGCATTTTCTCCATCCCAAAAAAAAACCGGCCTAGTGCGATTCGGACTCGCGCCCTAAAGGTTCCGTACCTATCTACCATATGATATACCAGGCCACTCAGAAAGTATTGCGAAAAATAGTTTTTATATATGGGAGACTGGCCGGTCAGAATCTTTTTCGAAAATATGATTACTTGTAAGTAAAAATATGTGTGTTCCATTTTCAAAATTTCCCTCCACATTTTTTGCGAGCCAATTCAAAGTATCGTGTCTTACTGAAAAATGGATCTGCGCCGGGAACATTTTAGAGCTATGATTTTTTACGATTTCAAGTGTCGCCTGAAACCGGATGAATCGTTCGATAGACTTCAAATGGCATTTATGGATGAAGGCCCCTCCAAGGCAACCGTGTATCGTTGGTATAACGAATTTAGGCGCGGTCGACCAACCTTGGGGGATGAAGAAAGAAGCGGTCGCCCTTTGACGGCTATTACGGAAGAAAACGTGCTAGCAGTGAAAAATTTAATCCAAGATAATAGGCGAATTACATATCAGGAGATTCAGCACATATTAAAGATTGGATCGGGAAGCGTTCACGAGATTTTACACGGGCATCTTCGCGTGAGGAGGATAGTATCGCGCTGGGTGCCGCACTACCTCACCGACGCTCAGAAGCAGGCCCGGGTGGAATGGTGCCGTGATATGCTGAACAAATTTGAAGCAGGCTCGTCTCGGCGTGTTTACGACATCGTAACAGGTGATGAGTCCTGGATTTATCAATACGATCCAGAAACCAAGCGCCAGTCGACAGTTTGGGTGTTTCAAAATGAACCAACGCCTACCAAAGTGAAGCGATCTCGAAGCGGGGGGAAGATTTTGATCGCCAGCTTTTTTAATTTGACTGGCCACTTGGCCTCAATTCCCTTACGAGATCAAAGAAGCATCAACGCCGAATGGTATACTACCAAATGTTTACCAGAAGTTTTTTCTGTTGTGAGCAACAAGCGACCAAACACAGGGCTCCGCGGACTACTGCTCCACCACGACAATGCGCCTGCACACACCGCGCTCAAAACGAGGGACTTCCTGGACAGCACACCAGTCAAACTCCTGGGTCACCCTCCTTACAGCCCTGATCTAGCACCGTGTGACTTCTTTTTATTTCCAAAAATAAAAAATCAGCTCAAGGGGATACAATTTTCGTCGCCGGAAGATGCGCTGGCTGCGTTCGAGCAGGCTGTAAACGAGGTGTCTACGGCGGACTGGAAAAAGTGTTTTGAAAACTGGTTCAGACGCATGAATCTTTGTATAGAGGCTGGTGGAGAGTACTTTGAAAAGATTTAATAAAAATATATGTACCTGTAGAACAATTTTTTTTAGTGTCGCAAATATTTCTGAGTGTCCCACGTACTAAAAGCTTTTGCTCTTCGATTTTAAAAACTCCGCGACCATCCAACTTGACCCTTCTTTTATAGAAAAGTTCTTGAAACGGGAGCTCACCTTAATTGATTACTATTAGTTGTGAGAAAAATTTAAAAATTTAATGTTTTTAGACTTTTCCCTTTATTTGTTTTGTGAGACTTCTTGCCTAATTTTATAATTTTAGGTCAACGGGAAGTACCCTGTAGGTTTTGCTTTTTTGCATAAATGTATGGAGATGAGGACATAAAAAGCCATATCTTTTGATTGCGTCATTGTAAAAAACCGGTCAAGTGCGAGTCGGACTCGCGCGCCGAGGGTTCCGATATACCTATAGTATTTTTGGAAGCAATAAAGTCCATTTTCAGGACCGCAAAACTAAATTTGTTTGTAAAGGTTTTTTGCAGATTTCTGAAAAACTGTGCAACTTAGAAAGATCGTTTTATTTTTGCTGTAAAGTTTATATAAACTTCTGTCAACTGTAATTAATTCAGATTTTTCCTTACTCAAACTTCGGAGATAAGGGGGGGGGGAATGGTATTTTTCTTGACATTTTTCATCATAACTTTAAAACTAAGAAATTTAAAAAAATACAAAAATATATTTTAAAATGTACAAGTAAAGCCCTTTCATATGATACCCCACTCGACCTAGTAGCGACAATTTGAAATTTGGCCCCCCCTATTTTGGCCCCCTTTATATTAATAATCATACTTTTTTCAAAATTTTTTCTTGTGCAATTAAGTTGGGCAACTATATTCTAAAACTATTCCAAATTTCAGGTTGATAGCATAAGTGGTTGCTGAGATATAGAGGTGTGACAGACAGACGGACAGACAGACAGACAGAGCGGCACCATAAGGGTTCCTTTTTTTACCATTTTGGTATCGGAACCCTAAAAATGAAATTTTCACATCTTGTGTGGTTTATGGACCTTAATATCCGTTATCAATTTCAACCTGATACCTCTTCTCGTTCGTGAGAAAAAGGGTCTTGACAGACAGACAGACAGACAGACAGACGGACAACAAAGTGATCCTATAAGGGTTCCGTTTTTTATTTTGAGGTACGGAAACATAAAAAGGGCTATCCAGCTTAAGGACGTCACAAAATTCAATAAATTTAAAAATAACCTAAAAGCAAATAATTGAAATGATAATCTTTCTAAAAAGAAATTCCTACAATGTGAGTGGCAGGGCATCACTCGATAACGGCTCGACCAATTCGGCTGTTTCCTTTTGTGTTATATTCCTAATTGTCACGGAAAAGTTTGTAAAAAAATAAAAGTCAGGTTATCTGACCGTAGAAAAGGGTACAAACACACTGTTTGGCTCTCAGTAAATAACCAAATTTTCAGTCAGAAAGGTCAGAATATAACCCATGTATTATGTACCTATATATGGTTTTTTTTACAATTCACAAGGTTCATAATATTTTATTTTTCAAAAAATTTTGTGTTTTCTATCCAGAACAATAATATTAAAAAAATTTGAAAATCGTTAAATCGCTGCCATAACAGGTATAAAAAAAAACCGGCCAAGTGCGAGTCAGACGCGCGCACCACCACATAAACATAATATTAGTTGAAATTTCAGTAAGTTAATGTGCTAGATTTTTTGAGTCCGACACGCGCTTGACCAAATTTTATTATTTTTTGTTATTTTATAGCCTATGCCCTATAAACATACCAATTTTTAAGTTTGTAAGTGTTCCCGTTTTTAAATAGAACTAAAACAAAAATCGCCTCAGCAACCATCCAACTTGACTCCTCTCTTATATGAATGTTCTTGAAACGGGAGCTCACCACAATTGGTTACCATTAGTTGTGAGAAAAGTTGTAATATTTAATGATTTCAGACTTTTCCCATTATTTGTACTGTGAGACTTTGCTTCTTGCCAAATTTCATAATTTTAGGTCAACGGGAAGTACCCTGTAGGTTTTTCATTTTTGAATAAATGTATGGAGATGAGGACATAAAATGCCATATATTTTGATTGCGTTGTTGTAAAAAATTGAAATTTTCAGATCTTGTGTGGTTCATGGATCCTAATATATGGTATTAATTTCAACCTGATACCTTTACCCGTTCGTGAGATAAAGGGTCTTGACAGACAGACAGACAGACAGACAGATAGACAGACGGACAACAAAGTGATCCTATAAGGGTTCCGTTTTATTCTTTTGAGGTACGGAACCCTAAAAATAAATGTTATAGCACATTACGCTTTTCAGATAATTATTATACAATTTTTAGCAGTTTTCACCAACTCGATTTTAATTTAGCGCCTTACCATTGTTAGTGATCTCGACGTGATTCTGACCCGCATGAGATACTGGAGCAAGGTGACAGAGTTTTTAAGCTACTTGTGAACAGTATTGGGTATTAATTACCGAGACCACAGTATCTATTGGCCGCATCAAACCAGCCTATGATATGTAAATATTTATTGGTTTTGCTCTCGAAGATTGGTTTTGCTTAATTGTACTCACTAGTCGTAGCTCCTCCAAGACAACAAGCAACTATCCCGAAGAAAAAGTTTTTATTTGAAAAAAACAAAAAAAATCTGCTTCCCATACAAAATGAGTCGATCACGTGATCACTTTTGTGTGAAGGAACAAAGGTCAAAATACGAAAATCAATTTTTACCTCAAATAGAAACTGCATCAGCATTTTATATGGGAGGTCAAATTTGGTTTGGGAGAAGTTGTTCAGTTTCATGGTCTAACTAACATACTAAAATTATGTTCACTATTTTTGTAGGACCCTAAATAGATTCATAAATGTAGTAGCACCGCACAGAAATGAACATCGTTAAACCTCCAGTTTGTCTAGTCTCTTCGTGGTGTTTTTGTTGAATTAAATTCTAAAAGGCTACCTCCTGTCCACTAGCGCCCCCATTAGTTAAAAAAAATTACTCGCTAAATACAAAAGTTATCAGGAATCCGGAAAGACAGATTGAAGTTGAGGTACTCTAGTTTATTTAGAAACTATAAACTATGTAAAATATAGTTCACTATAGTTCAAGATACAAAAAGAGCAAAAAACGGCCATTTTTAGCAGTTATTGTATCTGTAACTACAGTGAACTTTATTTTACAGAGTCAATAGGTTTAAAATAAACTAGGGTACCTTTACTATAATCTGTCTTTCTGGATTTCCGATAAGTTTTTTATTTAGCTAGTAATATTCTTTTTTACTTTTGTGGGCGCTAGTGGACGGAAGGTAGTCCTCTAAGAAATTCTCATACTTATAAATGTAAAATTATAGCACATTACGCTTTTTGGATTATTATTATATTTTAGCAGTTTTCACCGACTCGACTTTAATTTAGCACCTTACCATTGCTAGTGACCTCGACGTGATTGAGGCCTGCATGAGTTCCTGGAACAAAGTGACAGACTTTTCAAGCTACTTCTTTATAGGCCACATCAAACCAGCCTATAATATGTAAATTTACATTGGTTTTGCTCGCGAAGACCAGTCATTGTACTCAATAATAACAAGATACTATCCTGAAGAAAAAGTTTTTATTTGAAAAAAAAAATATTCGTTCCATAGAAATGAGTCGATCACGTGACCACTTTTGCGTCAAGGACCATAGGTAGAAATATGAAATCAATTTTCACATCAAATAGAAACAGCATCAGCTGATAGCGCATTTTGTTTGGGAGGTCGAATTGGGTTTTTCGTATTACGACCTATACGTTTCTTGGGAAAAGTTGATCAGTTTCATGGTCTAACTGACATAATAAAATTATGTTCACTATATCTGTAGGACCCTATATAGATTCAGAAATGCATGAGCACCGCACAACAATGAACATCGTTAAACCTCCAGTTTGTATCGTCTCTTTGTGGCGATTTTTTTTATTTGAATTCTTAAGAGGCTACCTCCTGTCCACTAGCGCCCCCATCAGTTAAAAAAATTACTCGTTAAATACAAAACTTATCGGAAATCCGGAAAGACAGATTGGAGTTGAGATACTCTAGTTTATTTAGAAACTATAAACTATGTAAAATATAGTTCACTATAGTTCAAGATACAAAAAGAGCAAAAAACGGCCATTTTTAGCAGTTATTGTATCTGTAACTACAGTGAACTTTATTTTACAGAGTCAATAGGTTTAAAATAAACTAGGGTACCTTTACTATAATCTGTCTTTCTGGATTTCCGATAAGTTTTTTATTTAGCTAGTAATATTCTTTTTTACTTTTGTGGGCGCTAGTGGACGGAAGGTAGTCCTCTAAGAAATTCTCATACTTATAAATGTAAAATTATAGCACATTACGCTTTTTGGATTATTATTATATTTTAGCAGTTTTCACCGACTCGACTTTAATTTAGCACCTTACCATTGCTAGTGACCTCGACGTGATTGAGGCCTGCATGAGTTCCTGGAACAAAGTGACAGACTTTTCAAGCTACTTCTTTATAGGCCGCATCAAACCAGCCTATAATATGTAAATTTACATTGGTTTTGCTCGCGAAGACCAGTCATTGTACTCAATAATAACAAGATACTATCCTGAAGAAAAAGTTTTTATTTGAAAAAAAAAAATATTCGTTCCATAGAAATGAGTCGATCACGTGACCACTTTTGCGTCAAGGACCATAGGTAGAAATATGAAATCAATTTTCACATCAAATAGAAACAGCATCAGCTGATAGCGCATTTTGTTTGGGAGGTCGAATTGGGTTTTTCGTATTACGACCTATACGTTTCTTGGGAAAAGTTGATCAGTTTCATGGTCTAACTGACATAATAAAATTATGTTCACTATATCTGTAGGACCCTATATAGATTCAGAAATGCATGAGCACCGCACAACAATGAACATCGTTAAACCTCCAGTTTGTATCGTCTCTTTGTGGCGATTTTTTTTATTTGAATTCTTAAGAGGCTACCTCCTGTCCACTAGCGCCCCCATCAGTTAAAAAAATTACTCGTTAAATACAAAACTTATCGGAAATCCGGAAAGACAGATTGGAGTTGAGATACTCTAGTTTATTAAGAAACTATAAATTATGTAATATATAGTTCACTGTAGTTATAGATACAAAAAGTGCAAAGACGGCCACTTTTAGCAGTAATTGTATCTGTAACTACAGTGAATTTTATTTTTCTGTATAAATAGGTTCTAAATATTAAGGGTACATTTTCTTCAATCTGTCTTTCCGGATTTCCGATAAGTTTTGCATTAGCAAGTAATATTTTTTAACTGATGTGGGCGTTAGTGGACGGGAGGTAGCCCCTTACGACATTTTCATACTTGTACAAATGTAAAATAATAGCACATTACGCTTTTTGGATAATTATTATATTTTTAGCAGTTTTCACCAACTCAATTTTAATTTAGCGCCTTACCTTTATTGGTGACCTCGACGTGATTGAGGCCCGCATGAGATCCTGGAACAAGGTGACAGAATTTTCAAGCTAGTTGTGAACAGTATTGGGTATTATCGAGACCTCAGTGTTTAGATGCCGCATCAAACAAGCCTTTGATATGTAAATTTTCATTGGTTTTGCTCCCGAAGCACAGTGGTTGTACTCAATAATAACAAGCAACTATCCCAAAGAAAAATATTTAATAAAAAAATAAATGGTACAGCAGCACTGCACTTACTTTCTCGCAATACTCAAGGAAAACTATCAATCGCAAACTTAAATTTGTAATGCCATACACATAGTATGGAAATACAAACTTTTATTTACGTTTTTCCAAAAAAATGTTTAAACGAAATATACAGATCAATTCAGAATTCAAATTGTCAAACATTAAAACAAACAAACTTCAAACGATTTCGAGTAAATCACATGTTAAACTTTTGGTAGTACTGGAACACCATTTATATGAATTTTCACAGACCAATGGATACTACCGTAGGATACTTCATGTTCCTTATGGATAATTTTTCAGTTTTGTCTACCGAGCAAGCCCTTTTAGTTTTTGGTACACCCTGTGTACTAAATTTTATTGAAAAAAATCATAAATAATATCCAGTCAGGTAGACAACCAAGCCAGGATTAATATTATAGAGAATTTTAATAAACTCAATGGAACCAATTTTTGGTAAATCACATATTTACGTTTTGGTGGTACAGGAACACCCCTTATATGAAATTATACAGATCAATTGATACTGGTGCATGATATCTTACATGGAGATGCTTGGTCATGCAAAGTTTCATCAAGATTCTATGAGTCGTTTTAGAGAAAATTTCAATTTTTCATTTTCGTTGTATGACAGCTACCCTCAAAATGAGAGCCAGAAGGAAACCACTCAGAACCTTTCGATGGATTTGCATAAAACTCCTAAATTTAAAATATGGTGTCAATCGGACCATTTGTTTAGCCGCTAGGCCAAAGCGTGACGGACAGACCGACCGACGGACCGACCGACCGACGGATCGACCGACCGACCGACCGACCGACCGACGGACGGACATTTTTGGGAGACTTGTTTTTTATGATGTATAAGTGATATAGAACACAGTTTTGAGAAAATTAGAAAATTTTTTTTTTACGAATATAATACCTTTCTCGCTCCGCTCGAAAGTAAAAAAGAATGATGCTTCCCATACGAAATGGGCCGATCAAGTGACCACGTTTGTGTGAATTTTTTACCTTAAAGTTGGTTGTTTTTAAGTCCTGACTGGGCTTCGTGAACAAAGACAGAGTCGCACACAGCTTGCCTGAAAATGACAAATGCGCTCTGGATTTCATTTCCCTAGTCATTTATTTATTTATTTATTATCCTTTATATTATCCTTAAGACACATAAAACAAAACCGCATACGCGTAACACCAGTACGCAAAGCATCAACTATCGCCAATGAATACGGTCTTTGGAAGGGAAGTGCTGTAGAGATGCGATAAACATCGTTCAATCTCCAATTATTTTTGTAACTTCTTATTAAGTTTACGTAAAATCTTATCGCCTTACGGTTTTTGGATAATTATTATATTTTTCATAGATATTTTTGTATTTATTACACCAGCTCCCCACCTTTACCAGATAGGGTGATGGCCTCCAGCATTTCTATATAATTTGCACGTGTGGCAGACGTGGATCGTTCGATTAAAGACGATGAGTAGAACCACAGAAAAATAGTCTGCCCCCTTGGTAGCGCTGCGTTATCAATTAACAGGGCTTTAAAAATGTAAAAAAAATCATGAGCTAAGTCATTTGCTCATGTCTGCCGCTTGCACTGATGGTCAGAATCATCCTCAAAACGATGAAAGTTGAAGAGGCAGACCACCACACCTCTGCGTTTTGAAGGAATATTTTTTTTTAGTATTTTGTTATGATATTAAAACGTGTATATCATTTGCTCATGTGGCAGAAATAGATCGTTCGATTAAAAACGATGAGTAGAACAACAGAAAAATAGTCTGACACCGTGGTAGCGCTGCGTTATCAATTAACAGGGTTTTAAAAATGTAAAAAAAAAACACGTCATTTGCGCATGTCTGCCGCTTGCACTGATGGTTACAATCATCCTCAAAACCATAAAAATCGAAGAGGCAGACCCTAGACCTCTGATTTACCAAAGGCAGACCATTTGATTCATAGTCTTATATATAGGGTGACTTCATAGATTTATATAGTCAAGATAGGGTCTTGGGAACAAGCGGTTCAAAATTTCCCCATACAAGAAAAAAAAGCGCCATCTGTGAAAGATCGTGTGAACTACGTAGTGTAGTACTTCAAGGAGGTCTTTGTTCTGAGGTCGGTGCTAAATACACGGAATGGAAATAATATGGCGAGAAAAACAAAACAAAGTCTTTACTGTTTATACGAGACTTTGGCCTGGTTTTTCAGTGTTTCAAATCATCGTTTCATTTTTTATTAGTAAGTTTGTTGTTTTTTATTTGGAAAACTTACATCTGTTTATTGAAAAGTCGCGTCTTGCACGAATTAATTCATACATTTTTACTTATTTACTTTTTACATCTTACATCTTTTGCTTTATTTACTTCTTCTATCATCGTTAGTGCACCCTTTTATGTAACAGGCTGGCATTTTTGTATGTAGTCGCGCGTTTCGCGTGGTCCGCTCCTCAGAACAAAGATCTCCTTGCTCGTCCGCTCAGATAAAGTTGACAATTTGTGACTGACATTTGTTGGTCCACAATGTCAGATTGTGGACCAACGAATTGGGGACAGTGTAACGTGCCGATGGGCCAGTACTAAAATATAAGTAAATGGGTGACTTTGAATTAGTTATTGATAGAAAAAGGTATGAATTGATACTGAATAACTTTCCCCAAGGAACATAGGTCGAAATACGAAAATCAAGTTTTGATCTCCCAAAGAAACTGCATCAGCGGATGGTGATGGAGGTCAAATTGGGTTTTTCGTATTTCGACCAATTTTCCTTAGGAATAGTTTTTCAGTATCATGAGTACATGCATATCTTTTGCTATCAAGAACTAATTAAAAGTCACCCTATATAACGTGTTAATGGAATAAGCGAAACCCTCATAAACCCCAACTGATTTTTATTAAAATAAATCCATTCCCGTAAAAAAAACTTATTTTTTTTTTCTATACGAGTATATGGTTATTTTAAAGTTTCATCATAGTTCTAGTTTCATCGTTGTTCTAGTCCGCGCACTCCGCGCACGCCACGCACTCCCCTCCTCACCGCTCATGGTCCGCGCGCGGCACCGGTCGGCAGCGCGCTTATCCACAGAAATGTTTAGAATAGAAGCGGCAAAAATTTAAGTAATTAAATTTTAAAAAATCACCCCCATCAAAAACCCGTGAAATTAATTCCACTCTCGATTCTGACCAAACTATTTTCTCAGTTTCGCTCAAAGATTTCGGACGTTTCGCTTATTCCGTTAACACGTTGTAGGGTACTTCCTAATCAACTGCGTTCCTTTGAGTGTGTTACTCTGACCATAGAACTTAACAACTTTCCCTAAAGTACGACAAAAAAATTACAATAAAAATACTTCATATGTTCTTGGTTATAAACTGCTATGGTTATTTTGTAATTTATAGCGCTAATAGAAACCTTGAAATACTTTGAAGGAGGTGTGTCGTTTTTGTTATAAATATTTTTATTTTACAAGTTTTAGTGTTAAGCAAACATCGTAAGGTACAGGCACCAAAAGGTGGTTGGTAACCCTAACTGATCTAAATTACTGACCTGATGATCACTCCTTCAAAATGGTTAGGACAAACGACTGAAAGGCCTTCCGAAGCACGAATGACGTGGTGTTGTCATATCACTACAATCATGATGTCTCTAAAAAAGTTCGAGCATTTCATGGATAGTCTCTAAAATTGATGGTCAGTAATGAGTAACCAACTTATAGACAGGTACGCACTTCTTCGGTGGAAACAATTTGACCTTGAGCGAGTATTTTCTTTAAGGCGTTTGTAACGTAGACACGGAATATTCAAACAATATTTATATTTGTAATCTGTTTCTCGAAAACGGCTCTAACGATTTTGATGAAATTTACTATACGGGTTTTCGGGGCGAAAAATCGATCTAGCTAGGTCTCATGTCTGGGAAAATTCGTTTTCATCGTCTTTTTAATCATTTCTTTGCGCGTTTTAGTGCGTTTAAGAAACTTTCAGCGCCACCTGGGTTTGAGTAGCATAGCTTGCTCACCCGATGATATTGTCAGGTTGAGGCGGCTATTCTAGAGCGAAGCTCGGTCGCCCAGGTACTATAATTGGTGACAATGGGACCACCTCAGGAGTATACCCTTTCGGATAAAAAAGGAATTTTGCAAATCGTTAGCACTTGACGGAAAAATAGGTGGACATACATAAAAAAAATACATACAGTGGAACATAGAACCTCCTCCTTTTTTAAAGTCGGTTAAAATTAGGCTTAGTTTCCATACTCCTGATAAGTCCATGTATTTACTGTGGCTCTGATTTTTTTTTTTAAAGCATCGGCTTTTTTCAAAGCAACCTTTTTAGTAAGATGCTGGCTGGTATTTTGATACATAATTTTTTCATGTTCATTTGTTCAAAGTTCTGTCAAGATTTGAATGGATGACATCAATCCACAAACTACTAAGGGATACTTACGTATCATAAATCAAAGATATATCAGTTGCAGTCTCAGGAGACGCATTTTTGAAGCGTTCGTACTTCAATTCGCATTTGAACGAATTGGCAAGATTCGTATACGAATCAGTGATATCGCTATTTTTGAATATTTATACCTGTGAATTCTGTCTGACCAAAGGATTTGGAAACTACGGCAGGGGGCGTTAGAAGCGCAGCGTTTTTCTTATTTCAATGGGTCTGACCCACTCGTTTTGAGCACCCAGTAGACGTTGGCCCAACCGTTGGCCGCGCCGGCTCGGCAAGCTTGTTGACAGCTTTCACTCGTTGGTGCGGCTCATTCCGTGTAGGTCTGTCAAGCAAGCAAGATGGACGTTTACGCGGAGACTATCGCTGCCGCTGAAATATACTTATACAGTGCTTTTAATTTTTGTTTCCAGCTGCACCATATTTGAAAAAAAAAATATTTTTACTTATTTAGAATAAAATAAAACGTCCCTCTGCTCCTACGAACTTGTTTGAAATAAAGGCACGGCCAACGTGTGAACGCCGTTTGCGGCTCGTCGTGTAGAGCCCGTGTTGGATTTCTACCCTTGAACATTTCTACCACTCGAAAGTATATTTAATCTGTGATAAGAACGATATTGGGTCCCCCGCACATGGTCAAACAGTTTCGCGATCAGACTTCGCGACCATTATTATTATTATTACTGTGATCAGCGCCGTCAGTAAACCTCGGAGACGGTCATTCTGTGATCCGCGATCTTCCGCGCGCGAAAGAAAGAGAAAGCTAGCCATCTAGAATTCACTTCGATAAAATATTTTTCTTAGTTTGTTAGAAGTTCATATTTTATGGGAAATAATAGGTAGGTACGCCATGCAAATTCAACTTTTGAAACATGAATAAGCGTAAATTTAGAATTTTATTGCTGCAAAAATCAAGTTGATACTAATTTGATTGGGTTATATAGCTGATTAAGTAATTACTTCTAAAAGAAGCTGCAGTAAAAGTGGCTAAATCTACTTAAAATCGTCTATAGTGGTAACACTGGCCCTGATCGCAAAATATCTAAAATTTTGTCGCGATCCGTACATCAGCGGCGGAGACGGTCAAACAATTTCGTGATCAAAGTCAAGGCCGACTACCCGCTCAGCCTTCTCTTTCTTTCTTATAGCTGCATCTCAACCGGATCGCAGGATCGCGGATTTAACGTGTGCGGGCACCCGACGTTTCCTTCACACATTGGGTGCCCGCACACGTAACATCCGCGATCCGCGATCCTGCGATCCGGTAGAGATGCAACTATAAGAAAGAAAGAGAAAGCTATAGGACCATAGATACACCTAGTTTATGGTCCTATAGCTTTCTCTTACTTTCTTATAGCTGCATCTCAGCGGATCGCAGGATCGCAGAACGCGGATTTAACGTGTGCGGGGACCCATTGAGATATCAACTTTTTAATTAGCGTTCCATTCCTACGCAATTTATTACCGGTTTTTAAAATCAATGGATAATTTCTTTCCGGTGTTTATTTTTTTCTAAGTGAAACGAAATTATCTATGTATAAGTGCGACAAGGCTTATTATGAACTAGGCAAAAAAAGGAACTAACACCGCCACCTTGTGAAATAGTCCAGTAAAAATACGGTTTTGCAAAACATTAAATGCTAATAGCTACTTTTTTGTGTATATCGTATTTAAATATGATGTTAAGACGCAATATTTACGAATCCACCTAAAATTTAAAGCGGAATATTTTTTTCGAATAACAGCTATGGCAAAAATAGCAATAGACAATTATATACTTTATATCATAGATAAACATATACTTTACATATAGGCATCAAAATCCACCATAAATATATTTAAAAATATCAATTTATTTCAAAATATAAAATCTCCACTTATTTTTACATATAAGGGCCAATAAAGTCGAGGTAAAATAATAGCAATAAACTGAGCTAAACTCAACCTTTTTAAATGTAAGTGATTCTTATATATATTCACAAAAATGCCATACTAAATTAAAAAAAAGTTTTTTGTAATCGCTGGTTTACAATGATTTTGTAAACATTTATGTTGGATTTGCCAAAAATGTGATTATATAGCACTATTTAAATTATTAGAAAGCAAAACGGATCTATTACTATTTTTGGTTGCGAAGATAAGCTGTATTTAAATTTCGTGCTATAAAAGTTAAACAGTACAAAAAAGCTAATATTTTTAGGTGGATTCATGTATAATATGAAATTCTGAATATATAGCAAGCCGTAAATAAAAAAAATAATCTATTAACATTTTTTTCCGAAATTCCATATTTTTTAATGTTTGGACGGCAAAATAAATAAATAAATGAAGTAAATTTAGGTGGATTCCATTAAAAAGCTTTACACAGAAATATAACCTATCGATCTGAAAAAGAATCACGGCTATTATCAATTATTTCCGTTTCGCCATACAATCTCTCGTAATTTTACTGGAGTAAAACGTCACTTTTGAGTGTTCTCCTTATACAAGCCAGCGCCCGCACCCGCGTTCATTATAAGCCTTGTCTACTTGAAAGAAGAAAGTGAATTAGGACGCACCCTATATTGGGAATATGATTGATTTAGTACGAATTTATAAAAATTAATATTTCTTAAAATCAGAGAGTAAATCGTCTGCCAATTTTTGTTGTCTTCAGTGAAACCAAATGAAGCGAATAAAAGCAACTAGATTGATGAGCAAATGGTTTAGTAGAGCCTTTTTTTTTACATATTTACTAGTACTTTCCGTGATAATGCAGAGCCCTATACATCTGCCTCTTCGATTTCTTTATTTTTTAGGATGTTTCTGACCAGCAGCTCCATTGGCAGACATGAGCAAATGATTTAGTACCCTTATTTTTTTTACATTTTTGAAAAGCTGAAACTCAAAAACGCAGCGACGGACAGAAAAACTTTACTGAACCAAATCAATTTGCAATAATCTAAACTATCATCTCTAGCGATATGAAATATTACGTGCAAATCATATAGTGAAATATTTATCACCTCCCTTACTATAGAGGAAGGAAACATCCTCTATGCCTTTACACAATTTTGACGCCATCTGTTGGTCTGCATTGGTACTAATTAATTGAACTCACCCTCATCCTTAGAAGCATTAAAACCGATTTTTTCTTTTGAATATTGTCCTATAAGTAAAATTTTGTGTGATGCAATCCTTTCACTTGGGAAAAAACAGTCGATTATAGTGCCATTCAAATCCTTCGCCAATGGAATGTTAATCATATTCTCGCAATATTTTGAAGAACAAGTCACATTTTTTATAATATTCGGTCTGCTATCTGAAATCAAATAAAAAGCTAATTCCACAAGTCACAAGAATAGCAAGAAGCATAATAAAAGTAAATTGGAGACGTAGCTGTAACTATGTAGATAGTAGGAAGGTATGATTTCCTTCTCTCAAATACCTCTCTTTTAAAAATGTACAAACTTAATTTATTTTTCTGAGTATATGTTACGGGCAACATGATTAACTAGGCATTATTAATAAGTACCAGCCATTATTAATAATGCCCGACGGCCCGTTGTCCATGTAATAATTCAGCGTTTGAGATAGCTTGAATTTATCACTTGGACCGGACAGTATGAATAATTCCCTGCTTGTAGCCGGGACATGTGATAAATTGGGCCGTGGCCGTGCCTTTGCGAGGTTTTGGTTTAGGTTAGGTATTGTTAACTTTTCATGACAATTATGTAAGTTTAATTTCATTTAATAAACAAAAACACTAAAGTTCACCTGTTTTATTGCTTTGCCCAAGATAGGGTGGGCATTATTTGGTATTATTCATAATGGCCGGGAAAAGTGCGATTAATCACGCTGTTTTAATCACATTGCCCAATAGAGTCGGTTATTATGAATACAGACCGGCCATTATTAATAGTGCCCGGGCTTATCAAATTGCCCGTAACATATATAGGTACTAGATTAAGAACCGGAACGTGTCTGCCATATGAAACACGAATTTCCGGGCAAAGCCCGTGAGAGAGTAACCCTACTAAAGACGTCAGAACTATTTGCGTTTTTGACACGTTCCTGGAATACAAGGTTATTTTTTTGGATATGCGTATGCCCACCTTATTACAGAGGTCAAAAGCAACAACTTTTGTTCTACGACTTTGCTAACAACGCACGAAAAATTTTCAATTTCACATACAAAATGAGTCGTTGTCGTGACCACTTTATATGGGGAGTCGAAAATTTTTTGTGCGTTGTTAGCAAAGTGGTAGAACAAAAGTTGTTGCATTTGACCTCTGTAATAAGGTGGGCATACGCATATCAGGTCCAAAAAATAACCTAGTAATAGCTCTGGTCACCATGGAAAGAAATAGTTTAGTGCTATTCTTGCCAGCACCACAGGGCCAATGTCTTGATAATTGCAGAAGAATGTTGCTGGTTGTGGTGGTTTACCTATGACATTCACGGGACACAGATTAGGTAACCAAAGTGTATTCATCATCATCATGATATCCCATCAAACGTCCACTACAGGACAGGGAGCTCCCTCCAGAATTCCAGCTTTTGCTGAAACAAGTGGAGGGGAAGTACCAAAGTCACCACGCTTGTTAGCGTTACGGCTGGCACCATTGACCGCGGTTGTTGGTGACCGCAGTAAGATGGTATGATACACAGGAGGACGGTGCTGCCCATCTTCCGGTTAAACCCTTAGTCGCCTCTTACGACACCCACGGGTATGTATGGGTTGGTACTATTCTTTCCCGGCACCACACGGGATAAGTGTAAAGTGTACAAATTGTATTCAAATTCTTGATAATTTACGTGAATTTATCCATTTAAGTACATAATTAAACATTTCATCTATCTATCTAAGATCTCATTATCATGTTCTCATTCAGCGCCACAGGCTCATGAACTTACCGTTTCTAAATTGTCTCCACAGCAACCTTGGACCTTCCGTTGGGTCATTAATATTATTGACGCTGCAAGTCAATTTTATAGAATTTCCTTGCAGTAATCTAACCTTGTATGATTTATTTTTTAATGTTATTGTTTCTTTAAATGCGGGTAGGTCTGGTTGTATCTTCATGGAGATGTTTTTAGCTACAAATAAAAGAAAACCTTAAACTCATTGCATTTTGTTTATGGAGTTGACAACCCTAACATGTGAATTTGACGCGAATACGAATTATTGAACGAAATGACAATACAATTAATATATATTAATGCAAACCACTGGACTGAAATTTATATGAAAAGGACCATAGTGATGACAAACATGTACAAAAGGCGGCCTTATTGCAAGGGCAGCAATCTCTACTATGCAACCTTTCAGGTGTTGAAATTTGTATGGTTAAGAGTGTGACGCAGCTTTGTGGCTACTTACAAATACAAATACAAATAGTTTATTAATCAAATAAAGTTACAATTTATAGCATCTAAAAATAAGACAATGAGATTGGTAACTTTCCATAAGGCAAAACATTGACTCCCACACTAGGTCAAGCCTGTATCGTGGGCAGCCTAAAACAAACTTTAACGAAAAAGACAGTTTACAATTTAATAGCCTAGATGCTCCAGATCTTGTAGTATTACATAATTTATATTGCATAAAAATACAGAAAAAGAGAAAGAGAATAATAATACCAAAAAATACTATGAGATGACATGTGTGTGAGTGAGTGAGTGAGTATAAGTGTGATGTGTGTGTGTGTTAGCGAAATACTGGCACTACGGGATTAGATCAACGGCTTGATAATATTTTCTGTTTGGGAGAAAGAAAGGGTCAATAAATATTTGGTTACCAGCTTCTTTGCTTGTGGGACTGTGCAATGTTTAACCTCGCATAATTTTGCAACTTTATTATAAACAAAAACAGACATGAACTCAAAGAAACGTTGGGCAAAACGAGATCCAACAGAGACCGACCCAAGTTTAAAAACTCTTTGTTTTAGCATCATAGAGTATTGATTAGAGTTTAAGACACTACGATGGGTGTATTCCACTAATTTTGTGATGTACAGTTGACGGACATTCAGGACTTGTGCCTCCTGGTAAAGCTCGACCGTGGGGTGTCGAAACGGTCTCCCATACATGACTTTTAGCACTGCTCTTTGAGCTCGCTCCAAGATCAACATATAAGAGGCCGCAGCTCCACCCCACGCTGCAATACAGTAGCTGAGAATGGATTCTACCAGAGCTGTATAAACAAGCCGCAAGACTTGATTATCAGCGGCGCTCCGTAACGATTTCATCACGTGCATAAGCTTCCTAACTCTTAGAGCTGTAGTGTTAATATGAGCCTCAAATGTTAGATGCTCATCTATAGTAACACCTAGATATTTTATCGAGCAGACTCTATCAATAGTTGGACAAGCACATTGAAGAGAATTGCACGATGAATGTACCTTTATCGGTGTTTGTATATCTGGGCGGGAAGCATAAGTTTTATGGAAGCTGACAAATTTAGTTTTGGAAGCGTTCAACGTTAAAAGGTTACTGTTAAGCCACGATTTTATTCGAGTTATACCTTGTTCAGCTTTTTCGTAAGCAGTTTTCCAGGAGACCGCATGAAAGAGGATAGCTGTATCGTCTGCATAACAGATGGTTGTGGCGTCCTTAGGTGTTATAGAGTGAATATCATTTACGTAGACAATGAAAAGGGTAGGATATGTTCACCAAGTTTAAGACATTGACGCCTTTCTGTAAGGTAGCTCCTAAACCACTCAAGCGGCAGACCCTGTATTCCAAGATGCTCTAGCTTTTTCAGTAGGATCGGTATTGAAACAGAGTCGAACGCCTTAGCCAAATCAAGAAAAACCCCAACAACTTTGCGCCCCTCATCCAAGTTTCGCGACACTGTGTTAACCAGTTTCATGACCGCAGCTTCTGTGGATTTTCCCTGCCTGAATCCGTACTGGTCTGCAGAGAGTAATCCATACGACTCTAGATATCCAGTCAAACGCTTGTTAACTATCTTCTCAAGAATCTTAGAGAACACTCCAAGCAGTGAGATTGGCCTATAGTTTTCCGGACATTTTTTATCGCCACTTTTATGTATAGGCGTTACTAGAGCTAGCTTCCAATCATGCGGAAAGGTTCCAGTAGATAAGCTTAGGTTGATAATGTGTGTTAGTGGAAATACAATTGCATCTTTTATTGCCTTGACTACTGCTGTACCGATACCATCAAAGCCAGCAGCAGAATTCCGTTTCAGTGCAGCAATTACTGAACTGACTTCAAAAACATCAGTCGGTTGCATGAAGAAAGAATGTGGCACCGGAGTTCCTAGATTAATGTCGTTTATTATATGTTCTTGTGTAGAATTCATATCGTTTAGAAGATGGTTTGCCAGTTTTTCGCCCACATTTGCAAAGTACTGGTTGGATTGGTTGACGGACTCCTGAACGTCATCCGAGATCGACATTAGTTTTGACGCAGAGTTATTACTTTTTTCGGGTACGTTTGTGATTTTATTTACGGTTCTCCAAAACGCTCTAGGATACTTTTTATTTTCTGATAATTCTTTCCCTTCATGTGCAGACTTTAAATTGTGTAGCAAAGTGGTGCAAAAATTTCTATACCGTGTGAAAACAAGGTGCTTCGTTTTGTTTTCTGGGTCGTTTCTACATACCAAATGTAATCGGTCACGATGACGCATACATCTTAGCACCCCTGGCGTGATCCAAGGCTTGATTATGAACTTGGAGTGACTAACCTTTTTCTTTGTAGTGTGCCTATTGACGCAACTACCAACAACATCGCAAAAATCTCGAGAGGCAGTATTTACATCAGTAGCCTGCATAATCACAGTCCAATCTACCTTTATGAGTTCTTCAGCAACTGCACTGTAGTCGATTATAGTAATAATCCGAGAGAAGCGATTAGAGGTTGGCTGTGAGCATACGACACCGCACATTGCAATACTGTGATCAGTAATGTCTGTATGCACAACCATTCCTTGTATTCGCTCTGAGCTGTATCTCACAAATATGTGGTCCAAACAAGAACCCGACGATAGCCTAGTCGGTACTGATATAGCTGGGAGCATGCCATGCTGCGCAAGAAGATTCAGGTAATCACCAGATCTAGATGGCTTGCTGATATCAATGTTCAAATCACCACCTAGTAGAACATTCGCATGCTTGCTAAGGGTTTGCAACACATTGTCTAGGGAGCCAAGAAACTCATCCAGGGAAAGAAAAGAAGGGGAGCGATATATAGCTAAGAACGCAATTGAATCTGTGAATTCGATGAGCAATCCTTCTCCCTCGTTGAGGTCTGGTTCTTTGACAGTAGGAGACCATTTTTGATTAACGTACACGGTAACGCCGCCACATTTATTAGTATGTTTACTAGTGGCGTAGGCAGTGTAGCCTGGTATTTGACCAGTTATACATTGAGCACATGGTAACCAGCATTCCGTAAGAGCAATAGCGTCAAAGATTATGTCAAGTCTTTTCAAAGCCGTCAAAAATAAAGGAAAGTTTTTATTTATGCTGCGAATGTTTAAGGTAAGTACTTTAAAATTGTAATCATTGAGTACAGATTTACAGTCTTCAAGAAGATCGAACTCTTGGCAATTAATTGAAAAAGCATTATCAATATCGCAGACAGTATCTAAATTTATCGTCGCCATTTAAAAGCACGATAGTGAATTTTGAGAGGCAAAGCAGAAGCAAAAATTGTTCGACCTTGTTGCAGAGATGCCTGGATACTAGCATTTACTGTACAATCAATCACAAAATCAGTACTATTGAACCCAACTTCAGAGAAAATAGCAGTTTGAAGCAAGCCCAAAATGGGACAAAGCAATAATAGTATGTGTATGTATTCTTGCAGTGGTATGTTGTGTGTATGAAAAGGGTGAAGTGTAAGTGTAAAGATACAAAAAATATTACTTAAAACAGGAAAAATACATAGTAATGAGATTAAAAAGTTGAACGAAAGCCATTTGAAATTACTTTTGTCTAACATTCTTTCAGATTTCAGTGCCTTTATCGACTCCCACTTTGGCATCGAGTTCTTCCAAGGATCTGATGAGAATCGCTGGAGTTTTGTCAGCCTTTCGAACGTACAGAGATCCATTAAGTACCCATCGATAGCTAAAGCTATATTGTTTAATCCGGATTGCTGCTTCACGAAATAAGTACCTGTTGTACTTAGTTAGCCTTTCGTAAATGGCTATTTTTTCAGGCGGACCGGGGACGACACTGTCTGTGGTAACATTGCGACGCAATTTGGCGGCCTTGATCAACTCGTCTCGCTTAGCACGCCGAAGAAGTCTTACTACGATCGGGCGTGGTTTCCACGACTTTGTACGAGAGGTGTTAGGATGTTTGGGTTGCTTCAGTCCAGCTCTCCATACGCCATCCAGATCTTGGTCTGACAAGTCAATCCCATATTTCTTTGAAATGACTAGGACTAAATGTTGCAGGTTTTCCGTGTCTTGCTCCGGCACTCCCTGGATTTCTAACTCGTTCCTCATGCTTGCTTGTTCTTGTACATCTAATTGAGTTTTTAACTCAGAAATTGTAGACGTAAGCTCTGAAATATGTAATGTCTTTGCCTGGATCTCAGAAATATGACTCTCCAGCTTTTGAGATACAGTTGTAGGAATTGAAGACAACTGATCTTTAAGTTGCTCAACCTCAGTTCTTAAAAGGCCAATTTCAGAATTTTGCTGCTTCAGTTCTTTTATATCCTTACGTAACTGCTGAAGCTCACTCATAATGGTAGTCAGATTTATAACAGTTTCTTGACTTGCGTTGTTTTGAGAGCGATTTCCACGAACGTTATTTACGTTTCTATTGTCATCATTACAGGAGGAGCTGTTCAAATCAGAATTAAAGGAGTTCCTAACTGGAGTGGCTGTGTTGTTCGATTTTGGTGCACTAGAAATACATGCAGGGCAAGACCACATCTTCTTCTGTTCGTCAGACATCTTAGTAAAAGCTTGCGGTGTGATCGTGAGACAATCCAAGTCATAGATCTTGTTACACTTTTTATTATTGCACTTCAAGAACTGAACAGAGTTAATGTCCATATTACAAGCATAACATTTTGTTGCCATTATGGTGGCGCCGCCGTAAAGCAATAAACTCTAAAGTCAAAAAGTAAACACAAACTGCAGTCAGTCGTGTGTCGCGTAGCTCGGCGCTTCCAAGCGCAGAGTAGACTCGTTGAGGTGAACGGCCGAGCGGGCGGGGAATACCCGGTCGCTGTGGGCTAACGATGAATCACACCAGCAGTGGGCCGAGCGTTGATGCGGGCGATAACGTAATTATTTAAAATATTTTCACCTGTAGCTCCGGTGGCAGTGTGTTGATTTGGAAACTGATTTCACCACTTTGAAGAGCAGATCACGTAGAAGAAAACAGTATAAAATTCTTTTGAAAACAGTCACTTTTAGCATAAATTTTGAATAAAAATCAGAGAGCAAAGATAAACAGGTCTGTCTTTTAACGAGTGCGCATTCGCAATCCACTTAAATGACTGAAACTGATTGATGAAGGACTGACCTTTCTGGTATTCTCAATTCGCAACAGAAACCCAAATGTAAGGAACCTTGAAAGAAAGAAAGAAACTGCATCACGTGTTAGTGTTTTTTTTATGAGAAGTCTTTTTTCACAATTATAATACAATACAAAAACTCTATACAAAACTCTACCAAGTTATCATCCTTTGAAATATCCATATCGGATAATTTATCATTCTACTTGTTGTCTACATACGAGTATATTGCATTGCTCGCCTACTTTCCAAATTCCATGTCGAAGAAATTTCGAGATGCAACGTCATAGCAGCGAGATCGCCCGCTTTGCGGAGTGTCGTTGTCGCTACCCACATAATAAAAATAATACACTTGCCTACACATACTTAACATCACCTGCATTCCTATCTGGGTGGGCAAAGACGACAGATTTGGGTGGCCTGTTAGTGTGGTTGGTAGTGAGCCTGTTTTATGGCCATGGGCCGCAGGTTTCGTCCCCGCTCAGCTTACATTAGTGTGATGAACGTAAGTGTTAGTTCTGTGGCTTACTGTTATTTATCTATTTATTAGTTCCATCTGTTTCATCCACAGTACAGGCTGTGCCTAGTTTTGGATCAGACGACTTTGTGTGAAGTAACCAGGGCGACAGAGCTTTGCTCCATTACATACAGCACCATCTAGTATGGACTAGAAAACTATTTTTGGTTGAAATAAAAAAAAAGATAAAGTAAAAGTAAATAACAATAATAAATATTATTACAAAACTTTAACATTAAAATATCACAGGATGAACAAGCTATGCTATTCACCAACAGATGGCACTGTAGGGTTTCTGAAGCGCGCAATTTTCAAGAAATGGTCAAAAACACGGAGATAACGAATTTTCCCGAGACTATAAACCCCCATATATTAATTTCATCGAAATCGTTAGAGCCATTTTCGAGAAACCGATTACAAATACATATGTCGTGGGCCGATCGTTAAATTGGGCCGATCGAGATATGCCTGGGCAGATCACGATGTGCTGGCATTTCGTGACTTGCCCATCTAATATCCGCCATATCGTTCAAAGCATAACGTTTGACGATTTGCCCGGCCATGTTTGGGCAAATCGTTTCTGTAGGGTGACCAAATTACAAGCAAATAAAATGAAGTTTAGATAATAATTGTTTTACTAGATAGTCAAGATTTACCCAGCCATGCCAGCCAAATAGTCTATAGATAGGGTGACCAAAATAAAAAGAATATATATTATTTATTTTTAATTGCGTTTATTGAAAATCATCTTATTCAAAAAATGTAAAATATGGCACATAGAAATATAATCATTTGGTAGCCACATTTGGTACAAACTTATACTTAAAAATATCTTATTTTCACCCGACCGCCATGTTCAAGAGCCTTATGCGCTTCCGTTAACAATTGAAATATTCATCTAACGAGACTATACGAACCGTGGGATCATCAACAGATTTCTTTTTGACTATTAAAAATACTTGGCCTGAAATTTCCATTAGGTACATCATATTTAGAGGTCCAGTAATAGTCTGAAGAATCCCGTTGCATGGACACCCTACTTTTTTATGTGCTCGATAACCTAAAAAATAATAAAACATTTTGTTACTTAGAAATCTCTCATAATATATAAAAAACAAAAAACAAAAGACTAGTCATGAATTTTATTATTGTTATAATTAGCACAAGATATTTAGTTGAGGTGAATTTATTCACGAACAAGAACTAACCTGTGCAATACGGTCAGAAGTCCATGTTTTTTTCACATTGTGCGTTGAATTTGCGTGACTCGTATTAAAAATCCAATAACTGACGCTCGTAATTTACTTTTTTTTTCAATTAACTCACTGCTATTGTTTTTATTGTCCCAGTTTTGAATTTCTTGTGTCGCCGCCATCTTGCTCGCACGAAAACACACAGCTGACAGAGCGCAAACAGCGCCACAAGCGTCGCGATACGGAACTTTATCACGATGCGCCTAGCCATATCTCGATGTGCCCAGGCATATCGCGATGTGGCCAAGTGACTAGTACGGCAAATCGACAAATAGGTTGCTCTCGATCGATCTGCCCAATTTTATATTGGGCACATCATGAAATAATTGGCCAGATCACGAAATGCCGGCACATCGTGATCTGCCCAGGCATATCTCGATCGGCCCAATTTAACGATCGGCCCACGAAACATATAAGTAATTGTTATATTGCTCGTTAAATAGTACAGGATAAAAAAAACAGGAAAATCGTTCAGACGTGTGCAATATCAAACGACCTGTGAACTTGACAATAGTTGACAAGTCGGAACGAACAAAATGTGCGATACCCTAATCGAAGTTGCCCGATACACTGACTGAATTGACCCGATACCCTAACTGAATTTGATCGATACCCTAACTGAATTTAATTTGAAATTTGTTAATAAAAAAAAATCAAGGTCATCCGATCCCAAACTAGGCAAACCCTGTACTATGGGTATCAGAGACTTGTATACATACATAAATAGATAAGTAACACCCATTGCACTCGAAGGTACCCCTTAAAAGTATAGCCAACGTATGAGCCAACGTAAGAAGTCCATTTTGACGTTTCCTTAACACACACAAGGTTCATTTTTCTTTGCAGGTCATAATTTTTCATACGTTGGACAACTGTCACAACGGGCCTATTACGATTGCCTTATTTCAATTAGAAAATGTAAACGTTACTTGTAAAATTACCTTCAGAGTTAGCCTGCTCATTGCCTTTAATACAAATAGTCACTTCATTCGAAGAAACCGGTCCATGACCGCTTTCGGGATCGAAACGTACTCGACAGTACGCTTTAGTATTACGATCTTGCTCGTAGAAACGGTTCCTCAAATTAATTGTACAATTGGTATAGCATGGTTGTTCTCCTAAATATGTGTATATTTTAGGATTATCTGAAAAGAAAAACGCCATGAGCACATTGAGCAGTTAAGTTAATAGGAAACAAAACCGGTCGTGCGAGGTGGACTTGCTTTAAGTACCTGTAATGTTGTGTGGTGGTTCGGAACCCATAGAAGTCAGATCTTTCTTGTCGATTTTTTTCACATGACGCCGCCACTTTGTTTGTGAAGCGACGTAATTTTATAAGATGAAAAATTAAAAAGATTTTTTTTTAATCCGGCTAGCAATTGATCAGTTTTGCTAATAATAATGGAATTTTTAATATTACCGTTTTAGAAATAGAGCTAAAACAGAAAATTCCAACAAAACTGGATCCTCTTACTATAAGTATACTTTATAATTGTTTTGGATATCAGCCATACAGGGTGTAAAGAAAAGTACCGATTTCCTTTTAACCACATGTTCTATAAGTAGAATAGAAAAATAAGCATGTTTAAATAATAAAAAAGAATGAAAAAGATAATCTTCTTCTTTCTGTGCCATATCCTAACGGACGTCGGCAACCATCTCTCTATATTTTTCTGTGTCTATTGTGAGTCTTCTTAAATCTACCAC
This sequence comes from Athrips mouffetella, assembly GCA_947532105.1. Taxonomy (NCBI): domain Eukaryota; kingdom Metazoa; phylum Arthropoda; class Insecta; order Lepidoptera; family Gelechiidae; genus Athrips; species Athrips mouffetella. Next base: position 23,005,501 of record OX383963.1, read on the forward strand.
GGTATTCAGTCCAGACCACGTCTTGAGGTTATCATACCAAGATGTTCTCCTCCTACCTCTTCCTCTCTTCCCCTCTATTTTCTCTTCTATTATTGTTTTAGTATGCTATATTTGTGGTTTCTGTAGATATGCCCATAGTAAGAGATTTTTCTCTTCTTAAGTGTTGTTACTATTTCTAGATTCTTTTTCATTCTGCTGAGTACCTCCACGTTTGTGATTCTGTCGCGTTATGATATTTTTAAGATGCGTCTATATAGCCACATCTCAAAGGCATTCAATTTGACAATCGTTTTCTTATTTAATGTCCTACCTTCCGCTCCATAGTAAAGGACTGATAGAACATAACATTGGACCATACGCCAGCGAAGTTTTAATTTAATATCTTTGTTTTTGAATAATGATATCTTGATAAATATACCGCGTGCTATTTCAATTCTAATACGTATTTCCTTCTCTGGATTCCATTTTGAGTTTAACATGCAGCCCAAATATTTGTATTTATCAACAGTTTCTACTACACCCGTTTATATGAAGTTGAGTTCTCATTACGCTTTTTAACCTTCATAAACTTGGTTTTAGAGATGTTCATTTTCAGTCCGTAGGTCTCAATAACTGAATTCAGCTTATCCAGCAGACACTGGAGTTCATCTATTGAGTTTGCTATCAGTGCTGTGTCATCGGCATATCGCAAATTATTTATGTATTTTCCATTTACTTTAACCCCAATATCTATGTTGCCGAATGCCTCCCTAAATATCATTTCTGAGTATATGTTGAATAGTAATGGTGACAATATACACCCCTGTCTAACCCCTTTTTGAATTTTCATCTCTTTTGATGTAATGTTAGCGTCTAATTTTATATTTGCGGTCTGATTCCAGTAAAGGTTTTTGATTATTTGCTTATCTTTATCATCGATTTCAATTTTGTCCAATATTTCTGAAAGTTTTGCATGTTGGACATTATCGAACGCCTTTTAGAAGTCAATAAAACATATATAAACGTCTTTTTGATGTTCTATACAGTTCTGCACTAGTACTTGTATAGCGATTAGAGCTTCTCTTGTTCCAAGACCACTGCGAAATCCGAACTGTGTTTCTCCGATGTAACCATCAATTTTGTTGTAGATGCGCAGATGAATGATTTTAAGAAATATTTTTAATGCATGACTCATAAGACTTATAAGCCTGTAATCAAAAAAATAATAGATTTAAAAAATTAATATTAAAATTTAGTTGTGTCTCCCTTCACCAGACTCAAGACTATCGCACCGATAAGCGTGAGTATTTGCCTCAAGTGTCGTCCTTACGTATTTTTCTATCTCCTATTTATGTTGCACGTTGGTCAATGAAGTTCTTTAGTTAATGGCGGCGAATGTGCGTTGCGATTTTTTTAATAGGGTTGACAAATGGGACTTTTTTTTTCCTTATGAAGTATTTTATTTTTATGCAATTTTTTATAATTAATATGTTTTATGTAGGTACTTTATTCTACTTACACAACATTTAGTCAAAAGAAAATCGGTACTTTTCCTTACACCCTGTATAACAGGCAGGTATTTACTTTACCTTAAAGACGATCGGCGTAGGCTTAAAAATAATTTTTTGGACATAAATTGCTCATAATTACGGCCCGTTTAGCATAGTGACAGTGTAATTAGGTATTATTTCTAGTCGCGGTGGATATTTAAATTTATTTGATTTTAGATTTTTTGTTTTGCACCTGTATGTTTCACGGCACAGTGAAGACCACATTAAACTTGACATATTTAACTCTGAATCTTTGTTAATTCAAAACTATTATGGCTAGAAATGGAAACGTGCTGATCAAGTGTAAAACTTGATCTGCTCTTGAATGTATTATCGATTCAGGGTTTCCTTAGCGAGAGTGTCGGCTTACCTTTAGTTGTTTGATACCACGCAACATACCCTTTTTGTCCTCTTCTCATTTCAACAACACAGTCAAGTTTTTCGTGATTCCCGTCTTGTTGAAAGGATTCTTTAATATTTATGTTTACGCCTAGGTCATTATCTGCGAAGTAACAAAACTTTATTAATACAGGGTTATTTTTGGATCCCTAGCCAAATTTAAGTATGTTGCTCAGAGCATGAAACTGAACAACTTTCCCAAAAAAACATGGGTCGAAAAACGAGAAAAAAGATTTGGTCTTCCCATACAAATTCCACTGTTGCTGGTGCATGGTTTGTGTGGGTGACCCAAAAAGAAAATTCGGTTTTCGACTCATGTTTCTTTGGGAAAGTTGTTGAGATTTGTGTTCTGAGTCATTTACTAAAATTTGGCTAGGGGTCCAAAAATAACCCTGTATAATCATCAAAGCACACTCGTCAATGGCAGACGCTCAAAACCGGGATGTGTGGAAGGATGGAAGGGAGGCTTTTGCCCTGCAGTAGGACACGACCGCTAGTAGTAGCTATTATGGTCTAGGACCTAGACTCTAGGTGATCTAATTTGCAGATCTGTACCGGTTTTTTTATTGTAGTAACAATAAAAAAAACCGGTAAAAGTTCGATATACTTTAAGTATTATGAGAAGCAATAAAGTCCATTTTAAGACCACAAAACTAAATTTGTTTGTAAAGGTTTTTTGCAGATTTCTAAAAAACTGTGCTACCTAGAGATAACCTTTTTTTAATATTTACATAACCTTCTACATACATAGCATCACGCCTTGTTCCCGTCGGGGTAGGCAGAGACCACAGTTCTCCACCTGCTACGATCTTGACATACTTCCCTTGCTTCCTGAACTTTCATCAATCCTTTCATACATGCTCGTCGGTTTAGGGTACTTTTTACCTTCTAATGAATGAAATTAATTCAAAATTTCAACTTCTGAGATAATGGGGGAGGGATGGTATTTTTAAGTAATTTTTCAACACAACTTAAAAAAATATATAAAGTAATACTTAAAATAAAAAATAAAATTATTTTTAAAGCGTTTTAAAGTAAGCCAATCATATTCTTAAACTATTCAGAATTTCAAGGCGATAGCATGAGTGGTTGCTGAGATAAACACTAAACCAGGTGTGTCAGACAGACGAACTCGCACCATAAGGGCTCCGTTTTTACCATTTTTGTTCGAAACCCTAATAATCGGCTAAGCGCGTGTTGAACTTCGCACATTTAGGGTTCCGTACTAGTGACGTGGCCGAAACTCAGAGCTTTCCGTGCAAAGCCGAGGCAGGCTGCTAGTTTACTATATGAAAAATGTTTATACAACTTGCTGCTTGTGTTGCTTTTCTTTGATAGTAATGCAAGATATTATGTATTACGTTAGTTACCCTCATTACCCTAAAATAAATAAAGATAACAACGAAATATTTCTTACCTGTCTTAGGGTCATATCCAAGAGTAACTGCAAAACTTATTGTAACCACAAAGGTAACACAGTAATTCATTTTTTGTACTATCAGTGGGCCTTTTCTTGACCTCAATCTATCCCTGAGGTCAGATACGAGGTCGATGACGGTATGAACCTAACCAGAAAAATTTTACTAACTGACCACGCATAAATTAAATCTGAAGTACATTAATTTTATTTAAATTTTTTAATTTAATTTTACTGATTTACACAATAGTCGCATTCTGGTCTGTATAAAGTAATGAATAAGAAATTAACAATGAGGAAAATTACAATATAATTATTGCTGAGTTAATTGTGAAATACATTATCCTTATGGTTTCGTTTGGTCATAGTTATTACCAGTTTAATAAAATACCGTCTGCCGTCTAAATACCGTCAGAAATATTTGGAGAGATTGGTCATAGCTGGCGGCGAAGAAGTTTTTTGCAACTGGATGATAGTCCCTAGGGACATAAAACAATAGACCAAGGGCGATTCAGACTCGTGAACCGAGGGTTCCGAAGAACCGCAATAAAACATTTTTGATAATTTACTTTAATTGGTTATTTCAAATATAGTACTGTGCCCGTATTATTGGTTGTTATGTGATTCACTTCCAGTATCTTATTTGAAAGCACCGTAAATGGGACACCCATCGATTAAGGCACGTATTTTTGTTTTTAAATCTTAGTTCGAAAAAACGCATTTGCGAAATGGATCGCTCAACGATCGCCCAAAGCGTTGAAATTGTTCACTTGCGATATTATTGCGCCAATAATTCAGTTTTTTGCATTATTACACGTTACGGTGACGAAAACTGGCTACTGGCGATTTAATGCAGGTTTTTTCTGGAGCATTCTTGTCGCTAAAATACCGGCATTTCCCGGGATTTTTTAAACAATCCTGTACCGGTTCTTTGGCACAAGAATCCCGGTTCTTTCGGTGCTTTCGGTACTGACTTTGTTTATTTCTTTTGATCTATATTATCTCTTTGCTCACGGTCTGGCGTGCATTTTACTATCCGAAAATTAATTGAAACTATAAAGTTTTATATGTTAAATAAAAATCATAAATTAACAAACTGTTATACAATTCTAAACAATTTCATACAAATGTTTATCTGTTTAATATTGATTATACATACAGTGTTGATAGCACATAGTTTCTGTACCTACATACATTAAAAAAAAAAAACAATGCCGAAATTATCTTGCAGATTCATGAGATCATATTACTTTTAATTGTACTTATGTCTATTTTTATTATTTTTGTTTCAATTTCAAGGTTTTAAATCAGCGCATTTAATGTTGTTTTTATTTATTTCTACTTTGATATCTAGAATTAAAGTCCGAAAATAGTAAATTTTAGATACTTTTCGAAAATTAAGTTAAAGCTGCTATTAGCATAATGTTTTCTAATTTATGCTCCAAATGATGAAATAAAAAGAAATACAAAACAGTTGTTCTAAAATTGAGTTTAATAAAATGCTCCATAATAAACGCCAACTTCATAAGATATTTAAAAGAATAAAACACTTTATTTCACACGAGAAACTACTACGTTTTTCTGAAGATGAGAAAAGAAGAAACTTGGTTTGAAATGTACTCAAAATCTTTGGCAACATTTATTTATAAAAACGTGTATCCCGGAGGTATCCCTGGTGCTATATTTCACTAGCTTACGACTGTAAGTAGTCCATATGATAGACAAGCGTTGGACCAGAGCGAGTCTTCTCCTCAGATATGTAACAAGTTAATAAAACAACTTCATCACAAAAATTCTACTTCGCAAAAAAGAAAAATAATTATTATAATTTGTTTCACTTATTTTAATTTTTAGAATTTTTTCGTTATGTTATAATAAATTCAGAGAGTATCTCTAACTTTATTGTGTTTGATTATTTGTTATTATGTTGATCTTCGAAATAATAAAAGTTTTCTTTGCAAAATTCATACATATGACTTTCAAAACTTTAAGTTCTATAAAAGAAATAAAACTTATTGTGTTCTGCTGATAAGCGTCTGTTTAAAATATAATACATTAAGCACGCAAGCAAACGCAAGTAAACGCAAGCAAGTGTCAATAAGGAAGGACAAACAGACAGACGGACGTGACGAAACTATAAGGGTATAGTTTCGTCACGTCCGTCTGTCTGTTTGTCCGCGGCTTAGCTCTGAGACCCTTAGTACTAGATAGCTGTAACTTAGTATGGATATATATTTGCCAACAAACTGTTATACAGTTTGGCGGAATTTGTAATAATAATAACTGTAGTATTTTTTTTGGAATAGTTTTAAAAATTTTAAAAATTTAATTTTTAAATTTCATCAACGCCGACAAAAGGGTAAAATAAAATCTTGAAAAATAATATTTTTTAGGATACCTCCCCTAAAAGTAAAGTGGATGTGAAAATTGTTTTTCTTGTCTACCCATCGTGTGAGGTGTCATGAGAGTTTTAGGGTCCCTTGCCAGTAAAGAAGAAATGAAATGATAATTTATTGGGGTGTCTTAGGATAGGTCTTTTAAAAAGAATGTAAATCTGCTCAGATTATTTTTTGATTTAGGGATCCGTTTGCGAAATATTAAACTTGAATGCGCATTTTTTGTTAAAGTAGAGTGCCCTCGAAATTTGAAAAAATCCACAGTAGTAGCATATACAATGAAATTAAAAGGAAAACTATCACAGCTAAGTAGACTTCACAGGTTAATGAGCTATAGCCGAAAAACTAAAAATAATAAAAATAGCAATAGATTCAGGTTATATGAACTCGGGAACACAGACGCAGGCAGAGAATTCCACTACTTAGCTGTGCGCATTAAAACAATAACATTGAAATTATAAACCCAATTTTTTTTTTACTCCGGATATTTTAAGAGTTCTGTCCATTAAACAGAACAACTTTTCTCAAGGAACATAGGTCAATATTTACGAAAAAGAAATTTCAACTTCCCATACAAAATGCATTAGCTGACAGCACATTTTGTATGGGAAAGCGAACTTTTTTGTTCGCATTTCAAGCTATGTTCATTGGAAAAAGTTGTTTAGTTTCATAGGTAAAACCACCTCTTAAAATATCGGGGTGATGAAAAATAAAGCTGTATAAAAAGCACTGAACAAAAATAGCATATGTATAAGATTAAGTAAGGTTTAGGGTGTAGGTAAAAAATCTCGGATCAACGCCATAATTTTGTAGATGAAAGGGCTTTTGTGCAAAGTCCGTCTGGGGAAGTACCACCCCCTTGCCTTTTTCTGCCATAAAACAGCAGTGTTGGCACTGCTGTGTTTCGATTGGAAGGGTAAAAGAGCCAGTGAAATTACCGCGACATGAGACATACCATTTTCTTAGTCGTATTAGTGTCAAATGATTTTACTTATAAGACAGTGGGTGTCATGGTGGTGACCACTTACCACCTTCCCGCCTTATCGTTTGCCCATTTGTGACATAAAAAACCTCATCTGGTTGAAATGCATCCAGCGAGTCTTGCATTAATTTTTGGAAGAACTTTGATGCTGTGCCTATCATGGGGTATCCGATGGGTGACAGTTTAGCCTAAGGCACAGATTAAATAACAGTAAACTTGTACGTATAGTACTTATCTAGTCCCTGCAGTAAACTAACGTTTACAGATCCGACACTCCCAGGCGGGGTGCCGACAAATTTCAACCTTACGGTCTAAGCATAAAGTCGATACTTGCAGTGCACCGCTTATAACACGTTTTTAAATCGCGGGTGATCGCGGACAGGTGGGCTAAAGCGATGATTTTGTCACTTTAAAAGATACTGAGCGCAGGGACTAGATACGTACAACACTGAGCGCGATGCAAATAGGTAGATAGATATATTTTTTTTATGGCGTCACATCTCATTACAAGTCGTATTTTGCCAATGTCAAAGTAAAGAAATTATTATAAAATTATGGCGATGCAAATAGGTAGGTATGTAATATTTTTCAATCAAACGTGCAAATACTTATTTGCCGCCATAAGCTTAAGATGACATAAAGAAAAGTAAAATTGACTGCCTCACCCAGTCGACTTCTAGCGCCGCGTTGCATACCTAGAATGCGGAGTGTCACAGGCCTACCTAAGGATGCTTTTCCATCAGTGTGGTACGGGTGAGCTAAGCTGTGAGCTGGGAAAATTCCAAACAACAGGATTGCGCCATTTTCCTAGCTTATCAAATGCGCTGTCAAATTGAGCAGTCTTAATGGTTAGAATTTTCCAGCTTATAGCTTAGCTCCCTCGCACAGCATTGGTGGAAAAACAGCCTAATATTCCGATACCATTCTGGTGCCTTGATTCCATTTCTACAGATTTAGAGCTCAGTGGCCTGAATAAAACTATTAGTCAGATAGTTCAATCTGTCGAACAGGAGCCGTTGATAATGGATTTCTGAATGCTAGTACTTAGACTCTACTCTCTGATAAGTTAGGAAGATTTATTATATTCCACGTTGAGCTCACTTTATTCCTTTAAACGATTCTTGTTTAAGGTTTTTCTTTTTCTTGAGATATTCTATACGTTGACTATTTTTACGTATCATAATATTATTGTCTTTACAGTTCTTTAAAGTGAACAATTTCAACGTTCAAGTTCATAACGAAGATTGTGGTTCATTATAAGAAAAACATTCCTAGTTTTATCATTATCCTGTAATGTTTACTGGGTTTCCCATTTTTTTTTCTCTAATTATCTGCTGCCGTATTCCGAAGTGAAATTACGATAATATTGCGCAGATAATTAGTCTATGGTTCATATTTCGAAATATACACAACACACATATTTGGAACATTTTTCGAAATATACATTGTATAGCTAATTTTGTATACTTAGGAGTTTTTTTTTCCGTATTTTAACCTACGCTTCTCAAGATATTTTCCTCTGTTTTATTTTCACTCCCTTTCGTTTCATACTTCCATTATATCCCTTCCTTATGTTTTTCTTAATGGTCAGTTAAAAGTGTTGTTTTTTATACTATTCTTATCTGAGTGAATAATTCACGTGGGATACCCGTGATATATCAGTATAGCTTAGAAAATAAAAATACGAGCTACAAGCGTAGCTAACTGCTACGCCTCGTAGCCACGCTACGGTTCCTACGCTCCCTAGATTAAAATATTTTACACTTTGTACCAGTCTAGCAGTAGATTTCAATAAAAATGTACGGACCAAAATTCTGCGTTTGGTTCAAACCAATTTCGTTAAAAAAGTTGTAGAGGTAAAGTTTAACTACGTTGGCATTACCCGCCCCTCCACTTGCTTTTAGTAATATTTACATAGCACCGTGAAAATTGTTGCGAATGTTTTGCGAAGCAATTAGCAATTCTATTTCTTTGCAAATAAGGTAATAATTCAAGGTCACACTGAGTTATCACATGTGTAGGCCGGTGCTTTGGAGGTTAAAGTAAGTGGAGTGGCGGGTTATGTTATTGTAGTTTATCTCTAAATAAGTCAATATCGTTTTCTTATTTGCAATAAAGTGTATTTTTAGATAATGACAATAAATATAAAATTAATATTAGTTCTCTGACAGTCTTCGGTGCACTTTATCGTACAATGGTCTATTTTCACTACTCGCAGTTCTAAAATCCAGCTTAATATTTAAACCATAATCGCACTTGCATTTATGTTTTATAATATTTTAAATAGCAGCGATGAGATTTTATACCTAAACTATTAAATTCCTAAGCTAACAAGATAACCTTGAAGGAACAAATAGCTGTCATTGTATTGACAAAGGTCTTGAAACTTGAATCTAAATCACATGTCAACCTTTCAACCTGAACAGCCCTTCACATCGGCTTCACAAATAGAATAAGATTCACGTTGTTACCCACTAAACCGAATTGTACGAGAAACCATGTTCTTTACCCATTCAAATCGACCCCTGATCAAGAAAAGACGCAGTTCAAAATTTTGCACTTAATCGTGGACTGTTTACAACACTTCTTCTTCTCCTCGTAGTTTAATCCCACAATTTGTGGTCACCTCAACCTTTCTAGTCCTTGCCAGGACACTTGGTACCGGCTTGTCTCAAGTGAAATTTGAGCGTTTTGCAAGTCCTTGTTTTCTTTTTTTTTCTTTTTTTTTATTTATTTAACAGTAACTTAGCCTAAACATTTGAAACAGGTTTTTAAACTAAGTTGACACATTTTTTGGAACTAAGTTGTTATTACAAAGTCCCAATGACCATTGGTTCCATGAGTGTCCTCCGCTCCTACCACACTAGAAGTAAATCTCCTTAGAACCTAGTCTTTGGTTCTTTGTTTGTCAGTAGTACAAGTTAGGTACACGATGTTAGGCTAGATTATATGACAACCATATTCCCAAACTAGTAAAAACTGTTATTTGGGAATAAGTTTAGAGGGTTGACCAAAAAAGTAGGTTACGATATAAGGAAAAACACATGTTTACTGTGCTCATCCATGTAATTTTCAATCAGGTCTTTCTCACCTCCTTAAGAAACAGGCTTTGTGTCATAACATGAACTATCTACTATTACAAAATTTCCAAAGTAAACAAACTCACTTTAACACCTATTTTACGAATACTTTATTAAAATAAATATATAAATTACCTTAAAGGTGTACCTTTTTATTGTTTCTCCAAAATCTTACATATCAGATCGGACCTGTTTCTCATAACCAGAATTTATTCAAGTCGCAAGTGAATAGGCTATTTTTGTTCGAGCTGGTGCCACTTTCGACCTCATTCTCTGTTCGCAGGGCTAAATTTGGTAAAGAGCAAGCCCATACTTTATTTTAAAAAGTTTTGGTTGGAATTAAAACAAGACAAACTTTAGTTGACGGTTAAAAAAAACTGACTCCACTTAATTTGCACAACCGACACAGCCAACCCAATGAACAACTTACAACCGATGAACAAAAGATGGCAATCTGGACCCAGAAATCTCTACACGGTAGACACAAGGCCGATCTCAGTCAAACACATGTCGACCAAGAGACGTCGAACGCATGGCTCAGGCGCGGTTTTCTGTTTCCCGAGACTGAAGGATTTATAATTGCCATCCAAGACCAAGTAATCGCGACTAGAAACTATAAGAAACATATAACAAAAGACCTAGACCAACCGACTGACCTCTGCAGACAATGTAACAGTGCGCCTGAAACTATACAGCATGTAACCGGAGCCTGTAAAAATTTTGTACAATCCGATTACAAACACCGTCATGATCAAGTAGCATCCATAATACATCAAAACCTCGCATATTCAACGAAATTCATAAAGAAAAAGGAACCATATTATAAATATAAACCAGAGACAGTACACCACAATGACAGTTACACTCTTTATTGGGACAGAACCATACTGACCGACAAGACGGTACATTTTAACAGGCCTGATATCACACTCCATGATAAACAAAATAAAATTGCATATTTAATAGACATAGCGATCCCCAACACACATAACTTGCAATCTACCATCACATCCAAACTAACCAAGTACCGCGATTTGGCAATAGAAATACAAACCCAATGGCGAGTCCAAACCGTTCACATCGTTCCCATAGTCATTTCTTCCACCGGAGTAATACCTAAAACCCTACGCAATAGTTTGAAAACCCTGAACATCCACCCTTTGATTACCCAGACCCTTCAATAAGCAACAATTCTCAACACGTGCCGTATAGTCAGGAAATTTCTCACCACCTCTGTGTCCTCATCAAACGACCCCTTCTCGCTTGGCTAAGGCCCGTGAGGTAGGGAAATTAACCTCTTCAAAGAAGAGAGAAAAATAAAAGAAAGATAGATAATAATAATAATATAAAATTTATTCATCGTCCCACAAAAATGCCATTACAAATTACAATTTTTTAAGAAACAATAATAAAGCAAAGTTTTGGACATTGTATTGTGGGAGATCTGGTGCCTAAACTAGGTAGTAACCTGTATTTTAGGTCGCCAGGTCTCCCCCTAACTAACAGTCGACACTTAAAAACAACAATGCGCACTTACAAACATTCAAAGTTAATAGGATTAGAAATCTAAAATTTAAAATTCAAAAGTGGGTTAGTAGAATACATTAACAAGCAAATATTTATTTCTATTCTAAAAGATATAAATTAGAATAGAAATAAATATTTGCTTGTTAATGATAAAGTTGATACATAAGGCTGAATATTACGCAGAGTATTGCATAAAAAATTAAAAAGTTACCATTACGTAACGATTTTTGTTAACGAATTTTTTTAATCATTACATAACACTTGGATACAATGCTCCTTGAGTCTAAACTTTTTTTAAGAAGACTGAATAGAAGGTCTTTTAGAGAGCCCGTTAGTAATGTATCAGTTTTTTTAGTAACTGTCAAATATCAGTAGCATATTTTACAAAGTGTACCATATAAACAACCTATTATTTTGGAGCAGTTAGAGTAACAGTTACTATAGTTACAATTATTTCATCTGTGGCTGAAAATATGCGCGCGCAGCCTGAAATTAGAAAGGACTTGGAAATAGATATTAGATTTGCCGCTATTTTCAAACATTTACCTTTTTCAAGTATTTTGTGCCCGTGAAAGTAATGTGAAAGTTTATTGAAAAAGAAGATAAAGTGGTGCAGTCAGGATACTGCAGTCACACAAGAAGATACTCAATAACTTATGATCTTCTCTCATAACTGTCAACATTATATAACTAAAGATCCAAACAAATTTTGGACATTCGCGAAATCTAGAAGAGACGGTTGTTCTTACCCTAGTGAATTCACACTTAATTATGTCCCTCTTCGTAGTGGCATAGAGATAGCTCATGGTTTTAATAATTTCTTCTATAACATGTTCTCACAGCCGGCATCGAACTATGTTGATATTTCTGTCAGCTTATCAAATCCCCAACACGCCTCTATTTGTGATATCAGCGCTTTAACTGTGACAAGTGATAACGTCTTGTCCTTACTGAAAAAACTAGATCCCAGGAAAGGGGAAAAAGGCCGACAGGTTGACGTGGTCTACACGGACTTTGAAAAAGCTTTTGACCGCGTGGACCACGTCATCCTGTTGTTGAAATTGAATAAGCTAGGTATCCACGGTGATCTTCTTCGATGGATAACATCGTATCTCTCAAACCGAACACAACTGGTTGTCATTGGTGGCCACAGATCAGACATGGTTAGCATTCCTGCAGGAGTTCCTCAAGGGTCCCGTTTAGGGCCCCTTTTTTACAACGCTTTCTTATATGACGTATACACCTGCCTTAAAAATGCCAAATTTTTAATGTACGCGGATGACACAAAAATATTCCTAGATATTAATTCAGCTCAAGACTCTGTTAAATTACAACAAGATCTTGATACACTCACTAACTATTACGTACAAAACAGAATTACTGTAAATGCAAGAAAATGCCAAATTATTTCATTTACACGTCGTCCGCGACCGATTATTTCTGATTATTATATTAATGGTGTATTAGTCACTCGCGTGGAACAGATACGCGATCTTGGCATTCATCTGGACTACAAGCTAGCACTTAATCACCACATTGACATAATTACTGATAAAGCTTATAAATCTCTTGGTTTCATAATGAGAATTTGTTCACCATTTCGTAATACCACTTGCATAAAAACAGTTTATTATGCCTATGTACGCAGTACTCTTGAGTTCGGTTCAGTCTTATGGTCCCCGCACTATAAAAAATATACAGATCAAATAGAAAGAATTCAAAAGAAATTTTTAAGATACATCAATTACAAATCTTTTACTTCCTACACCACGTACGAAAACAGCTGTAAGACTCATAGCGTGCTGCCGCTCGAGAAGAGAAGAACTCTGCTAGATATGATGTTTCTATATGATATTCTTCATTCAAGAATCGACTGTCCCGATTTGGTGAGTAGTCTAGGTTTCATTGTTCCAGGGCGACGAACACGGAAGACAACCCTTTTACATGTACCATCTCATCGTACCAATTACGGTCAGAATGAAACTATTACCCGATTATCTAGGACCTACAACAACTCCTTCCAGAATCTGGATCCTTTTAATTGTATGAACAAGCAAGGTTTTAGAAACCTTGTGTTGGCAACGTTCACGGAGGGTAACAGTAACTGACTTAGCGAACGGCATTAGTGCACTGCGCTAAATGTTGTTCGATCCCAAGATATCAATCATCGTCGTAGGGCTGAATCCTAATAACTAACACATACACTAAACTCTTGTGCGTAGTTGGAGGTGTAGAGAGAGATTTTTTTTTTAATGGTTACAGTAGGTAAAAATTACAAGTTTACAAGGTTACATGTAGCTATGTCTTTTAATTATAGTAGTAATTACTATTATCGATTGGCAATGCTTGATCAATCAAACAAATATAGATAAATTTGTAATTTGTTCATTCACCTAGTAATGTACGCAAACACAGTAGCTTTGTTTTTGTTTATATACTTACAAGTATTAAGTACTCACTATTGTTATTTGTTTTAATTACATCTTCCATTTCTTGAGTTGTACCTAATGATACTACCTTTAACACTGTTACAATAACTATCACATTCTTCTTACTTTAACAATGTATGTATGTGCAGTCGATTACCTATCAACTGCATACCAAAACCTACTGTCTTAGTCTAACTTAAGCAACAAAGCGCTACGTTTGAGTTGCAATTGACTGTATCGTACTCTGCTCCTTGACAATACGGGATAATCTATTATTGGCTCTGCAACTAGACTAAGTCACTTGGAAATGTTATTTAAGAAATGTGCTGTTGATTACCTTAATAAATAAATTAAAATTAAAATTAGTCTAGGACATTTTACGACATTTATAACCTTCAATGAATTGGGAAAGAATGAAAAGCGAAAAGAAAACCATGTCTTGTTAAGAAAATGTTCTGCTTGTATATTTCAAAAAGACCTAGCGGATATATTAAGGCGGTTTCTTTAGACTTATATCAGAACTGTTATATACATTGCCTTTGTTGTTTACTTACTTTTGTTTAATTTTTATAAGTAAGTACCTACCTATTGTATGAGTGAAGATAAAGTAATATACGCAACCGCATATAATATGGTAATAAAACACTCGTTTGATGCTATTATCACACTCGGCTGCGCCTCGTGTGATAAACCCAAGCTCGTGTTTTAATAACCTGTTTTATATGACAGTTGCATAAACTGCTATATTGACACCAGAATCAAAATAAGATTACGTAATTGACAAAGTATCCATAATAAGAGTTGCAATATTTTTTGACATTTGGAATTATCCTTTATTTTTTGTTGAACTAAATCAGTATGCTGTAAGTGTAAGTCGCGCCTTTACAGGGCGTACTTTACATTGTACTATTACCGAAAACAGTCGACAGGACGCCTTTATTGGATTCTTGAACCATTTAAACCATTTATTGCCACATACCAACCATATACTTACGAAATAGGTACATATTGACCAGACATGTTGCGGACGATATAAGACAAAGTGGCTACTTAAGGAAAAATATAGGCACATTATCTAGAACTAAAATAGGAATTCTGACACTTTCCTCTCATAGGTACTGAAATACTAGTGGTTACGCGAAAAAGTATAATTGTGTTACATGGTAAGTATATAAATTTTTAAAGGGGTTCGAACATCAGTGACATAATAAACGGTCACCATCTTGGTTTTTTTTTCCAAAATCGCAGCGCATGATTTAACCTTCATACTCGATAGAAGAAGACTAAACAAGTAAAAAAACCGGCCAAGTGCGAGTCGGACTCGCGCACTGAGGGTTCCGTACCACCACATAAACATAATTGTATTAGTTGAAATTTCAGTAAGTTAATGTGCTAGATTTTTTGAGTCCGACACGCGCTTGACCAAATTTTATTATTTGTTGTTATTTAATAGCCTATGCCCTATAAACATACCAATTTTCAAGTTTGTAAGTGTTCCCGTTTTTAAATAGAACTAAAACAAAAATCGCCTCAGCAACCATCCAACTTGACCCCTCTCTTATATGAATGTTCTTGAAACGGGAGCTCACCACAATTGGTTACCATTAGTTGTGAGAAAAGTTGTAATATTTAATGATTTCAGACTTTTCCCATTATTTGTACTGTGAGACCTAGCTTCTTGCCAAATTTCATAATTTTAGGTCAACGGGAAGTACCCTGTAGGTTTTTCATTTTTGAATAAATGTATGGAGATGAGGACATAAAATGCCATATCTTTTGATTGCGTCGTTGTAAAAAATTTAAATTTTCAGATCTTGTGTGGTTCATGGATCCTAATATATGGTATTAATTTTAACCTGATACCTTTACCCGTTCGTGAGATAAAGGGTCTTGACAGACAGACAGACAGACAGACAGACAGACAGACAGACAGACAGACAGACAGACAGACAGACAGACAGACAGACGGACAACAAAGTGATCCTATAAGGGTTCCGTTTTTTTCTTTTGAGGTACGGAACCCTAAAAAAGTCATATCATATAATGTCTTAAAATGTGTTTTTATCGAGTTATGGGGCGCCATTAGTTGGTTTATGATTTGTCAGGTATGACAAAATTTAAGCATGCCTTCATACTTTATACTAAAATATTTCCAGGCTTTATGAAGCCAAAATATGGCAAAATGTTAGAACCCCTTTGTGTTATAGGCAGTCTCTAATCATCAAGGCTCTTTCCGGTAGGGATAGGCAGAGACGAGATCCTTCACACAGTGTACCTTCTTCAAGCTTCTCCACAGTTTTCATACACGTGAAATACATATTTGTGATCACACTTATAATACCGATATACTGCCGTTGCTTCTACTTCCATCAACATTTTGTTACAAATTACAAAGTTTGATAATAAATTCAAGCATTTTAGACAAAAACGTACAGCGCCATCTGTTGGCGGGTAGGATAGCTTGCTCACCAGAATATTTTTTAAGCTTGAGGCGGCTATAATAGAGCGAAGCTCGGTCGCCCAATAATCATCACTCATCTGTTAAACTAATATTAGGTCCTTACCTATGAAATTAGATGGATAGATAGAATATGTTTATTAAATATTTTTACAGTTTTTCCTAAAAACTAAACAAGCACCCGCAAAACTGTTAATACAGTTTGACTGGCGAAAGTTTTCTTGCAGATTAATGAGATCATAGTTCCTACTATTTTCGTAATTTTTTGTTTCATATTTGCAAGTTGATTTCAAAGTTATCTACGCATTAAATATTGTTTTAATTTTTAGTTTGATATCTAAATATAAGGTTCTAAAATTGTTCGTTTAAAATATCGACCGATTTCATCATAAGATTTGTTAAATTTTTTACAGACAACAATTATCGAAAATTAAATTTAAGCTTCTGCAAGCTTAATGTCTTCCCAATCATGCTTTAAAAAAATTGATTTGGATTTTTAATTAAAAAAAAATAATTCAAAAGTGTTAGTACTGAAAATTGAGTTTACCTTAAATTCTCCATACAAAACGCCTATTTCATAGGTAAGGATAGGTAATATTATAATGCTGACTACTCTGAACTTTCGGTTATGAAAACGACATAAATATGATACTTCTTCAAAACAGTTAAATTTAACTCAAATAAAAAAAAAAAAACTCTTTATTGCTTTGTTTGAGAGAAGAAAACAGTGTTAAATACAGGTTTATTTATCTTTTGACATCCTTTATCAGTGAGTGCAACTTTCTACGACTTTCGCAACAACGCTCAATATTTTTTTTATTTCTCATACAAAAAAACCTTAGTGTATTTTTTATAGGAAGATGCGACTATTGGGGGACAAATATTGGGAGACATTTCACACAAGGTCATCTGATCCTAAACTAAGCAAAGCCTGTACTATGGGTATCAGCATCTGATATACATACATAAATAGATAAATAAGACCCAGTCACAGAACAAACACTTGTGTTCATCACACAAATGCTTGCCCTGGGCGGGGATCAAACCCGCGGCCCACGGCGTGAAAGGCAGGCTCACTTTAATTGTAATATCATTGGGCTCACTACCAGAAAAATTGTAACAAAATTGTTACTTACATGATGTTGACTGCACTTATAAATTTGCCAAACGTATTTCAGGTAAAAAATACCTTGTATAAAAATTTGTTTCAGGTTTTATATACAAATGACAGGTTGTAAAAATGTAATGGTTTTATACACATCAATCAAGTTTAAAAGGTAATAGTTCTGATAATAGAATTAAAATTATCCATCACCCGCGCTCATGCCTCTTGTGATGAGAAGGCATAAGACGTTTATTTTTTATAAAACATTTTTCATCACTTAGAAGGATCTTTCCAAAATCCCTTATCGTGACATCTTATGATGATTGATAAATTGCTTTTCGATTTTCTTGCTTTTTTTTCTGCGAACAGTTGACAGGATGACTAATAACATTGCGAGGGTCGATTTAACCCATTAATGTTGAGATGAAGCACGAACGACTAATGCGAAATTATTCCTTTTTAAAAATAAGTCTTTAGCAGGGTATTTTAGTAATTTGCGTGTGTGTGGTGATTAAGAACAGGTTCGTTGTTAGACCCTGACTTAATTATTCTATGCAATTGGTAAGTCTCAATAACTTTCCTAAATAAACATGGGTCGTAAAACGAAATATTTTTGGCTTTACAATACAATGGACACCCGAATTTTTTCCATGTTTCTTGATCCATGTTTCTGTAAAAAGGTTATATTTACATTTTAAAACGTTGTGTTTAGAAATAGACTGTTTTAATTTGAGTGGTGCAGCGCCTTGTCAATTAGAGAATGCCTAGATAACGTGCAAATTGCCTGAATTTTAGGCATACCATAGATTGACTCGACATAAAATACTAGATTATATTATTAGTACCTGAGCGACCGAGTTATGCTCTGTATTATTAAAATATCATTGGGTGAGCAAGCTATGCTACTCAACAACAGATGGCGCTGTATAATTCTTAAACGCGCTAAAACTAAAAAACAGGGAAAATGAATTTTCCCAGACATGAGGCCTAGCTAAACCAATTTTTTACCCCCGAAAACACCTGTACAGTAAATTTCATCGAAATCGTGAGAGCCGTTTTCGAGAAACCGATTACAAACATTTTGTTTATAAGCATTTTTAATTTCAAAATACCATGCTTTAGACAAAAACCTACAGCGCCATCTGTTGGCGAGTAGCATAGCTTGCTCACCCGAATATTTTAATGTTGAGGCGGCTATTATAGAGCGAAACTCTGTCGCCCAGGTATACACTAGTATAGGATACAAATAGCCGCTGCTGTATAGTAATCCTGCTTTTATTACGTTACGTTTTGAACGTATATATTTTATTCTTTTCACCAGGTGGTCTCACGGTCTACTTTTCCACCAAGCAGTAGTTGACTGCGCCCGCGCAGCCATTCTGCTGCCGCTCGGGATCGCCGTATTTCGCTGCCAACCGGTCTACAAATGCTCATTGGTTGAGACTGCTTTTCTCTTACTGGTAAGTTCGATATCTCAGGATAGTTATAATTTTTGTCGAACAATCGTACCTTTCTAGGTTTTTCTAATCTGTCTGTATTACACCATTAATATTTTGTAGAATACGTTTCATAAATTATTTACAGAATACCACTTATTCTGTCAAAAAACAGCAATTCGCAAGACGCCTTGAATAACCTTGTACCGTTATTCTGCCTCCAACCCATTTCTAAAGCTTACAAGTCAAGACTGCATTTCCTGAAGACCATTTTAAACCTCTACGCTCCTGTAATTATGTTTCAAGAAACATTTCCTGTGATTTCGTGGAAATACTTGAAGCTGTTTCTACGATATTTTCCGTTTTAATCTTTAGCTGGATTAAAGCAAACCGATTCCCTTTCATTGGATCAAAGCCAAAGATGTTTCTCTACAAACACAGCTTTTCATAATCTCTAAGCTGACTTCATTAACAGACTTTTATAAAATAAAAGAAAAAGAAGGTTCCCGTCTTGAAAAGGTTCATAGCACACGTTTATATAACAAAAGATCGGGGAAAAGGCGAATTTGAGGGGCCGTTCTGAATAAGAGGGAAATTAGGAAAAGATAAACGCATTCATTGCAGACAGAAAAGTAACAAATTAGGGCGGAGACAAACAGCATTGAGGCTTTACCTTAAGGTAGCGTAGGGGGCGAAAAAACTGAGATTATTTCATATTACATTGCTGGAAATCTGTAAGATTTTTCGCTAATGCTAGAAGAAACACCGTGATGGTATAGTAAGTCGTTTTTGGTTAAAACGTATCACAGAAAGATCTATTGTCGGAGAACTAAGAGGATCTGGTGCCACGGCTGATTTATGGCCACTTAACTTCAGTTCAGTGTAATAAAGACGAGAATAATTCCTCGTACTTAATTTTGATAGTATCTGAAAGAGGCCTCAGCATTGTCCGCGGAATGTTTCGGAAGCTTGGTCAATAGAATAAATCTGAGGGTAAGAAAAGGTCTTATTTCCACTTTACAACTTGGTTTTTATGACTTGAAAACTCGTGGCCTACATCTTATTTTAGTACTTACTCGTAAAAAATTATCTTATTCGACATTCGTTTGTTAAACCATTCAAATACCACCCTGTTTAGCATAACTTTATACGACATATTTCTTGCAAAAATTGGAAACCAATTCAGACAGACACAGAATAAAAATCATAGGTTAAATGTTTATGGTAACAAAAATACACTTTTACCAGCAAAATTTTCCTCTTCCCTTTTCACTCATAACATCAACGCCGAGACATTCATTTATATTACGTTTCCTGTACAGGTGACAGTATCTACCGTAAATATGCTGACGACAGTCCTCAACGACAGCCCAATTTTCCCCGAAAATGAAGAGGAGCAAGCTGATTTATCACAACCCTTACTCATGGATAGCCCTCAGGTAAATGCATGGTAGAATTTCTCTGTAATCCTTCTTAAGAAGGCAAAGGAAGTCAATTTCCGAAGTAGCTTATCTACTCAACGATTGTTATTCTGGAATTTGTTTGCTTAGATACCCTACTAAGCTTTTTCCGGTATTAAGGTTTTTACTTTTTGTGTAGGAACGAATCTGGTATTAAATTATATGATATTAACTTTTTTATATTGGATCAAAATTTATGATAATATTAAAAAGTGTCCATTGTTCGATTTGTGCCATAATTACTAGTATTATATGATCTGTGGCCATAATATGGCGATGACTTGTTAGTGATCAAGTATAAAATATACAAAGAGTAGGTAGACTAATTTGAAAAAGCCCCTTGAAGATGCGATAGCTCAGTAGAAGAACGAGACGGTAGGCCGGACGTCGCAGGTTCAAGCCTGGCTCGCATCAATGTTTTCTTCTTCTTTATCTATTTAAAAAAATTTTTTTTGTTCCAGTGCGTCCTGTTTGGCACATTTATGATATGGTTCGCGTCAATAACTATCAATCTTGGCCCGACGTTTTTATCTGGGGCCTTAGCTGCGAGTGCTGGCTCCTACGGCTCATATGGACCTGCCCCTTCATGTCCCTTAGTCCGAGGCCCTTATAGACATTACGTCCTAAATGCCCTTTGGATAAGTGTAAACGCCGTCTGCGTAGGTCTCACACTGTTCCATTTGAAGAAATTGCACCGAGATCTCACTAAGGTCAGTACATAAAAAAAATTCTAGAACACAAAGAGATGGCATAGAGAAGTTATATATAAGTTAGTAAATTAAAGCTTGGTTAAAATAATTTGCGTCATTCTCATTTCATGATGATCCTCCTGTAAAGCCATTAACTTCTCCATGATCATTTGATAATACATAACTAAGAAATTCATAATCATTAAGCTTAAATTGATTTCGTGGGTAGACATAGCGGATGTTATCATTATGAATGACACAGTAAATATATGTAGTGCAACAAAGGTAGATATCAAAGCGTATTCACTCGAATATATATAAGCTTCCCGAAACCATATCGCAAATGATTGAAATTTTCAAAATCACATAGCTGTTGAAACTCGGCACAGTCATTCTGGAGTAGGAATTTTCATTGGTACATTGCCAATATTCTTCGTGGTGTACGATAAATAAGATTTAAATTTTCGCTCGTCGTGTTGGGCGATTTGCTGCGGTTCCGAGAATCTGAAGTTGGATATAAAAATTGTGAAAAAATGTGCATTTTGCATTGTTTATACTTCGTAAAATGTATAGGGTAATTAAATGCCCATAAGTTAGTAGAATTTGAATACCTTGTGACAGGAAGTGTTACACTCTAATTGACTCATTCAGTAATTAAAACAGATGCATTATTGCAATATTGTTTAAATCGTCTGTCAGGGATAGTAATTAATTATGAGTATTAAACTCACTTACAAAAACATTGAGCTGAGTCAAATTACGCAACAAAGGTTTAAAGTATGTGGGGACATCGATGGTTGTAATGTACGTAATTTGCGAAGTGCACATAACCAGAAGGGATTGGAAACTACAGGTGGGGTAAAATTTAAATCTTATCGCATGCAGGCTAACGTAGAAGCAGTGCGAGTAGCCGGTCTAGTGACCACACTTGTCAGCATGGCTGGAGACAACAGGAGGATGGATTCGCTACCAAACAGCGTCGGACCGAGGGTAAGGCATGAAAACATTGGAAAGTTACATGCGAAATCTACAACGAAGTCATTGTTTACGTCTGTAATAGTCATGACATGTGTTCTATCTTTGCGTTGCCTACTCAAACCTACCAAACATTAGAAAGAATTAAGAATGTGAGAACAAAGAAGTATTGGTTTTAAACAAAACATTTTATTTTAAAAGATAGTAATATTTGACTTTCGTTGAAGAACTTGCTCCCTAGTTTGAATTAGCCCTATAGATTACTTGCATGATTCCACCCCTAGAAATTAAAATTTTTGGAATGTGAATGATTCTAGCTAGCTGCACTTCTAAACTTTATAATAAAAATAAATAACTAATTCTTAAACCTTACCTTAGTAAAACAACTAAAATAACTAATGTAAACTAGTAGCGAAATAAAACTTTTTGTATTAAAGTTCCTCTTGGCACTCTCCTGTGGAAGCACCAACTTTTTAAATCCCTTTTTCTACAAAAAGTTAATTGTATGTACTTCTAAAGCACGTCCCGGCAGTAACTGCGAACTTCTTGTGTTGTTCAAATTTGTATTTTGAATTTTTTACGTATTTTCTCCCTTATGATCCTTTTCTAGATATAAAATTACTATGTGCGCTGTCTCATAAAAATATTTGATACCATTTTGCGTCAAAACCACTTCACAGCTCCTTTATGTTTAATTAATATTGGAGTAAGGGGATTTTTATAAGACAGCACGCGCTATGTTTTTGTAGGTTATTTTGTTCCAATAACGTAATAGAATTATTTTCTGCAGACTGTAGACGGAGCATTATCAGACGGACACTACAACAGGCCAACAACAAGTGCCAACATGCCTTTCGGAGGTGGCAGGCGATTGCGGGGGTACCTAGCAAGGGTGGAGAGGGAAGGGGTGCGACGAGTACGCATGTTCCTGGTCATAACAGCTGCGTATGTGCTGTTCTGGGGACCGCTGTTCATAATCACGCTTCTACACCACCCGGCCCTCACGTCACATATCGCTTATGAGGCAAGTTACTAACTAGATTTTATGCAGATTATGTGTTTATATTAAAGTAATCTTAAAATCTTATAAGTTTCTACCTAGTTCATCATCATCATCATGACATCCCATCAAACGTCCACTACAGGACAGGGAACTCCCTCCAGAATTCCAGCTTTTGCTGAAACAATGTGGAGGGGAATTACCATAGTCACCACCCTTGTTAGCGTTATGGCTGGCACCATGGACCGCGGTTGTTGGTGATCGCAGTAAGTAAGATGGTATGATACACAGGAAGATGCTGCTGGCCATCCTCCAGCTTATAACCCTTAGTCGCCTCTTACGACACCCACGGGTATGTATGGGTTGGTACTATTCTTTGCCGGCACCACATAGGACAGTTGTTGTCTACCTAGTTGAGTAAACAAATTTCATACATATAAATCTACGCCACATCCGTAATCCCGTAATGGGGTGGGCAGAGCCACAAGTTTCTTGACGACTTGGAGAGTTGGAGCCACATTTAGTTCACACAGCAAAAAGCACGTAGAAAGAAAACCAGTATAAACTGAAACAGCACTACGTTACGAACGCAAGAAACTAAAGACCCATGATAAATATGTCCACCGACTTGCATTCATGTGTACCTTCTGATGAAATAATTTCTGTACAACAAATTCCCAACATTTCTGTTTTGGTACTTAAGAAGCCAGTTAAAGTAATAAAGAATTATATAATAATGTCATATCAGCTGAGCAGGCTAAGAAAGATGAGAATCAGGCCGTTTTTAAGGAAATTAAAAAATGATTTACTCGACCCGGAAATTTTGTAGGGCACATCTTCCCAAAGGTCTTCTAAGTAATAGGATACTTAAGTGGTTGTTCGTTTTGATAATGTTTACTTTCTCGGTTGGTCGTTGTCGCTGTTTAATTGCCAGAAGATAAATTACACAAATTGGTTCGGACTCGCGCACTGAGGGTTCCGTATAAAACTGTACGTATAAAAGTAAAAGTAATGGTACTTTGATTGCTGAAAAACTTTATTATGTGACGTAAGTAACTAAAATTTATATTTGAGTTTATAGAATGAAAGATAAATTGCGGTTTACGGTTTATGACGTATTAAAAAAAACTACTTACTAGATCTCGTTCAAACCAATTTTCGTTGGAAGTTTGCTTGGTAATGTACATCATATATATATTTTTTTATCATTCTCTTATTTTAGAAGTTACACACATTTTACCACTTGGGAAGTGTCTCTCGCGCAAACTTTTCAGTTTAGGAAAAAATGATATTAGAAACCTCAATATCATTTTTGAAGACCTATCCATAGATACCCCACACAAATGGGTTTGATGAAAATTTTTTTTTGAGTTTCAGTTCCAAGTATGGGGAACCCTAAATTTTTTTGTCTTTTTTTCTATTTTTTGTGAAAATCTTAATGCGGTTCATAGAATACATCTACTTACCAAGTTTCAACAGTATAGCTCTTATAGTTTCGGGGAAAAGTGGCTGTGACATAAGGACGGACAGACAGACACACAGACAAGACGAATCTATAAGGGTTCCGTTTTTGCCATTTGGCTACGGAACCCTAAAAAGACTAAATTTATTTACCGACTAGAGTGCGGCTAATGAAGAGTTTAAAAATAGAGATACATTTTTCTTTAACCTATTTAAAGTCGGAAAAATAGGGGAAATAATTTGTGTTTAAGCCAATTTTGGCACAGCTGCAGACGGAAGTGTCCAGTACTACTGAACGTAATAAAAGTACTGGGCGATGGAAGTGGCGGGCGCGAAGCCGAAAAGGTCTGTCTGTCTGACATTTGAAGGTCTCTCTATCTTTTGACATATGACAGCTAACAAGTTAAATTTTACAAGATATGTGCTGTTATGGCTGAACACGCTTTAATTAGGGTGTGTAATAGATGATATAACAACTTTTAATATAACAACGTTTCATATAATTTTGTTTAATATAATATTTATTTCGTATAATCGACATTTCACATATTTTCATTTCATAAAATTACAAAACGTATAATAAACATTTCCTATAAAAATATTTTATATAATCATCATTTCGTATAATATCCATTTCATATAATATCAGTTCGTTATTTTCATTGGTTAGTTATAATATCCACATTAATCTATATACATATAATAAAAGAATAGAAACCGCGTGTCTGTACTTTTGATAAATTTATAAAAAAAATAGTATGGGCGATAAGAAACGACTAATAGAACTCAAAAATATGTTTTCTGAACTTTTTGCCTGTCTGTCTGTCTGTCTGTCTGTATGTTTTCGATAAACTCCGAAAATACTGAACGTATTTTCTCGCGGTTTTCACAGATAGATTAAGCTTAGCTCTGAGCAACATATAGGCTATGTTTCATTCAAATCGGTTCACTCAATCAGAAGCTACACTAATGTAAAGTATTAAATTGCCTGTACGACAATAACTTGCAAACCGATTCAAACTGAATTTTTAATTACGTTTGGCTTACTTTTGTGCAACATAAAAGTTTAGTTTCATTGCAAACGGTTCACTCAGACAGAAGGTACGCTTAGTCTCATGCGGCGGCGCAAAAAACTCACAAACTATTGAACGGATTCAAACAGGGTTTTCAATAAACTGTCAAGCTTACTTCTTTGCAACATATTAGCTTACTTTCATTGAAAACGGCTCACTCAGACAGGTGCACGAAATTTCCAGCGGAGGCGCCAATATCTCACAAACAACTGAACCGATTAAAACGAGGATTTCAGTAACGTATTTGGCTACTCCATGCAACATGTATGCTTAGTTTCATTGAAAACGGTTCACTCAGACATAAAATTCACTAAGTTTCAAGCGGCGGCCCCAATAACTCACCAACTACTAAACGGATTTTAACGAGGTTTTCAATAACGTGTTCAGCTTAATTCTTTGCAATGTATTAGCTTACTTTCATTGAAAACGGTTCACTCAGACAGGAAATGCTCGAAGTTTCAATAGACGGTGCCAATAGCTCACAAACTACTGTACCGATTCCAACTGGCATTTCCATGACGTGCTTGGATTAGGTACTTTCGTGCAACATATTAGCTTAGGTTAGTTGAAAACGGTTCACTCAGATAGAAGTTACGCGAAGTTTTAAGCAAAGGCGCGAATAACTCACAAACTTTTGAGCAGATTCAAACGTGGCTTTCAGTAACGCGTTTGGCTTACTCCTCTGCAATAAACAAGCTTAGTTTCATTGCGAAAGGTTCACTCTGACAGAAGATACGCAAAGTTTCAAGCTGTAGAACCAAGAACTTTCCTACTGAACTGGTTCAAACGAGGTTTACAATGACGCGTCGGGCTTCTTCCTTTGCAAAATATAAGCTTTATTCCATTGCAAACGGTTCATTCACACAGAAGGTTCGCGAAATTTTAAGCGGCCACAACAATACCTCACAAAGTACTTGAACGACTTTCAATAACGTATTTGGGTTGTTTTCGTGCAATATTTGAACTTTTTTTTATTGCAATCGGTTCACTTAAACAGAAAATGGGCGAGTTCAAAGTTTCAAGCTGTGAAACCGAGCTGAAATCAAACAAAGCTTAGGTATATTTGTACGGAAGAAAGCCAAATACGTTGTTGAAAATTCCGTTTGATCCGGTCCAGTTGTTAGTGTAAAAGTTGTAGGTACAGCTAAAGATTGATAAAATCTAGATTCAGTTTTATAATAATAATAAAAAAAATCCTGTTTCGGCATGGCAGTGCAACAAATGTAAAAAAAATTATGAAAGTTCTGAAGTTTTGAAAACTTAAGAGGTAGGTACTTATAAACAAAATACTTAAATAAATAAAGAGAGATGTAAATCATTGTTTTTTAGGAATTGTCTTTTAAGGGGAGAAATAAGTTACAACGATTGTACAGAAGTGTAGTCTAAAAGTTTTGTAAAGCCACGTTGGACTTTGTACCGCTCTTTTTTCAGTTGACACAGAAGCTAAAGTGACTGAGCCTCAGATTTAGTTAGGCTTTGTTTTGTATAAGATATAACGAAATCCGTATCATAGTTCGTCCGCGTGGAAATCGACTATAATTTTACACTCACGAGGATAGTGGGCGACCTAACAGTCCACACGTAAACAAGGTGTTTAAGTTACAAAAATCCGTACTATCGGTACTCTGTATACCTAACAATATAAAGGCGAGAACTGCACTGTCTATCTGTCTGTTAAGCTTTTATGACTAATCCAATAAACCGATTGTGATATACACTTTGTACGAAGATAGTTTGAACCATGGGAAAAGTCATTAGCTGCTTTTTCTGAACCCCACGCGGACGGAGTCGCGGGCAACAGCTAGTTATTAAGTAAATGAACAAGCAAGCATGCATTATGCAAAAAAAAGCAAGCAAAGGCAAGCAGGCATACATGCAAGCAAGCAAGAAACAAGCAGGCATGCATGCAAGCAAGCAAGAAACAAGCAAGCAAGCATGCATGCATGCAGGCAAGCAGACATGCGCATACATTCATGTCAACCTAACCTGAAGGGTATGGCGGAATGAAGCGGAGCTCGCTCCGCTCGCCTCCGCTCAATTCCGCCATACCCTTCGAACCTAACCAACTGTTTCGGGGTGCCCCGAACTCTTTTGCTCGCTTCGCTCGCCTATTATCCATTCTACTAAGCCCTTGCCATTAACAGACAAGTAAGCAAGCATTCAAGCAAGCATGCATACAAGCAAGCATGCAGGCAAGCAGGCATACGCATGCATTCATGTCAACCTAACCTGAAGGGTATGGCGGAATGGAGCGGAGCTCGCTCCGCTCAATTCCGCCATACCCTTCGAACCTAACCAACTGTGTCGGGGTGCCCCGAACTCTTTTGCTCGCTTCGCTCGCCTATGATCAATTTAATTGAGCCTTATCGTTTCGCTTTTAGACAATTTTTATTAAATAAGCATATAACTATACAAAATTATTATAAACTAATTGATTATTGTTTTTTTTTTATTATTATTATAAATTAAATAAATAATAAGTAAATTAATAAATAAATTATGTATCAAATGAATTTTATATGAAATAAATTTTATATGAAAGATATTTAGGTGAAATGATAGTTATGCCAAATGTTAGTATAGAAAACGTTCATTATAGTAAAGGTACGTTATGTCAAACAAATTATGCTAATAGTTGTTATATGAAACGTTTATTATATCAATTGAATGTTATTGAAACGTTGATATACGAAAAATATTTATAGGAAATGATGCGCACCCCTTTAATTAAGTGCCAAGTTATGTTTTTCTGTATTCCGTTGTTTTCATATTATTCAAGTCTTTTTTTTTTATAGGAGACTTTTGCACGCCCTTTACCCCTTAGCTTCAACTTTACCGTGTAGTATTTTTAACAGCTTCCGTGGTGTAGTGGTTCGTGGGTTCGGCTCTCGATCCGGAGGTTCTGTGTTCGATTTCCGGTGGGAACACTGGCTAACAAAAATGCCTTTGTGCGACCTCCCCAGTTTGGTTAGGACATTGCAGGATGAATCACCTGATTGTCCGAAAACTAAGATGAGTCCCTGCTTCGGAAGGCACGTTAAGCCGTTGGTCTCGACTACTATCTACTGATGTAGTCTTGCCATGTCAGAGACCTTTGGCGGCTCAACAACTCTGACACAAGGGTCAGTGAGGTCGGTCATCGACCTTGCAACCTACAAGAAATGATGATGATGAATGTTTTTAGTATGATGTACAAGATAATTTCCTCCTCAACTGTGCCAAAATTGGCTTGACCAAGAACCATTTCCCCTATTGGGCCTTTATAGGCCTTCGTTAGCTGAAGAGATATTTTTTTATAAGCGATAGGAACTTGTGCTTTAGCTGAGCAGGTTCTTGTATTAGTGAAGAAAACAATTTATCAAGGTGCAATCGTTTACTTTTATCCGACGATTTCATTACTATGTTACATAATATATTCGGTTTAGTGTAGATAGCGGAACACTTTACTGTACCCACTTCCTTTGCCTCTAAGTGCAGTTTCACCTTATGTTAAATTCTGTACGTAAGCTTGTTCTTTTAACTTTTGCTTAAGCCACTGCAATTCCAAATATTTTTTCTCCAACAGATGTACTTCCAAATCAGTCTGCACATCTCTTACGTGCACGCAGCTGTGAACCCTCTACTGTTCATGGCCCTACATAGAGCCTTGCGGAGGGCAGCGCTGCAGTTGTGTTGTGGATGCTGCGTGCATTGGAGCCAGTTTGTGCTATCTCTCACTGCTGCTGGTAAGTACGCTAATCTAAGAAATTGTGACAATAGTAAAAATATAAATGATAATACACTTTGATAATAAATAACAAATTTAAACAAACATTAAAGAAATGAGTCTGCAACTAAAAAAATATTTAGCAACAATTAAATAATTACGCTTGTTAGGTAACAGCAACGAATGTTTATTATGAAAGTAGAAATATCTGAAATTTTAATCCTCGTGTAGAGTTTGAACATGCTTTGTTTAATAGCTGACGATAAGGCGCCTTTATCTGTCGCTCCTGATTCGTATTTTTCCTTGTCTTGCCATGTTACACACTAGAGTGCTTTTTAATTATTAATGTTCATTTATAACTAACATTTTGGTGTGTAAATTATCACGATAATTATTTGAAATAAGCGTTTCTCTTCCTTTCTATCTTTACTATCTCTACTGATCAGGCCTAATATTAAATCTAATTACTCAATAAATATCAATCACAATATCAATCAACAATGATCTACAAATTATATATTTTTCTGAAACTGCAATTTAAAAGAGCTTATGACACTGGAGCAGGATCCAACTCGTCGTTTGTTTCAGCGCAATCTCCTCTAGCGCCCTCGTCGTTCTCACCGGCGGCGCCCTCTCCAGAACCGCCCCCTGCGCCCCCTCCGCCTATGGCGCCCCCTGCTCCTGCCCCGGCGCCCCCCTCTCAAGCTGCGCCTCACACGATGATGGTAATTACCTCTTATATGTAAGTGTTGACACCGTAATACGTGGTTTACATCACTCGCACGACCCCGCACGACCCCCTGCCCTAGCGAGTCGTAGGTTCCAGTCTAGTGTTTCCTGGCCTGGCATGGTGCTGTCAGTCTATAAAATAAAGTGACGAAGCACTTCAGTGAGTAAGCAGTTTGAAGGATCTCTAAAGATTTTAACTTTGATCACTCAGTTGGCAATAAGCCAGTAAAGGAAATCAATACCGTCTCCAAACTCAAAACATTATCAGCTGAATTCATTTGAATAATTTTGTGAATTTAAATTTAAAATCATTTTAAAACGGTGTCACAGCTTTGTTGCTTCATTATAGGCTGACAGAATTCTATCGCAAAGTCTTCTTCCCTTATAGTGGCGTACTATCCTCTAGCTGCCCTTCTATAGTTAAATGAAATGAAATCTCGATCTCAGAATTGGGAGGCTGAGTGTGACGCTGAGAGTATGTCGAGTGCCCCTGTACAGGGAGACGAGGATATGATGGCGGAGTGGTCGGGGAGTATGCGCCGGCCGCGGTCGCCGAGCCCGCTGCTGCCCGCCATCTGAGCGCTGCATACTCCTGCGCAAGGGCGACAGTTCTAGGAGCCCTCGAGTTCTGCGGATCCCAACGCTTCCAGAACATTCGTCAAGAGCATCAAATCTCCATTTTTCTGCAACTGGACTGTTCGCCGCTAACTTCACACGCCTCTTGCGCGACATATCCACCATATGCTAGCATTATATCGTCCGTAGTCCGTACCAACTTATCTGTAAATATATTATTATATTCAATCTTGTATATAACATCTAATATGAGTGTTAATATATTTCTATGTGTGTAGTTTGTGATGTTCAGTAGGTTGTACTAATAAGTATATGAAAATAAAGGGTAAATTATAATTTAAGATATTCAGAAGTTATATATAATTAGAACATTATATATGAAGCACATTTTATGTGAGTTTTACTTAAGATTCGTGGAATATATCATAAATAGTTATGTATATTCAAATCTTTGTGTAAGAATTTGTGAAAAGCTCAATTCTAAATGATCAAAATATTGTGTATTCTCGTCAAATTGCACTTATATAGTAACATGGGCAATTTATAGGCAATATACAAGAACCATAGTATTTTTGTCAGTGTTAATATACTGAAATTATCAATATAAATAAAAAACAACGATAAATAACAGCTGTGTTTAAAGAAAATCTTTTATCATAGATATAAAACACCAAATAGATAGAAGTAGTTATAAAAGTGTTAGTTGTACCTGCTATTATAAAATTCTTTGTCTATTCTATGTTTTCTTGTATGAAAAAGTTTGTTAATATACTAACCTATTGATAAAAAAAAAATATTCTTATCTGATCTATTTACCTATCTATTCTATGAAGACTGAAAACCTATGTACCTACCATCTTTCATTTCGTTTAAGCTGCTTTTGTTTAATAAACGTTTTCTACTCATTCGATTTTCTTCGTAAATATTATAATGTGGCTCTTTTACACAAAAATTGGTGTAAAACTGTTTAAGTGCATTTTCTAGGGGCTAAATGCAACAACTTTTGTTCTACAACTTTTAGATGTCCGCATAAGAGCCACCGCGCACTAGCGATTTGTTAGTTGGCCGACAGTTTAGTCGCAATCGTTCTCCATAGACAAATCGCCAACTATAAATCGACAAATGCGCGCACTACCACAGGGGTCCATACTGATTCCGAGACCGATCAAACTATCGGCCAACTAAAAAATCGCTAGTGCGCGGTGGCTCTAAGAATTTGACTGCATACAAATAGGACTGATGCGCTTGTACGAAGAATCAAAGTAGTTTTTGCGAATATCGAAAAGTCGCAGGACATAAGTCATTGGATTTAGCCTCCAGAATAAATAATTGAAAGGTTTTACACAATTTTTCTAAAGCCCGATATAATAATCTTCAGCGTGGCCAACATACACAATAGAATACTCTTTATTGCACACATAAATACAAAATACAAACATAATTCCGAGCAAGCCACATACTTGTGGGTAGGCTAATCATCTTGAAAAGTCTCACAACTTCTCCTCTTTTGGACAGAAAGTCAATATTACTAACCCTGCTAACTGTTGTAGTGCGGTCAGTTGGCTGTTTCACGTAGACACGCCTTACAATTTCACCAAATTTTTTCCAGGTACTATTTAGGTACATAGCTCTCAATTTTTGATAGGAGCCAATTCCTTAATGTGTGCAATAAAGAGTTATTCATTAATTAATTCAATTCTTGAATTTCAAAAAATTTCCAAAGAAAATTCAAGAATTGGCTCCTATCAAAAATTGAGAGCTATGTACCTGACTAGTACCTGGAATAAAATTGGTGCAATTTGGTGAATTTGGCGATATAAGACTATAAGGGACCGGACTATTGTATTTCACTTTGCCACCGTAAGAAAGTAAATGAGGGTGAGTTTGAATTTCGAAAATCTAAAAAAGTTGAAATAAATGTGTGATCTACTTACTTCGTGTACAGGAGTCTTTATACCATAATTTATAAATATATATTCAGAAAAACAGCTTACTATAAATATAAGAAATATTGTAAGTTGGTTCCTAAGCACAAAATTCTTATGACTATTCGTATACATATTACGGTAGATCTGAAACTAACGTGTCAAATAATTGTAATTAAAATGAAATGTGAAACTGAGGGATTTATAAGTCAATTGTTGTCTGTTTTTTTATGTAGTATTTATTTATAGTTATTCAAACCTAAAATTATAAAACCAGAAAAGATTTTTTTTTATTTTAAAAAGTTTAGATATTTTTTGCTGATATATCTACTTACGAGTATGTAGAAATAACCGTGATGAGTTTAAAACTCAATTAAGTCAATGTTTTAAATTTCTTATACGTATACTATTGATGTACAACTAGGTATTTAATTTTTATTTTTAATCGGATTTTTAATTAGTTTGATGGAAATAACTGTAAAGTACGTGAACGAACATCATTTGTGTAAGATTAAAATGAACAACTAATAAAGAAAATCTAAATTGTGTTCTTCCGATATAATTAAATAAAAGAAATGAAATATAAACAATAAAAAGATTTATTAAATGTTTCAAGTGTTTTCTTTTTTATTTCATCAAAACAAAGTAAATAATAAAATTCTGCAGCCCTACCTACTACCTACCTGCCTACCTAGCCGTCGGTAAGTGACCCACTCGATGCGTACTTTGGCTACGCAGCGTGTCTACGTCGCGTAATCACGGAGCGTAGCTACGCCTGACGCAGCGTTGGCCCGGGTGCAGAACATGCAGGCGAAATGTCCCGCCCAGTTCAAGTTCAGCTTAGCCGACTATACCGACATCCTGCGTGTTTTTGGGTTGGACCAAACGCAGCGTATCTTGCGCTGCGTAATAACGTAAAATACGCGGCGCGACTTACGCTCAATATGACCGTAGATGGAGTTTGCATAGTTGCGTGCGGTGGCGCGCAACGCCGCGTTACGCAACGTCCTTAGCAGTTCTTGGACGTGGAGTGAACGGTGGTGTGTCGAAATCGAGTCGCGCAAGATAGCTGCGTCTGGTCCGACTCTTAGATCGCAGGGACACGTTACTTATGCGGTTAAGTCTTATAACGCCTATATCCTGCGCCCCATAGCTCGCTGGCAATTGAGCCTGGATTTTTAGGGTTCCGTCAACAAGGAACCCTTATAGTTTCGTCATGTCTGTTCTGTCTGTCTGTCTGTCCTCGGCTTAGCTCTGAGACCCTTAATACTAGAAAGCTGTAATTTAGTACGGATATACTCGGTACATTTTTGGTGAAAAAAAAAATGAAAAAATATTTTGGGTGTCGTTGGATAGGTCCTTTTTAAACAATGTCAGTCAATAAAGAGCACTTTTCAATTTAGGAATCCGTTTGCGAAATATTTTGTTTAAAAGCGTAATTTATTGTTGGAGTCGAGTGTCTCCCCCTCCTGCCAGCCAAACGGTTGTTATTAGAAAAGTGTAAAAAATCAAAGTAGTAGTATTCAGCGTGTAACGAAAAGTTGTAATAATACTAAAGGGTGTGAATCTGACCATGAAACTGAACAACTTTTTCCAAGAAACATAGGTCATAGAACAAAATCAACTTTCGTCTTGATCTGTGTTCCTTGGGAAAAGTTGTTCAGTTTCATGGGCAGATTCAAACCCGCCTTTCCGTTACACGGTGTATAATATGAAATTAAAAGGAAATCTATGACACCTAAGTAGGCTTCACAGGTTAGTGAGCTATAGCCGAAAAAGGTTTCTAAATTGCTCAATTTGATTATCTATTACGTTTTCTATATGTGTAAACCTGTTAATAGCTATTTCAAGCTGATGATCTACCGAAAAAAGTAAAATTACAAGTAAAAAATATTAAATTAAATAAAAATTAAATAAAACTGCAAATAATAAAAATATCAATTGCAATCAGGCGCTAGGACCTCGCTGAGCACTAGGAAGTCAAAAGTTTACGTAATAAACGTTATGAAATACTTAATTAAAATATGCTTTGTGCTAAAAAAAAATCGTAAAAATCTATGGAACCCACGCACTTTGCCGGTTTTTTGCAATCCTGTCAGAGACCATGTTTGCACACCGTAGGTTAGTATGGGAACAGATTATAATTCCCATATAAAATAATGGTAGCGCTTTCGATAGACAGATTTCTGTATCCTGTGTGTACAATTAAACTTAATAGAATAGAATAGAAAAACGTTTATTCTCTGTAAACTCATACAGTACATATAATGGTAAAGTTTTAAATTTATATGTTATTTAGGTATTTTATGTCGTTCAATGTACGTATTATTAAGTGATGCGAGCGATTGCGTTATGCCTTCATAGGCTTATTGTATAAAAAGCTCTATAAAAATATTTAAGAAAAATGCAAATTTGAAAACGATCTAGTAAGTATAATTTGAACCAGTAGTGTAGGCAACGAAGCAGTTGACCCCAACGATGTACTTCGTCCCTTTCTAATTATTGCCATACTAATGAAGTTTGCACAATTTCCGTGCAAAAAGTTAAGTTGTGAACCAGTAGTGTAGGCAACGAAGCAGTTGACCCCAACATAAATTTCTCAGGTAGATTTTATTGGGATGGTAAAGAATCGTGAATTAAATGTAAATTTGAAATATCCAAAAAAAATCTCCAAAACATTTTTATACATTTTTTGTAATTTTTGTATGGAAAAATTAAAAGTACCGACTTTTTTTTTGGATTTTTTATAGAAGGTTTGTCTCTTGTGGTGTAATACCCCAGCAAAGTTTCATCGACTGAGGATTTAATGCGGGGGTCTTCATACAACGATCCGCTTCGTTGCCTAGACTACAGTGCTACGCTACAAACGCCCGAAACCCTCTGGTTTACACACCCGCTTTTTGGTGTGGCCGTCTGTACTACTAAAAATAGCACACAAATAATAATAAATAGTACCTGGACGACCAAGCTATGCTCTGTATGATTAAAATATCATTGGGAGAGCAAGCTACGCTACTCAGCAACAGATGGCGCTGTAAGTTTCTTGAACGCACTAAAACGCGTTAAGAAATATTTAAAAAGACGGTGAAAACGAATTTTCCCAGACATGAGACCTAGCTAGATCGATTTTTAGCCCCCAAAAACCCCGTATACTAATATTCATCGAAATAGTTAGAGCCGTTTTCGAGAAACCGATTACAAATATATTATATAAATATTGCTCGTTAGGATAAAATAGGTACATAAATGGTAAAAAAAAATATATAACAGACGACACAGTCAGCAGAATTCCATCATTGAATAATTGGAGAAAGTAGACCTAAGTTTTCTGTTACGATATCATTTTCAGCGGTCAAGAAGCTTTTCGCAAAAAAATATCGAATACAAACAAAGTTTTTAAGGGTGCTCCTATACTGTGACAGATATTGTGGTACTTAAAAAGGCTTCAGATTCTTGAAATAAAACCGGTCAAGTGCGAGTTGGACTCGCGCGCCGAGGGTTCCGATATACCTTTAGTATTTTTGGAAGCAATAAGGTCCATTTTTAGGACCGCAAAACTAAATTTGTTTGTAAAGGTTTTTTGCATATTTCTAAAAACTGTTTAACTTAGAAAGATCGTTTTATTTTTGCTGTAATATTTATATAAACGTCGATCGACTGTAATTAATTCAGATTTTTCCATTCACAAACTTCGGAGATAAGGGGGGGGGGGGGGGGACGGTATTTTTTTTGACATTTTTTATCCTAAATTAAAAGCTAAGAGTTGTAAAAAAATACAAAAATATATTTTAGAATAAACAAGTAAAGCTCTTTCATATGATACCCCACTCAACCTAGTACCGACAATTTGAAATTTTGCCCCCCCTATTTGGGCCCCCTTTACATCAATAATCATAATTTTTTCTTAATTCTTTTACGTGCAATTAAGTTGGACAACCGGTTGGTGTTGTGTCCCGTGTGGTGCCTGCATAGAATAGTACCAACCCATACATACCCGTGGGTGTCGTAAGAGGCGACTAAGGGTTATAAACTGGAGGACGGGCAGCAGCATCCTCCTATGTATCATACCATCTTACTTACTGCGGTCACCTACAACCGCAGTCCATGGTACCAGCTGTAACGCTGACAAGCGAGGTGACTATGGTACGAGTACTTCTCCTCTACATTTTTCCAGCAACAGCTAGAATTCTGGAGGGAGCTCCCTATCCTGTAGTGAACGTTTCATGGGATGTTGACGAAGTTGGATAACCATATTCTAAAACTATTCCAAATTTCAAGTCGGTAGCATGAGTGGTTGCTGAGATATACAGGTGTGACAGACAGACAGACGGACAGACAGACAAAGCGGCACCATAATGGTTCCTTTTTTTTACCATTTTGGTATCGGAACCCTAAAAAGGCAAAGCAGGGCCTCGTTAGATACATTTTTATTGCATTTTCAGCCCTTGTGCAATGTGTCCACTGATAAATTGCAATCTCCCTTCTTCCATCGGGAGTTCAAATTAAAGCACCGACGACGTTGGTCAACAAATAGAGCTCTTGAACGCACTAACCGAGTGCCGTGAAAGTGTAACATCCTGCATCAACATGCATACAATCGGACAGACATGGTTACTTCAGCATTTACAATGTAGTACGCATGGTAAGATTATCGCGTGGGAGTACCTTTAAGATGCCTACTGGGTCACGTATTTTCTCTTACTCTTCGGGGCGGGCTATTTCTATCATTTTTATTTCTTTTGGCCGTCCAATAATCTTATTTATCGACTAGAAGTTAGCGAACGGCACAGTACTTCAAGTACGTAATAGAATTGTCGCCTGAGGACGTGAGCGGCGGAATTTGACGGTCTTTTCCTACGTAAGTACTTGCTATGAATAGTTGATGAGATGTCGTTCAAAATAAGGTAAGTAAGTATAATTATATAACTCAAAGAAGTTGAGCACTAGACTTTGGAAGGCTGGAATGTTATATTTCCGGGATATTTTTAGATTTCTATCCAATTTTTTTTTATTATGTTACTTGGTAAATAAAACTGAATAACTTTTCCAAAAAAATAAAGGTCACAAAACTAGAAAATATTTTGGTCATTCCACACAAATTCCACTACTGCCATCACAAGTTTTATACCGGGTATTTTTTTTTATCATGCCGTATATTTTAAGAGTGGTTCTTCCCTTGAAACTAAACAACTTTTCTCAAGGGACATAAGGTCGAAATACGAAAAAAGAAATGGTACAGCAGCACTGCACTTACTTTTTTGCGATATACAAGAGTCATCATCATCATAATAATATCCTGTGAGTTGTAAAATCGATGACCAAACTCATTAGTAACCTTGGTGTCAGAGTTGTTGAGTCACTCAAACCCTCTGACATGGCTCATCTAACGACTACTAGCGTAGATAGTAGCCGGGATCAACGTCTTAACGTGCCTTCCAAAGCACGGAATCATCTTACTTCTCAGACAATCAGATGATTCATGCTGCAATGTCGTAACCAAACTGGGGAAATCACACAAAGTGATATTTGTTTGACAGTGTCGTCACCGGGAATTGATTCCAGAATCTCCGGATCAAGAGCCGAACGCTGTAATTACTAGATCATAGAGGCTGCAAAGAGTAACCAGAGTAAATCAGTTTCAACTATAAACTTAAGTTTGTAATTCCATACAAATAATATGGAAATACAAACTTACCTATACTAACTAGATTATTGTAGTATGTTTAAATGAAATATTGTAGTCAGGTAGATAACTAAAAAAAAAATAACATAAGCTCCATGACACTGATTGAAAGTAAAACCAAGGAAAATTCCTTACTAATATAAAACTCGCACCGCCAAGAGATGACTTTGTATGGGACGGCCAAAATATTTCTTATTTTTCAACCACCGTTGCTTTGATTGCGAAAGCTGTTTAGTTTTATAGTCCAAGGATACATATTCAGCATCCTCCTACATTATTTAACAGAAATGTTGACTACCCTCTTTTCATCAAAATTAAATAATTCTTAATAAAAAGAATACTCATTAAACATTGACAAGCAACTTACAAGGGTATAAATAATTGAATTGTGACAGATACCCCCAAGCTTGAAGGGTTAGTAATCTACGAAATCAGATAATATCGAATATTAATAGTTACAGTTTTGACAGGTTAATCAGGAATAGATACAGAGGAATAGTTACGTTTGACCACGTGACGTCATGATTAATAAAAAAAGAGCAAATAAAAAAATTATATGTGAAGCTGTCTATTAAGGCCATTATACTGAATAACTAAAGTACCTATAGAAAATCTAAAAAAAATTATAAAGATCGCGTTATGCGTTTTATGGGAAATCAATTCCTTTTTTCGTATTCCGACGTTTTTTTTTTCGGAAAGTGGTTTAGTTTTATGATCTGAATCAACCGAAGACATAGAAAAGGTTCTGGAAGATATTATGTCTTTACACCCCTTTTTGTTAACAGCACACTCCCTTCATGTCTGTATTCTATGTTTTAATGATCATGATTAATTTATTCTCCAGTTTTTTCTAATTGCTTGGGAAATATAGATAAAATAAAGAACTCAAGAAAATCGTATTTTCATCTCTTACGTTGACACCAATAACATTTCCTTCATAGATTTGTGCCCTTTGAAAAAATCTTCACTAGATATTTGACGAAAGTTAGGTCACATGATCTTGCTTTTCATACAACTCCAAGAAATAAAAAGGGAGAAATATTGACTTAATAAATTCTGTAGAATCCTCCCGGTCAAGGATCAACCCGACTTACTCTCAACTCAAATCAGAACGAAAGGCGGTGACCTTGCAGCAACGCGAGTCAAGTTCGGGGCTTGCACGGAATATTCGTGTAATGGCTGAAGTACACGAGTCAAAATTTAGGGGTGTGTAATAGATCATAAAACAACTTTTAATATAACATTTAATTGATATAACAACGTTTCATATAATTTTGTTTCATATAATAATTATTTCATATAATTGACATTTCACATATTTTTAGTTGTACCGCCTTTTCAACTTGTGTTGGACGAACGGCCAAGTACCAGGTGACTGGTGCAAGGCTGTGATTGTGCCGCTGTACAAGGGAAAAGGGTCACAACAGGACTGCAAAAATTATCGCGGGATAAGCCTTCTCAGTGTCGTCGGCAAACTGTATGCAAAGGTTTTGATTGAAAGAGTGATGAAAGATACTGACGATAAAATATGGGATGTACAAGCGGGATTTAGAAAGGGAATGGGATGTACAGATCAGGTCTTTTCCTTGCGGTGCATAGCTGAAAAGTTTTTGGCTAAAAACCAAAAAGTCTACTGCGCGTTCGTGGATTTGGAAAAGGCCTATGACCGAGTGGTGAGGAATGAATTGTGGTCAGCATTGTCTATGTATGGGGTAAACGGTCATCTGATTCAAGCACTGAAATCTCTCTATGAGGATTCCAGTGCTTGTGTCAGAATAAACGGGGCGTACACTGAATGGTTTAGCATCGAAAAAGGTGTTAGGCAGGGATGTGTAGCGTCACCTTGGCTGTTTAACCTGTTCATGGATAATTGTTTGATTGATCTGAAAGAGAGTATGTGTGGACTGAGAATGAATGAGTTACTCATCAAATGTCTTCTCTACGCTGATGACCAAGTTGTACTTGCGTCATCTGCTGACGAGTTGCAGGAGATGGTAACAATGATGAATGTGGCTTTGGACAAGAAAGGAATGAAAGTAAATGTAAGCAAGACTAAAGTAATGGTACTTGAAAGAGAAGAATGTATGACAGAGTGTACTATATTAATAGATTGTGAACAAGTCGAACAAGTGAAGGAGTTTGTGTATCTGGGCTCAAAGTTTACGAGAGATGGAAAGTGTGAAAGTGATATTGAAAGAAGAGTGAATGCTGGAAACATGGTGAATGGTGCCCTGCACGCCTTTATGAAGAGTCAGAAGGTGTCTCACAAGGCTCGTTTGGCTGTTCATGGGGGAGTTTTGGTACCAACACTGATGTATGGCAGTGAAAGCTGGGTATGGCAGAAGAAGCATGAAAGTAGAATTAATGCAGTGGAAATGAGAGCGCTAAGGAGTATGATTGGTGTTAAATTGAGTGACAGGATAAGAAATAGTGTGATAAGAGAACGGCGTGGCGTAAAAGAAGACGTAGTGACCAAAATCGAGAAAGGGATGCTGAGATGGTTTGGTCATGTAGAGAGGATGAATGAACGAAGATTGACGAAAGAGATCTACCAGGCGAGAGTGAATGGAAACGTTGGAAGGG
This sequence comes from Athrips mouffetella, assembly GCA_947532105.1. Classification (NCBI taxonomy): domain Eukaryota; kingdom Metazoa; phylum Arthropoda; class Insecta; order Lepidoptera; family Gelechiidae; genus Athrips; species Athrips mouffetella. Next base: position 23,046,119 of record OX383963.1, read on the forward strand.
GAAGGCCTAGGCGAACGTACCAGGACCAAATTCAGGACGTTCTGAATAAAGGCCAGGTTAAAAGTACCCTAAACCGACGAGCATGTATGAAAGGATTGATGAAAGTACAGGAAGCAAGGGAAGTATGTCAAGATCGTAGCAGGTGGAGGACTGTGGTCTCTGCCTACCCCAACGGGAAAGAGGCGTGATGTTATGTATGTATGTATGTTCACATATTATCATTTCGTATAATTTCCAAACGTATAATAAACATTTCCTATTTTTTTTTCATATAATCATCATTTCTTATAATACCCATTTTATATAATATAATTTCGTATAATAATCATGTCATATAAAATTCTAATGTAAAATTAACAAACCTGAAAAATAAATTCAATTCATTAAATTGCAACTAAAACGCCTGACCATTTAAGAAAAGCAATATAAAATATGAGCTGTTGATTTAATATTTCTTAAGTCACTCACAAAGTGGGTGGGTGGGTAGGTAGAAATTCTAATAAAAATTATACATGTTAGATTGTCACGAGTGCAGACCAGTGCTAGATTATTATTGCTTTTAAAATTAATAAAAATGAATATTTACAAACAAGTAAGCAAGCATGCATACAGCAAGCATGCAAACAAGCAGGCATGCGCATGCATTCATGTCAACCTAACCTGAAGGGTATGGCGGAATGAAGCTGAGCTCGCTCCGCTCGCCTCCGCTCAATTCCGCCATACCCTTCGAACCTAACCAACTGTGTCGGGGTGCCCCGAACTCTTTTGCTCGCTTCGCTCGCCTATTATCGATTCTACTAAGCCCTTGCAAGCAAGCATGCATACAAGCAAGCACGCATGCGCATGCATTCATGTCAACCTAACCTGAAGGGCTTGGCGGAATGAAGCGAAGCTCGCTCCGCTCGCTCACTTTAACACAAAGAAAACTGAAAGATGACCCAATAAATTCGGCCCATATGCTATTACGTAAGTAACTAAAAGTTACTTTGTCTGTGATGCTACACTCAGACTTAATTAAACATCCCGATTTAATCAGTCTAAGGAGGAAGACACGTTCTGGCCTGCCCTGCGCCATCCAGCGTCTCAGCACCTCAACCGTGAATGAAACCCAAAGTTACAAAATTATTAACAGCAGTTATTTTAATTAAAATTCCACACCCTTTTAAAAATGTATGTATGAGACAATCGGATATCAGACCCTAATTTTAATCTTAGTTCTGAGTAGACAATAGAGCGTCCCTCTTGCCTCTAATTGAGTTTCTCCGCTCCGACTCCCAAGCTATTATCTTGGTTCTTGGCTATTATCCACAAAGACATCAAACAGCACCAATTATAACTAACTTTTTCTTAAAAGAATTAGAATTCTGATTCTGGTATGTACTGCCTTTAACATGAACAATAGTATCACGAGAACGTAATATCACGGCAGCAAGCACGTAGAAACAAAACCAGTACCAGCACTACGCAACAAACGCCATCATCATTATCATCATCATCATCATCATATCGTGTGGGTTGCAAGGTCGATGACCGACCTCACAAACCCTGGTGTCAGAGTGGTTGAGCCGCCAAAGGCCTCTGACATGGCTCATTAACGACTACATCCGTAGATAGTAGTCGGGACCAACGGCTTAACGTGCCTTCCGAAGCACGGAATCATCTAACTTTTCAGACAATCAGGTGACTCATCCCGCAATGTCCTAACCAAACAGGGGAGGTCGCACAAAGGGATTTTTGTTTTGACAGTGTCCCCACCGGGAATCGAACCCAGAACCTCCGGATCGAGAGCCGAGCCCTCTAACCACTAGACCACAGAGGCTTGACGCCTGAAACCAGAGACCCGCTCGAGGTCAAAGTGTTACTACCAACGTGCGGCCGTGAGATCCTCAAACAAATTGTAAACAAACATCTAGAACCGAATACTATTTACAAAAGAAATATAATAGACAATTCAATCAAGAAAGAAATATTGTTAGAAGCAGAAAAGTGGTTATGCCGGAAGCAAGGATCACATTCACAATAAGTAAAAATTAAAAACAAACATAAATTCAGAGGCATCAAAATAGCTTAACGTGATATTTGCCCATTTGATATCACGTTATGGTTTTTTGACGCCCCTAAACCCAAATCACTGATTATTTTACTTTTTTTGTTTGTTGGTTTATTTGTTGTTTGTTTGAGCATCACGCAAAAATGACTGTCTAAAAATTGACTTTTATCAGGCAGAATTTGAGGATTTCCTTGGGAAAATGTGATTTCCTTGACTTCTTCGCTAGACCAACGCGAACGAAGTCGCGGTATCAGCTAGTACGGTCAACCGCTCGTCGGTAGAAACTTTTTCAACTCTATTACCACGAAATAAGGTCCAAAAGTGTTTCTACTGATGTGCTGTCGAGTGTATATAAAATTTCTGTACTAAAATTCACACTACAACAAGCAACACATTTCAAACCTCTTATTTTAAGTATTTCCACTCCTACCAGCCCTCTTGTAATTCACCTCATGTTGAGTTTTCGTCTACACTATAAATTTGGTATAAGTATATTATTTGCTGATAATACATTTTCTGTCATAGAACGTCTATTTGAATTATACTTTTCTTTTATTGAATCATTTATTTTTTGTATTAATTCAGCAGCTTACGTCTCATGTCTGTTTGTGCTTCTAGCCCAATAATTACTTGACTGGATCAAACACACCAATTAAGAATGAAAATTATAGACATTTCAAATTTTTCTCATAACATAAGATATAAGGCACTGGGGTGCTATTACGCTAGCATGAACATAACCATAAAAGAACCATCGCCTTTGCAACAGGAATTCCCGCGCGAATCCCGTAGATAGTAGTAGTAGCCCTAGAGCCCTACGCAGCATTCGCCTCTGCCAAAGACAAAAAATCGATCGAGCTGAGGTGGAGGGTGTTCCTGGTGAAACAGAAATCAAGCACCACGGATGTGAGTTTGCCCATAAAATTGAATTACGTTTCCCAAGGAACTAAAACGACATGCGAATAAAAATTATGGACATGCCCATAATGCGTTGATAGTAGATGCCATTTTTACGGGATGGTAAATTTTTTTTTTGTTTTAATGTGACCTTTTTAATATTATTTTTATACTTCAGACGTCTGAAAGAGCTGGCTAAATTGAATTTGAAATTGAATTTTGTAGCACAACATCTGGCATTGGATTAATATTGTGTAGTTCTAATAGGTATACTAAAGATATAAAGAAAAATTTAAACAAGAAATAGAAAATTGTATTACAAACATCAAACTCAGAGGAATAAATAAGGGGAAACTTCTGTACTGTAATAATTTCTTCGCTAGTCAAGACGTTTGTATTCAGTACAGGTCGAATTTCCAGATTCATGTAAATAAAGGCAAGTAAATACCCTTTGTGAATTAGGGAGATTGGGGCTGAAAGTGCCGGGGGTATGTTGTTCCGACGCAAATATCTCAAAAATAAAAAGGAATAGCTAAAGTTTTTTAATGCTTCGCGAAATGCCCAGCGGCTGCGCCCGATCGGTTGCCATTTTAGATGCGCCAACGACGCGGACCTGGCGGTTGTCCAGCGCGTTTTCGTGTTTATACTTTTTGGGCTTTAGTTGGTATTTATGGTGCTACGCATATGGTTGTTTTATTGAAGTGATCATAATTTATCTATTCATTTTAAAAGGCTACCTCCCGTCCACTAGCGCTCCCATCAGTTAAAAAAATACTACTCGCTAAATACAAAACTTATCGAAAATCCCAAAGATCAGATTGAAGAAAAGGTACTCTAGTTTATTTAGAACTTCTCAATTCTGAAAAATATAGTTCACTGTAGTTACAGATACAAAAAGTGCGAAAAACGGCCACTTTTAGTGCCTTTATCTGATCTTCGGGATTTTCGTATGTTTTGTATTTAGCGAGTAGGGTAGAAGAACCCCTTTACGGCCACTTTACATAACCAACGAATTCAACTTAAAAAATTACCATTGACCTATGGTACTCTTTTTATAGAAATACTTGAGCCCAATGATGATGTTAATCTAGAATCGTAATCAAAAACAAAAAAAATAAAAATACAAACTCTAAATTTATAAAAAATTATATGATAAAATATCACTATTTATACCAGTTTACGTCCATTTCGCTCAGTTGTCGGCCGTTAGTGTACTGGTTGTCGACCACTATTCGCAAAGTATAAAAATGAACCTTAGTTAGACTAAATAAGGTTTATTTCAGGTTAGGAATTAATACAGCTTCTAATATTTGAAAAATATATAATTTTTGAAACAAATTGTTGTTTTTTAACATAAATCAGTCAAATTAAGCTTCTAATATTTGAAAAATACAAGATATAAAACACAAAGAGTTCTTTTTTACACGAATCAACCATTTTTTTTCTTCTTATATTCGAAAAAAATATAATATTAAACACACAGGGGTATTTTTTGGCATGAATCAGTCTTTAGCTTCTTCTTCTTTGTTTTTTTAGGCGTAGATGGCATCTGCAATTAAAAATATAACTAGTTCCATTTCTGCATCAAGATAAAGCAATCCAAAAAACCGGCACCAAGCATTAGTATCACGTGTAAGAGCAGATTTTTTTACGAAAAATTACTTTATGTAAAAACGAAGAGAAGTAGGTTAAATTCATTTATTTTGAACAAATTTATGAACAACGGAACTATATCTAGAAGTATTAAGCGCAAAACTTTGAAGTAGCACTAATACACCATGGACGAAAACAGGTTTTTAAAATATTAGTTTTCGGCCAATATTTTGTACTGTGATCACAAGTGTGCGACCAAAACAACCCGTTGACGGCCATCATTTATCATAATGGCCGAAAACCGGTTAATTTTGAACTGGTTGTCGGCCGTATGGTCGGATATAGGTAATATAAAAACCGGTTTGCGGCTTCTTAAAATGTTTAATTTAAAACACCTTTACTATGCATTAGCGTCAGATATAGTCAGCCGTAATCTAGCATTAACATTACAAAATCGTAATTGTTTCCTTATATTATGCAAAATTGGATGAAAATATAACGAATTTTGAAATATAAGCCTACAGTTAAAGATGAAATAAAACCGGATTGCGACCACGTGGTCGGAAACCAATTTTTTATAGAAAACGCGAACCTGTTTGTCGACCAGCCAAAATCTCGAGAGTAAATTTGTTTTATCTAATTTGCTTGCCAAATTGTTGAAAATTAAACATTTCTTTACTCATATAACACATCGCAATAATATAAAGTTGAGTAAATATGGTATATTCTTACCTTAGAGAAGTCTTCACCTTGTTATTTTTTTAGAAAAAACGACACACGTCTGCACAGTAGATTTTCTAATGGCGACTGGGAATGCTAATATGACAGTTTTGAGGTAAGAATCGAACAGAATCGCTCAGTGAACATCGTACGTTTCAATTGCCGCGAATTCTGAAAAGTACGTTTGGATACATTGCTTATTTTGGAGGATAATTCGGTAAATGGTCGTTTAGGGGTGCTAGTCGTGAAACAGGTCCTGTTACCCTAGTATTTTTTTAACTGAAGGGGGCGCTAGTGGACGTGAGGTAGCCCCTTAATTTATGCAGTTTTATTGCTGTGTATTAGTATTTTTTTTAGAATGTGAAAGTTTTTCAATGTCTTCGAAACGGGGTAAAAAGTGCCTTTCATTTTGGGCTGGTTGTGCCGCGAATCTCGTTTTTGATTATTTTATTTAACAGAAGGAGAACCTATAAGCGTGACGGGAGTACTTCCTTAGAATTTCTACAAAAGGTTGCTGATGCTGAGATTAACAAAGGCCAGGTCGCTATCTTTTTATTAAAATTCAATTGTTTGTTAATATAATGTCGATAAATTTGAAGGTTTCTAATTTTTAAATCCATTTGAAACCATAAAACTGATCAAATATTTCGACCGGCACAACCAACCTCAGCCCCGGCACAACTAGCCTTGGTTGGCCTTGGTTGTACCTAACTGCCAGTATTTGTAAAAAAAAACCCGGCCAAGTGCGAGTCGGACTCGCGTATTGAGGGTTCCGTACCACCACATAAACATAATTGTATTAGTTGAAATTTCAGTAAGTTAATGTGCCAGATTTTTTGAGTCCGACACGCGCTTGACCAAATTTTTTTATTTGTTGTTATTTTATAGCTTATGCACTATAAACATACCAATTTTCAAGTTTATAAGTGTTCCCGTTTTTAAATAGAACTAAAACAAAAATCGCCTCAGCGACCATCCAACTTGACCCCTCTCTTATATGAATGTTCTTGAAACGGAAGCTCACCACAATTGGTTACCATTAGTTGTGAGAAAAGTTGTAATATTTAATGATTTCAGACTTTTTCCATTATTTGTACTGTGAGACCTAGCTTCTTGCCAAATTTCATAATTTTAGGTCAACGGGAAGTACCCTGTAGGTTTTGCATTTTTGAATAAATGTATGGAGATGAGGACATAAAATGCCATATCTTTTGATTGCGTCGTTGTAAAAAATTTAAATTTTCAGATCTTATGTGGTTCATGGATCCTAATATATGGTATTAATTTCAACCTGATACCTTTACCCGTTCGTGAGATAAAGGGTCTTGACAGACAGACAAACGGACAACAAAGTGATCCTATAAGGGTTCCGTTTTTTTCTTTTGAGGTACGGAACCCTAAAAACCATTAAGAATGTCCAAAAACTCGATTCAAATATAAATAAATGGTACAGCAGCACTGCACTTACTTTCTCACAATACGCAAGTAAAAACTATCAACTGCAAACTTAAATTTGTAATGCCATACACATAGTATGGAAATACAAACTTTTAATAACGTTTTTTCAAAAAATGTTCGAATGAAGTATACAGATCAATTCAGAATTCAAATAGTTAAACATTAAAACAAACTAACCGCAAACGATTTCGAGTAAATCACATGTTTAAATTTTGGTAGAACTGGAACACCTTTTATATAAATTTTCACTGATCAATGGAAACTACCGCATGATACTAGCATTAAGATTTTTTCATTTCCCAACCTGTTCCTTGGGGATAATTGTTCAGTTTAGTCTACTGAGCAAGCCCTTTCAGTTTTTGGTACACCCTGTATACTAGATATAAAAAAAATATATATATTATCCAGTCAGGTAAATAACCAATCTAGAATTAAAATTATAGAAAATTAAAGTAAACTCAATTGAAACAATTATGAGTAAATCACATATTTACGTTTTAGTAGTACTGAAACACCCCTTATATGATATTACACAGACCAATTGATACTGCCGCAAAATACTTTACATAGGGATGCTTGGTCATGCAAAGTTTCATCAAGATTTTATGAGCCGTTTTCGCGAAAATTAAAATTTTTCTTTTTCGTCGTATGACAGCTACCCTCAAAATGAGAACCAGCAAGAAACCACTCTGAACCCTTCGATGAATTTGCATACACCCATTCGTTTAGCCACTAGGCCAAAGCGTGACGGACAGACCGACGGACCGACCGACCGACCGACCGACACATGTTTTTATGATGTGTATTTATAAGTGATATAGAACACATTTTTAAGAGAACTAGAAAAACTTTTTTTTTCACGAATACAATACCTTTCTCGCTCCGCTCGAAAGTAAAAATAGTGTTGAAAACCTCATTTTGTAAATAAAACGTCATATTAAACGTCCGCGAGCCCGCGGAGACCTTCATTAATCTAAATACAAATACAAATAATTTATTTGCAAGAACACACGTACATGCAAGGATCTTAAACTAATAAATCAATTTGGTCACAGTACATTCTACCACTGACGGAATGCAAAAATTAACAAAGTTATAATAATTGTATATCAAAGTAAAACCCATTTATTCGCCAAACTAAAAAAAAAAAGATTTATACTTTTCTTTGCTAGTTTTATTTTTGTTGTGGTAGCAACTATATCGCAAGTTCCTCTTGACAATACTCGATATTTTTAGACCCTTCGTGATCAATTTTGGTTTTGTTAAATTTGCGTTAACTTTGACTCGGTACTTAGGAAAGCATAGGTCGTAAAATAGTAGTATTTGGTCATGAAAGGAATTGAATGCACAGTTAATATCTTGAGTGTCATATACTTCAGCCCATGAAATACTACTTATACTCTCTATAAATTTGTTCATGTTTGATTTACTATAGTCTCTTTTTGATACATACCAGTATTGAGGCCTCTTTACAAAATTGTTAACATTAAATTCAAGTAATTGAGCCGTATCATGATCCAATAACTGTAAATTGTTGACACTACCTTTTGCCTCGCATATATTGCTGGCTATATGATCAATACATGCTTTTAAGCGAGTTGGCGCCGTTATGTGTAGCTCTATGTAAAAATTATGCAGTAAGCTTTTTAAAGTATTAGATGACCTGCTGTCTTTTTTAGTATCTATATTAAGATCTCCCGCCAAAATTATTCTTTTTTTATCGCGCGAGGTTAGTTTGTACAGAATTTGTTCTAAACGATAGAAAAAGGTGTTCAGAAACGTGTCTTTTAGTATTATATAGATACAAAGTATAAGACATTTAAATGATGTTACTTCTACCCCACAACACTCGAAAATCCTCTCATCTGACAGCTCTCCACAAATAGGAAGAATTTTGAAATCAATGCCTTTACGTAAGAGTATGCAAACTCCGCCGCGTTTACTTTTTCTAGAAAATGAAGAAGCTAATACAAAATCTTTGAAGAAGATATTACCCTCACTGCCACGCTTGATAAATGTTTCAGATAAACATAAAATGTCAATCTTATTTTTATTATTAGTGAACTGATCAACACATAATTCCAGTAGATGTAATTTACATAAAAGTCCTTGTATATTTTGATGAAATAATCTTGCGACAACAATTATCAATTAGTTCAGTATTTTTATTTTTAGCTACGAAAAAATTATCGTGTTTCTTGTGGCTGCTGTTTAGTTATTTTTGGAAAGTAGTAGGGTATAATGCCTTTTTTTGGAGGATTTTTGCTTTCTGTATTAGTAACCTTTTTTCCATTAGAAGGTACGAAATTAAGGAATTTATTATCATGATCCAAACAATCAATAATACACCTGATTTTTTTACATACTCGTTTTAAATACATTTTTGGGCTCATAAATTTACCTTGAAATTTCAAAAAATTACAATTAGGTAAATTACTTCACAAATTGTCTAGGACACAATTCAATTTGTCTTCATTCAAAAAACGGTTATTATTGACACTAAGAACAGTAACTTGTGTGTTTTTAAGATTCTTGATAGCGACTGAAAGTTCAAATAGCAACTTGTTAGCGTTTTTATCATTTTCGCCGACGCAAATAATTATGTGATCGTTACTACCTGGATTAATAGTGAAACATGATGTCAATGATTCATGAGAGTCAGCAAAAGATTTTACAATTGAGCTAATTTTATAATTTTCCATAGTTTTTCCTGTGCTTCTTAATCTTATGAGCTCTAAAGACATTCCACTACATTGCTGTGTACCTACTATATAAATGTTTCGATCTGTTGCATGTAGTTCTGATGATTTTTTAGTCTTTATAATTTTCGGCACTTCTTTCTCTACATTTTCCTCTCCTTTTTTGTGTACCGTTTCTGGATTGTTTGGTGTTATTATCTCTTTACCTTCTTCCAGATCAGATTCAGTTTAGCGTAATGATTTTTGCCTGTGACTTTCTGCTTTTTCTTTCTTTCTTGCCCGTCGTTGAACTGGAAGTGTTACTGATAGAAGTTTTACAAAGACTTTTTAAATGTTCAATTGTCCGGGTCAATTTTGAAATCTGTTCCTTCAGAGAAAAATTTTCAGTCAAGATATTTTCTATTTCAGTACACGCTGAATCAAGTATATTCTACAAATCATTAACCTTTTCTGCCCATTCAGATTCTATTTCAGAAGAGTTAAACAGTCTCTCTGGGCAGCTTCTATTAATCTCATCCCTTTCATTTTGTGAGTTAGACAGACCCGAATCATCGTCATCTGTTGATAGGGAGGCAAATGCATTATCCGTAGATATATTTATAACACATCTTGTTGCAGTATTGACGTTCATCGTGGTATTACTGACGTCGTTGTTTGTGCATCCTGTAGCGGCATCGACTTCTGGTGTGATATTGGGGACCTTTTTATTTTTTAGATCGATACCAGGTTTTTTTGTATTCAGTGGACTGCTTGAATGTTTTTTATACATAAATTGCACTTCCATGTAGCTCGCTTAGGTTTTTCCATAAGGGCATACCGTTTGTAGTCAACGTAAGAGCAACCATCTAAGCATAATCTTTTCTTTTCTAAGGCATTCATATTATTTGATTTAATTAAAAGTTTGTCAAAATCCTCACTTTCAGCCCCGCTCGCCCTAACCAACCAACAGCCTATGTGGTCTAGTGGTTAGAACGTCCGGCTCTCGATCAAAGGTTCTGAGTTCGATTTCCAGTGGGGACATTGTCAAACAAAAATTACTTTGTAACTTTAACTGCTACAGTTTGGTTAGGACATTGCAGGATGAATCTGATCTTGATCTGAATTAGAACCTGATTCTCTGAAAAGTTAAATGATTCAGTGCTTTGGAAGACATGTTAAGCTATTGTTCCCGGCTATCTGTAGAAGCAGTCGTTAATGAGCCAAGTCAGAGGCCTTTGGCGGCTCAACAACTCTGTCACCAGGGTAAGTGAGGTCGGTCATCGATCTTATCAAATCATAAATTTAATATCTCATCGCTACACCATAAAATAAAGTTTTCAAGATTCAAGTCACAAATCAAAGAAGAATTTTCTTTCTATATTTTTATCGCAAGTTTACTCATACAATTGGAATTTTGTCTAGCTGCAGAAAATAACGAAGACTCGTTCTCTTCGTTGACACAGTACACGTTGGCTGGCAACCCCAATGTTTAGATTACGGGGACACGGTTAGGGCGTGATGCGTCAAGTGTTGACAAATGGCACATGGCAAATGTTGTTCAAAGGCCACGCTGAGCCAACAAAATAATGTTGTCCCAGCACAGACAAGCCGTTGCCAAATTCGGAGGTCCAGTTTTACTTGTATTCGCAAAAATACAACAGACTCTTAACAAAAAAGTAACCCGCTAAATCAGTTTGAAGGATTTCTTTGTAAAGTGACTTTGAAATACTCGAACGATACCGGTTAACGTTTTGATCCCATACAAGTGATGTAACATAAAAGAAAGGCGCTTTTGTCGAAGGTCTCTGGACAGGTGCCGCAAGATGTAGACACACCACGGAGCAAAAAAGGGGAGACACACAAACAAAACTATTTGTGTAAATAAAACATCATTGTCCCACACTAACTGAGTGAATATTTTGTCAACCAACGTTTCTCAATTTCGAATACGTGGAATACATTTTGACACAAGGTTTGAAGAGAGTGTCATTGTTTTAAATGTGGTTGTACCATTGACGTAAGAAAAACGCTGCGCCCCCTGGCGTAGTTTCCAAAATCTTTGGGTTGTACCAATTAAAACAAAAACTCTGTTTTTTAGGGTTCCTTAGTCAACAAGGAAACCTAATAGTTTTTTTTCTCGTCGACCCCATAGGGTGAAGTGTCGTTAGATAGGGCTTTTAAAAATATTGTGACTTTACTAAGACTTTTTTTCGGTTTAGGGATCGCAATTTTTTGTTAGAGCTAAGTGTAGTTGTAGTAGTAGAATAGGATGAAATTAAAAGTAATAATATCACAGCCAAGTACGTTGTACAGGTAAAACTGTAATAGTCAAACAACTGAAAATAATAAAAATATAAATAGCGCTGGGCTTAGCTGGTCGTTAGGACGGAATAAGTTATGAAAAATCTAAAAAATAATACCTAAAGCAACTTTACTACGGAACCCTACATTGCGATTAGTCCAACACGCATTTGGCTGGTTTTTTTACGACTGGCCTATTGGCACAGTGATGATACTACGACTTCTGAGCCGTAGGTCGCGGATTCGATCCCCGCCCAAGGCAAACCTTTATTTTTGTGCGTACGTAACAAGACGTCAGCAAACGAGCAGGTGGGCTTGATACCTAGGAGAAAGATTTGCCTAGTTTGGGATGAAATTATCTAGTGTGAAGTATCTCCAAATTTTTATTTCTTTATTATTTTAAGCAGATCGTTATCCTTCAAGCCCTAATGTACTATGTTTAATTACTTACTAAAGCAATCAACTACACTAACTAACATGCGCTACGAGTATCTACGTCTGTTATTAATCTCCTATGATGAGGTAATCCCGAGTTGATCACTGTGTAGGCCATTATTTGGTCACGCTACAAGCCCGATAAATCAGATGTACGACGCATATTAATGTCAGATAGCGCCTGTACGGAAGATAGGCTCGCATACTAAATGGGGGTTACATTTTACTTGTATTTTGGATGCGGTCTGGATACTTGGAAGGGTACCATCTAAATTAACCCAAACCGAACATACAGGTCTTTCTTTCTTTACCCTATTCGCCAGAATAAGACAAACGTTTTAAGATATTGTTGTAGATGGTGTAATTGACGCATAAGTAACATACATTTATAATTATAAATCTTGAGAAAAAAACTAAAATAGTGAAATTCGTAACCTAAAGTATTTTGCAAAACGGTGCGTGATTTGTTTCTAGCACTCGCCACTCGTCGGCCGCTGCCGCAGCATGTACGAGTACGTTTCGCTGTGTGCATCCACAGTGAATGCACTGACTAGGGGCTGTGGCGGGCGCGACGAGCCTGGGCGTGCGGTGGCCACAGGAAGGGGCAGAGATAACCGGTGTCGCCTTAGACTATATAATACTAACGTATAAGGTGTCGCCAAATTCACACATAGACAGCCATGTTATAACAGTAAACTCACACAAACACATTTCGCAGAAACCAATCAGAGCGGTCACATTTTTCCGAAACCAGATCGATCGATTAAGATATGGTATAATTTTCTGGGGAAACGCGACAGGTATAGATGCAATTTTTAAAGCACAAAAACGCTGTATTAGAGCTATCTGCCACTTACGACGAACTGATAGTTGTAGACCACATTTCATAGACTTAAAACTACTAACATTTTCATCGTTGTATATTTTTGAGACTGTAATGTTTGTTCGTACCAATATGCATCTTTTTTCTCAAGTCAAAAGTACTCGTAGACAGGACAAACTGTGTCTACATTCCTGTATAACTGCACTGCTTCATAAAAGTATAGTTGGAATGGCACCAAAACTGTATAACGCTCTTCCTAAAGATATAATCAATATTTCTGGTCTGGACTCTTTTAAAAAACAACTTCACAAGTACTTAGTTGACAATGCCTATTATAATTTAAGGGAATATTTTTCGAAGAAAAAATCTTAGGTTTAAGTTTGACATTTTGAGATTTATATTTAACAATTTATTAATTTTTATTCCTGACTGATTTGTATTTCTTTTTTTCGATTCTTCTTGTTTAAATTTAATTTTTAAGGTATTTTTCAAAAAATTTGCATGCTAAACCAAAATTAGCAAAACATGTACATGATCACTTTATATTTTTGTACCACCTCTGTAATTACCATGTTTTCGCAAATAAACGATTCTGATTCTGATTCTGATGTATCTTGATGTTCTCTTATTGCAATAAACGCTCAACTTCCTTAGAATAGAGTTACTTTTTTCATGCTGGAAAACATCAAATAAGCCTTTTTGTTATTAGCTCTAGTTACTTAGGGATAACATGTTAGTTCAGCCACTCGACGCTAGACGACGAGCTGCATACGAATTCGTACCTTAATAGCGAGTGACTAATATTATTTTAGCTTGCCTAATAGGGAGAAATTGGGAATCCACTAAGCCGTCCGCTAAACTCGCGCGGGCGCACGGAGCGGGTGGCATGTCCCGGCATTCACTGCGTGCTTAGTCAGAAAGTTATGTAAGCGCGGTGCTGTGTGACACGCAGTGAATGCCGAGACATGCCACCCGCTCCGTGCGAAGCGGAACAATCTAGAAAGGAACTGGTGCCGTAAGAGTCAGCACGAGTTCAAATATCGACTTTATTGCGTCGTGATAGGGTGGAAATTTGTTTGTAGTTGAGCCATTAAATTGTTTTAATAAATAAATTGTAAACAAATTAATAAAATAAAACAGAATAAAGACTCATATATGATATGAAATGTCGCCTTGCTGTCGGTTATTAGTCCAGCTTTTATTTTGGCATTGAAAGATTGCACAATTGGGCATGTTTCCATTTTTTTTTTTTCGAGAAGTTGCGTCCACACGTCACTTTCGCTTTGCGTAAAACTCCAACTGACCGAAGCGTGGGAACAAAGTAAGCAAAACTTTTACTACTTGCGACACACTCAGCCACCTACTGTGCTTGAACATGCCCCTTCCTCATTGACGCGCGAGCAGCAGCAACCAGCACGAGCCCCTAAATAAACGCTTTTCATTCACTCCTCATTCACTCGCACGAGAAAATTGAAGATTGCTTCATACATTAAAATTTCCCCTTCGATATATTTATATCTAGGAGCTTGTGCTGACGATAAGACCGAACTTGTTTGTTCTTCAGGCCACCGTAGTTCGGCCATAACGCTCGAATAGGAACGTTTAAGAACTACTCCCATCGCGACAGACATTAGTCACTAGGTCACTATACTATGAACGCAAAGTCGCGTTTCATACTTCGCGCGCGTCATCGGTGGATCTTGCATTGTGGTCAAGAGGTCAAGATAACCTAATCGGTTCGCTTGGGCTTGATTTGGCTGACCAACTTAAAACCCATGTACAACCTGCCGACGCCGCCGTTTTAAAATTTTCCGGCCGTTTGTTAAACGGCGAATCATAAAATTTACTTGTAACACAGATTCAGATGAAAGGCCTATAGTTTTCCAGCCAGTCTCGAAGTGGCTCTAAAATTCTAACCTTACATATAAGGTTTGTTCGTAGTATTTATTGTTTCCACAGTTTTTCTTCAAAAGTCTTCAAAAACTTTTCGACATGCTAAAAATCCTGGCAGGCGAGGAAAATTTTTTCCTATGATTTTCAGATTTTGAGTAATTTTTCTATGAAAATGTAGCAACAGAGTGAGATAAGACATCAGTTTTAAAATAAACTTGTCTGTTAGTCGCGTTAATAAATGGAACGCCACGTTTTAATTTTCTTAAACATATTTAGACTTAGATTTAGTACTAAAGAGTACTTAAGCTATTTAAGGGTGGGATTCTAGGACTCGTACTCAGTGGTACAGTCAAAAGCACGTCAAGCTTGACACATTGTACATCGCGCTTATCTAAGCTGCACTTCGAGTGTCAAGCTTGACTTGCTCTTGATTGTATGAGTAGAAACAGTATCAGTATGTAATTCCATTCAACAAGGTAACCTTAGAAACTTTTGCATAAAACAAAACGACAATCGTGCATCTGTGCTACCCTTTGTTTATGGTTAGGTTGATGCTACGTTGACGATTGTGTAATAAATTAAAACAGCTTGAAAGAGCTTATTAAATGAGCTATTAACATATTTTTATCGTCAACAAACGAAACAACATACACGACACCGTACAAACATAGGTGAAAAGTACATCTGTATTATAATTAAAGTCTCGTATAGTTTTATGACGCTTTTAACTTTTGCTAGCAACTTTGAAATTTAGCTTTGATTGGTTATTATGCCAATAAATATATTAAGTTTTGTACTGACTTATACGTAGTACAAATTTTTCAGTTGTATTGTCCACATTATAACAACATGTAACAAAGGTTTTTCTTTATTATCTATAAAAAGGAATTATAGTCGCTTATTTTGGCCTATTAATTAAGGCGAGTGTTCATCGCCAGGCAGCCAAAACTACTACTAGTCTACAAAATAAAATAGTATCGTGTTTAATAGTCATCGTTTGTCTAGACCCGGCTTTACCAGAGGGCGGCATTTCATGTCAAGAGTTGGACAGACTCGACAGCAGCGAGTGACAGATGCTGCGTCATTCTGTAACAGAATGCTGCGGTGGCTCTAGGAATGAAATTGTAGAATCACACTGTTCGAATACCTCAATATATAGCCGGGGTTTTCATACGCTCTTGTATACAAGGTGTAAAAAAAGGGTATATCAACCCTGAAGGATGTGATTCTTCCTATGAAACTGAACAACTTTCCCCAAGAAACATAGGTCGAAATACGAAAAAAATATTTTGACCTACCATAGAAACTGAATTAGCTGATCACGCATTTTGTATGGGAGGTCAAATTTTTTTTTTCGTATTTCTACCTATGTTCCTTGGAGAAAGTTGTTCAGTTTCATTGGCAGAATCACTTCCTTCAGGGTTGATATACCCTTTCTGTTACACCTTGTATATCACGTATTTTTATACAATAAAGAATTATAAATTTGTTCGTTAGTGTGATTTAAGTACCTACTTATATTACTTGTAAATGGAGTCGTTTCCAAACCAATGTTTTTAAGTGATAACTTTTACTTGTTTTTTTTGTACTGTTCCAAACAAGAAAACGAAAAACAGTTTAAGGGAATGCACCATGTACACCAATCTTGTGAGCGTTATGATTGGCGACTGCTGCGGTGATGTTTAGTATCTTCGTTTGCTACCCAGTAAGACGCCGCCTATTCTTTAATTTGTTGTCATAAAATTCTACAAGAGTTGTAACTTGTAGCTTTGTTGAAAAAGGCACTAGATCATATTTTATTTTCAAAAAGCAGTATTTTTAAACGTGATAAATATCAGGCAAACCATCCGACATTTAAGTGCATGACATTCAATAAGTATTCTGTAAAGAATCTACATTGAATAAAATTATCTGAATCTGAATCTGTTGCTGTCTAAGAGCCGCACCCTCTGTTGTATGGACACACAACAAAGTCAGTATATTACACATTGTTATACGATATCAGTCTTGAGCAAACGTGCCGATAGGCCACCAAGAAGGCCAATTAAGAGGTATGTTCGCCTTACCTTATTTTGTATCAGCTCAATATTTGTTAGTTATTTGGTATACTATGCCAAATAGCAGACAGCAGACGTGGCAAATTCGTTATGGATAGTTTTTTGTTTCAACAACGTGTTTTTTAATCTAAATGTTTTACAATTAGTGTATCTCATAACTCCAAGCTGCTCTTTTTTCAACAAAATGTGTCATTTTTACGCGAAGTTCAGTGGTTTTTACCGTGAATTGGTCTCAGTTTTCTCAGCTTTTCCGCATAAGAAACATGACTTGCGTAGAACGTTTAGATCATCAAAGAAGGTGCATAAAAACTTGCTATTTCTTTACCGAATAATTGTTTTAAAAAAACTGTCAAATATTTTAAGGACACAAATAGAAACAAGAAAACGTGGTGCCTCTTAATTGTTGTGCCTCTTAACTGTATGGAGCTCGTATTTGACTTTTACTTATTCAAACATTTTACCACATTCTGAATATGGCTTTAAGTTTTCCAAAGAAAAAAAATACACCAAAACCTTAAAACCGATTTCCGGTCTAAAAAATTTCCTTCTCTCTTTTAAATTCTTCAGATCAAGTAAACACTTAAAATTCCGCACAGAAAATCCAATCAATCGCTAATATGTGGGTGGGAAATGCGAGTCACATATTCCATTTTGATGGCAGCCGGCAGCGGAACTCGATTTGAATCCGTTCCGGCTCCGCGTTTGTGTGGGAACCGTTGAACTGTGACCACGAGGGAAAAGTGAGGAAAAAAAAATTACCATGAACCGAATTACAAGTGGCTTGAGCGTTGTAAGGATTCGGAAGGCATGTATGCCTTTAAAAGTAACTCAGGGATTTATGGACCTAAGAATGGAAAGTACGTCCTTCCGAGTATTGTACGAATACTGCGGTCACCAACCATCGCGGTCCATTGTGTCAGCCGCTACTCTACCAATCGTGATGACAGTGTATGGTCCTTCAAAAATAGTGCAAATGTTTTAAGAGATATACCTGGCCATGAAACTGAACTCTCCCAAAAGATCATGATTAAGCCATGGGTCAAAAACTTCCCACATACAATTTTGTTGTTTCAGTACGCGAAATTGTAATTTTTTATCGATTTTCGACCAATGTTACTTTAGGAAATTTGTTCAGATTCATGGTCAGGTTCAACCCTTAAAATATTTTATTACACTATCTTATGACGAACCTATGTAGTACCAAGTACCTCCATCTCTCCTAAAATATGCAATACTTTTTTGCTGTAGGTAATCTGGAGAGCATGACCAGTAGAGAAACGGAGTTATACAAAGGCCTCCAAACGATAAATAAAGTTTTGCTCGCCCTGGGGAAACTACAAAACGCGGTAATGCCCGCTGTCAGATAAATTCATAGAAAGTTTACTCACAATCTGCCGAACCTTTGTAACCTCACGTTCCGTTGAAAGGCGCCTTTTGGTATGTAAATGAGAACTGACATCTAGAGAATGCTACCTCCTGAATATTGTTGAAAGTTCTATAAAAGTATTGCCTTCTTATCGAAACGTTCTGAATACATTCTGATGTAGATACACAGGGTGTGAGGGTAACAGTGAATTCCTTCAGCGTTCTTTATTAAACGACTTTTCCTATATATCCATATCGTAGGTACATGTCGGTAAAAAGTCTACTTTTTGAATTTTCGCGCCATGTTTTAGCGAGTACGGTCTCAGTGACGTAGTCTTTCCTGATTGGCTGTTCGGTTTGAGTGGTGCTTGCTCCCTATTGCTTGTTTTTAGTACAAGTGGCGGCGCTAGTGTCGATTCGATTTGGCTGGCGTTTGCTCCCTACTGGCTGATTTTAGTACAGTGAACGAGAGTGGTGGCGCTAGTATCGAATTGCTCCATTCGAGGACAAATTCGACAGCGAGCATTGCTAATCAAACCGTCGTAACGTTAAGAGCTCAGTTAAGTTATAATTTGAGATCGTAGGCGGGCCAGTATCCAGTTACCTCTAGTGATTGAAGAAGCCATGGCCATTCTACGACGAGAGGAGCAACAATAAATTGAAGCTAAGTGTTTATGATCTTTTCTGCCCTAGACTGTGAGATTTTAGGTTATGATACGCGAATACCTTTTGTGATAATAAAACACGGTGCACTGTGAGTTTGCTGTAGTAGAACATGTGAATAGTGCCTTAGGATTAAAGCCTCCAACGTTTGGGGTTGACAGGATTGTGCCACTTAGTTAATCTTTTCAAATAAAACAACAGGTGGTAAACCAGTCCTGCACACCGCTGTGGTTACCGACGACGTGATGTAAGATAATACCGTATGAGAGGTCAATGACAAGTCAGGCTGAATGATCGTCATGCAAGTAAGTCACAATGCTATGAATTAGGCGATTGTCGAAGATGTTATCGATGTCCACTTGCAATAGTTCGGCCAATATTCTGTGCTCTCCTTTTTTTTCTTTTTCTTTTCTCTACGACATATATATTTTTTAATTTCCCGTACAAAATATCAGGTGACTGGGTCAGCTGACTGGGACATTTTTGAGATCTTAACAAGGATAGCGAAAGTTATTTCATAAACTACACTGAATTATTTTATTACAATAGATATTTGTGTTGTTCCTTCTTTAAAGTAATAAACATAAAATAAAATGTATTGCTTAAAAAAAGATAACAATAATTTTGAATTATGGCCCCCAATACCCTGTGCTATGGGAAGCTATAATAGATCGTAAAACATGACGAGATAGTCGGACGATATACAAGGTAATTTTTTTGGACCTGATGTGCGTATGCCCACCTTGTTACAGAGGTCAAAAGCAACAACTTTTATTCTACGACTTTGCTAACAACGCACAAAAATTTTTCGACTCCCCATACCAAAGTGGTCACGTGAACGACCCATTTTGTATGGGAAGCTGAAAATTTTTAGTGTCAGAAATTGAGTAGCCAAATGCCCACTGACAGTCATATGATATGGATCACATTTGTAGGGTTCCAAACCAAAATGGTAAAAACGGAACCCTTATGATGCGAATTCGTCTCTCTATCTGTCTTAAAATTTGGAATAGTTTTAGAATATGATTGCCCAACTTTATTAGAAACGAAAACATTAAAAATATATAAATGTAATTATAGTTAAGGGGGGCTCAAATAGGGGGGCAACATTTTAAATTGTCGTTACTAGGTTAAGTGGAATATCATATGAAAGGACTTGACATACATTCTAAAATGGATTTTTATAATTTTTACAACTTTTATTTATCAAGTTATGATGAAAAATGTCTAAAAAAATACCATTCACCCCGCCCCCTTATCTCCGAAGTTTGCGAAAGGAAAAATAAAAATAATAATTATGGTCAATAGAAGTTTATGTAAATATTACAGCAAAAATAAAACGATCTCTCTTATTAGTAGAACAGTTTTTTTAGAAATCTGCAAATGTTTTTACAAACAAATTTTCTTGAGCAGTCCTGAAAATGGATTCTATTTCTTTTACATATACTATAGGTTCATTGGATCCCTCGGTGCGCAAGTCTGACTCGCACTTGACCGGTTATTTTTATGTGCCAATGGTTTTGCTCTTGACCTCAATCTAGCCCTGAAAAACAATATCACATTTTACGGACTCATTTCAACCTAATATATATAATGCGTTTCGTGATTCGTGGATGCGCCTCAAAATGCACAAAGTTTTTCACCAAAATATTATAAGATCTTTTCAGCTACAAAGCCGATCGTAGACATGCTACAAAGACTGCCAAGAGACTTTGTACATTTTGTGGCCAGTTTTCGTTAAAAATCTATTTAACAGTTTTCTTTTATGGGAGATATTTTCAACATTTTCAATCAGTGATTTACAATGTGGGTGTCTACGTCTACAAAAAAGTACACAGGTTAATTCTTTGAACCTGTTCATTCACAAAATACAACTGAACAACTTTTCTTAAGAAATATCGGTCGAAATACGATAAAAATAATTTGACTTCCCGTAGAATTGAACCAGATGTTTGCAAATTTTGTTTGAGAAATAAAAATCGTATTTCGACCTATGTTCCTCAAAGAAAGTTGTTCAGTTTCATGTTTGTTTACCCTTTCACCTAGTATAGGGTACTTCCTAGCAATTGCGTTCCTTTGAGTACGGTTCGCGGTCCATAATACTGTACAACTTTCCTTTAAGAAAATAGGTCGAAATACAAAAAAATAAATGGTACAGCAGCACTGCACTTACTTTCTCGCAATACTCAAGGAAAAACTATCAACCGCAAACTTAAATTTGTAATGCCATACACATAGTATGGAAATACAAACTTTTATTTACGTTTTTCCAAAAAAATGTTTAAACGAAATATACAGATCAATTCAGAATTCAAATTGTCAAACATTAAAACAAACAAACTTCAAACGATTTCGAGTAAATCACATGTTTAACTTTTGGTAGTACTGGAACATACTTTATATGAATTTTCACAGATCAATGGATACTACCGTAGGATACTTGCATGGAGATTTTTTTAATTTCCCTACACATGTTCCTTATGGATAATTGTTCAGTTGGGTCTACTGAGCAAGCCCTTTCAGTTTTTGGTACACCCTGTGTACTAAATTTTATTGAAAAAAATCATAAATAATATCCAGTCAGGTAGACAACCAATCCAGGATTAATATTATAGAGAATTTTAATAAACTCAATGGAACCAATTTTGGGTAAATCACATATTTACGTTTTGGTGGTACAGGAACACCCCTTATATGAAATTACACAGATCAATTGATACTGGTGCATGATATCTTATGAGTCGTTTTTGAGAAAATTTCAATTTATCATTATCGTTGTATGACAGCTACCCTCAAAATGAGAGCCAGAAGGAAACCACTCAGAACCCTTCGATGGATTTGCACAAAACTCCTAAATTCAAAATATGGTGTCAATCGGACCATTCGTTTAGCCGCTAGGCCAAAGCGTGACGGACAGACCGACCGACCGACCGACCGACGGACCGACCGACCGACCGACCGACCGACCGACCGACCGACCGACCTACGGACGGACATTTTTGGGAGACTTGTTTTTTATGATAAGTGATAGAGAACACATTTTTGACAAAATTAGAAAATCTTTTTTTTTCACGAATACAATACCTTTCTCGCTCCGCTCGAAAGTAAAAAGAAATAAAATCATTAAAAAAAAACCAAAGCCGCTCAGTCCCAAATATTCGATATTTGTTTTCACTTTCCTATAGGACTTGCATCAGCTGTTAACATTTGGTTTCAAACGTCTAGTTTTATTTTCTTATTTCGATCTATTTTTATTAGGAAAAGTTGTTCAGTTTCATGAACAGATTTACTTCCTTCGGGGTTGAAGTATATTCTTTTTGATACACATTTGTGTTTCGCAGTCAATGTGAAAACTACTTTTCAACAAAGACCACAGATTCCTATACAAATCTGTGACTAAGACCTTGTAATATCATTGCTAAGACCTACTTATGGCCGCGAATTTATCTGGTTCTGTCAACCACAGTGAACTTCTGCTCTACAAGTTTGGAACCACTTATCCACAATAACCTAGAAAACACAAAGCAAGACATAGTTATAACAACTTTTGTTCGCATTTTCGTTGGAGATTGAATTTCTCGCAAACGTAGACGTTTTCCCCAATTTATTCCTTCGATATCAGCTGACTCCGTAGTAATGTTTGTTAAGTTTGACAGATCTTTGCTTTCAACTTTATACAAGGTGTAACAAAAAGGGTATACCAACCCAAGGATGTGAATCTGCCCATGAAACTGAACAACTTTCCCTAAGGAATATAGGTCAAAATAAGAAAAAAAAAATTAAGTGCGTTATCAGATGATTCAGTTTATATGCGAGGTAAAAAAAAATTTTTTCGTATGTTCCTATGGGAAAGTTGTTCAGTTTCATGGCCAGGATCACATCCTTCAGAGTTGGTATACTCTTTTTGTTACACCTTTTACTTCTAGACATTTGACATTGAATGTTCTCGATAGGTATCTATGGAATATTCTTATGAAATATCCCAAAAGTTACGAATTACTTACTATCAAATCAAACAAATTTTTAGCTTTGAATTTTTAAGCTAGTGCATAAATTACACGCAGGGGCAATGCAATTATTCTATTGCAGTTTCGGTTTGGTTTTCCAAAACCTTGGATAGAAATTCATTTTTTCAGGATTTTTCCATCATCATCATTGCCCTAGCTATATTCCATTTTTACCAATGGTTTTGCGGAGTCGGCTTCCTAACTGTTGTCGATTGAATACAACCTCTTCAGTCTTCTCATAGTTAGAAAATAATTTTCGTTTTGACATTGATTATTGATTTGTGTTGGTTTCGAAAAATGTGAAAAATATAAGATTAATTTGGTAAATATTTGTTTTTATCCAACTTGAGAACAAATGGTCCTTCGATAATGGTTCTATGAAGAGAACTAGCGACAATATAACGATTAGTTATGATACTACGTAGCCAACGAAAATTGCATACGGAAAAATCTCTCTGTGCTGGAAGTAAGAAACTCATGACGACTAATATGAGTGTAACGACAAATAAATCAAGTGCTAGCAGCGTGGCGACCCAGGTACGATTATTGGAAGCACGCGCTGCAAGGGAGATGGCCGAGTTGGAGAAGAAAAAAGTTGAAATCGAAGAAAAAATTATAAAAGCAAAGTTCGACGAGGAAGTGGCTATACTGCATTCAAGAAGCGGGTCATCGTCGTCACACTCAACAACAGAAAAGTGGATCGATGACAATAATGTAGCTACGATGAAAGAAGGGACCCCACCCCACACTGATTACGTGCCCGGAGCCCCACCCCACGCTGATTACGCGACCGGAGCTCCATTCCAGACGGACTACATGGAAGGAGACCCGCAGCACACTGACTACGTGGAAAGAGCCCCGCCGCATAGTGACTATGTGGAAGGGTCCCCGCCGCACACTGACTACGTGGAAGGAGCCCCGCCGCACAGTGAAAGACCCCCGCCCCGCATAAGTTACGTATATGAGACGAAAGCCCCAAGCCGCGCGGACTACGCGGAACTCGATCGCCGTGATAGGGGTCTAGTGTCGGCACTGACCGAAGCTCTGAAGATAAACAGTAACCCAGTTCCAAATACTCGTAGTAATGACAAACTGTTAGGGAGACTGACTTCTCGTACTTTACCTCCTTTTGCTGGCGACGCTCTCGACTGGTTAAGATTTAAAAATGCTTATAATACTACCACTAGGATTGGCCAGTATTCCTAGGAGGAGAATGTTGCCCGATTGCAGAGTTGTCTTCAGGGTGAGGCCTGGGAGGCGGTCGCGGCGCGACTAATCGCGACATCATCAGCCTCCGAGGTGATGAAAATTTTGGAAATGAGGTTTGGCCGTCCAGATTTAATTTTACGTAGATTAATTTCAGAAATTAAAAAAGTACCTAAACTTACCGGCACGCGAAGCGATCTCGTACAACTTGCGACAAAAGTAGATAATTGCGTGGCTGCAATTCAATCAGCGGGTAATAACGGCTATCTATACAGTCCAGAGTTGATATCGGAAATTGTAAATAAATTTACTGAGCCTATTTTTTACCGCTGGTTGGATTATAGCAGAGGTTTACATCCGCATCAGCCACAATTGCCTGTCTTAGCGAAATATTTAATGGGTGAAGCGAGTGAGGTATGTATGCGCGGTGCGGTAGAGCCTCCGTCTAAGCAGACTACATCTATTTTGAA
This sequence comes from Athrips mouffetella, assembly GCA_947532105.1. Lineage (NCBI taxonomy): Eukaryota > Metazoa > Arthropoda > Insecta > Lepidoptera > Gelechiidae > Athrips > Athrips mouffetella. The sequence continues at coordinate 23,070,735 of OX383963.1, forward strand.
ACGCCCTGTACTTTTAACAAATGACGTAGCGACTGTTTCGCTCTCGTCACAGTCGGAAAACACAAACGCAGTTTTATCTAAACAAACCGACGACAAATGCGTGTTTTGCGACAAGGTGGGTCACTCGATTAAGACTTGTTCTGATTTTAAAGGTAAAGACGATTATGCTTCAAATGTTTAAGTTCTACACATCGCAGAGATCGATGTAAAAGTAAAATTCGATGTAGCGAATGTAAAGCTAGTCACCATTCTTTGTTGCATAGATTTGATTGGGATAAGACGAAATCTGATGAAAATGAGAAATCGAACGAAACGACAGCGAACGTTTGGGGGGATAATAGTAAGAAAAAAGTTTTCTTGAAAGTTCTCCCAGTCGAGGTTCAGGGACCAAAAGGTACTGTTATTGTGTTTGCACTTTTAGACGAGGGCTCTACTGTGACTCTGATTAAGTCTAATGTTGCCGAACAGATTGGAGTGACAGGACCTGAATGTGACCTCAATCTGCAAGGAGCAGTGGGTGAAGGGAGTAATTTGATTAGTCGTGTCGTGTCGTTGACTATACGTTCTATTTCTAATGGCGATGACTATACTTTAAATAGAGTTCGAACAATTGAAAATTTCACACTTTCAATGTATTCGGTTACTAAAGCTGAATTGTCAAAATACGATCATTTAAAAAATATTCCTCTAGTAGCCTTCGAAGGGCAACCATCTTTGTTGATAGGCCAAGATTATTGGGATCTTATCATTTCTCGCGAAATTCGTGAGGGGAGAAAAAACGAACCCGTGGCATCTTTGACAAAGTTAGGTTGGGTGTTACACGGTTTTTCTTCATCTATATCGAAAAATAGTATTCCCGAATTTACTTGTCATGTACAGTCGCGGTCAAAAATGGATGATGAGTTACATGATTTAGTGAACGATTATTTCCGACTTGATAGTATTGGTGTTAAGTGTCAGGAAGAAACAGGGTTTACAGATGAAGAAGAACGTGCACTGATGATACTCGACACTAAATCTAAAAAGATTAATCAAAGATGGGAGACAGGTTTACTATGGAGGTGTGATGATGTTAAATTACCAGATAACAAAAGAAACGCTGAAATTAGATTAAAATCGTTGGAAAAAATGATGGACGCAGATGCTACTTTGGCAACGGATGTCGCGAGAGAACATAGTTTTCGCATTGAAAAGAAATTTTACTGGACTGATTCAAAGATTGTTTGGTTTTGGATAAATAAAGGACAAAAGAAAAGACAAAAATTCGTTTTAGGCCGATTAGTTGCAATTAATGAGATTACTAAACCTGATGAATGGAGATGGCTTCCAGGAGATGATAATGTAGCTGATGATGCTACAAGGGCTACTGGGAAATTTAAAGATAGATGGTTACAAGGTCCTGAATTTTTACGTCTGCCGGAGAAACTATGGCCCAATATGGAGCCGGAGGTCGATGTCAAAATGGAAGAAGTTTTAGCAACTACAGAGCCAGAGTCTAAATTAATTCTCAATGAAAGATTTTCGAATTGGCGACGCCTGGTTCGTAGTATGGCTTTTGTGATTTTGTTTATAGATAAATATATATTCAAGAAACCAGTAACTCTTGTCATTACACCAAATTTAGAAGAACGAGCAGTGAGTTTGATTATAAAGCAAACACAAGCTGAAAGTTTTGCTATGGATTTAGAGCTCCTTAAAAAGAAAGAAAAGTTGTCTCATTCCAGTAAGTTAACCAAACTGAATCCTGAATTTGATGAAATGGGATTATTGCGAGCAACAAGTCGATTAGATGCGGGACGTCTATTGCCGTATGAATTGAAACGACCTGTTATTTTAGATGCAAAACATCATGTGACTAAATTGATCATTATCTATTATCATAAATTGTTTGGGCATCACTCCTCTGAAACATTGCTTAATGAATTACGACAGCGTTATTACATCTTGGGTCTTCGCAATGCTGTTCGATCAATGATATCGAAGTGCGTAGTCTGTAAAATTCGAAGATCTAAATGTCCGCAACCGATGATGGCTCCACTTTCTGAATCTCGTCTTCAACATCACTGTAGACCTTTCACATATTGCGGAATAGATCTTTTTGGTCCACTTACTGTCTCTATTGGTCGAAGAGTTGAAAAGCGATGGGCTGCATTGTTTACATGTTTAAATATAAGGGCTGTTCATATTGAATTGGTTGCTTCTCTCTCTTCCGATTCAACGCTATTAGCAATAAGAAGAATGGCTGCTAGACGTGGATATCCTAATGTCATTCATACGGACAATGGAACTAACTTTACTGCAGCAAATAAAGAACTTAAAAAATCAGTTGATGAAATGTTTAAAGATCCTAAGTTTGTAGAAGCTGCAAGTGCTTTGGGTATCGAGTGGCGTTTTAACCCACCTGAATCTCCTCATATGGGAGGGGTATGGGAAAGAATGGTTCGGTCGATTAAAACAGCTCTTTCAGCTATATTAAATGGACGTAACCCTAAAGAACAAGTTTTGAGTACTCTTCTGAGTGAAGCCGAAAATATTGTAAATAGTAGACCGCTGACACACGTTTCACTCGAAGAAGAAGAAGAGGCTCTAACACCAAATCATTTTTTATTAGGTGCATCAAATTCCTTACCCCAGCCTGGAATTTTTTCTGATCATGACATGGATCTACGAAGGCAGTGGCGAGTTGCACAACGTATGGCAGATCATTTTTGGTCTCGTTGGCTAAAAGAATATTTGCCAAATTTACAGGTTCGGACTAAGTGGCAAAGAGATAGAGGGGCAGCTGTGCAATTGGGTGACATTGTTGTAATCGCTGATCCTACTGCTCCTCGGAATACATGGCCAAGAGGCGAGGTTGTTTCTGTTATGCATGGACGTGATAACAGAGTAAGATCAGCAGATGTCGCTACAAAAGGAGGTGTTTTGAGACGACCTGTAAATAGACTAGTGGTTCTATTGAATCGACAGCCACCTGATGGATGTAAAGGGAGGCCGGAGAATGTTGTCGATTGAATACAACCTCTTCAGTCTTCTCATAGTTAGAAAATAATTTTCGTTTTGACATTGATTATTGATTTGTGTTGGTTTCGAAAAATGTGAAAAATATAAGATTAATTTGGTAAATATTTGTTTTTATCCAACTTGAGAACAAATGAATACAACCTCTTCAGTCTTCTCATAGTTAGAAAATAATTTTCGTTTTGACATTGATTATTGATTTGTGTTGGTTTCGAAAAATGTGAAAAATATAAGATTAATTTGGTAAATATTTGTTTTTATCCAACTTGAGAACACTAACTTTGACGATCTCCTAGATTTGACGAAGGCACAGATTTTTACACAGAGCGACTGCCATCTGACCTTCGCAACCCAGATATATGCCAGAGAGTAAAGCAGACCAGGCTTTGACAGGTTAGTGATCACGGCAATCGTTGCTTAGCTTTCGTGAGAGCAAGTACCACTCGGCTATGATAATTGTAACAATAACCTCAAAGTAAACCTAGCTAGGGAGATGAACAAGGTTTCGAAGTAGAATTGTCTCGATGCCGTCTTCGTTGTAGAAAGTTTAGAGTAAACCTCTTGGTCATACCGCCGTTGCTTTTTACTTTCGAGCGGAGCGAGAAAGGTATTGATTCGTGAAAAAAAAAAAGTTTTTCTAATTTTCTCAAAAATGTGTTCTATATCACTTATACATCATAAAAAAAAGTCTCCCAAAAATGTCCGTCCGTCGGACGGTCGGTCGGTCGGTCGGTCCGTCGTTCGGTCTGTCCGTCACGCTTTGGCCTAGCGGCTAAACGAATGGTCCGATTGACACCAGATTTTGAATTTAGGAGTTCTATGCAAATCCATTGAAGGGTTCTAAGTGGTTTCTTGCTGGCTCTCATTTTGAGGGTAGCAGTCATACAACGAAAATGAAAAATCGATTTTTTTTCAAAAACGGCTCATAGAATCTTGATGAAACTCTCCATGTAAGATATCTTGCGCCAGTATCAATTGATCTGTGTAATTTCATATAAGGGGTGTTCCTGTACCACCAAATCGTAAATACGTGATTTACCCAAAATTGGTTCCATTGAGTTTATAAAAAATTTCTATAATATTAATCCTGGATTGGTTGTCAACCTGACTGGATATTATTTAAGATTTTTTTTAATAATATTTAGTACACAGGGTGTACCAAAAACTGAAAGGGCTTGCTCAGTAGACTAAACTGAACAATTATCCATAAGGAACATGTGTTGGGAAATTAAAAAAATCTCCATGCAAGTATCCTACGGTAGTATCCATTGATCTGTGAAAATTCATATAAAGGGTGTTCCAGTACTACCAAAAGTTCAACATGTGATTTACTCGAAATCGTTTGAGGTTTGTTTGTTGTCTGAATTGATCTGTATAATTCATTCAAACATTTTTTTGGAAAAACGTAAATAAAAGTTTGTATTTATATACTATGTGTATGGCATTACAAATTTAAGTTTGCGGTTGATAGTTTTTCTTTGAATATTGCGAGAAAGTAAGTGCAGTGCTGCTGTACCATTTATTTCGTCTGCTTCGACGCCTGACTTGGGACGTCGAATTGGTGCTATACTTATACCTATAGTCCATCAATTCGCATACATCCCCACCCCACTGCTACTAGTAGTTAAGTTTGGGCATCTCTGTCTGTCAGAGATTACAGTTCTGAGGAATGTAGCTTGATTTTATGTCTAAAGTGGTGATGTAACTTTGACACAAATTAGACAACAAAAGCGCGTTGTATACTTAAAAACTAAGAACGAATGTCTCGTGTGCTAAAACACTACTGAAGAACTTTGCCCTCAAGCCGACTTTGCACAAAGACCCTACCACTTTAGTAAACCATCTGAAGTCACACTTGTCTTGCATATGACAATCTCTATGTGTAGAACCTTATTTTCTGACTATACTCCATTACCCACCGGATATAAAAGACAGTGGGGTTAAATTCGGTTCGCCTATGAAGGAGCGATAGCAAAAATGTCGGTCCGGGTAACTGGGTCAAGGCACCCGTCTCGTAATCCTGCGGCTGGAGCGCCGGGGAAGACAGCTCGATTAATAGCCGACTTACAAAGAGTTTGGGGTACAATTTGACAGATAATGCAGTTTATTGTGGCTTAAAAGAAGATGTAGTGATTAAAATTGAAAAAGAAATTCTGAGATGGTTTGGCAATGTGAGAGGATGAATGAACGAAGATTGACACAAGAGATCCACCAGGCGAGAATGAATTGAAACTTTGGAAGAGGAAGGCTTCGACGAACGTTCCAAGAACAAACTCAGGATGTTCTAAATAAAGGCCAGGTTAAAAGTACCCTAAACCAAATAGCGTGCATGCAAGGGTTGATGAAAGAAGAGGAAACGTGAGAAATATGTCAAAATCGTAGGAAGTGGAGTGCTCTGTTCTCAGCTTACCCCGACGGGAAAGAGGCGTGATGTTATGTATCTATGAAGTACGTATGTCTTCTGTTATCTAAGTTGAACATTTTTGAAGTCAGAACCATATTTATTACTACTTAACTACTCTGGGATATAGATACCCTAACAGTCTGAAATAAAAAGAAAATTTGCCTCTTAGGGTACCTTACCCCAGGGCACAATTACTAAGACTATGATGACTATCTGCGCGATGTTGAATGGGCTGCCCACAAAGATCATCGTTTTTTTTCAGCAACACAAACTAAACAATCATAAAAATTGAAATGAAATACCAAGAAAAGAAAGCTTAAAAAAACGATGCGATAATAAAAATACTTTGGCCAAATTACATCCACACAATAAAATAAACGGGCCTCTTGCAATAACACAGAGTATAAAGATAAGCGATAAAATGATGCAAACGAGCAGTTTCAACGTCATCCTTAGATGTTATTTATTTAGGTTTTTTTAAGGGTTTAACGGACTTTACGTTTGTATATAATAATTTTGGAACTGCAATATAATCATTATTCAGATAGTTGTTTTTTTTATGTAACAAGTGAGCTAGCAAGCTTGATGGTAAGTATTTACCACCGCCCATACTGCCCACTGTCTTACTAGTAGCATATTTGACACTAACAAGACAGCAAAGCGCGTTGCCCACCCTGAGAACTAAGATGGTGTGCCTCATGTGCTAGTAATTTCACTGGCTCCCTTGCCCTTCAAACCAAAACACAGCATGCTTGCACTGCTGCTTTAAAGCAGAAAAAAGCAAGGGGGTGGTACTTCCCCAGACGGACTGCGCACAAAAGCCACCTATCACGCGCTATCACCTCTAATCTCTACTATGGCTTATCTCTATATATATAAAAGAAGGTGACTGACTGACTGACTGACATATCAACGCACAGACCAAACCGCTGGATCTAGAGATTCCAAATTTGGCATGTAGGTTCCTTATGAGTCCTAGGGTTGCACTAAGAAAGGGTTTAACGAAATTCTACCCCTAAGGGGGTAAAATAGGGGATGAAAGTTTGTATGAAAGTTCGTCAGTTTTGAAGTTAGCATCTTCAAAATTTGTATTTAGGCTGAAGACTAAAACTAAGTTTTATGTGTCTCAGGGTTTTTGAAAATTCTACACCCTAAGGGGTGAAAAGGGGGATGAAGTTGAAAATCCTTCATTTTCAAAGTAAACTCCACTAATTTTATTGTTTAGGCAATAGGGTTGTAATTCTGTGGAACGTTCATCAATGTTAAGAAAGGGTTTAACTACTGAAGAACTTTGCCCTCAAGCCGACTTTGCACAAAGACCCTACCACTTTAGTAAACCATCTGAAGTCACACTTGTCTTGCATATGACAATCTCTATGTGTAGAACCTTATTTTCTGACTATACTCCATTACCCACCGGATATAAAAGACAGTGGGGTTAAATTCGGTTCGCCTATGAAGGAGCGATAGCAAAAATGTCGGTCCGGGTAACTGGGTCAAGGCACCCGTCTCGTAATCCTGCGGCTGGAGCGCCGGGGAAGACAGCTCGATTAATAGCCGACTTACAAAGAGTTTGGGGTACAATTTGACAGATAATGCAGTTTATTGTGGCTTAAAAGAAGATGTAGTGATTAAAATTGAAAAAGAAATTCTGAGATGGTTTGGCAATGTGAGAGGATGAATGAACGAAGATTGACACAAGAGATCCACCAGGCGAGAATGAATTGAAACTTTGGAAGAGGAAGGCTTCGACGAACGTTCCAAGAACAAACTCAGGATGTTCTAAATAAAGGCCAGGTTAAAAGTACCCTAAACCAAATAGCGTGCATGCAAGGGTTGATGAAAGAAGAGGAAACGTGAGAAATATGTCAAAATCGTAGGAAGTGGAGTGCTCTGTTCTCAGCTTACCCCGACGGGAAAGAGGCGTGATGTTATGTATCTATGAAGTACGTATGTCTTCTGTTATCTAAGTTGAACATTTTTGAAGTCAGAACCATATTTATTACTACTTAACTACTCTGGGATATAGATACCCTAACAGTCTGAAATAAAAAGAAAATTTGCCTCTTAGGGTACCTTACCCCAGGGCACAATTACTAAGACTATGATGACTATCTGCGCGATGTTGAATGGGCTGCCCACAAAGATCATCGTTTTTTTTCAGCAACACAAACTAAACAATCATAAAAATTGAAATGAAATACCAAGAAAAGAAAGCTTAAAAAAACGATGCGATAATAAAAATACTTTGGCCAAATTACATCCACACAATAAAATAAACGGGCCTCTTGCAATAACACAGAGTATAAAGATAAGCGATAAAATGATGCAAACGAGCAGTTTCAACGTCATCCTTAGATGTTATTTATTTAGGTTTTTTTAAGGGTTTAACGGACTTTACGTTTGTATATAATAATTTTGGAACTGCAATATAATCATTATTCAGATAGTTGTTTTTTTTATGTAACAAGTGAGCTAGCAAGCTTGATGGTAAGTATTTACCACCGCCCATACTGCCCACTGTCTTACTAGTAGCATATTTGACACTAACAAGACAGCAAAGCGCGTTGCCCACCCTGAGAACTAAGATGGTGTGCCTCATGTGCTAGTAATTTCACTGGCTCCCTTGCCCTTCAAACCAAAACACAGCATGCTTGCACTGCTGCTTTAAAGCAGAAAAAAGCAAGGGGGTGGTACTTCCCCAGACGGACTGCGCACAAAAGCCACCTATCACGCGCTATCACCTCTAATCTCTACTATGGCTTATCTCTATATATATAAAAGAAGGTGACTGACTGACTGACTGACATATCAACGCACAGACCAAACCGCTGGATCTAGAGATTCCAAATTTGGCATGTAGGTTCCTTATGAGTCCTAGGGTTGCACTAAGAAAGGGTTTAACGAAATTCTACCCCTAAGGGGGTAAAATAGGGGATGAAAGTTTGTATGAAAGTTCGTCAGTTTTGAAGTTAGCATCTTCAAAATTTGTATTTAGGCTGAAGACTAAAACTAAGTTTTATGTGTCTCAGGGTTTTTGAAAATTCTACACCCTAAGGGGTGAAAAGGGGGATGAAGTTGAAAATCCTTCATTTTCAAAGTAAACTCCACTAATTTTATTGTTTAGGCAATAGGGTTGTAATTCTGTGGAACGTTCATCAATGTTATTGGAATTCCACCCCAAATTCAACCCCTAAAAGAGGGCAGCGGGGTGAAAAATTCTAAAAACCAATATGGGTATCGTTTTTATGGTTAATCGGGTCGCTGATTACGAGAACTACAACAATTTTGAAATCCAACGTGGTGGACGTGAAATACCATCATCCCTTGGGGATGGGGTTGGGGTGCCATAGGTTAGAAATGTCTAAAAATCAAGGGAAGGGGGAAAGGGAGGAGGGGAAGGGGGAAAGGGAGGAGGGAGGGGAAGGGGGAAGGGAGGGGGATGGGGGAGGGTGGAGGGGGAGGAGGAGAGGGAAGGGGGAGATGGAGAGGGAAAGGGGAGGAAGGGGGAATGATGGAGGGGGGAAGGGGGATGGAGGGGGAGAAGGAGCGGGAGAGGGAGAGAAAGGAGGAGAGAGGGGGGGAAAGAGGGAGGAAGGGGAGAGGGAGGGAGAGGTGGAAGGGGGAAAAGGGAGAAAGGAGGGGGAGGTGGAGAGGGAGAGTAAGAGGAAGGGCGAAGTGGGAGGGAGAACTCCATGAAAATCGGTTCTGTTGTTTAGAAGATATATTTTTGTTTTATTATTGTACTAGCTGCTGCCCGCGACTTCGTCCGCGTGTGTATGAGACTGAATATGACAAATTATTTGCATAATTAAAAAGATTTACTTCGGACTGACAATGTATTAAAAAGTATATTTTTAGATTAGTTACAGCTCATTTACATGTAAGTATATTTAAAGAATAATTCAAGACGAATAGTTACAAATGACGAACTTATTTTTTACTTGTATCTAGTTAATCTTATAACAAAAATGTTTACTTATTTACAAATTTCTCAGTCAACACAGTCTTTGCGGTCTGATGGTTGGTAGTAAGTAAATAAAGTTGCTTGGAGCTGGTCACAGCTCAGAGCAGGCGACGTAGGTAGAGCTTTCCGTATGAAAAATATCCCACCTTCAGATCACCACCGGCAGCCTTGACCGGTTCTCCCTACGACTGGCTGCGATATGTTATTTGTCATTGTGAAGAAACTGCACGGAATCGGTCGAAGAGGATGCCTGGTATGAAAAACTGACTTACCAGCAGCGCTGCAACTCGTTACAATTTCCGGCTCAGTGAGGTTCCTGAAGTGACAATACCTTTAGCCGAGATCCGTTACATCGTTGTACTATTTCATTTATTTTTGGTAATGTAATACAGTAATAGCCTCTCTCAAATTTGAGAAGCACGTCGGAAAACTCTTGAGCGTGAGAGTTACCACTAAGTTGGACCCGCACATAAATCTATGACCCGCACGCATATTTATTTTAAAGGTAGTATGGGCAGTTTCAGCCGAAAGACGTCCACTGCAGGGTACAGGCCTTTCCTAAAAATCTCCATGAAAGCTAAGGCTATCGTTTTACATACAATTAGTCTGAAATATCCGCATTTTAACACTTTTTACATAAAATTGAGGTTATAGTTTTGTTTAAAAAACGTGACGCTCTTTCGTGAACACTAGTATTCTATTCCACGTATCCACTACTCCACCATATTACGTCTCTCCCTCCCCCCCCCCCCGGGAGAGACCACGCGCTGATAACGCACTGTCGACGCACCGGTAACGCGCCGTCGATAAGCTTATAACGCGCCGTCAATGCGCCGTAAAAACACGCCAGTGACGGCGCGTTTGTATCACTACCATCGCTAACAAACTGCTCTGTGGAAAGAAAAACGCGCAGTCGACGCGTGTTCGCAAAATACAATACAATACAATACAATAAAATAGGTGATGACGGGGCGATAAAAATCGCGGTGTGCCCATGGCCCTTAAAAAAAATGCAGAACATCTTTGCGGAAATGCGATTATTGATATTTTCTCCATAGATTTGCACAGGATAGGAGAGCCCACCAAATACAGCATCACAGCAAAGAAACCCCAAAACGACTTGGCCCATAACTGTGCCTATAACTTACAATTGTTTAAGATGATTATCTAATAAATTATCTAAATAAAATAATTATCTAATCCAAAAAAATTTAACACAAATTATTGTCATGCAAGTTGTTTCAGGTTAAAGTTATAGTTACGATATTATGAGCTAATAATTAAAATTAACCATGGAGTTTTAAACGCCTCTCTTTATAGTTGGGGTGCTGGCTGCCATTTGGGCATATGATTTGCTCATGATTTACATTAATAGGGATGATAGATCAGCTCAATACGAATCAATTTGGTCCCTACAAGGTTTTCTGTGCGTCGCTGCGTTTTTGAGTTAAAGCAAAAAAAAAGTAAAATACTAATTTTTTTTTTGCCTTTGTGTCAGCTGTTTAAAATACTTCTGAAGATGTAGAAAATCGAAGAAGCAGACGTGCAGAGCTCTGCATTATCACGGGACGAAGTAGTGGTCCTATACATTGTGTTTAATCCGACATACATAGTCTGAAAGGTGTACGTTTTATTGTTTAACATCAAAATAGTTAAAAAACTAAATTCCTCAAAAATGCAGGGGTGTGGATGTCTGCCAATATTTTTTGTATCTTTTAGAGGATGCTTCTTATTATCAGTCAAAGAGGCAGACATGAGCAAATCATATAGAAATTTTGTCATCAGCACCCTTACTATTACAACATCTTGAAAATATAAATGTTTTGCATTACAACAAAACAGTTATTATGTGTCGAATAAAATACACAGTGTTGTTTGAAGAAAGCAATTCGTAAATGGCTAGATACCAGATAAATACTACGAGCTTTTTTGATTTCCCGCGGTTGTCTCACCCATAGATGCAAGTGTCATAGACAAGCTGTCAAATCTGAATGACGTCATTGTCTTCATAGACCAGCAAGGCCCTTTGGTGCAACACTGTGTATTTTATTCGACACATAATAACTGTTTTGTTGTAATGCAAAACATTTATATTATGTGTCTTGCTAAAATACACAGTGTTGTTTGAAGACCTGTTTGATATCTGCTGGTGAGACAAATACAAATGCCAATGTGAATAATTAACTTTTAGTGGTAATAAGGTGCCCCACGTATGAACAAACAAACGATACAATAAAGGCAACACTTATGTATGAACCACTTGTAGTAGGTAGTGTATTTTATTCAGTGTGATACTAATTTTAGATGAAAGTAAGAATCTTAAACTTATTTATTTCTTAATGATGTTAGACTAGCAAAACAAATCAAGAGATAAAATGAAAGAATGTTATATATTTTAATAATCAATTGAAGGTAGAAAATCTGTGATTAAGGTCATTAATTAACCTGTTAAATAGTCCCATGGCATGGGCTTTAAAATATTATTTTTTCAAAGATTTTGCAATGTTCTGATACTTATAGCAAGTAATGGATAGTTCCATGATGGACTGAAAGTATTTCACAGTGAAAATATGTTCAAAAGAAGATAAGAGGAAAAAATAAGAGGTTTTCTTTATTTCTTGTATTTAATATTCATTAAATTCTACTGAGATGGCAATCTGGTGAATTATCTTAAATTACTATAAGATCATTATAATATTTTCGAAATGTTCAGACACTTCCCGGCTAGGTACTTTAGCTCCGGTCTTTTCCGATGGCAAAATTCTTTGTTCAGCTTTTTGACGCCGAGTTATCGGTTAATTGAAACGATCCAAGTTGGACTCGTAATCCAAACTGGTGCCTGTTGTAGGTACATAGTCAAAGTTTGCTTACTTGTTCTATCGTACATATTTGTAGGTCCTGATATCCTTTGCGTAGGAGTCTGCTTTAGATCTGAATTTACTAGATTGGTTGCCGTAATGATAAATATCTATGTAGGTACATGGTATTTCTACCTGGAAATGCCTGGGATTCAGGTAAAATTCGACGGTTTTTGCCTTCCGAAGGTGAAGAAAAGGAATTGTACAGTTTTTCTTAATATAATCAATAGCATTTCTAAACTTTATACTTATTGTTTTTAACCAACAGTAAACACCTTTATTTTAGGTACCGTACAGAATACTTCCAAGAGTCGCTTAAAGTTCTTTTTGGGATATTTCTGAAACACTCATAAAATTATAGTAGAATTTAAATGAAATGGGTTGTCCCATCAATTTGTTTCCATGTATAGTTATGTGATTTGTAAGATACACATTCTACAAATTAATAATTTTAAAAATCAGTACAGCGCGTTCAGGGTAAGCCTGTCTATGACGGTTATTTTCTGCGCATGGGTGACAGGCGGAGAGCCAATGAACGATTCGCTCACCCCCGCGCCTAATTTATTTTTATTTTTAGGGTTCCGATACCAAAATGGTAAAAAAAAGGAACCCTTATGGTGCCGCTCTGTCTGTCCGTCTGTCTGTCACACCTCTATATCTCAGCAACCACTTATGCTATCAACCTGAAATTTGGAATAGTTTTAGAATATAGTTGCTCAACTTAATTGCACAAGAAAAAATTTTGAAAAAAGTATGATTATTAATATAAAGGGGGCCAAAATAGGGGGGGCCAAATTTCAAATTGTCGCTACTAGGTCGAGTGGGGTATCATATGAAAGGGCTTTACTTGTACATTTTAAAATATATTTTTGTATTTTTTTAAATTTCTTAGTTTTAAAGTTATGATGAAAAATGTCAAGAAAAATACCATTCCCCCCCCCTTATCTCCGAAGTTTGAGTAAGGAAAAATCTGAATTAATTACAGTTGACAGAAGTTTATATAAACTTTACAGCAAAAATAAAACGATCTTTCTAAGTTGCACAGTTTTTCAGAAATCTGCAAAAAACCTTTACAAACAAATTTAGTTTTGCGGTCCTGAAAATGGACTTTATTGCTTCCAAAAATACTATAGGTATATCGGAACCCTCGGCGCGCGAGTCCGACTCGCACTTGACCGGTTTTTTTATTATTATTATTGAGTGTTCTGTTTTTTGATTCAGCTCGAATTCTAAATATTCACCGGTAGTATGAATGCTCACGGGCCTAGGCCATTTATTATTATAATTATTATTTTTTACTTCTGCGCATCAACGGACACAGACGGAGTTATTTTGCACGCAGTATAACACCATTTTATTGACACGCATGTCAGCAAGTAACTGATAGCAAAACCAGTATAAGCTGAACCTGTGCCATTCTACAACTTCCGGAGCTCCAGACCCGCTCCAGGCCAAAGTGTTACCACTGTTTTGAGGCAGACTTTACTATGACACAAATAAATCCATGTTGTGCTATAATGTTCACAACTACAATGTAGTAAGAATAGATGTCCGTCAACTATTGCTTACTAGTATCTACTTTAGGTTTCAGTAGTTCCGTCTGTTTTCACACTTGCAGGAACAGTAAAGAATATTCCGCTAGGATGATTCATAAGACCATATCTAAAATGGATTCTTCAAAGTCGTCTTCAAAGACGTCCGCCATCTAATAGCACTGATTCCACTCAGATATGTGGGAATATTATACTTTTAAGTATGTATGTAGGTATATTCGTCTTTGATACTATTTATTTCAAAGTTTTAAGGAGAAAAGAAAAATAAACTCAAGCAAGGTTTGATAGTCACATTGAGTTGTTTTTTGAACGTGGGCAAGTTCCGCACTAGACCAGAGCACGCTCACTTTTATAATTATATGTAATGGCTTCCGTAGCCATAGGTCCCACTCGAATTATCGATTTGTCGACTGCTGATGATTCACCATTTCGTCAGACCTTCCCTGGTAAGCTGAAATCATTAGGTTAGGTTTTTTAGCAGGCTTCCGCAGCCTGAGGTAACAGGTAACAATTTGGAGCTGGTCGATTTCTCGACCTAAAGGCAATCCGCTTTTCCGTTGACTGATTTATAAGTAAGCGGCCGACAGCGTTGGTTTGAGCTGCTCGGTTAGTTCCTAATATGTTGATTAGGCCCTTATTGAGGTGCGTGCACCTGACTGCATTCTCTGTGTGTGGTGTCAGTAAGATTTAACTTTTTCTTCATTCACTGGCCCACCAACGCACTAAGGACAGGGTCAGTATAACAGTTGTGCAAGCCCTACAGGCCCTGTTTTACCGAGGCCGCCACGTAGCGAGCCGTGCGTGGTGAGGCATGCCTCGCCTGAGGCTGCCTCTAATCCGTACACACCTTTAATAATAATAAAATTAGTTTATTTACTCCCACAAATGGTTTCTTACAAATAACCTATCAGCATGGGTATTTTCAAATAACAACAACCAGGTCTTGACACCGTGTTCGTTCTTCCAACACTCTCTGTCCGTTTTAAGCAAGTAGGTTTATTTTGGTATACTTAACAGTTCTCTCGGTTTCAGGTTTTTAGAGCCAGTGATTCTCTTAAGTTTAGATAACAAAACAGTCCCGCACTATAACTTATTTTAAGAGCGACCTTGATGCTAACAGGTCAATGTCTGGCCCCGCCCCAATACCTCCGCAGTAGTTAGGGGTAGCAAGTGCTATATAGGAGTTGGTAGTCTCCGCGACCACCGGTCAGCCAACATATGAGTCCTTCGTTCGACTACAAACATGTACCATGTCAGAGGCCTTTGGCGGCTCAGCAATTCTGACACAAGGTTTATGAGGTCGGTCATTGACCTAACAGCCCATATAATATGATGATGATGACTACAAGGGTCTCCGAGACCTGGTCAACTTATTTCAAAAATTTAATTCCAGACTACCACTGCGTGGAGTTAAAGAAAGTGCACGGAAGTAGTCAAGTTCATTATTTATCTCTTAACACTTCTTCTTAAAAATGATTTGGTCCTTACAGAAGTTGGTATAATGCTGGAAGTGCCATATTCGCCAATCTGTAATTGCATAGTTAGTATTTATTTGCATATACCATAGGATATTAACCAACCATGTCTCTTAAACTCGAGATTAATTTATTAAACCCGTCTAGTTGAAAAACAGGAATTCATGAACTTGGCTGACACACCGCGGTGTGTCTAGTCATTTTCCTTTAGTTATTATAACCTGGTGGTCTAATATATAGGGATATAAAATAAGGTAGGTATTGTACAGTTTAAAATTATAAGATTAGTTTCCAAACACATCCACGCTATTAGATTTGCATTGTGGCATGGCATCATCCGAGCCATACGGTAGGCATCAGCAGCTACTTTCTATTATAAGTTTGGGCTAGTTTCCGCAACCTGACACCCTTAAAAAGAAGTAACAATTCACAATAACACTCATAAATTTACAGTTTGTCTGTTTATGAATCTTAAGAACTTTTATCTTAAAGATTCTTTTGAAAAGAAGCATTTTTCTTGGCTTGCATGGAAGCAGAGGGTTTCAGCCATGTCTGTGCCCCCCCCCCCACTCCCCTCCCTTACCTGAAGGAAGAGGATTTAATGCCTTTTACTATTATGCATTCTTGTGAGAAGGAGGAGGAGCATTGTGAGAAACTATGGAAACTGAAATGAGTACAAAATTCTAGAGAAGATAGGTACTTACCCAAAATACATACATTCAACGCATCAATCACCATTTTCTGATGCTCTGACTATAAATACTTTATTATTTTGTGGCCTTGATCTTTGACTTTACAGCCGTTTTTGATACAGTAAAGCATGGGATATACCAGCTACAACTTGTTCTATAGTGATAGCATTGCTGATAATAAAATCAATCCTTATTAGTAAGCAGTTTGTTAGTACTCACTTAGTCTTAGATGAGGCAAAGCAATTCATTACTTTATAAACTGTTATGTCAATAATCCTGGACTTGCTTTGTATATGAACGTGAGTGAAAAGTTTTCTTGTCCTAATTTCTTGAAAATTTAGGTGTAATAGGTACCTAAGTACGCACAATCTGTCTGCGGTTTTGACAGCGTTTTAATGGAAATCAGTAGGTATAGAAAGTTTCTAAAGAACAGCATTCAACCTTTCTTTAAACAACATTCAATGAATGATGAAACCGTAATTTAGTGAATAGGTATGATAAATACCGTACAAACAAACTCACATGATATACCTATGTGAACATGATAGATAATGGATAGGTATTTATGGTGGTGCACAGCGTTAAATAAAAGGGGCATATGCCCTCTTTCCATCAAAAAAAAAGGATATAAGTAATTGTCTTCAGGTTATAATTTTGTAACCTCTAACGGAGGCTTAGGTATTCTTCCGTCTTCAGATTTCACTAAGCTAGCACATCACCTTCACGCACAAACTTATCTAAGCTTTGAAATATTATATTTTACATAAAAACATATTAATATGTTTTGATTTTCACCGTAATTTGGAAATATGGTATCTTTCTGCACAAATTTACAAATGCCAATGACGTCATTCAGATTTGACAGCTTGTCTATGACACTTGCATCTATGGGTGAGACAACCGCGGGAAATCAAAAAAGCTCGTAGTATTTATCTGGTATCTAGCCATTTACGAATTGCTTTCTTCAAACAACACTGTGTATTTTAGCAAGACACATAATAGAACATTTTCTCATCCTTTGCTTGGTTTTCGTATTTTGTCATATAACCAAAATTATTAGATTAAAGTTGACCTCTAAAATGTACTGAATTTATTTATTTATTTATTGAAAAGACGAACACAACAGATAACAATCACATTATGGTTAGACAAACTATTTAACACTTAGAGCCAGATTGTTGCCCAAAAATGTGTACGTACAGCATGAGTTAACAAAAGCTCAGCTGAGCACAGCTATTACTAACAATTAAAAAAAACAAATATAAATCATGTTTTATTTAGTAGGAAGGTAATCTACAGTAACCGAAAAACTGAGATTCAATAAAAACAGCGATATATTAATTTGCTAGGACCCTAGACTAAATAAAACATAACTAACATGCAGTGTTGGTATGATAAGGTCAGATAAAGAAAAAAGAAAAAAGTTTAGAACTAAGAGATAAAAAACAAAGCTAACTAGTTTGGGATATTGTTGTTGAGGACATTCTTAACAGATTTTTTGAATAAATCAGGTCTACGATTAAAAATATCTAATTCTTTGTTATCTTTCGTTAAGTCATTGTAAAGGCGACACATTCTAGTTAAAGGATTGTAAAAAGATGTATTATTTTTATATACATTGAGCAAAAAGGTTTTGGGGTGCCGAGGATTAGGTTTAATGTTTAAGTCAATCTGAGATAGGAGGAATGGAGAAACCAGGTATGAATGTAGTATTTTGTGAAGGCAAATTAGATCAAATTGCATGCGACGTGTGCTGAGTAATGACAATCTGAACTTTGCTAGTCTGTTATCATAAGATGGCATCACACGTCTACTATATCCGAGCCTGAAAAATACTGCCCGTAGGGCCTTGCGTTGAATACCCTCGATTCGGTCACGGTGTAGTTCATAGTATGGAGACCAGATCACACATCCGTAATTTGTACTATGCCGAAGTTTTTGTTTGTGGTTAATTATTACTCGACTATTTCTCGAGATAATTTTTGTGTATGCTGTTATTCTGGGACATACACTATCAATATTTAAATTTTCGTCAAAATCCGTTCAGTAGTTTTTGCGTGATGCTCGGTCAAACAAACAGAGAGACAGACAGACAAACAAACAAAAATTTTAAAAACCATACAAACATGTTCAGTTGATCATTTTAGGTCGCCCTGGTTGGTTTTGTTCTCAATATGTTCAATGTACAGACTTTTTTGCCTTTACGATTTTATTATATCTACAGATAATTAATTTATTAGTTTTATTCATATGTCTACTTAGGACTTTTGTCAATGTAATAAAGTAAAGTTATTAAATCTAAAAAGTTATATTTTTAAAAATATTCCTTAATTAATTGATGATGATGAATTTATGATTGACATTGTAGACAAGTGGCTTTCTAATATCGTAAACCAAATATTATATTAGAATGAAAAAGTATAGGGTTGACATAAGTTAACAAAATGTCTAGTGATAGTAAAAGCCAATGTTAATTTCAAACATTTCTATTCTATTCTACTAGCTTTTACAATATGTGATCTACGTCCCAATGTCGAGAAATAGTTTTGTATTCAAGTACTTAGCGATAATGTTAAAAAAAGAAGTTTATCTAATCAGATTGAAAGAACTATGTATGACATGGTATGACAAACGATTCTAGTACCAACTGTAGTGTATGTATTGTGATCATAATTTATAATTTAATAGATTTATATAAACATGGAAAGTAAACCTCTCTCACAGTCATGAGTATAGACTTAAGGTTGATTGACGTTGTACAATGCTAGCTTCATCCTTATTCACCCCAACCTGGGTCAATAAATACCATTCGCAAATGGACCGCGGGCTTAGTCGTATGTCAGCCGTCTCTAGTGCACAGTGTATACTTAGTAAGTTACGCGAATAAACCCGTTACCTCAGTGATATAGATTTGTATTATTTATGTGGCAAATAATCCTGAAGTCACTCGGGATGCAAACACTATACCCACACTACAAAGATAGTACAAAACTTAAACAAAAACTCAAACAAGATTCTCTAAGATGTACGAGGAGAGAAAACCTCGTCGAGATTTTACGAGGAGGATGATTGAGCAATCTCTCCGAGAGAAAATTAACGCGCTCCACAAAAAATAAAAACGTAACCAGTGCAACGCCAAGGGTATGATTTAGACGCAGTAGTCTTAACATTGTCCGTATAGTGCCGGCAAAGGATATTACTAACCCATTCTTACCCGTGGGTGTCATATGAGGCGACTAAGGGATTATACACAGATGGGCAGCAGTGTGTTTTATGTATCGTCTCATCTGACATGACAGCCGCAACGCTTACAAACGTCATTATCTCAGCCGAAAAAATAAAATAAAAAGGCGTCCACTGCTGGACTTAGGCCTCCCCCAAAGATCTCCATGACGCCGCTCCTGCGCTGCTCGCATCCAGCGGCTTTCCACGACCTTGATTAGATCGTCGGTCCACCTTGTGGGCCACTCTAGCACCTTTACCACCTTTACTCCCCATCGGCCATTAGCTTGCGGTAGTGACAATCAAATGGTAATTCCCTCGTTTCGTTTTTTCTCAAATTCTGGAGCGATCTTATGATGACGTTTCAAGGGATGATATGAAGATGACGTTTCAAGGGATGTTATGAAAGTGATTTATTATTTTAGGCCATTTTGTGGCCTAAAAATACTACTGGCCAGACATTGCCTACGTTGTAAGCTACAAGCTTAAATTATTTTTAGAGTTTGGTGGCAGCTCAATTTCGTTAAATTCTTCATGAATTTTTTGTACAATCTTTTTAAAGGTTTTTATGAAGATTTTTTGACTACGATAAGTTTGTTATAATAACTGACTCTCGAAGCTCTTTGCAACATTTAGCTCGGTGTGTCTCTTGTAGTAATAGAGGCACCCCGATAGCATATTCAATATTTGATACATTGTATTCTTTCCAACTGAACTCCAAAGAAGTAGTTCTCCAATGGGTTCCTTCTCACGTTGGTCTTATAGGTAACGAAAAGGTTGATATTTTAGCGAAACAAGCTTCTACTGATGGTGAAATTATATCGACACTTCCTTATCATGCTGATTGTCTGCATCTAGTCAAGGAACTTTGTTATGATTCTTGGAAATAATATTTTGATAAAAGATCACTTGATAAGGGAGTGTGGTATAGGACTCTCCAAAACGAACCATGGAAGTCTCCATGGTTCGCTGACTGTAAGTTGGGAAGACTTCATCTAGTTACTGCGTTCCGACTTCGTTCCAGACACATCCCTCTTAATAAATTTGCATATCTTATGGGAAAGGCTGAATCCCCTAAATGTGCAGAATGTGAAGTGGTAGAAGATGAGACTCACATAATGAGGGAATGTGTACGAAACGAAGACTGGAGAGTGCAATGGATGGAGCGATTTGCTGAAAACGATTTTTTACAAATTGGTGCTGTTAATTGTGTCCTGGCGGCCCCACTATTTGAAGTTGCTATCGATTTGTATAAACTAGTTTTAGTGGGAATCTGCAGAAGGCAATGCTAGTTATAAGTAGAATTATTGTATAATGTTTGTGTAATTTGTGGAAGCACAATGGAGTGGCATAGTCATTGCATGACAAAACTCCTTAAATAAAGATATATAAAAAAAGGATTATTTAAGTAGCCTACTAATTTTCTACAGTGATATTACTGTCGTTTATTTATTTGGTCTTCACCTTTTTTTATTTTATTCAGCTTTTAGATATGAAAAATATTCCTAGACGTAATATGAAAGTAGATTATATAAGGTCCTTACCTATGAAATTGGCGAAATTTTTCTTGCAGATTAATGAGATCATAGTTCCTATAATTCTAGAGCTATTTTCATTATTTGTTTTATATTTGAAAGTCATTTTTAAGGTTATCAATCTACGTATTAAATATTGTTTTAATTTTTAGTTTGATATCTAAAATTAAAAGTTGGATTTTTTTTTTGTCTTAAATGTCGTCCGATTTGATCATTAGATTTGTTATATTTCTTTACAGATAATCTTTTTTGAAAATTAAATTTAAGCTTCTGTAAGCTTAATGTCTTCCCAATCATGCTTCAAAAAAATTTGATTTTTAATTCCAAAAAAAATGCAATAATGTTAGTACTGAAAATTGAGTTTACCTACCGAAAATTCTCCATACAAAACACCAATTTCATAGGTAAGGACCTAATATTTCCTTTCACATGAAACTCATAAGGGAAAAAAGAAGTAAACACGGTCCTAATTATGCTTATTAGGCTCGTTTCTGGCTTTGAAGCTTTACAAGTTTTTTGAATCAAACAAACTTACACACTGACATTTCTCTTTCAGCCGTAAGCAGTAAAAACCCTCAACGAGGTCTGAAATCTGATTTCGTTAGAACTTAATTTGTAAAAGTACTTTTTCCAGGAATTGAATGCGCACGTCGCAGTCAGATATAAATAACCAGATTACAATTATTATGTCCCTAGTAATATTAAAAAGAAACAGGTCAAGTGCTAGTCAGACTCGCCCGCCGAGGGTTTCGATATTACCTATAGTATTTTCAGAAGCAACAAAGTCCAATTTTAGAACCGCAAAACTAAATTTGCTTGTAAAGGTTTTTTACATATTTCTAACAAACGGTGCTACTTAGAGAGATCGTTTTATTTTTCCTGTAAGAGTTACATAAACGTGTATCGAATATATTTAATTCAGATTTTTACTTCAGCAAACTTCAGAGGTTTAATAATTAGTATTTTTTAAACCCTTTTTCATCAAAACTTTAAAAGTGAGAGTTGTAAAAAAATGAGGAATTCTTTTTGGAATTAACAAAAAAGTCCTTTCATATGAATCCCCAATCTCTGGCATGACTGGTTGCTGAGATATACAGGTGTGACAGACAGACAGACAGACGAAATTACATCATAACGGTTCCGTTTTTACCATTTTGGTTCGGAACCCTAAAAATAAATATAAATGCGAATTAGCTTTGTAATATGGACTATGTACAGATAAGTCTAGAAGAATTGGCTGTCGGCCGATCGACTGGCAACCTAGCTAGGCTAGGTAAATCCTAGCTAGGTCTAAAAAGGCAAGAAACGAGTAAGGTAATTCAAATACAATATAGTAGGTTTAAAATCTGTAACTGAATCAAATTTGCCACCCCTACTCATTTGTTTAAAGGAGTTGAGGGAGAGCAGATCTCAAACGCCGTGTTAGGCGAGGACATAGGAGCTGAACTTTATGCAGCTCCAGATTTGTTCATCATCTTATTTAAATAAAATGTGAAAGCCCTAATTGTTCTTCTAGTGGAAACAAGCAACTTATTCTGAGAAAAAAAGGCAAATCCCTTAAAGTGTGAATTTTAAATTTTTTCTTTGAGAAAGTTGAATGTTTTTTTAAAGAGAATCACTGGTAATCAGAGTTTAAATGAATTAAAATTTACCTTGCATATTACAAATATCTGCCGTTATTCCTATCTTACTGCAACACACATAAATTTGACAAGGGTGGAGATAATTGAATCTACTCTAGTCTTCTACAGTGAGTGACGAAAAATAATATGAGGTTTAAGTGAATTACGCTGACTTTCGAGAATATTTAGTATGATGAAAGTTTTTCCCTCAAGAAATTTTAATAGAATTGACTGCGAAGGTTTTCGAAAATGTTGTGAAAAAGTAAGAAAACGATTGTTTTCTATTCACTCTAACGATTGCCATTCACTCTAGTGCTTATTCTCTACGCGATTTCTATCCACCCTGTTCAACTGTATTTCACTGACTTACCAGAAAAGTCGTCCTATATGAAAAGAAAACTATGACCGAAAAACGAAAAAAACTTCACATCTTTTAAATTTTTAAAAAGCCTTCTTCATTATACGACAATAAGAAAGCAAAAGTCTTACCGCCTGATGTTAAATGGTCACCTCTCGTAACGTGTTTACTCGTAACGTAGAAGGAGTTTTTGTGACGACTGAACACTGAAGCTGCTCTACTATTTATACTCATCATAACATCCCATGAAACGTCCACTACAGGACAGGGAGCTCCCTCCAGAATTCTAGCTTTTGCTGGAAATATGTGGAGGGGAAGTACCGTAGTCACCTCGCTTGTTAGCGTTACGGCTGGCACCATGGACCGCGGTTTTAGGTGACCGCAGTAAGTAAGTAAGATACAAAGGAGGATGCTGCTGCCCATCCTCCAGTTAACCCTTAGTCGCCTCTTACGACACCCACGGGTATGTATGGGTTGGTACTATTCTTTGCCGGCACCACACGGGACACTATTACTATTTTTACTAGCCTTGTAATACTTAATCAAAAACGTTATCCTATACTATTAAACGAGCAATATTTGTATAAATTTTGTAAATATTTGTACATGGTTTCTCGAAAACGGCTCTAACTATTTCGATGAAATTTAGTATACAGGGGTTTTTGGGGGCAAAAAATCGATCTAGCTAGGTTTCATGTCTGGGAAAATTCGTTTTCACAATCTTCTTTAATATTTCTTAGCGCGTTTTTGTGCATTCAAGAAACTTACACTGCCATCTGTTGTTGAGTAGCATAGCTCGGTCGCCCAGGTACTAAGTACTTAAGTATGCATGACAGGAAGCACTTAAAAACAAAACCAGTATAAGCTGAACCAGCACTACACTTCAGAATAAAGTAAAAATACTGTCATACAGAACGGAAACTCTCCGCCCCCCTTGCAAACTACCCCGCACCCCCGCACGCACCCTACGCGAGATCCTCGTGTTCCTTCTGAGGGCCTTTTGTACTGAATATGCGAGCGTACGCGACCATCCAATTAAAATTTTTAAATTCGCGCTAGATGTATGTAGACTCGGGGTGTGGCTACGCAACGAACTTCCGAAACCAGAGACCCGCTCAAGGTTAAAGTGGCCGTGTGTATTCACCCGTACCAAGTACGAAAAACGTTTGTCACGTCAAAATGCAAAACACAATAGACCGTAAGGGCACTGCATGTTATCCTACGTCATCTTGTACACGAAATTGGCAACTTTGTAGCGATAGTAGTGGCCTAGTAGGTCCACAAAACGTTGGTCTGCCAATCCGAAACCTGGCAGGTTTTGTACAGTTGGAGTGAAAAGTGGTTAAATGACAGATTACAAGAATGAAATCTATTCGTAGAAATAGAAGGTACCTATACAAGTAAAAAACAACAGGTCTGCCTTGCATCCTCTTGGCAAATTCGCAAGTCGGACCACAAATGTGGTTGGATGTGATTGGACCACAAATTTGGTCGGACTGGCAAAACTGCCAAGAGGATGCAAGGCAGACCTGTTGTTTTTTACTTGTATAGGTACCTTCTATTTCTACGAATAGATTTCATTCGTGTAATCTGTCATTTAACCACTTTTCTCTCCAACTGTACAAAACCTGCCAGGTTTCGGATTGGCAGACCAACGTTTTGTGGACCTACTAGGCCACTACTATCGCTACAAAGTTGCCAATTTCGTGTACTAGATGACGTAGGATAACATGCAGTGCCCTTACGGTCTACAATTTCTCAATAGCTCGAATTGCCGAACATAACAAAGTTTTCGTTCGTATTACGTAACAGCTTCACCCGTTACAAACATGTTTACGCTGTCTTTCGGAGAAGCGAAGACAAACGAGGTCCTTAAAGTGATGACTTGATATTATAACTGGCTGTCCCTTTATTTTCGTAGTAAAATGTAATTTCACCAAAAATATTGCGAAGAATCAAAGGTCATAAAGATTTATCTGTTAAAAGTTATCTTTCTGATGTTATGTAGAGTCAAGCTGCTAACTCTACTAGGCTTATACTCTCATAGAGTATCACATAATATTTCCATAAAACGACCAAGTATTTATGATCAAGATCGAATCGATATTATTGATAGAATTAGCAACTCGAATGGTTTTTTACAGTTATTTACTACAAACCATTTCGAGTTATATTTCAAACCAATTCACATGATAAACTTAGTCGGTCTGTTTATCGGTTATATAATAATAAACGACAAATATTTATGGACGCTTTTAATAACGAATAAAGAAGTAAGTTAATTAAATTCAAACTTAGAGTTCTTGTGCACGTAACATTTTTATGTCCGATTACTAGTACAGACCTTCTTCCTGTGTCATACTTATTCATACGAACGAAATCGGAGAGACTTTGATACCATAGTATACTCGTACAAGAAGAGGGGTGAGAAAGGCGAAGTGGGTGAATCACGCGTGCCACCGGTTTGTCCAGTGAACAACCGATTGTCAAACCGATTGACATGCTTTCTAACGTATGCCACACGCTTTTTACTTTCGAGCGCAGCGAGAAAGGTATTGTATTCGTGAAAAAAAAGGTTTTCTAATTTTCTCAAAAATGTGTTCTATGTCACTTACACATCATAAAAAACAAGTCTCCCAAAAATGTCCGTGCGTCAGTCGGTCGGTCGGTCGGTCGGTCGGACGGTCGGTCGGTCGGTCGGTCGGTCGGTCGGTCGGTCGGTCGGTCGGTCCGTCGGTCGGTCTGTCCGTCTCGCTTTGGCCTAGCGGCTAAAGGAATGGTCCGATTGGCACCATATTTTGAATTTAGGAGTTCTATGCAAATCCATCGAAGGGTTCTAAGTGGTTTCTTGCTGGCTCTCATTTTCAGGGTAGCTGTCATACAACGAAAATGAAAAATTTAAATTTTCTCTAAAACGGCTCATAGAATCTTGATGAAACTTTGCATGACTAAGCATCTCCATGTAAGATATCTTGCGCTAGTATCAATTCATCTGTGTAAGTTCATATAAGGGGTGTTCCTGTACCACCAAATCCTAAATATGTGATTTACCCAAAATTGGTTCCATTGAGTCTATTAAAATGTTCTATTATATTGATCCTGGATTGGTTGTCTACCTGACTGGATATTCTTTATGTTTTTTAGAGTTCCGTACCTCAAAAGAAAAAAACGGAACCCTTATAGGATCACTTTGTTGTCCGTCTGTCTGTCTGTCAAGACCCTTTATCTCACGAACGGGTAAACATAGACATTAAACCAAATAACGATGACGAGAATAGCTTAAATTATCTCATTTGCAATGCATCCCATGGTCTTCTTCCCACACACACGCTTAAAACTAGGCTTAATAACTGCTTGGACCACTCATTATTAAAATCTAAACAAAATAACATCACGCTGGTTCTAGATACAAATATTACAGATCATAAACCCGTCATATTATCACTAGAAAATATCAAACCAATGAGGAGTGTCAGTAAGTTCGTCACACGTTTAAATCATGATGCAATAAAAAGAGAACTGGAAAATACTGATTTCACGATAGTTACTAGTAACACAAATGCTGATCAGGCTACGAGTAGCTTCATTGAAATTTTAAGAACAGTGATTGCTAAGCACACAACCATCACTAAAGTTCCAAGAAAATGTAGGAATATCAAGCCATGGATTACGACAGGACTATTAAGGTGCATAAAAAATCGCGATAAATTACACAGTAAATCAAAAAGGGACCCTGAAAATCAGGTTATTAAAACTACTTATTTGCGCTATCGGAACTTCTGCAACAAACTACTCCGCAAGTTAAAAAAAGCATACGAAGAGAAAGAATTCCATAAAGCCGGTAGAAACCAGAAAAAACTCTGGAAAACAATAAAAGAAGTAACTTTATCGCAAAAAAGTCCATTAGAATCCGCTGACCTATTAAACATCTGCGATAGCCCTCAGTCTTCTTTAGAACATGTCAGTAGTTTTTTCTCCAAAATAGGTGAAGATCTGGCAAACAATGTCATAGCTAACAACCCGCAACAATTCTCTGTAATAGATCGACACAGTAACGACCAAAATTCATTCCCACCACCGTGTAACTCTCTGATGTTACTACCTACAGACGAGACAGAAGTTGAGGAAGTTATATTAGGTTTGAAACAAGATTGCGCCATCGGCTGGGATGATATACCATCGAACATATTGAGGGAGTGCCGTACCGCTCTAGTACCGCCGATAACTTATCTTTGTAATATCTCAATTGAGACTGGAGTGTTTCCTGATGCCTTTAAACTCGCCATTATTCATCCTATTTATAAGAGCGGAAACAGAGACTGTGTCAACAACTACCGTCCAATATCAATTCTACCTGCTTTGTCTAAGATTTTAGAAAAAATTCTAAATAAGAGGCTTAAAATCTATCTTGAAAAGCATAACATAATTTCCATTAACCAATATGGGTTTCGGAATGGCATATCGACTGAAGATGCTGTAATAAATTTTACACAGGATGTAGTAAAAAACTTGGACGCACGAAATAAATGCCTTGGCATATTTTTGGACTTGTCAAAAGCGTTCGACACAGTCTCTGTTCCCAACCTCCTCTATAAAATGGAACGAATGGGCGTGCGTGGAATAGCTCTTGAGCTATTTAAAAGCTATCTCACTAATAGAAGGCTGAAGGTAAAAATTGAATCTTTGTTTAGCGAAGAAAAAATGTGTCATATGGAGTGCCTCAGGGCAGCATATTGGGCCCCACTTTGTTCTTGATTTATGTTAACGAACTGTGTAATATGAATCTTTCTCACAGTCGTATTTTTGCTTATGCTGATGACACCGCCATTCTTGTAGAAGGAGAAAGTTGGGAGGCCGTCAAGATAAACGCCGAGGTTTCACTCAATCAGGTCACAACATGGTTAATAGCTAATCTTCTGTCATTAAATGTTCAAAAAACAAACTTCATATCATTTTCAATTCGCCAAAACACACAACCACCTAATAACTTTAATATTAAAGCGCATACTTGCAAAAACTTACAGAACAACTGCAATTGTCTCCAAGTAAACAAAACTAAAATAATAAAATACCTTGGAGTACTCATTGATGAGGGTCTAAACTGGGCCAGTCAAATTGATGTACTTTCCATTAGAGTTGTCCGGCTAATATATATATTTAAATTACTTAGGGTTTCCGCTTCTTCCGAAATACTTAATATGACTTACCTTGCATTATGTCAATCCGTACTTAACTATTGCATCTCTGTATGGGGAGGAACTTATAAGACACATCTGATCAAAGTGGAAAGAGCACAAAGAGCTGTACTTAAAGTGATGCTCAAAAAACCGCGCAGATATGATACAACAAAACTTTATTCAGATGCAAAAGTCCTAACAGTTAGACAGCTCTTTGTGCTGCAATCCATTTTGAGAAAGCACAAAGATGTCCCTCTACCTATCCCTGAACGACGAAGAAATAACCCGAATTCAGTTCCTCATAATACTGTTTTCGCTAGTCACCAATACTACGTTTTAAGTACTTATATGTATTCAAAACTTAACAACATTCTTGGATTATCCCACTTCAACAAATTTGAAGTAAAAGTTAAACTTACTAACTGGCTCTTGACACAGGATTATAATAAAATAGAAGACCTATTAAAGTTTATTTCATGACTTGTATGAATAAAATACTTTTCACATCCCGTGAAGTTTAATCAAATCATTCTCTTACTCTTAAACCTACATACACAAACACACTCCCATACACACTTTCACACACATTACGTACACACGCTTACTCAAATATTCTACCTTCCTATTCGGACTAAATAAATAAATATTATATGTGTCATAACTCCTATTTATATTTTTATGTATAGTATTTTTTGTATTATTTTGTATTATTTCGTTGTATATATTTAACATTATAATGATGTCTTATTTATTTATTTATTTATTTTATTTAATTTAATTATTTATTTATATGTATAGATAAACTTACATTTCTTACTTATATTATAAATAAAATATACCTTATGATATGATATGCCTACTAGCTAATAAAAACCCCTATTACTTACTACCAGCTATGTATGTATGTACTGTAAATAAAAATTGTAAGACCCAGACTCACTGACTCCCAAGATACAGGATAAAACCTAGTTTGGGAGACAGGGACATAACTCACATAAGCGAAGCTGTAAATTTTGTTAAATTTAATGTTATGACAACCTTCCCGTATATTTGTTTTTGTAAGAAATAAAGATTTTATTATTATTATTAAAAAAAAAAAAAAAAAAAGGTATCAGGTTGAAATTAATACCATATATTAGGATCCATGAACCACACAAGATCCGAAAATTTCATTTTAGTACAATGACGCAATCAAAAGATATGGCATTTTATGTCCTCATCTCCCCACATTTATTCAAAAATGCAAAACCTACAGGGTACTTAAAATTGACCCGTTGACCTAAAATTATGAAATTTGGCAAGAAGCTAGGTCTCACAGTACAAATAATGGGAAAAGTATGAAATCATTAAATATTACAACTTTTCTCACAACTAATGGTAACCAATTGTGGTGAGCTCCCGTTTCAAGAACATTCATATAAGAGAGGGGTCAAGTTGGATGGTCGCGGAGGTGATTTTTGTTTTAGTTTTATTTTTAAAACGGGAACACTTACAAACTTTAAAATTGGTATGTTTATAGTGCATAAGCTATAAAATAACAACAAATAATAAAATTTGGTCAAGCGCGTGTCGGACTCAAAAAATCTAGCACATTAACTTACTGAAATTTCAACCAATACAATTATGATTATGTGGTGGTACGGAACCCTCGGTGCGCGAGTCCGACTCGCACTTGGCCGGTTTTTTTTATATAAAATTTAGTACACAGGGTGTACCAAAAACTGAAAGGGCTTGCTCAGTAGACTAAACTGAACAATTATCCATGAGGAACATGTGTTGGGAAATTAAAAAAATCTCCATGCAAGTATCCTACGGTAGTATCCATTGATCTGTGAAAATTAATATATAGGGTGTTCCAGTACTAATAAAAGTTAAACATGTGATTTACTCGAAATCGTTTGATGTTTGTTTGTTTTAATGTTTGACTATTTGAATTCTGAATTGATCTGCTAACACTTAAATAAAAGTTTGTATTTCCATTCTATGTGTATGGCATTACAGATTTAAGTTTGCGATTGATAGTTTTTCCTTGAGTATTGCGAGAAAGTAAGTGCAATGCTGTACCATTTATTAATTATGAGTGAAAAAACCCTATTCGGACGACTTCTTTTCCTGTTGGATGGGTTTGTCTCCCATGGATAGCAATAAATAAGATATACATCAAGCGTGTAGCAGTGCCCTATATTGGGTGTTTAAAAAAAATAGAACGTGTATGTTAATTAAATTACCTCTTTATAATTTTTTCAAAAAAATAATTGACAGATCCTATAGACCGTAAGGGCACTGCATGTTATCCTACGTCATCTAGTACACGAAATTTGCAACTTTGTAGCGATAGTAGTGGCGTTGGTCTGCCAATCCGAAACCTGGCAGGTTTTGTACAGTTGTAGAGAAAAGTGGTGAAATGACAGATTACACGAATGAAATATATTCGTAGAAATAGAAGGTACTGTAACAAGTACACCGCGCCTGCTATGCATTCTCCGCGGTGATTTCTTGTCAAAAGGACATTTGGTCCAGTAATATAAAATAATTTTTAAACGCCCTTCATCGAATATGCCAATATAGATTCTTTTTGTGTCCTTGAATGTGATAACACGTGTTTTATATATGCGGATTTCGATATAGCGTTCTAATTTTTCTAAATATAATGCGAAGAATAGGCTGATGTAGCCTAAACTCGAAGCGTTGAATGAATGAATGAATATCACATTTATTATGATGTAAACATTGATTACACTGCTGAAAGAAATAGAACACTTTAGGCTACATCAGCCTATTCTTCGCATTATATTTAGAAAAATTAGAACTCTATATCGAAATCCGCATATATAAAACACGTGTTATCACATTCAAGGACACAAAAAGAATCTATATTGGCATATTCGATGAAGGGCGTTTAAAAATTATTTTATATTACTGGACCAAATGTCCTTTCGACAAGAAATCACCGCGGAGAATGCATAGCAAGCGCGGTGTACTTGTTACAGTACCTATACAAGTAAAAAACAACAGGTCTGGCTTGCATCCTCTTGGCAGTTTCGCTAGTTGGACCACAAATGTGGTCGGATGTGAATGGACCACAAATTTGGTCGGACTGGCGAAACTGCCAAGAGGATGCAAGGCAGACCTGTTGTTTTTTACTTATATAGGTACCTTCAATTTCTACGATTAGATTTCATTCGTGTAATCTGTCATTTAACCACTTTTCTCTCCAACTGTACAAAACCTGCCAGGTTTCGGATTGGCAGACCAACGTTTTGTGGACCTACTAGGCCACTACTATCGCTACAAAGTTGCAAATTTCGTGTACTAGATGACGTAGGATAACATGCAGTGCCCTTAAAGTCTACTAGCTATATTTTACTGTCTACTTTTTTCATTGTACACACATAAACGGACCTAGACCCGAATCCGAAACATGCGTAACAGCAACTCAAAGCCGTAACGTGAACATGTGCCCTAATATTGTCAGAAAAGTTTTGTTTTCCAATAAGTTTGAAAACAAAATGTGTTCTCGTATCGTATAAATTCTATCAAAAGCTTTTGATAATAATTCGATAATAAAATAAGTTTATAATGAGAAAAGTTCTCTTTCATTCATCAGATAACACTTGAGAGCAAGTAAGGGAATAAGTTTTTAATTATTTTGATGTTATGATGAGTAAAACTAATTAATTGAATGGCTTGTCTAAAATAAGACCCGTATAAACTCAGTCATATCATGTAAAACAGCAGTGATTGAAATAAACGAAGGAAATATTATATGCAAAGAAAGATACTGAGTGTGCATTTATTAAAATACAGAATTAAGTATTTTCAGTGCTTTTCATTTACTTTGGGTGTCCTGAGGGCCAGAACATAACAGAAACCATCAACAGTCTCGACTAACTTCATAAAAATATTTTCCATATGAGTCTCCAAATATTTTTCAATTCAAGGCGACATATTGCCATCATTTGGACTTACGATATGCATAAAAATACCTCATGTTCATATGAAAAGCATGGATAAGGTTTCCCGGGATCAACCTGACAGACGTAAGATACATAAATCCTTCATCTCAATTTCATGGTATCTTATTTACGGCTTTTACAGACGTTCCTACTTTTTAGAGTTCCGATACCAAAATGGTACAAAAAAGGAACCCTTATGGTGCCGCTTTGTCTGTCTGTCTGTCACACCTGTATATCTCAGCAACCACTCATGCTATCGACTTGAAATTTGGAATAGTTTTAGAATATGGTTGCCCAACTTAAATGCAAATTAAAGAATTAAAAAATTAAGATTATTAATGTAAAGGGGGCCCGAATAGGAGGGGGGGGGGGGAAATTTTCAAATTGTGGTTACTAGGTTGAGTGGGGTATCATATGCAAGGGCTTTACTTTTACATTTTAAAATATATTTTTGAATTTGTTTACAACTCTTAGTTTTTAAGTTATGATGAAAAATGTCAAAAAAATACCCTTATCTCCGAAGTTTATGAAAGGAAAAATCTAAATTAATTACAGTCGATAGAAATTTATGTAAATATTACAGCAAAAATAAAACGATCTTTTTAAGTTGCATAGTTATTTAGTAATCTGCAAAAAACCTTTACAAACAAATTTAGTTTTGCCGTCCTAAAAATGAACCTTATCGCTTCCAAAAATACTATAGGTATATCGGAACCCTCGGCGCGCGAGTCCAACTCGCACTTGACCGGTTTTTTCACTATGCATAGTAGCTCTTCACTGACTTGTCGTATTCTATCGTCTTTCTGTATGTGTTGTCTACAATAACAAGTTAAGACAAGACACGCCTTTATAATTTCCTTTTAAAAGGGAGCTTGATAACCATTTAGTCTCATAGCAACGGTCCCAAGAGTTGCTACTTCAGACTTACCAAATACGTTGAGAACGTCTAAAATTTTAAAACAAACCTAACTACTGTCACTTCATCAGATTAGTAAAACCTATATTCCTCTTCAACCAGTATCGAACAGTCATCCGATTTGTTAAGTTGGAAGCCTGCTTAGTTGGGCCATGTGTACAGGTCTTCACATCAAGCATTCCTTGTCTTGTGTCTCATCACACAGTGGGTGCGCGACTGAATTTCAAATTGTCGATGCAGCGAACAAAGGAACCGGCAAATGAATATTAAATTGCAGATAGCTATGAAATACGGACGTGAAACTTGCTTACCTAAATTATACTCGTACGTGTTAACGGAATAAGCGAAACTGAGAATTTTTTTTGTTTAGATTCGAGAGTAGAATCAATTTCACGGGCTTTTGATAGGGGTAATTTTTTTAAATTTTTTATTATTTAAGTTTTTGCCGTTTCTATTCTAAATATTTCTGTAAATACGCGTGCTGGCGGCGGCGCCACGCGGATCACGAGCGGTGAGGATGGGGGGGAAGTGGGCGTGGCGTGCGCGAAGTGCGCGGACTAGAACAACGATAAAACTAGAACTATGATGAAACTTTAAAATAACAATATCTAGAAAAAAAAATCTTTATGTATGATTTTTTTACGGGAATGGATTTATTTTAATAAAAATCTGTTGGGGTGTATGAGGGTCTCGCTTATTCCATTAACACGTTGTATATTTACAATGAACATTATGATTATTATGCAGACTGTAATTAATATATTATAGCATTATTCATATCACTAAGACCGAGTCAAGGGCGCTATTATGATAGTGGGAACGTGTATGCCATAAACAAACCATTGCCTTTACAACACGAATTCCCGCGCAAGCAAAGGTAGTACGCAAATTTTCAGCGAGGAATGCTACTCAGGGCTACTTTCTTCCAGGCTTTACGCGAGAATTTGTGTTGCAAAGACAATGGTTCGTATATGTAAGACACGTTCCGGCTACTATTATAGTGCCTCTGTAGTCAGAATAAATACGTTCTCCAGTGATGGTAATTTTCTTTCAAAATAATAAGATAGCTTTGTAACAAAACATATAATTGAGACATTAAGCCCCAAAGACCTTTATTTTGCTCAGAAATATTACGCAAATAAACATTGCTTTTTTCAATTAAGCCACGCTACCTTTATTTATACGAGCGACAATAATATGTTTTATGCTCATTAGCAAAACGGCAAAGAAAATTCCAAGTAATTAACATGTTTTTATACTCCCACTGGCGGGATTTCTGTATAAGCGTTAAGAAATGATTCTAGTGCCCCTTTTAAAGCAATTAATGAATGAAAAGCTGTTTTTATATGAAGTTAAGAAGTTTTACTTACTTGTACTTGTTATCCATTATAAGTACCTACCTCGTTATAATTCGGTATTTAAATACCGAATTATAACGAGGTACTTATAATGTAGACAAACAGTCTATGTATATGAAGGACGACGGACTCTATACAGTTTTTACTCTGAGATCGGTACCTACTACGTAACGCCGCTGCCCTAGGAATTTAACACGTAGTCAAAGAAGCTAGTCATGCTAGTCGTAAAGATTATATATGCCCTCTTTGTCCACTCACTATGACATATTTTAATTGCAATTCTGACCACCTGCACAGGTGTCGTGGGCCATGATGTGACGTAAGAGAGTTTTCACAACATCAGGCATTTCCACCATAGTCTAGCTGATTGAAGGGGCTGAAGCGTCTCCGTAATCACGAAAATGACACAGGTTCTAATCCTTCCTATGGTTGTATACATTTTGTCTCGTTTACTTAACTAATTGGGTTATTGCTACTTAATGGAACGCAACGTAAGATGAAACAAGATGTCACGCCAATATTAATTTCCTCAAATTTCACGCGTCAAAGCAATAATTTAATAATTTCCGCAGAATATTAATCATACTAACTATTTCCTTTACGACATCCGGGATAATAAGGGTGTCGTAAATTGCAATATCATCCTCACTTCACCTTGGTTCTTGGCTCGGGTGATAGAATAATTTAACGTTCTTTTTATACAAGGTGTAACAAAAAGGGTATAACAACCCTAAAGGATGTTAATCCGCCCATGAAGCTGAACAACTGTGTGTGGTGCCGGCAGAGAATAGTTTCAACTTATCGCTACCCATAGGTGCCGTAAGAGGCGACTAAGGACTTATAAACCGGAGGATGGGCAGCAGCATCTTTTTGTGTATCGTACTATCCTACATTATATGGTCACGTAGCGGTCGCCGCCGCAACGCTTACAAGCGTGATGACTATGGTAAGTCCCCTTCTAAGTACCACGCGTTTTTCTGGAGTTCTGAAGAGAGCTTCCTGTTTTGCAATGGATGTTGTATGGGATGTTATGAGAAACCGAATCAGCTAATAGTGCATTTTGTATGGGAAGACAAAAATTTTTTGTCGTATTTCGACCTATGTTCCTTAGAGAAAGTTGTTCAGTTGCATGGAGGTTTGCCATTATACTAAAGTACATCACGTTCAAATTTTACCCGCTAGTGGCCAAAATCGCTTTTGGCCGCAGAGTTTACCCAACAAACCAAATGTTTCCGAAATTTGGAGGTCAAGAAAATATTAAAATTTTGTAGGGGCAGAATTCAACAATTTTTGTTTTACAAATTATCAATACTTTCATTAAGGTCTCAGAATAGGCCCTTAATATTTTTTTACGCATTTGTTAAACTTATATTTTAAAAAGTTTAACAAATAACAGGGTCGATAAAAAGTATAATCTATGTTGAGCGTACTGTGACCTTTTTTAACATCATCATCATCATCATGGGGTGCCATCTTCGAAATGAAGAAATAAATTAAATTCAAATCCAGCCAGTTAACTCGATTGGCTCTGATTAAAACTCCGAAACTTTCCACAAACAACTCAAAAAAGGAATACAAAGATGCGAAACGAATGCTGAGAATTCAATAAAAAGGAATGAAAGAAGTGAAGAAATGGAAAATATCGAAGGAAAATAAAATAGTCCTATGTAAATAAAACCAAAGTACTGTGCGAAATTGACACCTGCGGAGCGAGAAACTGACTGAGAACTGTCCATAGATAAGAAGAGAGAAAATTGTTGTTTAAAGGTTGTCCGATTTAAAGTTGAAAATTGAAAAATTTCAATTTGGAATTCAATTAAGGTTTTTTGATATTTTCTCGTTGGTAATAGGGTCACAACCACTATATAGGGTGACTTTTAATTAGTTCTTGAATTTGACCTCCCATACAAAATGCGCTATCAGCTGATGCAGTTTCTATGGGAGGTCAAAACTCGATTTTCATATTTCGACCTATGTTCCTTGGGAAAAGTTGTTCAGTATCATTAGTACATGCATACCTTTCTCTATCAAGAACTACTCATTATTCTAGTATGTAAAGGAAAAAAAAAAATATTTTTTTGTTTATTTGTAGTTCCCGCTTTTCTTGTGACCGTCTAAGAAAATTTTTGTAAAATTATTTGGTAATGTTGTGTACACTTTTTTTTGGGTTGTAGTGAAGTACTGTAACAGCTTTAATGTATATTTCTTTCTTTTTTGTACTGCAATCTGTTTGTGTACCTAATAAATAAAATAAAATAAAATAAAATAAAGAACTAATTAAAAGTCACCCTATATAGAGCGATTAATCGGGACGGGAGAGTATCGGGAAGTCTGAAACTATAAGATTTAGAGATATTTGTTCTAAGGAACAATGTTGTCAATGAAAAACTGTATTCAAGGATTTAAAAAAAAACTTATACACGAATCGGGAATAGAACCTTGTCAGTCTTCATAACAAAAATGTTGTTATATTATTACAAAAATTAATTATGTAGGTTGTAGAGAATAAAGGGGTTTTGATTTAAGTTGGAGTCGTTTTCGAACTTTAGCGGCTACTTATGAAAATGGTAAATTATGAAAGATCAGACAGAACAAGGAACAATTCTTATTATGGGCATCATATAGCTAAGTAAAATCGGGGCTGAGATAAAGGGGACTTAAGTTTACCAAAAATAAAATGATTTTCTTACCATAAGAAGGCAAAAAAAAAATACAAAGCGCTCGTCGTGCGCGAGCAACGACGGCCGTGGCTAAAACCTGGATGGGTCACCGCTTTTGGTATTACACTTCCGTTGTATCGGTTCTTCTCTGCCTCCTCCGTTTTGGCAGAGCCATTAAATTTTTTTGACTAGAACCTGATATTCCATTTGTTTACATAACCTTCCAAACATTATTAACCCCTATCTTAGTAAGGGTGATGAAGGACAAATTTCTATATGATTTGCTCATGTCTGCCTCTTTGACTGATGTTAAGGGGCATCCCCTAGAAGATACAAAAAATATTGGCGGACATCCACACCCCTGCGTTTTTGAGGAATTAAGTTTTACTATTTTGAAATTTGACAATGAAACGTACACCTGGCAGACTATGACTATCTGATTAAATACAATGTATAAAACCCCTGAAAAATGGTCTGCCAGCATAATAACCTTGCGTCGTAAAGTTACAGCGCTTCAAAATGCAAAAATTCACTACTTCGTTCCGTGATAATGCAGAGCCCTGCATGTCTGCCTTTTAAATTTTCTACATCTTCAGAAGTATTTTAAACAGGAGCCACAAAGGCAGACAAAAAAAACATTATTTAGTATCTTATTTTCATTTTTATTGCTTTAACTCAAAAACGCAGCGACGCACAGAAAAACTTGTAAAGACCAAATCGATTCGTATTGAGGTGATCTATCTTCCCTATTACTATGAATCATGAGCAAATCATATACCCAAATTGTAGCCAGCACCCTAACTATCTTGTCTACTTCTGATAGAAAAAAAAATTGATAATTTTAAACTTAAATCCCTGTTACTCAGCCCCGATATTAGGTACGGCAAAACTTCTTTCATGGTTATGTTACTTTAGAATAGTACTATCAAATAATAAAAGAATTATTAGTGGCCGCTGAAAAAAAAACCGGCCAAGAGCGAGTCGGACTCGCGCCCTAAGGGTTCCGTACCTATCTACCATATTATTTACTAAAATGTTTTGCTCTTTGATTTCAAAAACTCCGCGACCATCCAACTTGACCCCTCTTTGACAGAAAAGTTCTTGAAACGGGAGGTCATCTTAATTGGTTAAAATTAGTTGTGAGAAAAATTTAAATATTTAATGATTTTAGACTTTTCCCTTTATTTGTTCTGTCAGACCTAGCTTCTTGCCAAATTTCATAATTTTAGGTCAACGGGAAGTAAGTACCCTGTAGGTTTTTCTTTTTTGCATAAATTTATGGAGATGAGGACATAAAAAGCCATATCTTTTGATTGCGTCGTTGTAAAAACTAAAATTTTCAGATCTTGTGTGGTTTATGGACCTTAATATTCGTTATCAATTTCAACCTGATACCTCTTCTCGTTCGTGAGAAAAAGGGTCTTGACAGACAGACAGACAAACAGACAGACAGACGGACAACAAAGTGATCCTATAAGGGTTCCGTTTTTTATTTTGAGGTACGGAACCCTAAAAATAACGCCTATACCAATACAAGTTTAATCAATGCCCTTACCTATAAATAAAAAATAAAATTAATTAAATAATTAAATAGTAACAAAATCGATGACGTGGTTCCTTAGAACAAATATCTATATAGTTTCACACTTACCCGTAGAGAACAGAACGTACGCTTTAGGCAGCTTTGCCACCAGTGATGTGCGAGGAATTAAGGGGCTGATAAGAGCTAAATACGCTTTACTTGAGCAGGTATTTAACGAAAAGTGATGAATATATGGCCGTGAAAAATATTTATGTGATAATTAAGCATCTTTTCAAGAATATGGCTGACTCCGAAACACGATTAAATATATTTTGTAAGCCATAAAAAAATCCAAAGTTACCTCTGATTTTTGCTTTTAAACCGTTTTTATTAAATACCCATTAATTTATGATGCCTAAACTTCTACACATTATTCAATACATTATGCATAATAATATAGCTATTTGATAATTCATATTATGGGTACAGATTTTGAGAAAAATGCAAAAATGAGCGAAAAACGTAAAACAGCGTGAATCCGCCCCGTTCTAGCACGCGCATTCTGCCCTTTGTTAGTAAGGGAGATAATTCAGCTTTTGTCAGCCCCTTAAGCTGTTAACTGGAAAATTCCATCGAAAAGGATTGCTTAATTTGACAGCGCATTTGACAAGCTAGGAAAATGAAGCAATACTATTGGTTGGAATTTTCCCAGCTCACAGCTTAGCTCCCTCGCACAGCACTGGTGGAAAAGCAGTCTTTTAGTAAGGGTGATGAAGGACAAATTTCTATATGATTTGCTCATGTCTGTCTCTTTGACTGATGATTAGGAGCATCCTCTAGAAGATACAAAAAATATTGGCCGACATCCACACCCCTGCGTTTTTGAGGAATTAAGTTTTAACTATTTTGAAATTTGACAATGAAACGTACACCTGGCAGACTATGACTATCTGATTAAATACAATGTATAAAACCCCAGAAAAAAGTCTGCCACCATAATAGCCCTGCGTCGTAAAGTTACAGCGCTTCAAAATGCAAAAATTCACTACTTCGTCCCGTGATAATGCAGAGCCTTGCATGTCTGCCTCTTCGATTTTCTACATCTTCAGAAGTATTTTAAACAGGAGCCACAGAAGCAGACAAAAAAAACATCATTTAGTATCTTATTTTCAGTTTTTTTGCTTTAACTCAAAAACGCAGCTACGCACAGAAAAACTTGTAAGGACCAAATCGATTCGTATTGAGCTGATCTATCATCCCTATTAATATGAATCGTGAGCAAATCATATACCCAAATTGCAGCCAGCACCCTAACTATTTTTATGGACTGCGTTGCACCGTTATCTCAAATGTGTATCAAGGACCCCTAAAACATAATATAGCATTATCTGGTGAAATTAACTGAAAGTGATACAATAATTAAACGATTTTACACTCACGCTAGTAATTAAGAACAAGACAGCCTCTACATGTGTTGCTTAACGGCACATAATTAAGTTTTCAAGCAATGTTGGGCGCAATTACTTGGTGACGTAAATCAACCACTCATAAATAAGACACGTTGTGGTATAGAATAAAAAATGTGTGGGTTTTGGGTTGATATGTGATGAGTTGATCAGCTGTTTATAAAGACTGGAACAGCCCTATTTATAGGTATTCGTTGTCTGTGCACCAAAGCGGTAAAAAATAAGATCATTTTTATCATGTTAGGAGGATATGTGAATAGATAGTAATTTGACACAAGAAAGGGATAAAGTGATTACATCCGCAACGCATTTGATTGCAACAGATATACTGTGCGTGTTACCAAAACTAGAGGACGTAAGCGCCCTATATAAAATATCGACGCCCCATCTAAAAACAAAAGAATAATATTTGCTCATTATAAAATAAGATTGTTAATTTAATTAAATAATATTTTTGTGAAAGCTCTATAAAAAAAAATTAAACCTCGAAGAATTGACTGCCTGACTTTTTTATGAAATGGATAGTTTTGAAACGAAACGATTTATTTCATGAAACAAATGTATTCTTCATAATACTTGCGTGCTGACTAGTCATATTTTGAAAAGTCCAATCCGCTCCTCTCCACTTCGCCGACCTCACGTTACACTGCTAATTTGTTACGGGTGCCGTAAATTAACAATATTCTCTTCAACCCATGTTGAAGTATCAGTTATTTTACTTCCTATGAAAAACATTCAGCTGTTCGGGTCGGTTAGTACAGGAAGCTTTTCTATTTCAAATGTAATGTAAAAAAAAATGTTAATGACCAACTCTGAGTTACCTCCTTGAAAGAATGTACTGTTTATCCCAATCATTTTAAGGCGAAGAAATAAATATTATGCAGATAGAACCCATGCATGCAATACTTTCGTTTTACGATATTTTGTAAAGTTCACGAGCAGGCAAGGAATGTAATCGAAAATATCAACGCCAGAAGTATTTGACCTATTTTTGTGGTTCGCCATTTTCGGGCTACGTGCTCTACAATGCCGTAGTGAATTGCTACGCTCCGTAGCAAGTTTTGTAGCGAACAAAATTGTTTTAATGCTACATCTATTGAGTTACTTGCGAGTACTTGCTAAATAAATATGAGTCTTTCATTTTCAAAACACAACACACCTGCGGAAATCCCAACGTGGAAAGTTCTGACCGAAAAATCCATCAAGTATGACACCGACGGAAATTTCATCAGATGTGTCGTTGGTAAGGCCACAATCACACTATCCTTAATTGAGAAAGTA
Organism: Athrips mouffetella; assembly: GCA_947532105.1. Classification (NCBI taxonomy): domain Eukaryota; kingdom Metazoa; phylum Arthropoda; class Insecta; order Lepidoptera; family Gelechiidae; genus Athrips; species Athrips mouffetella. The sequence goes on from OX383963.1 coordinate 23,111,775, forward strand.
ATTCGGCATATATTGGAATTAAAAGAATCGAGCCTCCCAGCAATGTATGCCGAATCAGTCTTCGAAATCAGGAAGGTGTGATTGCGGCTTAACCTAAAAAGCATTGCGAACGTAAAGAGCGAATTTGTTCCCTAATTCAGAGCCGAGTTCCTTTTAGTTTAATAGATGGTCTTCTAATACAAATCTCTAGTTTAGTATTCATTGCTGATGATGACGATATCAGATTCAGATAATTTTAATCAATGTTGATTCTTTACGGAATACTTATTGAATGTTATGCAGAATACAATGCAAATAGAGTACATCGTTTCGGATTGTGCTATGGCAGCGTGAAAGAAACGGCAGGAAACAACTGCAGCACGGCCTACTTTAAGAGTCGGCTTTTTACAATGTGTTTCTTGTGTTTCGCTGAGCACCATACCACTTTGCCATTAATATAGTAATCTAATCTATAGTAAGCTTTTTTACATAATGTTTGCTTTACACATTCTTTAAACTTCCTCTCAGTTAATTGCACTACATTGTCAGGTATTTTATTGTATTTGTTTATAGACAGCGCATAGTATGCTTCCGCTTATTCTGCAAAAAAATTGTAAAAACAGGAAGCTTAGCAGAATAATTTTGAACGGATATCCTGGCACACGGCTAATACACTCTGTAGCACGTCAGTTGTAACACGATGTGCTTGAGTCTAGGGTTTGTTGTAAAGCGCTGATTCTACTTGTAATGGTCTTGTTACAACTTATTTGCAGAGGTGTGTACTGCAGAACAAATTTCCGCAGAAAATAGATTTGTTAAGTAATAATCTCTATAAGCTCATATAATTAATGGCGGTATACTAATAGTCTTGTAAATAAGACAACAATATAGTCCGGAAGATACTACACACCGGAAATTGGGCTAGGGAAACGCAAAACTAAGAGGCAATTAATTTATATTTGAGTAAAATTTACTGCTGGGACTCTGTGCTTACTGAATAATACAAATATAGGGTTATTCTGAATTGTGATGAAAATTCTCTTATGTTACTTGTGAGTAACCTTACACATTGGTATGAAATATGAAGAAAAATATAATATGCTGTACAAAATACTATGCATGCGCTATCAGCTGGTATTTTTAGTATTTTTTTACACGTTTCTACCAATTTACCTTGCATTTTCAGCTTTTGGCAACCTATTCCTTACGCCTTGCAAAGAAAAACGTTTCAGTCGATGTAAATTCAGCGTCGTTATGCTAAAAAGTTCCACCCCCTCAGTGGTTGAGCACATAATGACTTGCATAATGCATTAACATCTTCATATTAAACTCTTATGATCCCTGGATGATGCTGTAATGCATAAATCATTTTTTTTTAACTAGATTAACAGAACAGAATTATTAAGAGGCATTTTTTCAACGAGCTTGCTTACAGCAAAATATATCAACAATGTAAAAATATACTTTTGAAGATAGTGGTAGATAAACACAATACATACACAATTTTTTTTATGAAATAAACTTGACAATCTTGCGTCGCGTAAATTCCATGTCACTATACCCTTTCCAATCATTTATTTTCTCGATGACAGCGAGTAAGAAAAATACGATAAAAGTGAGTAGGAATGAGATAGATTGAACCTCAGAACAAAGACCGATTGAACAGAATGTGTGAAATTGACAGCTGCCAAAAAGAAAATAAATGCCTGGAAATCACTGACCTCTATATATACAATTGTATATATAGAGGTCAGTGCTGGAAATACACTGACCTCTATATATACAAGTACGCTGGACTAATTATAAGCCGGGTCATAGTGAGGCGATTTGATTTTCGCCATTTCGCGCTGATAGCAGCAGTGGGTGGGAACGGAACTAATAATAGAGATGGGACAGTGAGATAAAATACATCGATAAAAATGACTATACTTAAAACTTACCCATGCAGTAAAATGAAAATAATTATGATCTATTCCTTTAATGATAGCAATTGGTTAATACTTAGATTAAGCAAATAGCCGAATCGCTCATGGGATCTTAGAATAAGCCGAAGTGGGACTAAGGGGTGCTAGCTAGATCCAACAATAAAATAGGGAACGTTTAAAAACGAATGACGGGAATGACGTTTTATCGAAAGGAATGGAGTAGGTAAGGTATTTATAGATAATAAAAAAATATGTACAATACTTTAACGTTTTGTATTAGTTATTACTTTAAAACTAAAATCTACATACATACACTAAAACTCTAGCGGGGTCGTGTCTGTACTGTACATTAAAAGTTTTTATGAAAAAATAAATGCAACAGTCAACATCAGCGACACCAAGACCAAGACAATTATTTGAATTATTTTGTCTATGTCTGTCTGTCTGTATGTATGTTACCACAACACGCCAGAACTACTGAACCGATTTGGATGAGACTTTTTCTATTCAACTGAGTGTTACCTGGACTCAAACTTATGACACATTTTATCACGCTACATAACTTCGGGGGTAGGCAACCAGGCAAGTCGCAGGCACACCTAGTTTAGTAAAAAGTGCAGGTACCCTGTAGATACAGGGTGACTTTGAAGACAATCGACAAATTTTAAGGGTGTGTTCTGTTATTGATATAGATCAACTTTGTATAGGTCTAAGGAAATTTGTAGTTGTCGATTTTTTTTTGTATTTATTGAGTTATATTCTTGAAACTGATACACTGACGTAATTACCTAAAAAGTATAAAATAAGCATAAATGATGCATTTTTATTTTTGAGCATTAATTATGCTTATTTTATTATTTAATTTTTTATGCAAGTACGTTTGTTTATCGATTTCAAGTATGTTTACCTTAATAAAATAAGAAAAAAATACAACTCCAAATATCTTTAGACCTAAAAAGTTATCAATATCGATAACAGAACTTACCCTCAAAGTTTGTCGAATGCCTTTAAAGTCACCCTGTAGTCTACAAATAAAAGAAAGGGCCTTTTGCCGCAACAAACTAATAATTGGCGAGCTCAAATTATTTGTCGCGACAAAAAATTTCGAACATTTACACCTGTAATACATAGGGAATAGTTTTTAGCGGCTGCGTACAGACGGATGTCTATATATTTGGTGATAATTTGTTTCAATAAAATATGAAAGTGGCTGTTAAAATTATCTGACACTAAAGTATCCTTGAAGTGGTTCTGTAGATCAGGAAACAATCATATTTCTTCGGACGCCAACTAGGTTTTTGAATGTTTTTCAGCCATAATTCCAGTCTTCTATCGTCAGTCGGAAACCTGTGAATTAGTAAACGTTGTTTTAAATCGGAAACCTGTGAATTAGTAATCGTTGTTTTAAATCGAAAACCTGAGAATTAGTAATCGTTGTTTCAAAATAATATGTATTTGATAATAAAAATCTGTCGTCGGCTATTTCCGTTTTTGAAAGTAAATAGATAGGTACTGATAGAGAAATATCGATAAGTTTTATCGACAAGGAACTTTTCAGCACTATTGGATTTTATTATTTATGAAAAACCGGTAGTACAAAGGCAAAATCACGTATAATATGATTAGTGCCGATTTTTAAGTGCCTGTTATATCAATAGAAGTTTAATTTGTTGAATATTAGCAGTAAATTTACTTACTTCGGGAATGTAACCCCACTTCCCTTCTGGTAACGAGTTTTGCATAACACGCACTCTTTCATGGTTTACCTATTAACTACCACCACTTATTTATGTATCAACTATAGTAATATGACACAAAAAACAAGCGTAATCGCGTTAAACCTACAAAAACACTTCATAAATACGGAGACGATCCAAACTAAGCAACGGTCATTTGCAGTTTACGTCAGATTTAGTTCCTTTCCCCCGCATTGGGGGCGCTTCAAATAGGCACAATAGAGAGTTGTCATTTTATGGGGAATCATCAGTCCAGCGTACTTGTATATATAGAGGTCAGTGCTGGAAATAGTATAAAAATTGTACACTATGTGGACCTCGGACGTGGACCAACCTTATATTGAAATTAATTTTTGACAAGGAATTTATTTTAACTGAATTTACTTATTTTTCTGGAACGTATTTTTATTTCAAGAACTGGAAATCAAACTTTAAATCATCAGTTTTGTTTTGTTTGTCTAACAATTCAGGCAAGTGAATATTTATATTTAATTGATTGTATAAATAGATGATTGTCGACCATTACTGAACTGCAAGGTGCTTTAACTCATTTGGCGATCCTATTCAACATATTTTTGGATTTCTTTCAAAGTAGTTTTTCATTTTTGTTTTTGTTATTTCATTTTTGTTATGATATATCACAATTTTCTTTCTCACGTCACAAAAATAAAATAACAATAATAAACTAAGGCTGCAATCACAATAAGACAGCATAAGTAGTGGACTTTAAAAATCAATAATAGGGTGTTGACAGGATAATCAAAATATACAACGTGTAACGGAAAGGTGTGATAATACTGAAGGGTGTGAATCTGCCCATGAAACTGAACAACCTTTTCCAAGAAAGATAGGTCATAGAACAAAATAAATTTTTGACCTCCCATAGAAACTACATCAGCTGAAGCGCATTTTGTATGGAAGGTAAAATTTGGTTTTTCGTATTTCGACCTATGTTCCATGGGAAACTTGTTTAGTTTCAAGAGCAGATTCACACTCTTCAGTATTATCCCACCTTCCCGTCACACGTTGTATACTTTTTATGAACTGTCAAAACACGAGTGTTCTTAATTGGTACGGAATGTGCGTTTGTGACGTCATTGCTGTTGGATGAAATCTAATACCGGAACTTGTTCTTAATTTGCATTGTAAAAAGATTCTAACATTTCATATTTGTTATTTTTGTTACGAGTTTAATTTTTGTTGTGGTTTAATTTTTGTTTCCTTTTTGTTACTATGGTCATTTTGTTTCCATTATCCATTTTTCTAACGATAATCGGCAGCGTTACCAAGTTAACTTTCAAAAGGAGCTGTAAATCACCCTATTGAATCGGAAAATCCATCTACTTTATTCTAAGTCTTTGCAAAGTATTTTATTAAGCCCAAGGAACTAGATATAGCTACAGAGCCCACCTCCCAAACCTTTTTTCAAAAACAATTAAGTATTTATACGACATTAAAATTTCTGAAACTGTTTTGAACAACAGACCTCCTTCCGTTCATCATTTTAACCTTTACTTTGAAAAAGAAATATAACTTCATTAAAATTTATCTTTAAAATTTTATGACGGGCCGCCGCCGTCACAAAATTAAACAAAAAAAGTCGCTTAATATAACGCTTCCTCCCTCGGGTCGGCATGTTCGTGTAAAAAAAGTCTTAATTACCTACAGAGCCTCGCTAAAAACAAAGCTGTTGGAACACAGCATACTGCTTAAAGCCACGATCACACCTAGCTGAATGCAAAGACTAATTTAGCATACATTGCTCGTCGAAGTAAGGATATTGCAATTAACATAACCAAGCCTCCCAGCAATGTATGCCGAATTAGTCTTTGAATTCAACTGTCTGATAATTTAGAGATAGGATGTCTGTTATACAGAAGTGTAATACTCATGTAGTAAGAATAAGTAAAATATAATATCTCTTTCTTTTTTTTCCCACAATGGCGCCACATTGTTTGTGAAGCGATGTAGTTTAGCTGACGTCATTAAGAGATTTTAATATCCAACAATGAATAAACGATTTTGATTTGATTTGATTATAAGGACCTATAAATTTTCTAATGAAATAATGACCTCTGACTGACGGTAAAGCAAAATAAAAGCTTGATGCGCAAAATGCGTTTGTTTCATCATGTTAGTGAAAGGATTTTTGTAAAATCGTTTCTTACTTAAGAAGAAATAAGAGATGAAAAATTGTAAGTTTAAAAGACAAGACACACCCACAAAACTCCTTAGAAGTGGATGAGTAGTGTTTTTTAGTGCGTGAGGCTATTGATGCGTCTTGGATGGTGAAAGAGACAAAAGATACGCTACGTATACATTCAGGGTGCATTTGAGTGCGGTGGAGCTTGTTTCTAGCTATTCCCCATGTCACACCGTGAATTTTCATTGGTTTCGCTCCAGAGTCCTATATCCTAGTGATTCAAGTTTCTTGTTTTCTTTTTTTCACTGGGCTTTGGAAGTGAAACGAATGAAAATTCACGTTGTAAATTCTTTGGTATTTGTACTGTGTGAGAAGAAACCTCACCTCATGTATTCCCACTTACATGAGTTGGTGTGTGTCTATGACAATCATGTTGCAAGTTCCGAAAAAATTATGCAAGTTCCGAAAAAATTATCCTCCCTTCTTAATTCTTACTTCACTAGCTCAGGGGTCTAGACAACGTGCCATTAAACTTAGAGATGTCGAAAGCGAACGTCATAAAATGTATGGCATAACATTATATATCAAATGTTATGTCATTCATTCCATGACGTTCTTTTTCGTCAAATGGCAAAAGTTCAAACACGTGACGAAAGGTCTAAACAGATTATTGATAGTTTTTCACGTGCTCAGTCGGAGCCCGCGAAGATCTTCATTTATCTAAGTTCACTAGATATAAAACACCAAAGACCTGCCAAAGGCCTCTGACATTACTCATTATGTGCCTATTGCCGTTATCTTTCGAAGCACGGAATCATCTAACTATTCAAATGAGTTAGTAAACTTGCCTGAAATAAAATATTGTTATTTATTTTTTATTTATTTATTTTTGAACAATCAGTCAATCTGGAAACAGTCTTACAATGTATTAGACACTGAACCCACTGGGCTTCAAACCTAGAACCTCCAAATCGAGAGTCGATCAGAGAGTGTTAAAAGATGAGTACCTTATTGATATCAAAGCTGACTGAATTTATATGAAGTTTATCTTTTCCCCAATAAGTATACATCAACTTCTGATATTGCTTCTCTATGACGTGTTATGAAAAAGCCATGTTTTTATATGATAAAAGAAAATACATTTTCATGAATATCCAATAAATCATATCGCGTAAATAAATTGTATTGGGACTAAATGTATAGGCAAAGTCTTAACCAAGGAGGTTTGAATTCTCGCCGTTATCTTTTATTCTGTTATTTTTCTTTCCATTTATTTTTTGTTTGTACTTGGTGTAAGGAATTTAAAAAACTTCAAGGTCGTGATTAGTTAACAAAACTTAACTTTTCAAAATAAAAAGAAATAAACATAAACATTTTAAAGTAATAAATAAGAAAATAAAAAAAAACCGGGCAAGTACGAGTCGGGCTCACGCACCGAGGGCTCCGTACCACTAAGGTAAAAATAACGTCTTAATCAGGGACGCACAGGCAGACAGAAGTGTATTATAAAACGCGCTTGTCCGACTCGCACTTGAAGAGTTTTTATCATTTGTTGTTATTTTCTGGCTTACGCATTATGAACCTCCCGATTTTTACGCTTGTAAGTGTTAACGATAGAGCTAAAACAAAAAACACCAAACAAACGTTTCATTGAATTCTCTTTTTTTTTTATTTGTTAGGTAATCTACTATAATATTCTGTGAAAATTTCAACCAACTACAGTTCAAAAGATACAGCCCTTACACAGACAGACAGACGACGTAGTAGTAGTATGGCTCCGTTTGGACCTTATCGGGTACGGACCCTAAAAACCCTGACCCTCTATCTTACACGAAACTATAAGTTTGAAGAGTTTCGTATGCCATGATGTTTTTATCGATATCTCCTTTACATCCTGTTTACCTACTTCAAAAATAATTAGCCAGACATAAAGAAATGGTATTGATTAATTTGGATCGTTAAATCAATAAATACTAATTAAAATAAATAATCAATAAAAGGTTTATTCAATTTAGGGCTTGTAGGTACACTAAACTAACACTAACTGCCAAACTACAGAGTAGTTTAGTTTGTTGGCAGTACACATACTATGCTTGCCCTCAACCAAGCTTACTTTCTTAAACTAGGTACAAGTGGTACAAAAGGTAAAATAAGGCTACGCCACAAATATTGTTACTCCCAACAACACGTCAGCAGAAACATTTCAGACATCATTACATAGTAATAGGTTTCCAAATATTTCTACCGACGACGTGGGGCTGACCGTATAACTATATGTTACAAATTTAGCCACACACACACACACTAGCCTTCGTAACCTGCCTGCGTCTGTGATTCTGAGTTCTTTTCATTCGAATCTATTCAAGTCACCAGCGAATAGGCTCCCTCTTGGCCCCCAGGGCAATAGCTTTAGGTCGGGAGCTAGCCCGTTGAAAATTAAAGGAATATAAGAGCCATGAATAATTTGAATCTACTTCATTTTGCCGTCAAGTACTCAAATCAACGGAAGCCGTGATTATAACCCCGCCCCGTGTGGTGCCGGCAAAGAGTAGTACCAAGCCATAGACACCCGTGGGTGTCGTAAGAGGCGACTAAGGGTTATAAACTGGAGGATGGGCAGCAGCATCCTCCTTTGTATATTACATCTTACTTACCGCGGTCCATGGTGCCAGCTGTAACGCTAACAAGCGAGGTGACTATGGTACTTCCCCTCTACACTTTTCCAGCAAAGAGTTTCAGGACTTTTCATGGGATGTTATAGTGGTGGTGGTGATTATAACGGGAACTTTAAAGATTCCCGTGGCTCTGTTCACCTTAAACGATTAGTAGTTCCGGATATTACCCTTAACCGTTACCATACAAACAAATACATCTTCACAACATTAGTGTAGATGTAGATAGACTTTGTATAACTACAAAATAGTTACTGTAAACTCATGTTTTATTTATGGGCATACAAATTGAAATGTTTCTGGGATTTGCTTGCCAATTTTACCACTTCTGAAACGTACCTATTCCAAAACGATTTACTATTCGGCTTATGGATGTGCGTTCTGAAATGGAAAAATATTATTTTATTTTAAACAAAGAGCACTGTCACCAAAGTTTAAGCTACACAATATCAAGCTAAAATATAATGTTGCGGTGACAATATATTAGTCGGGATGACTGGACAAGAAATGAGGCTAAACTGGAAGAGGGAAGGAAATTCTATAATTTTCAATAACTGATTTTTATCACAAACTTTTTGGTTTTGTAAGAACGCTCTACCTAGTTTTTAATTGAAATTGTTATGATTCCCTCTGAAATAACCATTCCAGCCAAATTTATCCTGCGCACGCTATAATAAAAATTGCAAACTTAAGTCGAACTAAATAAATATATTATATCGAAGTAGATTATCGAAATTTCGACTAATACGACGGAACGGAACCCTAGGTGCGCAAGTCGACTCACATTTTATTTAAAAACAATGCAAAATATATCTTATAATTATACGCATCTCTATCCCAGAGAGGTATTTTGGAGACCACATTCCGTTTCTTACGATTCTGACACACTTACTCACTTAATCCACTCTCGTTACTTTCTTTCTGTCATTATCCTAAAAAGTCCTTACTGATGGAAATGTCTGTAAAGTACTAGATTTAATGAGCAACTGTAAAATAGCGGAGTTGATCGTGACTCCTTATTTTAGCCACATTAATCACCAGCAGAGAAACTAGCACACAATCTGTCAGTTTCATGACGAGGGTCACCAACGCTTTCATCGGATATTTTAGTTGACAGTAGTTTTTATAAACACCCTACCATTCACCCTACTCAAGCTAAATCCCTGTTTTAATATTTTGAACGTCCAAAACTAATAATAGAAGGATTCATATGTGAAAATATGGAGCTCACCGCTCTGACATATTTACATGCTCAGTGATTTGGCTAGATAATAACCTTGTCAAATGAACAACTTTTTATTAAATGTACATTATGTATGAATTCACTTTCAGTATGTATTAACCTGAATAGATATCTATTCAGGTGGACAAAATTGGAACAAAATTGGGTGTTTTCAACCACCTTCTCACAGTTCAACTGGTTGGCGCTGCAAATCAGCATAAGGAAAAACCGTCATGGTGCCGCCATGTAATCAGTAAGCTTTTTACTGTATGAATTCACTTTTAGTATGATCGCTGTATCTATTCAGGTAGACAAAATTGGAACAATAGGGTATTTTCAACCACCTTCTCACAGTTCAACTGGTTGGCGCTGCAAATCAGCATAAGGAAAAACCGTCATGGAGCCGCCCTGTAATTGGTAAGCTTTTTGCTGTATGAATTCATTTCAGTATGAACGCTATATCTATTCAGGTGGACAAAATTGGAACAATAGGGTATTTTCAACCACCTTCTTACAGTTCAACTGGATGGCGCTGCAAATCAACATAAGAAAAAATCGTCATGGTGCCGCCATGTAATCAGTAAGCTTTTTACTGTAAATAAATAACATATAGACATTTAAAAAAAGAAAATATCAACAGTGGTCAGCATACCACCCATCGACACTTAAAATAAATGGTACAGCCGCACTGCACTTACTTTCTCGCAATACTCAAGGAAAAACTATCAACCGCAAACTTAAATTTGTAATGCCCTACACATAGTATGGATATACAAACTTTTATTTACGTTTTAATAAAAAAATGTTCGAATGAAATATACAGATCAATTCAGAATTCAAATTGTCAAACATTAAAACAAACAAACCTCAAACGATTTCGAGTAAATCACATGTTTAACTTTTGGTAGTACTGGAACACCCTTTACATGAATTTTCACAGATCAATGGATACTACCGTAGGATACTTGCATGGAGATTTTTAAATTTCTCAAAACATGTTATGGATAATTGTTCAGTTTAGTCTACTGAGCAAGCCCTTTCAGTTTTTGGTACACCCTGTGTACAAAATATTATTCAAAAAAATCATAAAGAATATCCAGGATTAATATTATAGAAAATTTTAATAAAACAATGGATCCACTTTTGGGTAAATCACATATTTACGATTTGGTGGTACAGGAACACCCCTTATATGAAATTACACAGATCAATCGATACTAGTGCAAGATATCTTACATGGAGATGTTTGGTCATGCAAAGTTTCATCAAGATTCTATGAGCCGTTTTTGAGAAAATTTCAAATTTTCATTTTCGTTGTATGACAGCTACCCTCAAAATCAGCACGAAACCACTTAGAACCCTTCGATGGATTTGCATAAAACTCCTAAATTCAAAATCTGGTGTCAATCGGACCATTCGTTTAGCCGCTAGGCCAAAGCGTGACGGACAGACCGACTGACCGACGGACCGACCGACCGACCGACCGACCGACCAACCGTCCGACCGACGGACGGACATTTTTGGGAGACTTTGACAAAATTAGAAAAGCTTTTTTTTTTCACGAATACAATACCTTTCTCGCTCCGCTCGAAAGTAAAAAACGTAGTTACCAAATGTCAAGGAAAACTCCCTATTTTTGTTTATAGAGGAATCTTCACGACTAGCGATGCTGTCAACTGAACTAGCCGACCGTTACTCGTACAGTTAGGTGCATGCGATTTGACAGTTGAAGGCATCGCCGGCAAGTCACTAATTGGTAACTATGGGAAGCGAGAGATGAAGGCGGGGTACGGGGTACATCTGTCATACGCCTAACTGTAACGGTCGGCTAGTAATTACATCATATCTATGTGTCATCTTTAAAGTTCAACTAGATGGCGCAGCTAATAAAAGCGCCGCAAAGTAATAAATCTACGGCTGATCATTGTTAGGAAAAAGGAAAATGGCAATACTGATGCTAAACGGTCACCCAGTATGAAAATGATTAAGTCATTTTGATTGCTACTATCAGAAGCCTGCAGTATATATTTTTTAAAGATTCCATTTATTTTACAAAGCCATAAAAGAACAGTTATGAGCGTGCCATCTATCGACACTTAACAAAACGTAGTTGACAAAGGTCATAAAAATTGCCCATTTAACATAAACTACTCAAAAAAGAGTTTTTAAGCAACTTCACAGGAGTCTTCTTTTTGATATAATAATTCAGGAGTCTCGTATAAACTGAGGAAAATCTAATTTCAAATACCATCGTGTACCATAGACTGATGAATTGATAAATAATACCTAGACATAATAAATTATCGCCCATGTTTATGTTTGTAACATAAATATTTGCCTTGGACAGGTTGAGCAATCGAACCTGCGATCTGTGCCGCAGGTTTCTTACAAAAATCCACATTGCATTTAAATTGATTAAAATTAACTGCCAACATTTTATGAAATCAGCTTCCAAAGTTCAAGTATCTCATTAAGATTACTGAACTCATTACAACTCGGTTCAGAAACGATAACAATTTCTCGAAACTTCATTAAAACTTGAAATACCTTTAAGAAGTACCTTCTTACGCTTTTTATAAACAATTTCACCAACTTGGTATACACTTCGCTGAACGGGGTTCCCAGGACATACAAATTGATAAGATTTAGCAAACTAAATAAACAAGCTATAGATTTAAATACACCTATGCATTGTCCCGCGATAAAAACGCTAACGAATTACTGGCAAAAAGAAATATTATGATAAAATTATGTTTATTTATTTCCAAACGAATTAAAACAAAATTTTATATGAAGGTTCCAAAGTGCTAGCAATGATTAAATAATAAATTATTAATGGGAATCTAGAGCCTAAGCTTAGCTTAGCTGAGGATGCCTTTCGCTGTGCCGTGCTATGCCTGGTAGTTAGCTAACCTGTCAGCTGAAAAAAAAACCACCAATAGGATTGCTCCATTTTCGTACTTTGTCAAATGCATTATCAAATGAAGCTCTCCTACTGGTTGTAACTTTTAGGCTCACAGCTTAGCTTATTACGTGTGTGTTTGTGTTTATGTCGAAAACCTTAGCCAGAGGTTGAGCATCTTCGCCTAGATGATCTGGCAACACTGGTCAACTTGTAATAACTGTTTTAACTTAACGATCGAGTACGATCGGGGATTCGTACATAATAAGTAGGTTACTTTGGAGATACCTTCTTTCATAGTTTCACTGCAACAACGTAATGGATGGGATAAGTTTACGAGACATCTTTCATTCTTTCGACTTTGTTGATTTAATATGATTTCGTGCTTAAAGAATTTAAATTTCATCCTTAAATTAAAGTAACAATAGATAAAATGGTCAGAGAGCGATAGCGTTAAAAAAAGAAAGTATTCCCATATTCAACGAAATATTGTGTTTTGGGTTATAACATAAATAATTACATGTGATGTAAACATCGAAAAAAAGGGAGAATGGCACGGAAACGGCATCAATAAATGTTAAGTATGATCCTTGTGTGAGCTAAGCTTTCATCCTAAAAATTCACCTTTTGCTCCATAAAGTTGAATTCGCATACTATTTAATACGGTCAGTGTTAGTACTTTGACCATTGACCTACCTGTAAACTATACGGGTGTTATTCAGAGACGTTTCGCTAGCACGGGGCCAGCAAAATCCAGATCTAACCTTGGTCTAGCTTTGTCACCGGTCATAATTACCGTCACTCAACGTGGCATTTTTCTTATCACGGGCGTAGACCAAGAATAAATGTAGTGCTAACTTATTTATTACCGTGCTAGTGAAATGTGTTAGACAAAGGTTAGACCGGCCCCATGCTAGCAAAACGTCTTTGAATGACCCCCTTCAAGTATAATTTACGTTAGTTAGCGCAAAACGCAACGTGTAACCATTTCCATGTGGTCCATGATATCAGTTTGCTACTGTGGTGTGCTACAATGAGCTTTGAATGTAGAGAACAAGTTTTGTACGTACACACGGCCGCACGTCAGTGGAAACTCTCTGGTTTCGGGTGTTTGTAGCGTAGCGCTGGTTCAGCTTATACTGTTTTTAGGGTTCCGATGCCACATGGTAAAAAAAGGATCCCTTATGGTGCGACTTCGTCTGTCTGTCTGTCACACCTCTATAATTATAATTATCTCAGCAACCACTCATGCTATCGACTTGAAATTTGGAATAGTTTTTGAATATGGTTGCCCAACTTTATTGCACATGTTAGTAATAAAAATAAATATTATTATTATAAAGGAGGCCCAAATAGGGGGGGCAAACTTCCAAATTGTTGTCACTAGGTCATATGCATTCCCCCCCCCCCCCCTTATGTCATGTCCGAAGTTTGTGAAAGGAAAAATTTGAATTCATTACAGTCGATAGAAATTTATATAAATATTACAGCAAAAATAAAACGATCTTTCTAAGCTGCATAGTTTTTTTGAAATCTGCAAAAAATCTATAAAAACAAATTTTATTTTGCGGTCCTAAAATGGACTTTATTACTTCCAAAAATAATATAAGTATATCGAAACCCTCGGCACGCGAGTCCGACTCGCATTCGACCGGTTTTTTTTACATTGTATATATTTATTGTGTAGGTCTGTACTATGAAGTCAAGAATTTTGCACTGACATGAGAATCTGAAATTATAAAGAAGAAGCCAGTGGATCAAAAGATCATAGAAGATGAAAGGGCGTGGTCTCTTACAAGTCGAAAAGATAAACATAAAATAATACATTTCAACTGCCGTTTATGATTTTTCGAAAGTTGATTAATTTACTAGGAAATTGAATCATTAAATTATTAAATTCAATTCAATTCAATTGAATTATTTTATCTATCACGACTTGTTGGTTGACTTTACAACTCAAAATAAAAGTGCACCCTTTGTGTAACATATACTTCTGCTCAGCACTCGCTATCAGATTCATTAAGCGTAGCCAATAAAATGTGAAACAATATGAGTATCGACATCGATAATATCGATACAATAGGGCTCATTGTACCAGCGGTCACAACGCGTCACTAATGCGCTCGATAACGGCTTTGTTATTGCGGCAGGGTTGACAGATATGATCGAGTTGGTTGTTGGCAGAAAAAGCCACAATACTTTTAACCAGCACAAGAATTAAATATGCCGTAAGTTGGCTGTATCCTATTTTTTATTTAAATAAAAAATAGGATAAACATAGGATGGAAGCGATATTGGGCCCTTAAAGATGTTATGAAAAACGCAGCTATACCTATCGAAGGAAAAAAGAAAATATTTAATACATGTATTCTACCAAGCATGACCTACGGATGTCAGACATGGAGTTGTACAGAGAAGAATACTAAATCACTAGAAGTTTGTCAACACAGAATGGAAAGGAGCATACTCAACATAAAATTAAAAGACAAAGTTCGATTTAAATCAATAAGAAAACAAACCAAAATTATAGATATAAAATTCCGTATCAAACAACTAAAATGGAAATGGTCAGGACATCTAATAAGAAGTAAAATAAAAAAGTGGGCTAAAGAAGTGACGGAATGGTGCCCTACATATAAAAAGAGAAGTAAAGGGAGACAGTATCGGAGATGGGAAGACGACATTAAAAAGGTGGCAGGAACGACTTGGACTAGGAAAGCAAAAGACAGATCTTTATGGAAAACACTTGGGGAGGCCTATGCTGGAAAGCAAGACAATCAAGAAACCGGTGTCTAAAACATTAATTATTATGAAGATACATCTACTTCAAATAGCTAAAAAAAAAAAAAATATATAGCACTAAGTAGTTATAAGATGGAATGTTATTTAAGATTGTTAATAAAGGCTATAATAATAAAAAATGTACTGGGACAGGACGATTATGACAGACAAGACAGTTCATTTCAATAGACCGGACATAACATTATTAGACAAAACCGACAAGATAGTGTATTTAATAGATATCGCAGTATGTAATACCCACAACCTTCTTAGCACGCATACACAAAAGATAACCAAATATACCGATCTCGCCGTTGAAATTAAGTCTCAATGGCAAGTTCACACAGTCAAAACTGTCCCGATCGTCCTTTCCACAACCGGCGTTATCCCGAAAACCCTCCATACCGGCCTCGAAACCCTCAACATCCATCCACTCATTTATACACTTATGCAGAAAGCAGTGGTGCTAAACACTTGTAGATTAGTGAGAAAGTTTTTATCATAATTAATTGCACTTGGCTTCGGCCCGTGCCATAAAATACCTCTTCGGAGTGAAGTAGAAATACTAAACATAAATAATAATAATAATAAGTTGGCCGTAAGCAGAGAACATATTTGTGGAAAATCTTTTAGGTTGAGATCTATGTATACCTCTTTCTTGCAATCCAATGATATTTCTACCCTCAAAACCGGCCAAGTGCGTGTCGGGCCACCCGAAGTATTGGGTTCCGTAGTTTTTTTACGATTTTTTTTATCGCTAACCAGGTTTTAATTATGTATTTTATAATGTTCATAACATATTTTTTTTTACCTCCTAATGCTCAGCGAGGTCCTAGCGCCTGATTGCTATTGCTATTTTTATCATTTACAGTTTTTTGGCCACAGCTCATTTACCCAAGAAACCAACTTATATTATATGTAATAGTTTTTTTTATTCTACTACTGTAAATTTTTCACGTTTAAAGCTTACAACGCCCTTCGGGTCCAATATAACAATGCGTTCAGGATGTTGTTGAGGCTGCCGCGATTCTGTAGCGCATCAGGGATGTTCGCGGAGGCGCGAGTAGACTGCTTCTACTCTACAATGCGAAAGAGATGTGCGTCCCTGGTGCGCAGGGTTCGGGTCGGCAACAACACCATCCTGAAAATGATAGCGGACAGATTGGACTGCGTGTATGTTAATCGTTGTTGCAACATTTCGAGCGGAATGTTGCGACAATGATTAACAATACCAACCTGTAATTTTAATTCTTAGTTTGTAGACATAATTGTAATTTAATTTAATTGAATTTGTATTTGTATTTTATTTTTTTTGTAATTTTTTCTCTATAATGGATCCTGGTCATCTGAATAAATAATTTTATTATTATTATTATAACTACCGAATAGCTGGCGAGGAGGGACAATCGACTCCGACAAAAATTGCGCTTTCAACTTCATATTTCGCAAACGGCTCCCTAAATCGAAAATTACTTTGAAAACTCACAAAGACCTATCCAGCCACACCCCACACGATGGGGTTGACGAGAAAAAAATATCATCCCCACTTTACTTTTAGGGGAGGCACCCTAAAAGATATATTTTTTTCAAGATTTTATTATTTTACCAGTTTGTCAGCATAGATGAAATGTATATCCGTATAAATTACAACTTTCTAGTACTAAGGGTCTCTGAGCTAAGCGGCAGACAGACAGACAGACAGCCGGATATTACGAAATTACAAAGGTTCCTTGTTAACTACGGAACCCTAAAAACAACGATCAATTGTTTGAATTCGTCTTTTTCTCTTAATATCGAAATAATATCGTTCAATCGGTTGTTCAAAAAAAATAAAAATATTCTTTTAGAATATAAAAAGTTAGGTATATCGTAAGTCGTAGTTGTGTTATTACCACAACCCCATATAACTAAATATTTTGAAATTTATTTTGATACCCATTTTTATAAACGGAACAACCCTGTCTGGTGAACTTCATCGAAAAGTCGTTAAAAGGACAATATTCTCCAGATTATTTACGAGTCATTAAACAATATCAATACCTCGTCTTTATCAGGGTATTTGACTGATTTTCAGTACCCTCAGAGCATCCTTATAGGCTAAATTTATTCAAACTTGTATAACAGGGTTAATTGCCTTCCAACTTGTGAAAAACTAACTGTTGTGTAAAACCTCAGCTAACGTATTAGCATAGGGGAAATTCTCAAATAAAACATCAAAATAATCTCAGTAACAATAAAAATAATAAACACAAAACCCTACATAAACAAGCAAGAGGCGAAATAATATTAAATTTATCGCTAATGGATTTCTTGTGTAAGTTCGACAGGGACGTCTAATGTTCTATTATATTCGTCCTACAAAAGTGACCTTCTTGAGTTGAATAAAATATACAAGTTGAAAAATAATATAAACATCCTTTGAATTTGGGGCTAGTATGATCTACTATACCCAGCAGTGAGTGAGTGTGGACTAATTGGATAGACTAAATTATCTATAAGTTCATGTTTCCATCTTGCTTTCATCAAATTATTATGTATGCTTTTATAATATAAAATATAATGTATTGTTTTTGGGTGTATGACAGGGTTGATGAAAGTAGAGGAGGCGAGGAAAGTTTGTCAAGATCGTAGCAGGTGGAGGGCTGTGGTCTCTGCCTACCCCAGTGGGAAAGAGGCGTGATTTTATGTATGTACTCGTATGTTATTTTTAGACCTCTGGTCAAATTCTAGTATGTAACTACAGCGCGTTCAGTACAAGCCTGTCTATCGTTATTTTCTGCGTATGGGTGACAGGCGGAGAGCCAATGAACGATTCGGTCGCGGCATGTGGGGGGCCGAGCTCACCCCCGCGACAAATTTTTTGACTTCTGCGCATAACGATTACAGACAGAGTTATTTTGCACGCAGTATAACTCAGTATAAAACTGAACAACTTTCCCAAAGAGACAAGAATAAAAAAAAAGTTTTGGTCGTTTTATACAAACACAATTTCTATTTTTGTATGAAAATTTTAAAGTATCTCATTATATGACCCATGATTTTTTGAGAAAGTTATTTAGATTGTGTTCTGAGTAACATACTTATTCAGCCACAAGTAAAAAATAAACCAGTATTTTTTGTATGGTCGTTGGGCTTACTCTTGACTTCGATCTAGCCCTGAGGGCAGAGATGATGTCGACGTTGAAACGAGCTTGCCCAGAAGAAGCCTATTGACTCGGTACTTGAATGGGTTCGGGTTATACTAACTCGGGAACACAGAAGCAGGCAGAAAATTGCACTATAACAAAACTAACAAAACTATCCATGCGTTGTTACCATAAGTTACAGAAATCTTATCTAGACAAACTTACATAGCCTTTCTGACTGAAGAGAGAAGAATCAATGACAAATGAGGTTAATTACCCCACTCTTGAGCAGATATCTTACCCTATTTCTACACAAACGGTCCCGACAGAGGGGCTTCTAGAAAATATTGACGCTCATAAATATTGATGTTATCCTGCGTTTTATTCCTTTCTGCTGTGGATCGAGACGCTGGGTTTATGAAAATTAGATGTGTGTGTACAAAGTAGACGATTAAATTCACATCCAGAAGCAGAATTCCATCCTGGGTGTTCTTCATATTTACCGAAAATAAACAATGACGATGTTTTTTCAAATTGTTATTTGTAAACTCTCTCTGTCATGAAGGGAAAAAAATAATTACGCGCCCAGATGGACAAAGATGTGTGATAGAGTTAAAAGACAAACCCCGTCTCCCGCTTCCAACTCTGAGCGGGCGCATAGGTTTCGATACAAAATAGACATGATTACTACTCCATCTGGGCGCGTAATTTTTTTTCCTTCATGCTCTCTGTGATGTAACGAGTAAACTAGACGCATCGAAGCGAAGTAACCAATATTTTTTACACTTTTGTCCTTTCTGACGGACATGTCTACAAATTTAAAGAATCGTAAAGCTTCAGGTTTTAAAAGATTGAAAATTCACGGTGCATATCTTTTTTTTATTTAATCTAGTCTTGAAGCGACACTCAAAGTATTCGTTGGATTCAAAAGGCCAACTGGCATAAATACGCCTGTCTTGGAACAATAATGCGGTGACAGATGTGTTTATTTTTCAGATTTATATTCTTCACTTCGAATGATAGATGATTCTTCTGTCTGTTGAGGGTTCGGGGTATATACACACTGTAAAATATACGTGGTAGGGTTAACAGTGAGTTCCTTTAAGGATATAACTTATTATTTTAATAAACAACTTTCTAAATACAGCTGTTTAGGTTATGTCCACGAATTTAAATAATCGTAAAGCTTCAGGTTTTAAACGATTAGAAATTCACGGTGCATATCTTTTTATTTTCATTTAATCTAGTCTTGAAGCAACAATCGAAGTATTCGTTCGGATCAAACGACCACCTAGCATAAATACGCCTGCCTTGGAACAATAATGGTGACAGAGATTTATATTCTTAACCAAATCCAATAAATGATAGACGATGTTTCTGTCTGTTGAGGGTTCGGGGTATACACACACTGTAAAATATTCGTCGTAGGGTTAACAGTGAGTTCCTTCATGGACATCATTTATTATTTTAATATACAACTTTCTAAATACAGCTGTTCAGGTTAGTTCCACGAGTTTAAACAATCGTTAAGCTTCAGGTTTAAAACGATTAAAAATTCACGGTGCATATCTTTTTCTTTTCATTTAATCTAGTCTTGAAGCAACAATCGAAGTATTCGTTCGGATCGAACAGCCACCTAGCATAAATACGCCTGCCTTGGAACAATAATGGTGACAGAGATGTTTATTCTTCAGATTTATATTCTTCACCAAATCCAATGAATGATAAACGATTCTTCTGTCTGTTGAGGGTTCGGGGTATACCACACAACGTATACGTGGTAGGTCATTCTACATTGTTAATAGCTGACCTTTAGTAAGTATATTTATCTGTCGTTTTTCTTTAAATTCCGCCCATCTGCAGAATTTACGCGACATGTGTTGGTTTTCAGGAAATAATTTATCAAAACGAACTTCTTATTTACTTTAATAAAATCGTTGTAAGGAGTTTCAAAGCTTACGATCGCAATGAAAAATTATTTACTCTCAATTTATTAAGCTTTCTAAGATTACTTTTGTGAATAGTATCCGAACCTAACATGTTTTTGAAGCACGAACTATCTTTCGGACAATCTGGTGATTCATCTATGGCGTCGTCTCTCAAGGGATCTTTGTTTTAACAGTGTCTAGTTATTTCTGCGTTGGAGGCCAAACTGTTTAGATTTTAAACAAAATAATTGTTAACATGTGGCAGCCAGTGCGGCAGCCATTAAACAGTGCTTTTTATTCTTTCAAATAATATTTGCAAACAAGAATCCTCTTTTAACAAAGGAACCACAATTTCAAATTAAAATCGCTAAAGTCAGCCAAACATGGCCAATTTAAATTTTATTAAGGAGCTTGTAAACGCTGTACAGTAGAATGGTTTCACAGTTCACTGCCCGCTGTAAAGCTGTAGGAAATGAACGCAATAAAATGGGGTATTTGAAATTTTACTTAAATGTTTTTCTTGTCGCTTTCTATGTTGACCACAGCCCTCCTCCTGCTACGATTCATTCATTCATTCAATTATTATTTGCCTCCATGAGTACAAGTGCGTCTTATTGCTAGTGTAAATAAAGTTCTACATGAAACCCTGTTTGGGCATTATGCAATATTAGTTAGGTACTTAAAATTAACATATTATCATTATTATTTAATTTTATCACAATTTTAGTTTAAAACTAACAGTATTATTTAAATATTATATAAAAAAAATTATTAAACACATTTTAATACGCAATAATAAATTCAATTCAAACATAATTTCATTTAAAATAATAATAATAAAATTCAAAACCCTAATGTGCAAATTATAAAAATAAAATATAAAAGCGATTTCAAAGTTTTGACTAGTAGTAGTTATAAAATATCACAGAGCAATAGATTAAGAAAAATACAATTTCATTTTGATAGTTGATGTCAGATGTAAAGATTGATCATCTTGACATACTTCCCTTGCCTCCTCTACTTTCATCAACTCTTTCATACACGCTATGATTTTGATTCATGATTTCATGATTTTGAACTATACGTGGGAGTGTATGTGTTTTATTTACTTTGCTTGTTTTGCTTAAATTACCATTAATGAATTAATCTTCTAATGAAAATAATTGTGATAGTTTGTTTATCGTCCCTATAAGCCTTTTTCTCCCTCGAACATAATAATGCGTTTGAAATATTATTATATACAGCGATTATTTTACGTATTAGAATTAAATATCTCAGGAAACGCTGCTACTATAATTGGAACCCAACACGTTTCAATATTTACCCAGGGGAAATTCGAAATTTAAATTTTGTCTGGGCTGGGGTCTTAGGTGGTATTTAGAAATTGTCAACCAATCGAGCGAACGAGAGTCCAAATTCTTTACATAGAAACTGAATTAGAATATCCAATCATGAAGGGTGTTTTTTTAGAGATTGTAACGTAGAACAAACAAGATCTTTTTAAATATATTAAAAAGATCTAGTTTTGTTAATTGAGAAAATTTGCTCGTTTCGCGGTATAGGGTAAAATTTAAAATGTTTCATTTAAATGCAATCAGTAAATGTGGAAGGAGATCCATACTGGTTCAACGTCCCGTAGTTGTATTTTCTACGACAGCTTCGAGAAGAGAAGGGTAGCACTATTCACCACAAGGATTTGCTTTTACGCAAGTACGTACACACGGCCGCACATCGGTAGAAACACTTTTGGACCTTATGGCGTGGTAATAGAGTTGAAAAAGTTTCTACCGACAAGCGGTTGACCGTACTATAATTTTACATGTTGACGCAACCCCATCTTACTTACATTCACTTACCATAAACATCTCCCACAAACACTACACTACAGTTATTAGCCATGTAATCCTTTCCAATGTAAATGCGTTACCTATTACATAGTCCATTAATAATTTACAACTTTGTTATGTTAATTTGTGTGATTCGGTAGTTAGACTAATTTTGCGATGGCAACTCATTCTGTCCTTTCTAAATATACCAAATTTCATCAAATTCGATTCAGCGTTTAAACGTAATAGATATGTTACGGTAAAAGCGATTAATTTATATGCTATGTTTAGATGTTGAAATAGGTACGTCACTTTTTCTTCTCAATCAAGTATTATTTTTTTTCCAATAAATCGGTTTTACTGTAACATACACACAAACATGATAAAAAGAGTACTTAATTGGGTCCTTACCTTTGCAATTGGCGAATTTTTCATAATTCTATAGCTATTTGCATTATAGATGCCGGTCTACGCTTGATTATAAGGCTATGGGTGATCAAGATATTTCCTTTTGCTGAGTAAGTAAGTAAGTAAGTAAGTTTTTTATTTTCTCACCACAATTTGACAGAGTTTTTATGCTTAGACTATTATTGTATAGCATTACAAAATTGTGGGAGACTGATGCCTAAACTAGACACAGGGCCTGTATGTCAGGACATCAGGTCTCCAACTCTTAGCAGCTAATATTACAAGTGAAGCAACACGTAGAGATAATAACAGTAATTGGTAAGAATTCTTATCTTTTGATAAAAAAAAAAAAAAATTGTTTAAACTAATGGTTGTTAGTATTTGTTAGTATTGTTAGTAGGTGATAATAATAGAAAGTTTGTTGAAAATTTATTTAAGTGTAATAAGCAATTTCTCTGTGCTGTCATAATCAAGACCTAAGAGCCACTGGGTTAATTTATATTTGCAAGACTTTTTAGGAAGAGTATAGAAAGATATTTGTTTATTGATATTATTATATAAATAACTACCCAAAAATATGAAAAATCGGCCTGAAAAAGAAGTAGACAGGGTAGTAGAATTTAGCCGGGATGCAGGATTGTTGCGTCTAAGGGGAGCAATGGAAGTGGTAGATGTAGGAATAGTCTGTGAATGTTGTTTAAGTACAGTACTTAGGATGAAAAGTTGACGGACTGTAAGGACCCCACATAAACTATATAGCTCCTTCGTAGGAAATCTGTAAGGAAGAAATCTTGAGACCTTAAGTATCGCTCTTTGAGTTCTTTCCAGCTTAATTAATGTAGATTTTGGTGCCCCACCCCACGATATATTACAATAGGTTAAAAGTGATTGAGATAAAGCGAAATATACTGACTTTAACAATTTTTCATCTGAAACATGCCTAAGGGTTTTGAACACATAAATTAATTTTCGAAGCCTGTTATTAAGAGCGTTAATGTGACTCTTAAAACTCAAAGTGTTATCTACCAAAACACCAAGATATTTTACTACGTCAGTTTTTTGGAGATGTGGGCAAGAACAATCTTTTTTATTTGTACAACAATGGGCAACTAAAGATAAGGGAGATGAAGACGATTGCAATGTGTTTCTTATAGAAAAAGTAATATATTTGGATTTTTCCGAGTTGAGAGTGAGTCCATTGTTTTGGAGCCATATAACAACCTTATCTAAGCCTTGTTGAGCAACATTATATACCTCACTCCAGGAGTCAGCGCTAAAAAGCAGAACTGTGTCATCTGCAAAAGTAATAATTTTTCCTCTATGGAGATCAAGATTGCACAGTTGGTTAATGTAGATAAGAAAAAGCGTTGGCCCGAGTACACTGCCTTGTGGAACACCATAGCAAATAGGGAGCTCTTTGCTTATGTACTTATCTACCTTAACACACTGTGTACGATTAGTTAAGTAATCTTCAAATAGCTTCAATTCAGTTGAACGAATACCAAGAGCTTCCATTTTGGTGATTAAGATTGGGACAGAGACCGTATCAAACGCTTTAGCCAAGTCAAGGAATATTCCCAGCGTTTTCTTTTTACTATCTAAATTTTCTACTATGTAATCAGTAAGTTCAAGAACGGCATCTGATGTTGATTTCCCTGAACGAAACCCAAATTGGGCTCTTGAGAGATAATTGCCTGAATCTAGATAGTTAACTAGTCTGGCGTTCAAGATCTTTTCAAAAACTTTTGAGAGCGTTGGAAGAATAGCTATTGGCCTGTAATTTATGACACGGTCTCTGTCTCCAGCCTTGTATATGGGATGTATAAGGGATTTTTTAAATGCAGAAGGAAATACTCCGCTAGATAAGGCTAAGTTGTAAACATATGTTATTGGTGTAACTAACGTATCCTTATAATCTTTTAAAAATTTACCAGAGATGTTATCCCAACCCATGCTACAATCGTTTTTCAGGCTCATAATCAGACTTTCTACCTCTGCTTCATCAGTTGGAATTAAAACCATAGATTGTAGAGAGCTGTTCGATGTTGTCGCTAATTTAGACTGCAATGGAGAATTTTTAATATTTTCCGCAAGATTTCTTCCAACATTTACAAAGTAAGAATTGATAGCATCCACAGCGTGTTCGGGGGAATCATACGTCTCAATCAAAGGCCGTGCCATCTCTTTCGTTTTTTTTCTGTTGGTAATAGTATTAATAACATCCCAGAGCTGTTTATTATTGTTTCCAGCACGATTTATCTCTTGTCTTTCATATTCTCTTTTAACTTTTTTAAGAAGTTTATTGCAAAAATTCCTGTAACGAGTATAGGTTAATTTTAATATTTCATTATTAGGAGACTTCTTAAATTTTTTATGGAGGTTATCTCTATGTCTCATGCACTTTAATAGACCAGGAGTAATCCACGGTTTTATAATTCTTTTACGATTTGGGATTTTAATCTGTTCAGTGTTTGACTCTATAATACGTTGTAGTATTTGGACCAAGCTTGATGCAGCTGCGTCTGCATTTTTGGAGTTGACGATCGAGGTAAAGTCAAGTGCCTTTATATCTAACGAAAGTTTATCATAATTGATGCGATTTTTTGATTTTGATATTTGATGTGGACGGTTTCTTTTTGGCAAAAATAAAATAACTGTTTCGTGATCTGTTAAGGACGAGTTGGCTACATATGTCTTTGCTAAAATAGGAGATTTCATAATAATGTGGTCTAAGCAACTGTCCTTACGTGTTGGAAGGGTATGTGCTGGTAGAAGTCCGTACGACGCACACAGATTTAAATAATTTAACTTATGAGAGTCATGATTGTCATCGTGGATGTTAATATTAATATCTCCCGTTATTATAACTGTTTTATACGGTTGCAGGTTGTGTAGAATTTTATCAAGATAATAAATAAAATTGGCCGTATCTTTATGTGATGGGGATCGATAAATAGCTATAATTGCTATTGATTCCAATTTTATAACAAGGCAATTAGCATCCATGAATAGTGGTTCTTCTACTGACACACTGAGATTTTCATGAGAATAGACAACAACCCCTTCATTTTGATTATTGTTTTTTGTAGTGTGATATGAATTATAGTGAGTGATTGAAGGGATGTTACTTGTTCCTTGCAACCAACATTCACTTAATACAATTAAATCCCAAGTAGTTTTAGTCCGAGTTAATAGTGTGTGAAACTCAGATATATTCTTATTGATACTTCTTATATTCTGACTAAGTAATTTAAAGGAAAACTTAGGGTTAGGATCTAACTCTGAGCAATCCTCGATATCACAAATGGCAGACATGGATACAGCTATAGAATCAATATTACTAACAGTATGCTGAATATTATCGAATTTTATAAAATGATGGTGACAATTGTACAATGCACTGACAACTGATTTCGATTTTACGATCCAAATTGTTATGAGCCATGATCAAGATATTTAAAATTATCGATACTTGTGTGTTAGTAGATATTAGTACGTAATTAATAGGATTAGTTAGGTATATTAGGAATAGATAATAGTTATTACAAGAATAAATTCCCACAAAAATTTTAAAGTCCTTCAGAACAAACTTCATAACTATACAAAAAATCTGCTCACATCTTCTTCTGTTCGTATTCTTTTGCATGTTGTATCTTGTGCCTTGCGAGTGAAGATTTTGCCGTCTCGTGTCCATACGTACTTCCAGTTGTGTTTTGTGGCTTTCTCTCTCGCCAAGTGAAAAATTTTTCGGTTCAGTCGTGTAAGCCTTTCATTCAAGTATATAGTCTGTGGAGGAGAATCATTAAATCCCATATTTGTGGTGGTAATACCACCCCGACGAGCCCGAGCCTCCGTTAGCATCTTATCTCGAATGGAACGCCGTGTAAATCGCACTACAACAGGTCGCGGGCGTGGTTTTGACGCACCTTCTACTAGATTGCGTGGTGGCCCTGCACGTTCAGCGCTAACGACATCTCTTTCATCCAGGTTGATACCCATCTTAGAGGCCACTGTTAGAGTCAAGTGGATTAAATTTTCATTATTTGACTCACGGATTCCAGATATTTCAATATCGTTATAAAGCATTTCTTGCTCGCGGTCATTAAGATCATTTTTCAGATCTGCGATTGTTTGCTGGAAGGCGGATATATCTACACTTTCTTTGTCCTCTCTTTCTTTTTTTTCTAGCGTTTCGACACGTGTGTTGAGATCAGTGACACAATTTTGTAGCTCGTGTATGGTGTTTTTAAGTAAATGCATGTCTTCTCTAATTGCTCTCGTCTCTATTGTAAGTTGAATAAACTGGTTATTCATATCTTCTCTGAGGCGGCGCAATTCCTCCGTGAATTCTGTTAAACCAGGAGGGACTAGAGATTGTTGCACATTCTTTGAATGTGGGGAGTTAGCATTTGGCTGCTCATCACAATTTCGCGATTCGCTACTTTTTGGCTGACGTACAGTGACATTTCTTTTCTCATCTTGTTTCAAGTTTCCGACAATAGCACTCGGAAGAGGTGAATTCGTGGATGTACTCATTGAGCGGTTTTTTTGTGGGGAATGAACTATCGACATAGTTGTAATTGTGTATGACCTATACGTATGAAAGATGCCTCCACTTAATTTTGTATGTAATTGAATTTTTATATTGCGAATTCAATGTTTTATTCAATTCGGCCTTTTTTATATTAGATAAAAGAAAAAAAAAAAAGGCAAAAAGATAAAAATAAAAAATTTTAAGGCCGAGCCGGGGCGCGACCCACTGCAGCTTGCGGTTATCTTGCTAACTAGTTCCGCTACGCCACCGAGCGCTTAGTGAGTCTGGCGAAATTTGTTATCTCTTGAGGTTTGCATCGTACGTAGGTGTCGCCGGTTGGCTCGCAGTGCCTGGTACAGAGTGGCACCGGGGACTTACTATCGTTAAAAGTCACTTCACTTAATGCAGATTTTTTGAATTTTAAACACTGTATTTATACCTTTTGACGAATTCAACTTGACATTTACACACTGTGAATTGTAGGTTTTAAAATAATATAACTTCAGGCCAAAACAAGGACGTAATTAACTGTTATTTTATTTTAAATGCGCAACAGTAATAATAACATGACCGGACTGATTAACTCCTAAGAGTGAAGTGAAGTGAGTAGTTCCTTATAACTCAAAGATGGATTGAAGACGAGGAGCCGTCAAGTTTTTTTTTTCCATCGGGTCCACCACAAACGGCCTATGTCAATTTAGCTATCAGGTCAAGTTTGGTATCATTTTCGTATGAATCAATGACGCTAAATTCATATACGAGTATGATATTTATTTTTCAATTATTGACTAACAATGGTTCTGAGTATTTACTCTGCCCCGTGTGGTGCCGGCAAAGAATAGTACCAACCCATACATACCCGTGGGTGTCGTAGGAGGCGACTAAGGATTACTGGAGGATGGGCAGCAGCATCCTCCTTTGTATCTTACATCTTACTTACTGCGGTCACCTACAACCGCGGTCCATGGTGCCAGCCGTAACGCTAACAAGCGAGGTGACTATGGTACTTCCCCTCTACATTTTTCCAGCAAAAGCTAGGATTCTGGAGGGAGCTCCCTGTCCTGTAGTGGACGTTTCATGGGATGTTATGATGATGATGACTCTGCCAAAGGAGACCTCTACATCACATACAGCCGTATAATGCAGTTTTTTTATTGTAGAAACGCCTATATTAATTAATTATTTGAAAGTTGATTTTGAGGTTATTAATCTACGCATTAATAGGAAGTTCAGGTATCGAATTCAGTATCTTCAGATCCAGACCCGAGCGCTCTAAATACTAAACCACCGTGGTTGACTTCCGGCACAGCTTCCGTTATTGGGAAGCGTCTGGTGACTGCAAACATTGGGTGCTATGTTTACACAGTAGGAAGATTGGCATGTTTACCTGCTATACCATCCACTCTGGCTTGCAAACAAGTGGTATGGGAACTAAGGAGAAGTTGAACTTTTTTCTTGGCTTCCAGTGTAAAAAAAACCAGTCAAGTGCGAGTCGGACTCGCGCGCTGAGGGTTCCGATATGCCTATAGTATTTTTGGAAGCAATAAAGTCCATTTTCAGGACCGCAAAACTAAATTTGTTTGTAAAGGTTTTTTGCACATTTCTGAAAAACTGTGCAACTTAGAAAGATCGTTTTATTTTTGCTGTAAAGTTTACATAAACCTCTGTCAACTGTGATTAATTCAGATTTTTCCTTACTCAAACTTCGGAGATAAGGGGGGGGGGGGAATTGTATTTTTTTTGACATTTTTCATCATAAGTTGAAAACTAAGAGACTTAAAAAAAAACAAAAATATATTTTAAAATGTACAAGAAAAGCCCTTTCATATGATATCCCACTCGACCTAGTAGCTATAATTTGAAATTTAGCCCCCCCTATTTTGGCCCCCTTTACATTAATAATCATACTTTTAAAAAAAAAAAATTATGTGCATTTAAGTTGGACAACTATATTCTAAAACTATTCCAAATTTCAGGTCGATGGCATAAGTGGTTGCTGAGACATAGAGGTGTGACAGACAGACGGACAGACAGACAGACAGAGCGGCACCATAAGGGTTCTTTTTTTACCATTTTGGTATAGGAACCCTAAAAATTATCATTGCCCTTAGTCTTATTTCTTTTTTGAACAAAGTCACAAAATTTCATGCTTGAGTAAGCAAACTCCTACAGCGTGTATCGGAAAGGTGTGATTATACTAAAGGGTGTGAAACTGCCCATGAAACTGGACAACTTTTCCTAGGGAACATCGGTCATAGAACAAAATCAATTTTTGTTCTGAACACCCATAGAAACTGCTAAAATAGTATTATGATTATCTGCATCAGCTGATAGCGCACGTTGTATGGGAAGAGTTTGGTTTTTTGTGCGTGTTTAGTTTTCCTTCAGTATTAGGTATGCACATCCTTTCTGTCCTCTTTAACATCCTCAATGACCCGCACTCCCCTCCTTACCTTCGTGCCCGATTCCAACTTCTTCCTCCTCCCACTCGACCTAGGCGCCCTTGTATCACCATGATGCTTGAGGTGCCTAGGAGCAACACTAATTTCTTTTTTCATTCCTTCTCTGTTCGTGCTGTTCAACTATGGAATCGCCTTCCCAAAGCCATACAAGAGAGTACCTCTATTGCCTCTTTTAAACAGAAAGTGAAAGAGCATTTTCTTCTTCAAACCGCTATTTCGTCATCGTAGTCGTAGTCATCATTGTGAGTTTCGTCGTTGTATTTATTTAAATATTTATGTACATATTTTTATTATATATATGTATATAGTGTTTATATAGTATATATATATATATATATATATACAGGTATTAATTATTTACTATTAAATTGTAGGTATTATTTATTTATTTTTGTTTCTCTCTCACAACCATGGGTTGGCTGGAAGAAATCTCTTGTAGAGATAAGCCCGCCTTTATAAATGTCCTTTTGTTTGTTTACTTTCTGTATGTTAAATGTGCAATAAAGAATATATTATTAGGTATCACACCTTCCCGTTACAAGTTGTAGGTAAATTAAGACTGCTGGTGAATGAATGGACACAATGGCGCTGCTGGTTCAGCTTATACTGGTTTTGTTTTAGACTTTCCAACTTTTCAATCATGTTTATTTTGTTTCGGGTCTTAGCGCGATAATAGTTATTAGGCAAAATAAATTACCTTATTATTCCCGACGTTTCGGCTGCGTTGCAACAGCCGTGGTCACGGGTAGACTGAAGAGAGGTGAACTACGTAGATATTATTGTGAGGGTAAACTAAAATTGTTATTGTCTCGCACAGGAAAGTCACGACACACAACACTCACAACGTCCGCGGACCGGTCCGAAGATGCTACGCGCGGTTTTATGCGATCTATCACTGGGTTCCATGTCACCGATAATTTAAAACTATCTTCCCTATTGAAAGTTTTGTATTTCTTTATTTCAATAGCTTCTTATACTGGTTTTGTTTCTACGTGCTTGCTGCCGTGCGCACAAACTATTTGTTTGTTTATTTAAGTAAGTAGTCGTTAGCACTTAGTGATTATCTTTTGAAAACCTGTAATTGGCTTTATTCTCTTAGTAATATTTTTAAAATGTTAAGACTTTAATGCATAAGCTGTTGGTTTTGTCAAAAAAAAAATTGGTATTGTTTATTTTTTTCGTATTGATTCCGTATCGTGATTACAAACATGAGTAAATAAGGAATTAATTTGATCATCAAGTCTTTAATTTAAGTGTTTTTAATTAAGTAAAGCCAAAAAAAAAACTTTTGAATACAATATGTGAAATTGTTCAATCATTGGGATAAATAAGATGAAGGTAGGGTTATTTAGGGATCCACCAAGAGATACTCGACACGTGTACTTACTATCCAATCGAGCTGGCAGGAATCTTGATGATAGGTGTACTTGTAAAATGCGATCCTTATAAAAATAAAGGTTATCAAAAACTACGATGAATAAGGCTGTTAAAACTACAGTAAGTGCCGCCCCTATCACAAAAAAAATACTCCAGAGTAGGACATAAATTTATCGAAAATCCGATCAGACAGATTATGTACTACCGTTGTATAAGAACGGCCTATTCTTGTTTTTTTTTACATTAGGAGCTAAATACAGTCACACTTAAAATGTTAGCTCTTTACTGCTATTTATTTCATAGTTGAGTTTGAGTTAAATCCTCTATCTGTGCTTCATGTTCAAGAATAGTTTTTAATAAAAAAATAGACACAAGGTACGACTAGAAAATTTCTTATTCTCAGATTTTTCAAGTTCTTACATAATACCTTCTTAGTATAGGTACATTAGCGCACTATCTTCGAAAAGGCTCAGGAATACTCCAGAGATATCGCTTCCATCTATTGTAATGTAATATTCTCAGTTCTTATAGACAGAATCAAATAAAGAAGACTGAGTCTATTATATCTGGGTGGTAAACAACTAAGGAAAGTAAGATTTTGAGGATGAAACACTATTTGTATGACTGGCCCGTGGGTGTCGTTGGTAGTGCTCCTGCCTTTCACGCCATGGGCCGCGGGTTCGATGCCAAACATTTTTTTTTATTGTAAATAGTATTTATTAATTTTCGATTCTATGGTAATTATTTGTTATGCAGGGCAGCAAAAATGATAGGTATTTGACGTGAGTGTCTTTATTGAAACTCGAGCAAGCAAAGCATTCTAGGATTGAGCCACGAGCGAAGCAAGTGGTTTAAAAGAAGAATATTGAGCTTAGCAACGATTACAAGGCACGAGACGCGAAACAACTTTGCTGCCGAACGAAACACACAATTTTTCCCCTCAAGATCCATATTTAAGTGCCTTGTACATTTTAATTTCAAAAACCTAATACGCTAGCGGCTAAAAATGCATTTCGACCGATAAAACAATGTTTTCCGAGCTGGTAAGCTGATAAGAACTTTAATATGTACGGTCAACCGCTTGTCGGTAGAAACTTTTTCAACTCTATTACCACGCCATAAGGTCCAAAAGTGTTTCTACTGATGTGCGGCCGCGTGTACACTTTTTATCTGACATCCATTTGCCCATTTATTGGTGAATTCAAAAACAATAACTTATGACTTTCGAAACAGAAGCAACAACTTT
This sequence comes from Athrips mouffetella, assembly GCA_947532105.1. Lineage (NCBI taxonomy): Eukaryota > Metazoa > Arthropoda > Insecta > Lepidoptera > Gelechiidae > Athrips > Athrips mouffetella. Next base: position 23,144,041 of record OX383963.1, read on the forward strand.
TATTCTACAAAAATCGTAGAACAAAAGTTGTTGTTTTTTAATAATCAATGAAGAAATGTTGTTTCTCAATAAGAAGCAAAAGAATGGCAGATCAAAAATGATAACGCTGTTTGTTTATATCATGTGAGTCATAGTTATTGAGCTGCCAAATATGTAAAACCAAAAAATATTTAAAATATTTTTCTTTGCTTGGATCAAAACAAAAATTCATTTTATCATTTAAACACTAGCGTGCTTAAGTTCAAAAAGGTCTCATGTATCTTACTAAAAATTTTACCTGAAGGAAAATGTCATCGTATGAAAATCCCTCTTACACCCAAGGGCATTTAATCACAAAAGTACTTAGGTTAGGTACCTTTGTAATAACCAAGATTCGAGCGCAAAAAACTGAAGAAAAATATTCCTTAAAAATTCAGATCTTCCCATTAGGATGAAGGTAAAGAGGAGGTTTAATTTTAAATGAGTAGATCTAAGGAGCCCATTTTTCTGTGAACATAGACTCGCTTTGAACCGTTTAAAAACTTCTCCGAGTAATTGTACGAAATTGGGATAAAAAACGAGGAAAAATATTGGACATCCCATTAAGAACCCGCACACGTCAGGTAAAAGAATACAGGGTGTACAGGGGCGTTCTATTCCATCAAAGAATATTTTGACGTAACTAGTGGTCGCTATACTTAGCTCAACTTGGACATGATATCATTATTTAGTTTATTGAATTTTATTGAATATTTTGACCTTAGATTTTGACAGTTCTCACACTAATTTATTTGTTACTTGTTTTTATCTTTTTAATAATAATATTTTTGACATAAATTTTTATAATATAATTGAATAATGATGTATTGAATGATGATATTGTAATGATGTTATAATGCATTAGATTTAAATTTTAAAAAATATTAAAATGTGACATTGTAACTTAAATGAAAATTCATATACCGAAAGGTGGATCGCAGCAGAACTTAAAAAATTGTGTTTAACATCTTATGTACCTGTGTATCGTGAATAAAAATTTTTGAATTTGAAAAAAAGGGTGTAAGGGACATAAGTTTAAGTTTGCAATTTGATATGAAGAGGCCGGTTTTTTTTCCTTTCCTGAAAGTTTTGTTAACTGAACGTTATTCGTTTCGTTGACTGATCATTTCAGTTTTTGCCAACCTGTCCCTTACATTTTTTTTGTTCCGTGGAAGAGAGTAAAGTAGTTCAACCCTGAGATAATTTTATAGGACAAAAGAAGTAGGAACCGTGAAACTGACGTTGCCTTTTAGGATTAAATAATGGCACTTAAAATTTAGATACATTAAATAAAAATAAACAATTTCCCCTGAAAAGATTTAAGCTTTAAGTAACTAGATGGATAGGTGTCTATGGATTGGTAATTTTATAACAATCAAGTCTTAAATTGACGACTTTCCCCTAACTTCAACCGTTTTAGAGATATAAAGAAAAATCTAAAATTAGGGACCTTTTCGAGGGGGGGGAGGAAGGAGCGAAAATGGGATCGGCAGGGAACATTCCAGATATGTTTGGATGGACCTAAGGAACACTTCCATAAAAAAAAATTGTCGGCCGTAATTTCTCCTGGGTTGTCAAAGAACATTTGGATAAAAATATTGAGCTTAAGGTATCACACCTAGGTGAATTCAAAGACTAATTCAGCATACATTGAAGTCAAGCCTCCCAGCAATGTATGCTGAATTAGTCTTTCAAGTAATGTGGTAATAGTAGAGAGATACACAACAAACACACGCACTTTCATATAGTATAATCGTACCTTTATTCTACTGCCGAAGCGTCTAAACATGTGTAATTTGTGTCCAATAACATTATTGATAGAATTTATAGTATAGTCAAGTGCTCGTTAAGCTTGACACTTTTAACTTTGTACTGTTCTTTTTTCGGTATCCGTAAAGAAGCTAAAGTCAAACTTGACCTGCCTGCTTAGCACGCTCCCCGAGAGAAAATATATCTCGGAGAAATGTCACTTTAATTCGGGAATTATGTCATCTAATCTATCACTTCCAAGCGCGAAGAAATGTCAGTGGAGGAAAATGTTTAGCATATTTACAAATTACGTTTTTGATATTTTAGACAGAGATAGCTTTATACACTAATATATGTACCCATCCTTGTCTTTAAAAATGTGTCGCACTGCTCGGCTGTCAAAAAAACGTGACCATGCTTATAGTCTTTAATCTATGGGCCTAGATAAACTGACAACTGGAGCGTGCTAAGTCGGCTGCTCTTACCCGTACGTACACTATTATTTTTAAAGACTTATCCATATCTAAATGCAACAATGTTTTATCTACAACTTTTGAAAATTTGCAATATCTATCTATCTTGTAAAATTATTTACTATATCCAAAAGCCATGTAATTTTGAAACTTTGTGTTAAATTAACACCATTTTCAAAGGTAAAGACATCAGCGAACTTGATTCAAAAAGCTTTACTTATTCTAAAGCAGTGTCTTGAATGGAAGCTTTAATTCAAAGAGGCGCACAAAGTGACTTCTCAGAAAATGGAATATTTCCATCCAATCGGGATCATTTCAATAAAGACGCCATTCCGACCGAGAAATTTCTAATTTGTGTTCGGAACTTATCGTTTTCCATTCGAGTAAAATCTTTGCTAAGAGCTATTTTTCCATTTAAGTTATTTAAAATGATTCGAAGTGAAATTTTAACATACTCTAATCTACACTCTCATACTCTGAAATAAGCCTTTCAAAAATATAGTGGGTGGTCCCAGTCAGACGTTACTTCTTTTTCAAAAAACTTTAAAGATTTCCTTAAAATGAATAACTGGACAGTTCACAATTAACAGAAGGGGGCTTTTACCTACTCAGGGATAGGTTGTTTTCTAGTATCATCATAACATCCCATGAAACGTCCACTACAGGACAGGGAGCTCCCTCTAGAATTCTAGCTTTTGCTGGAAAAGTTTAGAGGGGAAGTACCATAGTCACCTCGCTTGTTAGCGTTACGGCTGGCACCATGGACCGCGGTTGTAGGTGACCGCAGTAAGTAAGATACAAAGGAGGATGCTGCTGCCCGTCCTCCAGTTTATAACCCTTAGTCGCCTCTTACGACACCCACGGGTATGTAAGGGTTGGTACTATTCTTTGCCGGCACCACATGGGGCCTCTAGTATCGTTTCTAGTATCGTATACGCTAATAGAATAAATACTCAAAGAAATGTTACCTCCTTGCTTCGTTCGGAAGTCAAAATTCGTTGGACATGCTAACGAAATGTTGCGTGACGGCTTATATTATTATGTTAATCCCATACATTCAGGACGTTCTGAATAAAGGCCAGGTTAAAAGTACCCTAAACCGAAGAGCATGTACTCGTATGAAAGGATTGATGAAAGTACAGGAAACAAGGGAAGTATGTCAAGATCGTAGCAGGTGGAGGACTGTGGCCTCTGCCTACCCCGACGGGAAATAGGCGTGATGTTATGTATGTATGTATTTTTAAAAGCTTTTATTTAGTTTCACCTGTAGCGGTGTCTGTCTGTCTGTAACCAAATCTTGCAAGTTAAATATGACCTACTTTCCGGTTTCCGATTGAGATGAAATTTTGCATGCGTGTGAAAATTGGATGACAATGCAATATATTTTTGACTTGGAACTGATCTGATGATGGAGTTGGAACATAGCCATAGAAAAAAAAGATAATACTATTACCTATAATATTTTGAAAAACAACACACAACAAGTATTAGTGAAAATGGCGTGCGTACACAAACTACTAAGGGATACTAATGCATCGTGCGTATCATTTGTTCGGAAGACCCAGATCATACATGCGCGCGCAGGAGGCATTGACTGAACCAAGAAGGTTTCAACCATGTTTCAACCCACGCTTCGTGGGTTAAAACCTCCTTGGGCTAAACTGCCAAACAGCCAACTTTGAATTGTTTAAAATATTTTTCAACACATTTGCTCATAAAACAGCTCTATTTGCACTGTATTAAGGTCCATAATCCAGCTTATTAAACACGCGTGCTTTTATCATTAATATAACTTCACTAGTGTTGTAATTTTTGTCTTTTTAGGGTTCCGTACCTCATAAGAAAAAAACGGAACCCTTATAGGATCACTTTGTTGTCCGTCTGTCTGTCTGTCTGTCTGTCTGTCAATACCCTTTATCTCACGAACGGGTAAAGGTATCAGGTTGAAATTGATAATATATATTAGGGTCCATGAACCACACAAGATCTGAAAATTTCAATTTTTTACAACGACGTAATCAAAAGATATGGCATTTTATGTTCTCATCTCCATACATTTATTCAAAAATGAAAAACCTACAGGGTACTTCCCGTTGACCTAAAATTATGAAATTTGGCAAGAAGCTAGGTCTCACAGTACAAATAATGGGAAAAGTCAGAAATCATTAAATATTACAACTTTTCTCACAACTAATGGTAACCAATTGTGGTGAGCTCCCGTTTCAAGAACATTCATATAAGAGAGGGGTCAAGTTGGATGGTTTCTGAGGCGATTTTTGTTTTAGTTCTATTTAAAAACGGGAACACTAACAAACTTGAAAATTAGTATGTTTATAGGGCATAGGCTATAAAATAACAACAAATAATAAAATTTGGTCAATCGCGTGTCGAACTCAAAAAATCTAGCACATTAAATTACTGAAATTTCAACTAATACAATTATGTTTATGTGCTGGTACGGAACCCTCAGTGCGCGAGTCCGACTCGCACTTGGCCGGTTTTTTTTTTTTTATCGGGAAGCTGCAAGGAGTTTCTATATCTGTAACATTCATAATATTTTCATGAATAAGTAAACTGTGTTCGATAATATGATAAATAAATGTTAATTACATGGAAATACTTATATTAATCAACCAACTCACTACAAGTTTGTCTTTAAAGTAACAAAACATTAAATATTAAATAATTCAAGGGAGTGAGCCTCAGAACAAAGAACTCCTTGCTGAGTAAGCTGTTTGGCAGGTTAGTGTTTTATTTTTGTTTTGTTTTTTATAGCGGCAAGGTTCAAGGAGTTTCTATATCTATAACATTCATAATAATATAATGAATTAAGAAACTGTGTTCGGTAATATGATAAATAAACGTTAATTAAACGAAAATATTGATTTTAATCAACTAACTAACTACAAATTTGTCTTAAAAGTAACAAAATATTCAATTTTAAAATAATTTGAAAAGTAGTCTGTTTGATAGTGTAGTCATTGTCTCCTGGGCGCGCACGTATAATCTGTGTCTTCGAAAAAAGTAATACGCGCGCCATTTTAACAGATATTTCTTGTTGTGAAATGTGTTTAATGTAATTAAAAATAAATAACTTCTACAAATAAAAAAAAACAGTGGTAAGTGTAGGACGTCGAAAATACTTGAACAAAAAACACAAGTCCGGTGTATCGGGTGACGTAGAAATGTGAGGAAAACGTCTACGAAATTTCCTTAGGAAAAAAAGGTAAGCGAATTTGATTCGTTTTTATTCGCAAATGTGTTGAAAAACGTCGTAAGAGGCTTGGGCGCTTTGGTGATTACACCCTCGGCTCCATTACGCCCTCGCCTGCGGCTCGGGCTGCAATTTCTGAGCCTCGGCCGTGATATCCAAAATAGCGCACGTGCATCTTAATGTACTATTGTTACTTTAAATACAAAGTTGTTGTTAGTTAGTTAATTAAAATAAAAATTTTCACGTAATTAACCTTTATTTATCATATTGCCGAACACAGTTTATATATTCATGAAAATATTATGAATGTTATAGATATAGAAGCTCCTTGCACCTTGCCCATATAAAAAAAACCGGCCAAGTGCGAGTCGGACTCGCGCACTGAGGGTTCCGTACCACTACATAAACATAATTGTATTAGTTGAAATTTCAGTAAGTTAATGTGCTAGATTTTTTGAGTCCGACACGCGCTTGACCAAATTTTTTATATAGCTTATGCACTGAGATGAGGACATAAAATGCCATATCTTGTGATTGCGTCGTTGTGAAAAATTGAAATTTTCAGATCTTGTGTGGTTCATGGATCCTAATATATGGTAATAATTTCAACCTGATACCTTTACCCGTTCGTGAGATAAAGGGTCTTGACAGACAGACAGACAGACAGACAACAAAGTGATCCTATAAGGGTTCCGTTTTTTTTCTTTTGAGGTACGGAACCCTAAAAAAACAAAAGTAAAACACAAGTGCGGTAATATAATGGAAAAACCACGCGTGTTTAATAAGCTGTATTATGGCCCTCAATACAGTGCAAATTGAGCTGTTTTATGAGCTAATGTGTTAAAAACATATTTCTTTACCATTAATTTTTATTCTATTCTACTATCGTTTGCGATCAAAGAAAGCCACTTGTCTTATTCCCTGTTGATTCGATAAAACAAAAACCAACGTAATAATTAATAATTAGACTTTTTTCGTTATTTCGATTTCAACAATAGATCATGATCAATGCGATAATATAGTCTATCTGCAATCTTCAAGACGTTAAGTTAGACGATATTCTCTAACTTTATATTTCCAATATTAATTTGTTTGCTGGTAGCTTCTTGATCTAGACGTGGTATTATTTTTTACGGTCGCGTGCAAAATCGTTCAGCCAAATATTATTACGGCCTATCGCCGGAAATGGAGTACATTCTGACCGCTAAATGGACCGAAGCAAACGCTTTCTGACTTCACCGGCACTTAAAATGGTGTGTATGTTACGGTAAAAGTGATCAATAGAAATTATTCATAATTACACCGGTAGTTACCGAATTATTTCTAATTACCAAAATAGAGAATAAACTAACAAAACCTAATGTGGTGTCCCTGTCGGGCCTTTTGTCTTTGGGGACTTATTTTATAAATAATACACAACACCATTATATTCAGGCAGTATGTAGCAAGTAATAACAAATAGAATCAGATATCAATTCTTTAATCAATAACACTAATTATTAAAGTAGAGGTGTGCATTGTAGCACGTCCCAACAGAAACTGATTGCCTCGTAGTGGCCGTCGTTGATGGGCTGACAGCCATTATCCAAGCTGGTCACCAGCATTGCCTGCTGTACACCACACTTAATATGATAAACACTGATTACTCACATTTACCAAATCTTGATAAAATTATAATTAATCAATAAATAATTACCGGTAATTATTAATTGTTATTGTCCCGTGTGGTGCCGGCAAAGAATAGTACCAACCCTTACATACCCGTGGGTGTCGTAAGAGGCGACTAAGGGTTATAAACTGGAGGATGGGCAGCAGCATCCTCCTTTGTATCTAACATCTGACTTACTGCGGTCACCTACAACCGCGGTCCATGGTGCCAGCCGTAACGCTAACAAGCGAGGTGACTATGGTACTTCCCCTCTACATTTTTCCAGCAAAAGCTTGAATTCTAGAGGGAGCTCCCTGTCCTGTAGTGGACGTTTCATGGGATGTTATGATGAATTATTAATAATTTTCAATAAATCACAATTACCGTAACATGTAGGTACGCCACAACCAGAAGAAGCCCCAGATCGTATTGCGCCCGGTGCAAAGTGAAAGTCTCTCTTATTCTTTTTTCCCTGTCTGAAACAACCAGTCACAACAAAACAGCAACGCGAGCGCCATGTAAGCACAACCATAGATTAACACGATTTTCGCGCGCAAATTGCACGGTTTGACGCATTGCTCTAAGAAGCACAACCAAACGAATCGAAGTGAAAAAAAAAATATCAATCTGCCAGCCATCAGAATAGGTTGTCCGGGATTAAGAGAAAAGTGTCCGGCTAAACGGGCTTAATAGGATTAAATCTGAAGCTTCATCTGGCTCCTTAAGCGTTTCTTTTACATGTTTCATAAATATACTATGTGTAAAGTGGTCATGATGTTAAGGGTTGTTAAAATAAATATAACCTATATAATAATAAAATAAATAAATGTACCTATATACTATACTAATGTACTATACTAGGTTATTTTTTGGACCTGATTTCCTTTTGCCCACTTATTAGTGAGGTCAAAAGCGACAACTTTTGTTCTACGACTTTGCTAACAACGCACGAAAAATTTTCAACTTCCCATACAAAATGGGTCGGTCACGTGACCACTTTAGTATGGAGAGTCGAAAATTTTTGTGCGCTATATACATTAAATATACCTGGACGGACGACTGAGCTATGCTCGGTTTCCTGAATCACGCTAATAGAATGGGCAAAACCACAAAAACAAAATTTCCCCACGATGGATCCTCCCCAAAAACACCTATTTTGTGTTTAGAACCTAAGTTCCTAATCTAAGTATCTAATTTTCGCCTAAAATGTGCACCTTTGTATTATAATTATAATATAACTTAGAAACGACGGGATATCTGCATATTCTATACAAACTCCTGCAGATTCTTTAGAACTTCGGAGTCATAATGACTTTCACTTTTTGTTACATCTTACTCCAAGCTGAAATTGATTGCCGCCATAGAAAAGTAGGTATGTATAGAAAGCTCCTTATTGCTCCATTTTTTGCGTCTTTTCGGAATGAGGAGATTGCGTGATCAAATTGAATGGCATTTATGGAGGTTTTCTTACCAACCGTTACCGCATTCAGTATAGTAGTTAGAGCGTTCGGATCTCGATCCGAAGGTTCTGGGTTCAATTCCACGTGGGGACACACTTTGTGAGACTTCCCCAGTTTGATCAGGACATCGCAGTATGAATTACCTGATTGTCAGAAAAGTAAGATGATTTCGTGCTTTGTAAGGCACGTTAAGCCTTTTATCCCGGATACTATTACGGAAGTAACGAACCATGTCAAGGCCTTTGGTGGCTTAACTGCTTTGACACCTGAGCTAGTGAGGTCATAAGAGGATAGAATAATGAGAAGAAATACTTGAACTACGAATTTCGGGACTACTGCTACGTAATTCGGTTCACTGTACGGAAACCTGTAAGGGGTAAAATATACATAAAGGGCATACATACGCCGCGGGATTCGGCACGGACGTAACATTACATAGAAAAAAAACCGGTCAAGTGCGAGTCGGACTCGCGCGCCGAGGGTTCCGATATACCTATAGTATTTTTGGAAGCAATAAAGTCCATTTTCAGGACCGCAAAACTAAATTTGTTTGTAAAGGTTTTTTGCAGATTTCTGAAAAACTGTGCAACTTAGAAAGATCGTTTTATTTTTGCTGTAAAGTTTACATAAACCTCTGTCAACTGTAATTAATTCAGATTTTCCCTTACTCAAACTTTGGAGATAAGGGGGGGGGAATGGTATTTTTTTTGAAATTTTTCATCATAACTTGAAAACTAAGAAACTTAAAAAAATACAAAAATATATTTTAAAATGTACAAGTAAAGCCCTTTCATATGATACCCCACTCGACCTAGTAGCGACAATTTGAAATTTGGCCCCCCCTATTTTGGCCCCCTTTACATTAATAATCATACTTTTTTCAAAAAATTTTCATGTGCAATTAAGTTGGGCAACTATATTCTAAAACTATTCCAAATTTCAGCTCGATAGCGTAAGTGGTTGCTGAGATATAGAGGTGTGACAGACAGACGGACAGACAGACAGACAGACAGACAGAGCGGCACCATAAGGGTTCCTTTTTTTTACCATTTTGGTATCGGAACCCTAAACACATAAGGTGGAAAAGCTGTAGAGGTAGCTATTATATACAACGCGTCGCTTTCATGCATTTCGTATGAAGAAGTTTGGAAATGCCCGCCATATAAGTATATTTCAGGCCTAAGAACCAATGTTGGACAAGTAAGCAGTTTCCCAAGTTCTTTTAAAGGTCACAAAGTTTAAGAACTAGTGCTCTAGAGAGCAGGAATCGTGTCGCTTGGGTAAAAACTTATAAAATGCAAATAACTTAAACCTGATTTCCCTAAAGATTGGACCCGAGCAGTGCCATTATTTTTAAGAAAAAGATTTTCGTATTAAAGGGTTTAAGCCACCGTCTTATTATTTATCTGAACGGAGAGTCAACGAGCTGCTTTGTCTACTTTATCTAACGACCTATGTTCCTTGGGGAAAGTTGTTCAGTTTCGTCGTCTGAACTCAATCTCAAAATTTGTCGAATGTTTTCAAATTCAACCTGTAGTTGCCTAGTAGCAGAAATTTTCGAGAATGCAATGGCTTAGATACGTAAATACGGTGGTTGACCGTAATCTGGTTATAGGCTTGCAGATTATCGGTAGGTAGCGTAGGACTGGTCATTGTGTAGAACTTTAGGAGGAGGCCTTTGTACAAAAAAGGTAATTTTCCGTTTAATGATGATGATCGTTATAAAAAATGCAGAATAAATAAAAAAAAAAACAAATAATGAGAGCCGATACACAAAAAGTCATCTGGAACCCAAACGTTTGTGCAAATGTTTGCCCCTCGACCAAGGCACACCACCAACCACAAAAAAAATATTTCATAAAACAAAATACTCGACTGTGTAGAAAAATATGAACTGAAAAGAGAAAAAACAAGTTCAATTTATAAAAAGATACAATGATAACATTAATATACCTAACTTGAATTTCATTATTTGTTTGGAGGTGGTTTTTCAACATGAAATATATTTTGTAAGTAGTTTTTGTTTGTCCCCCCGCCTGCAATACGTCATGAAATTCAAGTTATATTTATATTATAGTTATATATCTTTTTATAAAAAGCTTCAGAATTTCACAACAATCGTGTAAATGTCAGACATAAGGACAGGTTAGTATTCGATAGTACACCTCAACTCACTATGTATCTTAAGCAATGTAGCGTTATGTGTGTAAACATTTTTAATGCTCTTCCCGAAGAATTAAAATTATTGCCGAATAAATTATTTAAAAGACGTTTATTGACATGGCTAAAGAATAAGAATGTTTATAGTATTAAGGACATTTTAGGTAATTGAGAAATTTTGACATATATTAATTTAATTTTGTAAATGTTTGACATGATGTAACTATTTTTTATTTTGTCTTTAATTTGATTGTATTCTTATTCGCATTAAGTAACGAATTAAGGTTAACTCTTTCCGGCACACTTTTTTGTTGGTGATATAGACACGTAATTTAAATTTTAAATTACTCTTTAGGACATATAATTAAAAAAAAAAAAGAAAAAAAAATTTTTTTTCTTTGAATTTTTTTTTATTTTAGTACAGTAAACGGCCTCGGAGCTAGTTTTTTTTGGTTGCATTTTTGATGCTCGAGTTTGCTCAAACGATTGCAATACACGCAATTTTCCGCATTGTTCGTAAAATGGCGTTTTTATGAAAACCGCGTCAAATTTTAGGTGGTTATCTTTGGTGACCACCGTGAAGAAAAGAGTTAATCTATATTATGCATGCCAATTTCTGGTAAGACATGAGGACACATACTTAAACAATTATATCTATTATTTACCATGTTTTATGCGATTAAATTTTCATTTCATTTCATTTCATTTCATTTCATTTCATTTCATTTCATTTCATTTCATTTCATTTCATTTCATTTCATTTCATTTCATTTCATTTCATTTCATTTCATTTCATTTCATTTCATTTCATTTCATTTCATTTCATTTCATTTCATTTCATTTCATTTCATTTCATTTCATTTCATTTCATTTCATTTCATTTCATTTCATTTCATTTCATTTCATTTCATTTCATTTCATTTCATTTCATTTCATTTCATTTCATTTCATTTCATTTCATTTCATTTCATTTCATTTCATTTCATTTCATTTCATTTCATTTCATTTCATTTCATTTCATTTCATTTCATTTCATTTCATTTCATTTCATTTCATTTCATTTCATTTCATTTCATTTCATTTCATTTCATTTCATTTCATTTCATTTCATTTCATTTCATTTCATTTCATTTCATTTCATTTCATTTCATTTCATTTCATTTCATTTCATTTCATTTCATTTCATTTCATTTCATTTCATTTCATTTCATTTCATTTCATTTCATTTCATTTCATTTCATTTCATTTCATTTCATTTCATTTCATTTCATTTCATTTCATTTCATTTCATTTCATTTCATTTCATTTCATTTCATTTCATTTCATTTCATTTCATTTCATTTCATTTCATTTCATTTCATTTCATTTCATTTCATTTCATTTCATTTCATTTCATTTCATTTCATTTCATTTCATTTCATTTCATTTCATTTCATTTCATTTCATTTCATTTCATTTCATTTCATTTCATTTCATTTCATTTCATTTCATTTCATTTCATTTCATTTCATTTCATTTCATTTCATTTCATTTCATTTCATTTCATTTCATTTCATTTCATTTCATTTCATTTCATTTCATTTCATTTCATTTCATTTCATTTCATTTCATTTCATTTCATTTCATTTCATTTCATTTCATTTCATTTCATTTCATTTCATTTCATTTCATTTCATTTCATTTCATTTCATTTCATTTCATTTCATTTCATTTCATTTCATTTCATTTCATTTCATTTCATTTCATTTCATTTCATTTCATTTCATTTCATTTCATTTCATTTCATTTCATTTCATTTCATTTCATTTCATTTCATTTCATTTCATTTCATTTCATTTCATTTCATTTCATTTCATTTCATTTCATTTCATTTCATTTCATTTCATTTCATTTCATTTCATTTCATTTCATTTCATTTCATTTCATTTCATTTCATTTCATTTCATTTCATTTCATTTCATTTCATTTCATTTCATTTCATTTCATTTCATTTCATTTCATTTCATTTCATTTCATTTCATTTCATTTCATTTCATTTCATTTCATTTCATTTCATTTCATTTCATTTCATTTCATTTCATTTCATTTCATTTCATTTCATTTCATTTCATTTCATTTCATTTCATTTCATTTCATTTCATTTCATTTCATTTCATTTCATTTCATTTCATTTCATTTCATTTCATTTCATTTCATTTCATTTCATTTCATTTCATTTCATTTCATTTCATTTCATTTCATTTCATTTCATTTCATTTCATTTCATTTCATTTCATTTCATTTTTATTTTATTTTATTTTTATTTTCATATCAAACAAAAGTTTTATACACTAAAAAAAAGGATCTTATATATATGTACATCCAATTATAGGTAACCACAACTTACACATGAGACACTTACAATGATGCAAATATATACTGATACAATATTAATACAGATAACTAAGAAGAATTATGTGATATTCAATAACTAAAAACATTATCATGATCAAGAATAAAAAGGAACATTATAATAGGTAAGAGATCAAAATAGAAAATAGTAGTACACAATACAAAATCGGACTTTAATTAGCATAGTTTTGGTTATATTTTGGTTTAGTTCAGTTTTCGGTAACGTGAGATCTTACTTTATTTTTGAAGGTAGCAAGTGAGTCTTGGAATATATCGATGCAGAGCTGCTCGGGAAAATAATTGAAGAGTTTAACCATTCGGGTGATTGGCGAATTCCGACCAAGATTGGATTTGTAACTTCTACAGACAAATAATTTAAAATTATGTCGTCTTGGCAACCTTTTAGGTGTCGAAAACAAAATCCTAGCTAAGATATCTGGGCAATCAATCTGATTATTTAGTACCTTATAAAAGAACGCCAAGTCGAGCAGCTTTCTTCTTTTATCTAGACTAACCATTTTGTAGTACTTAAGTCGCTTACTGTAGGAGTTAAGATAACGATTTTGTTTAAAAAAGTATGACAAATGAGTCAAAAAACGTCTATGTACTCTTTCCAGTCTATTTTTGTGGCACTCATAGAAGGGAGACCATACCTGACAGCAGTACTCCAAATGACTTCTAACCAAGGCATTAAAAAGAATGATTTTGGACTTTGGTTTTTTGAACTTCTTAGTATTCCTAATAACAAAACCAAGCATTCTCAATGCTTTTTTCGTAATTGTGTCGATATGTAATCTAAAGTTTAACTCTCTATCAATAAGAACACCCAAATCCCTGACAAAGTTAGCTTTCTCAAGTTCGACACCTGATATGGTAAATTTCGTAGGGAGAGGGTTTTTTCGACGACTAAAAGTTATATTGACACATTTTTTTGAGTTTAGTGACATTTTATTATGAGTACACCAAGAAGTTAATGCATTAATATCAAGTTGAAGAAGTGTTATATCAGATACGGTTCTGATTGGTCTAATAATCTTTAGGTCGTCTGCGAACAAAAATGCGTCTGAATAAGCGAGACTGTCAACAATATCGTTGATGAATATAGCAAACAACAATGGTCCTAAATGGGATCCTTGCGGGACTCCTGAAGTGACAGGTAGAATTCTAGATCGCGCTCCATTAACTACTACGTGAAAGCTACGCCCATTAAGATAAGAGTGAAACCAAGACAGTAAATTACCACATATCCCAAGTTTTCTAAGTTTATCCAAAAGTAACGAATGATCAACTTTATCAAACGCCTTACTAAAATCTACATACACGGCATCGATTTGCTCACCTTGATCCAGATATTCGATGAGAGTTTCAATGTAACTGACCAAATTAGAATTAGTTGATCTGCCCTTAAGAAAGCCAAATTGCCTATCGCTTAGCGACGATTTAACTTGGCTGTAGAGGATAGGGTATATAAAAGTTTCAAACATTTTTGGCAACGTCGATAATAAAGAAATGGGCCGATAATTCTGAACTTTGTTTTAAGATCCATCTTTAAAAACTGGTAGTATTCTAGCCTCTTTCCAAACTCTAGGAAAATGTCCTGAAACGAGAGAAGTATTAAGAATCCTTGCGAGAGGTTTATTGAGACATTCCGCGCACTCACGAAGAAAAAGTGGGGGCAAACCGTCAGGTCCTGAACCTTTAGATACATTAAGGTTCTTAAGATGTTTGAGTATCGAGTCCTCCGATACACAAATCCCAGATAAACAGTCAGAAGTTGCAAGTAAATCATTCGCTAATGGTGGAAAAGCATTACAGATGACATTAGTGTTAAAATTGGAAGCAAAGTTTTTAGCAAATAGTTCACATACTTCTTCACTACTGCTTGCAACTTCATCATTTAAGTACATAACTGCCGGGAAATTAGACTCATTCTTTTTTTTCTGTTTTGTATAAGACCAAAAGTATTTTGGATTTGCGGCAATGGCAGCCTCAATTCTGTTGCAGTAAGAATCATAAGAATCACTTAGTAACCGTTCACACCTTTTATTTAAAATATCGTAAGTTAACTCGTCTAAAGGATTTGAGTACTTTCTTATTCTCATTCTAATTTTGTATTTTTCCCTTATAGATCTTATTAATGGTTTGGTAAACCACACTGGGTACTTGTGTCCTTTAGGCTGAGTCAACGGAACATGTTTCTTTATGCTACTATTCAACTCATTATAAAAAATTTCAATCATTTCATCAACATTATTACATTTATGAAATAAATCATCCCATTTAATTTGATTGAGATCACTGATGATTCCATCATAATCAGCTTTATAGAAGTTTAGTCTCGGGCTATTTATTGGTTTGAGTGAAGCAGAAGAATTAAAATTTATTTTAAAGTCAAGAGGTGGGTGCTGTTTATCAATACTGCTAAGAGGGAATTTACACTCACTAAGGGCAACATCAGGTACAGAAGATATTATCAGATCCAATATTCTAGAGTCACAATTTAAAATGCCATTATACTGTTTCAAATCATTGAGTGACATAAATTCGCTTATAACACAAACATGCTCATCCGTACACTTGTCACGCACAAGAGGTAAGAGGCTTGAGCTAGCATTATCCAAATTCCAAGTGATATTATTTAAATTGAAGTCACCAGCTACCAACACATAATCGAAATTCGATAAGCTAATATTAGCGTTATCTAAAATCACCTCGAGATTTTTTAAAACTAACGGTGATGGAGTATAAAGGGCAAAGATACAAAATTTTGTCGTTTTCCCATTTAAATTTAATTCAATAACTACGTAAAGGTCCTCAAATTCACTTTCAATTTCAGTTATTCTATATGACTTGAATCTCTTATGCACCGCTACCATAACCCCTCCACCTGACTTATACGAACGTGACACATTAGATTAGATTAGATTAGATTAGATTTATTTATTTCATACTATCAAATTCAAAATTACATAAATTGTTCAGATGTCAATGAATAATATGATCGTCAAATAATATAAAAACAAAAAATAATCAATAAAGAAATACAAACATGTCAAAAGGCGGCAAATACAAAATCATCTTATAGTCATAATAAAAATATTCAATGTCAAAATTAATATAAAATGTCAAATTAACTAATAAAATAAACGATACTGAAAAGTATTGAATAATTAAATAAAAATTAAATGTCAAGATAAAAATGTCAATTATTTATTTTGATTTTAACATTAAATATTTATTTTATTAAAGAATTTAAATATAAGTCTACGACAGTAGCTTATTCATTTATATTTTAAGATAAATTCATTTACAGTGTAAAATTCATCATCCAACAAAAGGTTTTTTAATTGCCGATAGAAGGTGTTATTGTTGGTCAAGTTCCTCAAGTCTGCCGGTAGTCGCTCGTAATAATAAGGTCCAATCACACGCGGGTTTTTTGACGCCAGCTCAGTTCGGCGAGGGACGCTAGCAAGTCTTCCCACATTTCTTAACGAATGGCCTCCACCTGTGCGGGTGCTATAATAATCTATATTTCGGCGCACGTAAGAGATTACCTCATACAGGTACATGGAGACCATGGTCATTATCCCATTTTTATAAAATAAGGACCTGCACGTTTGCCGTGTTTTGATCCCTGCTAGTATCCGCAGTGCACGCTTCTGTAAGACAAATACTCTCTTGGAGTCTGTCGAGTTGCCCCATAGCATTATGCCATATGAGAGGATTGAATGGAAATATGCAAAATATATCTGTCGTAATACGTTTTCAGAGACGATAGGTCTTAATTTGCGTAAAGCGTATGTGGCACTACTGAGTCTATCGCAAAGCGCGTCTATATGGTTCTTCCAGTTTATGTTTGAATCCAGTGTAAATCCCAGAAATTTACATGTGTTACATACTGAGACAGGACAATTAATACAAAGTGGTTTTTCAATAGCTTTAGCAGAGAAAATAATGATATTAGATTTAGTTGCATTTAGTACTAATCCATTTGAGTTGAACCATTCACATAGCTGATTGTATGTGTGGTTAATTTTCATGTTGAGTTGTTCGTAATCACGACCACACAACACAACTGTAGTATCGTCCGCAAACAATACAACTAAACCGTCTTTGATGTGATGGGGCAAATCATTAATGAATAGCAAAAACAATGTATTTCCTAATGCTGAACCTTGTGGTATACCTACAGTGACATCACTCGCTTGTGACCTATACTTGCGACCATTTGATGCGATCTCAACTGACTGTTTACGTCCTTCTAAGAATGATTTTAACAATTTGTGAGAATTACCTTTGATGCCGTATTGATGCAACTTTTTAAGAAGAAGGTCGTTTTCAATGACATCAAAAGCTTTCGTTAAGTCGCAAAAAATACCTGCAGTCTTGTATTTATCGTCCATGCTGGTGAGTATCGAATCAATGACTTGATGTGCTGCCATGGTAGTGGATTTGTTTTTTCTGTAAGCATATTGTTTGTCAGTCAGTAAGTCGTTTTGCTCTAGATGTTCCATCAAGCTTGTGGACAAAATAGACTCAATAATTTTAGAAATATTGGGGACGATTGTGATGGGTCTATGACTATCAACTTGGGTTCTGTCTCCTTTACCCTTATAGACGGGACACACTCGAGTGCTCTTTAAAACCTCTGGGTATACACCTTCATTGAACATATTATTGATAAGTGTCACTAAAATATCTGCTATCAGTGGCCATACCGACATAAGTATATTGATTGATATATCATATATGTCAAGTGTATTTCTAGTGTGCAACATATGTTTTAGGACTTTGTCTAATTTTTTGCGAGTTATGATTGGCATTGTGAAATCTGGTGGGTCTAAATTATTTAAACATAGTTTTAAGTAGGTACTTGATTTACATATATTCGTTTGAAGCGGCATCTTCGACGTTATCGACAGAAAATGATTATTGAAACAATCTGGAATTGTGTTAACACTAAGAATATTGCCTTGATCAACTATGCCTATGGTTTGCGATTTATTTTTTGATGCAATTTCCTGGTTCACTACATTCCATATCTCTTTGGATGGATTTTTAGCTAATGATAACTTATTGTCATAATAAGTTCGTCGATCACGCAAACTAATAGACTTTATTAGTTCAAAGTAATGGCGTATGCAGCCTTCAATAACGTCATCATCAGGATACTGATGCTTTATAGCACAAAAATCATCAAATTTATTAATATATTGAGCTAACTCATTACTCACCCACGGAGTATTATTTTTCTTCCTTACAAGAAGTTTTTTTATAGGAAAATGGATATTTATGTAATGTGTTATTATTGAAATTAATTTACTAAATTTATTGTTTATATTTATGTCAATATTGTTTATAAATGTCCAATCATAATTTAAAATGTCATAATAAAAATCATTCACTGCATTCTCTGTAAATAGCCTACGTTCTACGAAAGCGCTAGTTGACTTTTTCGTTTGTTGAGTATTTATCAGAAATATCTGGGCATTGTGATCGCTTATTGGCGTGTCGAGCGCTGAGACTGTGACGTCACCGCTATCATCACAAGCGACTATTCCGCAGTCTAATGAGGAAGTACAGGTACTTGAGATACGCGTGGGAAAACTAACTATATTGCTCGAGTTATAGGATTTAAGCAAGTCATTTAATTTATTTTTTTCGCAGTTATCTGTTAAATAATCTACGTTGATATCGCCAACTAAAAGAAACCTTTTGTTTTCGTCAATTAATTTGCATAACAATGTCTCTAATACATTTAAAAATATTTTGAAATCTCCTTTTCCTGATCGATACATTCCTATTACAATTAATTTAATCTCATATAGCTCAATGGCGCTAAAATCAAAATGATACTCAACGGCGAGTCCCTGCAGGTCAGAGCGCTGTTTGTACATAACACCGCTACGTACGTATAGTGCAACTCCGCCGTGTTCAATGCGCGTGCGACAGTAGTAATTAGCTAACTCGTAACAACAGAGTCCCACGCGTTGAATCTCATTTGATTTACACCATGTCTCTGAACAGACAAGGACGTCAGGATTATGTTTATTCAATACAATGTTTAATAGTCCTGTTTTACTTGTAATGGAACGAACATTTTGGTGAAGTACCGTTGTAGTAGTGGAGGGAACATTTGTACATTGCGTTTTAGTTGAGATTTTGGAGGTTATAACCGGCGGCCCAGTGATTGTCGTTTTCGTGAGTTTTTTGAGTGCGATTTCGGTGCGATTATATTGAAAAGCCTGACAGACACTCCTTCCGGCCAAAGTTTAGTTTCACGAACGGAACTCACTTTTGATGCTGGGACATCGAGCTTAAACGATGCATAGTCACCTCGGGTTTTAAGCTTTTCGCAGTGAATATTTGTCAGCTGTAGACTCGACTTGAGGTGGTCAATTATGTCTTCGTTTGTGGTGGAAGTGCTAAAATTAAAAAGGTGCAGACTGCTGATGCGTGGGGAAGCTGCACTAAGGCGTCCGATGGTGGTTCGGGGACTTTTAACTGCTTCGGAATATGTCGATGGACGACCGCCAGGTTGTTGAACTTGCTGCTGGTTTGCCGTTGCTGCTGGAGTAATTTTAGGCTGCAAATGAGCAACTACTGGAGCTACGGGAGGTTTCTTTGCAGGATTCTCAGGTTGATAGCTCCCTTTAGCCGCAGGAGTTGATGTAAGGGGGTGATGACTTCCTACTAAAGTGCAATCATGATTTTGAGCCGTGGACTGCTGCTGTAATACAGTGATGCCGTGTGGGCCAGAATCATTCATCATAAATGGAACATTCAGTTTTCCTGGAGTGACATTGGATGTGCTTGGCGACTTGTGGAACTCAATATCAGGTGAGTGGTTGTTGTTTTTTATTGTTAAAGGGCTTCTATAATCGTCCGTTTGGGTGTATTGATATTTCTGAAAGTCATCTACTTTCAGCATCAGCTGTTGTATTTTTAAATCTTGCTGTTTTATGAGCAATGTTTGAACATTAATAACCTCATAACACTCATTTAATTTCATGTTCAAATGAGATACTTTCGATCCTAAATCCGTTACAACATCCACTAACCTGTCAAGTGCTGCTTTTGATGGTGGAGCCATTATTTTGGTGATTGATATTATTTTGCACTTGTAAAATCACTCAAACTTTCTCGAAGTGTATTCAAAAGTTTAATTTAATCGTAAACAAATAAATATCAATTTACTAAAATCAACGTTTAAAATTTGGCCGTATCCGCCATTCGCGCGCATGCGTACATTTCTAATAGTATATATTTTTTTTAAGTTCCTAGCCCTCCTATGCACTACATATCTGTCATCGAACAACTCCGCATCGTATACGTTTTCCTGAAGCCAAGTCTCAGTAATTATTATGATGTCATAATTGTATTCATTTCATTTCATTTCATTTCATTTCATTTCATTTCATTTCATTTCATTTCATTTCATTTCATTTCATTTCATTTCATTTCATTTCATTTCATTTCATTTCATTTCATTTCATTTCATTTCATTTCATTTCATTTCATTTCATTTCATTTCATTTCATTTCATTTCATTTCATTTCATTTCATTTCATTTCATTTCATTTCATTTCATTTCATTTCATTTCATTTCATTTCATTTCATTTCATTTCATTTCATTTCATTTCATTTCATTTCATTTCATTTCATTTCATTTCATTTCATTTCATTTCATTTCATTTCATTTCATTTCATTTCATTTCATTTCATTTCATTTCATTTCATTTCATTTCATTTCATTTCATTTCATTTCATTTCATTTCATTTCATTTCATTTCATTTCATTTCATTTCATTTCATTTCATTTCATTTCATTTCATTTCATTTCATTTCATTTCATTTCATTTCATTTCATTTCATTTCATTTCATTTCATTTCATTTCATTTCATTTCATTTCATTTCATTTCATTTCATTTCATTTCATTTCATTTCATTTCATTTCATTTCATTTCATTTCATTTCATTTCATTTCATTTCATTTCATTTCATTTCATTTCATTTCATTTCATTTCATTTCATTTCATTTCATTTCATTTCATTTCATTTCATTTCATTTCATTTCATTTCATTTCATTTCATTTCATTTCATTTCATTTCATTTCATTTCATTTCATTTCATTTCATTTCATTTCATTTCATTTCATTTCATTTCATTTCATTTCATTTCATTTCATTTCATTTCATTTCATTTCATTTCATTTCATTTCATTTCATTTCATTTCATTTCATTTCATTTCATTTCATTTCATTTCATTTCATTTCATTTCATTTCATTTCATTTCATTTCATTTCATTTCATTTCATTTCATTTCATTTCATTTCATTTCATTTCATTTCATTTCATTTCATTTCATTTCATTTCATTTCATTTCATTTCATTTCATTTCATTTCATTTCATTTCATTTCATTTCATTTCATTTCATTTCATTTCATTTCATTTCATTTCATTTCATTTCATTTCATTTCATTTCATTTCATTTCATTTCATTTCATTTCATTTCATTTCATTTCATTTCATTTCATTTCATTTCATTTCATTTCATTTCATTTCATTTCATTTCATTTCATTTCATTTCATTTCATTTCATTTCATTTCATTTCATTTCATTTCATTTCATTTCATTTCATTTCATTTCATTTCATTTCATTTCATTTCATTTCATTTCATTTCATTTCATTTCATTTCATTTCATTTCATTTCATTTCATTTCATTTCATTTCATTTCATTTCATTTCATTTCATTTCATTTCATTTCATTTCATTTCATTTCATTTCATTTCATTTCATTTCATTTCATTTCATTTCATTTCATTTCATTTCATTTCATTTCACAGTCACAGTCACAGTCACAGTCGGGTTTTTTGTTTTTTGAAATATTTAGTTTATTAATGTGTAATAGTTTTATTAATGTGTTTCAAACCTCTTTTTACTTTAGCCTTCAAGTTGTGCTTTAATCTATGACACTTCCACAATGAATACAAATCTAATGACACCTTACATGTCGAAATATATCGAGCCGTTTAGGCTGCAGAGGGTGACAAAGAAATTGAAATACATACATACACTCGAAGAACATAACCCTCCTGTTTTAGGGCAGTCGGGTAATAAAGATAAAGAGAGTACATAGGAGATGAAAGTGTACACCAGTTTTGTATTACATAATCTTCAAAACTTTAGAACGCCTGCTCGACAAGCCCCTAATTTAGGTTTGAATTATAGCTATAATAGAGTTCACGAAAGAGTCTGGTGATCATTTATTTGCTAACTGTACCTATGTTACTATTGGTACACAAGTACGTGTAAAATGTAACACGTCCACGCTCCCGTGTTACAGAAATTCCCGGATAGAGTTTCGCAGTGCAGTGCAGGGACGTTAGGTATATACAGGGCCTTATAATATAATTTATCAGGGTTAAAAATTTAAAATATTCTGTCGTCAGTAACTTACTATATTTGTTGATATCACCGAAAATTAATTGAGTTTTTGTTGAGATTCACTTGCCTTTTGTTCGCTTTTTTTTTTCAAAGTCAATGGAGTTGCTTTTGACCTCAATGTAGTCTTGAAGACAAAGATGAGGTCAACGATGGAACGAGCTTTCCCAGAAGAAGCCTCGCTTAAAAGTAATAAAAAAAAACACGTTAAATAAAAATGAGAGTATTTTAAGTTTCACAATCACGTAGTTAATATTACATACCGCGGACTCAACAGTAGTTTTAAACCACCTTCTGAAAGGTTCATAATAAAATGATAACAAGGAACATTTATACATTTAAACACCTTTTCCAATAATTGTAAGAAACTGACATAAATAAACGCACTCAAGAAAGTTAATAAGATATTTATATTAGTGTAATAGTTTAGATTAGTTAGTTTATTTCCTTTTGTATCTTTGGCGAGCCAAAGAAGAAACCAATTCTTAAATATATATCACAGGCAACGTGCCACAAAAGTGATGTTATAAAATATATGGGATGGCCTGAGGGGATGACATTTATGCCATCTATGTTATTCAATATATTTTATGACTTTCGCTTTCGTCATCTCTTCATTTAGTAGCACGTTGTCATTGATGTATTAAAAAAGCACCGCTTCGTTGCTTGTTGTCTAGACCCCTTATAAGTTAAGTTGTTATTATAGACCTAATCAAAAGGCACAACTCGCCTACAGACCAGTTTTTGAGGGTTCGAGATGTACTGCCAATAAATAAAGACCCTTTATATGATGAAATGTTCTGTAGTACCTGACTAGCTGGGATTAGGTTAGGTTATTTGCGGTGCAAGCAAAGCGCCTAAAGCTTAAAGCTTGCTCCGACTTCGTTAAGCTTTATGAAACTTTAACTTTACTTACAGGATTATTTTAGACTTTTGGCTACATTTGTTAAAGATGAAAACTGCATTGCATCACATCATTAATAAACATTACCGTCTCTACAATAGCAGATGAGCAAGCGATGCTACCCCGGGGACCCATAATTGGTAGAAGTAAACAAAAATATTTATTACACCATGTTCATTGACCCCGCCATCTAGGTCACTGAGGGTAATATCAGGTCTAACCGAGTTGGTGTAGCACAGGGATGATCAAACTCAGACGGCGCAGGTCTACAAAAAATGGGTTTTAAATTTTACACTTTTTTCTCAGACTAGCTTTTGCCCGCGATTTCGTTCGTCCGCATGTTAGAAAAGAAAGTGTACCAGAGTTACAGTGAAACTCGAAAAAAAAAAGTTTTATTGATATAGTTCCAATAGTTTTTGAGTGATTCTCGAACAAGTAAACAAATAACAAGACAAAAAAGTCCTAAAATCTCAGATATGGATTCAGGGGCATCAAAATATATATTTTTAATACCTTCATTGTACAGGCAAAATAAATTTACAGTTTTATAATAGAAGAAGCCAACGTGTTCTTTTGAATTTTCCTAGCATATTTTTGTACCTATTTTTTATTAATTTAACTAAGATCTACAGTATTAATACTTAAAATACAAACCAATACAATAAACAGTACATCAGCCAATTACAGATCTTCACTACGTAAACAAAAAATATCGAATTAATTTAGGGCAGGTAGGAAAAAATTTCGTAATAAAAATTGAGACAATTACAAAGTTAAAACAATATTGATAAGGTTTGTCGCTCACAAATCACATTATCAATGAATGAGATACGGTGTGTGTGTGTGAAGTTATGTGTATCTTGGTTTCATATGTTTATCACTTATTTTTGACAGGGTTTTTATTGACTTGGTTTGTAACTGATGTAAGACAGAAAAGTCATGGTTCAGTTTATTACAATCAGCACTTGTCTCATTTCATCAATTAAGGTTTTTTTAAAACATTCTAGCTTATTTATTTTCAAACTTAATCATTGCTACTTTAGAATATCCCTGCTTTAAAAAGCATGCAAGTAGTGTCTATAAAATTTCAAAAACATGTTGCACCATAATTACTACTAAGTCGTAGTATAGGATTTGTTTACTTTATCATTCGAAGAACAAGCACGTTATATTTAATATAAACTTTCTTTGCAAATGCAGCCTGCGGGCCCAGCTGTATAATAAGTTAAAGATCCCTGGTGTAGATGGCACAGCGCCAGGCCGGATCGGAGACGGATAAATTTTGTGAACACGCTTTGTAAACTACAGGCGGTTCTAAATTGAAGTGTTCCTCTGTATCTCTGTACAGAGATGGATGCAGCGGCTTGAGGGGTGCTTAGTCTAGCTGTAGCAAGAGAGAGAATACAGGGTATAAAAATACATTTAAGGAGTGATCACGGAATACATTGCTCGTTGAAGTAAGGATATTGCAATTAACATAACCAAGCCTCCCAGCAATGTATGCCGAATTAGTCTTTGAATTCAACTAGGTGTGATTACTCTTTTAATTAAAACTGAAATAGTGCATTAAAACCATCAAACCGAATAACTTTCCACAAGAAAAAAAGATCGAAATACCAAAAAATTTGTTTCCATTCAATATGCACGATCATCATCATCATCGCCTAGCCTTATTCCGTTTTTGATCAATAGTCTTTTAAGGAGTCGGCTACTTAACCTAGGGGATTTGACGAGGACACTGGTTTTTACACAGAGCGACTGCCATCTGACCTCCGCAAACCTGAGAGACAACCAGACCCAATCCTAGATTAGGCTTTGCCAGGTTAGTGGCCAACCTGGCTGTCAGAGTTTTCAAGCCGCTAAATAGCCTCTGACTTGGCTTAAAGATTACTATCATTGACAGCAGCTGGGACTAATGGCTTAACGTACATACCGAAGCACGGAAACGCTTTTTGTTGTGCCACTAGCGGTCACCTATCTGGATCCCGACCACGGCCGACGTTGCTTAACTTTCGTGATCGTTAAGAAATAGCAACTACCAATCGGCCACGACCGCACGACGTAATCTATTTTGTAAAGGAAGTAAAAAAAACGGTCAAGTGCGAGTCGGACTCGCGCGCCGAGGGTTCCGATATACTTTTTGTATTTTTGGAAGCAATAAAGTCCATTTTTAGGACCGCAAAACTAAATTTGTTTGTAAAGGTTATTTGCAGATTTCTAAAAAACAGTGCAACTTAGAAAGATCGTTTTATTTTTGCTGTAATATTTACATAAACGTATGTCAACTGTAATTAATTCAGATTTTTTAATTCACAAACTTCGGAGATAAGGAGGGGAATGGTATTTTTTTAAATTTTTCATCATAACTTGAAAACTAAGAGACGTAAAGAAATACAAAAATATATTTTAGAATGTACAAGTAAAGTCCTTTCATATGATACCCCCCTCGACCTAGTAGCAACCTTTTGAAATTTGCCCTCCCCTATTTTGGCCCCCTTTACATTAATAATCATAATTTTTCATTAATGTGCAATTAAGTTGGGCAACTATATTCTAAAATTATTCCAAATTTCAGGTCGATAGCATGAGTGGTTGCTGAGATACAGAGGTGTGACAGACAGACAGACAGACAGACAAAGTCGCACCATAAGGGTTCCTTTTTTTACCATTTTGGTATCGAAACCCTAAAAATCGTGATTCGACTTATTTTTCAGTTTCTTGGTCTGTATATGCACGGCTTAAGTTTTCTGGAAATTTCTTTTCACATCCGGTTTAGCTTCCCAAAGCTTTCACAGCTTTGTATAAGGTAGTTTTGATAAATCTCTCTCAAGTACGAGATTGCTCTCAAGGTACGATAGTCTCGCCTCCCCTATTTGGCTAACTCTACTTTAGCTTACTCTATCTTTAACTCGCTAATAGTTTTATCACTTTCCGGATTACGCTTCGCGTGGAAACGGTTCGAGGCCTCGTACGTGAAAACCAACATTCAATGAAATCTGAAGCTTTTATTACCGCCGCGTTTCCTCGCGAGTTTTTAAAAGTGTATATAAAATGTTGAGTTGTATGATGCAAATCTGCAAAACATGTTGTAACGCAAATAATCTATACGGGGTTGTAACACTATAACTAAAGAAAAATACACTAAACATGCCCGAACAAGAAAGTGTGCACTTGTGTTGGGAATGCGAGACACTTCGGAGAGTTTGTACAGACTATTGAAATGTCAACTTTTCATTTGACTCGCGAAAAATATACTAGAATTGCTTACAATCCTAACAAATATCTACAAAATTCAAACTGGCATAACTTTTTCCAGGCTGCTTGTAGAGGGGTACATGCCTTACTAAGTTTTGTTTCTTGCACCATCACCTACAAGAAAAAGTTTGGTTGATGGCCGCTGAAAAAAAAAAGGCGCCACCTTCCATAAAAAATCCGGCATTGTCTTTATACATCTTGAGTGCAATCTCAGACGTGAGAGCAATTTACAATTTAGTACTACTGTGGTGACTTGACCATGACTAGTCCTATCTTGGAGCCGTAAGTAAATTTTCATGTCCTACCAGACTTACGAGATTTTTTGTGATTTGATTTTCTCAATGTACAATCAAAAAACCTCAATGTATCATGCATGTACACTCAACAGCACGTCAGTAGAAACACTTTTGGACCTTATGGCGTGGTAATAAAGTTGAAAAAGTTTCTACCGACGAGCGGTTGACCGTACTATCAATAAATTCCTCTGTAATATCTTGCCCAATCTGATATAGCATCTGAATTTTATCAGCATATTTCAAAGATATTTTTATTCACCACGTTGCAAGATTACTTTATTTAGAAGGTACGGATTGTACTTTCGAATATAATTTCTGTCGGTTCTGATTTGTATATTCTACGTGACTTTAGGGTTCCGTACGTATCTAAAAAGGTAACAACTAATTCTTTATTTCGTGTTCTGCTGCTGCCAAGTTAGAAAAGAACCCTTTTTGTAATATTGGGCAAAAGGTTTGCGTTTTGCGGATAAGGATTTGATTTTATTTTTTTTTAGGCTTGAGAGTTGTTAACGCAGCTCTCAACAGCTACGGCTCTCGTCTTTAGGCTTCGGCTCGTATCCATGACAATGTTTCTTTTTAGTGAGTCTCTCTCCATTTCATTGGAAGGAGACTCAATATGGGAAACATTGGAGTCCCCCGATGTACCTCAGAGCAGTAACCTGTGGTGGGGCTACTAGCACGACGTACGAAGGGACTCTGGACTGACCCTCTCTCAGTGGATCCATGTTATGCCCGTCCTCAAATTCTTGTCAAAGGGACGAGTATTACACGGATCGCTGTGAGAGAGGCCGCAGCCGAAAGACGATCGCAGTGGCAATTCTGCGGACCATCTATTTATACTAACTACAAGTAAAACAATGATACCGCGTTTCAGGCGCGTGACGCATAACTTGTGCACATTGGGAGACTCCGCCCCAATCGCATGTTGCTGCTGTATATGTGTCACTCTTTATCGTATACCGCGGTCCTTGTCACAAGCATTGATATTTTTTATCACGTCGTAGCTCGATTGGCACGTATTCAGTATGATTGATTGCAATGATGGTTTTATGATAATTTAATTAATTAAACCTTCCTTCTGGCGGTTGGATAATAATAAAGTAACATTCTCAGTATTTTTTCTCAGAATGCTTCTTAATCCATTTTGCTACTTACCTTATTGACATTTAAAAATTATTTACAAATGTTTTGTATAAATCTTGGTATACATAATTTTTTCCATTTTAACACATTGTCTGTCAGTATACGCGTTTGGTTTATATGATAATGTGGGCCTTAGCGTCCCGTAGCAATAAACTAGGGTCAGTGCACCACTAGATGACCAAGCACCAATAGCTAACCAAGACTTAAATTTGAACTGAAAGTAAGAAAATTTTAAATACCGCGATTGTATATAGAATTTAATTATGTTGACGTCTCATAATAAAGTTATGAGTCGGTCTAGCTAGTACGTAAGTATGTTTATTCGAAGTGGTCATGCAATGGAACATTTGAGAAAAAAAACTTTAAGAGCATATTTTGTAAAGCCCTCAACAACATCTCATATCAACAAGCAACTAATAAAGTAAATGTAATTTATTACACAGTTATACCCATAAACTTAAAAAAATATTTAATTTATGTTATTATTTTTATGTTAGCATCTAATTCATTTAAGCATTTATTACATAGTCAAACTTAAGAAGTGACTAAACTTTAAGTAGAACAAATAATTTATTTTTTTATGAATTTCGTCATTAAACCGCTTAAATGGTCAACTGGTGGTACATTGACCCGAGTTCAATTACAAACGAAGCAAGGTTCCAAACTCAATACAGGTTTTTACAGAAAGGGCGTACCTACTTAGTGGACAGGATCTACCTACCTACACATTTTTATGTGTTAAGTAAATTATGACTATTTATTTTCCACAGAAAAAACTAAAAACATTTATAGCAAAAATCTCAAGTTAAAGCTACTAACATTTTATAATTTTGCAAGCAAAGATATTAAACTCGAACAAAACTATTTCGTCTTCATATTTGTGGATCACAACTCTTATAAGATTCACAACTCTTATTAGATTACTTATCAAGACGTTCTGAATAAAGGCCAGGTTAAAAGTACCCTAAACCGACGAGCATGTATGAAAGGATTGATGAAGGTTCAGGAAGCAAGGGAAGTATGTCAAGATCGTAGCAGGTGGAGAACTGTGGTCTCTGCCTACCCCAACGGGAACAAGGCGTGATGTTATGTATGTATGTATAAGATTACTCTGAAACCGACTTTTTTTGCTGTCGCTTAACGTTTTATATTGTTACTAGCTGTTGCCCGCGGCTTCGCTCGCGTGGATTTCGTATTTATGTTGTTACCGGTTTTCCGAAGCAATGAGATATTTTCCCGTCATTTCGGGATAATTTTTAACTAAGGAAAAACAGGACTAAGCCTGCGCAAATCAATGAGTATTATTCAAGATCCAACTGAATTTTATATAATATACACGTTACTCATAAATTACTCAGAAGAGAGGAACTTAGCAGCAGTATCCTAACAAATGTAAAGAGAGAGATGAGAGACACCTTTATGTAATATTTCAAAACAGAGCCAAATTACAGAAGTAATTAAGAAAAACTGAAACCCTCTCCCTCTCTCTCCCACTCCCCCCTTCCTCTCCCCCTCCCCGTCCCTCTGTCTCTCCCCCCCCTCCTCCTCCTCCCTCTCCCCCTGCCCCTTCCGCTCCCCCTCCCTCTCCCCCTCCCTCCCTCTCCTCCTTCGCCTCCTTCTCCCTCTCCCCCTTCGCCTCCTTCTACCTCTCCCCCTATTCCTCCCTCTCCCCCTTCCCCTACTTCTCCCTCTCCCTCTCTACGTCTCTACGTCTCTACCTCTCTAACTCTCTACCTCTCTACCTCTCTACCTCTCTACCTCTCTACCTCTCTACCTCTCTACCTCTCTACCTCTCTACCTCTCTACCTCTCTACCTCTCTACCTCTCTACCTCTCTACCTCTCTACCTCTCTACCTCTCTACCTCTCTACCTCTCTACCTCTCTACCTCTCTACCTCTCTACCTCTCTACCTCTCTACCTCTCTACCTCTCTACCTCTCTACCTCTCTACCTCTCTACCTCTCTACCTCTCTACCTCCCTACCTCCCTACCTCTCTACCTCTCTACCTCTCTACCTCTCTACCTCTCTACCTCTCTACCTCTCTACCTCTCTACCTCTCTCCCTCTCCCCCCTTCCTCTCCCCCTCTCTGTCTCTCCCTCTAACTCTCCCCCTCCCCCTCCTCCCTCTCCCCCTGCCCCTCCCTCTCCCCCTCCCTCTCCCTTTTCATCACCCCCTCCCCCTCCCTCACTCTCTCCCTCTCCCTCACTCTCTCCCTCTCCCCCATCCCCTCCTTCTCCCTCTCCCTCTACCTCTACCTGTACCCCTCTACCTCTCTACCTCTCTACCTCTCTACCTCTCTACCTCTCCACCTCTCCACCTCTCTACCTCTCTACCTCTCTACCTCTCTACCTCTCTACCTCTCTACCTCTCTACCTCTCTACCTCTCTACCTCTCTACCTCTCTACCTCTCTACCTCTCTACCTCTCTACCTCTCTACCTCTCTACCTCTCTACCTCTCCCTCTCTACGTCTCTACGTCTCTACGTCTCTACGTCTCTACATCTCTACCTCTCTACCTCTCTACATCTCTACCTCTCTACCTCTCTACCTCTCTATCTCTCTACCTCTCTACCTCTCTACCTCTCTACCTCTGTACCTCTCTACCTCTCTACCTCTCTACCTCTCTACGTCTCTACGTCTCTACCTCTCTACATCTCTACCTCTCTACCTCTACCTCTCTACCTCTCTACCTCTCTACCTCTCTACCTCTCTGCCTCTCTGCCTCTCTGCCTCTCTGCCTCTCTGCCTCTCTGTCTCTCTGCCTCTCTGCCTCTCTGCCTCTCTGCCTCTCTGCCTCTCTGCCTCTCTGCCTCTGTGCCTCTCTGCCTATCTGCCTCTCTGCCTCTCTGCCTATCTGCCTCTCTGCCTCTCTGCCTCTCTGCCTCTCTGCCTCTCTGCCTCTCTGCCTCACTGCCTCTCTGCCTCTCTGCCTCACTGCCTCTCTGCCTCTCTGCCTCTCTGCCTCTCTGCCTCTCTGCCTCTCTGCCTCTCTGCCTCTCTGCCTCTCTGCCTCTCTGCCTCTCTGCCTCTCTGCCTCTCTGCCTCTCTGCCTCTCTGCCTCTCTGCCTCTCTACCTCTCTACCTCTCTACCTCTCTACCTCTCTACATCTCTACCTCTCTACCTCTCTACCTCTCTACCTCTACCTCTACCTGTCCCTATCCCTGCCCCTAACCCTTACGCCAATTTAACCGCTATCCCTAACATAGAAATGACACCCATATTTATTTTTAGACATTTCAAACCTATCGCACCCCAACCCCATCCCCAGATTTTGACAGTTCCTCTAAATAGTATTTTATGCATTAAAAAAAAAATTAGGGTTCCGCAAGTGCACACTACCTCTCTACCTCTCTACCTCTCTACCTCTCTACCTCTACCTCTACCTGTCCCTATCCCTGCCCCTATCCCTACACCTTACGCTAATTTAACTGGTATCCCTAACATAGAAATGACACCCATATTTATTTTTAGACATTTCAAACCTATCGCACCCCAACCCCATCCCCAGGGGACGATGGTATTTCACGTCCACCACGTTGGATTTCAAAGTTGTTGTAGCTTTCGTAATCAGCGACCCGATAAACCATACAAACGACACCCATATTGATTTTTAGACATTTCAAACCTATCGCACCCCAACTCCATCCCCAGGGGGATGATGGTATTTCACGTCCACCACGTTGGATTTTAAAATTGTTGTAGTTTTCGTAATCAGCGACCCGATAAACCATAAAAACGACACCCATATTGATTTTTAGACATTTCAAACCTATCGCACCCCAGCTCCATCCCCAGGGGGATGATGGTATTTCACGTCCACCACGTTT
This sequence comes from Athrips mouffetella, assembly GCA_947532105.1. Lineage (NCBI taxonomy): Eukaryota > Metazoa > Arthropoda > Insecta > Lepidoptera > Gelechiidae > Athrips > Athrips mouffetella. The sequence goes on from OX383963.1 coordinate 23,176,031, forward strand.
GATTTCAAAATTAGTGTAGTTTTCATAATCAGCGACCCGATAAACCATACAAACGATACCCATATTGGTTTTTAGACTTTTTCACCCCATTTCCCTTTTTTAGGGGTTGAATTTGGGGTGGAATTTCAATAACAGTGATGAACGTTGCATAGAATTACATCATTAATGCCTAAATAATAAATTATGTGGATTTTACTTTAAAAATAAAGAATTTTCAACTTCATCCCCCTTTTCACCCTTAAGGGTGTCGAATTTTCAAAAACCCTGAGACACGTAATTATTAATTTTTAGTCGTCAGCCTAAATACAAATTTTGAAGATCCTAACTTCAAAACTGACGGACTTTCATACAAACTTTCATCCCCTATTTCACCCCCTTAGGGGTGGAATTTTGTAAAACCCTTTCTTAGTGCACCCCTAGGCCTCATAAGGAACCTACATGCCAAATTTGGAATCTCTAGACCAAGTGGTTTGGGCTGTGCGTTGATATGTCAGTCAGTCAGTCAGTCAGTCAGTCAGTCAGTCAGTCAGTCACCTTCTTCTTTTATATATATAGATTATGTGGACATTCTGGATTAAAGCACCAATGTTCTTCCAGGTATTAGTAAGCTACATAGCTTTAAATATTTGATAGGAGCCCCATTAAAACTCAACTATTTTGGTTTTTATAGCGGCCATTTTAAAATTTTGATGTTTAATCCATAAATCTGCTTCTAAATCACATAAAACTACAAATTTGGTCTCTAAAATTACATAATTAGGGTCAAAGAATACAACTACACCATTTTTAAAAGTACAATATTCATTCAGGAATATTTGTACCAATAAAAAAATATTCACCAATTACGTGTTTGAAAATTTAAAAATCGAGAAGATAACTACTCGCATATAAATGCGATATTCACCATACATAATAATTATTAGTACTATGTATTTGTAAGCACTATACTTTTCACACAACTACCTATTGTAAGCGGCACTTAAGGCTCTCACATCCTCCAAATTAGTCCTTCATGTTATCCACACCCATAATAGGTTAGGCAGGCAGAACACATTAAGACTGTAATTAAAAGGCTGATGGACTAGCCAAGGAGCGCTCAGAAAGATACTTCTGTGGACTTGAACTTTTTATTGAAGTATCAAGGAATAACGTCAGGAAGGCAATGCACTGAGTAAGCAAACGCTGTTGGGCTTACTTATTCGAAGAAATTTCTAAGGACCACAAAGGTAAATTGCTTCAAATACTTAAAAAACCGGCCAAGTGCGAGTCGGACTCGCGCACTGAGGGTTCCGTACCACCACATAAACATAATTGTATAAGCTGAAATTTCAGTAAGTTAATGTGCTAGATTTTTTGAGTCCGACACGCGCTTGACCAAATTTAATTATTTGTTGTTATTTTATAGCTTATGCACTATAAACATACCAATTTTCAAGTTTGTAAGTGTTCCCGTTTTTAAATAGAACTAAAACAAAAATCGCCTCAGCGACCATCCAACTTGACCCCTCTCTTATATGAATGTTCTTGAAACGGGAGCTCACCACAATTGGTTACTATTAGTTGTGAGAAAAGTTGTAATATATGGTATTAATTTCAACCTGATACCTTTACCCGTTCGTGAGATAAAGGGTCTTGACAGACAGACAGACAGACGGACAACAAAGTGATCCTATAAGGGTTCCGTTTTTTTCTTTTGAGGTACGGAACCCTAAAAAACCTAAGCAGACAACAGACCCAAAACATTTTGGGGACCCTCACCGGCCGTATCGGCACTAGAAAAACATACGACCTACATAGCATAGGTATATGATGGGTATGTCTGATACAATCTTACGTTATGAACGTTATGAAATACTAAATGATAACTGGTAATAAAACAAAAATTGGTAATAAAACTACGGAACCCTATACAGCGCGTGGCCCGACACGCATTTGGCCGGTTTTTCTATTGTACGTCCACTTATGTTATGTTTAGTTTTACGGGCTGAGTAACATACAAAAATATTTTTTGGCCCATATGCATTAAACTGTTTACCGCCACAACTCAGATATAATAATGCTAACAGCTTAAGGGGTAGTAATAATTTTATTCGGGAGTTTCGTTTTGTTATTTGAAGATCGCTGGAGATTATTTTTTGTTTCGGAACTATTATTATTTCCCAAGCTAAGTAAAAAGTCCTTAACACCAACGCACAGGGTTAATTTTTCTTCGCAGGTCATAATTTTTCATACGTTTGCCAGCTGCCACAACGGACCTGTTACCATGGTCTTTCTTTTAGGTCATATGCTCACTTATCATATTAGCAGGCAAATGTTGTACAATGTAGGCGCTGTAGTGCATCGGGTATGTTCACAGAATTCGGCGTAGATGGTTTTAACGCGATAATACGCAAACGAGTGGCATCTCTGATGACCAGGGTGCGGGGCAGCTCCAACACTCTCTTGAGGGTGATAGCGGAACGCATGGACGGCCCAATTCTGCGACATTGGAACTTATTACATGTGTACCCCAATGACAATTATAAGTTTTACTAACACTAGGTTAAGATATCTTACTAACACAATATGGACTTGTAATTTAATTTATTGTAATTATTATTATTAAGTCTGAAATAAACATTTTCAATTCAATTCAATTCAATTCAATGTACTTACATAGGTAGGGTGCTCTCAGACTCAACTGAAATAACATCTATCCCCATTGTTTGGACAGCCGGGCAAATATTGTATTTCAACCTCGCTTACCTTGAAAATATGACGTATGTAAGTATTATAATTGGGTTTGTTGGATAAATATTACTTTAATGTAGGTAGACAATTTTTTTTTCTGTTTTAAATATTATTATATAGGCCAGGGTATTTCTAAACTTTTATAAGAGTGGGTTGGAAGTAAATATAAATATAACTTTTTTATTATTATTGACAAAATTAAGTTTAAATACATATATTTAAAATAGTATTAAAGAAAAAATATATAGGGAAGATGACGAAAAATACATTTTAAACCGAAAAATTCAAAAATAAAGTTTATCATTACAGTTGACATTTTAATTTTGTATAAAATGTATTTAAAATAATATTTAAGAAGTAAAACATTAAACTTACTTCCATTACATATTATCCTTTAAGTGCAATTTCGAGTTAACTTATTACCTTACTGAAACTCCGAATTTCAGCAATTCCATTGGGAAAACATTTTAATTTTTAGATAAACTGCCTATGATTATAGTTCTATTAACAATGCTAATCGATTGATTGCATTAGCATTTTAGTATAAATAAAAAATAAAAATATATGTTCCCGAAGTCATACGATTTTAATAATTATACATTTTTATGAGAGATTAGTTGTTTAACAAGAATCCGAGAAAAAACAGCCATACTTAATTACTTCCAGGTCAAATAATAATTTCCTTGTCATTGGAGTAGAATAGTACATAAGTGCGCTATTTTGGCGATTATAGACGAGACTCGAAAATTGCAACCCGAGCCGCAGGCGAGGGCGTAATGGAGCCGTGAGTGTAAATACCAAAGCGCACGCGCTTCTTACGACGTTTTAATACATATTTGCGAATAAAAACAAGTAAAATTTGCTTAGGTACGTCATTTCCCGAAAAAAATCATAGACAACAAGCTACGTGTTTTTCCTTAAATTTCTACGTACACCCGACTCTTCAGACTTGTATTTGGTGCCTTAGTATTTTCTACGTTTAGTGTAGGCAACGAAGCAGTTGACCCCAAAATAAATTTCTCAGGCAGATTTTATTTGACAGGATGATAAAGAATCATGAATTAAATGTTAATTCAAAATATAAAAAAAAAATTACAAAAAAAAAATTCATAATTTTTTTGGAATTTTTGTTTGGAAAAATTAAAAGTACCGATTTTTTTTTGGATTTTTTTTATAGAAGGTTTGTCTCATGTAGTGTAATACCCCAGCAAAGATTCATCGACTGAGGATTTAATGCGGGGGTCTTCATACAACGATCCGCTTCGTTGCCTAGACTAGTTGAGGAATTACATTAATTACTGTTTTTTTATTTGTACTAGTCTATACTTTTGAAAATAATTACAGTAAACACCACAAATATTTCTAAAAATGGCCCGCACTGTTCAGTTCTAAGTTAAGTGTGTGGTTTCCGCATTTAGTCCTGTAAGACCATTGTGCGTGGGCCCGCGCTGTTTTAGCGAACACAGATTAATGATTGCGCGCGCAGGAGGCATTGACTAAACTGCCAAACAGTCCTAGTCCTTTAATTATTTAAAATGGGATATTTTGTTACTTAAAAGACGAATTTGTTGCAACTAAGTTGATTAATATATATTTTTTTCATGAAATAAATTGATCATGTTGTCGAACAAGGTTTATTTATTCATGAAAATATTATGGATTTTAAACTCCTTGCTCCTTGCCGATATAAAAAAAATAATGAAAAAAGCACGCGTGTTAAATAAGCTTGATTATGGACCTTAATAAAGTGTAAATAGAGCTGATTTGTGTTGTGTTGTTGGCAAATGTGTTGAAAAGGTCTTAATCAATCCATCAAATAATTTATGTCAGATACAAAATCCATAATTATTGTTAGTACGTACGGAGAAAGACTCGACCTGGGCAGGAGGATCACAAGGTGGACCGAAAATTTGAAGCCACTATCTAGCGAGATACAGGCAGCGCAGGGTTGGTCATCGTGGAGATATTTATCCGCTGATCAGTTAAAATTTTATAACCTGCATATGCAAATATATATAAAATATTGCATAAAATTTTTGGCGTCGGCTATTCTCCATACCTTTAAATACAACCATGTTTTATAAACCTATAAGTTCAAAGATACTCTCCATTTATTAATAGCTCAGTTCAAGTTTATAGTTGTTGGTCTTACTTCAACTAACTTCTAAAACTTACTTATCTAGTTGAACGTGCTGGAATTGCGTAAGTTTACTTTATACAGGGTATTTAGGGTTGATTGAAACACGTTATTGGCATAGATGTTATTGGACTCCCTATTTTTCGATCACCCCTATATTTCTGTGGCGTGCAACTGATGCGACCTCACTTTTAAAATTTTTATTCGATTTGTATTCATTTAAATAATGAATGAGTGACACATTTTCAATGGGAAACTTTGTCCCGAAATAAAATGGAAAGCCTATACCTACAACATTTTGACATTCAGGCTGAGCCGCGCAAGGTTTATTTTATTTTATTTTTATTTTATTTTATTTGGAAGATTTACAGATAAATGAAGTTATATAAATAAACAAATGAGTATACCTATACTAATAACAAATCTTCACCGATAACACAAACATAAAAATAATCCTTTGACAGAGCGTTTATAGAGGCTTATAAGTATAGGAAGAAGAATGTAATACTACGCCTGAGATTATGAAATAAATAATAATAAAAAAAAAAACATAAATAACAAGAAAACAAGAAATAGGGTTTCAAAAACAAGAAATAAGAAAAGACATTAACTAGGTACTATTGAATTGATTGGTGAGCAACCTTTTGATAGTCACAGCACTAGTACAAAACATATCAATATTAGCATCACTCAATATCTCATTTGATTTACGGCAAGCACGAATTAGAAAACAATTTTGTCTGTAATTGGTTTTGGCAAATGGTATATGCAGTAATGATCGTTGTCGTAAGCCAAGTTGGTTAGTACGGAAGTATATTTTCGCCAGTAAGTCAGGACTATCGATGGTTCCGTTCACAATTTTAAACAGGTTACAAATGTCAGCTATGTTGCGTCTAATTTTTAGGGGAACAAAATGATATCGCTTGCATCTTTGTTCGTAGCCTGAAGTTTTTATCTTAGCTTTGAAGTCAAGGTACCGGAGAAACTTTTTCTGTATACTCTCAATTCGAGAGTTATAAATCTCGTATTGAGGGTTCCAAACCGAGGATGCATATTCCAGGTGACTACGCACAAAGGCACAATATAAAACTTTGATAGCCTTCAGGTTGTCGAAATCTGCACATACTCGCTTAATGAAGCCAAGCGCTTTGAATGCTTTATTAACTATTTTATCTATATGTTCATCAAACAGCATTTTGTGGTCAAATGTGACACCTAGATCATTGATCGATGCAACCCTTTGAATATTTTGCCCTTGTAATTTATAGCCAAAATCGATTCCATAAATTTTCCGGGAGTATGACATAAAAAAACATTTTGATACATTAAGTTCTAATTTATTAATAATGCAATAGGTCTCAAAAGAATTAAGATCAGCCTGCAAACTACTTGCATCCTCAATGGATCTTACGACTTTCATAACTTTCATGTCATCGGCGAACAATAATATTTTGGAATTCAGAAAACAATCCTGAATATCATTAATAAATATGATAAATAATAATGGACCTATATGATAAATAATAATGGATCAGGGGAACACCTGATGGAATCTGAGACCAACCAGATTTAAAATTCTGCAAAACAACAGCTTGGCTGCGATTTTTGATATATGAGGTGAACCAGCGGTACAGGTCACCATGGATACCCGCTATAGATAATTTAGCAAGAAGCAAATTATGGTCAATACGATCAAAGCACTTGCTATAATCAGTATAGACAATATCAATCTGGGCTCCATCGTCCATAGCCTGTGATATTGCATCACTAGCTAATAATAAGTTAGAGGTGGTAGAGCGTTTTTTAAGAAAACCATGCTGCTCATTACTAAAAGTACATTTGAGAGCAGCGTAAACTTGACTGTAGACTAACCTTTCCAAGACTTTCGCAAAGAGGCATAGTTTAGAGATCGGTCTATAGTTCTCTACATTCGCTTTGTCGCCTTTCTTGTGGACTGGGGTGATAAAAGCAGATTTCCACATAACGGGAACATAGCCTTCAGAAAGAGAGCGTCTAAATAATATTGTGACTGGTATCGCAAGGCTTGCTGCACATTTAACAATGTATGTAGGTGGTATGAGGTCGGGTCCTGCAGATTTAGATAGATCTAACGACTTAAGCAGCCTAAATACCTCCTTTTGCGACACTTCAATAGATGAGATATTACCAATAGTTTTTTCTATACATTGAGAAACACTAACAGTAGAGCACTGTGTGTTTACTAAAAAAGTGGAATGGAAATACTCCGCAAAGTATTCGCAAATTTCGACACCATTGACAGCAAGTTTGTCTTTCAATCTCATTCTACTTGGGTATTCCCCGCCCCCACGCTTACTTTTCACATATGCCCAAAAAGCTTTAGGATTATCAACAATTGAGGCTTGAATTTTAGACATGTAAGATTTGAAGCAGGCATCTTCAACTACAATAGCACGATTCCGTAGCAAAGAAAAGGTTTGGTAGTGGTGTAAGTTACCATAAATTTTGAACTTCCTGTGGAACTTGAATTTTTCTTTGATTATTTTTTTAAGTGCACAACTGTACCAGGGTGGATAAGAATGAGATGTTACTATTCGGGAAGGTATATATTTATTCCTGAGCTCATATAGTCTATCATAAAACTGTTTAATAGCCTCTTCCAGTGTGCCTGAGCTAAGGATAGTACTCCAGTCAATCTCATTCAATTCGGATACTATTTTATCATAATCACCTTTAGTATACATGTATTTAAGACGTGACTGTTCTGCCAGGGAATCAATTTTGACAAAATCGGCAAATATGTTCAAGGCCTTGTGGTGCATGTCCTCAGCTACTAAGGGAGCATCGCTGGCTTGCACTAAAAGTGGTTTATTTGACAATACTAAATCCAAAATTCGGTTATTACAATTGAAAGCACCACTGTACTGACTGAGACTGCAGGTATTCATGATGTCTATAAAGCTAACTACATTCTCACAGATTAATCTGCAGGGGGTTAATTCTAAATTATCCCGTAATGGCTCCCAAGAAATTTTGTCGCCAAAGTTAAAATCACCCAGTATAATGAATTCGTCATTTGGATAGCGAGTAATAATATCGTAAAGATTATTAGTAAAATTCACTAACTGAGCATTATAAGAGTGGCCGCGTTGCTCGTCACATAAGTATAGTGTACATATATGAATATTTACTGGACGCTGTTGACATTTACTTAAAGATACAGTAGTCCATATGTCTTCGGCTGTACTTCGCCAGTCCAGCCTCTCCGTTGTAGCCAAATCACGTCTGACGGCTATCAGTACCCCACCGCCCATTTTCTGTCCTGTTTTAACATAGTCTCTGTCCCGCCGCCATACAAGATACCGTCCGTCAATAATTTCGGAATTAGAAATACTTTCTACAAGCCAAGTTTCGGTTAGCGATATTAAATCGTAATTATTCATAAAAATTCCTCTTAATAGACTATTTGTCTTTGTGCGTAGTCCCCGGACATTTTGATAATAAATTTTAAGCGAGGTCAACAACAACGAGGTGAACATCATTTGTTTTTCCACAGCTTTTAACCCACATTTTTTTAGAGAAAGTAATTCAGTTTTATATTCATCTAAGTTTGAAAATCAGGACTGATCCAAAAACATCGCATTACTTAAAAAGTTTGAAATGGAAACTTCAAAAGCAAACAAAAGACCATCATTAATTTAAAACAAAATACGATCACTCTTCCAGCTTCAATTTAACACTGGCTGAAAAAAAAGGCAAACGTCAACTTTAATGGCCATTGACAAAATAATAATAATAATAATAATAATAAAAATCTTTATTTCTCTCATCACAAAGTACAGTTTTTATGACAATATTATTAGCTAAGCAGGTACTAATTCTTTGTGGTGAGAGCTGGTGTCTATACTAAGTTACCTTGTGTGACAGATCACCAGGCTCTCCCCCTACTGTAAGTAGTTAACATAGCTTATAACATACAGTATTTTAGTTTACAAAACCTGGTAATGAGAATTTTCAGAAATATGTAAGTAAAGTGTGTGGATGAGTGTATGTTATGTGTGTATGGGTGTACGTTTGTGTGCGTGAATGTATGTGTGGGTGATAGTGTGTGTGCGTGAATATATGTGTGGGTGATAGTGCGTGTACGTGAGTGTTTATGTGTGTTCGTAAGTTTGTACAAAGTAATTAAATAATAAATAATAAATGTATAAAAGAAGTGTCGCAGCCCGCAGGCGGCATTCATCACTTTTGAATACCGGCCCGCAAGTGCTTTTGAATGGTAGGTGATGTTAGCGAGCCGCAGAACGAAAACAATGCAAAAAATAGGGTGCATTTCCACTAGAGTGGGTGTGGTAGATTAGTCAGCTACAAAGGATTGCTCTAGTCTTCTAGCTTATTATTAGTTTGTTTCTTGGCCACGCTACAACTTCTTTGCATAGGTGCAATGTGAACATGTCAATCTCGCTACAATCTACAGTCATCTACATGGCTCGAATTGCTCGACCAATCTCAATCAAAAGCTTATCCATTCTTTGTTGCACATCGTCATTTACATAATATTTATTTTAAATAAATATACTTCCTGTAAAGAAAACAATAATTTCGATAAATTTTTCGCGCACCTGTCTGAGTGAGCCGTTTTCAATGAAAGTAAGCTAATATGTAGCAAAGAAGTAAGCTTGACAGTTTATTGAAAACCCCGTTTGAATCTGTTCAATAGTTTGTGAGTTATTTGCGCCGCCGCATGAAACTTAGCGTACCTTCTGTCTGAGTGAACCGTTTTCAATGAAACTAAACTTTTATGTGGCACAAAAGTAAGCCAGACTCGTAATTGAAAACTCAATTTGAATCAGTTTGTGAGTTATTATCGTACAGGCAATTTGATACTTTACATTAGTGTAGCTTCTGATTGAGTGAACCGATTTGAATGAAACATAGCCTATATGATTTATTTATTTAATTTTCGTATAGATTATATAAATAATTGTGCCGTTAAAATAATGTAATTAGATTAAGATATGTTGCTGTGCCTGAACAAGGCGTTGCATGCCATTGACATTTACTAGTTTTATAAGATGACATGTAATTTGCAACTGGATCAATAAATAAATAAATAAATGTTGCTCAGAGCTAAGTTGAATCTATCTGCGAAAACCGCAAGAAAAAAATTTCAGACAGACAAAAATTCAGAAAACATATTTTTGAGTTCGTTTCTTATCGCCCACATTATTTTTTTTATAAATTTATCAAAAGTACAGACACGCGGTTTCTACTCTTTTATTATATGTATAGATATAGAAGATAAGCAGACCATCTGCTTTATGGTCCTAAGATAATAATATGGTGGACATAGTAGGGAATATCTGGACGAGAGAGGTGAGGGAAAGCAGTGGATAACATAGAAAGGAAGAGCCCAGTACCAAATAATGTACCAACCTGTACCCAGCACTTGGTCGATAAAGACTTAATAATGACGATAATAAATATGTACCTATTATAAATGAAGTTTGGCTATAGATACCTAATTAGACTTTGGTATATTGTGCCAATGTATCCCCGACCGTATTGTCGCCCTCCCAGCTAACTAGCGTATCTGATACTGACAATATAAAAAAGCGACTATAGTAGATTGATTTATAAGGGAGCAAAATAATATTTTTCGGCGAGGGCACTTTTTTGAATCCAGAGCGAAGTGAGGGATTCTAGAGTAGAATCCTGAACGTAGTAGACTTTAAGGGCACTGCAGGTTATCCTACGTCATCTAGTACACGAAATTTGCAACTTTGTAGCGATAGTAGTGGCCTAATAGGTCCACAAAACGTTGATCTGCCAATCCGAAACCTGGTAGGTTTTGTACAGTTGGAGAGAAAAGTGGTTAAATGACAGATTACACGAAAAAAATCTATTCGTAGAAATAGAAGGTACCTATACAGGGTGTCTCATTCAAATCGGTCAGTATGGGAAAGTCTGAAACTATAAGACATACGAAGATTTGTTCTTAGGAACCATGTCACCGATTTTGATAAAAAGAAAAACTGCATTCATACATTTGAAAAAAAAGTGTACCCATATTGTATTGAAAAAAACGGTGGTCACTTCGAACACCTACTATGATAAATTAAAGTATGTAAAAACAATGCATTTTATTCATTTTAGACATCGTGTTTCATAGAGACATTTACTGCTTAAGACCTACACAACCGTTATTTAAACAGAAAAACTGTAAGCTTTTTTTTCAAAACTACCGGGTTCGATTCCCCAGCTGGGTACACTTTTTTTTTTCAAATGTATGAATGCAGTTTTTCTTTTTATCAAAATCGGTGACATGGTTCCTAAGAACAAATCTTCGTATGTCTTATAGTTTCAGACTTTCCCATACTGACCGATTTGAATGAGACACCCTGTATAAATAAAAAACAACAGGTCTGCCTTGCCTGCCAGTTTCGCCAGTCCGACCAAATTTGTGGTCCAATCACATCCGACCACATTTGTGGTCAGACTAGCGAAACTGCCAAGAGGATGCAAGGCAGACCTGTTGTTTTTAGGGTTCCGTACCTCAAAAGAAAAAAACGGAACCCTTATAGGATCACTTTGTTGTCCGTCTGTCTGTCTGTCTGTCTGTCTGTCTGTCTGTCTGTCTGTCTGTCTGTCTGTCAAGACCCTTTATCTCACGAACGGGTAAAGGTATCAGGTTGAAATTAATACCATATATTAGGATCCATGAACCACACAAGATCTGAAAATTTCAATTTTTTACAACGACGCAATCAAAAGATATGGCATTTTATGTCCTCATCTCCATACATTTATTCAAAAATGAAAAACCTACAGGGTACTTCCCGTTGACCTAAAATTATGAAATTTGGCAAGAAGCTAGGTCTTACAGTACAAATAATGGGAAAAGTCTGAAATCATTAAATATTACAACTTTTCTCACAACTAATGGTAACCAATTGTGGTGAGCTCCCGTTTCAAGAACATTCATATAAGAGAGGGGTCAAGTTGGATGGTTGCTGAGGCGATTTTTGTTTTAGTTCTATTTAAAAACGGGAACACTTACAAACTTGAAAATTGGTATGTTTATAGGGCATAGGCTACAAAATAACAACAAATAATAAAATTTGGTCAAGCGCGTGTCGGACTCAAAAAATCTAGCACATTAACTTACTGAAATTTCAACTAATACAATTATGTTTATGTGGTGGTACGGAACCCTCAGTGCGCGAGTCCGACTCGCACTTGGCCGGTTTTTTTAGTTATATAGGTACCTTCTATTTCTACGAATAGATTTCATTCATGTAATCTGTCATTTAACCACTTTTCTCTCCAACTGTACAAAACCTGCCAGGTTTCGGATTGGCAGACCCATTTTGAAAAGATAAATACTGAATTATATTTAGCGATCGATTGTTTTATAGTATTGAAGATCCGTAAAATGTCTGATTAAATCATTTGCAGGATTTAATTTATCTTGATTACATGATGGAATGGAATCGATAGTGTCAGCTGGCAATATCAACATCCGGTTTCCCAAGATGTAATTTTTAGGTGCCGGTTCCAGCATCAGAGGCTCTTCCTTTTAGGGTTCCGTACCTAAAAGTTGGCAACGAAACCCTAAAACTAAGCCAATCCGTAAAGTTTAGTATTAGCATCTTATGAACATAAGTAGCTGGTTGAAATTTTCACAGCACAATATGTGTTTTTATGCTTGTTATACACGTCTACATACACACTTTACTTCTAGACAGATACTACAGAAATATCTGCTTGGTTCTGATGCAATGCTTCCGATGCAACCGTGCGCCCTGTGCAGCGACTGACTCCTAGGTAAGAATTTTTTCAACACATTTGCTCATAAAACAGCTCTATTTGCACTTTATTAAGGTTTTTGTGTATCTGGTAAGTGAAGAAAGGAGTTTGTGTATCTGGGCTCAAAGTTTACGAGAGATGGAAAGTGTGAAAGTGATATTGAAAGAAGAGTGAATGCTGGAAACATGGTGAATGGTGCCCTGCACGCCTTTATGAGGAGTCAGAAGGTGTCTCACAAGGCTCGTTTGGCTGTTCATAGGGGTGTTTTGGTACCAACACTGATATATGGCAGTGAAAGCTGGGTATGGCAGAAGAAGCATGAAAGTAGAATTAATGCAGTAGAAATGAGAGCGCTAAGGAGTATGGTTGGTATTAAATTGAGTGACAGGATTAGAAATAGTGTGATAAGAGAACGGTGTGGCGTAAAAGAAGACGTAGTGACCAAAATTGAGAAAGGGATGCTGAGATGGTTTGGTCTTGTAGAGAGGATGAATGAACGAAGATTGACGAAAGAGATCTACCAGGCGAGAGTGAATGGAAACGTTGGAAGGGGAAGGCCTAGGCGAACGTACCAGGACCAAATTCAGGACGTTCTGAATAAAGGCCAGGTTAAAAGTACCCTAAACCGACGAGCATGTATGAAAGGATTGATGAAAGTACAGGAAGCAAGGGAAGTATGTCAAGATCGTAGCAGGTGGAGGACTGTGGTCTCTGCCTACCCCAACGGGAAAGAGGCGTGATGTTATGTATGTATGTATGTATTAAGGTTTATAATCCAGCTTATTAAACACGAGTGTTTTTGTCATTAGATTACTTTACTAGTGTTTTATTTTCGTTTTTTTTTAATCGGCCAGGAGTAAGGAGTTTTTATGCTTATTATGTTACTAAAATTTACTATGTTACTAAAAACAAGCTGACTTCGAGAAAATATCATAAATAAATATTGATTTAATGAAATTTTTTATAGTAATTAACTAATTAACAATAAATTTGTCATTTACAAGGTAGCGAGGTATTCAATTTTTGATAATTTATTTCAAGGTTAATGGAATAGGATGTTTGGGTACCGAGTGGCAATTACTTTTTTTTATAGCTTGGTTACTAGATTGACTAATAATTGATAAAAGATAGATGGTGTAAGATAACACAGTTAGTAATGTTTTGGGGCCTTCTCATGCGACTTATAATCTGTGCCCGCTGAAAAATAAACAATGCGCACCATTTTACAAATATTTGTAGTGTTTATTATTGTAATGCTTTCTAATAGTGTCGACTTCTACAAATAAAAAAAATTGTTCCTGAACCATCTAAAACACTCATACACTAAATACAATGTTGAAAGCTGGTAAAATTAAAGGAAAACATGAACATATGCAACCGACAAAATGTTCCGGTGGACGTGCGGTGGACGTAAGGTTAGCAAAGTTTAGAAGTAACCAATTAGATTTTTTTTTGTTCGCAAATGTGTTGAAAAACGTCGTAAAAAGCTCGTGCGCATTGGAGATTACACCCTCGGCTCCATTACGCCCTCGTCTGCGGCTCGGGCTTCAATTTCTGAGCCCCGGGTGTAATATCCAAAATAGCGCACTTGCATTTTAATGTACTATTATGGAGTGACTTGGAAAGCTATTTTTATAGACTGAGAAGAGTCCCGTAAGTCCCGTTCCCTCCGCCATGCAAGAGCGAGACATACGATAGAATGAATGGAAATTACCTAACAATTAATAAAAAAGTAAACAAATAAAAAAACCGGGCAAGTGCAAGTTGGACTCGCGCACTGAGGGTTCCGTACAAACGTGTACGTATATAAGTACAAGTTATGGTATTTTTATTGCTTAAAAACTTTATTATGTGATGTAAGTAACTTAAATTTATATTTGAGTTGATTGAATGAGAGGTAAATTGTGGATTGCGATTTATGAGATGGTGAGATCTCGTTCAAATCAATTTTCTGCATGGTAATGTACATCAAATATTTTTTTAGTTTTATCATTCTCTTATTTTATAAGTTCCAAGGGGGGGAACATACACATTTTACCACTTTGGAAGTGTCTCTCGCGCAAACTATTCAGTTTAGAAAAAAATATATTAGAAACCTCAATATCATTTTTGAAGACCTATCCATAGATACCCCACACGTATAGGTTTGATGAAAAAAATTTTTTTGAGTTTCAGTTCTAATTATGGGGAACCCTAAAATTTATTGTTTTTTTTTTTCTATTTTTGTGTAAAAATCTTAATGCGGTTCACAGAATACATCTACTTTTCAACAGTATACCACTTATAGTTTCAGAAAAAGTGGCTGTGACATAGGGACGGACAGACAGAGAGACAGACAGACATGACGAATCTATAAGGGTTCCGTTTTTTGCCATAAAAACGATTTTTTGGTTCTGTTCTATTGCAAAAACGATAAAAAATTATAAAAAGTTGCCAAGTGCGAGTTGGTGGGTACGGAACCATCAGGACATGAGTCCGAATCGCACTTAACTATTTTTTAGCATTATTGTAACTTGTAACGATTTGCATTTAATAGCTTTATAGGGTTTGGACCAAAAATGGTAAAAAAGGAACCCTTATGGTGCGAGTTTGTCTGTCTGTCTGTCACACCTCAGTTTATCTCAGAAACTACCTTCTTCTTCGACTCGAAATTTAAAGCACTCTTAAAATATGCTTGCCCAACTTTGTTAGAAACAAAAAAAAACAATTGCTAGGTGAAATGCGTACCATATGAAATGGCTTTACTTATACATTCCAAAATAGTTTTTTTTTATTTTTTACGACTTTTAGTTTTCAAGATAAGATGAAAGTGTAAAAAAAAAGTAACAATTTGTCTAAATCTCCATAAATAGTTTTTTTGAAATTCCGCGCGGTGAAATCAGTAAAAAAAAAAAACAAAATAGAACAATATATGGAAAACATAATCACAGCATATAATAATTACATCAAACACAACCGCACAACGCAACCATCCAAGATGTCTCTTGGTTTTCTTGTGGTAGATCGGTTATTATATTATAAAGACTTGAACCTGAGTCCAGTAAAATTAACTTTAATTAATTTAACAATAAGGTACGTACAATATATTATTTATTATTGCTACTTATTATAGGCAATTATTTTTAACGATGACGCGTAATAGTGTAGCTTTGTAGTGCGGCTGTCTACTTATTCGAGAAACCAAAGGGCTCTAAATAGACAACGTGCCATTAGAAGAAAGCGAACTTCATGACATGCACAATGAAATGTATCGGATGACATTTAACATATTATGTCATCCCATACATTTTGAGACGTTGGCTTTCGTCATCCCTAAATTTAATGACACATTGTCTAAACCCCTATATGTTGACGATACTCTGCCCTAAGACCCTACTACCTAATGATCCGTTTCTCTCTTGATACAGGATTTAATCAATAGTAATAATCGTTGAGGAAGGTGAAATAAAACGAAACATAATATCTGTTTTATATTTACAAATAATCTTTTCATCTACACAAATTTTATTTTTACTATTACAGATTTTTCGATGCTCTATCCACTTCAATTACTGGCTGGAATGGTGGTTCTTCATTCGTCCTCAGGTGGTAAATTCCTGTAGATCTAAAAAAACAAAATAATTACTAGATAATAGTCCTCATAATAATACAACGCAGCTTTATTTGCAGTTGTGGTCTTTACATAGATGCATAGCATTTTGCAAAATGGGATCTTTAGAAAAACAACAGTCGAAACTTAAAACTCAATCGAAAGTAATCGAAACTGGGGCCTAGACAACATGCCTTTAGACAAAAACGAACGTCATGAAGTGTATTGGATGACATTTGACTTATTATGGTCGTCCGATACATTTTATGACGTTGGCTTTCGTCATCTCTAAAAATGGCACGTTGTCTAAGCCCCCTGATGTTACAAGATGAAAAAAACTTCTCCCGAAAACTCAAAATTCAAACTACACATTGTCCCCTAATGACAACAGTACAAAATACGAAAAAAAATACTTTCCAATTTCCCATACAAAATGGATTATTACAAGATGCAGATTCTATGGGAAGTATTTTATTGGAATTCTTAGGAAAAATAGTTCCATTTCATGTTTTTCTGGAGTTACGATACGTCATCTGATATACTCTCTAAATTAGAAGTTCGTGATCAATGACTGTTGCCCATGTGCTGCTGATTAAGAATGGTAAATCTTCTTCCCGTGTAAAGGATCCTACACTGGAAGGTGAGCAGTAGCTTCATTCTGCGTATTATAATACCCCACACTGCACGGTCATTTATCACCACAGTTTATTTATTGCAATCTATGCTCAGTCTATTCACCACAGTCTATTTATAACATTGTATGAAATATCCACTACAAGACAGGGAGCTGCCTCCGGAAATCCAGGTTTTGCTGGAACAATACACAGGGGAAGTATCATAGTCACCACGCTTGTTAACGTTACGGCTGGCACCATGGACCACGGTTGTTGGTGACCGAAGTGTTTCAGATGGAACAATTATATACAGAAAGACGCGGCTGCGCATCCTCCCGTTGTTACACTATCTATGCCCGTTTGTCTTGTTTATTTGGTTAATTTCCCGTGTGGTGCTGGCAAAAAATAGAACTAACCCATCTTTACCCATGGCTGTCGTAAGAGGTGACGATGGTACAACTCCTACAAAATATATCACACTATGCTCTAATCTTTCTAGTGCAGGCCCTTGGATAGAAGTTAATGTGATGTTGAATGTTGAGAGACAAAAATTGTCAAGTTAATCGCCTTACCCCGCCTTAGGTAGGATTCCTCCCATGCGCAGGCTGAAGAGCGAGACACAAAGACCAAGCCTTGCCTGGAGGAGGGTTTGGCAGCGCGTGCCGGCCCAGAAGCTATCAGTGGTGATTGTCTCAGCGAAGAAGAAGATACTCCTGTCAATTAAGTATGAGTAACAAGGAGTAAGTATATTTTAATAGATAACAACGTTTGCGAAACAATTGTGATAAAAATATCTTTTTTAGATGAACACACAGTTGTATGTACAGGCTGTAAGAAGCAGGTTGTCAAAATTTGAAAGGGCGTGATCAATCGAGAAACTAACAAAATTTGAAATAATGTAGAAGTATTGTAGTGTGATACTTAAATGTTAGATTAGATTACTTAAATGATAAAATGTTATTAAATTTCGCATACAGTTGTACTGTTATAATGAATAAATGATTGATTGATTGATATTTTTCTTGGAGAAAGTAGTTCAGTTTCATTGACTGATAATGCCCTTTCAGTTTTTAGCGACCTTTCCCTTACATCCTGTCTAGATAGTTCACATGTAAGCTGGCCAGAGCTTATCTAATTTATTAAAGCTTAAACATTGCCCATTATCTTTGCTTAGACTGATGCAGAGAAAAAATTTGTTTCTGTTTACAGGGTTTCTAAGTCGCTAAATACCTTCCGACTTTTATAGAGGTCGGGGCCAACAGTTTAGTGTGCCTTTCAAAGCAGGGAAGCGCTCGTGTATGTATTGATTTTGCGGACACCCAATCGGTTCTGACTACTGCCAAAGTTGCTCAACTTTTGTGACCTATCATTAACGTGTTGCGCTTTCAGATCATCGGTTTGTAGAAAAATTACTTTATTTTTCATAGTGATAAAACATTCACTGTGTTACGGGCCATCCAATGTTAAGGCACGTCTATTTTAAGAAGTGGATCTGTCTTTGAAACTGAACAACTTTTCCCAAAAAACATAGCTAGGAATAGAAAATAAATTAAACCTCCCGTACTAATGTGCTGTCAGCTTATGCAGTTTGTATGGGAAGTCGAATTCTTTTTCGTATTTTAAACTATGTTTCTTGGGTAAAGTTGATCAGTTTTATATACAGTACCACCTCTAAAAACATTCGAGATGACATAAATAACGCTTTATATTCTGTGTTTCAAATCTAAGTATTTACATTTCTCGAGGCAACAATTTACTTGTTGCAATTTAACTTCCGTACCGAAAAGTAAAGTTTCGGTGTCGTTTTGACTCTGTTTGAGTTGTTGTTGGTGTTTAGTTAAGGAACTTGATAACTCAATTCATTGAATTTCAAAACAAACAATTTTCACCTCAAGTGGAGACTGTTATTAAGTTTCACAGGTATAATTCTGATAAATGAATGAATCTCAAGTAGTAAATCTAGGTCTCACACCATCAATACGTACTAATTTAACACTGTAAACTTTCGAATTCATCGAGAATCCCTGCATATAAATTTGAACATATTCATAGGCTATCTCGGAAGTCGGAACGTGCGAACCATTGCCTCTGCAATACGAATTCCCGCGCAAAGCCCGGTAAGGGCCTGTCCGCACAGCGAATTGTTCCCGCGCGGTATTTATAGGATTCAATGTGTTACAGAATTGCGAGAAAAAAATCGCTGTGCGGACAGGCCCTAAGGGAGTACGCAAATAATTCTGACAATTTTGTCTTTATCAGAGGGGAATTCTGCTGCCGTACTCCCTTTGCGTACTCCGAAGTGAAACTACGATAATATCGCGCCGATAATTAGTCTATGTTTCGGCCTTTGACAAAGAAATTCCCATACAAAGTAAATTTCCGAACGTAATTGTTGTTGTCAATCTGATAATATCAGAGCTCCGATAAAACTTCGGAGTACGCACCCTGCTCAGGGCTACTCTCTTACGGGCTTTTCGCAAGAATTTGTGTTGCAAAGGCAAAGAATGGTTCGTTTATGGCATACACTGTCCGGATTCAAGATTCTTCCTCGGGATTCTCGTTGCGAAAATTGAAACCGATAAAAACAGCTCTATGATTTAATCGGCCCTACTTTATTCGTTACAAGTACTTTAAGTACTTCTTACCTCCTATGGTTGCACAAGAAGTTGATTCCACATCCAGGTTGATTGTCTCCACCGTTGGGGAAGAAGTCGGCGTGGGCTACTGGGTCTCCGTGACCCATTATGAAAGAGTTTGTATGGATAGCCTCGGTGTAAGTAGCAGCGTCAGGGCCAAAGATGTGGCCGCTCTCTTCCATGTTCGCGCCAGGGTCTAAAGCTGTAAGTGAGATATTGCATGTAATTATTGCACATCTATTCGAAAAGAGCTAGTTCGTTCTACGTTAACAGGGACTAAAATCGCATTTTAATCCCTAAGGGACTTAAAAGTGATTTGAATTAGGAATGTGGATATTGTTATTAGTCTTTGTTCTTATGTAAATAAGTAATAGTTATTTTCACCTCCAAAGCTCGGAAACATTGGTTTTGTCGGTTAAATTCTGCGGCCAAAAGCGATTTTGGGCCCCTAGCGGGCAAAAGGTTTTTAAAATTCGAACGCGATGTACTTATTATTTTGTAGTATGCTGCAGTACTGGCCGCTTGTAAAACCAGCCACGCACTATCGTTTTAAAGATGAGAAAGAGGGATGCAGCTATAGGAAAGAAACAAATAGTATTATGAATAGTGAACGCCTGGTGGGTAAGGTAATGGCTGATAATGAAAAGTAAATTTAAAATTCGATCGCCTTTTTTTTGTTCTCTTGCCCAGATTAATGGACTCGCCCTTTGACTTCAAATCAACGATATACAAAATAGATTTGCCTGCCACTACCTTTCCTCTGTCTCCAGAAATCCATGAAAATGAACCTTCTTCTGCAAATTTATCAAGTAGTTTATAGGTAGAGTCATAAACATAAGCACAACAGTCCCAAAAATAATAATAATTTAATTATAGTGATTTCCTTTTTAATGTCTAGTATTCTTAATCTATACATGGCCACTCGTCCGTGAAAACTCTTTGACCTTGAGCTGGTCTCTGGTTACGGAGGTTTGTAGCGAAGCGCTGGTTCAGGTTATACTGGTTATGTTTCCACTTGCTTGCTTGCTTGCATTATGTAGGTATTATGCCCTTACGTTAGAACGTATGAGTAATTAATTAAACACTTATTTCTTATATTTGAATTGCTTTTCTTGCATTTTGTCAACATTTCCTCGCTTTAATGAGGTGAAAAGTATTGTTTTTCGCTCGTCAGCAAAGTTATTTTGCGTCTCGTTCCTTGAAACCTTCGCCACGCTCAGGAGTCTTCTTTTGAACCACTCGCTTCGCTCGTGGTTCAATCCTAGAATCCTTCGCTTGCTCAGGTTTCAATACGAGGCACTCGCGCCAAATAAAAGGCACGAAACGCAAAATAACTTTGCTGCCGAGCGAAAAACACAAAATTTTTCACCTCACTAAAGCGAGGAAGCAGCCAGTACCGCAGCGTGGAGGTCTGCCATACTGCATCACGTTCGAATTTCAAAAACCTTTTGCCCGCTAGCGGCCAAAAATCGCTTTTGACCGCAGAAAAACCTTTAGCCCGCTAGGGGCCAAAAATCGCTTTTGGCCGCAGAATTTAACCGACAAAACAAATGTTTCCGAGCTTTGGAGGTGAAAACGTACTTTTCTTACATCGTTAATTATAATTAATTGCATTTATTTATTTTCTCATAGAGGATGATAAAAAGTAGAGTGTCCACCTCGGGAGCAACACTATTTTAAAGCTCGAGCGACGTATTTTGAATCCCACGCTCCAAAAAACGCTCTTGCCCTTAAAATAGTTTTTTGCTCCTTTGGTAAATAATCTACTATTTTTTATAATCCACTCTGTTCTAACATGCAAATTCCGCCCTTTTTTTAGAAAAGGTGGTAGTTTTGACTATAGACGGGGCCTTGATATCATCTCGTTATTGGTATCGTTAAAGTGGAAAAACGGCCTAAGTGTTATCTCTTTGTTATTGTACATACCTTTAATATAATAAGCCAATTGTTAATAATGTAAAGTTTACAAGTCAATATTTCATTTAATCAAAATATTATTTCATTCGATGACATCTTATTCGATCCAGATGGCAATTCAAACTCAAACTCATTGTTGGATATTAAAATCTCTTGATGACGTCAGCTAAGCAACGTCGCTTCACAAACAAATTGGCGCCATGGTGGGAAAAAAAGAAGCGACAATAAAAACCCACGCGCTCTTATAAATATATGTTTCAATGTACATCATCTTTTAAATATGTAATCAATAAATTAATTTCTAAGCTACTTCAACACCCAAATCAAGAATTAGAAGAAATTGAAATTAGAGTTCTAAAAATTAAATTAAATAAAAAATACAATCACTCTGTGTAAATACCAGTGCACCGTCAAATTCCCGATCAGCAAATCGGAATAAGACTACTAGGGAAATTATTATTTCATTCGATGAGTTTGATTCAAGATATCGCATGAGAAAGTACTACGGATCTGTACAAGGCCGGACCAAATGCCATCTGCGTTGTCGAATACAGCCGGCTTAGCACGCTGCCCGAGAGAAAATATATCTCGGAGAAATGTCACTTTATTTGAGGAATCATGTAATCTAATCTATCACCTCCAAGCGCGAAGAAATGTCAGTGGAGGAAAATGTTTAGCAAATCCACAAAAAGCGTTTTTGATATTTTAGACAGAGATAGTTTTTATACACTAATACATGTAGCCGTTCTTGTCTTTCAAGATGTGTCGCACTGCCCGGATGTCAAAAAAAAGTCTTATCTATGGGCCTAGATAAAATGACAACTGCAGCGTACTAAGCCGGCTGGTCTACAAAAGCGTGAGTGTTGCCATCGACACGATAGAAGAAGAAGAAGAAGTAAGTACTAACCGGTAATGTAAGAGATGCGCCCAGATTGGATGTTCCTGCCAGCAACAGCAGCTATGTGAGCTCCAAGACTGAAGCCGACCAGGTGGTAGAGGTCTGGACTCGCCCCGGTAATCCTGTTGATCCAGTCGATTGCCCTGGCAAGACTGTAACCTAAGACGAAGTAGAGAAATTATTATGAGTACGGTTTCTCAAGTCTACAAAAGGTAGCAGGCAAATCGTATAATTCGCCGTTTAAAAAGGCCGGTTTTTTACGTTCGGCAAATTGTGATCGCGGTTAGATCACTACTGGTGCATTTTAGATTAGTTTGTTAAGGCAAATACAACCTAACCGATTTTGAATGGAATCGGGTAGGTTGGGTTAGGTTATCCTTCGATCACAACGCATAAACCATCTACGCGTCGGTATGTAAAATGCCGAGGCATAATGTAAAATGTCAAATTTAAAACTTTCTCGCTATTTTGTAAAATCCCATTTCCAAGAAATTCTGCTATAAAAATAAAAATAAAGTAAATTTAACTACTTACCTAATTTATTTAATAAAAAAATTTATTTGTAAAATTCATTTCTTACAACCAACACAATCAACTTTCGTAATAAAATAATACGAGTCTAACATTATTGTTTTGAAAACTGACAAGGTTCGATTCCCGAGTCGTGTATGAGTTTTTTTTTTAAATCTTATTAAATAGATTCTGCTCCCGCTACTTGGATAGCTACCGAAAACCTATCAGTAGAATACACATTAATGCTCGAAAGCTCATATGTGCGGCTTGACTTGTGGCTTTTGTCACAGATTAATAATAGTAAACTAACGTTAGTCATAAGAAACGTAACGTAAGTAACCTTACGTAGGTCATATTAGATACCGTAGTCATTACAGTGTCAATAGGTTCTTTTGAAAACATTGTATTGAACAAAAAATATAAGCATGGCGTATACCTGAAGCAACGGCGTTGTCAGGCCCGTTCAGGCCTTGAGTGATGCTGGCTCCAACGCTCCAGTCGTAGATAAACACGTTCGCATCAGCTGCATCGAGGAAAGCTGCAAATATTGTTTGGTTTTAGCATTGCGATCATAATTTTGTAACACGTGAGAATATTGAATAACACTGTTTACCGTATTGACTTCTAAGCACTTAGGGGAAGACATTGAGGGAAGAAATTTCATATTGTTTGGGAGTTTTGCGGTCACTGCTATCTATCATAAAAAGATTGGGTTCCACAATTAAAACAAGATCGTTTCGATGTCATTTAACAGGTTTGTTGATTCTGATATGTTATCATGTATTAGTTCATTGCAATTGATTCAATACATTGATTCTTGTCTGAGATTTGAAAGCTTAAAGACGCTGAGACAAAGGTTTTTTTTTTTATTTTTTAGATACCAGAGATACATCATAACAACAAGCTAGTGAAAGGGTGAGATCGGACCTGGTACAAGAACGGTGTTGACTTCCGAAGAAGCTGATTCGGTCCAGCCATGAATGATGATGACGGTTCTTCGGCTGGCATCGTAGTTAGAATCCCGGAGCAACTGATCTAAACCGAGCAACATTGGCTGGCTCAGGAAACGGTTTTCCCTAGAAAAAACTGTTTATGAGATTCTGAAGACATGGATTTGTTGGCTCTTAAAAATGTATGCTCTGTCTAACATTATAAATAATAAATTGAAATAAATAAATAGTTTTTAGTTCTCTCCACAACCAAATTAACTTTAAAATAACGTCACAAAAAGTATTTTTAACAAATCTTGGCCGTGGATCGCTGGTGCCTATGGAAGGTAAAAAGAACCTGTATTACAGGTCACCAGGTCTCCACCACTCTTATGAAAATACAGATAATCAAATACTTATAAGACAGACATAGTACATGAAAGGTATGTAAGTAACACAAAAGAGAAATTAAACTACATGCGGGATAATTTATTTTTTAAAGAAATAACTAAAAAACACATAAAATATGGTTATCTTATTATTATTATGGTTTTAAAATGTATGATATGTATGCGATCCCTTTTGGGCTCAAGTTGCTTTACTATAAGCATATTCTTTCAGGGGCACAACATCTCTCGTGCATGCCAATAATATATGGGGTGTAAAGGACAGCTTTCCGAAAACGTAAGGACTTATTTTAGTGAATAAAACTTTCAGGAAATGATAAAAACATCGGCCTCTCCATACAACATTGGCAACTTGATTGGACAGTTTGTATGAAGAGGCCGAATTTATTTCTTTTTCCTAAAAGTTTTATTCACTGATATAAGTTCAGTTACGTTGACTGATCATGCCCTTTCAGTATTTGGAAGGCTGTCCCTATCACCCTGTATAGCGTTACATATAACACCTTTTTACCTATAGGATCTTGGAATAATGGATCTAAAGTTGTTTCCAAAATACGTCACCCTTTCTAATAAGGACTACAAATAGATTGTGAATAAGACATTATGTGACAAAAACCGGCCAAGTGCGTGTCGGGCCACGCGCAGTAAAGGGTTCCGTAGTTATTTTACGATTGTTTTTATCGCAAAGCGGATTTTGAGTAAGTATTTCATAATGCTCAGAGGTCCTAGCGCCTGATTGCTATTGCTGTTTTTATTACTTTCAGTTTTTCAGATATAGCTCATTAACCTGTGAAGCCTACTTAACTGTGATAGTTTCCTTTTAATTTCATCATATATGCTACTACTGTGAATTTTTTCACATTTCCCATAATAACCGTTTAGCCGGCAGGGGGGGGACGACACTTGACTCCAACAAAAAATTGCGCTTTCAAGCTTAATATTTTGCAAACGGATCCCTAAATCGAAATATGATCTTTGCAAACTTATATTATTTTTAAAAGACCTATCCAACGATACCCCAGAGCACGGGGTAGACGAGAAAAAAATTCATCCCCACGTTAGTTGAATGGGAGGTACCTAACATTAACCTGCTGGGATGAAACTTGGCACAATTCAAGTAAAGTGCACGCAAAGTGGGGCATAATGTCAAAAATGTGTCGTGTTTTACTAGGTCGATAGTTGTATCTTTTGAACCGAAATAGGTACCTGATTGAAAATTTTACAGGATATGTGTTTTTAAGACAAATATATTACCTAATAATAAAAACTAAAACAAATTAAAAATAAGGGGGGTCGCCATACAAGAAACGTATTTTTTTTGTTTTTGCTCTGTCGTCAGAACGGTTACTAATTCGAGCGTCAAACTTGGTATAAAATATAGTTCACTAAAATGTCATTAAAATGACATATCCTGACTGACTGACTGATTGACTGACGCCGACCCGTAACCACTTTAGCTACACGTTTGAAATTGTGTGTGCTAATTTAATGAGTGTCTAAACGGCTATATCTTTTGATTGCGTTGGCTTAGAAGTTTGATTTTTTCACAGCTCCAAGGGACAGTAGACCTTTTTTTTGTTAAAAGTGAGCGAACGAGCACGTGGGCCACCTGATGGTAAGTGGTCACCACCGACTATAGCACTTACTGTCTTATTAATGGCACATTTTAACACTTATGAGTCAGCAAAGCGCGTTGGTCACTATGAGAACTAAGATAGTATATCTCATGTGCCGGTAATTTCACTGGCTCCCTTGCCCTTCAAACCGAAACACAGCAGTGCAAGCACTGCTGCTTCACGGCAGAATAAAGCAAGGGGACTTTCCACAGAAGCCCTAACACCTTCAACCTGAGTATTTAATATGAATTTCAACTTGATACCTCCACGCCTTCCTGAGAAAAAGGGTCGTGACAGACAGACAGACGGACAACTAAAGTGATCCTACAAGGGTTTCGTGTAGTTTAGGGAGACTTTAATGCCCATCCTGGTGAGCTCTTTGCCAATGAACTTCTTGACTTTTGTGTAGAACAAGACTTGGTTTGTGCAGACGTTAAGAAACTAGGCACGGACTCGAGTACTTATACGTATATTAGTGAAGCGCACGGGTGCAGACGATGGCTTGACCATTGTGTCACTACTCTCTCTGCTTGGGATGCAATCACTGATATAGGTGTAATTCACGATGTGTTCTGTTCTGATCATTTTCCATTATACATAGTGTGTCAAATCGATATGGTTAAACCTAAAGCAAATTTATGTAGCAAAGAAGCATGTAATAAGATTTTGTGGGGAGAGAGAAACGAGGAGCAAATTCGTATTTATCATGACTTGTGTCATAGTAAATTAAGGCTTATTGATTTCCCGTCGGAGTTTACTGAGTGTAGTTATGGTCACTGTAACGACCCTAGTCACAGATCTATTTTGAATAAAATGTACAGACAAATTACAGCTACACTTAGGGAGGCATCTGTAGAAAGTTATAATTGTAATCGACCTAATCGAAAACAAAAACAAGTGATAGGCTGGAATAAACATGTGAAAGAGGCGCACGGAAAGGCCAGACTTCATTTCCAGCAGTGGCTGTGGTACAATAGACCAACATCTGGAGAAATCTATGACAATATGTGCCGCAGTCGTAAAATATTTAAAAGCAAGCTTCGTTGGTGCCAAAATCACCAAGAACAGATCAAGCAAGACATAATAGCCAAACTGCATGCTTCCAAAGATTTCCGTAAGTTCTGGAAAACTACAAAAAAGCTGGACATGAAGCCTGGGTTGCCTGTGAGTGTAGGGGGCATCAGTGAGACCGAAGGGATTGCGAACCTATTTGTGGACCATTTTAAAGTCCAATCTCCACTGGGTGGCCCGGAGCTGCGGGAGGTCGATGCTGAGGTCTGTCGAGATACCGATCTAGTTCGCTTTTCCGCCAATCAAGTTGCCGGAGTGATAAGGAAAATGACTAGAGGAAAATCTCCGGGTCACGATGGACTCAGCGTCGAGCATCTGCAGCATGCGGGAGTTCATTTACCTCGCACTCTTTCACTGTTTTACTCATTGTGTATAAGCCACTCGTATCTCCCAAACGATTTTATGCGAACAATAATTGTGCCTATCGTCAAGAATAGGATTGGTGATGTGGCAGATCAGACCAATTATCGTCCCATTTCACTCGCCACGATTCTGGCTAAGGTGTTGGATAGGTTGCTGGACTCGCAATAAGAGAAATATTTGCATCTACACGATGGTCAATTTGGATTTCGACCAGGTCTTTCCACCGAGAGCGCTATTCTAGCCCTTAAACATACAGTTCAATATTACACAGAACGTCGTACGCCAGTGTTCGCATGCTTCCTAGATCTGTCCAAGGCATTTGACACTGTAGCGTACGACGTTCTGTGGACCAAGCTGCGACAAAGAGATGTACCAGGAGAACTGTTGGGATTCTTTCAATATTGGTACCTTAACCAGGAGAATGCCGTGAGATGGGGTGATAAGCTGTCGGAAATGTACAGATTGGAATGTGGAGTGAGGCAGGGGGGAATTACCTCACCAAAGCTTTTCAATCTGTACATGGACGACCTGATTGTGGAGCTCAGCAGCATGCATGTCGGGTGCTATGTAGATGACGTTTGTGTCAACAACATTAGCTATGCCGATGACATGGTGCTGCTGAGCCCTTCAATTCGTGCGCTTCGGGACCTAATTACCATATGTGAGAATTACGGGCTGTCTCATGGCCTGACCTACAACGCCAAGAAAAGTATGTACCTGGTCTTTGACGCCCCTGGTGTCAAACGTCTTGAGAACGTTCCTGACATAAAGCTGAACAATGTCAAACTTAGTCGAGTTCATGAATTTAAATACCTCGGACATATTGTCACTAGTGACCTCAAGGACCAGGGGGATATTGAGAGGGAGCGCAGAGCGATAGCGGTTCGCTGCAATATGCTGGCCCGCAGGTTTTCGCGGTGTAGCAGGGAAGTAAAAATCACCCTGTTTAAGGCGTACTGCCAGACATTTTATACATGCAGCTTATGGACCAGCTTTACGCAGCGAGCCGCTAACGCTTTGCGCGTTCAATATAATAATGGCTTTAGGGTGTTGTTGGGGCTGCCCCGCTTCTGTAGCGCTTCGGGCATGTTCACCGAGGCTCACACTGCGGACTTTTATGCGATAATGCGCAAACGCATTGCCTCACTTCTGTGTAGAGTGCGGGCCAGCTCCAACTCCATACTACAAGTCATAGCCGGGAGATATGACTCTCCTATCATGCGTCATTGGCTCCATGTACTGGCCAAAAGGAATTCCGGATAAAGAGCCGGAGTTGTTGTAGAATGAGTAGGTACCTAGTTATAGATACTACTAACACACTAATATATATTAAGTATCTTTACTAATGTACTAACAAAATTATGGATCACTTGATATCTGAAAATAAATTTTATTTAATTTAATTTAATTTGTACCCAAGGAGGTTTAAGAAGCAGAAATTTCTGCTATGGAGGGAGCCATAAGCGTATCACTTTCTTGCGAGGGACCTCCATACTACAATGTATGGATTTTTATCAAATCCTAAAAACGTAAAATTCTTAATCTTTCTCTTTAAGAAATATGTGACATGGGACAAATAAATGCTACTACCACAGTTTTTCTGGTGAAAACACTTACCATTCAGGAATAAACGGTGTTAAAAATCACGCATAAAATGGCTACTACGGATTATTTACGCTTCCGTTCTTAGAATTAATGATCAATTCACAAGTAAAAAAAGATATATTTTCACTTTCGCAAACAAAGTTTATACTAAAACATTAGATTTTTAAAGATTTCTAGATTTTTGTAAAATTTAACTGAGTTTTTTGACCGACTAGTATGGGCGACTGAGTCACGCGATACACCTCACTAGCTCATACAGAATATGTATATGATGGACTCTATAGTTTTTTACTCTGAGACTGTACCACTTGTATATATAGAGGTCAGTGACTGTACCTATTACGGTTCATGAAAAAAAGCCCGCTGACAGACAGACAGATAGACATCTGAGGCATAAGTCAAAGTCAAAATCGTTTATTCATTGTTGGATATTAAAATCTCTTAATGACGTCAGCTAAACTACATCGCTTCACAAACAATGTGGCGCCATAGTGGGAAAAAAAGAAGCAACAATAAAAACCCACGCGCTCTTTTAAATATGTTTTGATATACAACACACATAAGTCAGTTTAAATTTTGAATTAGCCTGTTAGAACCGTAGCCTAATCCCATGCATTATTCTCTTCTAGATAATCTGATATTTTATAATAACCCTTCTTATACAATTTCTGCTTGATAACAGTTTTGAATTTATCTAACGGTAAACTTTCAATATCAGTGGGTACCTTATTATAGAAGCGTATACATTGACCTTTATATGTTTTACTAATTTTGTGAACACGGCTGATATGAGAAGCAAGTTGATTCCTGTTTCTTATGTTGACACTGTGCCTGTCACAATTTTTCTCAAAAATATGTAAATTCCGTTTAACATATATTAAATTCTCATAAATGTATTGCGACACAAAAGTCAAAATGTTGATTTCTTTAAATTTATTTCGAAGAGATTCTCTAGGCTTCATTTTATAAATTGCACGAACGGCTCGCTTTTGTAGTATGAAAATGCTGTTTGCATCCGCAGCATGACCCCATAACAAAAGGCCATATGACATGACACTATGGAAATAACTGAAGTAGACTAACCTCGCGGTGTCCACATCCGTCAGAGCTCTTATTTTTTTCACTGCGTATGCTGCAGAACTGAGTCTGTTCGACAATTTATTAATATGCGGTCCCCATTGTAATTTGTTGTCTAAAGTAATACCTAGGAGCACAGCTGATTCCACAAGACTAAATTTTTTCGTTTCTCACTAATAGGCTTGTAGCAGTTGGCTTTACATTACGCCAAACAAATTTAACACACTTAGTTTTCTTTTTGTCAAGTAAAGATTATTTACGGTGAACCACTCAACTACATTAGAGATTGTAGTATTTACGTCGTCAAAATTTGATTGTTGTCTTTTGACTTTAAAAATCAAAGACGTATTATCTGCAAATAGTACTATCTCATTCTTGTCCTTTACAAGGTTTGGCAAATTGTTAATATATACAATAAACAGGAATGGTCCCAGAATTGAGCCTTGTGGAACGCCCATACAAATCTTTGATCCTAGTGACCTTTTCCCATTTACATCAACCTTCTGGATCCTTTCATTTAGATACGACTCCAGAAGGCGTAGAGCCTGGTCGCTAATTCCATAATGGTGTAATTTCCTGATAAGGATATCATGATGCACACAATCGAAAGCCTTGGACAAATCACAGAAAACGCCAATGGCACCACTTGACTCCTCCCAGGCGTCAAATATACTTTGAATTAGCTCAACACCTGCATCATTTGTTGAGCGACCTCTCGTAAAATCGAACTGTTTGAGGTGCATCAAGTTGTTGCGATAAAAGTGGCTCTGAATCTGATTTAAAATTATCTTTTCAAATATCTTACTAAGAGTTGGTAGAATAGAAATAGGTCTTAAATTAGTGGGGTCTGATTTACTACCAGCTTTAAACAACGGAATAATTTTACTATGTTTCATCAAATCAGGAAAAACACCATCATCTACACATTTATTAAAGATAATAGATAAGTATGGTGCAATGCTTTCTATAATGGCACTAATAATTTTAACTGAAAGGCCATCTATATCGGCGGTCTTTTTCATTTTAAGTGATTTAAAGGTTTTAATTATAACGAAAGCATTGACGTTACTGAATTTAAAATCTACATTGCAAACATCTACGTGTCGTTCGAGATAAGATTTGGCAAGAGTAGGAGATGAGTTTAAGGTTTTGGTAGTTGAAACTGGAATATCCGTAAAGAAGTTTTCAAAAGCTTCAGCAACTTCTTTATCTGTACTTATGATCTGATCATCAATCTTAAGCTGGAAGTCATTCCGAGGAGCTTTAGATTTTCCAGTTTCACTATTTATTGTTTCCCAGGTCGTTTTCGTAATGTTGGAACTATTTTTGATTTTATTCTTAATGAAATTTGATTTGGCTGCAGCACAAACCCGTTTAAATTTTGCAATTGTGCAAATGCATCACTCTTGTTATATGTTCTTTCCTCGTAAAGTTCATATAACCTTAGTCTGCTTCTGTGTATTCCCACTGTGGCCCAATCACTAAACATTAGATTCTCATTTACAGTAATTTTCTTTTCCTTGAATATTGCATCGTACTCACTTTTAGTTAAAGTAAATAGTGACTCATACAATTTATTTGGATTGTCGCAATGTGGTAAGTTTGGCAGTTTTTCTAATATTAATAGGGTCCCGTTTTTCACCCTTTGAGTAGTGAACCCTAAAAAATTATGATCTTCCTTTACAAAAAAGAAATAAATATTTGAGTTTCAACCTCGTTCCTTAGGGAAAACTGTTCAGTTTCATGGTCTCAAGCTACAGCTTCAGTTTTCGCTCCCTATGCTCAGAAAACTAATTTAGGAGTACAGCTAGCAATCAAAAAGATACTATTTTATTCAACTTACCTAGTAAACAGATGCAGAACGTTTTGCAGGTCAGGGTTGAACTGCTGGGCAGCTGGAAAGTAATACATTTTAAAGACATACTCGTAAATACAGGTTTTTAAGAAATTCGTGTGATATCGTCAAGGTGTTTTTTCTGGAGACTAATTTTGTTCTCCAATTTTTGAAAACGCACTAAATTAACATTTTTACTCAGCATATAAAATGATAGCTGTTCGGGTAGGTTTACTATTAGTGAAGTCGGTCATCGATTTTACAACTCACACAATTTGATAATGATATTAATGATGATGAGTTTTTTTCTTTTATTTTCAGTCAAGTACATTTTTCGAAAATTAAGTAACAATTTTCAATCAAATAACCCGCCCCTTGTCATCACTGGTGCAAAGGTGCCCATGATACTAGCGGCATTGCCTTTATGAATCGTAATGGATAGCCTTTGCACCAGGTATGACCTGGAGCGGGGGTCCAAACCCTTATTTCTAAGTCGCCGGCCTACCTTCTACAAATTTTTTAGCCTCTCCACCGTGATCGGGACAAAAAGGTAGTTCCAAAGAATATACTAGGTTATTTTTTTGGACCTGATTTCTTTTTGCCCACTAATTAGTGAGGTCAAAAGCAACAACTTTTGTTCTACGACTATGCTAACAACGCACGAAAATTTTCAACTTCCCATACAAAATGGGTCGGTCACGTGACCACTTTAGTATGGAGAGTCCAAATTTTTTTGTGCGTTGTTAGCAAAGTCGTAGAACAGAAGTTGTTGCTTTTGACCTCACTAATAAGTGGGCAAAAGGAAATCAGGTCCAAAAAAAAACCTTCTATATACCTATTACACTAACGCTCGGCGCTGATGTTCAGTAGGTGTGGGAAGACTATAATCTTCTTTTGGAAATTTCTAATAAGAGTTCAGAGGTTTAATACCATGCAACTCTTTCATGACTAACGCTTTCATCATCATATCGTGTCGGTTGTAGATCGATGACCGACCTTACAAACCCTAATGTCAGTGTTGTCAAGCCGCAAAAAAAATGGTGGACAATTCACACACAAAGTCATCGAATCCCAAACTAGGCAAAGCCTGTACTATGAGTATCGGAGATAAATAACAACCAGCCAGAACAAACATTCAACACGAATGTTACACAAATGGGATCGAACCCGCGGCCCACGGTTAAAGGTAGACTTACGACAAACCACGCCAAAAGCCTCTGAAAACTTTTGATAACGACTACTTCCGTAAAAATTTGCCGGGACCAACGGCTTGACGTACCTTCCAAAGCTCGGAATTATATGACTTTTCAGACAATCAGGGATTCAACCTGCAACTTCCTAACCGAACTTTTTGACTAGTGTCGCCACCGGGAATCGAAACCAAACCTCCGGAGCGAGAGTCGAACACTAACCACTTCACCACGCAGGCTGATGTGATGATGATTGATGATATAGTAAACACAGCTGGTGCCTGCAAAGAATAGTACCAACACATCTCTTCTCGTGGGTGTCGTTAGAGGCGACTAGCTACTAGCAGCGTCCTCCTTTGTATCGTACCGTCTTAGATATTGCGGTTACCAACAACCGCGGTCAACAGCCGCAACGCTAACTATTGTGGTGACTATGGTACTTCCCCTCCATTGTGTCCTCCTACAGTGGATGTTTCATGGGATGTTATGATGTTGATGATGATAAGTTAATTATTCACATTGAATTACCTGCAAATGCAGCTATGCCCATAAAAACCACAAAACTCTTGATCGCGAACATTTTCTCCTTCAACTGAAATTTGATTCGATTAACACAGAGTATTTATTTCAAATTACCCAATTTTATCGAGGCTTATATTATAACCGTCTTAAGCCAAGGTAATTATTAATTTGTTATCAGTATTTGTAGCACGTAACAAAATAAAGTTTGGTTTATAAAAGATAACGATACATTCTACTAACATCGATGAATGTTATCTATGAAATTCAACTTTCTCCTAGAAAAAATTTAAAATGTAAAATTTAATATACAAAACAGTAACCAATTTCAGACAATAATTTAAGCTTAATCTTAAGGCATATTTTAACTTTTGTTCTCAATTTTCGAAATTAGCGTAAAAATAGATCAACTGAAATTTTTTCAGAAGCCATAGAATAAAAGATAGAAAATTTTATAATTTTGCGTCTAAAGTAAGTTTTTTAAAAGGTTTTGATGTTTTCGTAATTTTTATTATAAAATACTATATTTTTAGGGTTTCGTAGTTGACAAGGAACCCTTATAGTTTCGTCATGTCCGTCTGTCTGTCTGTCCGCGGCTTAGCTCAGAGACCCTTAGTACTAGAAAGCTGAAATTTGGTATGGACAAACATTTTATCTACGCCGTCAAAGTGGTACATAAAATCTTGAAAAAAGAATTATGGTACCTCCCCGACAAGACCACTACCAACGTATTGGGTATCGTTAGATAGCTTTTAAAAACAATTTGAGTCTTTATAAACCATTTTTAGATTTAGGGATTCTTCAGCGAAATATTTAGCTTGAAAGCTCAATTTTTTGTTGGAGTCAGATTCAGATTCAAATAATTTATTCAATGTAGATTCTTTACAGAATACTTATTGAATGTCATGCAGAATACAATGCAAATAGAGCGAGTCTACTCCGTTTCGGATCGTGCTATGGCAGCGTAAAAGAAACGGCAAGAAACCACTCCAGCACGGCCTACTTTAAGAGTCGGCTTTCTACAATGTGTTTCTTGTGTTCGCTGTAATATCAGAGCACCATACCTCTTTGTCATTCATATAGTCATCTAATCTATAGTAAGCTTTTTTACATAACGTTTGCTTTACACATCACTTTCTCTCAGGTAATTGCACTATATTGTCAGGTATTTTGTTGTAGTATCATACACACAGACGTTAACTTTCGAGTTTAGTGCCCCCCCCCCCCCCCCCCCCCCCGCCAGCTACACAGTAGTCAATATAAATGTGAAAAAATTCACAAGAGTAATATATATCATTGTATCATTTGTATATATATATATATATTTGTAATCAGTTTCTCAAAAAATTAAAAAAAACCCCCGACAAAAAACGATTCTTTAAAAAGTAAAAAATAATAGTTCAAATAACTTACACACACTTACGCACTTTATGATACTTGTTTTATTTTTTTGTATTGTTTAAATGCAAGTTGTTTTGTTGCAAGTTCCTTTCTATTTTGTTTTCATAGCGGTCCCGCAACGCATTTAAGGGTCAACAATAGTAAAATTAAGTAAAAAGTATTTATTGCATTTAAACAATACAAAAAAATAAAACAAGTATCATAAAGTGCGCAAGTGTGTGTAAGTTATTTGAACTATTATTTTTTACTTTTTAAAGAATCGTTTTTTGTCGGGGGTTTTTTTAAATTTTTAATTTAAATTTTATTTGTAGCTTTTTAAACTTTTTAAGTACGTTGAAAACTCGAAAATATTTGGATTGTCAGTTAAATTCTGCGGCCAACAAAAAGAGCGGCTTCAAAACCTATTTATTATCAAATCATTATTTTTTGACAACTTGATCACGAAAAGAGCTCATAACTTTTAAACAGCTCGACCGATTTTCATCAAATATAGCTAAGATCCACCTCCATTAAATCACCTTTAAAATTAAGTAAAACGCATTGAAATCGGTCCATCCGTTTGAAAGCTACGATGGCGCAGACAGATAGACAGATACACAGACAGACAGATACACACGTTAAACTTATAACACCCCTCTGTTTTATGCGTCGGGGGTTAAAAATCGGTCCATCCGTTTAAAAGCTACGATGGCGCAGACAGATACACAGACAGACAGATACACACGTTAAACTTATAACACCCCTCTGTTTTTTGCGTCGGGGGTTAAAAACGGCTCTAACGATTTCGATAAAATTTGCCATCCGGGGGTTTTAGGGGGCAGAAAGTCGATCTAGCTAGGTCTCATGTCTGGGAAAATTAGTTTTCTCCGTGTTTTTGAGCATTTTCATTTAAACTTACAGCGCCATCTGTTGTTGAGTAGCATAGCTTGCTCACCCGATGATATTTTAATGTTGAGGCTGTTATAGAGCGAAGCTTGGTCGCCCAGGTACTATATATATATTTGTAATCGGTTTCTCGAAAACGGCTCTAACGATTTCGATAAAATTTATCATACGGGGGTTTTTGGAGGCGAAAAGTCGATCTAGCTAGGTCTCAAGTCTGGGAAAATTCGTTTTCCCCGTGTTTTTGAGCTATTTTGTAAATTATGCGTTTTAAACAGAAACTTACAGCGCCATCTGTTGGCGAGTGGCATAGCTTGCTCATCCGATGTTATTTTCAGGTTGAGGCGGCTATTATTGAGCGAAGCTTGGTCGCCCAGGTACTGATGACATTAAAAGGAAAACTATCACAACTAAGTACCTATGCTTTACAGGTTAATGGCCCCAAAAACTGGAAATAATAAAAATAGCGATAGCAATCAGGTGCTAGGACCTCGCTGAGCATTAGGAGGTAAAAAGTTTACGTTATGAAGGTTATGAAATACTAAATAGAAACCTGCTTTGCGATAAAAAAAAATCTAAAAAACTACGGAACCCTATACTTCGCGTGGCCCGACATGCACTTGGCTGGTTTTTTATTGTCATTGTTAAGATTTTGTACACTTTCAGAACAAAAACAAACATTGTAAAGACAGCGCTGCTTTCGCATAACGCATTTAGTTGGCTTATGTTTATTATAAATCCTGTCATAAATTATTTTATTAGTATTTCAGAACGTGCAACTACTGATTAATTAGAAATTGTAACAGATAACCAATAATAACAAGATTGATGCTAGTGATAACTGGTATTACGTGAAGATAATATACAAATCATCATCATGTAAAACCATATATTTAGAAAATAATCATACATTTTAGTCCTACTGGTGTAAGAGCATAATTAGGAGGGTCACAGGACTAATTGGTCATTAGGAACTTGCTACCTGCATAAACAATGTGCTACTCGTGCACTATCCT
The DNA here is from genome assembly GCA_947532105.1 of Athrips mouffetella. Lineage (NCBI taxonomy): Eukaryota > Metazoa > Arthropoda > Insecta > Lepidoptera > Gelechiidae > Athrips > Athrips mouffetella. The sequence goes on from OX383963.1 coordinate 23,212,763, forward strand.
TCCTACTAATATTATAAACGCAAATAGTCCGGTCCCTTATAGTCTTATATTGCCAAATTCACCAAATTGCACCAATTTGCACCAAAATTTTTCCAGGTACTAGTTAGGTACATAGTTCTACAAATCGTATCGTAAATCGTGTCTACATGAAACAGCTAACTGACCGCACTAGAAACTTTGTAAGTATGGATGTTTGTTACTCTTTCACGTAAAAGCTACTGAATAGATTTTAATGATACTTTACAATAATATAGCTTATACATCAGAATAACACATACGCTACAATTTATAAACCTGCGAAGACGAAGTCGCGGGCACCAGCTAGTATAAAATATTACAGGCTAAACTTTTTTCCACCATAGAAACAATGTACTTATTTAGCCTCACTGTATTTTATAGGAGGGAAATAAAAGTTATTTAACAAAGAGGAAAGTTGAAAAATTATACAAATTAAAAATTAAATACCATATCAACTATTTAAAACGAGATATTTACCAAAGTTGATTAGTGCATGCACCATGATCATGACATCAACCAACCTGCTTAGGGCAACCGTAAAAGTTTTCAAAAATCTAATATTAAGCAGAAAATCGAAAAATTTCATAACCACAGGCAGTATTTTGATTTTCTACTTTGTAGATTTATTCAAACACAGGAAATTTAAAAAAATAAGTCGTTTTACTTGTGTTTTTAATATGTGCTTTTAGTATGTGAAATAGCGAAATCTATAGTAATTTTACAAAGACAAACGGTAACCTTTTTCCTAATTTGAATGTCCACGGGCTATTAACTTGTTCTATAATAATTACAGCTACGTTAAGTCTAAAAAACTTCATTGGTATGATGAATAATACTTCCCGGAAAACAACAACAACAGGGGTTTTAATATTTCTTAAGAGTCCATGGGCTTGTTCTGGAACTCTAGATAAAATTGTATTTGGCACTAGCAATTTTAAACCACAAAATCGGATCAAACTGCTTTAGTGTATTTACAGTGTGTATTAATAGACAAACTAACAAAGGATATAGGAGAAACGAACAATTTGATTTAATTAAATTATGTAATATATCTTATTAATCTGCATCAAATGACGCACTTCAATCATTCTAATCTACAAATTATTGGTTTTATCTATGTAAGTCGTAGATATATTTATTTACTTACTAACGAACTACGCAAGGACTAATTCTGCGATACGATAAGGGAGCATGTTTACGTATTGACACGAACAAGGCCGCAATACTCAATTTCTTGTACTCAGCCCCGCAACGTTTTAACACGATGGGTTCTTTTTTTTCTGAGAAGAAGAACTTGATTATCTCTCTAACTCTCTTACATTCTCTGTTATCTCTCTTACTTTCTCCTACTCGCTTTTCTATCTCTTACCATCATTCATCTCTCTCTAGATTACTAGTTCATTTTCTTTTTTTTCACAATCTGTTAAACTTACAAATATCCTATTTATTTTATTCTAAAGGATCATACAAATTCTGCAAATGAAAAACTTATACTACAATGTCGTACTGTAATCTTGCTAGTATAGCCCTTCCTTATCATCATCATCATGGGGTGCCATCTTCGAAATGAAGTTTGGAGGTCAGCAATCGGTATTCGTCGCGGCGTTCCGCCACCCTCTTCAACTCGTGGTAGTTTAATCCGGTCCAGTCCCTTATGTCATCGTACCATTTCCGTCTCGGCCTTCCTGGTGGCCTTCTACCCGGTATCTTGCCTTCAAGAATTGTCCGCAGGAATTGAAATGCGGAGCCTCTTTGCAAGTGCCCAAAGAAGGCCACTTTCCTTCTGGCAATGGTCAACAACAGCTCGGGCTTACGCTGCTTCGCTCGTTGCAGGACTTTGGCGTTGGATGTAAAACTGGTCCACGGTATCTTAAACATTCTACGCAGAACCCACATTTCAAACGCTTGCAGTCTCTTACATGTGTCCTTTCTTAGCACCCACGCTTCGCATCCGTATAAGAGAGTGGACCAAACGTAACATTTTATGACGCGGTATCTTAATGTAAATGGGATTTTAGGGTCACATAAAACTTTGGACATTTTGAAGAAAGTTGATTTAGCTTGTCCAATCGAAAGCGTTATGAAAATATACAGGGTGTTAGACCCTGTCAGAAAGGGCGAATTCGCCGCGAATTGATACGCGCGAGTTTCTACGCGCGTCGGCGAGGTACTGGGCGTCAATACATCGCGTCCACAAGCATCGCTCGAATTTTCTCGGCGCGAGTCGAGATACTAGGAGTACCTTGTTTGCAACCAGTTGAACGCGCGAAACACGTGCGAGTAAATCGCGGCGAATTCGCCCTTTCTGGACAGGGTGTACCGAAAGCTGAAAGGGCGTGCTCAGTCAACGAAACGAACAAAATTTGTTTTTTTGGGAAATTTGTTGTTTTTTGTTATTTTTATCGGCTTAGGACCTTTAGTCGCCTTTTAAAAAGGGATAGGGTGGTACATTCAAGGGCAGCTGGAGCTTGACACTCGCATTGCGAGAGAATATCCTATGGCGACTGGAATAACGAAGTTACGCTCTTTGATCCATTTTGTTTTTGTTTATTTCAACCAAAGATTTCGGACCTCCTTGCTTCGCTCGGAATAGATACCTTGCTAATTTATTTTACTATGGGATGACATCTGCCAACATGTCCCAATATTTTATGTCAAACTATCAGTGATCACTAGGAAATATTTAAAATAACCCGTCAAATCCATAGAACGACGCCTTCGCTACCTTGTGACGAATTATTTCTTTAATCCTCCTTCTAAGTACCCTTATTTTTCTGTGATTTCAACGCTTATCAACACATTTTGCAGCTGTCAAAAGCAATCGGCTGAGGCTGTCAGAAAATAGTAGTTTATGCCACTGTCAGGTAAAGATAGTCATTGTAATGAGTGCTTGTTTGTGACATGAGGCGCAGCCCAATGTCGCAATAGACAGCACCATAGACATAAGCATAGAAGACCAACAATGAGTGCGAGCGAGAAACAAATCTCTTATGGTGATACTGCAAGATAGCAAAGGATAGCGAAACGAATAGCTCTGTAACCGATTTTGAATGACAGGGGGTCACTTTGGGCTACGCGAAAAACCATCTTTCCAGTTTTTTGTAAAAAATTGCGTAAAAACTACATATTTATATAAAAATAAGAATACTTTTAATTATGACGGTGTGTAGTGTAGTTGGATGTGGTGTTAATCACAAAAATAGTCCAGAGAAATGTACATTTCACGGGTAAATTCCTAGGACGTTATTACTTTTGAACTTTATGTTTTTTTGCTTAAAATAACTTATATTTCATGTTTAAAATATAGAATAGCTTCTTCTGAATTGCTAATTTTCGTATTTTGCATTGAAATAAGTTAAGTTGTTGATAATGTTCTGAATTTTAGTGTTATATTTTTCATCAATATAGCTCACATTTACGCTAGGGCTTGGCTCAAATTTATCGATACCTATTTCCTTTATTTTTATAATACGAGCTCACAGACGCATTGTACTTGATTTACCATTTTCGTCTTGAAATAAACAGAAGTAGTTCAGTCCTAACTTTGTTTTGCCATTTTGTTCAACAGTTTCCAAAGTATTCGAATATAAAAGGAAAATTGATAAGGGTGATTGGACGAGTTGGAATCCTAAAAATTACTCAAACATTTTCTAGAAGTAGGTATATAAAAGAAAATGTCGACTAAATACAACTTTATTAAAAGGAGCTAACAGATTCAGCAGCTTGGAATCGGGGTTGACTAATTTAGTTCTGTTACCAATTTTTTTTAAAATCAGCGCCGGCAGCCATTTCAGCAACCGGCGCCGGTCGGTAGCTCATATGGGACCCGGCGCCGGCAGCAGCGGAGGCACTTCCGTATAGTTATTATCGGCTCAAACAAATTGTTACCAAAATATAATGTCATTCCTTCCTTAAAACTGACCATTTTAAAATTTTTGTTTATAAAGTAGAAAATCGCAAAATTTCACAACCACAGACAGTATTTAAACCTGTGTCTTGTCTTTCGGGCTCTTTGTTTATCTATAGACAGTAAGCTGCCGTTATTCATAATCTAAGGACAGCACGAATGTTACAATGACTAGTTTGCAATCAGTGGCATACATTACTTTTTCTACGTGCATAAAAATCATTAAGAACATAACGTAGAGACTTTGTTTTCTTTTGTTGTTGAAGTAGAGCACTAGAACACCTCCACTTTTTTGGCAATAAAGTCCTCTTGAGTATCGTACGCTGCCTTAATTATTTCGGTCGGCGTGAATGTTTTTCTCATACTTAAAAATTTTCAATGGAAATCAAGATGTTAGGCGTGATGTTAATCGTAAAATTATAAATTAAAAGTTATTTTATTGACAGATTGAATAAGTGTGAACGAATAAAATGGATATAGAACGTAAATAACAGTAGTATATTCCTTGGTAAATCACAACGTATGTATCAGAACGTAAATCACTACGTTCATGTATTACAGTTTATAACTTTGTCTTTCTTTCACACTGCTGCATCTATGCTGCATCCCTCTCGGCCAGCCATCATATAATACGGTGTATTTGGGGGTTCAGTTCATAAGTGCATGAATTATTTTTTGAAGTTGTCCTTTATGGCTTGGTTACTAGCATATTAGCCGATGGCATCCAATACAACATAGTATTAACGTAATTTTGTTGCCAAACCTAACAAAAAGGTGAAAAAATTATATTACTACATTGTAAACAGTTGCATTTATAAATATTACGCAACTGTTCTCGGAATGGCAATGTTTGTGATACTGTTTCCGGTTTCGTATTTCGAACTTAAACAAATGGGAGCAGGGTGCGTACTCCGAAGTTTTATCGGAGCTCCGATATTATCAGATTGACAACAACAATTACGTTCGGAAATTTACTTTGTATGGGAATTTCTTTGTCAAAGGCCGAACCATAGACTAATTATCGACGCGATATTATCGTAGTTTCACTTCGGAATACGGCAGCTGAAAAAATAAATTTGTAAAACAATGGTTATCTTTCCGTCTAATATTCTGGTTTTAGTGTCATGGCTGCAAAATAGATTGGTAAGCGTTGGAATAACGTTAGCGTTTGACGTGACCTTGACTGTAGGGAAACACCCTGTATCAAACAACATGAAATATGTCCTGTGTGTGCTTGGAACATGATGTTAAGCCCACGTGACTTGTGTACGTGTCACGTAGCTCACTTCGTATACACGGTCTCTCGTCGGTGGAAACACTTTGACCTTGAGCGGGTCTGTGGTTCCGACCGTTTGTTGCGTAGCGCAGGTTCAGCTTATACTGGTTTTGTTTCTACTTGCTTGCTGCCGTGCGTACATGCAGACATGACGTGTAATATAGTTCTGTGTGTAGTCCTATATAAACGGTTAATTTAGGATACACCTCCACGAATTATGTTTGAGAATGTTTGATGAGTTCGAAGGTTATAATTACCTTGAGAGTTAAGTATATCCGTCCACAAAACTCAACTACGAGTACATATCGAAATCATCATTGAGGTCGAAATACGAGTCGGTTTTTTTTTTTATTGAAAATGGGCTTACTCTTTCATATTTTTTACAAGATTGTGTGCAAGTTATAAGTACAGTCAACAGTACCTATTGTTCAGAGGTCGTATAGAAATGAGATAAGACGATGATAAGAAAGAAAATTTACTTCTATTAAAATTTAATTGCTATGACTATTTTAAATTTAAGTATGATTTTAGACATTTTGTATCGTCGTCGTTTTTAAGACTGGGTGATCATTTCTTACGATTAAGTACCTGCCTATTGGAATTCAAAAATGCGAATAAAAGAGAATTTCTGAAATCCATCGCACTTCCAATCTCGAATGAGAGAGATCTTCGCTGCCTGGAGGGCTCTCATCATTGTACCGTATCTATAGAAGACTGTGCAGCTTTTTGTCTGTTTGAACCATGACTTAAAAGTCACGACAGCTCTTAAAAAATAAACTGGAATTTTATTTGTTGAGGCTTCGTTTCAATAAATTTACAGTGTCTAAGGGACAGGTCAGTCGATGAAATTGAGCAACTCTATACAAAAATGTTGTTATAATATTTTCAACTGAGTTTTTCAGTTTTTGTTAACCTGTCAATTTTATTTGTATTTTTCTATATATTGTCTGTGTTCCGTCTGTGTAACGCCAAATAGGTTGTCTGTGTTCCGTCGGTGACGGTGGGTAACTCGATCTATCGATGTGATCTATCGCAAAGCCATGAAGCTCGTTGGTGATGAGATGCTAGTGAAAACTAAGTTTCACAGCCTAGCCCACAGGCGCAAAGTTGCATGTCCGTCGGTCTTTTACAGATTGTTCTATGACGTTTCAATTTGTATGAGAATTCGTAAAGGAAACTTATTTGTAAGGTACCTTGAAACTTGGCTCATAAACAGGAATAGGATCATTAATGATAAATAAAAAATACCAATTTATTTCGCCCTTATGACGAAGTTTTAAAAAAAAATCGTTTTCGTCAAAAATCGATAGGTCGTATGGCAGAATGTGATGAGTAGTCATTGCCTATCATAAAAAGAAATTAACAGCTGTATAAACGTTGTACGTATAGTACTTATCTAGTCCCTGGTATAAACTGACCACAGACTACTTAGAACAGTTGTCAGTTTTTTTTAAGACTGGCCATGGCTACGTTTCATTCTGCCATACGGCTAATCGATATTTGACAAAAACAACATTATTTTTTAACTTTATTATTTGCGACCAAAAAGAATTCGTATTTTGTATTATTACTTATTGACCTTATCCCTGTCTATGAGCCAAGTTTTGAGGTACCTTACACATACGTTTCCTATGCGAATTCGTATTATATTTCTGCGCGTTTCAAAATCGTGGAATAGAAGTTCTCACACTTACAGACGTATACAAATAGATTTCTATTGTCTTTAATGCTAGAATAGAATTGATGAATACCAATGTATGGGATTGAATTGTCAGTCACGTGACATTTCGTTGGATGATTTCATTCCCATATATTGTCAGTATTCTAATAACATTCTAATACATTCTAATAACGTTACTGTCTTGTCTTACAACGTTTGTCAACATTTAATACATCCTAATTTTGAAATGTTTATTAGTGTTTTGAAACTCTATTCCTTAACATATTAAAATCTTGTAGCGAAACATATCAAAACTGTTTGAAAAACTTAGGTATATGGGAGAACCATTAAGAACAAAATAGAGATAGCTTGAAACAATAAAAATTGCAGACTCAAGTTCACGTGTCCAGCTGAAAAACGTTGCCACCTGAAACGAGTGGCCTCGCAAATTTGTATTTATGAAAGCGATAAATTTCTGTTAAAAATTTGCACGAAGCTTCGCTGCACTGCCGTCACATTTTTGCCTTTTTTATGCTGAAGTGTGCAGCAAAGTTTTAATAGTGAAATAGCGAGGTTTTAATATAGTCTGCTCTAACAGCTTTAAAACTTTTAACTAGATAAGAAGAAATAAGCTATTCATTTATTATTAAAAAGTCTGTGAAAAAAGTTATTTTTTATTGTGTATGGACAATGGACTCACTCTTGACCTCGATCTAGCCCAAGGACAGAGATGAGGTCGACGATGGAACGAGCTTGCCCAGAAGAAGCCTATTTTAGTATAGCCTATTAGCCTAGCCTATTAGGTTAGCCTATTTATTTTAGTTTGTCTTGTTTTAGTTTCTTTCGAGATTGTGCTTACAAAGTTATTATTGATTGGACATAAGTTAACATTATTTTTTTCTTTATTAAGAAAAAATTATGTTAACTTATGTATTATACAGTAGTGAAAAGATTGCAGTAGAAAATATTACTTCCCTATTTTCATCTTGCACGCGCACCTTTAGAATAATTCTGAAAAACCGGTCATTTACGAGTCGGACTCGCGCCCTAAGGGTTCCGTACCCATTCACCATATCATAATTTTTAAGGTTTTGCTCTTTGATTTTAAAAACTAAGCTTCCACTCTAACCTGACCTTCTCTGTTATATTAATGTACTTGAAACGGGAGCTCACTTTAATTTCAAGTACCTGGGCGACCGAGCTATGCTCTGTATGAATAAAATATCATCGGGTGAGCAAGCTATGCTACTCAACAACAGATGGCGTTGTAAGTTTCTTGAACGCACTAAAACGCGCTAAGAAATATTAAAAAAGACGGTGAAAACGAATTTTCCCAGACATGAGACCTGCTGGTTCGTTTTTTGCCCCCATAAACTCCTGAATACTAAATTTCGTCGAAATCGTTAGAGCCGTTTTCGAGAAACCGTTTACAAATATATATAATATACAAATATTGCTCGTTTAATAGTATAGGATTTGATACCTTTACCCGATCGATCTTTTGGTCTTGAAAGACAAACACATGCACAAGATTCAGATTCAGATAATTTTATTCAATGTAGATTCTTTACAGAATACTTATTGAATGTCATGCAGAATACAATGCAAATAGAGCGAGTCTACGCCGTTTCGGATCGTGCTATGGCAGCGTAAAAGAAACGGCAAGAAACCACTGCAGCACGGCCTACTTTAAGAGTCGGCTTTTTACAATGTGTTTCTTGTGTTTCGCTGGAATATCAGAGCACCATACCTCTTTGTCATTCATATAGTCATCCAATCTATAGTAAGCTTTTTTACATAACGTTTGCTTTACACATTCTTTAAACTTTCTCTCAGGTAATTGCACTATATTGTCAGGTATTTTGTTGTAGTATCGTATACACAGACCAACGAAAGATGTATTGACTTTAGTTAATCTAGTATATGGTTGATCAATTTTATGCTTATTTCTAGTATTAAAATTATGCCTGTCACAAATTTTAGGTAATTAATAAATGTTCTTTCTAGCATACATTATATTTTCATAGATATACTGGAATGGCACTGTTATAATGTTGATTTCCTTGAACAGTTCTCTCAGGGAATCACGAGTCTTTAGGCAATAAATTGCTCTTATAGCCAGCCCTCTTTTGTAAAACGAATATTGAATGTATATCAGCTGCTCGGCCCCAAAGCAGTATGCCATAAGACATAATGCTATGGAAGTAGCTAAAGTAAACCAGCCTTGCAGTAGCTACATCAGTAAGTTGTCTGATTTATTTAACAGCATATGCAGCCGAGCTCAATCGACCAGAAAGAGCCGTTATATGAGGGCCCCATTGAAGTTTAGAGTCTAGTGTTAACCCTAAGAAAACTGTACTATTTACAAAATCTAATGGTTCATTATTCAATAGTATGTTATGTGAAGTAGACCTTACATTTGGTAGTGCTAATTTTATACATTTAGTTTTTTTGGCGTTTAGGACTAGATTGTTAACAGTAAACCATGCATGAATCTGTCCAAGTGCATCATTGACTTCGTTATAATTTTGTGATTTCCTACTTACATTGAATATTAATGAAGTATCATTAGCAAATAACACAATCTTTGACAGATTCTTCACCACAGAAGGAAGGTCATTAATATAAATAAGGTATAAAAATGGCCCTAATATGGACCCTTGAGGTACGCCAATTTTGACAACAGATTCCAGTGATTTCGTCCTGTTTACTTGTACCTTTTGAATCCTGTTTTCCAAATATGACCTAAGTAGTTTAAGTGAATTATTCTTAACACCGTAATGTTCAAGTTTTAGCAACAATGTGCTATGATCTACGCAATCAAATGCTTTGGATAGATCACAGAAGATACCAATAGCATCTTCAGATTTATCCCAAGCGCAAAAGATGTATTTTAAAAGTGCAGTACCGGCATCCGTTGTATTGCGCCCTTTAGTGAAACCAAATTGATGGTCATGTAGTAAGTTATTTCTATTGAAGTGTGAAAGCATTTGATTGAGTATGACCTTCTCAAAAATTTTACTAAGTACAGGTAAGACTGATATTGGTCTAAAATTACTGGGATCCTTTTTGTCACCAGCTTTGCATAATGGAGCTACTTTACTTTTTTTCATTAAGTCACGAAATGTACCATGATCGACACAATCATTGAATATAACAGCTAAATATGGAGATATAGTATCAATGATCGCACTACAGACTTTTACTGACATTCCCCATAGGTCCTCAGTAGTTTTCATTTTAACACTTTTAAAGGCTTTAACAATTTCATTAGGGGTGACATGATTGAATCCACATTCAGTTTCGCAGGCGTCCACATTCTTTTGAAGTAAATCGCAAGTGAAGATGAAGACAAAGTGATCCTACAATGGCTTCGTTTTTTTTTGAGGTACGGAACCCTAAATTTAGTATTTAAACGTAAATCTGTGAGTACAAGACATCAAATATAAAAAACTACACATAACAATATTTTTTCAGGATTATATTCATTTATAAGGTGTGCTTATTTTTGTCGCCCCTCGATATATTTGTTTCGGATTCTTTGTAATTAACTGCGTATGTTAAAATTCGGACCATAAAAATGAACAAAGTTCCATAAGGACCATAGGTCGAACACGGAAAAGAAAAAATTACTACAATAGAAACTAACTAAAACTGGACAACTGTCCAGTTTTATGGTTGATTTGGGAGTACCTCCTATAATACGAGTATGTATACCTTGCTCTGTGCGTATATCTGTATGTACAAGACATCGATTACCAAAAATAGTTTCAAGAAAAAATCAAGCAAGAAAGCTTATAAAAACTCAACGAGACGGTTAGAAGCAAACCTTTGTGCCAGAGGGAAGCACTAGCTCATTAATCTTTCAGGGCTGTCCACGGGGAGAATCGAGGGGCACTAAAATACCGCAAAACACGTCACAAAAACTACCCTCTCTTAATAGTGGTGTCTCATCAAGGCCGGTTTGAGGGCGCTCCAAATAGAAATGTCTAAAAATTATTCTGTTGGTACTAACTTCAGATAAATGACTATGATTATTTTTTTTTTAATAATTCCAACGCCTACCAACGCATTTGCAGCTATGTAATAGCAATCGTCTAAAGTTGTCAGAAAAAACCAGTTTGTAAAGCAATGTTATTCTTTCCGTCAAAAATACTCTGGTTTTAGTGTTCTGGGCTTCAAAATGTGCTGGTAAGCTTTGGAATTTAATAAACGAAAAAAAGAGGTTGTAAGCTCTCTGGTACAGTTAAGAGCAAGTCAAGCTTGACACGTTGGACACCATTGACACCGCTCTTATTCCTATAGCCTTGAGCTTAAGCCGCCAAGAGCAGGTCAAGCTTGACATTCGTAGCGAAAATTCATGTAGTACTTGGATTAATCAAAGTGAAGCTACCAGATTAATAAATGTTTAAAGTAAAGCTATCGTAATAGGTCCATTCTGACAACTGTCAAACGTATGAAAAATTATGAAATGCAAAGAAAAATTAACGCTGTGGGTTGCTTCTACCAGATTAATAAATGCTTAAAGTAAAGCTATCGTAATAGGTCCATTCTGACAACTGTCAAACGTATGAAAAATAATGAAATGCAAATAAAAATTAACCCTGTGTCCCTGTGTGTTGGTGATAAGCATACGTGAAAACGCACTTCTTACGTTGTGTAACTTTGACTTGTGTCTTGTTGTTGTTTAAAAACAACTCAACCACAGAATATACAAGGTTATTTTTTGGACCTGTTATGCGTATGCCTACCTTATTACAGAGGTCAAAAACAACAACTTTTGTTCTACGACTTTGCAACAACCCACGAAAAATTTTCAACTTCCCATACAAAATGGGTCGGTCACGTGACCACTTTAGTATAGGGAGTCGAAAATTTTTTGTGCGTTGTTAGCAAAGTCGTAGAACAAAATTTGTTGCTTTAAGGTAAGCATACGCATATCAGGTCCAAAAAAATAACCTAGTATAATAGTGAACAAGTTGACTCAACTAGCTATACTACGAAACTACCAAAGGTGAAAGTAGGTAATTATGTTAGTCTATATTGGAAAAGCCTTGAAATATTGATAAGTTCTTAAAGTAAAGAAAAGTATTTCTAAGACAGTATTTCCGTACAGCCGAGCGCACGTCAGTCAATACAACCTTTGGCTTAAATAAAATTGAAACATTAACAAAGAATCATTAAACTGATGAGTTCTTTTATATTATGGCGTTTCCTTTGAAAAATACAAACGCATTTAAGAGGTAAGAAAGTACTTAGTTACTTCCCACGTGCACTTTATGATTTTAATGGTAACCTTGCAGGCGGAACCAGGTTTCAACTGAAGCTTAAAAACATTCAGAAAACTCAAGCTTCATTTTATAACCTCAGGAAAAGGAAATAGAAATCATAAAAATAAAACGCCTCTTACCTTAAGTGGCTGCATTATAGTCCTAGGACTTTTTGAGCCAAGTCTTTTATTACCACATTTATACGTTGAATGAAAGTCTAAAATTACCTTTTAGTTTGAAACAAAGAAAAGACAAACTTTTTAAAGAAATAACATATAATTTAGAATGGAATTGCCAAAAATGTACTATGGGTATCAGAGACACCCACAAAGAACAAACACGTCTTGTGTTCGTCAAACAAATTATTGCTCCGGGCGGGGATCAAACCCGAAACCCACTTTCGAAAAAAAGACAGGCTTTTCCTCCTTATTTTTCCACATTTTTCGACCTATGTTCCTAAGGTAAAGTTGTTCAGTTACATGGTCCGAGTAAAATGCTAAAATTATGTTCACTAATTCATTAGGGCCTTATTAGACTTCGTGTCAAAACTTATGCTGACAAAATAAAATCTAAGAAAGAATCATGCAGAATTAATGAAAAATTAACCATTCTATGTTAAACGTGTAGCTTTAAATAAAATGTGACGTATACATAATTATGTCATTTTAGCTCGCGAATTTCAGACGAAGATTGACTATAAAGAATGGGTTTGTTTGTTGGTTAATTGGGTTTAAACTAGCGAAATCAGAAAATGATAATCAATCAAAAAAATATGTTTATTTCTCACCACAAATCATGCATGCAATAAAAGTAACTTGAAAATTGACTTGGAATTTGTGGGAGACAGGAGCCTAAATTAAGCTGAAGCCTGCTGAAGGATCCCTGTATAAATGTCGAAATTCATCCAGGACATTAATGTGGATTAAAATAGGTACTACAAAGTAGAAAAACTAAAACACTACAAAACTAAAGTTAAACAATTTCAAGAAGAGTTTTCTTAGCATATATACTAAATTTTCAATAAAAGAAAAGAAAGTTGTGTATAAGATATTTCATAGCAATTTAATCCTGAAATTCGGATAACGATAGTTAGATAGATAAAATATTTATATATAGGTCCATTTGCTAGACATAGATAGTTGTTACCTGAATTTCATACCTCTAACTAAGTGACCCTAGTTCTTAGGGCCTTCTTTGGACTCTAGGTCCTTGTATGTATAAAAACCTTTAGATAGATAGATGAACACTTTATTCCACACCTTAAAAAAAAAACAAATACAAATTAAAACAAAAAATTACAAAAAGTGGGCAAAGGTGGCCTTATCGCTGTAAGCGATCTCTTCCAGACAACCTTTGGGAAGAGGAATCCATAGAAGGTGAACGAGTAGGAAGTGCAGTGTAACAAGGTGAGAATAATTATATAATAAAGCTTATGCTAAGAATACAAAAATAGTAGTTTATGCAACTGTCATATAAAACTGGTTATTAAAACACGAGTTTGGGTTTATCACACGAGGCGCAGCCGAGTGTGATAATAGCATCAAACGAGTGTTTTAATACCATATTATATGCAGTTGCGTATACTACTTTATCTTCACTCATACAATAGGTAGGTACTTACTTATAAAAAATAAACAAAAGTAAGTAAACAACAAAGGCAACTTATATTATGTATACTACAGTTCTGATATAATTCTATAGAAGCCGCTTTAATATATCCGCTAGGTCTTCTTTGAAATATAGAAGCAGAACATTTTCTTAACATGGTTTTCTTTTAGATTTTCATTCTTTCCCAATTCATTGTAGGTTATGTCGTAAAATGTCCTAGACTAATATGAGAGAAGATCATAAGTTATTGAGTATCTTTTGGTGTGACTGCAGTATCCTGACTGCACCACTTTATCTACTTTTTCAATAAACTTTCACATTACTTTCACGGGCACAAAATACTTGAAAAAGGTAAATGTTTGAAAATAGCGGCAAATCTAATATCAAATCTAATAAAACGTAGTGATTTATATTCTCTTTGATATCTATTTCCAAGTCCTTTCTAATTTCAGGCTGCACGCGCATATTTTGAGCCACAGATGAAATAATTGTAACTATAGTAACTGTTACTCTAACTGCTTCAAAATAATAGGTTGTTTATATGGTACACTTTGTAATATGCTACTGATATTTGACAGCTACTAAGAAAAACTGATATATTACTAACGGGCTCTCTAAAAGACCTTCTATTCAGTCTTCTTAAAAAAAGTTTAGATTTAAGGAGAATTGTATCCAAGTGTTATGTAATGATTAAAAAATTAAATTACGTAACACCTTTGCAAAATTTTCATACAAAAATCGTTACGTAATGGTAACTTTTTAAATTTTTATATATACTCTGCGTAATATACAGCATTACGTATCAACTTTTTGAATCATATTTCAAAGTTTACGACATGAGTGTAGATAAAAATAATAATAATATTAAAAAATTAAATAATACTTTAATAAATACATACATTAAAAATATAATATATATAATATGATAACAATCCAAAAGTTCTGATACCGATCAGGCAAGGAGACATTTTTCTTCCCAAGAGGATGTACGCGTTGCACCTAAGAAAGATGGATAGAGCTCATCCATCAACCTGAGTGTTTTCCTAGCAAGATTAAACGCCTTCCAAACCGTCGAAGATGTCCTCTATAATGCATAAAGCAGACATTGAGGTATAATTAATGCTAAAATAGAATAGAATAGGCAGAAAAGCGACTTTTATTCACATGGTGTACTTAAGAGACAATATTGCAAAGCTGTTTTAGTTTAGTATACAGTTCAGTACTCAGATAAATAAATGACACAGCAAGGTTCAAATCTCTTTGGGTTAGTACCTATCACGATATGGACCTGTTTTTTTTACCTTCATTTCTTGCAAACTATTTTCATATGTTTGATTGATTGAAACTTTGTCATCATTCAAATAAATTGTTAAAATGATGTCCAAGAAACAAATACCTCTAAATTCATCTAATGTGTTTTGTAGAATACCTTCACATGACCTTCCTCGAGACCGTCATCTTTATATTGGCGACGTGCTTACTTTTTACATTCTTACTTTTTACGTAATGTTTCAAGCAAAAGTAAGAACTCCTAAGAATGAGTTCTCATTGTAGCGACGTGGCGACCCTTTATAAAATAGTGAACATAACTTTAGTAGGTTACTCAGACCATGAAACTGAACAACTTTTCCCAAGAACATAGGTCGTAATTTCCGAGGTCGAAATATGAATAGTAGATTAGTAGCCAAGGGCT
The DNA here is from genome assembly GCA_947532105.1 of Athrips mouffetella. Lineage (NCBI taxonomy): Eukaryota > Metazoa > Arthropoda > Insecta > Lepidoptera > Gelechiidae > Athrips > Athrips mouffetella. The sequence goes on from OX383963.1 coordinate 23,228,195, forward strand.
GTAAGGCATCAATTGCAGCCCGAGATATTTAGGCGCATGAGCGCAGCGAGGGCACCTATAGTTCGAGGGTGCAATTGATGCTTACACCCGAGCTAACTACTCTGCTTTACATCTCGATTGTGAGGTAAGTAGGTCCTTATTACCACCAAATTGTAGGTGACCAATTAGCGCTCTAGGGTAATAATGTAGCTAGAAAAGCCCTAGGGCATTAAGCAATTAAAAAAAACACTTCACTCTTTCAAAATTTCATTACTCACCGCCCTAGGGCTTTTCTAGCTACATTATTACCCTAGAGCGCTAATTGGTCACCTACAGCCCCATTTGGGGGTAATAAGGACCTACTTACCGAATATGAGAGATGTGTAAAATCTATTTTTGACCTCCCATAGAAACTGCATTATTTAGCTGATAGCGCATTTTCTGTGGGAGTTCAAATATGGTTTCTCGTATTTCGCTCTAAGTTTCTTAGGAAAAGTTTTGTGTCTAAGTAACATGCTAATAGTATGTTCGCTATTTCTGTAGGACCCTTAATTATTTATTTTATATATTCATCATAACATCCCATGAAACGTCCACTACAGGACAGGGAGCTCCCTCCAGAATTCTAGCTTTTGCTGGAAGAATGTAGAGGGGAAGTACCATAGTCACCTCGCTTGTTAGCGTTACGGCTGGCACCATGGACCGCGGTTGTAGGTGACCGCAGTAAGTAAGATGTAAGATACAAAGGAGGATGCTGCTGCCCATCCTCCAGTTTATAACCCTTAGTCGCCTTTTACGACACCCACTGGTATGTATGGGTTGGTGCTATTCTTTGCCGGCACCACACAGGACATTTTATATATTAGTTAGTTATAACTACCAGCAAAATATTCGTAAGCATGAATTCTAATAAAAATTTGCATATCGAGTAACGTTGTAAGTACGTACGATTTTCTTTCCTATATGGTACGATGAACATACTATCACCCTATTCGCAAGGCACTATATTTAAGCACAGAAACTCCTTGAGAAACCGTAATAGGCAACCAAGAATAGCATAAATTCTTCAAACTACCGCCTAAATATTCATAAAATTGCCAGAATATGTTAAAATATCTTCATGAAGGAAGAACTCAAGAAAAAATGCCTGCTATTCCTCCAAAACGGAAGATTCCGACGAATTCGCAGTACATAGTTTCCAAATAGAGATAGAATACTTTCGGGAAAAACATCAGTTTAATACCGAGTGTTTTTAAAATCATAAAAGATTGTGCTTGCGACTTTGTCTTCGTTAAAATGAAAGTATATACCAGTGTTTACGTCTAACTATTAGCCATCAAACAAACAAAAACCAGCCAAGTGCGAGTCGGACTCGCGCACCGAGGGTTCCGTACCACCATATAATCATAATTGTATTAGTTGAAATTTCAGTAAGTTAATGTGCTAGATTTTTTGAGTCCGACACGCGCTTGACCAAATTTTATTATTTGTTGTTATTTTATAGCTTATGCACTATAAACATACCAATTTTCAAGTTTGTAAGTGTTCCCGTTTTTAAAATAGAACTAAAACAAAAATAGCCTCAGCGTCCATCCAACTTGACCCCTCTCTTATATCAATGTTCTTAAAACAGGAGCTCACCACAATTGGTTATCATTAGTTGTGAGAAAAGTTGTAATATTTAATGATTTCAGACTTTTCCCATTATTCGTACTGTGACACCTAGCTTCTTGCCAAATTTCATAATTTTAGGTCAACGGGAAGTACCCAGTAGGTTTTGCTTTTTTGCATAAATGTATGGAGATGAGGACATAAAATGCCATATCTTTTGATTGCGTCGTTCTAAAAAATTAAAATTTTCTGATTTTGTGTGATCATGGATCCTAATATATGGTATTAATTTTAACCTGATTCCTTTACCCGTTCGTGAAATAAAGGGTCGTGACAGACAGACAGAGAGACAGACAGACAGACAGACGGACAACAAAGTGATCCTATAAGGGTTCCGATTTTTTCTTTTGATGTACGGAACCCTAAAAATCATTAAAATCGGATCAGTAGTTTTTGCGTGTGGCACGAACAAATAAACAAACAAACAAAACGTCCAAAAATCTGTGATTTAGATTCACAGGCATCAAAATAGCAAAACGTGATATTTTTTATAAATACCTTGAATGTGAAGACAAAATCAATTTACAATTTTATTTTATGATATGTGTTCATCATGTAGATAGGTGTGATGGATTCGGAATGGAGTATGTGAATTAAGTTAATATAGTAATGAAAGAATAATAAACAATATCTTTTATTGTTTGCGCTAAGCTTTGATAGTCAATTTTACCATTGACTCGAAAAGAAGAAAGAATTTGAAATTGCGAGACACATTTTTTTTCTTATGTGTACTGCAGAAATATTACAAGGTTACAACCCTGTATCATAAGAATATATTTTACCTGAGATTTTTTCTGTTATCGTGACGCAATCATATGAAACGGTGCTATTTATGCTTACTTCTGGCACTTCGTTTTTATATAATAAATTTCTTCTTCTTAAGTTTTTCTTTTAACCCTTGCTTTACAATTTTTGCTTCTTGGGCGGAATGTTGATTCTGAGTGTGATCGGCCATTTATTTAAATGACGTTTAAATTTAACTTCTAAAATGTGGAAAATTTGACTATAGTTCGTCCATCTTAAGAATGTAGTCAGTCATCGCTATCCGCCGCTGGTAGCCAAGCCCCGTAACCAATCTGGTCGCTTAAAATTATAAAGTCAAATACACAATGACTAACTGAAGGCAAATTTCGAAAACTTCAAAAGAAGCGGTTGTTTCCTTTGAATGGTACCTAAAAAACTTAAAAAAAAATTGCATTTTAACTCCATTGTGAATACACCTTTACCGTGCATTTGCATAAATAACTTACCACATTTTAACGTGGAGTAACTATAACGTCTAAGTGTAGCGAGACACCTGTAAGAATTCCGACTCGGAAAGTATTACCTCAGATGTGTCATATCATAGGTAACCTAAACATCATCATTATCAAAAGTAATGAGCGGATCTGTTTGCGACAGAATTTTCGCATGTGTGTCGTTACACTAAAGTTTCAATGCACAGAGAACGATATCTAAAAGGTTTGTACTCATCTATTAAATCCAAACTATTCAAGGTAGTTCACAACTCGACTAGAAGAAGTTTTAAATTAGTTCCTAACCACTCTCCACTTTATACGAGGAATGCGGGCCAAGAGTTTGCGAATATCACGTACAGTGGCGGACAAAATAAGCAAACATCTAAGTAACCAATTTTGCTTTTTCAATATGTTTTGGCATCCTTTATTTTGAATATCATAGAATAAAACACGCCTTATTTTTCCTCTTTTCTGTAACCCAGTCTGGTTTTAGTTTAAAAATAAGAAGATTTTTTTTTTAACTGAGTATACAAAACAATATTCATACCCTTAAAAAATTCTTTTTCACCTCCAAAGCTCGGAAACATTTGTTTTGTCTGTTAAATTCTGCAGCCAAAAGCGATTATTGACCCCTAGCGGGCAAAAGGTTTTTGAAATTCGAACGCGATGTACTTGTTTCGTACATCGCGTTCGAATTTAGTAAAACGAGCCACGCACTATCGTTTTCAAGATGAACAAAGAGGGATGCAGCTATAGGAAAGAAAGAAATAGTGGTATGAATAGTGTATGCCTGGTGGATAAGGTACTGGCTGATAATGAAAAGTAAACTCAAAATTCGATCGGCTTTTGCTTTTTTTTGTTCTCTTGCCTAGAATGGACTCGCCCTTTGACTTCCAAATCTGCGCTTTACAAAATAGATTCGCCTGACACTGCCTATCCTCTGTCTCCACATTGAAACCCAATGAAAATGAGCATTGTTCTGCAAATATATTAAGTAATAGTTAATCACGAGTCACGAATATAAGCACAACAGTCCCAAAAATAATAATAACAATTCTTAATCTATACTCGGCCACTCGTCGGTGGAAACTCTTGACCTTGAGCGGGTCTCTGGTTTCGGAGGTTTGTAGAGTAGTGCTGGTTCAGCTTATACTGGTTTTGTTTCCACTTGCTTGCTGCCGTCAGTACCATTATGTAGGTGTATGCCATTACGTTAAAACGTATGAATAATTAATTAAACTTTTATTTCTTACATTTGAATTGCTTTTCTTGCATTATGTTAACATTTCCTCGCTTTAAGCCCACGTAGCGCATACCGCTCTGTATGCGGTACAAGCGGTAAAGCGGTCCGGGGGCGGACCTGCGGGAAGCGAAAGCGTTCCGGGACCGGTCACACAGAGGTACCGCGCGGAAACCGCGGCGGGACAGCGGGGCGGTACCGGTCGGTGTGATATTATTTATCTGTGATTATTCAAAAGACTTAAATCCTTTGCTCTAAACAAAAAACCAAACTGATAACCTAAAAAAAGTCTGCGCAAAGCCGCAAAATTCTTGTAAAAAAAATACAACGTCAAAGTCCGCGCTCGGACCGCACCGCACCGCACCGGGCCGCGCCGCGCCGCGCCGCTGCCGCTCTGTGTGACGGGTTGCATTGAACGCAATGGAATACAGCGCCCGCTCCCGCCGAAAGTTCGGCCCCGCGCCGCACCGCGCCGCGCCGCGACCGCTTTCAATGTAACAGGGTGCTTAAGAACTCATACTTTACAAAAAATACCGGCCCCGGAACGCTTCCGCTACCGCCTCAGTGTGACTTGGGCTTTAATGAGGTGAAAAATTATGTGTTTCGCTCGGCAGCAAAGTTATTTTGCATCACGTGCCTTGAAACCTTCGCTACGCTCAGGATTCTTCTTTTCTTCAATCCTAGAATCCTTCGCTTGCTCAGTTTTCAATACAAAGCACTCGCGCCAAATAACCTTTTTACTGCCTTGCGTAACAAATTACTATTACTCACTGAAAACAGTGAATGAAAAGCACTTTTAGTCAATATTTTGGTATTTGAATTTAGAACACCCCAATATATTCGACCTCCATCTCAATGATAAACAATACAACCTCCATTTCTTCTTCATTATCTAATCTTTTTTAATCTTAATCTTAAATTCTTATTTAATATTTCTTTTTCTCATAGTCTTGGTATAAAGTATAGTATGCAACTCTTGAATAAAAAGGTTTAAAATCGAGGGGCATGAATCACTCGCGTCGCTCAGGATTCTAACACTTGAACAACTCGTTACGCTCGTGATTCATCTCTGACCCTCGCTTTAATTTCGTCTTTTATTCACTAATTGCATAATATATTATTGTTTTCCGTTTATCAAAATAAAAAGCTCGTTTGAATGGGAATTTCCTATCGATTTCTCTTAAATACGCTCCTTCACTGCATTCCTGCACTAGACATAGGTACATAGTTAGTACCTACTCAACACTAGACCAATTCCACTAAACGGAGAACATTAGCCCAATCGTAAATCGAGTACGACTTTTAATTGACTTTGAACACTTTAAATTAGTTAAAATTAGGGATTGTGTTCTTTATTATTATTATTATTTATTCGTTAACATCATGATGTGTTCGAATTTAACAATATATTCTTAATCATTAAAAACAATCGATATTAACTAAAAAACTAAATTAAAATACATTATTTTCGCAATCCATCTTAAAATAAATTAATTAATTTCTATTAAATTATTATTTCATTATAGATATATCATTATTTCATTCCTTAAAATATTATCTAGATAAATATATTTACATATCATTAATTTAATTGAGGTCATTTCTGTTTCAAAATTCAAAAATAAATATAATTACAAATGTCAAAAATAAAAATTATAACATGTCAAAAATAAAAAATTATCTTTAAACGTAATATAAAACAGATCTTTTTCTTGGGAATCCAATAAAAAATAATGGTAATATCCTAATCAACTTTCTTTTACAGATTTTTATTTTCCTAGAAAGGTAAAAACCATTTTGAAATAAAGAATAAACTACAATTTCTACATGACTAATTTTGGCGAAAAATACTATAATAACTAATAATATCCCGTGTGGTGCCGGCAAAGAATAGTACCAACCCATACATACCCGTGGGTGTCGTAAGAGGCGACTAAGGGTTAACTGGAGGATGGGCAGCAGCATCCTCCTTTGTATCTAACATCTTACTAACTGCGGTCACCTACAACCGCGGTCCATAGTGCCAGCCGTGACGCTAACAAGCGAGGTGACTATGGTACTTCCCCTCCACATTTTTCCAGCAAAAGCTAGAACTCTGGAGGGAGCTCCCTGTCCTGTAGTGGACGTTTTTCATGGGATGTTATGATGAACTAATAATATACTAAATATCTCGGCGTCAGTAAGCGATGGATAGGTCATTTGCTGATAGCCGAAACAATAAAATGATGGACACTGGCTTGAATACTATACATACATACATAACATCACTTCTCACTCCCGTCGGAGCCCAAAGAAACGAAAAAAAATCTAAATGAATGATTTGTGTGTATAAAAACCATTGACGACGTAAGAGCACGCGTGCTCAAACGCCCTTGGTTTACGAACAAAACGATATAGTATTAACCTTTATAAACCTCTGTAATAAACCGTGTAGTGCTAGCTATGTGAAACCAAAGAGATTTCTACCTCGCTCCGCTAAATAAAAAACAACTACTTCGGTAGGTACTCTATGCATGGAAAAAAGCGAGTCCTTGACCAGAGGAAGGGCAGCAAATTCCTTCTGCGTTTTGTACACACGGCCGCACATCGGTAGAAACACTTTTGGACCTTATGGCGTGGTAATAGAGTTGAAAAAGTTTCTACCGACAAGCGGTTGACCGTACAGTAGCGCGTCTACCTTGACACGTTGGACTTTGTACCGTCCTTATTTATAACACTCTAAACGTTAGAGTCGCACTGCAAGTGTCAAGCTTGACCTGCTTTTGATTGTTCATACAGCCGCGTGTCGGTGGAAATACTAACCTTGAGCAGGTCTTCGGTTTCAGGAATTTAAAGCGTAGCAATGGTTCAGTTTGTACTGGTTTGGTTTCTACGTGCTTACTGCACCGCGGACCATTGCGCCAGCTGCAACCTTTGGTGACGTTGATACATAGAATATAAGAAAAGTATTCTATGCGTCGGAACATCCTCCTAAAATGTTCTACGTATTTTACAGCGAAATTCTAGAGGAAGCTTCCTTTCTATCAATGGACAGCGTATGGGATGTAATTATTATACTTACTTACTACGACGGCTCAGCGACCCAATGAGAATCTTGGCTCCCGACAGAAGAAGGCGCCAGCTGTCTCGATTCAGCGCTGTTTGGCACCAGGAAACAGCTTCAAGCTGGCGCAGGCACGGGGCGCAGGTCTTTCTCAGCTTCTTGCAGCCAGCAATATCTAGATCGACCAATAGGACGCTTGCCGTTCGCGTAATTTGTAATGATGATAATGTCTCTGATGATGATCTCTGTAATGATGATGAACCTTCCAATTTACTGAACACGAGAGAGATACTTAGCCTTGAAGCTTACATCTTGATGTCTATAATAAAAGCGCTGTTCAAGGCACACTCAACTAAACTGAAAACTGACATTAAATTAATGTCCTCAACACCTAAACCTCGACTATCTCAAAGAGCCTTGCATCCATTAGGCTTTAGCACTTCGCATTAGCTAGAAATAAGATGAGAGAGCCACGAGCTATGAGATATACAGGGTGATTCATCGGGACGGGTCAGTATGGGAAAGTTTGAAACTACAACGTTTTAATGGAATAAGCGAAACCCCCATACACCCCAACTGATTTTTATTCAAATAAATCCATTCCCGTTTAAAAAAAAATAAAAAAGTTTTTTTTATCTAGATATTGTTATTTTAAAGTTTTATCGGGTTTGTTGCAACTGCACCCAGTTGCAACTCCCCCTGTCTCAGCTGCAACCAGTCGCAACTGCACCCGACCCGTTAAATTCCCCTCCTCACCGCTCATGAACCGCGCGGGGCGCCACCGCCAGCGCGCGTATCTACAGAAATAATTTAGAATAGAAACGGCAAAATTTATGTCATCATCATCATCATCATATCAGCCGAAAGACGTCCACTGCTGGACATAGGCCTCCCCTAAAGAATAAAATAATAATTTAAGTAATAAAAATAAAATAACCCCTATCAAAAACCCGTGAAATTGATTCAGCTCTCGATTCTGAACAGACTATTTTCTCAGTTTCGCTTATTCCGTTAACACGTTGTATAAGAGATAGAGATATTTGTTCTAAAGAACCATGTCGTTGATTTCCGAGTTAAGAAAAACTGTATTCAAAAATTTTCAATATACTTACTCATACAGGGCTCGGGAATCGAAAAAAATTGCATTATCTCCCCTTATCTTATCTCCGAAGTTTGCGAAAGGAAAAATTTTATTTTTTTGTAACCAAATAACTCAACTTCACATGGCAACCTACTGGGCTACCAAGATATAACAAAGATTTGTTTGTTGTTCTTTTTTGCTCAAAACAAACTAAGTGCGAGACGGACTCGCGCCCTAAGAGCCGAATCAATCCACTAATATTCAAGCTTTTGCTCTTTGGTCTTAAAAACTCCGCGTCCACTCTTAAGGCGATCCGTTTTCCATACAAAAATTCAAATGACTTGCATTCTTACGCGGGACATAAAATTCTGTTGAAAAACGAACGAATACTGCTATTTTTAGTTAAATTTTTCGCTAATCAATACAAAAATACAGTTAATGGTACTGAAAGTACTATTTTTGTTAGCAATTTTTGGTTCAATATTACGATTGTGGGCGTGCGGTCAAAACTGTACGGTTGTGCTTTGTGTGCATGTGTGAGTGATCGTACTCATGTAAACACGGACTGACGAGAGTAATTGACTTTTCAACACATTTGCTCTAAAACAGCTCTATTTGCACTGTATTTAGGTCCATAATCCAGCTTATTAAAAACGCGTGCTTTTCTCATTATATATTATAGCACTAGTTATATAATTTTTTTTTTTTTTTATATTAACAAAGAGCAAGGAGTTCTAATGTCTAAAATATTTATAACATTTTCGTAAATTTAAACCTAATGTTGATGAAAATATATTATATAAACAGTTTGTTGCATGAGATTAGTTAAATTTGACAGCAAATTAACATTAATTGATTTTGTAAGCAATAAATTTTAAGTTTTTGTGCTTTTTCAATGACTACGCTGTTTGGGAGCATTGCCACTGCTTCGTCACAGCTCCTCATTTGAAAAAAGAAATGCGCGCGCAACAAGAATTCCGCGTGCCATTTTTCAGAAGTATTTTCATTTGCTTTGATTTTTGTGACTACGATGGTTTCAAGCAATGAAGAAGAACTTAATTTAACCCCGCAGGAAATAATTACTGGGGCACAAAATGCAAGTGAGAGTCTCCTTCCAGCAAAATCAAATAAAAAGTACATTCTTGCCTACGAAAAGTTTATTGCATGGAAGAACAGCAAAAATGCCAATTCGTTTTCAGAGAATGACTTTTTGGCTTATTTTAATGAGCTGGCGAATAAGTATAAACCTAGCTCTTTGTGGTGTATTTATTCCATGTTGAAAAGTATTGTGAGAACGAAAAATGGAGGCTCAGGAATCGCAGCCCGAACCGCAAAAAGGTAAGTGAATTTGATTCGTTTTTATTCGCAAATGTGTTGAAAAACGTCGTAAGAAGCTTGTGCGCTTTGGTGATTACACCCTCGGCTCTATTACGCCCTCGCCTGCGGCTCGGGCTGCAATTTCAGAGCCTCGGCCGTAATATCCAAAATAGCGCACGTGCATCTTAATGTACTATTAGTGCACATATGGAGATATTTTTCTTATCGAAATTGTTGTTAGGCGTTAAAGTTGCACGATGAAATTTACGCAAATCAACTTTTTGCACATATATAGTTGGCACTTATAAAATAAAACCTTATATTTGCAGCAGTGGCTCCATCTAGTTGCGTTCGTGGCTAAGCTGGCTGCAACAGATCACCTTAAGTAACCTCTCTTTTATATGGATATACCTACTTGAAACGAAAGCTCAGCTTAATTTGTTATGATTAGGTATTTGTGAGTAATGATATCTATTTAAAAGTTGTGATATATTTTTACTTTGTTTGTGCTATGAGTAGGTACTCATAGGTTTTGGTTTGGTTCCTATGGAGACATAAATGGCCGTAACTGTCGATTGTGTTGTCGTAGAATCTTGAAATTCTTATAGCTTCAAAGATCCATGAAATTTTATGTTTGATATTATTTTCAACTTGATACCTTTACCCGTTTAGGGGAAAAAGGGTCTTTTCAGACAGACCTTCCTTCTTCATTCCTTTTGATGTACGGAACCCTAAAAAGGGCCAAGAGTAGAATTCTTAGATTTGTTAAGGTGAGTATTTACAATCACAAGCTACTACAAAACGAGATAAGTATTTGGGTCACGGACTAGCGAAATGTTAAATTTATTATCATCTTTATTAAAATAAAAACATTCTGATGAATTTCTCTATTAGTGTAGGCAACGAAGCAGTTGACCCCAACAAAAATTTCTCAGGCAGATTTTATTTGACAGGATGATAAAGAATCATGAATTAAATGTAAATTCAAAATATCAAAAAAAAAATCATACATTTTTTGTAATTTTTGTATGGAAAAATTAAAAGCACCGATTTTTTTTGGATTTTTTTATAGAAGGTTTGTCTCTAGTAGTGTAATACCCCAGCAAAGTTTCATTGACTGAGGATTTAATGCGGGGGTCTTCATAAAACGATCCGCTTCGTTGCCTAGACTATATTACCATTTTTATAGTTTTTGAACCCGTTTCTCTGTTTAGCCTGTTGTGTATATGCGCTACTCATGACCGCCTTTTACGAACTTCGCCACTTCTCCGCTAAATATAAGAAAACTTTCACGCAATATTCCTCGAAGAAAGGAAAAGTACTGCCGTTTCCTTAGTTGCTCTTATTTATTAGCTTTTCAATTTGTTTTAGTTAGAGAAAACGTATTTTGTTAGTGGCCAAGAGTAGACAGATTAAGACTTATCGTGTTCTTGTCTTACTAGCCGTAGGTACGGCAACGTATGACTGAATTAATAGAATCCTGTCCCTTACGCCCTGTTTAGTAAAGTGAGAAATATAAACGCTGCAATACCTACAACTATTCGTCCGATTATTGTTTTTCTACTTAGATCTTTTGTGGACACTCCACGTCCGTGAGTTATACAGGTTTAGAATATAAGTACTTTACTTAAGACTGTCTGTTGTCATAATAAAACAAAATAAAATAAATAAACTAACAGTTTTACCGTACAGTTTTGCTACCGCAACCGCATGCATGTGATAGCGTCATTGCTGTCCATCCTCCGGATAAAATCTCTTAATCGTCTATTATGACACCTACGGGAAATTTGCTTTAATCTCACATCACACAGTTACACATCGTAACATCCCATGAAACGTCTACTGCAGGAGAGGGAGATCCCTTTAAAATTTAGCAAAAACGCGTGGGAAAAGAAGGGGAAGTACCATAGTCACCACGCTTGTTAGCGTTGCAGCTGGAACCATGGACCGCGGGTGGTCGTGACCGCAGTATTTATTTTTAAGATGGTACGACACGCAGAAGGACGTTGCTGCCCATCCTCTGGTTTGCCCCTCGGTCGCCTCTTACGACACCCACGGGTAGAGATGATGACTCGTACTACATATAGGGTGACTTTTAATTAGTTCTTGATAGAAAAAGGTATGAATGTACTCATGATACTGAACAACTTTCCCCAAGGAACATAGGTCGAAATACGAAAATAAAGTTTCGACCCCTCATAGAAACTGCATCAGCTGATAGCGCATTTTGTATGGGAGGTCAAATTTGGTTTTTCGTATTTCGACCTATGTTCCTTGGGAATCCTGATCCTGTGTCATGCATATCTTTTGCTATCAAGAACTAATTAAAAGTCACCATATATATCTTTGCCGGCAGAATTAATTACTACAGAAATAGTTAAAGGACCTACAAGAGGCCTAAAGTGGCTTGGAAACTCTTAATAGCAAAGTTAGTCTGGCTAGCCACAAGTCTGAAGGTACACCCCGAAGCAGATAAGTGGTAGTGTGGTATATTATATTTCTACATGAAGGATGTAAGGGACGGTGTACCGAAAACTGAAAAGGACGTCCTTAGTCAACGAAACTGAACAACTTTCCCAACGAGACTTTTTCAGGAAACGAAAAAACACTTGACCTCTCCATACAAACTGTTCGATCAGAGTGAGCATTTTGTATAAAGAGGTCAAAAATATTTTCAATTCTGAGCAGAGCACGCCCAATCAGTTTACGGTACACTGTCCATTACACCCTATATTTATGGGGTATAATATCATATTTAATTATAAATCTCAAGTGGGTCGTTAAGTACTCACCGCGTGCGTGGTGCGCGTGGTGAGCTTTAATTCGCATGTTCCCCGCTTTGTTTGCGGCTCACGGGTTAAGACGATATGTAATCTTTTTGGGTATTTTGACGACAAATATCTTTTTTTTACTCAGTATCTTGCCGTGATTTTCAGGTATGTGTTTCTTGACCATTCAAGTGATAATATTGCTAAGACCAAAACACGATTAGTGAAAATCGGCTTGACAAAATAAAAATCCAGTTGCCTCTTCAATTTTCATTATTTCCTCTTTTTGTAGAATCTAAGGTGTCATAAGTAGTGAAATTAAGAATACAGAAAGGTATTCGTAGTTGCTATCATATGCCTAACCTAAAATTTTCTTTTATTACTTAGTTTTTACAAAAAGTTGATATTTTATATCAGGCGCTTACGTCATTTAGTTTTGGTAACACGCACAGTATATCTATACTGGGTGTAAGGGACAGGTTGGCAAATACTGAAAGGGCATGATCAGTCAACGCAACTAAACAACTTTCAGCGAACAAAACTTTCAGGAAATGAAAAAAACAATCGGCCTCTCCATACAAAATTGCAAACTTGATTGGACAGTTTGTATGGAGAAGCCGGTTTTATTTTTCATTTCCTGAAAGTTTTGTTCGCTGAAAGTTGTTCAGTTACGTTGACTGATCATACCCTTTCAGTATTTGCCAACCTGTCCTTACGTCCTGTATATCTGTGGCATTATACTGCGTTGCGGATTGCGCACTTTATTCCTTTTTTCAAGTGAAACTACTCGTATCTTTTCGCATATCCTCTTAATTTGTTTATTTGAGTAAGAATTTTGTTTCTATTTTCATTAGTTATTTGGCAGTTTGAACCCGTCATTTGCTTTCTGTTTTGTCTTTTAGTTGGCTGGTAGAAAATTCCGCGGCGCTATGCCTGCCTTTTGTAGCCTAGTGCAATAAAGTTTAAATAAAACCTGGGCAGACCTATGCTACACTGGAAAACGGTCGTGGCGGGAGGGCGGTCTAAGCCCCCGCCATCTGAATAATATGTCGTCTTTAAGTCGTCATGTATGGGTTAGTATAAAATGGTAATAAAAATAATGTCAATCATTATGTAAAGCAGAACCAACACTACGCTACAAAATCGTAGAAACTAGAACAGGGTTGGTATTCTGAAGTTTTATCGGAGCTCCGATATTATCGAATTGACAACAACAATTACGTTCGGAAATTTACTTTGTATGGGAATTTCCTTGTCAAAGGCCGAACCATTGACTAATTATCGGCGCGATATTATCGTAGTTTCACTTCGGAATACGGCAGCTGGTAGCTACAACTGACATGCGGCCGACTTCACCAACACGACAACTAACCAACAATCTATCTTCATGTTCTACATTTGATCTACCTACGCTAATCTACATTTACATAAATGTTATCAAAAAGATATATTAATGAGGCTGTAACGAATACGGGGTGTAAGGGACGGTTTAGCGAAAACTGAATGGGCGTGTTCATTCAATGAAACTGAATCACTTTCCCGAAGAAACATTTTTGGGATATAAAAAAAACCGGCCAAGTGCGAGTCGGACTCGCGCCCTATGGGTTCCGTACCTATCTACCATATGATATACTTAAAGCTTTTGCTCTTTGATTTTAAAACTCCGCGACCATCCAACTTGACCCCTCTTTTATAGAAAAATTCTTGAAACGGGAGCTCACCTTAATTGGTTACTATTTATTATTTATATTAGTTACCATTTATATTAGTTGTGAGAAAAAATTAAATATTTAATGATTTTAGACTTTCCCTTTATTTGTACTGTGAGACCTAGCTTCTTGCCAAATTTTATAATTTTAGGTCAACGGGAAGTACCCTGTAGGTTTTGCATTTTTGCATAAATGTATGGAGATGAGGACATAAAAAGCCATATCTTTTGATTGCGTCGTTGTAAAAATTGCAATTTTCCGATCATGTGTGGTTTATGGACCTTAACATTCGTTATCAATTTCAATCTGATGCCTCTTCTCGTTTGTGAGAAAAAGGGTCTTGACAGACAGACAGACAGACAGACGGACAACAAAGTGATCCTATAAGGGTTCCATTTTTTATTTTGAGGTACGGAACCCTAAAAACAATCACTTTCCATACAAACTGTTCGATCAGAGTGATAATAAGTGGTAATTTTTAGGGTTCCGATACCAAAATGGTAAAAAAAGGAACCCTTATGGTGCCGCTCTGTCTGTCTGTCTGTCCGTCTATCTGCCACACCTCTATATCTCAGCAACCACTCATGCTATCGACCCAATAGTTGCCCAACTTAATCGCACGTTTTTTTTTTTTTATTATGATTATTAATGTAAAGGGGGCCAAAATAGGGGGGGCCTAATTTCAAATTGTCGCTACAAGGTCGAGTGGGGTATCATATGAAAGGGCTTTACTTGTACATTTTAATATATATTTTTGTATTTTTTCAAGTTTCTTAGTTTTCAAGTTATGATGAAAAATGACAAAAAAAATACCATTCCCCCCCCCTTATCTCTGAAGTTTGTGTAAGGAAAAATTTGAATTAATTACAGTTGACAGAAGTTTATGTAAACTTTACAGCAAAAATAAAATGATCTTTCTAAGTTGCACAGTTTTTGAGAAATCTGCAAAAAACCTTTACAAACAAATTTAGTTTTGCGGTCCTGAAAATGGACTTTATTGCTTCCAAAAATACTAAAGGTATATCGGAACCCTCGGCGCGCGAGTCCGACTCGCACTTGACGGGTTTTTTTTTTTTCATTTCCAAAAATGTTTCTTTGGGAAAGTTGTTCAGTTTCGTTGACTGAGCACGCACGTTCAGTTTTCGGTACACCGTCCCTTACACCCTGTATATTGCCATATCGCTAGGAGGCTGATTAGCACCTTCAACAAGTACAGTACCATGTTAGCTACATAACATATTTCGCTTAAACAAGCGAGATAAGTGATAAGTTGTCAAGATAATCGCTTGTAGTAGCGTTCAAATGAAAACACTGCATAACTTTTTTTGCCAATTTAAACTTAAGTCTAAATTGGCCTTAAAAAGTACTTATTAGATTTCCCACTGTATAAAGTAGCCTATGTCGTTCAGAGGCAGTCTAGTCTTAGAAAAGAAACGTCTTTTATATGAGTTAATGAGTTTTTGGAATTGCTTCAACTTACAAACATACATACAAACTCATCATGATAATGAGTCTGTATGTATGTTTGTAAGTTAACGTGTAAATGAAGATGAAATTAACATTGACAAGCGTGTAGCTTCTAATTTTAGGGAAGATATAGCCTTAAGGAAGGAATCAGAAATGAGGAGATCCGCAGAAGAACTAAAGTAACTGACATAGCCCTGAGCATCGCTAAACTAAAGTGGCAGTGGGCAGGGCACATCGCAAGAAGAACCGATGGCCGATGAGGTGTTATGGTTCTAGAGTGGCGACCATGTACCGGAAGACGAAGCGTTGGCAGGCCCCCCACAAGGTGGACCGACGATCTGGTCAAGGTCGCGGGAAGACGCTGGATGCGAGTAGCGCAGGACCGGTCGTCATGGAGATCTTTAGGGGAGGCCTATGTCCAGCAGTGGACGTCTTTCGGCTGATATGATGATTATGATATGATGATAGCCTTAAGCAATCGCTGTTATCATAATGGTAAAATAAGGCTATAACAACCCATTCGTTCGCGTAACACACACTTTTCAAGTACAAGAGAGTACCTATACTTGTAACAAAACTAATTGCTAAACTATTTTAGGGCTGTCGAGGATTAGGTTTAGGAATTTGAACTATTCAAACGTACTTAGGTACCTACTAACTATTTGCGGTGGATTCCTTACAAACCCTTAGAATCGTAACTTTGGCCCAGATTGTAATAAGGCTTAAATAGACGGGAACTATGAACAAGTTGTTGAGGGAATTATTTTGTCTAATTGAAGTTTGATTTTAATCAGAATAGGCAAATTAAAAGTGTTAAGGCAGAAACCAAATCTTAATTAATCTCCTACGTGTAAATCCATGTGCTTAAAAGTAGTAAGTAGATAGAGTAGGTACTATATAAATAGTTTTATTTCCAAAGATCTTCCTTTTATTTTTATTTGTTTGCTTTGCTTTCCCTTTTTGAAAAACCGGTCAAGTGCGATTCGGACTCACGCCCCGAGGGTTCCGATATACCTGTAGTATTTGTAGAAGCATCCATTTTTAGAACCGTTACAATAAGCAAAGGATTTTTTGCAGATTTCTAAAAAATGTGCTACATAGAGATATTGTTTGATTTTTTCGTGTAATATCTGCATAAACTTCTATCGACTATAATAAATTCATATAGGGTGACTTTTAATTAGTTCTTGATAGCAAAAGGTATGCATGTACTCATGATACTGAACAACTTTTCCCAAGGAACATAGGTCGAAATACGATAAACCAAATTTGACTTCCCATACAAAATGAGCTATCAGCTGATGCAGTTTCTATGGGTGGTCATAACTTGATTTTCGTATTTCGACCTATTTTCCTTGGGGAAAGTTGTTCAGTATCATGAGTACATGCATACCTCTTTCTATCAAGAACTAATTAAAAGTCACCCTAAAATGTTCGTCTAGCATACTTTCGGTGGGGAATGGTATTTTTAAGACATATTTCATTATGACTTGAAAACTAAGAGTTGTAAAAAAATATACAAACCTGTTTTGAAATGTATATGTAAAGTCCTTTTATATATTACCCCCTTAAATAAATTATTCGCTGCGTTACCCCACTTGATCTAGTAACGTCAATTTAAAATTTTGCCCCCACTATCTGGGGATCTTATAAATGGGGATTTACCAAAAATATTTAACAAAAATATTTGATAATATTTTTTGTATGCAGTAAAGTTGGGCAAGCAAATTCTAAAATTGTTCCTACATTCGAAACGATAGCTGCTGCTAAAAAACTCCACACAAAGTTTTGCGAATTTTCAAGAGTGGTATATTAATTTGTGTCCAACTGAAACTGTAATTTCTCCTCCGCGTTTTATTACGTCACATACTCTTAAAAAATCTCTCTTTCTCATACTTTGCAAAGCTATTCTATTCAGAAATTGACAAATACGCCAAGTTGTACAACTCGCTTTATTTAATGCGTACGTTTTCCGCAACAATGTTCGCGAAGATTACTTTGGGAAGGCATTTAGGAGTACAACGAGCAACTTCGGCGGCGTCCAACTTTGTCTTGCGCACAATAGTACATCGTTTCTATGAAAAATATTGTTTGGAGACTAGGAAAGTTTGCTATTTTGGTCAACGGTGTAAATTGTAGGACAAAAGCGAGTGATTTATTATACTTTGGTTATTTTTAGTCGTGTTGTACTGGTTGTTAGGGTTCCGATACCAAAATGGTAAAAAAAGGAACCCTTATGGTGCCGCTCTGTCTGTCCGTCTGTCTGTCACACCTCTATATCTCAGCAACCACTTATGCTATCAACCTGAAATTTGGAATAGTTTTAGAATATAGTTGCCCAACTTAATTGCACAAGAAAAAATTTTGAAAAAAGTATGATTATTAATATAAAGGGGGCCAAAATAGGGGGGGCCAAATTTCAAATTGTCGCTACTAGGTCGAGTGGGGTATCATATGAAAGGGCTTTACTTGTACATTTTAAAATATAGTTTTGTATTTTTTTAAATTTCTTAGTTTTAAAGTTATGATGAAAAATGTCAAGAAAAATACCATTCCCCCCCCCTTATCTCCGAAGTTTGAGTAAGGAAAAATCTGAATTAATTACAGTTGACAGAAGTTTATATAAACTTTACAGCAAAAATAAAACGATCTTTCTAAGTTGCACAGTTTTTCAGAAATCTGCAAAAAACCTTTACAAACAAATTTAGTTTTGCGGTCCTGAAAATGGACTTTATTGCTTCCAAAAATACTATAGGTATATCGGAACCCTCGGCGCGCGAGTCCGACTCGCACTTGACCGGTTTTTTTTAAGTGTGTCACGGAGCGGGGCTGCATGCCCCGCATGCTGCCTCCTTTCGTGATCCTAGCTCTATCGTCCTGGTCCAAATTCCAAATTCCTATTTTAAATGTCTTCTATCTCTGTCTTTCGGTGTGACTCGTGTCAAAATTGTGAGTTCTAGTTCTACCTGGAATACTCGTTGTGCTCGGACGTGCTCGCGCGCCAGCACGACCACCGCCATCCCTTTGTTTTTAGGGTTCCGATACCAAAATGGTAAAAAAAAGGAACCCTTATGGTGCCGCTCTGTCTGTCTGTCTGTCTGTCACACCTCTATATCTCAGCAACCACTTACGCTATCGAGCTGAAATTTGGAATAGTTTTAGAATATAGTTGCCCAACTTAATTGCACATGAAAATTTTTTGAAAAAAGTATGATTATTAATGTAAAGGGGGCCAAAATAGGGGGGGCCAAATTTCAAATTGTCGCTACTAGGTCGAGTGGGGTATCATATGAAAGGGCTTTACTTGTACATTTTAAAATATATTTTTGTATTTTTTTAAGTTTCTTAGTTTTCAAGTTATGATGAAAAATGTCAAAAAAAATACCATTCCCCCCCCCTTATCTCCGAAGTTTGAGTAAGGGAAAATCTGAATTAATTACAGTTGACAGAGGTTTATGTAAACTTTACAGCAAAAATAAAACGATCTTTCTAAGTTGCACAGTTTTTCAGAAATCTGCAAAAAACCTTTACAAACAAATTTAGTTTTGCGGTCCTGAAAATGGACTTTATTGCTTCCAAAAATACTATAGGTATATCGGAACCCTCGGCGCGCGAGTCCGACTCGCACTTGACCGGTTTTTTTCTAATGTGTGTGACTTTTGGAATAAACTCCATTCTTCATCATCATCATCATCTTTATTCATGAAACAATACATAACTGTGTGCGAATTACAATAAATTAATAAATAGAATAAAACTAAAAATTTAAATAATATCACAAAAATAGAAATGAAGTATCGAATGAAAAATTAAAAACAAAATCACTAAAAAATAAAATAAAATGCTCTACAATATAAAATATCCCAAAAAATTAAATCATGTCAAATCTATTCTCTACATAAATTAAGTCCAAAATTCACATAAATTTTTTAATTTATGTGAATTTTGGACTTAATTTATGTAGACATTTATGTATTGTTGTAAACAATGTCAAAAAAAAAGATAATAATAATTCTGATGTCAGTAAATTAATATCACAGGTCAAGTACAAGATTCACTAGCTTACAGGTCGTTAACACTATATAAAACTTCTTCTAATAATTTTTTTTTCAAATGTCTCTTAAAATTAATCAAATTATCAATGTTCTTTAAATCAGTTGGTAACTTGTTAAATATATTTACAGCTTGGTAGTTGGTACAAAGGACTATTCTTGACAATATTTAGGTTTGGTTCTAGTTTTAAGTCTTATTTGCATATCACAATCAGTTTCAAACTTGTGCCTATTTTTAACTATATAGAAAGAAAGAAAGAAAGAAAAAAAGAAAGAAAGAAAGAAAGAAAGAAAGAAAGAAAGAAAGAAAGAAAGAAAGAAAGAAAGAAAGAAAGAAAGAAAGAAAGAAAGAAAGAAAGAAAGAAAGAAAGAAAGAAAGAAAGAAAGAAAGAAAGAAAGAAATAATATTTATTTAGCATTCAAAAGAAAAACAAAAACATAAGTGTAAACACATTAAAAAAACAGCTAAATAGGCCTCCAGCTCAGCACATGCCAAAGCCAAAGGCTAAGGCGCTGATTTTCAGCTGGAACTATTTTTAGAGTTCAGATGATCAAAAATATATGGATGGCTACATTATAATTTGTAAACACAAAACAAAATTATACTTAAATATAAAATAAAAAAAACCGGTCAAGTGCGAGTCGGACTCGCGCGCCGAGGGTTCCGATATACCTATAGTATTTTTGGAAGCAATAAAGTCCATTTTCAGGACCGCAAAACTAAATTTGTTTGTAAAGGTTTTTTGCAGATTTCTGAAAAACTGTGCAACTTAGAAAGATCGTTTTATTTTTGCTGTAAAGTTTACATAAACCTCTGTCAACTGTAATTAATTCAGATTTTCCCTTACTCAAACTTCGGAGATAAGGGGGGGGGAATGGTATTTTTTTTGACATTTTTCATCATAACTTGAAAACTAAGAAACTTAAAAAAATACAAAAATATATTTTAAAATGTACAAGTAAAGCCCTTTCATATGATACCCCACTCGACCTAGTAGCGACAATTTGAAATTTGGCCCCCCCTATTTTGGCCCCCTTTACATTAATAATCATACTTTTTTCAAAAAATTTTCATGTGCAATTAAGTTGGGCAACTATATTCTAAAACTATTCCAAATTTCAGCTCGATAGCGTAAGTGGTTGCTGAGATATAGAGGTGTGACAGACAGACAGACAGACAGAGCGGCACCATAAGGGTTCCTTTTTTTTACCATTTTGGTATCGGAACCCTAACAAAAGACAATTACATAAAAACTAGAACTAATCAAATGTGTAATTTGCAAAGTACTGTGTTAGTAAGGAATTTGGAATTTGTTGTTGTGTGTCAGTAAATAAAAATTTAAAACGCTAAAAAAAGAGGATGTGTGAAAAGAGGTACCATTACATAGAGACCGGGCACAGTCAGAATTTTATATTTCTTAAAATATTCCTTACAAGATTCCCACGGAGGGATTACAAGATTCGCTTATCAACGTTTTTGCCTAACTCCCCACGACTACGACCCTGAGGACCCTCATTTACTTTCTGCCGCTGAGCAGCTTCCGGTGGCAATGGCGCCCAACGTGGGGCACGAACCCACGACCCGAAATTCCGCGTCGGAACGATCTGCAATAGTTAGTTCCGATGCGTTGTGGTCGTAGGACTACACAACCAAACTGATCCCGTTCGGGATAGGTTATGTAGCGTTATCGCTCATATTCTTTTTTCGTGTTCGATACTTTTTGCTTCTTTCTCGATGTATTGACTGGCTGTTTGTATTCATTGACAGTGGATTCAAAATTTTGATTTTCCTTTCTCGGTGCTTATTATTTGTTTGGATACAAAAGATATTGTGTCAAATTTATTGAGAATATTTTGAAAAATCATATAATACACCAAGATAATTGTGTTTTAATACAGCAATTTTGCTGCTGAAGTTATAGTTTCATTTGTGTACATGCTTGTAGAAGCTAAGGAATTTATCTCGATATGAACTCCTCAATTTTGTAAGTATTTTTGTCTTTACGTTATATTTGTTTCTGAGTGGTTGCCACTCTCTTATGACGCATTTTTATTCGTGCAGCTAAAGCTGCCCGATTACGGGCAGTAGGTTCCGGCTTGCACCAGCAACACTGCCTAGCCCTGTCTCCAGAGAGACTACTTGTCATCTGCAGCTTGCACCGTGCTCTCTGCCGCAGCACCTCTTCAACTGCGGGTTTCCCAGCAGCACGGGAGGACGCCACGAACTGCGCAAAACCTACATCAACCAAATTCCAGATATTTAAACCTTTTATATTTTTAGTTTAATTTTTTCAAAATTCTAAAAAGCGCCACCAGACGCGCCATGATTTTTTGGATCAGAATCTTTGGCTGAAATTTTATACGTTTAGATCTTTGATCCGCGATACTTTGCGGAAGGTACGACTATGACCATATTTAACTAGACGCTTTAGTAATAAGTTAGGTGGCCACTTAAAGTTATCACTAGACTTTTCCAAGCGATAGTATCTAGTAGCTATAGACGGAGCGTTTAACCTGACGCACGCATCGCGGATTTCATTCCAAATTTATTTGTCTTATTTTTAACGCCTATCGATGATTTTTTAAAAACTTTAAACAATATTATATACTTAAATTTAATCACGGGTCGTACAATCAAATTTTAACTTTATTTCGTTGGTTATATATTAGTGAAATTATACATCAAAACTGTGTTCTATTTGATTTTATTAAAATATTCTGTGTTATATCTCTTTGTTTGTTTGGTTAGTTTAAGGTAAGTTAACTCTTACTCTATTTTTATCTAACTGCAGTACATTTTCCAAATAAATTGTATGAGTCTCTATTTACTTTAACTAAAAGTGAGTACGATGCAATTTTCAAGGAAAAGAAAATTACTGTAAATGAGAATTTAATGTTTAGTGATTGGGCCACAGTGGGAATACACAGAAGCAGGCTAAGGTTATATGAACTTTACGAGGAAAGAACATATAACAATAGTGATGCATTTGCGCAATTTGTAAAGAATTATTCAAAAACATTCAAACGGGTTTGTGCTGCAGCCAAATCAAATTTCATTAAAAATAAAATCAAAAATAGTTCCAACATTACGAAAACGACTTGGGAAACTATAAATAGTGAAACTGGAAGATCTAAAGCTCCTCGGAATGACTTCCAGCTTAAGATTGATGATCAGATCATAAGTACAGATATAGAAGTTGCTGAAGCTTTTGAAAACTTCTTTACGGATATTCCAGTTTCAACTACCAAAACCTTGAACTCATCTCCCACTCTTGCCAAATCTTATCTCGAACGACACGTAGATGTTTGCAATGTAGATTTTAAATTCAGTTACGTCAATGCTTTCGTTATAATTAAAGCCTTTAAATCACTTAAAATGAAAAAGACCGCCGATATAGATGGCCTGTCAGTTAAAATTATTAGTGCCGTTATAGAAAGCATTGCACCATACTTATCTAGTATTTTTAATAAATGTGTAGATGATGGTGTTTTTCCTGATTTGATGAAACATAGTAAAATTATTCCGTTGTTTAAAGCTGGTAGTAAATCAGACCCCACTAATTTTAGACCTATTTCTGTTCTACCAACTCTTAGTAAGATATTTGAAAAGATAATTTTAAATCAGGTTCAGAGCCACTTTTATCGCAACAACTTGATGAACCTAAAACAGTTCGGTTTTACCAGGGGTCGCTCAACAGTCGATGCAGGTGTTGAGCTTATTCAAAGTATATTTGACGCCTGGGAGGAGTCAAGTGATGCCATTGGCGTTTTCTGTGACTTGTCCAAGGCTTTCGATTGTGTACATCATGATATTCTTATCAGGAAATTACACCATTATGGAATTAGAGACCAGGCTCTAAGCCTTCTGGAGTCGTATCTAAGTGAAAGGATCCAGAAGGTTGATGTAAATGGGGAAAGGTCACTAGGATCAAAAATTTGTATGGGCGTTCCACAAGGCTCAATCCTGGGACCATTCCTATTCATTGTCTACATTAACGATTTGCCAAACCTTGTAAAGGACAAGAATGAGATAGTACTATTTGCAGATGATACGTCTTTGATTTTTAAAGTCAAAAGACAACAATCAAATTTTGACGACGTAAATAGTACAATCTCTAATGTAGTTGAGTGGTTCACCGTAAATAATCTTTTACTTAACGAAAAGAAAACTAAGTGTGTTAAATTTGTTTTGCCTAATGTAAAGCCAACTGCTACAAGCCTATTAGTGAAAAACGATAAATTGAGTCTTGTGGAATCAGCTGTGTTCCTAGGTATTACCTTAGACAACAAATTACAATGGGGACCGCATATTAATAAATTGTCGAACAGACTTAGTTCTGCAGCATACGCAGTGAAAAGAATAAGAGCTCTGACGGATGTAGACACCGCGAGGTTAGTCTACTTCAGTTATTTCCATAGTCTCATGTCATATGGCCTTTTGTTATGGGGTCATGCTGCGGATGCAAACAGCATTTTTTTACTACAAAAGCGAGCTGTTCGTGCAATTTATAAAATGAAGCCTAGAGAATCTCTTCGAAATAAATTTAAAGAAATCAACATTTTGACTTTTGTGTCGCAATACATTTATGAGACTTTAATATATGCTAAACGGAATATACATATTTTTGATAAAAATTGTGACAGGCACAGTGTCAACATAAGAAACAAGAATCAACTTGCTTCTCATGTCAGCCGTATTCACAAAATTAGTAAAACATATAAAGGTCAATGTATACGCTTCTATAATAAGGTACCCACTGATATTGAAAGTTTACCGTTAGATAAATTCAAAACTGTAATCAAGCAGAAATTTTGTAAGAAGGGTTATTATAAAATATCAGATTATCTAGAAGAGAAAAATCCATGGGATTAGACTACGGTTCTAACAGGCTAATTCAAAATTAAAACTGACCTATGTATGTTGTATATCAACCTTGTACATTCAAACATATTTAAAAGAGCGCGTGGGTTTTTACTGTCGCTTCTTTTTTTTCCCACAATGGCGCCACATTGTTTGTGAAGCGATGTAGTTTAGCTGACGTCATTAAGAGATTTTAATATCCAACAATGAATAAACGATTTTGATTTGATTTGATTTGATTTGATTTTCAATTTAATTTACTTTATTTTACTGCAGTTAGGATGTGCTTGCCTTACCTAACGAACCTACTTGAGTCTCGGCAGCTAAGCCGAAAATATAAAATTATTGTAATGTTTTCTAAACTCGACCCCTTAACCTAACCAAAGCAAACCTCACCTAACCTAATCAAACCTAACCGATTTAAAACCTTCATTATGCACTTTACCGTATGCTTTGTCGTTAACCTGCAGATTACCTAGTTAATCTGCAGATTATCTAGTTCGCACTAAAAAATTTTATTCACTCCCAACTAGGTTATCTGCAGATTGATAAAGTAACATTAAGGTCATTCATTCATTCATTCATATATAATTTCTAAGCACATATTTTCACCTCCAAAGAGCACTTTCGAACTAGTTATTTTTAACCCGTAAGACATATTTTCAACTTACAACTCGTTTTAAAGTTTATTTCCCGATACTTCCCGCTGCACAGTCAAAGTTGGTTCTCGTAAATTGCACTGCGTCCAGCGTTTACGTCACGAGATAAAACTGACTTTTGATGCAATTTATCCACTATTGTGAGCTACGTTCATTTCATTCAGTTGATAAAAACTTGTACGTTTTATGGTTTTTCGAAAAATTTTTCTCCTATGCAATTCATGTTCACGCATGTTTTTGTTGACTTGACTAGAAATCACTTAAATTGATCGATGGATAACCTGATTGTCTAAAAAGAAAAATGATTCCGTGCTTCGGAAGGCCGGTTAAAACGTTGGTCCCAGGTACAGTACCTATAATACGAAAGTAGTCGTTTGTGAGCCCAGACATCAGATTTGTTAGGTCAGATATCGATCTTTCAACCCATTTGATTTCAATCAACGAGTCAGTTTCAATGTGAGGTACGGCGACTCAAGCCCCTACACATAAACCCGATATAGGGTTTTGTTTAATAGTTAGGCTAGTTTTAGATAATTTGTATAAAAAAAACTATTTTGGAAAATAAATGAAAAAAAAAGTCGTAAACTCGGTCAATAATTCAATATGCAACATGGTGGGGACTTTCAGCAGCCAAGGTAACGACTAAAGACTGCCAACGATAAGGTCAGCATGAAGAGGATAGAATTTAATGACTCGCCAGTGTTACACATACATAATTACGTACTTAGACGGATAAACTCACACTTGCTCGGCGGCACACGACGACAGACGCGGTCCGTGAAATTGCTGACCAGAAGATCCGCGAATAGGATCGAAACGTGTCGGCCTTATGTCATCAATATAAACGTATCCGTCTAAGTTCATAATTAATAAATAAAACAAATTAACCTTATTCAGCGACGTTTCAAAAGAATTATGCCCATTTTTACCCGACTGCCCCAAAACAGGAGGGTTATGTTTTCGAATAACCAACCACCCGGTATATTTTCGATATCGATTTAGGAAGATGGTGTCTACAAATCTCATACTTAATGAACCAATATCGATGAAACTTGGCATGTAGATAGTTTGAACCCCGGTAACCTTTTTGGAAATTTCCACGAAAACGGAGTTAAAAACTGTTTTTTCTGCACAGAGTTCAATTCTAATAGCAAATTTCGTGATGTCTCTCTTGTTACTTATATTACAGGATAACTTAAGAGCTTTAAATAAAGCTCGTTGCAGACGAAACCGGACAAGGTAATAAACGATCATCTCCGTAAACTCAGAAAATTAATATTTCAGAGCTGAACCCGTCAAAGGAAAAGATTACTTCTCCAGGAAGACATCTCTGAGACGTCTCCAAGGAGCCCTAAAATGATGGCCTAAGGCTTGCAACTCATTACGACTGCCCCTTATAATGGAGGGCTGTCAACGAATCGCGTTAACCCATTTATAGAGTGACGAAACTACCTTAGTTAGTAAGCCCTTATACCAGTATATAAAAATCTTGGCGCCTGTCAGCTGTGCGTTGGTAGAGGTGGCAATGGCGGGGCAGCAAAAGTGTTGAAAAATGTGTTGACGGTTAGCCATTTATACATCTCTGTGTTTGGTAGCTAGTAATTCACAGAATTCGAATGTAACATTGGCAGGCATTCTAGTCAGTGGAAAAGTAGTGGTAGGCGCTGAAAAGCCAGTTTTTACTTATAATCTTTACCAAAGCTTACTAATAGATGGCGCTATAGGATTTCTGAAACACACTATTCTCAAGAACACAGAGAAAACGAGTACAAAATGCACTGTTGACTGTTGAAGGTGTGTATGAAGGAACCAAAAAATAGCACCAATTTCGACCCATGTTTCTTTGGCATAATTGTTCAGTTTCGTGGTGTGAGCACACCCTCGAGCTGTCGCTCGTTTTAGAATTAATACCCTGTATGAATGTGTGTTTGTTTTTATTTCATCTTTCACGTCAAAGATTGCAGATAAGAGAGAAGAAAAGACGAAATAGATTAAGTATGACAATAGTTCGGCTTTTTGTTGCCAACCCAAAATCAAGTCCACCGAGCAACTTAATTCTTTACGAATGTGCTAGTACAAATATATAATAGTCGTTAATTTAACGTTTATAATGGGTTTTAATAAATTTGTGGAACACCTTTATGTATCATCTTTTGTTTTGTTAAAGGATCTGTGAACACTAGCGAATTTTCGCAGCAATTTTTGTGTGATGCGATAGCTACCTACTTTGATAAAAAAAATACAATAGCAGTGATATCGCCTTGCTGTCGCCTTAGCCGAAAATCGCTGAGAAAAATCGCTCGTGCGCACAGACCATTAGAATTTATAAAACAATTTACTCTCAACACCAAGCGATCCACTGATTAGCCCACTTAGTATGGAATGTCAAACATGTTTGTAAATTCCAAAACATCGTAGAACCAAAAATGTTGCATTTAATATTCGAAATAAGTCCAACACACCAATTAATTGAAACGATACATTTTGGTTGGTAGAATGTATTATGTTACTTACACAAGATTGTGCCTAATCTTTACTGAGCCTTCGGCAGTGAGCTGCAACCCTAAGTCGTTTTTGTTTTCAGACGTAAAATGCTCACAGGGAGTCTTCAGCCTCATATATATTTAAGGACTTTCTCGACAAGTTGTTTATGTATCCCGCAATCTTGTGGAGTCTGCATTGTACCCTACAAAGTTGTACCTTAAGGTTTTGCGATAAAGCCGTTTTCAAACCACTTAGTCTTTACTTTGTTTTAAGGTTTTAATTGAATTAAAATGTTAAGTTAAAATATCTAACCGTCAGTTGCACAAAGGGTCAAGTACGGTCAACCGCTCGTCGGTAGAAACTTTTCCAACTCTATTACCACGCTATAAGGTCCAAAAGCGCTGGGCAGCGGTGGCGCTAGTATTGGCAGAAGGCCGAAGACGAGGGGTCTGGAAGGGCTTTTGACCAAACATCAGCAGGCGGAGCACCGGTTGTTGAACTGCGGTGCAGAAAGCGAGTGGGGACACCACCGCACTACATTTGTCCTCAACTAAGGAGAATGAAAAGTAAAAGTAATGTAGTTCTTGACAACAGGCTTCCACGATGTAACATGCCGTGGCGGTCTGAGTCCGGCAGTTTTAGACGCAAGGCTAAATCGGTCGTCATCATGCAAAATCCTTGCCAAATAATGTGAGGACGATGTTGATGGAGGGAAAAGTAGAACAATTGAAGGTAGAGATGGACAGATTACAAATTGATATTTTGGGATTATGTGAAACAAGATGGGAGGGAAGTGGGGACTATTGGGATGGAGATTACAGAATAGTATACTCAGGAGAGACACAAGGTGCAAACGGTACAGCTATAGTTTTAAATAAAAAATGGGGAAATTTAGTGGAAAACTCAATTCATCACAATAACCGCATCACAGTAGTGAAAATAAGATCTGAATCAGTCGATACAGTTTTAGTGCAAGTTTATATGCCTAATGGAAGCCATAGTGACGATGAAATAGAAGACATGTATAATCATATTGATACCATATTAGACTCAGTTAAAGAAAAGGATAATTTGATTGTAATGGGGGATTTTAATTCTGTAGTTGGGGAGAAAGCTGAAGACAATATTGTGGGCAAGTTTGGTTTGGGGCAAAGAAATAAAAGAGGAGATAGATTGGTGCAATTTTGTAAAGAAAATAATTTAATTATAACAAACACACTTTTCCAACAACCAAAAAGAAGGCTCTACACTTGGAAAATGCCGGGAGATATAGGCAGATATCAGATTGATTATATTATAGTAAGACTGAAATATCGTAGCCAAGTTTCATCGTGCAAAACACTGCCTGGAGCTGATCTCAATACTGACCATAACCTTTTATTAAGCAAGTGCAATTTAGAAATTAAGAAGATAAAAAGAAAAACTAAACCAAAGAGTATTGATCTCACTAAACTTAAGGATATAAATAGCAATAGCAGAGTGCAATATAGTAATAAAGTGGGGGAGAAATTAGAGTTATATAAAATTAAAAATAGTAATAATACAGAAAACAATATCACCTATAGATGGACTAACGTTAAAGATATCTTATTAAGTACAGCTGAAGAATGTCTACAATTAGAGAACATTGTGCCTAGGAAAAAATGGTTAAACACAGAGATAATTAATTTGATGTTAGAAAGAAGACTAGTTAAGAATAAAACAGATTTTCATAGTATAGATAAATATAGAATTCTTACAAACCAAATAACTACTAAATGTAGAAACCAAAAAGAAGTCGATATCAATAATATTTGCAACAAAATAGAAGAATACATGATAAAAGGACAGATGGATAAAGCTTACAATGAAATAAGAAATTTAAGTAAGAAACATAAAACTAGAAGTACAACTATTTTAGATGAGCAGGGTAAAATATTATTGAACAATAACGAGATACTGGCAAGATGGAAAAGGTACATGGAAAAGCTATATCACGGAGAAGGACTGAGTGAGGAGGATATAGAAGACGAACATCTGGTGGAAGAAGAGAAACTAGGACTTCCAATCTTAAAAGAAGAATTTGATAAAGCATTAAGTCACATACAAAATGGCAAAGCTGCAGGTGAAGATCAAATCCACATAGAAATGATTAAATATACCCAGTGCGAAACTTTATTAGATGAAATTTTCAAATTAACTCAGGACATGTACTTGACTGGCTATATACCGAGAGATTTTGAAATAACTAAAACCGTTACCCTTCCCAAAAAGTTAAACACACTCAAATGTGAAGAACATAGAACCCTTAGCTTAGTTTCTCAGGCATCAAAAATTCTCCTGAAAATTTTGCAAAACAGATTGAGGCCCATAGCCGAACAAACGTTAGGACCGGATCAATACGGCTTTCGTCAAAACAGGGGTACTAGAGAAGCTATTTTAGCACTGCGACTTATTGCAGACAGACGTATTGATTTGGGACTTGATACTCATATCGCCTTCGTAGATCTAGAAAAGGCTTTCGATAGGGTTAACTGGAAACGAATGATGAAGATATTAAAAGAGACAGGTCTAGACTACAGAGACAGAAGAATAATATATAAACTTTATAAAGAACAAGAAACAACAATAGAAGTAGGAGAGGAAAAAAGTACAGCTAAGACACGACAAGGAGTTAGACAAGGGTGTCCACTCTCACCACTGATATTCAATATTTTTATAGAATGCGCAATAAAGAAGTTAAATGATTCTGAAAAAGGGGGAATCAAAATTAATGGGAAAAATATACAATTTATAAGATTTGCTGATGACATTGCTGCAGTAGCTGAGAACACATTACAATTGGAAGAATTAGTTACAGAAATGGACGAGATATTTAAAGAATAAACAGTAAAAAAACAAAAAAGTTAACAGTTTCGAAAAAACCAGCAACAAACGACACAATAATTCATCTTAATAATATCCCAATAGAATCGGTGAAACAATACAGATATTTAGGCAGTTTAATTACTAATGACTCCAGATGCACTCCTGAAGTTGTTTCTAGAGTTGCAATGGCCATAGCAGCTTTTAACAACAAAAAACACCTTTTAAAAGCTAAAATCTCTAGAAGTGTTCGGAAACGACTGATAAAAGTGTACATCTGGAGCATTGCATTATATGGTTGTGAGACGTGGACTCTAACACAAAGAGATAGAGAGAGGTTAGAAGCGTTTGAGATGTGGTGTTGGAGGAGAATGGAAGGGATCAGTTGGACAGAGAAAAAGACAAACGAGGAAGTTCTAGATTTGGTTAAAGAGAAGAGAAATTTGCTGAGAACCATCGAAAATAGAAGAGGGACGATGGTCGGACACCTGATAAGACATGACACTTTCATAAAGAATATTATTGAAGGAAAAGTAGAGGGCAGAAGAGGAAGAGGAAGACCAAGACGCACCAGATAAAAGAGAGGGTAAACCTCGAGTCTTATCAGGATGTCAAATCATTGGCAGAGGACAGAGAGAAATGGAGATTGCTCCACCGACAAGAGCGCGGCTCTTAAATATGAGAAGAAGGAGGTCCAAAAGTGTTTCTACTGACGTGCGGTAGAGTTACAAGTCCCTTTAAGTCTGTTGCTTACTTTTTCGGTTTTCTTGAAGTAGAAAGTGACAGCAATAGATTTAAAAGAGCTTTAACTTTAAAGATGCTTAGAGCAACTCGGAGTAAGTCTTCAATTTTGATTTTAGTGGCGTGCCCTAATAATATTAGGAAAGAACAAAGAAAATGTTTAGTAAAGAGATTGGCTGGTGGTTAAAAAAATATGATCAAAATAATAAAGTTTTCTACATCAATATTTTTATGGTCAAATATTATGACAATTTCGCCTCAAATATATATCGTTTTGAAATATATATCGTTTCGTTTTTATTTGTAGACAAAACCGATTATTTTATGTGAAAACCAAAAGGAAACATGTGCAAAATTATCCAAAATTTCTTAGATGATCAAATTAAATTGTATCCTTCATTTAAACTGAATAAATCACTTCTTAGTTGAGATATTACTTTAAAGTTGACCTATAGTCTAGGCAACGAAGCGGATCGTTGTATGAAGACACCCGCATTAAATCCTCAGTCGATGAAACTTTGCTGGGGTATTATCATCATCATATCGTGTGGGTTGCAAGGTCGATGACAAAGAAACACTAACATTTGACACTATATGAGACAAACATACTATGAAAAAATCCAAAAAAAAAATCGGTACTTTTAATTTATCCATACAAAATTACAAAAAATGTATGAAAAAACTTTTATGTAAATTTTTTTCGGATATTTTGTATTTACAATTAATTCATGATTCTTTATCATCCTGTCAAATAAAATCTGCCTGAGAAATTTATGTTGGAGTCAACTGCTTCGTTGCCTACACTACTATGTATTCGTGAAATAATTATAACTTCACAAATAAAAGCTCTATGTCATTCATTACAACGGTAGGGTTCAAAGGTCTGACAATTAAATTTAACCGACCTATTGTAATAAACATAGTTATTAGTAAAATGGATGTTTGTTTGTTTACACGAACCTACGATACGAAGTTGTTTTATGCAAGCTTATCTATTAGCTTAGGTTTATAGCTGATAATAAAGCTTTAAGAGCTAAATCACTGCCTGCGAAGCCAAGCTGATAGTATACAGCGTGAATTTGTATTGGTTTCGCTCCCAAAGCCCAGTGATTCTACTCATGAAAACAAGTAACTTTCCCGAAGAAATAAATTTATTACTCGAATGTTTTTCGAGTAAAAAATTTTTTTCTTCGCGAAATCACCGTTGATAATTATTATAATAAATCGTAATTAAAATTTTGCGTCAATAAATAAAATAATTATCATCGATTCAAGACATTCAAACATACCCACTTCATCAGAAATGTTATCCTAGATTATAGTCGCACTCGCGCACTGAGTGTCCGTACCGCTAAGGCAAAAATACCGTCTTAGAGTCGCGCAGAAGTGTATTGCATTTTTTTACTATATAGCTATGCACTATGAACATATCAACTTTCACACTTGTAAATGTTCCCGTTGTCACGATAGAGCTAAAATAGGAAAAAACCAAAAAACACGTTTTTATACACGTACACGTTTCATTCGTTGTTTTTATTGTTTGTTAGGTAATCCATAAAGCTACTAGGCTTCAAGCTACTACTTCGGATGACTTAGGCTCAGTAATAGGGTCCTGTTGGCACCCAAAACCCTTCGGGTTCCAACGGGACCTGTAAAACTCTATAAAAAGATGAAATTTTGTAAGAAATAAGAGCATACACCAAAAAAATACGCACGCATACTCGTAATATGGCACACATTTTGTTTGTTAAATGTTCCGTATTCATGGGCAAACATAAGGGCTTGCGCTCACAAGCAACATTCTGATTCCGCCACAAAAACTTTTGTTCTCTATGCAGTGTGT
Source organism: Athrips mouffetella (assembly GCA_947532105.1). Taxonomy (NCBI): domain Eukaryota; kingdom Metazoa; phylum Arthropoda; class Insecta; order Lepidoptera; family Gelechiidae; genus Athrips; species Athrips mouffetella. The sequence goes on from OX383963.1 coordinate 23,261,192, forward strand.
TTCTATATTAGTAAAATTGTTAAAAGTGTTGATGAAATTGGAACTAACGCTGCCACCCTGGGAATTGGACATTTTATAAATTCATTAATACATTCCTGTCACCGTCGTCATCCAACTGCCAATAGATCATTGTCGCTTTATCTATATACCAGCTGTTGCCCGCGGCTTCGCTCGCGTGGATTCGTATTTATGTTGTTACCGGTTTTCCGAAGCAATGAGATATTTAACCGTCATTTTGGGGTAATTTTAAACTAAGGAAAAACAGGTCTAACCCTGGTCAAATCAATGAGTATAATTCAAGAACCAGCTGATTTTTATATAATATACAGACAATACTCATAAATTACTCAGAACAGAGAAACTTAGCAGGAGTATCCTAACAAATGTAAAGAGAGAGATGAGATACACCTTTATGTATTATTTCAAAACAGAGCCAATTCGCAGAAGTAATTGAGAAAAACTAAAACCATCTCTCTCTCTCTCTTTCTCCCCCCTTTCTCTCCCCCTCCCCCTGTCTCTCCCCCTCCCCCTCCTCCTCCCTGACCCTCCCTCTCCCCTTCCCCCTCCTCCCTCTCCCCCTGACCCTCCCTCACCTCCTCCCTCACTCCCTCCCTCTCCCCCTTCCCCTCCTTCTCCCTCTACCTGTACCTCTATCTCTCTACGTCTCTACCTCCCTACCCCTCTACCTCTCTACCTCTCTACCTCTCTACCCCTCTACCCCTATACCCCTCTACCCCTCTACCCCTCTACCCCTCTACCCCTCTACCCCTCTACCCCTCTACCCCTCTACCCCTCTACCCCTCTACCCCTCTACCCCTCTACCCCTCTACCCCTCTACCCCTCTACCCCTCTACCCCTCTATCCCTCTACCCCTCTACCCCTCTACCCCTCTACCCCTCTACCCCTCTACCCCTCTACCCCTCTACCCCTCTACCCCTCTACCCCTCTACCCCTCTACCCCTCTACCCCTCTACCCCTCTACCCCTCTACCCCTCTACCCCTCTACCCCTCTACCCCTCTACCCCTCTACCCCTCTACCCCTCTACCCCTCTACCCCTCTACCCCCTCTACCCCTCTACCCCTCTACCCCTCTACCCCTCTACCCCTCTACCCCTCTACCCCTCTACCCCTCTACCCCTCTACCCCTCTACCCCTCTACCCCTCTACCCCTCTACCCCTCTACCCCTCTACCCCTCCACCCCTCTACCCCTCTATCCCTCTACCTCTCTACCTCTCTACCTCTCTACCTCTCTACCTCTCTACCTCTATACCTCTTTACCTCTCTACCTGTCTACCTCTCTACCTCTCTACCTCTCTAATTCTCTACCTCTCTACATATCTACCTCTATACCTCTCTACCTCTACCTCTCCCTATCCCTGCCCCTATCCCTACCCCTAATGCCAATTTTTACCGCTATCCCTAACATAGAAACGACACCCATATTTATTATAAGACATTTCAAACCTATGGCACTCCAACCCCATCCCCAGGGGATGATGGTATTTCACGTCCACCACGTTGGATTTCAAAATTGTTGTAGTTTTCGTAACCAGCGACCCGATTAACCCTACAAACGACACCCATATTGATTTTTAGACATTTCAATCCTATCGCACCAAAACCCCATCCCCAGAGGATGATGGTTTTTTCACGACCACCACGATGGATTTCATAATTATTTTAGTTTTCGTAATCAGCGACCCGATAAACTATACAAACGACACCCATATTCACATTTCAACCCTATCGCACCCCAACCCAAGGCAATGATGGTATTTAACGTCCACCACGTTGGATTTCAAAATAGTTGTAGTTTTCGTAATCAGCGACCCGATAAACCTTACAAACGATACCCATATTGGTTTTTAGACGTTTTCACCCCATTTCCCTATTTTAGGGTTTGAATTTGGGGTAGAATTGCAGTAACAGTAATGAACGTTGCATAGAATTACATTATTAATGCGAAATAATAAATAATGTGGATTTTACTTTAAAAATAAAGAATTTTCAACTTCATCCCCCTTTTCACCCTTAAGGGTGTTGAATTTTCAAAAACCCTGAGACACGTAAATATTAATTTTTAGTCGTCAGCCATAATACAAATTTTGAAGATCCTAACTTCAAAACTGTTGGACTTTCATACAAACTTTCATCCCCTATTATACCCCTTTAGGGGTGGAGTTTTGTAAAACCCTTTTTAGTGCACCCCTCGGCCTTATAAGGAACCTACATACCAAATTTGGAATCTCTGGACCCAGCGGTTTGGGCTGTGCGTTGATATGTCAGTCAGTCAGTCAGTCAGTCAGTCAGTCACCTTCTTCTTTTAGCCCTTACCGCTGGGTCTAGAAATTCCAAATTTGGTATGTAGGTTCCTTATAAGGCCTAGGGGTGCACTAAAAAGGGTTTTACAAAACTCCACCCCTAAGGGGGTCAAATAGGGGATGAAAGTTTGTATGAAAGTCCGTCAGTTTTGAAGTTTGGATCTTCAAAATTTGTATTTAGGCTGATAACTAAAAATTAATATTTTACATGTCTCAGGGTTTTTGAAAATTCTACACCCTTAAGGGTGAAAAGGGGGATGAAGTTGAAAATTCTTTCAAATTCATCCCCCTCACCTCATCGGGTCGCTGATTACGAAAACTACAACTATTTTGAAATCCAACGTGGTGGACGTTAAATACCATCATTGCCTTGGGTTAGGGTGCGATAGGGTTGAAATGTGAATATGGGTGTCGTTTGTATAGTTTATCGGGTCGCTGATTACGAAAACTAAAATAATTATGAAATCCATCGTGGTGGTCGTGAAAAAACCATCATCCCCTGGGGATGGGGTTTTGGTGCGATAGGGTTGATATGTCTAAAAATCAATATGGGTGTCGTTTGTAGGGTTAATCGGGTCGCTTGTTACGAAAACTACAACAATTTTGAAATCCAACGTGGTGGACGTGAAATACCATCATCCCCTGGGGATGGGGTTGGAGTGCGATAGGTTTGAAATGTCTTATAATAAATATGGGTGTCGTTTCTATGTTAGGGATAGCGGTAAAAATTGTCATTAGGGGTAGGGATAGGGGCAGGGATAGGGAGAGGTAGAGGTAGAGAGGTATAGAGGTAGATATGTAGAGAGGTAGAGAATTAGAGAGGTAGAGAGGTAGAGAGGTAGAGAGGTAGAGAGGTAGAGAGGTAGAGAGGTAGAGAGGTAGAGAGGTAGAGAGGTAGAGAGGTAGACAGGTAGACAGGTAGAGAGGTATAGAGGTAGAGAGGTAGAGAGGTAGAGAGGTAGAGAGGTAGAGAGGTAGAGAGGTAGAGAGGTAGAGAGGTAGAGAGGTAGAGAGGTAGAGAGGTAGAGAGGTAGAGAGGTAGAGAGGTAGAGTGGTAGAGAGGTAGAAAGGTAGAGAGGTAGAGGGATAGAGGGGTAGAGGGGTAAAGGGGTAGAGGGGTAGAGGGGTAGAGGGGTAGAGGGGTAGAGGGGTAGAGGGGTAGAGGGGTAGAGGGGTAGAGGGATAGAGGGGTAGAGGGGTAGAGGGGTAGAGGGGTAGAGGGGTAGAGGGGTAGAGAGGTAGAGGGGTAGAGGGGAAGAGGGGTAGAGGGGTAGAGGGGTAGAGGGGTAGAGGGGTAGAGGGGTAGAGGGGTAGAGGGGTAGAGGGGTAGAGGGGTAGAGGGGTAGAGGGGTAGAGGGATAGAGGGGTAGAGAGGTAGGTAGAGACGTTGAGAGGTAGAGACGTAGAGAGATAGAGGTACAGGTAGAGGGAGAAGGAGGGGAAGGGGGAGAGGGAGGGAGTGAGGGAGGAGGTGAGGGAGGGTCAGGGGGAGAGGGAGGAGGGGGAAGGGGAGAGGGAGGGTCAGGGAGGAGGAGGGGGAGGGGGAGAGACAGGGGGAGGGGGAGAGAAAGGGGGGAGAAAGAGAGAGAGAGAGAGATGGTTTTAGTTTTTCTCAATTACTTCTGCGAATTGGCTCTGTTTTGAAATAATACATTAAGGTGTATCTCATCTCTCTCTTTACATTTGTTAGGATACTTCTGCTAAGTTTCTCTGTTCTGAGTAATTTATGAGTATTGTCTGTATATTATATAAAAATCAGCTGGCTCTTGAATTATACTCATTGATTTGACCAGGGTTAGTCCTGTTTTTCCTTAGTTTAAAATTACCCCGAAATGACGCGTAAATATCTCATTGCTTCGGAAAACCGGTAACAACATAAATACGAATCCACGCGAGCGAAGCCGCGGGCAACAGCTGGTATATAGATAAAGCGACAATGATCTATTGGCAGTTGGATGACGACGGTGACAGGAATGTATTAATGAATTTATAAAATGTCCAATTCCCAGGGTGGCAGCGTTAGTTCCAATTTCATCAACACTTTTAACAATTTTACTAATATAGAAACACACTGCATAGAGAACAAAAGTTTTTGTGGCGGAATCAGAATGTTGCTTGTGAGCGCAAGCCCTTATGTTTGCCCATGAATACGGAACATTTAACAAACAAAATGTGTGCCATATTACGAGTATGCGTGCGTATTTTTTTGGTGTATGCTCTTATTTCTTACAAAATTTCATCTTTTTATAGAGTTTTACTGGTCCCGTTGGAACCCGAAGGGTTTTGGGTGCCAACAGGACCCTATTACTGAGCCTAAGTCATCCGAAGTAGTAGCTTGAAGCCTAGTAGCTTTATGGATTACCTAACAAACAATAAAAACAACGAATGAAACGTGTACGTGTATAAAAACGTGTTTTTTGGTTTTTTCCTATTTTAGCTCTATCGTGACAACGGGAACATTTACAAGCGTGAAAGTTGATATGTTCATAGTGCATAGCTATATAGTAAAAAAATGCAATACACTTCTGCGCGACTCTAAGACGGTATTTTTGCCTTAGCGGTACGGACACTCAGTGCGCGAGTGCGACTATAATCTAGGATAACATTTCTGATGAAGTGGGTATGTTTGAATGTCTTGAATCGATGATAATTATTTTATTTATTGACGCAAAATTTTAATTACGATTTATTATAATAATTATCAACGGTGATATCGCGAAGAAAAAAATTTTTTACTCGAAAAACATTCGAGTAATAAATTTATTTTTTCGGGAAAGTTTCTTGTTTTCATGAGTAGAATCACTGGGCTTTGGGAGCGAAACCAATACAAATTCACGCTGTATACTATCAGCTTGGCTTCGCAGGTACAGGTTCAGGTACAGGTACAGGTACAGGCACAGGTACAGGTACAGATACAGATACAGGTACAGGGAGAGGGAGTGGGAGAAGGAGGGAGGGGGAGAGGGAGGGAGAGAGGGAGGGCGAGGGGTTGAAGGAGAGGGAGGGGGAGAGGGAGGGGGAGAGGGAGGAGGTGGAGGGGGATAGACAGGGGGAGGGGGAGGTGGAAAGGAAGGTGTCTGTCATCTCTCTCTTTACATTTGTTAGCATACTGCTGCTAAGTTCATCTGTTCTGAGTAATTTATGAGTAACGTCTGTATATTATATGAAATTCAACTGGATCTTGAATTATACTCATTGATTTACGCAGGGTTAGTCCTGTTTTTCCTTAGTTTAAAATTACCCCGAAATGACGAGAAAATATCTCATTGCTTCGGAAAACCGGTAACAACATAAATACGAAATCCACGCGAGCGAAGCCGCGGGCAACAGCTAGTTATATTATATTTTTGTACCTGATGAAAGCAACAACTTTTGTTCTAAGATAAAAATATTTCAACTTTCCGTACAAAGTAACGTAAGTGACCAACTCATTTTGTATGGGAAGTTTATTTTTTTTTTGTGCGTTGTTAGCAAAGTCGTTAAACAAAATTTGATGCTTTTAACCTTACTAAAAGGTGGGCAAACGGATGTCAGGTACAAAACCGGCCAAGTGCGAGTCGGACTCGCGCTTTGATGTTTCCGTACCACCACATAATCATAATTGTATTAGTTGAAATTTCAGTAAGTTAATGTGCTAGATTTTTTGAGTCCGACACACGCTTGAACAAATTTTATTATTTGTTGTTATTTTATAGCTTATGCACTATAAACATACCAATTTTCATGTTTGTAAGTGTTCCCGTTTTAAAAATATAACTAAAATAAAAATCGCCTCAGCGACCATTCAACTTGACCCCTCTCTTATATGAATGTTCTTAAAACGGGAGCTCACGTCAATTGGTTACCATTAGTTGTGAGAAAAGTTGTAATATTTAATGATTTCAGACATTTCCCTTTATTTCTACTGTGAGACCTAGCTTCTTGCCCAATTTCATAATTTTAGGTCAAGCGGAAGTACCCTGTAGGTTTTGCTTTTTTGCATAAATGTATGGAGATGAGGACATAAAAAGCCATATTTTTTTATTGTGTCTTTGTAAAAAATTGAAATTTTCAGATCTAGTGTGGTTTATGGACCTTAATATACGTTATCAATTTCAACCTGATACCTCTTCTCGTTCGTGAGGAAAAGGGTCTTGACAGACAGACAGACGGACAACAAAGTGATCCTATAAGGGTTCCGTTTTTTATTTTGGGGTACGGAACCCTAAAAATAACCTTGCAACATGCGAATGATACAATAACATCAAACAACTTTCTACAAATTTCCCGACGACAACGGGTGTCAGGTACAAAAAATAACCTTGCAACATGCGAATGATACAATAACATCAAACAACTTTCTACAAATTTCCCGACGACAAGGTTGTTGTCATCAGAAAGTTCAAAACCACATTTTATGACATTCTTGTGTCATTCACATAATGCATAGAGTACCATAACAACATCACTGGAAAAGCATAACCAAACTAATTTATTTAAAAAAACTTTGTTTGCAAGTTACTAAACTTCGGTCACCAATGAACAAACTTTGCTTAACTATGATAACATTTTGTTACTGTTTAGTCAAAGTTTGTTAGTCACTATTTTTTGGCAATCAGTAACAAACATTTATTTTCTTATAGTTAAACTTTTTCTCAAATATTTTTGTTTACGACAGAAAGATGACATGACAAAACCCCGACGTAGAACAAAATATTTTGTGGCTTAGAAAAATGTTGTCTCTGCAAGCAAGTCCTAAAACAACAAGAACCCACAGCAAATAGAAACGTCATGTACTTTTTAAACCTAATAAAGAGAATACCCACTACTGTATGAAATAGAATTTTCTGCTCGCATTCTTTCACTGGAACTCTATTTCGTTGAAAGCTATGTCTCATCCCATTTATCAGTTGCCGTTGCCTAGGTGTTGTCAGGAAACTGTTTTAAATTTTTAATATTATTATATCGGGTGGCAAAAACTGAAAGGGTAAATTAAATATCAGTCAATGACAATGAACAACTTTCTATAAGAATAGGATATATTCATGTCGCCGGAAATGAATAAAAAAATCGGCTGCTCGACACAAAATTACAAGGTTTATATGGAGGGCGATTTTTATTAGTTTCCGATTAAGTATACGAATCTTGGTAAAAGTTGTTTTGGTGATCTTGTCCTTTCAGTTTTTGCCGACCTGCCCCTTACACCCTACGTACAAGTTCAATCAATCAAACCTTATCAAACAACCTAACGTCCTAACCTAAACGAAGGCAGGTTATTGGACTAGAAACCTCAAGATTTATACAGTATCTCTTAAGGCAAATTTAAACAAAATTGGTCCATAATTGTTATAAAATTAAGTTCGCTTTGAGTGCTTTGAGCAAATTAGTTCATACACTTAGGCAAAATTATTTAATGTTAGGTTATTTAATAGTAGGTAATATGTGAAAAACAAGTCGTCATTTCCCGCCTGTGAAAAAGGCAACTGTGTCATAATATAGTATTATTTTGAGGTGCAAAATGCAACCTAAAGCTTGAACTCATTGATATTCTATTTTTAATTAGATAACAAGATACAAGTTCAAGAATAACGCTTTAAGGGCAGTTGTATGCTTGTACACAAATAATTACAAATAATTTTAATAACACAAACAACAACAAATAATTTTTGATATTTAAATATGTGTCCGTGTAGAACTGGCAAAGAATAGTACCAACCCATCTCTACCGGTGGGTTGGTGGGGTGGGCTTATGAACCGGAGTTTGGGCAGCAGCTTCTTGTGTATCGTACCATCAAACATACTGCGGTCGTTATCAACAGCGGTCACCAGCCGCAACGCTTACAAGCGTGGTGACTTCGGTAGATCCCCTTCAAAGTATCACGCGGTTTGCTGGAGTTCTGGAGGGAGCTCCCTTTCCTGCAGTAGACGTTTATTTTTTTTTATTTTTGAATGAATTTGATTGTGATTGCCAAAATAATATTATTATGATTTTTTATTTATTTGATATGGTAAATGGATTTTATGCCAAAAGAAGCTAGCGTTATCAATTATAATAGCGCTGTCTTCTTCTGCTTGGGAAAATACAATATCATGAAAAATAAAGTTGACAGATCATACCGTAAATTAGATATAGAACTTTTCCGAAAATCGTGTGGATATAAACTTCGGTATGGTATATGAGAATCATGACCCAAACGCAGCGACTAACATCTTTATTGATTTAATAGCAAATGCAATCAAAATAAGCTCTATTTTAGTAAAAACACCTCGAAGTAAAACCACCATCAAACTTTGGATCACATCAGGGTTGTTGCGATGCATGAGAACCAGGGATATTATACAAAAAAAATCACGCAATAATCCAAACAATGAAATTTTAAAAACTATGTACAAACGTTATAGAAATTTTGTCAATAACCAACTCAAAAAACTTAAAAGACAGTACGAAAGAGACCAACTAATTATGGCCAAAGATAACATTAAAAAGTTGTGGTATACGATTAAAACTGTAACTAGCACGACTAAACAAAAACCTTCACCAGCTCAACTTCTAGACATAACTGCAGATAAGCAAACATCTATTGATTATGTCAATGATTACTTTGTTAACATAGGTAAGGACCTGGCAAATGAAATACCTGTAAATATTCCTTCTGTACCTGAACCGTTTATAACTAAAAAAATTCAATGTGACTCATTTGTGCTCCTTCCCACAGACAGTCAGGAAGTGGAAAGAATTATAAAGCTTTTAAAAAATGACTGCGCTCCTGGATGGGATACAATTGGCGCAAAGGCACTGCAAAGTGTGGTTGATTGTGTCGCTTCCGTTATCGCGGATCTTTTAAATAGTTGCATCGATTCTGGAACATTTCCAGATGCACTAAAGAAAGCTGTTGTGCTACCGATTTTTAAGACTGGCGAAAGAGATCGTGTCAGCAATTATATGCCTATATCCATCCTCACCACTCTATCTAAGGTTTTTGAACGCATCATTAATGTAAGATTAATCAAATATCTTGAAGGGCATGAGCTACTCGCCAACTCACAGTTTGGTTTTAGAAGTGGAAGGTCTACAAATGATGCGGTCATGGAACTTACTAGCTTTGATGCGGGACTTTTGGATTCGAGGAAAAAATGTATCACCGTCTTCCTAGACCTCTCTAAAGCATTTGACACGATCTCTGTCCCAAGTCTTCTTTCTAAATTGGAAACCTTTGGTATAAGAGGCAACCAGCTTTCTTTACTGTCTAGTTACCTTAAAGATCGTAAGCAAGTAGTCAAAATCGACAATCACATTAGCAAAGAATCTGTGACAGAGGTAGGAGTCCCCCAAGGCAGTATACTGGGGCCCACACTCTTTCTTTGCTATATAAATGAACTATGTCAAATGAAAATTCCAAACTGTAAAATTTTGACATATGCCGATGATACTGCTTTAACATTTTTTGCTGAATCTTGGGGAGACTTATTTGAAATAGCAAAGTCAGGTTTTGATCTAGTGTGTCAGTGGCTTGCGTCTAACCAACTAACTCTAAATATAGATAAAACAAGATACATTATCTACTCAATTCAAAAGAAAAAGGTTCCAAGTACGCAGCTACAAGCACACAAATGTAGTTTCCCACCAACATTTGGATGTAATTGCCCCAAAATTTGCCCTACTAATAGTATTAAATACCTTGGAGTACACATAGATAAAAATCTCTCATTTACTGAGCACATTCATTGCACAGCACAAACAGTTAGGAAACTAACTTATATTTTCAAACAGCTACGTGAGATTTTTGACAAACACTCCTAAAAAATGTTTATTTTGCACTCGCACAATCTGTTCTATCTTACTGTATAGTGTCTTGGGGAGGAGCAGTAAATTCTAATCTTATTCAGCTGGAAAGAGCGCAAAGGCTAATTCTCAAAGTTTGCTTGTTCAGACCGCGACTATACAGCACCGAGGCTCTGTATCAGGAAGCAGGTGTGCTAACTGTTCGGCAGCTGTATATTTTCGCAACTATTTTACGTCAACATAAACTAGTCCCAGCTGCCCAAAACCTTACAAGAAGGAATTACGAAGTCTCAAAGACACTGCCTGCAAATACGTCATTTGCTCAGCGCTTTTTCCCTTTCCGTGCTGGAAGGTTATACGACAAAATAAATAAGACCTTAAAGATACATATGTTAAATTTAAAAGAAATAAAAAATAAGTTAACTCAATGGTTTTTGCAACAGAATTATTGCAAAACAGAAAAACTGTTAGAGATATTAAAATAAAAATAAATTATTTAAAGAAACAATAAAAGAAAAATTATAAGTATTGGTGCACCCATGCCATGTGTGTTGTTATTTTGTTAGTAAATTAGTTGTTTTTGTTAGTAACTTGTTGTTTTTTGTAGTACATTAGTTGTTTTTGTTAGTACATTAGTTGTTTTGTTAGTGCACAAGTTGATTCGGTTAGCACTTACACTGGTTAAAATAGTATCAGTTAGTACTTTTTTGCTAGAGCGATCTCCGCAAGAGTGGGTCCTGGAGACCTAAGTTACAGGTGCAAAACCTAGTTTAGGCTCCAGTCTCTCACAAGCTAAATTTTTTGCTTGTAAAATGCATTTTTTAGTTCCTATCTATTAATTAGTGTATTTTAAAAATTGCATGTTAACTCTAATGTTGTTTGTGAGAGAAATAATTTATAATATCATTAATCGATGAATCAAAATTAACTCTTTTGTTTCATAGGTCTGTCCGATTTAACAGTTTTACGTTATATCAATGGAAACAGTCTTATCTGACACTCGACATCGTGCCTGCGGTGGCGACTGCATCTGAAATGTACCGAGACCATTTAAAAGAGAAATTCTTTTGCAAATATACACAGAAAGTTGATTTGAATCATGTTGTTTGTAGTTCTAACTAAAAGTAGTCTTGAAACAGTTTTAACAAGTTTGGAGTAAGTATGTATTTCTTTGTAGATAAAAGTATTTTTTTCTACCACGTTAAAGCTACTGATAACGCTAAAAGCAAGTAAGGGAACCTGAAGGATTTTAGTAAATTTACCCTTATAGGGTTAAACGAGTGGTTACATGAGTGTGGGCTCACGACTCGTCATAGGTAGAGATACATTAGAAATGGATTTCTTATGGCTATTATAATAACAACGCACGTTTTTAGGGTTCCGTACATCAAAATAAAAAAACGGAACCCTTTATAGGATCACTTTGTTGTTCATATGTCTGTCTGTCTGTCAAGACCCTTTTTCTCACGAACAAGAAGAAGTATCAGGTTGAAATTGATAACGAATATTAAGGTCCATAAACCACACAAGTTCTGAGAATTTCAATTTTTCACAACGACGCAATCAAAAGATATGGCTTTTTATGTCCTCATCTCCATACATTTATGCAAAAAAGCAAAACCTACAGGGTACTTCCCGTTTACCTAAAATTATGAAATTTGGCAAGAAGCTAGGTCTCACAGTACAAATAAAGGGAAAAGTCTAAAATCATTGAATATTTCAATTTTACTCACAACTAATAGTAACCAATTAAGGTGAGCTCCCGTTTCAAAAACTTCTCTATAAAAGAGGGGTCAAGTTGGATGGTCACGGAGTTTTTAAAATTAAAGAGCAAAAGCTTTTAGTATATCATATGGTAGATAGGTACGGAACCCTTAGGGCGCGAGTCCGACTCGCACTTGGCCGGTAAACTAAACATGAAATGTGCGGTTAACTTACTTTTACTTTCATTATCCTTTGTATTACCATTACTCACCACCGTTTTCGGTTCGCGGAGTCTTCCGCTAAGTTTCGATCTGAATAGCCGGAATAATTGCATCAATTATGCGCGTGCATACGGTTGACGTTATCCCAGCGCTCCGAGTTTGCATCGCTCTGTAGGGTCAACCAGTGACTCAGTTATAGGTGAGCGCACCTAACTATAACTAAGTTAGCGACACACCTGTGGAAAATGCAACGCGTAAAGTTCGTAGTACCCATTAGTAGTAACTATGTATGCTGACCCGTTTGGTGTCGGCAAAGAATAGTACCAACCTATCTTGTCAGTCGGTGTCGTAAGAGGCGAATAAGGGTTAATGAACCAGAGGATGGGCAGCAGCATCCCTCTGTGTAACTTATCATCTTACATTCTGCGGTCACCAACAACCGCGGTCTATGGTGCCAGTCATAACGGTAACAAGCGTGATGACTATACTATCCACATTGTTTCAGCAAAAGCTAGAATTTTGGAGGGAGTTCCCTGTCCTGTAGTGGACGATTCGAGTTCTGTGACACATCTGACGGAATTTCCGTTGGTGTTGGCGCAGCGTCGAGATTGGGTCGCGGAAATTCCGCATGTGTCCGATACTGTAGTCACGGCAAAGCTGCAGAGCCTTGAACACCGTCGTAAAGTAGCCTGTTTGTCGGTATTCTACAGAATACATTTCGGTTAGTGTGCGTCTGAATTGCACTATCCCCCTTCCTCCTACGAGGGACTAGACGAGAGCACAGAATAAAGTAACAGTACTATCATACAGAACGGACACTCACCGCCCCCTTGAAATCTACCCAGCACCCCCGCGCTCACCTGCCCGCGCGATTTCGTGGTCCTTCTGAGGGTCTTTTGAACTGATGCGACCTTCCTATACTTATTTATTTTATTTATTTTTTATTTTATTTGCAATAGGTACAATTACAGACAACAGACTAAATTACAGAACATAGTAGCACAACGACAAAAACATTATAAATCTGGAGTCCTATTAAAATTGTACACAACACTTACATGAGTTAGTAATTTAAAAAAAAAACATAAATTGGTACTTATAACAATAAGGGACTAGATACAGTTAAAGAAAGTTACTTATTATTAATTATTTTAACAATATGTGATTTAAATATATGGAAACTACAAGCAAAAATATCAATCTGAGCACAGATGTCGTTAAAAATTCTACACATTCTTATTAACGGATTGTTATGAGACACATTATTTTTAGTCGAGGGTATGATAAACAGTTGTTGAACACGCACAGATCTTGTCGGAATCTTAAAGTATAAGCGACACAATAGCTGACCACCCATCTCACCGTTCGCTATTCTATACAAGATGCATAAGTCAAACGAATTCGCACTCGATGTATGTTATGTAAGGTCCAGGGTGTGATGAGAGTTGGGGTTTTTTACCCCTAGGTATGAAGTTGACATAAGCGCCATGTTTCCTCGTTCCTAATGCGCACAGCTAAAGTTCCACTCCCTAGCCTAGGGAGTGGAACTTTTCCCCGAACACTATAATCTGGCTATTTTCAAAGCTAGAGTGAACAGGCATTTTCTAGCTAAACATGTTAATCTTCGACCCCATCGTCACTTACCACCAGGTAAGATTGAGACTTACTACAAGCGTCGGTTATATAATTGTAATATCATTGACTACAAGACGATTTTTTTTATATTTCGACTGTTGTTTTATATTATTTATGTGGTGACTTATGCAGATTTATGTTGTTATAAACAAACAAAAATTTTTCCTAATCCCTCATCCGCACACTCATTCATCAAACAGAACTTGCAAAGGGCGGAATTAGCGTATCAGGTTATTAAGTGGGCAGTATCCAGTGTGTCATTCACCGCTTTGCGGCGTGTTTTCACGCGCAACTGCTTGGGTAAAGGATTAAAGCCCTCTTCTCTACTACTACTCGTTCAAATGGGTAGTATCGGATAATTTATCAAATATTATAATTATACCCTGAATGTGGGAGCGAGTGGCATATTGTTAAAAGTTTCGCGGCCACTATGACTATTAAAAACCGGCCAAGTGCGAGTCGGACTCGCGCCCTAAGGGTTCCCTACCTATCTACCATATGATATACTAAAAGCTTTTGCTCTTTGATTTTAAAAACTCCGCGTCCATCCAACTTGACCCCTCTTACATAGAGAAGTTTTTGAAACGGGAGCTCACCTTAAATGGTTATTATTAGTTGTGAGAAAAATTTAAATATTTAATGATTTTAGACTTTTCCCTTCATTTGTACTGTGAGACCTAGCTTCTTGCCAAATTTCATAATTTTAGGTCGACGGAAAGTACCCTGTATGTTTTGCTTTTTTGCATAAATGTATGTAGATGAGGACATAAAAAGCCATATCTTTTGATTGCGTCGTTGTAAAAAATTGAAATTCTCCGATCTTGTGTGGTTTATAGACTTTAATATTCGTTATCAATTTCAACCTGATACCTCTTCTCGTTCGTGAGAAAAAGGGTCTTGACAGACAGACAGACAGACGGACAACAAAGGTTCCGTTTTTTTATTTTGAGGTATGGAACCCTAAAAATGGCGCGCAAAGGAACGGGCTTGCGCGGTTTGACGCGTTACGTCGCGCCGTTGTTTCGGCGCTGTTTCAAGCACAATCATACTACAGTTCACCTGTGATCGCTATGGTGCTTATTTTACAACAGCGCCGAAATATCGAGAACTCACATAAACCTAAATGAAATATCAACGAACAGCCAGAAACTTGAAATATTGCACGGAGATTCCATAAATAACGAAGTCGAGTACTAACAAAGAATTTTGCTTATTTCATCCCTCTTATGTATCCATGGAAATCTACACGAACGATGCTGTGGGCAACAGCTAGTGTTATAATAAACGCGCAAGGTCGCGCTTGTTATGCCAACCCAGGATACTTTTGTCCAGCAGTAGATGTCACTCAACTAAGATGATTCAAAAATTGCCTCAAACTCAATTAAGAAATACAACATTGCGTGCTTCAAAAGCCGCGAAAAGCTCTTTACCAAGAGAGGACTTTGGCGGCTCAAAGCTTAAAGAATTATTAAATAGGTTAGTTAGCTGGGTACTTATATGGGTACTTATTAGTTTAGTTTAGTTTATTCATTTATTGCAGTCATGTACAAGTAAGTAGGTCTTAAATATAGCTTAAAGGTAAAGTACATGCACCCTGTCAAATTAGGGTATAGCAATTTAGACTAACAATATCTTTAACGTTCATCACTTTAATGTCATGTTGAATAAGAATGATCATGCATTTGAAGTTAACAATATCATTATCATTAAATTAATTATTTCATTATTATTATTAGTCCAGATTACATAGTTAAATTAAATTGTTGAATTAATATCCATCCACAAAATGTCGTTAAAAAAGAAGGAATAAATTATAAAACTAATTGTTATGTCATTTACCTAAAAGTTAAATATAAAAAAATATAAAGAAAAAAAAAAATAGAAATAAAATATGTCACAAATATCACAATCTACCTAACTCATTAGAAATCGATTTTAACATTTATAATTCGTTGTGCAGTGGATCCAACCGGTCAGTTTAATATTAGGGTTCAGTATCGTTAATGAAATCATTGACTGTATAGTAACATTTTTCTATCAGTACATTTTTAAGTTGTCTTTTAAAGGAAACATCATTTTCTATGGATTTGATTTTGTCAGGAATTTTGTTGTATATTATGATCGAGCTGTCGTAGGGGCCTGTTTTATATAATTCTAACTTGGGAGCAGGGAGCGCCAAGCGGTCTTTTCGGCGTGCACTTTTTGTGAACTCATACAGGTGTATATTCTTTCTGACGAATAAGGCCGTTTCGAAAATATAAATGGCTGGAAAAGTTAGAATTTTGTTTTTTATAAATATTGGTCTGCAGCTTTCTCTTCGTCGTATATTGAATATAATGCGAAGTAGAATATATATACTTAGTAGAATATACTTAGTAGAATATATAGAAGGAAACACAACCAGGACATAGAAGAATTTAAAATCAAATAAAGTTTAATCATTGTTGGATATTAAAATATCATAATGACGTCAGCTAAACTACATCGCTTCACAGACGAATAGTTTGTGAATACAGTGGAACAAGTGTTATAGTCACCAAAACTGAAGATGGTGTTTCACCAAATGCCCACAATGACAAGTACACACGGCCGCTCTTCAGTGATAACTTTGGCTTTGAGCGAATCGATGGCGTTTATAGTGTAGCTCTGGTTCAGCTTACACTGGTTTTGTTACCACTTACTCGCTGCCTTGTGTATAAAATTATAGTTTGGGTTTTACAATTAACTGTCCACTATAAAAGTTAACGAACTCACGGGATTACAGCACTAAAATTTAATTCCGGTCCTAATGAGACTGTTATAAAAAGTTTTTATCACTCTGTAAAACCACATCCTTAATGATAACTGCAACAGCTTAATTACTCCAAGCAAACATTGTCTTCTCTTTGTGGTTAAACATAACAAACACTTTTTTTTTTTCAATAGATAAAGAAGAATAAAAATTTGACGCGAGCCGAATCTGAACCTGCGACTTTCGGCGTACCGTGCCGTTTTTCTTCCTCTTTATCTATTTTTCTTCCTCGATGAAATTTACCATACGGGGGTTTACGGGGGCGAAAAATCGATCTAGCTAGGTCTCATGTCTGGGAAAATTCGTTTTTCCAGAGTTTTTAAGCATTTTTTAAAATATCGCAACCTACATCATATCATAAAATATCTGAATCAACTCATAAAATATCTGAACTCTAAAAATGGTTCCAGCTGAAAATCAGCGCCTTAGCCTTTGGCTTTGGCATGTGCTGAGCTGGAGGCCTATTTAGCTGTTTTTTTAATGTGTTTACACTTATGTTTTTGTTTTTCTTTTGCATGCTAAATAAATATTATTTCTTTCTTTCTTTACATCGCCATCTGTTGGCGGGTAGCATATTAGCTTGCTCACCCGATGATATTTTAATGTTGAGTCGGGTATTGAAGAGCGAAGCTCGGTCTCCCAGGTACTAAATTATAATAACAACCACTTATGTGTCATACATAAAAAAAGCATTATACTTGCGTTCACGAAAGAACGTGACATTTTGTAACCAAACATTTTGCTGTTTATCAAGATCAAGTTGCTAGTAAATTGATCAACTGTCAAAAAATTATAAACTGTACCGAAGTCGCTTCGTCGTGTTCGGTCGAAAGGCTCGGCCTATTCGGCATGGTCAGGGTGTCTACGCTCAAAGTCCGATATATCGAAACGATACAACTCGAAACATGCAAATGCAAAACTTCGTCCCTTGACAATAGAGTAGAATATTGATTGGATGCAGTTTGAAAATTCATCCAACCAATATTCTACTGAATTGTCAAGGGACGACGTTTTTCATTTGCATGTTTCGAGTAGTATCGTTTCGATATTTCGGACTTTGAGAGTAGACACCCAGGTTGTGTTTGCGTTACCTAACGTAGTTATGTATCTACGAATTACCTACGAGTTTATTATTTTTTGAATGCTGATCAACCACAGATCAGTGTGATCAACTTACTAGGAAATTGATTAACTTACGATTTTCCGGTGACATGTATATCGATACTCCAAGCGTTTTCTGTGTGTTTATTGTGATATTAAACGTGTATCCCGTGTAACTGAAGAGAAATCTTTTATTGATCAGTTAGTCAGAAATATCTTTTTTAAATCCTAAATTTTGCATTATTATTTTGTTTAAAAAACCCACCTACACTGGTGTACAGTCAAGAGCACATCAAGCTTGACACATTGTACTTTGTAGGTACTGTTCTTATTTCAATAAACATACGGGCTAAAGTCGCATTGCGAATGTCAAACTTGATTTGTCGTTGACTGTACCTACCACCGTAATAAAACAGAGGAATATAAAGTGAGCATGGCAGCAAGCACAATGAACTAAACCAGTATAAATAAAACCAGCAGCGCTGCGCTACAAACGCCCGTTGTTTCCATCGACGAGCGGCCATGTGTACTTAGTCTAGGCAACGAAGCGGACCGTTGTATGAAGACCCCCGCATTAAATCCTCAGTCGATGATACTTTGCTGGGGTATTTACACTATATGAGACAAACTTTCTTTAAAAAATCCAAAAAAAAAAACGGTACTTTTAATTTTTGTATGAAAAAAAATTTATGTTCATTTCTTTTTGATATTTTGAATTTACATTTAATTCATGATACTTTATCTCCTGTCAAATAAAATCTGCCTGAGAGAATTATGTTGGGGTCAACTGCTTCGTTTGTAACGCTCTGCCTAACCCTAGTGGCTAACTTAAACTTACTTACTAGTTTCCTATCCTGGGCACGAACCCAAGCATCAGATTGTAACGTCTCCTAACCCCTAGAGCTATCCTAATAAGATGAAGGTGTGTATATGTAGTTTAAAGGTTTATGAACCTGTAAGGAATAATTGAATGTGGTAATGTCTAAGTTTCTAACTATCCTTGCTGAACCTAAAGGGAAATCTAAGGAAAGTCCTAATGTTACCTAATGCTTGCCCTGTAGTTCTTGAAGCCTATGTATTGGGATTGTCCTAGTTATAAAATGGCCGATGAGATATTTAAACTGCTTTTTGGACCCGACGAGGTGATCAACAAGTAACCCTAATTCGTTTGAGTGCCGACCATGAATAAGTTGAATTCCTATACAATTAATTTCCTAGAATAAATGTATTGATTAGTATGAGCCTATAGGTACTGTAAATAATTTGTGTGAAAGGAAGCAGGTAGATCCGAAGGCTGTAAATAGTACATGAGAACATCAAAATAGTACATCTAAACTTCTCCAAGATTGATATTTGACTTTCTTCAAGGAAATCTAGTTTATTTTTAACAAGGTAAAGGCCTGAAATATATCCAGTCCTTTCAGCTCAATCTTTCCATATAGATAAAGGTGTTTTATTACTTTCTATGTGCGAGATGACTTACAAACTGACTCCTGTTGTATTTGCAACCCCGGTATGGATGTATTGCAATATACTGGGTATTGTCTTTCCCAAAGTCGAATTTATATATCATCAGCTTTGTATCTTAGCTTGTGGCATAGAAAACAATGAGTTTATTAGATGAATCATATGCATTTCCATTTGCAGCATTTGAGCCAAAAAGACCTTCTTTATAACAGACTTAGAATTGAATTTTATATTGAAGTGGGTAGTAGCTTTCAGTTGTAGCTATACCTTTTAAAGTTAGTAAAATTGATTGTATAGAATCCCAGAGAAGGATAGATATGCTCAAATAATTGACTGGCATAAATCGTTCAAAGTAGATTGGCCGATTTGAGGAGTAAATATTAAATCTTCTTACCCGTCTGCGACTGGCATACTGTAATGATGACTGGGTCGTCTGGACTGCTGCTGGCTTGGAATTGGACGCTCAGCTCCCCTGCGCTCAAATGGTTTGTAGCTTTTGGTTCCTATTTCACATGGTCCATAGACCTCCTGTAAATTTGAAAAGACGATGAACTAAGCACTAGGACATTTAGTCCCCCTTCGGGTAAAACTACTCTATAAATATTGGTTTTTATCTTACTCAACACGCGTTTTGACGTTTAGAGCTCCAAAGGTCGCTATAACACAAAAATTTTTAGTAAAATAATAATATTCTTGACAAAGATCGCCATCGGCGGGTAACTTAGGAAAGCGTCATTTAATCGTAATGTCGAATTGAACTTAATTTACTAATTGGGTGACGAAATGCCCTAGATACTTAGCTTTTGTCAGTTGCAGCGACGAAACTCGGCGTACGGTTACTTTTTATTGAAGAATTTTCTCACATTTTTTGGAGTCCATCTTGTACTCGAGCGGTCGCAGCAAAAAAGGGCGATGTAGCTTCCATGTTCCACTCCTTTCGAATTTAGAGATAAGACCGCCCAAACCAGCCAATCAGAGAGCTACAAACCAGCAGCTACGGCTAACGTCACCAATCCTACCCACTTCCCTCACACATTTCTATTTCCTGTTTGACAAGTAGATTTTAACCAAAGAGGTTTTAATATGCGCCGATTCGCGGCGCTAGACAAGTATTTTCAAGCTATTATTTTAAGTAATAATGCATAATCAGACCTTTATTTTCATTACGAGTCGAACAAAATCTATGATCATTTATATTAAGATTCCTATTGTATTATTACTCATTTTAAGACTCCTAAAATAGAATATACTCTATTATATTCTTCGTGTAATTCCGTGTCGGACCATCGGCCCGTTACACGTTGCCTACACTAACTACCATACAGAAATGCCTTAATAAATAAAATAAATAAAATAAAGGTCATACTCTAACCCCGCCGATTCCTATACCTCACTTCCCCCGTACGTTGTGAGGCGATTGCGAGGGTCCGTTACTTTGGGCTGAGAAGACACTGTCAATCACATTTTCAACATAATTATGATTTGGTTAATTAATGTTTTTTTACTTCACTTGGTAAGAAAGTAAAATGCGGAAGAATATACGTCATTGCAATCGTAAAAATATGCGGAATTTAAGCTAAGGCAGTCACAGATGAAGGGGCGGGCAGACACGGGCAGTCACGGACATTGTCCATTGTGTGGCCGGTATTGCGAAAATTATAGTTTATATCAGAATAAAATTCAATAAAAACATAATTCAAAATTTCTCTACGTTTTAAACTAAATAACATACATACATACATAACATCACGCCTCTTTCCCGTTGGGGTAGGCAGAAACCACAGTCCTCCACCTGCTACGATCTTGACATACTTCCCTTGCTTCCTGTACTTTCATCAATCCTTTCATACATGCTCGTCGGTTTAGGGTACTTTTAACCTGGCCTTTATTCAGAACGTCCTGAATTTGGTCCTGGTACGTTCGCCTAGGCCTTCCCCTTCCAACGTTTCCATTCACTCTCGCCTGGTAGATCTCTTTCGTCAATCTTCGTTCATTCATCCTCTCTACATGACCAAACCATCTCAGCATCCCTTTCTCGATTTTGGTCACTACGTCTTCTTTTACGCCGCACCGTTCTCTTATCACACTATTTCTAATCCTGTCACTCAATTTAACACCAATCATACTCCTTAGCGCTCTCATTTCCACTGCATTAATTCTACTTTCATGCTTCTTCTGCCATACCCAGCTTTCACTGCCATACATCAGTGTTGGTACCAAAACTCCCCCATGAACAGCCAAACGAGCCTTGTGAGACACCTTCTGACTCCTCATAAAGGCGTGCAGGGCACCATTCACCATGTTTCCAGCATTCACTCTTCTTTCAATATCACTTTCACACTTTCCATCTCTCGTAAACTTTGAGCCCAGATACACAAACTCCTTCACTTGTTCGACTTGTTCTCCATCTATTAATATAGTACACTCTGTCATACATTCTTCTCTTTCAAGTACCATTACTTTAGTCTTGCTTACATTTACTTTCATTCTTTTCCTGTCCAAAGCCACATTCATCATTGTTACCATCTCCTGCAACTCGTCAGCAGATGACGCAAGTACAACTTGGTCATCAGCGTAGAGAAGACATTTGATGAGTAACTCATTCATTCTCAGTCCACACATACTCTCTTTCAGATCAATCAAACAATTATCCATGAACAGGTTAAACAGCCAAGGTGACGCTACACATCCCTGCCTAACACCTTTTTCGATGCTAAACCATTCAGTGTACGCCCCGTTTATTCTGACACAAGCACTGGAATCCTCATAGAGAGATTTCAGTGCTTGAATCAGATGACCGTTTACCCCATACATAGACAATGCTGACCACAATTCATTCCTCACCACTCGGTCATAGGCCTTTTCCAAATCCACGAACTAAATAACATTCAATCTAAACAACCTTTTCGACTGAATAACTCATTGAATTGAACAACTTTTCAATCTGCTTTCCTTCCAAACCAAAGATTTTGTAAAATACGCGCATAGAAACGGAGCATTTTTCTCATGTCAATGACTACGAAAATAACTGCAGTATCTATTATGTGGCCTTATGTAGGTTTATGTCTGCTTTACCCTCTGGGTTGCAGAGGACAGATGGCAGTCGCTCTGTGTAAAAATCAGTGGCCACGTTAAATCCCTTACTTAGATTAGGTAGCTACTCGTAACTCCGTACAATGAGATAAAGTTGAGGCGCAATAGCGGATTTCTTAACCAAAAAGCTTTACCTATAAAATTACCTACGCCTTAATACTGTTGACAGTTCATTAGGTAAAATCCCGAAACAGCCTCTTCCAGATTCAAAATAAGCAAAAAGCCTGAAAAATTCCTGAAAAGGACCTACTAAATCGCAAATGGAAAAATCTCGCTCAATTACTGCCAAGTTGAAGAAAATCCGGGAAAATTAGGAGGCACTTAAGGCCTCAAAGTACTTAGGGATTGGCCGTTTTACACACAGTTTTTTGAACAAGCTAAATGTTATAAGGTAATATAATAATATAGTAATTCTAAAAAAATATTCATATTATTTTAAAAATTTTAACCTAGTGTTTATTGGCTCGTCAAATTCTTTTTTTTTCAAATTTATTTTGTTTAATGCGTGATAAGGTAAAATAAGTCCAAATGCACTAACTTTTACTTAAAAAAAAACTATTTTAAATAAGTAAATCCACATTTACAGACATATTCTAAAAAGTTGAACAAACGTTGCTGAATGTAGCCTACAGAACATGCTATTAACTTTACGTTTGCTATGCACAATTTTACTAAAAATTGGATACCATCAAATCGTCTTTTTAAATCGTTTTTTTATTGTCTAGAGATCAAGAAGGTAGTACTAGGATTATGAAACGTGTAGCGACTAATTTCCTATTAGATAAAAGCTTTGAAATAAAAAGGTTCCTTTGTTGATCGCTTTCATTTCGTAAGCTTCGCCTGTTTGAGGAAAATTATCCAGTCGAAGCAAACGCTATCCAACCACAGATTACAAATTCCAATAACGTAGACAAACTAAATCCCTCCAAACCTAATTTCAGTGAGTTACGCAACTTGGGCCGTAATCATATCTACTTGAATATTAAACGGGTAGGGCTATAATCCTACCGATATTTTTATAT
Source organism: Athrips mouffetella (assembly GCA_947532105.1). Classification (NCBI taxonomy): domain Eukaryota; kingdom Metazoa; phylum Arthropoda; class Insecta; order Lepidoptera; family Gelechiidae; genus Athrips; species Athrips mouffetella. The sequence goes on from OX383963.1 coordinate 23,284,310, forward strand.
GAAGGACAGTTTATAAGCTCTACGATATAAGGATGGAAATGAAAACGTAGTCGCAGGATACGAGTATGTCCTATTAATAATTCAGTACCTGTCTTCTACGGTTGTAGTATCATTATTGCTTGTACAATTTCATACAATGTTTTGAAACAGGTTGTTCGTTGAAATCACATCGTCTTGAATGGTCTTCTTCTTCGACCACCTTTGCAAACTCCGCGTCTTTAGCCAATTGATTCTCCTTCTTCCTCTTTTCCCCTTAATCTCAAACAAACTTTAATGAATTACAGATTTTGATATTGTGGCGTATGTGCCCAAAATCTTTTTTTTTTTTACTGTGGCTAGTTTTTAGAGTGAATAACTTAGAGCAATAAAATTAGCGGAAATTAACGGCCCTTATTTAGAAAGAAGTTTATTACTTTTTATAAATGGATTGGCTTCTAACCTCTTATACCAAACCCAGGCTAGAAACCAACCTAAATAAGCTACAAATAAGCCTCAAATTGTAAGATACCTGACGGGACTAACTAACGTCTTAACATGTCGTTCGAAGCACAAAAACGCTTTAATATAAAGCAGTTTAAAAAGATTTTTCTATTTTATACAAAAAATATTTTCATTAATTAATTGTGGTTTAAAAATATCGGTTGAAAAATCTACCGAAATAAGTGCTGAAGTGTGCTTTCAATTAGTCAGCTTTATTTGCGAGCTCTGTTTTCAGAGAAGACCGGTGGGTAAACAGACAGGGACGCATCTGGGGCAAGCAATTTCACAGACAATTTAAAATAGCTAGGTCTATTTTCTATTATCGCGGTGTCGTTCTTCTTCTGGTCTGAGTATAGGCACATATTACATAATAGTAAATGGTATAGGAAAGGAAAATGAAAGTTTGTATGATACAGAAAATTAAATCATCGACATTATATTTCATGTACGTCATGGAAAAGCTGGTTAAACTCATCGAATTATGTGACCTACTAAGACAGCGATGGTTTTTGAGTCACATTGAATAACATTATAGTATGACAATTTTATTTTCGCCCCACAAGCTCGGTAAACTTTGCTTTGTCGGACGAATCTAAGTGCAATAGTAATTTTTGGCCGCTGGCGTGGAAAATGTTTAAATTTTAATCGGTTGAAATCTGCGTGCAAAAGTCATTTTTGGCGCAAGCGTAGAAAAGAGTTTTGAAATGCAAATTTTTATTAAATCGTAAATCAGTTAATTAAAAAAAATTGAAAATTTAACCATAAAATTTTGAAATTATTTCATTTATTTATTTTATTTTATTATATTCGGTAGATCATCAGCTTGAAATAACAAATAGTAGGTAATGAAATTAAAAACTTATAGCTATTAACAGATCTACACATATAGAAAACTTAATAGATAATCAAATTGAGCAATTTAGAAACCTAATATGACAAAAAATTGTTCAGAGACAAACACAATAATAATATCTTTTTCACGTTACAATTTAGAAAACTTACAATCGAGAAACGAGAATAAACAAAAGAGAATCTTAGAATATTAAACACATACACAAGATAGATGTCACTATCACTCGCTGGTATCAATAAAGAAGGGTTTACTGAGTAGCCTTCTTGCCACTGGGATATAATTAAATATATCAAGGTCGTAACTTTGTGTTGGAATATTAAATTGCTTGCTAGCTCGATAGATAAAACTATTTTGCCTATAGTTGGTTCTAGCAAATGGAAAATTATAACGTAATGATGAATAATGGTATAAGGGTACTGGCGCTATTCGTTAGCATTTTCCTCGCTGTAGTGAGGTAAAAAATTGTGTTTCGCTCCGCAGCTAAGTTTGTTCACGTCTCGTGCCTTGAAATGCTCAGGATTCTTGTTTAGAACCAGTCGCTTCGCTTGCTCGAGTTTCAATACAAGACACTTGCGTCAAAAAACAGTTTTGCTGCCTGGCATAACAAATAACTATTTGACAATTAGATTAAATCTTCGCTTGCAAAAATTACTTATAGGCATGACAAAAATAAAAACAACATGTCAGGTAGGTATGGTCTACCACACTATAAGTCTCCGTGGTCTAGTGGTTAGAGGGCTCAGCTCTCGATCCGGAGGTTCTAGGTTCGATTCCCGGTGGGGACACTGTCAAACAAAAATCCCTTTGTGCGACTTCCCCAGTTTGGTTAGGACATTGCAGGATGAATCACCTGATTGTCCGAAAAGTTAGATGATTTCGTTCAGGCGTTGGTCCCGCGGATGAGGTCGTTAATGACGTTCCTTCCCTTCGACACCACCAGGGAGCCATGTCAGAGACCTTTGGCGGCTCAACCACTCTGACACTAGGGCTTGTGAGGTCGTTCATCGATTTTGCTACCCACACGATATGATGATGTTGGCTATACTTTTCAGACTAAAATGTACAATCGATCAGCTAGTAACTTGTTTATCTGGCTGGGTGCAGTGTTTGCTTAGGAGATCGGAAGGATAAACAGACAGAGACACATCTGCGTCCCAGTTTGCTAACCTACATATCTGAACAACCCAAATAGGATTTATATTTTCACGTTTATATTGAATTCTCTCTGTCGTTTGCCTGGTAACAGGAATAGATAAGTATCTGATTTGAACAAGTTTTGCGTCCAGTCTGAGTACTATTTAATTACATAGCATCGCATTAGTTCTGACACAAAATGTATATTCGTTATGGTAGCTACACACATGTTCGATTCGGCATGTTCGGTTCGGCTTTTTCTTAGAACTTGAGTTGCCTGTTGTATGAAAAAAGGCCCAACCGAACATGCCGAATCGAACATGTGTGTGCCCTGAAGTGTATAATTTTCATTAAAACATTAATTAATACATTAAAAATATCCCTGGTTGTCTCGCTTCGTCTATGTAGGTACAGTGAAGAGCACTTCAAGCTACAAACCCACCTCACCCACACCTCACCACCTCCCCTCACACCCCTCTGACTCATCCGAAACTCGATATACTCGTAGTACTAATTATTGAAGCCAGAGAGTATATCCACTAACACGACATGACCCCCCAAAGATTTCGGACCTCCTTGCTTCAAATGAAAGCATAAAAGTATCTACGTCAAAAAGGTTTTATCCGAGATGACAGTGAGATTTCCCTTCAAAGTTTTAACTCTGCATCTACGAGTATATCAACCAACCAACATCAACCCTTTTTAGGGTTCCGTACGGTTCCGGTAAAAAACGGGACGCTATTAATATGCCTCCGATGTCTGTTTGTCAGTGGACTGATATAGGTAGACAGTTGAAATTTTTACAAATAATGTATTTCATCAAAAAATAAAAATTAAAGTGGGCTTACCTACTAAAAACGCGTTTTATGAGTGTATTTGCTCCATTCTTCTTTTAGCTCTATCGTAAAAACGGGAACACTTACAAGCATGAAAATTGGTATATTTAAGTAATACCTGGTGGTGGTGAGAATAACAACAAATAATAAAAACGAGAGAGTCTTCTGCGTGACTGCGCGTCCATAACTAAGGCGGTATTTTTCCCTTAACGGTACGGAACCCTCGGTGCGCAAGTCCGACTTGCACACTTTCTCTAACTACGCCTCTGGCAAATTTGGCGGGTCAGATTCGATTTAATTAATGTTTTAACTAGTGATTGAGAGCTGAATTCAGCCGAAATGTCATTCGCGGAAATCCATACCTTGTTTGCACCAAATACCGGCAGTATTACGTCATCTTATGAGATCGATGCCTGTTTATTTCATGTGCCAACATTTTACCAATTATGCAAAGGAAATAGTATCTCAGCATCGAAAAGAAACAGGAAAGCAACATCTTAAATCCGCATACGGAACATTGACGGAAGAATTTACCTACAATATCAACGAAATTACACGTCAAAAAAAAGAGAAAAAAAAAGTTACTTATATATTTAATCACACCACTCTGTGTCACTCCGGGCCCATAACACTTGCGGTGTTGCCCCACTGAATGGCTATGACCAACCTCTGTATATTTTTTTCAAGATATTAGATATAGACAACAAAAATTTTAACTGCTTATATATATATGTCGCAGGCAAACAGTATAACTCGCTGTTTTACATTATGCCTAGGCATTCTACAAAATTCCAAATAAAAATTAAATCGACATTTTACATAATGCCGCGGCATTTCACAAACCGGTGCACAATTCGGTAAGTAAGGATCGGTTAGGTTGGGTTTACCGTGGCTATCAATCCTAAAATGCACCAGTGATCTAAATCCGTTTACAATCCTGCCGGGACCGTTTTACAATTTGTCGACCGTTTACAGTTTGCCCGCCGTTTGTAAATGGCGAATTATACGATTTCTCTGCGACAATTTACCTTATCATTACGAAAAGCGATTAACGATAAAATTAAGAATATCATGAAAAGCAGACTCTTTTTCATTATCATCATCTTAAAAACGTCTGCTACAGGACAGGCAGTATGTAAGACGATTACGATACACAGAAGGATGCTGCTGCCCATCCTCTGGTTTATAATCCCTTAGTTTCCTCTTACGACCTATATGTCATTATATTCCTGATTAAATCATAAATTTGCGATGTATAAATCTCTTTTGAATAACGTTAATGTCTGTCTGTTCCGTTTCTATTGGCCAGTTTAAAATGTTACTGTATGTTCATACATAATGTAATGCACAAACTATGCAGTCCAGAAACATAAATCAGAACATATGTTTTTGGACTGCATAGTTATACTATAAATATCTACTACTATAAACGGAAGACATTAACATTACGACAATAATTCTACTAATATTATAAACGCGAAAGTTTGTAAGTGTGATGGATGGAGTTTCTTCATGATCCATGGACTTGCTGACCCAGGCTATTAGTTTTAGTTATATCATGCGCACTTTGTTACCGTGATGTAGGCTTAAATATTAATTTATGTACAGATAAAAATACCTTGACTTGCTTTAAGGTAGTTTTTTTTGTTAAACTATAATTAATTATTTGATGACTAATTAATTATTGACTAAGTATATTGTAATACCTACTGACTTATAATTGTAAGATTATAAATAAATAAATGAAATGATGGATGTTTGTTACTCTTTCACGCAAAAACTACTGAATGGATTTTAATGAAACTTGGCACACATACGGGAAAACGCATTTAATGCGGGTGAAACCGCAGGCGGAAAGCTAGTTGAAAATAAATATGTAGGTTCCAGAAGAGCCACATGCAGAAACAAGTTTATTAAATTGCCTTTAACTAATAAAGATGTACATCTGTTTAATTTCGCGAAGGATGTGAAATGAAATGAAAAGCCGCACAAACTTTCTTTAAAGTTGAATCCGCGGACTAAATTAGTATAGAAATTTTGCATTCGCTTTAGAATTTCGCCACCCGTCCGTATGTTTTTTTAATAAAGTGCATTTGCTGACGAGTTCTAGTTTATAAACTAGGTCAGAATAATATTGTTTTCTTTGTCAACTTTAGGTCCAGAATATGGCGGATTTTGTTCCTCTGTTTTTGGCAACAATTTTAAACTTATGCTGAACATATCGGTGCCATTTGTAGGTACCCAAGGTAGAGATATCTACCTCCACAAGCTAGTAAAATAAAAGTATCTAACATAACTTGGAACAAAAATATAGTGCGAATCAGAAAAACTGCTAAGTAGTACAGCGCTAGTTCGCTATGGTATTATAGACCTGGGGCCCAGAAAGTTCTTTTCACGTTATAATCAGAGCAAAAACAAGATGACTTAGTAGATGAGAGATGGTATTATAGACCTGGGGCCCAGAAAGTTCTTTTCACGTTATAATCAGAGCAAAAACAAGATGACTTAGTAGATGAGAGATGGTATTATAGACCTGGGGCCCAGAAAGTTCTTTTCACGTTATAATCAGAGCAAAAACGAGATGACTTAGTAGATGAGAGAATTTCGAAAAACCATGAGAATTTTCTAAACAGGACCCGGAGTTCAGGAGGTTTTTTTTAGATCTTAGGCTGGTCTGTTTTTGGTTAAGGCCAATGTTTTGAGTATCAATATTATTATTATTTTTAGGGTTCCGTACCTCAAAAGAAAAAAACGGAACCTTTATAGGATCACTTTGTTGTCCGTCTGTCTGTCTGTCAAGACCCTTTATCTCACGAACGGGTAAAGGTATCAGGTTGAAATTAATACCATACATTAGGATCCATGAACCACACAAGATCTGAAAATTTAAATTTTTTACAACGACGCAATCAAAAGATATGGCATTTTATGTCCTCATCTCCATACATTTATTCAAAAATGCAAAACCTACAGGGTACTTCTCGTTGACCTAAAATTATGAAATTTGGCAAGAAGCTAGGTCTCACAGTACAAATAATGGGAAAAGTCTGAAATCATTAAATATTACAACTTTTCTAACAACTAATAGTAACCAATTGTGGTGAGCTCCCGTTTCAAGAACATTCATATAAGAGAGGGGTCAAGTTGGATGGTCGCGGAGGCGATTTTTGTTTTAGTTCTATTTAAAAACGGGAACACTTACAAACTTGAAAATTGGTATGTTTATAGTGCATAAGCTATAAAATAACAACAAATAATAAAATTTGGTCAAGCGCGTGTCGGACTCAAAAAATTTTGCACATTAACTTACTGAAATTTCAACTAATACAATTATGTTTATGTGGTGGTACGGAACCCTCAGTGCGCGAGTCCGACTCGCACTTGGCCGGTTTTTTTTAAGATAGCAAAGGTCTAAAATCAAGCCACGGGCAATCACTTTTGTTCGCCTTGAATATCACTATGATATTACAAAGAAGTTGTCTATCTCAGATTTTCAGGCTTGTCTGTTTGGATATCATCTTAGATTATTATAATCCCCCAACGAAAACCTACCTCCTGGCTATAAGGAACCTTGGCCAACCTGGAGAAGTCTAAATAGGTTGAGGACCCAAGTTGGCCGAAGCAAGGATAACCTATGCCGGTGGGGGTTCCTAAGTAGCGCAGACGCCAGCTGTGAATATGGAGAACTCCTGCAAACCATGGCACACCTCACTAATTGTCCCACGTGCCCGACCACCTGCTCGCGTGAGGACTTACTTGACGGTAACCAGAGGGCTACCACGGTAGCCGCTTTCTGGGCAAGTAAGATTTAGCCTGTGTTCTTGCCGACACGAAAGAAGAAGATTATAATACTATCATGGTGACATTCGGGACGAACAAAAGTGATTGCCCATGATATAGTAGCTTATGTTGATACAAAAAAGTCTTGGATGGACAAGAAAGCCGAGGGTTTTAGCAGAAAATCTGAAAAAAGCCTGCTGAACACTGGGCTCTAGTAGAAAAATTTTTAAAATTGTTTTTCTTGATCCTCTCATAGTCCCCGACAGTATCTTAGACATCTTGTTTTTGCACTGAATATCAAAAACCAAGGAAAAAATCTTCTCGGCCTCTGGTTTATTAGATTATTTCAAGCAAGGTTCGGTCAAAACTCTGTTGCCCAGGAAAATTGGTTACAAACAATTTCCTAGGTGATCAACTACTGTAAAATACTGATTCATAAGCTGCGTCTACTACTAAGTTATTAGTTGATAATTTACAATACCCCAGAAAACAATTACTGAACTAAAATACAAACAGGAACTAGCAAAACAGAGGATTATATTTTGATCTATATCCCAATACAGAGCATTAATTCCATGGCACCATGTGTTCAGTTATAACGACTTACTCGCCCATTTGCAGTTTATTTTGCACATTTCTCACCTTATATTGTTGACTTTTTACTACTTTTGTATGACTGTATTTGAATAATTCGCATTATATAGTTATCCAAGAGGAGTTTACTTTGTTACTTACATTTTTGTTTCAAGTACTCGAAAGGGAAGGCGTATGTTTATACAAAGATTCAGTTGGGATGTAGGTACGTACACTATGATGCGTTAACACGCTCGGCACTTTTTATTATCGATTATCGTATGCAAGTATTTCACTGTGTACCTACGTAAAAACGTATGACAAGGCTTGCTACGCGCATACGCAAGCAACAACTTTAAATCGAGCGTCTTCCGAAAAGTGAAGTACGTCTCGTAGGCCTCGTAGCACTAAACGACTCGTGATCTCTGGGCGTATTTCGGAAACCTGTCGGTCCTACGCCGTCAATATAAAACGTGAGTTTTTTAGTAGGAGATCTAAGGCCGAACTTGTATGGGGTACCTTTGCACCTAAACCTGCTGGGATGAAACTTGCCACGATTCAAGTACATACATATAGGTAACATATTAGAAGTGGTGCACAATGGGGCATAATGTCATAAATATGTAGTTTTTCACTAGGTTGATTCTATCTGTTGAAGCAACATAAGTAGCTGGTTGAAAATTTCAAAGAATGTGTATCTTTTAAACAAATATATCACCTTAAAACAAAAATTTAAAATATCGGGTCGCCATACAAGAAACGTATTATTTTTTTTGCTCTATCGTCAGAACGGTTAGTAATTCGAGTGTCAAACTTGGTATGAGTATAGTTCACTAAAATGTCAATAAAATAATATGTCCTGACTGACTGACTGACGTCTATCCGTTACCGGTTTAGCTATACGTGTGAAATTTAGTATGCTAATTTATTGCATGCCAAAAACACCACCCAAGAAAGGATTTTCCAAAACTCATCCCCCAAGGGGGTGAAAAAAGGGATGGAAGATTTTCAAAATTTTTTACTTAGCTTTAACTTTCATCCCTTATTTCACCCCCTTGGGGGATGAGTTTTGGAAAATCCTTTCTTGGGTGGTATCCTTTCTTTAGATACAATTTTCAACCTAGTAAAAAACTACATATTTTACCTATGGGTATACCATTTCTAATATTTTACCTATGGGTATGTATGACTCCTGCCAAGTTTCAGCCCAGCAGGTTTAGGTGCAAGGTTCGCCTTGTTAGATCTCCTACTATTTATCCGTTGAAGTACATAATTACGTCTCGTAGCGTTTAAATCGCTCAACTTGTGTAACTTAAAACTCTATAATGTCAATTTTGTTTTGTGTTATTAAATTACAGAAAAAAACAAATTATTTAGGTACTACTTGAAAATATGCATTTAAAATATATTTTTAAAATTTAAACAGCCCAGACGATATAGCTCACCCCGATCTTTGCAGCTACGGTTTTCTGAATTCGTAAGTACGTTGCGAACTCAGCCCAAGTTTCCAGCTTTAAATATTCAAATGCAAACTTAAATTCATTTATTCAGACTCTAGGCGGCACCTGAAGGTAGGACGGAACAATAAATTTATCCTCAGAGGAATTTTGGTACACATTCGAAGCACCTGCCAAAGTCGGCCAAATGGAATAGGCATGAATGGTGAGGGAGCTACGTAGTTGCTGTGACGGAAACCATTTTTCAAAATAAAAGAGGCGACAGGACTGCAACTTCTTGCTGTACAATGATAACTTCGTCTGCGTGCTCCTTGTATAAAACTAAAATAGGCCCGTTATGACATCTGTCAAACGTCAAACGACCTGCAAATAAAAGAGAAATGAACCCAGTGTGTTGGTGTTAAAACGGACTTCTTACGTTGGCCCTACTTTATATGTACACTCCCTACCCCTCTTAAGATTTGACCTCACATCCCCCCCCCCCCTACCCACACACTCTCACTCTATTAGTATAGGTGCGTATAGGCCAGTATTTGAACGTATTAATGCATTTACAAATGGTTCTATTTTCTTTTTGCTGAACGTTGCATACTCAATTTCTCAATCGTGCCTTCATCCCGGTTGAATGCAGTGTCCTGATAAACAAGATATAGTTTATCAGTAAAAGATTCGTGAGTGAGAAACATTAGTTAGTTCCGTAAATATGGTAAAATCAAGACATGATTTGATAGGTTTTCAATTGGTGTTCATCATTCATCATTGAGTATATCTTTACAGTGAGGAGGATTTTTTTCAGCAGAGGCCATATAACCATATTTCGATGGATATGGTGATGATGATTCAATGCTAATAACTATTATGATTTTTGATATAAAATATTATTGTATTGCTTCCAAACCTTCAATGGATACAATATCTTTCGCAATATTCTTACTCTTTTTTTCGCCTGTTAAGAAGTGAACCCTCAAATTAGAAGGCAGTCACCAAGTTTCCTGGTTTGCGATCTCATTTAAGTCCCTAAGGAAAACTTATCCATTTTGAGAACCGTTTGTTCGAATTCAAAAATATTTTAACCCCGAGTTCGAGTTCAAAAGAAAATCTTCATTCATAAAGTAAAATTATTTTTTGAGTAAATAAAAACTCCCTCTCAAACGAGTAAAGTTGGTCGTAAGATTGATGTTTTTTAGAAGAGTGTCATGAGCATTGACATAAGCATAAGCTGCCGTTATTCATAATCTAAGGTCATGAGCCTTTCCACCACCTTTAGTTTAGACAAACCGGATTCTATCATCCACACTTGATTAATATTCCATTTATTTACAAATTGTGCTGTCATTTGTGACATATTTTAAAATGCACATAGCCAGGAATTACAGTCTGTGCTTGCAATCGCCTTGAAAAAAAAATCGATGGATAGGACATATCTAAACTTATCCAATGCACCCTTCTTTTTGGGCACCAAAGCACTACCCAACGAATTTTGACTCAAGGAGGTCCGATATCTTTGGTACTACCACTGCAGTACACAGAAATATAAGTATTCTCTTAAAAGCACTTATTTAAAAGCATTTATCTTATTTATAAAGAGTAACTTGAGAACCCTAAACGCTGGTAAAAGCTGGCATCGACCCCTTGGGCGCAGCTGTTGACATCCTTAAGTGCTACAGATGAGTAGCTATTTATTTTCAGGGAAATAAAGGGTCTTTCATTAGTGTAACAACAATTTATTCGTGTCGAGGCATATTGCAAGTATTTTCACTATATATTTTCTATACTTGCAACAGTATAAAACATAACATAATACAATTATAACAGCAGATAATAATTATTTATTGAAGGTATTGCTACGGACATCTCAATATAACATGTTGAGGAAAAATATAAATTTCTAAATATGTATTCACTTTAAACATACATAATATCACGCCTTGTTCCCGTCGGGGTAGGCAGAGACCACAGTTCTCCACCTGCTACGATCTTGACATACTTCCCTTGCTTCCTGAACTTTCATCAATCCTCTCATACATGCTCGTCGGTTTAGGGTACTATTAACCTGGCATTATAGGAAATGCCGTTAATGCACTTTAAATCAAATGCATTAAAAGCAAATTCCTTTTGCAATATTATTCAACGATAATATTTAGTCTATTAATTAAAAATCAGGCGCTGTTTAATCAATAGACTAAATCCAAGCCCAGGCCAAAAGTGGAACCCTAGAAGATGAGATTTAAAACAGTTCAATAGGTCGAATTATTCATCTTATTTTTGTAAGATCTTGTATAACACACAACATTAGAAAGGCAATTTCAGGACTCGTTGAGATATTTAATCTAGAAAACAAATAGGTAGGCGCTGCTAAGCGAAACAGCAATTTTCTAACAAAACAAATTAGGAAAGTCATTTCTCGTTGGATAAAATTTTGTAAAAGTAATTTTAGGTCTTTGAATTTTGGCGTATATGATATTCTGTTATTTATTGTTGGTTAAATTTTGTTGGTACTTAGTTTAAAGTGTTCTCAACGTCCAAAAAAGACGTTATACACGCTTCTTTCTGTCTGCATGAAAATGGACATACGTAACTTTTAATTTGAAGCCGCCGATCTCACACGTAAATAAACCGGTCAAGTACGAGTTGGACTTGCGCGCCGAGGGTTCCGATATACATGTAGTATTTCTAGAAGCAATAAGTCTATTTTCAACACATTTGCTCTTAAAACAGCTCTATTTGCACTGTATTAAGGTCCATAATTCAGATTATTAAACACGCGTGCTTTTATCATTTTATTTATTATCGCTCTATAAAACACGCACGTCTATAAAATCCATAATATTTTCATGAATAAGTATATTTTGTTCAATAATATTATCATTAAAAATTAATTTCATGAAAATATTTATAATATTTACTTGTCGTAGCTCCTCCAAGCTTTGAAGTAACAAAATAGCCCATTTTAAATAAATCAAGGACTAGGCTGTTTGGCAGTTTAGTCAATGCCTCCTGCGCGCGCATGTATGTTTAATCTGTGTCTGCTAAAACAGCGCGTACCATTTCTACAAAGTAGTGATTAATGTAGTAATGTAGTAGCACGAAACACAAGTCTAAAGAATCGGGTGTACGTAGAAATGTAAGTAAAAATGTGAAGCTTGTAGTCAACAAATTTTGCTTTGGGAAAAGAGGTAAGCAAAATTAACTTATTTTTATTGGCAGATGTGTTGAAAATCGTTATAAGAAGTGCGTGCGCTTTGGTCACTACACTCTCGGCTCCATTAAGACCTCGCCTGCGGCTTGGGCTGAAATTCTCGAGCCTCGGCTGTAATCACCAAAATAGCGCACTTGCATCTTAATGTTCTATTGCAGATTTGAAGAAGTTAAGAAATAGGTGCTATTTAGAAAGATTGTTTTATTTTTACTGTAATAATTATATAAATTTCTATCGAAAAGGAGGTTATCAATTCGACCCGTACTCAAGTAATTTCGTTTCCAATAAAATCGGGCAAGCATATTCTAAAACTATTCCAAATTTTAAGTCGATAGCGTGAGTATGTGACAGATGTAACAGACAGAGGAAGTCGCATCATAGGCATTCCAATTTTTTTTTTTCGTTTTGGTTAAGAACCCTAAAAGTCGACGTTTTGGCACGAAATACAATGACCTTATCTTTTTAGGGTTCCGATACCAAAATGGTAAAAAAAAGGAACCCTTATGGTGCCGCTCTGTCTGTCTGTCTGTCTGTCTGTCCGTCTGTCTGTCACACCTCTATATCTCAGCAACCACATACGCTATCGAGCTGAAATTTGGAATAGTTTTAGAATATAGTTGCCCAACTTAATTGCACATGAAAATTTTTTGAAAAAAGTATGATTATTAATGTAAAGGGGGCCAAAATAGGGGGGGCCAAATTTCAAATTGTCGCTACTAGGTCGAGTGGGGTATCATATGAAAGGGCTTTACTTGTACATTTTAAAATATATTTTTGTATTTTTTTAAGTTTCTTAGTTTTCAAGTTATGATGAAAAATGTCATAAAAAATACCATTCCCCCCCCCTTATCTCCGAAGTTTGAGTAAGGGAAAATCTGAATTAATTACAGTTGACAGAGGTTTATGTAAACTTTACAGCAAAAATAAAACGATCTTTCTAAGTTGCACAGTTTTTCAGAAATCTGCAAAAAACCTTTACAAACAAATTTAGTTTTGCGGTCCTGAAAATGGACTTTATTGCTTCCAAAAATACTATAGGTATATCGGAACCCTCGGCGCGCGAGTCCGACTCGCACTTGACCGGTTTTTTTTCTATTTTTATCCTTATTTTTATCAACATATTCTGAACTAGTGTTTTAAATACATACATACAAAACATCACGCCTCTTTCTCGTCGGGGTAGGCAGACACCACAGTCCTATACCTGCTACGATCTTGGCATACTGTCCTCGTTTCCTCAACTGTCATTAACCCTCTCATACACACTCTACGCCTCTTAAACTGGCCTTTATTTAAATGGCTGGAACAATTCTTCATTCGTTTAATTAAAATAATAAAAATGATTATTTTTGTCAAATTTCCACCCAAGGCATTCCTTTGGTCGTTCATGTAATCTGTTTCAGCAAAAAAACAACTACCCTATTTTCGCCTTCTCTACTCTTCGTCGAAGTAATTAATCTTACCCAAAACCCCTTAACCCAGCGATAAAACCATGAAAAAGTTTGCAAATGTTTTTTTAATTAATTCCTGTTTCGCATCTTTAGAAAGACGTCAATTGTTCTTTCCCTTTTCTGTCGAGGGATTGAGGGTCTGATCATCAATCTTCTTCAGGCGTTTGATGACCATGCAGCTATTTCGACGATGCACCGTTTCGGTGTTGTAGTTTGGTGTACATTTCTCGTAGTGTAAGAGCCATGCCACACGGTGCGTTGCGGCTGCGGTGCGGTGCCGCAGCGGTGTCGCTGCGTTGTTTTACATACAAATAATCATAGTGTTCACACGGTGCGGTGCGGTGACGCAACGCACTCACGACGGAGCTGCAGCCCCCGAGACGAAGCGGGCGGGGGTGTACTCATTGCGACGCCGCAGCGGCACCGCACCGCACCGCAGCACCGCAGACGTGGAAGACACACGCAAGCCCATAATTTTTTTTGGGTTCCGTACCCAAAGGGTAAAAAACGGGACCCTATTAATATGCCTCCGATGTCTGTCTGTCTGTCCGTCTGTCACAAAAAAAAATGGGAACACTTTCAAGCATGAAAGTTGGTTTATTTAAAAAACAAAATATATATATATTTTTATTTTTAATTTAAATAAATAAATAAAATGTTTTATATTAATTAACCATAGAGTTTCTTAAAAGCTAGTTCCAGTTAAGTTTATAGTGCATAAGCTATGGAATAACAACAGATAATAAAAACTGGTCAAGTGCGTGTCGGACTCGAAAAATCTAGCACTGAAGTTTACAGAAATTTCAACAAATATGATAATAATATGGAAGTACAGAACCCTCCGTGCGCGAGAACAACTCGCACTTGGCCGGTTTTTTTTATAAAATGGTATTAGACTGACTGCAGTTTTGTACAAAATGCTCGACGGAACTCTTGTGCGTCACCGCTGCGGCGACGGAGCGACGCTGCGGTGCCGCAGCGGTGACGCAGCGCCCGTGTGGCCGGCTATGCGTTGAAATATTTGCGTTGCGGCACCGCAACGCACCGTGTGGCATGGCTCTTACGTCTTACACTGACACGTAACGTCAATGTGTCTAACATTAAATAACAAGTTTAGGTTAAAGAGTTCTCAATCACTTCTTAAGGACTCGGAGAAGAAACATTTTCAATATGTGATTTTACCTTTTTAAAGGCATACTGACAATTTTTTCATGTTGTATAAATACGAGTGTTTATACGACATGAAAAAAATGTTTACCTGAGGCGTAAAAAACAGGTCAAGCGCGAGTTGGGTCCACGTGCAACCTGTTTCCAACAATTAAAAATATTTAAAAAGTTTTCTAAAACACAAATGAACGTTTTTAGAAGCGCAGCGTTCTCGATGGCTACGTCGTACTCGTAGCATTCTGCTACGAAAGAATAAAATAAAAAAGTTTGCATTGATAAGTTAACATAGAAAATTGTAATGCAAACCATATGCAAACCATCTACTTCAAAAATTAAAAACTGACCAAGTGCGAGTCGGACTCGCGCACCGAGGATTCCGTACCACTAAGGTAAAAATACCGTCTTAGTTACGACACAAAGTCGCGCAGAAGTGTATTAAATGCGCGCGAGTTCGACTCGCACTTGACTAATACCATAGAGCTAAAACAATAAAAAACACCAAAGAACACATTTCTCTTTCCAAAAAACATTTACACAGACAAAAAACAGGCTATTATAGTGCGGAGCTCGATCGTCCAGGTACATAAAGATAAAATAAACAAAATAAAGATAACAAAAATCAAACTTAACTCACAAAAACAAACAAGCGGTAGTAGCTCGATTTAGAAGTCAGGCTACTACCACCACCACGAACTATGGTGAGTAAACAGGTTGAACCCAACCACTAATTTTAGTACCCTTGGTTGCTTTTTACGATACCAATGAAAATAAATCGAAAAACACTTTTATAACATTCCCCCTCTTTTATTCACCGAAAACAGTGAATAAAAAGCACTTTTAATCACTATTTTGGTGTCTGAATTTAGAACACACCAATATATTCGACCTTGCATCTCAATGCTATACAACCTCCTTGTTCCAATATTTATGTGCACTTTAATTAATTTATCCTTTTTTAGGGTTCCGATACCAAAATGATAAAAAAGGAACCCTTATGGTGCCGCTTTGTCTGTCTGTCTGTCCGTCTGTCTGTCCCACCTCTATATCTCAGCAACCACTCATAACATCGACTTGAAATTTGGAATAGTTTTAGAATGTAGTTGCCCAACTTAAATGCATATGAAAGAATTAAAAAAAAAAGGATTATTAATGTAAAGAGGGCCCGAATAGGGGGGCCAAATTTTCAAATTGTGGTTTGAGTGGGGTCATTTAAAAGGGCTTTACTTGTACATTCTAAAATATATTTTTGTATTTTTTCACGAATCTTAGTTTTGAAGTTATGATGAAAAATGTCAGAAAAAAATACCGTTCCCCCCCCCCCCCCTTATCTCCGATGTTTGTGAAAGGAAAAATCTGAATTCATTACAGTTGACAGAAGTTTATGTAAATATTACAGCAAAAATAAAACTATCTTTCTAAGTTGTACAGTTTTTTAGAAATCTGCAAATAATCTTTAAAAACAAATTTAGTTTTGCGGTCCTAAAAATAGACTTTATTGCTTCCAAAAATACAAAATGTCGGAACCCTCGGCGCGCGAGTCCGACTCGCACTTGACCGGTTTTTTCTTTAGATGTATACTTATTTTCGCTTAAATATTTTTTTTTCTCGTAGTCATGGATTTAAATTGAGGGCCATGAATCACTCTCGTCGATCAGGATTCTAACACTCCCTGTGGTCGTGATTCATTCGTTAGAATCCTTCACTTGCTCGTGATTCATCTCTAGCCCTCGCTTTAAATCCGTCTTTTATTCACTAATTGCATAATATACTATTTTTCTTATATCAAAGGAGCCGTAATGGATATAAAATCATAGTAAGTAACAAAGATTTTCGTCAAACATCGACTATGAATAGACCGCTTTCGCGTGAAACCTCTTGTGGTCCAGTAATTACTCTTTCATGGTCACAATACAAGTAGATGATAAGAAAAACCTTATTGTATTGCTTTCTAAAGAAAAAATGAAAAATTTCATAAAAAGGAAGCGAATCCTTTTCTTGTACATAAATAATTCAATGTACCCTTTGTACTAAAGCTTGTTTTTCATGAAGATTTATCTTTTGTAATTATTATTTTAAGATGGAGTTCATATTTCATTTATGAAAACAGCCTTCAGAATTATTCGGCGATTTCTGCGACTTCAAATCTTTGCTTCAAATCAGTGGCACTAAAAATGGACCACCTACGTTTTCTGAATTTGTGTTAGAAGTTATAATATGGCCGCTTGACGCAGCTTGCCTTTCACGCAGCGGCCTACAGGTTCGATCTCCGCTCAGGGCAAATATTTGAGTAATAATCACAAGTCATATAAGGGTGTTATCTACTATTTATATGCCTCCAAACTATTTAAACTGTATTTAAAAGACAGGCTAACCTAGTTTTAGGATCAGGTCACCTTATGTGAAATATCCTCGTATTTAAAAAATCTAAAGATCAGGTAAGTCTGTAGCATTTTACCTTTTTACCCAAGACAATCAGAACGAGAGACGACGTGGCGAAACTTTCCGCTATCTTAATTTTCAGGATTTTCACAAAGAAAAGTTATTTTACAAGAACATACATACATAACATCACGCCTCTTTCCCGTCGGGGTAGGCAGAGACCACAGTCCTCCACCTGCTACGATCTTGACATACTTCCCTTGCTTCCTGTACTTTCATCAATCCTTTCATACATGCCCGTCGGTTTAGGGTACTTTTAACCTGGCCTTTATTCAGAACGTCCTTACAAGAAATAAAAAAGAATTACTTGTACACAGTACTGCTAGATCTCTTAGTGATATTTTGATACAGTCGTCCACACATCAACAAAGCAGCAAACAGACAGCGCCCTGAAACAGTTAAGGCGAGGCGGCGATACGGTTGTTAAAATTTTACGCTCTTCCCGCAGTCGTTAAGGAGCAACCGCATATTTGGCCCCGACACAGAAACCAAAAGTACAAATAGACATTGCCATGGAACGAAGTATGCCGCCTCCTTTCGTGCTTCTTTTCTGGTGACTTCGATCGTCCTGATTGATGGGGATTTCAAATTTTCTTCTAGTTTAGATAGTGGTTGCCACCTTTTTGCTCATCGGCGATTGGTTCTTTGAGCGGTGTGCCTTGAAATGTATGCAAGATATAATTTGAAAGGTCAGTTTGACGCAGCAATTTACTACATTCCCTGTGGATGTGACACCCACATAGTGTAGTCTGGGCGCTGGCCCATGTCACGTGTGCACTTGAGTGTACCCTAAGTTTTGTTGTGGGGGCTTGATAAGCACCTATGGGAATATCACGAAATTTGTTTGCCTAAGCTTTAAAGATTAAAATTGGACCACTGGGCACGAAGATAATATACTCAACCAATAACTGTAAATCTTGGTGGGAATTCGACCATGTGGCCAATTTTTTTAATATTCCTATAGGTTTTCACACAGCCCTGCAATCCAACTTTAGGCATATACAAGTGAACACGTGACATAGGTAATGGTAATTCTTTAGTCTTATGGCGTGCCTATTTCTGTGTACACCCGGCAGAAGATAAAACCCTCTTTTATGTAAAAATGCACCAGTTGGAACATAAAAACTGGTAATTACGCTGTGAGCATAATTGCTGAGAACCCTTTTTAAAATTGCTATTGTAATTCAAGCTCATATTTTATTCCAAAAGAAAGAAAGACATTAATTTTTGGTCGCTTCGCTTTTCAGAAGACACAAGATAAATGAATGAACTAATAACTGTTAAAAACTGTCATAAACCTACATTGAATAAGTTCTTTAAATAATTATGCAGGTACAGTAATCTGAAGACTGAAATGGCGGGCAAATTCAGGAAAACTGAACATCTTTTCAAAACAAACAATATTAAGTATAAAAATATCAATCCGAATACTACTAGCACCCAGACAATGTAATGAAAAGATAGATTTTTTGCTTTATTGTTTAAGTCACATTTTCCGTACAAGACAGTCAATAAAAACGTCCAAAGCTGGACAAAGACAGTGGCGGCGCCAGGCGTCGGCGACCGCTGACGCCTGACACCCGAACGGGCCTCGCAAGAAGCAATCTTCTGATGGATGAAATGCAGAATGGTCTGCGAACACTATGAAAGTTAGGCGAGACTCGGGTATTCCAGAAATTAATTAATTCTGTTACAGGGCCATCCAGACTGAAAATGTATATTCTGTAAATCAATAACTGTATCAGAACTTCAGCTATTAAAATCCAATTTACTAGACTATATCAACAATGCACAACAATAGCCAATATAATTTAGAAAATATTTCGGAAGAAGTATATCTAAATGGGATATGATATGGGATGTTTGTTTGGTCTCATAACAATCAGAGAAGGCTAACAATTTCAGTCTACTTGCAGTCTGTTGCTTCTGCTGGGCTGGGAGAAGTTTTTGACTTACTTGAGAAGCACTATGAGCCAAGAAAGACTTCCTCCGTTAATTAAAGCGGAAATAATGAAACATAATCTTGAAAAAGTTGAGCAAGGCTAAAAGCCGAAAACTTCATTAATTTTACTTTGTCATTGTTCTTGTACCAATGGACTAGGAAATGAAAGAGGCATCGAAAAGCTGATGTTGCCGTTTTCATTTGGTTTAGCACCACCAGTGGACAAAGAACTCCCCCAAGCAAGACATGTTTAGGTGAAGATGATGATGACCCTGAATAATGCTTAACAGAGCTTACATGGCGGCTGTAGGCAGCTACAGAACTTGCATTTAAATAATGTAAATATTTTTGCCGGTTTTATTAAAATAGGCAGTACTATAATAATTATCACCATAACATTTTATTAAAATTTCACTGCTGGACTAGTAGGAGTTATGATGATAATGCTCTATCGTACAAAATCTTAAATGGGTACCTACTAATATTAACAAGAAGAAGAATCATATTAGTGTCAACATAAGAAACAAGAATCAACTTGCTTCTCATGTCAGCCGTATTCACAAAATTAGTAAAACATATAAAGGTCAATGTATACGCTTCTATAATAAGGTACCCACTGATATTGAAAGTTTACCGTTAGATAAATTCAAAACTGTAATCAAGCAGAAATTATGTAAGAAGGGTTATTATAAAATATCAGATTATCTAGAAGAGAAAAATCCATGGGATTAGACTACGGTTCTAACAGGCTAATTCAAAATTAAAACTGACCTATGTATGTTGTATATCAACCTTGTACATTCAAACATATTTAAAAGAGCGCGTGGGTTTTTATTGTCGCTTCTTTTTTTTTCCCACAATGGCGCCACATTGTTTGTGAAGCGATGTAGTTTAGCTGACGTCATTAAGAGATTTTAATATCCAACAATGAATAAACGATTTTGATTTGATTTGATTTGATTTGATTAGTATTTTTCAAGACAACAACGAAGTAAATGGATACATCTCCCTATAATCTAGTTTTTCTTGTAATTTACGTAAGTCGCCCGATTGTTGAAGACCGTCCGAGACTTGAGCAGATATAAATTAACTAGATACCGTGTTCCTGGGATGAAGCATGTTATCTCACACAGACCACTCGTGATAAAGACATCGAAGTTTCTACTGCCGCTGAACGAACATACGCCACTTTTTATGTCTACGTGTCTTGTCAGTACGACTCAAGTAGTCATCATCATCATATCAGCCGAAAGAAGTCCACTGCTCAACATAGGCCTCCCCTAAAGATCTCCATGACGACCGGTCCAGTGATGCTCGCATCCAGCGGCTTCCCGCGACCTCGACTATATCGTCGGTCCATTTGGTGGAGGGCCTGCCCTTGCTACGTCTTCCGGTACGTGGTCGCGACTCTAGAACCTTTACGCCCTATCGGCCATCGGTTCGTCTTGAGATCGACTCACGTAGTATCACAGAGAGATTGCTTTGCTACAGCACATTCTTACGACGATTGTACCAAAACACCTGTCTCGTGAACATCAGTCGTTTTGAAACTATGGGTAATTAAATGGTAGAAAAATATGCGATCATTTCGTGCCAATAACCTTGCAAGCAGCTTGTAGTTTTTTTTACTATCGCGGTTTGTAAGTGTATCAATATTTCAGCTCATTACGCAGTCTAGATGTCCACTAATCTGTGTTATCTCAGGACTCATTTGGCGGAGCGCCATGAGGCTCTGACGTCACAACTGTAGAGTCAATGACCCTCGAACGGCGGCAATTTTGCTAAACGCCGCGCTCAGAACTGCCTTTGCAGAGCTAACGAGCTATCTTTGAAGGGATTGTTTGTAATTTTCGAGTTGTGGGTTGTCGGCAGTGATAGTCTAGGATCCTCTATGATTGTGATTGTACAGTTTATCAAGTGATGAAGTTGCATTAACTAGCTGGTTTATGATCCAAGAAAAGCTGTTAAAATCTACCCACGTGAACTTCCTCGTGGATGGATGACGCACAATCATTGAGCAGACGGGCGACGCCATGTAAGAGTCAAAATGCAAATTTCTTGTATCAGAATCACAAGAACACAAATTGATATTTACGCCTGTTTATTTATATAGTACCTGGGCGACCGAGTTATGCTCTGTATGATTAAAATGTTATCGTTTGAGCAAGCTATGCTACTCAACAACAGATGGCGCTGTAAGTTTCTTGAACGAACTAAAACGCGCTAAGAAATATTTAAAAAGACGGTGAAAACGAAGTTTCCCAGACATGAGACCTATAGTTAGGGTGCTGGCTGTAATTTGGGTATATGATTTGCTCATAATTCATATTAATAGGGATGATAGATCAGCTCAATACGAATCGATTTGATCTACGGGCGCTACGTGACAGTGGCTCCTGTTTAAAATACTTCTGAAGATGTAGAAAATCGAAGAGGCAGACATGCAGGGCTCTGCATTATCACGGGACGAATTAGTGAATTTTTGCATTTTGAAGCGCTGTAACTTTACGACGCAGGGCTATTATGGTGGCAGACCATTTTTCTGGGGTTTTATACATTGTATTTAATCAGATAGTCATAGTCTGCCAGGTGTACGTTTTATTGTCAAATTTCAAAATAGCTAAAACTTAATTCCTCAAAAACGCAGGGGTGTGGACTGTGGATGTCCGCCAATATTTTTTGTATCTTTTAGAGGATGCTCCTTATCATCAGTCAAAGAGGCAAACATGAGCAAATCATATAGAAATTTGTCCTTCATCACCCTTACTACTATCGAGATCGATTTTTTGCCCCCAAAAACCCCCCCCTGTTTACAAAATTTCATCGAAATCGTTAGACCCGTTTGCGAGAAACTGATTACAAATATAAAATTATGAAATTGCCGAAATTTTCTTACAGATTAATGAGATCATAATTCCTATAATTGTTATGCTATTCATTTGTCTTAAATTTAAAATTTGACTTCAAGATTATCAATTTACGCATAAAACAAACTTTTTATTTTTAGTTTGATATATAAAATTAAAGGTTCGAAAATTGTTCGTCTTAAATGTCGTCCGATTTCATCATTAGATTTGTTATATTTTTTTACAGATAATATTTTTCGAAAATTTTATTTAAGCTTCTGTTAGCTTAATGTCTTCCCAATAATGCTTCAAAATAAAAATAAATTGGATTTATAATTCCTAAGAAAAATGCAAAAATGTTAGTACTGAAAATTTAGTTTATTTAAAATTCACCATACAAAACGGAAATTTCAATATTATTTATTATATATACAAATATTGCTCGTTTAATAGTATAGGACTTACAAAAGTTGTCTGTTTCAGAACCAAGCCCGTTAGTGAGGTTGGTAGTGAGCTGTATTTTACGCCGCTGTGGGCCGCGGGTTCGATCCCCGCCCAGGTCAAATATTTCTGTGATGAACACAAGTGTTTGTTTTGTGTCTGGGCGTTATTCATCTATTTATGACAAAGAGATTTATAAAAAAAAAATTACACATCTTACATTAAATATTTGTGTATCAGTATCTGATACCCATAGTATAAACAGGATTTGCCTAGTTTAGGACGGCTTTGTGTAATATGCGCCCCAATATTTCTTTAACTATATTATGTGTTTTATTGTTATTTATTTATTATTTTATTTTATTTTGACAACAGACGGTTAACTTAAAAAAGTACATGTTTATATTGGTATGTATACAAGCTGCAAACATAGAGTGTCAACTATTATTTTATAAACTAGTAAGGTGTCTTTATCATATAACATTGATCGGAAATTGCAATATTGAATTAATTAATTTAATTAATTATTTGATAAAACGACATTATATAGTGTTAGTAAATTGCGACACCCTGATGTAGGTACCTCATATAGGAATATTCTAGCATCACTAACACACAATTCCAGATCTTATTACCTACTGTACAATTTTACAAACAAATAAATGAAATGAAATAAATAAATTAACATTTCGAACCACAATAGCCTTTTTAAGTGCCACAAAAATTTAAAATAATGAATGGCAAAGTATCTGAAAGTCTCAGAAAGACAAAAGCGTTTCAAGTTCAAGCCACATTTTTCAGAATAATTAAAGAGAGTTGACCTTAAATATTTACGTCCGTCTCGGATTGTAAATAATTAACGGCGCCATTCGCTTTTATTTCGATGGCTTTTGCCCCGACTGGAGAAATTTTCCTCTTTGTGTCTGTTTCCGGTTACTTTAAGGGCTTTTCTTACCGTTTCCGCTTGTTAGACCTTGGCGGACTGTGTTTCGAAATACAAAAAATATTGAGAAGAAATCAAAGCAAAAATCTGTTTTTTTTTTCTTTCGAGCGGAGCGAAAGCTGGCTCTCATTTTGAGGATAGCTGTCATTCATACAACAAAAATGAAAAATTCAATTTTGATGAAAAACGCCTAAAACGACTTTTTTTTCAAATATTATTTATTGCAAAAATTTAGTTAACTGGGTGTACCAAAAACTGAAAGGGCTTGTTCAGTAAACTAAAAAACTCAATCATTTTCCTTAAGAAATATGTGTTGTATATGGTAGTATCCATTGATCTGTGAAAATTCATATAAAGGATGTTCCAGTACTACCAAAATTTTAACATGTGATTTACTCGAAATAATTTACGATTAGTTTGTTTTGATGTTTAACAATTTGAATTCTGATTTGATCTGCATATTCCATAAGATCGTTTTTTGGGAAAACCTAAATATAAGGTTGTATTGTATGGCATTACAAATTTAAGTTTGCAATTGTAATTTTTAATTGCATATCGCTAGAAAGTAAGTGCAGAGCCTGCTGGGTCATTTATTACGTTGGACATTACATCGTGGCACATCAAGGGGCCGTATTTGCGCTAAGCGTCGTTTAGGAGTGTTTAATTCGTGAATTTAAAAAATCAAGCTCTTTTGTTCCATTTGAGCATTGTCTGCTTCGCAAATAAAGTGACGTATAAAATAAAAGAAGGATCAAGAAAATTACAGAAGTGCTTTTGAAATATCTTGCACCGTTAAATGTTTTCGTTATGCATAAGGATAATAAACAAGGTAATTTTTTGGAACTGATCCTGATATGCATATAATTATCAGTGAGGTCAAAAGCAACAACTTTTGTTAAACGACTTTGCTAACAACGACCAAAAAAAAATACTTCCCATACAAAGTAACATAAATAACGAACACACTTTGTATGAGAAGTTGCTGCTTTTGACCGCACTAATAAGGTGGGCATACGCATATCAGGTCCAAAATAATAACCTTGTATATGATAAAAGTACATTGTCATTTGTCACAATCAGAGCGGGTGGATTTTTCCTTGTCGCTTCTTTTTTACTTTCGAGCGGAGCGAGAAAGGTATTGTATTCGTGAAAAAAAAAAGTTTTTCTAATTTTCTCAAAAATGTGTTCTATATCACTTATATATCATAAAAAACAAGTCTCCCAAAAATGCCCGTCCGTCGGTCGGTCGGTCGGTCGGTCCGTCGGTCGGTCTGTCCGTCACGCTTTGGCCTAGCGGCTAAACGAATGTCCGATTGACACCATATTTGGAATTTAAGAGTTTTATGCAAATTCATCGAAGGGTTTTGACTTTTGAGTGGTTTCCTGCTGGCTCTCATTTTGAGGGTAGCTGTCATACAACGAAAATGAAAGATTGTAATTTTCGCGAAAACAGCTCATAAAATCTTGATGAAACTTTGCATGACCAAGCATCTCTATTTAAGGTATTTGCGGCAGTATCAATTGGTCTCTAGAAATTCATATAAGGGGTGTTCCCTTACTACTAAAATTAAAAAATGTGATTTACTCAAAATCGGTTTCGTTGAGCTTATTTAAATGTTCTACAATTTGGATTCTAAATTGGTTTTCTATCTGACTGCATATTTCATTAAACCATTTTTACATAAATGTAGATGGTATAGGTAAGTTTGTATTTTCATATTATTTGTATGGAATTACAAACTTAAGTTTGCAGTTGGTACTTATTTACTCATTACTATCCGCAGCCTTTATAATATAGTAGTTAGAGCATAAGGCTCTTGATCCGGAGGTTCTGAGTTCGACTCCCGGCGGGGACACTGTTGAATGATGAGTCTCGTATATCGCGAGAAAGTAAGTGCAGTGCTGCTGTATCATTTATTTTTACTTGGTGCCAGTCTGTTTGTTAACTGACGCATACAGTGATAAAATAATGTTATTCTAATGTGTGTTTGACTATACATATGTGTGATAACGTGTGATCAGTTATAGAATGACATTGTATGATAAATACAAATAAACGAATATGAATAATTTAATCCTACGTTACCTTAGTAACAAATAATTTAAAATCAATAACATTTTACGTCCTTTCTAGGGTTCTGTAGTCAACAAGGAACCCTTATAGTTTCGTCATGTCCGTCTGTCTGTCTGTCTGTCCGCAGCTTAGAGACCTTTAGTACTGTACAGCTGTAATTTGGTATGAATATACATTATGTGACTATGGTACTTCTACTCCACTTTGTACCAGCAAAGCTGTATTTCTGGAGGGAGCTCCTGTCCTGCAGTAGAAGTTTCATGGGATATTATTATACATTTTATTCACGCCGACAAAGTAGCAAAATAAAATCTTGAAGAAACAATATTTTTAGGGTACCTCCCCTACATGTAAAGTGGGGATGTTCTTTTTTCTCGTCGAACCCATAGTGTAAGATGTTGTTAAATAGGTCTTTTAAAAATATTTTGAGGTCTTACAGACCATTTCTTGATTTAGGGATCCACATGCGAAATATATGGCTGGGAAGCGCAATGACAATGTGAAAAAAGTCCTATTAGTAGTAGTAGTATATATGATGAAACTATAAAGAAAACTATCACAGCTAAGTAGACATTACTGGTTTAGGAGTTATACTCGTAGTAAAAAAACATAAAATTGGTAATAATAATATATCAATCAATAGCAAAAAATCTAAACGTGTTTAACAATAATAATTCTTAAAGCAACTTTACTACGGGCCCTAAACTGCGATTGGCCCGACACGCACTTGGCCGGTTTTTTTTACTTTCAGCTACCATTGATCTTAATTTCAAACGGCTGAAAATTTAAAAAGTTGATTAATCTAAAATCTTTGGTTAATGTTAGAAATTCGTCCTTCTAACTAATTAGCCAAACTTTTAGGCTGGTGAGTAGGCAGGCAACTTTTGACTTTGACGTATTAGAGGGCTTAGGAAGTTTCGCTCTCTTTAGAACCATTTAAAGTTTACCCAGACATACTATTTTATATCAATATGGTAGAAAGAGAACTTTAGCACACCCCAAACACTACATTTAACGAGCGCGAATTTGAAACTTGAAATTGATAGGTCGCGTAGGCCCATATATTCATTACAAAAGACCCTCATGAGCACCACGCGATTCGTGCAGGCTGGTGCGCGCGGGGGTGCGATGGATTGCAAGGGGGGCGGAGAGTGTCCGTTCTATATATACTAGTCATCATCATCATATCAGCCGAAAGACGTCCACTGCTGGACATAGGCCTCCCCTAAGGAACTCCATGACGACCGGTCCTGCGCTATACTAGTACTCTTACTTTATTCTGTGACTTTAGCAAAGTAATATGGCTTATTTCTAATCAATCACAAAAGATAAGCTATACTCGTATAGGCTAGGTATACCAAGTTTAATAAAGTTGCTTGCATACAATAAGTTTATCAACAATTAGACGATGTATCGTTCTTATTTCAACCATCGTAGGGACTAGCAATTAAGCTTAAGGGTGGTTGTCCACCAATGCTGTACGAGGGAGCTGAGCTGTGGCTGGGAAAATTCGAACCAATAGGATTTCTCTATTTCCTAGCTTGTCACATGCGCGGTCAAATGGAGCCATCTTATTGGTAGGAATTTTCCAGCCCACAGCTTAGCTCCCTCGCACTGCTCTAGTGGACTAACACCCTTTCAAAATTCAAATTCATATTGATTTATTATCAGACAACATACAGTCCATTGTTAGTAAAAAAAACTTAATTATGTTAGTAACTAAAGTCAACAAATCTGTCATATTATATTATTTATCTACACTCATGTCGTAATCTTTGAATTATGATTCAAAAAGTTGGTACATAAGGCTGAATATTACGCAGAGTATGCATAAAAAATTAAAAAGTTACCATTACGTAACGATTTTTGTATGAAAATTTTGCAAAAGTGTTACGTAATTTAACTTTTTAATCATAACATAACACTTGGATAAAATTCTTCTTGAACCTAAACCTTTTTAAAGAAGACTGAATATAAGGTCTTTTAGAGAGACGGTTATAAATGTAACAGTTTTTCTTAGTAGCTGTCCAATATTAGTAGCATATTTACAAAGTGTGCCTTTTAAACAACCTATTATTTTGGAGCAGTTACAGTAGCAGTTACTATAGTTACAATTATTGTATCTGTAGTGGAAAATATGCGCGCGCAGCCTGAAATTAGAAGGAAATAGATACTCTTATTAGATTTGCCGTCATTTTCAAATATTTACCTTTTTCAAGTTTTTTGTGCTCGTGAAAGTAATGTGAAAGTTTATTTAAAAAGAAGATAAAGTGGTGCAGTCAGGATACTGCAGTTACACCAGAAGATACTCAATAACTTATGATCTTCTCCCATATTAGTCTAGGACATTTTATGACATAACCTACAATGAATTGGGAAAGAATGAAAATCGAAAAGAAAACCATGTCTTGGTAAGAAAATGTTCTGCTTGTATATTTCAAAGAAGACCTAGCGGATATATTAAGGCCGCTTCTTCAGACTCATATCAGAACTGTAATATACATAATATAAGTTACCATTGTTGTTTACTTACTTTTGTTTAATTTTTATCATTTTTATAAGTAAAGAAACCTATTGCATGAGTGAAGATAAAGTAGTAGGGAAAATTTTAGAAGGCCGTCGCAGACTTTTTTTTTTTTTTAATATTTGGCTACTAGATAGTTAAATTTTTTTTTTTAAGGAAGTGGGCTAAGAATAATGACATACAGCCAAGTTAATTCGTTTAGAAAAACTAGGAATTTTGAATTTTCACAGCTCCGGAGCTGCGGGAAGTGCAGCCCCTTCGCCCTTGCGTAACAAGAGCCAGGCACCCACGTTCGCCTCCGCAGCTTCGGCTTTTTGGTCGCCTACGGCGACCAGCCTCAGCCGCTGCGGCTCGCGTGGTGCCTGGCTCTTGTTACGGCGGGCGGGGGCTGCTCTCCCTCCGCTCCTCCGGTTTTATAAAAACAAACTCCATCCATTAAAGTCGGCAGCTTGGAATCGGGGTTGACCAATTCAGTTCTGTTACCAATTTATGGGTTTGGTGGCTTCCGATTTCTGCCCTGAATTTAGATAGGTTATGTAGTGAAAAGTAAACAAAGTCATATTTAATCAACTATATATATTTTTTTTATAGCATCAACAAGCGCTAAAAAGGGGTCCTTTTTATTTCTTTGGACAAATCGCCTCCATTGATATTATATAAAGCAATATCGATAAAAAAATATTTGGTACAAATACAATGGAACAAGGCAGTATGAACATTACTAAAAGTCTCGGTAGCCAAACCTAAAATCTAAAATTAAAAAAGAAAAGGCTGCGACGGCCTTCTAAACCCGACCCAAGTAGTATACACAACTGCATATAATATGGTATTAAAACACTCGTTTGATGCTATTATCACATTCGGCTACGCCTCATGTGATAAACCCAAACTCGTGTTTTAATAACCTGTTTTATATGACAGTTGCATAAACTACTATATCATTATCACAATTTATTATTATCATTCATTCATTGAGCTGCGCTGCAAGTTTAAAACTGACTTTGCTCTTGTACCTTAACTAGTTTTGGTCGTTCTATTTCTAGTTCTGTACATTTTAATATGTGAATACATTAATTATTATTCATTTATTAAAACTCATTCAAAAATGTACTTATAACATTTCGAGGAAACTGAAAGAATGGGACTTAATCTTCGAGCAACACTTAAAATCCGCGCAAAGGTTCCAAGCGCGCAAAGCCCGATTATTGCGCGGATATGACGTGTTGCCCGAAGGGCTAAGTAGTTTAGTTCAACAAACATACATAAGCAGTAAGATGAAGGTTGGAGAGAGGCTCAGACTGAAAACCAGTGCTGACAGCAGAACTCCTGTTGTCAGTTTGTACTGAGTCTGAGTCCTCGCCACACATGTCACAAGCTGTTATGTATATGTACTTATAGGCAAAGGCTTCTGAATGATAAATTCAACTCTGTTTTAGAAACTTTAGAAACTATTGGATTTGTAACAAGTGTGGCAAAAATAAATGGTTTAAATGGTATAAGCCTAATACTAGAAACGAGCTACAAAGACAATTATTTTCATACGAAAAGGTTACATAGGAATTCCAATACATTTTTTTCCCGATTTACTGTTTCAGGAAACTGTGGATACATCCGGTAAATAATGACTTACATCAATCTCTTTTGTGGAAATATATCCCTGCCCTGCCAATGACAAAAACGAAACAGGTCGCGATAGCCGTTTTGTATTTTTTGTGCTTTGTTCTTTAATGGCCTATTGGTGAAATCGTTGGCTTTAGATCCGGATTTCGTGGGTTCGAATTTGTAATGGAGGCACACCAGGTTAGAAGTAAATCGTATGTTTGAGGTCTTTTTTTTCTGTTTGGTAAGGAGTCTAAATCACATGAGCTTTTTTAACAAAGGCTGACATTCAGAGATGCTCGGTACCCCACTTCCGGTGAAATATGTACTAAAAAAACATCTTATTTTATAATAGGAAAGTTGAAGGGGCTGATAAGAGCTAAATACGCTTCACTTGAGCAGGTTTTTAACAAAAAGTGATGAATATATGGCCGTGAAAAATTTTTATGTGATAATTAAGCATCTTTCCAAGAATATGGCCGACTCCGGAACACGATTAAATATATTTTGTACGCCATCAAAAAAATTCAAAGTTACCTCTGCTTTTTGCTTTTAAACCGTTTTTCTTAAGTACCCATTAATCTATGATGCCAAAACTTTTACACATTATTCAATACATTATGCATAATAAAATAGCTATTTGATAATTAATATTATGGGTACAGATTTTCAGAAAAATGCAAAAATGAGCGAAAAACGTAAAACAGCGCGAATCCGCTCCGTTCTAGCACGCGCATTCTGCCCTTTGTTAGAAAGGGAGATAATTCAGCTCTTATCAGCCCCATAAGGCAAACCTCGGGGTTTCACTACATGATCAACAAAACTTAATCCAGCTGATAAAAACTTCATTTTGCTAGTCATTTTCTGTGAAGTAATAAAAATGGCGGACTCCTGCGACATCCTGTTAATAATTGAAATTTCAAATCTTATATTTCAAAACTTTTAAACCATCTCTACAAATAGGTATCTGATAATGGTCGTTGCAATACCTACCTATTTTAACGGCCAGCGGTAATTTAAAACCAAGAACTTTTTGTGTGTAAATTACGGCACTCCTCAACTATTATTATCGGAAAAGAAAAAAAAATACTTTAACTGTAATGGATTCCACACATAAAGAAGAACACATAAAATGCTATCGAAGACTATATTTGCGAAGCGAGCTTAAAAGCATTTCGCTGTAATGTAAGTTTGCCTAAACACTAAACACATAAAAAATACCACAATGTTTTTAAAAGATAGTGTTATACTACATATTTTGTTTTTACTCAAGGTATTTTCAACAGTAGCGACGTAACGAGAGCTGCCTAAATTCTAATATAGTGAATAAGATAAGATAATCATTTATTCGCTTAAAATATTGTGTAAAGGATCCTAAAGTTGTTAAATGTTATGCTGACTAGCATGCAAATAATAAGAGTAGTTACAATAAAATAACAACTTAGCAAACAAAATTTGAACTTGCGACAAAATTATAATAGACGTCCACTGCTGGACGTAAGCCGTTAAAGATGACCGGTCAAGGGGGTGACCGTGGTAATTTAAACGATATTAGCAAAAGAGAACGTTTGCCTTAAACACTTGGTCAAGGCTTAACGTAACGTTTTACGCAAACGTTTTTGTTTTAGTAATATCGTTCAAGTTTTCCTGGTCTGTCCGCATCCATAGGATTCCCGCGACATGTTGTAGCACAGCTGTTTATCCCATCTTGAAAAACAGCATTGTATTATCGAAGTGTAACTTTTAGACTACGGCTCGATACAAAACACACTTATTAATATGTACAATGTAGTAATTATTTATCTAACGTGGCCGTTTCCAATTTTAAAGGTAACCTCTCTCGAACACGACTAGCAAAGTAAGAAACTCGTATTCCGTTGGGCACTTCCTTTTATATTCAAAATATGGAAGGGGAAACGGGCGGCGGGGATTGTTTTCTGGCTTGGCGTCTAGTCGATTTATCCAAAAATCGACGGTGCTGCCAACACGGCCATGCTGCATGATGCCTGCCCCAGGCATCTCCATCACCATCACTACGAGTTCTACAAAATAAAACACGAAATTAATTAGCTTTCTTGTCACGTTAACAATACTTATCCGTAGACTCGGCCTATCTTGATGCCAAAATCACCTAATAAATTTACAAACAAGATTTTCAATTCACCTTCCAAACCACCATCCCTTTAGACTTAGGCGATGTTACTGTTTGATAGAAGGAAAAGAGAATCCTGAGCAAAATTCTCCGTTCATCACCTTTAGACTTAGGTTGATGAATCAAACTCCCCCATTAAACAGTTCCTTTAGTCTTAGGCAACCATTTAACTTCAGGAATCAAGTGAAGTTTGCATCAATATAGCACCACCTTCAGATCACAATACAATCTTCAGATCACATTACAAGAACAGTAGGGGAAAAACACATTGATTAGGATTTAAAATATCAAAAAAAAAGAAAATCTTCTTACCAAACCAAACAAAAACAAAAGTGCCTGCCAACATGACCACAATTTAATCATCAGCCGACCAATTACCAATGTTTATCCATGGTTTCATATTTTCCGCGACTGCATTTCCAACATACTTCTTGTTACTGCGTTCGCTGCCTCTCATATCTACTATTTCATATCTGTCGCGACCCAATATTTTTCGAATTTGAAATGGCCCCTTATAAGCTGGCAAAAGTTTCCTGCTCTTGCCATCATTTGATTGGCTTTGGATTTTGACCAACACCAACTCACCCTCCTGGTATTGTCTCGCCTTAGTACGAGTACCATCAAATCTTTCCTTCTGTCTTTCAGCGTTGGTTTTAATGTTTTCATCGACCCATTTCCGCAACTGAGTAACGTCCGTAGTATCCTCGTGATCAGGTTCCGGAGCGAACTTATCACTATCCGTATGCAACCGGTAGCCTAACAAAACCTCGCATGGTACGGCCTTTATTGTCTTATGGTAACTGCTGTTAATGGCTTGTTGGAGAGGCTTAACGCACTCATCCCATTTGTTGTCATCGAGATCGGCACTCATAGTTTTCATGCAATCTAAGATGGTGCGGTTAAACCTCTCCACTTGGCCGTTTGACCTAGGCATACCGGTGGCGACACAATGCAGACGAATGTTTTTAGTTAAGCAATATTTTTTAAAACGTTTAGATGTAAAGGCTGATCCCGCATCAGCAATTATTCTCCGCGGATTACCAAAAATTTTTGAAATAATTTCCATTTCTTTGATCACGAGCTTAGTTTCTGTACTGCGAATCGCGGATATAAATACAAACTTAGTAAATGCATCTACTATAACAAGTAAGTACTTGTTCCTTTTGTTCGTTTCTACGAAAGGGCCTAAATGGTCCATATGAACCGTATGAAAAGGCTGAGCAAACTTAGGCAAGGGAAACAGCTCACCTTCTTTCGAACCGCCTTTATTCTTGTGATAAATACAATTTATGCAATTTTTTATGTATTTTTTTATAGTTCTTCGCATCTTACGGAACCAATATTTTTGAGAAATACGTTCGTAAGTCTTATCCAGAGAGAAATGGCCAAGATCATCGTGGTTTGATCTAATAATCTGGCAGATACAATTTTTAGGTACCACCCAGCGACGACCTTTGTCAGTTCGTTTGTAAACCTTGTTACCTAACAATTCATAATTTGCAAAAATCTCCTTGTTATTATCAGCTTCTCCTGATTCTAACGCTTGTCTGATTCTCACTAGCTCAGAATCCTGTAACTGGACTGACAATAACCAATCTGCCTCAGTTATCGACAGTACCAATTCGGATTCAGATTTTTCTCCGGATTGTGCGGGGTTCCGGCTTAATGCATCGACGTGTCGCATACGCGTTCCCTCTCTATGAACAATATCGTAATCAAATTCTTGTGTCGACAGAACCCACCGCGCAATTCGGGGAATAATTTCCTTTTTTGAGAGCGCAAATCGAACTGCGTTACAGTCAGTTATGATCTTAAAATGTGTACCTAATAGATATAGTCTAAATTTTTGTAATGAACAAACGATCGCCAATAGTTCCAACTCGAACGAATGATATTTCTTTTCATCTTCTGTCGTTTGACGACTATAGTAATGAATGGGTCTTTCACCTTCTTGAGTGACCTGAACTAATATTCCGGCCAAACCCTCCCTACTTGCGTCCGTAAACAAAATGCATTCCTTATTCGGGTCAAAAATCGTTAGTGTAGTCTCTGAGGTTAAGGAGTTCTTTAAGGTTTGAAAAGCGGATTCCTGAACATCAGACCAAACCCAGGGAGAATCCTTTTTCAATAATTTTGTCAAGGGACTCGACAAGAGTGCACAATTTTTTATGAATTTCCTAAAATAACTGATAAGTCCCAGGAACTGTCGGAGTTGATGTACGGTTTTTGGAACAGGAAATTCCTTAACTGCTTTAATTTTTTCTGAACTAGGCATTATAGTTCCAGACTTGATACTATAGCCCAGAAATTCTATTTCAGTCTTCAGGAAATGGCATTTCTTGAGATTCAATGTCAAGCCACTTTCACTGAAAATTTGCAGAACCTGTTCCAACAACCGTAAATTTTCCTCGGCAGTTTCGGTAGCAATTAACACATCATCTAAATAAAGTATTATTTTACCAAAACGGAGATTCCCTAATACTTTATTCATCATTTGCTGAAAGCAAGATGGTGCATTACACAACCCAAACGGTAGTCTTAAGAACTCATAATGACCATCTTCAGTTATGAACGCTGTCTTGTTAATAGAATCGTCACTCATTTTAATTTGGTAATAACCACTTTTTAGATCTAAATTGGTAAAATATTTACAGCCTTGTAACCTGTCAACAAGGTCTTCTACACGTGGCATAGGGAATTTATCTTTTATAGTAATCTTGTTGAGCGCGCGGTAGTCAACGCATAGTCTCTTCTGATCATCAGTGTTTTTCCTACTGACAAGAAGAGCAGGACTGGCATATGGAGAATTACTTTCTCGTATGATTCCATTTTCTAAAAGCTCATTAACGATTTCTCTAATTTCTTGCCTATCTGAAACTGAAGCTCGATATGGTCTGGCCTGAATGGGTTTGGAACTATTTAACTCAATCTTCATTTCGTAGTCATTTACCTTGCCTAACTCTTTGATATTCGAAGCTACACAATTTCCGTACTTCCAAAATAAAGCTATCAACTCAGAGTGATGAGATTCCGTATTAAGACATAAGTTCTGATCATCCACGGTTCTGCAAAACTCTTGAAAGTCCGAAACATAGTCAAATTTAAGTGAATTTCCTATGCGGGAATACATCAAATCTGACCTCTCCGTAACGTTACGACCAATCAAAATATCGCAACCAGATAAGTCACTAATCACGTACATGTCTACATTTTCAACCGCAATAGAGTCAATTTTGATGTTTACCCGTACCAATTTCGTGACTGTTTTTAAGCTATCTTTCGAAAATCCTTGCAAAACGACCGGTGAATCCAACAAAACCACATCCAGCATACATCGCTCAACCAAATGTTCTGATATCAGCGAACAACTACTTCCGGTATCTATAAAAGCATCATGTTCGGTATCCTTAATCAAAACTTTTTTACAAAATTTATCTCTTGTGTTCAAAGAGTTAACATACTTTGTCTCCTCTTTTGCGGTCTTTGAAACTTCGGGGATCTTTTTAAATAAGCAATTGGCCTCCGTATGACCTCTTTTTTTACAAAATTCGCATTTTATAGAACAATGTATTCTCTTGTGATTGCCTCCACAAGTGAAACATTCAATTGGTTTTCTATTTGGATTCTGATTTTGATTTAAAGGTTTAGCCGTTGAGTTATTATTAACAAGTGCTTGGTCACGATCAGATGTAGTTGCAGACTGAGGTACTGTCGGCTGTGAATACTGGGATGCTTGCCTTGTAGTGGATTCACGAGATGCAGAACTGTTTGTGGTTTGTTTAGTCTGTTTAGATTTGTAAGTACGGCTGTGCAAGAAACCCGCTAAACTTTCGCAAGTTTGGAAATTACTAGCCTCGACCGAAGCACTAATGTTATTATCGCCTATATTGCCCAATATGATCGAAATAATGTCACATTCTGAGAAATTTAGCCGTAAATTATCGATTTTTGATTTTTTCTCGAAAAAGAAGGCATACAGAGATTGATTCTCGACTGGTTTATTCTCGACTATTTCTTTAAGCAATTCGAACATGTTACGTTTAACTTGAAATGTGGAAGAAATCTTTTCTTTCCAGTCTTTCCACAACCAAGAAGTCCACGTAAGGTCGTTACGCAACAAAGAGTCGTACCACGTTTTTGAAGAACCCTTGAGTTTATTCAGAGCCTGATATCGAGTCATACTATCAGTCCATTCAAAAGTCGCAGCGTAGGATTCGATCACATTTAACCAAGCACTAACATTGTCCGTTAACGGATCAAACTCAGGGATCATACTATGTAACATAGTGGCACTCGTACTTACAGTTTCGGCATCAGCTTTCTGTGATACCTTACTTCTTTTCCTTGGAGGCGGCGAGGGACTTCTCGCACTGCTGCTGCTTGACGAATATGATGACCTTGGGCGCGAATGTTTCCTCTTATTCTTTTTACTCTTCTTGCTTTTTCGTTTACCCATTTTGTGCGCGTGTATTCGAAGCCACTTCTGATATTATCGAAGTGTAACTTTTAGACTACGGCTCGATACAAAACACACTTATTAATATGTACAATGTAGTAATTATTTATCTAACATGGCCGTTTCCAATTTTAAAGGTAACCTCTCTCGAACACGACTAGCAAAGTAAGAAACTCGAATTCCGTTGGGCACTTGCTTTTATATTCAAAATATGGAAGGGGAAACGGGCGGCGGGGATTGTTTTCTGGCTTGGCGTCTAGTCGATTTATCCAAAAATTGACGGTGCTGCCAACAATTGTGGCATTAGTTATCAGTATACATGGCCGCAAATAAAACCAGTAAAAGCAGAATTAATTAATTAACCTCACAAGCCTATCAATTCATGTCCCTAGGCAAAAGTCAGCTGAAAGCATTTCTTCAGTTAAAGCAGTGGCAGGAGACAGCCTTTTTCTTGACATCTTGAAAGATTTTCCGGAAATCACAAGACCTGCAGGTAAAACAGACTCAACTAAACACAGTACTCTTCATTTGATCCCTACTACACCAGGACGACCTGTTTATTCTCGCCCTCGTCGTTTGGCTCCTGATCGATTAGATAAAGCTAAGGCAGAGTTTGACGCAATGCTTCAAAATTGTACAGCACGCAGACCTGAAAGCTCATGATCCTCTCCTTTACACCTGGTTCCAAAAAAAAACGACGGCTGGAGACCATGTGGTGATTATCGGGCGCTGAATGCTCGCAATATTCCTGATCGATACCCCATTCGGCACCTACAGGATTTGGCCTACAGATTAGCTGGATCAAATATCTTTTCAAAAATAGATCTCGTGAAAGCATACAATCAGATTCCGGTGAACCCAGAGGACATTTCATAAAATGCCATTACAACACCTTTCGGATTATTTGAATTTCCGTTTATGACCTTCGGAATGCTGCTCAAACTTTCCAGAGGTTTATCGATGAAGTGCTAAGAGGACTAGACTTCTGTTTTGGATATTTGGACGATATTTTGATTTATTCGACCTCGGGAGATGAACATCGGAATCACCTGCATCAGCTCTTTGCAAGACTACCTGAGTACGGCATCTTAATCAACTCATCTAAATGTCAATTTGGTCAAACAGAACTTACCTTTTTGGGTCATAACGTCTCACCAGCTGGTATCAAACCATTACTAGAGAAGGTTCAGGCTATTACAGACTACCCTATACCGAAGACTGTAAAAGAGCTTAGACGTTTTTTAGGTATGATAAATTTTTATCGCCGATTTGTTCCTTCTGCAGCTATGTTACAAGCACCATTAAACCAACTTCTTTCTGGACCAGGCATGAAAGGATCGAAGCCGATCACTCTGTCGTCGGAACAATTGGACGCTTTTACAGCCTGTAAGACAAGTCTATCCAGAGCTACATTATTAGCACACCCTGACATG
The DNA here is from genome assembly GCA_947532105.1 of Athrips mouffetella. NCBI lineage: Eukaryota > Metazoa > Arthropoda > Insecta > Lepidoptera > Gelechiidae > Athrips > Athrips mouffetella. The sequence goes on from OX383963.1 coordinate 23,322,089, forward strand.
AATGTAGAGCTAGCAATAAATTCTGATGCCTCAGATACTGGAATTGGCGGAGTATTACAGCAGAAAAAGAATGGTATTTGGCAACCCTTGGCTTTCTTTTCGCAAAAGTTTAGCCTATCTCAAAGAAAATATAGCCCATATGACCGCGACCTTCTTGCCATCTATAAAGCTATAAAGCACTTTCGATACATGGTCGAAGCGCGACATTTTACCGTCTTTACAGATCATAAGCCAATCACATACGCTTTCGAGTATCAGCATGAGAACTGTTTGCCACGTCAATATTGCTATTTTGACTATATTTCGCAGTTCACCACAGATATCAAATATGTGCCTGGCAAGGACAATACTGTCGCAGACTCCATGTCTCGATTGGAAGAAATAGTCGCTCCAGTTTCTCTACAAGCACTTTCCGCTGATCAATGCACCGATAGAAGACTACAAAATCTACTACAGAATGGTACGACCCTGAAGTTAGAAAAAGTCAGGTTACCAGGTAGTAACGACAGATTATACTGTGATTTATCTACAGAACGACCTCGACCGTTTGTCACAAAGCCTTTCCGCAAACAGGTATTCGACTCACTGCATGGGTTAAGTCATCTAGGAGCGTCAGCATCTGTAAAGTTAGTTGCTGAACGTTTTGTATGGCCTGGTGTTAGCAAAGACTGCCGCCAATGGTCACGGAAATGCCTTCATTGTCAAGGAATCGAAATTGTAAGACACACATCTGCACCCTTGTCTTCATTCGTCACATCTACTGCTCGTTTTCAACATGTGCATTTGGACTTGATTGGGCCAATGCCCTACTCACATGGCTACAGGTACTGCCTCACAGCAATCGACCGGTTTACTAGATGGCCTGAGGCGTACCCTTTGGTCGATATAACGGCAGAGTCGTGTGCAACCGCGTTCATCGCAGGATGGGTCGCTAGGTTCGGATGCCCGACCCACATTACCACGGACAGAGGTCGCCAGTTTGAAGCACGATTGTTCAAGGCCATGGCATCACTCTTAGGCTCAACGCATACTATCCAGCAGCGAATGGATTGGTGGAAAGATTGCATCGACAGCTTAAAGCCGCCATTGTATGTCACAACAGCACAAGCTGGTCGAAAATGCTGCCGTTAGTTCTATTAGGTATTCGCACCGCCTGGAAGGAAGACCTGCAAACAACAGCAGCTGAGCTAGTCCACGAAGAGCCTCTCACTCTTCCAGGAGAGTTTGTCAGTCCGAAGACAGATTACACGCATGCCGATATAACAGATTTTTCACAAAGTCTTCGAAGCTACTTTATCATGTTATCACCTCAACCCACAAGATGGCATCATAAACATAACGAAACATTTTATATTCCCAGAAATCTCTTCACAGCAACCCATGTGTTTATCCGTCAGGGGCAACCTCATAGAGCCCTTGAGCCACCCTACCAAGGACCGTTCAAGGTCGTGAGCCGTGGAGAAAATACGTTTGATGTAGAAGTCAAAGGAAAAATCATCACCGTCTCTGTGGACCATAGAGTAACACGATTTTCGCGCGCAAAGCCCGGAAATACGGGCTTGCGCGGTTTGACGCGTTGCTCTAAGCTGTGGACCGACTTAAGCCAATGTTCGCGACAAGAGACGAACCTGGTGCCACAGCGGCGCTTGATCAGATTAAACTGGAGCAGTCCAAGCCAACACGCCTTGAACGCCGCGTGAGATTCTACCGACCGTAGGATCGGTCTCAGCAGGGGGGTGATGTGGCGGCGCGCAATGTATGCCGTCGCGCTCGCCCCGCAATGAACGTCGTACACTTCAGGTTGCTTTAGTGAATCGTTGTTATTTCATCTGCTTGAAAACTGCAAATCTTGTAAAAGTTGCACAAGCCTCGAAATTATAATTATCTACGTTAAAATCACTTCCGTCTATCATTTGGGGTCCATCCCCACAAAAGCTTAAAAACCAGAGACCAACCCAGCCAGAGCTTCCACATAACTTCTTCAAATCTATTGCTAACATTTTGTCTAAAAAAAAAAAAAACTGCCAACCAATTTAATAAAATCTTTAACTTTAAAGACGCTTTCTGCAACCAGCGGATAATGCTACTGCTGACCATGCCACTGACTTCCATCAGACTGTTTTAAGTAGATGCATAACCAGTATTATGTGTTTGCGCATTGTAGCTACATTAATAAGGACACGTGACACGCGCCATGTTTCTGACATGAAAAGTGACAGGCCACGCAACGCGTGACATGACACGTTGCATGTTGATGTGTTTTCGTGATGTGTTGTGTGGTTTCATCATATGACACACCAAATTAAATGCATAAATCCTGTGCTAGATATGGAAATAATACTAATTAAAAGAATCCAGATAATATGTTATTTTGCAGAAAACAAGTAGGCCACGTCACTTCATCTGTGTTACCCTAAAGTGGAACTTTTGAGTATTTTAATTCTAAATTTCTGCATCCATTTAAGGATGTAGGTACGTATCTATCATGGTATCTTTCAATGACGTCGTCAGTCGGAAAATTTCGTCTCTTTACAAAGTGGCGTATGGCGCCATGATAAAAAACCGGCTAAGTACGAGTCGAATTCGTGCCTACCTGTCCACCGTATACTATATACAAGCTATTGTTCTTTGGTTTTAAAAACTCCACGTACGCGTCCATCCAAACGTCAAGTACTTGAAATGAGAGCTCACCCTAATTGGCTATAATTTGTTAGAAAAGTGGTAACATTCAATTAGGAACTTTAGACTTTTTTCTTTGCTTGTGCTATGAGACCACACTTCTTGCCAAATCTCATAATTCTAGGTCAACGGAAAGTATGTAGGTTTTGGTTTGGTTCATAAATGTTTGGAGATGGATATAATACAACGTGTTAATGGAATAAGTGAAACCCTCATACACCCCAACTGATTTTTATTAAAATAAATCCATCAGTAAAAAAAATCTTAAAAAAGATTTATTTTTTCTAGATATTGTTATTTTAAAGTTTCATCATCGTTCTAGTTTCTTCGTTGTTCTAGTCCGCGCGCTACGCGCCCGCTACGCGCACTTCCCTCCCCTCCTCACCGCTCATGATCTGCGTGGCGCCCACAGAAATATTTAGAATAGAAGCGGCAAAAATTTAAATAATTTAAAAAAAATATCTGATATGTACCCGTGAAATTGATTCTACTCTCGATTCTGAACAAACTATTTTCTCAGTTTCGCTTATTCCGTTACCACGTTGTATAAATGGCCGTATTTTTTATTGTGTTGTCGCAGAAACTTCTAATTTTCAGTAATTAAGGATCAATGGACAATTAATGTTTATTTCAATACCTCTACCCGTTCGTAAGAAAAGGAACTTGACAGACAGACAGGCGGACAAGTGACAACAAGTGACCATATTAGGATTCGAGTCATTTTTTGCTTTTGACTTACGGAACCCTAAAAAAAGAAGCGACAAGAAAAATCTCATATGCTCTTGATTTTTGCTTGTATACAAAATGAAGAGGACGAGACGATGAATGTATGAGGAAAGCATGAAAAAGTTATATCGAGATCACCTAAATAAAGATATATATTTTATTTTGATAGACACGATTTACCGGGTGTTAGGGTAAACACTTGAAACTGTGTATTCGGAGCATGAAACTGAATAACTTTCACCGAGAAACGTAGGTCAAAATAGAAAAAAAAGGACGGGTTGCACTCCGGGAGTGCCGGCAGAAGTGAAAACTTAAACATCAACGTTGTGCATTTTTTTATATTTTGGAATGGTTAGTGAATAATTTCACACGAATTGTTTTATTTATCAGTAAACTCAAACTCAAACTCATTTATTTGTAATACTTATTACATGTCAACTAAAGTAAATAATTTTATTATACTATAGTATAATCTTATTTAAATTATGTCAATAAATAATTAGAGCGTCATTGGCAAGTTCATGAAATCTTTATAATCGTAAAATTGTTCCTCCATTAACCAGTTTTTTAATTTAGTCTTAAAAACGGGAAGTGAAGTTGCATCACGCACATTTTGTGGTAACCTGTTGTACACTGCGGGGCCGGTAACGTACACAGATTGCTCAGACCTGGACATCCTGTGTTGCGGTGCAGATAGCCGGTCTTTGTGCCTGTTACTACGTAGGTTTCTTGTCGCGTTTACGCCCATACGCTCAAATGACTTCCGGTTATTTTGCATGAATATAGCCATTTGGTAAATCCAGATGCTAGGTAGGGGCATCATGCGAAGTTCCCTGAAATATTCTCGAGCAGAGACATCGTCGGGCACGCCTACCACTGCTCGCACTGCGCGTTTTTGCATCGCGAACACACGTCGCCATTCGGCAGCGCGGGCCCAGAGCTCCGTGCCGTAGGTAAGCACAGAGTGCACAGTAGCGAAGTAGCAGCGCCTCACGACCTCTCTGGAGGCGGTTCCTGCTAAGCGGCGCAGTGCGAAGCATGTTCGCCCCAATCGAAGACAGAGATCGTCAATGTGCTTGTCCCACTTCAGTGAGCTGGTGAGGTAGAAACCAAGCAGTTTGGTGGCGTTGACTTGCTCCAGTTGACGATTAGCCACGAGCACCTGCAAGGGCGTCGGGTATGTGGCCGTTAAGACCCATTTTCATAAGACAGGTCTCTTCTTTATTCAGGGCCAATCCGTTGGAGCTGAACCACGCGTGCAGCTCCTGAATAGTTTTAGCGGTTGTAGGCGCAGAGACTACCGCGGTCACGTCATCCGCGTACATATAGATTTCAACGCCAGTGAGAGCCGGAGGAAGGTCGTTTAGCAGGATGCTGAACAGGGTGTTTGAGACAAAGAGATTTGAACCTCGCTATCGCAGTAGCGAGGTTCAAATCTCTTTGGTTTGAGAGGCATGAGCCCTGCGGAACACCCGTAGTGTTAGTCATGGCTGACGATTTAATTTTGCCTTTATCTCCCACGACGACCTGGACTCTGGCCGACATGAAGGACATGACAAGTGCATGTATAAAAGTAGGTACAAGGTGCAGTATAAAAGTAGGTACAAACAATATTCATTTATTGATAGCGTTTATATTACATATAGACAATCTTCGTCAGATCTGACCATTGACGTAAGAAAAACGCTGCGCTTCTAACGCCCCCTGGCGTAGTTTCCAAAATCTTTGGATCTGACGCGCCGCTAAAGAAGTTTTCACTTCAAAACTTAAACATCTGACGCGACATCTGACGTGAGTTTTTTACCCATCTAAAAAAGTGCCAAGCGACGCTAAAATAGTTTCCACTTCAAAATATGTTGACTTCCGAAAGAAACTGCACCCGATTACGCACTTTTACGCACAACCGATTACAACCTATGTTCTTTAAAGAAAGTTGTACAGTTATATGTTCTGAATAGACAGTTACAAGGATCACAGTGTTTAACCTAACACCCGGTAAAAAAACCATTTACCTCCGAAAATTAAATGTTCGATCATTATTTCTGATAACAGTCTTTTGAGCGACGCTACACCATCAATCTTGTAAAAAATGCTAAGAATTTTCGATCACCAACCGTTAAATATAATTTTGATGTATTTTATTAGTAGCTGATAAAAATACTCTGATTTTTTTTTAAGACATGTATGGTTTTCGTAAATGCATGATGTTAAAAGATCCGCTTTAAAAAATTTAAAAAATTACAGATATTATTTTCTGCTGTTTGTTTATGTAGCACAAGTTTGATAAGCGCCAGAAAGTCGACTAACTAACTGTTTAATTTGTATTACAAGTCTAAATTTAAATTAAAGACTTTAACATAAGTTTTATTACAAAATTTACCGCTTGTATGTCTCAAAGCCCTCGACTACTTATCGGGTCCTTAAATAAAAGACCGATGATACATAAGGGACCTCTTTACCTTCATCAACGGTCTGTTACTCAAGTCAATTATCAATTGAATAGGATTATTTTATCCTCTTAACTTTTTCCAGCGGCACAAAATAAAACATCACGTCTAATTGAATATATTCACTTTAATGTGTATTTAATAAAATTTAATTTTCTTTAACTAGAAAAATACAAAAAATCTGCATAAAAATATTAAAAAAAAAAAAATTTCGTAACTTTTATTTAATTTCGCATATTTTCTATCAATTTTCTTTATTTTAAAAGAAAAATAAATTATATTTTTCTGTTTTGTATGTGCGCTGTGGCAGTTTTGGTTAATTTTATTTACGGTAACTACTCATTCGAGCAGAATAATTTAATTACCCTCAGTTAGATAATTACTCAGAACAATAGGAGAAGACTTTTTATTCAGAAATTTATACTTTTAAAAGCTCTTCTTAGCTCTAACAAATCGTTTCCCTGATCGAGTATTATCATTTATTTTATCGTACTCGCTCTTATTGCGGGCTTAGTGGACCAATCGAGCGAAATCCAAACGTGTGATAGCAATAAATTGTCAACGTTTTTGCGTTAAATGACGTGATCAAAATGTGGTGATTTACATAGGTATGCGGTTACACGCTGACCGCGAACAGCGCACAGCTACAGCGTAAATAATTTGTATAAAATTTACGACACTGGAATTGTGATTATTGACGGGAAAATCGTTGAAAATAAAATGAACAATGCGGCCTCATTTAGTAAGAAGTAGAAAAAGAGATTTCATGAAAGTATAAGAACGTAGAGTAAGTTCGCATCAAGCAAGCATCCCAGACGTTTTCTAACTCTTGGTCTTATTTGCTTAAAAAGTTAGATTTTTTTGAAGTCGTAAATATTCCTTAGCGTGAGCCCTCCCTAGAGTCTCTTCTCATATACGGTTTGTTACATCACAAGGGAAGAGTCATTGATGTATTAAAAAACTGGTCAACTACGAGTCGAATTCCCGCGCCGAGTGTTCCGATTCACCTATTATTAAAAATTATTTTAAATGGACTTTTTTCATCAAAATTCAAACCGAGAAAAAATCTCTTTATTTGTCATCAAGGCGACAACTGCTGACAAAAATATAAAAACAAAGGGATCAAAAAAATCATGAGAAAAATTATAAAAGCCGTCCAGCCAGTCGCCAATACCTGTACTATTTTTAGAAGCAATTAAGAAAATTTTTAGGACCGAATAACTAAATTTGTTTGTAAAGGTTTTTTGCAGATTTCTAAAACACTGTGCTACTTAGAGAGATTGTTTTATTTTTCCTGTAATATTTACATAAACTTCTGTTGACTGTAATTAATTAAGATTATTCCTTCTGCAAACATCGGCGATAAGAGAAACATGGTATTTTTTTGTTTTTTTTTTATTTTATTATAACTTGAAGAATAAGAGTTGTAAAATTTTAAATCTATTTTAATGTACAAATAAAGCCCTTTCATATAATACCCCACTTGACCCAGAACCATCAATTTAATATTTTGCCCCCTCTATTTGGGCTCCATTTCCGATAAAAAAAATCACCTCAAAAGCTCGGAAATATTTATAATAACAATAATATTCTTATTTTTTTGTTTGCAATAAAGTTGGGCAATCATATTCTAAAATTATACCAAACTTCATGTCGATAGCATGAGTGGTTGCTGAAATAAACAGGTGTGACAGACAGATAGACGTAGTCGCACCATAAGGGTTTCGTTTTTACCATTTTGACTCGGAACATTAAAAAGCACCAGGCCACTCTTTAGGTATAATATACTCATAAGCGCCGAGTATTTAGAAAAAACAACTTTCTATGACGTTTGTCAACTACGTTTTAGTGTCGATAGGTGGCACGGTCATAACTGCTGTTAATTTATTTTTTATGGTTTTGAAAAATAAATAAAGTCTTTTAAGAAAGAAATAGGTATAGGTATTACCAAAGATTTCGGACCTCCTTGCTTCGCTAGGAATAGATACAGTGCGACAAGGCTTATTATGAACGTGGCAAAAAAAGGAACTAACACCGCCACCTTGTGAAACGTCACTTTTGAATGTTCTCCTCATACAAGCCAGCGCCCCCACCCGCGTTCATTATAAGCCTTGTCGCACTGTACCTTGCTAATTTATTTTAGTAGGGGATGACATCTGCCAACATGTCACAACCCCATCATCGATGATCCATAGAAAATATTCAAAATAACCTGTCAAATCCATAGAAAAACGCCTGCACCTGCTAGTGACAAATTATTTCTTTAATCCTCCTTCTAAGTACCTTTATTTTTCTGTGTATATTACAGACATTTGACAGTAGCAATCACACTGACGGAATCATTTTCATACTGGGTGACCGTTTAGTATCAGTGTTTCCATTTACCCTTTTACTAACGATGATCAGCAGCGCCATCCAGTTGAAGTTTTAAAAGGTGCTGGAAAACACCCTATTAGGTAAAAAGCTCTAACAAAGCGTAAATATCTGAATGCATCTGAGCATGAAATAGGTAGGTTAGGTAGGTACTTATCTTAAGTTAAGAGAGAATTTATTCCACAATAGTCACAAAAAGTTCCCTGAAAAACAGAGAATAAATTTTTCTTCGACGCCTAATTCTATCCTGTTATCGCCTGCCTTATTTACTAGCCAATTTCCCAATATCGATGCGAAGTCGAACTGTCACCGGGTAAGCCTCGTAAATCCTATGTCATCTGGACGATACATTCACTTTTTTGTCTTTTAGATAGTTTATTACATTTAGCATTTTTCTTTTCATGGTTACAATGCGGTTTCTTTTGTATGGTTATTTTTCTTTGTAGCTACAAGTGCACTGAGGTAATTTCGCTAATAAATAAATAAAATATATAGGGGACAATTCACAAATGGTCATCGAATAATAATTTTTAAAGACTAATATTATTGAAATAAGTCGATTTTATTACATTTTTTTTATTTATAACGAATTAAAGGCACAAAGCTGCGATTCGATACATTTCGCAACTCAAAATCTGCGATACGATTTCGCGTCACAGTGCCCTTGCTGCCAAACTAACAAAATAAGTAGATTTGTATGTTTTTTATTCTGCAGTAAATAGATTTTTACTTTTTAGTGCTACTAATTTCCTCATTTCTCACTTTAGTGTAGGCAACGAAGCAGTTGACATAAATTTCTCAGGCAGAAAATATTTGACAGGATGATAAAAAAACATTAATTAAATGTAAATTCAAAATATCCAAAAAAAAATACAAAAAAAACTTTCATACATTTTTTGTAATTTTTGTATGGAAAAATTAAAAGTACCGATTTTTTTTTTATAGGTTTGTCTCATGTAGTGTTATACCCCAGCAAAGTTTTATCGACAGAGGATTTAATGCGGGGGTCTTCATACAACGATCCGTTTCGTAACACCGAATTATATTTCAATCTGTTAAGTTTTATAGCATTTATTTCATTAATGTTTCAGTGTGCAAAATTATCATGAATGATTTAACGAACAGAATTGCGTAATTTGCAAATCTGTCTTTTATTTTTCACAAATTATTTCAATACCATTATCGCTTTATGTATTTATATCAACGGCCTGAGTCGAAGTGTCACCGGGTAAGCCTCATAAATCCGGTTTTATCCGAACGATACGTTTTTCCTCATGAAATGGCCGCTTCGACGTTTGTTTACTCCCAAACTTCAATTCCGATAAGTGGCAGAGGACGTTAATTTTTTTATTACCTTTTTTTGATCAATCTGGGGATTGGGGTGTTTGTTTGTAGTTCGAGAATGTATAATAATAATTCGTAGATACAGTAGAATCCGTTTAGTACGACGTCGCTATAACGACCGACCGCTTTTAGCGACGTATATGTTTCGTTGATTTGTTACGAAATAACGTACACAAATATCTTCCTTAGTACGACGTCCGGATAGCTACGTAATATCAACGGCTACTTGAGTGTCGTTATAACCGGATTTTACTGTATTTAAAAATGCCTGTTAAAGTTGTTGTAGACGGGCAAGAGATACATCACGTTGAAGAATACATCTACTTGGGCCAGATAGTTTCCTTCCACAATAGGCAAGACAAAGAAATCAGTCGCCGAATTGAAAACGCTTGGAGGAGCTACTGGGGGGTGATCGTGGTAATTTCAACGATATTACCGAAACAAAAACGTTTGCCTAAAACACTTAGTCACCTTAAAACGTAAAATCATCGACATGTGTATCTTGCCCGTTCTAACCTACGGTGCCCAAACATGGTCTCTGACTGAGGCACAGAAGTCCAGACTTGCGGTTTGTCAAAGGGCAATGGAGCGCAGCATACTAGGTGTCAAGAGGACCGACCGTATCCGGAACACCACTCTACGCTCCAAAACCCGTATCACTGACGCCAATAGAAAGGCTGCCACATTAAAATGGGATTGGGCAGGCCACGTGTGTCGAATGCACCCGGATAGGTGGGCCAAACGCGCCACAGAATGGGTGCCACACAACGGACGCCGGGGCAGAGGAAGGCCAAAAAAGCGATGGAGGGATGACCTGGTTGCTTTCGAAGAGGGTTGGCCGACGATGGCGATCGATAGGGAGGAGTGGAAACGTAGGGGGGAGGCCTTTGCCCAGCAGTGGGACAGCACAGGCTAAATAAAAAAAAAAAGTTGTTGTACCACATAATATGTCATACCGACTGTACAAGCCGTCCAACCGTGCCACCTTGTACCAGGCACGAGTGTGGACGACAACTGCGGTGCGGGGTGCGGGAGGCGCGACATCGGCCCTCTACAAAACCAGCTGCAGCCCCGACGCGCACACATTCTACCGGCCTTCTAAAGCTCGTATCGACGCCAAATATATCACGCGCGCGCTTCTCTAATTATTAAGTAGAATTGTCAATATAATTACTTCTTTGTAATTTTACATCTTTTATTTCTCTTGTGTGCCTCGCGCACATAAATTGGCGCCCCCGGGTGGGCCGCAGTCATCGAATATTTCGTCGCGATATTGCGCTGCGCAGGCCTCGCGCGCGCCGCCATTTTGCCACGCAACATATCTCCACTCCGTCGAGCTGATTTCAAGACCCGAGTGAACATCATCAGCAAGAGATTTGCGGCCATCCACACGAAAACGGTAACTTCGCGTCAAGCCCGACAAGTGAGAACCACAGAGGAAGCCCGTTCCGGCCCTGGTCGTCCGCCGCCACGTGTTTGCGTGGCCCCCAGTCAACCGAAACCGGGTCATCATCGCCTCGCATCGTTCATCACCTGTTCAAGGGGAGTGCCGTGAGCTTACCTTTCTTTTCCTTCCTTTTTCCTGCTTAAATTTTTGCAAATTTAGTCGATTGAGCTCTTCATAACGCGCGTGCTGCCTACCTACCTACGTCTTTTTTCATCATAATTTTATTGCTTCTTTTCATCATATCATCATACATCCTCATCATATTGCATATTTTTGTCCAAATTTTGCTCTAAACACGCAACATCATTCATACCTTTTCATCAATAAGTGGCTATCTTCTTCTTCTTAATAACGCTGCTAAGAACTTACACGTTTTCGGCGTTTCTAGAAGGTAGCTACATTATATGCTATCTCTTCATACCACGCTGCTAAGCACTACTTTGCTTTCAGCGCTTCTTTAAGATAGCTACATCGTATAAATACATCGCATCATACCTACATTCACACAATCGCATAATAGATACTTCATAATAATTTTGTTCAAATAAATTTGCATCTTTGCTTGTTATACACAATTTTTATTCCAATTTAAATTTCCATTTGCCGGTACACACCGTAAAATTTCCTCTTAAAGGTTTACCTTTACTGCCTACAATAATTTCCTATTTGTAGAAGCATACTATCCTTATTTCAAAACAATTTAACTCGAATATTTCGCTAATATTGCGCATCATTTAAATACACGCCTGTTCACGCCTTGCTTATCTGCGCATTCCAGTCCGATCACGCGCCCGCTGCGTGACCTTCCCGTGCGCCGGCCGGCTCCGTCCGAGCGCTACCTACCTACTTCGCCTCGCTGCTGCTTGCCGCGCCTATTTCGCACGTGTCAGCCGGCTTGCTGACGCTGCGTCGTACTAGCAGAAATAAGGGGCGTAAGCCGTTTTTTCCAATAATAACTTATAACATAATAATTTTTTTCTAGCCTTTATTATAATTTACGACCCAACTGCAACACTTCTTAATATTTTTTGCCTTTTGTGCTTAATTTAGATTTAAAAAATGGGAACAAAGGACGAGGAAGTAATTGATGATAATCAAAGCGATGATTATGCCACTCTCAAAACAAAGAGAAGCTCGATTAAAGGCCAGATCACTCGCTTCGATAACTTTCTTAAGCAACTTCAAAATCGCGATTTAACGCCAATTGAAATTAATGAATTAAATTTAAAATTAGACAAATTTTTGGAGTCGGGACATAAATTTGACAACATTCAGTCTAGCATGGAAGTTCTGAATGCAGAACGCCTAAACGACGAACTTACAGAAAGAGAAGAAATAGAGCGCAACTTGCATCGTTGCATAGCTGTCGCGCAGAACCTTCTGGAAACTTCCAAGCCTAAGGAGCACTTTTCTGATGATAAAAGTGCTAAGTCTAGCTCCAGCCGGTCTTGCTGTCATCATGACACAACCGGATTTAAGTTGCCACTAATAAAAATAAATAAATATGATGGTTCCTTTTTTAAATGGTTGGAATTTAAGGAGACGTATGAGTCCCTGATTCATAATAATGACAGAATGCCAGACATTCATAAATTTCATTATCTTACAAACCTGCTAGAAGGTGAGTCTGCACGTGTCATTTCCAACTTGGAAGTCTCCAGTAGTAATTACAAACAAGCGTGGGAACTTCTGTGCAACAGGTATGGCAATAAACGTCAACTTACTAGCAATCATCTTAATTCTTTATTTAGCATCGAGCCTATTCAGCGTGAGTCTGACAAGGCACTAAGGTATCTAAATGATCACATCACAAAAAATTTAAGGGCTCTTCATACACTAGGACAGCCCACTGATCACTGGGACACCCTAATAATACACATGGCCACTGAGAAGCTAGACTCTGTCACGCGTACAAAATGGGAGGAATATCGTAATGATTTATTATCAGATATACCTACTCTTGAAAACTTTAAGGGGTTTCTGCAATCTCGTGCCGATGTATTGGAGGCATTGTACAGGTCTAGGAATAAACAAAGTAAAGCCGGGTCACGAATTAGCAATCAAGCCACGGGTTCTCAGACACATACTTTTACAGTTTCAGGAAATGATCGCACTCCGAGGCCGTGCGCCGTCTGCCAGGGAAAGCATCGAATCTTCGACTGCATCGTATTCAAGGCCCTGTCAGTTGACGAAAAGTGGGAGCAGGCCAAGAAGCTTAAGCTGTGTCTCAATTGCTTGCGACCAGGCCACGATGCATCACATTGCCGGCTCGGCGGTTGCCGTGTGTGTAAGAGGCGACATAACACTGTACTACACAAACACATAGACACTACTGATACAACTTCATCGCACACTTCATCCAACTCTAATCCTGCGAACAACCATGATAAAGAAGGAAGCCAAGAGCAAGCCTCTCCCTCTTCTTCTTCTTCCTTCTCCACTGTCATGAATACAACTTCTTCTACCGAAGTTCTTCTCTCCACAGCCTTAATTGATGTAGTTAATCCTCTTAATAATAAGGTTGAAACCGTAAGGGCACTTCTTGACAGCGGAAGCCAGTCTTCTTTTATAACGAATAGCCTTAAAATGCGACTTCAACTGGCTTCTGCCCCTTCTACTGCCACTTCTGTTTTAGGTATAGGTGACACATCACTTGATGTCATTCCCGAACGCTGTTCTGCGACTATCAGGTCAAGGCAAGGCACATACTCGCAAACACAGCACTTCTTAGTACTGCCTCATATCACAGGCAACATTCCTAAGCGTCATATACATCATAACTTGCAAATACCATCATCTATCAAACTTGCAGACCCTACTTTCGATCGACCGTCTCAGATTGACGTTCTCTTAGGAGCCGACGTCTTTTGGAGCCTTATCGGCACAGAAACACGTCCTTTAGGCAGCAAGCAGCCCATTCTTCATAATTCGCATCTTGGTTGGTTATTAGCTGGTCCGCTATTATCAGCCAATCCTAGCACAAAAAAGGATTCTTACATATCCTGCAACTTCGTCACTCATGATGATATGGACCTTAACTCACAGTTACCCAAATTCTGGGAATATGAAGATTTTCCCTCCCCTCAGAAGCATCAGCCTATTAAAACTGAGTCGGAAAGGCACTTCACTGAAAATACCTATAGGCAAGAAGACGGTAGGTTTTGTGTCAGACTGCCATTAATAGATTCCCCTGACTGCCTGGGTGATTCTTATTATTTAGCTAAAAAAAGGTTCCTTGCCTTAGAAAGGCGCCTAGACAAAAGGCCGGAACTTAAAGCTTCTTACTCTGCCTTCATTAATGAGTATCGAGAGTTAGGTCATCTTTCTGAAGCAGCTGTTCAGCGTCCCATCACTTCCTTCTTCTTGCCACATCATCCCGTAATAAAAGAAAGTAGTGAATCCAGTAGGGTTCGCGTAGTATTCGACGCATCGGCGCAGACTTCTTCTGGCTTCTCCATCAATGACCTACAGATGGTTGGTCCCAACATTCAAGATTCGCTGTTCAACATTCTATTAAGATTTCGTCATTATAAATATGTATTGTCAGGAGACATAGAAAAGCAATACAGGCAGATTACTGTGAACGAGTTAGATCGAGACTTACAGCTTATTTTATGGCGCGAGAACGAACATCTTCCTATCCGTTCCCTCAGACTTAATACTGTAACTTACGGATTTGCAAGTGCTAGTTTTTTAGCTGCTCGCTGTCTATGGCAGCTTGCAGAGGAAACCGATAACCCTCTTATAAAAAACATCATACGTAACGACTTTTACTGTGATGATTTATTAACAGGAGCTGACACAGAGACTGACTTGTTTCATATTAAAAGGTCAGTCTCATGCTCTCTAAATTCAGGCTGCTTTAATTTGCGAAAATATCGCTCCAATTCTCAAGTAGTCATAGATTCAGAATCAAAAAATACGGAGAATAACAATTTAGCACTCAGCCAATCTCACCACACATTAGGTTTAGGATGGAATCCCAACAAAGACATCCTTCATTTTGACATAGATGACACAAAACTGTCAAGCACTGCCACCAAACGCATCATCTTATCTACAACATTTAAAATATTCGATCCCTTAGGCCTTCTCACATTGTGCACTGTCAAGCCGAAAATTCTTTTGCAAACACTTTGGTCTCTCAAGCTTGATTGGGATGACTCGGTCCCCCCTGAAATCCAACGGGTGTGGGCCAAATTTATCGATAACATAAAATACCTAAAGCTGCTTACTGTGCCTAGGAACATACTTTGCGATTCACCTACCCTAATTGAATTACACACCTTTAGCGATGCATCTCAAGCAGCCTATGGAGCTTGCTTGCATATATATTAAGTCTTCTACGTCAGGTCAAAAGGCACATGTTAACCTCTTATGCGCGAAATCTCGCGTCGCTTCAAAAAAGCTCACCTCTATCCCGCGTTTAGAACTCTCTGCAGCTCACCTTGCTGCTCGTCTCAGTGAAACAGTTCGTTCTGCTCTTAGAAAGCCGATCGCACGCTGCGTCTATTGGACTGATTCTAGTGTCGTTCTAGCGTGGCTTAAAATGTGTCCATCAAAATTAAAAACATACGTGGCTAATAGGGTGGCATCTATTCATGAAATAACTGAAGCATCTGCTTGGCATTACGTCCCTACCGCGTTAAATCCCGCAGACTTAGCTTCGCGCGGCGTAGATCCGCAGCATGTCATGGCACAAAACTCATGGTGGCATGGCCCTCACTTCCTTCACGAACCAGAAGAAAAATGGCCGACCTTGCACAAAGAAGATGAAGTGAAAGTCATACCTGAAACCAAAAAATCGGTTACATCTCTACTCGTAGACACAAGCCAACCTCCGGCTGTAATTGACTTTGATAGATTTTCTAGCTTGAACAAGATAAAGCGAGTCATGGCATATGTGCTTCGCTTTATTGATAATAAATGCAAAAAACAAAAACGTAATGGTCCTTTTTCCGTTAGTGAATTAGAAAAGTCTACACAAGTTCTTCTACATCTCTCGCAACAACAATCATTTTATACAGAACTTAAAGCACTCGATAATAAAACTCTAAGGCGAAAATCGAAGATCGCTTCTTTATCCCCTTTTATTGACTCTCAGGGACTCCTGAGAGTGGGGGGCAGGCTTCATAAGTCTGACTTAGATTTTTCTACTAAACATCCTGTTCTTTTATGTTCTAAACACAAACTCACAAAGTTAATATTCTCAAATGAACACACTCGCCTCTTACACGCAGGGCCGCAGTTGTTGTTGTCGTCTGTTCGTGAGCAGTACTGGCCTATAGGAGGTAGGGACCTGGCACGACGCACGGCTCGCTGATGTGTTATTTGTAGACGGCACTATGGTAAAACAATGTCAAATATTATGGGTTCATTGCCTCAACAGCGCTTGATACCAGACTTTCCATTTTCTACTGTGGCAATGGATTTTGCAGGCCCCTTTCTCATTACAGATCGTCGTGGCCGTGGCTGTAAAATCACTAAATGCTATCTATGCCTTTTTATTTGTATGAGGTACAAATGTGTTCACTTAGAAGCCGTTAGTGAGTTATCTAAGGAAGCTTTCATACTATCTCTTCGCCGCTTCATATCGCGTAGGGGCAAGCCCAATGAAATATTTTGTGATAATGGTCGCAATTTTGTTGCAGCGGCAAAGGAAATAAGTGATCTTTTTAAACTGCATTCAGATTCCATGTCAGAATTCGCTGCTAATGAAAACATTAAATTCATCTTCTCTCCGGCTTACGCTCCTAATTTCAACGGCTATGCAGAGGCAGGCATTAAGTCTGCTAAATTTCATATTAAACGCATTCTAGGCAATACGCATCTCACCTTTGAAGAGCTTGCGTCTTTATTTGCACAAATTGAAGCAATCCTTAATAGTCGTCCTCTTTCCCCACTCTCCCCTTCTCCCAACGATTTCACCGCACTCACACCAGGGCACTTTCTCCTTGGCAGGCCATTGACCTCGCTGCCTGGGTCTTCTCTACTGGACGTCACCACCAAGAAGCTGGACCGTTACAAGATGATGGAGCAAATGAGACAGCATTTTTGGCATCGCTGGCAGAGAGAATACGTAACAGAATTACAACAACGTTATAAATGGAAAACAAAGAGCAAAGACCTACAAGAAGGGGATCTGGTCATCATTAAAGAGGACAGTACACCTCCATTGCTGTGGCGCTTAGGACGAGTAGTCAAACTCTACCCTGGAACGGATGGAATATCCAGAGTCGCCGACATCAAGACAGCAAGAGGAGTCGTCAGGCGGGCACTCAATCGCATGTGCCTTCTCCATGATTCTTGAAAGCAACCCTGTGCTTTCAAGGGGGGGCAGTATGTACAAGCCGTCCAACCGTGCCACCTTGTACCAGGCACGAGTGTGGACGACAACTGCGGTGCGGGGTGCGGGAGGCGCGACATCGGCCCTCTACAAAACCAGCTGCAGCCCCGACGCGCACACATTCTACCGGCCTTCTAAAGCTCGTATCGACGCCAACTATATCACGCGCGCGCTTCTCTAATTATTAAGTAGAATTGTCAATATAATTACTTCTTTGTAATTTTACATCTTTTATTTCTCTTGTGTGCCTCGCGCACACCGACGTTATAAGTATACATTTCAATTCAATTTAAATTTATTGATTATTGATTAATAAAAACGTTAAAATTACAGAAAAATCCCAGGCTTTTAAGTACGTGGGACACTCAGAAATATTTGCGACACTAAAAAAAATTGTTCTACAGGTACATATATTTTTATTAAATCTTTTCAAAGTACTCTCCACCAGCCTCTATACAAAGATTCATGCGTCTGAACCAGTTTTCAAAACACTTTTTCCAGTCCGCCGTAGACACCTCGTTTACAGCCTGCTCGAACGCAGCCAGCGCATCTTCCGGCGACGAAAATTGTATCCCCTTGAGCTGATTTTTTATTTTTCGAAATAAAAAGAAGTCACACGGTGCTAGATCAGGGCTGTAAGGAGGGTGACCCAGGAGTTTGACTGGTGTGCTGTCCAGGAAGTCCCTCGTTTTGAGCGCGGTGTGTGCAGGCGCATTGTCGTGGTGGAGCAGTAGTCCGCGGAGCCCTGTGTTTGGTCGCTTGTTGCTCACAACAGAAAAAACTTCTGGTAAACATTTGGTAGTATACCATTCGGCGTTGATGCTTCTTTGATCTCGTAAGGGAATTGAGGCCAAGTGGCCAGTCAAATTAAAAAAGCTGGCGATCAAAATCTTCCCCCCGCTTCGAGATCGCTTCACTTTGGTAGGCGTTGGTTCATTTTGAAACACCCAAACTGTCGACTGGCGCTTGGTTTCTGGATCGTATTGATAAATCCAGGACTCATCACCTGTTACGATGTCGTAAACACGCCGAGACGAGCCTGCTTCAAATTTGTTCAGCATATCACGGCACCATTCCACCCGGGCCTGCTTCTGAGCGTCGGTGAGGTAGTGCGGCACCCAGCGCGATACTATCCTCCTCACGCGAAGATGCCCGTGTAGAATCTCGTGAACGCTTCCCGATCCAATCTTTAATATGTGCTGAATCTCCTGATATGTAATTCGCCTATTATCTTGGATTAAATTTTTCACTGCTAGCACGTTTTCTTCCGTAATAGCCGTCAAAGGGCGACCGCTTCTTTCTTCATCCCCCAAGGTTGGTCGACCGCGCCTAAATTCGTTATACCAACGATACACGGTTGCCTTGGAGGGGCCTTCATCCATAAATGCCATTTGAAGTCTATCGAACGATTCATCCGGTTTCAGGCGACACTTGAAATCGTAAAAAACCATAGCTCTAAAATGTTCCCGGCGCAGATCCATTTTTCAGTAAGACACGATACTTTGAATTGGCTCGCAAAAAATGTGGAGGGAAATTTTGAAAATGGAACACACATATTTTTACTTACAAGTAATCATATTTTCGAAAAAGATTCTGACCGGCCAGTCTCCCATATATAAAAACTATTTTTCGCAATACTTTCTGAGTGGCCTGGTATAATACGTACCAACAGCTGTAAGGGATATTATCCAATTTTTCCTTCTTTGCCTAAGACCTGGGATAAGAGGTTTTTCCACAAAACAACTATAATTCTGACCTCTAAAACCACATGACTCAGAGAGCACACATTACTCAGTTCCAAAATTGTTCCCAAATCCTAAATAAAATTAGCAATCATAATACTTCGTAATGGATTGAATTGAAGAAGGACGTATCACTCATACCTTAGATTATGAATAACGGCAGCTATTCATACTATTGTGTTCTCCATATCAGTAGGCGGTGAACACAACATACGGGTTCCATTTTTCATTCGTATGCAGACCGCCTTTTTAATATTTCACAGTCAATACAATATAAAAATAGAAATATGAAATCGGTTGTGTCAAAAGCTCCTCTTCTATACGTAGTTGATATAAATGGCGCAAAAATAGATAAGAAAAAATAAGGTTAAATCTAATTGACAGATTTATGCATGATCGCGAAATATTCTTTTTTTTTATTATTTGAAAAATATCGCTGCTCATTTTCTTTTAAAAACCGGGGGATTTGGTTGTTTTAAAAAAATATAAGTACAAAATATATTTATTTATTTGAAAATTTATTTTGCGCGATCTTTCTGCTTTTATTGCTCTTAAAAAACGTTCTACAAAAGCCAACCTAGTTTATCAGGTTGGTCATTGACCTCACACCCATATGAGTAGGAATACAACAGCATATCACTTAAACTGTTAACTAACTATAATTATGACGTCGTAAAGTCTATCGTCGCTGGTTTAATAGCCTACAAAATGTAACTACTTGCTACGCCGTAGATGTGCTACGAAATGGCTACGGAATTTTAGTGTACGTGCAACTTACGTAGGTCCGCACGGCAGCAAGCACGTAGAAACAAAACCAGTATAAGCTGAACCAGCGCTACGCTAAAAAGTCCTGAAATCAGAGACCCGCTCAAGGTCAACTTGTTTCCACCTACGTGCGGCCGTGTGTACTTGTATTTAAAAATCATTGCTGGTTACTATACGTATGTAGCTTTAAAAAGATCAAAAGTTAGTATATTGCGAGTATCGTAAAATTTTCGCTTAGTATTACTTTTGAGTAGCCATATTTATTTCATCATATTTGATACATAAACATCCTGCCTCTTTCCCATAGGGGAGATGTAGAGACCATTCATAATACGCTAGCCCAAAACAGGAATGAGTCTAAAGACAGAAGTGAGGCCTTTGCCCTGCAGTAAAGATAAATTAAACAAATAACTCCATGTATATTTTTTTTTTCAATACATTTGCTCGAAAAACGTACTTACAAGGACGTAAACATTGCTCATAAGTAGTTACTTACCGAACTAGTGCAGTAAGTAAAAAAAGTATAATACCAAGGAGTTTTTACACTCTGATTATAAAATTATTTTGTAAAAATACAACAGTGGTGACATTTTGCTTGGGTGACGACTGCTTACCTAATTTTAAATAAAATGGAGAGTACCAGTAGAACATAAATGGACTAGAGGCTGACAGTACCCAACCCATGGTTGGTTCCTTTACCAAGTGTATAACTTATACCTGTTTTCTCACAAAAGTATTGAAAAACGTCGTAAGATACACGTCCGTAAGGGTTATGACAAACTCGTGCCGATGGTAAACCCTCGACTTCGTCTCGGGCTTACAAAACGTCAACTCGTTTGTAATAACCCTACTTACGGAACTTGTATCTTAAACTACTATATTCATCTCATTTGTAGAACTAACATAAAACCTTTCCCTTCCATCGCAGAACAATAATTTATTTCCATGACAAAGCAACCATTCTATCAAGAAGACGGTCTTAATACGAGCCAAAATTACCGGTATTAATTCGCTTCTGCCGACAAAGCGAGAGTTCGGCAATTTTAATAATTAATCAATTAGTAGGCCTCTGCTAAATGAAATGGCGGTTTCCTGCTCTCGCCGAATCTCATCGAGGTTATTTTGTGATCAATAAAAACCACGAGCTACATAATGAACAGTAGCTTTTTCAAGAGATACTTAACTTTCATTCTTGTATTTTTTATATTTCACAACAATTTTAATTACAAGAATCACATCCTTATAATACACAGGGCCACAGGCAAGGCTAAGGAGTGGAATTATCCACCTGCATCTGTGTTTCCGAGTTCATATAACCCGAACCTATTTAAGTCGCGATTGAGAAGACTTCTTCTGTACAAGCTTGTTCCATCTTCGCGTCGCGTAGATCGAGGTCAAGAGTAAGCCCATTTACAGTAAAACTATAGGAAAATCCCACGAAAAAAATTCTAAATTTTGTGTAAAATACATCTCCTGAATCTATGGAATTGAACAACCTTGGTAGAAGAACAAAAAAAATTTATTACTTCGGAAACATTATCTTAGAAAAACCATATCAGTTAGTTTTATAGTATAAAATCCACTGTTTAAATTTTTGGAAGACACGCTGTATGTATAACATGTAAACTCATTGCCCATTATTGAACTAGTTTCTAAAAATCTAAAAATGTGAAATTTGGGCGACCGAGCTTCGCTCTACATAGAGCTCTGCATAATCGTATACAAAGCTCACCAATAGATTGCATTGTAGGGTTTCTGAAACGCGCCATTTTCAAGAAAGGTTCAAAAAACGGAGAAAACGAATTTTCCTTAGCTAGATTGATTTTTCGCCGTTCGACCTCAAACACCATACAAAATACGCTATCAGCTGATGCAGTTTATTTTTTTTTAACGGGACGCTTTTTTTTTTCGTTTATCTACTTATGTTTCTCAGGGAAAGTTTTTCATATTCATGGGTAGAGCAACTACCTG
Organism: Athrips mouffetella; assembly: GCA_947532105.1. NCBI lineage: Eukaryota > Metazoa > Arthropoda > Insecta > Lepidoptera > Gelechiidae > Athrips > Athrips mouffetella. Next base: position 23,343,929 of record OX383963.1, read on the forward strand.
AGAAGTTTGCAGACATATACCAAACACCTTGTTTACAAATATTGCTCGTTTAATAGTATAGGCTAATGTAGAGACAAATTATTATAAGAAAATGGGAATAGACCTACCAAAATAAAGAGTGATCCCTTTCGTAAGGAGATTCTAATTACAGCATTAAGGTTGTGCTATTGTTATTTCAATCAGATATCATGAATTTAAGAATTGTTTGAGATCTGGATATCTTCATATTATACAACAATGTCGTTTCGTTTTATTGGATATTTAAATTGAAAACAATACCTTCAGTGCACAGTATCAAAGCCGTATGGAAACAGCAAAATATGCAGTATTTTTATTGTCTAATGGGCTCACTCTTGACCTGAATCTAGTCTCAAGGACAGGGATGAGGTTGACGATGGAACGAGCTTGCCCAGAAGAAGCCTATTCACTCACGACTTGAATAGATTCGGGGGATATGAACTCGGAAACACAGACGCAGCCAGAGAATTCCACTTTGGCCGTCCGCATTATAAAAGATGTTTCAGTTCCTATACTTGGTCCGAGGTTTTAGTATCAAGTTATAATCTAAACAAAAATAGGCAAGTATATGGAGCATATTTTGATTCGCGGAGTATCGCTGAGAACTATGTAAACTACTTTGAAAGGACTCTTTTTACTGAAAATAATTTGTACGACTAACAACTTTTTCCGTCCTAACGACCAACGATATTTCTATTATTTTTAATTTTTCGACTTTTATAACCTGTAAAGCCAATTTAGCTGTGATAGTTTTTCTTTTAATTTCATCATACATGCAACATGGGATGACATCGGCCAACATGTCCCAAATTTAAATTTCACATCATCAATGATCGCTATGAAATATTCAAAATAACCCATCAAATTCATAGAACGACTCCTTCACTACCTTGTGACAAATCATTTCTTTAGTACTCCTTCCTTTATTTTTCTGTGGTTGTAACCTAAAGTACCTGTGTACCAAACGGCAATCCTGTAGATCGATTTGCGGTATTCTATCAATATTAGCTTTGTACACCGTCCACTATAAGGAAAGGAAAGGAAAAGAAAGATCAGCCCAATTACGCTCGCAATGCTTTTTAGGTTACCCATGACACATCTAACGGAATTTCCGTTGGTGTCCGACCGTAATGAGCGTATATTTCCACGTCGGAATTTCCGCAGGTATGTCACTACTCTCAATCTTAACTTTTACTACAGTTTTACAAGCTTTTACACAACAATTTGAAATAGTCCTCCTAAAATAGAAATGTCCCCTAGGGTTATTTTGCTCGAACACGATCTACTAGAGAAGTTTACTCACTGCTAACTTTGACAAGCTGCAGTTGTAACTTGGGAGTTCCTCTTAATGTAGCAAGTTGTTTTTAGAATACAACAATAGTGTAGAGTCCTCGTTTAGTTGTAGAACGTACAGTCAACTGCACATCAGTGGAAATACTTGCACTACGAATATCAGTGCTACGTAATAAAGACAAGCTTGAGGTTCTACCTATGTGAATGAAAAATGAGTCTATATTTAGTTGGGTTCGATTTCCCGCCAGTGTAAATGTTGATCACGGGACAGAAAATACAAGCAATTTTTATTTTTTCTTTAGATCTGCACTAAATTTCCTAATTTTCCGGGACTTTTGTCGACTACCCGCGAATCATTACAAATCCGACTGATTAGCGTAATATTATGTTGATTGTGTTTTCTTAAATGTGTGTGTTGTGTTTTCTGTCGTTGCATAATATGGAAGCATCAATGTATGTAAAGCCTCCCTTTTCATTGTCTTATTTTTGGAGTCCTTATTCTAGATTATATGATGACGATATACCTTTTGCGGTCCTGTTTCTTTGATATTTTTTAAGTTTTGTGGTTTAATAACTTGTTACACTTTGTACTTGTTCTAGAGTGGCGACCTCGAACCGGAAGACGAAGCGTTGGCAGGCCCCCCACAAGGTGGACCGACGATCTGGTTAAGGTCGCAGGAAGCCGCTGGATGCGAGCAGCGCAGGACCGGTCGTCATGGAGATCTTTAGGGGAGGCCTATGTCCAACAGTGGACGTCTTTCAGCGGATATGATGATGGTGATGATGACACATTGTAGAACGAATAAACTGTTACAAAAAACTGCAAAAACATTATTCAAAACCTAGACTTTTAATATCTGACTTATACAGAAAACCACGCAACTCAGAACTTTACATACGAAATATAATTCGAAATTTTCAACGCCTTGCTTCAGTTTATAACTCGGTCAAAGTTCTAGCCAAACAAGATTTCACTCTGGAAGTTTAAAATTTCAATATGAAATGTTCAAACGTCTTACGCTACAATTTATCTTACAGACACAGTTTTCGGTGTATTTCTTCGTAACCGAGCCCTGAACAACATTTTGCAAACTTACTGCCATACTGAACGACTTCTTATAAAGTTCTTGTTATTATACATAATGACTTAGTCAAATTGTAGAACCCTCTTGTTTGAAAATGAAATGATAAGATATTGGGGGACAATTGACACAGTCATTTGGGGGGCTATTACGGTAGGCGGAACGTGTCTGCCATATGCGAACAATTTCCTTTTCATCACGAACTTCCGCGCAAATCCCTAAAGGGGAGTACTGACATTTTTTACTTTGACAGAGAGGAATGCTGCGTAGGCAACTCTCTTTCGGGTTTTGTGCGGGAATTTTTATTGCAAGGGAAATGGTTCGCAAATAAGACAGCAGACAGGTCGCCGCTACCGTAATAGCGCCCCTGATCCCAAACTAGGCAAAGCATAGTATTGCTTATTTTATTACTGTCCACTGTATTAATATATATATATTCTTTATTGTGCACAATAAAACAAAACAGTAGTGATAGAAGAGGTTCACAAAGGCGAGCTTATCTCTATGAAGAGATCTCTTCCAGCCAACCAGAGTTTAGTGAAAAAAAGTATATGACGGGGACAAGAATAAATACACATCAAATAATAATAAGAAATAAGTATAAGTTATTTCTTATTATTATTATTATTATAACATATTTTTCTATTACGGAAAGGCGGGTGGTCTCTCAGGGGTAGGCTTCCTTGTAGCTAAACGCTGGAAAAACAATGTACAAGAGTTTGTTGCCTATTCCGAGAGATTAGCCCTGCTAAAATTTCGAATTAACAGTAAGGAAACATTAACTATCGCCCAAGTATACGCACCAACCACCGGTCACTCTGACGCCGAGGTCGAAGAATTCTACGACCTCCTCAATAAGGCCCTCGACGAACACCGCGGCACATGGAACATAATACTTGGCGACTTTAACGCAAAAGTTGGTCAAAGGCAAACTTTAGACGATCATAACATAATGGGTCCACATGGATTAGGAGATCGTAACGATCGAGGCTCACGACTTCTACAGTTTGCGTTTGGACAAAGCTTGCGCCTGGCAAACAGTTTCTTTTTTAAACGACTAAATAGACGCTGGACGTGGATATCACCAAACGGAAAAACCAAAAATGAAATCGATTTCGTGCTTTCCTCAAATATTCAAATCATAAATAATGTCGGTGTGATAAATAAAATACAGTTCAGTTCCGATCACAGACCGCTCAGAGCAACATTGAAATTTGATCGCAAAATTCTTCGGCAAAAGCTGTTCAAGGCAAAAATCAAACGAATTGACAAAGACACACTGATAGGAAACCAAGACCAGTTCAACTTAGAACTAAGCAACACATTTTCGATTCTAGGGGCTGAAAACGCCACAGAAAGAGAAGAAAATGTTCAGTCTCAATTCGATAACATTGAAAAAGCCTTACAGTTAGCAAGTAAAAAGATACAACTATGTACTAACAAAAGAAAAAAGCTATCTCCGAAAACACTGCAATTAATTCAGGAACGAGAAAATCACAGAACCAATATAACCAAAGAAGAATTTAGAAAAGTAGATATAAAAGTGAAGCGAAACATACGGAAAGATCTCAGAAACCACAACCAGCAGTTAATTAAAGTAGCTTTAGAATGCAACAAATCCCTGAGGATAGCCAAACAAGGCATCGAAAAGGGACGCAGCTGGATAACTTGCCTTAAAGATGGACAAGGAGTCAAACAGGGAAATAGAGAAAAAGTCTTGCAAATTAGTACAGAATATTATAAATCATTATACTCAGACCCCAGCCTTCCATTACAAGACCTAAAATATCAGTATGATGATACCATTTCACCCATAACAGAAACCAAAGTTCAACGTGCTTTGCGCTGTTTAAAGTATAATAAGAGCCCTGGTGCGGATGGTATCACAACAGATTCCCTAAAAACCGGTGAACCTACACTACTTCCTTACTTAACACATCTCTTTAATGATATATTTACTACCGGAAATCTTCCTCATAATTTTTGCCACGCCAACATAGTACTGTTACACAAAAAGGGAGACAAATCAGAAATAAGTAACTACAGACCCATCAGTTTAGTGTCTCATCTATATAAAGCTTTTGTCAAAATTATTGAGCGCCGTATTTCCAGTGAACTTGATCAGCATCAACCTCTCGAACAGGCAGGATTTAGACCAGGACTGTCAACTATCGACCACTTGCACAGCCTTAATCAAATTATAGAAAAGAGTCAAGAATTTAATCTTCCCCTTTACATCGCATTCGTAGATTATACAAAAGCCTTCGATAGCCTCCATCACACAGCCCTATTTAATGCTTTGCGCAACCAGAATATAAACCAGACTTACATTGATCTTCTTAAACTCATTTACAAAAACAGTACCGCTTCTATCAAATTAGAGTCAACTGGACCAATATTCAGAATTGAAAAAGGAGTTAAACAGAAATTATTCACAAGTGCTCTTGAAGAAATTTTTAGGAAACTGGCGGATGCATGGAAAGAGCGAGGGATTGACGTCGGCGGTCGAAAGATTACAAACCTCAGGTTCGCTGACGACATCGTCCTGTTTTCCTCGACAGCTACAGAACTACAACAAATGCTCCAAGAGTTATGCACGGCAAGCTTTGAGTCTGGATTGATGATGAACATGTCAAAGACCAAACTTATGACAAACAGCACCAAATATAGCGTAACTGTAGATGGCGAGAGAATGCAGTATGTCCAGGAGTACTTATATCTGGGCCAAATAGTTTCCTTCCAGGCACGACAAGACAAAGAAGTTGCTAGACGCACTGAAAATGCCTGGAGAAGCTATTGGTCTATGAAAAGCTACATAAAAAGCGATCTTCCGATCACATTGAAGCGCAAACTAATGGACAGCTGCATTCTCCCGATTCTTACGTACGGTGCACAGGCTTGGTCTTTGACAGAATATCAAAGATCCAGGCTCACGGTTTGCCAACGAGCAATGGAGCGCAGTATGCTGGGTCTGAAGCTTACTGATCGGGTCAGAAACACCATACTGCGCTCTACAACACAAATAGCCGACGTAGCCTATACCGCCGCCAAGCTCAAATGGGACTGGGCAGGCCACGTGTCCCGTATGTCGCCGGACCTATGGGCGAAGACCACCACTACCTGGCAGCCGCAAACCGACAAAAGGCGTCGAGGCCGACCAAGGCGCCGATGGCGCGATGAACTTGACACCTTTTGCAAGCTCTGGCAAGAGCGGGCTTTAGATAGGGACCAATGGAGGGAAGAGAGAGAGGCCTTTGCCCAGCAGTGGGACATTATAGGCTAGATAAGATAAGATAAGAAGAAGATAAGAAGTATAAGTACATATATAATATTATAATAATACATAGTAATAACTACATAATACCTACTATAGACTACATATATTAATATACCTACAATATAATAATACATATATTATCAAAATAAGTTCGATAAGAAGTGCTCTTTCAGCCTTTTCTTGAAAGAAGTGACGTATGGGCTGTCTTGAATATATTTGGGAAGCTTGTTCCACATTTGAGTAGCACGCACGGAAAAGGAATTGAACAGGAATTTTGTGTTGGCACCAGGACATTCCAGCATCTTAGTGATACAGGGACGCCTAGGGCGTATCAGTATGTGCTAAAAAGTTTTTAAATTCATCTTACTCTGTTCGATAAACATAACATAGAAGCTAAAAGGGCGCAAGCTTAAAAGAATTGGTAAACCTTTCTCAAAGTAAGGTACTCAAACCCGTCAATCAGTCAGTAAGTTAGAAGTTAAAGTTAGAAAGAAATAAAGACCTAAATTTATAAAACACAATAAAATAAACACTGCTTCTTGGACATACTTAAACTCTTGGAGGTTATTTCAATTTGTAAATATACTGCCAAATACAAATTCCCACCCTAACAGTTTTATTCCAAATCGTAAAGCATAAAAATAATATGGTTTTAATAAAATGAATATGAATATTTGAATAAAACAGCGCCCGTATTTCCCCATAAAAAATGATCGGAATGATAGGTAGCTGTTCGGGTTTTCATCTCCTTACATCGTAAATAAAACTTACTGGGAAATTATATTTTCTGGCGGTATATTTCAAGTAGATCATTCCTGGAATATTGAAGAATGGAATGGATTTCTATTGCGCGGGATAACGCTGCCAGCTGCCGAAAAACCTTCTTAGAACTCTGAAACAGGAGTTTTAATCTCGTGTTCTGTGCTCAAAGGGTGAGTAATAATAGGCATATAGAAGGAAGATTAATGCAAATATGTGTCACAAGGTATTCTGACATTTATTCAGTCATTGTAAATACGGGATAGGCGTAGTTCTGTAAATTTTGTATGAGGATGTCAAATCACGTTTGATGATTTGACATTTCAACTTGGGACACAATGGCAGTTGTCATCCCATAGCAAAACAAGTTAGGTAGCTCTAAAAGTGATGCTTTCTTTTTTCAGCCTATAGGCAGTAACAAAGATAGCAACTTTTTTAGATCTGTCAAATTAAAGCCTTAAATTTTGCGGCCACGCTAGAATCGCCCCCAATAGGTAGGTAATACTCGTAGGTGTGCTCACTTGCTATTGCCTATTTATATTCTAAAAGTAAATCTTTATGATAACTAATTATTTAAAACGCAGTGATTTTGTACTAGCATGAAATATCGAGTACCTCTCACACCAAAGGAAAATTACGGCAAATCGTTTCAAATGACGTAAACCACCGTAAAATTTCCAAAAATGTAAATCTTATTGGAATCAAGTAATGTAAAAGAGCGCCTTCTGAATTTAAGAACCTGTCTACATTCTCATGGTAAAAAAAACCTAACAGAATTTTATTACGGTGAAAAGGTGTCAACGTAAAAAGAACAGGCACTTCTGCAATCCCACCTGGGACCTATACTTTGAGACATTCACAGATTTTAGGGTCCCCACCAAGATTGCTTTTATACACCTGCTTATTTATTTCATGCAATCTCCAAACTTTCTGTAAGCTAAAAGTTTTAAGAGCTCCGAGGATGGTATTTATCCCTTAAGGGCACTTTCGTGGCTAAAAGACTAAACTTTCCAGATACTCTTGTAATTGAGAAGGAAAGACTTTTTTTAAAGGGTTAAAAGGGTCTCTAGGCTGGCAGGTAAATGCGTAAACGTGTTAAGGATAGTGCTCAAAATTGAGTTCCAGTTTTATCTTAACCACACACATGGAATTAAACTGAACAAGTGCGAGTAAAATTCGATGGTCTAGGGTTCAAATAATAGCGACGCTTCCTGTTACGCCGAGTTAGCGTGAGACTCGAGTCAATTGTTTCTGTTTTAATTCACATGTACTCGTATACTTAAGTAGTTATATTAAGATTTATACCGGGTTTTAGGGTAAATACTGTGATCCTTGAAGCTGTGCATGCATTCAGACCATGAAACTGAATAACTTTTCCCAAGGAACATAAGTCGCAATACGAAAAAAAAATTCATCTCCCATACAAAATGCGCAACCGGCTGGTGCCGTTTCTATGGAAAGTCAATTTTTAGGGCTCCGTAGCCAAATGGCAAAAAACGGAACCCTTATGGATTCGTCATGTCTGTCTGTCCGTCTGTATGTCACAGCCACTTTTTTCCGAAACTATTCTGTTGAAACCCGCAGAACTATTCCGTTGAAACTTGGTAAGTAGATGTATTATGTGAACCGCAATAAGATTTTTACACAAAAATTGAAAAAAAAAAACATAAATTTTGGGGGTTCCCCATACTTAGAACTGAAACTCGAAAAGATTTTTTTTTTTCATCATACCTATACGTGTGGGTGGGGTATCTATGGATAGGTCTTCAAAAATGATATTGATGTTTCTAATATATTTTTTTTCTAAACTGAATAATTTGCGCGAGAGACACTTCCAAAGTGGTAAAATGTCCCCCCCCCCCTGTTACTTCTAAAATAAGAGAATGATAAAATAAAAAAAAAATAATAGTAAGTAAAGTTAGTAAGTAGTTTTTTTAATATGTCATAAATCGTACCGCAATTTACCTTTCATTCAATCATTTAAAATATAAATTTTAGTTACATCACATAATAAAGTTTTTTAGCAATAAAAATACCATAACTTTTACTTATATACCTACAGGTTTGTACGGAATCCTCGGTGCGCGAGTCCGACTCGCACTTGGCCGTTTTTAGGGTACCGTACCTCAAAATAAAAAAACGGATCCCTTATAGGATCACTTTGTTGTTCGTCTGTATGTCTGTCTGTCTGTCAAGACCCTTTGTCTCACGAACTCACTCACGAAATTTCAATTTTTTTACAACGATGCAATCAAAAGATATGGCTTTTTATGTCCTCATCTCCATACATTTATCCAAAAAATAAAAACCTACAGGGTACTTCCCGTTGACCTAAAATTATGAAATTTGGCAAGAAGCTAGGTCTCACAGTACAAATAAAGGGAAAAGTCTAAAATCATTAAATATTTCAATTTAACAATTTTTCTCACAACTAATAGTAACCAATTAAGGTGAGCTCCCGTTTCAGAAACTTTTCTATAAAAGAGGGGTCAAGTTGGATGGTCGCCGAGTTTTTAAAATCAAAGAGCAAAAGCTTTTAGTATATCATATGGTAGATAGGTACGGAACCCTTAGGGCGCGAGTCCGACTCGCACTTGGCCGGTTTTTTTTTTTATTTGACCTATGTTTCTTAGGGAAAGTTGTTCAGTTTCATGGTCTCAAGGATCACAGTGTTTTACGCCCTAGAATGTCGAATGTGTGTGAATGTTGTTCTAAGTCTGTCGGGGCTTCCTTTCGTCATTTCGTGCAATGTGGATATTGGATGAGTCAGAAGTTGAGGGGAGGGCAGGGGGCTAAGGGGGTGAGGGGGAAAGGGTGAGAGGGGCGGGGGTTGAGATTTTAGGTAAGAGGAGGGGGGGATAAGGAGGGGGGTGAGGGGAGGGACGGTGACGAGGTGGAGTGAGTGCATGTGGGTGGGGGCTTGACGTTCTCTTGACTCTGCCTACCTATAGACGTATCAAGAAATATGTGCTTGGTGGTATCAAAGATACAGCCTAGCAGGGATTTCTTGGATCTCTACTTTTATGGCTTCAATTTGTCGCCTAAAAATATGTTTTTTTTTTTATTTCTTTTTTACATTTTTCCTTAATTATAGCTTAGATTGGAGCCTCCATTTAAGCGGGAATAGCCTGTGTTTGGAGGCTCCGCTACTGTAGACTGCATACCGCCTACAGTTGCGGTGTTACTTTGATTCTTTTGCGAGATTTACTCATTCAATAAGAAAACTTGTACTACAGAACCCTAAAAGTACTCACAGAACTCGCAACTGAATTATCTCTTCCACACGTCCTGGCCCTAATACATTACGCAAGTACAGCATACAGCTTTGAACAAAGTTAGGCAAAATAGATAGATTAGATTTTGGACCAACATAAGTATATTTGATATAGTAAACCTTTTTTAGTAATAACGTCTTAACTTAGAAAAGTTTTGTCGTACCTAATATAGTAAAGTTAGGTAAGAAAACAAAACGGGTGGCCATATATTTTTTCATACTATGATGGAGTCAATAAAAGTAATCATCAATACAGCCCAAGCCTGACACTTGGGTACATTGAGACAGACAGTATACTAATCCAACCTAAAGTATCTCTCCTACGCAGCTCCTGCTCTTATCTGTCTTTGAAAACAAGCAGCAAATGAAAGTCTAGTTATTCTATTTTAACTTTTACGTAAACCTTAGTCGTTCAGTCAGCGAAGGAAATCATCGAGAAATTGGTGGTTTATCCCAGTATTTATACTTCAATAGTTCAGATTTATAAGAAGTGGAACAAACCTTTCGGAACCAGTCTGAGATGTGCGATGCAAAAGAAAGTTTTCTTCCCGCTAAGAATTACTCTTTGGATGAACGGGGCGGTTTATAGCACCCGCGGGAGAAGTTTGCTAGCCCAATACGTGCGAGTGTTAATCGCTAGCCTTCTAGAGCAAGGGAGAGATTGGGTCAGCGAAAACTATCGCCAGTTGCAAAAAGCGTCTCTAAGTTTAAAACTTCTTTAAGTCTATTGCTTATACTTTGTTTTGTTGCCAAAGAAACTGTCATCAATAGATTTTAAGAAGCTAGCTTTTATTTTAAAAAGCCAAAGAGTTCAACGAATACACATCATAGATTTATTCATTTGTCTAGATGTTTATGTGCAGCATTAGCCCTAGGTTCGCTAAAAATATATCTCTGGGAATTGAAGAAAAAAATCGGACTAAATTATAATCAGCTGATATCCCATTATTACTGGTACTTGGTATTACTTTTTATACATATATTTTTTTGTAATTTTATATTTAGGTATTTTTTTATATGTACTTTTATTGTTGTTATTCATTTTTAAGGTTCCGTATCTCAAAGGAAAAAAACGGAACCCTGATAAGATCACTTTTGTGTCCGTCTGTTTTTCTGTCTGTCGGTAAGACTACCTATCTGTGAAGATCTTTTTCCGCGTGAATGGGTAAAGAGGTCGAGATGAAATTAATATCAAAATATTAAGTTCTATGGACCCCTGAAGGTCTGAAAATTTCAAGCTTCTATTCTACGACAACACAATCAAAGAAACGGCCTCCACGAAATCCAAAACCTATAATGGTACCTACTTCCCTTTGACCTAAAATCATGAAACTTTGTAAGAAACTAGGTCTCATAGCACAAAGTCTAAAGTTATCAAATATTAAAAATTTTCTACTGACCAATTAAGATGACCTCCTGATTCAAGTACTTACATTTATTATTATTATTATTATTTATTAGGTTATTTACATTGGAACCTTCTTAAAAATATATATAAGACCCCGCTAAACCCGTAATAGGTTTGTCTCGAAGTCTATCCGCACTACATAAATTTATACACTAAAGCTATAAAGAAAATTACTAACAATTATAATGCAATACCTACCTACTATAAAAACCAATATGAATGATAAATGATAACAATGTTAAGTTCGAGCGCATAAATCAACACAAACTTCATTTCATAGTGCTGAGTACTTGCATCAAAACTGGTTTGAGAACTTGCTTTACGTCGATAACACAGGATGTTCCAAACGCACGTTTAGAGATTGGTTAGTTGGTACGTTTAATACGGGTTGTAAAGTTTCGTGATAAATTCGTTTTTTAGTACTTTAGCTAGGTTATTTGTAGTGAATGCATTCATATTGAAGAGGGGACAGCTTTTAAAATCAAAGGGAAACAGCTTGTGGTATATCATATGGTAGCAGCGAACTACAATACTACCACAGTAAAGAGATGGGCTTATCCCATCTCTTTACTGTGATACTATGGAACTCTAACTCAGAACAAATTCCACACAAAAAGTGGCCCTACGTGAAACCAAAAGGACGTATATTCAAAATACGAATCAATTGGTTCAAATTCAGAACGAGAGCAGGGATTGGTTCGCGCGCGTGCTGCAATGTCAGCTAGTAGGTAGTTGAGAGGTAACAATTTTAGCTCCGCCTACTTAGGTAACTATTTCGTGGGGTCAAGTTTGAAGCGTAGTTATCGTTCTATAGTATTGTAGTTCGCTGTATGGTAGACATGCACGGAACCCTTAGTGCGTGAGTCTGACTCTCATTATTCGGACTAGCGCACTATAATAACTATCATTTATTATTTATTTCGAAAGAGTTAAATGGCGCTTAGGTACATCCAAAATGTTGGACTCCTGAAGACCAGTTTACTGTACCTGGACTGATCGATCAAAACATGTTTTTTTTTCAGACTTAATACAGGCGCCTAAGGTGCGGGACATATCACTGAGGCGTCGGTCGAGGGCGAGGAGAGGGTATGGCACGGTTGCGGCGCCCGTCACTTTGTGTTTCATACAAAATGTATAGAAGCGAAGCTATCATGCAATAAATTTGACAATTAAATTTTATTTAATAAATTTAACCATTAACGATTTCGATTAACTTGTACAAATTTTCATGTACTAATTACTACAAAAATCGAAATTTAGAATGCCCTTAATACGTCCACTGCCGCTGCCATACCCTCACCTCACCGACGACCGACGCCTCATTGATATGTCCCGCGCCTAAGGACACACAGGGGTTAGGGTACGTCAAACAGATCTACAACTTGTAACGGAAAGGTGTGGTAATACTAAAAGGTGTGAATCTGCCTATGAAACTGAACAACTTTTTAAAGGGACATAGGTAAAAATTAAAAACCAAATTACACTTCCCATACAGAATGCGCTATATGCAGTTTCTATAAGAGGTCAAAAATTGGTTTTTATATTCGGAATGTTCCTTGGGAAACTTGTTCAGTTTTATGGGCAGATTCACATTCTTTCCGTCACACGTTGTATTATACAACTAAATCCTAGTAATAATAATAAATGAATGATAGTGCAGAACAAGCTTTATTGTCAGCTAATATTGTTACGCCGAAAATCCGCTTAATCGAACCTTTGTAAGCTTTGAACCAGAATTTATAATCCGATATTGTGCTCGGTCAGCCCGCATTCCACCTCATTTATTTTCTATTGTTAGTTACTGACATAAAACTCAAAAAACCGGCCAAGTGCGTGTCGGACAGTTGAGATGTAACAGAAAAAATTTGGAAGTTTAAAAGAAAAAAATCTGATTTATCAATGTATCACCGAACAAGTTATGAGAGAACGCATGTGAACGACAAAAGAAATCTTGCCGCACAAATGGGCCTACATCTCTTTCTAGCATACTGTTCATACTGTAGCTAGAAAGAGATGGAGGCCCATTTACATTTTTTTTTAGGGACGGAAATGTTCCATGACATGAGCGAGTTGTATGTGGAAACATACATGAAATCGCCGGTCTCAGGTTTCGGGCGTTTTTATAGTAGGACTACATCACTCGGCGTAACCGTAACGGGTGCAATGCTGATATAAGACGCACAAAATAACTTTGGCCCTGTCATTGATGCGCAGAACTAAAAAATGGCCCATTTTTGACTTCTGCACATCAACGACAGGGCCAAAGTTATTTTGTGCGCCGTGAACATGCTGATACTAAATACACTATTTATAGGTAGGCACGCCCGGCGCCCCGGCTGGTACCGCCGCAACCGCTATGTCCCATAGCTATGTTCCTGCATTTTACATCTGTAATATCTTCTAAAATATTAATTTAAATTACATGCTGTAAAGGGCCATATTGATCTATATTAAATGCACAATGTATTTAAGGTACTTAGTTGGATAAGGATTAATGCTGTATTGCTTAAAATCGCTTCGTAAAAAAAATAACGGATAAAAAATGGTTATCCTGGGTCATCCCTAAGAGATAGACATATACCATCGCGGACTTTTTTGTAGACCTTTTTAAGGTGAACAATACTGTAGTAGTTCATTATTTTGATCTATCTCATAAGGTTCAGTCAGAGTTTGCAATGTAAGCCCAAAAAAATAGAAACTTCTAAAATTATCAGTGTTTCTCGCATGTTTCTCTACTATATTATACATGTATTATACATAAAAACCTTCCTCTTGAATCACTCTATCTATTAAAAAAACCGCATCAAGAACTGTTGCGTAGTTTTAAAGATCTAAGCAGACAGAGGGACAAACAGCGGGAAGCGACTTGAGAAAATTTTACGTCGTCTGCAAAAATCATGCAAAGTGAAAGAAATGCAGATTACGGACGGAAGGTCTTTTATTAGGACTAAAAACATCAAAGGTCCGAGGCTGCTGCCTTGTCCGATACCTGATAAAACAAGTTAAGGCGCTGATTTGGCTTTGTTATAACGCTCTGAAAGGTAATCGGAAAATAATCTAAGTAATGGTAGAGAAAAACCAGCTTCGTACCTACCTACATAATTTGTAGATAAATAGTAAAATAGGTAAATACGTGGGACACTCAGAAATATTTGCGACACTAAAAAAAATTGTTCTACAGGTACATATATTTTTATTAAATCTTTTCAAAGTACTCTCCACCAGCCTCTATACAAAGATTCATGCGTCTGAACCAGTTTTCAAAACACTTTTTCCAGTCCGCCGTAGACACCTCGTTTACAGCCTGCTCGAACGCAGCCAGCGCATCTTCCGGCGACGAAAATTGTATCCCCTTGAGCTGATTTTTTATTTTTGGAAATAAAAAGAAGTCACACGTGATAAATTCGTTTTTTAGTACTTTAGCTAGGTTATTTGTAGTGAATGCATTCATATTGAAGAGGGGACAGCTTTTAAAATCAAAGGGAAACAGCTTGTGGTATATCATATGGTAGCAGCGAACTACAATACTACCACAGTAAAGAGATGGGCTTATCCCATCTCTTTACTGTGATACTATGGAACTCTAACTCAGAACAAATTCCACACAAAAAGTGGCCCTACGTGAAACCAAAAGGACGTATATTCAAAATACGAATCAATTGGTTCAAATTCAGAACGAGAGCAGGGATTGGTTCGCGCGCGTGCTGCAATGTCAGCTAGTAGGTAGTTGAGAGGTAACAATTTTAGCTCCGCCTACTTAGGTAACTATTTCGTGGGGTCAAGTTTGAAGCGTAGTTATCGTTCTATAGTATTGTAGTTCGCTGTATGGTAGACATGCACGGAACCCTTAGTGCGTGAGTCTGACTCTCATTATTCGGACTAGCGCACTATAATAACTATCATTTATTATTTATTTCGAAAGAGTTAAATGGCGCTTAGGTACATCCAAAATGTTGGACTCCTGAAGACCAGTTTACTGTACCTGGACTGATCGATCAAAACATGTTTTTTTTTCAGACTTAATACAGGCGCCTAAGGTGCGGGACATATCACTGAGGCGTCGGTCGAGGGCGAGGAGAGGGTATGGCACGGTTGCGGCGCCCGTCACTTTGTGTTTCATACAAAATGTATAGAAGCGAAGCTATCATGCAATAAATTTGACAATTAAATTTTATTTAATAAATTTAACCATTAACGATTTCGATTAACTTGTACAAATTTTCATGTACTAATTACTACAAAAATCGAAATTTAGAATGCCCTTAATACGTCCACTGCCGCTGCCATACCCTCACCTCACCGACGACCGACGCCTCATTGATATGTCCCGCGCCTAAGGACACACAGGGGTTAGGGTACGTCAAACAGATCTACAACTTGTAACGGAAAGGTGTGGTAATACTAAAAGGTGTGAATCTGCCTATGAAACTGAACAACTTTTTAAAGGGACATAGGTAAAAATTAAAAACCAAATTACACTTCCCATACAGAATGCGCTATATGCAGTTTCTATAAGAGGTCAAAAATTGGTTTTTATATTCGGAATGTTCCTTGGGAAACTTGTTCAGTTTTATGGGCAGATTCACATTCTTTCCGTCA
Organism: Athrips mouffetella; assembly: GCA_947532105.1. Classification (NCBI taxonomy): domain Eukaryota; kingdom Metazoa; phylum Arthropoda; class Insecta; order Lepidoptera; family Gelechiidae; genus Athrips; species Athrips mouffetella. Next base: position 23,359,639 of record OX383963.1, read on the forward strand.
CACGTTGTATTATACAACTAAATCCTAGTAATAATAATAAATGAATGATAGTGCAGAACAAGCTTTATTGTCAGCTAATATTGTTACGCCGAAAATCCGCTTAATCGAACCTTTGTAAGCTTTGAACCAGAATTTATAATCCGATATTGTGCTCGGTCAGCCCGCATTCCACCTCATTTATTTTCTATTGTTAGTTACTGACATAAAACTCAAAAAACCGGCCAAGTGCGTGTCGGACAGTTGAGATGTAACAGAAAAAATTTGGAAGTTTAAAAGAAAAAAATCTGATTTATCAATGTATCACCGAACAAGTTATGAGAGAACGCATGTGAACGACAAAAGAAATCTTGCCGCACAAATGGGCCTACATCTCTTTCTAGCATACTGTTCATACTGTAGCTAGAAAGAGATGGAGGCCCATTTACATTTTTTTTTAGGGACGGAAATGTTCCATGACATGAGCGAGTTGTATGTGGAAACATACATGAAATCGCCGGTCTCAGGTTTCGGGCGTTTTTATAGTAGGACTACATCACTCGGCGTAACCGTAACGGGTGCAATGCTGATATAAGACGCACAAAATAACTTTGGCCCTGTCATTGATGCGCAGAACCAAAGATTTCGGACCTCCTTGCTTCGCTCGGAATAGATACCTTGCTAATTTATTTTACTATGGGATGACATCTGCCAACATGTCCCAATATTTTATGTCAAACTATCAGTGATCACTAGGAAATATTCAAAATAACCCGTCAAATCCATAGAACGACGCCTTCGCTACCTTGTGACGAATTATTTCTTTAATCCTCCTTCTAAGTACCCTTATTTTTCTGTGCGCAGAACTAAAAAATGGCCCATTTTTGACTTCTGCACATCAACGACAGGGCCAAAGTTATTTTGTGCGCCGTGAACATGCTGATACTAAATACACTATTTATAGGTAGGCACGCCCGGCGCCCCGGCTGGTACCGCCGCAACCGCTATGTCCCATAGCTATGTTCCTGCATTTTACATCTGTAATATCTTCTAAAATATTAATTTAAATTACATGCTGTAAAGGGCCATATTGATCTATATTAAATGCACAATGTATTTAAGGTACTTAGTTGGATAAGGATTAATGCTGTATTGCTTAAAATCGCTTCGTAAAAAAAATAACGGATAAAAAATGGTTATCCTGGGTCATCCCTAAGAGATAGACATATACCATCGCGGACTTTTTTGTAGACCTTTTTAAGGTGAACAATACTGTAGTAGTTCATTATTTTGATCTATCTCATAAGGTTCAGTCAGAGTTTGCAATGTAAGCCCAAAAAAATAGAAACTTCTAAAATTATCAGTGTTTCTCGCATGTTTCTCTACTATATTATACATGTATTATACATAAAAACCTTCCTCTTGAATCACTCTATCTATTAAAAAAACCGCATCAAGAACTGTTGCGTAGTTTTAAAGATCTAAGCAGACAGAGGGACAAACAGCGGGAAGCGACTTGAGAAAATTTTACGTCGTCTGCAAAAATCATGCAAAGTGAAAGAAATGCAGATTACGGACGGAAGGTCTTTTATTAGGACTAAAAACATCAAAGGTCCGAGGCTGCTGCCTTGTCCGATACCTGATAAAACAAGTTAAGGCGCTGATTTGGCTTTGTTATAACGCTCTGAAAGGTAATCGGAAAATAATCTAAGTAATGGTAGAGAAAAACCAGCTTCGTACCTACCTACATAATTTGTAGATAAATAGTAAAATAGGTAAATACGTGGGACACTCAGAAATATTTGCGACACTAAAAAAAATTGTTCTACAGGTACATATATTTTTATTAAATCTTTTCAAAGTACTCTCCACCAGCCTCTATACAAAGATTCATGCGTCTGAACCAGTTTTCAAAACACTTTTTCCAGTCCGCCGTAGACACCTCGTTTACAGCCTGCTCGAACGCAGCCAGCGCATCTTCCGGCGACGAAAATTGTATCCCCTTGAGCTGATTTTTTATTTTTGGAAATAAAAAGAAGTCACACGGTGCTAGATCAGGGCTGTAAGGAGGGTGACCCAGGAGTTTGACTGGTGTGCTGTCCAGGAAGTCCCTCGTTTTGAGCGCGGTGTGTGCAGGCGCATTGTCGTGGTGGAGCAGTAGTCCGCGGAGCCCTGTGTTTGGTCGCTTGTTGCTCACAACAGAAAAAACTTCTGGTAAACATTTGGTAGTATACCATTCGGCGTTGATGCTTCTTTGATCTCGTAAGGGAATTGAGGCCAAGTGGCCAGTCAAATTAAAAAAGCTGGCGATCAAAATCTTCCCCCCGCTTCGAGATCGCTTCACTTTGGTAGGCGTTGGTTCATTTTGAAACACCCAAACTGTCGACTGGCGCTTGGTTTCTGGATCGTATTGATAAATCCAGGACTCATCACCTGTTACGATGTCGTAAACACGCCGAGACGAGCCTGCTTCAAATTTGTTCAGCATATCACGGCACAATTCCACCCGGGCCTGCTTCTGAGCGTCGGTGAGGTAGTGCGGCACCCAGCGCGATACTATCCTCCTCACGCGAAGATGCCCGTGTAGAATCTCGTGAACGCTTCCCGATCCAATCTTTAATATGTGCTGAATCTCCTGATATGTAATTCGCCTATTATCTTGGATTAAATTTTTCACTGCTAGCACGTTTTCTTCCGTAATAGCCGTCAAAGGGCGACCGCTTCTTTCTTCATCCCCCAAGGTTGGTCGACCGCGCCTAAATTCGTTATACCAACGATACACGGTTGCCTTGGAGGGGCCTTCATCCATAAATGCCATTTGAAGTCTATCGAACGATTCATCCGGTTTCAGGCGACACTTGAAATCGTAAAAAATCATAGCTCTAAAATGTTCCCGGCGCAGATCCATTTTTCAGTAAGACACGATACTTTGAATTGGCTCGCAAAAAATGTGGAGGGAAATTTTGAAAATGGAACACACATATTTTTACTTACAAGTAATCATATTTTCGAAAAAGATTCTGACCGGCCAGTCTCCCATATATAAAAACTATTTTTCGCAATACTTTCTGAGTGGCCTGGTATATTATATTAAAATGCAAACATTTGAAAATGTTATTTCATTTTTAAAACTTATGTGCTAAGTAACTAGTATTAGGATATGGGTTCGAGTCCCGTCCGTGTTCCTTGGTTGCTTCTTGACGGAAATATAGTGTGATTTTAAAAGGGCCCATACAAAGCCCTGCCTGCAGGGCCCTGCTTGCAGTGCCACTGCCAATCGTACTTTGTGTGGGCATGCAGGGCCGACAAAATAGCCGTTACATCGGCCCTGCAACACCACACACGGTACGATTGGCAGTGCGCACTGCAAGCAGGGCCCTGCAGGCAGAGCTTTGTATGGGCCGTTTAAAGGGCCCCATACAAAGCCCTGCCTGCAGGGCCCTGCTTGCAGTGCCACTGCCAATCGTACTTTGTGTTGGCATGCAGGGCCGACAAAATGGCCGTTACATCGGCCCTGCAACACCACACACGGCACGATTGGCAGTGCGCACTGCAAGCAGGGCCCTGCAGGCAGGGCTTTGTATGGGGCGTTTATATGAACGCGTTAAAATTGAGATTTTTTTTTGTTTCATTCTTCCTTTCGGTATGTAGTACTATTATGAATTCTGTGCTTTCGGAAAGGCAAAGAGTACAAAGCCCATACAGCCATGTCTGATGTATTTAACTGTCTTTCTTTTTGCTCCCCTCGTAAAGCGATAGTGAACTTTACGAAGGAAAATGTTCGTGACTTTTTGGGACAACACAAACGGGGCTTAAACACGAGATCACTTGAAATCTTCATCAGCTGCGCACTCCGTAGTAAATTAACTGCATAACACACTATCTTTATTATCCACTAAATCACTAAATGCACAAAAAAACAAAATTTCAATTAAGCAGGCAAACGCCCATGTCGAGTTCCCGCCAAAAAGCCTTAAAATTGAGAATGAACGCTTTTTTTTTTTTTTGGTTTCATTCTTCCTTTCGGAAAGGCAAAGAGTACAAAGCCCATACAGCCATGTCTGATTTGTTTAATCTTTCTTTTTGCTCCCCTCGTAAAGCGATAGTGAACTTTACGAAGGAAAATGTTCGTGACTTTTTGGGACAACACAAACGGGGCTTAAACACGAGATCACTTGAAATCTTCATCAGCTGCGCACTCCGTAGTAAATTTACTGCATAACACACTATCTTTATTATCCACTAAATCACTAAATGCACAAAAAAACTAAATTTCAATTAAACAGGCAAACGCCCATGTCGAGTTCCCGCCAAAAAGCCCTGAGAATGAACGCATCTTGAATCATATGACAGAAGCCTTGTGTTTGTACAGTTAGTTAAATTAATAATTCATCTTTGTTTTCACCACAGATTTTTACATGAGTTGTTTTCACGTACTTACATAGGACTTTTAAAGACTCAATTTCTCAGTCATTAGTTTCTATTGATGCTCAAATAATTTTTAACAAATTGTGCTGATAATATTAGAAAAGATGATAAAAACAAATCAAAATGACAAATGATGTAAAAGCTACCCTTGTAAACGCAAAGATATCGATTTGACATAAAAGAGCAGGGTTGCCGATTTGTGGGGAATTCCGCAAAATGTGGGAAATTTTGTACTGATTGGGGAAGTTATGGGGAGAGCGTCGATGAGGGCAATAGCGGGGCATCAATAGAGGATTTTGGAATTTTTCTTACCCAAAACAATAATATCAAACACATGACATGCTAGCTTTCTTGTTTGAACAAAAAAAAATTATTCTGGAAATGTTCTTATTATGTAAAACTGAACTTCAATAATTCGTTTGATAAAAAAAAAATCCTGAAATTAGAATCCCAAAAAGAAGACTTTTCAGCATACTATGGGATCCCGGTCATGTTTTTTGTTGACTCTAAATACATTATTAGAACACCTATAATGCTTTGGTTTTTGTTTAATTCGGCAAAGTTTTCTTGCAATATCCTGATACATTTTCAGTAATCGGTCACACATACTGGCTATACCTATACAATATTATGGTGTAAGAACTTTTCTCAAAAGAATTACAAATTCACTTATAGAGAAAATTACATAGTATTTAATTATAAGCTTAAATACTAACACATACCGAGCAAAAGTGTACAAAAAAGTATTGTGATATGATAATAACATCTTGAAAACTCACAATACGCAGGTAAGTAGTAAAAGAGTTCGTAAACAAATTGGATGCGCAGAAAATAAATGTAGGCAGGTGGACGCTGGACAATACTAGACATGGATAAGCAAGCACAGAACTAGATTTGGAATAAATTGGAAATGCTCAATATACAATGGTCATACTGGCAATACACAATATTGTATGGTAAAAAGGCCGATAATACATTTTAAAGATGTTTCTACACGGGCTCTACACGTTGGCCGCGCTGGCTCAGCATTTAAGGCTATAATGTTGCTATCTTTGTTACTGCCTTTATATAAGCGAAAAAAAGACAGAATCACTTTTAGACCTGTCAAATTTTAATCATAACTTTACCGGCCTTGCTAGAATTGCCCCCAATGTAAATTTTAAAGAATGTGAGACGGTCACATTATTTTTTATTATTATTGTAATGTGTGTTTTACGGGATTTCATTTTCCATCAAAACCTATTTAAAGACATATTCAGAAAATTATTTATATCAATTACAAAATTGGGTGATTTCGTCCTGCATTACTGTCCCTACTTACTTACGACTTTTTTCTCGAGGTACATTTCGAATATTAATATATCAGCTACAAAATTACTTGAATGCTGTGTTAGATGTTATCTTAATGTAAATAACTAATAGATACTAATAGATAATGTAAATTAGCAAAAACCATTGAAAATCAATTTAAAAAGCTTGTCTTGTTTGCTTGTGTTTGACAATTCCTACTATAGACGTGGCATTGAAGCTATAGAGCACCGCTGGGAAAAGTGTATCGAGCTACAAGGAAGCTATGTAGAGAAATAAATATAGTTTGTCCCATTTATTTTGATTTTTCTTGGTTAGGTCGGCTACTTCTGGGACCACCCTCGTATAGCCTGACAAATCATTTTACGTTACAATTTTACGTTACTGTCCCTAACAAAATACCGCGAATTATTCTAATTCAAGCGTTTGATTAATTATGTACTTAAAATTAGATATTTTCGATTAGATGTTAGATGTTATAATGTAAACTATAAGTAGGTCGAGAAACTTCGTGCAAGTAAATGTTAAAAATATGCTCTCCATTAACCCTCATCGTAACGTAACGTTATTTTTTATCCATTTCTAGTGATTTAGGTTAAGATTATGTATTTTTTGGTCAAGAACTTTATTAACTAGACCAATCTACTGTGATTAAATCAAAAAGTGGTCCTACAGATAATTTTATTTATTTACTAGAGATTAAGAATCATCGTAACGTAACTGATCGATATGTGCTAGGCAGTCGCAATTTTTCTTTGGTTTATAAAGAAATACTGACGTGAAACTTTTGTTTTTATCAAATTTTATTAAATCTATAATAGAACTGCATCAGAAGAAACATAAAATATTGCACAAATTTTTTTTCACAAATTTCCATGACATCCCCAAAAAAATTTGGAAATGCCCAAAACTACAGGAAAATAAATGAAAATCTGTAAAACTAACTATATATTTTTTTTCTAGCAGGTGTACATAGACGGCCGGGGATTAAACACCTCCTTTGCGAGGATTTTGTTCATGGGTTTTGGGGAATTCAGAACATTGGCAGTGGCAACTCTCTAGGAGAGTGACGATTATTTTGGTGATGAAATCTGATTTTTATCAGATTTACTAGTTCTTTGTTGCTTTTTTAGACAATTCAATGTGATTTTTTTGCATAAAAAGCGACTAAAAATGCAGGCTGCGTGTGTGTAAGATGTCTGAGGCGACGGAGTCTGCAGATAACACACAAGTCGAGTTCGATCCAATTTTGCCTGACACAGGGGTTTTATTTTACGAAGAATGTCCTGTGGAATGCGAGATAGAGCGTCCTAAATTGCTGCCTTTGAAGACGTCGACACAAATAAGGTTTGAGGAGCTGCAGCACGAGGCAGGAAGAGTTTGGCGCGAGAAGCAAAAAACTGCCAAGACATCTAAAAATTAATTGTAACCTACAATCTAGCAAAATGGTCTACACATTATTTGTGGTGGAAATAATATCGGCGTTTGTGTTTGCGTTTACCCTGCTGTACAGATATGGAGATTTATACCGGAACCACATACTCGTGACTGTGTCTGTGTTAACAGCATGGTACTTCTCGTTTGTTATTATGTTTGTGTTGCCCTTGGACGTTTCATCGGTGAGTAATTATAACAAACTAGTTGTAAGGCCTACATTATTTTAACCTAGTTACACCAAAATCTGCATAAATACACATGCACTTTAAAGTTACAGATATTTAAGCCAGTGTAAAGCTGCCATCTATAATTCAAATAGAAATGTTCTGCTTTATTTGTTGTACAGGATTTTCTGCTTTATTTGTATTAGATATTAGACTTATGACGTGATTAGAGGTTTTGTGTTAGTTATTGTTGTTGGATATTAAAATCCGTTAATGACATCAGCTAAACTACATCGCTTCACAAACAAAGTGGCGCTATGGTGGGAAAAAAAGAAGAAACAATAAAAACCCACACACTCTTTTAAATATGTTTGGATGAACAGTGTTGAACAATAATCATAAGTCAATTTAAATTTTGAATTAGCCTGTTAGAACCCTAACCTAATCCTATGGATTTTTCTCTCCTAGGACTAGATACAGCACATTATTATACACTTCATGTTGTAAATACAATTATGGAATAAAAAAAATCAACCCAAAAAAATGTCACAAGCTCAACACTTAACAAATAGCTTAGAAGAGTAGCCTCAGAAAACATAGTAATTTACACGATTAGGCATAATTTTGCATAAATTGCAACACATCTTTCATGAATTTTCCGGGAACTCTATGGGAAATTGACACATGGTCAGATGTAAAAATTTTCCAGATGCCGATCAGATATTAAGAATCTTCACAGGTTAATCTAACCCAATTTAATTGTTTTATTAGAAGGATGAGAGAAAGAGGTTTTCCCTGCAATGGGAAAACATTAACTCACATTTATAACAGTTGTTTAAATTTTTCATCTACTTTTTACTCACAGACTGTCTACCGTCAGTGCCTTGACAATGCCACAACACTCCAAACGCTGACAACCCTCACTAATGGATCCAGTACAGTACCTCCCCCGGAGAGCCAGTGCCAGCAACCATGGAGCTTTGTACCTGACGAAGTGTTCAGGAATTTGTGGAGAGTCTTATACTGGACATCACAATGTCTGACATGGTAATTCTTTTTATTATTTTTGTTAACTTCACAAACCTTTATTCTAATAAAAAAAAGCTTTTATTCAGAACTAGCTGTGCCCGCGGCGTCGCCCGCGTGGAATTCAGACAATGTACAGTCTCTCCCTCTCCCTCAAACATCTCATGTCAAAACTGTAGGATATTCACACGAACTTTCATCCCTTATTTCACCCCCTTGGGTGATGATATCTCAAAATTTCCAATGTTTCTTTGTTTCTTATTAATAACTAAATTCCAAATTTTCAAGTACCGCATGTCAAAACTGTAGGATTTTCATACAAACTTTCATCCCTTATTTCACCCCCTTAGGGGATGAATTTTGAAAAATTCTAAAACACATACTTTTTTATTTTTTACCAAGAGCCCAGAACCAAATTTCTATAATTCTACCTTTGAAATGAAAGACTTATAGGCCAAAATACGGAAAATAAATCATCCCCTTTTTCACCCCTTTGAAGGGTGGTTTTTAAGAAATGCTTAAACACGTGTTTCTTTATTTTTGTGAATCTAACTCAAGAAACAAAGAAGCCAAATTTGCGTGAATCTAACTCAAGAAACAAAGACTTTAATACAAACTTTCATCCTTTATTTCACCCCCTTGGGAGATGAATTTCCCAAAATCCTGTCTTAGTGGGTAGTTTTGACGTGCATACAACCTGTGTACAAAATTTCAGATCTGTATCTATAGCGGTTACGGCTCGGCGTTGATGAATCAGTCAGGACAATAATATATTCATTCTAGATTTTTTGGCGGCAAAATTATTAATTAGATTTTAATGTTGCTGTGTTATACCTATAAGTGAGTACATCATAATATACAACTCTCCCTCCCCCCCCGGCTTCGGCTTCACCCTCTTCCCCCTTGAAAAGGGTCCCGTTTTACGGATTGTCTCAATTTTCAGGAAAACGATTCAAGCTAGGACAAAATGGTCAAAGACTAAATTGTTTATTAGTAAATTACCTACAAATAAGTACTAGAAATCATTTTGATACGAGTTAGAGTTTCCAAACTACAGTGTGTCAAAATTAACGAAAATCGATAATCAGCAAATAATCACAATTTAAATACTCGCGCCGCGCCGGCGTTAATTACGTGAAGGATTTGCGACGTTGCCGGTGCCATGCCGGTTAGAATGAACCAGGTCTTTAGCACTGCGCTTTTGTTGCAGTGCAGGTACGGGAAATGAGGCGAACCTCGTACCCGAGCTGCTTCTCGTTGGGCTAAATAACCCAACGGTCAAATTTTATATGGGCTTACGTGTCCTGGTTACGGCTCCTCTGATTCGGAGCTCTGAGTACCAGCAGGCTGGTCGTCAAATACTGGCCAAATCAGAGGTGCCTGGCCTGCGCAGCCAGGGTAGTAGGGGGTGCGTCTCTCGTACGTCCCGTACCTGTTACAACGCGCAGGATTGGTCTTGGCGCGGGTAATACGCGCAGGTGTGATTGTCCGCGGATGTTACGCGGCTGTTGTTGTTACCTCCGATTGAGGACTGGGATGAGTTGGAGGTCGAAGGGGGGGGAGAGGTTTTTCGGCAGAGATCGGTGCTCATCTGGAGGCCGTGCATGCAGAAGGGCAATGCCCTGAAGGTGGGGGAACTGCCCATTGTCCACGCGATTAAAGAGCAGGCGCGCCAATGTACGCACGAATTCTCCCACCGTCTGCATCTTTAGGTCCATTTTGATAATATCGTTGTGGACGTATCTACCGGCACCGTTGATCAACCGCAACGACACATTCTGAACGGCCTCAAGCTTCTGCCTTTGGTAGGCTGAACATAGTGCGTACCAAGCGGTGACGCATATGTCAACCGGGGTCTAATATAGGTTTTGTAAGCCCTCAGTTTAGATCAGCGAAAACATAATATAATTAAACATAATATATGCAGAAAACAGTACATAATAATATTTATTATTAATTTTTACATCTAAAACAAATCAGCATCGTCAACACTATCTTCTAGAATTTTGTTGAAGCAACTGAATGGCACCGAGACGTGACCGCTCACGATGGGCCTTATCAGAAAGCTCAAAGTCACCCAAAGGGCTATGGAAAGGGCTATGCTCGGAGTCTCTCTGCGCGATCGAATCAGAAATGAGGAGATCCGCAGAAGAACTAAAGTAACTGACATAGCCCTGAGAATCGCTAAACTGAAGTGGAAGTGGGCAGGGCACATCGCAAGAGGAACCGATGGCCGATGGGGCGTGAGGGTTCTAGAGTGGCGACCACGTACCGGGAGACGAAGCGTTGTCAGGCCCCCCACAAGGTGGACCGACGATCTGGTCAAGGTCGCGGGAAGCCGCTGGATGCGAGCAGCGCAGGACCGGTCGTCATGGAGTTCTTTAGGGGAGGCCTATGTCCAGCAGTGGACGTCTTTCGGCTGATATGATGATGATGACCAAGGTCCTGACAATGTATGCACATGGTGGAGCAACGCAATCCAGCTTTGAAACATCCACATCTTTTTCTACAGCTTTTTTTACAGCCGCATGATACTATTTTTAGTATCGACTGTGGAGCTGGTGATACCATACCCAGCTTTCTGGATTTAATGCATTTCCTCGCCATAATTGTACTTGATGGAAAGTACGCATTGAATGCTGACAAGCTGCGGCTGAAGAAGGTGGTAATTTTAGAATAGAATAGTACTTAATTAACGCCGGCGCGGCGCGAGTATTTAAATTGTGATTATTTGCTGATTATCGATTTTCGTTAATTTTGACACACTGTAGCTTGGAAACTATAACTCGTATCAAAATTATTTCTATTACTTATTTGTAGGTTATTTACTAATAAACAATTTAGTCTGACTATTTAGTCCTAGCTTGAATCGTTTTCCTGAAAATTGAGACAATCTGTAAAACGGGACCTTTTTAAGGGGGGAGAGGGTGAAGCCGACGGCGGGGGGGGAGGGAGAGTTGTGTATTATAATGTACTCACTTATAGGTATAATACAGCAGCATTAAAATATAATTAATAATTTTGCCGTTTCGCCCATACATTGAAATCTAGAATGAATATATTACAAGCTCTTTTATACATTTAGATTATTAAACTATTAGATGGTGCCCGCGGCTTCGTCTGCGCAGATTTATAAATTGTAGCCTATGTGTTATTCTGATGTATAAGCTATATTATTGTAAAGTTTCATTAAAATCCATTCAGTAGCTTGTACGTGAAAGAGTAACAAACATCCATCCATACTTACAAACTTTCGCGTTTATAATATTATATATATATATATAGTAGGATTGGCTGGCATTCTTGTGTTCTATCAAATCTATGTAGTTGCCAATCAGTTACATGTCAAAAATGAGACGATTCAATCATCATTCAATGTGTTTTTAATGTGTTTGTGTTTTAATAGACAAGTTAATGATTCTTCATTTATGCATTTTAATAGACATTGGCTCAAAGGGGTAGGGTTAAGACAGAAAAGTATTGCTTCTTTTAAAAGTCGCTCTGTCGCTCTGATCTAGATTGGTCTAATTAATCTCGTTGATCATATCTTATCAAGATAAGTGAATCACACCTTTTAGACCTTATCTGATGTACTAAAATGGGCTATAAAAGTTATCTGCACTTAAGAGGCCCACGAACCGCGCCTAAAATCGCGCGCTGGGATCATGCGCGAGTGATTTTTTCTGTTGCTGTCTCACCTGAGTGCGACAGGGCGCTAAAAGAGCGGAAGCGCGATATTGTCTAGTGAAACCAGTTTTTGGGTCTTGACGGGCGCGGTGTGCGGGGCGGGTGGCTAGCAGCGGGCAGCCTAGTCATTTGACTAGTCATAGCTATTTAGCTAAATAATAATTTTTATGTTTTGCTTGCATTGCGCTCATTTTTAACGGCGTATTTTCTACATTTCTAAGAATGATGAACTGTGTGGTGAGTAGCGAAGAAATAATAATAACTTAGTCGTACTGATAAAAATTCATGTTTGTTATTCGAAAGTCAAATCATAATAAAATATTTTAATGAAATCATAAAATAAAAAAAAATCATATTGCTTCTTTCTTCTAAATCAGAAATCACACATAAAATCACCTTCTAAGCGATAACATCACAATCCTTATCAAATATAATAGACCACCCTTATAAAATAATATATCACAGTATAATATTTAAAAAAACCGGCCAAGTGCGAGTCGGACTCGCGCACTGAGGGTTCCGTACAAACCTGTACGTATATAAGTAAAAGTTATGTTATTTTATTGCAAAAAAACTTTATTATGTGATGTAAGTAACTTAAGTTTATATTAGAGTTGATTGAATGAAAGGTTAATTACGGTTTACGATTTATGTCGTATTAAAAAAACTACTTACTAGATCTCGTTCAAACCAATTTTCGGTGGAAGTTTGCGTGGTAATGTACATCATATATTTTTAGGGTTCCGTACCTCAAAAGAAAAAAAACGGAACCCTTATAGGATCACTTTGTTGTCCGTCTGTCTGTCTGTCTGTCAAGACCCTTTATCTCACGAACGGGTAAGGGTATCAGGTTGAAAGTAATACCATACATTAGAATTCATGAACCACACAAGATCTGAAAGTTAAAATTTTTTACAACGACGCAATCAAAAGATATGGCATTTTATGCCCTCATCTCCATACATTTATGCAAAAAAGCAAAACCTACAGGGTACTTCCCGTTGACCTAAAATTATGAAATTTGGCAAGAAGCTAGGTCTCACAGTACAAATAATGGGAAAAGTCAGCAATCATTAAATATTACAACTTTTCTCACAACTAATGGTAACCAATTATGGTGAGCTCCCGTTTCAAGAACATTCATATAAGAGAGGGGTCAAGTTGGATGGTCGTTGAGGCGATTTTTGTTTTAGTTCTATTTTAAAAACGGGAACACTTACAAACTTGAAAATTGGGATGTTTATAGTGCATAAGCTATAAAATAACAACAAATAATAAAATTTGGTCAAGCGCGTGCCGGACTCAAAAAATCTAGCACATTAACTTACTGAAATTTCAGCTAATACAATTATGATTATGTGGTGGTACGGAACCCTCGGTGCGCGAGTCCGACTCGCACTTGGCCGTTTTTTTTAGTTTTATCATTCTCTTATTTTAAAAGTTACAGGGGGACACACATTTTACCACTTTAGAAGTGTCTCTCGCGCAAAATATTCAGTTTAGAAAAAAGTGATATTAAAAACCTCAATATGATTTTTGAAGACACTATGGGTTTAATGAAAAAAAAAAACATTTTGAGTTTCAGTTCTAAGTATGGGGGAACCCTAACATTTATTGTTTTTTTTTATAGTTTTGTGTGAAAATATTAATGCGGTTTACGGAATACATCTACTTACCAAGTTTTAACAGCATAATTCTTATAGTTTCGGAAAAATTGGCTAAGACATACGGACGGACAGACAAACAGACATGACGAATCCATAAGGGTTCCGTTTTTTGCCATTAAGCTACGGAACCCTAAAAACCGGTCCAGTGCGAGTCGGACGCGCGCGCCGAGGGTTACGTTGTACCTGTAGTATTTTTAGAAGCAATAAATTCCATTTTTTGGACCGCAAAACTAAGTTTGTTTGTAAAGGTTGCTTGCAGATTTCAAAAAAACTTTGCAACTTAGAAAGATGGTTTTATTTTTTCTGTAATATTTACATAAATTTCTATGCACAGTAATTAATTCAGATTTTTCCTTCCACAAACTTCGGAGATAAGAGGGGGGAATGGTTTTTTTTTTACATTTTTCGTCATAACTTGAAAACTAAGAGTCGTAAAAAATACAATAATATATTTTAGAATGTACAAGTAAAGCCCTTTCATAAGATAAGAGAAGCCCCACTCGACCTAGTAATGACAGTTTGAAATATTGTCCCCCCAATTTGGGCCCCCTTTACATTAATAATCATAACTTTTTTTATTCTCTCATGCGGAATTAAGTTAGGAAACCATATTCTAAAACTGTTCCAAATTTCAAGTCGATAGCATGAGTGTTTGCTGAGATATACAGGTGTGATAGACAGACAGACAAAGTCGCACCATAGGGTTCCTTTTTTTGCCATTTTGGTATCGGAACCCTAAAAATCAACTCATACCTATGTACTTATTTTAAAACAATCCTCTTATTAAACATAAAATTAACCTCATAAAATAATCAACAAAATAATCAGTTAATATTATAAAATCAAATAATAGTAGATTAGTAGCCAAGGGCCGTAAGGCATCAATTGCAGCCCGAGATATTTAGGCGCACGAGCGCAGCGAGGGCGCCTATAGTTCGAGGGTGCAATTGATGCTTACACCCGAGCTAACTACTCTGCTTTACATCTCGATTGTGAGGTAAGTAGGTCCTTATTACCACCAAATTGTAGGTGACCAATTAGCGCTCTAGGGTAATAATGTAGCTAGAAAAGCCCTAGGGCGGGCCCATTTGGGGGTAATAAGGACCTACTTACCGAATATGAGAGATGTAAAAAATATTAGGACCTTTATATTTGTTAGGCAGTGGTGCCCTAATTTTTTTAGGATTCCGTACCTCAAAAGGAAAGGACCGTCCCCCTACCCCTAAAGGATACTTCCAGTCAACCTAGAATCTTAAAATTTGGCATAAAGCAACGTTTTATACCACACAAATTTAAAAAAAATACTAAAAAACTGTGCAACTTAGAAAGATCGTTTTATTTTTGCTGTAATATTGACATTCATTTCTATCGAATGTAATTAATTCAGATTTGGAGATAAGGGGGGGGGGGAATAGTAATTTTTTGAGAGTCTCAAAGAAATACAAAAATATATTCTAGAATGTACAAGTAACCCTTTCATATGATACCCCACTCGACCCAGTAACAACAATTTGAAATTTTGCCCCCCCCCCCCCCCTGTTTCATGTGCAATCAAGTTGGGCAACCATATTCTAAAACTATTTCAAATTTCAAGTCGATATCACGAGTGGTTGCTGAGATATACTAAAGACAGACACACAAACTCGCACCATAAGGGTTCCTTGTTTTACCATTTTGGTATCGGAAACCTAAAAAAAATTGTCAAACAACCAATAGTGAAATAATGCTTCATAATCAAAACTATCTTAGCTTTATAAAGTATCGAAAAGCACGTAAAATGAATACGGTCAGTGCAGTCGCACGCGCGGAGAGCTAACTGGCAAGGAACATACTAAAGGTATGAACGAAAATCGAAGGCGGAGACAGGCCCTGCTAGACATCCCTCCCCCGACCCCGCTCTATACCTGCACACCCCCGCTAACGAGAGAGAAGCTGCAGCGAACGAGCCGAAATTTAGCTAATTATCGAAACATTTTGGTTATTTCGTTTTCATTTTCTTAATATTTCATTTATTTATATTTTGTTAGTTTATTTTCCAAGTACACTATTAAATCAATGCTTACGATTGGTTTCCATTTAATTTGAAAGTGTATTACGTATGTCATATCTGGCTGAAAGTGACACGTTTTTTGCGTGAAATTTGTCTGAAATTAAGTACGCTCTAATTTTGTTTTTGGTAAATATTTTCAAACCAAAACTAATCATAAGCTAAGATATGTTGTATTTGATTATGTCTACGAAATTTGGTGAAGTTTGGTCATACCGTTTAAAAATTAAAACCAAACAATGTTTGTATTGGATTTTATCACTCCGTGGGAACCTTAAGAATTCGATAACTTGTAAAGCTAAATGACAGTTATTAGAATGCTGGATTATCATCATCCAACAGCCTAATAATGTATAATGCTGCCAGACAAAGGCCAAAGAACTCCCAACCATTTCTTTTATATTTGAATGTTGTTCAGTTTCATGCATGGTTTGAGTAATTTTAACATGATACCATAAAATTACAGTAACTGGAAAGGATGAACTTTATATTGCTTTTCATTCATAAGCAGAAACTAAGTTGACCATCCATCGTCCATCTCCTTCCATCGTCAACTTCATCTCTGTTCTCAAGACTAGATATAGGTCAAGAGAATCAATAAAAAAAGAGTTGCCAACAGAGAATATCAGGCAAAATTACTTAACAAATTGGTCCAAAGTTCTTAACATCAGGGTTTTCAGGCTAATCCATGAGTCCGGAAGTGCCCAGATTTTAGCCAGAATATCTAGTAATAATCAGAATGATTCACATAAAATTCCTTAAAACTAATCGTTTTTCAGTATGTTCAGTAAGAAATAATGACGTCATAGTTTTGTACAAAATCTACAGTCAGTTTCTATTTTAATTCCATTGCCTTAAAGAGTAGCTCATTTGACGAGGGCCTAGTCACCAGGCTGCCAATGCAAATACCCCACATTAACACCTGTTATTATACAAAATCTTTACATTGTTACAGGTTAATAATGCCAATGATGCAGTCATATAGCAAAGCAGGGGACTTCACAGTAAAAGGGAAACTGAAGTCTGCACTAGTAGACAACGCCATATACTATGGATCTTATCTTTTCATATGTGGTATATTGCTTATATACCTCGCTTTGCAACCTGGAGTGTCACTGGATGGGCCTAAGATTAAAGCCATTGGTAAGGATGGTGCTAAGTTTCCTTTAAATCCTAGACAAGTAGAGTTTAACTATATTGGCACAAAGACGCCGCCCCTGCTTATTTGTTTATTTTCTCCTACAGCATCATCAGCATCCAATACTTGGGGTTTGTTCCTACTGATTCTCCTACTGGGATATGCGTTAGTTGAAGTACCTCGAAACCTGTGGAACAACTCTAAAAAGAACTACACGCTCACTTACAGCTACTTCAAGATAGCCAAACTGAGCACCGACAAATGCGAGGCAGAGGAAACCGTTGATGATATTCTGGATGTAAGAATTTTAATAAAAAAAAGTATTGCAAAAAATGTTTAAATGTGAAAAACTCCCTGAGGGAGTCTACGTGACAATATGTGATACCCTATCACAAGGGAAATCCACTCATCTTAATATTAGTGTATTTGTTTTTTTTTTGTTTCACAGAGTCTGAACGCGGTAACAGCGGCCGTGGGTCCCGGGCACCCTCTTCAAAGACACGTGGAGACCATCATACAGAAGCTTCCGATACAGCTGCGGGACAGGCTGAACAACCGAGCGCCGCCGGAGAGGCCTAACGCGCCCAGCTTTAAGTCACTTGTCAACTTGCATAAGAAGGTATTTACAAAGACATACAGGTACATACAGAAGCTGCCGATACAACTGCGAGAAAGACTTAATAACTTGGCGTGCAAAAAGGGACTGTATTGCCCCAACCTGGGCCCCAAATAGCCAAGTCTTACTGCAGTTTATTTTTTCTTGCCTTTTCTACCAAAAGAGCTGTGCTATGTAGCCATCCACTGGAAAAATTACAAACAAAAGGATTGCTAAGTCGTGATTCCAATTTAACTAAGCAATGATAATCAGAGACAAAAGAATTGCCTAGGTCATCAATTTTGTCTGTTTGTGATGGCAAGTTTACTGTGTACCTACCACCGGTGTTGTCACATCAGTCACAAGTGGTATTTTTGTGTACAAGTCATCACAATATTTATCCTCAGGAGAAAGTAGCTTTTTTGGAGGAACTCCATTTTTAGGGTTCCGATACCAAAATGGTAAAAAAAAGGAACCCTTATGGTGCCGCTCTGTCTGTCTGTCTGTCTGTCACACCTCTATATCTCAGCAACCACTTACGCTATCGAGCTGAAATTTGGAATAGTTTTAGAATATAGTTGCCCAACTTAATTGCACATTAAAATTTTTTGAAAAAAGTATGATTATTAATGTAAAGGGGGCCAAAATAGGGGGGGCCAAATTTCAAATTGTCGCTACTAGGTCGAGTGGGGTATCATATGAAAGGGCTTTACTTGTACATTTTAAAATATATTTTTGTATTTTTTTAAGTTTCTTAGTTTTCAAGTTATGATGAAAAATGTCAAAAAAAATACCATTCCCCCCCCCTTATCTCCGAAGTTTGAGTAAGGGAAAATCTGAATTAATTACAGTTGACAGAGGTTTATGTAAACTTTACAGCAAAAATAAAACGATCTTTCTAAGTTGCACAGTTTTTCAGAAATCTGCAAAAAACCTTTACAAACAAATTTAGTTTTGCGGTCCTGAAAATGGACTTTATTGCTTCCAAAAATACTATAGGTATATCGGAACCCTCGGCGCGCGAGTCCGACTCGCACTTGACCGGTTTTTTTCTATCTTAGAGCGGCGCTTGAAAATGGAGCAGTCCTATTGATGTTTTTTTCAGTGTACAGGTTAGCTACCTATCTCAGCTCTGATGGGAACGAGTGTTCTTGCAATATAGATTGCAATTAAACAAGGCTATTTGGCGCCCAGACTGGGGCAATACGGTCCCTTTTTAGGCGCCATACCTACACCCAAATATTTTTAGATGTCATGACGTCATTATCGTGTTTTTGGACATAATCTGCTACAAACCCGAAACATTGATTTGTGGGTATCGAATAGCTATATTCTATACAGCTATATACTACGCATTAACTTGAATTGCGTAATTACAAGTGGATATGTACCGCCACCTACCGCACTATAACAACTGGAGTGATTTCATTGCTTCGGAAGACTATGAGCGCGGCTGCTATCGCTATCTTTAAGCCAAGAAGGAGCCAGATTGGTGACTATCTTAGTGATTAACCTAGAATAAGATATGCACCTAAACTTGGCTAGTCTTCATAGACTAAATCTCGCGCCCATAAAGACATTGTTGTTGTCGCGGTGCGCGTTATGAGTTAAACCTGAACCTTATGAAATGAAAGTTATTTTATTACTTAATTTTAAATTCGGCAGACAATCAAAGCTCTCCACACGTTACAACGCACGGAAACACAGTGGGGTATGATGCTGGAGCGCATATTCCACCTAGAAGACGTGTCATCGAACCTGCGCTCTCCGGACAAACGGTTCCAACACACCTTCCACACACCGCGGCCCAGGGTGCAGAGATTAATGTATCCGCCTGTCGTAGGTAAAGTAAATAGACGCATTTTACCAAAGAGATTTCTTCTACAGCTTGCTGCACTATCACATATCACATCATGGCACTATCGGGATGGTGCAGTCGAATGGATACAACCTCCCTGACGTGTCCCTGAGTTGCCGCCTAAATGGGCCTACTTCTCTTTCTAGCATACCGCTGGCAATGTAGCTAGAAATAATTGGAGGTACGCCAGCAGTAAACACGTCGAACCAAAACCAGTATAAACTGAACCAGCGCTACGCTACAAACGTCTGAAACCAGAGACCTGCTCAAGAAAGTGTTACTGTCGCAGTAAGATAGATAAAGCCGTAATATAGTTATATTCCTAGGGATATAATTATATACCGTAACATAATTATCTCACTAGGAATATAGTTATAAAACGGTCCAAGTTTAGTGATATACTTATATTACTAGATTTAGTTTAGTGAAATAGCTATCGGAGTGTGGGTTAGGTTAGGTAAGCTTAATCAAGTAATATATTTATAACACTGAACTTAATCTAGTAATCACTAAACTTGGACCGTTTTATAATAATGAATCGCTTTCGTATAATTATGTTACGGTATATAATTATATCCCTAGGGATATAACTATATTACGGCTTTATCTAACTTACTGCGACATTACCACCAATGTGATTTCATAAAAAATAAATGGAAGGTTTTTGTTTTGACATTCAATAAAAAATTGTTGATTTGACTAGGTTATTTTAATGCTTATTGTAGTGTTAAAATATTTGCGCTTTTTCAGAATGGTGGTGGGAATGTTTCCTGAAGCTATACTTCTTGAAAATGATGGCGGTTGTGACGGGAATACTGTCAGTGATGGTTGTCTGGTCAGAGATGACATTCTTCTGTAAGAAGCCGGTGCTATCCATATTCGCTAATATTATCATTGCGGCGACAGGGAATTATAATTACGCTGCTATCGTGGTAAGTAGTTAGAGATGAATAAGTTTGAAAATACGTGGTAAGCTCAGAAAAAATATTAAGATTTGCTTAAAAATAATTGTAAATATTAAGATTTGCTTAAAAATAATTTTATTTTAACACATCCTGTGTTCGGATACATCTACAAATTAGAAAATCGCAAAATTTCTGGCAGGACCACATTAGACTAGTTGGTAAAGCGTCTCCGGTACTGACGGAGAAGACGCAGGTTCGTATTCTGCCTGTGGTTGTGAAATTTGGCGATTTTCTACTTAGCTTAATTGCTTGTATAAGTTTTTGTAAATGCTTGTCTAAGCACTCATAAAACAAATATTATAAATGCGAAAGTATGGATGTTTGTTTGTTCCACTATCACGCCTAAACGGCTGAATCGATTTCGATGAAATTTGGAAAGTAGATAGATCAAGCACTGGAATAACATCTAGGCTACAATTTATCCCGGAAAATTGTATGGTTCTACTATTGGGGACAGTGGCGTGCCTAGGGTTTCCGAATAGGGCAAGCCGAGAGATACGTTTCTGTAGGTTTTAGTTTTTCCTCACTTATCTCAACACTCTTCACTTTCATACGCACTTGCTGGCCTGGACGAGCTCATAAGGCACACTGAAGATATACTTACTACTACTACTTCATTGCAGTGGCTTTGAAAAAAGCCGTTTGGTTTGTTTGAGCGAATTATATTAAGGTCGACTTCTTATCTTTGCTTGCCTAGTGAGAGATTTTTTTCCTTTTGATCAAAGTTAAAAGACTACCTTTTCCTTGCCTTACAACTTTAAATCCTTACAAGGAAATATAACTTCTGCCATTTTTTCGAACAAAGTAATCACTTTTTACTGATAAAACACTACACAAACAAAACAAACAAATCCATCCGCTCAAACCCAAACTTAAGAAAAACACAATAAAGTGAAGTTGGAACACCAACGCGCACTCGCCGAATTTTCGCATTCACTATGAATCCGTGTACAACTTCATACGCAATCAGGGCTTTCAGTCTAGTACTGATTGCTGTATAAACCTACGCATAGCTATATCCTTATAGTGCACATTTTCAATAGGAAAGAAAGAGATATGCCGGCTGGAATCGAAGCCCGCTTGCAAGCCAGCGCGTGCGAGCGAGATGACTAGCCGAGTCTCAGTGGGTGACACTGCCTCTCGCGGCTCGGTTGCACGGCGGGACGCGCGACTTATTTTGAAAAGTAAAATAGCGCGAACTTTTAAAATAAATATTTCGGACTCTACGCTCTCATTAATTTGATTTTTTATTTGTTCTTGATTCGTAATCGATAGTTATTTTTATAGGGCAAGCCCGGCTTTTGGGCTTGTATGAATGTACCGCCACTGATTGGGGACACAAAGACTATATAACGCCAGCGTAGCCGCGGGTTAAAGCTAGTACATACATACATACATAACATCACGCCTCTTTCCCGTCGGGGTAGGCAGAGACCACAGTCCTCCACCTGCTACGATCTTGACATACTTCCCTTGCTTCCTGTACTTTCATCAATCCTTTCATACATGCTCGTCGGTTTAGGGTACTTTTAACCTGGCCTTTATTCAGAACGTCCTGAATTTGGTCCTGTTAAAGCTAGTGCACTCATAAAATATTTATGCCCTGGTGGCTGGTGGATCTTTAGTAAGTTTTTAGGAGCAATAACGAAAAAACGGGGTCACGAAAAATAACGGTATATTGCTGAGCGCATAACCGGGTAAAAAAACTGATAAAGCTGTGAAAATATTAACTACCACGTCATAATTCTTACTCTAAAATAAAAACTTAACTCATTCTTAAATCAATTCCTTTTAAATGGGTTATTAATATGCTTGATTCTGTTTTACAACTAACACATAAATCAAACTATACTTTGGCTATTCTTTCTACTTTTTCCTTTAGCTTTTTATTCTTTAGTAACATCCCATGAAACGTCCACTGCAGGACAGGTAACTCCCTCCAGAACTCCAGCATAAAACGCGTGGTACTTTGGAGGGGATTTACCATAGTCACCACGCTTGTAAGCGTCGCCTGGCGACCGCTGTTGTTGGTGATCGCAGTATGTAAGATGGTACGATACACGGAAAGATGCTGCTGCCCATCCTCCGGTTAAGCCCTTAGTCACCTCTTACGACACACACGGGTAGAGATGGGTTGGTTGATGACTATTCTTTGGCGGCACCACGCGAAGAAGTAAAAATGATTTTATTATTTGATATATTCTACCTGTGGGTGTCGTAAGAGGCGACTAAAGGCTTATAAACTGGAGGATGGGCAACTGCATCTTTCTGTGTATCGTACCATCTTACATACTGCGGTCACCAACAACAGCGGTCGCCAGGCGCAACGCCTTCAAGCGTGGTGACTATGGTAAGTTATTACTATAGGTATACTCAATTGTTTTTTTTTTTTTTTTTTTACTAGCCTATACTGTCCCACTGCTGGGCAAAGGCCTCCCCCATACATTTCCATTCCTCCCTATTTATTGCGACTATGGGCCACTGGTCTCTAAAAGCATCCAGTTCATCTCTCCACCGCTTCTTGGGCCTTCCTCTGCCTCGGCGTCCATTTGTTTATTTGCATTTGTTTATTTAGATAACTTTATTTATCTGTTAATCTTCCAAATAAAAATAAATAAAATATTTGATGATGATTAATGATTGTATTTCCTTACAGACAATATCCACCCTCATAATAGCCTACATGTTCTATTGCGCCTACTCAACACTCTTGAAAATTCGTCTCCTCAACTTGTACTACTTAGCGCCACACCACATGACAAATGAATACAGTTTGATATTCTCCGGGATGATGGTCTCGAGACTCACGCCGGCCATGTGTCTCAATTTCCTGAGTTTGGTGCATATGGATTCCCATGTTATTAAGGAAAGGGTTATGGAGACTTATTACACGCAGGTAAGGCTGAATTCATAATAATACAGTGTGTAAGGGACGGTGTACCGAAAACTGAAAGGGCGTGCTCAGTCAACGAAACTGAACAACTTTCCGATAGCATTTTTGGGAAATGAAAAAAAAAATTACCTCTCCATACAAACTGTTTGATCAGAGTGAGCAATTTGTATGGAGAGTAATTTTTTTTTTCATTTCCCGAAAATGTTTGTTTGGGAAAGTTGTTTAGTTTTGTCGTGTTTTGTTGACTGAACACGCTTTTTCAGTTTTTGGTACACCGTCCTTTACACTCTGTATAACTAAGCGTAAAGTGGTTTAGTATTTCGATAAAGTGGTTTAGTATTTCAGTCATATTTCGAATTTCGTAAACTTGAGTAGATTAATATTTCTCTGAACAAGTATGCCAAAAAAAAGGAAAATAATATGTTATAAGTACATCCCATCCTGCACATGACGATCTCATAAAAATAAAATAATAAAAATAAAATAAAATAGTTTATTAGTGAAAAAGATTACATCATATTTACATTGCAAGCTGACACCCACACTAGGATACCCTGTGTTGTGAGTTGCCATGGATTTTTATGATGTCTTTCTTTCCTCTAGAAAAAGAAATAGTTTAATGTGTAGGTACATTTATAAACTAAAAGTACATCCTGTTCAATTATATTGTATTATTTGGTAAATTAAAGTTTCTATTTAATTTTTGCTTTTTTCCGAGCGCTAGCAGCGAGTCATGGTTTGCGAACTTTTCTCGCGTGCTTCTTTCCATAAAGAAAGTATTTTTGTTAAGAAAGAAACTTCTTCCCATCAGGTTATGGGCCATATGGACGTGCTAGGCATAATAGCGGAAGGTTTCAACATCTACTTTCCAATGCTGGTCGTTCTTCTCTGCGCGGCCACATACCTTTCTCTCGGCAGTCGGCTGCTGTCAATGTGTGGATTCCACCAGTTCATTGGTGATGATGAACTTACCACGGATTTGGTGGACGAAGGCAGGGAGATTGTTAAAAGAGGTAAGATATCTGATTCAATATCCTCTTATTGAGCTTATAATCCACTGCTGGGTAAAAGCTTCATCTTTCTTACGCTATTCATCACGATGCAATGCAAACATTCAGGTTCTGGGTCCGATTCCTATTGGGGACACTGTAAAACTAATAAAAACAGTTTGTGAGACTACCCAAGACTGGTTAGGTCATTGCAAGTTGAACCACTTGATAAACTGACCTCTATACATTTGGAAGATGGCACCCTTGGATGGGTTTTATTTATTTAAATATTCGATTTGTGTACAGAGAAGCGCAAACGACAACGGCAAGAGGAGACGATGACGCGGCGGCGAGATTTCAGCGAGCGGTACTCCAACTACCGCTCCAACAGGGAAACCAACGCGGATGGAGGTAACACCTTACCCAGCACTCGATTTTTTACTTATTCGTTTAATTATTTAAAGGATTTTTCAAACAGCTTGAAGCGATTTATTGTTTGAAAAGTAAGCAGAATAATTTAGTGCTGGGAAGGCACGCTAAGCCGTTTCACCCGGTATTTATTATCTGCTAAAGTATTTGTGGAAACTTGTCAGAGGCGTCTAGCAGCTCAAAAACGTTGACACCTTCCAGTGCTAAATAAGAGTCTTCCTCCAGAATTCGCGGAAAGGTAGGATACGCAAAACGACGCTGTTGTCCATTCCCGGTTTAAGATCCCCCAGTTGCATTTTTTGATATCCATAAAAAGAGGTGGGATTATATGGTACTGTTCTAAGCAGGCACTACACCAACTCTGTAATATAAATGTAACAAGTAAAATTTTCTTTTTTAAATGCTTGAGATCAAAGCTTTTTGCTTAGATTATTGAAGGAGCCCGCGGAGAGCTTCAATATTCTAAGGCTACAATATTTAGAATTACAATTACCGAAAATAATAAAAAGAATTCCAGACACATCTGGCATTCGCATAAGATAGTGTAAACTTCATTCTGAACTGATAAGTCTGATAGATAACCCATTATAGACGGATTACGGATAGTTATTTATGTCACAAGTAGAATAAATTACTCGATATTTCTACGACGCACACGGCCGCACATCAGTAGAAACACTTTTGGACCTATGGCGTGGTAATAAGGTTGAAAAAGTTTCTACCGACAAGCGGCTGACCGTACAGGATATCATTAATATTTTTATATTGGGAAAAGGTGTAACAAGGCACAACTACTTCAGTCATTAATAATATTGCGTTTCAATCATCTCATAAAGTACTAGTTGTTTTCCTCGACTTCGTCGTGGATTTCAGTGGATTCACAAGGGGGATGAATTTCACAAAATCCTTTGTTAGCGGATACATACATAACATCACGCCTCTTTCCCGTCGGGGTAGGTAGAGACCACAGTCCTCCACCTGCTACGATCTTGATGTACTTCCCCTGCTTCCTCTACTTTCATCAACTTTTTCATACACGCTCTTCGGTTAAGGGTACTTTTAACCTGGCCTTTATTTGGAACTTCCTGAATTTGGTCATGCCTACGTTATAATAACCAATTGTATGCCAAACAGCCAAATCCGTTAAGTGGTTTCAGCTATACGTTACGTTGACGGATCAGTCAGTTCCGGTTTTTAATACAGATTTTCTACTCCAAATATTACAGAATGTGTATGAAATTCTCATTCTCAACACCATCTACTTTCTGTATCTATAACTAACCAAAACTAAAAACTATTTTCTTCCAATAATTTTCCAATGAAAAGTCACTCATTGTAGATAACAGTTGCACAATTTTCATCAGTTATTGTGCATGTGCGTCACATTTCAGCCCGCACCGGGCTTCTGAACGACGTCGATTCAGATTACTACGTGCAACCGAGCCCCGAAAGACAACAGCACGTCTCTCCATACCAAAGGGCTGAGTTACCATACAACAGAACCTTAGAAGACGACTTGGATCAACGCTTCGGGGAAAGTACTCTACCGTCTATAAGGACCGAGTTCGAGGGGGGCAGGAAAATGACAATGCCGCCGAAAGGAATATTTGATGATGTATAAGTTTAATGTAATTTGTCGTCCGTTCCAGAAAGGCTCATTAATGTTGTTCTTCTTTTAATTATTGTCAAATTAAGCCTAGTGCTGTCATTTTCTATTTTGTTGACTCACAAACAGAGGTGGATTGTGCCAGCAATGGATTTAAGGGACTTTTATCTTTAAAGACGCTTTGTGCAACTTGAGGAAAATGCCAGCAATAGGTTTTTAGGAGCATTAACTTTAAGGAGACTTTCTTCAACCGATGGTTTTATTTATTTTTGTGGAGATATTGCAGTTTTTTATGAATCAAACCACAAGCACGTTTCGTGAAATAATGAAACCATAACTGTTTTATTATACTCTCTGTTTAGAGAGTCAAACAAGTGCAAATAATAATGGCCTGCAAATGTGTGACAGAGATAGCACTTATAATATAAATTAAAAGAGTGAGTGAGACATAAATAAATTTATTACTCCAAATTACTCCAATTTTTTTGATTTTTTTTTAACCTTTAATCTATGTGACCAAAGAGGACTCTTGTTTAATTTGAATTTAGGATGAAACATTGTAAATAGAAAACTTGGTTTCTTAGTAGAAAATCCATATTTGAAATAAAAATTAAAATATATTCACAAAAATATTATTGCAAGAAATTGACTGTGTGCAAATGTGTTAGTTAAGAAATTATTTTATGTACAAATGCACTATGTATTATAGCTTTGTCCAGTAAATTGTAAAAAAAATGTTTATTTACATAGAATTTAAAGTAGAGTTATCTTTTTTCTATTTTAATACTGGCGTAGTTAGTATCTTTGTAAAATGTGTGCATGCTTCTTAGCTCTACTATTCATCTTTTTAGATTTTTAGCGTGAAAATTAATTTTACACTTGGTTTGCACACCTTCGAGGATACATTTTGGTAGATACACAGTTGCATTCAAGATTAAAACGGAAAAGTGTCCCCATTTTTGTGTTCTAAATTTGAATTTTCAAAATAAAAGTTTCCTGATCCAAACGACTGAGAAAACAAAGAGGCTTATGCCTTTATACAGTGCTATTTTTGAGTAGAAATCGTGCATCTACCAAAATATTTACTCGTAGCTGCTAAACGTTAGCCTAGTCTATGGTTAAGGGTGAGTTTCCATCTGTACTGTGCGAGGGAGCTAAGCTGTGAGCTGGAAAATTCCAACCAATAGGGTTGCACCATTTTCCTAGCTTGTCAAACGGAGCAATCTTATTGGATGGAATTTGCAGCTCACAGCTTAGCTATCGCACAGCTCTGGTGGAAAAGTTCCTTATGCCCCTTATTATAAGGATACATTCGCATAATCACGACTTTCCAACATTCATAAGTGTTGGTTTGCAATATTCAAAAGTACATACATACATAACATCACGCCTTGTTCCCGTCGGGGTAGGCAGAGACCACACTTCTCCACCTGCTACGATCTTGACATACTTCTCTTGCTTCCTGAACTTTCATCAATCCTTTCATACATGCTCGTCGGTTTAGGGTACTTTTAACCTGGCCTTTATTTAGAACGTCCTGAATTTAAAAAGTGTTTCTCATTTACAACATCATGAACAGATATATTAAAATACACGAAAATTAAATTGAAAAATGAGACGCGGAGGTGCAAAAAATCAAAATAAACTTTATCATAACCGATTTCACGAAATATAGTTTCCTTGCAAGAAAAAAATTTTTTTTTTTTTATCGTCAATGGGCTTACTC
Source organism: Athrips mouffetella (assembly GCA_947532105.1). Lineage (NCBI taxonomy): Eukaryota > Metazoa > Arthropoda > Insecta > Lepidoptera > Gelechiidae > Athrips > Athrips mouffetella. The sequence continues at coordinate 23,387,578 of OX383963.1, forward strand.
TTGACCTCGATCTAGTCTTGAAGACAGAGATGAGATCGACGATGGAACGAGCTTGCCCAGTAGAAGCCTATTCACTCGCGACTTGAATAGATTCGGGTTATATGAACTCGGGAACACAGACGCAGGCAGAGAATTCCACTCACAATAATAATTGTCACAAGGTCGAATTCCTAAATGCAAATTGAAAAAAACACAATAACGTGAGTATCCTTACAGTGGGTATCCTTACTAACAATGGAAGAAAAATGTTTGCAAAATAAACAGCCAACGGTTTATGTTTGATAAAGCGCCTTCTCTTTCTAACACGTGTCGTTAGATATCTTTGTCTCGCCGATGACGAGGCATTGAGCTTAGTTGTAATATAGGAAATATAGAAACGGTGCAATTACTAATAATGGAGTATAGGAAGTAGTAACCAGCTAGTTTGGATAAAATTAAGGCTCATCAAACGAGAACAAAAATTTTAATTTTTCCATTTTATCCAGCCAGTTGAATGTTTTTCATATGCTAAGTTTAAATGATAGTCTTGAAAAGTTCAGTTCGGGATAGTTATTGTGTTTTGAACGTAATTTTATGTCGAATTGTTAAAAAGTTTGAATTTTATTCAGATGAAACGATAACTTTTCCAACAATAACAAACATTTTGTTCTGTCTGCTGAGCACCTTATAGCGAATACTATTTATAATATTGGAGATGTAAGAAAGGATATAAATATTTGCAAATAATTCTGATGCTGACGGTTATTTTCTGTGCATGGATGAGCAGCGCGGGGAGCCAATGAATAATTGGCACGCCTGCCCAGCGCACTCGCGCGGATCATTTTTTGAGTTCTGCACATAACCGTCAGCATTGGAGATCCGTGCTCCGCTTTATATGACATCAAGCCTAAAGTAGAAAGCCTTGAACCGAAGATAGAAATAAGATAAAAGAAATTACCTCCCATACAAAATGCGCTTGCTATCAGCTGATGCAGTTTATGTGGAAAGTTTAAAGTTTTTTCGTGTTTAGAGGTGAGTTCCTTGTGAAATGTTGTTCAGTTTCATGTACAGACTCACATCCTGGATTAATACCGTTTTTCTAACAAGTGTGTGTATCTTTGTGCAATTTTTACGAATTCCTTAGATATTTTGCAGCTATTTTCGATTTGAAATTTAAATCCACACACCTATTGTAAAATGTTATTTTTTAACATCGCATCGTACAGAAATCCTTAGATGGAAATTATATTCTGTGGTAGAATGTAAAAAGACATCTTCAGGAAACTGAAACTGTTAATTTAGACAATTTAGAGCATGAAGCCAAACATTTTTGTCCCTAAAACATATTTTAAAATAGGTCAAAAAAATTACTTCCATGGTCTGAATCCATAATTTCAGATTTCGGGACATGCCTTTTTACACCCTGTATTGTAGACTAAGGGTTGTTTTTCACCATAGCTGTACAAGGAAGCTAAGCTGTGAGCTGGAAAATTCAAACCAATAAGATTGCTCCATTTGACAGCGCATTTGACATGGTAGGGGAAATGGAGCAACCCTATTGGTTGGAATTGTAACAGCTCACAACTTAACATGACATGAAACCACCCTTTAACATAAAGTAATTAAAGCAAGTTGCAGAAAATCTCTAAACACACCTTAAATGCTGCTTGCTGGCGCTTTCTTAGTTAACTACCTACATGAGTGCCAGCGATTTAAACCGAGTTTAACATTGATGTGTTATCTGTTACTAGCAGTTAGTCAGCCTGTATGTTTTTATGTCTACAGTAGAAATAGCGCGGAGCTATCGGTGAGAGCGGGACTGAGAGATACGTGTCTCTCAGCCAGTTGCACAAAGCATTTTTTAAGGTAAAAGCTCCTTTAAATCCATTGCTGTCACTTTTTTTGTCAACAAAACAGAAAAAGTCAGCAATAGACTTAAAGGAATTTTAACTTAAACGCTTTGTGCATGGAGGTCTGTCGCTCCAATAAATCAAATCAAATCAAAATCGTTTATTCATTGTTGGATATTAAAATCTCTTAATGACGTCAGCAAATCATACGCTACGCTCCGTCTTGCTGTAATTATAATAAAGCTAAATTATTAGGGTGTTTATACAGGGTGTTAATTTGATTGCGTGCCATAGCTCAGGGGCGGGATCAGTATCAGTAACTGAACAACTTTTCCTAAGGAACATAGGTCGAAATACGAAAAACCAAATTTGACCTTCCATACAAAATGCGCTCTCAGCTGATGCAGTTTCTATGGGAGGTCAAAAATATATTTACGTATTTCGACCTATGTTCCTTGGGAAAAGTTGTTACTGATACTAATCCCGCCCCTGCGCTATGGCACGCAATCAAATTAACACCCTGTATAACGAGTCTTGTTAACGTAGCCGGGGATCTCATTGCAATAAAAATAATTTATTTTATTCAATACTTATGAAACCTTGGCAGAGATTATAATAATAATAACAAAATAATAAAAATAAAATCTATCAAATTTAAGGATTAATGGCGGCTATGGCTAACACTAAAATCAATATTTAGAAAAATTACCTATATCCATCCATCCTTTTATAAGGTCATAATGAAATAGTGAACATAATTTTAGCATGTCACTCAGACCATGAAACTGAACAACTTTCCCCAAGGAACGTAGGTCGAAATACAAAAAAAAATTATCTCTCATAGAAACTGCATCAGCTGATTGCGCATTTTGTATGGGAGGTCTATATTTTTTCATATTTCGATATTTGTTCTTTTGGGACAGTAACATACTAAAATAATATTCACTATTCCATTATATAAAATTAATTTGAGTAAACATAATCTATGTTTTTAATTTATATGAAATGAATGTTTTATTTGCTTTAATTATGTTTTATATGCCTTTAATCATAAATTATGAATGTTGATATAATTTTATTTCATTCCATAGATTTATTAATGCAATGCATTAAAACAATGTGATAATGATACGAAGAATTTTCATTTCCTACATCTCCAAATGAGTAAATAAGTGGTCGCGTTGTAGTGTTTCCACGCGAGATTCAGAGAATGGGGAGGGGGCCCTAAAACAATGGGGGGAAGACGGTCAAACCAACCAAGCCAGCCGGTTGAAGTCGTGGTAGGGTTTATGTGCAAAGTTCGCTGCTTTGCCTACTTCTGCCATAAAGCAGCAGTGTTTGCACTGCTGTGTTTCGGTTTGAAAGTTAAGCGAGCTGGTGAAATTACCGGCACATTATCATCATAATGCTCAGGGTGAGCAACGTGATTTGCTGTCTTGTGTCAAATTATTCCACTGCTAAGATTTGTGGCTATGGGCGGTGGTGACCACTTAACATCAGGTGGCCTAGCCGCTCTCATTAAAAATACCAGAATAATGTAAGGTTACATTGGTTTCGATCCCGACGCCCAGTGATTCTACTCAAGAAAATAAGCAACTTGATTTGTTGACTTATCATACAAAATTAGTCGATCAAATGACCACTTTAAATTTTTTCTTTAGGAAAGTTGCTTGTTTTCATTAGTAGAATAACCGGGCTTCGCTAGCGAAACCTATGAAAATTCACGGTATCAAGGCTTTGATAATTCGTGGAGCTTATGGTCAGTTTCCACTGAATCGGAGCAGAGCAGTGAGATGTGGTGAATGTTTCCACTGACGTGGAGCGGAACAGAGAGGAGCGGACCCGATCACTTGAACTCACTAGTCACTCCAGAGATCACTCGTCACTTTGCAGAGAGGAGGTAAATCACTACGTCACTTTGTTGTTCAGTCCGGTCCGGTTTGACGGTCCGATCCGGTCCAGACTGATACGGTCCGGTCCAGACTGATACGGTCCGGTCCAGACTGGTACGGTCCGGTCCAGTCTGATACTCGTACAGTCCAGTCTGGTCCGTTCCACTCCATTCCGCTCACCTCCGCTCCGCTGGTCTCCTCTCGACATCGTTCTGCTCGTCTACTCCGCTCTACTCGACTCCGCCCGATACCGCTCAGATCACGTGCCCATTTATTTTATGTGAAAGTCCGCTCACACTATTTCCACTGAAGCGGAGCGGAGATAATGAGCATCGTGATTGGTCAGTTCGTACTCCGCTCCGTTCTAGTAGCAGATGGTCCAAAACGCAGATCGTCTAGACGCACTTCGTGCATGTCGCCACCCAGGGAAGCCGTAGAGAATTCAGTTTCGTCCCATAATTCTTATCAACTTGCATAATATAAACAAAGAATAAAATAAACTGTAAATTCACTTTATTATTCGCACTTATTACATTGCACGTGTGACGTGATCACAATAAATAAAAAGTCATCTCATCAGGAATACTTCGTTGAACTCGCTTCGATTCATTTTAATTGTACTTTGATGCTATCCAGTTTAGTTCGGATTTCGTGTGACGTGTCTTTTGACAGGTCTTGGGCGTATGTTTGGTAGATTGCCTTGAGTTTCTCCAATTCTTCGGGTTTATTGAGCTCTGTAAATGAAGAATTTAAATTGTAAAACCAAGTAACAACCTCTACAATCTATTTCTAGTTCTTTATTTAAAGAAATACAACTGTGTAGGTTCCTGAGGATGTCGCGCGGTGCGATAGGGGTGGACGGCCCTAGAGTGACAGAGACAACCTATACATCTGCACTGCTTACTCCAATCCATCCCCCCGCACCGCTCCACTACCGCAACCTACTCACTACTCAGTTATGCGCCATATCTGTATAATCCATTTTTCTCGTCAATTCCAACGCTTACCAACATATTTTGCAGCCGTGACTCGTAAAACCAGAGTATATTTGACGGAAATAATAACATTGTTTTACAAACTTGTTTTTCCTGACAGCTTTAGCCGATTGCTTTTGACATGGCCGCAAAATGTGCTGGTAAGCTTTGGAATAGACGAAGAAAATGGATTTCAATTACACGTGTTAATCGAAAGTATCGGAAATAGAAGGACTAGGTACCAACTGGTCCAAGTCTCATTGAGCCCAAGTCTTATTTTGTCCAAGTCTCATAGAAGTCCCCATTATGCTCCTAAAAGGTTTGAAGATGAATGACAACGTACATCCGTCAAGAGTAGAGTTTAACACATTGGACTTACAAACTAATACCGATCAAATTTTAATCTGAATTGCAAGACGTACCACCATCCTCCTACTACGTGGGTTGGGGTACCACCTCTATGTCGTCGACATACCACCTATTCGCACAAAGCCCTTTCATTCTTTATTCTTAATGCGCACAGCTAAGGAGTGGAACACTCTCCCTGCCGATCTTTTCCCCGAATAATTCAAGGCTAGAACAGGCATTATCTAGGTAAGCATGCTACGTCTTCGACCAAATCGTCTCTTAACACCAGGTGAGACGGGGTCAAATGCTCACCTATATCTCATTAAAAAAAACAACGTACTATCTGCTAGTCAAACTCGTGACTGTACAAACAGAAAATGACTACCTATAGAAGAAAAATAATGGTAATACCATGGTTAATTATTTTGAATATCTTACCTTTGAGTCTTTTTACTAATATTTCTAAAAGATTGAGGGCGTCTCGTCTATGCCTCACTTGATTACTGTTTTCTGAAAAGAAAAACAATAATAAAACTTCTTGTTCGCGGAGGAAGCCAGCGGACATATTACAGTTGAAATGTTTAAAAAAAAATGTAATATGAGAGCAGATGGGCCACCTGATTATTAAGTGGTCACCATCGCTCAAGCGCCCACCGTCTTAGTAGTGGCATAATTTGACAAAAACGCGTTGCTCACCTCAAGATGGCGTGGCTCTAGGCCTCCCGGAGCATAATGTCACGTTCGCAAAATGTCACACTAGGGTTCACCATATCAAAATGTCACGTTCGCATCATGTCACACTCAATCGTGACATTCTGCGAATGTGATATTGTGCCTAAGGACATTTCTACTATACGAAATACAGAAAACTAATGAAAATATAATATTTTATTTCCAAGTCCACAAAGAATGAAAATTTTTCTAAGTCCTAAATCCATGCAAAAGTCCCAAATCTATAGTAAAATATTAAAAAAAAAATTAAGTCCCAAAAACGTGACATTTTGCGAACGTGATTTTTTGCGATCGTGACATTCTGCGAACGTGACATTTTGAGAAAGTGACATTTTGCGAACGTGACAATATGCGCCGGGAGGGCTCTAGGGCCTATAATTAAACCGAAACACAGCAGTACTGTACTGATTTACGGTAGAAATAGGCAAGTGGGACTTCCCCAGACGGATTTTGCACAAAAGCCCTCTCTACTACCTTGAAATTAGCTATTTATATTAATGCACCACTTACTCAATGTAAAATCGATGATACTGGAAACCTTCTCAATCACACTGGTGATGGCTTTGTCTCTATTCGAGGGCGTGTTATCCGTTTCCATCGGTTCGTCAGTACTGAGCACCACAAGTCGATCTAACACGCGCGTAATGGATGTTAGAATAGCGAGTTGTATCGCTCGAGAACTACTTGAGTACGACTGGGAGCAGTGACCGAAGAATACGTCTTGGTATTTTTCTGTAAAAGATATTGGGGGAAATTTTATTCGTTTTTAAATGTTATCTGATCCTAAACTAGGCAGAGCCTGTAGTATGGGTATAGTGCGGGGCAAACAACTTCAACAATAATCGCGTGGTGGGGGAAGCTTTGCGCACATCAATTTGTATGCAAAATCGACTGCGCAGCCAAGGTCATTGTTCAAGTATTTTGCCCACACCAGAGACTACAATAAAGACTATAATATACATAAATAAATAGATAAATAACACCCAGACGCAACAAACATTTGTGTTCATCACAGAAATGTTTGTAATAATATGATGAATTTGGTGCTAAGAAGTTCGTAACCAAATTTAGAAATTATGACGGCATAATGCACGAACTTCATACAAAATCCCCATTCCGTTCCGTATCGGGTTACCTTTGACAGCAGTCTGTCTCGATCACACACATGGATGGACGTTACATAAACCTATCCGGCTGTCAAAGTAATTTCTCTCGTTTTGAAGCGCGGCCCGCTATAGAATAGAAGATTTATATTTTGACTATGTTGGAAAGTAGCGGATTCTGAAAGTATTTGTACAGTCAAGAGCACATCAAGCTTAACACATTGGATTTTGTACCGTTCTTATTTCAATAGACGTATGGGCGAGAGTCGCAATGCGAGTGTCAGCGCTTGACCTGTCGTTGACTGTACCTTTACAACAACCAATGCAATGGTAGCTTTACACGGATGACCCAGAAGACCTACTTTTTTCCCACTATGGCGCCACATTGTTTGTGAAGCGATGTAGTTTAGCTGACGTCATTAAGAGATTTTAATATCCAACAATGAATAAACGATTTTGACTTTGACCTTATTTAAGAAGTGCGAGTATAAATTTTGGAGATAGAGAAATATTCGCTTACCTTGTGTATCTGGATCTTTAGGCCAGGCTTTTCCTAATAGCTCATAGGCAGCTTCTTTTAACTTCAGTAGCTGTTCCCTACGTAGTCTCGCCCCTTCATTGTCCTCTTCATCGGAATCTTTATCTACGTCATCCTAAAATCATAGAGATGTTTTGTTTTTACTTAAATTTACACACAACTGTTAAAATGTCAGAGAATAATGCGTTTAGTTTAAGCAAACCTTGAAAAATCAAACGCTTAGGGCTTTCTACGTGCAGCTTGGCCTAGAAATAGAACTAAGATCTATCTAGAAACTAAGATGTTTCAGGTGTATTTGAAGGAAGGTTTTAACTGCTTCCGCAAAGAAAGTGGACCTTTTTTGTGGACTTTATGATCAAATTGTTTAATTTATATTTCTGTATATTATTCATGATAAAGAATTACTAGTAGACGTGAATTTGGAACGAAATGTGTTAGTGAAAAAACTACTGCGCCAGGAACCTGGCAGTAGTACTCTGTACGGCATTTTTTAAAGTCAATATTAATAGAATAACATGTAAGTACTTACCTTAGACAAAATAACTTTAACGATTTCATAGACTTCATTAAACCGGTCGCAGTTGGTAGCCGCCAGCGCTTCGCCTAGTGCCGTGATCGCGTGCTTTTTATAAACCATCTCTTGCTTCCTCGCTTCTACAAGTAAAGCTTTTATCACTTCTGTGGCCAGCGTTGGAGATACGGGTGTTTCGCCGTCTTTCACTCTATAAAATAATGTTTCCTTTTAGTAAAGTATTTTCATTCATAGCTTCGGCCAAGTGGACATAAGATTTTGATAGCGGTCTCTTCTTTTTCTGACTGCGATATCCTTGATTTCTTTAAAAAAAACACATTACCATACTTTTTCTAACAAGAACAGAAAGAGATTTTCCTTTTACACGAAAGTAACTGGGATCTAACGGAAGCTTAATCAGAATATCTCTAATCTAACGTTACTGAACAACTTTCAGTGAATGACATTTTCAGGACATGAAAAAAAAATCGGCCTCTTCATATAAACTGTGCAATCAAGTTTACAATTTGGTATGAACAGGCCGATTTTTTAATTTCCTGGTAAAATATAAAACTAACTTACGCGCACAGCTCAGCTAAAGCCTCGACCACGTACTGTTTCCCCTCGAAAGTCTTGCCTTGCACGGCGGCTAACAGCGCCCGTATCAACTGTTTCCGCTGGTCCCCTAACCCCGCAGACATCCCTTTGCATATCGTCTTTATTGCATTCACTACTATTACTTAAATGTTTTTCTTCCCAACCTATAGATAGCACCATCTCTTTATAAAGATCGATCGAAACATGACCCACGGGTGTAGCAGATAGTTTGTGACGAGATAATCATTCCATATTCTTTACCGATCGATATATGGACTAGAATGTAGTGACGACCGCCTAGTATCAATGTATGTCTATGGTTCTGTGTCTTAAAAGACGACTAAATTATTTGGAAACGCCCTAAAATAAACTATACACTTCCTTATTTGGCCACTTTTGGGAGGCTCTTGTTATGGTATATGTATTTTACTAGTAACTTACGCGCACAGCTCAGCTAAAGCCTCGACCACGTACTGTTTCCCGTCGAAAGTCTTCCCGTGCACGGCGGCTAACAGCGCCCGTATCAACTGTTCCCGCTGGTCGCCTAACCCCGAAGACATCTCTTTGCATATCGTCTTTATTGCATTCGCTGCCTGGAATTCAAATATTTCTGACATTACAATATCAAAATATTTTTATTCATCTACAATATTATTCGCCAAGTAAATTGGTATACAGCGTGTAACGGAAAGGAGTGATAATATTGAAGTATGAATGTGAATCTGCCCATTAAACTGAACAACTTTTCCCAAGGAACACAGAAAATACGAAAACCTAAAGTTTCTATGGGAGCTCAAAAATTTATTTTGTTCTAAGATCTTAGTTCCTTGGGAAAAGTTGTTCAGTTTTATGGGCAGATTCACACCCTTTAGTATTATCACATCTTTCTGTTACACGCTGTATAATAAAGGTCATTGATTCGAAAAGTTGTTCAGTTTTATGGGCAGATTCACTCCCTTCAGTATTATCACATCTTTCTGTTACACGCTGTATAATAACGGTCATTGATTCGAAAAGTTGTTCAGTTTTATGGGCAGATTCACTCCCTTCAGTATTATCACATCTTTCTGTTACACGCTGTATAATAACGGTCATTGATTCGAAAAGTTGTTCAGTTTTATGGGCAGATTCACACCCGTTAGTATTATCACACCTTTCTGTTACACGCTGTATAATAACGGTCATTGATTCGAAAAGTTGTTCAGTTTTATGGGCAGATTCACACCCGTTAGTATTATCACATCTTTCTGTTACACGCTGTATAATAACGGTCATTGATTCGAAAAGTTGTTCAGTTTTATGGGCAGATTCACACCCGTTAGTATTATCACACCTTTCTGTTACACGCTGTATAATAACGGTCATTGATTCGAAAAGTTGTTCAGTTTTATGGGCAGATTCACACCCGTTAGTATTATCACACCTTTCTGTTACACGCTGTATAATAACGGTCATCGATTCGAAAAGTTGTTCAGTTTTATGGGCAGATTCACACCCGTTAGTATTATCACACCTTTCTGTTACACGCTGTATAATAACGGTCATTGATTCGAAAAGTTGTTCAGTTTTATGGGCAGATTCACACCCTTTAGTATTATCACACCTTTCTGTTACACGCTGTATAATAACGGTCATTGATTCGAAAAGTTGTTCAGTTTTATGGGCAGATTCACACCCTTTAGTATTATCACACCTTTCTGTTACACGCTGTATAATAACGGTCATTGATTCTAAGTTCTGTCTGGGTAAATCAAAAGGGCCGTGATTCAAATCACCAATTAAATAGCGCGTCTACGACTGACATCGGTACGTTATCGATGACGTCATCAGCAACGCCGTCATCTTGCACTCAGAATGCCAACACTTCCGAGGACGGTCACTTTGAGCAATATGTTGCGATATTGGTCGAGATTTTTCAATATTGTTATCCGGAACGCGGCCTGATCTTTGCGTCCATATAACGCTATGAAATAAATTGGAAGTATTTTCTACCCTACTTCCATACTACAACTGGTTCACCTCATTCAGTAATACTGCCTAATAAAAGATGGACAACTGTTTCTATAATTTCGTTCACATTCAACTATTTTCTCACCTGTATTTTCTTGGTCCAACTACTGGAATTGAGCGCTTTCTCTATTTCATTCCGTAACGAAGGCAAGTGCTGTCTGATACCGTATTCCCGCGACGGACTTATATCTGTCCAGATCTCTTCAAACGTTTCAACTGTTGTGGATTCTAGTTTCAATGAACAAAATAAATTAGATAAAATAGCAAGATTTACAACCTGAGAATACTCGAAATTGCATCTTCAGCGTCAGTACCAGAGGGACGCCTTAGACCTACTGCGGTTTGTAATTTTGAAAGGTATAATGAAACGTTTCCAAACCATATTGACTACACAATGAGACGAACGGGATATTGAAAGAAAATATTAAATTAGAAAATTGCTAAATTTATAACCAATTAAGCGTCTGCTAATACGACTAATACAAAGGAAAATATTTTTTTTTTAAAAGTAAGTATAAGTATGGATGAGATTATGAAAGCAATGAATAGTATGAAATCAGGTAAAGCAGCTGGGTATGATGAAGGCTGGGCGAGGCATTGTGGCTCGTCAGCTGTACCGCCTTTTCAACCTGTGTTGGACGAACAGCCAAGTACCAGGTGACTGGTGCAAGGCTGTGATTGTGCCGCTGTACAAGGGAAAAGGGTCACAACAGGACTGCAAAAATTACCGAATGGTTAAGCATCGAAAAAGGTGTTAGGCAGGGATGTGTAGCGTCACCTTGGCTGTTTAACCTGTTCATGGATAATTGTTTGATTGATCTGAAAGAGAGTATGTGTGGACTGAGAATGAATGTCTTCTCTACGCTGATGACCAAGTTGTACTTGCGTCATCTGCTGACGAGTTGCAGGAGATGGTAACAATGATGAATGTGGCTTTGGACAGGAAAGGAATGAAAGTAAATGTAAGCAAGACGAAAGTAATGGTACTTGAAAGAGAAGAATGTATGACAGAGTGTACTATATTAATAGGTGGTGAACAAGTCGAACAAGTGAAGGAGTTTGTGTATCTGGGCTCAAAGTTTACGAGAGATGGAAAGTGTGAAAGAGATATTGAGAGAAGAGTGAATGCTGGAAACATGGTGAATGGTGCCCTGCACGCCTTTATGAGGAGTCAGAAGGTGTCTCACAAGGCTCGTTTGGCTGTTCATAGGAGTGTTTTAGTACCAACACTGATGTATGGCAGTGAAAGCTGGGTATGGCAGAAGAAGCATGAAAGTAGATTTAATGCAGTGGAAATGAGAGCGCTAAGGAGTATGATTGGTGTTAAATTGAGTGACAGGATTAGAAATAGTGTGATAAGAGAACGGTGTGGCGTAAAAGAAGACGTAGTGACCAAAATCGTGAAAGGGATGCTGAGTTGGTTTGGTCATGTAGAGAGGATGAATGAACGAAGACTGACGAAAGAGATCTACCAGGCGAGAGTGAATGGAAACGTTGGAAGGGGAAGGCTTAGGCGAACGTACCAGGACCAAATTCAGGACGTTCTGAATAAAGGCCAGGTTAAAAGTACCCTAAACCGACGAGCATGTATGAAAGGATTGATGAAAGTACAGGAAGCAAGGGAAGTATGTCAAGATCGTAGCAGGTGGAGGACTGTGGTCTCTGCCTACCCCGACGGGAAAGAGGCGTGATGTTATGTATGTATGTAAAATAAAAAAGCATTTTGCAGAATCACCCCTTAGAAGGATCATCGTACTTTTTCTTCACCCTGTAGATATAATTAACAAGAGACTTTCCTGGAGACAAAATGTTAGAACAGTTTTGCAGGCTGTTAATAACATTTGAATGTTTACTTTAATCTCAATAAAACATAATAAATAAATAATAATAATAATATTCAAACACTTACCATCATCTTTAGGCGCATGCATGGCCAAAAATACTACAGGAGCTAACGTCGCCTCGTTATCTTTAATGTGCTCCAGCTTGGCTTTAGATACCGCCTTCAATACTAATGCTATGGCCGACCGAGACATATCGTCTTCCTTAGTTTCGTATAGGTTCACTAATTTCTTCATCAGCTTTTCTGCTGACTGTGGCTGTAGGGATAAAATAAGCAGTAAGTATAATAATCAGTAGAAGAACCGATGGCCGATGGGGCGTAAGGGTTCTAGAGTGGCGACCACGTACCGGAAGACGAAGCGTTGGCAGGCCCCCCACAAGGTGGACCGACGAGCTGGTCAAGGTCGCGGGAAGCCGCTGGATGCGAGCCAAACAGGACCGTGAGTCATGGAGATCTTTAGAGGAGGCCTATGTCCAGCAGTGGACGTCTTTCGGCTGATATGATGATGATGTGATGATAATAATCATGATGTTAGGAAAAGTATTGAGTTTCATTAAACGACGAACATTTGTCAGAAAACTTTTTGCCTCAAATCATCACTAGAAGGCCGCTACAATTAGGCGCATGACAGTTGAGAAATTTTGAAAAAGCATTGGCTGTGTTCGGCTTGATTACTACTAAAAGTATCTTAATTTTGAACATTGGAAAGTAAAATTTACAACCAATTTAAAATATTATTTTTCCTAACAGGAAATTTTGTATCATTTTCTTAGTTGTCAGGAACCAAATTTTGGCATAGCCGACATCCCAAATAACGTCTACTACTGCTGGTCACCATAAACCATTAGCTAAGAAAACTTAAGGGGAAGATGTCAAGCAGTGGGCGTTTCATGAGATGTAAGAGAAGGAAGATATATTTTACCTTAGCATACGCAGACACTTGCCCCAACGCTTCCGAACAATTCTTCCTAACCGTATCAAATCTCCCATTCTGTAAAGACGACATTATCTTCCCGGCGACCGGTTCCAACTCCTCTCAAGTAGTGTGCGGCGAGAATGATGAAGTGACAACACGCCACTTTAGTGTGGTTAGGGCTAAGAATCTCTTACCGTAGGTGTCGTAAAAGGCTACTACTGGATCTGGAATCGGAGTTGGCAGCAGCATGCTTATCGCACTACCACACTCCAGTCAGAGATACATCTCAAAATCTAATGTCAAAACTATTTGTTGAGAAAAGTTTAGGGAAATGTGTCCAACAGTGGATGTTTAATGAGATGTAAGAGAAAGAAGACACATGTTGCTTACCTTAGCATACGCAGACACTTGCCCCAACGCTTCCGAACAATTCTTCCTAACCGTAGCGTTTCTATCAAACGTCCCATTCAGTAAAGACGGCATTATCTTCCCGGCGACCGGTTCCAACTCTCCTCTCAAGTAATGTGCGGCGAGGATTATGAAGTGGCAACACGCCACTTTAGTGCCCAGTTGGGGCGACTTGCAAAGTTCTAAAACTTTCGGTAGCATTTCTTTTAGGTTCTCTATGTCGACTAGTGGCATGCTCTGTGGGTAGACATTTAAGAAAATTTTATAGTTGGATGCATTTCAGTTCGTCTTACTGCCAGTTACTCGAAGATTCTTTAGAGTTTCTTTAAATATATTGCTGTCACGTTCTATGTCAACAAAACCGAAAGTGCCAGCAGTAGATTTAAAGGAGATTTAACTTTAAAGACGCTTTGTGCAATTGGCGGTTGGACTTTGTGTTTTCTGTGTTGTTTTTGTAGCAGGAATGTCCTTAGTAACGAGACTGTGTATCATTGTAAACATGAAAATAAAACGTCGATTCTATAAAACGACGTTGTAGAAAAGGTTAAAATTTTACTATCATCTTAAAAACGTGTCATTTTGCAAGCGTAACATTTTGCAAACGTGAAATTCTACTAATGTGACATTGTGATAGTGTAAAATGTGTGTCATTTTGGATTAATTACATTATGTGACTGGAGGGATTAACGGTTTAATTTTTGATACATTTGAAATTAAACGTGGCTGCATAGTCAATTTATTGTAAGTATAGACGTTACCGGTAGCCGTCGACGAAAACAACGAAAATTAACTAAAAATATTTATACGATTCAAAATATCAAATTTAGTACCTTGGAATTTGAATCTTTACCGGTCTGAAATAACCTTTATCTACACTCATGTCGTAATCTTTGAATTATGATTCAAAAAGTTGGTACATAAGGCTGAATATTACGCAGAGTATGCATAAAAAATTAAAAAGTTACCATTACGTAACGATTTTTGTATGAAAATTTTGCAAAGGTGTTACGTAATTTAACTTTTTAATCATAACATAACACTTGGGTAAAATTCTTCTTGAACCTAAACCTTTTTAAAGACTGAATATAAGGAATAATAATTTACCTTAACAACAGTATCTGTAGTATAGTGGTGCCTAGTGGCATTGGCTCTCATATCATCGACCATTTCCCTCGTACTGGTGTCAGTCACTATATTACTCAAGTACGACAGTTTGGCCGATTCTAGTTCGCCGGCCGCTTCTAGTAACGCTGGAATTAGTTTCGCTATGAATGGTTTTAGGCTATCGCCAGCCGCTGTTACTAGTTTTGACACTGTGTGTAAGCTGAAAAATAAGGACATTAAATGAAGAACTCCAACTCAAGAATATGTAATAGTATTACAGAGCAAAAGAATGAATTTATTATTATTATTAGGTCTTTACCTATGAAATTGCCGTTTTGTATGGCGAATTTTAGGTAAACTCAATTTTCAATACTAACATTTTTGCATTTTTCTTAGGAATTATAAATCCAATTTTAATTTTTTTAAGCATTATTGGGAAGACATTAAGCTAACAGTAAATAAAAATATTATGTGTAAAAAAATATAACAAATCTAATGATGAAATCGGACGACATTTAAGACGAACAACTTTCGAACCTTTAATTTTATATATCAAAAAACTAAAAATAAAAACTTCATTTTATGCGTAAATTGATAACCTTGAAGTCAACTTTCAAATATAAATCAAATGAAAAAAATAGCATAAAAAAATAGCATTAGAATTATAGGAATTATGATCTCATTAATCTGTAAGAAAATTTCGGCAATTTCATAGGTAAAGACCTATTATTATATTTATTCACATACAACTTACATTTACAGTCTTACAACTAAACATGCAAGTCTTAGTCGGTAGGGTTAGAGTCGATCACTGGCCGGCGAGCAGGGCGCGTGGTATATCCACTACTGTGCTCCAGGCAGTGATCAACTCCAGGTAGTGACCAGCTGATGTCAGATACTTGGTTTCAGAGGTATTATATAAGTCAACGTCGCTATTCAGACACAAGCCATCAATTACGTTATTACGAATTATGATTCAGTATCAACTGCTAACTAAGCAACGTTTACTTAAACAGTAAGCCACTTCACTGTTAACCAGTTCAAATCAAGTAGTTTAATTACAAGCCCAAACATTATTTTGGTGAAGACATTCAATTCGATCCATGGAACTTCTTATAGCAGCTTTCGCAACTTGATATTTTCGCCAGCCAGCATTTTTATAAATTTTTACTTGAACAAGCCCAGTCGCATTAAATAGAGTGTAAACAATAGCATGCTGACTAGTCTGTGCACCACAAATCATGTCTTTCTTACAGTTCAAGTAGACTTGCCCGAGTGTCCAAATGCAAGTACAAACAAAGTATAGTGGGACAGTGCGGGGCCTTAGGCTTTTCTCGCCAAGCGCAGTGCTGACGTACTTAAATACTTTGAAGATTTTCAAGCTCAGAGATTTATGAAAAACTATACCTACGATTAACATTAGTTAAATTTTTATTAGGGAACTAGCTGGTGCCCTCGTCCGCGTGTTTTCAGGGGTTGAATTTTCCAAAAACTTAAAAAGATGACTTACCTGACAGCTCTGACTTCCTTTACAACATTAGTTATACCGTTGTCTAGTAACACCGGCAGTATCACAGACACTATCTCCTTCCCTTCTTTACCCTGGTTCGCATCTGCTGCGCGTACACATAGCTAAAAATAAGAATAATCATTTTCTAGTAAAAGCTAAGTTTATCAATATCAAAACAAATGAACGAACAGCTTTAAATAGTTACAGTAAAGAATTCAGGCTTTTTTTTCTGAAACTACAGAGGGATTGTCTTAGTCTTAGCCTTTCAAGCTTTTGTCATGTATCACAGGCTGCATATAAAACAAAAATGAAGTAAAATTACCTTGGAAAGCACTTGAGCAGTCGATTGAGCAGCATTTCTGGTACCTTCATGAACATCGTCCATCACTCTGAACAACTGCGCCCAGATTGTGGGAAGTTGGTGCAACGAATCATGAAGACTTTGAGCCCCACTGTAAACGAGAAGGACTAGTCTTATTATAAGAAACGATACGTTATAATCACGACGGACGGATCATTGTCAAAGCACATCCACATATGAGTTTGCTGAACAATTTTATTATGTTTTGGATCACCGTACAATATTAATGAGGGAAGAATGATAATATTAGCGGAACAAATTAATTGATAACCAAAAGTTTTACTCGCAGGACTTTTGCAAAACGCCTAGGCATTATACAAAGTGGTGAATTTGACAACTTGCCTGTGACATACAAACTACTGACTGCCGTGATTTTTCTCACATATTCGATTACAACTGTGACGACGACGACGCTGACGTCTACAATTGACTCTAACAAAAAAATTGCACTTGGAAACTTAATATTTCGCATTCGGATCCCTAAATCGAAAAATGATCTTTACAAGCTCACAATATTTTTAAAAGACCTTTCTAACGATACCCCACAATATTGGATAAACAAAAAAAAAATCTCCGCTTCACGTGCAGGGGAGATAATGCTTTTTTTTTCTTTTTTTTTTGTTACTTTTTTGTCCGGGTGGTTAATACGTATATTCATACCAAATTGCAGCTTTCTAGTACTGAAGCCTTCTGAGCTATGCCGCCGACAGAGAGAAAAACAGACAAACACACAGATTCGATTCACTCACAAACTACTGATCAGATTTAAACGGGGTTTTCAATAATGTGTCAACCGTAAGTTGTTGCAATCCACGAGTATTATTTCAATGAAATCGATTCACCATAAGACGAAATATTCGAATTTTATATTTCAAGCGGCTGTCTGGTATTTACTCACGAACTACTGAACCGATTCAAATGAATTTTTCAATAATGTATGAAGCTTACGTTTGTGCATCATATAAACTTTGTTTCATTGCAAACGAATAACCGTAACAGAAGATATGCGATTATGAAGTTTAAAGCGACGCAGCCGCAATCAACACTTCACACAAGCGAAGTCGTAGGGCCCAGCTAGTTATGTATAAGGAAAAAGTTGTGGCAAATTTACTAGGCTTCAATTCATCTCTGAAAGCCTTGTCTCTAAGACGCACCGTTTTCAAGTTACTAGCGAAAGTCCTAAAAAAAGGACCTTTCTCGACCTGTCCTGCGAGTAGCCCTTACAATAATCGAGAGGAATTTATTTGAGGTTGTGAAGAGAGTCAAAGACTACCCAAAGCTAAAACTTTTGGTAATCAATTAATTTGTTCCGCTAATTCCCCTTATATGGCTCAATCTTCCTGGGATATATATCGGTTTATGACCCCTAGGGCTACTCGTAGGTTTGGACCAGTAGGAAATTTTCAGACCTTTGAAATTTTTCTTAAGAAACATTGGCAAAAAACTAGATTTTTATATCTTTCGCATGCAAACCTTGCGCCATCAATACTGAAATTTTTAGGACTTACTTACCGTAAAAGATCTGATAGTGCGTTACAACAGGACATCCTAACGCGCCATTGACCAGACGTAAGATTCGCTACAAGGTCATCCAGTATTTCCTTGTGATATTTATGAACCTACGGGGTAAAAATATCATAGGTCATATGCGGAGGGGAATTTTATTGCACCTCAAAACCGTACTGTGACTTTCGTCGAGCAGACCTCTCACTAGCTGAACCGACGGTCTACAGTCGAAATAATATTGCTTAATTTGAATGACAGCAGTGTGAGAGCAGGACGGAGCGATGCGCTACACATTAGAGCGACAGAGATACGTATCTCTCCGACCTGCTTAGCTTTTCTAACATATTATATTATGTTTACTGTAGTCATAGGGATCTTTGGGGGAGGCCTAAGTTTACCTTGGACGTCTATCGGCTGGGTGTCTACTCTCAAAGTCCGAAATATCGAAACGATACTACTCGAAACATGCAAATGCAAAACTTGGTCCCTTGACAATAGAGTAGAATATTGGTTTGATGAATTTTCAAACTGCATCCAATCAATATTCTACTCTATTGTCAAGAGACGAAGTTTTGCATTTGCATGTTTCGAGTTGTATCGTTTCGATATATCGGACTTTGAAAGTAGACACCCTGATATGGTAAATTTAATCGGGTCTTCATCATATTGCCATACGTGACGTGTCAAAAGCTGTCCATAGAGTTCTTTATGCTAAAAGTAGGAAGAAGCGATAAGTGTTGATAAGTCACGTCACTAGCTTACCGTGGCTTGTGTGTTCGGCACTATGGCATGCCAAATACTGGCCATAGAGTTCTGTATGCGCGGTGTAGGGTCGAACCGATATCGATAAAGGCGCGGCACTATTTTAGGTAGGTGCTCTGATAGTTGGGCACCAGCTTGCAATGCTATAGAGTGGAAACCGAAAGCCGCCCCTAAAAAAAACACGATAAATAAGGCTTTGAAATAAAGTTATCAAAAACAATGTGGCAGCCCTCGACATGTTTATTGGAATGCACGTAATTTTTAACATAACTTATAAGAGGGGGTCAAAGAAATTCAGATTTAACAAAATGGCTCAAGTATGTGGCTTTAGGGTCAACTGATCCCGCAACCCACTGAGCCTGCGGGCTCAGTCGACTACTTTCTGTATTTCTCATGGTCAACTCGACCCGCCGGGACCGTAACTCCGCTCGCAGGCTGAGTCGGCCACTTACCCCTGAAGGGACAATTTCGCCCACGGGCAAAATCGACAACTTTCAACCCATTAAGGGTAAACTTGGCTTGCAGGCTAAGTCAGCCACTTTCTACCATAATCATAGTCAATCCAGGTTACAATTCCGTCACCCAGCCCGTAATAGCCTTGCCACGCACGGGAGTTTGTATGTACCCAACTACGATTTTTATGACATACCTATTATTCAGGGAATAGGTAAGAAACTTAGGCTACAGAAAATATTGTTGTAGTTTTAAATTAAAATTAAGGTAAATATTAACTCCCGTGCACAGCCAAGCTGTGCCAACGGGCTTGGTGACGGAATTTCAAACTGGGTTAACTATGAATATGGTATAAAGTGGTCGACTTAGCCTGCAGGCTAAGATTACCCTTAAGGAATTGAAAGTTGTCGATTTCGCCCATGGGCTAAGTTGTCCCTTCAGGCACAGTAAATATATAAGCTAAAGCAGTATAGAAACTCCTTACAAACGTCCAAAACTGGCGCACACACACATGCGCACACCGCTACAGGAAAATAAGCAGTTTTCGCGCTGAAGTAAGTCGTGGGCGCCAAAACCATAAAACAAACAAATAGGTACATATAGGGTCCCTATAAGTATGTCTCTGTCCTTGTGTCATAAAAGGCGACTAAGTGTCTTTATCTGCCCTTGAGTCATTATAGGCGACTAAGTGTCTTTGTCTGCCCTTGTGTCATAAAAGGCGACTAAGTGTCTTTGTCTGCCCTTGTGTCATAAAAGGCGACTAAGTGTCATTATCGGCCCTTGTGTTATAAAAGGCGACTAAGTGTCTTTGTCTGCCCTTGTGTCATAAAAGGCGACTAAGTGTCATTATCTGCCCTTGTGTTATAAAAGGCGACTAAGTGATTTAACCACGATTTAACCTTCCTTTGAGTGCTAAAAGGTGACTAAGTGTCTTAATCTGCCCTTGTGTAACAAAAGGCGACTAAGTGACTTAACCTTTTCTTGTGTCGTAAAAGGCGACTAAGTGTTTCGTGACTGAGTGACTTAACCTTCCCTTGGGTGCTAAAAGGCGACTAAGTGTCTTAATTTAAGCTTATGTGATAAAAGGCGACTAAGTGATTTAACCTTCTGACAACATTTTATACAAGACTGTCTGCTAAATTTTTACGAAAAAAATTGCCCCCCAGACAAAACGCGCTATCGGCTGACGCGGTTTCTAATACTATTGCCAGTTGGACATAAAAAAGTACTATTTCGTATTTCAAATTCTTACGGAAAGTTGTTTAGTTTTACGGTCCTAAAATATGCTGAAAGCAACAAAGTTGTAAGTAGAAGCACCCAATATTTAAGTTCAATACTATTCTTATTTAAAAAATTCTGGGTTTCAAGTTTTCAACCCTGACGCTCCGTCGCAGAATAGTTCTTTTTTCAAAAAAAAGGCCCGAGTTTCCATACTGCTTTAGCTTATATATTTACTGTGCTTCAGGGGTTAAAAGTAACCGACTGAGCCCGCGGGCTGAGTGACGGTCCCGGTGGGTCGAGTCGACCATGAAAAAACAGAAAGTGGTTAACTGAACCCGCAAGCTCAGTGGGCTGCAGGATCAGTTGACACTGAAGTCAAGTATGTTGTTATTCAAATCTAGGTAGTTTATTTGTACAAGAAAACATTTTTGTAGTGACATATTAACGTTTTGCTCTCCCTTTTATAAGTTAGTAAAATTATGACTTCTTGAACAGTTGACTATAACGATTTTAAATGACATCATTTGATCCTATCTGAACTTACGTAAAAATACAAAAATCTGTTCAGAATGCACAAGACATACCTTTCTTTGAATTCCACACAGAATTATGGTGGGCGAGATGCATGAATTTGTACAAGAGGTCGGGCTGGTTAAGGTCTGACGCAAGTGAGCACAGCTCCTTGTAAGTTGATAAATTCCCTCTGAAATAAGACGATGGCATATGAAATCGAAAATATCCAACCAAGTGCGAGTCGGAATCGCGCACAGAGGGTTCCGTACCATTAACGAAAAAATACTGTCTTAGTCGGGAACGCGCCGCCGTTGCGCAGAAAAGTATTAAATGCGAGCTAGTCCGACTATCATTTGACCAGTTTTTATTATTTACTGTTATTGTAAAGCGCTATAAACATACAAATTTTCATACGGGTGTTTTCGTTTTAACGATAAAAACACAAAATACAGTTTTCTTGTATGGGACCCCTTTATTTTTTAACTTTTCGTTGTTTTTATAATTTGTTAGGGAATCCGCCAAAATAACACATATTCTGTGAAAATTTCCACCATGTAGCAACTACGGTTCAAAAGATACAGCCCGCAGACAGACAGACAGACAGACGATGTAAGCATAGTAATAAGGACCCTTCGGGTACGGAACCCTAAAAAGTACATGTATATTATAATTATAATATTATTATAACATTCTCAAAAAGATTTCTTGTTTCTTACCCAGTAGGAGCTTTCCCCAGCTGCCCTTCCTCAAAGATCTTAGTATCGGACGTGACTTGAGCGACGGAACGCTTCCCGCTCGTCAGCTGTTCTATGATCTGATTCACTAGAGCCTGCTTAGATCCTTCGTCGGAGTTCTGGTAGACCAGACTCAGGCCTTTCGAGGCTACGTCTTGGACGATCTCTGTAAATCAAATCGAAATATGATAAAATAAGATATGGTCACCTAAAACTTACGTCATTTTATAACTGATAGAGTGAAGTGCTCCCCATTAGTTATAAAATAACGTACGATTTACGTGACCAGTCGAAATAATGTAGTGTGATAAAAATTACAGAGACATGTATCGCTCTATCGTGATCTCACACATACCGTTACTCTAATCAAGCAAACATTATTTTGACTGTTGTGTTTTGGCATGTTTCTTTCATGTTACGGAGAGCAACAATTGAGATTACTGCCTGTTCACGAAGCAAAGCGCTTCGTGCGGATGGCAGGAAGTCAACGATATAGGTGTCGCACTCCATTCGGCATCTAGTACCACAAAGACGGAAGGGGGATGATTGAATTAGGCCATGCAATTCAGAAATATATCTTATAGAATGCCGAATAACAAGACATTTTGCGACGGTGTTCAAGGCTCTGCAGATTTGCCTCAACCAGAGTCTCGTCAACAATGCGCCGCCACACTGCGCTGGTACGCTTATGAATTGCACTAAAATTGGCCAGCTGGGTATTCTGCAAACCAATTCCACAGGTGGCAGCAGTACTCCATACCCGACCCATATAAGTTCCTACTTTATTGCCAAATACCATAATTTACGTGGAAGCACCACAGTCGTAGAGAATGTCACCTTCACCTTCAAGGCACTTACCGCTATTTTCAGATAAAAAGTCCATGAAGCACTCCTGTAGCACCATCAGCTTGCTTTTGATTGGTTCCCGCTCCGGACAGTTCTTTAACAAGGCCAGTAACCAGATGCTGGTCGCCTACAAGTTTACACAGAAGGATTTTGATAATTTGATTCTTCTTGGATATTACTAAATTAAACTAGTTATTTAATTATTTTGGCAGTGTGGAATGTAATATGTTAATATACTAAATTTTAAATTAAAAAGAGAATTTTAAATAAGAGAACTTTAGGAGGTAGGATCATAAGTTAAAGAGTAAGTTGTGAGTGTGTTGTTGTGTTTGAGTTGTTGGCGTTAAGATGTTGAGATGGCGTGATTCTATTAATATTAATTTTATGAAAGTGTCTTCATTTTAGTACAGTCAAGAGCACATCGAGCTTGACACATTGGACTTTGCACCGTTCTTATTTCAAGCACCGTTGGGGCGAGAGTCGCTCTTCATGTGTCAAGATTGATCTGCTCTTGATATAGTACATACCTGTCTAGAATGCGGGTGTGGATGTTTCCCGAGGCGAAACAGTTCATCTAACAGCCATTCTAACAACGCATCATTTTCTTTTACGGCCGTTTCGTCCTTTACTTTCTCCACGCCCTAAAATTCATACACAACAATATATATTCTTCGAAGAGTCATATAGAGGTCACTATTTAGAGGCTTCGAAGAAGAGAGCAAAAAGTTCGCCAGTAGCGTGGTCAGTATTGGATTGTGTTTAGATACAGTTATCTAGGTTAATGCTGGTTGTATATTTGGTTTGCAAGGAAATCGCTTGAATATAGTGCTGGTGCAAATACCTTTATACGGTGAAAATTGCCAAGAGTTGTACTTAGACGAGCTTTGCTTCACTAGCATCTTAAAAAACTAATATGAAAACTAAAATCTTGCGTAAAGAAATAAACAGGGATAAAAAAAATCCCCAAAACGGATTCAGAGTCTAAAACTGAACAATTTCTCCAAAAGGAACATAGTTCGAAGCACAAAATTTTTTTACATGCCATAAAAACTGTATCACTCATACATTTTGTATCGCAAGTAATTTTTTTTCTCATTTCGACATTTAAAAAACTGGCCAACTTATTAATGGCCCAGTAATCTTAACATAACATCCCATGAAACGTTCTCTGCAGGACAGGGAGCTCCCTCCAGTAGTCCGGCTTTTACTGGAACAATTTGGAGAGGAAGTGCCTTAGACACCACGCTTGTTAGCATTGCAGCTGGCACCATGGACCGCGGTTGCTGATGACCGCAGTATGTAAGTTGGTACGATACACAGAAGGATGCTGCTGCCCATCTTATGAACCAGAGGATGGGAGGTAACCTTATCTATTGTTTAAATATCTATGTTTTATTATTTTCCAAACAAAATAAAATAAGTTTCTTGAAGAAAGTTGTTCACTTTCATGGTCAGTTGGTTTAGTGTTAGTACATACATACATAACATCACGCCTCTTTCTCGTCGGGGTAGGCAGAGACCACAGTCCTCCACCTGCTACGATCCTGACATACTTCCCTTGCTTCCTGTACTTTCATCAATCCTTTCATACATGTTCGTCGGTTTAGGGTACTTTTGACCTGGCCTTTATTCAGAACGTCCTGAATTTAGTCCTGGTACGTTCGCCTAGGCCTTCCCCTTCCAAGTTAGTATTCAGCAGATGTATTGTATTATGTACACCCTGTATATTTTAAACATACCTCTTTCGGCAGCTCAGTCCATAAGTCCCTGTTTTCATTAGAATTTACTCCTTCCACACATAAGACTAGTGATTCTCCTATTTGTAGATGTATTTCAAAATCTTTGTTCTGCAAAATAAAAATATCATACTTACATTATACACACAAAATCCAATGAATTTTACTTTTTTTTGCTATCATCATCATCATCATCATATCGTGTGGGTTGCAAGGTCGATGACCGACCTCACAAACCCTGGTGTCAGAGTTGTTGAGCCGCCAAAGGCCTCTGACATGGCTCATTAACGACTACATCCGTAGATAGTAGTCGGGACCAACGGCTTTACGTGCCTTCCGAAGCACGGAATCATCTAACTTTTCGGGCAATCAGGTGATTCAACCTGCAATGCCCTAACCAAACTGGGGAGGTCGCACAAAGAGATTTTTGTTTGACAGTGTCCCCACTGGGAATCGAACCCAGAACCTCCGGATCGAGAGCCGAACCCTCTAACCACTAGACCACGGAGGCTGTTACTAGGCCACGGAGGCAAAATGGGCTTCCTTTTGATCACAATCAAAAGGAGGGCAAATGGGTAAGAGGTGCGTTTTAACATTTCCCTAACGCCAACACACAGGGTTCATTTTTCTTTGCTGATAATAATTTCTCTTTGTAGTGGCAACAGATGTACAAAATTTGTGAATATTTCAAATTGCTACCTATTAACGGTTCATGAGATACAGCCCGCTGATAGACAGACATCGGAGGCATATCAATAGGATCCCGTTTTTCACCCTTTCATTTATTAAAAAGCTTGAACAGAAGAAGCCTTGCGAGTTCAACTCAGCTGTGCGCATTATAAAAGATATTGCGTAGCATTTAGTGCGAATTTGTGGAATATCATCTAAGTGTGGGTGATATCTTGTGATGCCTCTGGACTCCCAAAGGCATAAGGGGAATGGAAGAAGATTATGGATACTTAACTTTAAAACTGTGATAATACGGTCTAGAATACAAATAGACAAGCTGGTGGTAAAAGTTTACTTCTGCCTATACCATCTACTACATTACTCAAAGATTTCAGACATCCTTGCTTCGCTCGGAATAGATACCTTGCTAATTTATTTTACTATGGTATGAAATCTGCCAATATGTCCCAAATTTTTATGTCAAATCATCAATTCTAAATAACCCGTCAAATCCATAGAACGACGCCTGCACTACCTTGTGACGAACATAGATTTAATACTTCGCGCGCGGCGCTTTTAACCAGATTGCGCTGTTCCAAAAATTATGCGAGCAGAGTAGGACGTAAGAAGAGATGAAGCTATCCCTTTCTAATAGATTTTGCATGACAGTTTGTATATGTTGCCATGACAACATCAGCAAAATGTCATGCAAAATCTTTGTTAAAAATCATTTTACCAAAGAGTTTTCAATCCAGATAAATCAAAAGAAAATGATTTTCTGCATTTATAAATATTTAATGAAAACTGAGAGAGAAGTTTATACTTTGCACGTTGAAAATTATTTAAATAAGTATTTAAAAATACGTATAAATAAAACTTTTTGCACGGAAATTGAGCAAACTTCATTAGTATGGCAACAATTAGAAAGGGACGAAGTACATCGACTATGATGTCTTGCTCTGCTCGTTTTGCTACAAATTGTTAGGATTCCTCAATCATGGTAAATGTAAGATCATTGGTGACGAATTATTTCTTTAATCCTCCTTCTAGATACCCTCATTTATATGTGGTATTACTTATGAGAACAAACGATCCAATGGTGTACTTACATTCTTAGCCATCAACAAGAACCCTGTAACAATTTCCTTCGCAAACGGGAACCTCTCTCCACAGCACAGCAAACCAAGCGTATACAGCGCCCTCTCTTTCACTTTCGACGGCAGCTTAGCATTATCAACAATACTGAACAGTCTCTTCGCGACTGTGTACTTCGTGATGTCATCGGTATCGCTGTCTCCCTCAGCCTTGTTGAATTTGAAAGGGTTGTCAGATTTGAGGACGGTTTCTTGTTTGGGAGTGTAGTCTGGTAAAGGTAAGCCGCTGCATCGAGCGAGTAAGGAGACTGCTGAGCATGATGAGCTTACTAATAGGGATTGAGTGTGGGTGAGGAAGTTTACTGAAAAAGAACAGTCAAACATTGTAGGTGCCTTTCCACTGGAGCTGTGCTAGGTATATTCCATTTTATTTAGTTTATACCAACATATTTTGCATGATACTAAAACCGGAGTATATTTGAAAATTATGCGAAAGAATAACAATATGATTGTTCTGTTGTGCTAGCTAACGCAGCTGCGTTAGAAAATGGAGCGATTCTGTTGGTTGGAATTTTAACAGCACACAGGTTAATCTTTTATCTAGCAAAGCTCTGATCGAAAGTCACCCACGATCTTACTTTTAACTTCAGACCAAGGAAAATGGACCTCCTTTCTTCGCTCGGAATATAAACCGTGCTAAATTAATTCATTTACTATGGGGTGACATCTGCCAGCATGTCCCAAATTGAAATGTCACATCATCGATCATTATAAAATATTCAAAATATGCCTACCAAATTAATAGAACGACGCCTTCATTGCACGCAATTGTGACGATTTATTCCTTTGATCCGCTTTCTATTAACCTTATTATCCTGTGTAGACCTGCTTTTGCATTACGTGGGCTATATAAATGAGAACCTGGCTCTCTGAGAATTCTTAGGATGTTTTAGCTTATGTTACTTTATTAACTGTCAATATGAAATAGCGTTGATTCAGACTCGCAAAACTTCTAAAGGATGGCTTAACTCATGTTAATTTATTAAGTGACAATATGAAATAGGCATGCCTAAACTCTCGTTTATTCAAACTTGCAAAGCTTCTAAAGGATGACTCAGCTTTTGGTATTTCATTAACTGACAGTATGGAATAGGAATGTCTGTGTGTTTATTCAAACTAGCATGGTCAAAGATCCATTCATAAATTTATTTATTTTTCGGACAAACTGTTTAAATTAAGCCTTACCCAAGGTATTAAATCCTTCTTGATACGGCTCCCAAGTAGTTGCTCGAAAACCTTTGCCACCAAACTTCTGTCTCTTCGCCAAAACGATACACCTCTCACACAAATGCGAAAACGCACTAATGTAACCACATTGAGCTTCAAGAGTCTTATTATCTCGCCCCTGTACCGCGAACTCTTTAATCTCCCTTTCTATCGCTGATTTCTCGCTAGTATTCACTGTGATTATCGCATAAATTACCGCTGCGTTATCTCTAATGTCTTCCCTGGTACTAGTCGTGAATAGATTTTTTAGGAATGGTAGTAAGTTCGTGTATTTAGTCGCCATTTTTTCGGGAACACAGCCGATTATGTCCAAAAAGCAAGATAATGACGTGATATCTGAAAAATAAGAATGTGATTATTTGGCGCCCAAAAAAGGTTTTGACTGTTCCAGTCTGGGCCATTTTCAAATCTGTAAACGTTTTACAAGAATTTCAAATATATTTCGATCTTACCTGGACTAGCATTAAGCAGGGTTGTGATCATGGTCAAGTATTTTTCCAGGACTTCTGTGTCAAGTAGATTACTGTAGATGTATTTAGCTAGCAGTGGCGATGTAGCGTTGGGATGGTTTGAGCAATCCACGAGATCCGCGTCGTGGTTTAAACACATCCTCATGTAGCGCAGAATCTAACGACAAATGTGGTCTTTTTATAATTAGCACAAACACAAACAAACTACGATCATGTAAATGCGTTAACACAAAACAAGTTATGTCGAAATCCTACTAATATTATAAACGCGAAAGTTTGTAAGTATGGATAAATGGATGGATGTTTGTTACTCTTTCCCGTAAAAACTACTGAATGGATTTTAATGAAACTTTACAATAATATAGCTTATACGTCAGAATAATAATGTGAAATAAAAGGGTTAAAACGTGCCTGAGGTTTTAGAATCTGCTTATAAAACTTAACAAGTTTTACTAAGAAACAAAGTAAAATACAGCTAATGCAGTTGATTTTCGTCTCGTACTTGACCTATATTTCTCCAGGAAAGTTGTTCAGTTTCATAAGAATGATTCTCATTCTCATCATACGCTTGTTGTCACACGTTGTACAAAACTGTTTTCGATATACATATTTACATAATTTCTTGCGTCTCGACTTCGCGCGCCAACCATCGAACATTGATACGCATAGCAACTCGCGCTGAGCAATTTCGATCGTGCTGAGCTCGCGAGCCGCTCTGCAAACATTCTTTGACAGTGAGCGTCAGTGCGTTGTTTGTATGCATTTAGAACATCGAACATTACTCACGTGTTCGACCGAGGAAAAAGTGACACCAAAAAGGGTTCGCGAGCAATTGCTACGCGTAACAATGTTCGATGGTTTTGCGCGCGAATTCGAGAGGCGCCTTTAGACTTACCTCTTGATAAACTAAGGGATGGAACTGCAGCACATTGTTTCCAATAACAAACCGGTGCTTAGCGTTTGAACCTTTCTTCCTTTTTTGCATTTGGTCCCACACGTAATTCACCACATCTTTAAAATGTGGCGCTTTGAACTCTACTTCTTCCGGTTCTCTATCTCTTTCCTTCTTAGCGGTGTCCTCATCTATGGTGACAGTATTTGACTCTTTCTTGCTAACGTTGTTGACTACGTCTTCGATTTCATTGAGGCGTGACGTACCGTACAAACATTTTAGTGCTTCTGTTGCTATGTCGTCTTGGCTATAAAAATATTCGTAAATACAGTCTGTCTTTAGTATAACTAGTAAAATAATTTTAGTTTTGTTTTATGACTTTTTTGGGGGGACTTTTTAATAAAATATTGATAAACATAGATCTACTTATGTTTAAAAAAAAACCGGTCAAGTGCGAGTCGGACTCGCGCGCCGAGGGTTCCGATATACCTATAGTATTTTTGGAAGCAATAAAGTCCATTTTCAGGACCGCAAAACTAAATTTGTTTGTAAAGGTTTTTTGCAGATTTCTGAAAAACTGTGCAACTTAGAAAGATCGTTTTATTTTTGCTGTAAAGTTTACATAAACCTCTGTCAACTGTAATTAATTCAGATTTTCCCTTACTCAAACTTCGGAGATAAGGGGGGGGAATGGTATTTTTTTTGACATTTTTCATCATAACTTGAAAACTAAGAAACTTAAAAAAATACAAAAATATATTTTAAAATGTACAAGTAAAGCCCTTTCATATGATACCCCACTCGACCTAGTAGCGACAATTTGAAATTTGGCCCCCCCTATTTTGGCCCCCTTTACATTAATAATCATACTTTTTTCAAAAAATTTTCATGTGCAATTAAGTTGGGCAACTATATTCTAAAACTATTCCAAATTTCAGCTCGATAGCGTAAGTGGTTGCTGAGATATAGAGGTGTAACAGACAGACGGACAGACAGACAGACAGACAGACAGAGCGGCACCATAAGGGTTCCTTTTTTTTACCATTTTGGTATCGGAACCCTAAAAATATGTTATAGAGCGTCTTATATCTCTGCAAATCTCTAAGTGGTTGCTCTAGACATGAACTACTCTCTCCACATTTATTTTTGCTTATGTATACATTGTGACAAGCGGACGAGGCCAATTTGTGTTATTATTGTTTTTCTAAAAGTTGTAGCGGAAAATTTCAACAGTTTCATGAGTAGAGCCCCGAGATTTTGGCAGAGATATACCAAACAACCTGTAGTAATCTTGAAAGTAAGAAAATTAGCCCCATCTCACTAGCACTTATAAGCTTACCTATCTCCGCTGGCCAATAGAAGGAGGTATCTCGACGGAATGTAGTCCTGCGGAAACACTGCAGCGGAGTAGCGCATAGCAATGTAGCGGATCATTGGTTCTTCGCTGTGCATATAACTGGAAAAGAAAATAATATTATTTCATCATATTAGCACGCAATGAAGCTGACGCTCGTGCTTTGAATGTCCCCTCTGTCGAAATTGCTTCCTTTCTGCTTTAGATACACAATGACTATTTTGAAATAAGCGCTCGGAGGGTGGCCTTTGCCCAGCAGTGGGACAGGAATGGCTAATAAGATAAGCGCTCATGTCTGAGTGGTGGTTATTCGTTATAAATTTCCATATTTCCAAACCGAACCGAACACCCACTCAGGCTGGGTTGCACCATCTTACTTTAACATTAACAAACATCGAAACTTCAGTTAAAGTATCGTTTAGGCCAAAAATGAGTTGCACCATTTGACAAATAGTTAAATGACGTCATAACTTTAACCGTAACCATAACCGCTCACCAGGGTTGGCTATTATCAAGATAATTATTTTCTCTGATAATTATCCGATAATTATCTAACTATCAAATCAAATTACGTATATATTTTCATTTATCGCAAGATTCCCTGCATTTCTTTTTTACATTTCTTGCATCTAGCCCATAAACCACTATTTTTAGTTTTAATGTAGTCAACCTTTGACTATATTGGATTAAGTTTTCTAGGCATAATGTTTTTCTTTATTTAATTTCGCAGCGCACAAACTAAAGTTTACGAAAACAAATAACAGTGAGGGGAATTCCCCTGTAGAAGAATGACATTTGGCGTTCGTTTGGATACACACTTGATATTGTGACGAAAAAACATGCGTTTGGATACACATATATATTATTTCGTTTTATTTTGTACAATAACAGTTACTCATATTATCAACACGTAATTATCATGATAATTATCAACGATAATTATTATGATAATTATCAAGATAATTATCACGATAATTATCCAGGCCAACCCTGCCGCTCACTTTTCGTTAGTGCTATTGTTTGTGTTAAATTATCCGTCAATTGTCAAACGTGTTTAATGTAACCTCTCTAAACATCATGTCCCTGCTCCAAGAAATATTCGCGGAACACCACCACACCAGAATCCGAAAGATTATTAGTATAAATTGCAAACATTTCTGTCTATTCGTCGTTAATATTATTTATTCACAGGGTCATCTTTGCTTTCATCTTTTACTGGAAGTTTGTTATACATTTACCGGTCCAATAAATCCTATAGATGTAAGGCCGGTTTAAAACCAATTAAACCAATCCGTTTAAAACGAAAAAAACCGTTTAAAAACGAAATAAACAATTTTTTTCGGTTTAAAACGGTGTTGATGGATGTCTATGTTTTCCTTTATTATAACTACATTTTCTGGATATTACCGAAGTAGGGATATAACGGAGTACCTACCTATCAACTGTGTAAAGATTTTTTATAAGTGTGATATTCTGATATTGATATACTTAGCGGGTTTGGTCCGTCCGACCAAGAAGCGTGTTAAGTCCGCACCTATTAGGTAAAGCGCTGATGCTGCGCTTACCTCAATTCGGACTACGGACCCACGAGGTGCTGATGCTGCACAACGTGCTCTACGGCGGCGCCGGCGCTTCGTCTTCCGCCCAATTTCGAGGCATTCAATATTCCGACTTCGAATAGGATACTAGCGTAATTTAGTAATTAAGTTTTACTTTGTAACTTTCATATTTTTGAAAAATTAAATTTAGTACCAAAAGTTTTTCGGTTTTTTTTCGACCCTTCGGCCGTAGCCTACGTAATTGGCGCAGTCGAAAGTTGTACTCGCGGGCCGGTTCGGTATATCGCACACGCGGGCCGCCCGGGTGGTTTCCACGCCCCGTCAACGAGTATCCAGAACCTACGATCCAGCTGCGGCTCAGAGGGGAATCCAGACATCGATTCAAGAAGGAAAACCAGAGACCAGAAATGAAATATATGTGAGTACACTTGAATTGTTCTCGTGTTGCTTCCTTTTATCCTAGTTTTTACCCTTTTCCAAAATTTTCCACCCTCGCGGTGATTATTCGCGAGACCCTGTATTGCGACAGGCTCGCCGAGACTTAGCAGATAGGAATAGACGTTTAGATCGTAATATTTTATTTGAGCCTGATTTTGATTTTGATTGGAGGTTACTTTTTGGCTCCGAAATGCCTGACAATAACGAACCTCAAATCAACCCTGATGATGTCTACAAGGCGTTGCGCCTAGTCCCTGACTTTGATGGCAATCCTAACATCCTTACTAGATTTATTAATATTTGTAACCAGATAGTTCAAAGCTACGTAAGAGAAAATGCCAATTTAACGAATCTGTGCCTAATGAACGGGATCCTAAATAAAATCACGGGATCGGCCGCTTGCATTATTAATTCAAACGGCATACCAGATACTTGGTTGGGAATAAGAACCGCCTTAATTAACAACTTTTCCGATCAACGTGATGAAACGGCCCTGTACAACGACCTTTCTTTAGCTACGCAGGGAAATAGAACACCACAGGAATTTTACGAGCAATGTCAGACTTTGTTCAGTACAATAATGACCTACGTGACTTTGCACGAGACCGTAGCGACGACTATTGAGGCGAAGCGTACGTTGTACAAGAAACTTACCATGCAAGCTTTCGTCCGGGGGTTGAAGGAGCCCCTAGGTTCACGCATAAGATGTATGCGCCCTCCTACGATCGAAAAAGCTCTCGAATTCGTGCAAGAGGAGCTTAACGTAATGTACCTTCAGCAACGTAACGACACCCCTAAAGCCCCGCAGGTGATTAAAATTCCCACTTTCACACCCGCTTCTACCCCTTCCGGGTTCAATTCTCAGCGACCACCCATTTTTCAAGCTCCAGTCACTTCTGGACAGCGAGGTTTCTTACCACCTCAACCATTTAGACCCAATCATCCCCTAAATCAACCCCAAAATCGCGGTCCTACTCGCACTCAACAAATGTTCCGTGCTTTACCACCTAACTACAACCCCCAAAGTAACGTTTTCCGTCTTCCACCTAGGAATAACTATGGGAATAACGCACCCCAAAATTCAGCCCCTAAACCTATGAGCGGCGTTCAGCATTTCACCCCTAAGGTGCTACCCCATTCTGGTATGGGAGGTCATGATTGGCATAAATTTGGCAACCCTCCACCGACAAATTATTTTAAGACCCGCGACCTGAATATGAACGAATGCTTGCAGTATGACGACTCATATTACACAGCTGACTACTATTACGAGCCGGATTGTACCTACAGTCAATATGCAGACTATAGCGAGTGCAATGCTTATAATACAGATTATAACCTTGCGCTAGACTCCTGTAACTACGAGACGACCGACGATCAGCTGGCTATAGCAGACGCGACTCAACCACAGCCAGGCCCAAGTCATGCGGACCAGGATTTTCGGTCAGACCCGACGTTAAAAAGACAAAGATAGAATTAAATCTTCAAACCCAAAGGCAACTACCCTTTATTCAAATTTCAAATCCACCCCTTAAGCTTTTAATTGATACCGGAGCAAACCAGTCTTTTATTAGCCCCGTTGCCGTTCAGAAATATTTTTCCGACTTTCCGCTTAATTTTGATCCTTTTGAAGTAACAAATGTGCACGCGACTAGCCGAAACGATTACTCAATCACCTTACCGTGCTTTACGGAATTTAATGACGTGGACCCTATGAAGTTATTCGTGTACCGTTTCCACAATTACTTCGATGGTCTAATTGGCTTGGACCTACTCACGAAGTGGGAAGCCAAAATTGACTTAAAGGACGAGAGATTATTAACGCGAACTGCTTCAAATCCTATCAGGATGTACAACTCTCGTAACGTAAACTTATACGAAAACATCATCCCGGCCAAGACCTCAAAGATGATACGCATCCCAATCAACGCCCCGGATGGCGAAGTTTTAGTTGCAGAACAGGTGATTTGTAACTGTATTATTCACGAGTGCCTTACTACCGTGCTTAATAGCCGCGGATACTTAGAAGTCAAGAACCCGACACCTAACGATATCATATTCTCACTCGACTCTCCCGCGCAAGCGGAGGTATTTAACTTAGAACTTTTTAATACCGAGACAGTGCGCGCTAGCCGACCTATGACGCGCGAAGATGACGTAATTTCACGACTACGTACTGACCATCTCAATGCGGAAGAAAAGGCTAATCTTATAGCCCTTTGCTCTCGCTACGCAGACGTGTTTCACATAGAGGGAGAGGCCTTGTCTTTCACTAACAAGATCAAGCACCGTATTAGGACTACTGACGAGGTCCCAATTTACACCAAAAGCTACCGTTATCCTTTTATACACCGACAGGAAGTAAGAGACCAAATAACTAAGATGTTAGAGCAGGGAATAATAAGACCTTCAGACTCTGCGTGGAGCTCACCCATTTGGATCGTACCCAAAAAGGTAGATCCTTCAGGAAAACAAAAGTGGCGACTGGTAGTTGACTTCCGTAAATTGAATGAAAAGACCATTGATGACAAGTACCCCATACCCAACATCAATGACGTCCTTGACAAATTAGGGAAGTGCCAATACTTTACCACCCTTGATTTGGCCAGTGGTTTCTATCAAGTCGAGATGGACCCACAGGACATCCCCAAGACCGCCTTTAATGTCGAGCATGGTCATTTCGAATTCCTTCGAATGCCCATGGGACTTAAGAACTCGCCTTCCACCTTCCAGCGGGTTATGGACAATGTGCTAAGAGGCCTGCAGAACGAGATCTGTTTAGTTTACCTAGATGACATCATTGTCTTCAGTACATCACTACAGGAGCACATGGTCAACCTGGAGAAAGTGTTTCAGAGACTTCGAGAGTCCAACTTTAAAATACAGATGGACAAATCGGAGTATCTCAAGCGGGAAACCGCTTATCTCGGACATGTCATTACCAGAGATGGTATCAAGCCCAATCCTGACAAGATTACTGCTATAGAAAAATATCCCATCCCGAAGACTACCAAAGAAATCAAACAGTTTCTAGGCCTTATGGGCTACTACCGTAAATTCATCCCTGATTTCGCTCGCATAACTAAACCAATGACACGTTGCCTCAAAAAAAGGTAGTCGTATCACCTTTGACTCCGAATATGTTGCCTGTTTCGAGAAATGTAAGACTCTTCTTACAAACGACCCCATCCTTCAGTACCCTGATTTCAGCAAAGAGTTCCTACTCACAACAGACGCTAGTAACGTAGCCGTTGGCGCTATATTGTCACAGGGACCAATAGGATCCGACAAACCCGTTTGCTATGCTTCTCGCACTCTTAATGAGAGCGAAATGAATTATAGTACCATCGAGAAGGAGCTTCTCGCAATAGTTTGGGCAACCAAGTACTTCAGACCCTATCTCTTTGGACGCAAGTTCAAAGTCCTGTCAGACCATAAGCCACTACAGTGGCTAATGAGTGCCAAAGTAGAAGGAAATTCTCGACTGAGTAGGTGGAAGCTGAAGCTCAGCGAGTATCAGTTTGACATCGTTTATAAAACGGGCAAGTCCAACACTAACGCAGACGCTTTATCTCGCGTAGAGATCCACAATGAAGAGCTTATAGATGCAATAGATGAACTTAATTCGATTATGGGTAACCCTAGCGAAACTATAATGAAGTCGTCTACCGACACGATACATACTAGTAACGAACACCCTATACTAGAAGTTCCCATAACCGACGACCCTCTTAACAAATTTCATAGACAGATCCACTTTACTATAGTTAACGACGTTAAACGAAAACCAGCTATGACGAAACCATTCGATACGCACACGCGTGTAGCCATTCAGTTATCAGAGTCCAACTTAGAAAATGACGTAATTAATGCCATTAAAGAGTATGTGAACCCGAAAGTAAAGACCGCAATTCTTATCAATCCACCCCTGGCTATGTACTCTATCATCCCCATTATTCAAGATAAGTTTAAAAGCTCAGCCATGAATCTTGTACTGACTAAATCTGAACTAGAAAACGTCAAAGATTATCTTCGTCAACAAGACATAATTCGACACTATCACGATGGCAAGACCAATCACCGTGGCATCAACGAATGCTATCTAGCCCTTTCTAGGAAATATTACTGGCCTAAGATGAAAGAACACATAACCAAGTTCATAAATGAATGTACTACTTGTGGACAAGCAAAGTATGATAGGAACCCGATCAGACCTCAATTTAACATAGTACCACCAGC
Source organism: Athrips mouffetella (assembly GCA_947532105.1). NCBI lineage: Eukaryota > Metazoa > Arthropoda > Insecta > Lepidoptera > Gelechiidae > Athrips > Athrips mouffetella. The sequence continues at coordinate 23,424,027 of OX383963.1, forward strand.
AACGAAGCCGTTCGAGATAGTACACATGGACCTGTTCACGGTGCAGAGCGAAAAGTACGTGACATTTATGGATGTCTTCACTAAGTATGGCCAAGCATACCATCTGCGCGACGGAACAGCTGTTAGCATCCTTCAAGCTCTGCTTCAGTATTGCACCCATCATGGTGTTCCCCTTACCATCGTAACCGATAATGGAACAGAGTTCACTAATCAACTCTTCCTAGAGTTCACTCGTCTCCACAAGATTAACCATCATAAAGTTTTGCCCCATTCACCAAACGACAATGGAATGATTGAACGGTTCCATTCAACACTTCTCGAGCATCTCAGAATCTTAAAGATACAGCATAAAGATGAACCTATAGTAAAACTGATGCCATATGCCCTCATAGCGTATAACAGTTCCATACACAGCTTCACAAAATGCAGACCCTTTGACCTCCTTACTGGACACTTTGACCCTAGAGACGTCCTTGACACTGACCTCACCCCACATTTGCTCCAGCAGTATACACAGCACCATAGAGAACAAATGAAGAAGGTTTACGACATCGTTAACGAAACCTCCCTTGCTAACCGTACTGCTATAATAGAGAACCAAAATAAAGACCGGGAACCAGAGGAGGAGTACACCCCTAATCAGCAAATCTTTATTAAGAACCCTTTTGCCAGTCGACAGAAGACTGCACCCCGTTACACCCAGGATACTGTTTTAGCCGATCTCCCGATTCATATCTATACATCCAAGAAGCGTGGCCCTGTAGCCAAAGCACGACTGAAACGAATCCCTAAAGGAGCTAAATTGTTACAGGATACTGATGCTTCTCATCATCGCGCAACTGGCGCACCCTCAGGAGATAAGACTTGAGAGCCTAGCTGATGGACCTGGTCTACTACCTTACAAACTTGGACAGACTAGACTAACAAGCCACTATCATACATTTCTTCAATACATCGAGCTTAACAAAATTGAGGACCAATTTACTCTACTACAAACTCAAATTAATAGTTACAGAACCCGACTTGGTAACGACACTTACATTTTATATGAAGTTCAGATACAATATCTTACTAACAAGCTTGGCAAGGCATTAACTCAGTTAAAGTCTTTAGAACCTAACCGAGCTAAAAGAGGTCTTGTAGATAGTCTTGGTTCTGTAATCAAGAGCATAACTGGCAACTTAGACTATTCGGATGCTGTAAAATTTAATAATGCAATCAAATCCCTTCAGAATAACGAAGACAAAATAGTAACCGAGCTTAACAACCATATTAGTCTTAGCAAAGAATGGATGTCTCAACACAGTAATGTCTTAACACAATTCGTTGAGAACCAGAATAAAATAAACGCTACCTTACAGATTATATTAGATGCAGATGCGTATAGAGAAAGTGGCATTATTAAATACGCTAAATTTGCTCAGCTTTTAGATATAATAAGTGAAAATTTAGAAGATTTAGTACATGAGTTAGTTAGGATAGAAAATAGTTTAGCTTTTATTCGTGCCTCAACGACGCACCACTCTATGATAGATATAGAAGTGTTGAAGTCAATGGTAGATAAGTTAAAGGATATATATGATACAGATCAAATTCTAAGTCTAGAGTTAAGGGAATACTATGATATCATTAAGTCTGGCTCATACTATATAGAAAAGCAAATAGTTCTAGTTTTTAAATTCCCTGTAGTTAGAAAAGACATATTTAACTTATACAAACTATCTATAGTACCAAATAAGAACCACCAGGCCCTTATCCCTTCCTACCCATTCCTAGCAACGAGCGAGAAACTGTTCATGTACATAGAGGCAGAATGCCCGAAGTTAACTAACTGGTATCTCTGTGAGAAGAGTTCGAGCCACCAAATCACCACAAGGACTGACTGTATTCATCATCTCATCACCGATCAAGCCCTCGACGAATCCTGCCAGTTCACTACAATCACCCTGGCGAAGGAAGCAATGGAGCAACTGGACGACAAACTCTATACCTTGTCATTCCCACAGCCAACTAAGGTACTGTCAGCCTGCGGAAGAGAAGACTCTAACATACTGGAAGGAAGTTATCTTGTTACGGTTCCTGTCAACTGTTACATAAGGACTAAGGAGTTTACCATTACGAACGAGAACGACGAGATAAAAGGTCAGCCTCTTAAGTTAATGAAGATACCATATGATGAGAAGAAACAAGCCGTTATTTCAACTCACGTAAGGCTCAACTCTATCGATCTACAAGGACTACACAAGATTGACGATAAAGTACAACTAGAAGATCCTGTGAGACTTGACCGAACGCAACCAGATTCCCTCTATCATACAACGATACCGTTTTACGTCATACTACTATTAAGTGCAGGTGCACTTGCTGTCACCCTTCTGATTCGATACCACCGCAAGAAAGATCATGTCACAGCACCCACCCACCCACAGCCAGACACAACTCAGAACTATGCAGCAGTTACTGTAAAGCATACTTATGAAGATCCTGGGAGCAGCATAAGGAAAAATCAACCCCAAGGGAAGGACCCAGCAACATTTTCACTAAACGTGCCAAATAGTTGCTGATCTGCGAGGGGAGGTGTTAAGTCCGCACCTATTAGGTAAAGCGCTGATGCTGCGCTTACCTCAATTCGGACTACGGACCCACGAGGTGCTGATGCTGCACAACGTGCTCTACGGCGGCGCCGGCGCTTCGTCTTCCGCCCAATTTCGAGGCATTCAATATTCCGACTTCGAATAGGATACTAGCGTAATTTAGTAATTAAGTTTTACTTTGTAACTTTCATATTTTTGAAAAATTAAATTTAGTACCAAAAGTTTTTCGGTTTTTTTTCGACCCTTCGGCCGTAGCCTACGTAATTAGCGCAACACACAAGTAATAAAAACTCGTGTGTTGGTAAATAAATATGTTTTTCATTGTTTTCAAACGATGCAATGTTAATGATGTCTTCAAATCTAGTATGTGTAATCTGCTCTGTGTGTGTAATATAATAAATAAGTATTGTATGTTATACCGTATACCTACATACTTAAGTTTTCGTTTTGGTAGTAGGTAGGTATTTTCTATTGATTTTCTAAAAACTAATTAAACGAAACATGACGTCAGGTGACCAAAACTTCCCCATAACGACGTGTAAAACACAGTTCTTTTATTTTTGTAGGCGAGTTTTCAACCGTTTAAAACGGTTTTTTTTAGGTTTAAAACCGCAACATTTTGTTTAAAACGTTTTAAATCCGTTGTTTTACATCTATATTAATACCACACACCGGACACTGCATAAATCGAGCGCGAATTCGAAATTGGAAGGTGGCGTAGGCTCGCATATTCAGTACAAAAGACGCTCAGAAGGACCACGAGGATCTCGCGGGCGGGAGCGCGCGGGGTGCGGGGGAGATTGCGGGCGGGGGGCGGAGTGTCCGTTCTGTATGATAGTCATCATCATCATCATCATAACATCCCATGAACGTCCACTACAGGACAGGGAGCTCCCTCCAGAATTCTAGCTTTTGCTGGAAAAATGTGAAGGGGAAGTACCATAGTCACCTCGCTTGTTAGCGTTACGGCTGGCACTATGGACCGCAATTGTAGGTGACCGCAGTAAGTAAGATGTTAGATACAAAGGAGGATGCTGCTGCCCATCCTCCAGTTAACCCTTAGTCGCCTCTTACGACACGCACGGGTATGTATGGGTTGGTACTATTCTTTGCCGGTCCACCCGTCGAAGATACCCATGGCCACATCTTAGTTCATCCTTTAATGGAAGTTTATTCACTTACTGGTCCAACAAAGCGAATAGCGCCAACGCCTGCGGTTCATCGAATGCGGTCAGGGCCTTAGTCTTGTTGTCATCAACCTCCATATGTACCGGGGACCCACTCGGTCCGTCCGTCGGAGATATGTCCATCGGTTCGCCCTTGTCTTCATCTTTTACTGGAAAATCGGAATGATTTAGTTCGGGAAACTAACCTTAGTGGAATAATTTTAATGTAATAACTGTTAGAACATTTATTTGCCCGGATAGACGTTGGAAGAGGAAGGCCTAAGCGAACGTACCAAGACCAAATTCAGGACCTTCTAAATAAAGGCCAGATTAAAAGTACATACCCTAAACCGACGAGCATGTATGAAAGGACTGATTACAGTACAGGAAGCAAGGGAAGGAGGTATGTCAAGATCGTAGCAGGTGGAGGACTGTGGTCTCTGCCTACCCCGACTGGAAATAGGCGTGATGTTATGTATGTATGTATAGTAGACAAGCGTTTTGTCATCGTATTGCGATCGACACTTCGCTACTTGCAGACTACCCAATCGATAACACCAAATGTCTACATACAAAATGAATTGATGTTGCCATGGAAGAATGGCATCCGCATAGAAAGCGGCACCCCCATTTTTACTTTTACGACTTGCCAGAAATACTCGTTTATCACCATAACCACCAGACTATCTATGAATTATAACAAAATTAATGTAAATGTACAGTTAAGAGCACATCAAGCTTGACACATTGGACTTTGTACCGTACTTATTTCAATATACGTACGGGCTAGAGTCGCACTGCAAGTGTCAAGCTTGACCTGTCGTTGACTGTACAACGTGAAAAACGACTAATCTTTTTAACGTTATTTTCTGAAATTACCATCAGGCGTAATCCTGTACGCTAAAGCCATTTCCAATATGGCGTCTCTTAGTGCGGTCTTCATCTCTGGTACTGCATCTGGTATCTTCTTGACTAGCTCTTCCAGAAGCGAGAATTGATTTTTAATGATAGTAGGACATTTCCTTGCCAGCCTACCTGTAGGACACAAGAAACAAATAGTAAGTACACAGTAATTTGAGGTAAGAATCACCATAATATTAGGCGAAGGATGTTTAATTAATATTGGACGTAAACCTCCCCTAAAGAGCTGCACTCCGTCCATTAGCTCTCCAAGATTTTGAACAGATTATTGGTTTACCTTGTAGGCCTGCCCACGTTGGACATTGCGTCTTACAGATTGTAGTAATGTCTAACGACTCCGATCTGCTTTACTCAGTGACCGCTTGCTATACATCGGTTGACTCTTCCACTTTCAACCGATTGCCGAGGTCTTTATTTTAAAATAAAAATAAATAAACAAATATTGGGAGACATATTATCACACAAGGTCATGTGATCCCAAACTAGGCAAAGCCTGTACTAAGGGTACCAGAGACTGATATCCTACTTCCTACTATCCTACTAATATTATCCTACTAATTATAAACGCGAAAGTTCGTAAGTATGGATGGAAGGATGTTTGTTACTCTTTCACGCAAAAAATACTGAATGGATTTTAATGAAACTTGGCATACATGTAGGTTAGGTCCTGGAATAGCACATAGACTACTTTTACCGCGGGAAAACACTTCATTCCCACGGGAAAACGCATTTAATGCGGGTGAAACCGCAGGCGGAAGGCTATTACATACATAAATAGGACCACCACCTGGTTGTGACCCGAATTGGTGGTCTATTTAACCGGTGGCGGCATAGACCACAAGAGCAGACGAGCGTTCTAGAACGTATCAAAGTAGAGAGATTGCAAGAGGAGGATGTCAGAAAAGAATACTTGAAAGAATTGAGTGAAAGATTTGAGAACCTGGATGAAGTATATGATATTGAATGTTTGTGGAATGAATTTAAAGATGGAGTAGTAAGTATAGCTGTCAATGTTTGTGGGGTGTCAAAAAGAAGAAAGGGTGGAAAGAAGAAGAATATGTGGATGGATAAAAGTGTACAGGCAGCTGTTTGTGAGAAGAAGAAAGCATGGTCAGATTGGTTAGCAGTAAAAGCTAACCAAAGAATGCAGAGGGCAACAAGTGATGACGTAAGTGTAGCAAGAAAGGTATATAAAAGAGCGAAAGGTATTGTTAAGGAAGTCGTTGAGAGAAAGAAAGAGGAGTGTAAGGATGAGTTTGACAGAAGGCTTACTGAAGATTTCCAGTCCAACCAAAAGTTTTTCTGGAAATCCATACGGACAGCCCGAGGAAAGTTTGGAACATCGGAGCTGAGTAAAATCAGAAGCCAGGATGGAAGTATTATAAAAGGTGAAGAATGTGTTCTGAGGAGGTGGAAGGAATATTTTGAAAGTCTGTTTGAGAGAGAAAAAGCAGAGGCCAGCGAACCTAGGTCTACTGTGGAAATGAATGAGAATGAAGAGGAGAATTGTGTAAGTGAGATAAGTATGGATGAAATTATGAAAACGATGAAAAGTATGAAATCAGGTAAAGCAGCTGGGTATGATAGAGTGTCGGTCGAGATGTTGAAGGCTGGGCGAGGCATTGTGGCTAGTCAGTTGTACCGCCTTTTCAACTTGTGTTGGACGAACGGCCAAGTACCAGGTGACTGGTGCAAGGCTGTGATTGTGCCGCTGTACAAGGGAAAAGGGTCACAACAGGACTGCAAAAATTATCGCGGGATAAGCCTTCTCAGTGTCGTCGGCAAACTGTATGCAAAGGTTTTGATTGAAAGAGTGATGAAAGATACTGACGATAAAATATGGGATGTACAAGCGGGATTTAGAAAGGGAATGGGATGTACAGATCAGGTCTTTTCCTTGCGGTGCATAGCTGAAAAGTTTTTGGCTAAAAACCAAAAAGTCTACTGCGCGTTCGTGGATTTGGAAAAGGCCTATGACCGAGTGGTGAGGAATGAATTGTGGTCAGCATTGTCTATGTATGGGGTAAACGGTCATCTGATTCAAGCACTGAAATCTCTCTATGAGGATTCCAGTGCTTGTGTCAGAATAAACGGGGCGTACACTGAATGGTTTAGCATCGAAAAAGGTGTTAGGCAGGGATGTGTAGCGTCACCTTGGCTGTTTAACCTGTTCATGGATAATTGTTTGATTGATCTGAAAGAGAGTATGTGTGGACTGAGAATAAATGAGTTACTCATCAAATGTCTTCTCTACGCTGATGACCAAGTTGTACTTGCGTCATCTGCTGACGAGTTGCAGGAGATGGTAACAATGATGAATGTGGCTTTGGACAGGAAAGGAATGAAAGTAAATGTAAGCAAGACTAAAGTAATGGTACTTGAAAGAGAGGAATGTATGACAGAGTGTACTATATTAATAGATGGTGAACAAGTCGAACAAGTGAAGGAGTTTGTGTATCTGGGCTCAAAGTTTACGAGAGATGGAAAGTGTGAAAGTGATATTGAAAGAAGAGTGAATGCTGGAAACATGGTGAATGGTGCCCTGCACGCCTTTATGAGGAGTCAGAAGGTGTCTCACAAGGCTCGTTTGGCTGTTCATAGGGGAGTTTTGGTACCAACACTGATGTATGGCAGTGAAAGCTGGGTATGGCAGAAGAAGCATGAAAGTAAAATTAATGCAGTGGAAATGAGAGCGCTAAGGAGTATGATTGGTGTTAAATTGAGTGACAGGATTAGAAATAGTGTGATAAGAGAACGGTGTGGCGTAAAAGAAGACGTAGTGACCAAAATCGAGGGATGCTGAGATGGTTTGGTCATGTAGAGAGGATGAATGAACGAAGATTGACGAAAGAGATCTACCAGGCGAGAGTGAATGGAAACGTTGGAAGGGGAAGGCCTAGGCGAACGTACCAGGACCAAATTCAGGACGTTCTGAATAAAGGCCAGGTTAAAAGTACCCTAAACCGACGAGCATGTATGAAAGGATTGATGAAAGTACAGGAAGCAAGGGAAGTATGTCAAGGTCGTAGCAGGTGGAGGACTGTGGTCTCTGCCTACCCCAACGGGAAAGAGGCGTGATGTTATGTATGTATGTATGTATGTAATAGATAAATAACACCCCCAGACACAGAACAAACACCTGTGTTCATCACACAAATGTTTGCCCTGGGCGGGGATCGAACACGCGGCCCGCGGCGTGAAAGGCACTACCAACCACACCAAAGGGGTCGTCAAAAAGGTTTAGAAGCTTTAAATCTTACCCAAACACATATAAGCCTTAACGTGATGCTCGGCGTGCTCCTCTGATCTGACCAGTTTCAGGAGGCCCTGGAGGAAAACTGTCGCTACTTTGTTCAGCTGCGTCTCGTCGCCACTAAAAATATTAAAATTTCATTTTAACAAAAAAAAAATTGTCACTAACTATGAAATAGTTGTGACCATATTCTCCTGTGATATCCTCAAAGAATATCATCAAGGAAATTTATGAAAACAATATAAATTACAGAAAAAAATAATTGGAAAATAGTTTTGTATATGTACTTACTTGTTAATAACATTTAACAAAAACATTAAAGCCATGTTACGCAGACGAGAATTGGTATTTGGATCAAATAATGACGAGAAAACCACCTGAAACCAGATTAGATATATATTACATTTAATGGATTAAATGCTTTTAAGTGATATCGATACTATAGACATTAAGAAAACGCTAAAGGTCTCTGACTTCTCTTATCAATCGTTATAAATATAAGAGAGCAGGTAGTGGGCTGTGGTCTCTGCCCACCCCGGCGGGACTTTCGTTAAGTATGTATGTAAGATAGTAATTGATTCCAACGATTTAACGTGCCTTTCCAAGGAGGGAAATGCTCTTATTGTTATGCCACTATTATATTATAAAGTATTATACTGTTAATTCACTGCTATTTTGAAATATATTGCTAATTACTTACTTGAACACAATGAGGAAACATAATACCGGGACCAGTGGCTTTGTTCAAATACTGAATCAGTTTTAAACGCAGTCTTGTGCAAGCGGGGACCTGAGAATTGATAATATATAGTATGAATGTACTCATGATACTGAACAACTTTCCCCCAAGGAACATAGATCGAAATACGAAAACGCAGTTTTCACCTCCCATAGAAACTGCATCAGCTGATAGCGCATTTTGTATGGGAGGTCAAATTTAGTTTTTCGTATTTCGACCTATGTTCCTTGGGAAAAGTTGTTCAGTATCATGAGTACATGCATATCTTTTACTATCAAGAACCAATTAAAAGACACCCTATATTGTTGTTGAATGACGGCAGGACACATCTATGCGTGAGAGCAGGTTGGAGCAATACGTGTCTCAGACGCTTCAATATCTAAAGCGGGCTAGTGATCTAGCTGTCTAACTGCATTTACACGATCCAAACTGAACACTCTAGCTACGCTAAAGGTCAGCTAGTGCTCTGCAGATTGCATAATGTAATGCCCGCAATATGATGCGGCTGAAAGACTCTGACACCAGGGTTTCTGAGGTCGGTCATCGACCTTGCATGTCAGACGATGATGATTATGCATCGCTCCGTCCTGCTATCACTCTGCTGTCATTCTAATCAAGCTAATGAACTTTTATTCATTACGTAATACTCTAAAACTACGTCGTATTTAGCTCGAATGTATAGGTTTTTCAAAGAGTAGATTGTTCTTCTTGGATGTACTCGTACGTGATCATGATCAATTACGGCTAAGATATTTTGGCACACGTGAAATTTTTTATGAAGACTGCGTCAGTTGATAGCGACTTTTTTCGTATTTCGACCTATGTTTCTGGGAAAAAATTGTTCAGTTTCATTGTTCAAGTAACATGCTAAAATTATGTTCACTACTTCGATTCGTAGCCATACTTTATAATAAAAAAAATCAAACATTTAATTTTTTTCAAAACATACCTTTCGATCTTCTGGTGAAACTTTCATACCGCCCCATGTGCCCAAATACAGGGAGAACAATGGAGCAACCACTGAAGGCTGCGACCAGTCCACTGAACTAAAATCATAAATTATAATACAAAATATAGGGTGATTTTTAATTAGTTCTTGATAGAAGAAGGTATGAATGTACTCATGATACTGAACAATTTTTTCCAAGGAACATAGGTCGAAATACGAAAATCAAGTTTTGACCTCCCATAGAAACTGCATCACCTGATAGCGCATTTTGTATGGGAGGTCAAATTTGGTTTTTCGTATTTCGACCTATGTTCCTTGGGAAAAGTTGTTCAGTATCATGAGTACATGCATATCTTTTGCTATCAAGAACTAATTAAAAGTCACCCTATATAATTGTAATTACAAAAAGCTAAGAAGTGGAATTCTCTGCCTGCGTCTGTGTTCCCGAGCTCTTATAACCCGAATGTATTTAAGTCGGGAGTGAATAGGCTTCTTCTGGGCAAGCTCGTTCCATCGCCGACCTCATCTCTGTCCTCAGGGCTAGATCGAGCTCAAGAGTAAGCCCATACCAGTACAAAAAAAACAAAGAAATTGTCTATTTCAGATTTTCATAGGCTTTTCTTTTATATAATGGTGATATTCAAACAAAATTGCATTACTAAAAAACATAGGCCGGACAAGAAATCCGGGGGCTTGAACTAAAACAGACCAGCCAGAAAATCTGAAAAATGTCCTCCTGACACCAGGCTCCTGTCTAGGAAGTTCTAACATGGTTTTTCTTGACCGTCTCATTGTCCATCTACTAAGAAATCTCGTTTTCTCCCTGAATATCACGTGAAAAACTAAGGAAGAGAAGAGACTCAGGGACGAGAGCTTACAAGCTAGTTAATTGAGCTCCCCTTTATTGAGCCTCAAAACAGTAATCTTCTATAGATTTTGTATGAAGTTTTTGAACGATGACGTCATATTTTTTGCCGTTGTTTAGTAACTTTTTAACACTAAATTAATAATTAAAAATTTAAAACTACCTATATATGAAATTCAAAATAACTTGCAAAGAGAATTTTATTTTATTTTTGAGGCAGTAATCTCGCGGATTTCACCTCCCGTACCAAATGCGATATCAGCTGGTGCAGTTTTTGAGGGATCTTGAAATTTATTTTTTCTTTCTTAAATTGAAATTTATATTTCTATCGCCTTTTTATTTCATGGGCATATTTACATCCTTCGGGCTCGGTAACCTTGTATATTTAAAAAACATAAAATATTCTCTTATTCTTACCTTGCAGCTCTTATAAGCGGGCTGTTAGCGCTGTTGGCAATACTGAATCGTGAATCTGCCGCCGCCACAATAAGAGTTAGTAAAATATCATTCTGATTGAAAATATCCTTTCCTATGAAATTTACTATGGATAGTTTCATCTGGAAATTAAATTATATTTAATATTAGTTTTTATCTTATCTTAAATATTAATATCATAATATCAAAATTTACACCAAAATAATTGTAATTTAGGAGATTTTTATGAATGGGCTAAGGTTTGCACTTAGCTTTTCAAAGGAACAGCTCAGCTCAATAGTCATTTAAAAGCAAAAAAGAAATGTGTATTTTACACGTCTGTAATAGTAGATTAGTAGCCAAGGGCTGTAAGGCATCAATTGCAGCCCGAGATATTTAGGCGCACGAGTGCAGCGAGGGCGCCTATAGTTCGAGGGTGTAATTGATGCTTACACCCGAGCTAACTACTCTGCTTTACATCTCGATTGTGAGGTAAGTATTACCTTATTACCACCAAACTGTAGGTGACCAATTAGCGCTCTAGGGTAATAATGTAGTTAGAAAAGCCCTAGGGCGGTAAGTAATTAAAAAAAAAACACTTCACTCTTTCAAAACTCAATTACTTAAGCCCCATTTGGGGGTAATCAGGACCTACTTACCGAATATGAGAGATGTAAAATATTTTTTTTATATTGACCACCTTCGAAAAATAATATCGATTTGGTTTGGATCACCCTGCATTGAAAGCAAGTAGACTAAATTATATATATTAAAAGTTTTGAAGGTAGTATGGCTTTTATGCAAAGTCCGTCTGGGGAAGTAACACACCCACCCTTGCTTTATCTGCTGTAAAGCAACGGTGTTTGCACTGCTGTGTTTCTGTTCGAAGGACAAGGAAGCCAATGAAATTACTGGCACATGAGACACACCATCTTAGTTCTCATGCGCTTTACTGTCTCGTTAGTGGCAATAATGCTACTAATAAGAGTGGGCGCTATGGGCGGTGGTGACCACTTACCATCAGGTGGCCCTCAAGCTCGCTTGCCCACAGTTATAGTTAAAAAAAAACTGACTGAAATTGATACCTCTTCCAGTTGGTTAGGATTGAGTTGGTTTTTCTCAACAATCCGTTTGTAAGTCTTCAAACTCATGCCTGGGGGCACTTGGAACTCACTCTCTCCTGGGTTTGGTAGAGCCCTAAAAAAATTACGGATACATGCAACGTGATTTTTATACGTTCATTCTTTTGATCTTGAAACCCAGTGATCCTCCTGTTCCTCGAAAAAAAATCTTAAATTCCCATAAAAAAATGTGTTAGTCACGTGAAAATTTTAGTATGGGAAGTCCATACATCTGTGGTCTTTTTCGCCCTCTACATCCACCCACCATCTTACTCATGCATCAATCTTTTTTACAGGCAGATCATAAGAAAAACGCAACAATTTTGATTTAAAATGGAAAACATCATCTACAAAAATAAGAAAGTATTTCCAGGTAACTTTATGAACTTCGGATGTTTTGTTATATCCTTGCAAATATTGCTTTATTGCAAACAGAGTCATAGTAAAACCTTGTTTTTATTTCACTGTTCTTTATAATCTGCAGTGAGCCTTATCAGTGAAAAGCGTGTCAAATGGCCGATCATATTAACTCATGCTATTTAACTAAAAACATCGTAAACGGGTTGATACCAAAATGTAGGTATAGTAAATAAGTGCTCGCCTTCATTCTGCTGTTTAGATAAACACATGCGAACAGAAAAAAAATCTAAACATGTGTTTTCAAATTTCAATAAGTTTTCAGAACACGGAAAATTATATCTATCGGCCAAGTTAAATTATGACTCGTCTCTTTGTCGTATCTCTTTCGGTCGGGCTGGTACTCTCATCGGTCATCTCCACCAGTGGGGCCACAAGGTCTCTCTAGTTTTTAAATACAACGTTTCGCCTAAACAAACATGCATTCGAAACCTCAAAGTCCTTTTGTTTCGACACTATCAAATGGATCCTCGTTTAAAACGTTCACGATTCGATTTGATTGATAGTACAGCCACAGAAAGATATTGTTGAGCAGGTTATTAATCAAAGTGGATATAGCATTTTTCTGGGCAAGCTCGTTCCATCGTCGACCTCATCTCTGTTCTCAAGACTAGATCGATAGATACAAAGAATTCCTTTCTCCGCTCGGAATAGAAGGAATCATCATAACATCCCATGAAACGTCCACTACAGGACAGGGAGCTCCCTCTAGAATTCTAGCTTTTGCTGGAAAAATGTAGAGGGGAAGTACCGTAGTCACCTCGCTTGTTAGCGTTACGGCTGGCACCATGGACCGCGGTTGCAGTAAGTAAGATGTTAGATACAAAGGAGGATGCTGCTGCCCATCCTCCAGTTTATAACCCTTAGTCGCCTCTTACGACACCCACGGGTATGTAAGGGTTGGTACTATTCTTTTCCGGCACCAAACGGGACAAAGAAGGAATACTAGTTATCAATAAAGTTCAAAATTGTATGTGTTTTGACATAAGTAGGCAAATTATTTCTTCATGTTTTATTTGTCCCACTATTTGAGGCTTTAGATTACATTATTTTTTCTTTACCTCACATATGTATTAGTATTCTACTAACTAATAAGTGTCAACCTGCTCAACAATATTTTCTGTGGCTGTACACGGGTACATAAACATCAAACACATGCATGACCCTCCTTAATACCTAAATAAATGAAATGTATACCTGTAAGGGAGCAGCAACACATCCAACGCAAACTTGAGAATCAGGGCTGATGCTCTGGGTTTCTCCTTCAAGTTGAGCTCTGACTCCTTAATGTCACCCAGAAGCGGCATTACTAACATAAGGATACTGAAAAACAAGGCAAAATTTAAAACAAGAGCTTTGTTTCGCCTGATGATCACGTATAAAAAATATAGTTTTTTTTTTATCACCTCAGATATTTTAAGAGGTGGTTCTGCTCATGAAACTGAACAACTTTATCCAAGGAAAACAGGTCAAAATACGAAAAAAAAATTTGACCTCCCATAAAAGGTACATCTCGCCCGAGGACCAGTTTTTGAGGGGACGAGGGTACATCTCGTCCCCTCAAAAACTAATCATACATTAAAAAAAATCTATGCCTGCTGAACTATAAGCAAGATAGACATAAGACACAAGTGGTGACATCTTGTGATTGTGAATTATAATTTTGTTTTTTTTATTTAATGTACTAAGTGGCTTGTGGGCCACTTGATGGTAAGTAAGTGGTCACCACAGCCTACGCCTACGACGCCGTCATGGAGGTGTTTTACTTCGATTACAGAAGCTCGCAAACAAAATGCTCCAACTAAGCTTGTAGTAAATTGCACTTCATAACAAGTAGGTACCTATATCTTCACGAAAGTTTAGCATTACCAATGTCATTACAATTTTTAAAGATGTGCATGCTGGTGCAGGAATCAGAATTATAAAATAGAAATGCACTTTTTCAAAATTTTGAATGGGAGAATATTAGGTCTTTACCTATGAAATTGCCGTTTTGTATGGCGAATTTTAGGTAAACTCAATTTTCAGTACTAACATTTTTGCATTTTTCTTAGGAGTTATAAATCCAATCTTTTTTATTTTTTTAATCATTATTGGGAAGACATTAAGCTAACAGAAGATTAAATTTGATTTTCGAAAAATATTATCTGTAAAAAAATATAACAAATCTAATGATGAAATCGGACGACAATTAAGACGAACAATTTTCGAACCTTAAATTTTATATATCAAACTAAAAATAAAAACCTTATTTTATATTAATAACCTTGAAGTCAACTTTCAAATATAAGACAATTGAAAAAAATTGCATTAGTATTCTAGGAATTATGATCTCATTAATCTGTAAGAAAATTTCGGCAATTTCATAGGTAAAGACCTATTATATTGCTTACCCATCCTGATGTCCCTGAGGCTTATTCTCGATGGCTTCCAGCAGTGATGGAGCGAGAGCCAGTTGCTGATCGCGAGGCAGACGCGGGAACCCCATGGTTATGTATATTATTGTGAAATTCTGTAGGGAAAACGTTTCTCTTGTACTTAGGAAGAAATCACATTATGGCTAACTTATTCTACGTGATTTTAAATACTACGTACGTTTACTACTACTATGTATGGTACATTTACACCACTTACACAACTTAAGGTGGTGTTATTGTGTCTTTTGTCGATCATTTTTAAAATCAGTGTTACATATAGGGTGACTTTTAATTAGTTGTTGATAGCAAAATATATGCATGTACTCATGATACTGAACAACTTTTCCCAAGGAACATAGGTCGAAATACGAAAAACCAAAATTGACCTCCCATACAAAATGCGCTATCAGCTGTTGCATTTCCATGGGAGGTCAACACTTGATTTTCGTATTTCGACCTATGTTCCTTGGGGAAAGTTGTTCAGTATCATGAGTACATTCATACCTTTTTCTATCTAGAACTAATTAAAAGTCACCCTATATAATAAAATACAATGCTATAAATCTATGATTTCCTTTTTTTGCACTTGCTTTTTACAAATATTTTGTTTAAGTACATGTTACAATTTTTAAGAACCCAAACAATATTATTATTAATATGGGTCAGTTTTACAAGTTGTGTTTTCGCTTGTTATCTCACAGACTTGCGATTTTTCAACTGGATTCGATAGACAACCTTCCCAGAACTTAGGCAATATATCTGACCGAGCTTAGTGACCTTTAGATTTTTGTAAATTGATTTTGAAAAAAATTACTGGCCACGACTGTGACATATCAAGCACGTCTGTGACATATCGAGCACGTCTGTGACTTATCTATAGAAATTCAGGTATTTCACGACCACGTTTGTGACAATTGTGACACTTGGATCACACCTGTGATTTGTCCTTAGAAATGTAAGTATCACAAGTACTTAAAACACATCTTTAATGACCAAGCATTATCATTTTTATAAATGTCATTATCGCTTTTCTTGGCTATCTCGACACAGACGTGGGTACAAAACTATCAAAAAAACCACGTCTGTGAAACTTTATGATTCCACACCTGTGACATATTTGCATCGTGGTCATCAAAAACTAACCTAAAAACCACACTAATAATGTGCAATTGATTTGACGGCATTTTCACACCAAAACCTTATCAGATTGTAAAAATCGTAAAGATCGCTCAGCCACCTGATAAATGACGAAGGCCACATCTAGTATGAGTTATGCTTGACGTTTTACAGAATTCAAAACAAAAATTGTTATTACTTTGGATCAGTACTTGTTTGTGTTCCGCCGTTGCAAAAAAGCAAATGACCAATGTAAGTTTTTTTTTCACAAGCGTTGACAGAGCTTGAAAATCAAAAGTTACCGAGCTAGTGTGCAAAATGTTTTGGACCACATCTGTGACCTCATGTGCGGAACATATCACTACAGGAGTACCAGCAAAAATAAGACTATTGAAAGTAAAATAATAATGAAAACTGGAAAAGGCACAGACACGAACTGTGACATTTTGGGGTTTCAATCATGCATATTTTTTTCTATTTACTATTTAAAGGCATGAAAAGTGCTTGCCGGTCTTATACACTTACTAATCTACCCATAAAACTAGTTGTAATAATAATATTCAGTTTTAAAATGTGTGTTTTCACTATGGCTCACGCGAAAATTCAAAATGAAAATGACCCATATTATTGTTTCTTGTTATTTGGCTTTTATGTCAATCTTTAATTTATTTGATTTATAAGAAAAAATGCCTGCTGCACATGGTAAAATAAATAGCTAAGACGTTTTGCGTACGCTTCGAAAATCACGCTTGCGTTTTGATCGTGTTTAGTGCGCGTTCGGTTCGCGTAAAAGATGAGTTTGGACACCATATAAATCGCACATTGCCTGCATTTAGAAAAATATCGTACACAAGGCTTATAGGTGACTAATGAAACTGCCAAGAGGATGTAAGGTAGACCTGTTTTTTTTTTACTTACTTAAGTAACTTCTATTACTACGAACAGGTTTCTTTCTTTTACTCTATTTTCGTAAGGCCCAGCCATGAAATCTTACTCTATAAATATAACAAGAAGTTTCCCTTATGTTAAACAATGTGTCCTATCTTTAGAAAGCTGGGCCTTACGAGGCTACGACGTAACCACTTTTCCATCCGATTGTACTGAATCTGCCAGAATGTGCATTGGCAGATTTTATGGATCTAATAGGCCTATAGTATAGGCCCTATACTCTTGCTACAAAGTTGCTTATTTCATGTACTTCATGACATTGGATCATTGCAGTGTCTTGGTAGTCTATATTGATTGTCAACACTTACAATGATGAAGCTGTTAGCAGCAGGATCTTTGTACAGTTGCAGCAGAGCCTGAACAGGAAGCTGAACAGTGCCGCGGCAACGGACTCGCTTGTTCACATGCACCAATAGCTCCATCACTTTTGTGCGAACCTACAAACCAAGTAAAAAATTTATTTAAAATATATTATTTCTAGTAAAAAATACCTAATCTAACTTAACTAGCAATCTTAACTTGTATTAAAAGACAAAGACAACGAAAACGGATCTAAACAAATAGATTCCTACTACTACTAAAAAGTAAGTAACAAAAATAAAAAATAAAAAGTTGATTTCTCTCAAAACATACTTTTGACAAGTAGCTAAGGCCAGGGTCAAGGTAGGGTATTTATTAATTTTGTTTTATTGATAGGAATAATTTCAATAAAAAATATCAAGTTACCTGTTCATGAGGAGATGATAGTTTTAGAATGACAGGAGGAAGGAACCTTGTTAGGCAGCTCTCCAACTGATCATCTGAATCGGCATTTCCAAGACGCAAGAAAACTCGGTCCAATAATACTGAAAAAATATTTCTTTGTTACTACATTTTTGTAAAACATAACTTCACAGCTGTGAGAGCAGGACAAAGCAATACATGGCTCTTGTCATCACTCTCATATCTCACCCATCACTCTATACTGCTGACACTCTATTGTCGCATTTAAAAACTATCACAGTTTTATGCTGGGTTCCAAAATGGGTAATAATTACCCTTTGACTGCAGTTTCACATCATTCATCATTTGTCATCATGTCTATATGGATTAAACATATGACTACAGATTAAACATAAATGGTGAAAAACGAAATAATCTAAGATTGGCAGATGACCTAATACTGCTAAGCGAGACATCAGAAAATCTTCAAATCATGATACAACCTCAGGCAGAGGCAAGTGAACAAGTGGGCCTCACAATACAAGAACCCATACAAATTAATAACAATCTGATAAAATATGTAGATCGCTACACATACTTAGGTCAAAAAATTTTAGCAGAAGATCAAACCTAGAAGGAATTCGAAACCAGGATAAGCAACTCATGGAAAAGATACTGGTCGGTCAAAGAAGTAATGAAGAAAGAAGAAATGGGGACTTCTCAATGAAAGACAAAAAGAAAGTATTTAACACTTGTATACATGACTTATGGCTGCCGAACATGGGGCTTAACGGAAGCACAGAAAAAAGCTTTAAAACAGGATGGAATCAGAATCAGAATCAGAAAACATGGTAAGGATTACAGAGGTGGTACAAAAATATAAAGTGATCATGTACATGTTTTGCTAATTTTGGTTTAGCATGCAAATTTTTAGAAAAATACCTTAAAAATTAAATTTAAACAAGAAGAATCGAAAAAAAGAAATACAAATCAGTCAGGAATAAAAATTAATAAATTGTTAAATATAAATCTCAAAATGTCAAACTTAAACCTAAGATTTTTTCTTCGAAAAATATTCCCTTAAATTATAATAGGCATTGTCAACTAAGTACTTGTGAAGTTGTTTTTTAAAAGAGTCCAGACCAGAAATATTGATTATATCTTTAGGAAGAGCGTTATACAGTTTTGGCGCCATTCCAACTATACTTTTATGAAGCAGTGCAGTTTTACAGGAATGTAGACACAGTTTGTCCTGTCGACGAGTACTTTTGACTTGAGAAAAAAGATGCATATTGGTACGAACAAACATTACAGTCTCAAAAATATACAACGATGAAAATGTTAGTAGTTTTAAGTCTATGAAATGTGGTCTACAACTATCGGAGAGAAGTATGTTAACCATCAAATTAAAAGACAGAGTTAAATTGACTGATATCAGAGAAAGGACAGGTGTGGCAGATGTCACATACACACACACAGTAAGAAAACTTTAATTTAAATGGATTAGTCATACACTCCGTAGCAGAAAAACAAATGGTCCAAAGACACCACTGTGTGGTAGCCTCGCGATGGGAAAAGAAGAAAGGCGAGACAAAGAAAAAGATGGGAGGATGAAATCAGAGAATTAGCTGGAACAACATGGAAAAGGACGGCCATGGACAAAAAATTATGGTGAGTTCTAGGGGAGGCTTTTGCCAAAGGGCAAACTGACAAAACTAACAACAGGGCTCTCAGAGAAGAATAAACTATGTTTGCTATAATATAAAAAAAATAAGATAAGATAGAATATAAAGGTGCGTACGCATTAGAGGCAGAGGTCAGAGGCGTGCCTCGCCCAAACGCCGCCTCATGCGAGCCATCGGGAGGCAGTCTTTTGACTCTGCTCAAAGGCGCCTCGCCAGTTTGGACGTGGTTTTTGAGGCACGCACATAGTTTCTTCTTATTTTTTTTTATCAGTCTTTTCAGACAGGCTTATAATCGAAGATCATACTGCCTCTTTTTTACTGGCACATAGTTTTTTTGTTTTACCGGTGAAACGTACAAATCTATAGAAAAGCCAACTCTGTCCATTAAGTATTCATTGAATTGCAGAAAGCATCTTTAATGTTAAAGGTCCTTTAAATCTCATGCCGACTCTTTCTTTCTCAAAAAACCGGCCAAGTGCGAGTCGGACTCGCGCACTGAGGGTTCCGTACCACCACATAAACATAATTGTATTAGTTGAAATTTCAGTAAGTTAATGTGCTAGATTTTTTGAGTCCGACACGCGCTTGACCAAATTTTATTATTTGTTGTTATTTTATAGCCTATGCCCTATAAACATACCAATTTTCAAGTTTGTAAGTGTTCCCGTTTTTAAATAGAACTAAAACAAAAATCGCCCCAGCGACCATCCAACTTGACCCCTCTCTTATATGAATGTTCTTGAAACGGGAGCTCACCACAATTGGATACCATTAGTTGTGAGAAAAGTTGTAATATTTAATGATTTCAGACTTTTCTCATTATTTGTACTGTGAGGCCTAGCTTCTTGCCAAATTTCATAATTTTAGGTCAACGGGAAGTACCCTGTAGGTTTTTCATTTTTGAATAAATGTATGGAGATGAGGACATAAAATGCCATATCTTTTGATTGCGTCGTTGTAAAAAATTTAAATTTTCAGATCTTGTGCGGTTTATGGATCCTAATATATGGTATTAATTTCAGCCTGATACCTTTATTCGTTCGTGAGATAAAGAGTCTTGACAGACAGACAGACAGACAGACAGACAGACGGACAACAAAGTGATCCTATAAGGGTTCCTTTTTTTTCTTTTGAGGTACGGAACCCTAAAAAGTGTTCTTTCATAGATAGCCCAACTTTAAGAGTTACCGCCAGTTGCGGAAAGCGTCTTTAAAGTTAAGGCTCCTTTAAATCTCACGCGGACTCCATCTTGGTCAAAAAAGAGAGTGTCAGCAATTTTTTTTGCCTTTTGTGTACCTATTCACCATTCCGCGAACGTAACTCACTCCACTGCCAATGTACAGTCACCGACAGGTCAAGCTTGACACTCGCAGTGCTACTCTAGACCGTACGTCAATTGAAATAAGCGTGGTTGCATAGCGGAGCGTGTGGCCGACGCCGGCGGGCGTGTGCCTGTCGCGCCGGTCGCTGTGCAACGAGATTCTGTATCGCGCGTGTCCACGCGCGTGTCATCGCAGTGTACAGTCAGGGCAAACGTACAGTCGTGGTCAACTAATTAGGGACACTATCACAAAAAGAGCAAGAGCTTCCTTCGACATCAATAAATGTTTCTAATCACGAAGCTTTGAAGTTTTATCATTATAAACAAGTTAAGGGATATTAATTTTAAATATTTAGTGGCCAAAAAAAGAAAAAGCTACTTGCCGCCACAAGTTTTTCTACCTAAACTACACTGCTACTTTCTCATACTGATTAATGACTGGCCAACTAATTAGGGACAGGAGGAAATTTGACTATTAATTTAAAAATAACGAGAAAATGTTAAGTTTTAATAATACAAAAAGTAAGCAAACAAAATTTTAATAACAAAGAAAATAAAAAACATAGTTTTAATAACCAGTATGGTTGCCATTATTGGTAATCACCATTTGACAACGGCGAGGCATTGATGTAATTAAATTGTTGCATGTTTCTATTGAAATATTATTCCACACCTCTGTAAATCTCTCGTAGAGCTGATTTTGAGTGCCGGTACGTTGAGCCGCAACTCTTTTTTTAACTTCGTACCACAAATGCTCGATTGGGTTTAAATCTGGGCTGTTTGCAGGCCAATCTAGTACCGTCACAAACTGCTGTGCCAGGAAATATTTCACTGATTGAGCTGTATGTTTTGGGTCATTATCGTGTTGGAACGTCCAGGTCACCGGTAAAACTTCTTCAGCATATGGTATCATATTTTCTTCTAAGATTTGCTTATACTGATACTGATCCAGTTTGCCTTCAATTTTTTTTACGGGCCCTACTCCATGTCCAGAAAAACAGCCCCAGACTTGAATATTTCCGCCCCCATGTTTTACTTGTTTCTTGGTGTATTTAGGATTCATTTCTGTTTTTATAGGACGTCGCACGTATTGTCGGCCATCTGATGAAATTAAATTTATCTTAGTTTCATCTGAAAATAATACATTTTTCCACTGAGCTGGAGTCCAATGTCCATACTTTCGAGCAAACGCCAGCCTTGCTTGTTTGTGTTCCTTCTTCAGCAACGGAACTTTTCATGCAACTCGTCCAAAAAGCTTTGCTTCAACTAGACGCCTTCTAACGGTTCTTGCTGATACGCCGACATTCAGTTCAGGTCCAAAAACTTCAGCCTTAATAACTGCAGAACCTTTAAAGGGGTCTTTCTTGGCTAGAATGACCATCCTGCGGTCATCTTGTGGGGTAGTTTTTTTTGGCCTCTTCTTTCTAGGAACACTTTCAGTTGTATTGTGGGTTTTAAAATGGCTCACTGCATTGCATATCATATTTTTGGAACAGTTCAGATGATCAGCTATTTTCCTGTAAGGCCATCCACGTTGATAAAAAATAATTATCACTTTTCTCATTGTTGCGTCACAACTCTTGTTTCGACCCATATTTTAAAAATTACTGTTATTGTATTGTACGTACGAAACTAATGTTACGATTCAGAATGGCGCCAAAATCAATTTTACGCAGAAAAAAGTTTTTTATTTTTATTTTTTTAAATTTAGAACACGGAAATTTTACTGTCCCTAATTAGGTGGCCAGGACGTAAATACCATAAATATCGATTCA
Source organism: Athrips mouffetella (assembly GCA_947532105.1). NCBI lineage: Eukaryota > Metazoa > Arthropoda > Insecta > Lepidoptera > Gelechiidae > Athrips > Athrips mouffetella. The sequence goes on from OX383963.1 coordinate 23,446,430, forward strand.
AGTGATTTGATTGAAGTATTTATTAGTTTAGTCATGTATTATTTTTGTTTATTTTGTGTAATTTGGTAAGGTTTCATAATAGTTATTATCACTATAGTGTAATAGGTAGAAGTATTAATATTAATGAGTAATACAGAGGTATGAATATTTAATATTGTTTAGGGCTCCCGCACACGACCGAGAATCGGTGACCGATTTTTTGTCGACATCCCGCTCTGACGTGTTATCACCTGCATCTTCCCTCCTTGTTCTGGCCGATAATCGCCCACCGATTCTCGGTCGTGTGCGGGAGCCCTTAGTGTTATATTTGTCCCTAATTAGTTGACCACGACTGTATACCGTTTTATCTATTTCTTAAAGAAATATCAACTGGCACTTCTTTCAAAAATTCTTCTAATGGTCATTATTTGTTAATATACAGGTTGTTAGGCTAGGATAACTATACAGGATGTTAGGGTAAGTATACAAGGTTTAAGGTTAGGATGACTACACATGGTGTTAGTTTCAGTCAGTACAGTATACAGGGTGTTAGGGTAAGTATACAGGGTGTTAGGATAGGATAACTATACAGGGTATGAGGTTAGGATCACTATATGTACAGGGTTTTAGGGTAAGTATACAGGGTGTTAGAGTAAGTATACAGGGTGTTAGATTAGGATCACTTTATGTACAGGGTCTTAGGGTAAGTATACAGGGTGTTACTACGTAGGGTGTGAGGGTAAGTATACAGGGTGTTAGGTTAGGATTACTATACAGGGTGTTAAGGTAAGTATACAGGGTGTTAGATTAGGATCACTATATGTACAGGGTCTTAAGGTAAGTATACAGAGTGTTACTACACAGGGTGTTAGGGTAAGTAGGGTAAGGGTGTTAGGATAGGATAACTATACAGGGTGTTAGGTTAGGATCATTATATGTATAGTGATCCTAACCTTACATCCTGTATTGTTATCCTAACCCAACACCCTGTGTAGTTATCCTATCCTAACACCCTGTGTACTTACCCTAAGACCCTGTATAGTAACACCCTGTATACTTACCCTAAGACCCTGTACATAATATGTATATATTATGGTGATCATAACCTAAGAACGATACAAAGTCCAATGTGTCAAGCTTGATATGCTCTTGATTGTACAAGAAACAAACAAAATATGTATGCGGCCAAAACACTTAGCATCCAGGCTAGAACTGTAAAAAAATATATCTATGGTTCTAATTGAGGTTATTGTCAGCTGTTCGAACATTCAGCGCCATTTTGATTTAGCGCGGCTCGCCTGAGGCGCGCATGCCTCAGTCCGTTGTATTTGATGTTTCATTTGTTTTACCGAGGTAGCCAGGGAGCCGTGCGGGTGAGGCATGCCTCGCCTGAGGCTGCCTCTAATCCGTATGCACCTTAAGGTTAATGTTAAAAACAGAAAGTGTAAAAAAATGTCAGTAACAAAGGCTTTATTTATTTATTTGAAACATATCCTTCTTTAATGTAGCCTGTAGGGCATCCCACTGCTGGGCATCCACCTCTCCTTAAATCAGAGTATTTTAGAAATGATTCCATGCAAATTATTGCAAGATATTTCTCAAAAATTAGGGGCGCGTTTCAAATTGGGTAGAAATTACTCTAACAGCAGGAGAGCTTTATATGACGTCCTTGTGTGTGGTAGAGACTGACTGCTGTCAAAGGGTAATTAATTATACCCATTTTGGAACCCAGCCTAGTATTCACATAGTGCTGGATAAGAATTGTCCACCTTATCTCATCCAGTGGATGTCGTAAAAGGTAACTAAGGGATAAGTCAGAGGGTCGGTAACAGCATCCTGCTACATATTGTGCTACTGTACTGTGGACACTAATTAGCACAGTCAACATTTACAATGCTAACAAGCATATCAATGGTATTAAATATTCTACAATTTTATAAGGAGGCCTTCGCCCAATAGTGGACGTTTGTGGGATTGCGATGAAGTATCATGCTATCTCACTCACACTAATGCAGTTTTTCGCTTGATTACAAAAAATATTTGTACCAGGTAGTGACAATATTTTGTAGGTAAATTTACCAGTGGGTCTAGAATATAAGTTTGTATAATAGAGTAATAGGCATCTAGTGCGAAAGTTTCGTAAATACGCTAGTGACGCTACAAAACAAATACAAAACACCCGGTCAAAGATAGGTTACATCTGGATCGATAAATGTTTGAATTGCCACGGAATCAACAGGTCTTGATTAAAACTCACACAAATCATTGGAACCATCACTTCCGCCTTCTGTCACTTCCATCTCAGCCATATCGCAGATATTTCCACTTGAATATTTGCAAAATAATCACACGAAACAGAATGACGGACAAAAATACAAATGCGAATCTGTGAATTTGTAAATTTTGACATTTGTTTGACGTTTGCGTTCATAACATAACAAACACATCACTTTTTTTCAGCACTTCACTTTTAAATCATCTTTCTTACAATAAAATCAATCGTATGGAAAATTGAGCCTCCGTTATAATACACTTTGTACAGCGCGTTTAGGACAAGTCTGTCTATGACGGTTATTTTCTGCGCAACTTCACATTAAGACTGCACATAGTAAATAAAAATAAAAAACAAAAAAAAACCATCATTTACAAATATTAAGAACGTACGTTGTTTTTTTTTAATGGGGCTACATGGGACTAACAAAGGGAGGATAATTATACAGCCCATCCACAGGCAGAATCGAGAGGCAGAACAACAATCTATCCATGTAGGTAAAGCAAAGATTTTGGAAACGCACAGCGTTTTTCTTACGTCAATGAGGCAAAGAGATTGTATGCACGGCAGCAAGCAAGTGGAAACAAAACCAGTATAAGCTGAACTAGCGCTATGCTACAAACCTCGAAGCCAGAGATCCGCTCATGGTCGAAGTGTTACCACCGACGAGCGGCCGTGTACGCACGGACGACGTGAATCTACGCGAGTCTCGGAGACTCGTCGCCTGCAAAGGATTCTATAAAGTCGCCGTGTATATCGTAAATGCAGAAAAGCCTCACAAGATTATACGAACCAGTTTTATTCTATATCTCAAAACTGCGAGATGGCTATCTGTACTTTAAACCACCAGACATAAGGGAAAAGAGAGGTCGTGGCTTCGAAAACCAAGGGGCATTAAAGCTTATTCTGTGATTAAAGTTGCTTCCGTCCAACAGAATTTACTGCGGTTGCTTCGTTTGAAAAACTTTTGTCGGTTCACGACTTTTTCCGCGTCCTCTCTTAGCGCTCGATTTAATAAGGAACCTCTGTGCATAACAAGTTTCTGTAGATATAAGATCAGTCAGTCATAGTATTTTTTTTGTATTAAGTAAATTGCACAAAACATATCGGGTGGAAGCTCTGAACATGAAAATTAAAAACTTTTGTTAATTCGCAAAAAAACATTTCTTCATCAGCTAACCGAGCCAATTTATTTATTTATTTATAATCTTACAATTATAAGTCAGTAGGTATTACAATATACTTAGTCAATAATTAATTAGTCATCAAATAATTAATTATAGTTTAACAAAAAAAAAACTACCTTAAAGCAAGTCAAGGTATTTTTATCTGTACATAAATACTCATAGGTAATTTAAGCCTACATCACGGTAACAAAGCGCGCATGATATAACTAAAACTAATAGCCTGGGTCAGCAAGTCCATGGATCATAAAGAAACTCCTCAATCGTATAAAAGGCTTTAGTGACGAGTAACCGTTTTAAACCAGCAATAAATTTGCCGAGTGTATCAGATTCTATAATTTCTTTTGGTATCCTGTTGTATAATTTAACACCCATTACATGCACAAATTTGGCTGATTTTTCAAGTCTGTGAGAAGGTATAGCAATATTATTGCGCCCCCTGACATTAACTCGTTGGGAGTCACCCCTCGTAGGGAACTATCAACAATTTGTATGAAAAGCAATTTTTTAACGAATTTATAAATTATCGTAGAACAAAAGTTGTTCAGTTTCAAGTTCAGAGATTTTGCGCAATTTACTTAACATTCTGTATGTCGCCTCTCGATTATTATTTAAACGGCTAGGCTAGTTTAAGTTTTTCGCGAAAATAATACTAATCCAACTGTAAACAGCCCGACTTCGGTAACATAGGTTAGGTCGGCTGATGACCCTCGCACCCGTCAAAACTAATAATACTAATCCAACTGGAAACAGGCTGACTTTAGTAAGACAGGTTAGGTCGGCTGATTACCCTCGCACCCTTCAAAACTTGATGAAACCATCGCCCATTCATCCGCCTAGTCGTTTCATTGACTGGCTGTTTTAACCAGGTGGCTGCGAAACAAGATATTTAAAATTCATAGTCATGTTATAGCCCCGTGTTTAATAGTGGTGAAATAAAAGGACGAAACATAAAATTACTTAGTAGTTTTATTTGAGATTGAGCTATTTACACATTACAATTTCTCATAAAAATCTGGGTGATATAAAAAATGCTGAGACATAGCTGATAGTATTGCATAAAAACAAATACACACTATTTTTAAAATAACACAGCACTCAATCACTATTAACATTGTAAAAACTTAACTACCATAATTAGATTTCGTCTATTTAGTTAACTGGCAAAATAACCTTTAATAATTCGAATAAAAGAAGTAGTTTATAATTCGAATCAAATTCAACCATAAATATTATCAATATATCCCACTGATATTACTGTCTTAAATAATTTGGGAATGTTTCGATACAAAGCTTCAATACAATACAAGATAATACTTTAAAATTTTCACACAAATTAGTACTAAACTTTCGGACATTCTTGTACAATGAAGTCATTTAATTTTATCTAGCAATCCTATTTTAAAAATTAAAATGTCAACTAGTTTATTTTGTTGCTTCTGGCAAAATAATTTCGAAAAAGTATCATTTGAGCAAGAATAAGGAGCACAGTGTTTATTTTTATTTCAACAATCTCTGTAAACTGGTCATAAAAAACTATTCAAAATTCAACCCAAATAATTCGAAAAACAAAGCCTCTTTACAACAAGTATTTACTTTAGTCAGTCCGGAATCGTAAACGCTAATAGTAGAATCATTATTCTAGATCACTCCGTGATCTAATATAATATTTATATACACGATCGTCTTCAATGAGGCGGATATCATATTTTTTTCATATAGAAGCTTTTCTATTATTTCAATATTAGTAGAGAGCAAGTAGCAGAATAGGTAATGGTAGATTATGATAAAATTCTGATCACTGAAATTGTTATGAGCTTAATAGCTGTTTGAGTCCTTTGAGAAATGGATAAAGTTCTTAAAACTTACTCTTGACCTCGATCAAGCCTTGGGGACAGAATTGAGGTCGACGATAGAACAGATTCTTTTTATATGAACTCGGGAACACAGACGCAGGCAGAGAATTATACATATATTCTAAAGAAGATGTTTCAAAGCACTTCGTGCGAATGTCTGGACCAACCAAGTGTGGGTGATATCCTGCGGTGCGTCTGGACTCCTGATGGTAGAAGGGGGTATAGTCCAGTAAAAATACGGTTTTGCAAAACATTAAATGCTAATAGCTACTTTTTTGTGTATATCGTATTTAAATATGATGTTAAGACGCAATATTTACGAATCCACCTAAAATTTAAAGCGGAATATTTTTTTCGAATAACAGCTAAGGCAAAAATAGTAATAGACAATTATATACTTTATATCATAGATAAACGTATACTTTACATATAGGCATCAAAATCCACCATAAATATATTTAAAAATATCAATTTATTTCAAAATATAAAATCTCCACTTATTTTTACATATAAGGGCCAATAAAGTCGAGGTAAAATAATAGGAATAAACTGAGCTAAACTCAACCTTTTTAAATGTAAGTGATTCTTATATATATTCACAAAAATGCCATACTAAATAAAAAAAAAGTTTTTTGTAATCGCTGGTTTACAATGATTTTATAAACATTTATGTTGGATTTGCCAAAAATGTGATTATATAGCACTATTTAAATTATTAGAAAGCAAAACGGATCTATTACTATTTTTGGTTGCGAAGATAAGCTGTATTTAAATTTCGTGCTATAAAAGTTAAACAATACAAAAAAGCTAATATTTTTAGGTGGATTCATGTATAATATGAAATTCTGAATATATAGCAAGCCGTAAATAAAAAAAATAATCTATTAACATTTTTTTCCGAAATTCCATATTTTTTTAATGTTTGGACGGCAAAATAAATAAATAAATGAAGTAAATTTAGGTGGATTCCATTAAAAACCTTTATACAGAAATATAATCTATCGATCTGAAAAAGAATCACGGCTATTATCAATTATTTCCGTTTCGCCATACAATCTCTCGTAATTTTACTGGAGTAGTAGTGTAATAAGCTCATGGAGCTCAAGAAAATCTCAATAAACTCGCGTTACCGAATCGATTTAGATTCACCTCTAACCACGCTTCCTATAAAATTCAAACCTATCGAAATTATATCAGGCTTTTAAAATTTTCTCACTAAAAAAGTATGTATTCCGGTGAATTGTCCTTTGAACCCTGTATATCCGTGCAGTGCACAAAGTAACTAGCCCTGATGGTTATATTTTGCGCAGGGGTGACAGGCGGACAGCCAATGAACGATTCGCACGACTCCCCTCCACCTGCCGCGCTCACCCCCGCGACTAATATTTTGAGTTCAGCGTACTAACGGTCAGAGCTAGAGTTAGTTTGCGCGGCCTATACCCGCCTCTCGCCCCCGTAGCATGCTATTCGATGCCGTGCGCGAATATCATGACCAGTCCGGGCTCCACCATCATGTGGTCATCTACATGCGTATTGTCACACTGTAGCACCAGCACTGCTTGCTTGCCGGGCACGCGCTTGCACACGTATTTTTCGTATAATCTGAAACAAAAATGTACATAATTGTTTACCTATATATCTAACGTCCACTGCAGGACAAGGAGCCCCCTTCAGAGCTCCGGCAAAAACGCGTGGTAGTTAGGAGGGGAAGTACCAAAGCCACCACGATTGTTAGCGTTGCAGCTGCTATGGAGTATACTATGGACCGCGATTGTTGGTGACCAGTGTGTAAGATGGAACGATACACAAAAGGACGATGCTGTCCATCCTCCAGTTCACAATTACCATGGTCGCCTCTTACAACACCCACAGGTAGAGATGGGGTGTGTGTGTACTATACTTTACCGGCACCACACGTTATGTGGAAAACCAAAAATACTTAATTAATAATGAATTACAGCACGCCGTAAAAAACTCCTTGGTCGACAGCGAACTCCTTGCACAATTTCACGGCACAAATACAAGGTATATTTAGAGGAGCACCTCATCAATGCCACAAACATAGTTTCTGTAATCTGTGGCCACAAATAATAAAGTAACATGTAGTATTAATCGTACATGACGGATACTCTCTGCCCCCCGCGGCATCCACTACATCACCCCCCCGCGACCACCCCGCGCGATTCTCGTGGTTTACAGCCAGTTATATTTGTATTTCGTGCACGCAGAATGCGTCTGTCCATTTTATATTTTTAACAGGTAACAGTTTCGCGCTCGTTCTGTGCTGTGGTGGGTGTATCCATGGTCCACAGGACTTAAATCGTGCAAGCCCACTTAAAACTGTTCCATTATTTATTAGCCAGCCATTTGTGTGACATGCTGTGCGTTCCATATTGCGCTAACAGACTGCTTTAGAGCACTGTGAGCGCGCTTAAGTCGGTCCAAATTGACCAAAAGCGTGCTCTAAAGCACTCGCTCGTTCACCGCCTTACGTCATTGATGACGTCATCGTTTCTGCTATCAGTGCTTTAGTCAAATAGGTGAAGCAGTGAAAGCGCTAATGTCAAATCGATTTGACACATATAAAATCCCACTCATTTGCAGCCAGCTGATGTCTCTTAAGTTTTGATTTTAATGAATTTGTCTCTAATGGAAATGAGAGTGGATTTGGCGCACATTTTTCAGCGATTAGCTTAGGCTTTGTTACAGAAAATAAAAACAAAACTGACATTTTGACAGATGAACACGTGAGCGCGCTTAAATCCATTCCAAATTGACTAGAGCCATTAAAGCAGTGATAGCTTTGTGAGCGTGCAAAATCAATTTGGACCGTCCGTCAGTACTGTATACGCTTTTAGCAGCGTTTGTACAATTTGGAACACAGCCATGGCATAACAAACAACCAACTTAATAATAGTTATTTATGCAACTGTTGCGTAATGAGAGTAATTTTAACACGAGATCTGGTTTTTGATACGAGGCGCAGCCGAGTATCGAAATAGTATAGATCGAGTGTTAAAATGACTAATTACGTATAGTTGCATACAAAACTTTATCTACGACCGACGAAATATATTTTTTTAAAGAGTAGTGATCAATTTATTGAACTAAGAGGACAGTTAGTACACTTAATTAAAGTTATTCCCGAAGTTATTCCAGATCCAGAGCTTGTGGATGGCGTTGCTTTAACATTAATTTCATGTATATGGTTACTGACAGCCTCTTGTAGAATCATGTTCTCCTGGTACATACTTTCCATTTTGTTCAAATCACTTCTTTTGTTGCCAATGTCACTATATAGAAGCGAGCCAACTGTCAGCTTCTTGTCGATTTATGTATTCCTAGTCACGCCTGGTACTCTCCGTTTTCTTTTAAATATAGGTAGGCAGTCGTCACCCCAGTAAAAAGTATTTTTACAAAATTACTTTAAAATAGGCTGTATGTAGTACTGTGGTAGTATTGCCTTAGCCTATGCAGATTGAAAATTATGTATTATAACAGTTGCGGAATGAAAATCCATACTCCATTTCCGTACTGCTCGTAGTATGGAACAGTGTGGAAATGAAAATGATAGCGGACAATGACCTCAATTTCGAATCTGTCATTGGTTTCGAATTCGGAATATTCCGGTACGGGAGTAGATAAAGTTACAAATAGTATCCAAGATTAAAAAGCTGTTTAAGAAGATGAATTCATTTTAAAAACTATTTTATAAGCCAAAATGGGAACCCTTACCTTCTGTTATTTTGTCTAGTTTCGAGTGAGGACAGCCCCGGCGGCCATCTTCTCTCGTGGCAGTTTTCCATGAGGTCGTCGATGATGTGAGGAGGACAGCCCGACTCGGAGAGACTTCTTTTGATCATCATCTGAAAATTAATATTTTTTTTATTTTTGTCAAGTGTTTTTCAAAAATAAAGTGATACCTTGGTTTTAGGCTGTTACTGCGTCACCGAGCAGTTGACAAGAAGCAGAAAAATAATATTTAATATTAAAAAAAAACTTTGCTTGGCTTAAGCTTCGGCTAGAGTTGGAGATAATCGGGTTACTTCAACAGGATTGTTGCCTGTTGCTTGACCAGAAATTTGCTCATCTAATCAGTTAATTAGTTAGCCCTCCGTTGATAATAATGACTAATGACATAGATACCTGACACTTACAATCCTTTAATGCTAGTGAGTGCTATGCGAAATTAATCGTATTTGATCCCAATGAAACACTATGTCGACTAGAATCCTATCAGAGTCTGGTACAAATAACAGTACTCAATCTTCAAAACATAATATAGTACACCCAACTGCTTCCACTGTTCAACTTATAAGCTTGCTATAGCTTATACTCTTTAGATAAATTTTTATATTTATATTATATTTTTTTATACTTGATGTTGAACAGTTGTAATTTTTCGTTCGACAGATGTGATAAAACTGTATATCACTATGACTGTAACTCTTCATCAAGCGTGGATGGAGATCATACCGTGACACGTGACAGAGAGAATCCCAGCACCTCCACCATCTCTCGTTTGTCGGCTTCACATATCACTATACCTGAGCTATCCACAGTAGAAGTCGAGCTACAAAAGGATATATACATATACCCGTATATATCCTTTATCTGCTGTATATGTCCTTTGTTGCTCGACGCCTAGTCATTCGATCCTTGGCAGGTCGTCGGCTTTTTTGAAGCTGTCTGTATGACCGAGGAAATGTAAGATACAAAGCTAGCCACAAGCAACAATAGATTTTTGCAAAAGTTGGCCATCTAGTCAAGGTAGCGGGAAGACGCTGGAAATATTCAAGGGGACGTCTTTCCGCTGATTATTATGATAATGACGATAGATCTTCACAGTGGTAGTTAGAAGCTTGGAAGTTTAAGGCTTTATAGATGCTTCATGCAGCTTGTGCAGCCAGGCCAGGCGTACTAAACTTTATCCACGAATCAAATTGCAATCGTACAAACATGGATATTTTTCACTATCTGGCTAGTTTCACAGCCGCTCCATTTTAACATCAATACACTCATTCCACTCCACTAGATGCAGCCCGGCGTATGGCACGCGAGACGGCAGGCTTCGTGAAGCCTGTATGCAGCAGGCGAGTGCGACGTTGCCGCTCCGTCGACAGAATTCATAGCTTTGATATGAAGTTTGGTCAGCAAGCAGGCGTACACCAAGCGTATAACGACGAATATGCGTTTATGAAGCTACTCTTCCGCGGTCAGTAGACCTAATGACCAACATTTTGAGTGCCGGGCTCCCAGTTTCTAACGGCCAATACGACCTGCAAAGATCTGTTGTAGCCAAACCTTTATACTGCATAATTATCCTCGGCCACATTGACAGCCTCAAAGAAGCTGACGATCTGCCTGGGATTGAGAATTCGGACATCCTTAGGGTGTAGTATGTGTCCTCCTGTTGCCCGACTTTTGCAGTGAATTAGTGCATCACGGAGGCAGATTCCTGACCCCAACTTTTCTCCTAAAATACCCCACATACCTGCAGCACATCGTCCGGCGTGGAGATCATGCCGCCCCAGCGCGTGACGCGCGCGCGGGACAGCGAGGAGGCCCAGCGCACCACCTCCTCGCGCTCCATCTGCTCCGCCAGCGCGCGCATCGCCGGGTTCGACACGCGCATCGCACGCATGAACTCCTATAAACAATAACAAAGCGATAAACAAATAATCTCCACGGCTGTTACGGTTACGGCCGTCCGCTAAACCGCGGGTGGCATGTCTCGGCATTCACTGCGTGCTCAGTAAGAACGTTATGTAAGCGCGGTGTGTGACACGCAGTGTATGCCGAGACATGCCACCCGCTCCGTGCGCCCGCGCGAGTTTAGCGGACGGCTTAACCAAACCATATGTATCTGTTATTAACTTATTCGAAATCCAGTTAGCGGTTATCTCGTTATACAGGGCGCAAAGTAACTCTAGTCCTGACCGTGTATACGCAGAACTTAAAAAATGAGTTGCGGGGGTGAGCACGACAGGTGGGGAAAGGCGTGGGAATCGTTCATTGGCTCTATACCTGTCACCCATGCGCAAAAATTTACCGTCCGGGCTAGAGTTACTTTACGCCCCATATACACCGAATCATTTTAGTTAATCGAACCAAGTAAAAGAGGTCTTAGTGCAATTTCTTTCTATTAAAGTAGATGGCCATTTGTGTCTTAATGGCTTTCAAAAGGATAAACCGCCAACGCTCACGCTATCCCAGGTTTACAGAAATGTTTTATCTGTTAACTGTAACCGTTTTCTATCTGTACACAGTTATAAGGTTCACCGTTTAATAACCGTTTACAACAGTTCACCGTATGAATGGATTTTCCGTTCCGATGAATTTTCACGTATACAGGCTGCACCCAGAGAAATGGGTCATAGCTAGATAGTCAGTGACAAAGATGAAGGTCTAGGCAACGATGTAGTGCAACGACCTAGACGCTTTCGAAACCGATTGCTACTATGAAATGATTTGCCATGTTTTCTCGTCTGAGCTAACCTCGGTCGCCAAGGAACTTATACAGAGTGTAAAAAAGAAACCGGCCAAGTGCATGTCGGGCCACGCGCAATATAGGGTTCCGTAGTTTTTTACGATTTTTACCGCGAAACGGGTGTTAAGTATGTCATAACGTTCATAACATAAAATGGTTACCTCCTAATACTCAGCGAAGTCCTAACTACTGATTGCTATTACATTATTTCCAGTTTTCCGGCTATAGCTCATTAACCTGTGAAGCCTAGTTAGCTGTGATAGTTTTCCTTTTAATTTCATCATATATACTGCTACTGTGAATTTTTTCACATTTACATTAACTACCGTTTAGCTGGCAGAGGGGGGGGGGGGGGACGACACTCGACTTCACTAAAAAATGGCGCTTTCAAGTTGAATATTTCGAAAACGGATCCCTAAATCAAAAAATGATCTATGTAAACACACATTATTTTTAAAAGACCTATCCAACGATACCCCACACGAAACAAGAAAAAAATATTTCTTATATTATTTACTCGTACGGGAGGAACCCTAAAAAAATATTTTTTTAGATTTTATTATACCACTTTCTTGACGTGAATGAAATACATATCCATACAAAATTTTAGCTTTTTAGTACAAAGGGTCTCTGAGCAAAGCCGCCGACAGGAACCTTAAAAACCAGCCAAGTGCGAGTAGGACTCGCGCACCGATGGTTCCGTACAAACCTGTAGGTATACATGTAAAAGTAAAAATTATGGTATTTTTATTGTTAATTTTTTTTAATGTAACTAAAAATATAAGGTTTCGGAATTTTTCCTGTGTGTGCTATAAATCGTTGATTCATGCCAAATTTCAAGATTCTAGGTCGACTGGAAGTATCCTTTAGGTTTTGATTCCCTGTATTGCGAGTAGTTGCGAGTTTCAAAATATGCGGCTTAAATTGCTGTTTCTTTTGCAATCAAACAACCCAATGGTTGTCATAGAAGTTTGATTTTGTTACAGGTTAAAGGTATCATAGACCTGAGTATTTGATATGAATTTCAATGCAATTGCTCTAATCGTTCATGAGGAAAAGGGCGATCAGTTTAAAATTTTTAAAAAGATTTTTATTATATGATGTAACTAAAAATTTATATTTTTCGCAATTTTCCCTTTATCTGTGCTATAAGACGTTGCTTCGAACCAAATTTCAAGATTCTGAGTTCACGGGAAGTACCCTGTAGGTTTTGATTCCCTTGCGAGTGTAATCGTTATGTAATCGTAATCGAGGCGTAATCGGCTGTATCTTTTGATTGCGTCGGCTTAGAAGTTTGATTATTTCACAGCTCCAAGGGACAGTAGACCTGAGTATTTGATATGAATTTCAGCTTCATACTCGTACCTCCACGCGTTCCTGAGAAAAAGGGTCGTGACAGACAGGAAGATGGACAACAAAGTGATCCTATAAGGGTTCCGTTTTTACCTTTTGAGGTACGGAACCCTAAAAAAGTACGATGATCCTTCTAAGGGGTGATTCTATTTCACTAATAGATTGTATGAAAAATATTAAAAAATACTTTTTAGCTCAAGAAGTGGAGCGTGTGGAGGATTCAATGACATAATCAGCTTGTGATGCAAAGATGTTTTTGTGTTAATAGGTCTTTACCTATGAAATTGCCGTTTTGTTTTTGCACTTTTCTTAGGAATTATAAATCCAATTTTTTATTTTTTTTTAAGCTTTATTGGGAAGACATTATGGTAACATAAGCTTAAATTTAATTTTCGAAAAATATTATCTGTAAAAAAATATAACAAATCAAATGATGAAATCGGACATTTTAGACGAACAATTTTCGAACCTTTAATTTTATATATCAAACTAAAAATAAAAACTTTATTTTATGCGTAAATTGATGACCTTGAAGTCAACTTTCAAATATAAGACAAATGAAAAAAATTGCATTAGAATTATAGGAATTATGATCTTATTAATCTGTAAGAAAATTTCGGCAATTTCATAGGTAAAGACCTATTATAATATGTAAGCAAGTATGTACATATTCATTTTAATAAATTACTGTAATATACATAATTCAAAGGAAAATCATGATCAATCAAATTTCATGATCATCAAAAATAAAATAAAAAAAGTACTTTTTGGAATCAGTGATGTCGAATCACCCCTTAGAAGGATCATCATACTTTTTTTACTCCCTTCATAACTACTTAATTAAAATTTTTTTTGAATCAATATGTATCTTTCTAGTAATGCAAAATCGACACCTTAGAAGATATTTCAACTTTTATTAATAACTTTTGACTACATTTTTGACATTAATTCTTTTGCCTTTTAGGCTGTGCTCATCCATAAACGGAAACAAGCATACCTCTACATTCTCATAATATTTAATAATATAAAATACCTTAAGCAATGCCAACTCCCGTTTATGTTCATTTATAATGATCCTCTGTTCAGTGAGTTCTTGTTGGTATTCAGTCAGCTTGGCTTGGTGCGTGGTGATGAGGGCGCGAAGTTCACGCACGCAGTTGTGTGCCGCTAGTTCGTCTTTTGGAATCACCAGACCACAACCCGCCACACATGGCACGGGCCGTTTGGGGTTGAATTCACCTAAAAGGTAACAGACATAAATTTCGTCATGGTACAGCCAGTGGTAATTCAATTCCTGATCTGTAACACAATTTAGGTAATATTTGTCCTCAGTACAGGTGCATCTGTTTGTGTTCAATATCCATGGTACAGATGTATGAAAGGATTGATGAAAGTACAGGAAGCAAGGGAAGTATGTCAAGATCGTAGCAGGTGGAGGACTGTGGTCTCTGCCTACCCCGACGGGAAAGAGGTGTGATGTTATGTATGTATGTATTATCCTAGTGTGATCATATTTCTAACAAAAAGCTGAAAGACTTGCATTTACAATAAAATTATTTCTAAAAAGTCATAATCATTCTTTGCAGTAATATGCAGAGAAACTGTGCAAGTGTTCTGTGTTTGTGTAGCTAACCAATATTTTTTTTACTGACAGTATTATTATTTTTTTACTGACAATAGACAATCTCTACAAGTTTACATACAATTTACATACAAGATGTACTACCACACAATGAAGTAGTAAAGTACCTTGGCTTCCACCTAGATCGCAAGCAGACCTGGAAAACTCATATCCAAAAAAAACGTGATGAACTTAACCATAGGTTCAGAACACTAGATTGGCTCATTGGACGGAAATCTAGACTCTCCATAGAAAACAAAGTCCTGATTTATAAGAGTATCCTAAAACCTATATGGACCTATGGCATTCAGCTCTGGGGAACGGCTAAAACATCCAATACTGAGATACTGCAAAGATTTCAAAATGGAGTACTTAAGGCTATAGTGGATGCTCCATGGTTCACGAGAATGGATGAAATCCATAACTACTTGAAAATCCCAACTGTAAAAGAGGAAATAAACAATAACGAAGGCCTATAAGAGCAAAATAACTCACCACCAAAACAGACTTGCTCATTGTCTAAGTAAGCCATTGCAAACGAGACGTCTGAAACGTACACATACGTGGGACAACATATAAATAAAATTGTATATCTAATTACATATGAAGGCAGCCTGACACTGGAAGGGCCCGCCTAAAACGCCATCACAACATCTAAATTAACTGCTTATGGTCTGAAGACCGATCGCATGTTGGACAATTAATATTAAATAAAAAAAAAAATTAAAAAACATACAATTTTTTTAATGTAGCCAGTGAGGAAGCAATCTTGTGGGCCACCTGATGTTAAGTGGTCTCCACCGCTCATGGCGCCCATTGTCTTATTAGTAGCATAATTTACACTAACAAGACAGCAAAGTGTGTTGTCCACCCTGAGAACTAAGATGGTGTGTCTCATGTGCCAGTAATTTCGCTGCCTCTCTTGTTTGCATTAAATAAACCAGCTTTTAGTCTTTAGTTTTTATAGTCACATAAGTTTTGTTACAATTTTTGGCATTAAATGCATGGTATCATTTTTATTATTTAGTATAAAAGGATCACAAACAAAAAAAGAACAATCCATAGCTTGTTAATTATTATTGATACTTAATAAGTGGTTTTAAGTAAACTGTCATTTGTGAAACTTTGAATACTTAATTGCATCATTACTAAATACTAATTTTGATTTCAATACAAAAGAACTGAACACATTATAACCAAAGCTGATGAGATTATTATCCCATTGTTTTTAACTAAGTTTCTTATAAAGACAATAGCTATTGTCATAGATTATGTAAGAAGCAGTTTTTACCCAATAATAGTTAGTCTCAATGTTATGTTTCATGATAGAAAAGAGAAAATATTTTTTTTATGCATACAAGGTCTTTGGATTTAGATCACTTAACATTGGACCAATCCAAATAAAACTTAATTCCCAAAAATATTATACAGTATGATTATGAATTTGGAACTATTTTTTGGGAAAAGTTGTTTAGTCTCGGTGTCTGAAATTAGCTTGTTTTTTTAAGTGCATATTCATGTATGTTAAATTTTTACCTAGGTATTATTTCTGATTGAAGTTATGTTTTGAGGGTAGAGGGGCCGGGCTTCTATGTAGTTCCCAACGACCACTAGCCTAGCTAAACTAGCCACCTGCATAGATTTATTATAGCCAGTGATTTAAGTAGGATTAATTTTAGTTAGTAAATAATTATTTAATTATTTATACATACATTCCACTAAATGGGACGCCAAGGAGTCTAGTTTAAGAACTGCAGTGCATCCATGTGCAGCATTATCACAACTTGTGCATAATCTGGAATTATAAAAGGACATAAAAGTTTATTCATAAAGTTTTAAAAGTTTAAATAATTCTTAAACTTGTACCTGATTAGGTACCCCATAGTGGTGCGATAATTGCCTACGAAATTAATTCACGCGAAGCATCGCCAAATACCTTGTTATACAACTAAATTAATGTGACCTAAAAACGTTTAAGTTATGAAATGTAGGTAACTTTGGTTACCTGGACAGCAGGTTGCGTAGGATGCGAGGAACTGGTCGCAACTGGCTGGAGGTGACGGCCTGACGGTCCACCGGGCAAGTAGGCTGCCGACTTATCCATTCTGTGATGCAGGCTCGACAGAATGCGTGTTCACAAGTAGGCGCCTATAAGCAACAAAAAGTTTAATTTGCAAAGGTTCAACAAATAGAGAGACGCTCGTGATTCACAGAAGTAAACTTTCCGTAAAAGCAAAGGTCACGAACCTGCAAAGGGTCCTCGAGAACCCCCGAACAAATAGGACATATAAGTTCTTCATCGACGTCACCCTGAAACCTTTTGATATCAAAGCCCATCGTTGGTATTTCCACCAAATTGAATGTGTAACAGCTCCTTAATAGTCCAGTGCAAATTCTTGTTTTTTGATCTCTAGGAAAAACTAAACAAACACCAAAATAAAGAATAAAAGTCAAGAACTTGCAATATTTTCGCGTTTTGTTGTACAATTTTTTTTTTACTATCGTCTCTCTCTCAAACCGCACCATAGATACAAAATAGCTGTTATTTTTACCTATTACTTTTGTGACTAGTGGTGGTGTAAGTAAAGTAACGTTATTGGACAAAGAGACATTAGTTCTTTTTAGGGCTCCGTACCTCAAAAGAAAAAAACGGAACCCTTATAGGATCACTTTGTTGTCCGTCTGTCTGTCTGTCAAGACCCTTTATCTCACGAACGGGTAAAGGTATGAGGTTGAAATTAATACCATATATTAGGATCCATGGACCACACGAGGTCTGCAAATTTAAATTTTTTACAACGACGCAATAAAAAGATATGGCATTTTATGTCCTCATCTCCATACATTTATTCAAAAATGCAAAACCTACAGGGTAGTTCCCGTTGACCTAAAATTATGAAATTTGGCAAGAAGCTAGGTCTTACAGTACAAATAATGGAAAAAGTCTGAAATCATTAAATATTACAAATTTTCTCACAACTAATAGTAACCAATTGTGGTGAGCTCCCGTTTCAAGAACATTCATATAAGAGAGGGGTCAAGTTGGATGGTCGCTGAGGCGATTTTTGTTTTAGTTCTATTTAAAAACGAGATCACTTACAAACTTGAAAATTGCAGTACGGATTAAAACCTGCTCATGAGCTTTGTGTGCGGTTTTAGCGCGCTAATAGTCGGTTCAAAACTTGCTCGTATTCACTCGTTTAAGCGACGTGACGTCATCAGTGACGTCACTTTAGCGCGCTATCGTTGCATACGAAAATGAGGTAGTGCAGCGTGTGCGAAACGTCAAACTCATAAGATATTTGTCATCAATCTCGTTTTCGAGAGATTTTTTTCAACTTTTTTTGGGGTTTTAGATTAAATTATCTTATCGAATAATCATTATCTCTCAATAATTTCTTAAAACGCAAAACAAAATCAAACTTTTAATTTTTCTCAGTGACATTGACATAAGCGCGCTCTAGTCTGGTTTAAAACTGTATTCGATGATATTCGACGAATGCACGCATATAGAAATAAACCGACTATATTTAGTGAATGTGATGTGTGCGTTGATTTCAAGAAACAATCCGTAGTGTAAGTATGTTTATAGTGCATAAGCTATAAAATAACAACAAATAACAAAATTTGGTCAAGCGCGTGTCGGACTCAAAAAATCTAGCACATTAACTTACTGAAATTTCAACTAATACAATTATGTTTATGTGGTGGTACGGTGGTGTGGTGGAACCCATACATACCCGTGGGTGTCGTAAGAGGCGACTAAGGGTTAACTGGAGGATGGGCAGCAGCATCCTCCTTTGTATCTTACATCTTACTTACTGCAGTCACATAAAACCGCGGTCCATGGTGCCAGCCGTAACGCTAACAAGCGAGGTGACTACGGTAGGTACTTCCCCTCCACATTTTTCCAGAAAAAGCTAGAATTCTGGAGGGAGCTCCCTGTCCTGTAGTGGACGTTTCATGGGATGTTATGATGATGATGATGGTGGTACGGAACCCTCAGTGCGCGAGTCCGACTCGCACTTGGCCGGCTTTTTTTTTTTATTAATTTGGCAATCGTCAACCTATATTTGGGGACATTTCTGCCAGTGTCGTGTTCTAGAACATTCTTCAGTTTTCGGAATTTCTTAACTTTTTAGAAGATAAAAATATGGCGAACCGCCAGTGTCGAGTGGGGAAATTGTTCATTGCTCCCCCCGTAAAGCGATAGTGGACCTTACGAAGGAAATGCCCATGACTTTTTGAGACAGCAGAAACTGGGTTTAAACACGAGATCTTCATCGCTTGAAATCTTCATCAGCTGCGCACTCCGTAGTTAATTTACTGCATAAAACACTATCTTTATTGTCCTCTAAATCACTACATACACAGAAAACAAGAATTTAAAGTATTTCAACCGAGCAGGCAAGAGCCCACGCCGAGTTACCGCCAAAAAGTCCCAGTTGTTTTTTCTTTGAATGTTGGTAAATTATGATCAACTTCTGGCAACATATTGTTAAAAAAAACTACAATGGCAGATGCAAAGCAA
This sequence comes from Athrips mouffetella, assembly GCA_947532105.1. Classification (NCBI taxonomy): domain Eukaryota; kingdom Metazoa; phylum Arthropoda; class Insecta; order Lepidoptera; family Gelechiidae; genus Athrips; species Athrips mouffetella. Next base: position 23,465,716 of record OX383963.1, read on the forward strand.
GGTACGAATTTTTCGATTTTATAACATTTTCGCAATTATTTGCTGTCGATTGCATTGTAATTTAGATATTTAAGCTTATCTGTGTTATCCTGTGTATTGGACAAATATTTTGTTCGACAGTCGTGCAAAATCTCGAGGACACGCTTCACCATCAATACATTTTTTGTTCTCCTTCTTTTTAGTCTCTTTCCGTTTGAATTTGGTTGGGCAGGCTTGCATACCCATCTAACCATTCCGTAATACGAGCCAGGTACAAGTCTGTCACACAATGATATTGAATTTGTTATATCCTAGTAGCGTGATTTGGTACTTAATTTAGGTACGTGATTGGATGCCAGAGCCTTTATCACTAGTTTTATTTTACACGTCTCTATTTGTTTTTATTTCCAAAATGTGACGTACTGCTAAGTAATACGTGCTAAAATAAAGATTAGTAATTACTGCCTAGTAAGTAGCCTGACCAACATTGTTTGTTTGGATAATAATACAGGAAGGTTAGCGACACAGCAGTGATAAAAGCAGTGCATATAACGTCGGGATTTAAAAAGATCATTGGTGAAGTTCTATTCACTCTTGTGCTATTTATCAAGGCTAATCAATGACCTTGGAAACAGTTATTGTGCATTAATGGAAAAAATATGTTCTAATAAGATAAATCTGTCTTACATTGTTTAGTTGGACTGGTCTAGTTAGATTTTATGCAAATTCTTTCTGAATAAAGAAAGGACAATAATTTTAACTTGGGGTGTGTTTCAAAATGGTGAGAAATTACAGCAGAATAGATTTACATGATGTCCGTGGTCGAGAATCACAGCTGTCAAAGGGTAATTATTACCTGTAGTGAAATCCGGCCATGTGAACCTGTGTTGTTGTAACTGTTTTAACTTAATTCAAAAACTAAGAATGGTGTATATTATACCAACCTTGCTCACATGGTTACACCATATCATTCTGACGGTTGAATATAGATTTTCTTCAAGTCTATTGTTGACACTTTTCTCTTTCAACCAAACATATTTGTAGTTTAAAGCAAGCTTTGTTTAAATTGCATATAATGTAAAAGTGATGCCCCCAGATGCAAGATAAGCTAGCTAAGTGCTACTATGGGTAAGGGAAGTTGCACATAATAAATTTTAGTACTGCTTAAGGCAAACTCAAGGTCAAGGTAGTATGTTTTTCTACAGAAGTCTGTACATAGTTTTATTAAATTAGGAGATGTGCCTAATTTCATAGCATATACAATGTGAGTCTCACCTAATGAAAACAAGCAATTTTTTTAGTACAGGAAAATTTTATCCTTGCATAATAATTAATTAATAATGTAACTGGTTTAGTATAGTACTTTTAAGTTATTTTGTTTTATTTGTAAACATTTTTTCTTTTGCAAATTCGCTGAGAATGATAAGGCTTTAGGATTAAAACAGATGAAAATTCACATGCTATATGAATACATGAGTGCAACACAACACATTTTCATTCTATGTGACCATACATTTTTTGTTTCTTTGTAGGTAAAACACCAATTGAAGACTTCTACAATGGGTCATCACAGTCCAGAGTGGTCCTGGCTAAACCTAGGCTTGGGGGCTTTGGAGTATCTAGCTTTGCTTCCAGCTCTAGCAAGAGCTGCAACCCATTTGGTAAGTGCTTTTGTATGTGTTTGCCACATGATTTTATCCAAAAAATTTGATGAAATCAAGTGTAAGAAAAAAAAAGTAAGGATTGTCAGAATCAGAGCCCTAAAATAATGAAAAGTACACATTTCTCACATACAAAATTTTAATTGATATGTAACATATGCATTTGTTCAAGTCTAGACACAACCTATGTTAATGTAAAGTTAGAAAGACCAAGATTGCTAGAGATTTTTTGGTTGTGTCTAGACTTGAACAAATGCATATGTTACATATCAATTAAAATTTTGTATGTGAGAAATGTGTACTTTTTATTATTTTAGGGCTCTGATTCTGACAATCCTTATTTTTTTTTTCAATGCTTCAGGGCTATGTTTCGCCAATTACTTTAAAAAGCATATTTTATTTAGTACCTGGGTGACCAAGCTTCCCTCTGTACAATCTTAACTCAAGTCCACTAAGAGATGGCGCTGTAGGGTTTCTGTAATGCCCTATTTTCAAGAAATACTCAAAATACAGGAAAAACGAATTTGAAAACCCCTGTATTGTTAATTTTATCGAAATCGTTAGAACCGTTTTAGAGAAACCAATTAAAAATATATATATTTATATATAGGGTGTAAGGGAAAGTACCGATTTCCTTTTAACAACAAGTTGTGTAAGTAGAATAAAGTACATAAAATATATTAATAATAAAAAATTACATAAGAATATAATACTTCGTATGAAAAAAAAAAGTTCAAGTTGCCAACCCTATTCTAAGAATCGCGATGCGCACCCGCCCTCCCTCATTCATTAAAGTTGCCAACCCTATTCTAAGAATCGCGATGCGCACCCGCCGGCCCTCATTCATTAACGAACGTCATTCACAAGCAAGCGTGCAACAGAGATAGGAGATAGAAAACTACGTAAGGATGACACTTGAGGCAAATACTCACGCTTATCGGTGCGATAGTATTGAGTCTGGTGAGGGTTGACACAATTAAATTTCAATATTAATTTTTAAAGTGTGTAATTTATTTATAATTTTTTGATTTATTAAACATGCTTATTATGCTTTATTCTACTTATAGAACATGTAAATAAAAATAAATAAAAGAATAAAATAAAATGAGCCTTTATTCACTGACCAATTCACATGCATTAACCCTAAAAAAATTAAATTGTATAGTTGATCAGGTTGTCCTCTGTCGTAGGCCTCCTCATAGAACGTGTACTTTTTCTTAAACCCTATATACCTACAAATATTGCGCGTTTAATAGTATAGGATAATAGATTGTAATTACTTTTTTAGGTTCAGTATTGCGTCCATCAACATTAAAACCCAGCAGCAACCCATTCCTGAAAGTAACAGAAAAAGAAGAAGATAAAAATAAAGAAGAGAAGAAGCCAGAAGATGACGCCGAAGATCGACTTAAGGATTCGAAGGAAGAGGTTGAGGCTCCCAAATTTGTGCCTCTCGGGTCAGCTAATGTTACTCCTAGGTAATTTTAGAAACCTGTTTTGGATTTTTAATTTCAGAGAAATTCTTATACCTACACTACAAAACCGTTATCAAAGACATTATTATCCATACATAGATGAATAAAACAAATCATCCAGACACAAATTTAACTTCTTTGTTCATGACACAAATGTTTTTCCTGAACGGGGATCAAACCAGCGACGCGCAGAAGGAAGGGCCACGCGCAGAAGGAAGGGCCACGCCCAGTACGCCACGCCAGTCCTAACACGCCCAAAAAGATACTGAATATTGGAATGTTCATTCAAATTTAATAAGTGTCAAAATGCAAATCTGGCGGCTCAAACACAGCTTATTGATTTGAAGCTTTTGTTATTAAGACGTTTGAGACATACGGCCCGTTGCACAAAGCAACATTAAAATTAAAGCTACTTTCAATCTATTCCTGACACTTTCTGTTTTGTTGACAAAGACAGTTTTCAAACAAAATTATAACCTCAAAATCATGTAAAATAGTTAATAGTTCTTACATAAGAGCTATTAAAATATTTAACCATCTGCCTTTACACATAAAGATGCTGAATGGTAACTCATTTAAAAATAATTTGAAAGAATGGCTGATAAGTGAGGCATTCTATAATCTTAATGAATTTTTTTGTTGTAACTACTGATTTGACTCGTAGATAACATAATAATAAATTTTAATTGAAAATAGATATTAAGTAATTTATTCTTATAATTGTATTGATATAACCATTCCATTGACATTTTAAATATTGTTGTGATTTTAATTTTATTTCTATTTTTTCATAATATCTGTATCTTTGTACGGAAAGGGCACACTGTTGTAACTAAAACTGTTTTCTAAGACCTCATACTGTACACAGTGAACAATAAAATTTATTCTATTCTATTCTAAAAAAAAATCTTTCAAATATGAATATTTTTGATTAGGTGTATGTAAAACGATAGTCTAAACATTTTTCTGTGAGAGAAATCTTTTCTAACTTCAATATATTTGTTTACGAAACGTCACTCTCTTTTGTTAATTCTATTATAATTGTTAAATCATCCACAGGACTACAAATCCCGTACCAGCTCCAGCGCAGCCTACAGCGAGCTCATCATCATCAGGGTTTGTTTTCGGGCAGAACCTGAGTGAACGGGTGGTGATGCAGGAGAATGTGAACAATGGAGAAGTGACCCCAGTTGACCATAGTTCTACTAACGGGACTACAGAGCTTCTGTTTACAAGTGCTGCAGCGTCTGTTAAGGAGAATGACCAGGTCAGTTACAATTATTTTTTATGGTTCATTGTCCAAATAATCATTGTATTTGTTAGAGCTTGGAAAGTAGTTCTTTTTTCATAATGGTTTTGCCATTAAAGTAAGGTACGTTTTGACGTTTCTTTTTGACATTTCTCTTTGCAGGTTATAATTTTTCATACATTTGACAGCTGTCACAAAGGACCTATTACAATGGCCTTAGTACAAAAAGAACTTATTGTTTTGGTTTGTTCATCTGAATGTAACACATACTTAAAAACCTATACTGTAACCTATTTGGTTTTAGGGAAATAAACTATTAAATTCCCGTGGTAAACTATTAAATTTAGCACGATTTCTATTCCGAGTGAAGAAAATAGGTCCATTTTCCTTGGTGATAACTGTGATCAGGCTACAACCTATTTGAACCTGCTACTACGTACCGTACCGACCGAAGTACTGTCCGTACCGTTTTCGAGCGGCTCGTTCAAATTTCTCTCCTCTTTTTACATTGGCCTCACCGTTCCACAGTTGGAGGAAGCGAGCACGAGCGAGGGCATATCGCGCGGGCCCCCCTCCGGGCTGGCCGCGGCGGCCGCCGAGTACGAGCGCTCGCACGCGCGCCCGCCGCCGCCGCCCGCCGCCGCGCACTGCAGCCTCACGGGCGAGGAGGGCGAGACCAACCTGCTGCAGGTACGCTGCAGTTTGCTTCTTTGAACTTACATAGATGGCGCTGTAAAAAGGTGCTATAAGAACACTACCCGGGGGACTTAGTTCTTACAGGCTACACAGATAGCGCTGTAATAAGAAACTCACCGGGGAGGACGGAACTCACCTGTAGTTCTTTAACGCGCGATGTAATAATAAATTTTCACCGTGAGGAGGACGAGACCAACCTGCTACAAGTATACTGTAGTTTAGTTCTTAGAGCCGATACAGCTGGTAAGCTTGGAGCTGTAATAAGTAACTGTAAGAACGTCACTAGGGAGCTTGTGACTTGCTACAGGGATGCATTAGTTCTTAGAGGGTACACAGATGACGCTAGGAGGAGAGCGAAACTAACCAGCTACAAGTATATAAAAGTTCCTAGAGAGAGAGTGGTGATAATAAGAAACTGTCACGCAGCAAGGACTAACCTGCTACAGGCAGGTATACTGTAGTTCCTATAGGTAACACAGATGGCATTGTGATACGTTCCGCGTTTCTGTACTTACTCGTAAGTCCTTGATTATGAACCATTGTGCGTTCTTATATGAGCCAAAACGTTGTATCAACAAGTAACTCTAAATTGCATGAAATATCTAGAGTTCTAAATCGCACAAGATACCATCGTTTGCTTCTTTACACTATTCACATCAACATGACTTGTTACAGGTATAGATTAGTTCTTAGAGACTACACAGATGGCGCTGTAATAAGTACCTGTAGGTCGTATGAAAATTTGTTTTTTTAGACAATGCTTTCTGTCCTCAGTCACTGGATTTGAATTTTATAGTAATTTGCTTTTTCCTAATAGTGAAAATTTTACTGAATTCAGTATTAATCAATGTGAATAAATCTTTATATGTGCTAATAAGAAACTGTCACCCACCAAGGACTAAACTGCTACAGGCAGGTATACTGTAGTTCCTATAGGTAACAGATGGCATTGTGATAAGTTCCGCGTTTCCGCACTTAAGTCCTTGATTGATTATGAACCATCGTGTGTTCTTACATGAACCAAAACGTTGTAACAACAAGTAACTGTAAATTGCATGACTAGACTTCTAAATCGCACAAGATACCATCGTTTGCTTCTTTACACTACTCACATCAACATCAACATTACTTGTTACAGGTATAGATTAGTTCTTAGAGACTACACAGATGGCGCTGTAATAAGTAACTGTAGGTCGTATGAAAATGAGTTTTTTTAGACAATGCATTCTGTCCTACAGTTTTAACAAGCTTGTGCGCGACCCTTCTACGGGGTGACAGGCGTTAGGGGGTGAAGTGACGTCAGTTACGTTATTAATTTCCCCACTATACCAACTTTGCCTTCGCCAACATGTCAGAGGGAGTTTTTCCAGAATTTTATATAAATGTGTATCTAGAGTCACCTTATTTGTTAGATTGCAGTTGTTGGTAAATTTTTTATGTATGATGGTACATTACGCAGGACACCACTATCCATTCTCCGGTTTGAACTCCTTTACTGGCCGTTTACAACACATACGGGAAAAAAATGTCATTTATTGTTATTTATTTGTTATGCAAGGCAGAAAATTTGTTATTTGGTGTGAGATCCTTTTTTTAAGTTAGTTCTAAGCCCTTTAATTTGCTATATGTTTTGGTTTTACTGTAAGTGCAGCAAAAAACTTGTAATAAATAATAATAATAATATTTGAAACTCGAGCAAGCGAAGGCACGAGACGTGAAATAACTTTGCTGCCGAGCGAAACACACAATCTTTCATCTCACTACAATAAGGAAAATGTTAACGAATCGTGTCATTACCTATACCATAAATTCATCATCACTCCAACTTAAAAAACCTTATCCACCTTTTGCATGCAGATTTCGACCGATAGAGCAAAGTTTTCCGAGGTTGTGGGATGAAAGTAATGTTTGTTTTGTCAGATCTCGTGCCGGCTGTTCGCGTGGGAGGGCGGGCTGTGGCGGGAGCGCGGGCGCGGGGTGCTGCGCCTCAACGAGTCGGGCGCGCCGGCCTCCGCCCCCTGCGCGCGCCTCGTGGTGCGCGTGGCGGGCTCGCTGCGCGTGGCGCTCAACACCAAGCTGTGGCCCGACATGGTGGTGGAGCGCGCCGGCACCAAGTCGCTGCGAATCACGGCCGCGGATGCTCAGCACCAGGTCAAGCTGTATCTCATCATGGTGAGTTGTGCCCTCCTTGCTTCGCTCGGAATAGATACCTTGCAAATTTATTTTAGTAGGGGATGGCATCTGCCAACATGTCACAACCCCATCATCGATGATCATACATACATACATAACATCACGCCTTGTTCCCGTCGGGGTAGGCAGAGACCACAGTTCTCCATCTGCTACGATCTTGACATACTTCCCTTGCTTCCTGAACTTTCATCGATCCATAGAAAATATTCAAAATAACCTATCAAATCCATAGAAAAACGCCTACACCACCTTGTGACGATTATTTCTTTAATCCTCCTACTAGTATTACCTTTATTTTTCTGCGGACACTACATACATCGAGCTCTAATTTGAAATTGAAAGGTCGCGCAGACTCGAATATTCAATATACTGTGTGCAAAATAACTCCGTCTGTGACCGTTAATGCGCAGAAGCCAAAAAATGAATCGCGGGGGTGAGGGGAAATGTAGTCAAATTTGAACTCAACAAGCTTGACGTGCTTTTGACTGTCCAAGTTCAACAACATACGATAAATTTTAGTTTGACGAATCAATCAAGAATAATTGTGACTGCAACTAGCGTCAACCCCAGCATCCAACTACATAAACGCGGTATATGATCATACTAGCTGTTGCCCGCGGCTTCGCTCGCGTGAATTTCGTATTTATGTTGTTACCGGTTTTCCGAAGCAATGAGATATTTTCCCGTCATTTCGGGGTAATTTTAAACTAAGGAAAAACAGGACTAACCCTGCGCAAATCAATGAGTATAATTCAAGATCCAGATGAATTTTATATAATATACAGACGTTACTCATAAATTACTCAGAACAGAGAAACTTAGCAGCAGTATCCTAACAAATGTAAAGAGAGAGATGAGAGACACCTTTATGTAATATTTCAAAACAGAGCCAATTCGCAGAAGTAATTGAGAAAAACTAAAACCCTCTCCCTCTCTCACCCTCTCCTCCCTTCCTCTCCCCCTCCCTCTGTCTCTCCCCCTCCCCCTTCCCCTGTCTCTCCCCCTCCCCCTCCTCCCTCTCCCCCTGCCCCTCCCTCTCCTCCCTTTTCATCACCCCCCTCCCCCTCCCTCACTCCCTCCCTCTCCCCCTTCCCCTCCTTCTCCCTCTCCCTCTACCTGTACCTGTACCTCTATACCTCTCTACACCTCGACCTCTCTACGTCTCTACGTCTCTACCTCTCTACATCTCTACCTCTCTACGTCTCTACCTCTCTTCCTCTCTACATCTCAACCTCTACCTCTCTACCACTCTACCTGTCCCTATCCCTACCCCTTACGCCAATTTAACCGCTATCCCTAACATAGAAATGACACCCATATTTATTTTTAGACATTTCAAACCTATCGCACCCCAACCCCATCCCCAGGGGGATGATGGTATTTCACGTCCACCACGTTGTATTTCAAAATTGTTGTAGTTTTCGTAATCAGCGACCCGATAAACCATGCAAACGACACCCATATTGATTTTTAGACATTTCAAACCTATCGCACCCCAACTCCATGCCCAGGGGGATGATGGTATTTCACGTCCACCACGTTGGATTTCAAAATTGTTGTAGTTTTCGTAATCAGCGACCCGATAAACCATACATACGATACCCATATTGGTTTTTAGACTTTTTCACCCCATTTCCCTCTTTTAGGGGTTGAATTTGGAGTGGAATTTCAATAACAGTGATGAACGTTGCATAGAATTACATCATTAATGCCTAAATAATAAATTATGTTGATTTTACTTTAAGAATAAAGAATTTTCAACTTCATCCCCCTTTTCACCCTTAAGGGTGTCGAATTTTCAAAAACCCTGAGACACGTAATTATTAATTTTTTGTCGTCAGCCGAAATACAAATTTTGAAGATCCTAACTTCAAAACTGACGGACTTTCATACAAACTTTCATCCCCTATTTTACCCCCTTAGGGGTGGAATTTTGTAAAACCCTTTCTTAGTGCACCCCTAGGCCTCATAAGGAACCTACATGCCAAATTTGGAATCTCTAGACCCAGCGGTTTGGGCTGTGCGTTGATATGTCAGTCAGTCAGTCAGTCACCTTCTTCTTTTATATATATAGACTGCATTAAAAACAGGACGTTGACGCATGAAGTTAAGTTGCAATTTACCTTAGGCGCGCTGTGTTTAGATAGATAGATAGAAACTCTTTATTGCCCACAAATTTACAACAATTAAATACAAACAACATATCTTATTGCGCGCAAAGGCGGCCTTAGATACCTACTCTGGAAAGTTGTTTGTAAATGACGAGTTGATAACTTGGTTTGGATATGAGCCGTTCTTTTAATAAAACCCTGTATTTCCTCACTACATTTAATAACCCAAGTTAAAAGTGTAGAGTAAACTTTTTTCTCCACAAACGCTTAAATTGCACCGTTCATTACAGGGAGCTCCGGCAGATATAATGCAACTATACCGAGCGTTATCATCCCGCGTGGCTCAGAGCAAACGTTCACAGAAGTCAAGCGCACCCTCCCAACAAGCCGCCGAAAGACTCGAAGCCACTGAAGACCACACGGACTTACAATCAGGAGACGACGCAACAGAAGCAGACTCGCACACAGACAAACAGGAACAAGATAGCTTAGAACAAAAGACTGACGTCACAGAAACAGAAACGAAACCACTTAAACGGAAAGAGGAAGCTGAAGCTGAAACGTCCCCAGAAAAGAAAAAACAGTGCCCCGAAACTTTAGAGTGATGATCAGACTTGTTTGATCGTGCGATGGACGGTTCCCTTGTGACGCATTTTAATTGGTCTATCTGTGATGCCTACTGTAAATGTTAGGGCATTTTAAAGCACCAAAGCCCAAAGATATTCCGACAGCTGTCTTACACAAACTACAACAAACCAAGCAAACAAATCCAAACATTTAACAAAACCTATTCCTATAGGAATTGTCAGTTTATCTGATTGTACAAAATTCTATCTTTCTGCCAAACATCGAAGTTTATTCTGCCCTTCAGGCGTGAATGGGAAAAAAGCATCCAAAAATACGAAGTCTTGCCGTTCGTGTAAGAGCGTGGCTAAGAGCCACCTTCAATGGAGAGAAGATTCCTTTGATGAATTTCAAATCTTTACTTTTAAGTTGGCAATATTTGTTAGACAGCTAATGGCATTTGGGGCCTATGATTGGCTTAAAAAGAATTATTGTGTCAGTGCTGCCACCTGTTAAATTTGACCTCAAATATGTTTGTGTTGACTAAAACAATATGTTATAATTTGCGCTTTGTGCTTTGTATTGACCAATAAAAATGCGTCAAAAACGCTCTAGGTTCGATGAAATCTTATGTATAAACTAAAGAGATATTATTGTAGGAATATTTATGATTAAATAAGTTTAGCATAAAGTGCCTGCTACAAGGTTGACAACAAGAGCACCGTCAGAGGTCACCTTGGTTGACAACTATTCGGATTTAGTAGGAGAAGTTTAAGATGACTATGGGACGTTGACCATATCTTTGTATAGGTCTCAGTTGACTCTTAATAAATTTCTATAACGTATTCTACAAATAAACTATACTGAAATGCACAAAAATTATAACATTTTTGTTCAATTCAGTACAGTTTACTTGTAATAACCTGATATTTTTATAATCACCGGTAACACCACAATGTGGCGAAAAATATTACTTGATGTGACTTACATTTTAAGACGTTTTCAATTTTATTTTGCTTACACAGACTGAAACCTCAACGTTTTCACGATCAAAGTACATTATATAGGATGACTTTTAATTAGTTCTTGATATAAAAGGTATGAATGTACTCATGATACTGAACAACTTTCCCCAAGGAACATAGGTCGAAATACGAAAATCAAGTTTGGACTTCCCATAGAAACTGCATCAGCTGATAGCGCATTTTGTATGGGAGGTCAAATTTGGTTTTTCGTATTTCGACCTATGTTCCTTGGGAAAAGTTGTTCAGTATCATGAGTACATGCATATCTTTTGCTATCAAGAACTTAAAAATCACCCTATATATGATTATAATTAAGAAATAGAGTTACTAGATTAAATTTATTGGATTTTTACTTTTTTTTCGACAGGTGTACATAGACATTGGCCGAAGATGAAAATCTCCTTTGGTTGTAAACTACGATCAAGGGGGGCCTCTGACGGGATTATATTGGCAATCATGTAGCAGGGCTTCAATCGTTGGTTGGTTTATACAATAATTCGATCTCCAAGCGATCTTGTTGCGTCAAACAAATTTAATCTGCCATTATATTTTTATGAGGTTTGAAATTAAATGTATTTGTCATTTTTATTATTTTCAGTCGTTTATTTTTAAGACTGTTTTTGGGCTTAAGCTTACATTCCACTTTCATTGAGAGGTTGCATACGATTCGGCCAGAGCAAATTTACCAAATAGATGTTTATAATGATTTATTTTCTGATCATAACAATGAATAAATTTAATTTTACACCTAACATACATCTGTTTATAATTTAACCTTCCTTCAATAGCTTAGGAGATACTCATAGGTCAGCAAAACATATATAGTGTAAGATCCAAATCCAAAATCCTTCCGGAAAAGCTATTCTTCGAAGTTACCTCCGCCGCACCAACTACTGCTACGTTCTTATTCAGGTTATTCTTCTGAACATTATTAATGTGGTAGTCGCTTTCTAAAAGGGTGGAGGGGATTGTTATGACGTCATAATTTTTTTTGTATGGGATTTAAAAAGCAGCTTGAAACCTAGCGTGCAGTATATTGGATGAAAGGTACTCGTAAGTATTTAATTTAAGAGCTGATCCTAAAAATATTACCATATGATAGCTCTTTGTTATATTTAAATCAAATTAATTATTTCAACTTCTACCAAGTTTCGGCTTCTCCTCATATCATACCTATCAGCATTCAGCATATCAGATTTTGAAAATATTTAGTTATTTTTGCAATAAAGTTATATCGAATACAAACCGATACTAGATTACGTCTAAGATAACATACATTATTGAAAATAAAATATACTAAACATAATTATTTTCAAAATTGCTTTCTGGAGATTTATAACGAGTCATTTGAAGAATTTTTCCGTGAATTTTTTGCAAAAAAAAAAACCTATTTTGATTTAAAGATAAAGAGGAATTTAAGCTTGATAATGTAGTATTTTTAGGGTTCCGTACCTCAAAAGAAAAAAACGGAACCCTTATAGGATCACTTTGTTGTCCGTCTGTCTGTCAAGACCCTTTATCTCACGAACGGGTAAAGGTATCAGGTTGAAATTAATAATTATTAGGATCTATGAACCACACAAGATCTGAAAATTTAAATTTTTTACAACGACGCAATCAAAAGATATTATGTCCTCATCTTGCAAAACCTACACGGTACTTCCCGTTGACCTAAAATTATGAAATTTTGCAAGAAGCTAGGTCTCACAGTACAAATAATGGGAAAAGTCTGAAATCATTAAATATTACAACTTTTCTCACAACTAATGGTAACCAATTGTAGTGAGCTCCCTTTTCAAGAACATTCATATAAGAGAGGGGTCAAGTTGGATGGTCACTGAGGCGATTTTTGTTTTAGTTCTATTTAAAAACGGGAACACTTACAAACTTGAAAATTGGTGTGTTTATAGTGCATAAGCTATAAAATAACAACAAATAATAAAATTTGGTCAAGCGCGTGTCGGACTCAAAAAATCTAGCACATTAACTTACTGAAATTTCAACTAATACAATTATGTTTATGTGGTGGTACGGAACCCTCAGTGCGCGAGTCCGACTCGCACTTGGCTGGTTTTTTTGGAATCAATAAACCGCAATGTAGATATCAGAAACTAAAATTTTAAAATCCTATACACAAAATTGATGACGTCATAACTACCCCTTCCACCTTTTAGAAAGCGACTACCGCATTTGTGATGTTCAGAAGAACAGCATGAACAAGTACTGAAAACATTGTACTTAAAAATTTTATTTTAAGACCATTTTTCCACACTGTATTCTAGCAAATAAACATTTAAATTTATTTTACATCTCTCATAATCGGGAAGCAGGTCTTTATTACCCCCAAATGGGGCTTGTAGGTGACCAATCAGAGCTCTAGGGTAATAATGTAGCTAGAAAAGCCCTAGGGCGGTAAGTAATTGTAACGCCCCCGCCCGGCAGCACCTCCACCTCCACGCGCGGCTCCGCCTTGATGGCCGCCTCCAGCAGCGGGGCGGCGGGCGTTTTAATTACTTACCGCCCTAGGGCTTTTCTAGCTACATTATTACCCTAAAGCGCTAATTGGTCACCTACGATTTTGTGGTAATAATTACCTACTTACCTCACAATCGAGATGTAAAGCAGAGTAGTTAGCTCGGGTGTAAGCAAGCATCAATTGCACCCTCGAACTATAGGCGCCCTCGCTGCGCTCGTGCGCCTAAATATCTCGGGCTGCAATTGATGCCTTACAGCCCTTGGCTACTAATCTACTATTAACGCTCAAGTCACACAGAGGCGGTATGATTGCGAAAGCGGCGCGGCGCCCCGGTTTGGCGGCGGGAACAAAATACCGCGCCGCGACCGCTTTTCAATGTGACAGGGTGCATATGAACTCATACTTTACAAAAAATACCGGCCCCGGAACGCTTCCGCTACCGCCTCTGTGTGACGCGGGCTTAATACATACCAGTAATCGGTATGGCGCGGCGGCGGGGAGGTAATTTCGACGGAACTAGCCTCAATTTGATTTGGATCCTACACTGAAATAAATACAGGGTGTGAGGAAAACTACCGATTTCTTTTTAACCACATGTTCTGTAAGTCGAATAATAAAGAATCAGCATGTTAAAAAAAAACATTTTAAAAATGAATATTAAAATTTAATTGTGTCAACCCTCACCAGACTCAAGACTATCGCACCGATAAGCGTGAGTATTTGCCTCAAGGGTCGTCCTTACGTAATTTTCTATCTCTTATCTCTGTTGCACGCTAGGGAATGGCGTTCTTTAGTGAATGGGTGCGCGTTGCGATTCTAGGAATAGGGTTAGTAACTTGAACTTTATTTTTATGTTATTTTTTTTATTATCAATATGTTTTATGTACTTTATTCTACTTACACAACATGTGGTTAAAAGGAAATCGGTACTTCTCTTTACACCCTGTATAGCATAGATCGGAATCTTTCTGCACCTGACTTATCGCCATGCCATTTGCACAAAACGTCTTAAGGGTCTGATAAGAGCTGAATTACCTCCCTTTCTAACAAAGGGCAGAATGCGCGTGCTAGAACGGAGCGGATTCGCGCTGCTTTACGTTTTTCGCTCATTTTTGCATTTTTCTCAAAATCCGTACCCATAATATTTATTATCAATATTATGGATAATGTATTTAATGTGTAAAATTTTTGGCATCATAGATTAATAGGTACTTATGAGAAACGGTTTAAAAGCAAAAAGCAGAGGTAACTGGATTTTTTATGGTGTACAAAATATATTTAATCGTGATTCGGAGTCGGCCATATTCTTGGAAAGATGCTTAATTATCTTATCACATTTTTTTTTGCACGGCCATATATTGATCACTGTTCGTTAAAAACCTGCTCAAGTTTAGCGTGTTTAGCTCTTATCAGCCCCTTAAAAGGCGTCCTTAAAACTTTTGATGATACTTTTTATGTTGACAATGAACTTAACTAACAATTTTCACTTTGATTCAATTAAATATACAGGGTGATCCATCGGGACGGGTCAGTATGGGAAAGTTTGAAACTATAAGAGATAGAGATATTTGTTCTAAGGAACCATGTCGTCGATTTTAGAGTTAAGAAAGATTGCATTCAAAGATTTTCTAAAACAAAAATAATTACGGATTCGGGAATCGAAATTGTTTGGTTGTTTGTTTTGAAAACTGACAAGGTTCGATTTCCGAGTCGTATACCTATGAGATTTTTTTAAAAAATTTGAATGCATTTTTTTCTCAATTCAGACTTTCCCATACTGACCCGTTGGATCACCCGGTATATTTAACCAAAGTTTCTAAAGCAATTTACGTGACTAGCTAGCTAATTTCTAGCATGTAACAGTATTTTTTTTTGCGAATTTGCAAAGGTCTTAAAATAAAAGTTAGGCAACAACTAGAATAAGCCCTTAATGGTAGTTTAAGATACAAGATCCGTAAGTAGAGTGCCTACTGCGCCGTCTAACTACCACCAAATGGGGCGCAAACCCGCAAGTGCTGCGAACTACTGGCTTGGCGCTTGCGTTCTCTGCCGGCGAATTTGCATGCTCTGTATGGGGTCGTTCATCACATGCAAAGCTAGTGGATACCGCCTTAAATTAAACTTGTCGCACAATTACTGGCTGTCTAAGGCCGACTCCGGTCAAGTTACTGTATCCATTGGCTGGAATAGCGCCTCCAGATGTCCGCAGATCTGTGGCTAGCTCATGTGAAAAGGCCAAGATGAAAGACACACGACACCCTCTGCACAGCCACGAACCAGTGCCGCAAAGGCTAAAAAGCCGAAAAAAAATCGTAAAGTGTGTCGATAGCCTGACCTCTGACCCTTCACAGGCTCGCTGCAGACTGTGGCGTGAAAGAGTTTCACTTCCTTCCCCTTTTGTTCCACCTTCAGAGAGTCTTTCGCCTGGACAGAATTTGCCATGGCTGACCTGGAAGTCTCTAAATAGACTTCAGACTCAGGTTGGCTGCAGCAAAGACAACATGTCCAGGTGGGGTTTCTCAAAGGATCCTAATCTGATCTGCACGTGTGGTGCGATACAAACTATGGCCCACTTAACATCGTGTTCTGCGTCCCTTTCCACCTGCACACAGCAAGAGTTAATGGACGCCACACAAAATGCAGTTCATGTTGCCGAATTTTGGGCAAAACAAATATAAAATTAAAATGACGATGCCATCGACACGCAAAGAAGAAGAGTAGAGTTATACAATAACCTTTACGAACGGGTATCTTACGACATTTTTCAATAGTTTCAATACGTATAAGTGGAAAAATCTGTCCAATCAAGTTTATAATTTTGTATGGAGAGGCGGATTTTTTTTCATTTCCTGAAAGTTTTATTCACAATTACATTGACTGACTTTTAAGTCGATTGACTATTCAGTTACGATTCAGTTTTCGGAAACCTGTCTCCAAAGATTTCGCACCTCCTTGCTCTGAGCCTGTCTGTTACACTTTTAATAAGATAATATACCTTTTGCCGATCGATTATTTATTATAAAATGGGCCAGGTTTCGACTGGGCAGACCAACGTCTATAAAACTGTTTTTCTATTGGTAAGTACTCGATTAGGTGGGTTAACGACGACAGGTGCCCGCTTAAACGGCCCATACAAAGCCCTGCCTGCAGGGCCCTACTTGCAGTGCGCACTGCCAATCGTACTGTGTGTGGTCTTGCAGGGCCGATATAACGGCGATTTTGTCGGCCCTGCATGCCCACACAAAGTACGATTGGCTTTGTATGGGGCCCTCTCCAGTAGGGTAAGAATGGGTAATACCGGTCACCTAAAGAAAAATTGTAATAGATCACGCAAAAATTTATATAATTATCCTAGCCAAATGCTTTGAAAAGCAAACTTTGAAGAATTAGCTTTCGTAATCACTTATATTGATATCAGTCGTCTTTATAGTTTAGCAACTATAAGCATTTTACGAAAAAGCTCTCTTGACCGGTATTAGACAACATGGCGGCTAATTCCGGTCAGCATAGGAGGCAATACCAGTCAAGCACTAAACAAAAATGACATATGATAAGAGACTTCGGAAAAATTAAGTTTCTAGTAAAATTAAGTTTTTAAAGCCGTAAATGATGAACTTAAGCCATAATTAATGGTACCGTCCTTAACTATCGCAAATAACGTAGTTTTTCTGCATCATCTTAGATAAGTGTTTAATTTTATTAGCCCGTGCACGTTTATAGCATATAATAACATCTCAATTGTGCGTATTTGTTCGTTGTTAAATAAAATACAAGATTTTTTGTCTAAAAAGTGGTAATAATTATATTGTGTCTTGTACCATTTTTAAACGTACGGATAGTTAGTACCGATTAGCTTGACCGGCATTACCCGAACAGAAGATTTTTTGGTTTTTCTACCAAAATAATTACAAAAACTAGTAACTGACACTTAGAAATCAGCATGCGCATTGCATAATTAGTTATTACGACATCGTTGAAACCAATGAGAAAATACACTGACACAGATAATAATTATCCCTTATTGACTACCGACGAAAAATTGCAACAAAAGGGCGCGAAAACTTTCTTTAAACATACCACTTTAACGTTGAATGGGGATTAGCGCTATGGTGAGGAAAACAATTAATTACGTACGCCACACGATTTACATGTGTGTGTGTGCGTAAATACCCGTAATGTGTGTGATATTGAATTGACCGGCATTAGCAACTGACCGGCATTAAGTACCCGTCTTTACCCTAATTAGCTGTTTTTAGGGTTCCGTACCTCAAAAGAAAATAAATGGTACAGCAGCACTGCACTTACTTTCTCGCAATATTCAACGAAAAACTATCAACCGCAAACTTAAATTTGTAATGCCATACACATAGTATGGAAATACAATCTTTTATTTCCGTTTTTCCAAAAAAAATGTTCGAATGAAGTATACAGATCAATTCAGAATTCAAATTGTCAAACATTAAAACAAACAATTTCGAGTAAATCACATGTTTAACTTTTGGTAGTACTGGAACACCCTTTAAATGAATTTTCACAGATCAATGGATATACTACTTCAAAAAACTAAAATTATGCAATTTCGACCTTTTCAGAAAAAACCTTTAAAAATTGATTATAGCTATAACGGAACTAAAATTAACTCAGAAAATAATGCCACATTACTAGGAGTGAAAATAGATACAAACTTGAATTGGAAGCCCCATATCCCAGGTAGCAAAATGTCGTCAAAATGACGTCATAATACAGTCATTTTCGACGTAGGAGACGTCATATTATGACGTCTGTATGACCAGCCAATGACTTACTATTGTCACAGCCTTATGACGTCATATGAGGACGGTAGGATGACGTCTCTGAAGACGTACTGATGACGTCTCTTACGACGTACTGATGACGTCTCTTACGACGTACTCAAGACGTACTGTAGTAGTTCATTCTGTAGACGTGGCTTCAAGACAGTAGTTCATTCTGTAACCTGTGACGTGCCACTTTTACCTAATTCTAGTTACCAAAGAATGCCCACGGTATCTATGAGACTAAAAAAAGCTACTGATAATGTTATTTCTACTATAATTAAGCATTTAAATAAAAGAAAGAGTCCTGGTATAGATGGAATTAGAGTCAGCGACTTACAGTGTATAAGCACTGAAATAACACCTGTTATCACTCACCTTATAAATCTATCTATCTCCACGTCCTCATACCCTGAACTGTTGAAGAGCGGCATAATTAGACCCATTTATAAGAAAGGTTCCCATGACGACATTAATAATTACAGACCAATAACAATATTGTCATCTATTGATAAAATCATTGAAAGATATCTAGGGAATGAAATTAATAGATTTTTATCTAATAACGATGTCATTAATAATAAGCAATATGGGTTTCAGAAGGGTCGAAGTACCTCCCAATTACTGTCAACCTTTACCGATGAGGTCAACAGGCACCTGGACGCTCGTGAACATGTGCTTGTTGCCCTCATCGACTTTAGCAAAGCATTTGACACTTTAAAATATGACACACTTTTTTGCAAACTGGAGCAAAACGGTATACAGGGTCCTCTACTAGAATGGTTCAAAAACTATCATAAGGATCGTCATACTGTTGTCCGCTTAGATAAATGTTTTAGCGACGAAATTCCGACCTTAATGGGAACGGCCCAGGGCTCGATAGTCGGCCCAACTGAGTACTTGTTGTACGTCAATGACATGACTAACATTCTGGGGGAGGACTCTGTATATCAGTTTGCCGATGACACATGTCTGTGTACTCACAATAAAAATGTCTCTGTGGCCCAAAACTCAATGCAATGTAACTTTGATAATTTATGTAAATGGGCTCACGATGTAGGTCTGGTGATAAATGCAAGTAAAACCAAAATTATATATATTCACTCACCGTACATGAAAAATGATAACGTCCCTACGATAATTGCACATGATCACCAGTGCCTGCATCGCGGGACCACTCCCTACGTGTGTGCGTGCCCGAAGTTACATATTGTAGACCAACATACCTACCTTGGCCTCATCATAGACAAACACTTCACTTGGGGACCCCATATCGAAAGTGTGGTCAGCAAGCTTAGGTCAATTAACGCCAGATTAGCCGTTCTAAAATATAAACTGCCCTACCATACGTTACGCATGCTGTATCTGGCTTTGGCAGACTCATTTATTGGCTACGGGCTATCTAGTTATGGACGTACCTATAAAACGTACCTAGATAAAATATACAAACTCCAAATAAGCATCCTGAAAAATATAGTACCTGAACATGTAAGACTACGATACAAAGACGACGAATTCGGTCTGTTCAGATACTGTAAGGTTATGTCGGTCTTCGATAAAGTAAAAATGTCAATTATTCTAGATAAGTATGAAAATATTGCCTCTCTGACTAAAACCAGTAGATATGAACGATTGCGGAATCTTGATAATAAGATACCAATTTATCAAAGACCAAAAACAACTAACGTCTATGGCATGAGGACGTGGGAATATTCACTGCCAGATGTACTTAATGGCTTACCAAAAGAGTTACATTCTAATGTTTTAAAGGATAAAAAAGCGTGTAAAGCTGCACTAAAAAAATTTTATGTATCGTAGCACTAAGCATTTAATGAACTAATCTAATTAGCAGTGAGCCTGAGATCTCATTCGCTTCTCATATAAACCTTAAATAGGTTTTAGATAAGCGTTTATTATTGTAAGATGTTTGAATTTAATGTATCTTGATCAATAAAAAAAAAAAAAAAAAAGACAAAGGCAAAGCGGCGCTGCTGTAGGTGGCTTACACTACGGATTGTTTCTTGAATTCAACGCACACATCACATTCACTGAATATAGTCGGTTTATTTCTATATGCGTGCATTCGTCGAATACGATCGAATACAGTTTTAAACCAGACTAGAGCGCGCTTATGTCAATGTCACTGAGAAAAATTAAAATTTTGTTTTGCGATTTAAGAAATTATTGAGAGATAATGATTATTCGATAAGATAATTAAATCTAAAAACCCCAAAAAAAGTTGAAAACAACCTCTCGAAAACGAGATTGATGACAAATGTCTTATGAATTTGACGTTTCGCACACGCTGCACTACCTCATTTTCGTATGCAATGATAGCGCGCTAAAGTGACGTCACTGATGACGTCACGTCGCCTAAACGAGTGAATACGAGCAAGTTTTGAACCGACTATTAGCGCGCTAAAACCGCACACAAAGCTCACGAGCAGGTTTTAAACCGTAGTGTTAATAAAAATAAATAGCTGCATAACTGAAGATGTGATGTTATAAGTGATGTTAAGTCACTTTAACCAATCTAGCCATCTAGGAACGTTATTTATAGGTATAACCTATAACCCTACATTACCACCACCAAGGAAATGACACGGCTACATACCTCGTCATACTGCGGCTACGAGAAAAAATCTCAATACCACGATATACAAAATGCTGCGTTTTGTACAGCGCCATCTCCTACATATATTTATTACTATAAAAATGACGTCAGTTTGACGTACGATTCCGACGAATGCAGTACCCTACCAACCTTATATTAACAAAAAAAAAAAATTACGTACAATTTCGATAAATAAATTACTGACCCGTTATTCATTGAATAAACTGTAAGATTACGTCACTCTCCCGACTTTGTCGACCTACCAAAGACTGACCACAGCTGACCTTTCGCTAACCGACCCAAAGTGACCAGGATGGACATTAAATTTGAATGACCTTTAATGGACATCAGCTGATTCTTGAAAAACGCTCACTGTTCACTGGTACAGCACAGTCCTAAAATGACCAAGAAGTGACGACATTTTGACGGATGATTTTTACCAATACAGTACGGTCTTAAACTGACTTAAAAATGACGTCAGTTAGACGAAAGATTCCGACCAATGTAGTACCGACCCTATACTGACCAAAAATGACGTCAGTTTTACGTCCTATCTCGACGAATTCAGTACTGACCCTAAATTGACCTTAAAATGACGTACTTTTTTCGTCCTGGACGTCATTTTGCTACCTGGGATCCACCATCTAACATAAAACCTATCCTCATCTATATACGCATTAAAACAGATTAAAAAACTAACAAATTTCCAGTCCGCACTGACAGCATACTACGCGTTCATCCACTCCAGACTTTCCTACGGAATAATACTATGGGGAAATAGTCCCATCATTCAAGATACTCGTATATTTATACTTCAGAAAAAGTGCATAAGAATACTAACACACATTAAACAGACGGAATCCTGTAAACCCTACTTCATTGAACATAACATCCTTACCCTAACGTCTATTTACATTTTTGAATGTTGTAAATTTGTCAAGAAAAATATGCACCTCTATTCACCACATACAATAATCAAAAGAAATAAAAGAAATTTAAATAAATTAAAACTTCCTTTTACTACTTTAGATTTGTACAGATCAGGTCCACATTCAATGGCAATCATAATTTATAATAAGATACCTAACTATATAAAAAACCAAGAAAAACTGACTTCTTTCAATAATCATCTAAAAAAGTATTTATTACGTAAAGCTTATTATAAGTTAGACGAGTTCCTTGACGACAGAACTGACGAATGAAATTGTGAATCGAATTGAATTGAATTTTATATATAGATATTTTTATGTAATGTTAAATTTTGAATTGAATTTGTCATCTCTCTTTTGCGGTGCCCTAACGGGGTGCCCCATGCATGAACTATGTTATTATTTAAGATCTTTATACCATGTGGCAAGCAAAATAAAGAATTGAATTGAATACCGTAGGATACTTGCATGGAGATTTTTTTAATTTCCCTACACATGTTCCTTATGGATAATTGTTCAGTTTGGTCTACTGAGCATGCAAGCCCTTTCAGTTTTTTGTACAACCTGTGTACTAATTTTTATTCAAAAATATCATAAATAATATCCAGTCAGGTAGACAACCAATCCAGGATAAATATTATAGAAAATTTTAATCATCATCATCATCATATCGTGTGGGTTGCAAGGTCAATGACCGACCTCACAAACCAAACTCAATAACTCAAATAAACTCAATGGAATCAATTTTGGGTAAATCACATATTTACGATTTGGTGGTACAGGAATACCCCTTATATGAAATTACAATGATCAATTGATACTAGCGCAAGATATATTACATGGAGATGCTTGGTCATGCAAAGTTTCATCAAGATTCTATGAGCCGTTTTTGAGAAAATTTCAATTTTTCATTTTCGTTGTATGACAGCTACCCTCAAAATGAGAGCCAGCAAGAAACCACTTAGAACCCTTCGATGGATTTGCATAAAACTCCTAAATTCAAAATCTGGTGTCAATCGGACCATTCGTTTAGCCGCTAGGCCAAAGCGTGACGGACAGACCGACCGACGACGGACCGACCGACGGACGGACATTTTTGGGAGACTTGTTTTTTATGATGTATAAGTGATATAGAACACATTTTTGAGAAAATTAGAAAAACTTTTTTTTTTCACGAATACAATACCTACCTTTCTCGCTCGAAAGTAAAAACGGAACCCTTATAGGATCACTTTGTTGAACGGTTAGAGGTATCAGGTAGAAATTAATACCATATATTAGGGTCCATGAACCACACAAGATCTGAAAATTTCAATTTTTTACAACAACGCAATCAAAAGATATGGCATTTTATGTCCTCATCTCCATACATTTATGGACCAAAGCAAAACCTATAGGGTACTTCCCGTTGACCTAAAATTATGAAATTTGGCAAGAAGCTAGGTCTCACAGTACAAATAAATGGAAAAGTCTGAAATCATTAAATATTATAACTTTTCTCACAACTAATGGTAACCAATTGTGGTGAGCTCCCGTTTCAAGAACATTCATATAAGAGAGGGGTCAAGTTGGATGGTCGCTGAGGCGATTTTTGTTTTTCATTTATTTATTTATAATCTTACAATTATAAGTCAGTAGGTATTACAATATACTTAGTCAATAACTACCTTAAAGCAAGTCAAGGTATTTTTATCTGTACATAAATTAATACTCATAGGTAATTTAAACCTACATCACGGTAACAAAGTGCGCATGATACGAGTATAACTAAAACTAATAGCCTGGGTCAGCAAGTCCATGGATCATGAAGAAACTCCTCAATCGTATAAAAGGCTTTAGTGACGAGTAACCGTTTTAAACCAGCAATAAATTTACCGAGTGTATCAGATTCTATAATTTCTTTCAGTATCCTGTTGTATAATTTAACACCCATTACATGCACAAATTTGGCTGATTTTTCAAGTCTGTGAGAAGGTATAGCAATATTATTGCGCCCCCTGACATTAACTCGTTGGGAGTCACCCCTCGTAGGGAACTGTCCAAGGTTGCACCGAACAAATTTTGCGACCTCAAGTATGTACGCGCAAGGAAGGGTAAGTATTTTATGCACCCTGAACAGTTCCCTCGCAGGGCAATCCCACTTTATTCCAGCCAGGACACGAATAGCTCTGTTCTGAACTCTGAAGGCTCTGAGCCTCTCAGCCGCAGTGCACCATAAACATACACCATAGTTTAGCACAGTGTGAAAATACCCAAAATAAGCTTTCCGGATATTTGAGGTGCTTATGCTGTGCTTGAGTCTTCCAAGGAAGGCTTACCTACAAGCGTCTCGATGTGTGGGGTCCACGTGAGTCCGGAGTCTACGACGAATCCTAAATACCGTACCTGATCAACCTGTGGTACAGTCGAACCGTTGCAAGAAATATTTAAATTATGGGGGCGCTTGCCTCTGAGGCCAAAGTGTATGATATTAGTCTTTTCTACATTGAGTGTCATTCCGTTTGCCCGAAACCATGTGTGAACGTCATTCATTGTGGTTTGAAGTTTAGACTTTAATAAACTATGCGAGCTTGCTGAGACAATGACACATCCGTCATCAGCAAACATTACTACCTCAGCATCCGACACAGCTGATGTCAAATCATTCATGAGGACTATAAACAAGTTGTTACCCATTACGGAGCCCTGTGGTACTGAATGGTCTCCAATCAGCTCTAACTCTGACCGAGCCTCCTTGACAGCAGTCAACTGTTGCCGCTCCTTCAAGAAGGAAGCAATAGTGCTGTGAAACGAGCCGGTGATTCCATATTTCTCAAGCTTCTTGAGGAGCAGGGTGTGATTAACGAGCTCGAAGGCACGCGACAGGTCACAGAATATCGCTGCAACCTGTCGCCCACCCTCGAGGTGATGAAGCACCCTGGTGACTAAATCGCGTGCCGCATCAACCGTGCTGCGACCACGTTGATACGCGTACTGCTGTGGGTTGAGAAAGCCATTTTAGTTCTATTTTTAAATTTGTATGTTTAGTAGTGTTTAGTTTAGTGCATAAGCTATAAAATAACAACAAATAATAAAATTTGGTCAAGCGCGTGTCGGACTCAAAAAATCTAGCATATGAACTTACTGAAATTTCTTAAGATTATGTGGTGGTACGGAACCCTCGGTGCGCGAGTCCGACTCGCACTTGGCGCACTGTCACCTGACAGTGTTCACTCCTATTTATTAGCGTATTAGCGTAAATACATAATTGGCTCTTTAGTAACCTATTATACTAACCCTTTGATAAGAAATTAAAATGAAACTGTAATTTACGCTATGGTGCCGTAAACTAATTGATATACCTACCTACAGGTGAAGTTTTTTTTAAAGGGTTGAAGTGAGGGCGAAGTACCAAGAAAATAATATAATTATTATTGATATCTAATCTAATTTTGGTGCAATGTTTTACGAACCCACCTATGTTTACTGGATTTTAATAGGTTCACTATTGTATATTTGCATACACTAATTCATGACTAATTCACTATTGCACCATCTAACTATAACAATAACAAAACACGCTCGTCCCTGGCGAATAGAATGGAGAGAGCAAAACGCGTGTATTCGGTTATCGTCAAGTCAGGTGGAAGTGGAACCCACCCTGAGTCTAAGTAGGTCTTGTAATGCAGATGGTGCCGAACACCGGGTGACGCGTGGATGATAGAATCGCAGCATGATGGCGGAAATAAGAAATGAAGGTTTTTCCCAGTATTGTACACTTTTATTTATAATGAAATAACAGCAAAATACATTCGTCGAGTAAGTACCTATACTAAAATTAGAGGATTAAAATAATTACAATTAACACAACGCATAGATGGATAAACGTAGGAAGAGAGAAGACAGAATTGACATTAAGTTGACAGGTGTCAACTGTGACAACGGGACATTTCGGACATTTCAATATTCGTTCATTCATAACCTAATTATAAGTATGTTTTACATTACAAAACTTATTTCTAACAGGTCTAAGCACAAAATTTTTTTTTACTATGGTTTTACTTTTATCTTCTAATAATCACTCTGTATAAGCCCTGTACTTATGTTTTTCATGAATTTTGTACAACAGTCCTGTTACTAAGTATATAAGCCTTAGTTTACCAAAAAAATAATTCATTCTTTCTTTTCAAAATGACTGCAAATTCCACTTACAACGCCTTTGAAGCGTTTAGACCCCATTTCAATGCTTTGGCCAGAGTAGCTTATTTCAAGCTCGCACCGAAAGCAGAATCACGCTTAAAGAATAATTTTCATTTCGCATATCGTGTCACAGTGTGGGTTATTGTTGTGACGTATAATTTACAGCATTTCATAAGAGTTGTGCAGGTAAGAAAATTACTAATTCGTGTTATTAACGAAGGTTATTAATTAAGTGCTTCCACGACTATAGAGTTGGGCCATTAAATTGTTTGTACTCGCCGACTAACGAGCAGGAATGCAGACTAATTAAGGGCCACTAAATCTGGATTAAGGTAAAGATTTTGTGAAGTTAGGGCTTGTAGAGTTAGGAGCTTAGCTCTACATACGATACGATCTTTCTTTTCAAAATGACTGCAAATTCCACTTACAACGCCTTTGAAGCGTTTAGACCCCATTTCAATGCTTTGGCCAGAGTAGCTTATTTCAAGCTCGTACCGAAAGCAGAATCACGCTTAAAGAATAATTTTCATTTCGCATATCGTGTCACAGTGTGGGTTATTGTTGTGACGTATAATTTACAGCATTTCATAAGAGTTGTGCAGGTAAGAAAATTACTAATTCGTGTTATTAACGAAGGTTATTAATTAAGTGCTTCCACGACTATAGAGTTGGGCCATTAAATTGTTTGTACTCGCCGACTAACGAGCAGGAATGCAGACTAATTAAGGGAAACTAAATCTGGATTACGGTAAAGATTTTGTGAAGTTAGGGCTTGTAGAGTTAGGAGCTTAGCTCTACATACGATCTGATAACTTTTTGAAAATGCAAGCTATATGGTCTCGACTTGGCAACATTTTACATGAAAATGTTTTTGGTGGGATCAGCTTTCTTCCAACTGACGTATCTGCATTTCGCTAACTTCGCTAATAGCAAAGATGGCGGCAAAAAGCATGAAAGCTCCTTAAGTAAAAGCTCTTTTAAATCTATTGCTCATGTTTTGTTCAAAAAGAAATTAGTAAGTCACAGAAAAATAAGGGTAATTAGAAGGAAGATTAAAGAACTAATTCGTCACAAAGTAGTGAAGGCGTCGTTCTACGGATTTGACGGGTTATTTTGAATATTTCCTAGGGATCATCGATGATGGTGACATTAAAATTTGGGACATGTTGGCAGATGTCATCCCCTAGTAAAATAAATATTCGTATTTATTAAAGGATTAAACACATGATTACAATTTGAACATAAAATATAGTCATACAGATAAAAATCTTTAGTCTAGTACCCCGTCCCTGTTCGCACCTGGTCCAAACGTACCCATGACGCTGGCCGCGTTACCGCGTTGAATGGCCAGCGACAACTGTTGGACCAGGAACGAGCCGGCACGGGGGTCATTACCGCGCTCCCTCAAGCGCCTTCCAATTTCGCTCACAAAGCGCTTCCCTGCTATGCCCCACACCCCCGAGGTCTCAACTGCGAAAGGTACAAAATCATAGCACCCTAGCAAGTCCGAATATTTATTTAATTTTTGATTAGCCAACCACTCGGCGGCCGCGCCAGCAGAACGTGAGGTCCGGGGTAGGTGGCTAGCCGCGTAGGTGCAGGCACAGGTGGCATCCCACAAGAGGCATCGGCCTTTTGCCCAGGGAATCAAAGTCAGGCCGTCTGGCCTTTTGCCATCAGATCGACACAGCCCAGGTGGCTCCAGGACACAAGGGATGTCGGCAGACACTAAAGCACGACGAATAATTTCGTTGAGTGCGTGGTGTCGTGGATGTCTGCCAGCACACAGTCTGCAGCTAAGGCCATGACGGCCGCTACTGTCAACCCACGCCCCACACCTGCAAGCGTGAGGCTCGCACACCTTGCACCCAAGCCTAAGAGCCACTGCAACACGAAGTGAATTGTTATCAAGAAGAGTGCCCACGTGGGGTGATGGCAGGGCGTGAAGCCAGGCACCAGACTCACGGCATGACATAGCCTTAAGTCGAGCCACGTCCACCCCAGTAGACGACTCTATAAGATGGTCGATGACAGACTTGGCCCATTGATCATCCCAAAGACTTTGCATTTCAGGCCTGCCTGGAGGTGGGTTATTAGGGCAGGCAGCAGTCCAGGCCGTTAAAGCCTCATCTGCAAAAGGGATGACGAAACTGTTACCTTCATAAGAAAGGATCCGAGTAACAAGTTGCGACACCCCACTCGCAGAGGCCAAGAAAGCCGACAGCCCAGTGTCCTGCACCCGCCTTACGCCTAGATATGAGCGCCGCCGCCGAACGAATTTCCTGCGCCGCCGCCGCCGCGGATGGCCACGGCGCGCCGAGCGAGGAAAGAGTTATTAAATCCATACTTTTTAAACACTGATTCAAATTCTCTTCTCTTTCTTCTCTTACTCGCTATAGTTAAGATATTGATCCTACCTGCTAGATAACTAATTTGTAGCATGATTCTTAGAGAGCCCCGATTACTGAATGGTTTCAGCAATATTTTTGAAGATTACCTACGTGCATTTTTTTGTGAAATGAGGATAAGCTAACAAAACTTGTGTTTGAAAACCTGACTAAAATTAAACATTTGTTTATTTTTCCTTAAAAGTATTAGAATATTAGTACAGTCTGTTGTCCGTACAGTCAGTAATGTTAATAGTTAAAATAATTTTATCAGATTTGTTTTCATATGCCACTTTTTTTTTCATTATCACATGTAACTCGTAGACATGAAAAGGCTATGTCTAACTCACACATTTCTTAAAAAAATATAGCAAAATTCGATTACTTTGACCTCTATCTAGCCCTGAAGACAAGAGATGAAGTAAACGATGGAATGGACTTTACCAGAAAAAGACACGCTTTTTTATTTTGTCAATGGACTTACTCTTGACCTCGATCTAGTCCTGAAGACAGAGATGGGGTCAACGATGGAGCGAGCTTGCCCAGAAGAAGCCTATTCACTCACGACTTGAAGAGATTCGGGTTATATAAACTGGGGAACGCTAACGCAGGAAGAAAATTCCACTATTTAGCCGTGCGCATTATAAAAGATGTTTCAAAGCGCTTTGTGCGAATGTGCGGAATATCAACCAATATTCATAGGGGAATTTTATGCGGTGCGTCCCTCCGACCCTCAGACTCCCGATGGTAGAAGGTAGTGGTGGAATAAGCCCGTGGAGCTCTTGACCACACTCTCCAAAGTAATATCTGAAAAAAGACCGACAGACATGCAACTATGCGACGACCAGACTGTGAAACTTAATTTTTACCTCTAATGAGCTTCATCACTAATGAGCTTCTAGGCTCTGCGATCTATCGAATCAAGTGCGTCTGTTGGTATTTAGCTGAGCCATCCCAAAGGAAATCTTCATGCAGGATCGGACTTGGACTTTATATAAAACTGTAAGTTGTCGGAAAGAAGTAACGCTTAACCTTATTGAGAACGCCCCACTTTTTTGCCGCAGTTCGGGCTTTTGACTCAATGTTAGCGCCGAAGTTCAGGTTTGCACATAACTTCATGCCAATTAGTTTGTGGCTGTCGGTAATTGGTACAGTTGTACCTCGAAAAGTAGGAACCAGATTGAATGGTGGTATGTTGACTATATAAGGGTGGAACCCCAATCGTCGTCTAGCCGCACGTAGGAGGAAGGGGAATGGTGGTATAAGGTCGTACGGTCAACCGCACGTCGGTAGAAACTTTTTCATCTCTATTAGAGCGCCATAAGGTCCAAAAGTGTTTCTATTGACGAGCTGTTGAGTGTACATTTCAGACGCACTCAACGAGATGTATTCTATAGAATACTGATAAGTACATAAGGCACTATGTGTCGGTGTTCAAGGCTCTACAGTTTCTCTGTTTCGACAAGAGTCTCATCACTAATGAGCTTCCTAGTACGTTTGTCGATTGCAGTAAGATTGGCCAGCTGGTATTCTGCAGACTCATCAGTACTCCATACCGGATTCCTGTTTGAAGCACAAGCACAAGTCTGATAGGGTATAAATAGCTGTAGAAGCTGTCCCAGTGTGATGTACCGCCTGGCGTTGGAGAGTATGCCAAGTTTCTTAGCTGCAGATTTGGCCAAGGACTCAATAAAATGCCAAAAGTACAGATTGGACGATAAGTGCATCATACCAAGGAGCTCGAGGTGGTCTGATATCGGTACGAATACATTTCGGAACTCTGGAGTCAGATTGAAGGGACTTCGTTTGACTGTAAAGAAACACGCCTATGTTTTGGCCGCCACAGTCGGACACTGAATGAAGGGCCAGAAATAAACGTTCAACCATGGTCTATCGACCGACAAGATGGTATTTGTGCCACACTGGCTTTTGCATAAAAAACATGTCAACTAAATTACAACACAAAAAAAAAGTCAATGAAACAGACCGCCCCAGGTCGCACCCGGTCCAAAGGTGCCCATCACGCTACTAGCATTACCACGCTGTATCGCAATGGACAACCTCTGGACAAGAAACGAGCCGGAGCGGGGGGGGCTTTTGCATTAGGTATGTATCTATCCGTAACTGTGCTGTCGTCTGCATACCCAAAGATTCCAGGCACCAGTTTATGTGCATCAGGAATAGAGTTGAGGACAGAACGGATCCTTGAGTAACTCCGTTATCGATAGTCCTCTGATCAGACTTGTGACATAAAAATAAAGTCATTAGCTTCAAGTTATGTCACGACTTCGTTATTAAATACTCGCTCGAGTATGGAGATTTCCATCGGCCTGTTCCATCACAATCAGGACATTTTTTAACCATTTCAACCGTTTATTTTTGCCACAACACATATTAGGTTAAAAATATTCAAAATTTTCAAATTACAATATTCAGTATTTTTGAGAACCATTTTAATTTCTTTTGGTACATATTTCCAAATTTTAAAAGAAAGTAAGGAATTAAGTATTTTTGTGCCAACCCTATATGGTTTTTACGATTTCCGGTCATTTCTTACAAAAAAATGCTTTAGAGGTCACGCCGCCGATTTCGCCGCCGCCGCCGACCCTAAAAAGTCGGCGCGCCGCCGCCGACCTTATAGCCATCGGCGCTCATATCTACTTACGCCCAACCCCCCATGACGAACCGGCAAACTCGCCTGCCGCCACTCCCTCTCATTCAGGCTGACGTTTAGGACTTTCTCTAAGGAGCTCCTAAGAACCTCATCCAAATCAGCAACATCTTGCGGAAATATCCATGTTGGACAGGTTCTGATGGTGTAAATCAGTTTGGGCAAGGAGAGGCAGTTCCTGAGTAAGGTAAGGCCGACGTGGGCTGACAAGTGCTTCAAATTTTCATGCGCCCTGTAAAACAACGTCTTTTTTTCTTGAAGAAAATCCGGGAGACCCTCAGGAAATATTGCAGAGCCCAGCAGAGCGAAGTTATCCTTGTTTAAAATTTTTAATCCCGGTATCAAAACTTCTATCTTCGCACAACTAGCAAGGGCATTTACCCCACAAGGAAAAACCTCGCATTTGCTGGCGTTCACCACCAGGCCCATTTCCTCCAAACTGGGGAAAAGGTTTTCCACGTCCTCAGCGACTTCCTCAGCCGTACCGCCAATTGTACCATCGTCCAGGTACCAAATTTTTAACGGAGACTTAAGGGCACCAATGGTGGTTTAGTAAAATAAATTTGCAAGGTATCTATTCCGAGCGAAGCAAGGAGGTCCGAAATCTTTGGTGTAAGTGGTAGGGGCTTTAACTTTAAAAAGCTTTCTGCTACGGGCTGCTAGCTGACATATTCAAAAGATACGGGAGATAGCAGGAAGTGCTACGAAATGGAATCGAATATGACTCAGCGACCAATATCACCACAGCGTGACCGACGGCGCTCCATGACCGAAAAATAAATCACTACTAAGGCTCTACCACTCCATAATAAATATTTAAAGTATTTTTGCAGGAACGCCACAGCACTAACCAGATAGTCAACACTTTGTTCATTTTGCTAACTACCCTCAACACGCTTTTCAAGCAAATGGCTTTTAACATCCGAAGCAAAAGGATAGATAATATTATTGGCGTTATAAGCGGTTAATATAACTTTCTTCTATTCAAAAGCTATTGTTTATCTTTATACTGGGGGCGTTTCTAGCGTGGCCGCTAAATTTATGATTGAAATTTGACAGGTCTAAAAGTGATGCTGTCTTTTTTCAGCCTATAGGCAGTAACAAAGATAGCAACATTTTTAGACCTGTCAAATTATAGCCTTAAAAGACATGTATACTAGTGGTTTTTTATTCCAAGATAAAATTAACAGACTTGAAATTTATATTACATGAAGGAGAATAAAAAGAAGAAAGAAGAATGACTAAGAATTATTTTTTTAATGCCGCCATTTTTTTTTTAATAATTTTTAAAAAAAATCTGTAGTGGACTTTTTTTTTAAGTACTGGCACCACCAAAGCAAAATAAACTGGCAACACTCCATTGCCTTTTCGTTTTTCTTCGTATAGACGTGCGTTCCAGAACAGGAAATATTATTTTGACAGCAGGATAGCTGTATATGACGCCCGTGTGCGTGGTCAAGACAGACTGCTGTCAACGGGTAATGTTTTGCAAACTAATATTTTTTTGACAGCAGTGTGTTTCAACCACACACATGGACGTAACATAAAGCTATCCTACTCTCACCGCCAGTTGCACAAAGCATCTTTAAAGTTAAAGCTCCTTTAAGTCTATTGCGGACTCTTTCTATTCTGCTGACAAAGAAAGTGACAGCAGTAGATTTAAAGGAGCTTTAATTTTAAAGTAGCTTTGTGCAACTGGCTGTGTCAGAGATTTTGCATTTGTGAAACGAAAGAGGTTAAAGTGATCAAAATAGTGTATTTTGCTGGAAAATATCTTAAAAGTGCACAAAAATGAAGAATTCGAGTGATTTAGCTTACTGCGGGTGTTACGCGTTTTTGTTCATTTACCGAATGCAACGATACAGGACATGGAGACGAACTATCACACAGTTGGAAAATGTGGAGGGGTATCGTCAATCCAAACTCTTCATCAAGGGATATAGATAGAAAAAAGACTTAACAGCACCAGTAAACCAGTGCCCTCGGCAGATTGGCTTGTGGTGCAGAGAGCCTCACACCAGGGGACACAGAATTGTGTGTGAAAAGCTTCGGAGGTCCTCTCAGGGTCCTTATTTAGTACATCTCAATCAGTAGATAGGGGGAGTGGAAAATGGGGATACCCCGATGAAGCCAAAAGAGCAGCTTGCCGCATAAACTGGCCATCTTCCTGGATGGGGCTTACAGTGAAGCAGGCCACACCGTCCGTTTCTAGCTGGGATAGTGAATGAAATAGCTATTTAAGTGATCTGATCACCCGTCTGCGCAGATTCTCCACCAGAAATAATAATAATAGGCTTATTATGTCAATTCAAAGTGTTAACTATCTGTTACACAATTAGCAAGATTTTTTTAGATGAACAGATATTAATTTAAGATGAATAATATTACACTTAGTGTAAAGTTGTTATTGGCCGCATGAAGCTGCTTGGACATGCCTCGTTGCCTCATCTTAAGCAAACACACTCCGTCTTACACCAAAAAAGTTAGACATCTGTTGAACACTTGATTAAAAATATCGTACCAAATAACTCTGTCTATGTCATTCATGCGCAGAAGTCAAAAATGACTTATTTTATTATGACTTGACTTCTGCGCATCAACTGACATAGCCAGTTATTTTGTGCGCATTTTTTTAATCAAGTGTTCAACAGATGTCTAACTTTTTTGTAGTAAGACCACGGAGTAAGACCCACTATGTTCAGTTGCCCTTGGGTGAAGCAGCATGCTTATTTGCCACTAAATATTCATAGTGATGTTCAGATAATGTCCTTTTATTTGACACCCAACATGGTATCATATAAAAATATTATTTTGGTCATTCATGAGTTAATGTCCTGATGGCGCCACATTCAATGTAATGTAACATCTTATATCCTATAACCAGAGGAAGATCAAGACGCTTCTAATCTAACGCTACTCATTTGTTTAACTACAATAAGTTGTATAGAAGTTATGAGGCAACAGATGAACATAAATATTAATTATAATAATTGCTGCGGGTAAAAATGTGTGATCTTTT
Source organism: Athrips mouffetella (assembly GCA_947532105.1). Classification (NCBI taxonomy): domain Eukaryota; kingdom Metazoa; phylum Arthropoda; class Insecta; order Lepidoptera; family Gelechiidae; genus Athrips; species Athrips mouffetella. Next base: position 23,499,737 of record OX383963.1, read on the forward strand.
CCATTGGGTTGACAAGCCCGTTGGTGTGGTTGGTAGTGAGCCTGCCTCTCACACCATGGGCCGCGGGTTCGATCCCCGCCCAGGGCAAACATTTGTGTGATGAACACAAGTGTTTGTTCTGTGTCTGGGTGTTATTTATCTATTTATGTATGTATATCAGTCTCTGGTACCTATATAGTACAGGCTTTGCCTAGTTTGGGATCAGATAACCTTGTGTGAAATGTCTCCCAATATATAATTTTTTAAAATTATATTCTTTGTAGACTGGTTGATTAAGGAAGATAATATCTAAACACAGGTATTTGTGATTATTTTACTCATGGTTTAATTAGAAATAAATCAGATGAGAAATACATAGGAATACCAATGTCATCAGCCAGATGACTAGAATGGTGTTGACACCCAGAGTGGTACGGTTGCCTGCCAAGCCGAGAGTCCTAGGTTTGAATCCTGGTAGGGGCTTGTGCACGAGTGAAGGACATTTGTATCTGTATTTCAGTCCGGAACTGGTTTAAAAGTAATGGCCAGTTAGTCCGTTGCATCATTTCCCAGGGAAATGTCCTTTAATAATGCTATTTTGTGATGACTGATGACTTTTATAGTTCTTCATCGCATTGTAGTATCAATCCTGAGGTTGTATAGCGGCCATTCAGCTTTAGTAGAACTGATGTGCTGTCCTACACTATACTAATATTTATTTTTGTAATGTTTCTTGATTTTATTGCTTGTAGAGCCTGGATGATTGTATTCTCACATTATAACATATTAGTGTAGTATTGTCCGAAGGCACTTGATATTACAATATTAAGATCTTGTGAGTCTGCACTCATTCCTTGTTTTAGTTTTTGATCCCTTAAGTTAATTAATTTCTGAGTAGTCTTGTGTCTCCTCTTGTAAGTCTATGTTGTATTTATTTATGTATAGATGTATTCTTTGGGTAGCTTGTTACACGGTGCGGCGAAAAGTGGCTGGTGACTTAGAGCCTATCTATTATTTTGTGTGGTAAATTATCTGGCTATGTAAGCACTGATTTCAACTCCAGTATTTCATTTTTATCGTTTATTCCAAGAATGTACTTTCACAGACATCTCGTGAGCTTGACAACCCGATTCTACAAAATACACATATTTATCAATACTGCTTTGATTTATTAATTTAATTAGCCAATATCAAAGAAGTGAGGAAAAAGGTTACGTGTTTTAGGTTATATCTGTCAAGCAAGCGTTTCATTTTGAAAGCCGTAGAGATAACGGTATCAATAGTTCAAATGAGTGAGTCAGTTCACTCACTCGAATTAGTTAAGTGTATTTGTTTGATGTGTTGTCTTAATTCTTGTAATATGTAGCGGAGCTATTTTAAAATAGGTAAATGAAATAATAAAGAGTAACCTGAAATGAAACTGAAATTGTCGATTTAGACCTGAACACGATGAAAATTCAAGGAATACAAGGTACAAAAACGATTAAAACTAACGCAGTGTAGTTTTTATCGTTTTAGTACCTTAAAGTGATAACCCATTTTTTTTCTTTTTTTATCTTGTATAAAAAATAAATCCACTGTATCAGTTTTGTGAGGGGCCCACAGACCTAACTACTCGACGAGGCGTAGTGAACGTAGGCTACCTGGTGTGGACGGGAGGGGATGCGAGCCAGGATGGAGACACCCTCCGTGACAATTGTCACCGGGTCTGTGCCTGCTCTCAAGGCCTTGAGAACGGAGAGCAGGAGCTCGATGGCAAGGTCGATGGCTTCGTGTGTGACTGAAGTTGTTGACACCTCCGGGTGCTTCGTCTTCACTCCCACGGCTTGTGGGGAGAAGACCGTGTTAATAGGCTCTGTGGCAAAGGCGGTACAGCCCAGGCAAGCGGCTGTCGAGGGCCCGCGGTTGCGGTTGCGGGGGGCTTCGACGGGGTGCGGTGAAGCGGCGGTAAGGCGGGCGACTGCACTTTTGCAAAGCTTGGCGGCGATTTCTTCGCGAAGGTAAGTGGCCTGGGCGACGTTGTGAGTGGCCTTTGGCCGCCTCATGACCTTCGTGGTAGAGGCAGGGGGAGCCATGACTCCCCTCGATCCCTCAATAATTGTCGGCCGACGAGATTGACATTTTGCCTGCTCTTACTAGGTAGTTTCTTGACAATTGAACACTGACAGTGACGCAATTAGAGAACAATTCCAACGTTGCGCGGGAATATTTCACAGAGGTCTGTCTGCTACAACCTGCTTTATATCCGGCCTAATAGTACTTGGATGACTGCTTGTCGTGCGTGTCATAAGATCTTGTATTACTTCTCGGACTCATATGGTGCAAATTATTTAAATGAGTTGACTCATTAATATGACTCATAGAAACTGACCAAATGGTTCAAATTATTTAAATGAGTTAACTCATTAATATGACTCATAGAAACTGACAACTCTCAGTCAAATGATCTGCCGACTTAGAACGAGCCTCTAGGCAAAGGGCAAATGTAATTTTTTGACGTTATGAGGTATAAACTGACGCAGGTGACCTGACTCACACTAATATCTCGAAATAAAATAATCGATAGATCGCAACACTATTTGTAAGTAGGGTTGTCATAGTCCAATCTGTGTTGCCATATTCCAATCAGTGATGCCGTATTTCAATAACTTTAAAAATCGATTGTAAAAAAATGGTGGCCTTTAAAAATATTCTTTCTTCACCACAATATTATCTACTATTCTATCTATCATATGAACTTGGTTTGAACCCTGTTAATTTTCCCTCGAAATAAAAATCCAACCCCCATAGTAAAATTTTACATCTCTTTTAGCGGCCACGCTAGAATCGCCCCCACTGCTTATATTCTTGGAATGGCGCCCAAAATGGGGCAATCATTTGAAGTAAAAAATTCTGTTAAAAACTGAACTTAAAATTGACTTAAATTACAAAATATTGCGTAGTTTATAAGTGTCGTCATCGACTATCAATAACATAATATTTGTAGGAAGCGTGAACATAATACAGTTGTATTAAGTGAAAAAACCGGTCAAGTGCGAGTCGGACTCTCGCGCCGAGGGTTCCGATATACTTTTTGCATTTTTGGAAGAAATAAAGTCGATTTTTAGGACCGCAAAACTAAATTTGTTTGTAAAGGTTATTTTCAGATTAGTAAAAAATAATGTAGTATTGTGGTATTTATTTTTTATTTTTCATCATAACTTGAAAACTAAGAGACGTAAAAAAATACAGAAATATATTTTAAAATGTACAACTAAAGCCCTTTCATATGATACCCCACTCGACCTAGTATTTGCCCCCCCCCCCTATTTTGGCCCCCTTTACATTAATAATTTTTTTTTTCAAAATTCTTTCATATGCAATTAAGTTGGGCAACTACGTTCTAAAAATATTTCAAATTTCAGGTCGATAGCATGAGTGCTTGCTGAGATATAAAGGTTTGACAGACAGACGGACAGACAGACGGACACACGGACAAAGTCGCACCATAAGGGTTCATTTTTTTTACCATTTTGGTATCGGAACCCTAAAAAACTGAAGGTTTACTTGGCACAGCTTCTGCTCCTTTAGCTTTGAAATGGATTTTATGGCTTTGAATGTCTGTCCTATTTGAATACCTACTCGTACCTACGTAATCTGGGAATTCGTTATTTTATTATAATTATAAACTATTTAAAGTGGTGCCCAAAATGGGACTCAATTTATTTTAATAGATTTTTTTATTTCAAGGACCAGTATTTGCACCTCAAAACCTTTACCACGTGAATGTGATGAAGGCAAATGCTAGAACGATGCATCACCTCCTTCGGTTTTATATCGCGTGCATTTTCGTCTGTGGCACAATGTGGACCATATTCCCTCTCGTAAATAGGGCATTGGGAGAAAAGGTTGAATTTACTGGATATTTTCCATTTGATACGAACAAATCTCCAGCGTAAGTAGAACACACTTGGTTAGTGGACCGACAGACTGGACACAAAACAAAAATTTAATCAGTAAAGCGTATTCCAACAAAAAAAAAATCGAATGAAAAAAGTGTTAAATAAAAATGTAGATATTTCTGGCTAATAGTCCAAATGGCTTTCTGTAAACGCGAATCTCTATTGTGGAATAATCTTTAGGTAGGTAAACTTTAGAGTTTGCCTACTGATTACTTTTTTGTCAATATTGCAACGGTTATCCTTTTTAAATACCGAGTTTGGAATCAGAATCTTTTTCATTTTCAGAAATAATATATAATATCTACAAATTTTTCCCAGATATATGTGTATCCATAGTGTGTAACCATAAGAACTTATTTATTTATTTCATTATTGTATTCTTTGGAGTATACATTTGCCCTGCAAATTGGAGCAAAGCGAGTTTCCAATCTCACAAAAAGACTTCACGCGTATTTGTCGTCATAGGTCGTCTTTCTTTTAAAATTATGTGCTCATTATTATTAATTTCAGATTTGAACTAGTCGTCGCTTACATGAACATTTTCATAACTTTTCAAGCTTACGGCAACGTAACTATGGATTGCACGATCGTAGCTTTTTACGCACAAGCGCAAGTCCAACTTCGCGTTTTGCGACACAATTTGGAACGGCTTGCCGATAGTGATGGTGCGGAAAGACTTCTGGATATAAATGATTATTACACTTTTTATAAAGATCTGAAAAGTCATAAGATTCGTAGATTAATACAACGAAGATTCGTGCAGTGCGTTGTTCGTCATCACAAAATCAAATGGTACCTAACTGTATTTATTACATTGGTTAAATTTAAAGGTATCTATAGTGTCTGGCGATTCCCCGGACCCTCAGATAAATGAATGACCGAGCGCAGCGAGGTTCAAATCTCTTGGCCGGGACCTCTCCAAATGTGCTAGAGCGGGCCACCACGGGGTTTAAGTCAATAAGACAACTCTGTCGCTCGTGCGAGTCGAAGTCGCGCACCGAGGCCGCGAGGGTTCCTTACCACTAAGTTTAAGATAACGTCTTAGTTATAGACGAGCAGTCTCGCAGAAGTGTAGAGGTATTAAATGCGCGCGAGAACGACACGCACTAGACCAATTTTTGTCATTAGTTGTTACTCTGTAGCTTATGCACTACCATCATAACATCCCATGGAACGTCCAATCCAAGTCCAAGTAAAAGCACTGACTAGTCTTAAGTTATAGCTCCTTGCTGTGACAAATTAATCAGTTTAACAGAGCTTTAAAAAAACCGGCCAAGTGCGAGTCGGACTCGCACACTGAGGATTCCGTACATACGTGTACGTTTATAAGTGAAAGTTATGGTATTTTTATTGCTAAAAAACTTTATTATGTGATGTAAGAAATTAAAATTTATATTTGAGTTGATTGAATAAAAGGTTAATTGCGGTTTACGATTTATGACGTAGAAAAAAAAACTACTTACTAGATCTCGTTCAAACCAATTTTTGGTGGAACTTTGCATGGCAATGTACCTACATCATAACTTTTTTTTAGTTTTATCATTCTCTTATTTTAGAAGTTACAGGGGGGGCACATATTTTACCACTTTGGAAGTGTCTCTCGCGCAAACTATTCAGTTTATAAAAAAAATATATTTGAAACCTCAATATCATTTTTGAAGACATATATCCCTAGATACCCCTCACGTATGGGTTTAAATAAAATTTTTTTTTGAGTTTTAGTTACCAGTTAGTATGGGGAACCCTAAAATTTATTGTTTTTTTTTCTATTTTTGTGTGAAAATCTTAATGCGGTTCACAGAATACATCTACTTACCAAGTTTCAACAGTTCAATAGTTCATATAGTTTCGGAAAAAGTGGCTGTGACATACGGACAGACAGACAGACATGACGAATCATAAGGGTTCCGTTTTTTGCCATTTGGCTACGGAACCCTAAAAAGCTTTATGGCAGAGATGCAAGTTTTTTCAGTACTATCCGACGGTTAAGATTAGGCGCATGACAGTTGACAATGTCGACAGCTAGCTGCTTGGTATGAAGGTGGGGTAAGGGGTACGTACCTACCTACATCTGTCATGCGATGCGCCTTATATTGTCGGTGGGATATGGGATAGTATGTGTGGTTGACTCTCCGTATGGGACATATACTATCTAATCCTTAGATTATGAATAACGGCAGCTTACTGATCTTATCTGTGTCTGTGGGTTGACTGGGTTCCCTACTTTACTTCGAAACATTTGGGGTTTCACTTTACCTACTGTATGGGGTTTTTATTCCAGGTTTATCCGCGAAATTGAGTCAATATTTGAAGAAGTCCTCATGTTCCAATTTTTCGTAACAGCATGGGTTATTTGTATGACGGTGTATAAGATTGTTGGTGTAAGTTGTAGGTACCTAGTTAAAAACCGGCTGAGTAGAAGTCAGACTCCCGCACCGAGGGTAGTACAGTTAAAAAAAAGCTTGACCCGTTGAACTTTGTAATAATCTTATTTCAAAACCCGCAGGAGATCAAGCTGCACTACGTTGTCAAGCTTGACCGGCTCATAAATGTACAACTACACAGGCAGGTTGAAAACTAAGTACGGTGTCAAATTTTATTGAGTCAGACTCGTACTTAGCTGGTTTTTAGTACATTTTTGCAGTTTTACTTTAATTTGTGCAAATGTGCACTAATCAATAATACAAAATGTATTGCTGCACTACACTACACTGCACCCTTAACTCTATTCTAAATTGATTTTGTGTTTCCAGCTGAATTTATTCTCTGCCGAGTTTCTGTCGATGGCGATGTATCTGGGCTGTATGTTAGCTCAGCTATTCATCTATTGTTACTACGGAACCCAAGTTAAGTACGAAGTAAGTAAAGACATTCAAAAACTAAGAGTAGAGTTTCGAGGGTGCAGTGTCGCCCTCATAATTTCATTTACTTCGTCTAATTAAAATAAAACTGGTAGGTAAATCTAAGATTCGTAGAATTCATCGTAAAATAGAGACGCCTTTCTACTCTGACAACAATTTTTTTTTCTATTTCAAGTAAAACTTAATACTAATGGCTGTGTATTAACGTGCCACCAGAGTAAATTTTTACCAAATAATATCCACCAAATTTTTTATACCAAAATGGATGAATGTACACCAAATTTGCTTCTGGCACTACGCCGGCCGCTGTTGCGGCACGCTCGCTCCGCTCGCTCGGCTCGTGCGTTGTGGTCGCAAGGTAACCTAACACAACCTAACCGCACCAGTTACCCAAATTTGGTGTACGTTCAGCCAATTTGGTGTACATTCATCCATTTTGTCTGAAGTGTATTGGGGTATAAAAAAATATTTTGGGAATCATTTAATTTGTTGCCAAATCTAATTATTCCCTTCATCATGACATCCCATGAAACGTCCACTACAGGACAGGGAACTCCCTCTAAAATTCTAACTTTTGCTGAAACAATGTGCAGGGTGCAATGTGCAAGTATCATAGTCACCACGCCAATTTCCTTTACAATGATTTTAACAGCCAGTTGCACGAAGCGTGTTTAAAGTTAAAGCTATTTTATCTAATCTATTACTGTCACTTTCTTATCCACAAAACAGAAAGAGTCAACAATAGACTTAAAGGAGCTTTAACTTTAAAGACGCTTTATGCAACTGGTGGTAAGAGTCTTAGATTTTAGGTGTGAGACAATCTTAGATTTTGCGTTAGAACTAATTATAGAGTTACACGTTTTGCACACAGAAAAAGGTTTCTTTATTAAAGACATTATTATTTCATCATATAGGTACAGGTTGTTAATTTAATTGCGTGCCATAGCTTAGGGGGTGTTTCAGTAACGATAAAAGAACACAAAAAAAATATTTAAAAAAATCCTGCTTAAAAAAATCACAGATTTCCTGTCTTATACGAGTATCGAGCACATTGGAAATGAATCTAACGAGTACGAAAAAAAAAATCATTAATATAAAAACTTTTTTAAAAACAAGCTTAAAAAATCCGTTGTCCTAATATTTAAAAAAATTATGCAAGAGGTGAGAGCTGGTAAATATTAGTTATATAGATAAATAGGTATAATAAAATAGATCGATCGAAATCATGCATACAGCTTTATAATGTTCAATGGCATCAAACGATTTAACAGCTTGGTATGAAGTTTTTATAGTTATAATTCCTCCTTTTTTATTGGCGCTTTGTAAGCTTTCAAATCATTTGATGCCATTGAATAATATAAAGTTGTATGCATGATTTCGATCGATCTATTTTATTATATTTATCTACATAACTAACATTTATCAGCACGACTCTTGCATAAAATTATTTTCTCCTATTTGCTCGTAAACAGTGCTCTTATTTCAAATAAATGGTACAGCAGCACTGCACTTACTTTCTCGCAATACTCAAGGAAAAACTATCAACCGCAAACTTAAAATTGTAATGCCATACAAATTGTATGGAAATACCAACTTTTATTTACGTTTTTCCAAAAAAATGTTCGAATGAAATATACAGATAAATTCAAAATTCAAATTGTCAAACATTAAAACAAACAAACCTCAAACGATTTCGAGTAAATCACATGTTTAACTTTTGGTAGTACTGGAACACCCTTTATATGAATTTTCACAGATCAATGGATACTACCGTAGGATACTTGCATGGAGATTATTTAATTTCCCTACACATGTTCCTTATGTTCCTTATGGTTATTAGGGTTGTTATTATTATAATTGTGACAGGGCAGTTTTTCTAGTAACGTGTTTTTGTACTTTTCTAACCGACCGTTCGTTAGACTCCTGGTTTCTATATCTATCTTCTGGGTTACTCGAGAATAATTAAAAGTAACACTTTGACCAGAGTGGTCAGACTGAAGCGAGTTTATGATACTTTTCTCAAAAATAATCGCAGTTACAAAATACGTTATCAATACAGGTAGCCGAGGATGACGTCACCCTAGTAGGTTCAAAAAATACATGCTCTAAATTATAACTTTTAAAAAGACTTTAAAGTTTGGTACTATAGGTAGTATTTTCTAAAATATTTACATTCAAGTCGCCACACACTACCGCAAACTTATTAACTTTGGTCACTATTTTTAAAACATCTTCCATTACTAACTCAAACAAAGAAAAATTTTGATAAGCGGGAGGTCGGTATACACATACTACAACATGCTTGTCCAGCTCAACACAAGATATTTCAATACATCTTTCAACCGAAAGTCCAACAATATCTGTACGGTTCTTTATTTTAAAACTGTTACGAACTAAAATCAGTTACCCACCGTGTAAAGCAGATTTTCGATTGAAAGAACTGTCTATACAATAATTATCATAATTAATTAACATTTGGTGATCTTTTTGCCAGTGTTCAGTTAGACATAAAATGTAAAATTTAGTTTTTTCTAAGAACATTTCAACTTCTAAAATTTTGCCGGAAAAACCCTGAATATTTTTATGTAAAATTTTCTTAATATTAGATTTTTCCTTTGTCTTTGCTATAGGAAGTTTTTTGCCAGAAGATTTTTTTTATTTACCTCAGTAAAAATTCGATCAGAAAAACCTTCTTTTGTCGTATCAACTAGTTTAAAGAATTTGAGTTAGTAATGTTACTAACTAAAGAAATACTTTGTACATTACTTCCTATAACAGAATTATGTATATTATGTGCTATCAATGTAGCGAGGTCTTTCTTAAACTTAGGGGCAGATACATAGTCTCCTGCGTCAAAGTAAAATAATGAATAAAATTATTTATGTCTAGATATAAAATGTCACTATGACGACATGTCAAATTCTGTAAATATAAATTCATTCTGTGTATATGTTACGGCTAAAGATAGGTGTGAACATAAACTTAAGATATGCCGGCTAAACTTAGGTCTATTTTCGAGAAGCGGCTAAAGTTAGTTTCTTCTATCATTAGCCGGCTAAACTTAAGTGTAACCGCAGGCCCTTGGCTAAAAATGTAGAAGCAAATGAAAAAGGAAATTAAAGGTAAGGTTAGGTTAGGTTTCCCCTCAATGGGTTCCCGGCCCGCCTGTCGTGGGTTCTGGCCTGTGGCTTGGTCTCCCACGGCGAAGCGAAGAGGAACTCATGGGGCCGTGACGGTGTTCGGCTGGGTAGCCCCCAAGCCCGCGATGGAGCAGCCTAGGGCGCTAGTGTATGGGTGCTATCGCAAGTAAGGCGGGCTGCGGTCTCGTATGGGAGGCACCGCAATTGAGGTGTAGGGGCCGCAGCGGAAGAGGGGTGTCGGTGTTACGTTGTGCCGTTCTCCCTACCTTACGCGGCCTCGGCGGGGTCGCCACCGCTTGAGGACTCGGTGGGGCCGCAGGGGAAGAGGAGTGCCGGTGTTACGCTGTGCCACTCTCCCTATCCTCTGCGGCTGAAGTAGCAGGCGGCGAAGCCACTGATCTGATCCGTCGCAAGGGACCCCGGTCGTTCAGACACGGGGATGTCTGGGGTCTATCTGGCTGGGTCCCCAGCGGGTAGGAATGGCTGGGCCCTCACGGTCATTCCCAGCCCCCTCCTCGGAAGGGGCGTGAAGGGCCTGCTGTGTAAGCGGGCGGTCGCCGGTGTGGGACTGGAAGTAAAGGCTCTGCCGGTTTCCCAGTCCCTCGCCACTCGGGCGATGCGGGAGTGCCGCTGGGTTGTTTTGGTGGGTGGGAGTCCCACATACCCCTTTCAGTCCCCGATGGGAGGCAGATGCATAAAGCATTTTTTCCCATCGATAACAAAAAAGAAAGGTTAGGTTAGGTAAACAAAAACATTGCATCGTGCATCGTGTGCACATCGTCTCCCCTCTGCCCCCTCAAGGGACATGTTCGTTCGCCCCTGCGCGACCATCGAATACATTTTTAGCCGTTTCGTTTCGGCTAATGTGCACATTAGCCGGCTAAATATGGAAATTCATGACGCAAACTAACATGATATCGAACTTTAGCCGCTTCTCGAAAATAAACCTAAGTTTAGCCGGCTAATCTTAAGTTTATGTTCTCACCTATCTTTAGCCGTAACATATACATTTGTTGTGTTGCTCAGTGACATTTGAGCAATATGGAAAGTTGGACAGAATAAACTTACATTTTGTTTCATTTTGTATATTATTTAACATTGTCACAAAATTGGTTAATTTTAATCTACTGATTTTAGAATGATTGCCGACCACAATCACAACAGTGATATTCTTGTCAAATTTGCCTGCAGCAATCTTTTTTACAAGTTCGTCAAAAGAAATATCCGGACAGCAAATATTAGTTACTTGCTGATCATGGCAGTAATTTAAAATAGACCCTAGACCTACTCCTAGCCTATCTGAAAATACTATGGTCTTCTTATTTTTATTGCAAGTCGACGAAAAGTCCCCACCATCTGTGGTCTCTGCACTGTTATCAACGGGTGACTGCGGTTCTGCCGTGGCGCCACCAGCGGCGGCATCATGTGTTGGCAGCACTGGCGCCGCGGAGATGCCTTCACTAGCGGTCACCACGCTCTCAACGATGTGCTGCCGTGGTGCCACCACGATGACGTCACTCACAGCAGCCTGCTCACGCGCGGCGGCATCATGTGTTGGCAGCACTGGCGCCGCGGAGATGCCAAGAGGATCTGGGACCAAAGTGCTTGGGAATACAAATATAACGAACCCAAATTCGACGAGTCTGTCTTGTTTGTTTTAGGAGTTCGTCTGGCCACCTTCTGACTTTATCATAAGGACCCTGATGATCATCTGAGACCAGAGTACTTGAGAAGACAAATCCAACGAACCCGAACTTGATAGGGTTACATTGTTCCGTTTAGAAGTTCCTATGGCCACCTTCCGTCTCCATTACCAGACCAGCTCAAAGATACCGTATTGTCACCGAACTAACATAGGTATACTAAATTTCAGCCGGATCGAATAATGATAACTGGTCTAAAATTCTATTACTAGATTTGTCCCACACTAACAAGGCAAGTTTAATAAAAGCTTGTAATAAAAAGGTTAGGCTACAGGGCAAACCCTTAATCCGATCGTCTTTGTTTTAGGGCTCCCGCACACGACCGAGAATCGGTGGGCGATTATCGGCCAGGACAAGGACGGAAGATCCAGGTGATAACACGTCAGAGCGGGATGCCGACAAAAAATCGGTCACCGATTCTCGGTCGTGTGCGGGATCCCTTAGACTCAAATTGTAGCTGATTAAATTGTCCAGAGGAACTTTTCTCAAATTTTTTATATCATTCTTCGTTTCCAAAATATCGAGCGCCAAAGCAAAAAATTCGGAAAAAATGTTTTTTTTTTTGCACTATTTGGGCCATATCTTTTTTAGTTCTTGATTTTCTCGAATAGTTTGTTTTGCATCTTATATCTCTTGTAAATACGCGTCTTTTAAGCCTTTTTTAAATACCATATCTTCACAACTCTCTGAGATATAAGGGGATCACACTTTTTCGTGAAAACGGGGCCTATACTGGAACGAACGAAAAGACATTTCCAATGTCAAAAATTAAAACTTCATTGAAACTAAACTAACGTGGAGGGCAATCATCCGACGCACCGCGCTATCAAAAGCGCGCGAAAGAGGTACAGTTATGTATGTATCTACCTTAGGGCTCCCGCACACGACCGAGAATCGGTGGCCGATTTTTTGTCGGCATCCCGCTCTGACGTGTTATCACCTGAATCTTCCCTCCTTGTCCTGGCCGATAATCGCCCACCGATTCTCGGTCGTGTGCGGGAGCCCTTATACATTGATACTCGCGCGCTGGCTCGGTGATGTGATAGCGCAGTGCTTCTTCCGGGTCATTGCCCTCCGCGTTAGTTTAGTTTCAATGAAGTTTTAGTTTTTTTTTCAAGTAGGATTTTTCAAATATTTTTTTTGTATTCATTTATAGTTACTGAAACACCCCCTAAGCTATGGCACGCAATTAAATTAACACCCTGTATAATATATAAAACTAATATTTTCTTGAATTGAGCAAATATTATTCAAATTAAATTTAACATGCTATTGGCTTGAGAGCATTTACTTTAATTATGAAAATAATTTAAAAAAATGTTTGTATCAGTATAATATTATACTGAAACAAACATTTTGAGATAATAGTTTTTTCATTTAAGAAATCAGTTTTTTTTGTGTGTACATTTGCCATAAATAATAGGTCTTTATCTATGAAATTGCCAAAATTTTCTTACAGGTTAATAAGATCATAATTCCTATAATTCTAATGCTATTTTTTTCATTTGTCTTATATTTGAAACTTGACTTCAAGGTAATCAATTTTTAGTTAGATATACAAAACAAAAGGTTCGAAAATTGTTCGTCTTAAATGTCGTCTGATTTCATCATTCGATTTGTTATACTTATTTACAGATATTTTTCGAAAATTAAATTTAAGCATCTGTTAGCTTAATGTGTTGGATATATTTAATCTCTTAATAAAAATGCAAAAATGTTAGTACTGAAAATTGAGTTTTAAACATGTTTTAAAGACCTAATATATCGCTATAGAGTCTGGAACAGGTTTTCTGGTCCGGCCTTCCTTACTGGCCATTTCTTACAGCCTCTTTACCACAAAAAACCGGCCAAGTGCGAGTCGGACTCGCGCACTGAGGGTTCCGTACCACCACATAAACATAATTGTATTAGTTGAAATTTCAGTAAGTTAATGTGCTAGATTTTTTTAGTCCGACACGCGCTTGACCAAATGTTATTTTTGTTGTTATTTTATAGCTTATGAACTATAAACATACCAATTTTCAAGTTTGTAAGTGTTCCCGTTTTAAAATAGAACTAAAACAAAAATCGCCTCAGCGAACATCCAACTTGACCCCTCTCTTATATGAATGTTCTTGAAACGGGAGCTCACCACAATTGGTTACCATTAGCTGTGTGAAAAGTTGTAATATTTAATGATTACAGACTTTTCCCATTATTTGTACTGTGAGACCTAGCTTCTTGCCAAATTTCATAATTTTAGGTCAACGGGAAGTACCCTGTAGGTTTTGCATTTTTGAATAAATGTATGGAGATGAGGACATAAAATGCCATATCTTTTGATTGCGTCGTTGTAAAAAATTGAAATTTTCAGATCTTGTGTGGTTCATGGATCCTAATATATCGTATTAGTTTCAACCTGATACATTCACCCGTTCGTGAGATAAAGGGTCTTGACAGACAGACAGGCAGACAGACAGACAGACAGACGGACAACAAAGTGATCCTATAAGGGTTCCGTTTTTAGGGTTCCGTACCTCAAAAGAAAAAAACGGAACCCTTATAGGATCACTTTGTTGTCCGTCTGTCTGTCTGTCAAGACCCTTTATCTCACGAAAGGGTAAAGGTGTCAGGTTGAAATTAATACCATATATTAGGATCCATGAACCACACAAGATCTGAAAATTTCAATTTTTTTACAACGACGCAATCAAAAGATATGGCATTTTATGTCCTCATCTCCATACATTTATTCAAAAATGAAAAACCTACAGGGTACTTCCCGTTGACCTAAAATTATGAAATTTGGCAAGAAGCTAGGTCTCACAGTACAAATAATGGGAAAAATCTAAAATCATTAAATATTACAACTTTTCTCACAACTAATGATAACCAATTGTGGTGAGCTCCAGTTTCAAGAACATTCATATAAGAGAGGGGTCAAGTTGGATGGTTGCTGCGGCGAATTTTGTTTAATTCTATTTTAAAACGGGAAGACTTACAAACTTGAAAATTGGTATGTTTATAGGGCATAGGCTATAAAATAACAACAAATAATAAAATTTGGTCAAGCGCGTGTCGGACTCAAAAAATCTAGCACGTTAACTTACTGAAATTTCAACTAATACAATTATGTTTATGTGGTGGTACGGAACCCTCAGTGCGCGAGTCCGACTCGCACTTGGCCGGTTTTTTTCTTTTGAGGTACGGAACCCTAAAAAAGGATGGGTTGCACTCCGGGAGTGCCGGCAGAAGTGAAAACTTAAACATCAACGTTGTGCATTTTTGAATATTTTGGATGGTTAGGGAATAATTTCGCACGAATTGTTTTATTTAAGTAACAGTATAAAAGTACATACAATATTCATTTATTGCGCTATCGTAGACAACCATGACAATTTATATTACATAATTATAGACAATCTTACGATTTTTGGGAGTTTCCTCGTGTCCGTACTAATGTTTTCGATCAGGCTACAGATCTGACGCGAGTTTAAAAATTTTTACCCACCTAAAAAAAGTGCCGCTAAAGAAGTTTTCACTTCAAAAACTTTCGTCCTGATTTCCTAGAGCGAGTTCGTGAACCAATCAACTTACTGCTGCGACTGGCTGTCTCTATCGCCCCGGTTCCGTCGCCAGCTGCTCATCATGATGGAGATCTGCAAGCGACCCATCTCCCCACGAACAGCATATATTATCCCCATCTCTTTGGATACTTATATTGAGGTAATTTAAACCTTATTTAAACCAAAATTTCCCATAGCTTCTCATTATATCGTGCAGATGCAAGCGACCCATCTCCCCACGAAAAGCATATGTTGTATCCAAATTTCTTTGGATAGCTCGATATGTAAATTGATGACGGTAATGCGCATGGGTGACACGCGGAGAGCCAATGAACGCTTTGCACTCCTTCCACCTGACTCCGCGCACCTCGGCGACTAAGTTTTTCAGTTCTGCTCAGTAACCGTCAGCGCTAAAGCGATAGAGTAATATTATATATGTTACGGGCAATGTGATAAGCCCGAGCACTATTAATAATGGCCGGTCTGTATTCATAATGCCCGACTCAATTGGGCCAAGTGATTAAAACAGCATGATTAGTGTAATCACTTTGACCGGCCATTATGAATAATTCCCACCATATCTTGGGCAAAGTAATAAAAACATCCTAACCTATAATCCCCACCCTGGGCATTATTCATAATGGCCGGCCAAAGTGGTAAATTAATCACGTTTCCCGAAGCTCTTGGGCATTATTAATAATTGCCGGTCCTTATTAATATTTTTTTTGGCTAGAGTATCATTTAATATGTCCCTCAACACAGAATCCTCAGAGAAAAAAACTGCATAAAAATTTATTTTGACGATGCCAAAAAATAGTCATGAAATAGTATAAATAGTCACCATAAGGAAAAAAATAGTCGCGCTACAATTCTAGAGTTATAGCTATGGTTTGCTGAGGATTATGGGCATAGGCTATACACAGAATCCTCAGTTTTGATGCAAGAAAACCGTGGAGACTATCGACTTGGTTTTTATTTAAAAAAATAGTCATGAAATAGTCGTCTTGACTTCCAAATTCTCGAAAATAGTCGTTCAAGGATTTCAGAGTTACAGGGGTAACTTGCTGAGGATTCTGTGCATAGCATTTCACGGACGCAGATTCCTGCAGAACGTTTAGGTTTTTCTGTTTGATATTGATGTCAAAAAATAGTCAACAAATAGTCGTCTCACACCATAATCACTTTGGTCTGGTTTACCTTGTAGAAGTATGTTAAAAATGCATGTTAACTTCGCCATACATTTTTCAACTCAAGTACAGTCGTGTTCTAAATGCATATCATCTTTGATGGTAACTTGATTTTTTTAATGTATATGGAACCCATGCAATATAATTAATTCTGTAATAAAAAGCAAAGTTAATTTGTTTTCATGTTTAATAATAAAGCTTAAAAAAACTACAATAATTGGTTTTAAACTTAATTATTAAAAAAAATCTTCTTAATGAATATATTCAGTACAGATTATTTTTAAGTTTTGTATAAATCACAGTCTTCGTACTTATGTACGTCAAATGGTTAAATAAGTAATACAGGCTGATAATTTTATTGCGTGTTATAGCTTAGGGGGTGTTTCAGTAACGATAAAGGAACACAAAAATAATTAAAAAAAAATCTAATTTCAAAAAATTCAGAAAATTTTAAAATTAGCCCTACACAGAGGGCAGTAACCCGTAGCGCAATGACCCAACCGAGGCTGGGCTTTTAACGAGCCAGCCGCTGTTAGTTTTGGAATTTACATCCACTTTTTAAGTAGGATTATAAAATGGAAAGCTTAATTTGGAATAACGCGTTGTATATTTACTGCTTTCATAGGCTGTAGTGTAGATGAACTTTACATTTCACATAATTACCGTAGAACACGGCAATTGTCGTTGTAATAGCAACACTGTAGGTCACTTAAATACTTAGCGGCGGCGGCGAGCGCTAGCTCGGTTATACTATTCGGTCGAGCCGAACGCCGCCATTCTATTGGTTAAACATATCTCGTCGCAAAATATTGGTGTTTTTTCTATTATACGATCCACGTTGAAAATTTCCAACTCTGTTTCTATGCCATTAAGTCACTGATTTGTATTATTCTACTGATGTAGTATTGGGCAAAAGAAACACATATGCAGCGACATTTTAATTTTTAATGAATAGTTAAATGCGAAGGCAAACAACATTGATCAATCAAGAAATTAGTAAAGTTAGTGTAGTTAATTTAGTAATATTCGCAAACCTACCAATTATTATTAAAGTATTTTTAGGGTTCCGTACCTCAAAAGAAAAAATCGGAACCCTTATAGGATCACTTTGTTGTCCGTCTGTCTGTCTGTCTGTCAAGACCCTTTATCTCACGAACGGATAAAGGTAGCAGGTTGAAATTAATACCATATATTAGGATCCATGAACCACACAAGATCTGAAAATTTCAATTTTTTACAATGACGAAATAAAAAAATATAAACATTTTATGTCCTCATCTCCATACATTTATTCAAAAATGCAAAACCTACAGGGTACTACCCGTTGACCTAAAATTATGAAATTTGGCAAGAAGCTAGGTCTCACAGTACAAATAATGGGAAAAGTCTGAAATCATTAAATATTACAACTTTTCTCACAACTAATAGTAACCAATTGTGGTGAACTCCCGTTTCAAGAACATTCATATAAGAGAGGGGTCAAGTTGGATGGTCGCTGAGGCGATTTTTGTTTAAGTTCTATTTTAAAAACGGGAACACTTACAAACTTATTAATTGGTATGTTTATAGTGCATAAGCTATAAAATAACAACAAATAATAAAATTTGGTCAAGCATTTTGGTCATTTTGGGCATTTGGTCAAGCGCGTGTCGGACTCAAAAAATCTAGCACATTAACTTACTGAAATTTCAACTAATACAATTATGATTATGTGGTTGTACGGAACCCTCGGTGCGCGAGTCCGACTCGCACTTGGCTGGTTTTTTTTTTACTGTATGAATCTGGGTGTAAGCCCGATATTCTAGTTTTACCTTTCATCAAACGTGGAACCTACATTATAAGTTTCTAGACCAAAAGGTTGGGGCTGTGCACTGATATGTCAGTCGGTTTATCCTCTTATTTACCTTATAAAAATAGATGACACAAAAATAGGGTCTGCAACAACATATAAAAATAAAAGCCTCTAACAATATCAAAATCAATTTTTTTTGACAACATGAAATCAATGTCAAATAGTTTTGTGTACGCGACTGTACAAAGAAAAAAATTATGGCGAAGTTAACATGCATTTTTAACATACTTTTACTAGGTAAACCAGACCGAAGTTATTATGGTTTGAGACGACTATTTGTTGACTATTTTTTGACATCAATATCAAACAGAAAAACCTAAACGTTCTGCAGGAATCTGCGTCCGTGAAATGCTATGCACAGAATCCTCAGCAAGCTACCCCTGTAACTCTGAAATCCTTGAACTACTATTTTCGAGAATTTGGAAGTCAAGACGACTATTTCAAGACTATTTTTTTAAATAAAAACCAAGTCGATAGTCCCCACGGTTTGCTTGCATCAGAGCTGAGGATTCCGTGTATAGCCTATGCCCATAATCCTCAGCAAACCATAGCTATAACTCTAGAATTGTAACGTGACTATTTTTTTCCTTATGGTGACTATTTATGACTATTTCATATGCTATTTCATGACTATTTTTTGGCATCGTCAAAATAAATTTCTATGCAGTTTTTTTCTCTGAGGATTCTGTGTTGAGGGACATCATTTAATCTGTTCTTATACTGCGCGGTCTGCGGTAATTTGAGTATCCCATAGACACTGTTCTTTTGTCAGGTTCTCCTCATAATGGAGATCTGGTAAGCGACCCATCTCCCCACAAACAGCATATTATACTTATACTAGCTGTTGCCCGCGTCTTCGCTCGCGTGGATTTCATATTTACGTTCTTACCGCTTTTCCGAAGCAATGAGATATTTTCCCGTCATTTCGAGATAATTTTAAACTAAGGAAAAACAGGACTAACCCTGCGCAAATCAATGAGTATAATTCAAGATCCAGCTGAATTTTATGTACGTTACTCATAAATTACTCAGAATAGAGGAACTTAGCAGCAGTATCCTAACAAATGTAAAGAGAGAGATGAGAGACACCTTTATGTAATATTTCAAAACAGAGCCAATTCGCAGAAGTTATTGAGAAAAACTAAAACCCTCTCCCTCTCCCCCTGCCCCTCCCTCTCCCCCTCCCTCTCCCTTTTCATCACCCCCTCCCCCTCCCTCACTCCCTCCCTCTCCCCCTTCCCCTCCTTCTCCCTCTCCCTCTACCTGTACCTGTACCCCCCTACCTCTCTACCTCTCTTCCTCTCGACCTCTCTACCTCTCTACATCTTTACCTCTCTATCTCTCTACCTCTCTACCTCTCTAACTCTCCACCTCTCTACCTCTCCACCTCTCTACCTCTCCACCTCTCTACCTCTCTTCCTCTCTACCTGCCTACCTCCCTACCTCTCTACCTCTCTACCTCTCTACCTCTCTACCTCTCTACCTCTCTACCTCTCTACCTCTCTACCTCTCTACCTCTCTATCTCTCTACCTCTCTACCTCTCTACCTCTCTACCTCTCTCCATCTCTACCTCTCTACCTCTCTACCTCTCTACCTCTCTACCTCTCTACCTCTCTACCTCTCTACCTCTCTACCTCTCTACCTCTCTACCTCTCTACCTCTCTACCTCTCTACCTCTCTACCTCTCTACCTCTCTACCTCTCTACCTCTCTACCTCTCTACCTCTCTACCTCTCTACCTCTCTACCTCTCTACCTCTCTACCTCTCTACCTCTCTACCTCTCTACCTCTCTACCTCTCTACCTCTCTACCACTCTACCTCTCTACCTCTCTACCTCTCTACCTCTCTACCTCTACCTCTACCTGTCCCTATCCCTACCCCTTACGCCAATTTAACCGCTATCCCTAACATAGAAATGACACCCATATTTATTTTTAGACATTTCAAACCTATCGCACCCCAACCCCATCCCCAGGGGACGATGGTATTCCACGTCCACCACGTTGGATTTCAAAGTTGTTGAAGCTTTCGTAATCAGCGACCCGATAAACTATACAAACGACACCCATATTGATTTTTAGACATTTCAAACTTATCGCACCCCAACTCCATCCCCAGGGGGATGATGGTATTTCACGTCCACCACGTTGGATTTCAAAATTGTTGTAGTTTTCGTTATCAGCGACCCGATAAACCATACAAACGACACCCATATTGATTTTTAGACATTTCAAACCTATCGCACCCCAACTCCATCCCCAGGGGGATGATGGTATTTCACGTCCACCACGTTTGATTTCAAAATTGTTGTAGTTTTCGTAATCAGCGACCCGATATTCCATACAAACGATACCCATATTGGTTTTTAGACATTTTCACCCCATTTCCCTTTTTTAGGGGTTGAATTTGGGGTGGAATTTCAATTACAGTGATGAACGTTGCATAGAATTACATCATTAATGCCTAAATAATAAATTATGTGGATTTTACTTTAAGAATAAAGAATTTTCAACTTCATCCCCCTTTTCACCCTTAAGGGTGTCGAATTTTCAAAAACCCTGAGACACGTAATTATTAATTTTTAGTCGTAAGCCTAATTACAAATTTTGAAGATCCTAACTTCAAAACTGACGGACATTCATACAAACTTTCATCCCCTATTTTACCCCCTTAGGGGTGGAATTTTGTAAAACCCTTTCTTAGTGCACCCCTAGGCCTCATAAGGAACCTACATGCCAAATTTGGAATCTCTAGATCCAGTGGTTTGGGCTGAGCGTTGATATGTCAATCAGTCAGTCAGTCAGTCAGTCAGTCAGTCACCTTCTTCTTTTATATATATAGATTGTGGTAAATAATACGTGCCGTTGCCATGGTTTCGTTCTGTCATTGTCGAAAAATCTGCATTATTTTATTATACGACTACGCCAAGTCAAAAGGATTGTGTTTAGCAGTCTATGTATGTGAGGAAACAGTCCTCAACTCCAGAACCTATTTTGACAAATGAGGTAATATCACTTTAATTATCAGGACTTAGCGGGAAACATAGGATATATGAAAATTGTAATTTTATCGCCTATAAATAAGTTTTTAAAGGTGATAAAATAATGCTGATTAATACGCCGCCGTGGATCGCTTTCTATGGTTGTAACTATTTCATTTCTTTTCTATTCATTTATTTATTTTGTACTTACCTAGAGTAAGTTTGGTAGTTCCAACCAAAGACAGTTCTTCCTACCGATAGAATTATGAAGCTGTCTTGGTTTGCTCGTCCTTGGTTTTTATTTTGCGTTGTTGTGTAGAAACTACTGCCCTCATCCAATACTGTAAGTTGGGTAGCCGACTCCGTGGCAGGCAAAACGGAAGAAGGCTTGTTTCCAATTAACAGAGCTCTACTTTTCATACATTTATTTCTTTAGGAGCCACTCCACTTTCCGTACAATGAGTTCTCTGGATTTTGATTATCACTTTAATAGTTTTTTCACCTCCAAAGCTCGGAAACATTTGTTTTGTCGGTTAAATTCTGCGGCCAAAAGCGATTTTTGGCCCCTAGCGGGCAAAAGGTTTTTCTGCGGCCAAAAGCGATTTTTGGCCGCTAGCGGGCAAAAGTTTTTGAAATTCGAACGTGATGCAGTATGGCAGACCTCCACGCTGCGGTACCTACTGGCTGCTTCCTCGCTTTAGTGAGGTGAAAAATTTTGTGTTTCGCTCGGCAGCAAAGTTATTTTGCGTTTCGTGCCTTGAAACCTTCGCTTGCTCAGGTTTCAATACAAGGCACTCACGCCAAATAACGCTTTTGCTGCCTTGCATAACAAATAACTATTTTTTATTGCTTCCAGGTGCTACGAGCGTCCTACGCACTGTTCACTTTTCTAGATCGGAAATAGATGGTAATAATGTAAAGTTCGTATTTCGCTTAAAAAAGGGTTAAAAATTTTGTAAGTACCCAGTATCTTCTCGGCGCAGAAGTTTAAACTGTTAATTTTAAAAGATGGTTATGAGCTTTGTTTAAGAACCTAGTTTTAGAATGCTTTAGTGCTTATAATTAGTTAGTAGTTTGTCATGTCTCTACTTACAGAAACAAATAATGGTTCAATATAAAATATAAATTTAGAATCACTTATAAAATCAATGTTTCGTAGGAAAAAATTGCACCTTGAAATGGAATGTACCTAGCAACTTTTACAATGTTTTAGTTATTCTTTAAATAAAAGAAACTAACCAGTAGTTTTCTTTTACTTGTTCATTTGGTCAAAGAATTCGAAGGACTGCGTTTATTGCAGCTAGTTACAGCCCGACATGAAAAACGTTTTACGAAACTATCAAAGCCGGTCGTAAAATTGACCACTGTTTATATATCACTGAGTAACGAGAAGCAGTTCAAGCTTTCTATATTGTTTTTCTTACTAACAGTGTAGTACATATGGACAAAAAGCTGCAAATCATTTTTAAGCGCCTTTCATATTAGTACCTATACTAACCCCTATAATGCTATAATCCGCCGAGTCCTATTTGTTTCAACACAATTTATCTAGATAAGCATTCAGGCCATCCGAAAATAGCCCTTATCCTTGTACTTAGATAAAACCATTAGAGGGAGGTTAAAGGTAGAGGGGGTCCTCCACCTTTTAGAAAGCGACTACCGCATTTGTAATGTTCAGAAGAACAGCCTGAACAAGTACTGAAAACATTGTACTAATTTTATTATAAGACCATTTTTTCCATACTGTATTCTAGCAAATCAACATTTTTTTTATATACATACCAGTAATCGGTATGGTGCGGCGGCGGGGAGGTAGTTTCGACGGAACTAGCCTCAATTCCATTTGGATCCTGAAATAAATACAGGGTGTACGGAAAAGTACCCATTTCTTTTTAACCACATGTTCTCTAAGTAGCATAAAGAAGAATCAGCATGTTTAAAAAAAATATAATAATAACAGATTTTAAAAATTAATATCAAAATTTTATTGTGTTAACCCTCACCAGACTCAAGACTATCGCACCGATAAGCGTGAGTATTGGCCTCAAGTGTCGTCCTTACGTAGTTTTCTATCTCCTATCTCTGTTATTAAATGGCGATCTTTAGTGAATGGGTGCGCGTTGTGATTCTAGGTAAAGACACACGACGACATCAGACACTAGACACTCAGTGTATACATCGACTGTCTACGTACGTGTGTCCATTGCCGCGACACTTAGTTGCAGATGCAGTGGCGCGGCGGTGTCACTCAAGTGTCCGTGTCGCCGCCGTGGAGACAGGATGTGCGCAGTGTCCGACATTTGTGTCGCGAATTTCGAACCTGCGCGTTTATAGCTAGACCAGACGTCACGTGCGTGGACTGCAGAGGAAATAAATCGAAAAAGAACGGCCAAAACAATGGCAAATGTCAATGCTCGATAATAAAAATAAGTAAAGAAGACATCAGCGATACAAAGCTTGACAGAACAATTTTCTACTAGGTACTGCATTAGAAATAAATAGAAAATTGCACAATTTACGAACACTATTTAATAATGAAATAAGAAAACAAAAAAAGAAGAGCGGATAAGGCAAAGATTCCTATACTTTCAAACGAGCAATATTTGTATATACATATAGGGTGACTTTTAATTTGTTCTTGATAGAAAAAGGTATGAACGTACTCATGATACTGAACAACTTTCCTCAAGGAACATAGGTCAAAATATGAAAACCAAGTTTTGACCTCCCATAGAAACTGCATCAGCTGATAGCGCATTTTGTATGGGAGGTCAAATTTGGTTTTTCGTATTTCGACCTATGTTCCTTGGAAAAAGTTGTTCAGTATATCTTTTGCATATTTTTTGCTAACAAGAACTAATTAAAAATCACCCTATATATTCGTAATCGGTTTCTCGAAAACGACTATAACGATTTCGAAGAAATTTACCATACGGGGGTTTTCGGGGGCGAAAAATCTATCTAGCTAGGTCTTATATCTGGGAAAATTCGTTTTCCCCGTGTTTTTAAGCATTTTTAAAATACCGCGTTTTAAACAGAAACTTACAGCGCCATCTGTTGGCGGGTAGCATAGCTTGCTCACTCGATGATATTTTATATTATATATAAAGCGAAGCTGGGTCGCCCAGGTACTGAAAATTATGCAAGCACCTGGGAACATTTCATCCGAAGAAAGTTTGTGTAGTATTCTGGGTATGATTTTATCGTAACCCTTCCTATGTTCGGATAAATATACAAAGTAGAAAATCGCATTGTAGCCAAGTTAGCAAAGCGTCTTCGATACTGACGGAAAAGACGCAGGTTCGGATCCTGCCTGTGATTGTGAAATTTTTCGATTTTCTACTTAGCATTCTGGATCTTCGTTTATAAGTTCGAATAAATTGCGGGAACGTACCACACTGAATTGCAACCAGTGAAGCATGTGGTGATTCGTGTAGACAGCCAATACACCTGAACCGGGACACTAGATGTATACACAAATGTCGACACAAAAAATTGCTTACCGTGTGGACGCCATCGACACTAGTGTCGACATTTGTGTCGAGTGTCAGTGTCGTCGTGTATCCTTAAAATGCATTTTTTCCTAACTCTAAAATTGACGACATGGTTCTTTACAACAAATATCTCTATCTCTTATAGTTTCATACTTTCCCATACTGACCAGTCCCGACCGATGGATCATCCTGTATATTTAACCAAAGTTTCTAAAGCAATACTTTAATTCGTTTACGCTGCTGGGAGAAAAGTTGGTTATTTGGACCCCTAGCTAATTTCTAGCATGTAACAGTATTTTTTTTTTTTGCGAATTTGCAAAAGTCTTAGAATAAAAGTTAAGCAACAACTAGAATAAGCCCGTAATGGTAGTTTAAGATACAAGTTCCGTAAGTAGGGTTATGCAATAACCTTTTCGAACGGGTATCTTACGACATTTTTCAATACGTAAGTGGAAAAATCTACAATCTAACTACTATCGCGACTTAGCGGGCACCGTCGGTAACACTACCTGATTGAGTGCCAGCAAAACATTGTCTGTAAGGACAAAAATTTGGTCTGCCCCAAAACCTGGCAAGATTGTACCTACAGCAAACAATAAGTTTCTTATTGACTTTTCGAGTAAGTACCAAATGCCAACAAAAAGTAGGTACTAGAATTGAGCGAGGTAACTTTGTTTGGTACTGCTTTATGAGCACTATCGAATATAACGTATGAACATTCTCTCTCGACTCTCACTACCATGGGTTGGCTGTAAGAGATCTCTTAAAGACCCCCCTTTGTAAATGTCCTGTCTGTATCTTTCTTTAAAGGGTGTACGGAACTGGTTTCCGAAAACTGAAAGGGCGTTATAGTCAATGTAACTGAATAACTTTCATTGAATAAAACTTTCAAGAAACGAAAAAAAGATATCGGCCTCCATACGAACTGTCCAATCAAGTTCATAATTTTGTATGGAGAGGTGGATTTTTTTCATTTCCTCAAAGTTTTATTTACAGAAAGTGGTTCAGTAACATTGACTGTCTTTTAAGTCGATTGACTATTCAGTTACAGCTTTAAATTTTCGGAAACCTGTCTCCAAAGATTTCGGACGACCTTTTTTTTTAAAAAAAAGACTTACATAATACTTAAACTAAAACCTAATACACATCGGTGTAGCAAAAATCCGTAAGGATTTATCTGTACACCGTCGTTCATCATCGTGTACTCTTAGCTAAACAAATACCGTGCGTGTACCTTGCTCTGTGCCTGTTTGTTACACTTGTAATAATATATCATACAACTTGTTAATGGAATAAGCGAAACCCTCATACACCCCAACTGATTTTTATTAAAATAAATCCATTCCCGGAAAAAAAATCTTGAAAACAGTTTTTTTATTTAGATATTGTTACTTTAAAGTTTTATCACTGTTCTAGTTTCATCGTTGTTCTAGTCCGCGCACTCCGCGCACGCCACGTTCACTTCCCTCCCCTCCTCACCGCTCATTAACCACGCGGCGCCCGGCCGCCAGCGCGCGTATCCACAGAAATATTTAGAATAGAAGCGGCAAATATCAAAGTAATAAAAAAAATACCCCGAACAAAAACCCGTGAAATTGATTCTACTCTCGATTCTGAACAAACTATTTTCTCAGTTTCGCTTATTCCGTTAACATGTTGTATAAGATTTGTGCTTCCATTTATAAGGCTGTGGATTTGTGCCTCCAAACACTGGCGATAAACCTAACTGGAGGCACCGGCCCCAAACATTATTATTTGTTCCGTTATCGAGATCCGTAATCCATATTGAGTATAGCCTTGCTTTCATG
This sequence comes from Athrips mouffetella, assembly GCA_947532105.1. Lineage (NCBI taxonomy): Eukaryota > Metazoa > Arthropoda > Insecta > Lepidoptera > Gelechiidae > Athrips > Athrips mouffetella. The sequence goes on from OX383963.1 coordinate 23,526,228, forward strand.
CGTTCAAGTTTGGCGCCATCTATCTCCCTTCGGCGCATGCGCACCAACGCCCTCTGGTGTTTCCGGTTATTGGACGTTACACAATGCGGTGGAGGGGCGCGTTCATAGAGGAAATAAATCACTCCGTTTTAAGAGGCGGGACTTTCTTATGTCACTTTTGCTTCAATTTGGCCTAAAATATTTGCCAACATAGATTTAAAAAATCAATAGTGCCAATATTACGGAGTTACTACAGAAGTTAGAGCTGCGCCCTGTGGTAGCCTGCTGAATTTATCGATATCGATATTTAAAAAAAAAAGCAGGTGGATGTGGTGGATCTCATTTTATATTTGGGAAAAAGTACGTATAAATAAAAAAACATTAATTTAATTAAACAATTTAATATATATTGATAAAGTAACCGCAACAGCCGGTTATCTTCATAGCGTTTTTTTTTTAATTACAAGACGAACGCTTCCAACAACTTTCTTATCTCCTCCCGGTCTTTGTACATGTATCACTGGTTTTAAAATGCTGTATCCTGAAATTTAAAAAAGAAACGTTACCAATATTTTGGATTTACAAAAATAAAAAATAACCATTTTTATTTTAATTTCTTACCTATCTTTAAGGTGTTTTTATTTTTCATTTCAAATAATTAGATGAAAGCTTTCAATACCTCTATCTCCTCCTGGTCTTTGTACATGTATCACTAGTTTCAAAATGCTGTATCCTGAAATTCAAAAAGAAACGTTACATATATTTTGAATTCACAAAGATGAAAATTTAAAATTTTCATTTTAATTTGTTACCAGCTAGTTATCGTCATGGTATTAATTTTTTTATCTCAAATCACTAAAAGATCACTTTCAACGCCTCTCTATCTCCTCCTGGTCTTTGTACTTGTATCACTGGTTTCAAAATGCTGTATTCTGAAATAAAAGAAAAAAATTAAACATTTGAATTTGTTAACTTGTTAAAGGTATCTTTATAGTGTTTTTATTTTTCATTTCGAATTACAAAATGAAAGCTTTTAACACCTCTTTATCTCCTCCTATCATTAGTTTCAAATTGCTGTATCTTGAAATTTAAATTAAAGACGTTACCAATATTTTAAATTCACTAAGATAAAAATTAACCATTTTCATTTTGATTTGTTACCAGCTAGTTATCTTCATGGTATTTAATTTTTCATCTCAAGTCACTAAAGGAACGCTTGCAACACCTATCTCCTCCTGGTCTTTGTGCTTGTGTCACTGATTCTAAAATGCTGTATCCTGAAATAAAAAAAAGAAACGATACCAATATTATGAATTCACAATGATAAAAATTATACATGTCCATTTAATTTTTTTACCAGCTAGTTATCTGCATGGTGTTTTTGTTTTTCATCTGAAATCGCAAGAGGAACGCTTTCAACAGCGCTCTATCTCCTCCTAGTGAAAATGCTAATTCTGAAACAAATTTCATGTAATTAAAATAAAATTAAATAATTTAATTTTTTTTAATACAAAAATTATAAAGCCATTTCACATTGTTATACCTGATGAATGATCATTTATCCAGACCTTCAACTTTTGTTAATATTATTTCTCCCGACTGTTTTGTATTATTACGCCCATTGTATTCTGTAACCAAGTAGGTTTTGAATATTTTAAATTCACAAAGATACATGTAAATTTTCCACAAAAGATAATAACGTTTTTACCAATTAATTAATCAATTTTATATTTTTTGTTATTTTATATCTTGATATTTTTCTTTCTTAGTCGTGCATTTTAATCACCCCTGGTATCCTTTAAACAAGTTGATTATCAATATTTTGCTCATGATGATAAAAACAAAAACATATAAGAGTTAGAAAGGATACTGTTAATACCTGATTATCCAATTTCAATTAGGTTGTGCATTCTTATAAATATCGTATTTAGTATCCTGTAAGCAAATAACCCAAGTTTTAAAACAAATTACTTACTAGCTTATCATCATGTTTAAGCTTTAAAGCTTTTAATGAATAAAATATTTAATTAATGTAAGTATCACCTATGTATTTATTTATCAAAAAAAAAATGCACTTACCTAAATTTTCCAAACCAACTTTTATTTTCTGTAGACCTACTAGTATTCCGTGCACATAGTCTTTATCAACCGCTGAGCTAGCATCTTCTTGTGCAATGGTTTCTGTATAAAAAAATAACTAATTAGTATTGAATATCCGGACACCTAGCCATCCAGCACCAAAGGCATGAACCCCTGTACAAAGACACATCAGAATTTATTATTGGTGAGGACAGCTGCAGGGGCTGACGGTGCTATAAGTTGTTACTTGATAGATCTACACTGAAAGTATTTGATACGCCTCTGGTCACACCGTAAATAATACGTATACGTACGTAATATTCACATGAAAGTACCCAAAGAAGATCATAATTCTGTCATCCCACGCAGGGTCCACTGCTGGACAGGAAACTCCCCCAGAATTCCAAATAAAAAATATTAAGAACTTAAGTAATGTAAGCATGGTACCTGAACTTTTAGCAAGATGTAAAGGAAAATCTTGCAACACTTCATCGGACAATGGTGCTTTTTTTAATAATAACGTAGGAAAAGCACTACGTTTCAATCGTGTCCCTTTTCTATTAAAATCGTTTCTTCTAAAATGCTTTCCACATACGAACTTCAACTGATGTAATTTCTCGATAGGTACATAAGCCAAATCCTCATTCCCAGCAGCTTTTACCCATTGTCTGCATCTGCAAACCAAAATATAATAAAACAATGTATAAAGGTTATAAATTCTCGTACGAATTTTTGGTTCATATTTATTTATCGATAATGTTCAACCACATCTCTAGAACTTTTTAGGTTATAAGATTTCAACTTTGGTTTTCAAGCAATACTATTGGGAAAAACATTGGAAATGTCTAGAAATCGTAGTAAACGATGAAATTAGTAAAATAAATTACTTACCGCGTCTCATCCGTCGGAAATCTAGACATAAATACGTTTTTCTCCTGATTGCCGTCCCGATCTTAATCCACATATTTCACATTTTTTATAATGCATTTTGATTCCGACAATTGTTCGTGAAATAACCAAAGATTTGCACAACAATTTGATTAAGAAATACAACTAATTCACGGAAATTTATGAAAATAAACACCAGTGATCACATCGTAAATAAACAGTCGCCATATTGTAAGCTAATGACAGTACGTGACAAGGAAAGAATGTCCGGAAGAAAGAAAAAAAAAACGCTGCCATAATTTTTTGCTCAAATTCCATAGTATTTTTCTTTATTAAGGAGTTTCGCTAGGCTGGGCGCGTTAGTGGGCGCACATGGTTTTTACTTCATTATAGCGTCGTTTTTCATAGCGTTCGGACGTTTTAGCTATTTAGTGAAAAAAACGGTTTAAATTTAAAAAAATTAAACGTAATAAGATATTTCCCCCTTCCTTATGGATCGTAACCGTGAAAGCGATAGTAAGAGCGATATTGTAGTGTCGCGAAAACGGTTACGTGAAAAATCGAGATCAAGGAGTCTCGAACCATCGGATTCGGAGGATGAGGCGGGCATCATTCCGCCAGCTGGAGCAGACGAGCACCCACGGCAGCCGCATTCGAAAGACATCCCTGCTCGTAAGTCCAAACGAGCACGTCTTGTAAGTGATTTACAGTTTGAATTTTTATCACAACAAGTAACCTTTTTGACAAACCTTATTACGCATTCACAAGCATCTAATTTGGCTACGAGTAGCCTTCATAATCCCGTCACAGCTTCTGAAACCGGAAATATTGTAAATGGAGGGCAACCGGTGACAGCTACCGTCACTAGTGCAGTGGTTCATGCGGTTCCGCAAGGAAGTGGTTCAAGCAGCCCTCAACCTAAAACAACAGAAGTTCAAGGCCTCGGACTAACGCCGCCAAAAACCGCAGATGAAAATAAAGGTCAGCTAAAATTATTAGAGCCTAGCACAGTAGTGAAAGAACCAATCTACCCCAAGTCAAATGAAGGTTATTTGAAACATCTATCAGATTTACAAAGGTTTCAATCAAATGACTGGAATGCTGTTCGTTTTGCGGAAGTTCAAAAGAAATATGTAACTACCCCCGGTTTTGTAGAATTAAATATAAATGACGATTTAAAACGGTTTGAGTCGCAGTCACATAAAGAATATCGTTTGTATTTATTGGAACGTTCTTTCGCTGCTATGACTAATGCTATTTTGACACAAAAAGATGAATTATGTAAAACTTTACAAGGTTTGGTTGACTGGGCTGGTGAAAAAGAAACAACTTTAACACCCACATCAGGTATTTGGTGAACAGTCTATGTACATGAAAGTTACTGATGATATTTTGCAAATGGCATGTGGCAGACGGGCTGATTCGATACAGTCGCGAAGAGATCTACTGTTAAAACAAAATCCAGATGAATATCACTGTGAGGCACTTAAAAGAATCCCTCCAAACGTTGAGTACCTTTTTGATTCTGATCCTTTAAATGCTTATATTCAAAAGATAGGGGGGGCTGAGAAATTGTCATCAGTGCCTGCTGCTTAGTCTAGCAGACAACAGTCACAGGGAAACTACACAAAAAATTGTAAGACTGACGAGTTTTCTAGACCATCTACAAACAAACAGCCAAATGAAATTTCGCAACCACCCTACCAAAAAAAGGAAAACCCAACAAATCAGGTAAGCCCTTTTCAAACAAGAAGTTTACTAAACCCAAAAGCGATCCAAGTGACAAGGGAAGTAAGAAGCGTCGCTTCAATTCACCACTTAAGTATAAGACCCGCCGAGCATGACTGGCGACCGTTTCGGGGTGGCTGTCTACGGCGATATCAACATGTTTGGAAAAATCTTGGAGCACCACAGCAGTTATGCAACCTGTTGAAAGGTACCAAAATCTCCTTTATGTTAAAGCCACCCCTAATTTACTCCAACCGTTTGGTTTTGGAATGCTTCAAAACACGAGAAAGCAGCCAGATGACAGAACAAATCGAAAATATGCTGAATTCTCAGGTATTGGAAGAAGCAGAACTATCACCCAGCTACCTATCGACATTCTTTCTCGTGCCTAGGCCAGACGGGTCGCATCGCCCCATATTCAACCTGAAACAGTTGAACAATTTTGTCAAAACGAAGAACTTCCAGCTGTTCAGCCACATCCGCGTGCCCACTTTCATACAAGAATCGGATTGGATGGGCAAAATGGATCTCAGCGTATTTTAATCTGCCGATTGCTCCGGAACACCGCAGGTTTATGAGGTTTAGTTACAAAGGAAAGCTCCTGCAAATGACCTGCCTACCATTCGGTCTGTCATCGGCTTCGAGGATTTTTGCTTCATTGACGAATTGGATCGCAGAGTACCTAAGATCACACAACATCAGGTGCGTAGTTTACCTAGACGATTTTCTTCTGGCCATTCAAAGTCAAAGGGTACTTCAAGAACAAATAACCTTCACGATCGAACTGATGACTACGCTGGGACGGAAAATAAACTTCGACAAATCTTTCCTGACACTGACTCGGCGATTGGAGTTTCTGGGTATCACCTGGGACACCAAGCACAAAACCAAATCCTTGGCAGAGCCGAAGTGCATAACGCTCCGCAACGCACTTCAGCAATAGATGTCGAAAGGCAGTTGGTCCCTCAAACAAGCCCAGTCACTTCTGGGGAGACTCAACTTTGCCACGTTCGTAGTACAGACAGGAAGGCTTCACTGTCAGATAATGCAGCACTACAGCCAACAGCTTCCGAAAACACATCCGCACAAAAATCATCACATACCAGATCCTGTGCTTGCAGAGATGAATTGGTGGTTGGGGGCTGTATCGGGATCAATGCCAATTCACAACTACCCGATTACCCACCTAAATACGACGGACGCCTCAGACATCGGTTGGGGGGCTCAGCTGGGAGAGACGATGATGACAGGTCAGTGGTTGAATTCCCAAAGAGCTGGCATGTCAACTTGAAAGAACTGTATGCTGTTTATGCCGCGATCCTACAACAACGCCACCTGCTGTTCAAGGCTCACGTTCTATTACAAACAGACAACTGGACAGTAGTAGCCTATATCAACAAAGAAGGTGGAACGAAATCGATGTAACGAAGTTATTAGACCTGACAAAGCAGCTCATAGCGCTACTGGATCAATTGAAGGTATGCCTCACAGCTCAATATTTCCCCGGAAAATACAATGTGGAAGTAGATGCTCTTTCTCGCCAGAAAGTGTGTCCAGAATGGCACCTAACATCTCAAGCAACACAGAATATTTTTCAGGCGTGGGGGACGCCGGAAGTGGACCTATTTGCATCAGAGACAGCTCACGTAGCGAAACAATATGTGTCGAGGGATCTGCAGGACGATCAAGCCTTGTTTCACAATGCCTTCTGCCATCAGTGGAATTTTGACCTAGCCTGGATATTTCCCCCACCAAATTTGATGCCTCAGGTCCTCTTGCATCTCAATACAGCTCGCGGTCGGTACATACTGATTGCTCCGAAATGGACCAAAGCCTTCTGGATAGCAGACCTTCAGCGCCGAGCCCTTCAAGGTCCGCGACGGATCAAAGACCTTCCACGAGTTCTGATAGACACACGAACAGGTATGAATCCACCCCAGATTCAAGACATGCAATTGGAGGCATGGCTGATTTTGAGTGGACAGAAGTAATCGATGACTGGACGGACCAAGAAAAAGCCTTACTGTTGACGAGCTGGCGAAAATCTACTTTAAACACCTATGCATCTGCGTGGAAGAAATGGAAAACGTGGTGTTCACACAATTCAGTAAGTTTTAAAACTCCAAAACCTGAAGAAGTAGCTCGTTACTTAGCACATCTACATAGCGACGACGGACTGGCCTACAGAACTATATTACTACACAAATCGGTCATTTCTACTTTTACAAATCTCACATCAAATTTAGACTTGTCATCAAACTATTTTGTGAACTATTTTTTTTTTTTATATGTAGCGAAAGAAAAAAAAGCTAAACCTCCAGTTTGGGAGCCTAAGTTGCTTTTACAGTATTTGAGCAGCCATTCTCCAGAAGAAAACAACCTGTATCAAGTATCGAGACGCGCTGCTATTTTGCTGCTTTTGTCATCGGGCAGGCGAGTTCACGACCTTACGCTGTTAAAGATAGATTTTGATAGTTTAATAGACGAAGGAGATTCAATCGTGCTGTGGCCATCTTTCGGATCCAAGACAGACAGTATAAGTCGCAGACAATCTGGCTGGAAACTCCTGAAGCACCCTGGTTCAAGAGAAGGGTAAGAACTGAAAACCAGTGCTTTCAGTGTTGCCTAGTGTAGCCTGGGAGCAAAAACTGAGTTTCTTGCCTTTTGCTTACAAAATTGTTGAATAAGAAAAAGAATGATCGTGATTTATTTCCGAAATTTTTTGTTAATCGTTTTGTCTTTCATATGTGTAAGCAATAAAGATTTATGATTATGAACAAACATTCCGAAAATTTTATCAGAAGGAAATAGTAAGTGATACACATGAAGCTACAGATCGAGTTTCACTATCAAATTATTTTAATGCTATCAATTGATTTTATAAGTTTATTTTAATTGTACAAATTATCATAGTCAAAAAGTACCTATTTACTACTAACACATTATAGCATCTGGTACCAGGAGATATCAAACACATCACTCAATATGGATTCCGGATATCGATAACGGAACAAATAATAGAGAGTTTTAACTAACAATAAAAGTTACCTATTATTTTTCCATGAGATATCCGGAATCCAGGTAATTCCTACCTGGTACATGATTGAGTTATATAATGAAGTAAAAACCATGTGCGCCCACTAACGCGCCCCTCCACCGCATTGTGTAACGTCCAATAACCGGAAACACCAGAGGGCGTTGGTGCGCATGCACCGAAGGGAGATAGATGGCGCCAAACTTGAACGCACGAAAGCAAGGCTTTACTCAATATGGATTCCGGATATCTCATGAAAAATAATAGGTAAGTTTTATTGTTAGTTAAAACTCTCTATTATGTCATGTTTTTAAAAAATAAAGATTTTTGTATTTTTTTCACATACCTTTTGCCGATCGATTATTTACTATAAAATAGGCAGACCAACGTCTATATGACTGTTTTTCTGTTGGTACTCGATTGGGTGGGTTATCGACCGGTGCCCGCTTAGTCTATAACTCCAGTAATCCAGTAATTAGCTGTATTTTTACATCAAATAATGTTGGTGACAGTGTTGACACTACCTGCTTATTAGCGTAAAGACATAATTGGCTCTTTAGTAACCAATTAATAACCCTTTGATTAGGAAGTAACATGAAACTGTAATTTACGCGATAGTGCCGTAAACAAATTGACATACAGGTGAAGTTTTTTTTTCAAAGTGTTGAAGTGAGGGCGAGGTGCCAAGGAAAAAAAGGACGGGTTGCACTCCGGAAGTGCCGGCAGAAGTGAAAACTTAAACATCAACGTTGTGCATTTTTGAATATTTAAACTCACGTCAGACGCGACATCTGACGTGAGTTTAACATTGTTTACCCATCTAAAAAAGTGCCAAGCGCCGCTAAAGAAGTTTTCACTTCAATAATATTATATAATTATTATTGATCGGAATATATCTTATTCATTTCTGGTACAATGTTAAGTATACGTACCTACCTATGTTTACGGGGTTTTTATAGGTTCACTATATTTGGACACACTAATTGTCAGTTGCACTATCTAAGTATAACAAAATACGCTCGTCTCACCCTGGCGAATAGGATGGAGAGAGCAAGACGCGCATATTCGGTTATCGTCAAGTCAGGTGGAACCGTGGAACCCACCCTGAGTCTAAGTTGTTCTAAGCAAAAAATATAATATTACGTACTTTTATCTTCTAATAGTCACTCTTTACAAGGTGTAACAGAAAGGGTATGTCAACCCTGAAGGATGTGATTCTGCCCATGAAACTGAACAACTTTCCCCAGGGAACATAAGTCGAAATAGGAAAAAATATTGAACTCAAATACAAAATATGCTATGAGCTGATTCCATTTCTATGGGAGGTTGAACATTTTTTTTTTCATGTTTCGACGTATGTTCGAAAGTTGGGAAAGTTGTTCAGTTTCATGGGCAGATTCACATCCTTCAGGGTTGATATACCCTTTTTTTACACCCTGTATAAGCTCCGTACTTAATTTTTTCGTGAATTTTCTACAGCATTTCTGTTACTATATAAGCCTTAGTATACAAAAATATAATTCATTCTTTCTTTTCAAAATGTCTGAAAAGTCCACTTATAAGGCCTTTGAAGCGTTTAGACCCCATCTCGATGCTTTGGCCAGAGTAGCTTATTTCAAGCTCGTACCGAAAGCAGAATCACGATTAAAGAATAATTTTCATTTCGCATATCGTGTCATAGTGTGGGTTATTGTTGTGACGTATAATTTACAGCATTTCTTAAGAGTTGTGCAGGTAAGAAAATCACGAATTCGTGCTGTGTTATTAATTATAATCCATTTTTTTCGCTTATTCAAAATCTTACCAACACTTTTTCAGCTATGATACTGAAACCAGAGTATATTTGACGGAAAGAATAACTTGTTTTACAAACTTGTTTTTTCTGACAGCTTTAGCCGATTGCTTCTGACATAGCTGCAAAATATGTTGGTAAGCGTTGGAAGAAACGAAAAAAAATCATCATAAGTGTTTCTACAACTACAACTCATACTAATTAAGGGTATAGAGCCACTAAATCATGTTTCTATTAAATGAGGTATCTAAAATTCCTTGATAGCAAAGATGGCGGCAAAAAACGTCTTTAGAATTAAACCTCCTATAAATCTATTGCTCATGTTTTGTTAAAAAAATGTTAGTAGTAATAGGAGAGCTTTACCTTTAAAGAAGTTTTCTGCAACCGGATGTTAGCTTAGCTGACATCTTAAAAAGATATGGGAGACAGCAGATAGTGGTACGAAATGGTATATGTTATGGCTCAGCGACTAATGTCACCACAGCGTCACCGACGGCGCTCCATGACCAAAAAATAAATCACCACTTTTTAGCCCTCTACCACATCATACTGGTAATAAATGTTTTCTAATTTATATATTGCAGGAACGCCACAGCGCCGACCAGATAGTCAACACTCTGTTCATTTTTCTAACTACCCTCAACATCCTTTTCAAGCAAATGACTTTTAACATCCGAAGCACAAGGATAGATAATATTATTGGCGTCATAAGCGGTTAATATAACTTACTATTTTAAAGCTATTGTTTATCCTTATACTGTACATTTTTTTATTCTTGGAATGGCGCCCAAAATTGGGCAATCATTTGGAGTAAAAAATAGTAGAAAAAATATAATGAATGTTTTAATTGTAAAGTCTATTCAAAACTGAACTTAAAATTGACTTAAATTACAAAATATTAAGTGGTGCAAGGCTGTGATTGTGCCGCTGTACAAGGGAAAAGGGTCACAACAGGACTGCAAACATTACCGCGGGATAAGTCTTCTCAGTGTCGTTGGCAAACTGTATGCAAAGCTTTTGATTGAAAGAGTGATGAAAGATACTGACGAAAAAATATGGGATGTACAAGCGGGATTTAGAAAGGGAATGGGATGTACAGATCAGGTCTTTTCCTTGCGGTGCATAGCTGAAAAGTTTTTGGCCAAAAACCTAAAATTCTACTGCGCGTTCGTGGATTTGGAAAAGGCCTATGACCGAGTGGTGAGGAATGAATTGTGGTCGGCATTGTCTATGTATGGGGTGAACGGTCATCTGATTCAAGCACTGAAATCTCTCTATGAGGATTCCAGTGCTTGAGTCAGAATAAGCGGGGCGTACACTGAATGGTTTAGCATCGAAAAAGGTGTTAGGCAGGGATGTGTAGCGTCACCTTGGCTGTTTGACCTATTCATGGATAATTGTTTGACTGATCTGAAAGAGAGTATGTGTGGACTGAGAATGAATGAGTTACTCATCAAATGTCTTCTCTACGCTGATGACCAAGTTATACTTGCGTCATCTGCTGACGAGTTACAGCAGATGGTAACAATGATGAATGTGGCTTTTGATAGGAAAGGAATCAAGTAAATGTAAGCAAGACGAAAGTAATGGTACTGGAAACAGAAGAGTGTATGACAGAGTGTACTATATTAATAGGTGGTGAACAAGTCGAACAAGTGAGGGAGTTCGTGTATCTGGGTTCTAAGTTTACGAGAGATGGAAAGTGTGAAAGTGATATCGAAAGAAGAGTGAATGCTGGAAACATGGTGAATGGTGCTCTGCATGCTTTTATGAAGAGTCAGAAGGTGTCTCATAAGGCTCGTCTGGCTGTTCATAGAGGCGTTTTAGTACCAACACTGATGTACGGCAGTGAAAGCTGGGTATGGCAGAAAAAGCATGAAAGTAGAATTATTGCAGTAGAAATGAGAGCGTTGAGGAGTATGATTGGTGTGAAATTGAGTGAGAGGATTAGAAATAATGTGATAAGAGAACGTTGTGGCGTAAAAGAAGACGTAGTGACTAAAATTGAGAAAGGGATGCTGAGATGGTTTGGTCATGTAGAGAGGATGAATGAAGGAAGATTGACGAAAGAGATCTACAAGGTGAGAGTGAATGGAAACGTTGGAAGGGGAAGGCCTCGGCGAACGTACCAGGACCAAATTCAGGACGTTCTGAATAAAGGCCAGGTTAAAAGTACCCTAAACCGACGAGCATGTATGAAAGGATTGATGAAAGTACCGGAAGCAAGGGAAGTATGTCAAGATCGTAGCAAGTGGAGAACTGTGGTCTCTGCCTACCCCGACGGGAACAAGGCGTGATATTATGTATAAATGTATGTAGTTTAAGAGAGTCGTTATCGACTATCAATAACATTATATTTATTAATAAGAAGCGTGAAAACTATACAGTTTTCTTAAGTGAAAGAAACTGGAGGTATACCTGACACAGTTTTTGCTCTCTTTAGCTTTTGGTATAGATTTTATGGTTTTGAATGTCTCTCCTATTTGAATCCTGGGAATAATTTATTATCCTCATTATAAGGGACGCTAAACTATTTAAAGTGGTGCCCAAAATGGGACTCGATTTATTTTAATAGATTTTTTTATTTCAAGGGCCAGTATTTGCACCCCAAAACCATTACCACGTGAATGTGATGAAGGCAAATGCTAGAACGATGCATCACCTCCTTCGGTTTTATATCGCGTGCATTTTCGTGTGTGGCACCACGTGGACCATATTCCCTCTCGTAAATAGGGCATTGGGAGAAAAGGTTGAATTTACTGCATATTTTCCATTCGATACGAACAAGTCACCAGCGTAAGTAGAACACACTTGGTTAGTGGACCGACAGACAGGACACTAAATAAAAATAATCAGTAGGTAAAACGTATTCCAACAAAAAAAACCGGCCAAGTGCGAGTTTGACTCGCGCACTGAGAGTTCCGTACCACCACATAAACATAGTTGTATTAGTTGAATTTTCAGTAAGTTAATGTGCTAGATTTTTTTAGTCCGACACGCGCTTGACTAAATTTTATTATTTGTTGTTATTTTATAGCTTATGCACTATAAACATACCAATTTCCAAGTTTGTAAGTGTTCCCGTTTTTAAATAGAACTAAAACAAAAATCGCCTTGACCCCTCTCTTATATGAATGTTCTTGAAACGGGAGCTCACCACAATTGGTTAACATTAGTTGTGAGAAAAATTGTAATATTTAATGATTTCAGACTTTTCCATTTATTTGTACTGTGAGACCTAGCTTCTTGCCAAATTTCATCATTTTAGGTCAACGGGAAGTACCCTGTAGGTAGATTTTGCATTTTTGAATAAATGTATGCAGATGAGGACATAAAATGTCATATCTTTTGATTGCGTCGTTGTAAAAATTGAAATTTTCAGATCTTGTGTGGTTCATGGATCCTAATATATGGTATTAATTTCAACCTGATACCTTTACTCCTTCGTGAGATAAAGGGTCTTGACAGACAGACAGACAGACGGACAACAAAGTGATCCTATAAGGGTTCCGTTTCTTCTTTTGAGGTACGGAACCCTAAAAAGTCCAATTAAAAAAGTATTAAATGAAAATGTAGATATTTCTGGCTAGCAATACCAATGTTAAATGATAGTCCAACCAAAGGGCTTTCTGTGAACGCTGATCTTTCTTTTGGAATACACTTTATGTCAACTGTGGAGTTTTCCTACTGAATATTTTTTGTCAATATGCAATGGTTCATCATCATAACATCCCATGAAACGTCCACTACAGGACAGGGAGCTCCCTCCAGAATTCTAGCTTTTGCTGGAAAAATGTGGAGGGGAAGTACCAATAGTCACCTCGCTTGTTAACGTTACGGCTGGCACCATGGACCACGGTTGTAGGTGACCGCAGCAGTAAGTAAGATGAAAATACAAAGGAGAATGCTGCTGCCTATCCTCCAGTTTATAACCCTTAGTCGCCTCTTACGACACTTACGGGTATGTATGGGTTGGTACTATTCTTTGCCGGCACCACACGGCACAATTGCAATTGCAATACGGATTGCAATAGTTAACCTTTTTAAAAACCAACAGAGTTTAGAATCTTTTTACTTTTCAGAAATAATACCTACCTATGTATTACAAACTTTCGCCAGATGTAGGTATGTTTATCAACTAAACATAAGTATTTATGTAATTATTGTTTTCTTTGGGGTATTTATAATGACTACGACATATTACAACATATTTAAAAGAGCGCGTGGGCGTAATATTATATATTCTTTGGCGTGGGTTTTTATTGTCGCTTCTTTTTTTCCCAGCATTGCGCCACCTTGTTTGTGAAGCGATGTAGTTTAGCTGACGTCATTAAGACATTTTAATATCCAACAATGAATAAACGATTTTGAGTTTATTTACAAAGTAGAAAATCTCAATTGAGTTTATTTGCCCTGCAAATAGTAGCGAAGCGAATTTCCAAACTCACAAACGACTTAAAGTGAATTTGTCATCGTCGGTAGTCTTTCTTTTAATATTATGTGCATTTCAATTATTAATTTTCAGATTTGAAATAGTCGTCGCTTACATGAACATTTTCATAACTTTTCAAGCTTACGGCAACGTAACTATGGATTGCACGATCGTAGCATTTTACGCTCAAGCGCAAGTCCAACTTCGTGTTTTGCGACACAATTTGGAACAGCTTGCCGATAGTGATGGTGCGGAAAGACTTGTGAATAGAAATGATGATTGCACTTTTTATAAAAATCTGAAATATCACAAGTTTCATAGATTAATACAACGAAGATTCGTGCAGTGCGTTGTCCGTCATAAAACAATCAAATGGTATCTAACTGTATTTACGAGTATTACATTGGGTAAATTAGAAGGTATCCCTTGTTTGTGGCGATTCCCGGGACCTCTCCAGATGTGCCAGAGTTGGCCACAACGGGGTTTTAGTCAGTAAGACATAACTCTGTCGCTTCCGCAGACGCCAGTGTATCCATGACGGATTTCTCCGTGTTAAATAAATCCGGCCAAGTGCGAGTCGGACTCGTGCACCGAGGGTTCCGTGCCACTAAGGTTAAAATAACGTCTTAGTTATGGACGCGCAGTCACGCAGAAGTGTGCGAGTACGAAACGTACTAGACCTATTTTTGTTATTTGTTGTTATTCTGTAGCTTATGCACTATAAACACCAATTTTCTAGCTTGTAAGTGTTCCCGTTTTTACGAAAGAGTAAAAACAAAAGCCTAAAAGACGTTTTTAGAAGCCCTCTTATATTTTTTATTAGGGTTCCGTAGCCAAATGGCAAAAAACGGAACCCTTATGGATTCGTCATGTCTGTCTGTCCGTCCGTATGTCACAGCCACTTTTTTCCGAAACTACTTATAAGAACTATACTGTTGAAACTTGGTAAGTAGATTATTCTGTGAACCGCATTAAGATTTCACACGAAAATAAAAAAACAATAAATTTTGGGGGTTATTTATAACGGCAACAGATATACAAACAAATAGTGAAAATTTTAACTGTCTATCTAGTTCATGAGATACAGCCCGCTGACATCTTCTTTTGACATCTTTTTTTTTTCAACAAATATGAACCCCTCCTCGTCAATAAAAGCACTGACTAGTCTTTTAAGTTAGCTCCTTGCTGTGACTTTCTTTGACAAATTAACAGTAATCGGTTTAACAGAGCTATAAAGAAGCTTTATGGCAGAGATACAAGTGTTTTCAGTACTATCCAACGGTTAAAATTAGGCGCATGACAGTTGACAATGTCGACAGCTAGCTGCTTGGTAACTAGGGAAGCTCGGGATGAAGGCAGGGTAAGGGGTACGTACATATGTCATGCGCGTTATATTGACGGTGGGATAGTACGAGTATGTGTGGTTGACTGAACTTCACTGTACCTACTGTTTCTTTGGGGTTTATTTTCCAGGTTTATCTGCGAAATTGATTCAATATTTAAAGAAGTCCTGATGTTCCAATTTCTTGTAACAGCATGGATTATCTGTATGACGGTGTATAAGATTGTTGGTGTAAGTTGTAGACCTACCTGTTTAAAAACCGGCTGAGTAGGAGTCAGACTCCCATACCGAGGGTAGTACGGTTAAAAGGTAAACAAGCTTGACCCATTGAACTTTTTACTGTTCTTATTTCAAAAGCTTGATCTTAACTGTACCACTACACAGGCAGGTTCAACAAATTTTATTGAGTCAGATTCGTACTTGGCTGGTTTTTAGTAAATTTTCGCAGTTTTACTTTAATTCTCCCTTCTACCGTTGGGAGTCCAGACGCACCGCAGAAAGCTATTAGAAACATCTTTTTCAACACATTTGCACATCAAACAGCTCTATTTGCACTGGATTAAGGTCCATATTCCAGCTTATTAAACACGCGTGCTTTTTCCATTACACTAGGTTATTTTTTGGACCTGATATGCGTATGCCCACCTTACTACAGAGGTCAAAAGCAACAACGACGACGACGACTTTACTCTACGACTTTGCTAAAATAGCACAAAATATTTTCGAATCCTCATACTAAAGTGGTCACGTGACCGACCCATTTTGTATGGGAAGCTGAAAATTTTTCGTGCGTTGTTAGCAAAGTCGTAGAACAAAAGATGAACAATAGTACATTAAGATGCACGTGCGCTATTTTGGATATTACGGCCGAGGCCCAGAAATTACAGCCCGAGCCGCAGACGAGGGCGTAATGGAGCCGAGGGTGTAATCACCAAAGCGCACAAGCTTCTTACGACGTTTTTCAACACATTGCGAATAAAAACGAATCAAATTCGCTTACCTTTTTGTGGTTCGGGCTGCAAATCCTGAGCCTCCATTTTTCGTTCTCACAATACTTTTCAACATGGAATAAATACACCAAAAAGAGCTAGGTTTATACTTATTCGCCAGCTCATTGAAATAAGCCAAAAAGACATTCTCTGAAAACGAATTGGCATTTTTGTTGTTCTTCCATTCAATGAACTTTTCGTATGCAAGAATGTATTTATTCTTTGATTTTGCTGGAAGGAGACTCTCACTTGCATTTTGTGCCCCAGTAATTATTTCCTGTAAGGTTCAATAAGTTCTTCTTCATTGCTTGAAACCAACGACGACATTGTTAGTTATTCACAAAAATCAAAGCAAATGAAAATACTTCTGAAATATGGCGCGCAGAAGTCTTGTTGCGCGCGCATTTCTTTTTTCAAATGAGGAGCTGTGACGAAGCAGTGGCAATGCTCCCAAACAGCGTAGTCATTGAAAAAGTACAAAAACTTAAAATTTATTGCTTACAAAATCAATTAATGTTAATTTGTTGTCAAATTTAACTAATCTTATGCAACAAACTGTTTATATATTATATTTTCATCAACATTAGGTATATATTTACGAAAATATCATAAATATTTTAGACATTAGAACTCCTAGCTCTTTGTTAAAATAAAAAATTAAAAATTTAATAACGTGCTGTAATATATAATGAATGAGAAAAGCACGCGTTTTTAATAAGCTGGATTATGGACCTAAATACAGTGCAAATAGAGCTATTTTATGAGCAAATGTGTTAAGAAAGTTGTTGCTTTTTACCTCTGTAATACGCATACGCATATCAGGTCCAAAAAAATAACCTTGTATTACCGTAGTAAGTAAGTGTTTTATTTTTGTTTTGTTTTTTATTTCGGCAAGGAGCAAGGAGTCTTTGTGTCTATAAACTGTACCCTCTGCTCTTGACTGTATCGGTGTAATCTTTGTCCGTTAAAGGCTTTTTGGCGGGAACTCGACGGCGGCGTTTTCAGTTTCGATTGATTTTTCGTTTTTCGTGTTTAAAGTGGTTTAATGGATAATAAAGATAGTATGTTATACAGTGAACTAATTCAGGCGTGCGAAGCTTATGGAAATTTCAAGTGATTCTGTGTATATTCACCGTTTGAGTTGTCTCAAAAAGTCATTGCCATTTTCCCTCGTAAAGTCTGCTATCGTTTTACGAGGGAAGCACAAGAAAGAAAACCATACAGATGAAGAGGGACATAATTCAAGAAAACCTACTGATGAACATGGGGGACTAAAGACCTTCAATTTAAGACACATAAAGAAGTAAAACTGAAGATATAGATGCAGGGACTAGATAAGTAGGTACTATATATAGATGTTAAATTTGACGGCGGGACCGCGGGATTGCAGACGAAGAATAATAACAACGGACGTGACTGACGGTGCACTCATCAATCGGCATTAGCGCTGAGTGCCGGGGGATGACTGCTTCGTCAAACAAAACAACTGAAGACAAGACGTTACTTATCAAACATACTGATGAGACAAAATTACTTCTGACAATGAAGAACTTGGAGTAGTAGAACTAAAGATGTTCAACTTAACAAACTAATGATGAGTAAGGGGGACTGAAGACAGAATCGAACGGACGAAAAAAGAAGAATAACTGAAGACGATAGGTGAAAACCTACTAACGAAGACAAAAATTTAAGTGGAGAAGAAAAATAACTGAAGAAGTTTTATTGAGAAAACCTACTGATGAAGAAGAAACTTAAGACGAGGCAGTATGGTCTTGATACCTTCGCCTGTCCCTAACAGGGACGAATGGAATAAAAAAAAAATTGTCCGTTAAAACAGCGTGCGCCATTTTACAAATATTTGAGTTGTTTACATTGTGTTTATTGTAATTATTTTCAAAAGTATCGATTCCTACAATGAAAAAAACAGTAATTAATGTAGTTCCTCAACGTAGAAAACACTAAGGCACGAAACACAAGTCTGCAGAATCGGGTGTACCTACGTAGAAATCTAAGGAAAAATACGTAGCTTGTTGTCTACGAATTTTCGTTCGGGAAAAGAGGTAAGCAAATTTGACTTGTTTTTATTCGCAAATGTGTTGAAAAACGTCGTAAGAAGCGCATGCCCTTTTGTCATAACACTCTCGGCTCCATTACCAGCAATTCTCGAGCACACTCGCATTTTAATGTACCTACTATTATGCGCCCTAACTAGCTACCTACCTTTATTGTGTGTTTGCAGCTGAATCTATTATCTGCCGAGTTTCTGTCGATGGCGATATATCTGTGCTGTATGTTAGCTCAGCTATTCATTTACTGCTACTACGGAACACAAGTTAAGTACGAAGTAAGTAAAGCCATTCATATCACAAACTGAGTAGGTAAGTTTCGAGGCTCGAGTGGTGCCCTCATTACGATTTCATTTATTTCGTCGAATTAAAAAAAACTGGTAAGTAAATCTAAGATTCGTAGAATTCATCGTAAACTACAGATGTTTTTCCACTCTGACAACAAATTTATGATAATACTATTTTAAGTAAAACCTTTTATCCTGAAATCTTGACATCCCATGAAACGTCCACTACAGGACAGGGAAGGCCCTCTAAAATTTCAGCTTTTGCTGAAACAATGTGGAGGGGAAGTAGGGGAGAATAGGGCTGAAAGTGCCAATTTTGACAAATCCTTAAATAAATGAAGTAATATGAATGTTAAGAATGGTAGTTGTAGGCTATCCGATGTTAAATTTAATCAATTTTTTTTATATTTTAATCAAGTTTTTGACATTCTTAATAGATTTTTACAAATAGTGATTTTAGAGGCAGTGGCGGCACAACTAACCCCTCTCTCTCGGGGGCAAGTTGTGCCGGGGCTGAGGTTGGTTATGGTTATGTTGGTTATTTGATAATTTTAATGGTTTTAAATTGAATAAGAAATGAGAAACCGACAAATATATCGACATAATACTAACTAATATTAGAATTTCAATAAAAAGACAGATACCTGGTCTTTTTTATTCCTTAAAACATATTTAAATATTTTATGAAAGAACTTTTGGTCAAATCAACTGATGTTGATCTGAGTGCGTAATTTGTATCCATAATTTTCATTCATCCTTAATCTCAGCATCAGCAAACTTTTGTAGAAAATCTAAGGAAATACTCCCCTTACGCTTATAGGTTCTCATTCTGTCAAATATAATAATCAAAAATAGTAAAGGTTATTACGAGATAGATTAACAAGAATGGATAAATTACGATCACTTCAATATAACTCCCATGTATGTAGCACCATAAATGCCAACTTAAGCCTAAAAAGTATAAACACGAAAATAGTTATTTTGCGTAATGAGAGTAATTTTAACACGAGATCTGGTTTTTCATCAAAATAGTAGATCGAGTGTTAAAATGACTAATTACGTAAAGTTGCATACAAAACTTTATCTACGACCGACAGGACAGTTAATACAGTTATTGAAAGTTATTCCTGAAGTAGTTCCAGATCCAGAGCTTGTGGATGGAGTTGCTTTAACATTAATTTCATTGCATACTGTTACATCCGGTATATGGTTACTGACAGCCTCTTGTAGATTCATGTGTTCCTGGTACTTAACACTTTGTTTAATCAGTTCTTGTCTTGTTGCCACGGTCACTTTATCGAAACGCAGCCAACCATACATAGGTCTCCTGTAGATTTATGTTCTCCTGGTACTTTAATTTTTTTTACTTTAAACCACCACCACTGTAGTATTTTTACAAATTTACTCTTTGTGACAGTTTGAGCTGATTCCTTGTTTTGTAATATGCATACTAGTTTTATAGCTGCAAAATGGGTTGGTGAGCAACAGTTGCGAAATGAAAATACATACTCCATTTCCGTACTGGTCGTAGTATGGCAGCGTGAAAATGAAAATGATAGCAGACAATGATCTCAATTTCGAATTTGTCATTGGTTTCGAATTTGGAATATTCCGATACGGGAGTAGATAAAAGTCACTAACGTGGCACTGGACGACCGCTATCCACACACCCGCCGGGTCTGCGTCGTTGGCGCATCTAAAATGGCAGCCGTCCGGGCGTGGCCGCTAGGCATTTCGCGGTGCATTAAACTTTTGCTATCGCTTTTTGTTTTTGAGATATTTGCGACGTAACAACTTAACCCCGGCACAACCAGCCCCGCTCTCCCCTACCATAGTCACCACGCCAATATTTCTTTACAATAATTTTAACAGCCAGATGCATGAAGCGTGTTTAAAGTTAAAGCTATTTTATCTAATCACAGAATATATAATAGTAAACAAGTTTAATCTACTCGTAATCTAGTAGCTAGCCCGCGGCTTCGCCCGCGTGAAATTCAGACAATGTGCAGTCTCTCCCTCCCTCTTCCTCTCCCCCTCCCTCTTCCTCTCCCCCTCCCCCTCCGTGTCCCTCTCCCCCTCCCCCTCTCTCTCTGCCCCTCTCTCACCACCACCCTCACCCCCTCCATCTCCCCCTCCCTCTCTAGTATTTCACGTCCACCACGTTGGATTTCAAAATTGTTGTAGTTTTCATAATCAGCGACCCGATAAACCATACAAACGACACCCATATTGACTTTCAGACATTTCAAGCCTATCGCACCCCAAACGCATCTCCACGGGGATGATGGTATTTCACGTCCATCACGTTGGCTATCAAAATTGTTTTAGTTTTCGTAATCAGCGACCCGATAAACTATACAAACGATACCCGTATTGGTTTTTAGACTTTTTCACACCATTTTCCTCTTTTAGGGATGAATTTGGGGTAGAATTTCAATAAAAGTGATGTACGTTCCACAGAGTTACAACCTTGATGCCTTTGATGATTTTAATTTGAAAATGAAGGATTTTCAACTTCCTCCCCCTTTTCACCCCTTAGAGTGTTGAATTTCCAAAAACCCTGAGAAACATAAAACTTTATTTCTAGTCTTCATTCTAAATACATATTTTGAAGATCCTAACTTCAAAACTGACGGACTTTCATACAAACTTTCTTCCCTTATTTCACCCCCTTAGAGGTTGAAAATTCTTAAACACGTACTTTTTTATTTTTAGCAAAAACTCAAAAAAAAAATTCTATAATTCTATCTTCAAAAATTAGACTTATAGACCACCATACGGAAAAAAATTATCCCCTTTTTACCCCCTTTAAGGGTGATTTTTAAGAAATGCTAAAACACGTGTTTCTTTATTTATTACCAAAAGCTTAAATTCAAAGTTATGTGAATCTAGCTCAAGTCAAATCAAATCATCAAATCAAAATCGTTTATTCATTGTTGGATATTAAAATCTCTTAATGACGTCAGCTAAACTACATCGCTTCACAAACAATGTGGCGCCATTGTGGGAAAAAAAGAAGCGACAATAAAAACCCACGCGCTCTTTTAAATATGTTTGAATGTACAAGGTTGATATACAACATACATAGGTCAGTTTTAATTTTGAATTAGCCTGTTAGAACCGTAGTCTAATCCCATGGATTTTTCTCTTCTAGATAATCTGATATTTTATAATAACCCTTCTTACATAATTTCTGCTTGATTACAGTTTTGAATTTATCTAACGGTAAACTTTCAATATCAGTGGGTACCTTATTATAGAAGCGTATACATTGACCTTTATATGTTTTACTAATTTTGTGAATACGGCTGACATGAGAAGCAAGTTGATTCTTGTTTCTTATGTTGACACTGTGCCTGTCACAATTTTTATCAAAAATATGTATATTCCGTTTAGCATATATTAAATTCTCATAAATGTATTGCGACACAAAAGTCAAAATGTTGATTTCTTTAAATTTATTTCGAAGAGATTCTCTAGGCTTCATTTTATAAATTGCACGAACAGCTCGCTTTTGTAGTAAAAAAATGCTGTTTGCATCCGCAGCATGACCCCATAACAAAAGGCCATATGACATGAGACTATGGAAATAACTGAAGTAGACTAACCTCGCGGTGTCTACATCCGTCAGAGCTCTTATTATTTTCACTGCGTATGCTGCAGAACTAAGTCTGTTCGACAATTTATTAATATGCGGTCCCCATTGTAATTTGTTGTCTAAGGTAATACCTAGGAACACAGCTGATTCAAGAAACAAAGGACTTTCATACAAACTTTCATCCCTTATTTCACCCCCTTGGAAGATGAATTTTTCAAAATCCTTTCTTAGTGGGTGGTTTTAAAGTGCAAAGAACCTGTGTACAAAATCTGTATCTATAGCGGTTACGGCTTGGCGTTGGTGAATCAGTCCGTCAGTCAGGACAAGCAATTTTACACATTTATATATCTATATATATAAAAGAAGAAGGTGACTGACTGACTGACTGACTGACATATTAACGCACAGCCCAAACCGCTGGGTCTAGAGATTCCAAATTTGGCATGTAGGTTCCTTATGAGGCCTTGGGGTGCACTAAGAAAAGGTTTTACAAAATTTTACCCCTAAGGGGTAAAATAGGGGATGAAAGTTTGTATGAAAGTTCGTCAGTTTTGAAGTTAGGCTCTTCAAAATTTGTATTTAGGCTGACGACTAAAAACTAAGTTTTACATGTCTCAGGATTTTTTAAAATTCTACACCCTAAGGGCTGAAAAGGGGAATGAAGTTGAGAATGCTTCATTTTCAAAGTAAAATCCACTAAATTTATTGTTTAGGCATTCGGGTTGTAATTCTATGGAACGTACATCACTGTTATTGGAATTCCACCCCAAATTCAACCCCTCAAAGAGGGAAATGGGGTAAAAATTCTAAAAACCAATATGGGTATCGTTGTTATGGTTAATCGGGTCGCTGATTACGAAAACTACAACGATTTTGAAATCCAACGTGGTGGACGTGAAATACCATCATCCCCTGGGGATGGGGTTGGGGTGCGATAGGGTTGAAATGTCTAAAAATCAATATGGGTGTCGTTTGTATGGTTTATCGAGTCGCTGATTACAAAAGCTACAACAATTTTGAAATCCAAAGTGGTGGACGTGAAATACCATCATCCCTTGGGGATGGGGTTGGGGTGCGATAGGTTCAAAATGTCTAAAAATCATTATTTTAAAAAAGGGGGAAAGGGAGGAGGAAGGGGGTGGGGAGGGGGGAGGGAGGGGGGAAAGGGTGGGTGACGGTGGTGGAGGGGAGGGGGGGGAGAGGAAGATGGAGAGGGACAGGGGGGAGGGGAATGGAGGGAGAGGAGGGAGGGGGAGAGGGAGAGTGAGACAGGGAGAGTAGGAGGGAGGGTGAAGGGGGAGGGAGAAAGAGGGGGGTGAGGGATGGGGGGAGAGGGAGGGAAAGAGGGAGGGGGAAAGGGAGGTGGGGAGGGAAAGGGAGGGGGAGAGGGAGGGTGAGGGGGAAAGAGGGAGGGGCGAGGGAGAGGAATAGAGAGGGAGGGAGAGAGGATGGGGAAGAGGGAGCGGGAGGGGGGATGTGGAGGTGGGGGCATAGAAAAGGATAGATAGGGAGGTATAGGGACTTTTTTGACTTTTATGAATACCTTCTAGCTACCCATTCACTCCCTTTATTGCCTTCTTTTTTAAGTTCGCCTGTAACGATTGACAATGAAAATTCCGCACTACCTACCAGTTGACTAAAATCAAAAGATAATTAAATTTGTAGTAAGATAGCATTCAACCTGGATAAGTACAAATGCATCTTTCACGTAGGGATCTTGAAGGAAAAGCGTTCCGCAATATATGTTTCAGTTAAGTTCGAGTTCTGTTTTTTTTTTATAAAATCTACGCGGACGAAGTTGCGGGTAACAGCTAGTAATATATATAAGAAGAAGATTACTGTCACTTTCTTATCCACAAAACAGAAAGAGTCAGCAATAGACTTAAAGGAGCTTTAACTTTAAAGATGCATCGTGCAACTGGTGGTAAGAGTTTTAGATTTAAGGTGTGAGACAATCTTAGATTTTGCATTAGAACTTATTATAGAGTTTCACGTTTAAAGGTTTATTAAAGACATTATTATTTCATCATATACTTAATATACAAAAACCAATATTTTCTTGTATTGAGCATATATTTTTCAAATAAAATTTAACATGCTATTGGCTTGAGAGCATTTACTTTAATTATTAAAATAATTTTAGAAAATGTTCGTATCGTTATTTTTTTGGACCTGATTTCCGTATGCTCACGTTATTACAGAGGTCAAAAGCAACAACTTTTGTTCTACCACTTTTCTAACAACGCACGAAGAATTTTCAACTTCTCATACAAAATGGGTCGGTCACCACTTTAGTATGGGGAGTCGAAAATTTATTGTGCGTTGTTAGAAAAGTCGTAGAACAAAAGTTGTTGCTTTTGACCTCTGTAATAACGTGGGCAATTGGGCATACGCAAATCATGTTCAAAAAATAACCTAGTATACTGAAAGAAACATTTTGAGATAATAAATTTTTAATTTAAGAAATCTGTTTTTTTGTGTGTTCATTTATTTGCCATAAATATATCGCCATAGAGTCTGTAACAGGTTTTCTGGTCCGACCTTCCTTACTGGCCATTTCTTACAGCCTCATATTTTACCATAGAAAATGCATGGAATATGTTTGCTCTGGACTTCAATATAGTCCTGAGGTTGACGTTGGATCGTTTTTAAAATTAAAAAAACTTTCGTCCTGATTTCCTAGAGCGAGTTCGTGAACCAATCAATTTACTGCTGCGACTGGCTGTCTCTATCGCCCCGGTTCCGTCGCCAGCTGCTCATCATGATGGAGATCTGCAAGCGACCCATCTCCCCACAAACAGCATATATTATCCCCATCTCTTTGGATACTTATATTAGGGTAATTTAAACCTTGTTTAAACCATAATTTCCTATAGCTTCTCATCATCGTGCAGATGCAAGCGACTCATCTCCCCACGAAAAGCATATGTTATAACCAAACTTTGGATAGCTCGATTTATGTAACTCTATTGATGACGGTAATGCGTATGGGAGACCTGACTCCGCGCACCCCCGCGACTTAGTTTTTGAGTTCTGCTCAGTAACCGCCAGCGCAAGAGTATCATTTAATCTGTACTTATACTGCGCGGTCTGCGGTAATTTGAACCTTATGGAATATGTATCCCATAGCCACTGTTCTTTAGTCAGGTTCTCATTATAATGGAGATGTGGTAAGCGACCCATCTCCCCAGAAACAGCATATTACAGCTCGTTCAGAACAAATCTGTCTACGAGTATGACGGTTATTTTCCACGCATGGATGACAGGCGGAGATCCAATGAACGATTCGCTCGCCCCCTGGGGGGAGCCGCGCTCACTCCCGCGACTCATTTTTTGACTTCTGCGCATTAACGGTCACAGACAAAGTTATTTTGTACGCAGTACATCCCCATCCCTTTGGTTACTAAACTTATATATTGCGGTTTGCGGTAAATAATACGTAATCAAGTCATACCTAAGATTTGCCGTCGCAATGATTTCGTCCTGTCAGCTACCTCATGATGAAAGAATGCATCTGCACGAAAAATCTGCATTATTACACGACACGACTATGCAAAGTCAAAAGGAAGTGTATTGTGTTTAGCAGTCTATGTATGTGAGGAAACATCGGATATAGCTCCTAAACTCCAGAACCAATTTTGACAAATGAGGTATAACTTTAATCATCAGGACTTAGCGGGAGACAAGATATATGAAAATTTTAATTTTATCGCCTCATCATCATCATATCAGCCGAAAGACGTCCACTGCTGGACATAGGCCTCCCCTAAAGATCTCCATGACGACCAGTCCTGCGCTGCTCGCATCCAGCGGCTTCCCGCGACCTTGACCAGATCGTCGGTCCACCTTGTGGGAGGCCTGCCAACGCTTCGTCTTCCGGTACGTGGTCGCCACACAAGAACCCTTACGCCCCATCGGCCATCGGCTCTTCTTGCGATGTGCCCTGCCCACTGCCACTTTAGTTGAGCGATTCTCAGAAATATGTCAGTTGTCAGCTACTTTAGTTCTTCTGCGGATCTCCTCATTTCTGATTCGATCGCGCAGAGAGACTCCGAGCATAGCCCTTTCCATAGCCCTTTGGGTGACTTTGAGCTTTCTGATAAGGCCCATCGTGAGCGGCCACGTCTTGGTGCCATATGTCATCACGCTTTTATCGCATTTTAATATTTAAATGTGATAAAATAATGCTAATTAATACGCCGCCGTGGATCGCCCTCTGAGGTTGTATGTAGCTCAGATTCATTTATAATGTAGAGTAAGTTCGGTAGTTCCATACTAGACAGTTCTTCTCACCGATAGAATTATGAAGCTCTTTAGGTTTGTTCGTTCTTGGTTTTTATTTTGCGTTGTTTTGTTTGGCAGTCGCTTTGTGTAAAAACTACCTACTGCCCTCATCCAATACTGTAAGTTGGGTAGCCGACTCCGTGACAGGCAAAACGGAAGAAGGCTTGTTTCCAATTAACAGAGCTCTACTTTTCATACATTTGTTTCTTTAGGAGCCTTTCCACTTTCCCTAGAATGTGTTCTCTGGATTTTGGTAATCACTTTAATAGTTTTTTTTATTTCTTCCAGGTACTACGAGCATCCTACACACTGTTCACTTTTCTAGATCGGAAATAGATGGTAATAATGTAGTTTGCATTTCGCATAAAATAGGGTTAAAATATTTAGTATCTTCTCAGTGCAGAAGCAGAAGTTTAAACTGTTTATTTTAAAACATGGTTTTGAGCTTTGTATAAGAACCTAGTTTCAGAATGCTTTAATGATTAGTAGTTAGTAGTTTGTCATGTCTCTACTTACAGAAACTAATAATGGATCAATACAAAATATAAATTTAGAATCACTTAGGCCATTTAGTACAATATTTTGAATAATAGAAGTTTCATAGGCAATCTTTCTCTAATTTGCGCGCCATTCAATCCGGACTAACTTCACTATAGATTATACGACAGCTTAGCTTCCAAAATCTAAAACCATGCTCTCAGTTGCCATTTTAAAATTTGCTATGTAGGCCTGTACAAAATTTAGCAAAAAAAAATAGCAAATGGATTGAATTTCAAAGTAAGTTTTAAAGTGTTACTGTTTTTTTATTGGTGTATGGCGTGGTTTGTGTGATCCTAACATATTAAATTTTAATATTAAAGCCCCAAAACTCATCAAACTTTCATCATTTATGATATTTATGGAGGCCGGTAAACCCGTTCACCATTTTCTTCAAAATTCAGTTATCGACAGGTAGGTCGGAGACCGGTTTTATTTAGGACTTTTTTCTTTATGTTTATTGTGGAAACCTTATAGTTACTGACTTAGATCCCATTAAATTTATAAACAACTAGATTTTTGTGTATTCACAACTAGATTCCGGCCACTAATGTGGCTTCTATATTTTATTTTCGAAGATATGACGTTCTAAAGTTCCGAATGTTAGGCGGCCGATAGCTAGTCACAATCAAACCTGTTTCTGGCCGTATGAAATATAAGATGGCCGGTAACTAGTCAACATTAAACCTGTTTTCAGCCGTAGCATGTAAATAACGGCCGCTAACTAGTCAACATTACACCTGTTTCCGGCTGTAGGAAATACAAGATGCCGATTAATAGTAAAAAATAAACCTATTTGCGACCACAGGAAATTAACACAACACAACCGATTAGAAACTGGTAAAAAATTGACCGGTTTCTGGAAATTAATAAGTGTTCGATAAATGGCATTAATAATTTTCATATATTTGTTTGTTTTTTTTTTTAATGTCAAATTGGAGTAACTGATCCACATGCATGAGTTTCAAGGCAGGCGTAAATTACTCTTGCGAGGTGCCCTGCCCACCGCCACCCCAGTCTAGCGACTCTCAGGGCTACGTCTACGGCCACTGTAGTTCTTCTGCGGACCCCCTCATTCGATGCCGCAGTGAGACTCCGAGCATAGCCCTTTGGGTGACCTTGATCCCCCAGACAAGGCCCACCGCGAGCGGCCACACCCCGGTGTGTTGCAAGTGGTGACATATGGATGTCACCACTTGCAACACACACTGGTCAAAGACCCTCATCTTAAGACACCGCGGCACTCTGGACGCAAAGATACTGCGAAGCCTTCCAAACGCCGCCCACCCGAGCTGGACTCGACGAGCTGGACTGCCCGTCCCAGGCACACGCATTCATGGACAACCTCGAGCGCAGAGTACCCAATCCTAAGTGAAGCGGGCACAACAAGGGCGCTAGACACAATTTTCATCCTGTCCATGTTCACTCCAAGACCCACCCGCTGTGAAACTCCACTAGGACCACTGATCATCGTGCTGAGATCCTCCACGGTCCCAGCCACCACGACAACATCGTTGGCAAATCAAAGGTCTCTTTCCCGTCCAGGAGCCAGAAGATGTCCTCCAATGCAGCGGCGAACAGCCCAGAAGACACGACGTGTCCCCGTCCCACCCCTCGCCATCGCTGCAACCGGACAGGTTCCGTGTCCCGATCCCGAAGACGAACCGACACAGCGGCATTCCCGTACAGATAGTCGACTTGGCACCCCAGGAGAGACCACAGCATAGCCCACATCTCGATCGAATCGAAGGCTTTGTGGACTACGAGAAAGCCTTCGATTCGATCGAGATGTAGGCCGCGCCACGACCCCTTCAGACGAGACAAGTCGACCATCGGTACATTGAAATGATGAAGGATCCGTACAAGAACGCCACCATACCAGCCCGTCCCCAGGATCAGGACTCCAAACCCATCCAGTCGCCGCGAGTAGTGAGACAGGGAGACGTCACATCTCCCAAACTGTTCACCGCTGCACTGGAAGACGCTCCAAAACTCCTGGACTGGAAAGGACTTGGCATCAACATCAATGGCAAGTACATGAAACACCTTCGATTTGCCGACGACACAGTCGCAATGGCTGAGACCCTGGAAGATCTCGGCACGACTCTCAACAACATCAGTAGAGCTTCACAACAAATGGGTCCCAAAATAAACATGGATAAGACGAAAACTATATCCAACGCTCTTGCCGCACCCACTCCACCCAAAGTTGGAGACTCCACGCCCGAAGCCGTCGATAAATACGCATACCTGGGACAAACAGTCCAGCTGGGCAAATCCAACTTAGAGAAAGAGGCCACTCATCAAACCCGACTCGGACGGGCAGCGCTCGGGAAGCTCCGCAACATCCTCATGCCCAAAACACCACAGCGTCCCAAGACGAAAGTCTCCGACCAGTGCCTACTGATGAAATATGACATCGAGACGCGGCCGCCCACGACGGGCCATGGAAAGAGCCATGCTCGGAATCTCTCCGCGGGACGGAACAGAAATGAGGAGATCCGCAGAAAAACCAAGCAACTGACACAACCCGAGAATCGCCAATCCAAAGTGGCAGTGGGCAGGGCACATCGCAAGACGAACCGATGGCCGATGGGGCGTAAAGAGTGGCGACCACGTACCGGAAGACGAAGCGTAGGCAGGCCCCCCACAAGATGGACCAACCATCTGGTAAAGGTCGTGGGAAGCCGCTGGATGCGAGTAGCGCAGGACCGGTCGTCATGGAGATCTGAAGGGGAGGACTATGTCCAGCAGTGGACGTCTTTCGGCTGATATGATGATGATGATAAATTCAAAATTACCTTAGTTTGAACCTTTATTATCGATTTGATTTTGGAGCAAATAAATTGATAATTGTGGTTTAACTAATTGTTTTACTTTCATACTACTACCAACCTTTTGAGCTCTTTAATAAGACTCATTTTTCTACAGTGAATTACGAGGCCGATAACCGGTCAACGGGTGGTCGATAACCAAATCAAATGGCCGATAGCCGGTGTTTTGGCAAATTTTGTGATTAATGTTTTTTTGTAATCTATGAGTTAAAGATATGTCTTCAAGCGTTACATTTTATGAATCTAGATTATTATAGCATGATACTAAGGAATTATTGAGTGTGTTGGTGTAAAGCTTTATGGTTAAAACCAACGCTGAAGGCGACAAGTCGCTAAAACGGCCGATGACCGGTATGTTTACCTCAGATTCATTTATAATGTAGAGTAAGTTCGGTAGTTTCATACTAGACAGTTCTTCTCACCGATAGAATTATGAAGCTGTTTAGGTTTGTTCGTTCTTGGTTTTTATTTTGCGTTGTTTTGTTTGGCAGTCGCTTTGTGTAAAAACTACCTACTGCCCTCATCCAATACTGTAAGTTGGGTAGCCGACTCCGTGACAGGCAAAACGGAAGAAGGCTTGTTTCCAATTAACAGAGCTCTACTTTTCATACATTTGTTTCTTTAGGAGCCTTTCCACTTTCCCTAGAATGTGTTCTCTGGATTTTGGTAATCACTTTAATAGTTTTTTTTATTTCTTCCAGGTACTACGAGCATCCTACACACTGTTCACTTTTCTAGATCGGAAATAGATGGTAATAATGTAGTTTGCATTTCGCATAAAATAGGGTTAAAATATTTAGTATCTTCTCAGTGCAGAAGCAGAAGTTTAAACTGTTTATTTTAAAACATGGTTTTGAGCTTTGTATAAGAACCTAGTTTCAGAATGCTTTAATGATTAGTAGTTAGTAGTTTGTCATGTCTCTACTTACAGAAACTAATTATGGGTCAATACAAAATATAAATTTAGAATCACTTATTAAACTTATCAATTAATGTTTCATAGGAAAAAATTGTTACCTTTGTCTACCCTTATTGTTGCACCTTGAAAAGGAATGTAGGTACCTAACAACTCTTACAATGTTTTAGTTATTATTTAAATAAAAGTACCGGTAGTTTTCTTTCACTTGTTTATTTGGTTAAAGAATTCGAAGGACTGTGTTTATTGAAGCTAGTTTCAGCCCGAAATGAAAAACTTTTCACAAAACTATTAAAGCCGGTCGTAAAATTGACCACTGTTTATACCTATCACTGAGTAACGAGAAGCAGTTCAAGCTTCCTATATTGTCTTTCTTACTCACAGAACAGTGTAGTACATATTGACAAAAAGCTGCAAATAATTTTCAAGCGCCTTTCATAATATTAGTACCTACCTATAATGCTATAATCCAACGAGTCCTATTTGTTTCAACACAATATTTCCACGAAACTTCCATTATCTATTGTCAGAAACCGAAACAAACATTCAGGCCATCCGAAAATAGCCCTTATCCTCTATAAATTTATTCGCTCCGCTGCAGGTTTCCCGCAAGCTTGTAATTATTTTAAGCAGTGTTTTCGGGTGTTTCTCCCAAAGTTGTGTGCGAGCGTGTATTTCGTCCGTAAGTCGTGACTCACGCGGGCTCCGCAGACAATCCAGGAGCCCGAGGCCCGCCTCTTCAGTGCTCCGTACGACGTAAGTGCCGAAAGTCGTGTAAAAAGTTGTATCCGGCCGCGAATAGCACGCGAGTGCGCTTGGAATTCCGTTTATAAATACGTGGAGGAGCGGGCATCGGGCGGAGCGGAGACTCCGTAGGGCTGCAGCGAGGGCGCGCGGCGCCGGCATGCGTCCGCGCCGATGATATTCACCGGCGGGGGGGCGCGCCGCCGCACCTCGCCTGCCCCGCGGCCGCCCCGCCACCGCACTCCAGCCGCCGCGCAGTCGCCGGGCCTGGCCCCTCCATCCCGGCCCAATGACTATGTGAGTCCCACTGCCACACACATGTTGTCACCACACAATCCATTAATCGACTAACTCCCCCACTCTTCGATCGATTAAATACAGATTATGCAGAATCGCGTTTGACGAAACGATCTCGTTCCTCTATTTAACGCTGCGACGAGACGGTTTATTTACCCGCCTCCGCCCATTCATAAGCCATTACGAAACTAGAGCAGATGATTTAATTTTACAACATCTTAGATTTTATCCTTCATACGCCCGTTTAGATTTATGACTTTATAGCTAATTTAGTTGATCTTTCGAAG
Source organism: Athrips mouffetella (assembly GCA_947532105.1). Classification (NCBI taxonomy): domain Eukaryota; kingdom Metazoa; phylum Arthropoda; class Insecta; order Lepidoptera; family Gelechiidae; genus Athrips; species Athrips mouffetella. The sequence continues at coordinate 23,558,341 of OX383963.1, forward strand.
TAATTTTCTCTAAGTTCGTACCTACCGAGAGTTAGGGTGCGTGGGTCGCAAGCAAATGACTGTTAGATAGTTGTTAACTTAAACGGCCCATACAAAGCCCTGCCTGCAGTGCGCACTGCCAATCGTACCGTGTGTGGTCTTGCAGGGCCGATGTAACGGCGATTTTGTCGGCCCTGCATGCCTACACAAAGTACGATTGGCAGTGGCACTGCAAGCAGGGCCCTGCAGGCAGAGCTTTGTATGGGGCCCTTAACAGAGCTCGCGTTTTTATAGAAAAACGTATTGAAACATTTTCACCGATCGATCACCGTTTGTAAAAATAAAGGGTGTTTGGCGCATCGTGTGCCAAAACAAATTGGCTGTTAGAAGGGATCATCTCCTATCCCTTTAGACTTCATAACCCCTTCTATGACCCACGGTTATTTTTGAATTCTTCTTTTCACAAAAAAACATATTTATAAACTAAAAAGACAGTGTTGGGACCAGCAACATCAGTTCACTATCATATGGTAATCTGTGGTCTAGATAGATAGATAAATGCTTTATTGCGCTCATAACAAAAATATAACTAGTTCTCGTCTAGCCTCCAAATTTAAATTTTATTTTGTTGTAGGTACGCTGTGATTGTAAGATTATATCGAATCCTTTACTGGCAGTTCTAATCCAGTTCTTTTTTTATCCACTCACAAAGTTTCCGGAAGAGGTTTAAATACTTAAACTTTAAGTTCAAATTTAGGGGGCTAAAAAAAGCTAAAAGTGATAGGGATATATCCTCTTTCTAACGGTTTATAACGTGCCATTAAAAATAATAAATCGGGTCACGTCAGGCTACTAGTCAATATTCGTTTTTAGGGTTCCGATACCAAAATGGTAAAAAAAAGGAACCCTTATGGTGCCGCTCTGTCTGTCTGTCTGTCTGTCTGTCCGTCTGTCTGTCACACCTCTATATCTCAGCAACCACTTATGCTATCAACCTGAAATTTGGAATAGTTTTAGAATATAGTTGCCCAACTTAATTGCACAAGAAAAAATTTTGAAAAAAGTATGATTATTAATATAAAGGGGGCCAAAATAGGGGGGGCCAAATTTCAAATTGTCGCTACTAGGTCGAGTGGGGTATCATATGAAAGGGCTTTACTTGTACATTTTAAAATATATTTTTGTATTTTTTTAAATTTCTTAGTTTTAAAGTTATGATGAAAAATGTCAAGAAAAATACCATTCCCCCCCCCCCTTATCTCCGAAGTTTGAGTAAGGAAAAATCTGAATTAATTACAGTTGACAGAAGTTTATATAAACTTTACAGCAAAAATAAAACGATCTTTCTAAGTTGCACAGTTTTTCAGAAATCTGCAAAAAACCTTTACAAACAAATTTAGTTTTGCGGTCCTGAAAATGGACTTTATTGCTTCCAAAAATACTATAGGTATATCGGAACCCTCGGCGCGCGAGTCCGACTCGCACTTGACCGGTTTTTTTTACGTAATTAACACATGCAAATCGAGTAAGTATGTCCTGTTATCTCACTTTTGCGAACAAAAATATGTCTCGAAAATCTGTCTGTGTCTGTTTTACTTTATTCTTAAAGGCTTTCAAACTCTTATTTATCCTTTCTTTCTGATCTTTATTCTTAAAAATTGTTGGCCTCTAATAACAATGAAGGCACCACGGCATCTGTTTCGCATTTCTACAGTGGTCTAATGCAATCACATTTTTGCCTAATAAGTAGTTATAAAAGCTACAAAGGTGTATATGCTTTGTATAAATTCTTCTCTGGTTCTCGATCTTCCTCAACGCATTGAGGCGGCTTTTGTTATTAACTTATTATTAGGCCAGAAATGAGATTGCACACGACCACTGTAGAAATGCAAAACAGATGCCGTGACTGGATTCTTAACAGACGCCAATAATTTAATAAGGATTTGTGAGTTTGAAAGTCTTAAAGAATACAAACAACTACAATACAATTACACAACAACAATTACAGTACAATTAGTTACAGTTACAATTATTTATTGGGTCTTTCATTTCTAGTATAACTCACTTAAGATAGAGATGGGAGAGAGATTTTTTTTCGCAAGAGTGAGATAACAAGTTGTACGTTTTTGCACGTGTTATTAACGCAAAAGAAGGATTTTAGTCGGAATTTTGAAAGTTAGCCTGACGTGGCCCGATGCATTAAATTATTATTTTTAATGCATGTTGTATACCGTTAGAAAGAGTATACACTAGAGAACTTTTAAGGGAATCCGAAGGTCCTGATCACTTGTAGTTAATTTTTAATAGCCCTGTAAAGTTGAATCTTAAAATTATATTTAATTCTTCCAGAAAGTTTGAGAGTTAATTAATAAAAGAAGAACTAGAAATGAGAAATGTCAGTTAAGATTAGATAGAATCTGACATTAGTGTACAACAAAATTAAATTAAATTTGAACGGAAAATCACAGATTACATAATATAATTAGATTATACCTAATTAAAATTAATATAATGAGATTAATTATAATTAGATAATAGTAAACTGATGTTGCTAGAGTTCATCGTCATCATAACATCCCATGAAACGTCCACTACAGGACAGGGAGCTCCCTCCAGAATTATAGCTTTTGCTGGAAACATGTGGAGGGGAAGTACGGTCAACCGCTTGTCGGTAGAAACTTTTTCAACCTTATTACCACGCCATAAGGTCCAAAAAGTGTTTCTACTGATGTGCGGCCGTGTGTACCATCGCACGCTTGTCGTAAGCTTGTTAGCGTTACGGCTGGCACCATGGACCGCGGTTGTTGACCGCAGTAAGTATAAGATACAAAGGAGGATGCTGCTGCCCATCCTCCAGTTTATAACCCTTAGTCGCCTCTTACGACGCCCACGGGTATGTATGGGTTTGTACTATTCTTTGCCGGCACCACACGGGACCTAGAGTTAGACCCAATATATTCTTTTTAAGTTGCATGAGTTTTCGGGTAACGGTTATGGGGGCTTATGAGATAGCGGCCAATTCCTACTAGCACACGATGCGCCAAACACCCCGTAATAAGTTTTATTAAGACGATATGTAAATTTTTCTGGGTATTTTGAAGACAAATATCTTTTTATTTACTCAGTATCTTGCCGTGATTTTCAGGTATGTGTTTTTTGACCATTCAAGTGATTGAAAATGATTTTATTTTACCACTTCCTGTGTTCGGATAAATCTACAAAGTAGAAAATCGCAAAACGTTGCAATGCAACGTTGCAACGTTGGAATGCGTATAGAGGTCGCTAAATTTCACAACATCGGGCAGGACCACAGTAGCCTAGTTGGGAAAGCGTCTGCGGTACTTACGCAGAAGACGCAGGTTCGAATCCTGCCTGTGGTTGTGAAATTTTGCGATTTTCTACTTTGTACATTCAAGTGATAATATCACCAAGACCAAAACATGATTATTGAAAATCGACTCGACAAAATAAAAATCCTGTTGCCTCTTCAATTTTCATTCTCTCCTCTTTTTGTGGAATTTGAGGTGTTTTAAGTAGTGACATTAAGTATACAGAAAGGTATACGTAGTGCTATCATATGGCCAACCTTGTTTACATTGTTAACCTTGTTAACCTATTACATTGTTTTTACAAAAAGTCGGTATTTTACATCGGGCGCTTATGCCATTTACTTTTGGTAACACGCACAGTATATCTGTCCCTTTCTTTCAAGCGAAAAGACTGCGCCCACTGTCAAATAACTATCTTTTCACATATCCTCTTAAGAACAAACGATATAAGAAGGTACCACTACCACCAAATTTTAAAGTGCTTGATATTAAGTACTTCAATATAGCACCTAATAATATCTACGTTTTAAGTAAGACCTAAGTATGCTCCCTCCTCTTTATACCATGAAATAGCTACAATTAAACTTTATGTTAGTCAGATGTAGAAAAGAATGCTTTACAACATCCGTTTCAGCATCTAGAAATGAGATTCCAGTTTATGTTCGCGAGAGCATTAAATAGGCACTTTGAAATCCAAAACTATGAAACTAGAAACATGATTTCAATTTCAATTTGTTTATTCGTGAACAATAATACATATCGTATCCGAAATAACGTAAAACTAATATTAGGTCTTTACCTATGAAATTGCCGTTTTGTATGGCGAATTTTAGGTAAACTCAATTTTCAGTACTAACATTTTTGCATTTTTCTGAGGAATTATACATCCAATCTTTTTTATTTTTTTGAGCATTATTGGGAAGACATTAAGCTAACAGAAGCTTAAATTTAATTTTCGAAAAATATTATCTGTAAAAAAATATAACAAATCTAATGATGAAATCGGACGACATTTAAGACGAACAATTTTCAAACCTTTAATTTATATATCAAACTTAAAATAAAAACTTTATTCTATGCGTAAATTGATAACCTTGAAGTCAACTTTCAAATATAAATCAAATAAAAAAATAGCATTAGAATTATAGGAATTATGATCTCATTAATCTGTAAGAAAATTTCGGCAATTTCATAGGTAAAGACCTATTATAAAACATGCATGCAATAATAAATAAATTAACATTCAAAACGATTAAAATTTACATTTCAAATTTCAAAATTACTCATCACTATATTAAAATAAATCGTCATCATATCATCATCATCATAACATCCCATGAAACGTCCACTACAGGACAGGGAGCTCCCTCCAGAATTATAGCTTTTGCTGGAATAACGTGGAGAGGAAGTACTATAGTCACCTCGCTTAATACCAGAAAGTAATAATAATAATGTAATTTACATTTCGGCAACTATAGTTTACTCTGTAAAAAGCTAATTCAATATTCACAATTCAATAATCATATTTCATTAATAAAATTTATAAATTAATGGATCAAATTTATAGTAGATTTTACAACAAGTGCACAAAACGAACCATTTTTCGGAGACTTTTAGCAGCCCGAGCCGAAGGCGAGGGCTGATAGTAATGTCGAGTTAGAGGCAATAGACCACTAACCACTACTAAGTCAAATTAGTAAAATATATATACAGGGTGTAAGGGACGGTGTACAGAAATCTGAAAAGGCGTGTTCTGTCAACGAAACTGAACAATTTTTCCAAAGAAACATTTCTGAGAGGTCAATTTTTTTTTTCATTTCCCAAAGATGTTACTTTGGGAAAGTTGTTCAGTTTCATTGACTGAGCACGCCCTTTCAGTCCCTTACACCCTGTATACATAATACAGTTTTAGTAAACTAAGTGTACCTACCTAAATCCTTTCTAGGGCTTATTCTAGATGTTGAGCTCTACGAATTTAGGAAATCCGCAAGAAAAATATCTCGCTTCATATTTTTTGTGGATATGGCAGTTCCTGCTCAACTAACATATTTGTTTCGTTTCGTTCAGATCCTGGGAGCCAATTCTTGAATATCACCGGCTGATAAAATATCACTTTTGAGACTTATAGACGGAGAGCGCGTGGTCGTCAACCCTACCTCATCGATTACCAAGATGCGACTGATCTAGGGTGATGCACGTTAAAAAGTTATATCCGAATCAACAGGGTTGCCTGGGCGCAACCTGGCAGGTTTTGTACAGTGGGCAAAAAACTTGTCATTTTTTGGGCAAAAATTACCTCATCGAATACCAAATAGGTACATAGTACATTCGATAGTACTCATCAAGGAGTGCCTAAATCAACAGGGTTGCCTCACTCAACCCTGGCACATTCGGGAGTCGGCCTGATTTTAAGGTGGTCAAAAATGGCAAAAATTACCTCATCGATTACCAAGTAGGTACTTATTACAACTGATAGAGCTCTTCAAGAAGGGGCAAAATCAACAGGGTTGCCTCGCCAAATCCTGGCACATTCGTGAGTCGGCCTGATTTTAGTTGGCAAAAAAATACAAAACTTACTAACGTATCTGAGTAATGAATTGAAACTAGTATACCTACCTAAATCCTTTCTAGGGCTTATTCTAGATGTTGAGCTCTACGAATTTAGGAAATCCGCAAGAAAAATATCTCGCTTCATATTTTTTGTGGATATGGCAGTTCCTGCTCAACTAACATATTTGTTTCGTTTCGTTCAGATCCTGGGAGCCAATTCTTGAATATCACCGGCTGATAAAATATCACTTTTGAGACTTATAAAATTCGAATTTACCCTGATTAGCTGTTTGTTAAGTTTCATCGATTGGACCATGCCCTTACAGTTTTTTTTAACTTGTCCCTTACACCCTGTACGAATAATAGTCTTTACTTTTGAAAAGAAAATTCAGTAGTTATTATTTTGAATTTTTGAGTGACATTTTTCACCCGGTGATATTAAAAAATTGGCCCCCGTGAAGAGCAATGTAAGAATAAGACTCGAAGATCAGATCTCGAATTCCCTACGACTTGAACGCGGTGTATGACAAGGTTGGATTCAAAGTTGGAAGCAAGCGTATGAGGACGGTTAAAACGTCCAATGATTCTAAGTAAAAAATAACACCCTTTATATAATTGTTGCGGGCTAAAGTGATACCTGATTGAGCTTCGCTCTAGTAGTCGCCTCAATATTAAAATATCATAGGGTGAGCAAGCAATGCTACTCGCCAACAGATGGCGCTGTAGGTTTCTGTCTAAAACGCGGTATTTTTTTTAAATGGTTAAAAGAGAGACCTAGCTAGATCGATTTTTCGTCCCCGAAAACCCCCGGATACTAAAATTCATCAAAATCGTTAGAGCCGTTTTCGAGAAACCGATTACAAATATATATATATATATATATATCGGCGCAGGAGGCCAATAGTCCAGCGATATAAAATACGTGCAAATCATATAGCGAAATGTCTGCGAGCTCCTTATCTATAGTGGGTCCAGATATAATTTTGTAGGCACATCAGTAATTTGACTGTTATAACTGAAGTACTATTGACTGCTCTACGCTGAATCATTATTATCGATGATTGCACTACTGGAATGTAATAACAATTTGCAGATGACCTAGAACTTGCACCAATCTTTCCAAAGCTAGATTTTTGTGACGTGTTCTTTGACATCGGCACTTTGTCAGAGCAACAGCTGTCTAGTCTACAACACGACCAAGGAGTCTTCACTCGGACTAATGAGGCGCTGTTAGTAATATGCCGACATATATATATAAATATTGCTCGTTTAATAGTATAGGATACACTGATACACAGTCAAGTTCCATCAATTGAGGCGTATACACTTAGTGCGCGCCCGGTTATTTATACCCGTGCATTTACTGCGCGACCTTGGTGCTCTACGCTATTTTTCCTTTTACGCAACTAGGCTTTGGTTGTGGAATGGAAAAAAGTACTGCGAAAATGGATGAAGAAGATGGCGGAATTTAATAAATACGGTGCTTCTTAATCAACTGCAAGTAGGTAATGTTACTTCTTACCATAAAACTGAACAACTTTACCTAAGGTATACCTATAAGTAGAAGTACAAAAAAATAATTGACACCTTGAAAAAACGAATACGTTTTAATGTTTTTTTTTCGTATTTTGACCTATATTCCTTAGGGAAAGTTGTTTGGTTATTGGGTGAATTTGCAGCAGTGCTGTGCGGGCGGAGGAACTAACTACGCCAATAGGATTGCTCCATTTGACAGCACATTTCCTTCCTCGAAGAACATCGGTGAAATTTCACTCAAGGTCCGAGTAACATATTGAAAGGAACGTAGCACCCTATTGCACGCCGAGCTGAAGTATAGATGCAGAGAGCATGCCTCTGAATGTAATCGTATGGTACGAATAAGTATAGAGATAAGTATAATAAGAAATAGTATTTTTAAGATTGCATTTACATGAATATATGCTACCGGAATTCCTGAACGAGCTGCCTACTGAAGTCCTCAACTTACTAACACAAAACCCCAAACCTAATATACATAAGCAAATAGTAAAAAAACATTTTATGGAAAAAGTGACTGAAAATGTCAATACCGCAGCATAGTGTATAATTTTATGTAATGTTTTAGAGCGACGACGCTCTCCTGAGCATAAACTTACCTTAAGTTTCTTCAGAAGAGTATATAAGTCATTTTGTATTTAAATTATGTTTTATGAATAAAATTAAAAAAAAAAAGATAAAGTTTGAAAAGGTCATCTCTTTTTTTGTTGAGAATATATATTATTGTGTTCATGCAATTTCATACTTAGATCCGATATGTTTTGAAGATATTTGTAATAGGTGAAGGTCGCCTTCATTGACTCGGTTTTTGGTGGGAGTACAGGGGTTTAAATATTTTTATACCTTTCGGTCTAACTGACATCGTACCGATTTTATTGTAAGAACTATCTCTAGATTAGATTCAGATAATTTTATTCAATGCAGATTCGTCATGTAGAATATAACGCAAATAGAACGAGTCTACGCCGTTTCGGATCGTGCTATGGCAGCGTAAAAGAAACGGCAAGAAACCACTGCAGCACGGCCTACTTTAAGGGTCGGCTTTTTGCAATGTGTTTTTTGTGCAAAATCGCTTTGACTCACAGTAGGGGGCTATCTCACTTTAAGGCCATTTTTAAATCGTTCCATAAATTTTATTAAACCAAACACAAAACATCACTAGAGGAGAGATATAATATCAGGCAGCGGCAGCTCGAGCCCCGAGATACAAATTATATCTTAGGCCAAATGTACTTTTTTTACTTTCAATGTATGGAACAAATTAAAAAAAAATTGACCTAAGATATATTTTTATCTAGGGCATCGTGCTGAGGCTGCAGCGGTAGTTATGCCAGTTCAACCAGTTCATTACCGATTCATAACTAGGCGATAAATGACAAGCAAGGCCACACTGAGAAAACATTCCTTTTTCCTAACATAATTAATTAGTAATGCTTCGCGCATTCCGCGTGAATGAACAAAGAGAAAAATCATAATATTAAATTATGAATAACATTTTGCCACGTGATCTCGTTCGGTCTATGACAAACGGATTACTCATTTCATGTTCGTTCGACATGTATAGCTATAATTCAGCGCTAATTACCGGACCAATGCCAGAGAATTCACAAAAAAGACCTTGGGCCGACGATGTTTTCTATACGAATACCGATGTTAGTAGCATCCCTTATTGAGTAGACGCTACTAGTGACCAGTAACCGGCCATGGCATTCCGGCTCTCTTAACGTGACGCACTTTTGGCAATGTCTGTACCACACGAACACCGGTAACTGCAGATGGCATCGTTTTTCTCGGTATGTTGCACCAAATTCACGTATTCTCAGCTGAAAATTTCACAGCTTATGTTTATTAGTTATAAAAGCAACCGCCAAATGATACGGATCATTTCGGATGAAGCTTTGATGTTGCAAAGCTGATTCTTGATTCTGTTTCGGTTTAGGTCTCCAGTTTGAGATGTTTGGTTGCGAATATAAGCTGTATCGTTTGGAGGTGAAGAACTGTTTTCACGACTCATTGAGCGCCCCCTCCTTTGCTCCTCTCTTCTTCCCTCACTCCCCTCCCGTCTCCAACGTGACCGGATTGTTGGCAATCACTCAACTCACTGTAATCAGCTTTGACACTTCAAAACATAACGTGTAAACAGGACGCCTCGTTTTGTGTTCTGTCTGGCAATTTTGTACGACTTTGTTTTACCAAAGATAGTGTCATATTGCCATATTAAGACGCAGAATCGGCGTTTATATTTTAGTTTAAGCAGCGGTATAGCACGATCTCCTAGAATCTAGATAAAAATTATATATGCACTCTAAGGGTAAACGTCATTTCTGAATTTTAAGAGAGTGCCAACATCAATTTTGTTTGTCGCGCGAGTAAAGTCTTTATCGATCAATAGCTGCAGGAAACGATTGACTGAAACTGGGAACTTCTCTTGTTCTCTACCATTCTCTACCTATCGAGAGAATAATCCAAGATTATCGACTAGCACTTTTCCTAAATGCTATCATCATTCTCGTAGTAATCATCGCAACATTCATACATCATCATTAAATTTTGAATTTTACTTATTTAAATAGCAGCTTTACAAATTTAAGATCGTGGATAAATCACACAAGGAACATTTGCCTATTTCATAATTCAACAATCCACCGCTGTATGTGATCTCTACATACCTCACTACTTAGGCCCGTAGAGAGAGGCTTTCTTCTGTAGCCACACGCCACCACTGCCACTCGTCGGTATAAACACTTTCACCTTGAGTGGGTGGACGTCTGGTTTTGGAAGTTTGTAGCGTAGAGCAGCTTCAGCTTATAACGGTTTTTTTTCTAAATGCTTGTGGCCGTGCGTACGTAAAGGCTAGCTAAATAGAATTGTGTGGGATTGGCATTAGCATAGAAGATTTTGGGTGATAGCTACTCGTAACATCAATTCCATTTTGTTCTATTCTACTAGCGTTCAGAGAGGAGTTAAAACACGTTTTGCCAGTGTTCATGCTTGTCCCGTGTGGTGCCGGCAAAGAATAGTACCAACCCATACATACCCGTAGGTGTCGTAAGAGGCGACTAAGGGTTATAAACTGGAGGATGGATAGCAGCATCCTTCTTTGTATCTTACATCTTACTTTCTGCGGTCACCTACAACCGCGGTCCATGGTGCCAGTCATAACGCTAACAAGCGAGGTGACTATGGTACTTCCCCTCTACATTTTTCCAGCAAAAGCTAGAATTCTGGAGGGAGCTCCCTGTTCTGTAGTGGACGTTTTATGGGATGTTATGATGATGCTTATAGAAAGCGACTTGTCTACAGGCACTGTTATTAGTGCTGGCAGGTCAGAAGAGGTAGTAACCGTGGCTGATACTATGTGATGTTTTATTAACTTTTTCAGTGGTTCCCGGGTGCGGCTTGCGGCGAGGGCGAGGTGCGGCAATCTCGAGCTAAGCGCATCACTCAGCGCCGCGGAGCGATTAAACACTACAAGTACGTACTATGACGGCTTGGTCGGTTTAAGCCGCTAGTACACCTTACTTAATTCAGAAACTAATTTGGCATACATTGGTCGTTGAAGCAAGGATATTGGAGTTAACAGAACAAAGCATCCCAGCAATGTATGCCGAATTAGTCATTGAATTTAGGAAGGTGTGATTGCAGCTTTAGACCGCAGTTTTTAGGGTTCTGAACCAAAATGGTAAAAAACGTAACCATTATGGTGCGACTTCGTCCGTCTGCAGACACCTGTTTGTCTCAGCAACCACTCATGCTATCGACTTGAAATTGGGAAAAGTTTAGAATATGATTGCCCAACTTTATTACAATCGAAAGAATTACAAAAATATTAAAGTTGTTATTGTTGTAATAATTTTTATTTTTTGCTTCTACACTACGTACGATCAACCGCACGTCAGCAGAACCATTTGCAACTTTATCACCTTATCATAAAGTCAAAGTGTTTCTGCCGACGCGCTATTGAGTGTACATATACAACGTGTTAATGGAATAAGCAAAACCCTCATACACCCCAACTGATTTGTATTAAAATAAATCCATTCCCGTAAAAAACATTCTTAAGGTGATCCGTTTTCCATAAAAAAATTCAAATGACTTGCATTCTTACGCGGGACAATGCAAGCAATGCAATTTTTCGCTAATTAATACAAAAATACAGTTAATGTACTGAAAGTACTATTTTTGTTAGCAATTTGTGGTTCAATATTACGATTGTGGGCGTGCGGTCAAAACTGTACGGTTGTGCTTTTTGTGCATGTGTGAGTGATCATACTCATGTAAACACGGACTGACGAGAGTAATTGACTTTAGTGGACATATGGAGATATTTTTCTTATCGAAATTGTTGTTAGGCGTTGAAGTTGCACGATGGAATTTACGCGAATCAACTTTTTGAACATAAATAGTTGATACTTATTGCATTAAAAAATAAAACCTTATATTTGCAGCAGTGGCTCCATCTAGTTGCGTTCGGGGCTAAGCTGGCCGTCACAGATCACCTTAAAAAAACCGGCCAAGTGCGAGTCGGACTCGCGCACTGAGGGTTCCGTACCACCACATAAACATAATTGTATTAGTTTAAATTTCAGTAAGTTAATGTGCTAGATTTTTTGAGTCCGACACGCGCTTGACCAAATTTTATTATTTGTTGTTATTTTATAGCCTATGCCCTATAAACATACCAATTTTCAAGTTTTTTTATAGAACTAAAACAAAAATCGCCTCAGCAACCATCCAACTTGACCCCTCTCTTATATGAATGTTCTTGAAACGGGAGCTCACCACAATTGGTTACCATTAGTTGTGAGAAAAGTTGTAATATTTAATGATTTCAGACTTTTCCCATTATTTGTACTGTGAGACCTAGCTTCTTGCCAAATTTCATAATTTTAGGTCAACGGGAAGTACCCTGTAGGTTTTTCATTTTTGAATAAATGTATGGAGATGAGGACATAAAATGCCATATCTTTTGATTGCGTCGTTGTAAAAAATTTAAATTTTCAGATCTTGTGTGGTTCATGGATCCTAATGTATGGTATTAATTTCAACCTGATACCTTTACCCGTTCGTGAGATAAAGGGTCTTGACAGACAGACAGACAGACAGACAGACAGACAGACAGACAGACGGACAACAAAGTGATCCTATAAGGGTTCCGTTTTTTTCTTTTGAGGTACGGAACCCTAAAAAAGATTTTTTTTGTAGATATTGTTATTTTAAAGTAGTTGTTGTTCTAGTCCAAGTGTTCTAGTAGGTTTTTAAGCTATCATAGCGCGTCCGCTGCGCGTCCGCGCACGCCACGCCCACTTCCCCCCTCCTCACCGCTCATGCGTAGCCTCAGAAGTATTAAGAAGCGGCAAAAATTTCAATATTAATAAAAAATAGCCCTATCAAAATCCGTGAAATTGATTCTACTCTCGATTCTGAACAAACTATTTTCTCAGTTTCGCTTATTCCGTTAACACATTGTATAGAGATAATTTTGACGGCCCGAATATTTGTGATACCTGTGATCTGCAACTTTTGCATGTTCCCTTCAATCATGTTCCAATGCGTTCCACTTTATAGATTTAGAAGAAAAAACAAAGAAAAACCTCTTGTAATTATTTTTAGGCTCGGTTTTAGCTACGGTGGCGTAGCAATCGTAGAGTTTCTGCTACGATAATTGGATCATTATTGGCACATTTGGCACCTCTATCTTCCTAATAAACTAACATCCCAACGCAAAGTTGTAAATATATTTTTTGAAATATGGTTTTTATGTAAGCTTAAACCACGATCACACCTTACTGAATTCAAAGACTAATTCGGCATACATTGCAGGGCGGCTTGGTTTTGTTAATTACAATATCCTTACTTCAATGAGCAATGAATGCCTAATTAGTTTCTGAATTAAGAAAGGTGTGATCGTGGCTTTACATATAAGCTGGGTCATAAATCGCCGTCGGGTTACCTATTAAAATCTTGCCGGAAATGCCCAAAAAAATACCCCGTCAAGTGCAAGTCAGACTCGCGCGCCAAGGGTTCTTATATGAACTGATTAATAGTATTTTTAGAAGCAATAAATTAAATTTTTGGGACCGAAAAACTGAGTTTGTTTGTAAAGGTTTTTTTTGCAGATTTCTAAAAAATTGTGCTAACTAAAGAGATCGTTTTGTTTTTCCTGTAATACGAGTATTTACATAAACTTATATCGACTATAATTTATCCTGATTTTTCGTTTAGCAAATTTCGGAGACAAGGGGGATATTACTTTTTGAGACATTTTTCATCACAACTTGTAAACGAAGAGTCGTAAAAATTTACATAAATATATTTTGGAAAGTACAAAGCGCTTTGAAACATCTTTTATAATTCGCACGGCTAATGAGTGAATTCTCTGCCTGCGTCTGTGTTCCCGAGTTCATATAATCAGAACCTATTCAAGTCGCGAGTGACTAGGCTTCTTCTGGGCAAACTCGTTCCATCGTCGACCTCATCTCTGTCTTCAAGACTAGATCGAGGTCAAGAGTAAGCCCAATAGATAATAAAAAAAAACAAGTATTATAAAGCCCTTTTATAATGATACCCCACGTAAATGAGTACCTACGTAATAAATGACGGACCGAGCGCAGCGCGGTTCAAATTTCAAATTTCTTTGTTCCAATAATCTATGGTTCCAAATTTCAAGTCGATAGTGTGAGTAGCAGGTGACTGTTGATGAGGTAAACAGTGTGAAGTCGCACCAGGGTTTTTTTTACCATTTTGGCTCGGAACTCTACTAATTGGTTACGAGTACAAATATTGCACATATTTCTTAATCAAGTAAAAATGACATAAAAAAATATCTAATATCGCGGAACTAATTGATTATTACGGGGTGATAAAATATAACTCAAAAAAATCAACATAACAGATTTTTCTTTTCGGTAAAATATAAACTCTTAATTTTCTTATATTTTTATTAACTTTTTAACAGTTAGGATGAATTTGAATTATTTAAGTCTTAAATAACTGATATTTTATCAACCGGTGGATTTCAAGAATGGACTCCACTACTTAAACTGAAAAAAAAATATGAGTCGCCACATCTCTATCGCTTAACTCTTGTGTTGTTCGAAGACATGATTTTTTTACCCAAAAAACACCTTTTATTTATTTCCACCAACGAGCGAATGAAATTAGAAAAACAAAGCTAGTTCTTCTAATTTCATTAATAAATACGTAAAAAAAACAGCCAAGTGCGAGTCGGACTCGCGCTCTAAGGGTTCCGTACCTATCTACCATATGATATACTAAAAGCTTTTGCTCTTTGATTTTAAAAACTAAGCGACCATCCAACTTGACCCCTCTTTTATAGAAAAGTACTTGAAACGGGAGCTTACCTTAATTGGTTACTATAAGTTGTGAGAAAAATTTAAATATTTAATGTTTTAAGACTTTTTCCTTTATTTGTACTGTAAGACCTAGGTTCTTGCCAAATTTCATAATTTTAGGTCAACGGGAAGTACCCTGTAGGTTTTGCTTTTTTGCATAAATGTATGGAGATGAGGACATAAACCTTTTGATTGCGTCGTTGTAAAAAATTGAAATTTTCAGATCTTGTGTGGTTCATGGATTTTAATATTCGTTATCAATTTCAACCTGATACCTCTTCTCGTTCGTGAGAAAAAGGGTCTTGACAGACAGCAGACAGACAGACAGACAGATAGACGGACAAAAAAGTGATCCTATAAGGGTTCCGTTTTTTTATTTTAGGTACGGAACCCTAAAAAGTGATACACACGTGAATAAAAAATACTGATACTGTAGGTACCTTTTTTAAAGAAATTTTTATAAATTATTTTTTATTGTTTTCTAATAAAACTTTTGTAAAAAATACTTACCTAACATTTACTGGGATTGATGTAACAGGTCATTGGCAGCGATTTGGCTCATTGTTTTATGTTTATATGTAATTGTTTTCAATTCTTTGCCAAGAAACATTTTACAATAAATTAATTAGTCTACGAAACACAATCACCAAACTACTAACTAGTTTATTGTTATAGTTTATGTATCAACCCTGTACATTCAAACATATTTTATAAGATTGCGTGGGTTTTTATTGTCGCTTCTTTTTTCCCCACCAATGGCGCCACTTTGTCAAGCGATGCAGTTTAGCTGACGTCTTTAAGAGATTTTATTATCCAACAATGAGTTTAAATGACAAAAATCAAACAGGAATCGAAATCTTAAGATCACTTATCGTTCTTAAGATCAGTTATTGATCGGTGCTAGAAATAGGACCGATTGACCTCAAAAAATTGTTGTTCAAAATTTTCATAAAATTTTGTATTACATTTGTGTTGGAAGTTTTTTGTAATTTCTGAGTTTTTTAGTACTCCAACCGGAGTACGCACCCTGCGTACTCCGAAGTTTTATCGGAGCTCCAATATTATCAGATTGACAACAACAATTACGTTCGGAAATTTACTTTGTATGGGAATTTCTTTATATATATATATATTCTTTATTGCACACAAACTTAAAATAAAATTACAAAATTAAAGGACATATACAAGGCCGAACCATAGACTAATTATCGGCGCGATATTATCGTAGTTCAGGGACTAGATAAGTTCGTATAGTTTCACTTCGGAGTACGGCAGCTGGGTTGGTCTCATAGAAGAGAATCGATTGTCAACAAAAAATGTTTTCGTGTAATGGCTATTATTTTTTTAACCTTTTGAATTTGTTTAGAAAATCTTTAAATTGAGATAAAAGTTTCACAAAAAGGTATGGATAGTCTGTAATACCACTTTCGCGTAGCTGCAACGGTTAAGGTATTTCCCTTTACTGAGACGCTGAAAGTTTCCACCGTGTATAAATTAATAAATATGTATTGACTTGTACTTCAAATATTTTCGTATTATTATAGTCATTGACATGAGAAAAACGCTTCCAAAATCTTTGGTTTGGAAGGAAAACAGCTTGAATAGTTATTCAGTCGAAAAGGTTGTTGAGATAGATTGTTATTTAGTGTAAAACGTAGAGCAATTTTTAAAAATGATAGGTTTGTATAATATTCTAATATTTTTGCAATACCGGCCACACTGACGGACAAAGTCCGTGACTGCACGTGTCTGCCCGGCTCTCGTCTGCTGAGCCTCTAAGAGGCACAGCAGACGGCAGACTTTTTGTCCCGACAGCCTGCCAGTGTACTGGTGCCGCAATATTTTCTTTTATTATTATAGTCATTGACATGAGAAAAATGCTCTTCTCCTATGCGCGTATTTTCCAAAATATTTGGTTTGGAAGGAAAACAGCTTGAATGGTTGTTTAGTACAAAGAGTTATTTAGTAGAAAAGGTTGTTCAGATTGATTGTTGATTGATTTGGTTTAAAACGCCTACATTCTCCGTGACTTCCCGTGTCTGCCCAAGTCGTTTAGTGGCTAATACTTTGTATTGTACGTTTATAAATATGAACTTATGTTAAATTTGTTACCTTAGATAGAGTTGGCAATAGCTACATAGACGTAAAATACTTATTTTGGAATCAAATAGGAACTTTCAGAGCAAGTCGCATCCTCATGTATCAAATTATTTGGATATCTTGGCTCTTAAATTGTATGAATCAACCGCCTACACTGGTCAATTTACTTGTCTACAATTCATCAACTATAATGTTAGAATATAAATCTTAATGACTCAGTAATATTTTATACTTTGTACAGACTGAAACACTCTTAACTCAGCATTGAAGAAAACTCAGAGATATTATAATTTCTTGAAGAGGGGATTATACAGTCAAGAGCACGTCAAGCTTGACAAAAGTCCAATGACTTTTGTCCGTTCTTATTTACATAGCCACCTGGCTGCCTGGGCAGATCACGCGGCATTTCGCGATCTGGCCTGTTATTGTATGATGTGCCCAATCTAAAATTGGGCAGATCGATGAGAGCAACATATTTGTCGATCGAGATATGGCTGGGCGCATCGTAATGTAATTCCGTTTCGCGACGCTTGTGGCGCTGTTTGCGTTCTGTTGATTAGGATGGGTTAGGTTTTTTTATCTAGTAAAATAATTATTATCTAAAATTCTTTTTTTTTGCTTGTCTTTTATTTGGTCACCCTACAGAATCGATTTGCTCAAGTATGGCCGGGTCGTCAAACGTTATGCTTTGAACGATATGGCGGATATTAGATAGGCAAATCAAGAAATGCCGGCGTATCGTGATGTGCCCAGGCTATAGTACTTATGTACTTAAATGGCCCAGGCAGTTCTCTATCGGCCCAATTCAACGATTGGCCTACGACATACTCGTACATAAGCTGACCTAGTGTTACGCTACAAAGTGTACTTACATGTCGCAGGATTATGATGAAATCATGACTTTATACTATTCATATATCTGATTTTATCATATTCTATATTTTAGATACGGTCTAATTATTGTATTTTGCTCAGAATACAAATCTAAACAACCTGAACTTACTCACAGAAACATTGGTCAAAATACGATTCTTTTTCGCTTTCCCAAAGAAACCTAGCGCCCCGGCAATCACGTATTTTGTATGAAAAGACAATTATTTTATAGTTTTTTGACAAATGTCTCCTTTGGATAATTGGTTCTCATAAATATTCTGAGAAATATACTAAAATTAGGCCAGAGGTCGAAAATTAACCCCGTATGTACTCGTAGTAGGATTATGATAACATCTGAAATATGATGAATCAAGGCTCCATTCCATTCATGAATCTGGCCCACCGCCGCAAAGTTGCATGTCTGTCGGTCTTTGTTTGCTCCATTAGCTTATCCCACCATTCCCCCTTCTACAATCGGGAGTCCAGACGCACCGCAGGATATCACCCACCCACCCATTCGCACTAAGCGATTTGATCTTTTATAATGCGCACAGCTGAGGAGTGGAATTCTTTCTCTCTCTCTCTCTGCCTGCGTCTGTGTTCCCAAGTTCATATAACCCGAGTCTATTCATGTCGCGAGTGAATAGGCCTCTTCTTCTGGGCAAGCTCGTTCCATCGTCGACCCCCCCAGGGCTAGATCGAGGTTCAAGGTTTTATAAAAACAAAATATATTTTTATTTATTTTATCATAATCATGCGACAGCATTAAGCAGTCATCAAATCGTGTGGGTTGCAAGGTCGATGACCGACCTCACAAGCCCTGGTGTCATATGAATAGTGTTTCTTTTTAATGGTCAGTTAAGAGTGATGCCGTCTGTACAATTTTACAAAGCTACATAACGATATTTTTGTGATCGATTTTGTTGTTTGTTTGTTCGAAAAAGTGTTTGTATGCTTGAATCCAAAGTATGGAGGACTGTGGCTACATATAAATGAAAATTAATATTATGAATGAAACAATAGGTAGGTACCTATAATGTTGCAGTGTTCAACGGATTAGAAAATCCATCATACTAATAATTTTATTTCGGTATAAAAGTAGTGCTCCTATAAAATTTGATGTAAAATTATAACAGCTAACGATTTCACTCAGCGAGCCGTTTTTATACTGATGTTATAAACATGAATGACTGTGTTTATGAATGTTTATTACAATTGTACTTAAGCTTTAGTAACCTAACTGTTTTGATTGTAGCCCGGAATATTATCTCATTCTTACATAGGGTGACTTTTAATTAGTTCTTGATAGGAAACGGTGAGAATGTACTCATGATACTGAACAACTTTCCCCAAGGAACGGAAAGGTTGAAATACGAAAATCAAGGTTTGACCTCCCATAGAAACTGCATCAGCTGATAGTGCATTTTGTATGGGAGGTCAAATTTGGTTTTTCGTATTTCGACCTATGTTATTTAGGAAAAGTTGTTCAGTATCATGAGTACATTCATATCTTTCTTTTGCTATCAAGAAATAATAAAAAGTCACCAAGTATATAAAACCGCGATTATGGGATCAATTAATGAAAGTAACCGAGTGATGAAACAAGATTTTGAGAAATTTAAAAGTTTGTACATTAGGAAGCCATTCATAGTCAAACCTTTCTGAGAAAGGGCAGAATGCGTGCGCGTATAGAATGGAGCGGATTCGCGCTGTTGTACAGTCAACGACAGGTCAAGGTTGACACTCGCAGTGCGACTCTAGCCTATAGTCTATTGAAATAAGAACGGTGCAAAGTACAATGTGTCAAGTTTGATGTGCTCTTGACTGTACCTACGTTTTTCGCATATTTCTCGGCGTACACTGAATGATTTTTATTTTTCTAGATTTAATAAAAGGCTTTTTGACACAGTTTTGTGTCTGTACGGTTTCATCACCGTACATATGTTTTAATGCAGACGCGGCAACCTAGTTTTGGCCGCGCGCAAGCCGCACTTTAAATAATAATTTTTACTAAAATAATATTGAGTTCGTTAGCAACCGGCAACTAACCAAGACCTCAAGGAAAGAAACGCCACTCTTTTCACTGTTTGACATACGTTATTATTATTATACTTTTACCTAAATTTAACTACCGATCTTTCCTTCTACAGGCTCCATCAAACTCACCACAACTCTACGATAACTTCAATGTATGGTAACTGAACCGTACAGTGTCGATATCTATAATAGGTTTTTAGAAATTTGGTTTAAAGTGCAAAAAAATTATGGAATTTTCTCAGTAATTGTGTTTTTGCGTATGTAGAAAACTAACTAAAGAATTTAAGATAAAATAATAGATAAAGAAAAGTTAGGATAAAGATAAAGTAATAAGTTTAACTTTTGATTATACATATATGGGTCCTAATGAAATAGTGAACATAATTTTAACATGTTACTCAGACCGTGAAACTTAGCGACCTTCCCCAAGGAACATGGTCGAAATACATTACTATACAACAAATAATGAATACAGCTCAAAAAATTCTGGAATAATAATAGTTATTTGTTATGCAAGGCAGCAAAAGCGTTATTTGGCGTGAGTGCCTTGTATTGAAACCTGAGCAAGCGAAGGATTCATCCTGAGCGTAGCGAAGGTTTCAAGGCACGAAACGCAAAATAACTTTGCTGCCGAGCGAAACACAAAATTTTTCACCTCACTAAAGCGAGGAAGCAGCCAGTACCGCAGCGTGGAGGTCTGCCATACTGCATCACGTTCGAATTTCAAAATCCTTTTGCCCGCTTCTTATCTTCTTATCTTATCTAGCCTATAATGTCCCACTGCTGGGCAAAGGCCTCTCTCTCTCTTTCTCTCGAAGAGAGAGAGGCCTTTTGCCCGCTAGCGGCCAAAAATCGCTTTTGGCCGCAGAAAAACCTTTTGCCCGCTAGGGGCCAAAAATCGCTTTTGGCCGCAGAATTTAACCGACAAAACAAATGTTTCCGAGCTTTGGAGGTGAAAATCAAATTTTGACTTAGAAGAATACACTTTCACTATTAATTTCACAAATCCTAGATAATACCTTTCAAGAACCTTTATGTATGTGAATAACGGACCGACCTAGTAATTTGAACGATATTACCAAAAACAAAACGTTTGCCTTAACGTTTTAAGCAAACGTTTTAGTTTCAGTTATATCGTTCAATATACTACGATCGCGGCCTAGGATACCAGCAATATGATGATTTTTATTTCCAAAATAACTTTGTATCTAACATTCAGAAACCTTAATAACTTATCTTTCCAGAATCCACGAAGTGAGCGGCCATCGCTTCGTAGCAAAGTTCTTCAGAGAGCCAACGTTCTGCGCGTTTTGCAAGGAGTTCCTCTGGGGCTTTGGAAAGCAAGGTTATCGGTGCGTTGTGTGTCAGACAGCGGTACATAAGAGATGCCACAACAAGCTGCTCGGGAAATGTACTGGGTCGGCTGCTCAAGCTGAAGCTACTGTGGTAAGGAACAGAAAGGTTATAAAAACTCTGAAACTGAACAACTTTACCTAAAGAACATTGGTTTTTGCATTTAGACGCAAAAGGTCCCCCTTTCAAAAAGTCCCCATCTCAAAACGTCCCGTAAATGTTGCTTCTGATGCAGTTTCTATGAGAAGTTACGTAAATATTATTTCGACTTACGAGTACAAAAGCGTTGATGAAAGTACAGGAAGCGAGGTAAATATTACAAGATTTTAGAAGGGTTGTAGTCTCTGCCTACCCCGACTGAAAAGAGGTGAGGGATAAGTTGTTCAGTTTCATGGGCATATTTAGGTTCATTAGGGTTGACATACCCTATTTGTTACATGGTTGTATAGGGGTAACAAAATTTAACCGCCGAAAAAACTGAAAAGCAAGAAATAATTAAACTTTTTTATTTAACCTTAATAACAAAGTTCTTAAACTAATGTAAGAATACCCGAGTAATTTTTAGTCGGCGCCGCCGCCGTGCATCACGTTTTACGTAATTAATTAATTTGCTTGTTTGGCGCCGCCTAAAAATTACTCGGGTATTCTTACATTAGTTTAAGAACTTTGTTATTAAGGTTAAATAAAAAAGTTTAATTATTTCTTGCTTTTCAGTTTTTTCGGCGGTTAAATTTTTTGTTAAAACGTTTTTAATTTACAATTTTTTGTGACTATTAATTTTATTTTCCCACCCTTAGGGTAAATCGGACTACTCTGTAAAAAGTTATGCGTGGTCATACATTACTATGTCTATGGGTGTATACCTGACAATAAAGATTTATTTATTTATTTTATTTATTATTATTACAATCAGTCAGTGAAGTTCAGTGTTCAATCAATCATCCCCCGTTTTCCTACCCTTAGGGTTGGATTTTTTTTTCCAAATTTATATGGGACCAACTTCGGGATATACCCTTTCCAATAGAAAAAAGAATTATCAAAATCGGACTACTCTGTAAAAAGTTATGCGTGGTCATACATAAAAAAATATATATACGCGTCGACTTGAGAACCTTCTCCGTTTTTTTTTCGTCGGTTAAAAAATAACCGTGACTGGACTAATTTGTATCTGATTTTGCAACTACGTAGGTAGACCTAAAGTTTGTTAAGTTTTGTAAATATGTATTTTTAGTTTACGCTTTATGAATTTGAAAATGCACCAACAAATCAAGAAATACATTAACTAAATACTTGCTGAAACTCTGCGTAGACGCATACAACATGATGCTGCCATCTATGTTGAAAGCAGCGAACTCTCATGAACGTTTGGCTTTACCACTCTCATCAACCGTTTGTTGGTTTGAGTCGACGGAAGATTTAATACAGTCTATTTCTTTATGGTGTTTTTTCACTGTCATCAGCAGTTGGACATTAAAAGCTACTTATATCTGTTGCGAAACCTTTTTGATAACAATATAGAAAGTGTCAGTAGCACTGCTTATTATTAGAGTATAAACTTCGCGGAACAACTTGTAATTTTATATTGTTAGTTATAGCCCGCCCGTTTGGTGCCGGCAAAGAATAGTACCAACCCATCTCTACCCGTGGGAGTCGTAAGAGGCGACTAAGAGATTATGAACCCGAGGATGGGCAGCAGTATCTCTCCGTGTATCGTACCATCTTATACTGCCGTCACCAACAACAGCGGTCTCCAACCGCAACGCTTACAAGCGACGTGACTATGATTAATCCCCTACAGGGTAGGAAAGCTGGGTATGGCAGAAAAAGAATGTAGAATTAATGAAAGTAGAATTAATGCAGTAGAAATGAGAGCGTTGAGGAGTATGATTGGTGTGAAATTGAGTGACAGGATTAGAAATAGGGTGATAAGAGAACGTTGTGGCGTAAAAGAAGACGTAGTGCCTAACATTGAGAAAGGGATGCTGAAATGGTTTGGTGATGAATGATAGAAGATTGACGAAAGAGATCTACAAGGCGAGAGTGAATGGAAGCGTTGGAAGGGGAAGGCCTCGGCGAACGTACCAGGACCAAATTTAGGACGTTCTGAATAGGTTAAAAGTACCCTAAACCGACGAGCATGTATGAAAGCATTGATGAAAGTACAGGAAGCAGGGGAAGTGTGTCAAGATCG
The DNA here is from genome assembly GCA_947532105.1 of Athrips mouffetella. NCBI lineage: Eukaryota > Metazoa > Arthropoda > Insecta > Lepidoptera > Gelechiidae > Athrips > Athrips mouffetella. The sequence continues at coordinate 23,581,644 of OX383963.1, forward strand.
TAGCAGGTGGAAAACTGTGGTCTCTGCCTACCCCGACGGGAACAAGGCGTGATATTATGTATGTAAGTAGGGTAGGTATCACGCGTATTAGCTGGAGTTCTGGTGGGAGCCCCCTGTCCTGCAGTGGACGTTTCGTGGGATATTATGTCAACAGTCATCTGCACGTCTTCATATGATCTTGAACGGGTCTTAGGTTTCTAAGGTCATTTTAGCGTAGCGGTGGTATATGGTGCTTTTTTACCGATAAGTCCCACCAGTGTCTAGTTTAAAGCAATTTTTACTAAAATTAGTACTTTTGTTGTAGTATCTACGCGAGAGGTTCAAGGTGGACGTGCCTCACCGGTTCAGACCACATCAGTTCATGTCGCCAACTTTTTGTGACCACTGCGGAGCCCTGCTCTACGGGTTCTTTAAACAGGGGCTAAAGTGCGAAGGTAATTAAATATACAGGGTGTAAGGGGCGGTGTACCAAAAACAGAAAGGGCGTGCTCAGACAACGAAACAACAACGTTCCCAAAGAATCATTTTTGTGAAATTAAAAAAAAAATTGACCCATACAAACTCCATACAAACTGTTCGTACGCAATTTGTATGGAGAGGTCGAAATGTTTTCATTCCCCAAAAATTTTTCTTTGTGATCTTTGTTCAGTTTCGTTGACTGAACACGCCTTTGAGTTTTCGGTACACCGTTCCTTACAACCTGTATTTATATTTTTTTATATTAAGAAATATTTATTTTTCACTGATATATTTTGAAAAGGAAAAGTGAAACGAAAAAGTTTCTTAACTGTACAACTTATTTATAAATAACGCTTTCCTTTACTTCATTGAAATTAAAGAATCAAACAGGTTTCGTATTTATAATATTTTGTTAAAGAGAAAATAAATCCCAATTCAATTAAAAATATATTGATTTTTTTTTATTACAGAATTTATATAAATAATATATTTACAAAAGTTGCGTTTAATTAAGTGATGTATTTATTTACTAATAACGTAACGGTCAATCAAGAAAGTCATCTATTATTTTGACGTCGCTTTTCGTGTAACCCAAATATAGCTAAGGTTGAGCTAATGCACTGTCTAATGATTGTCAAGGGGAAATCAACCTTATTCTTTCATGACCTTGTAACTTAAATTTTGCCCGACTCTTCCTACTAATAACGAACTTATTATTAATTAGAATAATTTCGCACTAACCATATATTACCTACAGATCACCGAGATATTTAAGGGAGGCCTATGTCCAGCAGTGGACGTCTTTCGGATGATAATATTATGATGATGTTTTATAGCAATAAGTTAGGCAATTGCAAAGTCACACCGGCATTGGAAACAAACTACACAAAACATTTTAGAATATTTTTAAAATGCCTGTTTCTTGTTAAGTTTGCTGGGAACCAATTCTTGAATATTACCGGGTGATAAAATAACACTTGAGACTTTAAAAATTCAGTCACCCTGATAAACTGTTCAAAGGTCATAATATCCCATGAAAACGTCCACTACATGACAGGGAGCTCCCTCCAGAATTCTAGCTTTTGCTGGAAAAATGTAGAGGGGAAGTACCATAGTCACCTCGCTTATTAGCGTTACGGCTGGCACCATGGACCGCGGTTGTAGGTGACCGCAGTAAGTAAGATGTAAGATATAAAGGAGGATGCTGCTGCCCATCCTCCAGTTAACCCTTAGTCGCCTCTTACGACACCCACGGGTATGTATGGGTTGGTACTATTCTTTGCCGGCACCACACGGGTTCAAAAGTAATAAAATTAAATATGAAAGTTAACAATCATATTCTATTTTATATTTAACAAATACCAATCTTCACATTTGAAAAGAAAAATCTGTGATTTTGATTTTTTCGAGTGATATTTTATCACTGGTGATATTCGAGAATTGGCTCCCTGAACGACCACTTACGAAAGTTTCTCAATAATAGCGTGAGAGCAAAGTTACAATAGTCTCGTTGATTTTTGCCCCGAGGCCTCTACGAGCCTACGTCGTAGCCCGCGTAGCAGAATGCTACGAGATGTTGCTTTTTATTCAGTTATGTACCATGTAACTTATATGTTTGTTTGTTGTGTTATAGTTTGAATTCACAAGAATTATTAATTTTTAAAGACTTGTGAGTGTCATCACCATCATAATATCGTGTGGATTGCAATACAATAGTGCAAAACATCAAGGAAGTAATCATGAAACTTTACATCTTTACTAAAAAAATATACATAGGTCACTTTACGAAAAAAAAATCATATTCACATAAAAACTGCTTATAAAGCTTTTTAAGAGGTCTTTATAATATTGTTTTTTTCGTATGTAGACCTACGTTCATCAGGAAAAGCTGTCCAGTTTATGAGCTGATTCGCATCATTCGCATTGTTGAAAGTTGTCTTGCTTCCTTAACTACTTCATATTAATACAGACTGTTACTACATAGGTACCTAGTTTTTTGGTTTTCCCAAAAACCTAAAACTCTACATTTCAACTTATAAAACATAAACTTACTTTTTCTCATAGAATAGCATAAACTTACTTTTGAAACGATATATAATTATGTAGGTCAAGTAAATAAAGAATCCATGAAAAAATGGAGCCCTACATAAAGTTGAAATTATTACCTAATCGTAAAATAAAGTTTAGCTGCCATTATATATGTCAACACTCGGTTTATTAGCTACTCAAAACATGTTTTACTGATGTAAATAAATAATCCTAAAGACATAGTACTAGTTTTCAAGTGAGTAAGTTTAGTATGTAGCGACTCTCTATGCTATTCTCGTCCTATTTAAAATAGAAATGTCGTCTTCAAACGTATTAATAGAACTTGTTAAGCATGTAGTTTTCACGTGGATAAAACTGACGTAAATCTTTTAAATGTGTCTTTATTTCCTATGTAATAAGCTTGCATATTAAATAAAAGAGGAAAACACTTTAATAATCCAAAGTAAAAATCATATCTTCGACATGAGTCAATAGTTTAAGAATTACTAAACAGAATTCCGAAAACAAAGCAAAAGTCGTATGTTACGGCTATTATTGTCTATTACCATAAATCAATCACCTGGCTAGGCGAGCGGATTAGACGTATACAAGATGACGTTTGGAAGAAATTTTGTATAACAGCTTTCATTGCTTGGTAAACAAAGGGATGGCAACGATTTAGGGGCATTGAGTGAGCGATGGTTTGTGTCGGGATTATTGGGACGTGGCTAGGTGAGAGGAGGAGCGGTGGGGAAAGTGCAGGGGCATGTGTGACGCGGGCTCATCGTCGCGCGCGCCACTAGTCCGCGTAGAGCGTGCGATCCGACCGGTCGCCGCACGCGTCGCGTAAAGCACAACCATGCCGCTCTTTTCCGAGCACATCTCCAACATGTATTATAGTGGAGCCCCGTCCTACACCCCCTACAGCAGTTACAGTTCAGTGTTACCCCATGGATCCACGTACAGTGCCTCAGCGTACCTCAACCCCGGTGGTTCCTACAGCAACCACTCGTCTCTCGGCGGCTACTCGCGAACAGCACCCGTCTCATCGAGATGGGTGACCAGTAGTGGCAGGAATTACGCTCCCATGTTGAGCACCATCTCTGAACGAGTCGGAACCTCCAGTCCCGTAAGAATAAATAGCCCTCGTACTAGGATTTCGTATACAAATAGAGTGTACGCGGCACCGAGCTACACTCCGCGTCCCATTAATATCAACACAGCTGATATTGATGTGTCCAAAGATAAATATCGACACAAACAAGAGCATTCACCTCCGCCAGCGCCCTCTGAGCCAGAAACTGAAAATGGTCCTTTTATGCCGCGAGTAGATGGTAAACCTGAAACTGGAATCGATTCCTCTCCTGGCATACAAAGAAGCACGATAAGGCGAGGCCGCACTGTAGTCAGGTTACACACAGTGAAAAGAAAAGACAGAGACTCTCCTCGAAAGTCGGAGCTGTCTCAACAAGACTCATCTGTTACCGGAGATAAACAAGAACCCGTAAATGGCACTGACGATAATGTTCAAACTGAAACTAACTTGAGATGGAGAGAAAAGCTTGCAAATGACTTAGCGTATAAAGAAAAGAAAGAAAAAAAGACTATAGGAGCTAAGCTTGTTGAAAAATTTGTATTGAAAGATAAAGACAGCGATTCTGATGGCTCATTTAAGGAAAAGAGAAAGAAACTAGATGAGCTTCCAGTTGAACCGGTGCTGCCTGTACCTCCAAGAGGCTCTTCTTATAGCAGATCACCAGACAGACGTTGCTCAATAGAAATGCTAGCTGAACAAGCGCAAGTACTGGACACTTTAATTCGGAGCGAAAACCTTAGCACAGCCTCTTTAGATTTAAGCAAACTTGGAATTTCAGAACAAGGTGAAATTCAACGTCAGCCTTCTATTAAAAGGAGAAGATCTACCGATTCAAATAATCCTTTACAAACGACTAAGTCTGATCATTCGCTTCACAATAGTTTTAAATTTAAGGACGCTAAAAACCTTTCAAAGAAACGAAGTATTAAGAAGTCAACTTCTAGTGGCAGTATTTGCCGGCTTGACTCCATCACAGAAATTCCAAAAGTTGAACCAATCAACTCAGACCTACCGGTGATTGCAGAAAACAGGGCATCAATAAAACGAGATAGCGTAAATCAGAAGCCTAAACCTAAACTAAAAGCTGTAATCACATCCAGCGTTGAAGTTTCTCCGCCTGCAAGTCCTTTGAAATTCAAAGTTGACGTCACAGTTGAAGAAAAGCCTCAAACACCAAAAACTTCAAAAAAAGAAATCATATACAGCACAATAGTGGAAGATACTACACTAGCAGTAGAACCAATACCTATACCTGAAATCGTACCAGAAACGGAAAAAACACAAAGGAAATATACTAAAAAGAAAAGCAAGTTGCTATTAGGAGATGATGATGCGTCGCCAGAGCCGGATGATGGCAATTTCTGGGACAAAATTGGAAAAAGAGAAACAGTTTACTTGATGAAAAGAAAGCAAATAATAGGCGAAACAGTAGAAAAAAATAGAAGGGCATTATTTTGGTTCCCTGAAAATGAAGAAATAGAAGCAAACAATGAAGAGGATAGTAGTAAAGTAGTTAATAGTTTAATTACCGATAGTCCAAATTTGGTAGTTGTTGCAAAAGTTGAAGAACCTAAAGTCACCAGTATTGTAAGTGATAAACATATACCTACAAACGAAAAAAAAGGAGACCTCAAAACAAAAACTGCTAAAGATATTAAAAAGGTGGATGTTAATTTAAAAACGGAATTATGCCAAAAACCTATAACAGAAAAGAAAACATTACCTGAGGAGAAAACTAAAGCTTCATCACTTTCAATGGAAATTGAGAACAATGCAACTGATGTGAAAAACAACAGTAGCATCATAAATAATATATCTACTAATATAAAAACTGACCCAGCCTTACGAGAAAGTTTAAGAGAAGAAACTTCACAAGAGATAACAAATGACGTAAAACTTATGACAAATATTAAAGAAGAAAATGTTAAAGAAAAAGTGAATGCAACGATCACCGTACTACCTTTTGCTGAATCTGCTATACTTGAAGAAACTCCTGCAACCTGTGAAATCAATTTAAGTAAGAATGAACTTACTTATAAAGGAGAAGAAAGTATTGAAACCTGCCCTTCGTGTGGAGGAATTGTTGAAGAAAAGGCTCCAAATGAGAATGAAGAAAAAACTACAGCGGACACTGTTGTCAGCAATAGTAAGAAAAAAACAGAAATCAAACTACAGAATAAAGTCAAACCAGATGACATAAAAAACAAGGAAGTATCAGTAACCAGCCAAATAAAGAAAGAACCTGAAAGATCTATTCCTAGTGTTGAAAAAGTAAAAGAAAACATTGAAACAAAAATAACTCACCCTAAGACAGGTTTGGTCAAAATGGCCGAATCTGAACCAGATATTGTAAAAATCAAGGAATCACCAGATGCTAGCAAGATGAACAATGAACTTGAGAAATTCACTCCTGAACTAAAAAAAGTAGAAAAGAAAACAACTCCTCCTAAACAAGCCTTAATCAAGCTAGCAGAACCCAAACCAGATACTATCCAAAACAAGCCAGCATCGGACACCACGGCCATCAACAATGTTCCAGAGAAATTTTATTGTGAAATCAAAAAAGTTGAAGCCATCGTTGAAAAGAAAACAACTCCTCCTAAAAAAGATTTAACTAAGCCATCAGAACCACAGTCTATAAAAAACCAAAAACCTCTGTCCAAATCATCACCTGAAAAAGCAAATAAAAGCAGCAATGAAATACAAAAGAAAACAAGTCTGCCCAAAGACAAAGAGACAAAAATTACAGAAAAGTCGTCTATGACAGTCAAATCTTCAAACAAAGCTGATGAAGGATCAAGTACACCGGTACTAAAGGAAGAGATAAAGACACCTAAAGGTGAGTCTGCCGAAAAAACTCCCCAAAAGGTTATTGAAGATAAAGAAATCACTAACGATCCCAAACCAAAAGAAAGTAAAAACCAAACAACAGTAGACCAAACCCCTAAAGTTCCTGTTGCACCGATTGTGATAGAATCTGAAAACATTCCAAAACAAAATGTCAAGATTGAAACAAATGAGCCACAAACGGTAGAGATTGAAGCTAGTGAACCGAGTAAGCCTGAACCAGTAAAAGAAAAAAATAAATCAGAGGACAAAAAAATCGAATGTTTCCCACTCATAATGGAAAAGTTAGAAGTTCCGGCTCCGACTCAACCAGAGCTCTTAAAACCCCCATCTCCTAGGAGGCCAGTTAAGGAAGAACCGGCTAAAAAACCATTAATCGCGACACCGAGGCCACTACAAAAGAAAGTGCCTCAAGTGATACATTCGTCGAGTTCCTCTGAAAGCTCATCAGAAGAGGAATCATCCGAAGATGAGGACGCTGATGAATCTGATGCCAGCGAGGGATCCACCGAATTCTTCGAATGTGAGGCGAACCCTGACGGCAGGACATCCACTGGATCTAACGATTCAGGATTTGATTCGTCTGCACCTACTTCCCCCGCCGGCTTCCTTCACATCAAAAAAGGTAATATCATCCTTCCTTACTTTAGGACATGATAGGCACACATCACAAAACAGTCTTACTAACACGACCTTACGTTTCCCATTATTAAAATTAACTAGTAAAATCACGACTGCACGCAAGCTTTTGCACGGCTTATGCGGATTAATGTAGATAACACCACAAGTCTAAAGGCAATCCTAGCCTCGCGATATGCCGTTACTTTGTTATAGACTGCGATGTTAACTGTCACTGGAAGTGCGAGAAACTGACGGCGAATCTTTGTGGTGTCAACCAGCGACTTCTGGTCGAAGCTTTGGCATCACGAACAGCGTCTAAAAGAGGTGGGTACCATCCAAAATAGAATGAAAATTTGCAACCATCGATATCTAGCTGTCTACGTTATCATGTGAACAGCACGCGTCAGTACTACGTCAGAAGCCTCGAAATAAAACAATGTTTTATTAGCTATCTGTAACGGCTATTTTTACGGTACATGGTTTGGAAAGTCCATAGAAAATATTATCAAAATAAAATAGTCATGAATATCCGTCAAAAAATTGGCATTACGCTATACTGAAAGCGAATCTAGATTAGTTGAAATGATAATATTTTGTTCACCTTGACGGTAGGACTTGAGACTGAATAATAATTTAGATAACAAATTAAGATAATAGTGGATGCATTAGGAATTACGCGTATTTGTTTGTGTTCACGTTTTGTCGCGTGGGAGGTGGGCAAAGCCTGGACAACGGCCAATCACTCCCTGCTCACCTGTATAGAATTAATAGCATCAATTGCTGCCGAAATTAACGTAACGTTATTTGTGTCGTCACAAAACAGAATTAGCTTCTCAATCTTGTATATCAAGGAACAACTTTGTTGAATTTGGTAAATTACCTGAGAAATTAAGTGTCCCTACCTTATTATTTCAAGATACCATTTCAGAATTAATTATTAATATAGTATATTAAATTGATAAGCAAATATACGACCCGGGTCAACTCGAAAAATTTTTTTGGTGCCAGGTTGTCTAAAACGAAGCTTCGTTGACCTGATTCAACTTCTTCTAATCTCCACGCTGACGATGTGACACGTGTGATTTAATAGGCGGAACCGACATAGCTGAATACCTGTTTTCCTGCGCGTTCTTATTTGCGATTGATCAATCATCGGCTGCCAGTTGATGCCAACATGTGACTCAATTTTTAATCTTTGGTCAAACATAGAAAATAAGTTGGCCGTATTTCAAACGCCGGTGCAGAAAATAGTATTTTTGTACGCCCGGCAGACTTTTGTACTTTGGCATTGTTTCGGCCCCGCTTTACGGTAATTTCGCCTAAATTTAACGTTTTGTCGAAGAGTTTTATGACTTGACATAATTTTGAAAGGTATTTTGAAACACTTCATGTGTGATACACATTTTCTAAAATGAAAGGAAGTACTTTAGTAGCGATTACAAATGATTTCTACAGAAAACGAAGCTACTTTCAGACAAATTGCTTAGTACAAAATGTTACAAAACTACAGATAAAATCTGAATTTTAACAACTCAAATGAAACAATAATAATAACATCGAACGAGGCATGTTTAATTATAAATAACCACCTCCTACTCTCTCACAGAACGTCACATTTCTCTTCTTTATCCAAGAAAAAGTTGACTCACAAGACGATTTTTGTTTTGATTTTGTAGACTTTGTGGAATCCATTTTACGCTGATTTATTATAAAACGCTTTTGGATTCGTAGTTATATCATTTGAATAAAGATATCATGCCAAAAACTTATTTTGAATAAAGATGGAAAACTTAATCTGAACCAGAAATAGTCCTTTTGAAAGAAAATCTTACTATCGCATTAATTGCTATAGATATCAACATAAACACCAACAAAGTATAGATAAAAGAGCAGCTTACTTTAAAGTCTGTATGCAGGTGGGGAGAGCGCTGGAACTTCTGGGGCTGTGCCGGCGCAGGTCAACGCTGGCGACCTCGTAGAACACGAACTTGGTGAGAAATCACTCATCCGCTCTCATCCTTCTGTAGTCATCTTCTGGGATGTTTAGATTTGGTCTGTGTCGTCCCAGAAACAAACTCTATCTTCTCAACTTTTATATATTTTTGACTATTTTCTGCATTTGCGTTGTGTGGTCTATTTATGTTGTTTAACCTCTCACTTGTAAAGTAATTTGCTTTGTTTGCGCCACTAACGAACACACTATTTCGTTTTTATTTGTTACACTTTTATTTTTTGCTTCAACTACGAGTTTGACTCACCAATTCACAATTTATTCATTTTAGTTTTATCATTAATTTGACCGCTACGATAAAAATGTCTAAATAAATGTTGAAGGTATATAATGATATAATAGAAAATGTGGGCTATTCTTCTTTTAATAATAAACAAGCTACTCAATAAGATATTTTTTGTAATTTTCTAGTGTGTGGTGGATGGAGATCATATTTTTTGTGGTCTGACATAATTGGCAAAAAGCAAAACGTTGCTCTCTGCTAAAAATACTTAGAAAACGGAAACAATCAAAGTGAACGTCTGGTTTTTTAAATTTAGGTTCCGTGCTCTTTTTATCTTTTTATTGTTTCTGAGAAACCAAGTGTTCTACTCAATATTACCAATAACTATTGCTATAGGACCAACTATACATTGTTAATACTCATTCTATACATCACGTTAGTTTCCATTCCTTTAGTCGTATTAAAGACACACTTAGCGATCGTGTTTTAGATTATTTGCTTAGTCCGGATAGAATGACAAAATTTTGAAATCCGAATAGAATGAAAAAAATATGAAATGACAGACTATGACTGAAACGTATAAAGCAACCAATTTTGTTTTCATATCCCATATATGAATTCAGCAGGGTCGTATTGGTTTAAAAACACCTTAAAATAACAGATATTCGTTTTGCTTCTAGAATATTTTTAATTCAATACCTAGTCTAACAAAGTGTATGTTCACTTTTCTTTGAGAAAGTTTGAGTAGAGTTAAAGTTTCGTTTACTGAGCGAGCATGTCCCTTAAATAGTGAAACAAAAAACACCTCGTATAAGGAACAAGTTAATAAACTAAGGTGTATTAAGTTCAAATATACAAATAATAAATCAAAATAAACGCAACTGAGAGCATCCGTATTAATCAGTAACGCCGAAAGTGTTAACCCATTTCGCGAGAGAGTTGTTTGTTCCGCGTTCCGGAATGTAGGTGGGTGATATTTCAATTTCATAACTTACGCAACGGAACAGCTGGGTGGATTTAGATGCCCTATATTGTGTTTCGAAAACACTTTGATGATGGTCTGGATTTAGCAAGGCTTGCTTAATAGTAAGACTTGCATTCTGTACATGAGATTTTGCACGCGAAAATTTAGTTCTTACTGACAGTAATATTAAGGAAATAAGAACTAACCACACCTTCCGATTCGATCTTCTGTCTTCCCTCTTGAGACAACCCTTAGACTTTTTACCGTCTGAGTCTGCCGATAATTGGAGCATGTTTTATCGGAAAATTTCAATTCCTTGCAATTTATGCATCACCGTAATATTTCTTCATACTGAATAACTCTGAATAAACTGTCTGCGGTGTGTGGAGTGAACGAAAGAATATGACTTTAGCTAACAAAATAATGTCAATTTTGAAATTAAAGAGTGTGAAAATAAGGATATTTCTGACTTTTAGTACATAATATGTTAAACATTAGGTAATGTGAGTTTTTTGTAGTTACGTATACAACGAGTGATTACAGAGTAATCTTGTTTTGCTGGCAAAATGTTTGATTTCTAACATACGACCCTCGCGTGAAAACTACTTAAACGATTTCACACTATCCGATTTCTTATGATCAGATCGGATTGTATTTTGTTGATTAGAAAGGGTGTCATCATCATCATCATATCAGCCGAAAGACGTCCACTGCTGGACATAGGCCTCACCTAAAGATCTCCATGACGACCGGTCCTGCGCTACTTGCATCAAGCAGCTTCCCGCGACCCTGACCAGATCGTCGGTCCACCTTGTGGGGGCCTGCCAACGCTTCGTCTTCCGGTACGTGGTCGCCACTCTAGAACCCTTATGCCCCATCGGCCATCGGTTCTTCTTGCGATGTGCCCTGCCCACTGCCACTTTAGTTTAGCGATTGTCAGGGCTATGTCAGTTACTTTAGTTCTTCTGCGGATCTCCTCATTTCTGATTCGATCGCGCAGAGAGACTCCGAGCATAGCCCTTTGGGTGACTTTGAGCTTTCTGATAAGGCCCATCGTGAGCGGCCACGTCTCGGTGCCATATGTCATCACTGGCAACACACACTGGTCAAAGACTTTCGTCTTGAGACACTGCGGTATTTTGGACGTGAAGATGTTGCGGAGCTTCCCGAACGCTGCCCATCCGAGTCGGATTCGACGAGTAACCTCTTTCTCTAAGTTGGATTTACCCAGCTGGACTGTTTGTCCCAGGTATACGTATTATATTATATTATATATCGACAACTTCGAGCGTAGAGTCTCCAACTTTGAGTGGAGTGGGTACAACAAGGGCGTTAGACATAATTTTCGTCTTATCCATGTTCATTTTAAGACCCATTTGTTGTGAAACTCTACTGAGGTTATTGAGCATCGTGCCGAGGTCTTCCAGGGTCTCAGCCATAACGACAATATCGTCGGCAAATCGAAGGTGGGTCATGTACTCGTACTCGACATTGATGTTGATGCCAAGGCCTTTCCAGTCCAGGAGTTTGAAGACGTCTTCCAATGCAGCGGTGAACAGTTTAGGAGATATGACGTCTCCCTGTCTCCTCCTCGCTGCAATTGGATAGGTTTCGAGTCCTGGTCCTGAAGACGAACTGACATAGTACAGATCCTTCAACACTTCAATGTACCGATAGTCGACTAGGCACCTCTGGAGAGATCGTAGCACGGCCCACGTCTCGATCGAATCGAAGGCCTTCTCATAGTCCACAAACGCTAGGCAAAGTGGCTGGTTACTCTTCGGTCTTCTGTATAACTTGCCGTAGCTTACTCGTATGTATGTGGTCTATGGTACTGAAGCCTTTACGAAAACCGGCTTGTTCGGGAGGCTGGAAGTCGTCGAGCCTGCGCGCTAGACGGTTCGTAATGACTCTCGAGAACAGCTTATAGACATGGCTCAGAAGTGAGATGGGTCTGTAATTCTTCAGTAGGGTCTTATCACCCTTTTTGAAGACGAGCACCACCACACTTCTGTGCCATGCCTGTGGCGTTTTCCCTTCACGTATGACAGAAATAAACAGCTTCTGAAGAGCTTTTAGCACTGGCTTTCCGCCTGCTTTCAGAAGCTCAGCCGTAACTCCATCGTGCCCGGGTGCCTTGTTGTTTCTAAGCTGTCTGAGAGCCATTCTAATCTCGTACAAGCTGACGTCCGGGATATCTTCGGTATGGTGTCGGGTAAATCTAGCTCTTGGATCGTTGGCCAGACTGCTAACGGGTGGGCCGGTTGACGTGTATAACTGTCCATAGAACTTCTCAACTTCCCTCAGTAGCTCAAGCTTGGACGATACGGTTCTGCCATCCTCGGTCCTCAGCCTCGTCAACTGGATCTGCCCAAAAGACAGATCTCTTGCGAACACTTTGGAGCCTTTGTTCCGCTCAATCGCTTCTTAAATATGGTTAGTATTAAATAGCCGAAAGTCGCGAGTCAGAGACTTAAAGATCTGTTTATTGAGCCGCCGATATTGAGAAGCATCTTCCAAAGACTGCAGAACCATTTCGCGTCTTTCTTCCATTAGTTTCAGGGTATGGTCAGAGATCTTTTTTGTTCTATTAGTACGTTGGGGTCTGAAGTGTTTGGACCCAATTGTTTGGACAGTTTCCACAAACCCGTTATTGAAGTCGTCCACATCTACGCATTCACCGAGGCATTCAAAGCGGTTTATCAGTTCGAGCTGAAAGCCGTCGGGGTTTTGGATATTGGTGGGTGCTGGTCGGAGCGTAAACTTCATCAGTCGAGTTCTTTCCAGCTTTACGTTGATATTCAATGTGCCTCTTACCAACCGGTGATCGCTTCCGGTTTTAACCGCATTGATCACAGAGACATCATTGAATATTTGCTTCTTCGTCGACATGATAAAGTCAATCTCATTTTTTGTAGCACCATCGGGACTGATCCAGGTCCATTTTCGGTTTTCTGACTTTCTGAAGAAGGAATTCATCATAAAGAGTCCTTCCTTCTCCAAAAAGTCGGCTAACATGTGGCCTCTGGAATTCCGACATCCAACACCAAATTGCCCCACCCTCAGCTCACCATCGCCTCGCTTGCCTAATTTCGCGTTGAAGTCTCCCATGACAACGGTATAGGGGGTCTTAGGCGTATGTATGGCTTTAGATATATCCTCATACATAGCCTCGACTTCATCATCAGAGTGTGTCGATGTGGGGGCGTATACCTGTATGACCTTCAGGGAATACCTTTTGGTGATTCTGAGTATAAGGTACGCTACCCGCGACGACACACTCTCGATCATGACCACGTTGTTTCCGAGAGACTTGTGGACCATAAACCTGACACCTCCCTGGGACAGTTGGTCGCCCTCCCGGAAATAGAGCAAGTTTCCTGATTTTAGGGTTATCAAGTCCTCCCCCTCTCTTCGGACTTCAGATAGATCGAAGATGTCCCAGTTTAACCTGCTCAATTCCTCTTCGAGTTCAGCAACCTTCTCGGCGGTCCGCAATGTGCACATGTTATATGTTGCCAGGGCCAGAGGTCGTCGTTTTTAGTAGCTAGGCATCTGCCGGGGATTCTTAGCACCCCCTGCCCCACCGTTACCATGGCTGCTACCAGAGCCAGGAATAGCGGGGCCGCCGGGGACTAGGGGCCGGAGCTTATTACTGTGATTCATGTTGATTCTTAGGGGGTTTTACCATAGTCGCCACGCTTGGCAGACTGGTTGGCGCCCGCAGTAAGATGAAATAATACGCAGAAGGACGCTGCTGCCCATCCTCTGGATTTCGTTTCCCTTAGTCGCCTCTTACGACACCCACGGGAAGAGATGGGTCGGTACTATTCTTTTTAGGCCGGCACCGCACAGCTTAAGGAAGAAAGGGTGTAAAAGTCAGGTTTCCGAAAACTGAAAAGGCATGAACAGTCAACGGAACTAAACAACTTTCAGTGATTAGAACTTCCAGGAAATGAAGAAAAAGATCGACCTGTCCATACAAACTGTTCAATCAAGTTTACAATTTTGTATGGAGAGGCCGATATTTTTCATTTCCTGAAAGCTTTATTCAGTTTTATTCACAGAAAGTGGATTAGCAGACTGATGCCCTTTTAGTTTTCGGAAACCTACGCCTTACACCCTGTATAGTAACTATACAGTAGTTCTATGGAACTGTAAGAATAAACTCAACTCGCTATGTTCAACTGAAATTTGAAAAGTATTAAGAGGCACTGGAAAACATGAAGCTTACGCAATTGAAGTGTGAACGAAACGAAATGAACATCTCAGAATTCTAAATTAGTTCGAATACGGGACACGTCGACGACGGAGAGAGAATGACAGATGAGAGATGGACATGTGGGCTTGTTAGTTTGGCGCTAATTTATAAAACTTGACACACCCAGCCCAACCTACAACTTTTCTAACAAATCAATCAATAAGTGATGTTATTTAACTGACATCATAAAATATTTGTATGGGTGGGCGGCAAGCATTTGTGTGATGAACACAAGTGTGTCTTTTATGTCTGGATGTTATTTATTTATATCAGTCTCTGATATTAATACAGGCTCTGCATAGTTTGGGGTCAGATGCATAGAGCAACGCGTGTCAAATCCACGTGAAAAGTTGTGTAACTCTATATGGGTCCGATGACTGTGTGAATTGTAAAAAATTTATATAAAATATCCTAATATTAATAAATAACAAAACAAACATTATAAACTTAAAACTTGATGTAAGCTTTGAATTTTTTATTGCATTCTTAAACTTTATTTTTGACAGAGTGTACTACTTACGTAATTGTATTTTATTTTATTTTCAATCACAAACCCCGCTGGGATCCAGCCGACGATTTTACTAGGTACGACTGAAAAACAGCGTCCGTCTCTTCGAGATGGGCTTTTTGCTGAATCGTTTACCTTTTCGCTATTGCGCCACCTTGCATACCTTAGTGCAGTTATTTAAGTTTCTTTTGTGTAACTGTTAACATATTGTTTTTTTTTGTATGTGTACTTTATTGTACTTTGGTTTGTAGTGTCACAATAGTTGAATAAATAGTTTTTCTTTCTTTCTTACTATATTAATAGGTGGTGAACAAGTGAAAGAGTTTGTGTATCTGGGTTCAAAGTTTATGAGAGATGGAAAGTGTGAAAGTGATGACGCTTTTATGAGGAGTCAGAAGGTGTCTCACAAGGCTCGTTTGGCTGTTCATGGGGGTGTTTTAGTACCAACACTGATGTATGGCAGTGAAAGCTGGGTATGGCAGAAGAAGCATGAAAGTAGAATTAATGCAGTAGAAATGAGAGCGCTAAGGAGTATGATTGGTGTTAAATTGAGTGACAGGATTAGAAATATTGTGATAAGAGAACGTTGTAGCGTAAAAGAAGACGTAGTGACCAAAATCGAGAAAGGGATGCTGAGATGGTTTGGTCATGTAGAGAGGATGAATGAACGATGATTGACGAAAGAGATCTACCAGGCGACAGTGAATGGAAACGTTGGAAGGGGAAGGTTTAAGCGAACGTACCAGGACCAAATTCAGGACCTTCAAAACAAAGGCCAGATTAAAAGTACCCTAAACCGAGGAGCATGTATGAAAGGATTGATGAAAGTACAGGAAGCGAGGGAAGTATGTCAAGATCGGAGCAGGTGGAGGACCGTGGTCTCTGCCTACCCAGAAGGGCAAGAGGCGTGATGGTATGTATGTATGTATGTATTCCTTAAACTCTACCAATCCTCTAGTAAAAGATGTTTGATAGGCTCTAATGATGACTGATTTACTCGAAGGCAAAATTTTGGCTCCTATACCCTCCTTGTTATCAATAAAGTCGTGTAGAAAATTGAAGTATTTTGCTGAAATCCAGTTAAAATTGATACTTTAGGTAATATCAACTCTGTCGCGTATTTTAATGCACGGTTTTTTTTTAGATTTAGATAACCATTAGTGAAATCGTCCCTATTTAGCGCATTTAGAATCATCATATCGTTTGGGTGGTAAGGTTAACATATTATAGATAAGTCCGTTATAAAATCAAACAGCAATATATTAGTAATTTATGAGCGCATTAGTAGTTGGTTGTATGTATAAAAGAGATTTGTTTTATTACTAAGAGCAATTTTATGAGTTAAAAATAAGTGGCCAAGAAAAAGAAAAAATATTAAAAGTAAGTAGTATTTTCTATTAATATCGATATAAGAATACATATTTGCAAATACTGAAAGTAAAATTTTCTTAAAACAGGTCGAAATACGAAAAAAGTTACTTGCAGAACATTACGCTGTGCTCACTACACTATGCTTTTTTTATAGAAATATATTTTTTGTAGTATTTCGATCTATGTTCCAAAACCAAAGATTTTTTTTTTAAAGGATTGGTCCCTTTTTTTAATTTTTCTTTTATCGCCGAAACATTAATCGAAAACGAAGTACAAGATGACGCACTATTTAAAGAATCGGTCAGTGGATTGCCAAAAATCATTTTGTTATTTTTTTTTTGTTTTTTATACCGTTTGACAGAAGACACTTTATTTTGACTCGAATTGACGCACGCGACGATGATTTTTCCTCTCTACGTAAGATTTTGTAAAAAAGGAAGTTTCTTTCATTTGAAGGAAATCAATATAAATGGAAATGTTGAAAAATATTTCTTCGACTTGCCAAAACTAATAAAGATTTGGTCTTCGTCGGTCCAGAGGTACATTTCCATTCCATTCTTTAATATCTAACTTATAATGCTTGCTTACTTGTAATATGTGAAATAGACATATTATTGTCGATTATAGTGTACATTTTTATGTACTGTACTGTTTTGAAGATATCAGACTTTTATGACGAATGATAAACATCTGACTGGATATTTCTTTCTACTTAATTAGATAATTTTTGGCCCTTTCTGTTTGAATGGGTCAATCAAAAAATTACATTATTTTTAAGTTCAAGGTATTTTTAAGCTAAGTTAAAAAAAATGTTCTTTATTCATTGTAGGATATTAAAAATCTCTTAATGACGTCATTTACATTTACGTCACTTCACAAACAAACTGGCGCCACGTGGAAAAAAAAGAAGCGACCATAAAAAACCCACACGCTCTTTTAAATATGTTTGATGTAATAAACATAAGTTAATTTTAATTTACGTGTTAGAACCGTAGTCTAATCTCATGGATTTTTTCTCTTCTAAGTTTTCTGTTTTTAGGGTTCCGATACCAAAATGGTAAAAAAAAGGAACCCTTATGGTGCCGCTCTGTCTGTCTGTCTGTCTGTCTGTCACACCTCTATATCTCAGCAACCACTTACGATATCGAGCTGAAATTTGGAATAGTTTTAGAATATAGTTGCCCAACTTAATTGCACATGAAAATTTTTTGAAAAAAGTATGATTATTAATGTAAAGGGGGCCAAAATAGGGGGGGCCAAATTTCAAATTGTCGCTACTAGGTCGAGTGGGGTATCATATGAAAGGGCTTTACTTGTACATTTTAAAATATATTTTTGTATTTTTTTAAGTTTCTTAGTTTTCAAGTTATGATGAAAAATGTCAAAAAAAATACCATTCCCCCCCCCTTATCTCCGAAGTTTGAGTAAGGGAAAATCTGAATTAATTACAGTTGACAAAGGTTTATGTAAACTTTACAGCAAAAATAAAACGATCTTTCTAAGTTGCACAGTTTTTCAGAAATCTGCAAAAAACCTTTACAAACAAATTTAGTTTTGCGGTCCTGAAAATGGACTTTATTGCTTCCAAAAATACTATAGGTATATCGGAACCCTCGGCGCGCGAGTCCGACTCGCACTTGACCGGTTTTTTTATAATAGCCTTTCTTGTAAATTTTTTGCTTGATAGCAGTTTTGAATTTATCTAACGGTAAACTTTCAATATCAGTGAGTACCTTATTATAGAAGCGTACACATTGAACTTTATAAGATTTATACTAATCTTGTGAACACGGCTAACATGAGAAGCAAGTTGATACTTATTTCTTGTGTTGACAAAACAAAAGTCAAAATGTTGATCTCTCTTTATTTCTTAGAGACTCTCTAGGCTTTATATTGTAAAGTTGACAGCTATAGCGCGTCCATCTTAGAATGCAGTGAGTCATCCAAAAAAATTTGACCTCATATAGAAGTAATATATAAGAAATAATTCGTCACAAGTAGGGATGTGGGCATGCTTTCATCTATCGATAGTCGATAAGTTACACAAGGACAAATCGATGTCGAAACTTTGACCAAAAAGTTGAAGTACTAAACTTTAATAAAAGGCAAATCTGTTAAAAGCAGTGTGGTGATATTATTATCAGGTTTAACGAGTCTATTCATCTCAAGCAGTGATTAAATTCATTAAAAAAAATACTTTTTGCATTTTTTACTACAGGTGATTTCTTACGTAGGTGTTTTAATATTAAAGATACCAAATTTCTTACTTACTTACTTACTAAAAGTAATGGACGGCAGCGGTGGAGGCAAGAGGGGTAGGAGGTGTAAAGGTTCTTTTTTTTTTCATGAATATCTCTAGCTTACATACAAATTATGTAGGATTTTAAAACAAACTTTTATCCCTCAATTCAATCCATTTGGGATGGTTTTGCAAAAATGCTGAAATACGGGTTTGTGTTTTTCTTCTAAGTAACTCAAATAAATTTTCAAGCGAAATTTCGTGTATCTTATCTTGCCTTATAACGTGGAGCTGAGTTCCTTATTGGACCTTAGAGCACAAGGAGCCTGTAGTCTTCTGGTTTCGGATAAGCTTGACCCAGAATCTTCATACGCTAAATCCTGCATCCCGGCTAAATTCTACTACCCTGTCTACTTCTTTTTCAGGCCGATTTTTCATATTTTTGGGTAGTTATTTATATAATAAAATCAATAAACAAATACCTTTCTATACTCTTCCTAAAAAGTCTTGCAAATATAAATTAACCCAGTGGCTCGTAGGTCTTGATTATGACAGCACAGAGAAATTGCTTATTACACTTACATAAATTTTCAACAAACTTTCTATTATTATCACCTACTAACAATACTAACAAATACTAACAACCATTAGTTTAAACAATTTTTTTTTTTTTTATCAAAAGATAAGAATTCTTACCAATTACTGTTATTATCTCTACGTGTTGCTTCACTTGTTATATTAGCTGCTAAGAGTTGGAGACCTGATGTCCTGACATACAGGCCCTGTGTCTAGTTTAGGCATCAGTCTCCCACAATTTTGTAATGCTATACAATAATAGTCTAAGCATAAAAATTCTGTCAAATTGTGGTGAGAAAATAAAAAACTTACTTACTTACTTACTTACGCTTGTGAGCCAAAGCGTTGCATGAGCACAAGAATTGCTTGTCAGTATTGTTTGTAGCGAAAAACTTTCAAACCTTTTTTGTAGAGAATTTTATGTAGATTAATTTAGTATTTTTATTAATTTTCTTACAATTTGTTGATTCAGGATGATTCATGCTGATTGAGACATTTCAATTTGGCGAAGACACACAAAGTTATATTTGTTTGACAGTGTCCCCATCGGGAATCAAACCCAGAATGAAAACAAAACGCGTTGAATGTTGTAAAATATAATAAATGGTACTTACTTTCTCGCGATATGCAATTAGAACTGTCAACCGCAAACTTAAATTTGTAATACCATACCTACACATAGTATGGAATTACAAACGTTTATTAAGGTTTTTCTGAAAAATGTTCTACCACATGAATTTGGAACTCGAATTGTAAAATATTAAAACAAACCAACCGTAAACGATTTCGAACAAATCACATGTTCAAATTTTGGTAGTACTGGAACACCTTTTATATGAATTTTCACAGATTTTTAAATTTCAAAACTCTGTTTCTTATGAATAGTTGTTCAGTTTTGTCGACTGTAAAGCTCTTTAAGTTTTTGGTACATCCTGTGTACTAAATTTTAACAAAATCCAATCAAATTGAATATCCATGCAGGTAGATAACCAAAACAAAATTAAAATTATAGAAAATAATACAAACTTAATGTAGTCAATTAGGGTCAATGTAGGTACCACTAGTTGACCATTTAAGCGGTTTTATGACGAAATTCATAAAAAAACTAAATTATTAGTTCTACTTTCAGAGTCACTTCTAAAAGTTCGACTATGAATTAGTTAGGCTTGTGATATAATAAGTGTTAAGGACTTTACAAAATAGGCTCTGTTTTTTTTTTTTTTTCAAATGTTACATTGCATGACCACTTCGAATAAACATACTAAAGTACTAGCTAGACAAACCATTGACGTAAGAAAAACGCTGCCCCTGGCGTAGTTTCCAAAATCTTTGAGACAAACCCATAACTTTATTGTAAGACGCCAACATAGTTAAATTCTATATAAAATCGCGGTATTTTTAAATTTTCTTACTTTCAGTTCAAATTTAAGTTTTGGTCAGCTATTGGTGCTTGGTCATCTAGTGGTGCACTGACCCTATGAGTAAATCACAAGTTTACGTTTTGGTAGTACAGGAACACCCCTTATATGGAATCACACAGACAAACTGATGATGGCGCAAGATACCTTGCATAGAGATGCTTAGTCAAGCAAAGTTTCATAAAAATAATTTGAACCGTTTTTAAAAAAAAATCAATTCTTCATTTTTGTTGAATGACAGCTACCCTCAAAATGAGAGCCAGCAAAAAACCATTCGGAAATAAAAGTCTTAAATTAAAAATATGGTGTTAATAGGACCATTCGTTTAGCCGCTAGGCCAAAGCGTGACGGACAGACTGACCAACCGACAGACGGACATTTTTAGGGGACTTGCTTAAGTGATATAGAACACATTTTTGAGAAAGTTTGGCAACTTTTTTCACGAATATAATACCTTTCTCGCTCAGCTCGAAAGTAAAAATACTAATATCGTTAAAAAATACATCACTCATAAACTCCAACATGATCCCACAAAAAACGATAAATTACAGTAAAATACGTAACAATTTCCATATTATCTGACTGTAGAAATGATAAGTTGACATTTTTTTATGCAATATTTGTGATAATAATCCACAAACATGAAAAATACTGAATAAAACTTACAGATGAAAAGACAAAATTTCTTTGCAATTTTCGTTTTGTTGTTTTGAAGATGTACAGCCATCAACTACACACGTTATTATTAAAAAGAACAATCACTAATATGGAGAGCAACTTAAGAATAAATTCACGATATTTTCAAGTTATTCACTACCTACATGTTTTTTATAATTTACACAATGTTTACAACATATAATTTAGGAAATATTTTCAACCGTTAAAATCCCAACAAGTTACAATAATCCTATAAACTTTGTAAATGCAATGAACGCGTCGTTCATCTAATTTGGTAGGATGTGATCACTGACGACTTGACATGGCATGAGACATGCTAGCAGTTGTCATCCCATACTGAAAAAAAATAGCATGGTTTCTTCTCCGAGCGAAGCAAGGAGGTTTTTGTTCTGAGGAGTCATCAATCACTTGCCGCTGGTAGCCAAGCCCCGTAACCAAGCAGGTCACTTAAAATTACAAAGTCAAATGCACAATGACTGAATAACTAACGGCAAACCTTTGAAAGAAGCGGTTGTTTCCTTTTAGTGTTACCTAAAAAACTAAATTTTATTGAAAAGTAAAATTATTTTTTTTGCATTTTAACTCCAATTTGAAAACACCTTTACGCTGCCTTTGCATTAAACTAAACTTAAGAATCGCCCAAGTTCTTGCTTAAGGGCCGTCAAAGTATTGCTAGGAGTGTCCTAAATAAGTTAGGGACGATTCTTAAGTTTAGTGCAAACGGCCCAAAACGTAGACGAACTGTAGTGCCTTTTCAACGATTTCGTTTCCATAAAACCGTTACAACAATGATTAGGTACACCAGACTAGCATAGAAGAACAATTATTGCCTGAACTTAGATTTTTATCTGCCAATGTTAGAGCGTTGTTTTCAACTCATCTCGCGTCCTCACTACTTGTCTCTGTCTTCAAAAACTACTTCTAGTTCTGGTATTTGATGCCAAAGGCGGTTCTGCCCCATTTAATCTGATCTTTCAAACGTTACATTGACCTTCTAGCTAGAGTAACGTCTGTAGAGCCAAAACGTAATAATTTGTTACTCCAGAAGATCATCTGATTTAATAAACGCCGCTAAATCTAGCTAAGTTTGAAGTAGCTGTAGCATAGTTCAATTTCGTACCTTTTGTGGTGAATATTGTACCGATTTCGATCCAATAACATAGACTAATAATGTAAATTCAAAATTCACTCACAAACTACTGATCAGATTTAAAAGGGGTTTCCAATAATGTATCAACCGTAAGATGTTGCAATGCACGAGTATTATTTCAATGAAATCGGTTCACCATAAGACGAAATATTCGAATTTTAAATTTCAAGCGGCTGTCTGGTATTTACTCACGAACTACTGAACCGATTCAAATTAATTTTTCACTATTGTATGAAGCTTACGTTGGTGCATCATATAAACTTTGTTTCATTGCAAACGAATAACCGTAACCGAAGATATGCGATTATGAAGTTTAAAGCGACGCAGCCGCAATCAACACTTCACACAAGCGAAGTCGTATATATGGCACAGCTAGTTATGTATAAGGAATAAGTTGTGGCAAATTTACTAGGCTTCACTTCATTTCTGAAAGCCTTCTAAGACGCACCGTTTTCAAGTTACTAGCGAAAGTCCTAAAAAAAGGACCTTTCTCGACCTGTCCTGCGAGTAGCCCTTACAATAATCGAGAGTAATTTATTTCAGGTTGTGAAGAGAGTCAAAGACTACCCAAAGCTAAAACTTTTGGTAATCAATTAATTTGTTCCGCTAATATTATCATTCTTGCCGGGCTATAGACACGGTATGGTTGTTTCGTCGTAGGCAGCTACTACGTCGTAGGCGCCATAGCGTAGACCTCGCTACGACTGCTACGCGTCGTAGCAGAAATTGGGAACTCAGTAATTTTGAAAACTTTTATTTAGTTTCACCTGTCGCGGTATCTGTCTGTAACAAAATCCTTAAGTTAAATTTGACACACTTACCGGTTTTTCGATTTGAGAAGAATTTTTGCATGCGTAGCGAGGGTTTCAACGGACGCGAAATAACTTTGCTGCCGAGCGAAACACACATTTTATCACAGCTAAGAAAATGCTAACGAGTAATGCGAGTACCTTATACCATAATTCATCATCACGTTCTAAAAAAATCCATGCTAGCGACTAAAAGTGATTTTACACGCAGATTTCGACCGTTTAAAGTTTTTGACACCTTTTCCACGCTAGCGGCCAAAAATGGCTTTAACACGCCGATTTAAAAGTATTCCGAGCTTGTGGGGTGAAAAAAAAGTTAATGATATTGTATAGGAAGTCGAATTTTTGTTTGAGAAAGTTGCTTGTTACGTGTAGAATCAGCTTCAGGAGCGAAACCAATAAAAAATTACATTGTAGTTAGAGTGAAACTCAACCTCAATTTGTTACGTTAAATTACCTAATACTAATGTTATTGATAAATTCGTAATCCAATAATTTGCAACAGATGTATTCAATATGTCTACAGTACAATGAACCACTCCATCGTAAAATGTGTAAATGATCGCCGGCGCCGGTTACTCCAGGAATATCCTTTAACTGTTCATTTTGTGGTCGCGTGGGCTTCACACTTGAAAACCGAATTATCATATCGCTATGTGCTGTGTTTAAATAAGCATATCCTATCTATTAAACGAGCAAATTAGTAATCGGTTTCTCGAAAACGACTCTAACGATTTCGATGAAATTTACCATACGAAGGTTTTCGGGGGCGAAAAATCGATCTAGCTAGGTCTCATGTCTGGGAAAATTCGTTTTACCAGTGTTTTTGAGCATTTTGTAAATTCCGCATTAAGACAAAAACTTACAGCGCCATCTGTTGGCGAGTAGCATAGCTTGCTCGGCCGATGATATTTTCAGGTTGAGGAGGCTATTATAAAGCGGAGCTCGGTCATCCAGGTACTCATTTTTTAAATGAGGAAGCGCTCGTGGCCCAGTGTTAATTGCTCTTTCTTTCCGACCACGAAAGTTCAGCGTTGCTTACGTAAACCCGGATGGGTGACCGCTAGTGGCACAACAACTAGAGCGCTTCCGTGCTTTGGAAGGCACGTAAAGCCGTTGGTCCCGGCTATTGTTAATGATAGTAGTCATTAAGCCAAGTCAGAGGCCATTTAGCGGCTTGAAAGCTCTGACAGCCAGGGTGGACGCTAACCTGGCAAAGCCTAATCTAGGATTGGGTCTGCTTTCCCATCTGGGTTGCGGAGGTTAGATGGTAGTCGCTCTATGTAAAAACCAGTGTCTTCGTCAAATCCCGTAGGTTATGTAGCCGACTCCATCAAAACCATTTGAAATGAATCATTTTGTAAATGAGTAAGTAATTCAGCTTCTTATACTATACAGGGTTCAAATAAATTATTCTCGAGGTTTCTTATATGTGGGGTTGAGTTCCTTCATTAACCTCAGAGCACTTCAACCCTATGGGATCTTTTGTGCTTCCCCTGCCTTACTGATCCCGTGATCTTCCGTTGTCTTCAATCGAATACGAGTATACTCGTTATGAGCTTCGATGCAGATTTCAGCGGCAGGAGACTGTAGTCTTCTTGTGTTGGGTAAGCTTAACCCAGAATCTTCATACGCTAAAGCTTCATAATCTTATCGAGGTTTAATGCAATTCTACGACTTTTCTAAATACATAATGAGTCGGCAAACATACTGACTGCTAGAATAGATTCTAGACCAAGAATGCAATCACTCGTAAATTTGCTCGTAAAGTTACTGAGAACGTAAACTAGGCCTGTTTAGTATCCTATATTACGGACTGGCACGGGCCATATCTCACTACCAAACTCGCAACTTTATGGCTGTTTTTGTTAATCAGCCACTAAATTATTTTATTTTCGCCTACCACTGCTTGTCCGAATAAATGATTGTAGTAATTAGTTTATTTGGCATAGGTAGGAACATAGGTTTTGTGCCCGATTTCGCTCGTGTTTCTAAATCATACATGAAAACGTTGTGTGAAAAAGTCCACCTGCTTACAAAGTGGATAATATGGATTTCCGTGGAGATAGGTACGTTTCTTTAGCGAAATGATTCTGTTATATTGTCAAACCATCGGACTTTAAAAAACTGATGTGAAACCTATATTTAGTTATCACCATAACATCCCATGAACCGTCCACCACAGGACAGGGAGCACCCTCCAAAACTCCAGCAAAAACCAGAAGGGGATTTACCATACCTAGTCACCACGCTTGTAAGCGTTGTTGCGGCTGGCGACCGCTGTTGTCGGTGACCGCAGTATGTAAGATGGTACGATACACAGAAAGATGCCGCTGCCCATCCTCCGGTTCGTTCTTGTGGTACCACCAAAGAATAGTACCATCCCATTTCTACCCGGGGGTGTCGTAAGAGGCGACTAAGGGCTTATGAACTAGATGATTTAGGTTTATTATTATATTATTTCGATAAAATCTGTCACTAGACGATAGACGTACAAACTAGACGTACATACGAGTACTAACAAACTAGTAGGTAACTGTGACGTAGTACTAAGCGTAAAAACGAAAATGCAAAGCACGTGATAGCTTACAACTACTGCCAGTGAGCAGATTGAAACATTGTTCTCCTTTACATTTGTAATCGTAAGTATTTTCAAAAGATTTACACTGAGCTCTTCTCAGTTGAGTTACTTAGAGCAAGACTTTCCAAACACAAAAAAGAACACGATTTTTCTAATAGTTTTACCGTTAAGCGCAACATGTGCGTTTTTGATATAGTTTTGGTTTAACTTTGAACGATTGCAGAAAACTGTATTTATCTTAATAAAATTCTTCTTAACATTAAGAACATGTTAAGGGGTACTTACTACAAATGCGGTGTTTAGCAGAAAAAAGAAACCAATAAATCTATGTAAGGAAGTCTACAATCTTATATAATAACTCTCTTGTTCAAATTAATCCCCGAAATAATCGGGCTGGCCTTGATATTGCTTGTCGTAGCTAAATATTTTTAGCGACCGCCGTCGAGGTAAAAGAAAATTAATGCCTCAAGCGTGTTCGCTATTATGTCATGCAAATAAACATTGAACTTGAATTATAAAATCGAGTGTCAAGACTGGCTGGAGTCTAAAAACTTTGAGAAATATCTACTTGGTTTTGCTTTTACTTTATTTTAGAATTTATGATAGTTTTAAAAAGATAATTTATGAGCCCATTGACGGCATTTCGTTTGTAGTTATAACAGTATCACGTAGGTTCCTACATTGATGTATAATATCTGAAGTAAGGGAAAATAAGGTCAGATGACAGTCGCTCTGTGTAAAAACTCATCGCTCGTTAAATCTCCTAGGTTTTGTTTATTTGTTTACTAGCTGGTGCCCGCGACTTCGTCTGCGCAGGTTTATAAATTGTAGCCTATGTGTTATTCTGATGTATAAGCTATAATACTGTAAAGTTTCATTAAAATCCATCCAGTAGTTTTTACGTGAAAGAGTAACAAACATACTTCCATCCATACATGTTTACAAACTTTCGCGTTTATAATATTAGTAGGAGTAGGATTAGTAGGATTTCAAAGAAGGGGTTAGGTTAGGTTAAGAGGTTACCCCTTCATGTATTCTATGGGTTACCCCTAGCCCACTAGCGCCCCCATCAGTTAAAAAAATATTACTCGCTAGGTACAAAACTTATCGAAAATCTACTCAAATCTACAAAATTAAAGTAAAGGTACCCTAGTATATTTAGAACCTATCAATCCTGAAAAATATAGTTCACTGTAGATACAGATACAAAAAGTGCGATAAACGGCCACTTTTTAGCAGTTTTTTGTATCTTTAACTACAGTGAACTATATTTTTTCAGGATTGAGAGGTTCTAAATAAACTATGGTACCTTTACTTTAATTTTGTAAGACAGATTTTCGATAAGTTTTGTATATAGCGAGTAATATCTTTTTAACTGATGGGGGCGCTAGTTGGCTGCAGGAAAGCCCTTAAGTAGCTGACTCTGTAAATCGGCAATAATGGATTTGTTGGGTTGACTCTGCCTACCTAGCATAGAATTAGATTATTTTGAGTAAGTACTTTACTTTGCCAGCCAGGTCAATACTACAGTTATTGTCTTTCGTTTTTCCTAACCAAAGTAACGCGTCTCATCTGGCAACGCAATCATAGTGCGATTGCCAATTTTTTTCAGTAGTGATTGTTTTGATTCCTATCACATCGGCCATTGTTTGTCAACTTTCTTCTAACATTTGCAATGACCGCTAAATCAGACTATAATAAATTCTCGATTACGACACTCGTGAGATAACCAATTACTTTTCTCAAATTATTATTTGTTGGAAAGCCAAATTGTCGAAGTGTTTTCCTGGACTTTATTTTAGTCTGTGACGTTATAGTTTTACTGAAGTTGTCGTTTAAAAATTTGGTCTTTCGGTTTTTTATAGCTGTGCCCAAGATTTGGTTCGCATGGAGTTAGGACTTTTACAGTATACACAAACAACTGAACCGCTTCGCCGCCGCTTGAAACTTTGTACTTACATATCTTCTGTTTAAGAGAAGCGATTGCAATGAAACAAAGCAAAATGTTTCAGGATAGTTAGCCAAACACATAATTGAAAACTCCGTTTGGATCAGTTCAGTAGGTAGCTAATGAATGAATCGCGGACAGCACTTTGGAACTGTACCTATAAAAGTACCTGCGTGATCGAGCTTCGCTGTATAATCTTTACCAATAGATGGTGCTGTAGGTTTTCTGAAAAGTGCAATTTTCAAGATATGCTAAAAAAAACTAAGAAAATGAATTTTCCCAAAATGGGAAAAGAAAATATATATTTTTAATTTTCTTTACAATCTATTGGAGATGTAGAATCACTCCTTAGAAGAATCATCGTACTTTTTTTACACCCTGTATACTCTGGTTTTAGAGTCATGGCTGCAAAATTGATTGGTAAGCGTCGGAATTAACGAAAAAAACGGATCATAATCAGAAGGGGTGGAAATTCTCTGATAATGACAAGCCTAAGGGCTTTTTGCAATCCGTGACACACTTGATGTGGTACCCTCCTACCTGTCCAGTTTCCTGCATTCGGAGGGACCTAAAGGTCAAGATAAAAGGCTAATTGACATGGCTAGGCTACGTATTGGGTTTAATAGAAATGTTTGTCAGGAAGAAGAATAACTAAAAAAATGCTTGGCGCAACTTGTGGTAAGTCAAATAAACTGGACAATCATACCAAACGATGCTGTCTAGAAAAATCGTTATTAATGTAAAAAAATTAAAAATCGTCTAGTTTAAAGCAAAAATCAAGAAGACACTTAAAAATGAATTATGGTCTCCTTACGTCATGCTCTTTACGTCGAATGCTCCTTATGTCAAGTTTCAACAGATGCAAGTTTGATAGATTATTATTGCACGTTGATTTATTATTAAAAAGCTCACATTCGTGTCATCTTTAATAATTACTGTTACTGCGCATTAAAAAGGCGTAATTTATTTCTCTACACACTTTCATGTGTAACCAACCGTACAGTGCGAACTTGTGAAAGACAAGTGTCACTGACACAAAATAAAGGAAGTTTTTCAAGCTAACGATAAATGTCAAAACACGTGTGCTAATTACTCATACACAAATCTCTCCCGGTTGCAGCGAATTTGTAATATTTTTAGTGCCATTACAGTACCGTTCATTATATTTTAATAGCTTCAAGAATAGCCCACTATATCTATTATGCTTAAGTAATATGAATTACTTCTAATTAATGTTCCCGCTTCATCAACTTTTTACGATTATAGTCCTTCATTAATCATTATGAATGTTTAATTTTTGTACTTGCTCATTTCACAGAATTTTTAATTTTTAATGTGTTTAGTTATTTTCTTTATTTTCGTTTTCTGAAAATCAGTTTTGTGGATTAATATTTGCTGATTTTATACAAAACTGACATGTATTTTTAAGCTGTATGGATACCAAGTTGACCAAGAAAAGTATAATCCCATAATATAATTTATGTGATATGCAGCTATTCGTATCACACGTGCCCGTATAGTTAGTATCAAATAGATAAGTTAGCAATGTAATCTAGAATAGATTGGCCATCTCTTACCCTTTTAGCAAGTAAAGAACATGTGGAAGTTAGTATATAAAGTATGTTAAGGAGAGTAGTGGGGGATTACTTAGTCTTAGAGTGATGGAGTAAAGATTATAACTTAAACGACGAGTGTGTTTCACTTCTCAACGTCAAGTCCCACCCGTACGGTACAGATTCCATATGGCGACCCTGCACACTCACTGCACCGCAAATGCGACTGTTACAGCCAGTTGCAGAAAGCTCCTTTAAAGTTAAAGCTCATTTGAACATATTGCTGACACACAACACTTTCTTTTCTTTGTCAACCATATGGAAAATGTCAGCAATATAGCGTGAATTCTCATTGGTTTTCCTCCCGAAGCTTTCTACTCATGAAAACAAGCAACTTTCCCGAAGAAACAATTTTTTACTCCAAAAACTTTTTTTGCCTTCCCATACAAAATGAGTCAATCACGTGACCACTTTACCATGGAAAGTCAAATAAATTTTTTCGAGTAAAATTTTTTTTCTTCCAGGGAGCAAAACGAATTAAATTTACGCTGTACAGTAAAAAGAAAAATGATTTCAGTAACTGTAAATACGGATTATGGGAATGATAAAAATTGTAAAAAATAAATGGTGTAGTGTACAGTCTGTTCTTTTTACTTGCAAATTAAAATAACATACCCGTTCATAACATTCGATGGTCAGACGACAAAATGGAGGTATCTTATAAGAACTGGATGACTGCTGCTGTTACCCAGAAGGGAGTGTACCTATATGGATTAGTCGTGATGATTCGAACCAGCAAATATTAAACCACACACACATAATTGAGAAATCAATATTTTGTATCTGCTATTTCATCAACAAAACCTTGTTTTCCAGAACAATCAACGGCGTATGGCTTGTTCCGCCGAACCGGGCGGTTCACTCCCCCAGCTCGCTCCATTCCACGGTTTAGAAAGTACACTATTGACGACTTCCACTTCATTAAAGTGCTGGGCAAAGGCAGCTTCGGAAAGGTGCGTATAACTTTTTACTATAAGCAATGAGTATACCGCCAACGTCCGCGGTCGATTTGTAGAGCGTACGAAAGTCCTGGGTTGTTTCCAGTCATACAAAAATCACTTTGGAGACTTCCCCAGTTTGGTTAAGACATTGCTGAATGAATCACCATATTGTCCGAAAAGTAAAATTATTCCGTGCGTCGCAAGGCAAGGTAAGCCATTGGTACGGTCAACCGCTTGTCGGTAGAAACTTTTTCAACTCTATTACCACGCTTTTAAGTCCAGAAGTGCTTCTACTGACGTGCTGTTGAGTGTACGAAAAGAATAGACTACCTATATTCCTTCGCGGAACTAATGGATGCAAACGTGTAGGAGCTTTGTACAAAAAAGTAAAATATGAAGTTTGCGAATGATTTTTTTTTATTTGAGACATTCGCTATCTTTTGCAATTAGGGGCTCAATATTCAATATCCTGTGCGTGTTTCGCACTTCAATCATAGTTATTATTACAACAGTATAGAAAAAAAAATCTTTTGTGAAATAAAAGCTCAACATCCCGCTCACAACAGAGCGAGTAGGTAAGTAAGAAAGCTATCGGGTAGCAATTAGCATTGTTTCTCCCGTTGACCTAAATGTACCGAAGTCGAGTGCCAGCAACGCCCGCTTTAAAAATGGCACATCATCACACCGGCGCGTATTGTTCTCAAAACTAAATAGTGAATAGCTACGTACGAGAAGTTTAAAGCAATAGAGGTTATTAGTTCTAAGTTCTAAGTTAAATATGTAGTTTCCGCACTTAGTCCTATATGGACCATTGTGCGTGGGCCTATCTGGTCATCAATTTAGCCACCCTAACTGTTGCCAGAACTCAGTCAGTTTGTCTAGTTTGTTAGGTAGTTGATCTAAAGTTATGTCTGCTCCAAGTGTGTTTTCTCTGATAGTGTTGATTCGCACTCCAGAATAACGTGTTCGATGGTTTCGTCTCTTTCTATACAGGCCCTGCATAGAGGGCTGTCTGTTATGCCTAAAGTGTAGTAATGTTTGTTGAGAACAATGTGTCCTGTTATTGTGACTACTGCATTGCGGAGCTTTATTCAGATTATTTATTCAATGTAGATTCTTTACAGAATACTTATTGAATGTCATGCAGAATACAATTCAAATAGAGCGAGTCTACGCCGTTTCTTTGTCCTATTCATCTGTAGTAGGCGTCTTGTCAAACGGCTGTTGGTTGATGTTATTACTTTTTTGGACTGTTTGCATGTTGCAATGTCATTCCATTGTTTTGCGGCAGGTTATTAGTTATTAAGGTTCTGCAAAAGTTTAACATACTCACTACACAAAAAGTTCCCCTTACCACATGTTTCATCATTAGCCTAGCCTTATTCCGTTTATACCAATCGTTTTTAAGGAGTCAGCTACCTAACCTAAAGGATTTGACGAGAGCACTATTTTTTACACAGAGCGACTGTCATCTGACCTCCGCAACCAGACCCAATCCTAGATTAGGCTTTGCCAGGTTAGTGGCCGCCAAATGGCCTCTGACTTGTCTTAACGACTACTAACTATCATTTATTTATTTACTTTCCAATACATCACTTACAGTCTAGCCAAACATGATGGGTAGAGAAGTCTTAAAATTAAGTAGGTACATTGTTATTAATATTATAACAGATTAATTATCAATGTTACATTAGTATAAGGTCTGTAATAGTTGTAGGAGGAGCGGGTTGCTCCAAGTATCTTCCAGCCGCAGCTAGAAGCTTCGGTTCAGGAGTACTGAACAGGTCCATGGTAGGATCAAAGTCAAGGATGTTATTTAAAAGTTTCATGGTTTTATGGCTTGACAGTAGCAGGGTCCAAGCGGTCACCCATCCGGGTTCTGACCACGGCCAACGTTGCTTCACTTTCGTGATCGGAATAAAGAGCAACTACCACTCGGCCACGAGCGCTTCCACACGACACAAAATTATACCATTTTGAAGATATTTGCCCCGTGTGGTGCCGGCAAACAATAATACCAACCCATCTCTACCCGTGGGTGTCTAAAGAGGCGACTAAGGGTTAATGGCAGCAGCATCCTTCTGTTTATCGTATTATCTTACATTCTGCGGTCACCAACAACCGCGGTCCATGGTGCTAGCCGTAACGCTAACAAGCGTGATGACTATTGTACTTCCCCTCCACATAGTTTCAGCAAAAGCTGGAATTTTGAAGGAAGTTCCCTGTCCTGTGGTGGAAGTTTCATGGGATGTCATGATGAAGATATTTATTGCCACCGACTTACTGTTCATGCGGCGCCGCGCCGGCGACGTTGCCATCCTTTGCATTGTGCCAGCTTGGTGTCAGTTACTTCACTATTTGTCCGCCTGAACAAAAAAGTCGATGGAACTGTAAACGCGTATTACCTACGCGTTGTTGTGGTCTATCAGAACAAAACAAGAGTCGGATAACTAAGGAGGCCAGAGCGTTGTGTCATATACCTGCATACCAAACATGCTGTTCTCACGTGTCTAGTCGCGTCGCGTGGCCATGGCCTTCACACCTGAACATGTCGATAGATCATTCGTGTTCGACATGATTATGTGTGATTATTTTTAGAGATAAATCAGATTGTATTTCCGGTTGATAGCAAAGTTCGTAGGTATTTAATGGAAATAGCAACTGCCGCATCCATATAACTATTTTACTCAAATTATGGCCCTACCTAACGCTCATGGAGAACATATTGCATGAAAGTGATTACACTCGTATCTGACAAGAATTCCACCGAAACTGAACTTTGTGGGATGATGACGTAAATGACTTCGAGTGTAGATTATAGGTATACTAGGTATATCGATATTCCATACACAAGGTGTATTTCTTAAATTCGAAAATCTCAAGGCGTACATTCCTTGAGCTGAACGGAGACATATTATGTCCAAGAAACATTGGTCGAAATACAAAAAAAGAAATTTGACGTCCACTACAATATGCGCTATCAGCTGATGCAGTTTCCACGAGAGGTAAAACATTTTTTTTTTGTATTTCGACCTATGTTTCTTGGATAATATGTCTTCGTTCAGCTCAAGGAATGTACGCCTTGAGTGTTCGAATTCAAAAACCTTGTAGATGAACGTTGAATACTTAGTCGTACTGAAATAGCGAACATAATTTTAGCATTTTACTCAGTGACCATGAAACTGATCAACTTTTTCCACAAGAAACTTAGGTCGAAATAAAAAAAATTCAACATCCCATACAGACCGCCTCAGCTGATAGAGCATTTTGTACGGGAGGTCCAAAATTTGTTTACGATTTCGACCTATGTTTCTTGGGAAAAGTTGTTCAGTTTCATGGTCTAATTAACATGCTAAAATTATGTTCACTTTTTCATAAGATAGGTTCTTTGTGTACAGGTATGTAGCGTTGAGCTTGGTCTTAGTACAATAGTTTCGTTCTCGGGTTTCGTTACAGCTAACTAAAGGACCAAAAGGCATTTCTACTGTCTTTTGAAAGAACGTACAGTAGAAACACTTTTGGACCTTATAGCGTGGTAATAGAGTTGAAAAAGTTTCTACCGACAAGCGGTTGACCTACTGAACTTACTTTCCAACCTAATAGGTCCTACATTTCTTTAAAATATTTTTACTGAGCTTTCTTTATTCTTTATTGTACACACAATTATACAATGCAGTAGTTGCGAAAAGTTATACAATGGCGAGCTTAACTCAAAAATTGAGTTGTCTACCAGCTAACCGTTCTCCGAGAGAGAGAGCTCTACATAAATGGGCAGAAGTGTACAATCTAAACTAAGTATTTACAATATTATATAGTAGGTATACAATTAACTTACACTTTTAATTGTGTCATCACAAAATTATTTTATAAGAGAAAAAAAAATACACACTAATACAGGAACAAATAAATAATACATATATCATTAATAATATAAATAGATATATACAATATAAATATATATACACTTTAAACGTCTATTGAGCTAAGCGAGGTTCCAGCCAGACTAAAAAGACATCAAGTGTGTAAGTACTAGGTACACACGTCCGCACGACGGTAGAAACACTTAGACCTTGAGCCTTCGGGCGTTTGTATCGAAGCGCTGGTTCAACTTATACTGGTTTTGTTCCTACGTACTTGCTGCTATGCGTGTCTTCGTAACTTTAGAGTAGTTTACTCGTAGCATCACGTACACACGGCCGCACATCAGTAGAAACACTTTTGGACCTTATGGCGTTGTAATAGAGTTGAAAAAGTTTCTACCGACAAGCGGTTGACCGTACTAATCGATAAACAATGTGTTAACACCGTAAACACAAAAAAGCATCTGTTTATAAACGTTATCTGTTTATAAAGAGATATCATGTAGAAGTCACTGGCTCCTTTCATTTATCAGTCAAGTACCTATCTATGAGAAATCATTCACCGTGATTAAGAAGCGAGGTGTAAGCGAACTCGCTATTTAAAAATAAAGTCTGAGAAAAAAACAAGAGATTTTGCCAAGAAATATAGTTTTCGCATACTACATGTGAATAGGTATAGGTAGGTAGATACATATATAAAGAGACGGTGGGTTAGGCGCTAAAAGACATGTGTATAAAGCGAATCTGTGACAAATACAAATTCTTAGGTCTTTCCTACGACTTTCCTCATTCTAAGCAGAGAAATTCTTTCCTGTGTTCTTTCCTCATTCTGTTCAAAGATCATTAAAAAAACAAAATGCTGAATAAGGAATATATAGGTAATGTTTATTTATGTTTTATTTACCTACTCCTCCTTGTAGGAATTGCATTTTTCCAAAATTTTCTAAGCTGTGTGTAGTGTAGTGCTCACGTAACAACCATGTGATGATGTGATGTGAATGTAGAGTAAGAGTAAAAAAAAACCGGCCAAGTGCGAGTCGGACTCGCGCACTGAGGGTTCCGTACCACCACATAATCATAATTGTATTAGTTCAAATTTCAGTAGGTTAATGTGCTAGATTTTTTGAGTCCGACACGCGCTTGACCAAATTTTATTATATGTTGTTATTTTATAGCTTATGAACTATAAACACACCAATTTTCAAGTTTGTAAGTGTTTCCGTTTTTAAAATAGAACTAAAACAAAAATCGCCTCCGCGACCATCCAACTTGACCCCTCTCTTATATGAATGTTCTTGAAACGGGAGCTCACCACAATTGGTTACCATTAGTTGTGAGTAAAGTTGTAATATTTAATAATTTCAGACTTTTCCCTTTATTTGTACTGTGAGACCTAGCTTCTTGCCAAATTTCATAATTTTAGGTCAACGGGAAGTACCCTGTAGGTTTTGCTTTTTTGCATAAATGTATGGAGATGAGGACATAAAAAGCCATATCTTTTGATTGCGTCGTTGTAAAAAATTGAAATTTTCAGATCTTGTGTGGTTCATAGACCCTAACATATGGTATTAATTTCAACCTGATACCTTTACCCGTTCGTGAGATAAAGGGTATTGACAGACAGACAGACAGACGGACAACAAAGTGATCCTATAAGGGTTCCGTTTTTTTCCTTTGAGGTACGGAACCCTAAAAACAAAAAGTCTTCAAATGGGTACTTTTTCCTTATAATTATTTTGTTTGTTTTTTCCAATCTTAGATTAATAGGTCTTCACCTATGAAATTGCCGAAATTTTCTTACAGATAAATGATATCATTATTCCTATAATTTTAAAGCAATTTTTTTCATTTGTCTTATAAGTAGGTATTTGAAAGTTGACTTCAAGGTTATCAATTTACGCATAAAATAAAGTTTTTATTTATAGTTTGATATACAAAACAAAAGGTTCGATAATCGTTCGTCTTAAATGTTGTCCGATTTCTTCATTAGATTTGTTATAATTTTTTACAGATAATATTTTTCGTAAATTAAATGTTAACTTAATGTCTTCCCAATCATGTTACTAAAAAAAAGTTGGATATTAATTTATAAAAAAAATGCAAAAATGTTAGTAGGTACTTACTGAAAAATGAGTTTACCTAAAATTCGCTATACAAAACGGCAATATCAAGGTAAAGACCTATTATTATAATACTTTTCTCGCGATTTTTGCTATTTCAAGCACGGGAATTCATAAATATCGCGCAGTGAAAATTCGCTGTGCGGACAGGCCCTTATAGCAAACTATAAGATTCCAACGCTTACCAGCTACTTACCACCACATATTGCAGCTATATCAAAAGCAATCGACTAAGGCTGTCAAAAAAAACCGGCCAAGTGCGAGTCGGACTCGCGCCCTTAGGGTTCCGTACCTATCTACCATATGATATACTAAAAGCTTTTGCTCTTTGACTTTAAAAACTCCGCTACCATCTAACTTGACCCCTCTTTTATAGACAAGGCCTTGAAACGTCACCTTAATTGGTTACTATTAGTTGTGAGAAAAATTGAAATATTAATGATTTTAGACTTTTCCCTATATTTGTACTGTGAGACCTAGCTTCTTGCCAAATTTCATAATTTTAGGTCAACGGGAAGTACCCTCTTTTGCATAAATGTATGGAGATGAGGACATAAAAAGCCATATCTTTTGATTGCGTCGTTGTAAAAAAATTTAATTTTCAGATCTTGTGTGGTCCACGTAACTTAACATTCATTATCAATTTCAACCTGATACCTCTACCCGTTCGTGAGAAAAAGGGTCTTGACAGACAGACAGACAGCCAGCCAGACAGACAGACAGACAGACGGACGGACAACCAAGTGATCCTATAAGGGTTCCGTTTTTTTTATTTTGAGGTACGGAACCCTAAAAACAAGTTTGTAAAACAATGTTATTCTGTCATGGCTGGCGTTGCATTTAACCGAAAATTGGATCATACTCGTATCTACACTAAAAATTTTAAGACATAAATCATATTCCTATGATCGCGTTGATGTTTAAAGGGCCTTTGGCAAGAAAAGAAACATTAGCGACGTTACCTCACTTTACCTATCACAAGATTAATAAAACAGACATCGTGTTTCATAGGTAGGTAAATGCTTACTCACGGTCAGAGCAACCTTCAAGGTATGCACAAGATAGAGATATACAGTCAACCGCGCATAGATAGAAACACTTGAGACCGCTGTTATTCCGTAGCAATAACGTCGTTGTTCATAGTACAAGGGTTCCCACTGATGATTGGTTGACTGTACGTCAGGTAGCGGAAGTGGGCTTTTAGGAAGCCTTGGCATACAATGTAAGGTTTCATTTCACACGTTATTTCGAAAGAGCTGTTTTACACAGTCTCTTTTCTGTTTGTTTTTTTTTGTCGAAGAACCCTATGTATTTACTTGTCTCTTCCATACAGCCCACGATCCCACGATGGTGAAAAATTCGATAATGGTTTATCGAATTTTTCCCTATCGTTTATTTTTACAATATACCTATTTTTAATATGAAGTCTCAACAATAATAATTTCTGACCAAATGATTGCCTTTTTTTCATTTAAAGTATATGAGTCTGTCCATAACACTTAACAACTTTTTCCAAGGAAAATAAGTAGATATGCGGAAAAAGTGCAGTTTCTATTACTTGCCCATCCAAGAAGAGCGATAGCGCGAT
Organism: Athrips mouffetella; assembly: GCA_947532105.1. Taxonomy (NCBI): domain Eukaryota; kingdom Metazoa; phylum Arthropoda; class Insecta; order Lepidoptera; family Gelechiidae; genus Athrips; species Athrips mouffetella. The sequence goes on from OX383963.1 coordinate 23,619,554, forward strand.
AGTATGGAAAATCAAGAAAACTGGTACTTATTTGTATTTGTGAATTCTTATCTCTTTTTGGAACACGTTGTACTTAAAATTTATATAACAAATCTTGGAAACGACGACGTAGGAAATGTTAACGTATAGTGGACGGACGGATGTGCACGGATCATATAGCTTGGGAATGGAACGGTGTCAAACACGAAATGCAGTGGAAATAGAGTAAATACCTGGCGGACGGGAATAGCACTAATGTAGGTCGCTGGAGCAACACTCAACACAACAAAACTACATAGAAAAAGAAAAATGGGATACATTTGACACACGGTGGCAAGAAAAATAGCAAGGGTTAACAAATTGGTCTCATAGATAGCCACCGAAACAGGTTGGAGTAACATCAAAGGTTAGCTCAAAGAGATATGAGATGAGAAGCCTAAAACTGATATATGCAAAGCTCGTAACTTCCATTATATTATAACTTAAACGATTTAAGCAACGCACGTCAGGAATGTTCTGAAGCATGGTTCTTTTCTACTTGGTCGACAAACATCATAGTTCAGCCAATTTGCATAAATAAAAAAATTACGAGCAAACCTTCTTTGTGACTATTCTTGAAATTTTTATTAAAATCCCTCGAGTGATTTCTAGGGTCAACACGAACAGACAGTTTGATAGACAAACGCGGCAGGAACTTCAATTTAGGTGTACACTCAACAGCACATCAGTAGAAACACTTTTGGACCTTATGGCGTGGTAATAGAGTTGAAAAAGTTTCTACCGACAAGCGGTTGACCGTACCTATCTTGAAGTAAAGAGATGTTGAAACGGAATATGCACCGAAGACATACAAAATAAATGGTACAGCAGCGCTGCACTTACTTTCTCGCGATAGGCAAGTAAAAAGTATCAACTGCAAACTTAAATTTAGGCTTTTCCAAAAAAATATCGCATGAAATATACAGATCAATTGTCAAACATTGAGACAAACTAACCGTGAACCATTTCGGGAAAATCATGTTTACATTTTGGCAGTGCTGGAACACCCTTTAATGAATTTTCACAGATCAATGGATCCTACCGTAAAATACTTGCATAGAATTTCCCAACATATTTCTTAGGAAAAGTTGTTTAGTTTAGTCTACTGAGCAAGCCCTTTCAGTATTTGGTACACCCTGTATACTAAATTTTTGCAAAAAAAGAACAAATAGAATATCCAGTCAGGTAGACAACCAATTCAGAATCCAAATGATAGAACATTAAAATAAGCTCCAGGAAACCAATTTCGAGTTAATCACATTTTTACATTTTAGTAGTAAGGGAAATCCTTATATGAATTTCCACAGACAATTTGACGGACAGACCGACCGACCTACCGACCTACCGACCGACCGACCGACCGACCGACGGACGGACATTTTTGGGAGACTTGTTTTTTATGATGTAGAACACATTTTTGAAAAAATTAGAAACCTTTTTTTATTCACGAATACAATACCTTTATACTCGTAGCTCCGCTCGAAAGTAAAAAACACTCATTGTCATTGTTTCACAAAGGTCGGTTAACCTATACAGCAGGCTCCAACGAGATGATCGTTTGCAAAAATTTTGTCTACCTGAGACCCCCGATTTTATAAAAAGCCATATTGCCCGACGGTTGACAGTCGGTCTGTTTGTCTGTCTGTCCGATTTTTGATGGCCTGTATCTTTTAAACCGGAATAGCTAGCTGGTTCAAATTTTCACATAATAATTGTTTTATTAGAGTGGCTATCTTAGCAAATAAAAAAAACATAAGAAATGGGGGGGTGCCTATACAAAAACATTTTTTTTTGGCGTTTTTTGTTTTAGCTCTATCCTTGAGACAGTAACAGTTGTTAAAAAGTTGGTACGATTACAGTGCATGAGCTGATGAGCTATCGTTTGACAATAAATAATCAAAACTGGTCAATTGTGATTTGGACTCTACAAAAATTTTTAATGAGGTAAATGAAAAAAAATCTTATGGCAAAAAACTTCCTATAGCAAAGACAAAGGAAAAATCTAATATTTTGTTTTATTAATAGAAGATGTTTTAAAAATAGTGACCAAAATAAATAAGATTGCGGTAGTGTGTGGCGACTTTAATGTAAATATTTTAGAAAATACTTCCTATAGTACCAAACTTTTAAGTCTTTTTAAAAGTTATAATTAAGAGCATGTATTTTTTGAACCTACTAGGGTGACGTCATCCTCGGCTACCTGTATTGATAACGTATTTTGTAACTGCGATTATTTTGAGAAAGGTATCATAAACTCGCTTCAGTCTGACCACTCTAGTCAAAGTGTTACTTTTAATTATTCTCGAGTAACCCAGAAGATAGATATAGTAACCAGGAGTCTAACGAACGATATGTTAGAAAAGTACAAAAACACGTTACTAGAAAAACTGCCCTATCACAATTATAATACTAACAACCCTAATAACTCATATGAAGATTTATTCACATTGATTAATACTGAATTCAGTAAAATTTTCACTATTAGGAAAAAGCAAATTATTGTAAAATTCTGTGACTGGGCTACCGCTAGTATTCGCAAAACTAGAGAGATACTTTTTGAATTATATGAGCTAAGAAATTATTCAAATGACGACAGTTTCATTGAATATGTCAAAAATTGTTTAAATTAGTTTGTTTAAAAGCAAAATCATTTTTCCTACGGAAAAAATACAGCCTGCTGATAACAAAATTAAGGCTGTATGGAATGTTATAAACAGTGAAACTGGTAAAGTGAAACCGCGTGACAATCAAATCACACTTCATACAAATCGTGGAACCGTTAGTTCAAACGTACTCGTAGAAGTGGCTCAAGAATTCGAAACCTTTTTTACTAATATTCCTTTGAAAACAACAGAGTCACTCAATTCGTCATCTTCACTTGCTAGCGGTTTACTTCAAAAGAATGTAGACGCCTGCGAAACTGAATTTGGGTTCAATCATGTCACCCCTAACGAAATTGTTAAAGCCTTTAAAAGTATTAAAATGAAAACTACTGAGGACCTATGGGGAATGTCAGTAAAAGTCTGTAGTGCGATCATTGATACTATATCTCCATATTTAGCTGTTATATTCAATGATTGTGTCGATCATGGTACTTTTCCTGACTTAATGAAAAAAAGTAAAGTAGTTCCATATTCAAAGCTTCCACGCTGCCGGTAATATGATGCTGTTTTCATATTGTTCATAGGTAGAATATTACAGTTATTTTTGGATCTACTCTACCACACGATAAAGTCAGCTTTAGAACCGCAGAAAATTGTGTTCATATAAAAACAAGAGAACCAAGCTATGTTTTACGACTTGTAAGAAAGTAAACTCCCAAAATACATGAACAGGAATAGATAAATGATGTAAGGTTTTTATGGCCCCACTGTGCCGTTTAAAATTAAAATATTGGTACTTATTTTGACAGAGTTGTGATTAAATTAATACAGAGTAGACGGATGATAAATATTTCGCTACCACATATGACGCAGGCGACTTCAAAGAAGATAGCGAATGTCAAATAAAATCATTGCTGGCATGGGTGCGTTGAACTTATTTGTTAAGTACCTATGTATAGGTGTGGGCAAACTAATTGAACAATGACCTTGGCTGCGCAGAGTCGATTTTACATACAAATTGACGTGCGTCCCCCCACCACGCGATTATTGTTCAAGTTTACAAAGTAGAAAATCGCAAAATTTCACAACCACAGGCAGGATTCGAACCTGCGTCTTCTGCGTAAGTACCGCAGACGCTTTACCAACTAGGCTACTGTGGTCCTGCCCGATGTTGTGAAATTTAGCGACCTCTATACGCATTCCAACGTTGCGCTTGTGCTGCCACCTAGCAAGCATTTTTGCTATACTAGCTCAACTAGTCCATCATTGCAGACAGATTTCGAGTTGAAAATTGGTAACACTACGTATAATTGAAAATGATTTTTATTTTAACACTTCCTGTGTTCGGATAAATCTACAAAGTAGAAAATCGCAAAATTTCACAACCACAGGCAGGATTCGAACCTGCGTCTTCTGCGTAAGTACCGCAGACGCTTTACCAACTAGGCTACGACGCAGGTTCGAATCCTGCCTGTGGTTGTGAAATTTTGCGATTTTCTACTTTGTAGATTTATCCGAACACAGGAAGTGTTAAAATAAAAATCATTGTTCAAGTTGTTTGCTCCGAACTACGAGTATACCTTAGGTTAGATTACATCGACACATGGCGTTATAATAACGATACAAGATGGATACAAGGCAATGTCTCGTAACGATTTTTGAATAATGTTATTCGCCACGGACGTCAGTGTTCTACATTCAGCTTTATTATACTGTACCAATCTAGTTATTTTGATTTTGGTGGATAAATTTCATATTACTTAGACACTGAACAAAATAGGCGGAAAAACACCCCTACACGTCTTGCGCTGTCAATATCGAGTGTAAGGGACAGCCAAGGGGGACAGCCTTCCGAATACCGAAAGGGCATGATCTGTCAACGTAACTGAACAACTTTCAGCGAATAAAAATTCAAGAAATAAAAAAAAATCGGCCTTTCCATACAAAATTGCAAACTTGATTGGACAGTTTGTATGAAGTGGCTGATTTTTTTTTCATTTCTTGAAACTTTTATTCGCTGTAAGTTGTTCAGTTACGTTGACTGATCATGCCCTTTCAGTATTGGAAGGCTGTCTCCTACAACCTGCATAATTAATATGGGACCAGAGTAAGTATACTTTATCTGAGTATGGGACGACTAATATTTTTCTATCTTTTTCGAGCCGTTCGTTTTTGAGGAAATGTTGTTTAGTTTTAGGGTCTGAGTAAAATACAAAAAAAATGCACTGTGCAAAGCCTTCAAAAGTAGGTACCGAAGAAGAAACTCGCAATAACAATAAAAACAACATGGTCTACACGTCAGCTTTCGGAAATACGAGGAACTCTGAAGGAATTTTGCTGGTGGTAAGGCTTTTGTGCAAAGTCCGTCTGGGGAACTACCACCCACTTGCCTTTTTCTGCCGTAAAGCAGCAGTATTTACACTGCTGTGTTTCGGTTTGAAGGGTAAGGGAGCCAGTGAAATTACCGGCACATGAGACATACCATCTTAGTTTTCAGGGTGGGTAACGCGCTTTGCGGTCTTACTAGTGTCAAGTTATTTCACTAATAAAATCTAAGAATAAAACAGTGGGTATCATGGGCGGTGGTGACCACTTACCACCAGGTGGCCCTCCTGCTCGTTTAGCGTGTCAAAAACCTGTAAAGGGCTGACCGTAACCTCTTCGGATGGCACACTGCCACCACTGCGTATTCGCTGCGGTTCACCTGGCATGTTAGGGCGTTAGGACAGTCGGACACACAATTCCTAAAATCGATAGACCTAGGAGCAATACAAAAAAGAAATGATATAACGGCCTCTCCATACAAAATTGCAAACTTGATTGGACAGTTTTTATGGAAAGGCCGATTTTCTTTTTCATTTCCTGAAAGTTTTGTTCAGTGAAAGTTGTTCAGTTACGTTAACTGATCATGCCCTTACTGTTTTCGGAAACCTGTCCCTTATACCCTTTAGTTTGCTCGTATAAAGTGACCAATTCCCAGAGTAGCGGCGTTAGCTCCGGTTTTATCCTGTGGCTCTATAGTAGAGCCCTAATATTCGTAGTGAAATTGCTTCCAACAAGTGTTCCATTCACTGTACGTCTATCCTTGTTTAGCTCCCTACGAGTACCAAAAAAATAATAATATAAGAAACAAAAAGAGAAACAGAGTATTGTACTGTAACTAGTCGAATTCTTGACCGGCTACCAATCGCCACACAATGTTTACTAGACTTGCTCATACGTATCTGAGGCTGATTGTACCTTGCATCTGGCGAGCTATTCCCGTCACATACATCACTGGCCACCTTTCCAACGTCAGCTGGGCACGTGTCATCATCCTCATCAAAATTGGCTGCACGCCGCTACAACTATAATGCGTCTTTACAAAACGTCACTACGATCAATGATTACGAAATCTAAAGTCACTTGATCAGAACTGATAAATTAATAACACGCATATTTGGTAACGACACGTGACGGTTTCGATTCGGTTATTTATGTGCAGGCTAAATGCAACATGTCTGAATGCAAGATGTCTAAATGCAACATGTTGCATTCAGCCCCGACAATAAGCCCTTAAATAGTTAACACCATTTTTTTTTAATTAGATACAGATAAAATAAACGTTTGGCACTAATTAAGTCTGTTGTTCATTGTCAAAGTTGATTTACGAACCAAACCATTGTATATTAAAAGATAATCTGAGTTACGTGAGCCAGGTTGAAGCTTCCTGGTTTTACTGCTTGGCCCAATTGCCTTTGAGCTTGCGCCAAGAATACGGAGAAAGCATGATATATGCCAGTTATAAAATGAAATCTCCACGCTAGTACGGTTGTCGCGAATGTTTCCCGCCACATATATCACGGTGTTAATGCTGCTAATTTTGTTTAAGACAATTTGTAAAGGAATGTAGGTGTTTTGAGTTAGTAACTTTATGATACCTCTGGACTATATTCCAGAAAGTTATACTTAGCACTATTTTGCCCTATATTTATTTAAGAGGAATGTAAAACATCTTGTTTTTGGATCATAAGCACTCACGTCATGTCATGAATCTCACCAATCGCATCGCAATTAAAAGGTTTTACATAAATAATTACTTACAAGGCCTATGAAATGATGATATTCTTATTATAGAAACCGAGTGTTCTCCTCATGATTACTAACAGACTTTACTGTGGAACCAGGTATAAAGTTAAAAATAAATAGGTTATTTCATATCCACTTGAAAAATTTAGGTATGACACAGTTATTTTCCTAAGTTCCTCATAAAAGTTGTTATTCTGATTAGTAGAACAATCGATTTCAAATTCCTTATTTGCAGTTTCTTCCTTAAAAGTTTTGGAGGGAAGTCTACAGGTGTAGAAAAAATCGGTCAATAGCGAGTCGGACTCACGCGCCGAGGGCTCCGATTTTAAGGACCGCAAAACTAAGTTAATTTGTAAAGGTTTTTTGCAGATTTCTAAAAAACTGTACAACTTAGAAAGATAGTTTTATTTTTGCTGTAATATTTACATAAACTTCTATCGACTGTAATTAATTCAGATTTTTCCTACCACAAACTTCGGAGATAAGGGGGGGAATGGTATTTTTTTTTGTCATTTTTCATCATAACTTGAAAACAAAGAGTCGTAAAAAAATACAAAAATATATTTTAAGATTTACAAGTAAAGCCCTTTTATATGATATCCCACTCGACCTAGTAACGACAATTTAAAATTTTGCCCCCCCTATTTGGGCCCCCTTTACATTAATAATCATAACTTTTTTTTATTCTCTCATGTGAAATTAAGTTGGGCAACCACATTCTAAAACTATTCCATATTTCAAGTCGATAGCATGAGTGGTTGCTCTCTCATGTGAAATTAAGTTGGGCAACCACATTCTAAAACTATTCCATATTTCAAGTCGATAACATGAGTGGTTGCAAGTGTGACAGACAGACAGACAAAGTCTCACCATAAGGGTTCCTTTTTTTACCATTTTGGCATCGGAACCCTAAACATAGATAGATAAATGTGGCTAAGGAGTGGAATTCTTTGCCTGCGTCTGTGTTCCCGAGCTCTTATAACCCGAATCTATTTAAGTCGCGAGTGAATAGGCTTCTTCTGGGCAAGCTCGTTGGGCAAGCAAGAGTAAGCCCATACATAATAAATAAATAATATAGAAAGATAAATAATAATAATAGATTTATCCTGACTTACCGAACATATTATTTAATTTTTTCCAGGTGTTACTAGCAGAGCTACGGGACACGGAATACTACTACGCTGTGAAATGTCTAAAAAAAGACGTCGTGCTAGAAGATGACGACGTGGAGTGCACTCTCATAGAAAGGAAGGTCCTTGCTCTTGGCACCAATCATCCCTACCTCTGCCATCTGTTTGCTACTTTCCAGACTGACGTAAGTTTTTATATACAGGGCTTAAAAAACTGGTGTAAAATCTTTGGCTTATTCTGGTGGCTAAATTCAACAACTTACGTTACACGATTTTTTGAAACTCGCAAAAAATATCGACTTCTAATACAAATTGGACCGATCAGCTGATCGTTTTATTTGGAGTCGATTTTTTTTTTGCGAATATCGAAAAGTTACAGAGCAAAATTTGTTGCATTAGGCCCCCAGAATAAGCCGTTAAAAGTTTTTACACCAATTTTTAAAGCCGATATATTTTACTCTTAAAACATAATACAATTTCTCAACTCACATCTTCACCACCTTACTTACCCAAAAACATTTTAAAAGACAGGATTGGCCCCACATCGGGCGCCAAAACTAATAAATGGCGCCCAGATTGGGATTATTCATTAGACCAAATATTTTGTTCTTATTTGGAATCCTATTTTACAGTCCCATTTATTCTTCGTGATGGAATACCTCAACGGTGGAGACTTGATGTTCCACATTCAACAAAGTGGGAGGTTTCCAGAGTCAAGAGCAAGATTCTACGCTGCTGAAATCGTTTCTGGACTTAAGTTCTTACATAAACGCGGTATTGTTTACAGGTAGGGTAACATCTTATTTAACATTAAGCAAAAATAAATGTGGTCGAATAATGTCATCGGTTTCAGTTAATTTTCAGTTATAGATAAACCGCCTAAATGAGTCCTCGCCCGCGGGGTACAGGGGCGCGGAAGTAAGAAGACAAAGGGGGAACGAAAGAGGTGCGGGCGGCGGCGGGCGGCGGGGCATTCTCGTTCTCTACGCGCATCCGCCCCCCCCCCGCTCCTGCCCGCACGTACCCCGCGGGCGAGGACTCATTTAGGCGGTACTACTATAGTGATAATTAGTGTATCTACCTACCATGCTTTTTAGATAATTAGTGTACCTACCTACCATGCTTTTTAAATTACAATTACTGATTTAATAGCTTATCTGGCATGTTTGTATGACGTTAGAGATGCCCACCCCACCCCACTAGTTCTGGATTTATTTCCTGTTGTAGTGAAGATCTGGAAATATAGTATTTTTACTACTTTATGTCCCCACGTCAATAGGAAATGAAACTGAGTTCTGATATAATTTTCTAATTAATTCCAGAGATTTGAAACTGGACAACATTCTTCTGGACTTCGACGGTCACGTGCGGATAGCTGACTTCGGCATGTGCAAACTACAGATTTACCTTGACAAGACTGCTGATACTTTCTGTGGCACGCCAGATTATATGGCTCCTGAGGTGATGATATTAATATGTTTGTTTGAATTTTATTTTAAAATTTTGAATTCTAGAACGATCAATCGACGTCATAGCAGGTGAAATGATGCGGTCTTAATCTCCCTTTACGGAAAAGAGGCTCCTCATTCTACCAGAAAAACCAATTGTGGAAATACAATTTTCAATCAACAAAAATTTTGAATCACACGTCTGTGTTTGTATCATGTTGCCTGAAATAGGCACCAGACTCTGAATGCTGCTCGCTCATCATCTAATAGGACCTAGGCTTATATGACTGCGTGTGACAGAGAAATATATCTCGACACACTTATTCACGAAACTATTTTTATCCTTTTTCAGATAATCAAAGGCCAGAAATACAACCAGACGGTGGACTGGTGGTCTTTCGGCGTGCTGCTATATGAGATGCTGATTGGTCAGAGCCCGTTCAGTGGCTGTGACGAAGATGAACTGTTCTGGTCCATTTGTAACGAGATGCCATCTTACCCGCGCTTCCTCTCCACTGAGTCTTTGACCATCTTAACTAGGGTTAGTATAGATTCTTATTAAGTACAATCAGACAATTGGTCTTTCGGCGTTTTACTTAACAAGATCGTGATTGGTCAGAGCTAGTTCAGCGGCTGTAACGAAGAACCGTTCTGGTCCATTTGCAACGAGATGCCGTCCTACCCGCGCTTCCTCTCCACGGAGTCTTTGACCACCTTAACTAGGCTTTGTATAGCTTCTTACTTACTATGCAGTTAGTAGAAGATGTTGAGTAGTCAGAGCTCATTAACTGCTGCAAAGAAGAACTGCTCTGGTTCATTTGCAACGAGATTTCGTTTTACCCGCGCTTCTCCTCCACTGGGCTTTGACCATCTAGGGGTAGCATTCAGTAACTTATGGCACCACTTCATAAGCGGCAGGTAATATGTTATACAAAGTGTACGTACCTAACTAAAACAACATAAGCATCACACTGTGACAACGCACTCTCATTTGCTTTAAATGTTACATTGAGGAATCGAAAATGTTGAATAAAATGTTATTAATGTAAATACTTACTTATTCAAAAACCGCATAGTAAATAAACATGAAATAAACGTAAATAAGTTGGAGTAACGTGAATAACTTTTCTCAAGTGTCACGACTGCAGCCAAAATAAATAAATGTTACTTTGCATGGTTGAGCAACAAAATTAGTTTTCTATTTCTAAGTATTTTACGAGTATGCGCAGACCGATCAGCTGATTATTTTATAGGACAGTAGTTTTGAGGATTTTATTCGAATGTGTGCAATTAAGTATTTGTAATCATGCCTTTAATACTTTGTTTTAATAGATTTAAAGATAAACGCTTTATTGTATACAATATTGTACACGATTAACAACAGACAAATAAAACCTAACGTGGGCAAATGTAGCCTTATCGCTGTAAACGATCTCTTACAGAAAACCTTTGGGAAGAGAAATTAATCAGAACAGAGTAACAAAATTAATCTATCAAGTATAAAGGGTGTAAGGAACGGTGTACCGAAAACTGAAAGAGCGTGCTCAGTCAACGAAACTGAACAACTTTCCCAAAGAAACATATATTGGGAAATGAAAAAAAATTTTAACCTCTCCATACAAATTGCCAACTCTTGTCGAACAGTTTGTATGGAGAGGTAAATTTTTTTTCATTTCCAAACATGTTTCTTTGGGAAAGTTGTTCAGTTTCGTTAACTGAACACGCCCTTTCAGTTTTCGGTACACCGTCCCTTACACCCGTATACCTAAAAATATGTATTGCATATACAGGGTGTAAGGGACGGTGTACCGAAAACTGAAAGGGCGTGCTTAGTCAACGAAACTGAACAACTTTCCCAAAGGAACATATGTTGGGAAAGTTGTTCAGTTTCGTTGACTGAGCACGCCCTTTCAGTTTTCGGTACACCGTCCCTTACACTTTTTATATGACGGAGCATCAATAGAGAACGGCTTGACCGATTTGGCAGATTCTTTTTTTGTTGCGTTTGTAATTTTCAAGACAACGTAAGAAAAAAAAAGTTTCCCAGAGAAAAAAAAAATACAAAATTGGGAAAAACTAAAAGTGCATTTTCGTATGAACTCAAACTTAGAGCTTCCCGTGCAAAGCCGGGGCGGACCACTAGTTAGTACCTAAGGCATGGATCAGTGCGACGCAGATGTTCGCGACGGACCGTAAAATGTATGAAGCCTATACAGTCCGTTCAGTGCGTTGCGGAGCGGAACTGGAGCAGAGAGATCCGCATTTGACTAAACGGACTGTATACAGGGTGAAAGGAACAGCCTTCCGAATACTGAATGGGCATAAGTCAATGTAACTGAACAACTTTCAGCGAATAAAACTTTCAGGAAATGAAAAATAACTTCGGTCTCTCCATACAAACTGTCCAATCAAGTTTGCAATTTTGTATGGAGAGGCCGATTTTTTTTTCATTTCCTGAATGTTTTATTCGCGGAAAATTGTTCAGTTACGTTGACTGATCATGCCCTTTCAGTATTCGGAAGGCTGTCCCTTACACACTTTATATAGGCTTCATACAATTTACGGTCCGTCGCGGACACCCGCTTCGGATATCCGCTTCGCACTGATCCAGGCCTTATACTTATTAACAAATGAAAATATGAGTCCTTATTTACAAAATACACGAATAAATACATCAAGTTAAAAATAAAGGTACTTTTAACTTAATATTGGTCTGTTTATTGCAGTTGTTGGACAAAGACATGTCGACGCGTTTGGGAGGCGCGGAGTGTATGCATGGAGACGTAAGGGAGCAGGAGTTCTTCCATCCAATACACTGGGACAGACTCGAGAGGAGGGAGTTGGAAGCGCCTTTTAGACCAAGAGTGGTAAGCACTTTTTGACATAATTTCATAGGGGAATCTATTTATTGAGGTACCCGATACACTGGGACCGACCCGAGAGGAGGTAGTTGGAATCGCTTTTATTACAAGAGTTTTAAAGACTTTTGACAAAATCAGGCAATACTTGACTGAGGAATCTTTTTATTCAGGGCTAATAGTTCTTCTAGATTGAGAGAGTTCTTTCATCGACGCATTTAGTGTGACATGAACTTTTGATAAAACCAGGCTAGCCAAAACTTGACCAGGAAATCCTTTCGCAAATAACATTGAAATTCAATACCTGCTACCTGAACATAGGGCCAATTTTATTTTATTGGATTTGCTGTCGACTCGAAAAAGATACCTGCCTGTTACTGCAACAGTAATCCGTTGTCAAAGTACTGAATACTTTGAAAATAATGCCTTAGTACGCATTAAGAGATCTGTAAGGTATAGACCCGTAAGTTTTTATTTTGTTTAGTTGGTTTCCTTATTTTATTTAGAGTTTATTATTTTTAAGATCCTCAAAAAATTTGTACACCTCTTATGGTAGATTGCAGAGAACAATGTCCTTTTTGTAACACCTTGTAAACACCTGCTTTCACAAATAAATATTATTATTCTATTCGATCCGAACCAAACACAAAGAGCATCGAACATATTTGTATGGGGACTGGCATACCTACTTTCACCCCGAGGAGCCCCACTATGGAAAAAAAAAATTTAGCGGCAGCGTGTGTTAGGAAGTCCTGCATAATACAAAAAATAATTAAAAAAAAATTATTTTTTTTCAAAAGACAAAATATCTCCGAAAGTATATCACGTAGGACAATTTATAAAAAAACATTTTTTGTTTGTATTTAAGTACTCTTTCGAATGACACCAGTTTCATCAGCTGCCGCTGAATTTTTTTTTCCATAGTGGGGCTCCTCGGGGTGAAAGTAGTTATACCAATCAGGTAGGATGCTCTTTAAAAACCACCTTCTCTTACAGAGGCACCCATTGGACACCCAATACTTCGACCGAGCGTTCACAGGAGAACGACCTCGACTGACGGCAGTGGAGCCCAACGTTCTACGATCCATGGACCAGGAGCCCTTCCGAGGTTTCTCATACACCAACCCCAACGCTACCGACCGTTAGCGATACGCTGACCGCACTAGGTTTGACACTATCACCCGATTGGTCAGCTCCAACATGACGTGATCTTCCTCGATTCCTATTGGCGCTCGAAAACCAATAGGAGGTTAGGAACGCGAGACGTAAACTGGTTCTATTTCTATTGGCGTACAAGAACCAATAGAAAGTAAGAGAGCGATTTTTGTTTCGCTAGAACTTGAACAGATTACGAGTGAAATTTTTGTAAATATTTTATTAAGATTTTTTAAAGATAATTAAAATGATGTATCAAAATAATAAGTCAACATCAATGGTATCTAACATGAAAATAGAACAAAGATTCTCAATGCATATCAATTGTTTTTTGTAAAAAAAAATGTGTCTGGTACACAGTTTGAAAATTTTTCTTAAGTTAGTTTTAAAATTAGCCTTATATTATATCGTAAAAAGTATAAATGTATTTTCAGTAAAATTCTTCTAAGTTATGTAAAACAACAAAAAAAGAAACCGTAGTAGACAGTATAATATAAAATATTGTTTTTACGAAAGAAGTAAGGTTTTAAAGGGATGGTCCACATAAATCTTAACAGCATTTTAAACAAATCTTTACGAAATGACACTGTTTCCTCAGTTTATAAAATGGTCTTTTTGTCCACACTGTACGCACTAGCAACACACAAAAAAATTTAACCTTACAAAACGAGAGAGTAAAGTTTACAAAACGAGAGAGTAAAGTTTACAAACTTTATGTTCTTTGTGCTGACCCGACGAACATGATTTTTCAAGTTTACATGGACCACCCTTGACTTGTATACAAGTTGTAACAGAAAGGATATATCAACCCTGAAGTATGTGATTCTGCCCATGAAACTGAACAACTTTCCCTAAGGAATTAAGGTCGAAATACAAAAAAAATTTACCTCTAAAATGCGCTATCAGCTGATTCAGTTTATGGAAAGACAAAATCTTTTTTTCGTATTTCGACTAATGTTCCTTAGGGAAAGTTGTTCAGTTTCATGGGCAGAATCGCAACCTTCAGGATTTCTGTTACACCTTGTAGAAAAGAAATATTTGTTTCAAAAAACGATGATTCATATTTTGTCAAATATATCTTGTTGAAAAATAAGTTATCTATTTAATTACCAACTTTTATAATATTTAAACTTGTTAATCAATGTTGTAAAATTTTATTATTTATAAGTTCGACTAGTCCTTTCGTATCTCAGTTAAAAATATAATTATTTTTCAACTTGTTGTAAATTTGTTTGTTAAATAAAGGATACAATAACAATTACTTTGGTTTTTAAATTGATTAGACTAAGTAAATCACACCTAATTCATCATCATATCGGCCGAAAGACGTCCACTGTTGGACATATGCCTCCCCTAAAGATCTCCATGACGACCGGTCCTGCGCTGCTCGCATTTAGCGGCTTCCCGCGACCTTGACCAGATCGTCGGTCCACCTTGTGGGGGGCCTGCCAACGCTTCGTCTTCCGGTACGTGGTCGCCACTCTAGAACCCTCACGCCCCATCGGCCATCGGTTCTTCTTGCGATGTGCCCTGCCCACTGCCACTTCAGTTTATCGATTCTCAGGGCTATGTCAGTTACTTTAGACACCTGATTATCGTAACTAAATACAATAGCCGAACGAGATAATTGAGCCGGGGTAAGTATGAGGTGCGGGGGGAAAGCTAAGGTGACAGTCAATAATGAAGTCAGTGTATCAACTTGTCGCTCTAGTCGACGGACATCAACTTGAATAAATTATAATTAATAACTTCCGCCATACTTTATTTAGTATATTTACTTTAATAATACTTTATTTAGTATTTAAATACAATTGTAATAGAAAGTGAATTGCTTTTGTGTTTTTAATATAGATCATTATCACATATCAAAGTTCGAAAAAAGTTCGTTAGTTGACATTATCTGTAACCAGTAATGTTCAAACTTAGCTATTTAGTTAGATCATAATTGCAACAATATATCTTACTGATACCATTAGAAACAATATCCAAATAAGACTTATGTACACTCAACAGCACGTCAGTAGAAACACTTTTGGACCTTATGGCGTGGTAATAGAGTTGAAAAAGTTTCTACCGACGCGCGGTTGACCGTACTCATCTGTATCCCTCCCTCCGCAAACCGTCTTCGTCCCGGCTCTGAGTTAAGTTGTATGCATATAATCGATCGTGAAAATAGCAACAGATCAACAAATACCAATTTTACATACTATGAAAACTTAACACTTACAAGCACAGCCTATGATAAATAAAATTGATAGCCTTTGTTTTACATTATGTATCCCCGTAAAAGGGTATTTATTGCAAAGTAGAGGTTAAACCCAGTTTTTTAACTCTACAGCTCCACTTACAACCTTATAGAAATAAGCTAAATAGGTACATTACCACGACTTGCGCTACCACACAATAAAATTACAGGGTGTAAGGTACAGCCCTCCGAATACTGAAAGGGCATGATCAGGCAACGTAACTGAACATATTTCAGCGAAAAAACTTTCAGGAAATGAAAGAAAAAATCGGCCTCTCCATACAAAATTGCAAACTTGACTGGACAAATTGTATAGAGAGGCCGATTTTTTTTTTTCGTTTCCTGAGAGTTTTGTTCACTGAAAGTTGTTCAATTACGTTGACTGAACATGCCCTTCCAGTATTAGGAGGGCTGTCCCTTACACCCGTCATAAATGCCTGAAAGTTATGTTTTATGTCGAAATATAACAAAGTGTATTGTACAGTAAAAAGCACATCAAGTTTGACACATTGGACTTTGTACTTTTCAGTAGACGTACGGGCTAGAGGCGCACTGCAAGTGTCAAGCTTGACCTGTCGTTGACTGTACGAACTGTCTATTCAAGTCGCGAGTGAATAGGCTTCTTCTGGGTAAGCTCGTTCCATCGTCGACCTCATCTCTGTCTTCAAGACTAGATCGAGGTCAAGAGTAAGCCCATTCTCAATAAAAAAAAGAACTAAGACTACGATACGACTTACTTACAGCCTCACAATAGGAAAATCCCATACAGTGGGTGTGGTACATAGGACATCGAAAACAAACATCATTCGGAACAACTAAAGACAGACTGTTACATGTCTCAGAAATTAAAGGTCATATTGATAAATTCCTCTCAAGTGTAAGATCGCTCGCAAGAACCTTTTTTTAGGGTTTCATACCCAAAGGGTGAAAAACGGGACCCTATTAATATGCCTTCGATGTCTGTCTGTCTGTCAGCGCCGGGCTGTATCTCGTGTACCGTGATAGGTACAGTTGAAATTCTCACAGATTCTGTTGCCGCTATATTAACAAACAAAAATAAAAAAAACTTACATACGTGAAAATTAATATGTTTATAGGGCATAAGCTGTAGAATAACAACAAATAATAAAAACTGGTCAAGTGCGTGTCCGACTCGCGCACATTTAATACACTTCTGCATGATTGCGCGTCCATTTCTAGGACGGTATTTTTACCTTAGTGGTACGGAACCCTCGGTCGCGAGTCCGACTCGCACTTGGCCGGTTTTTTTCCTTTGGTTTGAGAGCAATTTCACACTTGAGGGAATTCATCAATACAAGCCTAAGTTTCATAAGACAAAAAATTTAGGGATGGGCCGAAATTCGTTTTACATTCGGTTTGACCGAATTTCGGCAGTTTGAGCTGAACTTCGACATTCGGCCGAAATTCGGTTTAAATGACGAACATCCGGCGCAAGAAAAACGTATAAGTATCCGATCAAAGGAAGTGTTAAAATAAAACAATTATTTAAGTATACCTACTTACACTTTTTTGACTAAAATTAATAGAAATCATATCTACATAGACGAATTTGTTCATGATAGCTATCATAACATAACCGTTAAATAAAATTAGGCCTTAATATACTCATGGTCATTTACTTTAGTTAGGAACATATAAACCTTAACTTGCAATGAGATTAAAAATTAATATAGTTCTTCTTAATTAAAGTCAGAAAAATCTTTGCCTAATACACATCAAATTATAACTAAAATTATATATAAAAAAAAGCATTTCTTACGGATATCAACTTTTTAGTTTACAATCTAAACAGAGAAGAGTTAAGAATTATAAAAGAGTGGTTTTTTCAATCACAGGTTAAAAATCTATTATTTCAAGTCACGACGTGCAGTTCTCGAGAAAGCGCGGCGAAATTAAACTGACTTTATTTTAACCGAATATTCGGCCGAATTTCGTATTCGGTTCAAACCACATTCGACCCATATCCCTAGAATATATTGAGGCTGTGGCCTCACAATACTAATGCTAAACCAGTTTATAGTAAAAAACCTAAACTACAGGCTTAGGCTGCGGAAGCCTTTTGGAACTTTTTTGTCAAAACAAGTTAGCCGATTTCAAATGTGTAAGTACATCTTCATACAGATTAAGGGTGAATTTTTACCAATGAAAGCTGGGTATGGCAGAAAAAGCATGAAAGCAGAATTAATGCAATGAGAGCGTTGAGGAGTATGATTGGTGTGAAATTGAGTGACAGGATTAGAAGTAGTGGGATAAGAGAACGTTGTGGCGTAAAAGAAGACGTAGTGACTAAAATTGAGAAAGGGATGCTGAGATGGTTTGGTCATGTAGAGAGGATGAATGAAGGGAGATTGACGAAAGAGATATACAAAGCGAGAGTGAATGGAAACGTTGGTAGGGGAAGGCCTCGGCGAACGTACCAGGACCAAATTCAGGACGTTCTGAATAAAGGCCAGGTTAAAAGTACCCTACACCGACGAGCATGTATGAAAGGATTGATGAAGGTTCAGGAAGCAAGGGAAGTATGTCAAGATCGTAGCAGGTAGAGAACTGTGGTCTCTGCCTACCCCGACGGGAACAAGGCGTGATGTTATGTATGTATGTTGTGCGAATCCGGAAAACTCTAGCCAATAGAATTGCTCCAAGATTTGACAAGCTAGGAAAATTGCGCAATCGTATTGGTTGGAATCATCCCAACTCCTATTGGCAGAAATTCACCCTAAGGGCCCGATTATTCACTTACCTCCTCGAAATCGGACCTTCAACAGATTATTATTCACCAGTGGAATAATCCACCAAACCATATATCTCTTTATAAACATTTGGATACGTTAGTACTATCCTATAAACACTCGAATGCGTGGCGGCGAATATGTGGTGAGAAAGTATATCTTCGTAAACTTCTAGCGCTACTATCGCTGGGTTTTCATCGTTCACCGTCGGAAAGTCGGGACAGTCTTTCACGTTTGTACTGAGTTCACCTTTTCCGCGTTTCTGGATTAGGTTTCTTGCTAGGCAGATTTCGACCTAGAAAAATTAGAATTAATTATTAGAAAAATGTAAAGCTTTCTTTGACTGACACAGGGTTATTTTCAGACTCCTGAACGAAGATAAATCTCATTAAATCTGAAAAGTTGTCTCAAAAAACATGGGTTGAACAATCTAACGAAATTTAGTTGCAAGTATTAATTGCATGCCAATTTCTGGTATAACACGCTTGTCTACGACGACTTGTTTAAATACGTAAAACCTCTCGGGGGGTAGTCTTACCCAAGTAACTGAACAACTTTTGTTCTACAACATTTGGAAATTAAAATTAAAAAAAATATCAAGTCTCCATACAAAATTATAATCTGATCTGGTCAATTTGTATGGATAAACAATTTCTTTTTGCATAGTCACCTCGCTTGTCAGCGTCACGGCTATTACCACGGACCGCGGTTGTAGGTGACCGCAGTAAGTAAGATGTATGATACACAGGAGGATGCTGCTGCCCATCCGGTAAGACTTTAGATTATGGACCGTCGAATTGAAAGCTGTTTTTTTTTTTTGGGAAAAGGTCTTACCATACCTATCCCACCTGCAAAGTTTCAACCTGCGGAAATTTCTAGTTTTTGAGAAAAAAAATATTGAAATTTAAAGTTCAGTATTTTCTTACTATAAAACCATCATAAAACCCACAAATTACTGCCTAGAGTTTATATAACAAGGCGTAATTCGTTTCTGGCACTCGACGGCCGCTGCCGCGGCACGCTCGCTCCGCTCGCTCGGCTCGTGCGTTGTGGTCGCAAGCCAACCTAACCCAACCTAACGAACTTATAAGCCACCAGTGGTGATCTGAACCCATTTACAACCCGCCCACGGCGTTTTAAATTTACTCAGTCAACATAACCTCAAAATTAGCCTACTCGGTGGGTCATAATGTATGGAACTTACGATTTTCAATATTTTTTTTCTGAGAAACTAGAAATTTCCGCAGGTTGAAACTTTGCAGGTGGGCTAGGTATGGTAAGACCTTTCCCCAAAAAAAAATCAGCTTTCAATTCGACGGTCCATAATCTAAAGTTTAGCCTTTTTTTATAGAAGGTTTGTCTCATATAGTGTAATACCTCAGCAAAGTTTCATCGACTGAGGATTTAATACGGGGGTCTACATAAAAAGATCCGCTTCGTTGCCTAGACTATGTAAATTAAAAGTAAATTAACATAACGATTATTTTAAAAAGCAATATTCTACCTGTCCGTCCATAAATCCAAGAAGCAAAACTTCTCCGTGTTGCGTAGCGCATGTTAAGCCGGGGTATTGAAACACTAGGTTTCTTGAACTTGCTGTCATTTGAAATTTTATATTGCATGGCACTGAAACAAAAAATTTTTTAACTCTCATAGGATTAGCTTAAAGCCCGAGTCACACTGAGACGGTAGCGGAAGCGTTCCGGGGGCTGTATTTATTTGTAAAGTATGAGTTCTTATGCACCCTGTCACATTGAAAACCGGTCGCTGCGCGGTATTTCGTTCCCGCAGATCCGCCCCCGGACCGCTTTCGCAAACATACCGCCTCTGTGTGACTTGGGCTTAATTCCTACTATGTTGAATGAATCCTAATTCGTTTTGTTTGTTTTTTTTTTCTCTCTTTAGCTAGGTAGCACTTTCTAGCTTTCACTACTATAAACAAAATAAACCATTTACTTTTTGACAAGCCCGTTGGTGTGGTCGGTATGGAGCCTGACTTTCACGCCGTGGGCCGCGGGTTCGATCCCCGCTCAGGGCAAACATTTGTGTGATGAATACAAGTGTTTGTTCTGTGTCTGGGTGTTATTTATCTATTTATGTATGTATATCAGTCTCTGGTACCCATAGTACAGGCTTTGCCTAGTTTGGGATCAGATGACCTTGTGTGAAATGTCCCTTCCCCCCAATATCAATTTTTGACCTCCCATAGAAACTGCATCAGCTGATAGCGCATTTTGTATGGGAGGTCAAATTTGGTTTTTCGTATTTCGGCCTATGTTCCTTGTAATGGGGAAAGTTGTTCAGTTTTATGGTCTGAGTAACATACAAAAATTATGTTCACTATTTCATTAGGACCTTATATACATTTATTTTTTTCAATTAAAACCCTGTATCGAACCTTGATACATCTTATCCAATTGCAAGTACAAAATTTTGGCAAAATATGTTTGGTATTTTAGAAGCTATCGCAAAATTTTCACGCTTGTAAGTGTTACCGCTTTTACGATGGAACTAAAACAAGAAATCGAGCAAAAATAGCCAAAAAACACGTTTATAGTATGGAAACCCTTATTTTTTTTTTTTATTATTTGTTGTTATAGCTGCAACACAAATACATCATCTGTGAAAATTTCAACTGTCTTCCTATTACGGTTCATGAGTAGGTACACCCCGCTGACAGACAGACAGACTGCGGAGGCATATTAATAGAGTCCCGTTTTTCACCCTTTGGGTACGGTAACCTAAAAAGTAGATGGCCAACGGCTTTCAGACGGGGTACAAATTCTTTTCTCTGTAAATAGACCTTATAACACATGCAATAACACCAAACGAAATTTGAGAACTTACCAGAAACAACAATGCTGATCTTGGCCAATAACGTCATCACTTGGGCGTAACGAGGCACGTCTATAGTCCCCGCGTGTTCTAATGTCCTGTCTAGATCTCCGTATATCATTCGGGTCACTTCGTACTGCGCTGTAGTTAAGTGACTCAGGTAGTTGTCAAATCTACGATCCGGTATGAAATTTCTACCTGCTCTAAAGAAATTTAAAATAAATTTAAAAAACACAAAGAAAATCATATACCAGAAAGCATAAAGTATAAGAGCTTTACTTTCAGGTTAAAACATTTTCTTTTACAAAACAATTATTACTCAGTGACGGAATTTATGGATGATAAGTTAAATACTTAGGTAGAACTGACAATATCTGTGATCGAATTTATGTATTGAATATTTTATTCTACTTTTCCCGTGATAACGAAATTATTAATTATTTATTGATCAATCTTTACATGTGACATCTAATATCTTTACAAACTATGAAAATGAAATTTTATTTTTTTTCTTAATCTATTGCTCTGTGATATTTAATAACAACTACTAGACAAAACTTTAAAATCGCTTTTATATTTTATCTTTACAACTTGCACATTAGGGTTTTGAATTTTATTATTATTATTTTAAATGAAATTATGTTTGAATTGAATTTATTATTGCGTATTAAAATGTGTTTGATTAAAATTTTATATAATATTTAATACTGTTAGGTTTAAACTAAAATTGTGATAAATGAAATAATGATAATATGTTAATTTTAAGCACCTAACTAATATTGCATAATGCCCAAACAGGGTTTCATGTAGAACTTTACACTAGCATTAAGACGCACTTGTACTCATGGAGGCAATTATAAACGAATGAATGAATGAAAACAGTAATTTTTGAGCCTATTTACAAAAGGCTGATTTACACTGATCCAGTATTTCGTTTCTGTTACAGTTAAAACGGTGGTAGAATCGATATACTTACAGAATGTAAAAAGGTTTCGAATTTTCGATGATCATTTGATAGCAAAAAAAAAATTACTTCATTTTAAAAAATAAGCTTTTTTGACTTAGCTTAGCTTTCTTTTTACTTAGTTTTGCATTTTTTTTTCAACTTCTAAGGTCAGCATGTAAATTAGACGAAGATTATTTTTGTGATAATATCTAGTCATTCATTATGTCTCAGTAAGTGCATAATGCCTATCCATTTAAATACGATTTAAATAATCTAAAAGAACTTTCAAGTTTAATGATCATCCTACCTAATTAAAAACGACATAAATACTATGACAGTTAATTAAAACTTGAAAAATAGAAAACAACAGATTTTTATCCTTTTTAGGCTTCCGTACCTCAAAATAATAAAAAAACCGGCCAAGTGCGAGTCGGACTCGCGCCCTAAGGGTTCCGTACCTATCTACCATATGATATACTAAAAGCTTTTGCTCTTTGATTTTAAAAACTCCGCGACCATCCAACTTGACCCTTCTTTTATAAAAAGTTCTTAAAACGGGAGCTCACCTTATTTGGTAACTATTAGTTGTGAGAAAAATTTAAATATTTAATGATTTAAGACTTTTCCCTTTATTTGTACTGTGAGACCTAGCTTCTTGCCAAATTTCATAATTTTAGGTCAACGGGAAGTACCCTGTAGGTTTTGCATTTTTGCATAAATGTATGGAGATGAGGACATAAAAAGCCATATCTTTTGATTGCGGCGTTGTAAGAAATTGAAATTTTCAGATCTTGTGTGGTCTACGCACTTCGTTTTTTTATTTTGAGGTACGGAACCCTAAAAACGGAACCCTTATAGGATCACTTTGTTGTCCGTCTGTCTGTCTGTCTGTCTGTTTTTCTCACGAACGAGAAGAGGTATCAGGTTGAAATTGATAAGGAATATTAAGGTCCATAAACCACACAAGATCTGAAAATTTCAATTTTTTACAACGACGCAATCAAAAGCTATGGCTTTTTATGTCCTCATCTCCATACATTTATGCAAAAAAGCAAAACCTACAGGGTACTTCCCGTTGACCTAAAATTATGAAATTTGGCAAGAACCTAGGTCTGACAGTACAAATAAAGGGAAAAAACCTAAAATCATTAAATATTTCAATTTTTCTCACAACTAATAGTAACCAATTAAGGTGAGCTCCCGTTTCAAGAACTTTTCTATAAAAGAGGGGTCAAGTTGGATGGTCGAGGAGTTTTTTAAAATCAAAGAGCAAAAGCTTTTAGTGTATCATATGGTAGATAGGTACGGAACCCTTAGAGCGCGAGTCCGACTCGCACTTGGCCGGGTTTTTTTACAATGTATTAAAACGTTCACTCGACCTCTACTCTGTCCACAGGTATAAAGGTCAAGTGTTAGCCCATTGATAGCTAAGATTGCAGCACTGAATTCTTAGAGCGCACACTGAGATCGGGGTCTCAAGTGCTAACCTATTTCACACTCAAAAAATTACTGTGATCAATGTCAATCAGCCATAAAATAGTTATTGAACTAAGTAGTAAACATACCTGTCTAGCTTGAACAAAACGCCATTCCTCAGCATCATATAGACCTCATCTTTATAAACGCTTATATCAGCAATGTTCGTATTGCAACCAAAGTACCGAGCTAGCGTAAAACAAAACCATATATTATTCTTCTCATCCCTCCTCGCACAACGAAGAACGTTCCTTTGGTTTAACACGTAGTAGCAATCTTCGTCTACGCTGAAATATAAACAAAGAAGTTTAAGTGTTTTTAAATATTTATGAAGTTTTATAAAGGTTACAGTGGAGATGGGGCGCCGGGCTCCATTTTCAAAAACCGGCCAAGTGCGAGTCGAATTCACGTACCATGTTTTCCGTCCGTACCATAAAAGTAAAAATACAGTCATGTAGAAGTTTATTAAATGCGCGAGTCCGACACGCACTTGAGCAGTTTTTATTATTTGTTTTTATTCTATAGCTTATGCACTTTAAACATTACACATTTTCATACATGTAAGTGTACCCGTTTTAAAAAATCTATAAAACACGTTTTTAGTCCTTACTAAAAACTCCATATGCCCCATATCCATATCCCCCCTTAATGTTTATTTTTAACTTTTAGTATTTGTTATAGCGGCAATATATCTGTGAAAATTTCAACCATCTACCTATTATGGTTCATGAGATACAGCCCGCGTGCCGTTGACAGACAGCCGTTGAAGAAACCTATTCACTCGTGACTTGAATAGACTCGGGTTATATGAACTCGGGAACACAGACGCAGGCAGAGAATTCCACTCTTTAGCCGTGCGCATTATAAAAGATGTTTCAAAGCGCTTAGTGAGAATGTGTGGAATATCAACCAAGTATGGGTGATATCCTGCAGTGCGTCTGGACTCCCGATGGTGATGGTGGAATAAGCTTGTGGAGCTCTTGAGCACACTCTCCTAAGTACAACCTGTAGAAGACCGACAGACATGCAACTTTGCGACGGTGGGCTAGACTGTGAAACATGGTTTTCACCAGCATCTCATCACCAACAAGCTTCTTGGCTCTGAGATCTATCGAGTCAAGTGCGGCTAGTTGGTATTTCGTTGAGCCATCCCAAAGGTGACAGCAATTCTCCATGCAGGATGAGGATATAACAACTAATTTAGTGTAAGTATATTTTACAAAAAATTGTTTAATAATTTCCTACCAAGAGGAGCCCAAACTTGGTAGGTTCTGAAAAATATTTTTAATGTTTTGGGAACTAGTGACTCAAATGTAAAAAACGTACTATATTTTTAGAATCACCCCCAAGAAGCTCTTCCTATGGATACCCCACATCACAGGTTTCTGTAAAAAAATATAAAAATCTTATACAAAAAAGTCCCCCCCTTCCCCTACCCCCTGAGGCTTGACTCTCGGAATTCCGGTCTTAATCCATTCCAGTTTACCTAAAGAACACCTGTGCCAAGTTTCATCATCCTACTTGAATAAAAGTTAATAAATCCACTAAATCTCCCATTATTACAGGGAGTAGTGTAGGTAGGGGATGCAAACCGGTTAACCGAAAAAACCGGTTAACCGTAGGTTTTGCTACCCGGTTTTCCAATGAGATAAAACCGTTTTTTTCGGGTTTTTCGGATATTAAGGTTTTTTGAAATTAGAATAAATACTTAGCTGTTTACTACAAAAAATCTTAACGACAATGTAGGGGTATACTCAATTCAACGTTATGTTTCCATACCTACCACGTTATCCTACTTCCTACTTCCTATCGTACTATCCTATCCTACTAATATTATAAACGGGAAAGTTTGTAAGTATGGATGAATGTTTGTTACTCTTTCACGTAAAAACTACTGAATGGATTTTAATGAAACTTTGCTATAATATAGCTTATACATCAAAATAACACATAAGCTACAAATTATAATCCCGCGCAGACGAAGTCGCGGGCACCAGCTTGTTATTAAATATTTTTCCCTCTTGCGTTCATACTATGAAGAATCACGAAGAAAACTGTTTTAGTTTCGTTCGTAATGAATACTAATCGTTTTAGAACTACAATTAAATTTACTAAATCAATATTTAAAAAAACGGCCATAAGCGTGTCGGGCCACGCGCAGTACAGGGTTCCGTAATTCTTTTACGATTTTTGATCGCAAAGTGGGATTTTCATAACGTTTATAACATAAACTTTTTACCTCCTACCTTGTCCTAGCGCCTGATTGCTAGTTCTTTTTTTATTATTTTTAGTTTTTTGGCTATAGCTCATTAACCTGTGAGGCCTTCTTAACTGTGATAGTTTTCCTTTAAATTTGATCATATATGCTACTACTGTGAGTTTTTTCACATTTGCAATAACGACTGTTTAGCTGGCAGGGGGGGGGGATACTCAACTCCAACCCAAAATTTACACTTTTAAGCTTAACATTTCGCAAACAGATCCCTAACTCGAAAAATGATCTTAGTAAACTTACATTAATATTTTTCAAAATTTTATGCTACTACTTTGTTGGCGTAGATGAAATAATATATATCTGTATAAAATTTTTGCTTTCTAGTACTAAGGGTCTCTGAGCTAAGTCGCGGACAGACAGACATGACGAAACTATAAGGGTTCCTGTTTGGCTACGGAACCCTAAAAAGATGACTTTTATGAAACTTTTATTACAAAAAACTGGACGTGGATAGTCATTTATGATCGCGCGAAGTCGATTTTATAATATTTAAATACATAATTAAAAAGTGTTAACTGTCATTTCAACGTTTGAACAAAAAGCTGCCCATCCGAGTCGGACTCGACGAGTGACCTCTTTCTCAAAGTTGGATTTACCCAGCTGGACTGTTTGTCCTAGGTATACGTATTCATCGACAATTTCGAGCGTAGAGTCTCCAACTTTAAGTGGAGTGGGTACAACAAGGGCGTTAGACATAATTTTCTTCTTATTTTCGATTTTTAATTGTTTACATTATAAAGAACTGTTACTGCTATTCTAACAATAATTTTGATTTATCTGATTCTGGCTTTTCATTGTAAAACTCAATAAATACCTCGGTCTAAGAACTTACATGAAAATTACCCGAAAAAACCGAAAAACCCGGTTAACCGGTTTTTTAATACAGAAAACCCGAAAAAACCGGTTGTGCTTTAATACCCGGTTTTTGCATGCCCTAAGTGTAGGCAACGAAGCAGTTGACCCCAACATACATTTTTAGGCAGATTTAATTTGACAGGATGATAAAGAATCATGAACTAAGTGTAAATTCAAAATAACCAAAAAAAAATTTACAAAAAAATTTTTTCATACATTTTTGTAATTTTTGTAAGTATAGAAAAATTAAAAGTACCGATTTTTTTTTATAGAAGGTTTGTCTCATTACCCCAGCAAAGTTTCATCTTTGTTGCCTAGACTAGAGCGGTAAAATGGGCCCTTGATGTATAAATGATAAGATGGGTGGGTTTTAAGATTTACGTAAAGCTACGCTGGGCCAGAGGAGTCACCAGATTAGACCGGATCAGGAACGAGCTCATTAGAGGAACATTTAAAGTCGACAAAGATATAAGAGCTGTGGACGTTGACACAACGACAACACAAAACAGAACATTGTGGCGAAATCGTACAAGGAGGGCTAACTCCAAATGAAATGGGACCAAGCCAGGAGAAAGAAGAAGAGGGTGGGTTTTAAAATTATTGTGGTATTTATGTTTTATCATATTATTAAACTTTTAGTAAATTTTTATGTTACTGTAAAATAGTTGATAGTGTTACTCAAATTAACAATTAAACACACAGTGGAGTCGATTCCTACTATGACCGCTTTTTAGCCTATTATTTGATAGGTCTGAAAGTGGTGTTGTCTTCGATACCCTCTATACATAGGTACACCGAAAATGGACAACGACACTTTAGACCCGTCTTATAGGCCACGCAGGAACCGACCCTAATTGTCGACAATAAAAATTATTTGCAGCGTCACTTCTGCATCTGTTATACTGTGGAGAACGTTAAGACATACAATGGATTGAATCCGATATATTTAAAAAAAATTACATTACTTACACAAGAAGTCTTGTGAATGGTTCTTCATGGACAAGCATTTTTAACATATCATCAGAAAGGTAGGAATGAGGTAGGCCTTCTGCAAAATAAATATCAAAGATGTTTTACAAAAACAATAGGGAACATGCATAATTTCTTTTGTCGCATTTATTAACAAAATATGAAAATAGCATCATCAGCAAAAATATAATCTCTCTGTCTAACTCATTTAGCGCGCTTTTGCTAGGTCTGTGGTCTAACTACTAATTAGACAGAGAGATCCGACATGAATAGTGACGTCACGATTCACTACGGCCATATAAACTCCATATTACACTGACACTACATCTACACTACATCTGACACAGAAGGTATTGGCAGAATAACAGTAATTGCAGTGAAAATTCGCTGTAACATTTATGCTGAGCCAAAGCCTTTTCCAGTAACCATGCACAAATATAGTGAAACTTTTAATGTCACCTATGTTTAGGTGTCATATTTTTGCCACCTAGTATTTTGTATTACATTTGCTATATTTTTATTTTACGTATGTCTCTTTGTATGTGTTCTGTATTTTTGTGTTATATCATCATTGTATTTGTGTATGTTTACTGAGAATAAATGTTATGTCTATGTCTATATTAAATTTTGTATTGCTAGAAAGAGACAGAAACAAATCTTCGATGGCTTATATCTTTTTTAATTTTATAGTTATTCGAAAAATAGTTTTACAAGACTGTTTATTAAGAGTCTATGGGAAAAGATAGATATTTGACAGTGCGCGCAGTCTTTGCGCAATCCGCAACGCATTCGATTGCGACAGATATACTGTGCGTGTTACCAAAACTAAATGACGTAAGCGCCTGATATAAAATATCGACTTTTTGTAAAAACTAAGTAATAAAATAAAATTTTAGGTTGGGCAAACCCTAGCAACTACAAATACCATTCTGTATACTTAATTTCACTACTTAAAATACCTCCGATTCCACAAAAAGAGGAATAAATGAAAATTTAAGAGGCAACTTTGGATTTTTATTTTGTCGAGTCGATTTTCACTAATCATGTTTTGGTTTTGGTGATGCCCTCACTTTAATGGTCAATAAATACAGACCTGAAAATCACGGCAAGATATTGGGTAAATATAAAGATATTTCTCTTTAGAATACCCAAAAAAACTTACATATCGCCTTAAATGAATGAGAATAAATTTCTTAAGTAAAAAAAATTCGTGCATGTTCCCTATTGAAACACAAAATGGGTAGAATCAGTTCGCTGGTAGAATAATACAGGGTATGGATTGGGGGCCACACCTATGATTGCTTACATAGCGCCGCCGCGCCGCGCCGGTGACTGTAGCTGTGGTCATTTGCAGTTTGTCGATTATTTTAAATACTTAGGCCATGGGGTCTCATTCCGTACTACGGTTTTTTCGACGGAGTAAATAGCCCGAATTCATTTGGCTCTTTTGTTTCTAATAATTAAACTAAATGTTACTACTAGGTTGGTAGGTAAAGGTGTAAACTATGACATTAATTCAATTTTAACATCCAGATAGGGGAGCGGGGGGCTCAGTGTACCACTTTTTTATTTGTGCTCTCTACTGCATTTATCTTTAACGCTGGTTCTTATATTTTACTTACAAGGGGTAACTTGGTGTTAAAGGTATACAAAAAAACATAAAAATAAAAAATAAACGCAACAGTTTCTGAGAAATGGAATATTTTTCTTAAAGTGGATAATGGTCCACTGTGCCCCAGCTATGGGGCACTATGGACTTAGGCTTGGGGTACTGTGAATCTCCATGGGGCACAGTGAATATTTACCTTAATTTTACTTCAAAATTGATATGGGGTACATTGAACTTAATTGATGTGTTATTAAAATAAAACACAATTTGCTTGGTAATCACATATTAAAGTTTTTTAGTGCTTAATTGGCATAAATTAGTCTCTTTTGTTGCATTTGAGTCATTATGTACTTACATTTAGTAGGTATCATAATTAAAATTTATTTTAAGAAAAATATAAAACAGCATTTTTTTATTTTTTTTCCGTATGCACCAATACCTAACATTGGTGCATACGATTGTGTACCTATCATTTTTACCTGAATCAATTAAACAGAAAGGTTAAGTTAAATAATACATTTATGGGGCACTATGGATCACAGTCCACAGTGCCCCACATGAAATTAGTTCATTGTACCCCTTATGGTCAAATTAGAAACAATAACTGAAACTACTATTAAAATTAATCGTGACGTAATAGAATAACCACGACTTACGTAGCTCATTAAATGATTATTAGTAAAAAAAGAAACAAATATACAATTTGAATGGCTAAGTTTGTCAAAAAGATTCACAAAATAACATCGAGAAAAAAAAGTGGTGACTTACGTTTCGCGGAGCGGCTGCAGCGTGACCTCTGGCAGTGAGAACGTGACGGTGACCGGTGGGAGGGAGGGGTATTGGGTAGATCATGCAATCGTTCGAAGTGAGTGTGTGTTTTTAATGAATAGCGAGCGAGATATTAATGAATAACCACTGTGCCCCCTGATTCACTCTGCCCCCTGCTCCCTTATCAATTTATTCTAAGAAAATACCTTATGGGAAAAATAGCTCGAACAATTTTCGGCACAAATTCGTTCTATGACGTGAGGCATCTGTACTAGTATAGTATTATATTATCTGTGCTTAGGCCTACATGTTGATCGAAAATTTAACTTTAAAGTACACGTCGGTGAAGTATGTGCGAAGCTTAGAATATTGCTAGGGAAGTTTTATTACCTTAAACCAATATTATACAAACGCACATTACGAATGGTTTACTACGCGCTAGTCGACTCATCACTCAGTTACGGCCTAAGTTGCTAGAGACGTACCTTCGACACATACCTCAAAGATATAAAAAAATTACAAGCTAGTAAGTGATGATAATTAAGTCAAAATGTAAAGTAAAGGAGAATATGAAAAATTGTTTGCCATAACTAAAATTTTATCAGTGACAACCAAAGTGCAATGTTTAGTTGCAATTGAAAATTATTATAGTAAGAACTATAAAACTAATGTCGAAAATAAATATAATATTAGTCGAGTACGAGAAGGAAAATATATTTGCCCAAAAGTTAAAAATTATCGGTCTACCTATTAATAATTACCACTTTTTCCATTGCGAATTTCCATTAATGGAAATACTGAGACTGTTTGCGACAGCTTGTCCCACTATTTCCATTGCGTTTTTAATCGCACTGTGTATCTTTTAAAACATATTTTGATGAATTTTTAAACAAACTATTTTTATTATGGCCAAAGAACATATGTATTTAATGCCTAAGTTATTTAATAGAATCCATTTCCTTAGAGAAGAAAATAAAGTATGTAAATCGACACTCAAGGGAAAACTGAACAAATTACTGCGTGATAGTTTTAAGATGTAAATGCATGTTTTAGGTTTAAATGCATGCGTCATTTTTATAAACTTTAGTACCTATGTATAAGTAAGGTGTTATTAAATATTGTTTAACTCAGTGCAATCTTGCCAACAAACTGCTGCTGCAGTTTGGCGAGGAAACAAATGTAAACATATTGTAATGCCTACTATATTTTAAATAAATTTTAAAAAATTACTGGAAACACTGCTGCTTGAAAGAGCGAAGGGTACTTCCCTAAAAGAATGTAGAAAGCACTACCATCATAAAATACAAGCCTAGGAAATGATCGCTTTTTACCTTTCTAATGTGGTGCTAAAAAAGGGGGCAGATTCAAATTATACCTTTATCTTTAGGTGCAGTCTTTTTCGATAACTCAGCATGAGATTCACGTTCTTCATTGGGTTGGTAGTCACCATTAGAATTTTGGTCGAATTTAGATTGTTCGTCGTTATTAGGATGTTCGTCACCATTAGGATGTTCGTCACCATTAGGATGTTCGTCTCCATTAGGATTTTCGTCACCATTAGGATGTTCGTCGCCATTAGGATGTTCGTGTTCGTCACCATTAGGATGTTCGTGTTCGTCACCATTAGGATGCTCGTCACCATTAGGATGCTCGTCACCATTAGGATGTTCGTCACCATTAGGTTGTTCGTCGCCATTAGGATATTCGTCACCATTAGGATGTTCGTCACCATTAGGATGGTCGACATTTGGTTGCACACCTACAACCAACCGTTTTTCATCCAGAACCACTTCATTCGCGTCCACAAGAGCTTTGGTAACATCTTTCAACCGGTCTTGTATGTGATAATACTTCTTAAAATAATCCTCATCAGACTCCATTATAAGAATATCTGGAAATAACATAAATCGTCACATATTTTAGCTGTAAAATTCTGAAGAGAACGCCTTCTCTCATCATCACCATACCATCTCATGATGCGTCCTCACTCCCTCCTTAATGAAGCTCCCTCCAAAAATCCAGCTTTTGCTGAAACAATGTGGAGGGGAAGTACCATAGTCACCACGCTTGTTAGCGTTGCGGCTGGCACCATGGACCGCGGTTGTCGGTACGGTACTCAGAAGGACGCTGCTGCCAATCCTCAGATTCATAATACCTCAGTCTACGACACCCACGGGTAGAGATGTGTTGGTATCTTTGCCTGCACCACACGGACGAACGCCTTGTCTTCTTACATGACTCATTTCTAACATTGGACTTTTGAGGAGATGTTATGATGAATACCTTTATAAACGTGCAAATATCTAATATCATTGTGAGAAAATTCGTAGTTCCAAGTCACGTTGCTATGTCTCACAAGATACCATAAACAGTAGTTGACATAAACGTCTCTCCAATCTAGTTTTGGGTTCGCACGACGCCGTAAGTCTATCCCTTGGTTCACCATCGCCGCTTCAGCAAGTTCTTTCCACTTTCCTCGGTGCTGGAAAGGAAATATCAGCTGGTTGGAAATTTAGTAACAGAACGCAATTTTATGCCTTGGACTCATCATTCTGTGTATTGAAAAGTCGCCCGCTGCTAAGCCCGTATTGGCAAGGTCATGCCAGGCCGTAGTAAGAGTCAAAACTGACGATCAAAATTATTAAGAATACAACGTGATTAATAAATATCTGACTATACCTGAGTGTGGTAGGCTTAGGACATTAAACTGAACATCTTTCCCCAAAAAACATATGTTGAAAAATGAGAAAACTTTTTGGCTTCTCCATGCAAACCTTGCGCCGTCAGTACTGAAATTCTATTTGACGACCAAAAAAATCTAATTTTTCGACCTATGTTTCATGGGGAAAGTTGTACAGTTTCATGTCATAAGTAACGTACTCAAGTATAGTCAGACATGTCACTACCACGCACGCTGTATAGAATTGTAGCACGCTAAAAACCTTCGAACTAAGATGTGTATGTTTTTGCTTTTATCTTTCTTCAAAAATTTCTCATGTTACTTGAAACAGCTTTCCCAGAAACAAACGAGTGATATAATGAGAAAAAGAATTGGAATAGGTACCATACAAATTGAATTTGTATGAGAAACCCATAACAAAATCTCGTTTTCGAACCATGATTCTTTGGAACGTTGTTCGGATTTGTGTTTAAGTAAAATATTAAAATTTGGCTATTGGTCCAAAAATAACCCGGTTTATGAATGGATAACAATAATGTGTTTACCCTTAATTGGTACAGTCAACGATAGGTCAAGCCTGACACTCGCAGCTCGACTTTAGCCCGTACGTCTATTGAAATAAGAACGGTACAAAGTCTAATGTGTCAAACTCGATGTGCTCTTGACTGTACATATCTAGCAATCCTCGGACTAGCAATACAGGGTCTCAATAGACAGACAGACACAGACAATTTGAAGAACGGTACCCTTAAAAAAACTATATCGGATAAATAGTTCTTATAAAATTCAGCAATTTCTCTCTTGCATTCGCTGCCATTTTATCAAGCTATCACTTAGTGATGACTCTGATAAAAATCATAGTTTTTTAACATCCTTATAATCCTATCTTACTTCTGTATAAAGGGAAACTAAAACCCTTAAGTTATATACGGATATATGGATAACATCAGAACTTATGGGTTTTTTAGAATAATTTATGAATATTAAAGAAATATGAGTTAAAGAAATCTAATTATTTACCAAAATACAGTTTGCTTTGTGGCAACACTATAATTCCTACACGTTTAGGTGAATTTTGAAAGGTCATTATCTCTTAAGGCCTTAATAGCGCTCAGCGTTACTTGATCAAATTAAAAATGCACTTTAATCGTGTGCACGCTAAGATGTCACGCGCTTACAGTTTTTGATCGGGATCGCGGCCGCACGCGCACTTTTTATTAGTATTATGTGGAATAAAAATAAAACATTCAAGTAAAAATATTGATATAATAGATACCTTTTTTGTGTGTAAAAACTAACTAGTGAACTTTTGCGGTTTTGGAGAAATTTTGCAAATTATCACAAAAACAGGTGCTGCTGGGGATTTTTTTCCTAAATTGTGGTTAGCAAAATTACAATTCTGTTCATGTAAAACCTTTTTAAAATCTTGATATATCACCCTGTATTTTTTTTCAATGGTTTTGATGGCCATTTATTTTGATATTTTAACGTAAAGTTAGGCATTTGACCGCTATTAGCGCCTTAAGAAGTCAACGCGCCGCACGTGTTTTTACAGGTGCTGTGACTTTCAGGAACTAAGTCACAGATTAAATAATAGTATTGATAAGGTTCTTATTTAATTGTTATTCTAGCACCCTACCGTCTGCTTTTTATTACACATCTAAACAATAAATCCGGAAAACCTCTATAGATTTCGTTTTCAAATGACAAGCAATGGAACGCACTGGGACTACAAAACTGCAATGTCCCATTTCGTCCCAACTCACGCGTAGTTACTAGGACGAATAGGGAATGATTCAAATAAAACCCACAAAAGTGGGTATTTACGAGTAGCTACAGTATCTACTTAGCTGCTTATAATAACACATTATTTAAAATCTTACAAGATCATCCTATTGTTACAGCAATATGTATTAAGTAGTTAATTGTTCTCACGAGATTTTTTGCCTGTATCTTATTTCTTATTAATCAACATTCTGTGAACATTCAGGACCTTGTATGGACGCTTAGAAAATTTATAAAACCGGTCATACTTTTCAGAAGGAACACTGTAAGCGCCATTGTTTTTTATTAACAGGTTCTGAATAAAATAATGTTCGATTAATGAAATATTAACTGTAACTTATAATTTTGTGTTAATTCTGATTTTAATTTTAGTTTGACGTTCCCTTTGATTTTACTTTAGAATTTCAATTTTAATTATTTATTTGTTTAATTTTTTATAACTAAACAAACAATTATAAATAAGCGATTAGAACTCCGCCGATTAGATTTTTTTAGTTGTGCAGTTTCAGTGCCCTTAAAGGAATCGGTCGACAGTAAAAAAAATAAGTGAAATATTTTATTTTGTGCAGTTAAATAAATTATGCCACCAAATCAAAAAGGTAAAGCAATTGAAACAGTTTTTGAGGAAAAAACACAGTACGTGCAAGCGCCGTATGCATCACCAAGGAAGTTCGAGATTGTGTACCGGAACTTACTAACTTTCGGTTATGGACATATTGCAGCGCTGTATGGATTTTACTTATGCTGTACTTCGGCTAAATGGGAAACAATTTTATTTGGTAAGTCGATTTTGTTAGTTTTGTACTAGAGCAGGTCTTTATTGAGGTCTTTATAGCTTATGTAGCTTAGCATGAGTCACTCACATGACATTATTTTCATCTGTGTTTTTAGCTCATTGTGCTGTCTTGTCTATCTTTCGACAGACAGACCTACGAAAAAACCGGCCAAGTGCGTGTCACGCGCAATATAGGGTTCCGTAGTTTTTTACGATTTTTAACGCAAAGCACCAGTTTTTCTGCTATAGCTTATTATTAACCTGTGAAGCCTACTTAGCTGTGATAGTTTTCCTTTTAATTTCATTATACAGGTATATTTCGTTTTACAAATGGCCCACTCTGGTCGATTTTTTTTTTTTCATTTCCCAACATATGTTTCTTTGGGAAAGTTGTTCATTTTCTTTGACTGTGCACGCCCTTTCAGTTTTCGGTACACCGTCCCTTTTATCCTCTGTTATACTACTACCGCGAATTTTATAATTTACATCCTTTGTTATACAACTACTACGCTTTTATGCTGAATATTTCGCAAACGGATCCCTAAATCGAAAAACGATATCGGCAAACTTAAATTATTTTTGTATGACCTATCTAACGAAACCTACGCGATGGGGTAACTAAGAAAATAATTTTTTCACCCCCACTTTACTTGTAGGGGAGGTACCCTAAAAAATATATTTTTTTAGATTTTATTTTATCACTTTCTCAGCGTGGATGAAAAACATATTCATACAAAATTTCAGCTTTCTAGTACCTACTCGGGGTGTCTGAGCTAAGCCGCGGACAGACAGACAGACAGACGGTGTAGTGTCACATAGACATGAGGAAACTATAAGGGTTCCTTGTTGACTTAGGAACCCTAAAAACGGCACTGGTGTAGTTGCCATGACGTTCTTGATACAAAATCCTTGCAAAATAACCAAAAATAAAAACTCCACAAACCGTATGCAAATCCCATAAGCTATGTGGATCAGAATATTCCAGTTTATAGTTATCTAAATCGG
The DNA here is from genome assembly GCA_947532105.1 of Athrips mouffetella. Classification (NCBI taxonomy): domain Eukaryota; kingdom Metazoa; phylum Arthropoda; class Insecta; order Lepidoptera; family Gelechiidae; genus Athrips; species Athrips mouffetella. Next base: position 23,655,807 of record OX383963.1, read on the forward strand.
AGCAAAAAAAATCGATTTTACATACAAATTGACGTGCGCAAACTTCCCACCACGCAATTATTCTACAAAGTAGGAAATCGCAAAATTTCACAACGACAGGCAGGATTCGAACCTGTGTCTTCTCTGTCAGTACCGGAGACGCCTTAAACAACTAGGCTGGTCCTGTCGGATGTTGTGAAATTTGCGACCTTTATACGCATTCAACGTTTACCGTTAGATAAATTCAAAACTGTTATCAAGCAGAAATTGTATAAGAAGGGTTATTATAAAATATCAGATTATCTAGAAGAGAATAATGCATGGGATTAGGCTACGGTTCTAACAGGCTAGTTCAAAATTAAAACTGACTTATGTTTGTTGTATATCAAAACATATTTAAAAGAGCGCGTGGGTTTTTATAGTCGCTTCTTTTTTTACCACTATGGCGCCACATTGTTTGTGAAGCGATGTAGTTTAGCTGACGCCATTAAGAGATTTTAATATCCAACAATAAATAAACGATTTTGACTTTGACTTTGTTTGTAGAATTATCCGAACACTTCATTATTTTTCACGCCATTATTGTTGTTGTTTGCGGAGCAGTATAGTTTATTTTACGAAATAAAAAGTAAACAGAACACAACTTTATTTCCAGGTTACATCCTACTCGTAGTAAGCGAGCTAGGCATTACTGCGGGTGCACACAGGCTGTGGTCTCACAAGACTTACAAAGCGAAGCTGCCGCTACAGATCATTCTGATGGTGTTCAACTCTATAGCCTTCCAGAACACAGCGATCCACTGGGTGAGAGATCACAGGCTTCATCACAAGTATAGTGACACAGGTAGGTACTTAAATGCCTTTTTATCATGATCAATAATTACCTAAGGTAATACTTATAGATTCCAAAAACCATAACAAGATTAAGAAAGTCAAGATCTCGCTCGTAGATACATTTAAACTTTGGATGCGCCGTGCGAGCAGTGGTGCCATAATTAATTACTATCAAATATTTTTGGTACCTATTTAAATTTTGGTTGCGTCTTAAGAGTACCAGGCTATGATGAAAACCTCAAGTCTCATGCATGAGACAATTTTTGACATTCGCTTGCTTGTATTAATTTCTATTGAATGTTACAGATGCAGACCCACATAACGCTACAAGAGGTCTTTTCTATTCGCACATCGGCTGGCTGCTCGTTAAAAAGCACCCGGAAGTGACTAAACAAGGGAAGAGTCTCGATATGAGGGATGTTTGCAACAATTCTGTGCTACGATTTCAGAAAAAGTAAGATACGATGTCTATAGTTTACAGTGTCATCCATCACCTGACCTTATCCAACTTATTTGGGGTCGGCGTAACATGTTGATCGCTTCTATTTGAATCTATAGTATAGATCGTCAACTTAACATTAACTTCTTTCTTCACCATATCATCTTTCACACAGTCTATCTATCTTTTCTTCATCTCTCATTACATCCACATTCAACTCGTCAATCTCTGTCACAATATGCTGGTCTTCTCTCCTATACTTGGGAAAATTTATTCAGTTTCATGGGAACATATTGTGGTTTAAAGGATCGTAGACCCTGTATACGGAATGCCTACTATGAAATATTATAAATGCGAAAATTGCGTTGTCTGTCTGTTACGCTTTCACGAATTAACTTCTAAACCGATTTTGATGCAATTTGATAGGCACGTTATTCCTCGCGAACTAGTTAACTACTAGTTATAATTCTGCGCGGTGCAAGTAAGGCAATCATTAATATCAACTTCTTGAAGAAGAATATCTGTGTATTTTCTCTTTCTTAAAACATAAAATAAGAGACAGTCAGGCAGGATATAGGATTCAGACGAAAAAGACTCCGGCAGAGTCCACGATAGTACGTTACAGTACACTTGCTTTGCGTCAGCAAAAATAAATAAATACCAGTACCTAACGTATAGAAATCTATTTTAACGTAGCCTAACTTCAAACGATGGTTTTGGGGTTCCGTACCAGAAGGGTAAAAAACGATATAAGTCTGTCTGTCTGTCAGCGGGCTGTATCTTATGAACCATAGTAGGTAGGTATAGACAGTTGGACTATTATCAGATTATGTATTTATGTAGCCGCTATAACAAAAAAAAATTAAGGCGGCTTCCCTACTACAAACATGTTTTTAGGCGATTTTTGCTTGATTTTTTGTTTTATCTCTATCGTAAAAACGGGAACACTTACAAGCGTGGTGAGCATAAGCTATAGAAACAACAAATATTAAAAACTTGTGAAGTGCGTGTCGGATTCGCGCGTATTTAATAGTTCTGTAGGACTGAGCGTACTTAACTAAGACGGTGTACGGAACCCTCGGTGCGCGAGTCTTACTCTCACTTGGCCGGTTTTTTTATTTTGTTGAAGTGATACTTTAAAAACAAGCATATATTTTTTGGTTTCCAGATACGCGCTACAATTCATCGGAACTGTCTGCTTCGTTCTTCCCACGCTAATACCAATTTACTTGTGGGGCGAGAGCCTCAGCAACGCGTGGCATATCAACCTGCTACGTTACGTCCTGAACTTACACGGTGCTTTCCTCGTCAACAGCGCAGCACATTATTGGGGCACCAAACCTTATGACAAAAACATGGTGGCAGCACAAAACATAACAGTATCCTTACTCGCAAGTGGCGAAGGATTCCATAATTACCACCACGCTTTCCCATGGGATTACCGTACGGCGGAACTGGGGAATAACTGGTTGAATTTCACGACCAAGTTTATAGATTTTTTTGCTTGGCTCGGTTGGGCGTATGACTTGAAAACTGCTCCTGAAGAAGTTATAAGAAAGAGGATGGAAAGGACAGGTGATGGTACGAATTTGTGGGGTTGGGGAGACAAGGACATGCTTAAAGAAGAGAGAGACAAAATCAAAGTTCTATGAGTATTTGAAATTCGTATTGTATAAGAAGCTGATTTACAATTTTAATAAGTATAGTTGATTAGGTATAATTTATTATAATAATGAATGAATGAATACCTAACTCTTTAATGCACACATTAAGGAATAAAAATTAAAAACTATGAGTTTACAATAAGTGGGCAAAAGGCGGTCTTATCACTAAAATGATTAATAATAATTAAAAATTTCATTAAATCATTACGTCCCAGACAAGGCTAAGCCTATTCTATGGGTATCAGTGTTTAACAATAATGATTAGTAATCTTATTGTATTTATGTTATGAATAATTGTGTGATTGTGTGTGACTAACAGATTTGTTTTCCTAATAATTTTCCCTGGTTTTGAATAAATACCAGGGGAATTACCTACTTACCCTATGTATGTAGCTATACAGGCTGTAAGGAAAAGTACCGATTTCCTTTTAACCACATGTTCTATAAGTAGAATAAAGAACAATAAGCATGTTTAAAGAATAAAAAAATAATAAAAAAAATATATTAAAATTTAATTGTGTGAACCCTCACCAGATTCAACCGATAAGCGTAAGTATTTGCATACACGTTACGAACAGACAATTTGATATTAGTTGTTCTTAAAGTGTCATCCTTACGTAGTTTTCTATCACCTATCTCTATTGCACGCTAGTGAATGGCGTTCGTTAGTTTAGTTAAGTTTATTTATTTTCATATTGTATAATTATACAAATCACATCATGTCAAATTATATGCCTTCACAATATGATCGTCAGTCTGTATACAAAAACAATAAAATGATAAATAATATAAAATTCAATGTCAAAACATAGTTAAATGTCAAATAGCAATAGTTAATGTACAAAAATATGATACTCTTTCAAAGAGTATAATGCTTTATTCAATAAAAAGTTCTTCAGTCGACTCCTGAACGTTTCGTCGGAAGATTCATTTCTTATATCAGCGGGCAGTTGCTCATAATATAATATGTAGGCATAATATGTAGGTCCAATAACGCGGGGATTTTTCGTGAGCAGCGCGGTGCGCCTTTGCACATTTTGGAGGCATTTTGGTTAGTGAATGGCGGCGACCTATTTTACTTGACATAAGACATAATTTATTCATAATCATTCCATTACACGTCACAACATTTAAAAAAATCATAATAATTATTATAATTATAATTGATTTATTATCATTTTATATATCAGCCATAGTTAGTGAATAGTTACCTACTACGAGTATTAGGTACAGTTTAGCATTGTTTACAATAGGTGCGCCGGTTGTGATTCTTTCTAAGAATAGGGTTGGCAACCTGAACTTTTTTTCATAGGAAGTATTTTATTTTTACGTCATTATTTTAATATCAATATGTCTTTTACTTCATTCTACTTATACAACATGTGGTTAAAAGGAAATAGGTACTTTTCCTTACACCCTGTATTTTGTAAAATAAAGTCTATAAAGTCTTTACACTTATTATTATGCTTTGTCTAGTCTAGTATTTTTATTAAATAAACTGAAGGCTGTTTGTTTTCTATAATAATAATTACCTAAAAATCTCTGGTTAGCTGAATCTTTGTTACTGCCATAGAGGAAATAAATGGTTACTGCCGCAAATTTTACGTGGATATGTCTAAGTTCTGAGGAGGTGGAAGGAATATTTTGAAAGTCTGTTTGAGAGAGAAAAAGCAGAGGCCAGCGAACCTAGGTCTTCTGTGGAAATGAATGAGAACGAAGAGGAGAATTATGTAAGTGAGATAAGTATGGATGAGATTATGAAAGCGATGAAAAGTATGAAATCAGGTAAAGCAGCTGGGTATGATAGAGTGTCGGTCGAGATGTTGAAGGCTCGGCGAGGCATTGTGGCTAGTCAGTTGTACCGCCTTTTCAACTTGTGTTGGACGAACGGCTAAGTACCAGGTGACTGGTGCAAGGCTGTGATTGTGCCGCTGTACAAGGGAAAAGGGTCACAACAGGACTGCAAAAATTACCGCGGGATAAGCCTTCTCAGTGTCGTCGGCAAACTGTATGCAAAGGTTTTGATTAAAAGAGTGATGAAAGATACTGACGAAAAAATATGGGATGTACAAGCGGGATTTAGAAAGGGAATGGGATGTGCAGATCAGGTCTTTTCCTTGCGGTGCATAGCTAAAAAGTTTTTGGTTAAAAACCAAAAAGTACTGCGCGTTCGTGGATTTGGAAAAGGCCTATGACCGAGTGGTGAGGAATGAACTGTGGTCAGCATTGTCTATGTATGGGGTAAATGGTCATCTGATTCAAGCACTGAAATCTCTCTATGAGGATTCCAGTGCTTGTGTCAGAATAAACGGGGCGTACACTGAATGGTTTAGCATCGAAAAAGGTGTTAGGCAGGGATGTGTAGCGTCACCTTGGCTGTTTAACCTGTTCATGGATAATTGTTTGATTGATCACATACTCTCTTGTATGTGTGGACTAAGAATGAATAAGTTGCCCATCAAATGTCTTCTCTACGCTGATGACCACGTTGTACTTGCGTCATCTGCTGACGAGTTGCAGGAGATGGTAACAATGATGAATGTGGCTTTGGACAGGAAAGGAATGAAAGTAAATGTAAGCAAGACGAAATTAATGGTACTTGAAAGAGAAGAATGTATAACAGAGTGTACTATATTAATAGGTGGTGAACAAGTCGAACAAGTGAAGGAGTTTGTGAATCTGGGCTCAAAGTTTATGAGAGATGGAAATTGTGAAAGTGATATTGAAAGAAGAGTGAATGCTGGAAACATGGTGAATGGTGCCCTGCACGCCTTTATGAGGAGTCAGAAGGTGTCTCACAAGGCTCGTTTGGCTGTTCATAGGGGTGTTTTGGTACCAACACTGATGTATGGCAGTGAAAGCTGGGTATGGCAGAAGAAGCATGAAAGTAGAATTAATGCAGTGGAAATGAGAGCGCTAAGGAGTATGATTGGTGACAAATTGAGTGACAGGATTAGAAATAGTGTGATAAGAGAACGGTGTGGCGTAAAAGAAGACGTAGTGACCAAAATCGAGAAAGGGATGCTGAGATGGTTTGGTCATGTAGAGAGTAGAATAAACGAAGATTGACGAAAGAGATCTACCAGGCGAGAGTGAATGGAAACGTTGGAAGGGGAAGGCCTCGGCGAACGTACCAGGACCAAATTCAGGACGTTCTGAATAAAGGCCAGGTTAAAAGTACCCTAAACCGACGAGCATGTATGAAAGGATTGATGAAAGTACAGGAAGCAAGGGAAGTATGTCAAGATCGTAGCAGGTGGAGGACTGGTCTCTGCCTACCCCGACAGGAAAGAGGCGTGATGTTATGTATGTATATGTCTAAGTAGATAGGTACAGTCAAGAGCATTGCAAACTCCTACCCAAGTCCACTCACTGCCCCTCCCCTAACCAAATTCCCCACATCCCCCACACCTCTCATCCCCCTCTCACCACCTCCCTAACTCCCACCCCCCCTCCCTCTCCAGCACCACCTCTTTTTACCCCCCTCCCCTCCCCTCACCCTTCGACTCAAACAAAGTTTGATGTAGTGTAGTGGCAAATATTGCCGCCAGAGGGCCTATATCCACTTTGCAAGAAATGACCCCCCAGACAAACGAAAGCATAAAACAGCACTATAAAAAAATTAAGGTAGTAAGTATTTTTTTTATATTTCAATATGTATTGTAGTACTTTTTAAGAAAGAAAAAGTACTTACCTGATTTTTTATGCATTATATTTTCTACAACATGTGGTAATTATTTAGGAAAATGTACCTAATAGTTTTAAGGGGATTCCTGCAGTCAACTAGCGCGCCCCCATCAGTTCAAAAAATATTACTCGCTAAACACAAAATTTATCGAAAATCCGGAAAGACAGATTGAAGTTAAGGTACCTTAGTTTATTAAGAACCTATCAATTCTGAAAAATGTAGTTGACTGTAGTTACATAATATACAAAAAGTGCCAAAAACAGCCAATTTAAGCAGATTTTGTATCTGTAACTGAAGCAAACTTTATTTTACAGAGTAAATAGGTTCTACATAAACAGAGTACCTTTACTTAAATCTGTCTTTATTTAGCGAGTAATATTTTTTTAACTGATGGGGGCACTAATTTCTCTAAATCTCATCTATGATTGGCAATGACTTTTGTGTGTGTAACAGTGTGTATGTTCAGTAGCGGCAAGAAAAACACTTATTGGTTTTTTACTTTCATGATCCTCATGATCCCAACTTCCTCCCAAAAAATCTGTTGGTCCATTCCCCTAACACCCTGTGTATAGCACATACATACATATCATCACGCCTCTTTCCCGTCAGGGTAGGCAGAGATAACACCATTATTATTACTAAATGTAGAACACAATGGACTAAGTAATAATTCTGCAGAAATAAATTGTTAAGTTCCGGAGGGGTTCCGCCATAGTTAATTAATACAATTATTAGTTGTGCAATGAATAATTAAGTGAGTAACTAACTAATTTGTTTGTTTATCTATACATAGAAGTATACACACTATTTATTAAACAGAATATTATCAGACAAGAATAACGATTAAAATATTCGAATGAAACATTTTTTATTGCATTTAGTATATCAAAGGTGTTGGATATAAAAATACATAAAATCAACTTACCACTCCAAAGTAATTTACAGCATCTCGCCACGTCTTATTAACACAGATACATTTCATTAAGTCCACAGGCTCCAGGTTCTCATAAACCAGCATGAGAATATCTAGAGGACATTCTCCCCAAGGTCCAAACTCCTCCAGCATCAAATCATTTTGAACCTCAGTTTTATTATCGCCTTCATCTGAACTTGACGCGGCCATTTCGCATCGGTTTCACAACGATTTAGGTTTGGGGAAGTAATTTCCTTGATCCTTGTTAGAGACAGAGGAAAAACCCATTGATAAAATTGTTTTTTTTTGTTTGTTTTCCTCAACTTTTGTTTTGCTTCTGTATAGCGCGTTCAGGATAAGTCGGGCTATGACAGTTATTTCCTGCGCATGGGTGACAGACGGAGAGCCAATGACCGATTCGCTCGCGCCCCGCACATGCCGCGCTCACCACTGCGAAAGATTTTTCTTAGTATTATTTTTCAACTTCTGCGCATGAACGATTGCCATATACCCATTCGTCCGCAATGTCCGCATGTCATCGGAATGTACGACCTCGGATTGTACGACCGCGAAATACGAAGCCAAGTAATGACCGCCCACAACCACAAAATGTACGACCTCGGAATCCGAAGCTAGAGGGTTGTCTTCGTATTCCGCGGTCATAATAATCAATATCCGACCTTGGATTGTACAGCCTCGGAATTTGAAGCCAAGACAATATTACTTTTGAGTGTTTTCATAGGTCTTTGTTGAGTTAAGTTGGTTAGCGGAGCCGAACTTATATGCACAGTAAACTATATGTGATACCGGAACTGTTTATAGTGCTAGATTTACGCGAATTATTTTAATTATATTTACGAACGCGATTTAGTATTGTTTTCACAACGATGTTTTTGCAGACACTGACATTTGACACTTTTTCGATTATAAAAATTGTCTTTGTAAATGTTTCTAAAGAGTTCGCATATTTGCAAACTCAACACTTTCCCTAAACATTTACTGGGATAGCCCTAGCGCCACGCGAAGGACCTTAAAAGTTGAACCGGGCAACGCCTTGGTGAGAATGTCCGCAGCTTGATCCTTTGTGCCGATTCTTTTTACACTGCAGATGGCGCCTACAGCCTCACGATAGGGGAAGTTCGCTTCTGTGTCGTTCACTTTCCCTGGTTCAGTAGGTGTTGCCTTCTCAATTGGCGTAGCAACAGGGTTGCAGTTTTCCATTCCGAAGCGCTGAAGGAGCTTCTTAGCGTAGGCTTCCTGATTGATAAGAATGGAATGGAACCGTCCTTTTCTCTGGACATTTGTAATCCCAGGTAATAGGTCGCTGGCTTCGTTGTAATGTTCAGCCGTTCCTTGAGGTCGTTTATGAAGGCGGTCGACAGTTTCTCATCTGTTGCAGCTACTAATCCATCGTCGAAATACAATGTCATTAGTATTATCTGTCCATTTTCAAAGTGTTTGGTATACAGGCAGCAGTCTGTTTCGGATTGATTGAAGCCCATGCTCAGCAGTATGCTTTCAAAGCAAGAGTTCCAGCATCTCGGAGCTTGTTTTAATCCGTACAGGCTTCGGTTGAGCTTCCAAACATTTGACGTTCCGTCTTCATAGCCTTCCGGTTGTTTGACATAAATCTCTTCCTTGTACAAACATCAAACTGTATGAGATGTAAGTTTTCTTGTGCACTGACACTCAGTAGGGCTCTAATCGTAGCGAGTCAGGCCACCGGACTATAAGTCTGATCATAGTCCTCTCCTTTTCGCTGTTTATAGCCTTTTACGACAAGGCGAGCTTTATACTTGTCGATAGTTCCATCTGGGTTCTTTTTGATTCGTAACACCCACTTGCATGGAAGAGCCTTTCTGCCCTTGGGTAGTACACACGGCGTCCAAACGTTTAAATCTTTAAAGGATTTCATTTCACTGTCCATGGCCTTCTTCCATTCTACATTGTCATCACGTTGCATCGCATCGAAGAAATTCGAAGGGAACGTTTCCGCAGCGCACACGAAATCGTCGTATCTCTCCGGGCGCTTGATTAGACTTCAGTCTCATAGGTTGTAGCGTGGAGTAGGAGATTCAGCATCATGAAATTCTTCAAAATTGTCGTCTGGTTGATCTAGCACGTCTTGTTCCTGGATATGATCTTCGACTGGAACTGGTTCTGGGTTTTCCTCGATATGGTTTCCGTCTGGAACTGGTTCTGGGTTCTCTCCCTCGAGATCATGTCCATCGTTGTTTGTAATAATCTCCAGATCATCGTCGATACGATCTCCCTCGTTTTCTATAGGGGCTGTTAACCTTGGTGAATCTTGATGTGAATGAGAGGCCTCGCTATATTTCGCGTTATCCAATGGCAGTTTAAAAGTATAATCCCTAGTTTCTGTCTGTTCCTCATTAGAAGACTTTTCATCAATGGGAAGTGGTCTCTCGTCGAAGATTACGTCACGCGAGCGGATAAGCGTGTTCTTCTTTCCATCTGTAATCCAGATCCGGTAACAGTCTTCGTCGTAGCCAACGAGTCTGCCTCTGATGACTTTCTTATCAAATTTTTTTTTTTTTGGAATGCAATTCTTTTTTGTAAGCATTTGATCCGATGATTCTCAAATGTTTAATAATCGGCTTTTTTCCACACCAAAGTTCGTAGGGAGATTTTCCCTCAGTCTTTGTTGGACCTGTTCTATTCAAAATATATGCGGCCGTGTTAATAAGTTCTGCCCACAGTTGTTGCGGCGAAGCTTCGTGCCTATACATCATGGATCTCGCGGTTTCGACCAGAGTTCGATTCTCTCGTTCGCTCACTCCATTTTGCTCCGGCGTGTAAGGTGTCACAAGTCTTTGTTGAATTCCATGCGCGTTCAGGATTTCTCGAATGGACTTGTTGTCGAGTTCACCTCCGTTATCACTAAGCAGGCATTTTACAGTGTGTCCAGCTGTTTCCGTTTGTTTAAGCATCAAGACGAGTTTATTCTTGACCTCAGACTTGTGTCGCAGCATGTACACCATACGGTAGCCAGTATAGTCATCTTTGAACAAAACATAGTATCTGTAGTTTGAGTAACTCGGTTGAAATGGTCCACAAACGTCGGTATGAACGAGCTCTCCCGGTGCACTAGCACACGTTCTCGTCCCGAATTTAAGTCTATGGGCTTTCCCATAAATGCAGCCTTCGCAGTTCTCCTTATCAAGAGGTAAATTGAGTCCCAGTTCGCGTTTAACTGTGGCTTTTACGTGCCTCTTGTTTTGGTGAGCTAGTCTCTCGTGATAGAGCTGCAGCGTAGAAGTTGTCAGGTAAACTTCTTGTGGTTGAGCAGGTGGCACGTTCGTTGCTTCGAGCCGGTATAAGCCACCTAGTCTCAGGCGTTTTCCTCGTAAGCATTCTTCTCCGTTGACATAGACGGTGCATTCTTTTGCCGTCGATGAGAAAAAGCTATTAGGGAGTTTGTCGTGCAGAGCGAGAACTGAAAATATTTTTTTATTGATATCAGGGACATACCAGACATTTTGAACGGTAACGACGAATTCTTTCCCTCTTACATTGGATTTGAGAGTAACTGAACCTTTGCCCTTGGCTCAAATCGCATTGCCACTTGCAGTTGTAACAGTATGCGTTTCAACAAAATGCTCAAAACTCTGGAAGAGGTCTGCTCGGTTCGTTACATGGCTCGTCGCGCCATTGTCGACGTACCAGTTCTCGCTGTCGTTATCGTTAAGTGAATTGAATCATATTGGCTTTCTCACTATGCGAAGAAGAAGAAGGAGGTTTCGGGTTCATGCTCTTCGGTGGCTTGCTGTCGTTAATCCATTTCGGACAGTTCTTAACGCGGTGTCCGACTTCCAAGCAATAGTTGCATTTCATCTTCGGTTCCTTCTTCTTATAATGCTTCTGTGTGCCCGACGTCGAGGCACTGAGAATATCCTGCTCAGGTACGTTATTACTTGGCAAGGCTCTCTCAAAAGCACATAGGTGGCTGGTCAGGTTCTCGACTGTTCTTTCCTTTTGTGGTGTTAGAAGCCAGCTGCTACGGAATGTAAAATATTCGTGGCCCAAAGTGTCCTAAATTTTGCATATAAGAAGGAGCTCGGGTAGTTCCTTCTTGTACTCTGATTTCGACATCTCAATATTAATCTCTGTCCAAATATTTTTCAATTTCGAAAGGTGGGCAGCAACATCGTCATTCGAGTCTCTCTTAAAACCAAAAAACTTCATATACAGATTGTATGCGTGATCTTCGGTGATCCCGTCGAAGAGCCTGTGTAGCTCTTGCCAAACATCTCTAGAATTGGTGTATCTCGTGACCTTCTTTAGCGTTCCGTCATCGAGGTTCGTGGTCAGAAGTAGCAGCGCACTAGTGTCAGCCTTAATAAATGCCTGGGATCTGATTCTGCTATACTCGGGCTTTCATGTCGCACGAATCTGCCCTCTACTACGTCTAGCGCGCGATCAACAGTTCGTAAAAGTATGCACATCTTGTATTTCCATGTTTCCCAGTTGGACTTTCCAGTTAAAAGACCGATCGTCATATTTTTTATTGGGTCCATTTTTCGTCTTTAAATTTTTGCGCGGGGTCCTAAACCTGTTAGCGGAGCCGAACTTATATGCACAGTGAACATGTGATACCGGAACTGTTTATAGAGCTAGATTTACGCGAATTATTTTAATTATATTTACGAACGCAATTTAGTATTGTTTTCACAACGATGTTAAGCAGCGCCTGTTGTGTCCTTTTTCTTAATTTTAATTTTCTTAATGTATTTTCATGTGTACAATAAACTGTAAATAAAATAAATAAATAAATAAATGTTTTTGCAGACACTGACATTTGACACTTTTCCGAATATTAAAATTGTCTTTGTAAATGTTTCTAAAGAGTTCGCATATTTGAAAACTCAACAACAAGCTCATCATGGCGTAATCTGATAGGAAGCCATTTTACCTTGCTCCTGTATTCAGGCACATGGTCGAACTTACGCAGCCCAAATATAAATCTTATGAGCATTTTTTTAAAACAGCCACCTCGTGTTTTTGGCTCTATCATGTCCGCCCTCGGGATTGTACAACCTCGGAATTTGAAACCATGGCAACATGACTTTTTAGTGTTTTCTTAGGTCCATTAGGTAAGGTGAACTCAACCCAACCGATCCCCTTCTAGATTGAAGCCAATTTATTGGCTTCGTATTCCGCGGTCGTACAATCTGTGGACGTACATTCCGGGCACTCGTTATTTATCCTACTGTGCGTTCCATATTGCACTAACAGACTGCTTTAGAGCACTGTGAGCGCGCTTAAGTCGGTCCAAATTGACCAAAAGCGTGCTCTAAAGCACTCGCTCGTTCACCGCCTTACGTCATTGATGACGTCATCGTTTCTGCTATCAGTGCTTTAGTCAAATAGGTGGAGCAGTGAAAGCGCTAATGTCAAAATCGATTTTGACATTAGCGCTTTCACTGCTCCACCTATTTGACTAAAGCACTGATAGCAGAAACGATGACGTCATCAATGACGTAAGGCGGTGAACGAGCGAGTGCTTTAGAGCACGCTTTTGGTCAATTTGGACCGACTTAAGCGCGCTCACAGTGCTCTAAAGCAGTCTGTTAGTGCAATATGGAACGCACAGCAATTTGGACCGTCCGTCAGTACTGTATACGCTTTTAGCAGCGTTTGTACAATTTGGAACACAGCCCTAGTTTTATTACATCCTCTTTGCTCGTTATGAGGTTATGTTTATGCAGTAGTTGCAGTACACTGAGTACAGATTCTTTCTTGTTTTTTAGTATAGTCAGATTATTAAATCTTGTGGTAAATCGGCTACAAATCGCTACGCATAATTCCCTAAAAACATCTTCGGAAAATTAATTAAATATGGTAAGTAGTAAAACGTAATTGCAGGCCAGTTTGTACTCTGAGGTTCTACTCTACTACATTGAATATTCGTGGAAATAATATAAATCTTTCTCTGCTCTCTTAATATGAAGTGCACTCTTAGCCAAAGATGTTATACTTACTTCCATGACGACAATTCAGCTTGAAATCCAAATCTTAACTTACTTATTGGATTACGTTTGAGAAGAACCACCTTCCCAAAATGTAATGTTTGCTCTTAAATTCTATTTTATACCCTATAGCATTTTTATGCAATTATTAAGCTTTTTATGATATATATAATCAGATAAATAACACAATGGCTTTTATTCCACAGAAATTTTAACTGCAACATAAATCTGTAAAATAATATCCTTCCTACTAATATTATAAATGCGAAAGTTTGTAAGTATGGATGGAGGATGGATGTTTGTTACTCTTTCACACATCGGTGTGGCCGAGGAAATGTAATATAAAGGGTTGGCCACAATAGATCTGTGCAGGTCGCAGAGGCCATTGGGAATTAGGAGCCTGGCCCCTTTACCCTCAAAACTTAACATACTCTTTCATGCAAAAACTACCGACTGGATTTTAATGAAACTTGGCACACATATAGGTTAGGTCCTAGAATAACACATAGGCTGCTTTTTACTGCAGGAAAACACTTCATTCCCACGGGAAAACGCATTTAATGCGGGTGAAACCGCAGGCAGAAAGCTAGTATAATAATATTGTTATGTTATAGTCAAGTACATTTTTAGAAAATGATTTATCAATTTTCAGTCAAATAACCCGCCCCTTGTCACCCCTGGAGCAAAGGTGCCCATGGTACTAGAAGTTTGATAGACTTTGCACCAGGTATGACCCGGAGCGGAGACCCAAACCAACCAAAATTTTTTAGCCTCACTGCCCTAAAATATATTCATTAAGAAATAGACCTAGCTAGAAGAGTTATTATACACTGTCTTCTTATTTTTATAATAAATTTTTGTCATTTCATTACAGGCCCGAAATGCAGAAAAAGCCATGTAAGTAACCAAATACAAAATAAATTTCATCTTTATTTAAGAGTAACTCACAAGTCACTCAGAGTCACTCTTGTCGGTGGAGTAACTTTCTCAATGTTTAAACTGTATAAATTTTCACATAAGAATATTCCAACTAGGAGGCTATTGTATATCAGTTAATTAATTAACAACATTTGCTGTCTTGATCACACATGTGGACATTATAGAAATCTATCCTGCTGTCAGAGTGATGTCTGACTTTTTTGGAAATTTACAAATTAAAATTTTATATTCTCCAAAAAATTTCAAGTACAAGTAGTTAGGTGTGGTCTATTTTGGGACTAAATAGTTTTTTAGTTTTAGTTTATTTATTTTCATATTGTAAAATTATACAAATTCCATTATGTCAAATTATATGCCTTCACAATATGATCGTCAGTCTGTATATAAAAATAATAAAATGAAATGATAAACAATATAAAATTCAATGTCAAAATAGTAATCACATTGAGTAATAATTAGTTAAAATGTCAAATAGTACTACTTAATGTATAAAAATATGATACTCTTTCAAAGATGTATGCTTTATTCAATAAAAAGTTCTTCAGCCGACTCCTGAACGTTTCGTCAGAAGATTCATTTCTTATAATAGAAATACCTATACACATCATCTGGTTTACCCTTAGTCGCCTTTTACGACACCTATTTCAGCAAAGGCACCATCATTTTCATGACATTTAAGAATTCTTTGTGATTACAAATAAAAAGTTCAGCATGATTACCGAATATATGAAATTGAACATAAGACTATGAATTTGATAATGTGGCAGTTTGAAAGGGAATTCCGCGAAAGATTATGACAGTTTTTTATTTATTTTATTAGATTATGACACTTTTTTTCCTCGCGAGACATTGTTGTAATCGGACGTGTCGTTGTTTCGGCTAATTAATTTAAATTCATAATCAGCATTACTCAAAATTTTCTGTCTTTGCAAATTCCCCGCCGTCTCATCGCATGCATTGTGGTGACCTAGATAAACAATCGAAGCAAATGTTGAAATCGTGAAAAGTGAACACAATTTGGCCGCTACCGCCTTCTACTAGGAACGCGAACGACAGGAAAGCGATATATCGCCTATAGTGCTACTATTTTCTATACCAGCTGAGTGTGAGTCATGTTTACCACGAAGTGTGCTTCATGTAATGACACTGTAGGCCAAGGACCGGCTTGCACTGTGTGCGGTAAAACTTATCACTTTCACTGTAGTGGTACAACGGAGCGTGGTTTTAATCGACTCGGTACGGGAAGAAACTCTTGGAGATGTTCAGACTGTCGCGATGAAAACTCAACTCTAGACTATACTGCTAACTCCTCGCGTGTCGAACATTCCCCGGCCAGGATCTCGGCTGCAGGCCTGCAAGACCCCAGACCCCTGCCGCAAACTCCAGAACCGAGTTTTTCCAAGGTCAACGTGCCGAAGACGGACGTGCTGGATACTATCTTGTCCAAGCTTTCATCGATGCAGAACCAATTGTTAGCAATCGATTCTATTCAATCTGACTTGTCCCAGGTTAAAACAGAATTAAATGGATTAAAATCCTCCCTTGACGCTAAGTTGGAGGTCATGTCAGAGAGATTAGATTCGGTTGAAGAAAGAGTTGGTGATTTGGAAACATGTACATCAGATTTGCTGAAGTTGAAAACTGAAGTTGCTGACCTGCGGTTAGAACTCGAAACCAGGGAACAAGCTAATTTTCGTAAGGACGTGGAACTAAATGGCCTTACTGAACATGCCAATGAGAATTTACCTCACATTGTGGCAACGCTGGCCTCTAAGTTAGGAGTCGATCTGGACCCACGCGACGTGGATGATATCAGGCGTGTAGGGGTGAAAGGTGGGAAGGATGGTAGAGACGATCGACCCCGCCCTGTTATAATCACTCTCACTAGACGCGCTCCCCGAGACCAACTTCTTCGCGCAGCCAGATCTAGACGAGGTCTCACCACTGACAAGATCGAAGTGCCTGGAAATTCAAGGAAAATTTTCATAAACGAACACCTTACTAAACGAAACAGAGTCCTGTTCAGTAAAGCTCGTGCAGCTGGTGCAGACCTCAAATTTAAATATGTTTGGACCAACAACGGTAACATTTTTATGCGACGATCGGAAACCAGTTCAATTCTGAGAGTTAGCTCTGAATCAATATTACAAAAACTGCTTGGTAATGGGCCTGGAAAACCTAGAAATCTCCACTCCGGCGATGTTTCTGGTACTTCCAACAACATTTGATGTTTTTGTTTTAATACGACTTCCTTGCTAATATTCTGGTATAACATATTCTATGCCGCGTCAAACCGAGCATTGTTTCTACGTGGGTTTGCAAACTGCGCAACTCTTATTAATTTTCTGATTTTCACTGCGTCCAATACTGAAGTTTTAAAAGCCTTTTTTACCTGCATATTTTCTGTTTGTGAAAAGTATTTAGCTGCTGATATAAAGACTATACTCCTATCTGCTTTAACACTCTTTAAATCCTCTAAAACTCTAAACTCCATTCTTTCTTATAATAACATTTTTAGTTATGGGTAGTCTTGATTTACTAACAAATATTGATGATTCCTTTAATATAACTTGTAAAGCAATTCAGCCAGAAAACTGTAAGATAAATTTAAACCTAAATTATGAATTTAAGATCTTGACTGTGAACATAAGGAGTATCTATAAAAATTTTGATGCCTTGCTAGTTCTTTTACAACGACTTAAGACTGAATTTGACGTGATTTTACTGACTGAATGTTGGCTTAGCGACACTACGGTTATTGACGATATTTCAGGTTATTCAGCCTTCTACTCAACCCGAAACATTAATCAGAATGGTGGGGTGGTAGCTTACGTAAGAGACTTGTGGAATGTTGCGGTCTCTGAACCCAATCTAATAGATGCGTGCGGGCTCTTACTTGATATTCCTGAGGTATTATCTATAATAGGAATGTATAGATCACCGTCTTTTAGGAACACTTCAAATTTTTTGAATTCCTTGGATGAATGCTTAAAACTGCTAAAAGACAAGTCCACCATTATCATTGCAGGAGACATAAATATTGATATACTTTCCTCTAATGCATCTCAAATCGACCCCTCTGAATATCTCTGCTTGACTGCCGAACACTCTCTCCAACCTGCTATCACGCTGCCAACGAGACTTGACTCCTGCTTAGACCATATATTTGTCAAAACCAGTTCCTCTGTACTTGGACTGGTATGTGATACAGAATTTACCGATCACAAGCCTGCCATAGTAGGCCTTAATATTAAAAAGCCAAAAAAACAGACAAACGGCCTGAGAACTAAGAAAATAACGGACTTTGAGGGAGTTTCAAGGGAATTACAAAGCGTTGACTGGAGTAACGTTACAAACATGACAGATGTTAACGACGCAGTAGGTGTGTTCCTTGGCATCCTAAATGCCTCAGTCGATAAACATACTAGGACTATTCGTGTTAGCAGGAGTAAATTCACTATAGAACCTTGGATGACCCCTGGCCTACTTCGATGTGCGCGTCATCGAGATCATCTACACTCACTAGTCAGACAGTATCCGGACGACAAAATACTTAAACTGTCGTACAGTAGATACAGAAATTTTTATAACAACTTGATCCGTAAACTTAAAACACAATATGACAGCACAGATATAGAATTTAACAAAAATAACCCAAAAGGCTTATGGACATCCATCTTAAAGATATGCAGATCAAGTAAGAAATCACGTCAGGCTAAGGATCTTTTGACTCTGACTGAGAATGCTTCTGATTCTTTAAACATTGTAAATAATTTTTTCTCAACCGTAGGAAAAAACTTAGCCAACAATATTCTTAGTCAAACAAGTGTTACCGAAGATGATCTTGCTGCCTCTATAAACACCAATGATGGTCCTCATAGCTCACTTTTTTTGACGCCTACTGACCCGGAGGAAGTTGAACTACTAATCAGGCATCTTAAAACAGACAGCGCTCCTGGCTTAGATGGAATTAATAACAATTTAGTTAAGGCTATCGGGAATGACATAATACAACCGTTAACGCATATTTTTAACCTTAGCCTAAGTACAGGCAATTTTCCTAATGCGTGGAAAATTGCTGCTGTAACTCCTATCTACAAAGACGGTTCCAGAGATTCTCCTAACAACTATCGACCTATTTCTCTTCTTAGTGTCTTTTCTAAAATACTAGAAAAAATCGTTAATAGGCGGCTTGTATCGTTTTTAGAGGACTCTGGATTACTTAGTCATAGACAGTTCGGTTTTAGAAAGAAAAAGTCAACTGAAGATGCTATCTCCAAATTAGTTAATTTAGTATCCTCCTACCTTGACAAGCAATATCACTGTATTGGTGCCTTTCTCGATTTGGCCAAGGCCTTCGACACAGTTTCAATTCCAATTCTGCTTCGAAAGTTGGAGCAACTAGGAATTCGTGGTCACGCCTTAGCCTGGTTTCATAGCTATCTTTCAGAAAGAGGACAGATGGTTCGGATAGACTCACATGTAAGCAATGTGCAACGAATTAATTACGGTGTTCCCCAGGGAAGTATTCTTGGTCCGACCCTGTTTATTATTTACATGAACGATATTCACAATCTCAGTATGCCCTCGGCGGAAATTATATGCTACGCAGACGACACAGCCATATTATTTTTTGGAAAAAGCTGGGAGAATACTTTCCGCTTGGCCGAACAGGGTATGTCTTGTATTTCAAACTGGCTACAAAAGAATTTATTAACGTTGAACACCAAAAAAACTAAATATATTTGTTTCCATAAAGCGGCTTCTTCACGTCCACCGGAATCACCTGGTATAAAAATCCACAAGTGTTTCTCAAATTCTACACCTCCTACTCATCCATGTAACTGTGAATACATTCTAAAAACAACCGAATTAAGATATCTAGGAGTAATGCTGGATGAAAAACTCAATTTTAAATCCCAAATTGCCGCTCTGTCGGCTCGAATCCGAAAAATTATTGGAGTGATGAAAAAATTACGTAATGTAGTTAGTTTTCACATCATAAAAACTGTTTATTTAGCGATATGTCAATCTCTTTTAAATTATTGTATAGGTATTTGGGGAGGCGCCGCAAAGACTCACTTGATTGCCTTAGAAAGAGCTCAACGTGGAGTTCTGAAAGTAATGTTAAAAAAACCATTTAGGTTCCCCACTAACACTTTTTGCTCAGGTTTTGCGGGTTCGGCAGCTGTACATCGCTAAAGCATCCCTTAGCCTTCACAGCCAAGTTCTCAAATTGGATGAGTACCCCCTCTTATTGCAGAAACGCGTCTTTAAAATACCAATTCCAGCAGCTAAAACTACTTTCGCTAGAAGATTTCCTACTTACGCTTATTCTGCAATTTATAACCAAATTATCAAATTTTGCGACATAAAAAAATCGACAGTATTGGAAGCTAAAACCATAATTCAAAATTGGCTTAGCACTTTAGATTATCAACAAACAGAATTAATTATACCTTTTAGACAATAATATTTCGGTAGTATAGTAGTATATGCACTAGGTAATAAATAAATTCTTAAATTAATTTGAATAGCAGCTACAACGCACTTTGTTAGATTTAATTACTATTATTTTCCTTTTAAGTTATCGCTTTAAGCTATATAGACAACTCGGTAACCAAATGTACATAGGTTTCCCAAGATACAGGCTTCGCCTAGTTTGGGGACCACTGGTAATGATTGTATCAACCTAGACGTAAGTTTCGCTTTAAGAATATAAATGTATTAATTTTTAGAGTTAGTATCCTATGTCTAAGTTGTAATTCTGTTTTTAATAAAGTATTATTATTATTAGTTAGTTAATGGAATATCATTAATTTTGAATTTGACTGTCTATAATTTAATAAAGTTCGCCTCATGTGGTTAAAGAGGAATTTTTTTGAAAAGGTAATCTCAGAGCAAGGAAGTTTTGCAAGGAAGAAAGTTAAGAGTAACCACCTTAGGTTAGAGAAAACAGATTGAACACTAAAATATTAATAATAAAACATTGATTAAATAGTAAACTGTAGATGAGTTACTAATTGAAAAAATAAAAGATCATAAAACATGAACAAATAATGCCAGAGCCAGCCAATGAGGGCACAGCAAGGAGTGTCAGAACACCAAGTTGTAGCCTTGCTCAGTGACATTGTCTTAGACCCTGTCCAGAAAGGGCGAATTCGCCGCGAATTGTTACGCGCAAGTTTCTACGCGCGTCGGCGAGGTACTGGGTGTCAATACATTGCGTCCACAAGCATCGCGCGAATTTTCTCGGCTCGCGCGAGTCGAGATACTAGGAGCGCCTTGTTTGCGTCCAGTTGAATGCGCGAAACACGCGCGAGTAAATCGCGGCGTATTCGCCCTTTCTGGACAGGGTCTTACTGTTAAAATGTTTCTTTGCACTAAATACTAGCGAAAGCCAAATATTTGTATTTTTATCACTAATTATTTTTAATATGCCTTATCCCACATTACAGTCGAATGACAGCAGTGTAAAAGCAGGATGGAGCTATGGGTAAGATATTGGAGTGAAAGAGACATGTATCGTTCCATCCTGCTCTCACGCATAACTCTGTCCTGCTGTTGTTCAAATCAAGCTACATTATTTTGATTGTAGGTAAAAAAAAATCTGTATGTTTCTTTTTACTTATGTAAGCGAGAAACAGCCAGTTGCACAAAGCATCTTTAAAGTTAAAGCTCCATAAAGGGAAGTATCAGTAGCAGACATGGTAAGATACTACAAAGCAACAGGTAGGTTCCACGGGGTAACGCTGCAGGAGCACCAGTAAACCAGTGCCCCGGGCGGGGTGGATTGTGGAGCAGTGAGCCTTACACCAGGGGACACAGAATTGTGTGCGGGATGCTCCGGAGGCCCTCTCAGGATCCTCATTTAGTACATCTCAACCAGTAGTTAGGGGGGATACAAAATGAGGACACCCCTGATGAAGCCAAAAGAGCAGCTCGCCACATATAACTGGCCGTCATCCTGGATGGGGCTTGAAGCGAAACAACCCACGCCGCCCGTCTCCAGCTGCGATAGTGGGTGAAATAGATCCACGGACGTGATCTGATCACCCGTCTGCGCGAGCCGCGGCGTCCCGATTAGAAATAATAATAATAAAGCTCCATTAAATCTAATGCCGTCACTTTCTTTGTCAACGAAACCGAAAGAGTCGGCAATAGATTTAAAGGAGCTTTAACTTTAAAGACGTGTTGTGAAACTGGCGGTATGAGGTAATCTACCAATAAATATTATTTTTTATTTATTTATTAGGACAACACTGGCGCGTTGGCGCGCGGCTCAGGTTCAAGAGGCAGGTGGTCAGCGTGAGAGAAGACCGTACTTGGCGTCTGAGTGCAACGACCTACAGCAAGCAGAAAAATGGCGACTCCAGATTGTCAGAGAAATTGCCAAGAAAGTCGCACAGATACAGAATGGTAAGCCTTGAAGTCTTCTATACTAAACTGGGTACAATAATATAATAATAACCCAAATCTTTTCAAGTTGCGAGTGAATAGGCTTCTTTTGGGCAAGCTTGTTCCATCGTCGACCTCATCTCTGTCTTCAGAACTAGATCGAAGTCAAGAGCAAGCCAATTGACAATAAAAAAAACCGGTCAAGTGCAATAAAGTCCATTTTCAGGACCGCAAAACTAAATTTGTTTGTAAAGGTTTTTTGCAGATTTCTGAAAAACTGTGCAACTTAGAAAGATCGTTTTATTTTTGCTGTAAAGTTTACATAAACCTCTGTCAACTGTAATTAATTCAGATTTTCCCTTACTCAAACTTCGGAGATAAGGGGGGGGGAATGGTATTTTTTTTGACATTTTTCATCATAACTTGAAAACTAAGAAACTTAAAAAAATACAAAAATATATTTTAAAATGTACAAGTAAAGCCCTTTCATATGATACCCCACTCGACCTAGTAGCGACAATTTGAAATTTGGCCCCCCCTATTTTGGCCCCCTTTACATTAATAATCATACTTTTTTCAAAAAATTTTCATGTGCAATTAAGTTGGGCAACTATATTCTAAAACTATTCCAAATTTCAGCTCGATAGCGTAAGTGGTTGCTGAGATATAGAGGTGTGACAGACAGACGGACAGACAGACAGAGCGGCACCATAAGGGTTCCTTTTTTTTACCATTTTGGTATCGGAACCCTAAAAATATCCCAATGGCCAAATATACAGGGTGTAAAAGAAGTACGATGATCCTTCTAAGGGGTGATGCTACATTACTAATAGATTGTTATTATAGAGCTCAGCCCATTAACTACTTTACTCCCCAAACAATAACAGCTTTATCAAGTTTATGTGTTGATTCGGGTCTTATCAACAATAGGCAAAATAAATTTATATTATTTTCACGGAAAACAGGGGTCTTAATCTTTGATTGAATCAAGAGCATGCATGTTGTTGTGCACACATGCTAATTAATTATGTGGTCAGGTGCAATTTCGCACATATTATAATTACACAATTATATACTCTTTCATTTAATACTTCATAAAGCTCAGTTAAAGTCTATAAAATTCAAATATTTGTCCTACTATCTACTAGGCCATGGCTGTTTGACCAAACAATGTAAAAAATGCCTTTATTTTCTGTTTTTTTATTTAACAACAGTATGACAAACTTTAGTAAAGATTAAAAATTGGTGCTTTAAACAATGGAAGAAGTCGCGGGAGAGGAGACCGTAGCTTCGGTGAATATGAGCCAGCAACAATCCCAACATAGCTCAGCAGTGATTCCTACCGAAGAAGTATACATACCTCCCACAAAAGCTCCTGCAACATCACTCAGTCCCTCCAAAATGTCCGCTAATGTTTCCGTTAACTCGAGAGGCTCTCGACCCAGAAGCCCTAAAATAGTTGATAAAGTTGAAGAGAACATAAGCGAAGTGGTGTCTAAACTGGTCCCTCAAGGCAAGAGTATCAGTAACCACGTAGACGAACTGACAGAATCCGTGCAGAAGATAGCCAACAAGATGGACGATCCGGCCCAACTCACCGAAGACATACAGAAGATCACCAGAATGAGCAAAATCCTCACAGATGAAGCCAATGCTCTAAGGAAATCCATAAGAACCTTGAGCAGCGACATCGCGAAGACGAAACAAGATTTGTGCCAGTGCGAAGACGTAAACTTCCCTTACCACTTATTCCTAATCGAAATGATCGTCAACAAAATCCACATGAAGTGCGACTGCTTCGATCTCGATTCTAACAACTTAGTCATATCCGCAACGTTTCTTGGGAAAGCTCCGATCGTTTTATACGACTCCTCTTACGGACCCTTAGACGATTTTAACAAACTCAATGTCGGGAAATCTACTCTATTCGCTATGACTTACGACAAGATATGCGGCATTAATGAATTCGAAATTCTTTTGCAACTGACTAAAGAACCACCTTGCACTAGCTGCGTAACTAAAATAGCCGAAACACGTATGGATTATACTCAAGCATTTGTTAAGTTACGTGAAGACTTGTGCAAGAAATGGAACGAGGAAAAGCCTAGGGACAATATAATTTGCACGACGTCGACGCCGCTCTCAAAAAGCATGTTTTACTTATCGTGTGGCGATAAAGCGATCGAATCGATCGGAGTAATAGAAGTGTCAGTGCGAATGTCTTTCCTCGGTAAAGAGATAAATACGGCGTTTTGTGCTACGCCTAAACCGAAAGGCACTTCTCTATTACAGAAGGAAGATAATGGAATCACGATGTACTCCTGTCAGAAGGTGGAAATGGACGATCAAGGCAAAATATTGCTCGATGAAGACGAATTTATGAAAAAACAGCATTATCTTCCCTCAAAAAGGAGTGAGAGTCCGACTTCGCAATCGAGCAGGCCGTATTCAGATGCAGCGTATGCCCGTCGACCACTCCCATACTATAACGGTAATTTCCAATTTTGGTTCTACATTTTAAGACAGTTCTTTTTTAAGATACTTCTGTTAATAATTCATCTCTAACATTCCAGCTGGCCCTACCGTTCCAAAATTCGACGAAATCTTTACAAAGATGAACCAAAATGAACTGAAAATTCGAGTACCTAAAGCTACACGAGTCGATAAGACAGCAAGATATGACAAAATTCAAGAGCTGTGTAACTGTGAAGACTTGCCTGGACAGAATACCGGGGAGCAGATACAGTTCGAGTTGCCTAAAGAGCTTTGTTATGCGGACAAGACGCACAATAAATACACTTCAAACTTGAAATATACTTACAATGGTTGCGATAAAACTTGTGAGAGTAGAGATAGGAAGGTCATCAACGTAACTCCGACC
Organism: Athrips mouffetella; assembly: GCA_947532105.1. Lineage (NCBI taxonomy): Eukaryota > Metazoa > Arthropoda > Insecta > Lepidoptera > Gelechiidae > Athrips > Athrips mouffetella. The sequence goes on from OX383963.1 coordinate 23,680,532, forward strand.
AACTGCCCCGTATCTACAGCAGTCAATATGGAGAAAGTAGTAGACCCGAAGAAAGACGTGTTCATTCTGAAAATTGGAAAGAGAATGGAAACGAAAGACAAAAAGACCGATCTTGAGATAGAATTGGTAACGCCTAAAGTACCTACTGGCAGGATGACCGAGAATAGCGATACGGGCCAACAATGTAGTGCGACTGATATCAAAAAGGGTAAAAAAGGAAAGAAAGAGAAGAAAGATAAGAAGGGCAAGGGGAAAGGAAAATTAAAGGGCAAAGGGAAGAAGAAATGAGTGTCATAAAAACAGAATAGCAAATAGAATAAGGATATGTACTTGTAATTTGAGATTGATAATAATAAACCATAGCACCATTAACAAAATTGTAATGAATTATTTTGTAAAATTTTATCACATCGTTTTGGAAGAGTAGCCTAGCATAGTATCCTAGTAGCATAGTAGTAGCCTTGTATTGGTAAGCACGATATTTTATGTTAAGGCAATAACAAGCCTCTGACATGGCTCAACAGCTATGTAAAATAGTTGCCGGGAAAACTATCTCTCAAACGATTACCATCCGGTTCCCCTCTGGCTAGAACCGAATTGCTTGATTATCGTGATCGGATAGAGCAAACGCCAATAGGCCACTATCAATCACTTATCTATACCGCGTAACAAAGATTGTATAACAACCTTGAAACATGTGAATCTGCCCATGAAACTGAACAACTTTTCCCATGAAACAGGTCAAAGTATAAAAAAAATATTTCAACTGCCCATAGGAACTATCACTTTATTGCGAATTTTTTATAGAAGGTAAATATATTTTCGTGTGTCGACTAGATCCGCTTTCCTTAGGAAAAGTTGTTCAGTTTTATAAGTACATCCATCGCGCTTAAAGTTTCCGGACCTAAATCTATTTGAACACACGAACTATATAATTTCCAGCTGGTCTAGGCGAGTTTCGCATCAGAGACTTGAACGACGAAATCAACAAGTTGATGCGAGAGAAGCGCCACTGGGAGGTTCAGATCAAGGCTCTAGGAGGCCCGGATCACGCCCGCGTCGGCCCTAAGATGCTGGACAAAGACGGCAAGGAAGTGCCGGGCAATAGAGGCTACAAGTACTTCGGGGCTGCTAAGGATTTGCCAGGTGTGATATATTATACAGATATTTTATTTTAATAGATTTAAATATCCTATCCTATCCTACTAATCCTACTTCCTACTAATATTATTAACGCGAAAGTTTGTAAGTATGTATGGATGGATGTTTGTTACTCTTTCACGTAAAAACTACTAAATGGATTTTGATGAAACTTGGCACACATATAGGTTAGGTCCTGGAATAACACATAGGCTACTTTTTACCGCGGGAAAACACTTCATTCTCACGGGAAAACTTATATCTACCTATATAAAGAGAAAGTCGTGTTAGTTACACTAATTATAACTCAAGAACGGCTGAAGCGATTTGATTGAAAATTGATGGGGAGGCAGCTTAGAACCAGGAGAAGGACATAGGATGGTAGGGGTAAGGGTAGGAGAACGGTATAACTCAAGAACGGCTGAACCGATTTGGCTGAAAATTGGTGGGGAGGTAGCTTAAAACCAGGATATGGATATAGGATAGTAGGGGTAGGGGTAGGAGAACGGCTGAACCGATTTCGTTAAAAATTTATGGGGAAGTAACTTATAAAATACTTTTTGTGACGATATTTAATAATTTAATTTGGTTGTGAAGAGAAATAAAAAACTTTTTATTATTATTTATTTATTATTTATAACCAGGAGACGGATATAGGACGGTAAGAGTAGGGGTAGGAGAACGGTATAACTCAAGAATGGCTGAACCGATTTGGTTGAAAATTGGTGGGGAGGTAGCTTAGAACCAGGAGAACGATATAGGATGCTAGGGGTAGGGGTAGGAAAGGGGCAAGGGTAAGGGTAGGGGCAGGGCAAAAAAATTGTACTTAATAAATAGGTCTGTAAGGCGGAACAAAGTTCGCCGGGTCAGCTAGTAGATGAATAATAGTAAGAATAGATTAAAAATCTAGGTCTAATCGTCGATTACACCCTGTCCTGGACTGGTTATGTCAATGGGATAAAGAGGCCTCAATCCCTAGAGGATTCAATCCCTAGAGGATTCAATCCCTAGAGGATTCAATCCCTTCTCCCGATATTATTACACTGATGTCTGTTGTCTGGATGCGACTAGGAGCTACTCAATAAACTGGAGCACCTACAAAATCTTGTTACACGTTTTAGATTCGTACTTCGAAAATATTTATTCTGGGCCTAAACTATTTTTAAACGAGGAAAAAAAAAACGGAGGAGGTTCTCAAGTCGACGCGTATATTTTTTTTTTATGTATGACCACGCATAACTTTTTACAGAGTAGTCCGATTTTGATAATTCTTTTTTTTTTGGAAAGGGTAGTTAGCAGAGGCGGCTCGTCCTAAAGAGCACTGGTGCAGTGCACTCCCTCTTTCACAAAACTCAAACTTAGGATGTATTACCTACCTAGTTAAGTTACATACGATTAAATACCTATTTTCATAACCCTATACGTTGTATACATTTAAAATAGCCTAAGAAATAATTACGCAACAATTTACGTAGTCAAGTTGTACCAAGTGGAGCGCCAAGGATTGTGCTCCTATGAAAAAATATTTAGTACAATTCCTAATACAGAATTAAATGAGTGTGAAAGAGAAACATCAACACGCTCGAGCGCGTGAAACAAAAGATTTTATATGAGAAATTAGCCTCATCAGGAGCGCCGCTCAGTGCAACGTTGCCAGTTCGCGATACGCATGCATTTCGGTGACAAGGCGCTGTTGCCGATCATACGTAAACAAACTTTTCGTATACAGCTTTCAGTTACTGTTTGCAATTTTGCTTGAAAATTTAGAATTAACTGTTTTTAAATAGTGTACGTGCCTAATTACTGTAAAAATTGACGAATACAGTGCCGTTTACATTAATAAATGCGAAAAAGACTACAAATACGACTTGAACTCAATGAAAAGGGGCCGTCTCGATCTGAAATCGCGCTAGTTCAAAAGTGTAGTACAAAAAAAATAACTTTTAATCTTGAAGAACAATATTTAAAATCACCTTGGATGTGAGGTTGTAAATAAATTGTTTTGTTTCCCGTGTCTAGTATTTGAAGCTGGCGCGCATAATATGTAACAATAAAGCCATAAAAAATAGTTCATCAATAAATGGTAGGTAAGTCAATTTATTTATTTTATTTTTTTGTGCACACCCATAAAAAAATGTCACGAGCCGCCTCTGGTAGTTAGTATAGGTAGGTAGTTCAAATTTACATGGGACCCGAAGTTGGTCCCATATAAATTTGAAAAAAAAATCCGACCCTAAGGGTAGGAAAACAGGGGATGATTGATTGTTCACTGACTGATTTTAATGTATGACCACGCATAACTTTTTACAGAGTAGTCTACCCTAAGGGTGGGAAAATAAAATTTATAGTTACAAAAAGTTATAAAATAAAAACTTTTTAACAAAGAATTAAACCGCCGAAAAAACTGAAAAGCAAGAAATAAATAAACTTTTTTACGTAACCATAATAACAAAGTTATTAAACTAATGTAAGTATGCCCGAGTAATTTTGAGTCGGCGCCAAACGAGCAAATTAATTAATTACGTAAAGCGTGATGCACGGCGGCGGCGGCGCCGACTCAAAATTACTCGGGTATACTTACATTAGTTTAAGAACTTTTTTATTAAGGTTAAATAAAAAAGTTTATTTATTTCTTGCTTTTCAGTTTTTTCGGCGGTTTAATTTTTTTTTTTTATCATACAAGCTTTGGCCCGCGATTTCGTCCGTATGTACTTTAATAGTATTTGATTGTTCAAGCTCCACCCGCGTGGAATTTTGTGCAAGAAGGATTTAAAACTGATCTCTCTTTAATGTCAATAATCCTGTAATCTTTAAACTTACTTATATAGGCACTTTGCGTCATGCTCGAACGAACATACAAACAAAAAGACAACAAAAGGATATACAGATAAAAGTTATTATATTTTATTCCGGGTCTTAGCGTGATAATTATCATAGGCAATATATATTTGCCTTACTTTTCCCGACGTTAAACAAAACAGAAGCATCAAAAAACTATATTTTTGTTGAAAATATCTTCAATGTATATTTACGATTTTATAGTGGTATAAAAATAGAAGAAAATGTACTTGTTGTCAGGAGTCCGCGAGTTGTTCGAGCAAGAACCGCCGCCGCCGCCGCGCCGTACGAGAGCAGATCTGATGCGAGACGTGGATGCTGACTACTACGGGTATCGAGACGACGATGACGGGCTGCTCATGCCGCTGGAACAGCAGGCTGAGAAGGACGGTCAGTGTACCTACTGCTCGACTGCTTGTCTGGCCTGTTGCTGTGGTTTGGTAGTGAGCCTGCCTTTTATGCCGTGGGCCGCGGGTTTGATCCCCGCCCAGGGCAAACATTTGTGTGATGAACACAGGTTTTTTTTTATGTCACAAATGGGCAAACAAGCAGGTGGGCCACCTGGTGGTAAGTGGTCACCACCGCCCATGACACCCACTGTCTTATTAGTGAAATAATTTGGCACTAACAAGACAGCAAAGCGCGTTACCCACCCTGAGAGCTAAGATGGTATGTCTCGTGTGCCGTTAATTTCACTGGCACCGTTAATTTCACCCTTCAAACCGAAACACAGCAGTGCAAACACTGCTGCTTTACGGCAGAAAAAGGCAAGGGAGTGGTACTTCCCCAGACGGACTTTGCACAAAAGCCCTGCCACCTACATTATGGTGTTATTTTTTTTATCTATTTATGTATTTATATCAGTCTCTGGTACTCATAGTACAGGCTTTGCCTAGTTTGGGAATAGATGACTTTTTGTGAATTGTCCCCCAGTATTTATTTTAATGCTACCGGAGAGTTTTACGTCTCGAAAACTAATATAAGAAAGGGTTAGGTTCTAGGCAGCGTTGCCAATGCCAGTGTTCGGAATTCCCCAAAACCCATGTCAAAAATCCCCACAAATCGCAGACGAAGTAATGTAGCTAGATTAGAATGACAGAAACGAGAGAGCAGGACAGGACGGAGCGATGCGTCACACATTGGAGCGACAGAGACACGTATCGATCTGACCTGCTCTCACGCGTAGATTTTCCTGCTGTAATTCCCTTCAAGCTATATTATTTCTACTGTTCGTACAGATTTTTTAATCCATGATTAAGATAATAGTTAAGTACATTTTTGTTTTTACTTTCGAGCGGAGTGGGAAAGGTACGAGTATTTATTGTTTTCGTGAAAAAAAAGTTTTTAAAATTTTTCTGAAAAATGTGTCACTTATACATCATAAAAAGCTAGTCCCCTAAAAATGTCCTTCCGTCGGTCGGTCGGTCGTCGGTCGGTCAGTCTGTCCGTCACGCTTTGGCCTAGCGGCTAAACAAATAGGCCGATTGACACCATACTTTAAATTTAAGATTTTTATACAAATTGATCGAAGGATTCTGAATAGTATTTTGCTGGCTCTCATTTTGAGGGTAGCTGTCATACAACAAAAATGAAGAATTGAAATTTGCTGTAAATCGGCTCAAACGATATTTATGAAACTTTGCATGAGAAAGCATCTTCATGTAAGATATCTTGCGCCAGTATCAATTGGTTTGTGTAATTTCATATGAGGGGTGTTCCTGTACTACCAAATCGTAAACATGTGATTTATCCATAATTGGTTCCATTGAGTTTATTTTAATTTTCTTTAATTTTAATTCTGGATTGGTTATCTGCCTGAATGGATATTCTATTTGATTTTTAAATAAAATTTAGTATACAGGGTGTACCAAAAACTGAAAGAGCTTGCTCAGTAGACTAAACTGAACAATTATTCCTATATGGACGTTCTTCTTCTCATATTTAACGTTAGGAAGCGAAAAAAATCTCCATGCAAGTATCTTGCGGTAGTATCCATTGATCAGTGAAATATAGTGTTCCAGTACTACCAAAATTTAAACATGTGATTTAAACATGTCTGTTTTAACTTTTAACAATTTGAATTCTGAATTGATCTGTATATTTCATTAGAACATTTTTTGGAAAAAACGTAAATAAAAGCTTGTATTTCCATTTATGTGTATGGCATTACAAATTTAAGTTTGCGGTTGATAATTTTCACTTGCGTATTGCGAGAAAGTAAGTGCAGTGCTGCTGTACCATTTATTTCTTTTTTGATCAAACTATAATTATTTACGTTTTCTAGTCTAAATAAAAAATGCAGATTTTAATTTCTCCACTTGTTCAGTATTTTATTTCAGGGTACCTCGGTGTCAGTTTTATGAATGTTGGCTTCATCATAACATCCCATTAAACGTCCACTACAGGACAGGGAGCTCCCTCTAGAATTCAAGCTATTGCTGGAAAAATGTAGAGGGGAAGTACCATAGTCACCTCGCTTGTTAGCGTTACGGCTGGCACCATGGACCGCGGTTGTAGGTGACCGCAGTAAGTAAGATGTTAGATACAAAGGAGGATGCTGCTGCCCATCCTTCAGTTTATAACCCTTAGTCGCCTATTACGACACCCACGGGTATGTAAGGGTTGGTACTATTCTTTGCCGGCACCACACGGGAATATATTATTCACAAAATACACGACCATTCATTAACAACCTACTTATCTTAAGATGTGTCAGGAAAAATATTGTACTTATCGTTTTAAAGTAAGGAAAAACTCAAAATCCCTGCATTTCCTCCGCATCGACGTTCTCTTTACAAATTTGCCATATACAATGTATTGCTCCTAGATGCTCCTAGCTATTCCTCCGCGTATGCTTGTGTCAATTGTTTGTGAAGAAATATTTATTTACGAGTGTAATAGTGGTCAAAAACAATTACTCACCTCCCTTGCATAGACATCTACTATTAATACAATAAAAATTAAATTATAAATATTTCCTTTCACAGCCATAGCACGAGCAGTCGCAGAATGGAAGGCCAATAAGGAACAGAATAAAGACCAAGACATGCCTGAAGAGGAGGATATTTACCCGGAGGATGTAAGTACCAAGTTTTTGAGGTGCTGGATAGTTTGTTGGGCAGATTAACAACCCACGAGCTTGTATCGTTTTGATATTTTCTGTAGCAAACTGTACATACTACTGCCGTAGTTTTTTCACATATCCAATAACAACCGTTTAGCTAGCAGTAGTTGCACTTTAAAGCTTAATATTTCATATACGGATCCCTAAAATGAAAAATGGTCTTTACACATCTGCCATATTTTTAAAAGACCTATCAAACGATCATGTAGACGAAAAAAAAAGGCCATCCACTTTACACTTGAAAAAGTTCCCCTAAAAATATTTTTTCAGAGATTTATTTTACAAGTGTCAGGGTAATTAATATGTATTACTTTAATCTTCAACTCGGATACAACCTACAAGATATGATGATTACTTTAATCTTCAATGTTTTTAGCCGGACGACAAACGAATGGACGAAGATTCTGAACAGCCTGTAGCTCTGACGTCACACGTGGCTGTTCCCTCGCAGAAGGATATAGAAGAAGCGTTACTTAGACGCAAGAAGCAGGAACTATTGGAGAGATACGGCTGCCTGGACGTCAAGATCGAAGAGAGCTGACCACATTCCAAGAAGGATAGGGTAGGAAAAACGAGGGAATAAAAATGAATACATTTCACCCGAGCTTCTAGACAAAACCTGTACTATGGGTATCAAAAGACTGATATGCATATTGTTGCATATGTCGCAGCCAACTGGTTTAATCAGGCAGTTAATTGAATGCCTAGGCCGATTGTTGACTGAACTACTATCGCTCACTGTTTAACGAGTTAGCTAATCGATAGCTAGCCCGAATGAGACGGCTAACCTTGAATCAGCCGGGTGATTGAAGTTTGCAAAAATCGTGATTGAGCAGCTCTAAATTTATTTGTCCAACAAAATAGTCTTTTGTGCAGCAGTACAAGCAAGTTTTAATTCGCCTCTGGCACTCGCCGGCCGCTACCGCGGCACGCTCGCTCGGCTCGTGCGTTGTGGTCGCAGATCGGGTAGGTTGTGTTCTCTAGTCATTCAATTGATTGCTGGCAGTCAGTCAACCGCCGAGGCATTCAATTAACTGCCTGATTAAACCAGTTGGCTGCGACACATACATGCCATAAACTATTGAATAACATATAAAGCAAAACTTCTCGTGTCGTAATTCTAATACGAAAGCCGTCATTCGTCTTAAATTTTGGAAATTTAAAAAAATATAAATCTCTTCATCTGGTCTGGTCAATTATTATGGAGATCAAAATGTTTGTTCAGTTACATAGGTGGAACTTCCACCCAAGAGGTTTTGCGTAAGTAGAGTTACAGGTTGTATGTGTACAGGGTGTTAATTTAATTGCGTGCCATAGCTTAGGGGGTGTTTCAGTAACGATATAGGAACACAAAAAAAAAAAAAAAAATTTTTAATTAATGATTTTTTTATCACTTCCTCCGAAGCCCGTTAAAGTATGAAGGTAAAATTGGGCACACACAAAAAAGAAAGAATTTCTTGATACTCGCGCGCTGGCTTGGTGACAGCGCGGTGCCCCGTCCGGGTCATTACCCTCCGCGTTAGTTTAGTTTCAATGGAGTTTTTTTTAAGCAGGATTTTTTAAAATATTTTATTTGTGTTACTTTATCGTTACTGAAACACCCCCTAAGCTATGGCACGCAATTAAATTAACACCCTGTATAACGCAGGTAAAGTGTCAGAGCCGTTAAATTATAATTCAACCAGTAAATTGTAAAGCAACCTAACTGAACCTAACCTAACTAAATATAACCGAACCTAATAGGTCGTGAATTAACAAAAACAGGCACTGTGAAACTATAATTCACCTAGTTAAATTGTAAGAAATGGAGCCTATTGATAATTTACCGTTAAATTATAATTTACCTAATTGCGACATACAGAAACAGAAAACAGATCGCCAATAGTCCTGTTAATAGTAGATTAGTAGCCAAGGGCTGTAAGGCATCAATTGCAGCCCGAGATATTTAGGCGCACGAGCTAAGCGAGGGCGCCTATAGTTCGAGGGTGCAATTGATGCTTACACCCGAGCTAACTACTCTGTTTTACATCTCGATTGTGAGGTAAGTAGGTCCTTATTACCACTAAATCACACATCCTCTTTTTTTAGCGTTTTAAATTTTTATTTACTGACACACAACAACAAATTCCAAATTCTTTACTAACACAGTACTTTGCAAATTACACATTTGATTAGTTCTAGTTTTTATGTTATTGTCTTTTGTTTTTTATTTTATAATTAAGTATAATTTTGTTTTGTGTTAACAAATTATAATGTAGCCATCCATATGTTTTGGTTCATCTGAACTCTAAAAATGGTTCCAGCTGAAAATCAGCGCCTTAGCCTTTGGCATGTGCTGAGCTGGAGGCCTATTTAGCTGTTTTTTTAATGTGTTTACACTTATGTTTTTGTTTTTCTTTTGCATGCTAAATAAATATTATTTCTTTCTTTCTTTCTAAATTGTAGGTGACCAATTAGCGCTCTAGGGTAATAATGTAGCTAGAAAAGCCCTAGGGCGGTAAGTAATAAAAAAAAACACTTCACTCTTTCAAATTTAATTACTTACCGCCCTAGGGATTTTCTAGCTACATTATTACCCTAGAGCGCTAATTGGTCACCTACAAGCCCCATTTGGTGGTAATAAGGACCTACTTACCGAATATGAGAGATGTAAAATAAAATAGTGAAAATCTCTGGTTGGCTGTATCACTGTATCGGCCGTAAGTTTTACGTACATCCACGTATGCATACGTCTATGTATGTAGGTACATTCAAGAGCACTCACCGCCCATCACCCACCTTCACCTCCTATCACCTGACTCATCCAAAGCTCGATCGATGTCACTCATTTCATTGAACTACTGAACCTCAAAAGTCTCATTAGTACAGTCACAGAGTACTATAATACTGGCGTAAGTACAATAATTTAGGCAGTCCGCCGCGTAATACGTCGCATGCCGTTCGTGTTTCTGTGAACCCCGCAACGTGACACGGATCATACGGTGCGTCTCGCAAAACGCATGCGTTCGACAGCCGGCGTTCGAGTTTGTATGAACCGCGCAGCGTGAACCGTTTCGTACGGTGCGTCTCTCATACGCACGTTCGAACGCCGCGCTTTATGTACAGTCAAGCGCACCTTAAGTACCGCCATAGTAGATAATACATGCCTGTTTGATTTTGATTGTTTGTGTTTTCAATTGTTATTTATTTACTTTGACCTGGTCTTGGCTGTACAAAGTATACCATAAAGACAAATTTGTACTGACGCCGCCGAGTGAAGCGTTCGAACGCGACGTCCGCGTCCGTACGGTCCGTATTGCAGGAATGAGAATTTGTCAAAGAGGAATTTTTACTAGCAGCCCCGCGTGGTGGGGATAGCGAACGCTGCGTGACACGCATGCGTTTGGCGGTCCGCGGTCCGTACGATCGCATCACGCGGCGGAAGCCCTTAACTGTTAATTGAACTACTGAGTAAAGACGGCAGATCAAGGAGTTTGGTTATGTTTTTGTCATGGTTATGTTTAGTTTAAAATTCGTTTTTATCCTATCCTTTATAACTATAAGACTGTATAAAATATGTAAGTTGTGTAAGTTATAATAAAATAAGTATTTTATTAAAATATGTCTTTTTTTACCGAGCCGGTGCTCCTGGTAGCAGGAGGGGTGGTAAGGTGGCGGTTTGGAGTTGTCGTTAGTAATATGGAGGGTGGTGACTACGTCTGTCGCCGTCACCTCACCATCCCTTTCGCACCGCGCTTTATCTATTCACGAAAGGGTCTAGTGTTTTGTAAAAATTTTTTTCGGCTAAGAAAAGATTTATCTCTTATTACACGAGGCTCACAGAAAAACGTTTAGTTCATCGTTTTACATACAGAAAATCAGAAATAGCTACATTTTTAACACATTTTACATGAATTTGAGGTTATGGTTAGGTAAAATAGTAACCTGTCTTTTTTTTTATAATGGACATTTCTAACTGTACCTATGTAAAATAGTCTAAGAGAAATCTTGATGCTTTTTTACAATACCAAGCGCCTTTCGTGAACTCTGGTATAGTTAGCAGTATGGTTAACAAAACAACAAAATTCTTAGCAATATTTTATTTCTGAACAATTTGTTATCTGTACTATACGAATATATTCTATTTATTTCCAAGCAAAATATACAACACATTGAAACACATACACATAATATACTCGCTGGCCTTAACGATTCTTATGTACTCCATAGGCCTATAATAAAAAATATAAGTAAGGAACAAAAATTGCACTATATTGGATTGCTACACACAGTAAGCAAAAAATGCTATGTGTGTAACACTCACTTAAATATCGTCAGAAAATGAACAAAACATACAGTGAATCCTTGATTCGGAAAATGTAAAAAATCTAGAAATTATTATATTTCGAGCACCTACAAGCTTCTTTTTCTCAAAGGACATTTTCTTATAATTACTTTTTGGATCAACAATTTTCTGTCCATTTTTCGACGAGTGTTGCAAAGTAAAAAAATAACTAAAATGTACGCTTTAATTAAGTATCCAGTAGTTACGATTACGCCTATTATAGGAATGTACAACTTAACCCAATTATAAGCTCTCAAACCGCTATGTTTATAAACGAATACCACCAAGAAAGTAATAGAACCCTATCAACACCAGAATATCGTAAAATAAATAGTTATTACAAAAAACAGACAAAATTAAATAAAAAAAATTTAAATGCTTTATTTATGGATTCTTTTAAACTTTTTATCCGAAAGAAGCTTGAAAAGAAAATTGAACTAATTCAATACTAGCGAATAACCATGAAATTTCTTTGAATAAATCATATTTTTTTAATGCTTCACCCACTTTCACCTGATTAGACAAAATATTTTTAAATATAATTTAAGACTTTTGGGAATATTTATACATATTTTATTCAACGCTACTGGCAATAACTACAATTTAGAAGCTAGAATATAACACGAATAGCTGTAATTGCCAACAACAAGATAATGTGCACCTCTACCAACCATTCAATCTTCAATTTACATTATTTATAAATTATATCTGAAAGACGGGGGATTACCTAATTTTTATTCGTTCATCCACAATTCCACATTACAAAAGTAAATCGAGAACGAAATATCGAAAATAAGAACTCGTAAAGGAAGTAAATAAACTCCCGAAAACTCGAACAACTTTCCCAAAAAACAAAGGTCGAAATACGAAAAAAATATATTTTGACTTTACAAAATAACTGGATCACGCGACGTAGCCTTTTTTATGGGAAGCCAACATTATTTACTTACTTCAAAATATGTTCTCTGGAGAAAGTTATAACGGCGGAAGATACAGCACTTCTGCTCTGCAACTACTTTAAGTTCCTTCCATATGATCTGAATGCATACTTGATTGCATAGTTCGAGTTGGCGCGGAATGCCTAATCTCGAATCCTGCCGGCTTAGCACGCTGCCCGAGAGAAAATATATCTCGGAGAAATGTCACTTTATTTGAGGAATTATGTCATCTATCACCTCCAAGCGCGAATAAATGTCAGTGGGGGAAAATGTTTAACAAGTCCACAAATTACGTTTTTGATATTTTAGACAGAGATAGCTTTATACACTAATACATGTAGCCGTCCTTGTCTTTCAAAACGTGTCGCACTGCTCAGATGTCAAAAAAACGTGACCATGCTTAAAGTCTTTAATCTATGGGCCAAGATAAACTGACAACTGAAGCGTGCTAAGCCGGCAGAAAGATTGCTATAGCGTGCGCAGGATAAGTTTGGGTCTGACGGTTATTTTCTGCGTATGGGTGACTGACGGAGAGCCAATGAACAATTTGCTCGCCTGGGGAGAGGCCGCGCTCACCCCCGCCTTTTTTTTAGTTCTGCGCAATAACGGTTAGAGCCAAACTCAGCCTGCGCCCGCTATTCAATTTGTTCAAAACATGTTTCAAACAAACAAAAAATGCACAATCCTAATAAACAGTTTAACGACATTGTGCGTTAATATAATTAAAAAGGTTAATTGGACGTTTTTATGTTAATAATAATTATTTATTATTGAAACATGTTTGACTATACAGTATCGATTTTTATTAGTTTTAAGTCTTCTACTCATGAAAACAAGCAGCTTTCCCGAAGATTTTTTTTTATTTTGTGTAAATTCTTCGCGACTTGCGTGATCGACCTATTTTGTACGGAAAATCGTAAATTTCTTTTCGACCAATTTTTTCTTATGGAAAGTTGCTCGGTATCAGTAGGATCACTGGGCTTCAGGAGTGAAACCATAGAAAAATCACTGTATAAATAAAATTTTTGGGCGTTAGCGTGGCAATAGGATGTTGACCCATTCGTAAGAGCTCCCAATTGCGAGCAGTAATTAGTAATGGTCTCCAATAATAGTCAATATCCTCTATTCCCAAGCAAACCCGCACTGACTATACTTTATATATTCCAGACAATCTTCAAAAACCTATTTGCAAAACAAAACATTCTGCGGACTGCAGTCATTTTTAGTGACGAAATGGGCTCTCTGAAATAGTGATTCTACAGGTGACTTAGAACATTCTGTTATACATCAATTTTGTATAGGACTAAGGAATTTTAGAGTTGTTGAAAAAAATTTCTTGTAGGATAGCGTGCTCAGGATACACATACGTACGGTCACCCGCACGTCGGTAGAAACTTTTTCAACTCTATTACCACGCTATAAGGTCCAAAAGTGTTTCTACTGACGTGCTGTTGAGTGTACTTACCTAAAAAATATAAAATAAGCATTAATGATGCATTTTTATTTTTTTAGCATAAATTATGCTTATTTTATTGCAAGTAAGTTTGTGCATCTATTTTTAAAAAATTAAAAAAGAATTTAAACTCCAAATATCCTTAGACCTATTATATACAAAATAGATTTGATCTATATCGATACAGAACTTACCCTCGAAATTTGTTGAATGTCTTCAAAGTCACCCTGTAAATCAAAGGCCAGTTTCGCATACGAGGTGTCGAACGCAAGTAGAAACAGCTACATGTAAGTATAACATATAACGTAAGGGACGTTAAGATTGGAAGAGGTTTTGTTGCTTGGTGTCGTTTTCGAAATCACTCCACGCATTGTTCAGTTCCATAAAGATCATCTTCGCTATGTTCTCGTTGGGGGTGCCCATTTGCTGTGAAACAAGAAAAGACGCTGAACTTATGTAACATTAAATCTTAGGTATAGTCTGACTGCAACCGCTGTACCCCTGAATAGGTATGCTCGGTCACTTTATATAGAAGCGTGCCAACCATGGGTACTGTCAGCCTCTTGTCGATTTATGTTTTCCTGGTACTTCTCACTAAAGGAAAAAGTTACCGCTTTACTATTTTTACAAAATTACTTTAGAAGTAGGCTGTATGTAGTACTGTGGTAGTATTGCCTTAGCCTATGCAGAATGAACATTATGTATTATAACAGTTGCACAATGAAAATCCATACTCCATTTCCGTACTGCTGCTCGTAGTATGGAACAGTGTGGAAATGAAAATGATAGCGGACAATGACCTCAATTTCGAAACTGTAATTGGTTTCGACTTTGGAATATTCCGGTACGGGAGTAGATAAAAAAAAACAAGCCTACTACTTAAACAAGCGTACTTTACTTGTTGAACCCTAAAAATGGCACCATAATATAAAGAAGCTTAAGCCTCTTTTTGTCCTCAGTCGCTTAATGGCTCAGGAAACTTAACACTTTTTCGTTCAAATCTTGAATGCGACTGTGTATCTATGAAAATGAATGATCGTTGCATTAAATTATCCATTGCTACATGTTCATCTTTATTTTCTTCTGAGAATGGCCAAACTCTAGTGGCCCATCGCTAAAATTATCGACGGCCGATAATGAGGCAAGGGTTGAGGAGTGCACGGCTAAAGAGTGGAATTCTCTGCCTGCGTCTTGTGTTCCCGAGTTCATATAACCCGAATCTCTTCAAGTCGCGAGTGAATAGGCTTCTTCTGGGCAAGTTTGTTCCATCGTCGACCTCATCTCTGTCTTCAAGACTAGATCGAGGTCAAGTGTAAGCCCATTTTCAGTCAAATAAAAAAAAGAGTGGCGACCGCAAAGTCGTAGCGTTGGCAGGCCCAAGGTCCGACGATCTGTTTGGGTGAGGCAGGACCGGTCGTTGAGAAGATATTTAGTAAAGGCCTTCGGTATCAGACATGGCCCCCGTCTATCATGGAACTTCTATGATAGTTTTTCAGTGCCTCTACTGTCGAAATAAAGCAGTGTGATACCAGCTGCGGCATTACGAGCCCCCAGATAAACGCTTTTCATTCACTCGCGCGAAAAAATTTACATTTGCTTCATATATGACATTTGGCCTTAGATATATTTTTATCTAGGGCCTTGTGCTGAGCTCGAAGGACGGGGCGTCACATAAGATATTAGAGTGACAGAGGCACGGTATCGGTCCATCCTGCTCATACGCAAAGCTGTTCTGCTGTCATTCCACTCAAGCTACATTACTTCGACTGAAGTAACCTTGTTTTGTGCTAGAGTTCATGTAAACTTAATACAGTCACCGGCAAAAATAACCGGCCGGTCTATTTTCTGTCGTACATTTTCATACAAGTAAGGGATCAAATGAAGCGTCAATATAGTTCCTAAACGAAATAAATATCCGTGAATAAACTTTGAGATCAATAAATAAGGTATCTGACTACCGATTCTTAAAGATTAGACCTGTGCACGGTATCCAGGAAATTCCGTGCATCGTTCAGAAAAAAATATACGTCATTTCGTCAGATATCTCTTACATTTAGCGAATTAAAATGTTTAAAGTGTCGCACAGGTTTTTTTCAACATTTTAGATATACCTAATCTTTGACAATATTGTTAATAAGGTTCTTATCTAAAGACCTCATCAATCAGATTTGTATTTTTATTCAATTTAGGTAAGATATTGATGCTTCCGTTTGCCCCCATGTTTGTATGAAAATATATGAAAGAAAACAGACCGGAGGATGGGCAGCAACATGTTCTGTGTATCGTACCATCTTAAATACTGCGGTCACCAACAACAGCGGTTGCCAGCCGCAACGCTTACAAGCGTGGTGACTATGGTAAATCCCCTCCAACTACCACGAGTTTTTTTTCTGGAGTTCTGGAGGCAGCTCCCTGTCCTGCAGTGGACGTTTCATGGGATGTTATGATGAGGCTTCTTCTTAGCAAACTCGTTTCATCGTCGACCTCCTCTGTCCTCAATACTGGATAGAGGTCAAGAGCAAGCCCATTGTCAATGTTTTGGGCTAAGTTACTATAAAATAATTTGCCATTGATACGAAAAGAAGAAGAATTTAAAAAATGTACTGTTCTGTAGTACATTAGCACACCTTATCAGGATGCACGATCACACTGTTCTGTAGTGTATTATCATACCTTATCAGGATGCACGGCCAGACTGTTCTGTAGCGCATTAGCATACCTTATCAGGATGCACGGCCAGACTGTTTTGTAGTGTATTAGCATACCTTATCAGGATGCACGGCCAGACTGTTTTATAGTGTATTAGCATACCTTATCAGGATGCACGGCCAGACTGTTTTATAGTGTATTAGCATACCTTATCAGGATGCACGGCCAGACTGTTTTGTAGTGTATTAGCATACCTTATCAGGATGCACGGCAAGACTGTTTTAAAGTGTATTAGCATACCTTATCAGGATGCACGGCCAGACTTTTTTGTAGTGTATTAGCATACCTTATCAGGATGCACGGCCAGACTGTTTTGTAGTGTATTAGCATACCTTATCAGGATGCACGGCCAGACTGTTTTGTAGTGTATTAGCATACCTTATCAGGATGCACGGCCAGACTTTTTTGTAGTGTATTAGCATACCTTATCAGGATGCACGGCCAGACTGTTTTGTAGTGTATTAGCATACCTTATCAGGATGCACGGCCAGACTGTTTTGTAGTGTATTAGCATACCTTATCAGGATGCACGGCCAGACTGTTTTGTAGTGTATTAGCATACCTTATCAGGATGCACGGCCAGACTGTTTTGTAGTGTATTAGCATACCTTATCAGGATGCACGGCCAGACTTTTTTGTAGTGTATTAGCATACCTTATCAGGATGCACGGCCAGACTGTTTTGTAGTGTATTAGCATACCTTATCAGGATGCACGGCCAGACTGTTTTGTAGTGTATTAGCATACCTTATCAGGATGCACGGCCAGACTGTTTTGTAGTGTATTAGCATACCTTATCAGGATGCACGGCCAGACAGGCCTTCCTGTAGTTCCGCTTGACGTCGGCGGCGCTCACCAGCTGCGACATGTTGCAACTTGTCCACCGGCAGTCCTCCCACACCACCGTGTGCAGCGAGCACAGTAGCGCTCGAATGTTCGCTTTCTTGCCCTCCGTCTGCGGAAAAACATATGACAAAGTGGAGAATGTTCACAAATACAAGGACAAGTACAGAAGATAAAAAAAAAACAAGTAATAAGTAAGTAACACAAAGTAACAAGTAATTAAAATAAATGTGACAAGTTTGTAGAGAATGTTTACAAATACAAGGACAAGTGTAGAAGAATTTAAAAAAAACTTAGATAAAGGTTGAGCTTCCTACAAATACCAGGTAATTTTAAAAGTTGTGGCAAGTTTGTAGAGAATATTCACAAATACAAGGAAAAGTATAGAAGATTTAAAAAAAACTTAAGAAATGATTTAGCCGGTTGAGCTTCCTACAAATCGAAAAGTAATTTTAAAAGCTGTGACATGTTTGTATAGGTGTAATATATACTAGGTTATTTTTTGGACCTGATATGCGTATGTCCGCCTTATTACATAGGTCAAAAGCAACAACTTTTGTTAAAAACGCACAAAAATTTCGCCTCCCCATACTAAAGTGGTCACGTCACCGACCCATTTTGTATGGGAAGTTGATAATTTTTCGTTCGTTGTTAGCAAAGTCGTAGAACAAAAGTTGTTGCTTTTGACGTCTGTAATAAGGTGCGCATACGCATATCAGGTCCAAAAAAATAACCTTTTATACTTAGACAACTAAAAAAAGAACTAAGAAAAAAGGTCGAACTTCCCACAATGTAACGGGTAAGCTTAAAAATGTTGACAAGTTTGTAGAAATTGTTCGGAATATGAAGACAAAATTGTCTAAAGACCTTAGGTATTATGGGTTCAGGTTACTTGTGCGGCGAGCAATTTTCTGTATTTTCCATATTATTTTCATCGTAGGACATCAAGGAGAAGGTCGTGTCCGTTAGTATTACAATAGTCTAAGATTGTGTCGAATCAGGAAGCATTTGGCGGAAAGTAGAACTGACTGAAAGTTACTTCACCGACAAGGGCTTAGCTCTTAATTTAAAGAAGAGGGTGACGTAAAAAGTATTGTATATCCTTCGAGGCAAAGAAGCGTTTGATATCTCGAATCGTTTCTATAAAACTTACCCAATCATTTATCTTAAGTTTCTCCGGATCCATCTCTCTGACCATCTCTTCTTTCCGCATAGCGTTCATAGTCCGCGGTCCCGCCTCTCTCTTGGCGAAGTCATATCCCTGACTGCCCAGCAGGTCCCCGAACACGTCCATTGGCTTTTTCTTTTCGTCCGCAGGAGTTTTCGCTGGCTCGAAGTGGGATCGGCTGGAGGAGATAGGAGTTCCGATTAAATATTTTCTTATTCTGTTACTCTCTTTTTTGACTATTTTGTAAATAGTCAGATAACTTATTTTTTAGTTGCTTGTGTCCTGAAAACATTCATAAGTTGGCCTAAGTACTCGTATGAACCTCGATTTAGTAAATTAGGACTTATACAGTATAACACAAAATTTTAATACAATCGTGAGCGGGCGATTTAAAACCTGTAATTTTGGCCTATTGCCGGTGAAATGAAATTTCAGATTTCTTTCAGGGTTTCGTAGCCAACAAGGACCCCTTACTTGTTTTCGTCATGTTCGTTCGTCTGTCTATCTTTCCGCGGAATAGTTCAGACACTTTACGCCTACGGCACTCCCCGGACAATACATCGAGCGCGAATTTGAAATTGAAAAGTCGCGTAAGCTCGCATGTTCAGTACAAAGGACCCTCAGAAGGACCACGAGAATCTCGTGGGAGAGTGAGCGCGGGGTAGATTGCGGGCGGGGGGCGGAGTGTCCGTTCTGTATGATAGTTCTATTACTTTATTCTGTGCCAACGGCGAAGCTCAGTGTGACGCGAATGACCCGCCTATTCCAAGTAGCCCTACCGGTCTATCCCTCCGACGAGGATACCCTAACGGCACTGACCTCTATATATACAAGTACGCTGGACTAATTATAAGCCGGGTCGTATTGAGGCGATTTGATTTTCGCCATTTCGCGCTGATAGCAGCAGTGGGTGGGAACGGAACTAATAATAGAGATGGGACAGTGAGATAAAATACATCGATAAAAATGACTGTACTTAAAACTTACCCATGCAGTAAAATGAAAATAATTATGATCTATTCCTTTAATGATAGCAATTGGTTAATACTTAGATTAAGCAAATAGCCGAATCGCTTATATATTAGAATAAGCCGAAGTCGGACTAAGGGGTGCTAGCTAGATCCAACAATAAAATAGGGAACGTTTTTTAAGGTATTTATAGATAATAAAAAAATATGTACAATACTTTAACGTTTTTTATTAGTTATTACTTTAAAACTAAAATCTACATACATACACTAAAACTCTAGCGGGGTCGTGTCTGTACTGTACATTAAATGTTTTTATGAAAAAATAAATGCAACAGTCAACATCAGCGACACCAAGACCAAGATAATTATTTTAATTTTTTTATCTATGTCTGTCTGTCTGTATGTATGTATGTATGTTTGTTACCTCAACACGCCAGAACTACTGAACCGATTTGGATGGGACTTTTTCTATTCAACTGAGTGTTACCTGGACTCAAACTTAAGATACATTTTATCACGCTACATAACTTCGGGGGTAGGCAACCAGGCAAGTCTCGGGCACACCTAGTTTAGTAAAAAGTGTAGATACCCTGTAGATACAGGGTGACTTTGAAGACAATCGACAAATTTTAAGGGTGTGTTCTGTTATTGATATAGATCAACTTTGTATATAGGTCTAAGGAAATTTGTAGTTGTCGATTTTTTTTTTGTATTTATTTAGTTATATTCTTGAAACTGATACACTGACGTAATTACCTAAAAAGTATAAAAGAAGCATAAATGATGCATTTTTATTTTTGAGCATTAATTATGCTTATTTTATTATTAAAATTTTTATGCAAGTACGTTTGTTTATCGATTTCAAGTATGTTTACCGTAATAAAATAAGAAAAAAATTCTACTCCAAATATCTTTAGACCTAAAAAGTTATCTATATCGATAACAGAACTTACCCTCAAAGTTTGCCGAATGGCTTCAAAGTCACCCTGTAGTCTACAAATAAAAGAAAGGGCTTTTTGCCGCAACAAACTAATCATTGGCGAGCCCAAATAATTTGTCGCGACAAAAAAATTCGAACATTTACCTCTGTATATATAGGGAATAGTTTTTAGCGGCTGCGTACAGACGGATGTCTATATATTTGGTGATAATTTGTTTCAATAAAATATGAAAGTGGCTGTTAAAATTATCTGACACTAAAGTATCCTTGAAGTGGTTCTGTAGATCAGGAAACAATCATATTTCTTCGGACGCCAACTAGGTTTTTGAATGTTTTTCAGCCATAATTCCAGTCTTCTATCGTCAGTCGGAAACCTGTGAATTAGTAATCGTTGTTTTAAATCGGAAACCTGTGAATTAGTAATCGTTGTTTTAAATCGGAAACCTGAGAATTAGTAATCGTTGTTTCAAAATAATATGTATTTGATAATAAAAATCTGTCGTCGGCTATTTCCGTTTTTGAAAGTAAATAGATAGGTACTGATAGAAAAATATCGATAAGTTTTATCGATAAGTTTTATCGACAAGGAACTTTCAGCACTATTGGATTTTATTATTTATGAAAAACCGGTAGTACAAAGGCAAAATCACGTATAATATGATAAGTGCCGATTTTTAAGTGCCTGTTATATCAATAGAAGTTTAATTTGTTGAATATTAGCAGTAACTTTACTTACTTGTGGAATGTAACCCCACTTCCCTTCTGGTAACGAGTTTTGCATAACACGCACTCTTTTATGGTTTACCTATTAACTACCACCACTTATTTATGTATCAACTATAGTAATATGACACAAAAAACAAGCGTAATCGCGGTAAACCTACAAAAACACTTTATAAATACGGAGACAATCCAAACTAAGCAACGGTCATTTGCAGTTTACGTCAGATTTAGTTCCTTTCCCCCGCATTGGGGGCGCTTCAAATAGGCACAATAGAGAGTTGTCGTTTTATGGGGAATCATCAGTCCAGCGTACTTGTATATATAGAGGTCAGTGCCTAACGGACATCTGCAGGCCTAGTGGTTATCGTCATATAGTGTTGTTTGTAAGATCAAAGGCTGACCTCACTTTTTTGTCAGAGTTGTTGAGCCGCTTATTGCCTCGACATGGACCATTTAAGCATAATGAAAAAAATTGCACCTAGAAGACAATCAAAACCAGTAAGGAAGGCAGTGGGTGGCAAATCAGTGAGGATCGCGATTGAGATCAGGGACCGAGGAAGAAGTAGAATATCAGCACAAATTACATAAAGTTGTAACATTAAAGTTGTTTACAAAGGTCAGCTTATCTCTATAAGAGATCTACATATACACAAAATACCTACTTATACTACACACTATAGTAGATTTTACAACGAGTGCACAAAACGAACCATTTTTCCGAGACTTTTAGCAGCCCGAGCCGAAGGCTGCACTTTATTTGTCAACGAAAATGTCGATATGTTGAACTGCTCTTTTCTTAAAGGAAAATGCCCAAGTGACTATAGAACTTAGTATCGCTCAGAAATGGGTATAAAACTTATTGTGTCACAATGCTTTATGGCTTGACGTAAAGCCTGCTCTAAGGACTTATTAAAATGAGTTGGCATTTGATTGTAGTTCTCCAGGTTTTACAGTAATTAGCCCAGGAAAATAGGTCCTAAATTCCAATTCTTGAATTCGAGGTTTCATACTGAGGTCACTCCATCACTGACGTAACAATAGCTGACAAGTTTAGTGTTGCCAGCCAAATCGTACCCAAAATATTTAAAAATGTCCCCTTTTTGTGATTACAATAACCTTATGAATGAGAAAAGAGTTGATAACTTGGCAAGTGTAGGCTAGCTAACTACGTATGTATAAACAAAAAAACTATGCTAGTGATTCGTTTGACTCGCTCGCCTGCCTGATGGGTACTCATTTAAATGGTAACCGCCGCAGCAGGAAACTGCTGTGCATAACCTTTCAACTATTAATACCCTACTAGGTACAGGAATCAATACTAAATATATATATATTTTTTTTTACAAAAAACGTACCTTTTTATAAACGGTTCAGGTAAGTTTGAAGTGGCAGGCAACACTGAATAGACGCATCGCAAATACGAAAATCTTAAAAAAAATATCTAATATATTTTTAATTTTTTACCCGGAGAAGTGGACAATTCCTATTAATATATAAAGTTATCTATAATATAAACAAGAATTACTGATGTCATAGACTCAAATCAAATCAAATCAAAATCGTTTATTCATTGTTGGATATTAAAATCTCTTAATGACGTCAGCTAAACTACATCGCTTCACAAACAATGTGGCGCCATTGTGGGGAAAAAAAGAAGCGACAATAAAAACCCACGCGCTCTTTTAAATATGTTTGAATGAACTTGACTTGTGACACAACTTCGATTTGAGCAATTTTTTATAATTTTGCGATACTACTCATGAGCATTCTCCTTTAAAAATATATTGTCCAAACTAAAATTCAAATCCAAATTGTAATCTTTAGGTTAACTACTATTCAAAATTTTAAATAGTGTTTCTCAGTGCAGCGTATTTACGTTAAAAACTCAAATTGCATGTTGTGTTTGCCTGTAATTGGGTGTACCTATTTAACTAGAGTTACGTCTGTGTGTATTACCTGTTGGCAAACCTTAAAAAATAAATAAATACTAAGTAGCATATCCGTGGTGACTTGCCTATAGTCGGGCTGGTGCGCGGGCGAGCGCGCGGGGGTGTGCGGGAGGTGCGCGGGGGACGCGCGGGGGGTGTCGCCCTCGCCGCCGCCACTGCCCCCTGTCGGGAGCGGCGCTGCGACACCTGCCACAGTACACGGGTTAAAACACGGTAATAAACGAACTACGCAAGGAAGTACAAACAAAACCAGTAAAAGCTGAACGATACAAAAACCCGAAACCAGAGACCCGCTCAAAGTCAAAATGTTTCTACCGCCGCCGTTCGGCCATGTGTACAACGATAGTCTGAACGTTTCTCTGAGTGTATTTACAAACTTGTACCTCTAGTGATTGAAGAGATATCTTTTGTTTACAAAACCTTATGCACCTACCAAACTGTAAAAACTTTGATGGCAGTGAATACTCCTAGCAGGCCCTACTCAAAGCCCTGCTTGAAGTACCACTGCTAATCGTTTTGTGTGTATGAATCTCGCCGTAGGTGAATATTATATGTTCCTTGGTATGAATGCTCGACCTGCCATAAGGGGAGTATTCTGTTAGCCCGACATACAATCTCCCCACTCCACACTGCAAGCAGTGCCATGGGTAAATCAATCGGGTTAACTTAAGCATCCATTTTGTTTGTTTATGTCAAGGCTCTGTTTTACTCACTAATGTCAAAGCCAATGTATTTCCTTAATGTTTGGTAATGTAAGAGCCATTTTTCAACACATTAAAGTACCTAAAAGGACACGTCTGAATTTGAGAACTTAAGATGAATAGCAGGGCTCAACATTGAACATCCTTTGCGGCAGTGATTGCAAGCAGAGCTCTACAAGCAGTGCTTTGAGTAGGGCTTAATAAAGACCTTTTAAACTAAACATCTTGGCTTGGGTCACAGTTTGCTATGATAGGAACAATACAGATGTTTTCTAGAACAAATATGAAATACTTACTGTTTTCATCTAAAAAAGAATCATGTAAAGTTGATTAAAATTTAACCTTTTTAGTTTTCAACGACACGCCGGCAAGACTTATGTAAGACGTCAGAGTTCGCGAATCGCATACAAAATCAATGGAAGATTTCTGTTTTCACGTTCAATAAAGAGTAACTCAATTTAGTAGGTCGAATCCGATTAAACAATCGGATTACAGGTTTCGCGCTGAACTATCATATCAAGAATTATAAGGAAAGTTATAGCTAACGATAGTAATCGAAAATAAAAATATTACAACGTTACTATCCCTGCACCTCCACCATATCGCACTCCTATAACTTTTCCAGTCTCTTTTTTTTACGCCATATTTGGCAGGCAACGATCAGTGACCATTCAGTCTCGTCTTCAATAACTTTTTTCCATAATCTCTTGTGGTTTAGTTTCAAGGTTTGCTTATAGATTTCTTACCTCCCATGGCCGTCGCAGCAGGCATAGATGGCGATGTGGCCGGTTGAGTAGGGATGGTAGCACCAAGAAGGTTTAGGTCCGCGAATGGATCTTTTTTTGCAGGTTGTGTTGGATCAGAAAGCGGTTGCTGTCGGCCTGTGGAAATAATATTTTTGTATTCCAAAATCGGCAAAAAGAGAGATTTAGAAGATTTTGTTTTAAAATGATCTTACCATATTTATAAACACGAAATTTCTATTTTGCTTCAAAAATAATTTAGAAAACAACAAATAAGATTGTTCCATTTTCCAAGCTTAGAGCTGGGCTGTGCAAAGCAAGGAAAATGCAACAATCCTATTTGTTTGATTTTTCCAAGGTTACAAGTTAGCTTAGCTCTGATGGAAATAAAATTCACCCGAATGGGTTGAAGCTTAACGGGTCGCGAGTAATTGTGAGCTCCATTTTAGTAAGGCGGTTGATAGGTCAGAACTTGTCTAAATAGTTACCATCATCAACGATTGTCTGCGGGGTCAACAGCGACTCCTGCTTGGGTATGGGCTCATTAAGACAGAACGGGTCGAAGCTCAGCGGGTCGCGGGTAGTCGCGTGTCCCGTGGTACGAGGGTGGATGAAGGAAGGTTAAAAGTTCTCCACATAGTTTACCATCATCAACGATTGTCTGCGGGGCCAACAGCGGCTCCTGCTTGGGAATTGGCTCGTTGAGGCCAAACGGGTCGAAGCTCAGCGGGTCGCGAGTAGTCGCGGGTTCCGTGGTGGGAGGGGCCGGGAGATCACTGAATATTGGCTCGGAGGTGAATGGCTGCAAATATGTTCTACTTTAAATCAAGAAAACTATTATTGTGACAGTAATAACTGTTCATCTTGTTCAGTTCATTGCCAGCTAATTTCATTGTTAGTTTGCCTGACTACATACACTACAGTCTTAATAACGTAACTTGATTAGAGCCATACGTAAGATATTGGTGCGACAGAGACACGTATCGCTCTCACGCATAGCTCTGCTTTCATTTTAATCAGGCTACGGTACGGTAGCAGTTTAAACCTGTAAACTGACCTGAGGATTATGCGCAGCCGCCTGTCCACTCAAGAAATCGCCGAATTCGTCCTTCTTCTCCATCATTCCGAAGAAATCGAACGAATCGTCGCTCTTCAACTTCTTTTCCACTTTATTTTGTTCTTTCTGGCTATTGGTGATATTGAGAAAATCGGCCTCTGATTGGTGGGTCTCTGTGGCTTCTGATTGGGGTTTGGGAGGGGGCGGACGGTGAGGGGGTTGAGGCGTGGGGGGCGCGGGACGAGAGGGGGGAACTTTCTCTTCTTTTGGTGCGTAATCTGCTGTCACTGTGGAATTCATAACGGAGTTCAAATATTTTTGTTCAAAATTAACATGCGATTTGTCAAACAAAAGTAGAGATTGTCCAATCGCAAATGACGCGCTCCTCCAGAGCCATGGCTCTACCCTTTCCAGCTAGCTATATTGGCGGCGCGTTGGTGAGGTGCGTCATTTGAGCTTGGACAAGCTCTATTTTTGTTTGTTTGCTCTATTTTTGTTTGAGTCTCTTGCCGCAGGTTAAATAATGTTTACGTGCTTGTTATTATTGGAGAATCGATTGACTGCAGCGATTTAGACCTACTCGTAGAAGTCGAACGATTAAATAATGCGCAACTTTGGTTCATGAATGATAATAAGCAGAGACATAATTTTTGTCTTTGAAACAGTTTTGAACTGTTCGTGCGGCGAGCAAATCAAAAATAGAGCTCCAGAAATAACAAAATAAATGGGAAAGTCCACCTTCCTTGAAATGAATTTTGCAATATTTTATGGAATGTAATCACATCTCAGTATAGTATATTATTTTACAATGACTGTTGACTTTTGGAAAAATTATTAAAGACAAAGTGCAGTATAAAATATGTTAATTATAAAAATATCAATATTGATTTAGTATTCTTAACAATAACAAAAGCTATTTGTAGGTCGAGCATGCCCACCGCGACTTGGCGAGTCTTCATAGACTAAACCGGTTATGTCTTCTCGCGTCCATACCAAAAAAGTGATAGTGCGCGCGACTCGGCAAAGTTGCGGTGCGCATCTTAACCCGGCTGGGGCACATTTAACACAGCTTCAAGTTACACTTCTTCTAGAGTCTGATTTATTGAATTAAAAGATTGGCAAAATGTAAGTTTGTCTTCGGTTAGTTGTAAAATTTTGTAACTTGTAGTTCCGTAAAACGCGCGAAGTCAGTAATTTAAAATGCAAAATATAACACAATTAAAGACATGATATTTGTGCCTATGCGCAAGACTAAGGTAATTATCATTAATGATTTCGTGCAATATCTAAATCTAAACACGTATACTACAACATACTTGTCGGCAGGACGGCCGATGGGTTGCTGCGAAGATTAGCTGCACCAATACAAATTATACTTAAAATACCTACAATTCGGTACTAGCAAATAATGATTAAGTTCTATTAAGTGTTGCAGGGCTAAGACAACGCGAAACCTTTAGTTAGGGTACGTTTCCATTGAGGTATAGCCGAACGGCAATATGCGAAACACAACAAATCTTATCAGACACCGCTGTGAGGCATGACCGGTGCGAAGATTTCGTATGCTCTGATTGATCAAAGCTAATGCTCGACTCCGCCTCAGTGAAAACGCACCCAAAATTTCTTCATTAACTACTTAAGCAATCTGGACTTATGGCCAAACGTCTTTAGCTTTTAATGCGTTCTGTCTGTGTCACAAAACTTGATCAACTGACATATTTTTATACAATTATTGCATCGATTGAAGCAGGGTTCAATGCGGAGGTCCAAAGGTTTCAGACAGTTTGATTATCTGAACAGTATGGCAAGCGAGAGACGACAAGCGTCTCGCCGCTGTAAGCTATGGAGATTGCAAATATGCTGACAGTATAAAACGTATTAAAATTACACTTTCATAGCTCATAGCTCTAGCAGACACAAAAGAACAGATAATAATGCCATGTTAAAGATAACTTACCAAAATTCTCAATAGTCTCGTCCCTCTCCAAGTTAGTGGAGAATAGCACATCAGGGGTCCTGATAGGGAAGGAGTGGTCCTCCTCCCAGATATCGGAGCGGGGTTTGCGTCTCTCTCCATTCTGTACCACCAGGCTTATCACGGCCGTCGTGTTGTTCGAGAAATGGTCGTTCACTGGTAGAGTCTCGTCTATACCGTCGATTTCTGATCTATGGTACAAAATATTTATGTGAGCTGGAAAGTTGCCACCAGAAGTTACTGGCAGGGTATAGTAGTTTTCAATACATTTGCTCGAAAAACGTACTTACAAGGACGTAAACATTGCTCGTAAGTAGTTACTTACCGAACTAGTGCGGTAAGTAAAAAAAGTATAATACCAAGGAGTTTTTACACTCTGATCATAAAATTATTCTGTAAAAATACTACAGTGGTGACTTTTTACTTGGGTGACGACTGCCTACCTATATTTAAAATAAAATGGAAAGTACCAGGAGAACATAAATCAACAAGAGGCTGACAGTGCCCATGGTTGGTTCCTTTACCAAGATTCAAGATTCAAGATTCAAGATCGTTTATTGCAAGCCACATTACAAATAAAAAGATGGAAAATTTAACATACAGGTTTTCATGTGACGCCCTGCAAGGGCACAGCAACATAGAAGAGTTAGCTACTGATACTTAATAATAATATTTAACATTTAACACTACATATAACATTTAACACAAAAGGATACAACATTTGACACAAGATATTAATTCTAACTTTAATAAATATAAGCTGTGAAATGATAAATATCATAATGTAAATAGGTGTAAAGAGATGTTGAAAATTTATATATTTAATTTTATTTATCATCAAAAAACTCTTTAAGATTGTAAAAGCATTTGTCTATAAGGAATTGTTTTAACTGTGTTATAAAAAGGTTTGGTTTCTCTATATTTTTTATGGAAGTTGGTATGTGGTTATACACCCTAATTGCTGTATTATGGGGACTTTCTGAGACAATTTTTAATTTAGTGAAAGGCGTTTTAAGTTTATGTAGATTACGATCGTTTCTTTTGCTTCCTTTGATGGGAGAGTATAAATTTGAATGTTTTTTAATAAATTTGCAAGACTCGAAGATGTAGATTGAAGTTAAAGTTAATATTCCGTATTTTTTAAAGTGGGGTCTGCAGGATTCCATCTGATCGATGTTTGTTAGAATTCGAATGCACTTTTTTTGGAGGATGAAAATTTTGTCCACATCGCAACTGTTACCCCACAAAATAATACCATATTGAAGTCTTGAATGTGCGTATGCGTAGTAAGCCGTTAGCGCGGTTTGAAAGTCTGTAACTCGTTTAAGATGTTGAAGGGCATAAATAAAAGAAGACATTTTCTTAGATAACTTTTCGATGTGAGGTTTCCAATTAATATTTGTGTCTAAATCTATTCCCAGTAGGGTCGCAGACTTAACGTGTTCTAATTTTGTACTTTTATAAGAGTAAGATACGTCTAATGCTGTTTTTTGGTA
This sequence comes from Athrips mouffetella, assembly GCA_947532105.1. Classification (NCBI taxonomy): domain Eukaryota; kingdom Metazoa; phylum Arthropoda; class Insecta; order Lepidoptera; family Gelechiidae; genus Athrips; species Athrips mouffetella. The sequence continues at coordinate 23,709,623 of OX383963.1, forward strand.
GGGTCTAAACTGAATAATTTTAGTTTTATTTAAGTTAAGTTGTAAGTTGTGCTTTTCAAGCCAATTTGTTACTTTACCTAACGTTAGGTTTAATTTATTTTCTAGTTCTTTATTGTTACTACATGAGATCAGTATAGAAATGTCATCCGCAAATAAAACGCATTCCTCATTTAACATGTCTGGGAGATCGTTTATATAAATAAGGAACAATATGCACCCTAGGACGCTACCTTGCGGGATAGAGCCGGTCATAGGGACTCTATCAGACCTAATATAACTTATTTTCCCTGTCTCAAAATCGGTATGTTCAATTTCTACGTACTGCGAACGATTTTTTAAATAGGATGCAAACCAATTATGAGCTATTCCCCTAACTCCTGTTTTATATAATTTGTCTAATAATATTTCATATTGGACTCTATCGTAGGCCTTACTCATATCGAGTAGAAGACCTACGGCGTATGATTTTTTATTTATTTTATCTATTATACTTTGGACGTATCTGTAAACTGCTGTGGTGGTAGAGCGATTTTTCCGAAAGCCGTTTTGGTTCTCGTGCAGTATTCCAAATTTTTCATAATATGAATATAAGCGATTTATCATTGCGGTCTCAAAGATTTTTGCTGACGTTGGAAGTAGTGCAATCGGTCGGTAGTTATTTATATCAGTAGTGTCTCCTTTTTTATGGACGGGCTTTATTAAAGATGTTTTCAATGCATCAGGAAAAGTACCTTCTAAGAAGGACTGATTTATTAGTTCAGTATAAGGTACGGTCAAAATATCAGCACAACTTTTTATTAATGTTGAGGGTATCTCATCTATGCCAAATGATGTTTTATTTTTCAGATTATTTATTATTTTGTATACCTCTTTGGGCTCTACAGGACTTAGGTAGAAAGAGTTGGTTATTTTATTTATTAAAGATGTTTTGTTTTTATTATTTCTAGATGAACAGTTTCCTATAGATGCAAAAAAATTATTTAAAGTATTTGCAACTTGTTTCGGATTCTGTGTTATACTGTCACCTGTGATTTTAATTCGAATATTATTTCTATTTTTATATGTATTCTTATTTGTTTCACTATTTATGATTTTCCACATGCATTTAGTTTTATTTACTCGTGCCGATGGTAAACCCTCGACTTCGTCTCGGGCTTACAAAACGTCAACTCGTTTGTAATAACCCTACTTACGGAACTTGTATCTTAAACTACTATTAAGATACAAGTTCCGTAAGTAGGGTTATTACAAACGAGCAAATGTATTGAAAAAAATATAATAGGATATCGAGCAATGAACTTAATTCAGGAAAATCGTTTTATGGTGACCGTTCTCGATAAGTTATAGGCTATCGAGATGGTACGCTCAGCAGCAAGCACGTAGAAACAATACCAGTATAAGCTGAACCAGCGCTACCCTACAAACGCTCGAAACCAGAGACCCGCTGAAGGCGATGTGCAGCATTGTGATGTGTGCCTTTTTGACAACAAACGTGAAGTCTATTGAGTGACTTACTGCCATATAATCTAAAGAAGATAGTTACTAGGAGGCGTTTTTCGGCAACAAGGAAAGGTAGATAATGCAGCCCGCGCGGCAGTGCTCACCTGGTGAACTTGAGCGCGTGCTGGTGCGGCTGTATGCAGCCCGCGCGGCAGTGCTCACCTGGTGAACTTGACCGCGTGCTGGTGCGGCTGTATGCAGCCCGCGCGGCAGTGCTCACCTGGTGAAATTGAGCGCGTGCTGGTGCGGCTGTATGCAGCCCACGCGGCAGTGCTCACCTGGTGAAGTTGAGCGCGTGCTGGTGCGGCTGTATGCAGCCCGCGCGGCAGTGCTCACCTGGTGAACTTGAGCGCGTGCTGGTGCGGCTGTATGCAGCCCGTGTGCAGCGCGAGGCTGAGTACGGGCACGCTGTGCACGCGGCCCAGCTGTTGCCGCGCGTGGTACACACACACCACCACGTCGCCCACCACCGTCGTGTCCAGCGGTAGGGTCACCTGCCGAACATACATCATCAGGAAATTGCACCTCCTTGCTTCACTCGGAATAGAAACCGTGCCAAATTATTTTAGAACTCGTTTCACATATGAGGTCATGTTTGATTTCGATGTCACATCATCATGGAGCATTATGAAACATTCAAAATAACCCTACCAAATTAATAGAACGACGCCTTCACTAAATTGTGACGAATTATATCTTTAATCCGCCTTCTACTCGTATTACCCTTATTATTCTGCGTTCATCATCATCATAACATCCCATGAAATGTGCGACTTCGACTGTCTGTCACACCTGTTAATCTTAGCAACCACTCACGCATCGACACCAGTACTTACTAATTTTTTAACACCTTATCTTAAAAATAGATACTGCAGAGAATATCTTCAAGCAAATATAAATATCTCCCTAAAAATGTATGCCAGCTCTCACCTTTCCCTCTGCCATCGTGTAGAGATGTAATCGGTCGTACTCTTGTTGTGTAGATAGAAGCATCCTGTCTTCATTGTATATTTCTATGTAGGGCCGGCATCCGTCCCTGTTAATACAATAATAAATTAATTCGGTATAGAAATACTTTATTAAGGCGATCCGTTTTCCATACTAAATTCAAATAACTTGCATTCTAATGCGGGACATAAAATGCCATTGAAAAACGAGTATATACTGCTATTTTCAGTTAAAGTTTTCGCTGATTAATAGAAAGAGTACCTGAGCGACGGAGCTATGCTCTGTATGATTAAAATGTGAGCAAGCTATGCTACTCAACAACAGATGGCGCTGTTAGTTTCTTGAACGCACTAAAACGCGCTAAGAAATATTAAAAAAGACGGTGAAAACAAATTTTCTCAGACATGAGACCTAGCTCGATCGATTTTTTGCCCCCAAAAACCCCCGTATACTAAATTTTCTTCGAAATCGTTAGAGTCGTTTTCGAGAAACCGATTACAAATATATTTATATATATATATACAAATATTGATCGTTTAATAGTATAGGATACAGCTAATGCACCTCAAGTACGACAGTATAAATCGCACACTCACAATGGTAATATTGAACCAAAAATTTTTAACAAATACTAGTACTTTAGGTGGCTTTCGGTGCATTCACAGGGTGAATTAGCACTCGTTTTTCAACAGCATTTTATGTCTCGCATAAGAATGCGAGTCATTTGAATTTAGTACGGAAAACGGATCGCCTTAAAGGGGTATTATTACGTTCCACAAAATATCTGATTCATAAAAATTCTCCTTACCTTGCTTTCGTAAAAAGCGGCACAGGCTGGATAGTAATAGATACCAAAGTAACAGGCCTGAAGTGTGGAAGTATTGGGTCTGGCCTGAAAAAAAGATATTGCCATAAGGTTTTTTGTAAAATTTATTTAGGATATATTTTCACCAAAGCGAAAGCTACCCAAAGGCAAACAAATTAAGTCTGACAACTTTTAAAGCTAAATAAAAATTGCCTAGAATAAAATCTTATTTGGCCTTAAACAGATAATAATTAGAAAAGCCTTACACCTTGTTGTAAAAATGATTTGATAAACAGAAGAATTTACCTGATAATATTGCTCAAGTAATATAAATATCTGAGTTGACTAGGCGGCATGTTGATGGGTGACCGTTTCACTGCGAAAATCTGAAGCGCGTCTTCAGGAATCTTCACCAGCTTCGCGTAAAGTAATAAGCCACATAATAGCATGGCTGAGAATTGCTTGCCGTCCTGAAATTTTATTTCTAAATTAAGGTTGCTATTAAGAAAATATTTATAATATTGAAATAAATATCTATAACGTTGAAATAAATATCTATAACGTTGAAATAAATAATAAAATATTAAAAAATAAATATTGGGAAAAATAGAAAACATTGGGAGCCCTTATCTTGGGAGCTATTAGACGTAGAAAATTGGGTTTGGGCCAAAAACTGTCAGAAATTTTGTACACTTTAAAAAAGTAATGGTGACCATTCTCGTCAGAGCCTTCCTTTTTGCACAAAACTAAAAAAAGTTAAAATAACAGGCGGTTTTTCATTGTAAATTTACATTGTAAATTGCTGCAAATCTGGGTAAATACTATTTAGGTGGACCCAAACAACATACCAAAAAAGCAAGTTTACCGCAATTATTGCAATTTCGAATGTAACATATGACTGGCTTAATTGTGCTATTTGGAGTCAGTAAATTTTTCGTTTTCTCGATAACAAAGTTAAACGTCTCGTATAGTGTGCATTTCTGACAATGTTTAGTTGCCACAACGCCTGACACGTGTTTGTTGTGTTTATTTTGTTTATGTTTTTAGGGCAAATCAAAAGGGTTAAAACGAAGCCCTTATGGTGCGACATCGTCTGTCTGTCTGTCTGTCACTCCTGTTTATCTCAGCAACTACTCACGCTATCGACTTGAAATTTGTAATTGTTTTAGAATATGCTTGCCGGACTATATTGCAAACGAAGGAATTTAAAACATATTTTTATTACTATTGGAAATGGGACCCAAATAGGGGGGGAGCAAAATATTAAATTGTCGTGACTATAATTCGTCCGTGTCATTAATGCAAATGCAGAGTAAGGTATATTCACATTGGAGTTAAAATGGAAAAAAAAATCTTTAATTTTTTTTGAAGACGACTGCCCTCTTTACTCGTTAGTTTTGTCCTAACGCCTGATACATGTATTTGTATCAAATTGTATAAAGACTCAAATAACAGTGCAAATAGGCCACGGGGTGGCACTGACAAGTGATGACGACCACCCTCTGCCCAGTACGTCTTGCCTCAACGCCTGATACATTATCCACATCGAGCCACATTATTTTGACCGTATAGTATTATACGGTCAAAATAATGTGGCTCGATTTGAATGACAGCCGTGTGACAGCAGGACACGGAGCGATGCGTTAAGTATTGGAGGGACGGACACATATCGTCTGTCCTGCTCTCACGCACAGCTCTGTCCTTCAGTCATTCTAATCAATACGTATTACCACAGTAAAGAGATGGGCTTATCAGCAGTATGGAAACTCGGCCTATTTTTTTGAAAATCGAATCTTGCATCATTGGAGCGTCAGGGTTGTAACAAACACAGAAAAATAAAGGAGAGGTCCGAAATCTTTGGTAACAAATCAAACATCAAACCAAAATTTTATTTTTCGAGCAACGAAGACTCATACATTGCATAACCAAACAATAAATACATACATTAAATAATAAATGAAAAACGAAAAAAATTTTTTTTAAACAAATTCAAACAAATTCAATTTCAAACAAAGATTAGGACACTTAGTCGCCTTTTATGACACAAGGACAGATTAAGACACTTAGTCGCCTTTTATCACACCCGGAAAGGGTAAGTCTCTAAGTCACCTTTAATCGCAAAACGTCACTTAGCCGCCATTTATCACACAAGGGCAGGGCAGAAATAAAAATTTATATATATCCATATGCCGCACAATATGACATGAAACAACCGAAAGCAAACTAACCCACCGCTTCCCTTCACGCGACAACCGCGACAGAATTCAGGGCGAACTTTGCTTAGCGGCCTGTAGAAACATGCGTCTGTGTGAGTGCGCCATTTTGGACGTTTAGTATGAAGCTTCCATACTGCTGATAAGCCCATCTCTTTACTGTCGTCCAAAACTGGCGCACTCACACATGCACACACCGCTACAGGAAAATAAGCAGTTTTCGCGCTGAAGTAAGTCGTGGATGCTAAAACCATAATACAAACAAATAGGTACATATATAGAGTTCCTATAAGTATGTCCCTGTCCTTGTGCGATGAAAGGCGACTAAGTATCTTAATCTGCCCTTGTGTGATAAAAGGCGACTAAGTGTCCTCATCTGCCCTTGTGTCATAAAAGGCGACTAAGTGTCTTTATCTGCCCTTGTGTCATAAAAGGCGACTAAGTGTCTTTATCTGCCCTTGTGTCATAAAAGACGACTAAGTGACTAAACCTTCCCGTGTGTCGTAAAACGCGACTAAGTGACTTCTTAACCTTTCCTTGTGTCGTAAAAGGCGACTAAGGGTTTCGGAAAAATTTGTTTAGTTTTACGGTCCGAAAACATGCTGAAAGGAACTAAGTTGATAGAAGCACCCCAATATTTGAGTTAATCATACTATTCTTATTTCAAAACATCTGGGTTACAACCCTCACGCTCCGACGCAGAATAGTTATTTTTTCAAAAAAAGGCCCGAGTTTCCATACTGCTTTAGCTTATATATTTACTGTGGTATTACGGTACACAACCACGTGACTCACCTGACACGTGATGACGACCGCCCTCTGCCCAGTACGTCTTGCCCCAACGCCTGATACATGTATTATACGGTCGAAATAATGTGGCTTGCTTAGAATGACAGCCGTATGACAGCAAGACGGAGCGATGCGTAAAGTATAGGAGGGACAGAGACACATATCGTTCTGCCCTGCTTTCACGCACAGCTGTGTCCTTCAGTCACTCTAATCATTACGTATAATGGTACACTACCACGTGACTCACCTAACACGTGACCGCTCTCTGTCGTGTTGTAGCAAATTTTTTTTTAGAAAATAACAACGAATGATAGGCCATAGCGCGCAAAACACGTCCATCACAGCATGAGGCTCTAATCGTGAATCACCTACAAACTACTAAGGGATAGTGACATACCTGACGTGATTACAACTGCTCTTTGCCCCAGTTCGTCTTGCCCCAACGCCTGATACGTGTTGTATCAAAAATAATGTAGCTTGACTAGGATGACAGCAGGATGGAGCGATGCGTCAAATATTGGAGCGAGACAGACACGTATCGCTCCGTCCTGCTCTCACGCATTACTCTGTCCCTTTGACTGTAGCAATGCGTACAACAAAACACTATCACGTGACTCACCTGACACTGTGCACGAGATGACGACCGCTCTCGCACCCGTTCGTCTTGCCTCAACGGCTGATGCATGTGATGTACAGTCAAAAATTATGTAGCTAGACTAGAACGACAGCAGGACACGACGGAGTGATGCGTAATAGGGAATATGCATGAATTTTTTTAAGTTGCATTTATTAACAAATTATGAAAATATCGAAGTCAAGATGACAAGAAGTGAAATTAAATTTTAAATCGGCTTATAATTACGGCTGATATAAGCATTTAAAACTGGTAATTACGCGCCGATTAGACAAAGAGATCCGACATGGCGAGTGACGTCACATGCCACTACGGCCATATACACTCGGTGTTAAATTTCGTTTTGCTAGAAAGAGACGGAAACAAATCTTCGATGGCTATCTTCGATATCTTTTTTAATTTCATAGTTATTCGAAAAATACTTTTACTGAATTGTTTATTACATGAATCAGAATAAATAATTTGAATTTAAAATAATCATGCATATTCCCTATTTGCAATTGAAGAGACCGTATATTTTATTTTATAGTATAGCTAGCTCTGTAGCAATGCGTGTAACTAGTGCACTGTTGTACACGTGACTCACCTGACACGTGATGACGACCGCCCTCTGCCCTCGTTCGTCTTGCCCCAACGCCTGATACATGTGTTGCAGCAATGCATAAAACGGTGCAAGCAACGGTGCCCGATGGGCCGGCGTGGGCCACAGCGCACGACAGGCGTCCGTTACTAGAACGTTGCGTGGGAAGTGCAAACGCGCGCCTCGACACGCATTGTATACGCAGTATTTACCGCCGGGGTGGCGGCTTTCGAGAAATGCCTGGAAATTACAAAGTACTTTGAATTTCTTTAAGATTTCAAGTTAAGATGAAAAATGCCAAAAATAATAATGGCGAAAAATCTGAATTAATTATAGTTGATAGAGGTTTATGTAAACAGCAAAAATAAACCATCTTCCTAAGTAGCACAGTTTTTCAGAAATCTACAAAAAATCCCTTAAGTACAAACAAACTTAGTTTTGCGGTCTTAGACTTTATTGCTTCCAAAAATACGATAGGTATATCGGATACTATTGAAACGTTTTTTTTTAGTTATAACTCTGTTAAATTTGCAACAGTCTCTTTCTTTGTCATCAAAACAGAAAGTGACAGCAATGGATTTTACTTTAAATTTAAACTTAAGCAAAGCTTTGTGCAACTGTCTGCTAAATACTTGCAAGTTTTGCAATAAATAGATATAAATGCCTAAGGAATGCAACTACTCGACTGTCCGTGTAAAGTTGTAACTAGCAGACAGTATACAGAAAGTGTAACAGAATAACTTCCTTAATATTGCCCTAGCCTTTTAAGTTTTTACGCAGTCTAAGCCGCCGTTGCTGCCTAAGCTAGGGGATTTGTCGAGGGCATTGGTTTTTACACATAGCGACTGACACCTGACCACCGCAACCCAAACGGTAAACCAAACTACACTTCCTTTATTAAAAAATAAGGTGTCATAGGAACTCAATTTTTTCAAAGATTAAACAGTGATTAAACTTGTTAAGAAGAAAATTATTACATTTAATTGATAGAAGCAAAAGGTCTCACTTACCCTTACATCATCAATATGATTTGTTTTATAAGCGCTCTCTAACCCTTCTGAAGGAAATGGCATTACTATTATTCGACTAGTTATGTAGCTTATATCCAAATCTGTCCGAGCTATAGACCTGAAACATACACCAAAATTAAGCATAGGTATTTGCACGATAATTTTATAAATTTTAAATGGCTTAAAACAAACTTAATTTTGCACGAAAAATATGCACTATAGTTCAAAATATCGTGCAAATTATGAAACCTATCCAAATCATCGTGCAAATTATTAAAAACTAATATTATATTTATTTAGGAATCTTACTATAAACTATTTCAGTAATCATGAACTTACTGTTGAACAGTCTGCATAACCTTTGAAGAAGTATCTTTCAAGTTTTTAAGGAAGCTACCGGCGCCTCCTTTGATTGAAGAGAATAGGCCTCCGGAGTTACCGGCGGCTTGCGCGGGCGGCGCGTAGTGCGGCGCGGCGGGCGGGCGCGCGGGGGGCGGAGGCCTGCTCGGCTCGGGAGGCCGACAATTTGCCACTTCCTGGGTATTCGCTACCGGAGGTTGAGTCGCTGAAAAATATTTAAAATTATTATTTTTTTTGTTAAATAGATTTCATAAGTAAAAAAAATATTCAAAGCTTTTCCTAGAAGTATCTTACAGAGTCGAAAGTAAGAGAATATTGTTGAAAGGAAAATATCTCACTATTTAAAGAGTTTTGAGGTTTTAGCTATAAGTATAAGAAATTATAACAAGTCTTACGTTAGCGCCTAAAAGGGCCTTTTGGACAACCTTCTGAGACTTTAATGTTTAAAATGAATAAACAACCAAAAAGCGCTTTTATATGGAAGATTGTACAAATGGCCCTTTAAAATGATATTTACCTAAGTTATCTGTTGCATTTATGACATTCAGTAAAATGAATAGTTCTATACAGGTAACAACCAACAACAAAATAAACAAAAAATATGTATTTTCTTGGCATTTATTTCTAATAATGTTTAAATATCTTACATATTTACGTCTTAAATGTCTAATAGTAACAAAAATATTGCTCATCTATAGATTACAATAACAAAATGTTGATTTTAATATTCTTAACTAGTGTGATGTGATAAAAGTTCTTCATTCAGCAACACATTTACCAATCTTATAAAAGTGATATATAATATGTTTTTAGGTATGCCGTATAGTAAAATAAATAAAACTGAAATATCAAATGTGTTACCGACGATTATGCCGAACTTTTACAAATTCTTAAAAAGCCCTTAAAAAGCTTATTTCAGTTATCCATTCGAAATAATAACTCAATAAAATGTTTTTTTTTTTATATATTTTCAACAAAACAAGTCGTATATCAGTTTACAACAAGCTATTTTGAGGTTTTACACGAACCTGTTAAAATTCTTTTAGATTTAATAATTAAAAAAAACTATTGTCAAGAACTAGTTTTGAAGAAATTTTAACAACAAAACAATTTAAACATTTCTTAGGTAAAATAAAAATATCACAAAAGATAAAAAACTCTAAGTAAAAACTTTTTGTAGTACCTATCTATCTATTATTAAAACCTTATACGATTTTTAATATTGTTTTGTAATACTTCCAATAACAAGTTAGTTTAAGTAGGTGAGGAATAATATTTTATATTCATATTTATGTATCAAAAGATATATGTTAAAAAAATAACAGTCTGTACTAAATTGTAGACATATTTATAAAGTGACAATAGTTGTCGGTAAAACAGCATATATGTCGATAAACAGACCTTGCGAAACGATTTGAATACAAATAGTAACTTTTGGGTACTTACTACTCCTTAGTCATTAAATCACGAAATATTTGGGGCTATAATTTATTAAATCCAAAAAATGGTGTAAAAAGACATATTTCGAGAACTGGAACTGTGGATTCATTGCAAGTTGCACAAAGGGTCTTTAAACACTCTGTTTTGTTGACAAACAAAGTGACATCAGCAGATTTAAGGAAGCTTTATCTTTAAAGAGGCTTCGTGCAACAGGCCGCTAGACTATTAAACTGAATATCTTTTCCCAATGAACACTAAGAAAACAGTATCACTTGATAGCATACTTCGTAGATATCAATTGGGAAAAGTTGGTCAGTTTCGTGGTTTTCAGATTTTTTGGAGGTGCCTTTACACCCAATATACAGGGTTATTTGTAACTCGACCAATTCTCATTAAAGAGCTTATTCTAAAGACTAAACGGAACAACCTTTGTACCACAACTTTTGGAAATTCGCAATAAAATGAAATTTACTTCCGTTTCGATCAGTTTATAATTTTTTGTGGATGTAAAAAGCATTTTTTTGCTGAATTTTCAAAAGTCGTAGGACAAAAGTTGTTGCAGTTACATAGAACCCTTTACAAGGCGTAACAAAAAGGTATATCAACCCTGAAGGATGTGAATCTGCCCATGAAACTGAACAACTTTCCCTAAGGAATATAGGTCGAAATATGATATATTTTTTTAAAATAAACATAAACTGAATCAGCTAGCTGATAGCGCATTTTGTATGGGATGTCAATTTCTTTTTCGTATTTCAACCTATGTTCATTGGGGAAAGTTGTTAAGGCCTTAATAGCGCTCAGCGTTCCTTGATCAAATTAAAAATACACTCTAATCGTATGTGCACGCTAAGATGTCACGCGCTTACAGTTTTTGGTCGGGTTCGCGGCCGCACGCGCTCAAAAACTCGGTTTTTTGCACTTTTCATTAGTATTATGTGGAATAAAAATAAAACATTCAAGTAAAAATATAATAGATACCTTTTTTGTGTGTAAAAACTAACTAGTGAACTTTTGCGGTTTTGGATAAATTTTGCAAATTATCACAAAAACAGGTGCTGCTGGGGATTTTTTTCCTAAAACGTGGTTAGCAAAAATACAATTCTGTTCATGTTAAAACCTTAAAATCTTGATATATCACTCTGTATTTTTTTTTTTGAACGGTTTTGATGGCCATTTATTTTAATATTTCAACGTAAAGTACGGCATTTGACCGCTATTAGCGCCTTAAGTTTCATGGGCAGAATCACATCCTTCAGGGTTATACCCTTTCTGTTATACCTTGTATACAGGGTGTTAATTTAATTGCGTGCCATAGCTTAAGGGGTGTTTCAGTAACGATGAAGGAACACAAAAAAAATCAAAAAAAATATCCTACTTATTTTTTTTTATCATCAATGATTTTTTTTTATAATTTATCGGGTATTATTATATTTGGACGGTCCCAAGCCCGTTTAAAGATGAAGGGAAAATTGGAGTCACACACAAAAAAAGAAAGGATTTCTTGATACTCTCGCGCTGCCTCGGTGATAGCGCGGTGGCCCTCCGCTTAGTTTCAATGGAGTTTTTTTTTTAAGTAGGATTTTTTAAATATTTTTTTGTGTTCCTTTATCGTTACTGAAACACCCCCTAAGCTATGGCACGCAATTAAATTAACACCCTGTATAAAATGAGTGCAATTGCAACTTCAATGAAATTAAACAGCTATTTATTCGCCTACTGCCATGAAAAATTGTGAGTTACGATTTTACGAAGTGATAGATGTTTATTAGTAAAAAAATCTAAGTCACGTTATTTGCAGTCGGATTATAGCTATTTGTATAAAAATCACCCTGCAGTTTGTATGTATATTATTTACATACTTGTAGGTATATTCATTTTTATAAATTGTCTATTGTTACTTTGGTAATTTATTCCAAAATAAACCAAACCTTAGAGGACATTAGACCCAGAACTGAACGTGTTTGGACTGTGATGAGTATTAAAATACAGATTATAAGGTACAGGTTGGCAATAACCTAAAAGGGCTCAGGGTCAGTCAAAGATACGGAACAATTTCCCCCAAGAAGCATAAAAGCGTTGCGTCCCGCTAATGAACTCTCTCTCTCTACCATGGGTTGGCTGGAAGAAATCTCTTTTAGAGATAAGCCCGCCTTTGTTAATGTCCTTTTGTATATAACTTTCTGTTTGTAAAATTGTGCAATAAAGAATATATATAAAAAAAAAATCGGCCGCTTCATACGAACTTCATTGGCCATGCTACCTTCCCATCCCGTCCCGTCCGTCTCGACCACGGCTGATGCGACTCAGCCAAAACGTCGAGAAAAGTAAAGTAATTTATTTTGGCTACTTATAACTATCGTACTAAGACCCGGAATAAAATAAACATGTATGAGAAGTGCGAAAGTTTAAAACGAACCTTGATTGGACATTTCGTACAGAGACACCGATTTTTTTTTATTTCTGATGAATTTTCTTGGGGAAAGTTTTGTTCTTTTTTTGCCAACTTTCCCCTAACAGTCCTAACCCCCTGTATATTTGTGAAGTTTTGTTTTATGATTGTTTCCGCTCATTTATATGCCGACATCCTAAAGATAATTGAAAATAAAGAGCACCGGAAAATGGTAAGTTGCAGAAAGTAGGTATGAGCAAAATTAATCCACCATTAAATCTTTGTTAATAAATCAGAAAAAGATAGCACGATACTTAATGTGAAATTAACACAAATGGACGTTTCTGCAACTGTCAGTTACTTACATTACGAATTTATCAAAACTGGAGCTTTAATGGAGCTTGAACGCAACAACTAATATTTTACAACTACTGAAAATCCTCCTTACAAAATAATTAGGTAATTATGGGTGAGAAAATTCAATTTTTCTTTCATTTTTCAAAATGTCGTACAACAATAAGAGCTTATCTTATAAGGTTATACACGAATTTATTAAAACTCTTTATCCTTTCGTAAATTAAGTACTTATTCTAGTATTAGCAAACTAAAGCGTCATTTTAATCGATATTCTATTTATGAGTTGCAGAAAGCCTCGTCAAGTTAATCCTCCATAAAATTAATTTGTAACTTTAATTGCTGCAAAACAGAAAAAAAAAGCAGGACGAGACTTAATGTCACATAATATTAATGGGCTTTTCCACAACTGTCTTATTACATTTTTTACGAATAAACTTGTGGCAATAGACAACGCGATATCTTTAAGATGGTCGATTTATTTTAATTTATTTGTGAAAAGACGTAACTAGATGGTTTAAAAAGCAATATTGGAAATTCCAACATGAAATATTAGCGAAAACGTATGCGAGCATTTACTAAGACTATAATACATGATTAAAACATAAAAAAATATAATAAGTTACAAATATAATTTAAAAAAGCAATTCTTACATGATAAAACATAAAATATAACATTAAAAACAACGCGTTAAAATGATAAAATAAAATTGGTAACCGAAATAATACTTACTACAAACGCTAGTAACTTTAGTTTGTACCGGTTTTTTTATTTATTGTTTTAAATAATGGAATGTTAACACATAAAAATAAAAATGCTTCCATAGAAATCTTGTCTATCTTTCTTAGATTTTCAAGAATGGGCAAAATAAATATTGGTCAAAATACAGTGTGTGTGAAATATACGTATTGTTCGTAAAACACGATGATTTTCCTTCATGAAAACTTAACAATACATACAAAGAAAAATCACTTTTATTCCAGAAACTGTTTAAGTTACAATTATTTTTAAAACTGCCCAAAAGAAGAAAGGAACATTCTGTACTAACTAGTAAAATTCTGAGAATTCAAATTCTAATATGTATAATAATTATTGTCTTAAATACATTCAGAATCAACAAAAAAATATGTTTACGTAGATCAATATCTTGAGATTATTAGAGCGAAATTCTTGAAAAGCAAAATTCTTAGACAACGATCATTAACATACCGATGATCAATACCGATCTATTGAAAGTGATCTTCTATCATACATTTTTGTAGATGCACGATTGCTTCTCAAAAAATTCCACCATTAACAGACTTCAAAAAAGAAGATTTTCAATTCGATTCGTGTTTGACAAAAAACAACAAAACAAAATTGTGTATTTTGACAAAAATACACAATTTTGAAATTTAAAAAATTATGTTCTTTATTCATTGTAGGATATAAGTAATCTCTTAATAGCGTCAATTACACTTACGTCGCGTCGTCAGTATTGTCAGTATGTTAGTCTATATGAGCTCCTAAACAAATGTATCAAACTTCAAAAGTGTATGTATTGCAAGATTACAATAATTATTTTTAGTTCAACGAGGTTTTGTTTAACTTAATGTACAGTGCAAGTTTCATCAACATCGGAAGCAGCACAAGTATCATCTGAAGCAGTTCATTAAAATCGGTTTAGTAAAACTAAAAGTTCACACATATCTCAGGAACTAGCAATGATTCTTTTTTAAGTTGAACTACTTATTATTCTGCTTGGGTTACAGTGCAAGTTTCATCGAAATCGGTTCAGTAAAACTAACAGTTCACGAATTTCTCAGAAACTAAAAGACAGATTGCAATAATTCTGATTTAGTTTAACTAGATATTATTCAATTAAGGTTACAGTGCAAGTTTCATTAAAATCGATTCACTAGCTCGTTAAAATCGGTTCAGTAAAACTACAAAAGACAAAGAAATAATTTAGATAAGGTACTCGAACGAAAAAATATCACTTAGAAGTAGTTTCAATTACAACTGAAATTAAAAAACACCGCAATAAAAAACTAATTTAAAAAAATAACCATTTTCAAGACTAAAAGTGACACGTTTAAGATTTTTATTCGTAATAAATCAGGCTGGCACCGACCTCAAAAACTTTTATTTCTCAATTTAAAGCTTGAAGTCTGTTGATTTTTTTAAATTACTTTTTTTTTCTCTGTGGCTCAGGAAACATACTTTGAAACTTCAAATTTAGAACACACAAAAATGCGGACACTTTTCTGTTCTTGAATCTTGAATGCGACTGTGTATCTACGAAAATGAATGATCGTTATGTGATCGATTGTTGATGGATCTCATAAGTTATCTATTTGCAGCAGCACAAGCGTCATGATTCTAAAATAACTTGATATATTAGATGTTTGATCCATCAACCATCCAATATATTAAGTTATTTTTATTTCAACTCGGGAAAAACATAGTTTTTCATTTGATGTGGTGCTCGATATTTCGATGTAGTAATGCACCATGAGGCCGGCACTTACTCCAAATCAAAACCACGGAAAATTTCCCGTTTTGAATAGTTGTAATACTAACAAACGTTAACGTTTCAAGACACTTTTTTTGGCAGCATTATATGAGGTCCTAATGAAATAGTAAACAAAATTTTAGCCTGTTACTCAGACCACGAAACTGAACAACTTTCCCCAACGAACATAGGTCGAAATACAAAAAAATAATTTTTGACCTCTCAAAAAAACTGCAGGTAGGTAGGCAACGAAGCAGTTGACCCCAACATAAATTTCTCATGCAGATTTTATTTGCCAGGATGATAAAGAATTATGAATTAAATGTAAATTCAAAATATCCAAACAAAAATTACAACAAAAAGGTTTTCATACATTTTTTGTAATTTTTGTATGGAAAAATTAAAAGTACCGATTTTTTTTTGGATTTTTTTATAGAACGTTTGTCTCATGTAGTGTAATACCCCAGCAAAGTTTAATCGACTGAGGATTTAATGCGGGGGTCTTCATATAACGATCCGCTTCGTTGCCTAGACTAATAGCGCATTTTGTATGGGAGGTCAAATTTGGGTTTTCTTATTTCGACCAAGTTTCTTGGGAGAAGATATTCAGTTTCATGGTCTAAGTAAAATGCTTTAATCATCTCAATATTTCTGTAGAATCTTATATGTATAATAACAAGTGACTGTCGCGGCAGAAATAAACGAACCTCAAGTACAGTCAAGCGCGTATTATAGAATTTCAACTTTTACATTAGGCACATTGACTACCGCGTTACAAATTACTTTTATCAACCCCTCAATTGCGCACAGTGGCATTCTTATCAGTATATTTATTTATATGAATTTGAAAACAAAAAATAAAAATCTATGTATGGCAGAGAAAGTCGTCAAGATAACATGTTAATAAACTATAACAATAGTTTATGTTATCCATATTTTAGATCAATTTATTTTTGCTGTAATGGTTACATAAACCTCCTACATTTAATTCAGAATTTTCGCTTTACAAACTTGGGAGAGAAGGGGGGAATGGTATTTTTTTTTATTCATCAAAACGTGAAAACTAAGTCGTAAAAAATACAAAAATCAAAGTTTAAATGTAGCCCTTATATTTGATACCCCACTCGACCTAGTCAAGACAACTTGAAATTTTGCTCACCTTATTTGGGCCCCATTTCTAATAATAATAAAAAAAATGCAATGTAGTTGAGCAAGCATTTCTAAAACTATTCCAAATTTCAACTCGATAGCGTTAGTAGTTAATGAGATAAACAAGTGGGACAGACAGACAGGCAGACGAAGTCGCACCATAAGGGTTACCAATTTGGTTCGGAACCCTAAAAAGTACTGATGAGGGCGCTGCTGTGCGCAAGGTAGCAACTCAACTTTTACACCCTAATGATAAAATCTTACAAAGTCCAGAATGTAAAATTGTAAAGCTTGTGTGCTTATCTGTACAAATTGCACCGTTTAAGCTATTGAGACGCTAATGTAATCTGTGCAAAGGAAGTGCAATGTGAGTCAATCAAATATCGCGAATTATTCAATTTAGATTTTCTTGGGACGTCTACGTCTTATCTTATTCCTTAGTAAAATATAACGTAGTAAATACACGTCGGTATAACCAATAAAACATGTTTGTTTTTATTTACGTAGCCTTTAAGTATAAATCTTTCTTTTGACGTTAGTTCCAGATTTCTTTATACACACAATTAGGGACCACCAGTTAAATATTTTTGATATTTTTTTCTTTTATTGTCAATAGCCTTACCCCGATCTAGACCCGAGGACAGAGATGAGGTCGACGAAGGAACTAGCTCGCCCAGAAGAAGCCTATTCATCCGCGACTTAAATAGATTCGGGATTCGAGATATATTTTGAACGCAAGAAGTTTGTAGGCTGGCTGTGTTGTATAAAACATTGAACACGGCATTAAATTAAGTCTTCAAAAATTGTTTAATTTAGTCTTTTTTTACTTTAATTTTTCATGATTAAATACTCAGATGAGAATATCTGCCTTAGGTATATTTTCAAACAAAATTACTTTTTCGCTACATTTCTTTCTGACGCGACAGTCCCTACATTATAAATGAACAAACAGGCATAGGTAGCATAAAATTACACATCTAGTAAATAAAATCAAATACTCATCATTGAGTTTATCCGGCTAGCAAGCGGTGCGTGGATGGGTGTCCGAAGCTCGGTTCATGCTAACGCCGGGTGTCATTTAAATGAGAAAACTATGGGGCACCCGAAAAAGTTGAAAACACCTAAAATGAAAAAAGAAAATGTGATATGTATAGCAGCTTATAAAGAGAGTGGTGGGGAGTGAATTTTCGCGCCTTATGTAGGTACTTTAAAATTTATATAATTTTTTGAACTGTATAAATTTCCTCAAAAATCATACGAAGGATATGATAAAACCATCAAATAATAAAAAAAAAATTGCGACTCTTGTTTAGTTACGAAAATTGATGTAAGTTATGGTAGAGATACACTGAACCTTTGTAAGCGATGAATGCAACGACATCAGGACTGTCCGTAGCTTCAAATTTCCTTTAGAACTACTTTTATCATGCGCATACGGCGTACAAAATAACTCTGGCTGTGACCGTTAATGCGCAGAAGTAAAAAAAAATGAGTCGCGGGGGTGAGCGCGGCAGGTGAGGGGAGGCGCGCGAATCGTTCATTGGCTCTCCGCCTGACACCCATGCGCAGAAAATAACCTTTAGAGCCAAACTCATCCTGCACACGCTGTACGTTGTGTGTGATAAGCAAGTTTTTAATCAAGTTCAATCGCACGTCAGTAGAAACATTTGCAACTCTAACACCAAGGTATAAAATCCAAAGTGTATCCACTAACGTGCTGTTCGGTGTACCTATTAATTGGAGGATATAGGTAGATGTCGTAACATACTTTGCTCATTTGGGCCCAATTCGTTTCTCTCTACCTTATGATTTAGATTTACCACAGAATGTAATCGGAATTAATATCCTATGATATAAATCTACATTTAAACTGAAAGGCGGGAAACTTCACAGCAGGCACAACACAGACATGCAAATGAATGTTCATACAACAAAACAAGAAAAAGCATTTATCTATAATATCAAACATGCATAATATAGCCTACTACGCCAATCCTAACTCTTTCAGAATGCCGATAATTTAAAGATAATTATAGATAATCATGCCCTAGAAGACGCAACAATATCATAAGAATAACATTAGTTAACTTTTATCAACAAGAGTAATCAAAATCGTTTGCGTAAAAATACCTCAGTATTAAAAGATTAAATTGATAATTTATATTACATACATACTTAAATGGTATTTGTTAAAAAGTTCAAACAGTCAATTGCGGAGCGAGCAAGCATACACACATAATAAAATATATAAGTACGTACATATTTTAATGAATAAAAATTTATTAATAAAGATCCCAAATACCTACCTAATTCTACCACAATACAGGGTGTAAAAAAAAACGATGATCCTTCTAACGGGCGATTCTACATCACTTATAGATTGTAAAGAGATATACAAGGTGAATTTTTGAGACGGGTCAGTAAGGGCAGGTACCTTAACCGCTACCGTTACAGGAAAACGTTCCTAGGAGACCATCCATAACTTTAAGAGATATTCTGAACTGCATTCACAGATTTTGGAAATAAATTACAGTAACCAAAAAAATTATAAATTACCAAAAAAAAATTTTTTGTGTCTATCGATCCCATTTCATATGGAGATCAAAAGACTATGGGACCACTTTAGGTATGAGTACTAGAAGAAGAAAACTTTTCCCATACATTTTGTACGGAAAAACGATAAATGACTCGAAATATTACTTATTGTGATTTTAATATATTTTTAGACAATCTAGTAGTGATGTAGAATCACCCCTTAGAATGATCATCTTACTTCCTTTTACACCCTGTAAAATGAAAGTTTTCTATTGACCAAAAACTTCGTAAGTCAAGAGCAGGTGAAGCTTGACACTCGCAGCGCGACTTTAACCGCTACGGCTATTGAAGTAAGAACCTTACAAAGTCTAATCTGTCAAGCTTGACGTGCTCTGACTGTACGTGACCTTCCCGTTGGATGACAGACGTTGTGAGGGGCGACCTTTCACCGATGCATGCGCAAAAAATAACCGTCAGAGCAAGAGTGTATTGCGCAGCGTATACAACGTGTAATTCTAAATACACAAAACCTCTGGGGGTAGTTCTTTTTTCAACTGTTGTTTTTGAACAACTTTTGATGAAAAATGAAAATCTGAGCCGGTCAATTCGTCTGGAGAACCAAATTTTTTATTTTATCTTCCAAAAAGTTGAGGAACAAAAGTTGTTCAGATACATGGATAGAACTACCCCCCACTTTTTTCACTTCTAACCTCAAAATGTGTGCCACGTAACTTGAGTCCGTTTTTCAATAAATTAGTAGCGAGGCGAGGCGGTTAATGGACGTGAACCCTTAACTTCCCCCAACGTCTGTCACTTCACGGGAGGGTCGCGCACGGATTGTCGGACTATAGTGACCAGACCATCCTATTCAACACACTATGAGGAAGTTTGCAATAAGAAAACGAAAGTTAAAAAGTTAGAGGAGAGATAAGTTTTTTAGTAACACGAAACATCTAAGTTTTAAAACGCAGTGCAAGTGACATACTGTTAATCATACAAAAATATCTTAAAATTAAGTTATTTTTTCTACATATGAAAAACGTGCAAAACATAAATCGTTATACCCATCTTTTATCCAAATCGCGCCTTCTATGCTTGAAACATTCTAGAAAAATCTGATCAATGAAAAACGAAGAAATAAAAACAAACCACGAATCAGAAGAATATACTTATTTATTTATAGAAACTTCGACACTAGTATTGTATTTACAACACAAAATTGTGATGGTTTTGTGACATAACTACCTTATGACTCGTATAACAAAAATATATGTTGTACAGATCGTTTATCACGACTTATCCCCTGCCGACATGTTGTCATTACTGCTTTTTGTTTGTAAGCAGTGATGCCTATAGCGCGATGCACACCTTCCGATCCGATCGCCCGATCTTCCAATTATATGATGAAATCGGATGTGTTGAAAAATCGGATACTAAGGATCCGATAGCACTACACATTACCTGATAATCGCAAGATCGGACGATCGAATCGGAAGGTGTGGATCGCGCTTATATGACGGCAGGGAAAAAGATTATGATGACGATCTATAGCAATCTAGTTAGGCAAAGAACAATAAAATTGCAATTTCTATATTATATAATTCTACTTTAAGTTTTTTACTTGTACCTCAGTTTAACATTTCAATTAGTTTATATTGTCCAGAATAAATCTATGATTTAATTGATTCGATCAATCCACAGTGTAATATAGATTACACAAACTTATACTTCGTATGAAGACTAGTGATACACATACGATGAGGTGTATTAAAGGAACTGCTAATATTAAAGCCAAGTGTTTTACTCATGATTAGGAACAACTTTTACTATGGGAACAAAGCACAAAAGATCCCATAGGGTCGAAATGTAGTCTAGGCAACGAAGCGGAACGTTGTATGAAGACCCCCGCATTAAATCCTGAGTCGATGAAACTTTGCTGAGGTATTACACTACATGAGACAAACCTTCTATAAAAAAATCCAAATAAAAATCGGTATTTTTAATTTTTCCATACAAAAATTACAAAAAAAGTATGAAAAAATATTTTTGTAATATTTTTTGGATATTTTGAATTTACATTTAATTCAATAAAACAAAACAGTAGTGATAGAAGAGGTCCATCCTGTCAAATAAAATCTGCCTGAGAAATTTATGTTAGGTTCAACTGCTTCGTTGCCTACACTAACGCTCTGGATGAGGTCCATTAACTAGGAACCCAGCCCCAAGATAAGATAGGTACAATGAGAACAACCAAAGATTTCAGACCTCCTTGCTTCGCTCGGAATAGATACCTTGCTTATTTATTTTACTATTTTACTGGCTGTTCATAGAGGCGTTTTAGTACCAACACTGATGTACGGCAGTGAAAGCTGGGTATGGCAGAAAAAGCATGAAAGTAGAATTAATGCAGTAGAAATGAGAGCGTTGAGGAGTATGATTGGTGTGAAATTGAGTGACAGGATTAGAAATAGTGTGATAAGAGAACGTTGTGGCGTAAAAGAAGACGTAGTGACTAAAATTGAGAAAGGGATGCTGAGATGGTTTGGTCATGTAGAGAGGATGAATGAAGGAAGATTGACGAAAGAGATCCACAAGGCGAGAGTGAATGGAAACGTTGGAAGGGGAAGGCCTCGGCGAACGTACCAGGACCAAATTCAGGACGTTCTGAATAACGGCCAGGTTAAAAGTACCCTAAACCAACGAGCATGTATGAAAGGATTGATGAAAGTTCAGGAAGCAAGGGAAGTATGTCAAGATCGTAGCAGGTGGAGAACTGTGGTCTCTGCCTACCCCGACGGGAACAAGACGTGATGTTATGTATGTATGTATGTATGGGATGAAATCTGCCAGCATGTCACATCTCATTTACTATGCAATGTCACATCATCATCGATGATTATGAAATATTCAAAATAACCCTACCAAATTAATAGAACGACGACTTCATTGCATTTACAAATAGGATTACACATCCCTAACTTGTGGCGATATATATTTTTTTTTATCCTACTTCTATAACCCTTATTATTTTGAGGGAACAACCAACAACAACTCTGAAAACGCAAACATCATCTACTTGATGCATTGTGGAGGAGTTAGAGGTTGATAATTTATGAAACAGTATGAGAGCCCTTTGACATGAAAATGAAAAATAATTTTACTTATTTCATATTTTAGCAATTACATATACATAAATACATTTTGCCAAACTTTTTTAAAGTATGTCGGCAATAGTGTATGCTCCTTTAAATAAAATAAAAATAATAATTAATACTTAAGCAAATTAATCCAAAACAATTAAATTCAAAATTTTAAATCCTACTAACTAATCAAATAAAGCTTAATTTACTAACAATTTTTTTTACTTATTTTTTCCATTAGGTATTTTAGGACTTTATTTTTAAATAAACCTTTTGTTTCACAGTCTTTAACAATAGGTATATCATTTAATAATTTAGGTATAACATATTTTCTGCGATTTAGTGGCGCTGCTTAATCGGCTACGCGACTTAGCAGCGCTGAAACCGCCGTAATGTGAAAGGATCTGTGGTTGCTGCTAAAAGGGCTCTAAAAGACATGAACTTTCTTTCTCCAAACAACGTCGAAAGACGAAAAGAAATTTTTGGATTCCCCTAGATTTTTGTTATTGTCATTGAGCTTGTTCTTGACCTTGGTCTAGTCTTGAAGACAGAAAAGGAACTAACTTGCCCAGAAGAGTCCTATTCACTCGCAACTTGAATGAATTCGGGTTATATGAACTCGGGAACATATTTGCAGGGAAAGAATTGCATCACATGATATTACATTTTGTATGGCAAATCAAAAAATAGCATATTACCTACCTAGGGAGGAATAGTAAAGAATGCTATAGCTAGACCGACCGATCGCGCCGCTACGGGGAGTAAGGGTACTTTCGTCTCGCGTAGCAGGAAGGAAGTACCCGCTTTCTACCCGCTGGCACGAAAAAATATATTTATCCGGGTTTCGACTATGTTTCTTGGGGAAGGTTGTTCAGTTTCATAGTGTGAATCCAGTTTCAGTTTCCAAGATAAGAGTATGTCGTTTTACATCCTGTTTTGTTTTCATGGTTCCATCGTTAGTCCCATAGTAATATTTATTTATAATCATGAACATAAAACACTAGATTTTATTATCGGCAGTACTTTTAACAATTACCTTTTACAACTTCATTGGTTTCGTTCCCGAAGCTGCACACTCTGCTATTGAAAACAAGCAAATTACCCAAATAAAAAAAATCTACTATGTCACGTGATCGACTCATTCTAAATGGGAAATCGAAAAATTATTTCAGGGGTCACGGAAGACCAGCGCTACAGCAGCGCAATGTGCTGTAGCATAAGCTGAGTGGCTACCTTTTTTAGTATTTCTTACTAAAATAAACATTTTTCTTTCTTTCTTTCTTATTTCGAGATTTTTTTCTTAAGGAAAGTTGCTTGTTTTAATGAGTAGAATTACTGGGGTTCGGGAGCCAAACCAATGAAAATTTATATCGTATAACTTACAATAGAAGGCGAATTGTTACTTTGTGACCAAGTGCGGAATGTCCACCATAAAGCAACCGTTTTGTTAGTGCAGGTTCAATTATAAATCCTTAATATTATTAATGTCTCTGAAACCCAAGTGTTAGTTGAATCGAGTATGAATTTTAAGTGAAAAAGTTTACATTATACTATTTAGTACCTCCACAACTTTCACCATCATTTAAATAAATAGATATATATTATTAAAATTACTTTTATATACGTATATAAACATTTGTCGGAAATTGGGGTCTTTAATGTTTTGTCAATAAACCCCCTAAGCTACCAGGAATGTATAAATATAGTAACTAACACAGTACGACTATCTAGCGAAGGTAATCTTAATATTATTCGCATTTTAGAAACGCATTAAATTTTTGGTAGTATACAGGGTGGAAAAAATGTACGGAAACCCTTTTCAGGAGTGACTCAGAACATGGGACTCAACGACTTTCCCAAAAAGCTAAAAACAGGTTTCCGAAAACTGATAGGGCATGATCAGTATTGTAACTTAACAACGTTCAGTAAATAAAACTTTCACGAAATGAAAAAGTTGGCCTCCATACACAATTGCAAATTTGATTGGACAGTTTGTATAAAGAAGCCGATTTTTTTTCATTTCCAAAAAGTTTTATTCACTGAAAGTTGTTCAGTTACGTTGACTGATCATGCCCGTTCAGTTTTCAGACACCTGTCCTTTACACAATTTATGTATAGACATTTCATACAAAAGTTTCGAAATCACCAACGAGTTTTTAATTTTGTATGTAATCTATAACCTTTCTTTGGAAAAGTTGTTTATAGTTCTAAGTCAACCCTTAAATGACTTCCATTCTTTTTACACCTATTTTCGAAAGAATCGTTAAAATACTAGAAGGACTACTTTTAACTGAAAATGAGCAACTGGCCTCTCAATTACATAGGCTAATCCCACAGCAAGTATTAATTAATATAAAAATAATGTAATATATTTTATTATTAAAATATATTCCTATAGTTGTAACATCCTACTGATTTGACTAAGGCTGACTAATGACTACTCAACATATTTTTTATTCCAAATCTTGTTCTCGTTTAAAAAGACTTAATTAAATTAAAGCTTAGAGGTTTAGCTGTTCATATTATTTTAAATTTATTTCACTGTATAAGTGATAAAAATGTGAGCTTCTCTTATTGCAGGAAAGAGCAAAATACCTTCATAATGACTATCATGTCTTATAACGCACTTGTAAGCAACAAAATAAAATGTGTTCGCCGAATAATTTAAAAAATATTATGAAAAAGTCAAATAAATGCTATACTACCTTCTTCCCTGAGAGAACATTTTCTTTACCTTACCTTTGGCGATGTAAAATTTTTGGTGACAAACAACATTGGAATGATTAGTTTCACATATTTTTTAAAGTTAATAAAAATTAACTTTGTATAGAACTGATTATCAAAATAAATATGTGGAGAGAAAAAAATAAAAAATAAATTTGAGTGTAAAAAGTCAAAAAATGCTTGACCATTTTTAGCTCGAGTCATAAATGCAACAGAACATAATAATGGACCGTTAGGAATATGGATAACTAATACGCGCGAATCGTCTTTTTAGGCGCTTTTGTTTTGATTTTTCGCTCACTTACGTCACACAAAAACTTGAGACAAAAATATCCACAATGGTCACATCCGTTCTCAACTGAATGGATTATCACTTGTATTTTTTTCTTGCTTATGCAACAATAATAGTACAACCTTACTAAGCGTCGGAATTAAAAATAAACAATTTAAAATTTATCAAATATTGGAAAGCCTCGAGTCTAATTCGACGATTTTTTCACTGGGTGGAACGAGGAAATAGACATCAATGGAAATGACAAAAGTGGATTTCAACAGGTGAAATACGTTAACATGTTTCTAATATTGTAACCAAAACATTGAAATAAGTTTCCGCGTGACATGAGTGTCCGAAACGGAATAACTATTTACGTATGACGCGTCGCGATTTTCTTATGATATGGTAGTGTAATATTTACTTGACTTTTTATTACCTGGCGAGCTAGTGGCCACAGATTGTTCAACTTTTTTACGCTCAAATTTGAGTGGTTGCTTGAGATTGACATTGTTGGACTCAGCAATGGCCGCCAGCCGCTCCAAAACGCCGCTTATTGTCAAACGCTCTGCTGGATTCACTGTTAGGCAACCATCTGGGAACAAACCATCATCATCAGGCATTCCATCTTTGGTTAAGTGGATCGCGAGCTTTACTGATACGCAGGTGGAGGTTTACCGTGTGGTGCCGGATAAGAATATTACCAATCCGTATCTACCCCGTGGGTTGGATGTCGTAAAAGGCGATTATGAGAGTGTGAACCAGACTATGGGCAGCAGCTTCCTTATCCGTATCGTACCATTTTACACACTGTGATGCCCTATCGGGCCTGTTTGGTTTGGGGAAATATTACAGATGTACACAACACCATTACATTCAGGTAGTAAAGTAGAATATCAAATAGACTAAGATATCAATAAAACTTCCTTGTTATAGACGAATGAATCGTATCATCGACAGAGACTGACTGCCCCCTTCCCTGTTACTGTAGCGGCCATCATTAATGCGTTAACAGTGGTTATCCAAGCCGGCCACTAGCATTGGTCGTATGCTGTGGTCAACAACAACCATGGTTCCAGCCGCAACGCTAACAAACGTGGTGATTATGGAACTTCCAATCCAAAATATACCATGCAATTTTTGCTGTGACATTCTAGAGAGAGGACCCACTTCAGCAGTGGACTTTTAATGGAATGTTACGATGATGATGAGGGGGTTCACTGATGGTACGATCGTTGCGAGTACGAGTATGGTCAACCCCCGCAGAGCATGGCCCACCTCGCACCCTGCCCCGCGTGTCCTAAAGCCTGCACGTGGTATGAATTAATGCAAGTTAGGTTAGTGTAGTAAGGCAAAACGCAGTGCTCGTAGCTGAAAATTGGGCAAAATTTATTTGGAATTGTATTTTTCTGTCGACACGACAAACAAAAATGTCAAAGCACGACAGTAGGTGTAGGTGCTATTCGCAGAGGTGACATTTACCATCAGGTGGCCCCTAAGGGTGTCCCATCTGCTTGTTGAAACTTCTGTGTTGAAACTTTGAGGAAAGTGCCCGCTATTTGGTAACGCTAGCGCATTGTAGAAAAAATGCCGTGTGGTGCCGGCAAAGAATAGTACGGTCAGGCGCTTGTCGGTAGAAACTTTTTCAACTCTATTACCATGCCATAAGGTCCAAAAGTGTTTCTACTGATGTGCGGCCGTGTGTACAAACACATATATCTACCGGTGGATGTCGTAAGACGCGACGGGATCATGAGCCGGAGGATAGGCACGAGCGTCTTTCTATATGTATCGTACTATCTTACATACTGCGGTCACCATCACAACTGCGGTCCATGGAGCCAGCCGTAACGCTGACAAGCGCGGTGAGTATGGTACTTCCCCTCCACATAGTTCCTGCAAAAGCTGGAATTCTGAAGGGACCTGTAGTATGGCCAATGAGTGATCACAAGGGGTAAGTGGATGGAAAAGTCGAAAGCAGAAAGTTTGACTTAAGAACTTTGTTGGGGCTAGTTAGGAGATAAACATATAAAAGTCTTTGCCTCTCCGAGGTCCGCTCGAGGGGGGGGACACAAAGAAAGACCCGTTTTTTTGTTTTTTGCTTACATCTCAAAAACGATGCGTCGAACGAAATTTTGTTGTAATACATAATAAAAGCTGGTAAAATTCTCTACAACTTTGGCTTTCACATTTTTTATCTATCTCTTATCTTTGCCTATGAGCTTCGACAAATGGTCGATTTTCAAAATTTTTTTCTAGTCTTACGTTTTTTTTTTTTGCTTCATAACTTTTCTCAAGTGCTACCATAGATTTCAGGATACACATCTAAATTAAAAAATGTTGACTCTGTATGTCCGGTCTCATAATCTCAGCCTCTTTCCTGGCCGTTTTTCGGAGCTCATAACTAGGCAACGATTGGAGATAGATTAAAAGTGTGAATGGCAAAGTTGTAGAAAATTTTATCAGATTTCATTATGTAGTACAAAAACAAAAAAATGCGACCTTCTTTGTGCCCCATCGAGCGGACCTCGGAGGGGCAAGGACTTTTAGTATGTTTATCTCCTAACTGGTCCAAACAAAGTTCCTTAGTCAAACTTTCTGCTTTCGACTTTTCCATCCACAAATTATTCGTTGCTTAAGTTACTGCCTGTCCTGAAGTGGATGTTTCTTGGGATGTTATGACGAGTAGAAAAAATAAGTAAATTACTCACTTATAATCTCATGAAAGCACTTGAATCGTTGGTCATTAGGGTTTAGATTGTAGTTTCCGTTCAATATCGCCAGCTTGGCAGAGTCTTCGAAGGGGTGTTGCATATAGCAGAGGGTGTACAGTATGCAACCAAGCGCCCAGACGTCTACCGCGTGGTCTATCTTACGGTTGTCCCATGTGTCCAACATTTCTGGTGCTCTGTACATTGGGGTCGTGAATTGAGCCAACTGAAAGGAAGAAACAAGTGAGCACAAAAGTACCTTACGGGGGAGCTTAAATTGGCATTGGGAGGTGTGTTTTACTTCTTTGTACTTGTATTTTCTGCCAGTAAGTTGATAGATTCAGATTCAGATAATTTTATTCAATGTAGATTCTTTACAGAATACTTATTGAATGTCATGCAGAATACAATGCAAATAGAGCGAGTCTACGCCGATAAGAGAATGTTGTGGAGTAAAAGATGTAGTGACTAAAATTGAGAAAGGAATGCTGAGATGGTTTGGTCATGTGGAGAGGATGAATGAAGATTGACGAAAGAGAGCCACCAGGCAAGAGTGAATGGAAACGTTGGAAGAGAAGGCCTCGGCGGACGTTCCATAACGTTCTAAACAAAGGCCAGGTTAAAAGTACCCTAAACCGACGAGCGTGTGTGAAATGGTTGATAAAGTAGAGGAAGTGAGGAAGTATGTCAAGATTGTAGCAGGTGGAGGGCTGTGAACTCTGCCTTTCCCGACGGGAAAGCGGCGTGATGTTACGTATTAGTAAGGGGGCTAAGGCTGAAATATCAAAAATCTCGTACGTAAGTTCTGTGCTCACCCACAACAGGTATGGATATGTTGGGGGTGATCTCCAACTATGATCCCTGGGTGTTGTGAAGTTCCTGAGTGGTGGAGGGGGTAGTAGTGACGTCATCAAGATGGCAGTACAAAAAAATTTTTTTTTCTTTAAAACAAGCTTTGTGGGGTATCATATGAAGGACTTCTTGAGTAGATTACAAATATATAGCACACTATAACATTTCTGACACTTGTACAATTTTTTATAAAATCTGCAAAAATGCTGCAATTTAGAGTTTACTTTGAACTGCTATATATGGAAAACTCTTGATGGATTTTGGTAAAATATGTTTCAAAACACTCACAATAACACTCTCAATCATTAAAAAAAATAACCAGAAATATTTGAAAATAAGTGTTGTACATAAATTTGAAAATTAATCACTACATAATGTAAAAATGTTGATGACGTCACTGCTACCCCCTCCACGACTCAGGAACTTCACAACACCCATAGTTGGAGATCACCCCCAACATATCCATACCTGTTGTGGATGCGGACAGAACTTACGTACGAGATCTTGTTTAGAGGGAAACTTAGCCCCCTTACTATATTATGTATGTAAGTTGACAAAGGCTGAAATTTTGACGTAATAAGAAACATTTTTACTCACATTTTCTTCTAACATGTTTCTCTGGTTAGCACTCCATGATGGGTTTGGCGTATAAACATCAGTAGTGGCTGAGCCAAAATCACATAGCTTAATTGTACCTGCAACATTTTACAACTTTGTACAAGCAATTACAAACACCAAGGATGAGTTGCTGCATCTAAGGGCACATATGTTGGCGACTTCACTCTTTTCAAGTCAGAAAACTTTGTCGGCGACATGTCGGCAGCTCCTCATGAGAAACTTATTTAGCAATACGAGTAGGTACTAGCACGTCACTACAGCTCGAGTATCTCCGGCCAACAGAGCGCTTGCGTGCGTACGCAAGTCGCCGACATGTCGGCGGGCAACACGCGCGGGCGCATGTTGCCGACATGATTCTTTTTCCGGCGGGTTGTGTGTGTCGGCGGGTCGGCGGCTTTGGTGTGTATTGCCCTTCACATGAGAAACGTCACTACACCTTGGGCAACTGAAAGCTCGCGTGCGTACGCAAGTCACCGACATGTCGGCGGGCAACACGCGCGGGCGCATGTTGCCGACATGATTCTTTTTCCGGCGGGTTGTGTGTGTCGGCGGGTCGGCGGCTTTGGTGTGTATTGCCCTTCACATGAGAAACGTCACTACACCTTGGGCAACTGAAAGCTCGCGTGCGTACGCAAGTCGCCGACATGTCGGCGGGCAACACGCGCGGGCGCATGTTGCCGACATGATTCTTTTTCCGGCGGGTTGTGTGTGTCGGCGGGTCGGCGGCTTTGGTGTGTATTGCCCTTCACATGAGAAACGTCACTACACCTTGGGCAACTGAAAGCTCGCGTGCGTACGCAAGTCACCGACGACATGTCGCCAACTTGTCAGCGGTCAACACGGAGGGCGCATGTTACCGACATGTTTTCTTTCATATAGGCCGCCGACTGGTGTCAGCGGGTCGGCGACTTTGGTGTGTATGTATTGCCCTTAACTTTAACGACGAGAACAAGCCGCAAGATATCACCCGTACCTAGTACAGCGTGTTCAGAACAAGTTTGTCCATGACGGTTATTTTCCGCGCATGGGTGACACGCGGAGAGCCAATGAACGATTCGCTCGCCCCCTGGGGGGAGCCGCGCTCACCCCCGCGACTCATTTTTTGACTTCTGCGCATTAACGGTCACGGACAAAGTTATTTTGTACGCAGTATATTAACTAGTGTGGAGTACATTCGCAAAAAAATGCTATAAGTTAACAAAAAATGTGACTGTCAGTCTGTTACGATTTTGATGAAATTTGGTGTGAAGATAGTTTGAACTAAGGGAAAGCACATTTTTTTAGTAGCATTCTACTTCTATTACTGGGCAAAGGCCTACCCCTCTTCCTTTCCACTGTCGCGATCGAGTGCGACAGAAAAAGCAAATATAGGCTACTTTTTTCTGAATTCCACGCGTACCAAGTCAAGGGCAACAGCTAGTCATTATTTTATTCATTATATTTATTTATATTAGGATATTTTTATCGCTTTATGACGTCACAAGCAAAACGGCACCATGTATGAAAAAAAACAATATTTTACTAAGCGATATTCTTAAAATATTACTATTAATAAATAGCTTTTATTCCACTGCTGGGTAAGATTTCACAAAAAAATGCAATTTATTTTCGCCGTCGTCTCTGGCGAAATACGACTTGTAAAGAGATGTGATGCCATTAAATAAATATCTATCTAACTCACAAAAAATTACTAAACTGAATAATTTCAAAAATATCTTTCAAGAAATAGCAGACATAGACATCCCTACATACAACCAACGATAGCATACACCTATATGTCCATTGGTGTCAAAATCTGAGAAAATAAAATAACAAGTAGGACTCACCTTCGTTAGATATCAAAAAGTTTTCTAGCTTGAGATCACGGTGGGCTATCGGAGGGACTTGAGCATGCATGTGCTGCACAGCTCGGCAAGTTTGGTAAAACACCCTCAGTATTGTGGACAGTGGAAAAGCCGTCCCCCTATTCACCAAAGCTTCCATCAAACTCCCCCCATTACACAAGTCCGTCAACAACAAATACTCCCCCATACCATGAGAAGTCTTCGACTTATCAATAAAAGATGCAGCAATATACTTAATTATATTCGGATGACCCGACAACTTTTTTAATAGGCTAATTTCTTGTATAATATTTTTGTTTGCTTGCTCGTCCGCTGCCATAAGCCTTTTTAAGGCATATTCTGTGCCACTGGATACATCTTGAGCAACAAACACAAAGGCAAAACCACCTGAAAGAAATTTTTGGATTAGTTTTCTTGTGTAGAATTAAATATCCATAATAATAGTTATTATTATTATTTAGATCGTAGCAGATGGAGAACTGTGGTCTCTGCCTACCCCGATGGGAACAAGGCGTGATATTATGTATGTATTACTATTTCCCCTATATTTAATTCGTTGGACGATCTACGTCCACTGCTGAACAGGGAGCCCTCCAGAATTCCAGCTTTTGCTGGAACAATGTGGAGGGGAAGTACCAAAGTAACCATGCTTGTTAGCGCGACTGGCGCCATGGACCACGTTTAATAGTGACTGCAGTATGTAAGATGCTATGATACACAAAAGGACGCTGCTGCCCATGCTCCAGTATAAAATCCCTTAGTCGCCTCTTACGACACCCATGAGTAGAGATAGGGTGGTACTATGCTTTGCCGGAACCACACGGGACCTGGGACCCGGGAAATAAATAAATAAATATGCACATTGCACACAGGGCAAAATAGGCAAATCCTGTACCATAGGTATGAATATGTGTATGAGAAAAATGATATACCTACATAATACATACGTAGTTAAACAAGACCCTGGCAGAACAAAAATATATGTCCTGGACAGGGATCGAACCCGCGATTTACGACGAAGAAGCTAGAATCACTACCGACCAAGCCAAAAAGCCAGTCAATGAATTTAATAGTTCAAATCTACTTCTAAGTGAAGGTCACTTTTGTTGTTAATTTACTTTTATACCTGTCTGACTAATCAAACCATACAGGTAAAGAGTGGTGATTCAATCTAAATTAAACCAAATTGTCACTGGCTATCATGATATGAATCATCTGACCTGGTGCACTAAAATCAAAGTCAATGGGAATTGTTTTGAAGTCATTGAATGCTGTCAGTCAGACACAAATATGAAGCTGGATCCCATTTACGCCATATGTATATAGAATCCAGCTTTATGCTATTTGCATTTGACAGCTTCCAATCGGCTTCAAAACAATTCCCATTGAGTTTATGGCTACATGCTAGCGCCCCTGGTCTGTTAATTTTTTTTCTTTTTTTTCAAATTAATCTATAATAGACCAAACAAGATACTTATATGATGAAAGAATTATGCAAAAACAGTCCCTGTATTCAAGTAAGAATCTATAGTAGAAGTTGTTTCATAATTTTGATTATCAACTAGTTTGTATACGCTGCAAAGTTTTTGCTTGTGTCTTTGTATGCAAATTTAATTTACCATAAAAAATTACACCTTAAGTTTATCTAGAATTTTTCAAGCAATAACAAAAATAAATAGTTTACCATAAACCCATTGACTATTATCAAAATTCAAAAATAAGAATTAGCCAAATCATTTCAGCTTTTCACAAGATAACAACAGCATTAAATTTTATTTATTATTAAGGAAAGCTTGAAAATTCTGTTGGATAGACATTCGCCGATTTATGGATATTTGTGTAATGGTCAACATTTAATAATGTTATTGTCAAAATTTGTAATAAGTCATACTCCATAAACTCTAGTGATGGAAAATATAAAAATAAAACAAATAAAAACAATCAGAAGTCATGTTAAGCTATCAGTTCCAGCTAACTATCTTAGTTAATGGTTGTTAAGCCATTTCAGAGGTCATTTGGTGGCTTGACACTCTGTAATCATGGTAAGGCTAACCACTGGCATAATAATGTGTATGGTCAACTGCTTGTCGGTAGAAATTTTTTCAACTCTATTACCACGACATAAGGTCCAAAAGTGTTCCTACCGATGTGCGGCCGTGTGTACCTCGTATATAAACAGTTACTAGGTAACATCAATCATTATCATTGTATTTACTGGCAGATCCCACAGCTGGCAAAGACTTTTACAATTTTATTTAGTTTATAATATAACTTGAAATTCAAACCCATTTTTTATTAGCAAACTAAAAACTAGCTTTCTGCCCTGCAGCTTAGACTGCATAAATCTTTTCCCTCTCAAATTGTTTTTTTTTTTATGTAGCCTGTAGTGTGTCCCACTGTAGGGCAAAGGTAATTTTTATGTTTCTACTCCCATTTTCTTCTTCTAAGTGCATTGTCTGGCTGAGAGTCAGTTTTATTGATTACAATGAGTTTGTGTAACAAAGTAGTTTCAATGAAAAAATCTTTTAACCTTCAATTTTTATGAATGCAGCACCTGAGATAAGAATCTAGTGAAAAGATAATAATATGTTATACCAATTACAGAAAGGTGTCTAATGAACAAATCACACCACATCAATTATTTGCCTTGCAATATACTTCACAGACCAGTGTGGAAGAGAGAGGCAAGAGACAGAAATGTTTTGAGAATTAGAGGAGAATTTTGTCAAGACAAACCAAGCAATAAAAAACCGGACAAGTGCGAGTCGTACTCGCGCGCCGAGGGCTCCGATATACCTATAGTATTTTTGGAAGCAATAAAGTTCATTTTCAGGACCGCAAAACTAAATTTGTTTATAAAGGTTATTTGCAGATTTCTAAAAAACTGTGCAACTTAGAAAGATCGTTTTATTTTTGCTGTAAAGTTTACATAAACTTCTGTCAACTCTAATTAATTCAGATTTTCCTTACACAAATTTCGGAGTTAAGGGGGGGCGGAATGGTATTTTTTTTGACATTTTTCATCATAACTTGAAAACTAAAAAACATTAAAAAGTAAAAAAAAAAAAAATATATTTTAAAATTTACAAGTAAAGCCCTTTCATATGATATCCCACTCGACCTAGTAGCGACAATTTGAATTTTGGCCCCCTTTAAATTAATAATCATATTTTTTTCAAAATTCATTCATGTGCAATTAAGTTGGGCAACTATATTCTTAAACTATTCCAAATTTCAAGTCGATAGCATGAGTGGTTGCTGAGATATAGAGTTATGACAGACAGACAGACAAAGTCGCACCATAAGGGTTCCTTTTTTTACCATTTTGGTATCGGAACCCTAAAAAATAGTAATTATCACGAAAAGGGAAAGTAAATAAGAAGCTTGGAAAAGTTGGAAATAAGGCTAAATAAATAAAATACTTTAGCTAGTAGTTATGTCAATGAAAATAAATAAGTAAATATGGCAGGGCATTTCACACAAGGTGATGTGATTCCAAACTCTGTGACATTAGACTGATACACATGTCGCAGGCAAATAGTACAATTTGCCGCTTCACATAGTGCTTTGGCATTTTACAAAATGTTGGCCCAGGCAGATATCAAATTTGCAACATAAGGAGAGAAAGGTTGATTTGTTTTCCTTATATTCTTATCAAGAAATGTTTTTTAAACAATAACCTAAGTTCGTAAGGTTGGTTCCAACCAAGCTGATAATTCATCAAAATTTACTTTTACCCAAAGAACCAAGTAGAAAATTGCAAAATTTACAGGATTTATGTCTTTTCCATTTATACCAGAAATGCCTCAAACTAACTGCCTCATCACAAATTAGTATTCAAATCAAATTGTATACTAGGTACCTACTTGTAGTTGCTTAATTGTAACAGTAGTAGTGCTCATTATTATCATATTGTGTGGAATGCAAGGACAATGACCAAACTCACTCATCCTGGTGTCAGAGTTGTTGAGCCGCCAAAGGCCTCTGACATGGCTCATTAACGACTACATCAGTAGATAGTAGTCAGAACCAACATGTCTTTTAAAGCACAGAATCATCTAACTTTGTGGACAATCAGGTGATTCATTCTGCAATGTCCTAACCAAACTGGGGAGGTCGCACAAAGGGATTTTTGTTTGACAGTGTCCCCACTGGGAATCGAACCCAGAACTTCCGGATCGAGAGCCGAGCCCTCTAACCACTAGACCATGGAGGCTGTTAGTGGTGCCAACGTTCTCTTACATGCCTTGATAAGACAATAAGCTGCCTTGCAGTATACATACACAAATGCAAACAATGGCGACCTTGAACTTCAAATATCATCGATGATACGCAACGTATACCACTTCAGGGTAGGTACAGATCGTCAGTGTTCCATCCGCCCCCCTTTTTACCATTTGTCACGAGACAGTTATACTGCCTTACAAACATATGCTAACCCAAACATCATCTAGGATTGATGCTAAATAGGCTCATGTTGAAGGTCAAATACATAAAATCCAATCAGATCTCGTACATACCTTCTGCAATCACCTTTTTTACTCTCAGTTTCATGTTCCCGATTTCGACAAATTGACCCACGAAATCATTATCACTACCACCGTTTGCGCTTCCTGAGCTGAAGTAGCCCATGGCTGATTTGAACACACTCATTTTGCACTACTTTTTGTTGAATTTGCCTGGGGAGTTTTAATAATTTTAGTAATTTACGATTTGCACCCCCCTGCTGGGTCCATTTTACAATGGCAGAAAAAATTGGCACTTTTGACTGCTAGCATGGCAGATAACAAATAATGTTGCCAAATAAATAATTTACCCAAAAACCTGTAAAAAAGAATGGAATAGAAAAAGTTTTATTTAGTAAACAATTGAACTTAAACTAAACTTAAAACTATTATATGTAACTATCTATGTCTACGAAAAAGGCAGCCAGCTCAGCTTATGCTCTGACCACTTTTAAAGTAGTCAGGACGCTGATTTTCAGCTGGCACCTATTCGACTAGAGAAAAAAATAAACTAAAACTAAGAACTAGACATTTTCTGTTCTGTGTTATTTAATTAATACAATTAAGTACAAAATTGCATACAAAACGAAGAAGTAAAAGAGTTATATGTAAAACTAGCTGTTGCCTGCGGCTTCGCTCGCGTGGATTTTGTATTTATGTTGTTACCGGTTTTCCGAAGAAATGAGATATTTTCCCGTCATTTCGGGGTAATTTTAAACTAAGGAAAAACAGGACTAACCCTGCGCAAATCAATGAGTATAATTCAAGATCCAGCTGAATTTTATATAATATACAGACGTTATCTATAAATTACTCAGAACAGAGGAACTTAGCAGCAGTATCCTAACAAATGTAAAGAGAGAGATGAGTGACACCTTTATGTAATATTTCAAAACAGAGCCAATTCGCAGAAGTAATTGAGAAAAAATAAAACCCTCTCCCTCTCTCCCACTCCCCCTTTCCTCTCCCCCTTCCCGTCCCTCTGTCTCTCTCCCACCCCCTCCTCCCTCTCCCCCTGCCTCTCCCTCTCCCCCTCGCTCTCTCTCTCCCTCACCCCTCCCCCTCTCCCTCCCTCTCCCTCTTCCTCTCCTTCTCCCTCTACCTCTCTACGTCTCTACCTCTCTACCTCTACCTCTCTACCTCTACCTATCTACCTCTACCTCCCCTACTTCTCCCTCTCCCTGATCCCCTCCCACTCCCTCTCTCCCTCCCTCTCCCCCTTCCCCTTCTTCTCCCTCTTCCTCTCTACCTCTCTACGTCTCTACCTCTCTACCTCTCCACCTCTCTACCTCTCTCCCTCTCTACCTGTCTACCTCTCTACCTCCCCCTACTTCTCCCTCTCCCTCACCCCCTCCCACTCCCTCTCTCCCTCCCTCTCCCCATTCCCCTCGTTCTCCCTCTCCCTCTCTACCTCTCTACGTCTCTACCTCTCTACCTCTCCACCTCTCTACCTCTCCACCTCTCTCCCTCTGTACTTCTCTACCTCTCTACCTCTATCTCTACCTCTCCCTATCCCTGCCCCTATCCCTACCCCTAACGCCAATTTAGCCGCTATCCCTAACATAGAAACGACACCCATATTTATTTTTAGTTATTTCAAACCTATCGCACCCCAACCCCATCCCCAAGGGATGATGGTATTTCACGTCCACCACGTTGGATTTCAAAGTTGTTGTAGCTTTTGTAATCAGCGACCCGATAAACCATAAAAACGACTCCCATATTGATTTTTAAACATTTCAAACCTATCGCACCCCATCCCCATCCCAAGGGAATGGTGGTATTTAACGTCCACCACGTTGGATTTCAAAATTGTTGTAGTTTTCGTAATCAGCGACCCGATAAACCATACAAACGATACCCATATTGGTTTTTAGACTTTTTCACCCCATTTCCCGATTTTAGGGGTTGAATTTGGGGTGGAATTTTAATAACAGTGATGAACGTTGCATAGAATTACATCAATAATGCCTAAATAATAAATAATGTGGATTTTACTTTAAAAATAAAGAATTTTCATCTTCATCCCCCTTTTCACCCTTAAGGGTGTCGAATTTTAAAAATCCTGAGACATGTAAATATTAATTTTTAGTCGTCAGCCTAAATACAAATTTTGAAGATCCTAACTTCAAAACTGACGGACTTTCATACAAACTTTCATCCCCTATTTTACCCCCTTAGGGGTTGAATTTTGTAAAATCCTTTCTTAGTGCACCCCGAGGCTTTATAAGGAACCTACATGCCAAATTTGATATCTCTAGACCCAGTGGTTTGGGCTGTGCATTGATATGTCAGTCAGTCAGTCAGTCACCTTCTTCTTTTATATATATAGATAGATAAATTGACTTCAACCATGTCATACAAATTGGAGATTTTAGAGCTTAATAACATAAGTAGGTAGTAACATAACATAAAAATTGTCTTTGTAAATGTATCTAAAGAGTTCGCATATTTGCAAACTCAACACTTTCCCTAAACATTTACTGGGATAGTCCTAGCGCCACGCGAAGGACCTTAAAAGTTGAACCGGGCAATGCCTTGGTGAGAATGTCCGCAGCTTGATCCTTTTTGCTGATTCTTTCTTTCTACACTGCGGATACCCTCGGTCACCAGTTCTCTCACATAAAAGTGTCTGAGGCGTATGTGTTTTGTGCGCTTATGGAATTCTGGGTTATGCGCTAGTCGTACAACAGCTTCGTTGTCTACAAACAGTACTGGAATATCCGCGAGTAAAGTCAGCTGTTGTAAAATCCTTGCGAGCCAGACGAGTTCCCTTCCAGCTTCACTGGCTGCCACACTTTCAGCTTCAGTTGTCGAGATAGCGACTGATGCTTGACGCTGGCTAAGCCATGATACTGCTCCTCCAGCATAGAGACAAACGACCCCAGTGGTAGAGCGACCGGTGTCCTGATCTCCACCAAGATCGGCATCGCTGTATCCCTTCAAAATACGGGTTGGGTACTTCGCTTGGTATCTGATTCCAAGTGAGCTCGTTCCTTTGATATACTCGTAGCGTAGGATTCGCTTCACTTGCAACCAGTCTTCTTAAGTCGGTGATTCCAATTTTCTAGATGCAACTCCAACTGCATATGCTATGTCCGGACGTGTTCCGACCTTTAAATATGCGATGGCGCCTACAGCCTCATGATAGGGGAAGTTCGCTTCCGTGTCGTTCACTTTCCCTGGTTCAGTAGGTGTTGCCTTCTCAATTGGCGTAGCAACTGGGTTACAGTTTTCCATTCCGAAGCGCTGAAGGAGCTTCTTAGCGTAGGCTTCCTGATTAGATTCAGATAATTTTATTCAATGTAGATTCTTTACAGAATACTTATTGAATGTCATGCGGATTAGTAAGAATGGAACCGTCTTTTGCTCTGGATATTTGTAATCCCAGGTAATATGTCGCTGGCTTCGTTGTAATGTTCAGCCGTTCCTTGAGGTCGTTTATGAAGGCGGTCGACAGTTTCTCATCAGTTGCAGCTACTAATCCATCGTCGACATACAATGTCAATAGTATCTTCTGTCCATTTTCAAAGTGTTTGGTATACAGGCAGCAGTCTGCTTCGGATTGATTGAAGCCTTTGCTCAGTGGATGCTTTCAAAGCAAAAGTTCCAGTCCAGCATCTCGGAGCTTGTTTTAACCCGTACAGAATTCGGTTAAGCTTCCAAACATTTGACGTTCCGTCTCCATAGCCTTCCGGTTGCTTGACATATATCTCTTCCTTTAACTCGCCATTAAAGAATGCTGTACAAACATCAAACTGTATGAGATGTAAGTTTTCTTGTGCACTGACACTCAGTAGGGCTCTAATCGTAGCGAGTCGGGCCACGGGACTATACGTCTGATCCTAGTCCTCTCCTTTTCGCTGTTTATAGCCTTTTACGACAAGGCGAGCTTTATACTTGTCGATAGTTCCATCTGGGTTCTTTTTGATTCGTAAAACCCACTTGCATGGAAGAGCCTTTCTGCCCTTGGGTAGTACACTAGGCGTCCAAACGTTTAAATCTTTAAAGGATTTCATTTCACTGTCCATGGCCTTCTTAAATTCTACATTGTCATCACGTTACATCGCATCGGAGAAATTCGAAGGGAACGTTTCCGCAGCGCACACGAAATCATCGTATCTCTCCGGGCGCTTGATTAGACTTCGGTCTCGTAGGTTGTAGCGTGGAGTAGGAGATTCAGCATCATGAAATTCTTCAAAATTGTCGTCTGGTGGATCAATCAAGTCTGGTCCCTGGATATGATCTTCGACTGGAACTGATTTTGGGTTTTCCTCGATATGGTTTCCGTCTGGAACTAGTTCTGGGTTCTCTCCCTCGAGATCATGTCCATCGTTATTTGTATTCATCTCCAGATCGTCGTCGATACGGTCTCCCTCGTTTTCTTTAGGGGCTGTTAACCTTGGTGGATCTTGATGTGACTGAGAGGCCTCGCTGTCGTTGGCGTTTTCCAATGGCAGTTTAAAAGAATAATCCCTAGTATCTGTCTGTTTCACATTAGTATTGACGCTTATAATATTGTTAAGACGTTACAATTTTGTGCTGTAAAAACTTCTTGTTTGCGTCCCTCGAAGCTTAAGAGAAAGAAACCAATTACAGGTTGGAACTTTCATGTCGGAGAGAGTCACGCGACTGCACGTCTACACTACGAGTGCTGGCGTCTTGCTGGCAAGCCCTCTACAGGGAGTATTTACAATATCATGATAGAATCAAAAAAGATATTTAAAAATAAATTGAAATGGTGCATAAGAAACGAAGAAACTATAAAAATGGATATATTGGCAGTACATAAGAAAGAAAAGAACTTTCCAAAATTCTGGAACGCTACTAAAAATTTTCAGCATAAGCAAAGTTTACCTGTTTCTGTAGAGGGTTTGCAAAGACCTGAAGCGATAGCAGAGTTGTTTGCTTCGAAATTCAAAACAACTCCGATGCCTGTTCAGCAACAAGCGGAGCAGTGTAAGCACCCTAATGCTGAACAACCATTTATTCGTTTTACTGTTGACGATGTAGCCAAGGCAGTGCGTGGTATGAAGCGAGGTAAGTCTCCTGGCCATGACGGTCTAAGTATAGAGCATGTACTATACGCGGTTGAGGCTTTATGGTCCAAACTATGTGTGCTTTACAATCTATGTGTAAAGCACACATACTTACCGAATTCTCTCATGGAGACAATAGTCGTGCCGATCGTCAAGTGCAAAACTGGAGACTTAAGCTCGTCAGGTAATTATAGACCTATCTCTCTTGCAACGGTCATAGGTAAGGTATTTGAACGGCTTCTGCAGCCTGAACTGCTGAAACATGTGAGTATTGATGAGGCGCAGTTTGGTTTCCGGCCCGGTGTCTCAACAGATTCGGCAATCGTCAGCCTCAAGCACACTGTCGACTATTATGTCGGACGTGATACGTCTGTGTACGCTTGCTTTCTGGACCTGAGCCGTGCATTTGATTTAGTGAATTATGAGATTCTCTGGAACAAATTGCGCGGCTCAGGAGTCCCAGAATACATTGTCGATCTGTTGAGCTACTGGTACGGAGGTCAAACAAATCGAGTGAGATGGGGCAACACGACTTCTAAGGCTTACAGCTTAGAATGCGGGGTTCGTCAGGGAGGTTTGACCTCTCCGGACCTTTTTAACGTTTATGTCAACGACTTGATCGGTGAGCTCAGAAGCACCGGAATCGGATGCCATATCGATGGAATTTGTGTTAATAATATTAGTTATGCAGATGATATGGTGCTTCTGAGCCCATCGATTAGTGGATAAGAGAAGCTTCTTTTAGTCTGTGAGAATTTTGCGAATTCTCATGGACTAAATATAATGTATCAAAAACTGAGATGGTTGTATTTAGGGCCGGGAAAGGTCCGGAGAGTGTGCCCGAGGTATTTTTGAGTGGATCAGCAGTTCGGGTTGTGAGGCGGTTCAAGTATCTTGGCCATATTGTCACTGAAAACTGCAAAGATGATCTGGACATAGAGAGAGAGAGACGGGCATTGTCGGTTAGGTGTAACATGCTCGCGCGCAGATTCGCTAAGTGCAGTAAAGATGTGAAGGATACTCTCTTTAGGGCCTACTGCCAGGGTTTTTACACGAGCCAATTATGGTATCGATACAAGAGAGTAACCTTCAACACCATAAGGGTGCAGTATAATGATGCATACCGCATCCTTATGAAGTTTCCTAGATACTGCAGCGCGTCGAGCATGTTCGCCGAGGCGGGGATGCCTGACTTTTTTGCTGTTACCAGAGCTCGCATATCTTCTTTTTGGGAGAGACTGCGTAACTCTGGTAACAGCATTCTTCAGCTCGTGACGCGGGACTTATCCAGTCCCATGATTAAACACTGGATTAAGATCCACAGGGACGCAAACAAGAAGTAAATTGTTTAATTATTTAGTTTAGTAATTTAAGGAGTTAGTTTAGGTACTATTGTACTGTGGCTTTTTTGGCTGACAAATAAAATTTTATTATTATTATTAATATTAGAAGACTCTTCATCAATGGGAAGTGGTCTCTCATCGAAGATTACGTCACGCGAGCGGATAAGCGTGTTCTTCTTTCCATCTGTGATCCAGATCCGGTAACAGCCTTCGTCGTAGCCAACGAGTCTGCCTTTGATGGCTTTCTTATCTAATTTCTTTTTTTTTTTTTGAAATGTGATGATTGTCAAATGCTTGATAATCGGCTTTCTTCCACACCAAAGTTCGTAGGGAGATTTTCCTTCAGTTTTTGTTGGACCAGTTCTATTCAAAATATATGCAGCCATGTTAATAAGTTCTGCCCACAGTTGTTGCGGCAAGCTTCGTGCGCATACATCAAGGATCTCGCGGTTTCGACCAGAGTTCGATTCTCTCGTTCACTCACTCCATTTTAATCCGGCGTGTAAGGTGTCACAAGTCTTTGTTGAATTCCTTGCGCGTTCAGGATTTCGCAAATGGACTTGTTGTCAAATTCACCTCCGTTATCACAAAGCAGGCATTTTACAGTGTGTCCAGCTGTTTCCGTTTGTTTAAGCATTAAGACGAGTTTATTCTTGACCTCAGACTTGTGTCGCAGCATGTACACCATACGGTAGCCAGTATAGTAATCTTTGAACAAAACGTAGTATCTGTAGTTTGAGTAACTCGGTTCAAATGGTCCACAAACGTCGGTTTGAACGAGCTCTCCCGGTGCACTAGCACGCGTTCTCGTCCCGAATTTAAGTCTATGGGCTTTCCCATAAATGCTTGCCGTCGTTTATCCATTTCGGACAGTTCTGAACGCGGTGCCCGATTTTCAAGCAATAGTTGCATTTCATCTTCGGTTCCTTCTTCTTAGAATGCTTCTGTGTGCCCGACGTCGAAGCACTGAGAATATCTTGCTCAGGTACGTTGTTACTCGGCAAGGCTCTCTCAAAAGCACATAGTGTCGTGACCACAGATTATATATAGTTCTGTGGTTTTGACGCTCATAGATTGGGGGT
Source organism: Athrips mouffetella (assembly GCA_947532105.1). Taxonomy (NCBI): domain Eukaryota; kingdom Metazoa; phylum Arthropoda; class Insecta; order Lepidoptera; family Gelechiidae; genus Athrips; species Athrips mouffetella. Next base: position 23,752,956 of record OX383963.1, read on the forward strand.
AACATCAGGTCGACGTCACGATAAATAATATAATCTTCATACCTGAATTTGCTTAGCCTCATGAAGGCCGTGAAGATTGTGAAGGTTCCTCGCTTGCTGGCGCGGGTACCTGTTAGCCTGTGGCTCTCTCTGCTTCGCACCTTGCCGGTTCTCCCGGCATCAAGCTCCGGATCCAGTTCGAGCCGTCGTCGTCCCGGTAATCCCGTTGCCTTTCTTGGACCTGTTGATTTAAGTTATCATTAACTAAGCATTCCCCACGATATCAACCCTCCGAGTCCCCATTATTGTTAGTATTATTATTGTGCATTATCTGCAATGACATTTACTCTCTCACCACATCTAGGTTACTCTTTCCGCTTTCCTATCTCTCGGGGAGAGAACATCCTTGCTATGGTAACGAAAAGGAAAAAGAATCTCCGTCAGTCTTCCTTAAAATCGATCTGTAAGTTAAAACAGCTAATGTTTTACCAGATAATTATTGTTTTTAGATACTTTATTAGATTAGGAAAGACATAAAAGCATTAAGGGTGTTTAAAAAAAATGCTCTTATGCAAAGGTTTTGCAGGCTTTGGAGCTTACTCAGCAGATCATCATGGTGGTCAATAAGGCAGACATCAGCATAATCAAGGATTGGCAAGCGCAAGCTCACTCAACTTTTCCACCTACCTACATAGTCGTTGCCATTAATTTTTACATTCGTGGGAATAATTATCTATTAAATTGCAGCACCAAAAAGAACTATATCACCACTACGTAAAAAAAAATCTGTTACAATAACGTTATTCTCTGTGAATAACGAAGCGCAGCGTTTTTCTTACGCAATGGAATAACTATACGTTAGTATTATATAGTCTAAAACGCCCCATACAAAGCCCTGCCTGCAGGGCCCTGCTTGCAGTGCGCACTGCCAATCGTACCGTGTGTGGTGTTGCAGGGCCGATGTAACGGCCATTTTGTCGGCCCTGCATGCCCACACAAAGTACGATTGGCAGTGGCACATGTAGTACTATTATTAATTCTGTGGTGGCACTGCAAGCAGGGCCCTGCAGGCAGGGCTTTGTATGGGGCCCTTAAGGGAATAACGCAAAGATTTTGAAAACTACGGAGTTTTTAGTCAATGGAATATTTAACGTTATCACACTTCAACAAAAAAGAAAAGCAAAAGTTTTGTCTATAGCAAGCATTTGTCAAAAAAAGGTCAATGTCATTTTACATTTTTATTATTATGTCGTGTTGCAAAAATAAATTTCGTGTTAATTTCTATAAAAATCTAGTGAAAAGAAAGTGAATTTGTGGACTGTGTATATTTTCTTGGTTTTTCAATATCAGTATGTGTTAAAAGAAAATTGTGTTTTTTGCTAGTTATGCAGTTTACAATGATTTCCTTTGGAAATTACGAAGTGTATTTAACTTTTTAAGCCGTCTACTAAAGAAAATAAAGGTAAGTTCGTTTACTTATATATAAATTTATGGGTAAGTTGTAAAAACTATAAAAATAAGTAAATTTTTAGAATTTAAATTTAATGTCGAATGTGTTTTCTAGTTGAAAGTTAGCCTTGAACATAAACCATTATTTATCAAGCATTTGATTATCCTGTTTACTTGAATTTCGAAGTAAATATTAATTATTGTCTACATAAAGCTACACAACAACTGTATTTGAACATCTAAGTTCATTGTCGTACAAGTAGATACTAATTCATTCACATAAGAATACTTGTTATTAATTTATTCATATCCAGTCATGACTCTCAAGTTTTGTTCTAGTTATTAGTTATTTTATAATGATGGGCAAACAACTCTGAATAATAATTGTGTGGTGGGGGAAGCTTGGCGCACATCAATTTGTTTGTAAAATTGACTCTGCGCAGCCAAAGTCATTGATCAAGTAGTTTGCCCACAACTATACCTATGAGAAAGTAGGAATATTAAAGAATGTTCAGACAGGACATTCTAAATAAAGGCCAGGTTAAAAGTACCTCAAACTGATCAGCATGTATGAAAGGATTGATGAAAGTACAGGATTGATGAAAGTTTAGCCTAGTTTGGTGACCTCTGGTCTTTCTATAAATTGCTATTTTATTAAGTTTTACCATATTCCATAACTTTATATTCCATAAGTTATTATAATCATTTTTTCGTTCTCATTTTTAATTTTATGGGAAGAAGCTGCAATTTAAACCACATTTTTATAAGTATAAAACTGAATACCTAATATATTTTTTTTTATGTAGCCTGTAGGGTGTCCCACTGCTGGGCAAAGGCCTCCCCCTCTTTTCGCGATCTGTCACGGTCCTGTGATGCTGACTGCCAGTCAGCCACAAATGTATTGTGCTAATAATAATATTGCTCCAGAAAAAAAAATTCCAGAGTCCATGAAATAATGTGAAGTTTTGTACACAAATATTTTGGTGTTACGGAAAGATTTCCCTTCATTACATAAGGTACACATTTGTTACCAGAATACACACACAGAGGCACCCTTTCAGTATCATTTAACATGTCAAAAATATCCACATTTTTAACACTTAACATGAATTTTAGGTTTTTTTTTGTATTTGCAAAACTTAAAATTCTGTTGGTATACAAATGTGTTGGTACAATGCGCGCAATGAAAGAAGAGCCCTGTTGGATCACGTGGGTGACCTGCGCAGTAGACAGTTCGCAGGCCATTTTGTCGCAAACTGTCAACTGCGCAGATTAACCAAGTGATCCGGCAGGGCTCTTCTTTCATTGCGCACATTGTAACTAACTTAACATTGGTACAGGAAGTAAATTTGTTATGTATTTTGACTGTTGTCTTTGGGAAAGTTGTTAGTTTGTGGGTAATACATATGGTTTTAAAGTCCTGAATGTTTTTCTTCACACCCTGTATATTAATTCTTTTCCAAGAAAAGATAAACTTGTGTGTCTTATCTACATATCGTCCTAAATGGAACCCTAAAGCACCTTTTGATAAAGTTGTTTTTACTTTTAAATTCTTTGTAGAGAGAATTACATTATCTCGGCTAGATTTATCACAATTCGGTTGCAGAATTTATTCACCTATTATAATTTTGTTAGTCTATCTTTTAGCATTTGCCCAGCAGTGAGACACTAGAGGGTTTTTTGATGGGCATATCCATGACCTGTTTACAAAGTGAGTACTGCTACTAATACATTAGTAATTATAACAGGTTTCCCTAGAATACATTCATTCATTATCATTAATTCTCCTAAATAATAACATGATGTGTATGTTATTAATTTGCAATGCATAAGGGCTCACGCCCACGACCGTAATTTTGTCGGCCGACTTCTTGTATGACGATTAGGGAGGTGATCGATCAAAAAAATATTGACACACGATGTCAATGACTTTATGTTTTGTTAGTAAGATTACAAATATTTGATTTGATTTAAGATCTTTAAAGATCGTCGACCTGTAGCCCAATTCTTGAATATCAGTGGGTGATAAAATGTCACCCAAATGAGAACTAGGATATTTATTAGTTATTGGACATGTAATTCTTTGTGAAAGTAAGCAGTGAACTACCCGCCACTTACGCTACACATTTTTTTTTTTAGTGACTTAGTAAATAATCATTTGACAGTCAACTTTTTTGGAATTCCTCGCAAACGAAGTTGCGGGCGGTCGCTAGTTTATAAATAATACCGAGACTCATAAAAAAATGTGTTGATGGAATCTTATCTTACTATCAAAACATAAAATCATCGACATCTTGTGTCGATATTTTTTTATCAATCACCTCCCTAAACGTCATACGAGGGCCACACCGAAATGATCGGGAATAGAAAAAAGTACAAAAATAATACAACAATATTTACTTTCATTGCTTTTCGAAGTATTCTCCGTGACAATCGATGCACTTTTGCATTCTATCAAACCAATTATTATAACAGTAATTCCAGTCTGAAGTGGATATAGTCGAAACGGCCGATTTGTAAGCTTCGACTGCCTCTTCTGGGCCTTGAAATCGTTGACCACGTAGCATATCTTTAATTCTTGGGTATGTAAAATAATCATTGGGGCTCAAGTCAGGGCTATACGGTGGATGGTCCATTAACTCCACGTTTTCCTGATTTAAAAACGCGATCGTTTTGCGAGCGGTATGTGAGATCGCATTATCCTGGTGAAGAATGATGCGACGATTCGGATTAATTTTACGAAGTTCTCTTATGACTTCCGGCAAACAAACTACTGTGTACCAATCAGCAGTAACCGTTCTGCGTTCTTGTAAAGGAATCGTAGCCACATGACCAGTTTTCGATACAAACGAAGCGACCATTTTCTTCGACACGCTACGAGAGCGGACAACTTTTGTTGGCTTGACCTCGCCTTCGAAGACCCAAACAGCCGATTGATGTTTTCTTTCGGGCTCATATGAATAAATCCACGATTCATCACCAGAGACGATATTGTAAACTGCATTTGAGCTCCCTCTATTGAACCGTTGCAGAGTAGACCGACACCAATTAACACGAGCCGACTTTTGTTCCTCGGTCAAACGATGGGGCCCCCAGCGGGAACCTAACTTCTTGACACCAAGTTCATCATGTAAAATAGTTTGAATCGCTGTCATACCAATGCTGAGAGAAGTCCGAATCTGCTCGTATGTCACATGTCTATCTTCTTTTATTAATTGGCGCACAGCATCGATGTTATCTTGTGTTACCGCTGTTTTTGGTCGACCAGTAGAAGGAACTGTCGTGAGAGAGGAACGTCCACGACGAAACTCAGAATACCAACGATATAAAGTCGTTTTACTGGGTGCTTCAAGTTCATAAACAGAAACAAGCTCGGCGAGACATTGTTCTTGAGATAAACCTCGACGAAAGTTGTGAAAAATTATGGCACGGAAATGTTCCCGCGTAAGCTCCATTTTCCCCACTGACTTGTCAAATTCAAATGGCTACTACTCTTTTCTTTTTTACTTTTTTTAAAATTCAAAAATGGAATTGTGTTTGAAATAATACTACATGTCATAAACCAAAAACGTTTTAATCTAATTTATTCCTGAGTATTCTATTCCCGATCTTTTCGGTTTGGCCCTCGTACAAGAAGTCGGCCGACAAAAATATGGTCGTGGGCGGGGAGCCCTTATTGGTCAACAAACATCCAATTACATCCGCAGCGCCACTAGCAAACACATTTCATTCACTCGCGTGATAAAATTGATGTTTGATTCATACATTAAAACTAAAAAAAAAAACCGGCCAAGTGCGAGTCGGTCTAGCGCATCGAGGGTTCCGTACAAACCTGTAGGTTTATAAGTAAAAATTATGGTGTTTTTATTGCAAAATTATTTTTTATTTTTATATTTGAGTTGATTGAATGAAAGGTAAATGCGCTTTACAATTTAAGACGTATTAAAAAAAACTGCTTACTAGATCTCGTTCAGACCAATTTTCGGTGGAAGTTTGCATGGTAATGTACATCATATATTTTTTTTTAGTTTTATCATTCTCTCATTTTAGAAGTTACAGGGGACACACACACACATTTTACCACTTTGGAAGTGTCTCTCGCGCAAACTATTCAGTTTAGAAAAAAATTATAGTAGACACCTCAATATAATTTTTGAAGACCTCTCCATAGACACCCCACACGTATGGGTTTACAGAAAAAAAAATGAGTTTCAGTTCCAAGTATGGGGAAACCCAACAATAATTGTTTTTAGGGTTCCGTACCTCAAAAGAAAAAAACGGAACCCTTATAGGATCACTTTGTTGTCCGTCTGTCTGTCTGTCTGTCAAGACCCTTTATCTCACGAACGGGTAAAGGTATTAGGTTAAAATTAATACCATATATTAGGATCTATGAACCACACAAGATCTGAAAATTTCAATTTTTTACAACGACGCAATCAAAAGATATGGCATTTTATGTCCTTATCTCCATACACTTATGCAAAAAAGCAAAACCTACAGGGTACTTTCCGTGGACCTAAAATTATGAAATTTGGCAAGAAGCTAGGTCTCACAGTACAAATAATGGGATCGGTTAGGTTATGTTTGCCTTAACTAACGGACCTTTGGATCTATCTACGAATTTCCTACGAGTTTATGATTTTTCGAAATCAACTTACTATCTATTCTATTTTTAGTGGAGTAATAATGTATACAAGGTGTATAGAAATTTTTATACACTAATTTAGCCTGAACAACGGCGAAATACGAAGACTAAATTCCGCTCACACAAAATGCATTATCAGCTGGTGCAGTTTGCATGGAAAGTTTTTTTTTTATATCAAGTAAGATGATGGAAGTGCTTAATTTTTTACATCATGTAGAATATGAATACCTATGAATTAATGAATGTACAGGTGTCCGGTGGCAGAATCCGGATTTCATTTGCCAATATTTAACAGAAAAAAACCGGTCAAGTGCGAGTCGGACTCTCGCGCCGAGGGTTCCGATATACCTATAGTATTTTTGGAAGCAATAAAGTCCATTTTCAGGACCGCAAAACTAAATTTGTTTGTAAAGGTTTTTTGCAGATTTCTGAAAAACTGTGCAACTTAGAAAGATCGTTTTATTTTTGCTGTAAAGTTTACATAAACCTCTGTCAACTGTAATTAATTCAGATTTTTCCTTACTCAAACTTCGGAGATAAGGGGGGGGGGGGGAATGTTATTTTTTTTTTGACATTTTTCATCATAACTTGAAAACTAAGAAACTTAAAAAAATATATTTTAAAATTTACAAGTAAAGCCCTTTCATACGATACCCCATTCGACCTAGTAGCGACAATTTAAAATTTGGCCCCCCCTATTCTGGCTCCCTTTACATTAATAATCATACTTCTTCTAAAATTTTTTCATGTGTAATTAAGTTGGGCAACTATATTCTAAAACTATTCCAAATTTCAGGTCGATAGCATAAGTGGTTGCTGAGATATAGAGGTGTGACAGACAGACGGACAGACAGACAGAGCGGCACCATAAGGGTTCCTTTTTTTTACCATTTTGGTATCGGAACCCTAAAAAGAACTTAGGGCGGGAAATTTGATATTTTATTTCTTGTCTTTTTTGCGGATTTGTTATTCAATATGTCTCAGTGGACAGCCTGGACTGGAGAACAGCTGTTTTTGCTATTGAGTCGTTTTTTAATTCAATAATTCTTGTGTGGTTGCTTGTTGAATATTTTGTTCTCGTTACAATATTCGATGTATACGTGACGCCCGAAGTGAAGATTTGATTTGATCGTGGGTGCGGAGGTTATGGTATAGAAGAAAACATTGAACTCGTCTCCAGCTCTTTGCGGATAATCCTCATCAGTCCGTCCGCAAGAGAGCGGCTACCCTAGGGATGCCAAAAACCATTGTGCACGAAATATTGGACAATGTTCCTTATTTTTACCCCTTTAAAATTAATAGTGCAAGCGCTTACGCCTAACGATTGTAATTTGTGTAAAAACTTCTGCGAGACCATGTTATCAAGATTTCTTGGAGTGATGAAGCCCACTTCCATTCAAATGGACGTGTAAATAAGCAGAATTCGCATAGGAAACGTATTTGTAAGGTACCTCGAAACTTGGCTCATAGACAGGGATAAGGTCAATAAGTATAAATAAAAAAATCGATTTTTTTTCGGTTGCAAATAGTAAAGTTATAAAATAATTTTGTTTTTGTCAAATATCGATAGGTCGTATGGCAGAATGAAACGTGTAGCCATGGTCAGTCTTGAAAAAAAAATTACAACTGTTCTATGTAGTCTGTGGTCGGTTTTAGTTTTTTTTAATGATAGGCAATGACTACTCATCACATTCTGCCATACGACCTATCGATATTTGACGAAAACGATTTTTTTTAAAACCTCGTCATTTATGGCCGAAAAATATTGGTATTTTTTATTTATCTTTAATGATCCTATTCCTGTTTATAAGCCAAGTTTCAAGGTACCTTACATATAAGTTTCCTTTGCGAATTGCCGGTATTGGTCACCTGAAGGACAGAATCTTTTTTTTATGTTACAAATGAGCACTCGAGCAACGTTTAAAACACGTCCCATAGTTACAGTAAGGTGTGCTTTATCAAGCAGAGGAATAATCGGACCCTTTTTTTTTTTCAAATGTTTGCCCTGGGCGGGGATCGAACCCGCGGCCCACGGCGTGCCATGACGCTTCATCGCGATTTCTTCCCTAACAATCTGATGATAAGCCGCTACGGTGATATCTCCTGGCCACCAGGGTCGCCGGATCTCACTCCCTTGGATTTTTTTCTATGGGGATACCTCAAGAGTAATGTTTATGAAACAAATCCAGCGACCATCTCAGCATTAAAAGAAAATATGGTCCGCGAAGTTAATGGTATCCCGCCGTCAGTTCTCCAGCGAGTTGCTCGGAATGCTGAGATCAGACTTAGAGACGTGTGTCCGAAAAGACGGTCAACATTTAGACGAAGTAAAACAAAATCCTTCTTTCCCCCTTTTTAAAACTTATTGAAATAGATGGGATTTGTCGTTTCATTTTTATAAAAATTTGAAATCCGGATTCTGGCACCGGACACCCTGTAGAATATGAATAGAATATGTCTTAAAAGCTTACAAGTCTAAAAATAAATAAATATTAGGGACAGTTCACATTAGATAATCTGATCACAAGCCATTTCGGAGACGAAGCTACATGTACATATGTTAAACTGAAAGAATGGCACCAGCCTAACAAATATGCATAAAATTAAGGCCACAATTGCTTGACGAAACATCAAATTGCTGAATCATACAACGCATGAATTAACGTTGCATATCTAATCCAAGTTACCTGTGAGTTTGTTTATCAGTCACTCGGTGTCCGACGTCCCCAGACGACTTTATTTAGTTAAAAAACAATTCGCGCGTTCGATAAAAAGTGTCTGTCATTCTCTTAGTAACTAATGGAAAACTTCTACTGTGTATCTATAAATAAATGTAAATATATAATTCACTAATAAAACAGAGAAATCACCAACTGCTGAGAATTATGCTAGTGTTCTAGGTGTTCTGTTGTTCTAAGTTGCAACAAAGTGTCAATGTGTAACGATTTGAAAAGTTCATCATGAAATTGGATGTTTATGTGCGAAATCGTATTCAATATGGTAATATATACATAGCAAACCTTTTGGGATGAGAAGTAGGCTTAGAGCGGACAGCGGGAAACCCTACGTCATCGCATACCAAAATTAACCAGTCTTTGAGGCCGGGAGCAATCGACCAGGTACGATACTAAATAAACGCAAAGTGGAAAGAGTTTTTGACTTCAAGTATCTTGGTCATGTATTGACTCCAGACCTCAAAGACGATGAGGATATCGAAAGAGAGCGAAGGGCGTTGTCGGTGAGAGCGAACATGCTAGCTCGCAGGTTTGCACGTTGCTCAACCGAAGTTAAAATAACTCTTTTCAGAGCATATTGTTCTTCATTCTACACGTGCAACCTGTGGGCTAGATATACTCAAAAATCCTACAACGCCCTTCGAGTTCAGTATAATAACGCATTCAGGGTGCCATTGGAGTTGCCCCGTTACTGTAGCGCATCAGGGATGTTCGCGGATGCGAAAGTAGATTGCTTCTATGCAATAATGCGCAAGAGAAGTGGATCCCTGGTGCGCCGTGTGCGGGGCAGCTCCAATACCATTCTGAACATGATCGCGGGCCAGCTAGACTGTTGCTACGTAAATCATTGCTGCGCCATTTCAAATGGGATGGGGCAGCGATGATTTACGTTTTTCAACTTTATTACTGACTTCCTTTTGTTTTGTCATGTTTTGTTTAAGTACTAACATAGTTGTAAGTTAACTAACCTCATGAGTCTTGGTTACTTGAATAAAAATATATCCACCACCACCATAACATCCCATAAAACGTCCACTACAGGACAGGGAGCTCCCTCCAGAATTCTAGCTTTTGCTGTGGAGGGGAAGTACCATAGTCACCTCGCTTGTTAGCGTTACGGCTGGCACCATGGACCGCGGTTGTAGGTGACCGCAGTAAGTAAGATGTAAGATAAAAAGGAGGACGCTGCTGCCCATCCTCCAGTTAACCCTTAGTCGCCTCTTACGACACCCACGGGTATGTATGGGTTGGTACTATTCTTTGCCGGCACCACACGGGACTAAAACGGGAATAAAAATATATAATAATAATAAATAAGGTTCTGAGGTACTTCTAAAAATACAAGGTTGCCCGGGCGCAACCAACGTGCTACGTTTTGTACACACACCGCAGGTAACTGGAAACAAAATCATAATAAACAGAACCAGCGCTACTCTACAAACCCTAGAAACCAGTAAGCACATCATACATTCGATAGTACACTCAACAGCACGTCAGTAGAAACACTTTTGGACCTTATGGCGTGGTAATAGAGTTGTAAAAGTTTCTACCGCGACGAGCGGTTGACCGTACTAACAAATATTACTATACTAGCTGGTGCCCGCGACTTCGTCTGCGCAGAATAAGTTGTAGCCTATGTGTTATTCTCATGTATAAGCTATATTATTGTAAAGTTTCATTAAAATCCATTCAGTAGTTTTTACGTGAAAGAGTAACAAACATCCATACTTACAAACTTTCGCGATTATCTATCTATATATGTAAAAGAAGAAGGTGACTGACTGACTGACTGACTGACATATCAACGCACAGCCCAAACCACTGGGTCTAGAGATTCCAAATTTGGCATGTAGGTTCCTTATGAGGCCTAGGGGTGCACTAAGAAAGGGTTTTACAAAATTCCACCCCTAAGGGGGTAAAATAGGGGATGAAAGTTTGTATGAAAGTCCGTCAGTTTTGAAGTTATGATCTTCAAAATTTGTATTTAGGCTGACGACTAAAAATTAATAATTACGTGTCTCAGGGTTTTTGAAAATTCGACACCCTTAAGGGTGAAAAGGGGGATGAAGTTGAAAATTCTTTATTCTTAAAGTAAAATCCACATATTTTATTATTTAGGCATTAATGATGTAATTCTATGCAACGTTCATCACTGTTATTGAAATTCCACCCCAAATTCAACCCCTAAAAAAGGCAAATGGGGTGAAAAAGTCTAAAAACCAATATGGGTATCGTTTGTATGGTTTATCGGGTCGCTGATTACGAAAACTACAACGAAATCAAACGTGGTGGACGTGAAATTCCATCATCCCCCTGGGGATGGAGTTGGGGTGCGATAGGTTTGAAATGTCTAAAAATCAATATGGGTATCGTTTGTATGTTTTATCGGGTCGCTGATTACGAAAACTACAACAATTTTGAAATGCAACGTGGTGGACGTGAAATGCCATCATCCCTCTGGGGATGGAGTTGGGGTTCGATAGGTTTGAAATGTCTAAAAATCAATATAGGTGTCGTTTGTATGGTTTATCGGGTCGCTGATTACGAAAACTACAACAATTTTGAAATCCAACGTGGTGGACGTGAAATACCATCATCCCCCTGGGGATGGAGTTGGGGTGCGATAGGTTTGAAATGTCTAAAAATCAATATGGGTGTCGTTTGTATGGTTTATCGGGTCGCTGATTACGAAAGCTACAACAACTTTGAAATCCAACGTGGTGGACGTGAAATACCATCGTCCCCTGGGGATGGGGTTGGGATGCGATAGGTTTGAAATGTCTAAAAATAAATATGGGTGTCATTTCTATGTTAGGGATAGCGGTTAAATTGGCGTAAGGGGTAGGGATAGGGACAGGTAGAGGTAGAGAGGTAAAGACGTAGAGAGGTAGAGAGGTCGAGAGGAAGAGAGGTAGAGGGGTACAGGTAGAGGGAGAGGGAGAAGGAGGGGAAGGGGGAGAGGGAGGGAGTGAGGGAGGGGGAGGGGGTGATGAAAAGGGAGAGGGAGGGGCAGGGGGAGAGGGAGGAGGGGAAGGGGGTGATGAAAAGGGAGGGGGAGAGGGAGGGGCAGGGGGAGAGGGAGGAGGGGAAGGGCAGAGACAGAGGGAGGGGGAGAGGAAGGGGGGAGAGGGAGAGAGAGGGAGAGGGTTTTAGTTTTTCTCAATACTTCTGCGAATTGGCTCTGTTTTGAAATATTACATAAAGGTGTCTCTCATCTCTCTCTTTACATTTGTTAGGATACTGCTGCTAAGTTCCTCTGTTCTGAGTAATTTATGAGTAACGTCTGTATATTATATAAAATTCAGCTGGATCTTGAATTATACTCATTGATTTGCGCAGGGTTAGTCCTGTTTTTCCTTAGTTTAAAATTACCCCGAAATGACGGGAAAATATCTCATTGCTTCGGAAAACCGGTAACAACATAAATACGAAATCCACGCGAGCGAAGCCGCGGGCAACAGCTAGTATATATATAAAAGAAGAAGGTGACTGACTGACTGAAATATCAACGCACAGCCCAAACCGCTGGGTCTAGAGATTCCAAATTTGGCATGTAGGTTCCTTATGAGACCTAGGGGTGCACTAAGAAAGGGTTTTATAAAATTCCACCCCTAAGGGGGTAAAATAGGGGATGAAAATTTGTATGAAAGTCCGTCAGTTTTGAAGTTATGATCTTCAAAATTTGTATTTAGGCTGACGACTTAAAATTAAGTTTTACATGTCTCAGGGTTTTTGAAAATTCTTCACCCTAAGGGGTGAAAAGGGGGATGAAGTTGAAAATCCATCATTTTCAAAGTAAAATCCAAAAAATTTATTATTTAGGCATTAGGGTTGTTATTCTGTGGAACGCAAATCACTGTTATTGAAATTCCACCCCAAATTCAACCAAATTCAACTAAAAAAGGAAAATGGGGTACAAAAGTCTAAAAACAAATATGGGTATCGTTTGTATGGTTTATCGGGTCGCTGATTACGAAAGCTACAACAATTTTAAAATCCAACGTGGTGAACGTGAAATATCATCATCCCCTGGGGATGGGGTTGAGGTGCGATAGGGTTGGAATGTCTAAAAATCAATATGGGTGTCGTTTGTATGGTTTATCGGGTCCCTCATTACGAAAACTACAAAAATTTTGAAATCCAACGTGTTGGACGTGAAATACCATCATCCCCTAAAAATGGGGTAGAGGTGCGATAAGGTTGAAATGTCTAAAAATCAATATGGGTGTCGTTTGTATGGTTTATCGGGTCGCTGATTACGAAAACTACAACAATTTTGAAATCCAACGTGATGGAAGTGAAATACCATCAACCCCTGGGGTTAGGGTTGGGGTGCGATAGGTTTGAAATTTCACATTTTTATTCAGATTCAGATAATTTATTCACGAATAAAGGTTTTTACAATAGGGTCTTAAAATTTAGCATGCACTTAACTTTATTCTGCCAGTTTAGGCGTGTAAATATAGGTAGGTATTAATTAAATATATTATTTGGCAAATAGGAAATTTAACAAAATTAAAAATTTAAGCATACAATTCATATTCATCATTAAAAACAATAAAATAATAACAATAAAAAGCAATAATTAATTACACAGATTCAAGTAATTAAAATGTTAATTGAGAAGGTAAGTAATGTCAATAAATTTAAATTAGTCGAAGTATAATTACAAAAAATTCTAATCATTAAAGAATTCAGAAAGGCTGTAGTAGCTCTTGTCAATTAAAATCTTTTTTAGCTTGTCTTTGAAATTATTAAGTGGCGCATCCTGTAGCGACTTAGGCAAACTGTTATAAAGCTTTGGCGCCATACAAATGAAGCTTTTGTGCAACAAAGTGGATTTCGAAGGTTGCAAACAATACCTATTCCTGTGGCGCAAATTGAGAGTAGTTGTTTCCGAGACAAGCGTGAACAACTGTGGATGATTCTTTATAAAAACTAGTGACTCATAAATATACAGGCAGAAAACAGTAAGAATGCCTAACTCTTTAAAATGTGGCCGGCAACTGTCACGCGGATGAAGTTTGCAGATAGCTCTGATACATCTCTTTTGCGCCACAAAAACATGATACATTTGTGAGCAGTTCCCCCAGAATATTATGCCATAGCGCATGGTGGATGCAGCAAACCCATGGTAAGCTATTAATAAGGTTTTTTTATTAGCGACCTTGGACAGCTTGTACAAAGCGTATGAAAATTGTGAAAGCTTACCACATACGTTTTGGGCATGCAATTCCCAGGTACCCTTGCTTTCAATTGTTATACCCAGAAATTTTGTAGAATTCACAGATACAATTTTCTCGCCATTATATTGTACTTCGGGATCATTAGAAATGATACTTTCCCTTTGTCTAAAAAACATTACATTGGTCTTTTGAATATTTACATTTAAATTATTGCCAGCGAGCCAAGCTATAATTTGTTCAAGCGTTTCGTTGATTTCGGTTTCAAAGTTAGTGCCATTTATATGTTCTATAACAACAGTACTGTCGTCTGCAAAAAGGACCATTGGATGTTTGATGTGGCGGGGCAAATCATTAATATAGAGTAGGAAAAGCAAAGGTCCCAACACGCTGCCTTGAGGGACACCACACTTAACCTCTCTACTCAAAGATTGATACCGAGTTTCACATTTTGTCAATGTGTCAATTTTTGTAATCTCCGTGCGTTGTAATCTACAAATTAGATAGGACTTTAGCAAAGATAGAACATTACCGCGAATACCATAGTTCTCCAGTTTTTTTAAAAGTATGTCATGGCTAACATAATCAAATGCCTTACTCATGTCCATGAATATGGCACAAGTAGGAGATTTACGATCCATGCTTAACAGAACTCGCTGAAGAAGTTTGTACACGGCCAGATTCGTAGTTCTTCCTTGCCGAAACCCGAACTGCTCACCGACCAATAGATTATTGGTTTCAATAAATGAAATTAATCTCGCATAGATATATTTTTCAAACAGTTTTGAAAATATCGACGGTAAGGCTATAGGACGGTAGCAACCCATGTCTTCTCTATCTTTCTTTTTAAATAAAGGTTTAATAACAGTGATTTTTAACCTATCTGGGAAGATGCCTTGTTCAAGGCAAAGATTGAAAATGTAGGAAAGAGGTTTGACGATAACGATTGCCGCTTTTTTTACAATTGTGGTGCTCACCCCATCATAGCCTGTACTTTTCTTATTTTTTAAATTTTTAATAATTTTAAATAAGTCAAATTCTGTCATGGGGTACATAAACATTGATGATTTAAGGGAGCCAGTGCATGTCATTGAAGATTTTAGATTTGAAGGCTGAATTTGGTCAACGAAATGGTCATTAAAAGCGTTTGCCATTTCTATGGGTTCACAAATGTATCGGCCGTCATACTTAATTTGTGAAACTGTTTCTTTAGGCACATTTGTTTTAGTGCTATCTATGACTTGCCAAGTCGCTTTACTTTTGTTTTCTGCAGTAGCTATATAATTATTATTTTGAGAAAATTGTGTTAATTTAATGACCTGTTTCAATCGTTGGGAATATGAGTTGAGAGTAATCTTGTTTTTTTTTGATGGATTACGTCGATATTTCCAAAGAAGACATCTTTTCTTTTTGCTGCAAAGCAGAACACCGCGAGAGATCCATTTTGGACGTTTACGAACTTGTACACGAATAATTTTTTCGGGGAAACAGAGGTCATAGAACAATAAGAAAATATCAATGAAATTATCAAATGCCATATTGGGATCTGTGGTATTGTAAACATCCGAAAAACTGAGACTAGAAACGCAATTTACGAATTTAACAACATTTTCCGTGTCGTAGTCACGAACTTTTTTGTACCAGTGCTTTAGAGTGCAGGTTTTTCTGACTGGGAAGGTTAGAACTTGTGCCGTATGATCAGAGAGAGCTGAGTCTACCACTTCTCCTTTGCTACCCCTAATATTGTGAAATATATTATCAATACAAGAGCCACTTACGATTCTCGTCGGCTGGTTTATAGAAATTGTTAGGTTGAATGCTGTTATGACATTTTTGAATTTTATTGTTATGGGATCAGCTTTTAGAGTGTCTATATTAAAATCTCCGCACAATATAATCTTTTTTTGTGTATTGAGGACTAATTTCGTTAAAATCTCTTCCAGCTTATCAAAAAATATTTCGAATCGATATTTATTGTTAACTGGAATCCTATACAGGCTGACAACAATTATATTGTGAGCCAAAAGTTCAATTGCACAGCATTCAACAAGATTTGAGACAGATAACGATGATATATTCGGTAGTTCCCTATATTCGTGATCAGTCCGAATTAAAATGCACGAACCCCCTTTCCGATTCTCTCTTGTGTAACTTGCAGCTATCTTATAATTAGGAATTGTGATATATTGCTCATCTTGTGATTTCATGTTATGCTCGGTTATGCATATGATATCTATTGGTTTATTGTCTTTAGCAAGTTCCTCCAAACGCAATGTCAGTAAATCTGATTTTGTATTTAGACCTGCTATGTTCTGATGTAAGACATGCATCTTATTATACACGAAAAAAATCTGATCTAGCCGCGGGCGTAGCTGTATGTCTATCATTTTCTACATTCGATTGTGACGAGCGTTTTGGTTTCAGTATGTCAAAGCTATTTAGTAGACATTTGATAATGGCATCAATTCCCTTGTTCGTAAGCTTTCCGGAATATGACGAGAATAGGTCTGGCGTGAGATTCATGTTAGTATCAAACATGATCGCATAGTCGTGAGCTGAAATATCAAGGGCAAGCAAGTTGTTAAAAGCCTCAACTCTGCAGTTGTACAATACGGCTCCACAAATGTATGTAGGCAAACATAGTATAATGTTTGTGTGGGTCAATCTTGAAATTATTTGTCGTATATATTGCACCAGTGCAGCATAGTTCTGAGTGGTGTGGAAATCATTCTCTCCAATGAAAATTATGCAATAATCACTTCTTTTAAATGTTATGTTTTAAATGTTATTTATGTTAGGGATAGCGATTAAATTGGCGTTAGGGGTAGGGATAGGGGCAGGGATATGTAGAGGTAGAGGGAGAGAGGTTGAGTGGTATTGAGGTAGAGAGGTAGACAGGTAAAGGGAGAGGGAGAGGTAGAGTGGTAGAGACGTAGATAGGTAGAGAGGTAGAGTGGTAGAGAGATAGAGAGGTAGATAGTAAGAGAGGGAGGCGGAGAAGGAGGGGAAGGGGGAGAGGGAGGGGGGCAGGGGAAGAAGGAGGGGAAGGGGGAAGGGGAGGGAGGGGAAGAGGTAGATGGAGGTGGATAGGGAAAAGGAGAGGGAGAGGGAGGGGGAAAAGGGAAAGAGAGGGAGAGGGTTTTAGTTTTTCTCAATTACTTCTGCGAATTGGCTCTGTTTTGAAATATTACATAAAGGTGATTTTCATCTCTCTTTCTACATTTGTTAGGTTAAGTGACAACTTTAAGGCATAATACTGCTGCTAAGTTCTTCTGTTCTGAGTAATTTAGGAGTAACTTCAGCTGGATCTTGAATTGTACTCATTGATTTGCGCAGGGTTAGTCCCGTTTTTTCTTAGTTTAAAATTACCCCGAAACGACGGGAAAATATCTCATTGCTTCGGAAAACCGGTAACAACATAAATACGAAAACCACGCGAGCGAAGCCGCGGGTAACAGCTAGTAATATTATAGTAGGATTAGTAGGATAGGATAGTAGGATAGGATAGTACCAAAATCAACATCTTTGCCTCGTGCAATCCTTGTCTTTCGCAACTTACCAGTACTAGGCAGTACAGTAAAAGTACCAGGACTAGGCAAGGGACTAAGAGAGAACACGTTAATCTGGAATTCTGGACACATTTGACCCTGTCCCGTTCTTTCTTCAATAGCTTTAGGAACTAAAGTCGCGCTGCGAGTGTCAAGCTTTACCTTTTACTCTAATAATTTTTATATTAGAGTCAAGTGTCCCCGTCCCCCCCTCCACTGCCAGCTAAACAGATGATATCGGAAAAGTGAAAAAAAAATCACAATCAATCAATCATCTTAATCAGTATACAGGGTGTTAATTTGATTGCGTGCCATAGCACAGGGGCAGGACCAGTATCAGTAACTGAATAACTTTTCCCAAGGAACATAGGTCGAAAAACTAAAAACCAAAGGGATCAGTATCAGTAACTGAACAACTTTTCCCGAGGAACATAGGTCGAAAAACTAAAAACCAAATTTGACCTTCCATACAAAATGCCTTATCATCTGATGCAGTTTGTATGGGAGGTCAAAAATTGACTTTCATTTTTCGACCTATGTTTCTTAGGAAAAGTTGTTCAGTTACTGATACTGATCCCGCCCCTGAGCTATGGCACGCAATCAAATTAACTCCCTGTATAATGATTTATTTAAAAAAAAACGATTACAGCTGAGTAGATTTTACAGGTTAATGAGTAATGGTCAAAATACTGAAAATAAGAACTAACATTAGTAATCAGCTAGGCGCTGGACGTTCGTAAGGAGAGAAAATGGATATGAAAAATCAAAACTTGCTTAACTAGCTACGGAACCCTACACTGCACGTGACCCGCCCGACACGCGCTTGGCCGGATTTTGTTCCTAATGTTCATATGGCTCCACATTGTTTGTGAAACCACCTTTAGCCAATGCGACGTCATTATACCTTCTTCTTCTTATATTTAAGAGCCACGCTCTTGTCGGTGGAGAAATCTCCATTAATCTCTGGCCTTGCCATTGATTTAACATCCTGCTAAGACTCGACGTTTACCCTCTCTTTTATTTGGTCAAAATTAGTGCATCTTAGTCTTCCTCTCCTGCCTTCAACCTTCCTTCAATTACTATAACTATTATCATATACCTATTATAATATATGTACCTACATACATACATAATATCACGCCTTGTTCCCGTCGGGGTAGGCAGAGACCACAGTTCTCCACCTGCTACGATCTTGACATACTTCCCTTGCTTCCTGTACTTTCATCAATCCTTTCATACATGCTCGTCGGTTTAGGGTGCTTTTAACCTGGCCTTTATTCAGAACGTCCTGAATTTGGTCCTGGTACGTAGGTATGTATATATGTACCTATTATCATATTAACAAATTATCCTACAAGTGAAGATTTTTCGACCCACGAAAAAAGTGACGACATGTTAAACGTCAGTGTCCACCTGTTAATGTATATTGGCCACTATGGAATGGTTAGCTAGTAATTAATGAAAATCCTTTTTTTCCGTCCGAAATTAGACGTCGATTTGTCTTTCAGAGGTCATCATGGATACGGACGCCGACATGCTCCGAGAGAACTTATTGGACGGTATGCCTCCAATTACCTGTGATGGTAACATAGAGGGCGCACTCGGCACTGGATCCAATGATATCGGCGACATGACCTTTTGTATGGGCAACTATATTGCTGACTTCATGAAGGTGAGTCCCGTTAGGCAACTTGCTAGAATCTAGCAGCTGGACCACGCTAGACTAAAATAACGCGCTACCGTCGAAACAATGTAGCTTGATTGGAATGACAACAGTCGCCTCAGCACTATGCCCTTGATAAAAAATATATCTAATTTCTAATGTCATTTTTGAGGTTTTTTTCACCAAAACCTGTTGACCAAAATTTCAACTCTCTATCTACGAGTATTACGGTTCAATGATAGAGCCCGCTGACAGTCAGACAGAATTACGGTTCAATGATAGAGAGTTGAAATTTTCACAGATTATGTATTTCTGTTGCCGCTATAACAACATCACAAAATTTATCCTTCAAAGTAAAGAACAACTAACCATAACCAGTATAAGGTGAGCTCCCATTTCAAGTACATTTATATCAATAGTAGGTCAGGTTTAAGTGGCCTTTGGTCTAGATGCTACGCGGGCGGAGTTTTCACAATCATAAGGCAAAAGCTTTTAGTACCTCTTATGGCTGTAAAAAAATATATTGGGGACAGGTCACACAAAGTCATCTGACCCCACACTAGACAGATCCTGTACTATGAGTGACAGAGACTGATATACATACATAAATAGATAATAGTTATTTGTTATGCAAGGCAGCAAAAGGGTTATTTGGCGCGAGTGCCTTGTATTGAAACCTGAACAAGCAAAGGAGTCCTGAATGTAGGCACGAGACGCAAAATTACTTTGCTGCCGAGAGAAACATAAAATTCACCTCATTAAAGCGAGAAAATATTAACTTAATGCAAGAAAAACAATTTAAATATAAGAAATTATATATTCATACATATTATCGTAAGGGTATAATAATACCTCTACATACTCGTAATGTTATGTACGGCGGCAAGCAAGTGGAAACAAAACCAGTATAAGCTGAACCAGCGCTACGCTGCAAACCCCCGAAGCTCAAGGTCAAAAAGTTTTCACCGAAAAGGGACCGTGTGTAGATTAAGCATACTTAATAAAAAACCGGCCAAGTGCGAGTCGGACTCGCGCACCGAGGGTTCCGTACCTATTTACCATATGAAATACTAAAATCTTTTGCTCTTTGACTTTAAAAACTCCGTGACCATCCAACTTGACCCCTCTTTTATAGAAAAGTTCTTGAAACGGGGGCTCACCTTAACCGGTTACAGTTTATGACGTATTAAAAAAAAGCCGGCCAAGTGCGAGTCGGACTCGCGCACTGAGGGTTCCGTACCACCACATAAACATAATTGTATTAGTTGAAATTTCAATAAGTTAATGTGCTAGATTTTTTGAGTCCGACACGCGCTTGACCAAATTTTATTATTTGTTGTTATTTTATAGCCTATGCCCTATAAACATACCAATTTTCAAGTTTGTAAGTGTTCCCGTTTTTAGAAAGAACTAAAACAAAAATCGCCTCCGCAACCATCCAACTTGACCCCTCTCTTATATGAATGTTCTTGAAACGGGAGCTCACCACAATTGGTTACCATTAGTTGTGAGAAAAGTTGTAATATTTAATGATTTCAGACTTTTCCCATTATTTGTACTGTGAGACCTAGCTTCTTGCCAAATTTCATAATTTTAGGTCAACGGGAAGTACCCTGTAGGTTTTTCATTTTTGAATAAATGTATGGAAATGAGGACATAAAATACCATATCTTTTGATTGCGTCGTTGTAAAAAATTAAAATTTACAGATCTTGTGTGGTTCATGGATCCTAATATATGGTATTAATTTCAACCTGATATCTTTACCCGTTCGTGAGATAAAGGGTCTTGACAGACAGACAGACAGACAGACAGACGGACAACAAAGTGATCCTATAAGGGTTCCGTTTTTTTATTTTGAGGTACGGAACCCTAAAAACTACTTACTCGATCTCGTTCAAACCAATTTTTGGTGGAAGTTTGCATGGTAATGTACATCATATATTTTTTTTAGTGTTATCATTCTCTTATTTTGGAAGTTACAGGGGGGGGGGGGGACGACGACACAAATTTTATCACTTTGGAAGTGTCTCTCGCGCAAACTAATCAGTTTAGAAAAAAATGATATTAGAAACCTCAATATAATTTTTGAAGACCTATCCATAGATACCCCACACGTATGGGTTGGATGAAATAAAAATTTGAGTTTCAGTTCTATGTATGGCGAACCCTAAAATTTATTGTTTTTTTTCTATTTTTGTGTGAAAATCTTAATGCGGTTCACAGAATACATCTACTTACCAAGTTTCAACATATAGTTCTTACAGTTTCGGAAAAAAGTGGCTGTGACATACGGACGGACAGACAGACAGACATGACGAATCCATAAGGGTTTGTTTTTTGCCATTTGGCTACAGAATCCTAAAAAGGAAATTACTACAATAAATTAGTAACATTAATTAATTTAGGGACTGTTCTGCCTATGTTTGTGACTCTACGAGTACCTATGAGCTAGGTACCTAGTGTAGTTTTGAAACGTCCACCGCAGGACAGGGAGCTCTCTCCAGAACTCGTGAACTCGAAATACGTGGTACTTAGGAGGGGAGTTACCATAGTCACCACGCTTGTAAGCGTTGCGGCTGGCGACCGCTGTTCTTGATGACCGCAGTATGTAAGATGGTACGATACACAGAAAGATGCTGCTGCCCATCCTCCGGTTCATAAGCCCTTAGCCGCCTTTTACTACACCCACGGGTAGAGATGGGTTCGTACGTCTTTGCCGGCACCACACGGACTTCCGGTTCCGGCAGACACAAACTAAAACTAAACTAAATTTGACAGGCCTAAAAGTGTTGCTGTCTTTGTTACCCCCTAGCGAAGCAAGGAGGTTTTTGTTCTGAGCCCTATAGGTTCGAAAATAGACAGCAAGGGTCTTACTACAAAAAAGTTAGACATCTGTTGAACACTTGATTTAAAAAATGCGCACAAAATAACTGGCTATGTCAGTTGATGCGCAGAAGTCAAGTCATAGTCATTTTTGACATCTGCGCATCAATGACATAGACAGAGTTATTTGGTACGATTTTTTAATGAAGTGTTCAACAGATGTCTAACTTTTTTGTAGTAAGACGGCAACACTTTTAGGCCTGTTTTTATTTTAGTTTTAGTTTGTGTCTGCCAGAATCGACACCATTTTCCTCTAATCTAAAAATCAGGTGCTTCAGTGCTTGTTTACGCATGCTTATTACATTTAGAAGCGATAATGTAGCGTATTTTTATATTTTTACTGGCTGTCACTCGCGACTTCGTCCGCGTTTATAAAATAGGTACACGTCAATTTATATCGTACTTTTGCCCCACACTAAATGTTGATTTTCCATTTACCCAGGTCATAATTTATCTGCGTCTGCGAAATTTCAACAAAAATTTGTTTATGACAAATACAAATATAGGAGTGAACTAACAACTAAACATGCAAACTTTCACTTTAATAGTAATAGGTGTGATAGTGTGATAAACAGAACAAAGTCATGATGACTTGCGCAAATATGTCTCGAGCACGTCAACAAATTCAAAAGGAGAATGCCAAAATACTTAATTCAAGTTCAAGAGCACTAAGGCTTTGTCAGTATATCTAGTTGCATGTCTGGGTACTGATCTCAATGAATAGGTCTACTACAACACGGCGTTCAAAAAGTACTGCGAATTACCCAGAAAATTACTAATATTGATAAATTAATAATGCACTTTTCTAAGTAGCTTCAAAATCTCTTTAGACCCTGAACTACGCAATTTACGAGACTTCGGTTCCTTTTAGGGCTCCCGCACACGACCGAGAATCGGTGGGCGATTATCGGCCAGGACAAGGACGGAAGATTCAGGTGATAACACGTCAGAGCCGGATGCCAACAAAAAATCGGTCACCGATTCTCGGTCGTGTGCGGAATCCCTTAAAATGAAAGCTTCATGACTTCGATTTTGTTTCCGTAGCTGTTTCTCCTTCGTTATTTCGGTTTGGGGAACAGATAGATATACAACTGTGACTAGAGTACTTTAAGTCAAATGTGGTAAGTAGGTAGAGTAGTTAACTTTTCAATTTCAGTTTGTTGAATGGCATCTATCGCAACTTTTTTCTCAATTTTAAAGTCGTTTGCTGAATTGTGTTGAACTTTACCTCACTCTTTATTTTTCTAAATATATGGCCAAGGTTTTTGATACTATGTTTTTACTGAAAGACTTCACAGTCAAAATGTTTTTTATGCTCACTACTCTTTGAACACCCCTCCCTCGAGTAAACTTAGTCTTGATGGGTTGCTGTCAAGTCGATGTATTCATGCTTATTTGAGTAATTTGGTGGGTTACTTTACCACTGAAGTTATATAAATATGATTAAAGTAGTGACAATGAGCCCTTTCAAACAATCCCTCTCATGCGGCTCCACTACTTTGAGAACCGTTTCTGTTATGAGGTTGAGATCCCATACAACTTTGACACTTAGAGGTACCATCAAAAAAGTTAGCGCCTGACCACCTTTAAGTTTAGTTTCGTGTGCAGTACTGGCTCGGGGGAATTTCCGCTAGCTCCGCCTTGCTAGTTTTTGTCCGCTTACTGCATGTTTCGACTGACCAACATGTGACAGATGGACCCAGAAGGACCCGAAAAATTCATAAAAACTCATAAATCCAAAATGGCTTCCAAGATCGCCACATGCAAGCAACTAGGTTTCGAAAGTGGTCAGATGCCAACTTTGTTGATAAATAGTATACAACTTATCATGTAGGAACCACCAAGCCAGTTGCCAGCCTGATTAGAGTCTACTGTCTGATATAACTGGCCTACTGGCCTAGGGATAAGTCCGCCTTTGCATGTAATCTTTCAGATAATACTCATTTTGTAATAAAGATTATGCAATAAAGATTATAGAGCCAAGAGGGTCAAGAGTAAGCCCATACATAGTAAAAAAAAATACAACAACAACAACCTCTGTCTTAGTATTAGTACCTGGAACCTGTGCCGCAACCAGTGGTTTTATAAAGACGAAAATGCTATACTCGTAGTTTCTATACTTATACTAATGTTAAGTAGGACAGACCGATAGACGGCGGCTGCGGCGGCGTAATCTTGGTAATGAAATGACGCATAACCTAATGCCGACCTGTATGGAACCACTAGTATTAATATATTTGTCAAACAATGTAATATTTT
Source organism: Athrips mouffetella (assembly GCA_947532105.1). NCBI lineage: Eukaryota > Metazoa > Arthropoda > Insecta > Lepidoptera > Gelechiidae > Athrips > Athrips mouffetella. The sequence goes on from OX383963.1 coordinate 23,777,305, forward strand.
TCTTAATGATATTTGAAATTAATTGTATTTGACATTACTTTTGCATTTGTATATTTTTCTTAATGATATTTGAAATTAATTGTATTTGACATTACTTTTACATTTGGGTAGAATTTGGGTATTTGGGTTGTATGGATGGAACCCTGAACAAAGACTCTCTGGGGCTCAAAAATGGGATAACCAAACCGGATAAAATCGCAATATCTGATGTGACGTATAGTAGGAACGATTGGAAACCGTGACGAAATTTGTTTTCATCAGGTTTGCGTTCATTGAACCAATAATGTTAAGTATAATATTACGATTCTAATATTAATCTCGCTTTATTTAACAACTGGTATTTTCCCTACGTCCATTATTTTATTTGTTACTAGCTGTTGCCCGCGACTCCGTCCGCGTAGGGGTTCAGAAAAAGTAGCTGACGACTTTTCCCATGGTTCAAACTATCTTCACACCAAGTTATTATTACAATCAGTTTATCAGATTAGTCATTAAAGCGTAACAGACAGAGAGACAAACAGTGCAGTTCTCGCTTTTATATTATTAAGGTATACAGAGTACAGATTTTTTTGTAAATTAAACACGTCTTGTTTACGTGTGAACTGTTAGGTCGCCCACTATCCTTGTAAGTGTAAAATTATAGTCGAATTCCACGCGGACGAACGATGATTCGGGTTTCGTTATTTCTTATACAAAACAAAGCCTAACTAAATCTGAGGCGCAGTCACTTTAGCTTCTGTGGCTACTGAAAAAAGAGCGGTACAAAGTCCAACGGGTCTAGCTTAAAATGCTTTTAACTGTACATGTACCTACATACAAAACTGTTGCACTTCACTTCTGTACAATCTTTGTAACTTATTTGAAAAATAATGATTCACATCTCTCTTTATTTTTTGAAGTATTTTGTTTATAAGTACCTACTTATCTAAGTTTTCAAAACTCTAGAACTTTCATAATTATTTTACATTTGTTGTTTGTTTGTTGAAATTTCCAACAATGTATTTGGCTTTCTTCCGTTCAAAATTATAAGCTTTGTTTGATTTCAGCTCGGCTTCACCGCTTGAAACTTTTAACTCGCCTATTTTCTGTTTGAGTGAACTGATTATTGCACGAAAGCAACCCAAATACGTTATTGAAAACCCCGTTTGTGTCGATCAAGTAATTCGTGAGGTATTGGTGCGGCCGCTTAAAATTTCGCGAACCTTCTGTCTGAGTGAAGCGTTTGCAACGAAATAAAGCTTATATGTTGCACAGAAAGAAGCCCGACGCGTCATTGAAAACCTCGTTTAAATCAGTTCAGTAGGTGAGTTCTTGGTTCGGCAGCTTGAAACATTGCGTACCTTCTGTCTGAGTGAACCGTTTGCAATGAAACTAATGTTTTACGTTGCCAAATACGTGATTGAAAACCCAGTTTGAATCGGTTTAGTAGTTTGTGAGTTATTGTCGCAGAGGTTGTCTGATACTTTACATTAGTGTAGCTTCTCATTGAGAGAACTGATTTAAATGAAACATAGCCTATATGTTGCTCTGAGCTAAGCTTACCTGGGCGGTCCCAGAAATATTCGACCTTACTTACTTACTGGCAGTTTTTATTTGATTAAATACTCTTTTTAGGAAGCGTGAACGTTAAGAAATTTAAATTTATAATTCGAACGCGCTAGGTCATTTGGCATTTGTTCTGAAGCATACTTAGTGAATGTTGTCATCGAATTTTTCGATAATGGATAAAATTGGTGTTCGTTACGTAATTCAATACTTTTATTTGAAAGGTCTCAGCCCAACTAATATCAAAGTGGAGCTTGATTCTACTTTGGGGGAGTCTGCTCCTTCATTTACAACAATAAAATATTGGGTGGCAGAGTTCAAGCGCGGCCGCTCGAGCTGCCAAGATGAACATCGCAGTGGACGACCAAATGAGGTGACTAATCCAGAAATAGTAAAAAAATCCACAAAATTGTACTGGATGACCTTCGACTGAAAGTACGCGAGCTAGCAGATATGGTAGGCATTTCAAAAAGTGCAGTCCATCGTATTTTAACAGAAAACTTGGACATGAGAAAGCTATGCGCAAGATGGGTGCCGCGATTACTCACAGTAGAACAAAAACAGCGCCGTAAGGATGTGTCAGTCGAATGTTTAGCAAAATTTCGCAGCAACAAAGCCGAGTTTTTGCGTCGATTTATCACCATGGATGAAACATGGGTTCATCACTTTACACCTGAGACTAAGGAACAGTCAAAACAATGGACTGAAAGAGGAGAATCAGCTCCAAAGAAGGCAAAAACAGTTCCATGGGCAGGAAAAGTCATGGCTTCAGTTTTCTGGGACGCGCGTGGCATAATTTTTATAGATTATCTTCCAAAAGGAAAAACCATTAATGGCGAGTATTATGCCAACTTATTGCAGCGTTTGAGTGAAGAAATAAAGAAAAAAACCGGTCAAGTGCGAGTCGGACTCGCGCGCCGAGGGTTCCGATATACCTATAGTATTTTTGGAAGCAATAAAGTCCATTTTCAGGACCGCAAAACTAAATTTGTTTGTAAAGGTTTTTTGCAGATTTCTGAAAAACTGTGCAACTTAGAAAGATCGTTTTATTTTTGCTGTAAAGTTTATATAAACTTCTGTCAACTGTAATTAATTCAGATTTTTCCTTACTCAAACTTCGGAGATAAGGGGGGGGGAATGGTATTTTTCTTGACATTTTTCATCATAACTTTAAAACTAAGAAATTTAAAAAAATACAAAAATACTTATATTTTAAAATGTACAAGTAAAGCCCTTTCATATGATACCCCACTCGACCTAGTAGCGACAATTTGAAATTTGGCCCCCCCTATTTTGGCCCCCTTTATATTAATAATCATACTTTTTTCAAAATTTTTTCTTGTGCAATTAAGTTGGGCAACTATATTCTAAAACTATTCCAAATTTCAGGTTGATAGCATAAGTGGTTGCTGAGATATAGAGGTGTGACAGACAGACGGACAGACAGACAGACACACAGACAGAGCGGCACCATAAGGGTTCCTTTTTTTTACCATTTTGGTATCGGAACCCTAAAAACGGCCTCACTTGTCAAAGAAAAAAGTTTTGTTTCATCAAGACAACGCTCCAGTCCACACATCTGGCATTGCAATGGCTAAAATCGAAGAATAAAAATTTGAATTGCTTCCCCATGCACCTTATTCACCAGATTTGGCCCCGTCAGATTATTTTCTGTTCCCAAACCTAAAAAAATGGCTCGGCGGGAAAAGATTTTCGAGCAACATAGAGGTTGAGTCGTTGGTTAATGGCTATTTTGAAGAGTTTGACAATTCCTACTATAGACGTGGCATTGAAGCTATAGAGCACCGCTGGGAAAAGTGTATCGAGCTACAAGGAAGCTATGTAGAGAAATAAATATAGTTTGTCCCATTTATTTTGATTTTTCTTGGTTAGGTCGGCTACTTCTGGGACCACCCTCGTAACCTATCTGCGAAAACCGCGAGTAAATCCGTTCAGTAGTTTCGGAATTTATCGAAGAAGACAGACAGACAAAAATTCAAAAAACATATTCTTGTGTTCTATTAGTCCTTTCTTATCGCCTACATTCCTTTTTTGATAAATTCATCAAAGTACAGACGAACGATTTTTACTGTTTTATTATATGTATAGACTATGTCCTCGCCTCGCGCAGTATTGCTAGTTAGCATGACTGAGCACTTTTGTGCCATAAAATTCCAATAGGTACTTAATTAATTTAGCGTTGTTTTATTTTAAACTTTATTTTAAAACAGTAAGCGTTAATTTTAGATAGTGGTAAGTTTATTATGTAGTTATTTTTAAGAGGTTTGTTTTACCAGTAATTGTAATGATACGATATCTTGTTAAAACACAATAGTGTTTATGTTTAGGCAGTTGGTCCACGACGCTACTCAAGAGATATTACTTAAGGTTCTTTTACACGATACACGTAGCACGCTGTCGAATGCCAGAGCAGTTTTAGTACTAACTACGTAGGTACTTATTTATCTTATATTTCTGTGCCGACTGACAAATAGATTGGCGCTTATCTACGAAAACGCCGCCGCTTACAAGCGCGGGCTTTTTATGTTCGGCATAGTTTAACTCGATATGGAAAGTGCAAGGCTCTCTTTGCGTGATCGAATCAGAAATGAGTAGATCCGTGGAAGGACCACAGTAACTGACATAGCTCTGAGAGTCACTTATCTCAAGTGGCAGTAGGGTGGGAACATCGCTGGAAGAACTATTGGCCTATGGAATATAAAAGTCCTAGAGTAGCGACGCGTCTTTCCATTCTATACAAGGCCAGAACGCAACCATAGGAAACTGCTCGCGTATATATTGTAATGCTGTTTTTAAATCTGTTATTACAAAACGTACACGAATTTTGCGTACTGATCGTGTATAGTTTGTATCGTGGATGCTCGCGGCGTCTTTCCATTCTATACAAGGCTAGAACGCAACCATAGGAAATTGCTCGCTTATATATATTACTAGCGGTCCGCCCCGGCTTCGCACGGGTACTAATCTACGGGTAGAGTGGTACTTTTTATTACGATATTATGACGTAGTCTTCAACTTGCTACACAATTTTTAAAACATTCTAAAATATTTCGTTGTATACAACATTATAACTTCTTCAGGATTAGGTGCAAAAACCGGCCAAGTGCGAGTCGGACTCGCGCACTGAGGGTTCCGTACCACCACATAAACATAATTGTATTAGTTGAAATTTCAGTAAGTTAATGTGCTAGATTTTTTGAGTCTGACACGCGCTTGACCAAATTTTATTATTTGTTGTTATTTTATAGCTTATGCACTATAAACATACCAATTTTCAAGTTTGTAACTGTTCCCGTTTTTAAATAGAACTTAAACAAAAATCGCCTCAGCGACCATCCAACTTGACCCCTCTCTTATATGAATGTTCTTGAAACGGGAGCTCACCACAATTGGTTACCATTAGTTGTGAGAAAAGTTGTAATATTTAATGATTTCAGACTTTTTCCATTATTTGTACTGTGAGACCTAGCTTCTTGCCAAATTTCATAATTTTAGGTCAACGGGAAGTACCCTGTGGGTTTTGCATTTTTGAATAAATGTATGGAGATAAGGGCATAAAATGCCATATCTTTTGATTGCGTCGTTGTAAAAAAATAAAATTTTCAGATCTTGTGTGGTTCATGGATCCTAATATATGGTATTAATTTCAACTTGATACCTTTACCCGTTCGTGAGATAAAGGGTCTTGACAGACAGACAGACGGACAACAAAGTGATCCTATAAGGGTTCCGTTTTTTTCTTTTGAGGTACGGAACCCTAAAAATGAACATATCTAACTTTCTTTTATAATATGTAGTGATAGTGATAATGTAACGCTGTTTTTAAATCTGTTTCTACAATGCATATGTCACAGGAAAAGTGTATAATTTATCATTTAATATTTTGGTTTGCCATTCTACAAAATGCTGAGATATTTTAAGGGTTCTGTACCCAAAGGGTGAAAACGGGACCCTATTGATATGCCTCCGATGCTTGTCTGTCTAGATATCGGCTGTACACGTATTGTGGGACAGTCCTTTTTTAATGTTGTTAAAAATAACATTTTGGGACTGTTGGTCTGTAGTGACATGTTTTAGAAGATTATTGAAAATATTAATGGATATTTAATAACAATGGATGTGCTTCTAAAATAAAAGTGAATTCGTTGTAAATTTCTTTCATTTCAGTCACTGCTTTATTGTAAGTGATAGAAAAAGAACCGGTCAAGTGCAAGTCGGACTCGCGCGCCGAGGGTTCCGATATACCTATATAGTATTTTTGGAAGCAATAAAGTCCATTTTTACGACCGCAAAACTAAATTTGTTTGTGAAGGTTTTTTGCAGATTTCTAAAAAACTGTGCAACTTAGAAAGATCGTTTTAGTTTTGCTCTAATATGTACATAAATTTCTATCGACTGTAATTAATCTAAATTTTTCCTTTCACAAATTTCAGAGATAAGGGGGGGAATGGTATTTTTTTAACATTTTTCATCACAACTTTAAAACTAACAGTCGTAAAAAAACACAAAAATATACCCTTTATAGTAATAATAATAATATTTTTTTAAATCTTACATGTGCAGTTAAGTTGGGCAACCATATTCTATAACTATTCCAAATTTCAAGTCGATAGCATGAGTGGTTGCTGAGATATATATTATATATTTAGGTATCGGAACCCTAAAAACGGGAAATTCATCATTGATGCATAGGTAATAGGTAAATTGGTTGGGAACTCTTCTGATGTTGTCATGTCTTTGGGAATGTCTTTGCGGTATTTTCAACGATAAAGATGATTCAATGTTTAAAATAGATACGCCAATATGAATACCAACAAATAGAAAGAGAGGTCATTACATCAAAATGGCGAGCATGCAACTGTTCGCGTACAAATTGAAATCTAGAGTTTAGCGCGCTTACTCCAATACATACACGATTAGTCCGTATGCGTACTGGCGCTGTACATTATGGAACGAGATATACTTCTACGTTATTACGAAGTATACGCGAGTATTTGCGTACTGCTCTTGTATGGATTGGAAGAACTTAGTAAAAACGGTATTTCCAATCTATACGCGATTAGTTTCATACCCTTGCGTTCTGGCCTTGTATAGAATGGAAAGACGCAGTAGCGACCACGAAACGGAAGACGTTGTGTGGGCAGGCCCCCAAAAGCCCCACATGGGTGATCGAAATCAGAAATATTTATTATTACTGAGACGTCACAACACAACACAAAAAACATAAATAGGGTAAGGCCGCGCCGGTATTTCACTGGGACACCATGGCAGCGCAACCAGTCGCCGCTACCAACAAAATGTATACAGCTCTATGAGTTACACACCAGGTGTCCGTTTTGTTGCGCAACCAATTTGGCGGCGCAACCAGTTCGGATGCTGGTCGCGCTACCACTCCCATTGAAATAAAGCCCTTAATACTGTGGCCGCAGGGTGTGTCTTTACTGGTGTCTAGTTACAGCAACCAGTACTTGAAATACCGGCCTAAGAGAAGAACAATAACAAAAAAAATAGTGCTGTGACAACCACAGTGAATAAAAGGGCCTCACTCAGCAAATGTCGCGGCACAGTAGATGAGTCTTAAACGCTTATTCTTATTATAAATAATTGTATTTTACCAATTATCATTATTATTTTGTATATCTCAAATTTTATATTGACTTATAACAATTGTTATAGAATAAATTTTCATTTTCATTTTTCATTTTCACATGCCACGACGCTGGTTTTCGGTGAACCCTGCAGAGTGAGGCACGGACGAATGTGTGTGAAATAAATTATTACTAAGTATATAAATAATGTACATAAATATTGAAAATCAAAAGAAGTACATAAACACGCCAATACGCTAAGACAGTCATTATACGCCAAGACAGTCAATAATCCGGTGAGATCTCGGAAAGCCGCTGGATGCAGACAGGATCAATTAATGCAATGGGCCGGTAGTTCTCACATATTTCGTTATCACCTTTCTTAAATAGTGGTTTTATTTTGTAAGGTAAATAAAAGTAATTTTTAATTTGTAAGGGTAAACCCCGTTTAATAAACATAGATTAATTAATAGGTCTTTACCTATGAAATTGCCGAAATTTTCTTACAGATTAATGAGATCATAATTCCTATAATTCTTATGCTATTTTTTTCATTTGTCTTATATTTGAAAGTTGACTTCAAGGTTATCAATTTACGCATAAAATAAAGTTTTTATTTTTAGTTTGATACATAAATATAAAGGTTCGAAAATTGTTCGTCTTAAATGTCGTCCGATTTCATCATTAGATTTGTTATATTTTTTTACAGATAATATTTTCGAAAATTAAATTTAAGCTTCTGTTAGCTTAATGTCGTCCCAATAATGCTGAAAAAAAATTGGATTTATAATTCCTAAGAAAAATGCAAAATGTTAGTACTGAAAATTGTGTTTACCTAAAATTCGCCATACAAAACGGCAATTTCATAAGTAAAGAAAAGACCCATTATATAACATGTACTCATGATACTCATATAGGATGTACTCATCACTCTGAACAACTTCTCCCAAGGAACAAAAACCAAATTTGACCTCCGCAGAAGCAGCGCAGGATCGGTCGTCATGGGCATCTTTAGGGGTGGTCTAGGAGATATGATGATGAGTTTTATTCGCAGGTTGCTCTTTGCGCAATAATCGCTTCTAAAACATGGCTATTATCAATTATCACCGCTTTATTCTGATGTTTGAATCTGCAGTTTCAAAATGTATTGGTCATGGCTATTTACCAATTTATTTTATTTTAGAGCCATCATAGCTCTCAGGATGGGCAACGCGCTTCGCTGTCTTTTAGTTTCAAATTATGGCACTAATAGGACAGTGAGTGCTATGGGCGGTGGTGACCACTTACCATCAGGTGGCTCCCCTTATCGTTTTCCCACCACAAAAAGAAACTAGGAGATTTGACGAGGAAGCGCTCTCGTTCAACCAGGCTTTTACACAAAGCGACTGTCATCTGACCTCCTCCGCAATCCAGATCGTAAATCAGACTCTTTTCTAGATCAATTCAATTAAACTAGCTGTCAAGAGTTTTAAGCCGCAAAATGGAAGCCCAAGTCACACAGAGCGGTATAAGCGGTAAAGCGGTCTGGGGCCGGACCTGCGGGAGCGAAAGCGTTCCGGGACTGGTCACACAGAGGTACCGCGCGGAAACCGCGGCGGGACAGCGGCGCGGTAGCGGTCGGTGTGACACTATTTATCTGTGATTATTCAAAAGACGTAAATCTTTTGCTCTAAACAAAAAACCAATCTGATAACCTAAAAAAAGTCTGCGCAAAGCCGCAAAATTCTTGTAAAAAAATACAATGTCAAAGTCCGCGCCCGGTCCGCACCGCGCCGCTGCCTCTCTGTGTGACGGGTTGCATTGAACGCAATGGAATACAGCGCCCGCTCCCGCCAAAAGTTCGGCCCCGCGCCGCGCCCGGTCCGCGGGGTTGTACTAGCGGCGGCCCGGCCGCCCCCGCGCCGCCCCGCCCCGCGCCGCGACCGCTTTCAATGTGACAGGGTGCATAAGAACTCATACTTTACAAAAAATACCGGCCCCGGAACGCTTCCGCTACCGCGTCAGTGTGACTTGGGCTTCAATGAAACGGTAGCCGGGAACAGCAACTCGGCGTGCCTTCCGAAAAAGCGACTGAAAAAACAAACAAAGCTGACGCATGTTTTCTTTTGTCCACAGATGATGTTCACAATGAGATCGCACCACATGCTCACAGACGTCGTGTTAGAAGTTGGTAATGAGTTGTTCCACGTACACAAAGTCGTCCTAGCCGCAGGGAGCCCTTACTTTAAAGTAAGTTGTGAATGAGATGTTTTCCCGTGGTAAAAAGTTGTCTTCGTTACTCATCATCTGTGAAATAATTTTTGAATCGATGAAGTAGATCCAGAATTGAGTTTCTGCCGTGGGATTTGGGAGGGACATTTCCCGCGGTATCAAGACTGAAGGTCCATTCTAATATTGACAGTCGAAGTAATGTAACAGTATTGTGAGAGCAGGACAGAGCGATGTGCTACACATTGGAGCGACAGAGACAAGTATCGATCCGACCTGCACTCACGCATATTTTTTTCTGCTGTCATTCTAATGAAGCTATATTATTTCGACTTTAGTTAAAGAATATTTTGAAATCGGAGGAGATTAACTATTACATCCAAACTTACAAACTACACGTTTAGTGTAGAGGTCGAACTTTTTTTATAGTGGATTGGCTTGCCCTTGACCTCAAACATGAGGTCGACTATGGAATGAACTTGCCCAGAAGAAGTATATTCACTTGCGACTTGAATAGATTCGGGTTATATAAAACTTGAGAACACAGATGCAGGTAGAGAATTCCACTCTTTAGCTGTGCGCATTAAGACATTAAATGTGGTTTCCACCAGTGCTGTGCGATGGAGCTAAGCTGTAAGCTGTTAAAATTGCAACCAATAGGATTGCTCCATTTTCTTAGCTTGTCAAATGCGCTGTCAAATGGAGAAATCTTATTGGTTTGAATATGCCAGCTCACAGCTTAGCTACCTCGCTCAGCTCAGGTTAGTTTTTTATATAGTCTTGTGGGGTAACAAGATAAACGTTGTAGATAACGGATTTACAATAATTTATTGAAGTGAAAACTTCTTTAGCAGCGCTTGACACTTTTTAGATGGGTAAAAAATGTTAAACTCGCGTCAGATGTCGCGTCAGATCCGTAGCCTGATCGAAAAAGCGTCAACTGTCAACCGTATTGTTATTACAATACGGGTTTTTATTCAGTGACATCAAAGAAGTACGCGAGCAATGGCGCGATTGACCCTTACAAAAAGCATAATATTCAAAAGTGCAAGTTTTCACTTCTGCCGGCACTCCCGGAGTGGAACCCGTTTTTTAAAAAAAATTAAGGTTGGTTCTATAATGTATAGACAGGGTGCAAAAAACAAGCTGAACCTGAAAGATGATTCTGCAAAAAATAAATCGTGCAGAATCATGTGTCTCAGTATTTCTAATTTACATAAAAATGCTTGAGAAAAAGTACTAATATGCTTAACGCATTTTGTATTAATTTCCGGCGAACCCGACTTTAGAACAAAGTAAGCTATAGGCTACTTGCTAGTGTGTAAGATTTAGGCCAATTCAACGGAGTCCCATCCCGTCCGTCTGGTCTCAGTAGTTCGGTTGTTTTGTCCGGGACCGAACTACTGAGACTATTTTTGTCTCAGTAGTTCGGTTGTCAACATCAACCGGACTACTGAGACTCGTTCAGTCAATAGTTCGGTTAGGGATGTCACGCGGACCTATATTTCTGGGTACAAGGGACAACGAATAAATTTTGTCTTACTGTAGAATTCACTTAGATCTAGGCCGGGTTCCAAAACAGGTAGTAATTAAATTACCCTTTAACAGCAGTCTGTCTCGACCGCACATAAAGCTGTCCGGTTTCTCACCGATTTGAAACGCGCCCTTAGTTGGATTTAGATTATTCTATAGTGAAGAGCAAACAGCTATAGGGTCGCATATAGACAATCAAGTTTGGCCGGTAACGGTAACATTTACGTATCTGTCTCGTCCCCACAGGCGATGTTCACAAGTGGTCTGAAAGAGTGCGAGATGTCACGCGTGCGGTTACAAGGCGTCTGTCCGTCGGCGATGGCCTGGCTGGTCTACTTCATGTATACGGGCAAAGTGAGGATCACGGAGGTGACAGTTTGTCAGTTGCTCCCGGCCGCGACAATGTTCCAGGTGAGTTTGTCATGAGAGAGAATAAGACGGGTATATGTTTGTCGGCGTGACTGCAAGGTTCATAGGCCAGTTCAGACCGTTATCAGTCTTAGCAGTTCTAGATTTACACGCAATCAGTAAAATGGGGTCAGTATAAATACTTTGCTTGTTTAATATGTGTTTCATAAGTAAACACTTGAATGCAGTACGCAATGGACGTCTGCTGACTCGTTTTTACTTGATGTAAATTCAAACCAAGGCAAAGTGAAGATTGCAGAAGCCACAGTTTGCCTGTGAGGGTCACAGAAGGGCTTAATTTTTCGTCTCAGTTTTCAGGCCGTCAAACGGCCCCTGACTTCATCATAACTCAAAAACTAACAGTTGTAAAAAAATACAAAAATACAGTACAAGTAAAGCCCTTTCATATGATACCCCACTTGACCTACTAACGACAATTTGAATTTTCGCCACCCCATTTGGGCCCCCTTTACATTAATAATCATTTTTTTTATTCTTTCATGTGCATTTAAGTTAGGCAACCAGATTCTAAAACTATTCCAAATTTCAAGTCGATAGCCTGAGTGGTTGCTGAGATATACAGGTGTGATAGACAGACAGACAAGGGTTCCATAAGGGTTTCCTTTTTTTACCGTTTTAGTATCGGGACCCTAACAATGAATGGCGGTGGTGCGCGAGGTAGGTTGTGGAAAGAGTGAGAAGCGTTTATTGGCTCTCCGCGTGTCACCCATGCACAGAAAATAACCGTCAGCGATAGGTTTACCTAGATAGACAAAAGTTTTGTTTGTTTTGTAAACAAAAGTTTTCCAGTTAAGAAAAGATTGATCTTCAATTACACGAGGTACACGTTTGTAACCACAATACACTTGCGCACAGAAAAACGCGTCGTCTCGTCTATCGTTTTACATACAGAAAGTCAAAAATATCTACATTTTTTACTCATTTGACATGAATTTGAGGTTAAGATTTCGTCACAGAATTTTATTTACAATACACCCGACTCTTTCGTGTATCGGTAAGTCCTTCAAGTATTTTCACCCAAAGCTTTCCCATTGTTTCCCACTTCTCAAGAGTGTAAATCATAAATCTTTATTAGCATGCAAAATCAACTTTATTTTTTTAGCTTACAACAACCAAAATTTTTATTCCCTAAATAACAATATTTTTAATTGTAAAATAAATGTTGTCAAAAAATTAATAAGAAATGTCAGATTTTATTTATATAACTAGCTGTTACTTCGTCTGCGTGGATTTTATGAAAAAAAAGAACTCGAACTTAACTGACACATATTTTGCGAAACGCTTCTCCTTCTTGATCCCTACGTAAAAGATGCATTTGTACTTATCCAGGTTGAATGCTATCTTACTAAAACTTTAACTATCTTTTAAATTCATTAAACTGGTGGGTAGTGAGGAATTTTCATTGCCAATCGTTACAGGCGAACCTTAAAAAGATGGCAATAAAGGGAGTGAATGGGTAGCGAGGAGGTATTCATTAAAGTCAAAAAAGTCCCTATAGAAAAGGATAGATATGGATGGATGGGAATAGATAGGGATGGCTATCTATTCCCATCCATCCATATCTATCCTTTTCTATACCTATGTATCCTTTTTTATCCCTATCTATCCCTATCCTGCCCTATCTATCTGTATCTATACCTTTCTGTTCCTGTATAATAATAATAATAATACTTTATTAAAAAACAGAATTACAACTAAGACATAGGTTACTAACTCTAAAAATTAATACATTTATATTCTTATAGCGAAACTTATGTCTAGGTTGATACAATCATTACCAGTGGTCCCCAAACTAGGCGGATCCTGTATCTTGGGAAACCTATGTACAATTGGTTACCGAGTTGTCTATATAGCTAAAAGTGATAACTTAAAAGGAAAATTGTTAAAGAGGTGGAATGCTCTCTTGATACTGGCTGCATGTTTCATATGAGTTTATTGTGTTTCTAATGACATATGTCGTTCTCTCTGTGTCAATAGCTTCAATAAAGCACACGTTATTTTTCGTTTATCTGCTGCTTTTCTATTTTATATCTCTGCTAGAACCCATAATCTTATCAGGTTATTGGCCCAGATGTTACGCGAGTGAAAACGTAAAATAAAAATCCGAGTTTGACCGGAAAAGTTCTGTGCCGGGACACTGGTATACGTGCGTGACGTAGCGCGATACGTGTCGTAAAAAATGGAGTTGGGTACTCTAAACCTCGCCAAGCGATTTGGAGGCGAAGGATACCGGCAATGGAAGTTCACGGTGAAGTGTGCGTTGAGAGCTAAGGGTCTGTGTGACCATATTACCAGTGGAGTCAAGCCAGATGCGAAAGATGTCGCAGGTACGGAAAAGTGGCATAAAGAAGATGCGAAAGCCATGTTTATTTTGACGTCAGGCATGGAAATGAATCAGATTTCGCTGATTGAGAATTGCGATTCCGCAAAATCCATGATAGACAAGTTGGATGCTATTTATGAGCAAAGAAGCGAAAACAGTAAAATGCTTTTGTTTGAGCAATTCCATAACTTGAAGTTCAAAGATGGTGACAATATGGCGGCTTATATCTCAAGGGTTGAAAATATAGCTCAACAGCTACGAGATGCAGGCGAATCCGTATCAGAGCTTGCGGTGGTAACGCGAATTATTGGATCATTGCCGCAAAAGTATAGAATGTTACGACAAGCGTGGATGTCACTCGACGCGAGCAAACAAACGGTAGCTAATCTCACAGCTCGTTTGTTAGATGAAGAAAATACCCTGAAATCTGAAGAAGAAATTGCCTTGACTACAGAAAGACCAAAATCGAAGAAAATATTTCGATGTTTCAAGTGCAAAAAGAAAGGCCATTTTGCTCGAGATTGCCGTCAAAAGTTCAATGACTCCTGTCAAAGTTCGACGAGTTCAAATACGTCAAATTCAAACAACAACAAACGAAATGATGATTGTGCTTTCACAGCTATGTTGCAGCTTGATGATTCGATGTGGATATTAGACAGTGGAGCGTCGGCTCATATGACCTACCGGCGAGATTTCCTCACTAGTTTTCAACCACGATCGAACAGCGTGAGGCTCGGCGACAAGAGCGAACTGTCAGTTCAGGGAACTGGAACAGTGAAAATACGAAAGCAAATAGAGGGTCATTGGTACAATTCGACAATCAACGACGTGCTGTACGTGCCTGACCTGAAGCGGAATTTGTTCTCTGAAGGTGTGGTTACGTCGAAAGGTTTCAGCGTTACGAAATGTCGAGACTTTGCTGTTATTGGAAACAATGAAGGAACTGTTGTGGCTCGTGCTGTCAAGCAGCCAAACAACTTGTACAAACTATTGTTCAAAACAGTGATTGCGTCCAATGAGAGTGACTGTCAACAAGTAAATGTTGTGAGCTTGAAACAGTGGCATGAACGGCTGGGTCATATCAATGTGAAGACTTTGCGAGAAATGATTCGGAATGGTCAGCTACCTCAGGTTAGTGATTCTGGCAGCGACTTTTTCTGTGAAGCATGTGTGCTTGGGAAGCAACATAGATTGCCGTTTCGCAAGAAGAGCGATTCAGTAAAAGAAAAAGTATACTCAGATTTGTGTGGACCGATACCCGTTCCTTCAGTGGGAGGTTCGAGATATTTTATGACATTTATTGATGGAGCATCAGGTTTTGTGACCGTTTATTTCTTGAAGCATAAGAATGATGCTTTGGATGCTTTTAAGAAATATGTGAATATTGTTGAGAGCAAATTCAATAAAAAAGTACAGGTGTTGCATAGCGATAATGGTACCGAGTACTGTAATGAAGAGTTCAGGAAGTATGCATCTGAAAAGGGAATAGAATTGGAATATTCAGCCCCTTATACTCCGCAACAGAATGGAAGGAGTGAGAGAGCTAATAGAACACTCATGGAAGGAGCTCGTTCAATGTTATATGCGAAAAGATTGCCCTTATGCTTGTGGGCTGAGGCTGTTCAGACATTTGCATATTTGAAGAATAGAAGGTCGAGTAACGAGAAGACTCCATATGAGTTGTGGACAAATTCAAAGCCTTCTTTGACACATGTCAGGACATTTGGTTGTGTCGCTTATTACAAGTCAGATCCTAAGAGCAAGAAGCTTCTCTTGGTGGGATATGATGGCGATTCGGACAGTTGTAGATTGTACGATCCAGAGACCAGGAAGGTTTTAGTGTCACGAGATGTGATCTTTAATGAGAATGAGGATGGATTTCCAGGGGTTCCAGAGGAAGGAACAGGTGCCTCGGAGTATTTCATATGTCTGGATGATGATGAGAAGTCATATGATTACGAGTCATTTGAAGACTTTTATGAAAAAGTTGTGACAGAAAGTACACCAACAGCGGAGACTGAGAAGGAAGTTACTGAGGAACCACGGTACAATCTGAGATCGCGACGGATTGAAGAGGCTCATCTTACAGAGGTTTTTGAGCCAGATTTGTATGAGGAGGCCAGGTCCTGTGATGAAGCCTGTTTGCGATCAAAGCCTATACAGGAGGAGATGACTGCTTATGAAATAGCTCATACTTCGGAGCTTGTAGAACGTGAAGTTAACAAAGAAATTGTTGGAAACTATGTGTTTCGATTGAAACAACAGAATGCACAAAGCATAAGGTACCAAGTAAGGTGTGAAACAGAGAAAAGTATGCCTTGCTTGTCAACTAAAGAAAAGCTACAGATGACTCAGTTTGTTGGGATATGTGCAGTCTTCAATGATGATACACAAGACAGATTAGACACAAAGGGACTTGTATGTAAACTTAAGTCCTCTAGATGGTGGAATAGTAAGTCTGATCAGTTGGTAAGTCCTTTATACTTACTTCTGTATGAGATAGATGGATCGTTACGAGAACAATGGGCGGTATGATGGATATCTTCGTGATAGTTTGGGAATGCTGGTGTATAAAGTGAGCATTCAGGGGGAGTGTTAAAGAGGTGGAATGCTCTCTTGATACTGGCTGCATGTTTCATATGAGTTTATTGTGTTTCTAATGACATATGTCGTTCTCTCTGTGTCAATAGCTTCAATAAAGCACACGTTATTTTTCGTTTATCTGCTGCTTTTCTATTTTATATCTCTGCTAGAACCCATAATCTTATCAAAAATAATAGTAATTAAATCTAACAAAGTGCGTTGTAGCTGCTATTTAAATTAATTTAAGAATTTATTTATTACCTAGTGCATATACTACTATACTACCGAAATATTATTGTCTAAAAGGTATAATTAATTCTGTTTGTTGATAATCTAAAGTGCTGAGCCAATTATGAATTATGGTTTTAGCTTCCAATACTGTCGATTTCTTTATGTCGCAAAATTTGATAATTTGCTTATAAATTGCATAATAAGCGTAAGTAGGAAATCTTCTAGCGAAAGTAGTTTTAGCTGCTGGAATTGGTATTTTAAAGACGCGTTTCTGCAATAAGAGGGGGTACTCATCCAATTTGAGAACTTGGCTGTGAAGGCTAAGGGATGCTTTAGCGATGTACATCTGCCGAACCCGCAAAACCTGAGACTCTTGATACAAAGTGTTAGTGGGGAACCTAAATGGTTTTTTTAAATAACTTTCAGAACTCCACGTTGAGCTCTTTCTAAGGCAATCAAGTGAGTCTTTGCGGCGCCTCCTCCGCAAAAGAGATTGACATATAGTCATTGTCATATAGTCACAATAATTTAAAAGAGATTGACATATAGTCATTGTCATATAGTCACAATAATTTAAAAGAGATTGACATATAGTTATTGATTCATTTCTCTACACCTATCCCCACCGCTGTCTCCACCGCTGTCCTTACAGCTGTTCCCACCGCTGTCCCCACCTTTGTGCTCACCGCTGTCCCCACCGCTGTCCCCACCGCTGTCCCCACTGCTGACCCCACCGCTGTTACCACGGCTGTCCCCACGGCTGTCCCTACTCCTGTCCACATCCCTGCCCCCACCCCTGTCCCCATCCCTGTCCCCACCCATATCCGTGTGTGAAAAGTAAATTATAAACAGATTTATCTTGAAGCCTGGTCTTTTAACATTTTAACATCTTAACAATCAACATTTAACACTACATGTAAGGGTGGAAAACATCTACCCTTACACTACTCCTACTCCTTTACCCATCCCTACTCCTTTCCCCAACCCTATCCCCACCCCTATCACAACCCCTATCCCTACCCCTACCCCTATTCCTACCCCTGTCCCTACCCCTTCTCCTATCCCTACCCTTACCCCTATCCGTATCTCTACCCCTTTTCCTATCCCTATCCTTACCCCTATCCCTACTTCTATCCGTACCCCTACCCTTATCCCTTACCCTACCTCTAAATAGAAACGACATTCCTACTGATATGAAGACATTATAGTTGATAGTTAAAAACGCAATAAAATATTAATGCCCCATACAAACTTTCATCCCCTATTTCACCCCCTTCCAGTATCGATTTTGCAATCAAAAGAAGCCTATGTCCTTTCTTATGGTTTTCACTATCTCCATACAAAATTTCGTCCAAATCGGTACAGCCGTTTAGCCTTGAAAGCGTAACATAAATTATTTGATCGATTTCCCATACAAACTTTCATCCCCTATTTCACCCCCTTTCGGTCTTATTTTTGAAATCAAAAGTAGCCTATGTTCTTTCTTATGGTTTAGACTATCTTCATACCAAATTTCATCAAAATCGGTTCAGCGGTTTAGCTGTGAAAGCGTAACAGACAGACAGACAGAGTTACTTTCGCATTTATAATATTAGTTTGGATTAATTACATTGTCAAATATTTAAAACGTTATTCAATTTAAAGAAATTAATATTTTCATTTAACAACCAACCCATACATACCCGTGGGTGTCGTGAGAGGCGACTAAGGGTTAACTGGAGGATGGGCAGCAGCGTAACATAAATTACTTTATTGATTTCCCATACAAACTTTCATCCCCAATTTCACCCTCTTCTACGAGTAATCTCATTTTTGAAATCAAAGGTAACCTTTGTCCTTTCTCATGGTTTAGACTATCTTCATACCAAATTTCATCAAAATCGGCTTAGCGGTTTAGCCGTGAAAGCGTAGCAGACAGACAGACAGAGTTACTTTCGCATTTATAATATTAGGTTGGATGGATTTCCCATATAAACTTTCATCCCCTACTTCACCCCCTTCCAGTCTCATTTTTGAAATTTAAATTAGCCTATGTCCTTTCTCATAGTTCACACTATCTCTATACCAAATTTCATCAAAATCGTTTCAGTGGTTTAGCTGTGAAAGCGTAACAGACAGACAGACAGAATTACTTTCGCATTTATAATATTAGTTTGGATGGATGGATGTTATGAGTGTTAGACGTATGATCAGTATTTGTGCAAGGAGTTGGAAACATCAATAGAACTGACGTGTGGCTATATCATTACTTGTTTTCCCATGGAAATGAGACGTTTTCCCGAGGTAAAAAGTAGCCAATAGCACACTCGGGCTCTGCATCTATCTCCATGCAAAAAACTAGATCACGTATGATCAGCGTTCTGCAAGGAGTTGGAAATCCATATTAACAGAAGTGACGTATAGCTATGATAAAACGTAAACCTATTGGTATTAGGTGTTTTCCCGCGGCAAAAAGTAGCTTATAGCACTTTCAAGACCTTCAACTATCACGATGCAAAAAAATTACGTCACTCCGTTGCTCCGTTTTGTCGTGAGAGAAGGACAAACAAACAAATACACTTTTATCCCCTATTTCACCCCGTTCCAGTTTCGATTTTGCAATCAAGAGAAGCCTATGTCCTTTTATATGGCTTAGACTATCTCCACACAATATTTCATCAAAATCGGTTTAGAGGTTTAGCCATGAAAGCGTAACATAAATAATTTAAGTGATTTCCCATACAAATTTTCATCCCCTATTTCACCCCCTTCCAGTCCCATTTTTGAAATGAAAGGTAGGATTTGTCTTTTCTTATAATTAAGACTATCTTAATACCAAACTTCATCAAAATCCGTTTAGCGGTTTAGCCGTGAAAGCGTAACAGCAATTATTTAATTGATTTCCCATACAAACTTTCATCCCCTACTTCACCCCCTTCCAGTCTCATTTTTGAAATTTAAATTAGCCTATGTCCTTTCTCATGGTTCACACTATCTCTATACCAAATTTCATCGAAATCGGTTCAGTGGTTTAGCTGTGAAATCGTAACAGACAGACAAACAGACAGAGTTACTTTCGCATTTATAATATTAGTTTGGATTAATTACATTGTCAAATATTTAAAACGTTAATCAATTTAAAGAAATTAATATTTTCATTTAACAACCAACCCATACATACCCGTGGGTGTCGTGAGAGGCGACTAAGGGTTAACTGGAGGATGGGCAGTAGCATCCTCCTTTGTTCTTACTTACTGCGGTCACCTACAACCGCGGTCCATGGTGCCAGCCGTAACGCTAACAAGCGAGGTGACTATGGTACTTCCCCTCCACATTTTTCCAGCAAAAGCTAGAATTCTAGAAGGAGCTCCCTGTCCTGTAGTGCACGTTTTATGGGATGTTATGATGATGATGATTTAACCATTTATACAATTTTAACTTGAAAGTTCTTATATTTAACTCTTTGAAATCATGTGGTACTTTATTGAAAATTCTTAAAGCCATTCCTAAACAGCTTTTGTCCTAGATCATCGTTCGGTTAGCGTCATCAATTATAAGTCTATGAGGATATCTGTTGGCGCGTGGATTTCCCTCGGTTGCTTTTTTGTACAACAGAGAGTTCTTTTTTACGAAAAGACAGACTTCATAAATGTACAACGAAGGTAACGGTAATATACCAAGTTTTTTAAAGTAGGGTTGACACGAATCATAAGGAGAGATCCCGCACACTGCTCGAATACACTTTTTTTGGGCTATAAATGCTCTCCCAGCATCCGTACTGTTTCCCCAGAATATAAGCCCATACCTAAGCACAGACTCTACGTAAGCATAAAAGATTAATGGCTTATTATCTTTTTAATATTATTAAATTTTCACAAGTTATCAGAATTTATTGACGTACACACACACGGCCGTAGATAGTGGTAAAGTAAGTAGATGAAATATTACCTTTTATATAATTCGCAGCTTTTACAAAACGGCGGCAAGTTTTATTCGATAATTAAAAGTACGGTAGGTTTTCAGACACCGTTTATAATAAACTAGCTTACCCGGCGAACTTTGTTCCGCCTTACAGGCAATAAATGAGCAGATTTATTTATTAAATTTTTAAGCTGACCCGGCGAACTTTTTTATTGAGTAAGTACACTTAATTTTTCTACCCCTACCCCTACCTAAGAAAGAACATTCTCCTGACAATAACAAACACAACAAAAAAAGAATTAGTGAAATCGGTCCAGCCATTAACGCGTGATGCCGTGACCAAGGGAAATAGGGATTCATTTTTATATACATAGATTAATTAATGTTAAGTTATTATATTTATTTATATAGTTTTATTAATTTTGAATTGTTTAAATGCCCTCTGTATATTTACAGTGCCCCTACGGGGTGCTACATGCTGTTCTGTGTTAAAATATAGCCCACCTGTATGTATATTATCGTGTAGCTGGCAAATAAAGAATAGAATTAAATTGACCGTACACAATTTGCCCGTGTGGCAAAAAATAGCACTATCCCATCTCTACCCTCGGGTGTCGTAAGAGGCGAATAAGGGATTATTAACCGGAGGACGGTCAGCAGCGTCCTTCTATGTATCGTACCATTTTACATACTGCGGTCACCAACATTCGCGGTCCATGGTGCCAGCCGCAACGCTAACAAGCGTGTTGATAACGGTGCTTCCCCTCCACATTGTCCCTGCAAAAGGTAGAATTCTGGAGGGAGCTCCTTGTCCAGCTCTGGTCGTTTCATGGGATGGATGATGATGATACAATTTGCTGGACGTTCGAAAACGGAAAATTATACGATTTACCTGCAAAAAAAGGGGATACCTTAAGTTGTAGTTGTATAGTAGAACAAAAGTTGATGTTGAAGTTAAAAAAACACCTCACGTAATTTATGAACGCCCCCTTAGTAACGATATCAACACGTTATTACAACAAAAGTGTCAGCGGAGTACACGGTCTTGATCGTTTGCGTGAATACCATACAAAGTGTAAGGGACGGTGTATCCAAAACTAACAGGGATTACTCAGTAGACAAAACTGAACAACTTTCCCGAAAAAATGTTTCTTGTGTTGGGAAATGATAAAAATTTTGACTTTTTCATACAAGCTGCCTCAAGAAAGGTGTAATCTAGTATAGAGCGGTAATCTCGGTCGAAATTTTTACAAAATCACATGTTTCTTCGGAAAAGTTGTTTAATCTACCGAGCAATCCCTTTCAGTTATCGGTACACCGTCCCATAAGGACACCCTGTATATTATTATGATTTTTCTATTAGATTCTTTCTTACATTAAATAAACGGCTTCCTAAACAAATAACGAAACTTTAATTCAAATTAAAGCTTAAAAAAAAAAAAGATAATGTAATAAAGTATTAGGAAGAAATTTAAAACCTTTTTAAAAATTTAAGTCTTTTTTTTTCTTTTTTAGCGTTCATAGTCAAAATACAAATATCTAAAAGCGTCTGTACAAATAAATAAAAAATTACAAAGTACCGAGTTGACCGATGCAAAACAGCACTTGGTCAACTCGGTACAGTATACCGAGTTCGAGTGTACCGAGTTGACTAAAGAGCCTTTTGTTTACGACTAGTTAGACTAGTAATCAATATTGCTAAGAGTTTAATTATAAGTGCAATAAAAATTTAACAATAGAATACTTAAATCGTAACCACTGTGATTAAAAAAACCGGTCAAGTGCGAGTCGGACTCGCGCGCCGAGGGTTCCGATATACCTATAGTATTTTTGGAAGCAATAAAGTCCATTTTCAGGACCGCAAAACTAAATTTGTTTGTAAAGGTTTTTTGCAGATTTATGAAAAACTGTGCAACTTAGAAAGATCGTTTTAATTTTGCTGTAAAGTTTACATAAACCTCTGTCAACTGTAATTAATTCAGATTTTTCCTTACTCAAACTTCGGAGATAAGGGGGGGGGAATGGTATTTTTTTTGACATTTTTCATCATAACTTGAAAACTAAGAAACTTAAAAAAATACAAAAATATATTTTAAAATGTGCAAGTAAAGCCCTTTCATATGATACCCCACTCGACCTAGTAGCGACAATTTGAAAATTGGCCCCCCCTATTTTGGCCCCCTTTACATTAATAATCATACTTTTTTCAAAAAAAATTCTTGTGCAATTAAGTTGGGCAACTATATTCTAAAACTATTCCAAATTTCAGGTCGATAGCATGAGTGGTTGCTGAGATATAAGGTGTGACAGACAGACAGACTGACGGTCAGACAGACAGAGCGGCACCATAAGGGTTCCTTTTTTTACCATTTTGGTATCGGAACCCTAAAAAGAATATCTACTCTAATTCAGTCCATGGAGAAACATGCGTGGTCTCAAGAGAGACTATTGGAACCAACATGTCCATATGATTTTCAGTAAAATCATCTGCTCCTTCAACTTCGTTATGATCTAGCCACTCTAAAGGGCCGATCACACCTGACTGAATCCACACACTAAGAAGAAAGATGGAACTAAGTAAGTCACTTACTGAGTAAGCCGCATAGTAAGCAACGCAGTAAGGAACTTTAGTGAAGGGCCAATACGAATAGAACACCTCATCGTACGGAAAATATTAATAAGGGCTAATTTATGTTGTATAGAAAAACACTAGAATAACTACAAAAAAAAACAACAGAATTACCGGTATACTAAAAAACAAACAAGGAAATAAAATTAGGTTGCACCAGTCAAGTAAACATAAAGAATTTAAGTGCTTTATTCATTCTTTTAGTTAGAATAAATTTTTCATTCAAAACCGTACGAAAAGCAAATAATGATTCCAATGAAAAATAACAATTGAATGACAAAAGATTATTTGGATAGTACTAAGTAGTACATTCGAATATTTCGATTGTTGCTTCTTGAAATAATTGACGTTAGTATAAGGGCTCCCGCACACGACCGAGAATCGGTGGCCGATTTTTTGTCGGCATCCCGCTCTGACGTGTTATCACCTGAATCTTCCGTCCTTGTCCTGGCCGATAATCGCCCACCGATTCTCGGTCGTGTGCGGGAGCCCTAACTCTATATTTTCTGTGCTGGTACACTTTATAGCGCGACTGATATGTTCAGATACTTTGTATAAAGGCTTCGATGAGTATTTTTAATGACCTTAAAATAAATTGAAAAGCAAGCTAAAAACTCGTTTATACTTTTATATTTATTAGTAGTTTTAGAATACGATTGCCTTACTTTATTACAATTGAAATAATTATAATATTATTATTATTGTAAAGGGGGCCTAAATGGGTAGGTAAAATTTTTTAATTGTCAGTACTAAGTCAAGTTAGGTATCATATGAAAGTGCTTCACTTGTACATTCCAAAATAGTTCTTTATATTTTTAACGACTCTTAGTTTTCAAGTTATGATGAAAAAAGTTTAACAAATACCTTCCCCTCTTCCTTATCCTCGAAGATTGCCGAAGAAAAAATCTGAATTAATTAAAGCCCATAGAGGTTTATGTAAATAATTCAGAAAAAAAAACAATCTCTCTAAGTAGCACAGTTTTTTGGAAATTTGCAACAAATCTTTTCAAACAAATTTAGTTTTGCGTTCCTTACAATGGACCTAATTGCTTCTAAAAATACTATAGGTAGGTATATCGAAACCCTCGATGCACGAGTCCGACTCGCACTTTAAATTTTTTTTTGTTGTGTATAGATGTATGTATGGTAAAAATCGTTAATTTTTCATGGTATGAGTCCATAGATGAAGTTTTCAGGAGATTGTTTGACATCTTGTACTTGTCCGTAATTTTGTTAAACTGCCTTATAAGAGATAATTTGTAATCCTGACAGAATTTTCAATTCATGTCTAAATCAGTTGTCCCCTTCATAAAAAAATGTATAGGATCAAAACTGTTTAGTTTTCGCGTCGAGTCGGAAGCAACAGTGTGCGTATGATCGAACACACACATGCGCGCAGTCCACGCGGAGTCGTAGTGCGTCATTTCACCCGAGACGCGTTCTCGCCCGCTCGGAGGAAACGCCACCTTTTAAAAAACTGTGTTTTGAATGGAACTTTTTTCTCTCAAAGTATTTTTAATGAACTCTACTGATATAGCTCAGTAAACGATAATTCTACCAGTAGAGCAACTATTGTATAACGGAGGGTTACTCGAGGGGAAGCGAGGGGCGACAGGGAACAGCTCTTCAAGTTTGCCGTGGCTATTACACTCAACAGCACGTCAGTAGAAACACTTTAGACTTAATGACATGGTGGTAGAAACTATCATCCGCGCATCACTTATCATCCGAAAATCACTCATCATCCGCTCATCATCATCATTCATCCACTCATCTACGCATCACTCATCATCCACTGATCAACTATCATCCGCGCATCACTAATCATCCGAAAATCACTCATCATCCGCTCATCATCATCATTCATCCAATCATTAACTATCATCCGCGCATCACTCATCATCATTGATCCACTCATCTACTATCATCCGCGCATCACTCATCATCCGCTCATCATCATTCATTCACCGATCAACTATCATCCGCGCATCACTTATCATCCGAAAATCACTCATCATCCGCTCATCATCATTCATCCACTCATTAACTATCATCCGCGCATCACTAATCATCCAATTATCATCAATCATCCACTGATCAACTATAATCCACGCATCACTCATCATCCTTTCATCATCATCATTCATCCAGTCATCAACTATCATCCTGCCTAAGTTTGGCGCCATTTGCTTCTTTAAAAAAAGTAATCCATTTAAATCCATGCCATCGTTGTACATTTCGTTGTTTTTGTGATGGAAAGATCAAAGGACACATACTAACGATCAAAAGGCAGTCTTATTTCAGAAAGCCATGCCATGGAAATCCGTCTAAAGAGGAAAATCTAACAGACCTGACGAAATAATGTAGCCTGTTTTCTTCCTACGTTTGGCGCCGTTTGCTTCTTTTAAAAAAGTTATCCATTTAAATCCGTGCCATCGTTGTACATTTTGTTGTTTTTGTGATCGAAAGATCAAAGGACACATACTAACGATCAAAAGGCAGTCTTATTTCGGAAAGCCATACCATGGAAATCCATCTCAAAAGGAAAATCTAACAGACCTGACGAAATAATGTAGCAAGCAGCACGTTCATGTTTCCGATCATCGACCCTAAACAGCTCTACCTATTCAGACCACTGCCGATTACCCATCATCTACCAGTCACCCATCATCTACCGTTGACTCGTCTTCCGCCGGTCACCCATCAATATCATCCACCGGTCACCCATCTTCGTCCGGACATCAATCACGTACCGAAAATCTATCACTCTGATAACCCTTCTGACTGATCACCCATCATCAACCTATCTTCCTCCGCCTCCCCTTCTTCACCAGTCACCCATCACAAAACAAAACTACCTAGGTATGGTATATAAGTAGGTACTTACTTGGTTAAAGGAATACGAGTAGGGTCTTACTACAAAAAAGTTAGACATCTGTTGAACACTTGATTAAAAAAATCGTACCAAATAACTCTGTCTATGTCATTGATGCGCAGAAGTCACAAATTACTTATGCGCATCAACTGACATAGTCAGTTATTTTGTGCGCATTTTTTTAATCAAGTGTTCAACAGATGTCTAACTTTTTTGTAGTAAGACGGATAATATTTATCTTTGCGCTTCCCCATTTCTCTAAAACAAACATTTTATAAATACAAGGAAAGAAATATCTTAGTTTAGAAAATAGTAAAAAACAAAGTTACCTTGTTACACTATGAAAGCAGAGAATGTATATACGTTGAAACGCGATCTATAATTTTGGCGAGTCGCGGTGCAAACTGACGTGGTCTCACTTCGAGCTCTTGTGGGTGACTGGTTTATCGGCCGCGTGTCAGAGCTATTTATTAGACTTCGCGCGGCCATACCAAAATTGTATGGCGTAATCGTAAATTATATTTAAAAGTAAGCAATATTAAACCGTGATTGCCGTTTTGGTAGTTTTTACGTGGTGCAGTCTTAAGTAAAATATTTTCGGCCAACGATATTTTTACAGTAACAAAATGCTGAAGTCAATTCTTTTTATCTAGATGTTTATTGATCTTATTTGGATTTTTTATTTCTGTATGTAATTTTATTTATTGTTTGCCATAGTTTCTCATTATCTTTTGGATATGTTTTCGAACGACCTCGACTAACAATGAATACTTTCGGGCGAAATGCCCAACCGGGCGAACTCGCCTCGGAGGAAATGACCACCAAAAAATGACATCTGAACATAGTAAGGGCTCCCGCACACGACCGAGAATCGGTGGCCGATTTTTTGTCGGCATCCCGCTCTGACGTGTTATCACCTGAATCTTCCGTCCTTGTCCTGGCCGATAATCGCTCACCGATTCTCGGTCGTGTGCGGGAGCCCTAAGCCACTTAGTAAGGAGGTTTAGTGATGGGCAAATGCGAATGATTGTCTCGAATCGAACAACTTGTCGAACAAAAAATAATGGCCTAACTGATGGTATATTTTTTTACTTAAAACAAGCGCTCCTACTAGAAAAACAATTAAAGACCGCTATATTCAAAACTAACAGTGTTGCACTAGTCAAGTATTCTACACGGACACATCTGACTCCGTCGCGCTTCAACTGGCGATTGATTCAGTACCTTACCGAACCGTAAATTTTGAAAATTATTGAATCAGTGTTGCTGCGATAACGAGAGTTTCAGTATCGATGGTTGAATTTTAAAAATACAGTAACTCTACCGAATATTCCTATAGAAAATATCGAGAATATCGAATTCTTAAAAGTACCGGTAATAATCGATACTAAATAACCGACCAAGTTCGTGTCAAGCCGTGCGCAGTGTAGAGTTACCTAGTTCATTTTACGATTTTTTTTATCGCGAACCTTTCAAGTATCGATGGTAATCTATAGTGAAATTTTTTAAAATTGTTTATTAGTACTTGTTATTACACCATGAATAATAATATTTTTTTATCGACAAGTTGTTCATCATCATTCGCAAAATTTACCCATCACTAAACATGCTAAGTTCTTAAGGAACTTTAGTGATGTCCAAGTGCGAATGATTAATTTTAATTTAATTTCGTGTTCGCATCGAAATTAAATTGACCAATACATCGAAAAAGGGACTGGTTTCCGAAAACTGAAAGGGCGTGATCAGTCAACGTAACTGAATAATTTTCAGTAAATAAAACTTTCAGAAAATATTAAAATAATCCTCTTTTCCACAAAAAAGCCACGATCACACCTAGCTGAATTCAAAGACTAATTCGGCATACATTGCTCGTTGAAGTAAGGATATTGCAATAACATAACCAAGCCTCCCAGCAATGTATGCCGAAGTAGTCTTTGTATCCAGCTAGATGTGATCGTGGCTAAACTGTCCATTTGCAATTTTATATGAAGGGGCTGATAGTTTTATTCACTGAAAGTTGTTCAGTTACGGCGAATGATCATGCCTTTTCAGTTTTCGGAAAGCAGACCCTGACACGTTTCATCTACGGCCATCACTATGTGCACCTGCTAGACTAGAAAAAGAGAAAAAATGTATCCACTTCATTTACAACAGCCATTGTTTTTGTTTTATCAGAAATACGCTCATTCATAAGATTTGGCACGGCAATGTTCAGGTCTCATTAATCCATTTAAGCTAAATAAAAATAAAAACATCACGGAAATGTATTGTCAGCCTAATAAAGCTACGACCACATCTAGCTGGATTAAAAGACTCATTCGGCATACATTGCTGGGAGGCTTGGTTATGTTACTTGCAATATCCTTACTTCAACGAGCAATGTATGCCGTATTAGTCTTAGAATTCAGCTAGGTGTGAGCACTCCTTAACTCAACCGAACATTCGTATACAAAATATAATCAATAGTGATTTTTTTTTAAGTTTATTATTAGTACTTATTATTAAACCAAGATTATGCTTTATTTTTATTTTTCATGGACAAGTTTTTCGATTCGAATTAATCATTCGCAAAATTTTCACATCACTAAACCTTCTAACTCCAAGGGACTTAGGAGGTTTAGTGATGTCCAAGTGATGATTAATTCAACTTATCGAACAAAAAATATACTTATATTAAAAAAACGGTCAAGTGCGAGGCAGACTCTTGCTTCGAGGGATTCGATATTCCTGTAGTATTTTTAAAAGCAATAAAGCCCATCTTTAAGACCGCAAATAAGTGTGTCTGTAATTTTTTCTTCTTTTAATTATCGGTTGTATTTGTCTTGAGGTTGTATCAGCCATTTCTTAACAATCGATAGTATTTTATTGTACAATAATTATTTTCGATAAGGCTATTCAACAGAGTTACTGTATTTCAAGATCAACTACCGACAGCGAAACTATCGCTATCGAAACATCACTATTCAGCAACTGTATTAGTAGGCACTTTTTCTACTTAGCTTCCTAGCTAGAACTCTGAATTCACAAACGTCTTTTTCTACGTAGCCTCCTAGGTAGATTTATTATTCAGTCGTCAAATTCAAACAGGTGTAATCGCGGCTTAAGCCGTTGGCGCTTGCGCATAGTAACTCATTAGCTCGTTACGCTTAAGATTAAATCTTAAGCATGTACAATCTGGATTAAATGGACCAAAATAGTATAATTTTTTTTTTGTTTCAATCAGAAAAAGAATTGCGTGATATTTGCCGAGAACCCCCCCTCTCTCCAACGTAAGATTAGATGAGATTTGACTCGACCCCCTCCCCGCCTTAAACATCTCACGTAATTTATGGACGCCCCTTAACTTATTTATTACCCTCTTGAAAGGGAGTTAATAAGTTATAACATTCATCCCTTTAAATATAAACCTATAACAAAACCAGTGGCCAGCCAACCAGTCGCCCTTGTGGTGCCGGCAAAGAATATTACCAACCCATCCGTGGGTGTCGTTAGAGGCGACTAAGGGTTTATGAACCGGAGGATGGGCAACAGGATCTTCACAGCGGTCGCCAGCCGCAACGCTAACAAGCGTGGAGACTATGCTAATTCCCCTTTAAACTACTACGGGTTTATGCTGAATTCTGGAGGGATCTCCTGTCCTGCAGACCTACAGTGAACGGTTCATGGGATGTTATGATGAGCAAAACCAGTATAAGCTAAACCAGCACTTCGCTACAAACTGGCACCTACTGTTACCGCTGACGTTCGGCTGTCTGTACATACATTTTATTAATCTTATCATGATAGTTTGCAAGGACTCAAAACGATGACTCATTCCTATTTAGCAAAATAAAAACCTATTATCATCATACTTGCTTATTCATCTCTGTAATCGATTGTTGACATCTGCTATCATGTTTATGCCGTTTTGTATTTAAATAATCTGTTAACGGAATGACGCAAGTAGAGGCACCGCTAAATCACAAATTTAGCTACCACCTTTCTCTATGTGATATGTAGCGTTCACCTTGGTACAGTCAACCGCTTATCGGTAGAAACTTTTTCAACTCTATTACCACGCCATAAGGTCCAAAAGTGTTTCTACTGATGTGCGGCCGTGTGTACGCACGGCACCAAGCACTTAGAAACAAAACCAGTATAAACCGAGCCAGCGCTACGCTGCAAACGTCCGAAACCAGAGACCGCTCAAGGTCAAAGTGTTTTCACTGAGTGCGGCCGTGTGTACACTCAACATCAAAACTTGATTATTGTTATACACCTTATTATGGTGTTTATAGTGATTTGAAAATCTGAATTTGGTCATCGACTTTTTATTTTGAACGTACGAACGTTGTAAAGAGCCATATTTTTATTTTAAGGGGCTGATAGGAGCTGAATTACCTGCCTTTCTAACAAAGGGCAGAATGCGCGTGCTAGAACGGAGCGGATTCGTGCTATTTGACGATTTTAGCTCATTTTTGCATTTTTCTCAAAATCTGTACCCATAATATTAATTATAAAACAGCTATATTATTATGCATAATGTATTGAATAATGTGTAAAAGTTTTGGCATCATAGATTAATGGGTACTTAAGAAAAACGGTTTAAAAGCAAAAATCAGAGGTAACTTTGGATTTTTTTTATGGCGTAGGTACCAAATATATTTAATCGTGTTTCTGAGTCGGCCATATTCTTGGAAAGATGCTTTATTATCAGTTATCACATATTTTTTTCTCGTGGCCATATATTCATCAGTTTTCGTTAAAAACCTGCTCAAGTGAAGCCTATTTAGCTCTTATCAGCCCCTTAAGAGTGGAAGCACCTTGAGGCCCGTAACCGGGCTCTTGGGCAAGATAAAAACGCAAAAATATTACTTTTATTGGCCCATAACCCGAAACGTTTAGGGATCCTTAACTTAATTATACCAAAGCGTTCGCTCATCCCTGTTTTGGTCGATAGCTTGCCTCCAGGTGCCGCCACTTCCTGACTGCAGTGCCGCCACTTTCTGACTGCAGTGCCGCCACTTTCTGACTGAGGACTATCACACCTTACACGGCGTTATTCCTTTAGTGCAGTCCACGATCGTTTGTGCCTTTGAAATCCGTATGAATCACATCTGACGCTCGTTAAACGCGAGTTTGACTTAAGCCACGATCACACCTAAAGTTTAATTTTTAATTCAATGCAGTAAACTGACGTTTCGAGTTGGCAACATTATTTACATTGCAGCTGTCAGTTTACTGCATTGAATTAAAAATTAAACTTTAGCTGAATTCAAAGACTAATTCGGCATACATTGCTGGGAGGCATCGTTATGTTAATTGCAATATCCTTCAACGAGCAATGTATGCCGAATTAGTCTTTGAATTCAGCTAGGTGTGATCGTGGCTTTATGTACGATCACGATCGTATAAACGGTAGTGTTTATATCCTCTTTGGATCGTATTGCGGCTAATGTGCGTTCATAGCTTCGTAACATTGACCTTTCAACATTTCTTATATTTATTTATTAAGGTATGCCAACGGCGTCACACATAACAAGTATCGTTTGCAAATGTTTCGAGCAAAGAACATTGTTCCTAAACACATAATTTGTTTATTTTAAAAAACAAAATTTTATAATTAATATCAAATTGATACTTTTATACCTCCTCCCTTAACATTTTGAAGGGTTGTCCATTACATGTATTGTAGCTATGTGCCCACAGATCTCGAACGTGATAGAGGCATGCTGCGCGTTCCTAGAGCGGCAACTGGACCCGTCCAATGCTATCGGCATCGCCAACTTCGCGGAGCAGCACGGCTGCGCGGAACTCAGGCAGAAAGCCAACCAGTTCATTGAGAGAAATTTTTTTCAAGTACGTAGTTTTGTGCGTGTAAAATTAGTACGCACGGCAGCAAAGAAGTGGAAACAAAACCAGTATAAGCTGGACTAGCGCTACACTACAAACGCTCGGAACCAGAGACCTGCTCAAGGTCAACGTGTTTCCACTGACGTGCGGCCGTGTGTACCTGGGCGCCCGAGCTATGCTCAAATTAATCTCACAACAAAGCGGAACAACAGATGACGATGAGTTTACTGAACTGCGATGTTATTTCGTATTTTGCAGTATTTTTTCGAAACTATTAGAAACAAAGACAAAAATTTATTTTCTTACACATGAGACCCAGACCTAGTATTGAAAAATTAATTGAAACCGTTAGAGCCCTTTTCGAAAACGCTACAAACACTATTGCGTAGCTGCGTACCAACCTTTCTAGACTGAGAGAGCATCGTCAACAGCAGATCACAGCCATTAACAAGAATAAGACAAACCAAATTCTATATTCTAGAAACATTTATTTATCTGAGGAAATTTTTGGTACTGACATAAAATTCCTTAATACGATAAAACATGGTTTGGATCCGATAAAATATTCTAGCTTTAAAGCATAAATATCAAATTAAGTCTCCGCTTACACCTAGTTTGAACAGAACTGAGCTTGAGTGACAAGTGAATATATGTACAACGTGTTAACGGAATAAGCGGAACTGAGAAAATAGTTTGTTCAGAATCGAGAGTAAAATCAATTTCACGGGTTTTTGATAGAGGTAATTTATTTATTTTTTATTACCTAAATTTTTGCCGCTTCTATTCTAAACATTTCTGTGGATACAAGCGCTGGCGGCCGGGCGCCGCGCGGTTCATGAGCGGTGAGGAGGGAAGGGAAGTGAACGTGGCGTGCGCGGAGCGCTCAGACTAGAACAACGTTGAAACTAGAACAGTGATAAAACTTTAAACTAACAATAGATAGATAAAAAAAACTTTTTTCAAATTTTTTTTATGGGAATGGATTTATTTTAATAAAAATCAGTTGGGGTGTATGAGGGTTTCGCTTATTCCATTAACACGTATTTTTTTTTCTACTTGTCACCAGGTGTGCCAAGAAGAGGAATTCCTACAGTTGACGACGCAGGAGCTTATAGCTCTAATACGGAAAGACGAACTGAACGTGCGGGAAGAAAGAGAAGTCTACAATGCAGTACTCAGTTGGGTGAGAATTATTTAGTGTCATTTGCATCTAACTGCAACAATAACAAAATACGCTTGTCTCACTCTGGCGAATAGCGTAAAGAGAGCTAGACGCGTATATTCGGTTATGGTCAAGTTAGGTGATGCAACCCACCCTAAGGGCGCGTCCCCATCAGGCTCACAGTGAGCGGCTAACTGTTTGCCTCTAGTTCGCCTCCCTATACATTTTAAACGGAGTGTCCATTCAGCGCGTAATGTAACGCAATTTGCGGCGTTTCGCTTGCGGATTCATTTAGTGAGCAGCTGAGTCGCTGCGAACGATGCTCGCGGTCGGCGTCTCAGTCAGCCCACTACGCCGGTACGCCGCTCAAAGCCAGTCAGCTGACAGTCAGCTTCTCACTGTGAGCCTAATGGGGACGCGCCCTTAATGTTACCTCCTAGTTGCATCCTACTTGTTGGTTAAGCTTGATTGTTGTATATAAAAAATATCATAAGATCCCGTGACCTGCAGGACATGGAGCTCCATCCAAAATTACAGTGAAAGCAAGTGGTTAAATTTGGACGGGAAGTACCATACTCACCACCCTGGTTAGCTTTGCGGCTGGCACAATGGACGCAGTATGTCAGATGGTATACGATACAAAGAAGGGCGCAACTTCGCGTCTCGTGCCTTGAAAACCTCGCTACACTCAGGCACAGAATAAAGTAATCATACAGAACGGACACTTTTCGTCCCCCTAGTAAACTACCACGCGTCCTCGCTTGCACCCGCCCGCGAGATTCTCGTGGTCCTTCTGAGGGTCTTTTGTGTTTAATATGCGGGCCTACGCGACCTTCATATTTCAAATTCACGCTAGATGTGTGTAGTGTCCGGGGGTTTGGCTCAGGATTGTTCGCTTCGCTCGTGGCTCAACCTTCCTTTGCTTGAGTTTCAATACAAACGTGGCACTCGCGCCAAATAACATTTTTGCTACCTTGCATAAAAAGCAACTATTTCTTTGAACAAGCGTTTTGCTGGTCACTGACATTTTGACTTATCATTACGAGTACTACGGAGTGGGCTAACTAATATCACATGCCTTTCGAACCATGAGAAATGTTCGTTTTGATATAAGTATCACTAGTAGTCTAGGCAACGAAGCCCAAAAATAATCGGTACTTTTAATTTTTCCATACAAAAATTACAAAAAATGAATGAAAATTTTTTTTTGTGCTTTTTTTTTTGGATATTTTGAATTTACATTTAATTCATGATTCTTTATCATCCTGTCAAATAAAATCTGCCTGAGAAATGTATGTTGGGTTCAACTGCTTCGTTGCCTCCAGGCACGGTCCGCGAGCAGTATTTCGTAATCGGTGATCGGAAAGAAAGAACAGCTACCATTTGGTCTCGATTGTATCGGCGTTTTTTGTTATGTTATGACTTATGATAGATAGATAATGTATCTTAACAGTGATAAGTAGCGAAAAAATATCTACAAGCCTTTTATCATTGTTGTTAACGTCATTATGATTTGGTCGCTATGTAAGCGAAAAAACTGGCCAAGTGCGAGTCGGACTCGTGCATTACGGGTTCCATAACCTATCCGTGTCCGTCCACAACATGGTACAGTCAAGAGCACATCAAGCTTGACACACTGGACTTTGCACCGTTCTTATTTCGATAGACGTATGGGCTAGAGTCGTGCTGCGAGTGTCAAGCTTGACCTGTCGTTGACTGTACCTACTACAATATTTTGCCCTTTGGTTATAAAATCTCCGCCAGCGTAGAATATTGTGCAAGATCCACTTAAACCTTACCCATCTTTAGTCTATGCGTCTGTCTCAGGCTGACATTTAAACGGAGTGATTTATTTCCTCTATGGACATTTTGCCGAGTGGTGTCCTTTTCCTTGATGTTCCGCGTTGCACATAGTGTTTTCTTCATTTCATACGTTTGTTTTGTATGACATTTTGGTGTGTAGTGTGTCACAATATTTGGAATAAACGTTTTTCATTTATTCATTCATTCTTTATTATGAATGTATGTACTTGTAATGGGAGCTCACCTTAAAATAATGACAAAAGTTGTAATTTTTTTCCTTCACTTATGCTGCGAGACCTTTATGCCAATTCTAGATCAGCAGGATGTACTTATACCCCATAGTGGCACAGCAGACGACAGACTTTTTGTTCTGACAGTCCGCCAGTGTGGCCGGTACTGCAATTATTTTCGTATTACTATAGTCATTGTCATCAATAAAACGCTCCGTTTCTATGCGCGTATTTTCCAAAATCTTTAGTTTGGAAAGAAAAACAGCTTGAATTCAAAGAATTAATCACTCGAAAAGGTTGTTCAGATTGATTTTCATTTAGTTTGAAACATAGAGCAACTTTTAAACTTGTTATATTTGAATTTTATTCTGATAAAAACTATAATTTTTGCAATACCGGCCACACTGGCGACAATGTCCGTGACTGCCCGCGTATGTCCGCCCCTTCATCTGCTGAGCGCCATAGTTTTTGGTAAAAAGTATGACCGAATGCCACTAAGAATAAGTTGAAGTTGAGATGGGCACATAAATAGCCATATCTTTTGAAGCTTGAAAGGGGTCCGAACATTTTAGTATGAATTTTTACCTCCCATACAAAATGCGCCATCAGCTGGTGTGGTTTCTATGGGAGTAAACTTTTTTTTTTCGTATTGCGGCCTATGTTTCTTGGGGAAAGTTGTTCAGTTTCACAGTGTGATAAAAATAGTTCTTACAAATTTTTTTTTTTACACCTTGTACCGCGTGTAAAGGAAAGGTGAGATAATACGGAAGGGTGTGAATCTGCCCATGAAACTGAACAACTTTTCCCAAGGAACATACCTCCTATAGAAACTGCACCACCAGCTGATAGCGAATTTTGTATGGGAGGTCAATATGGTTTTTCGTATTTCAACCTATGTTCCTTGGGAAAAGTTGTTCAGTTTCATGGGCAGATTCACACCCTTCAGTATTATCACACCTTTCCGTTACACGTTAGGTTTAAATATGAAAAAAAAAACCTCCATCAACTGATGCAGTTTTTATGGGAAGTTAATGTTTTTTTTTTACTTCAACATATGAGGAAAAGTTGTTGTGTAACGTTTGGTTTACACAGTCTTTATACTTTGCCACTAATTGTTCTGTGTGAATGAACTTCGTTCAAACAATGATGAATGTAATAGCTATCTTATCGCAGTTATTGCGCGCATACGTGTGTTAAATCAACTATTCGCTGGCATGACTTGCGCATTCAGGGCATTGTTACCTCCTCATGATAGTGTGGTTAAGTGCGATCTATCAATATTAAAAAGAGGTATTTGTTTGTTTCGACATACGTGAATTTTTACTCCTATTGCTCCCGAAGTCTAGTGATTCTACTAATGAAAATAAGGAAACCCCCCGAAACAATTTTTTTCCTTCGTCTCATTCATCATCATCATCATATCAGCCGAAAGACGTCCACTGCTGGACATAGGCCTGGACTATCAATCGTAATTTTGTGTGAAAAAAATCTTGCATCTTTTTTCTGATTTGGCAGATAAACTATTATAAATTTAGGTGGTGAACCTATTTTAAAATATCTTTCGCTAATGAATATAGCTACATAATCCCAAATCCAAACAAACCTACGCTACCTTTTAACTCTGAAAATATGTTACGCACTCAAGCAAAATAAATGAAAAAGGGTTTAAATGCGAATGAAGTCGCAGGCAACAGATAGTCAAAATTCTTTATCAT
Source organism: Athrips mouffetella (assembly GCA_947532105.1). Taxonomy (NCBI): domain Eukaryota; kingdom Metazoa; phylum Arthropoda; class Insecta; order Lepidoptera; family Gelechiidae; genus Athrips; species Athrips mouffetella. The sequence goes on from OX383963.1 coordinate 23,813,912, forward strand.
AATGAGTGTCACCTTTGCCTACGCTATGCCTGTTTGCATTAATCTTGGGCTTAACGTAGTTTTTAAAGTTTTTGTTGTCTGTCTAGTGACAATCGTTTCTTTTAGTAACTTGACTTAAAGTAAACACATTTCGAATGATGAACCTAGTACCAAATTTAGTATGTCATTAAAGATGATATTACACCTCCAAAACCACCGGGACCAAAGCTGTTAAATGTCTGAACAGGAGGTATGACTTCATAAATTTTTTGTATGGGAATGAATGAAAGGGTTTTAGGAGCTGATTATGGAAATATACTACATTGTCACATTTGAGCAATCTGGTTATCTTAAATTGAAAGAAACATTTTCGAAACACACCAAGTCGGCTGATTTTTTTTTGTGAAATATACGTCCAATGACTCGCTATATCCTCAATAATAAATTGTATGAAAGCAATTTTGAAAATATTTAAACTGAAACTAGATAAATAGAATAAGGTTTTCGATAAAAAATTGTCCTACACAAAAACTTTCCTATGTTTTTTCCTATTTATCTAGTTTCGGATTCAATATTTTCAAAATTGCTTTATTACAATTTATTAATGAGGATATAGCGAGTCATTGGACGTATATTTTACAAAAAAATATTCAGCCGTTTTTTCCCTGGAGGAGCTCAAACTTTGTGTGTTTCGAAAATGTTTGTTTGATTTAAGATAACCAGATGCTCAAATGTGACAATGTAGTATGTTTCCAGAATCAGCTCCTAAAGCCCTTTCATTTGATATGCTAGACGATAGGAATAAAAAAAATAAATTCTAAAATCCCATACAAAAAAATTATGACGTCATACCTCCCGATCCAGGCATTTGACAGCTTTCGTCCCGGTGGTTTTGAAGGTGTAATATCATGTTTAATAACATACTAAAAGTTGGTACTAGGTTCATCATCCGAAACGTTCTGGCTCTTTGCGACCTTAAGTCGAGTCGCTATTTCCGTATTTTATACTCTGGACGTCGCGTGCTCGCGTTGACCACTATTTTCACTTTTAAGTTTAAAATGTATTGTGTGTCACATACTTCAAAGTCCATTTTACAATAACTTGGGTACTGGGCGGCTAATGGACACGACCCTTAATCTCTTGACAACAGGGTTAAGGTCCGGTCACACAGCGGTTGTGGCTAGACCTTAGTAATTATTGTCACTAGCCTGACGACGGTGCCCACACGATGACTAAATAGCAATAAACTAACAATAGCCCGTCTTTCTTAAACTGACGCGCCTTTCCGGCGCTCCGCCAATAAGTATACAGGGTGTGCCGAAAACTGGGAACATTTTTGGAAATTATAAAAAAAATTTACCTATCCATACAAACTGATCGATTAGAGTGAGCAATTTGTACGGAGAGGTCAAAAATTCTTTTCATTTGGCAAAAATGTTTCTTTGGGAAAGTTGTTCAGTTTCGTTGACTGAGCACACCTGTTCAGTTTTCGGTACACCGTCCCTTACACCCTGTATTTTGATCAAAGATAAGATGCTTGACTCGCTTTCGCGAAGGTTTAATATGTCAGAGGCGCGGTGTAATCAGAATTTTAATATTTTACGGACATCACTATTTACAGCCGTTGGTCCCGACTACTATCTACGGATGTAGTCGTTAATGAGCCATGTCAGAGGCCTTTGGCGGCTCAACAACTCTGACACCAGGGTTTGTGAGGTCGGTCATCGACCTTGCAACCCACACGATATGATGATGATGACCGAAAACCAAAAACATCAACAACAGACCTAAGTTTGTTGATATCTGGTCTTGCTTTTGATCTAAACCTAGCTCAGAGAACAAGAAGATAAGGTCGACGATGAAACGAGCTCACTCAGAATCTTGTTTACTTGTGAAATTTTACACATTCGGGTACCACCGATTAAATAATAGTTAGGCCAGTTTAGCGAGTTTAGCTTACGCTAAGTTATAGAATTATGAACACTTAAATATAACCACTATGAACCACTTATACGGAGTTTCAATTAATATTACCTTATGGTGTGTATTCATACAGGGTGTAACAAGAAGGGTATACCAACCCAGAAGAACGTGAATCTACCCATGAAAATAAACAACTTTCCCTAAGGAACATAGGCTTCCATTGACCCCCCATAGAAACTGAATCAGCTGATAGCGCATTTAGTATAGGAGGTCAATTTTTTTTTGTATTTTAGCCATGTTTCTTTGGGAAAGTTGTTCAGTTGCATGGGCAGAATGACATCCGTCACGTTTAATGTACCATTTCTGTTACACTTTGTACCTGTATGTATAGATAGGCGCTTGAGTCGCGCTTGGCCCATGGACGTCACAACTTATCGGTTTTATTTTTACTTTTAGGTTAAATACGACGAAGAGCGACGGCACTGCCGCATGGAACATATACTACAAGCAGTCCGATGTCAGTACCTAACGCCGAGCTTCCTCAAAGAGCAGATGAGCAATTGTTCCGTGCTCAAAAAAGTTCCCGCGTGTAGGGAGTACCTTGCTAAGATATTCCAGGTACGCAAAACGAATTTAATAAGCAGAAATCAACTTTCTTCTCCTGGGTCTAGAGCCAAGTGGCTTTCTACTATCGCAAACGCCAGTAGAATAGAATGAAAATGTATGAGATTGACATTAGCTAACGAAATGTCACGTGACAGCTCATGTCAAACTCATAGATTTTTATTTTATTCTACAGCGTTTGCGATAATAGAAAGCCACTTGTCTCAGGGCCCTGTACAGAATATAGTTGAATCGACATATGTCAGATTCTCCAAATGACAGATCTATTTCTCACAGATGGGGACACTATCAGACAAAAAATACTTTTTGGGACTTCCTTACTTTGGTTAGGACATTGCAGGTTAAATTAACTGATCAACTGGTTATCCGAAAAGTAACATGATCCCGTGCTTCAGAAGGCACGCGGCGACTATCTACGTAAGTAGTCGTTAGTGAGCTCAATAACCCTGAAACTTCTGCCGAAACAATGTAGGCTAATTAGAATGACAGCAACAGAGCTATGCTTGAGAGCAGGACGTAGCAATACTTGTCTCTGTCGCTCTTATATCTTACATGTCGCTCCACAAAGCTGTGATTCCAACAAGCTGACTTGTTGGCGGGAACTCGGCGTGGGCGTTTGCCACCTCAATTGAAATTTTAGTTTTTTGTGCATTTAGTGATTTAGTGGATATAATAAAGATAACTACTATGTAAACTAATAGGTAAACTAACTACGGGGCGTCAGCTGATGAAGATTTCAAGTGATCTCACTATCGCTTTACGAGGGGAGCAAAAAGAAAGGCAGAAAAAAGTGTACTGCTTAGGCTGATAGTCTAGTAGCTAAAGCCAGTAATATTTGAACAAAAACAAAACAACCAAGCTGCGTTATTTTAACTGCAGACTTTGTGAGGCCAGTCATCATCTTTACAACCCAAACGGTATCTATGATGAATATGATTTCTTACAGGATTTAACCCTCCACAAAAAGCCGATAGTGAAAGAGCGGCGACCAAACACCCCCCGCATAATCTACGTGGCGGGGGGTTACTTCAGACACTCCATAGATACATTCGAAGCCTACAACTTAGATGATAACTGCTGGACCTCGTTGCCCAGACTCACCGTGCCCCGGTCGGGGCTTGGCGCTGCTTTTCTTAAGGTAAGCATACGTAAAATTATAAATAAAATATACCTATGACATGCTTTATGCCATCAATGGTGCCATGTCAAATAACTTAAAAAAGCCGTCTCCGACATGGTCTTTAAAAAAAAAAAAAAATGTAACTAAAAAATACAAGACATTTATTTACGAAGCAATATACATAACACAATCACTTCATTTAAAACACAACACATTCAAAGAAAAAAAGAAATAAAACAACAAATCTTAGAAAAAGAAGAGGAAGGTGGATGGTTTGGAAAAGGAACATACACAGCATTGGGACGATTGGGGTATCTTTCTATCAATGAACGAATTAATTTATGTTTCTGTTTATTAATTTATGTTTATCATTAATATTGTGTCGTGTTTTTGTACGATCAACCTCACATCAGTGGATACATTTGCAACTCTATTACCATGCGATAAAGTCCAGAGTGTTTCTGCTGACGTGCTGTTGAGTGTACCTACCTATTTGACTTGCGCATGCTTTTTTGGGTGACTTGTGATTCAGTTTTTATTTTTGAATTTAATTAATATTAAGCTTTCTTGCGTGTTTGAATAAATAAAATAAAAAAATCAAAATACAAACATCTCGATTCTACAAAATGTTTCTTATTTTATGAATCAGGGCATCAATGAATTTAGGTTAACATAAAATTTAAACGTTTACCGTTTCAGGGTTTATTTTACGCAGTGGGCGGTCGAAATACAACCCCAGGATCTTCTTACGACAGCGATTGGGTCGACGTATACACCCCGGCATGCGAAATGTGGCGACCTTGTAGCCCCATGGGCACTCCCCGGCATAGAGTGGGTGTGGGCGTCATGGATGGCTTGCTATACGCTGTGGGCGGGTCGGCCGGATCCGAGTATCATAAGTCTGTTGAATGGTGAGTGTCATAAGTCTCTTAAAATATACCTTTGTACAATCAAGAGTACACCAAGCTTGACTCATTGGGCTTTGCAACGTTCTTATTTCAATACACGTACGAGCTAAAGTCGCACTGCGAGTGGCAAGCTTGACCTGTCGTTGACTGTACATAGCAACTTTCGGGTATCATGAATCTGTTGAATGGTGAGTGTCATCAGTCTCTTATAATATACCTTTGTACATAACAACTTCCAGCGGTGCTAACATGCATAGCAAGACTTAAGTCTTCGAAGACTAGACATAATTTTGTCTCAGCTGTCAAAGTTGTCGAGATGGTTAACATGCGCACCCCCCGAGATTCGTTTGTCTTCGAAGACTTCTTGAAGTCTAGGAAGAATGAACAGTGTTGCTTTTAAGAAAAAATATAGCATTTATTTTACTGGTAATACTGGTTTCAATCGTTTCAATCCGGTCAATCCGTGTGCGTAAACCCTAAATTCTGAAATAAAAAAATAAAATAAAGAAAAAAACAAGTGTCAGTCAGTGTCATAAATTAACAACATGGAAAACTAATTTGGTTATTTTGGATAATAACTCGTGTAAGTAAATTAATAACTTGTTGATAATTATGTATTGCTTTAAATAAAATGTAATTATGCCTACTACGTGCCTGCAAAATGCGCTGCAATTGCACATAGGAATAGGACTGCAGCAAAATGCCATAGTCACCACGGTCACAGGCGTTGCAGCTGGCGACCGCTGTTTTTGGTGCTCCCAGAACGATACACAGAAAGATGCTGCCTACTAATGAATATAGGCATATGTCACCATCATCATAACATCTCATGAAACGTCCACTACAGGACATGGGAGCTCACTCCAGAAATCTAGCTTTTGCTGAAAAAAATGTGGAGAAGAAGTACTATAGTCATCTCGCTTGTCAGCGTTACGGCTGGCATCATGGACCGCGGTTGTAGGTGACCGCAGTAAGTAAGATAGTATGATACACAGGAGGATGCTGCTGCCCATCCTCCAGTTTATAACACAGGCTCGGCATTTATTTATAAGCCTCGGTTCCAAAGGATAGCCTAAATCACCTGTTGTAAAAATAATAAAAAAGATTATGTGTATATTTTCTTTTACAGGAGATACTTCATGAATATTGATTCAAGATATAGGGCAGATTTTATAATTATAATAAGAGTTGCATGCACTCACACAAGCTCTCACATTAAAATGGCGCTGGGCAGGACATATAGCTCGAAACACTGACAATAGATGGACAAAGACAGCCACAAAATTGTAAGGCCCCAAGGCAAAAGAAAAGTTGGCAGGCCATACAAGCATTGGGCAGACAATATTATAAAAAATACTGGAAAGGACTGGATGGTCAAAGAAGAGGACAGACAGAAGTGCCAAGAGCTTGAGAAAGCCAACACCCGAGGAGGGGCCCAAACCTAAAGAAAAGAAGAAACTAACATCTACTAAGTAAACTAACAATAATCTAGTGCAAACTTTACATTTATTTTGATAAAAATGTGTTAATTAATTTGTGTTTGGAATAATAAATGGCTCTTTATTTCTTTATTGTATTATTGTATGATAGTATAATTTGCAGCAGTGTAAACGGGTTACGTACGTGCCTTTTTCTCTTCCTCTGTCTTTCTCTCTTCCCGTTCCTCGTACAGACTCAAAATACATCTCAAAAATGTGTTCTTTATCACATAGACATCATAAAAAACAAGTCTCCGAAAAATGTCCGTCCGTCGGTCGGTCTGTCCGTCACGCTTTGGCCTAGCGGCTTAGAAACAAATGGTCCGATTGACACCATATTCAAATCCGTCTTAAGGGTTTTGAATGGTTTCCTGCTGGCTTTGAGGGTAGCTGTCATACAACGAAAATGAAAAATTGTAATTTTCGCAAAAACGTCTCATAAAATCTTGATGAAAATTTGCATGATCAAGCATCTCCATTTAAGATATTTTGCGGCAGTATCAATTGATCTGTAGAAATTCATACAAGGGGTGTTCCCTTACTACTAAAATTTAAAAATGTGATATATTTTATTTATTTTTTTATCGTCAATGGGCTTAATCTTGACCTCGATCTAGTCTTGAAGACAGAGATGAGGTTGACGATGGAACGAGCTTGCCCAGAAGAAGCCTATTCACTCGCGACTTGAGTAGATTCGGGTTATAATGAACTCGGGAACACAGACGCAGGCAGAGATTTTTTTTACTCTAAATCGGTTTCGTTGAGCTTATTTTGATGTTCTACAATTTGGATTCTAAATTGATGTTCTACCTGACTGCATATTTCATTAAATCATTTTTACATAAATTTAGTAGGTATAGGTAAGTTTGTATTTTCATATTATTTGTATGGAATTACAAACTTAAGTTTGCAATTGACTCGTTACTGTCATATAGTAGTTAGAGCATAATACAGTAGTTAGAGCCTTTATTATATTGTAGTTGGGCTCTTGATCCGGAGGTTCTGGGTTCGACTCCTGGCGGGGAAACTGTTGAAAAATGACTCTCGTATATCGCGAGAAAGTAAGTGCAGTGCTGCTGTACCATTTATTTAACTTTTTGCACTTATTTCCACCTACTTGTGACCAAGTCTTCGCTGCTGTAGGTGGAAGACTTTTATTTCTATTTTAAACGTCAAATATAGAAATAAGTCTTCTCTTGGTTGGCACGCATGTTAGTGACCGAAGACATATTGTCTATGAAGTCTACAAATGACAGTTGCATATAGAAATAAGTCTCAGTCGTGGGGCGCCATGTTAGCGCACGTAGAAATAACATTTTCTCGCGCTCGAGAGAAGAGAGACTTCCAAGTCTTCGTGCGCATGTTAGCACGGCAGGTATCATTAGTATGTTGAATGGGGAGTGTCATAAGTCTGGGGTTAATATACTCATCACAGAGTAGGTGTGGCCGTCATGGATGGATTGCAAATACGCTGTGGGCGGGTTGGCTGGATCCGAGTATCGTAAGCATGTTGAATGGTGAGTGTCATCATTCTGTTATAATAATATACCTTTGTACGTACCCACTCCTCGTCATAGAATGTGTGTGGCCGTCGTGTATGGCTTACTAAACGATGTGGGTGGGTCGGCCGGATCCGAGTATCATAAGGTTTAATTTACTCGTCATAAAATTGGTGTGGCCGTAATGGATGGTTTGCTATACGCTGTAGGCGGATCGGCCGGATCTGAGTATCATATGTCTGTTGAATGGTGAGTGTCATAAGTCTGGGTTTAATGTACTCGTCATAGAGTCGGTATGAATGGCTTGCTATAAGCTGTGGGCGGGTCGGCTGGATTCGAGAAAAAAAAACCGGCCAAGTGCGAGTCGGACTGGCGCACCGAGGGTTCCGTGCTACCACATAATCATAATTGTATTAGTTGAAATTTCAGTTAGTTAATGTGCTAGATTTTTTGAGTCCGACACGCGCTTGACCAAATTTTATTATTTTTTGTTATTTTATAGCTTATGCACTATAAACATACCAATTTTCAAGTTTGTAAGTGTTCCCGTTTTTTAAATAGAACTAAAACAAAAATCGCCTCCGCGACCATCCAACTTGACCCCTCTCTTATACCAGGCCCCTCAGAAAGTATTGCGAAAAATAGTTTTTATATATGGGAGACTGGCCGGTCAGAATCTTTTTCGAAAATATGATTACTTGTAAGTAAAAATATGTGTGTTCCATTTTCAAAATTTCCCTCCACATTTTTTGCGAGCCAATTCAAAGTATCGTGTCTTACTGAAAAATGGATCTGCGCCGGGAACATTTTAGAGCTATGATTTTTTACGATTTCAAGTGTCGCCTGAAACCGGATGAATCGTTCGATAGACTTCAAATGGCATTTATGGATGAAGGCCCCTCCAAGGCAACCGTGTATCGTTGGTATAACGAATTTAGGCGCGGTCGACCAACCTTGGGGGATGAAGAAAGAAGCGGTCGCCCTTTGACGGCTATTACGGAAGAAAACGTGCTAGCAGTGAAAAATTTAATCCAAGATAATAGGCGAATTACATATCAGGAGATTCAGCACATATTAAAGATTGGATCGGGAAGCTCGGGACGCTCAGAAGCAGGCCCGGGTGGAATGGTGCCGTGATATGCTGAACAAATTTGAAGCAGGCTCGTCTCGGCGTGTTTACGACATCGTAACAGGTGATGAGTCCTGGATTTATCAATACGATCCAGAAACCAAGCGCCAGTCGACAGTTTGGGTGTTTCAAAATGAACCAACGCCTACCAAAGTGAAGCGATCTCGAAGCGGGGGGAAGATTTTGATCGCCAGCTTTTTTAATTTGACTGGCCACTTGGCCTCAATTCCCTTACGAGATCAAAGAAGCATCAACGCCGAATGGTATACTACCAAATGTTTACCAGAAGTTTTTTCTGTTGTGAGCAACAAGCGACCAAACACAGGGCTCCGCGGACTACTGCTCCACCACGACAATGCGCCTGCACACACCGCGCTCAAAACGAGGGACTTCCTGGACAGCACACCAGTCAAACTCCTGGGTCACCCTCCTTACAGCCCTGATCTAGCACCGTGTGACTTCTTTTTATTTCCAAAAATAAAAAATCAGCTCAAGGGGATACAATTTTCGTCGCCGGAAGATGCGCTGGCTGCGTTCGAGCAGGCTGTAAACGAGGTGTCTACGGCGGACTGGAAAAAGTGTTTTGAAAACTGGTTCAGACGCATGAATCTTTGTATAGAGGCTGGTGGAGAGTACTTTGAAAAGATTTAATAAAAATATATGTACCTGTAGAACAATTTTTTTTAGTGTCGCAAATATTTCTGAGTGTCCCACGTATATGAATGTTCTTGAAACGGGAGCTCACCACAATTGGTTACCATTAGCTGTGAGAAAAGTTGTAATATTTAATGATTTCAGACTTTTCCCATTATTTGTACTGTGAGACCTAGCTTCTTGCCAAATTTCATAATTTTAGGTCAACGGGAAGTACCCTGTAGGTTTTGCATTTTTGCATAAATGTATATAGATGAGGACATAAAATGCCATATCTTTTGATTGCGTCGTTGTAAAAAATTTAAATTTTCAGATCTTGTGTGGTTCATGGATCCTAATATATAGTATTAATTTCAACCTGATACCTTTACCCGTTCGTGAGATAAAGGGTCTTGACAGACAGACGGACAACAAAGTGATCCTATAAGGGTTCCGTTTTTTTCTTTTGAGGTACGGAACCCTAAAAAGCAATAATAAGACCGATTTACAAACAAGGTGATCACCTCGATTATGCTAACTATAGGCCAGTAGCAATATTATCAGTTATAAATAAAATTGTGGAAAAAGTGATTGTGGGTCAAATAAGTAACGTTTTAGATAAATATGGAGTAATAAAAAATGTGCAGCATGGTTTTTGAAAGGGGAAAAAGCACGAATACCGCACTGACTCAGTTGACTGATTTTATTAATACTGAGCTAAATGAAGGAAAGCAGATGTTGGCCCTCTTTATTGATTTTTAAAAGGCGTTCAACACCTTAGAGCATAATCAGTTACTTAAGGCAATGGAAGAATGCGGTATCCGTGGTCCTACAAACATGTTCTTTCGATGCTATCTGAGTAATAGGTCTCTGTACACCTCAGTGGCAGGCGTCACGGGTAAGAGCGCCGACGTGACTTTAGGCGTGCCGACTGGCTCCGTGTTCGGACCTGTCGGATACATCGTGCCCGTCAAAAGCATGGCCAACGTGGTGCAGCATTGTAAGGTGGTTATGTAAGCAGACGACACATGCTTGCTAATAGCGGACAAAAATGTGCACGCAATAAAAGATCTTTTGCAGGTGGATTTTGAAAATATAACAAGATGGGCACACGACAACGGTATCACTCTAAATAGTAGCAAAACTAAACATATATATTCACCTTACAATAAAGCAGCAAAACAAATAGATAGTAAGAGTTTAAATATTGTAGGTCACACGTACGATTGTTTACATAATAATAAAGATAATTGTGCATGCCAGAGTTTGGAATATGTTGAACAAATAAAATATTTAGGATTAACTATAGATAGGGTATTTAATTGTAAATCGCATGTGAATAGTGTTTGTAGCAGGTTAAGATCAGTGCTGGGGAAGTTTTACCACCTTCAGAAAGTGTTAAACAAAAAAACTTTATACATGGTGTATTATGCACTAGCTGACTCTATACTCAGTTGTGGGCTTAGTTGCTATGGCTTAACACTTAAATCGTACATAGATGAGATTAAGAAGATTCAAACTAGATTTATAAAAAAACTTGTAAGCAAAAAGACCAAAGCAGAAAACAAAGAAGACTACAGTAGAGTTTTTAAAATATGTAAGGTTTTACCAATAGATAAAAAAATTAACAATTTATTAGCACTGGAGACATATTATAGTGAAGAATTTAAGGGAAAAAATAATCAAAAATATTGTACTAGGTCTCAGAAAATAGGAAAATTGATACAAAAAGGTGTTAGGAACTATTACGGTCAAAGAACCAGAAAATACATTATACCAAAAGTCTGTAATAAATATGCGATGCTGCTAGAGCCTAAAAAAATTAAAAGTGTGCCTACCCTTAAGAAAAAATTAAAACTAAGCATGTTAGGTTAGTAATTTAGTTATTTTAAATGTATGTAGTATATAAGCTTAGCTAAGAAATCATGGAGGAGCGTTATCGCCAACAAACTACTCTGTAGTTTGGCGAAGAAGAAAAATTGTAAAATAGATTAAGCTTTTGTGAATAAACATATAAAAAAGAAAAAGAGTATCATAAGTATGTTAAATGGTGAGTGTCATAAGTCTGGGTTTAATGTACTCATCATAGAGTCGCTATGGATGGCTTGCTATACGCTGTGGGCGGGTCGGCTGGATCCGAGTATCATAAGTATGTTAAATGGTGAGTGTCATAAGTCTGGCACTATATACAACGCGAATTTGAAATTGGAAGGCCTCGTAGGCCCGCACAGTCAGTATAACTGACCCTTGGGAGCACGGACGGGGAGCGCGGGGGTGCGGGGTGGATTGCAAGTGGAGCGGAGAGTGTCCGTTCTGTATAATAGTACACACGGCCGCACATCAGTAGAAACAGTTTTGGACCTTATGGCGTGGTAATAGAGTTGAAAAAGTTTCTACCGACAAGCGGTTGACCGTACTATTACTTTGTTCTGTGGTCTGGGTTTAATAAATTCTTTATAGAGTGGGTGTGGCTGTGGTTGTCATGGATAGATTGCTATATGCCGTGGGCGGGTCAGCCGGATCTGAGTATTATAAGTCTGTTGAATGGTGAGTGTCATATCGTAAGACTGTTGAAATAGTGAGTCTCATACGTCTGTTGAATGGCGAGTGTCATAAGTCTGGGTTTAATATACTCTATGGATGAGAGTGGCGGTTATATATGTATCAACATAATGCGGTCACCTAACACCGCGGTCCATTGAATAATCCGCAATGCTAACAAGCGTGATACATCCTCCACAAAATGAAGCACGTATTTTTTTGCTGTAAAAAATTCTAAGGGAGTCCCTGTACAGCTTGAACTTCGTGTGGGATGTTATGATGATGCTGTGGGCAGTTGGTCAGGGAAAGTGATTTAGTTTTATGTTCTTAGTAACATAGTAATGTTTAATCTTAACTAGAGTCCATCAACAGATGGCGCTGTAGGGCTGAAAAAACGAACGAACGAAAAAGCCTAGCTAGACCGATTTTTCGCCCCCGAAAACCCCCGTATAGTAAATTTCATCGAAATCGTTAGACCCGTTTTCGAGAAACCGATTACAAATATATATAGGGTGTAATTAAAGGTACGCACACTAATGAAACCCCAATTTCCACTGCTTATATGGAATGCATTCGCGTAGATATATCAGTATAATTTCAATTCTCAAAAAAAAAAAATATGTTTCTTTGGAAAGTGGGTGGAATAGGAATACACCACTTACATTATAAATGATAACATTGATAACTAACTTTGTGAGGGTCAAGCACTCGAAATAAAGCGTGCACCACCAGCTGCTACCATAATTGACTGGCCATATGGGTCAGCCACTTTACACTTAAAAAAAAAAACACAACACCACTAATTAATGTAATAGTTGCTGTAAAAAACCACCTTCGTGCTAGATGCACGCATAGGCGCGGCGCTGCACATGCCTCCGAACTCGTCGTAGTCTCGTGATCCCTCTTCATCACTCTAAACGCCCTTTTCATGCGTCGCTTTATTCCGCATCCAGAATTGTTAGCCCGCTAGGCCATCTTCCATAGCGTGCCTTGTACACATCTTGCTGTAAAACCTCCCAACACTCGTGATAAATGAGTACCATTGTCAGGTACTCCTGATTTGTGTATCGTTAAGGTATTTTTTTCACAGATTTATAAGTAGTACAGGAAATTCTCTTCGTACTGATTTTAGTGGGAGAGCCAGCTCAAGAAATGCCTACCTCATCAAATACCCCGACAGGCTACATTTGGATCGTTAACCGACACTTAAATACGTATAAAAAATTGTAAAAAATCCCCTTTGATCCATTATCAGGTGCATTTTAGTTATTGTTTGGCGTAGGTCTCATTCGGGTATTCAATGAGGTAGGTTGGGGGTGTAGTAAAAGCATGTTTTTAGAGTTTGCCGAGTAATTTCGGTAGGATGCGCAATGGCAGACTATTTTTTTACTTAATTAAACAATAGTTAACCTGTACTTTCATTTGGGTATTTGATGAGGCAGCTACAACATTTTTTCGAAAGTTATTATTTCAATGATCCGGCAGGATCGGCGCTGGCAGACGTTTTTAATACGTGTTTAAATTTCGGTTAACGATACAAAAATTGCATGTTGGCGTATTTTATGAGGTAGGCATTTCTTGAGCGTGCTCTCGCACTATTTGGTTCAGTTTTCAGAAATATGTCATAATTTTTACTTTTTTATCTATGATAATCTCAAATGAAGGAGACTTCACCAAGGAGGTTTTTCTACGCTTCGTAGCGTGGGTTAAAACCTCCTTGGACTTCACTTTGATAAAAATGTAAAGAAAGACCAATAATTTTTTAAACCCACGCACAGAAATGAGAGATACAGTAAAAAAATAACGTTTTTATGACAACTATACTATTTATTTTCGATTCTGATTCAAGAAATATGAAATAATAGAAAAAAATAATGCCTAACAAAAATCCTAATGAGATTATAACCTTCTTAGGGATACGAGTATAATCTCCATACAGCCTCTGCAGCTGTTGCTAGGTTGCTATGATAAGTTGAATGAATGAATGAATGAATAACACTTTATTGCACACTAATAAAAGTTGATTTATGTCATTGTTTTTATTTACAAACAAAAATAAAACTAACACTTTTATTGATTCAAATTTGCTTGAATTAGTCAATCAGTAAACAAATCAGTGATATAATGTTAAACAGCTTGCCCAGGACAACTATCAAGCACGCTATGGAAAACGGCCTAGCAGGAAAACCATTTTGGATGCTGACCGAGAAAATGGTATTTTCAACGTGTTCAACCCACTCGAACACAATATCGTTAGTCGGCAGGCCAAGATTTCCTCCTGAGTTTGAAGAGGCAACAGCAATTAATGAATAAATGATTAATTTCTTCACCTTTTTCGCCGTCTTAACACGAAGTGGCGCGACCACTTATTATGTAAACAAGTGGGGGCAGTATATTCCCAACCGACCCAATTTTTAAAGTAAGTTTTTTTATTATTATTTTTACAACGTTAATGCCAAAATGTGTATGTGAATGCACTCCATATAAGCAGCGGAGTCTCAGGTTTCATTAGTGTGCGTACCTTTGATTCCACCTTATATATTTGTAATCAGTTTCGGTAAAATAACTATTGCGTAAAATTTTCATACAAAATGTACGGGAAAAGTTTTTTTGCGATTTGTGACTTTTTGAGTACTCTTAACGATGGTGGGTCCCATTGCAGTTTTTGATCAGTATTTGAAACAGGATCGATTGGCATCAACAATTGTTTTTGTGTAAAATGGCTATTTTCTTGCTAACTGTACATTTTTTTGAAAATCTCTGAATGGGGATCAAAATTCCATACAAAATATGGATAGTCTCCTAAGACCATTTTCGTGTAGCTGCGGATAAGGTACTTCCCCTTACTGCCCCTCTGAAAGTTTCCACCCTGTATATATACAAATATTGCTCGTTTAATAATATAGGATATTGCTCGTTTTAAAATTTGGTCACAGGTCCAAAAAACTGTATTAATTTCCATTTTCCAGTTACGACCCAGAAACGGACAAATGGACGAGTATAGCTCCGATGGGCAGCGCGAGACTGGGCGTCGGCGTGGCCGTCGTGAACAGACTGCTGTATGCAGTGGGCGGGTTCGATGGAGCCCGCAGGATCAACACTGTGGAGTGCTACCATCCCGAGAACAACCGCTGGACGGAGGTGGCACCTATGGAAGTCGCTAGAAGTGGGGCGGGTACGTTTCGTTTTAAATACATTCGAAATATGTAGCTTGATTAGGATGACGCAGGATTAGGATGACGCAGGATTAGGATGACGCAGGATTAGGATGACGCTATGCGTGAGAGCAGGACGCAGCAATCCGCTGATAGAGGGCGCCACTATGGAGGCTAGGAGTGGGGCAAGTATGGTTATTTATTGTAAGTATGCAGTAGGCGGGTTCGACGGAGCCAGGAGGATCAATACTGTGGAGTGCTACCATCCGGGAAACAACCGCTGGACAGAATCCTGGCTCCTATGCGGTTCAATCGAAGTGGGCGGGTAAGTTCATTTTTAGGGTTCCGTACCCCAAAATAAAAAACGGAACCCTTATAGGATCACTTTGTTGTCCGTCTGTCTGTCTGTCAAGACCCTTTGTCTCACGAACGAGAAGAGGTATCAGGTTGAAATTGATAACAAATATTAAGGTCCATAAACCACACAAGATCTGAAATTTTTTTTTTTTACAACGACGCAATCGAAAGATATGGCTTTTTATGTCCTTATCTCCATACATTTATGCGAAAAAGCAAAACCTACAGGGTACTTCCCGTTGACCTAAAGTTATGAAATTTGGCAAGAAGCTAGGTTTCACAGTACAAATAAAGGAAAAAGTCTAAAATCATTAAATATTTCAATTTTTCTCACAACTAATAATAACCAATTAAGGTGAGCTCCCGTTTCAAGAACTTTTGTATAAAAGAGGGGTCAAGTTGGATGGTCGCGGAGTTTTTAAAATCAAAGAGCAAAAGCTTTTAGTATATCATATGGTAGATAGGTACGTAACCCTTAGGGCGCGAGTCCGACTCGCACTTGGCCGGTTTTTAGTGTCAGTCAAATGGGCTTACTTTTGAACTCGATCTAGCCCTGAGGATAGAGATGAGGTCGACGATGCAAATAGCTTGTCCAGAAGAAGCATATTCACTCGCGACTTGAATAGATTCGGGTTATATGAAGTTTTTTTTACTACATTCGAAACAATGTAGCTTAATTATAATGATAGCAGGATATGGCTCACATAGCTCTGGCTATGCGTGAGAGCAGGACGGAGCGATCTGTTTGACGGGGAGTTTACATGTGGTGACCTTCGGGAGCCCCGTGTGGTGCCGGCAAAGAACCCATCTCTACCCATAGGTGTCGTGAGACTAAGGGTTAATGAACCAGAGGATGGGCAGCAGCATCCTTCTGTGTATCGTATCATCTTACATACTGCGGTCACCAACAACCGCGGTCCATGGTGCCAGCCGTAACGCTAACAAGCATACCTTACCACCACATTGTTCCAATCCCATCCACTGGAAGTTCCCTGTCCTGTAGTGGACGTTTCCATGGGATGTCATGATAGATGACCTTCGGCAGTAAAACATGAAATTCACGTTACAACGTGAAATCAGCCTGGGTACCTACCACGATTAATTTCCTTAAAAATTTCAGGTGTGGCGGCGTTAGGCCAATACATCTACGTGGTCGGTGGCTACGACGGGTCGGCGCAACTGTCGTCAGTGGAGCGATACGACACGGAGAAGGGGGAGTGGGAGAGAGCACCGCCCATCTCTGTCGCACGCTCCGCACTCTCGCTGGCCGTGTTGGATAATAAGATCTACGCTATGGGTGAGTACATAACTTCAAATGCTACAAATTAGCTTAAAACTTGGATTTTTTTAAGTCCATCAATGACGCTCGAACGAGTGTCATATTTGGACTTATACAATATGTTAAGAGGATATGAGAAAAGATAGATATTTGACAGTGCGCGCAGTTTCTTCGCTTGAAAGAAAGGGATAAAGTGGGCAATCCGCAACGCATTCGATTGTGACAGATATACTGTGCGTGTTACCAAAACTAAATGACGTAAGTGCAATTACCTGAGAGAAATTTTAAAGAATGTGTAAAGCAAACGTTATGTAAAAAAGCTTACTATAGATTGGATGACTATATGAATGACAAAGAGGTATGGTGCTCTGATATTCCAGCGAAACACAAGAAACACATTGTAAAAAGCCGACTCTTAAAGTAGGCCGTGCTGCAGTGGTTTCTTGCCGTTTCTTTTACGCTGCCATAGCACGATCCGAAACGGCGTAGACTCGCTCTATTTGCATTGTATTCTGCATGACATTCAATAAGTATTCTGTAAAGAATCTACATTGAATAAAATTATCTGAATCTGACATAAAATATCGACTTTTTGTAAAAACTAAGAAATAAAATAAAATTTTAGGTTGGGCAAACCCTAGCAACTTGCAAATACCTTTCTTTATACCTAATTTCACTACTTAAAACACCTCAGATTCCACAAAAAAAGGGAATAAATGAGTATTGAAGAGGCCACTTTGGATTTTTATTTTATCGAGTCGATTTTCAGTAATCATGTTTTTTGGTCTTGGTGATTCCCTCACTTGAATGGTCAAGAAACACATACCTAAATCACGGCAAGATATTGAGTAAATAAAAAGATATTTGTCTTCAAAATACCCAAAAAAAACTTACATATCGCCTTAATGGAATAAGCGAAACCCTCATACACCACAACTGATTGTTATTAAAATAAATCCATTCCCGTAAAAATAAAATTGTTTTTTTTTATGTATTGTTATTTTAAAGTTTCATCATCGTTCTAGTTTCTTCGTTGTTCTAGTCTGCGCGCCCGCCGCGCCACGAGCACTTCCCTCCCCTCTTTACCGCTCTTAATCCTCAAAATATTTAGAATAGAAGCGGCAAAAATTTTACGTGAAATTGATTCTACTCTCGATTCTGAACAAACAATTTTCTCAGTTTCGCTTATTCCGTTAACACGTTGTATAGGTTGATTTTTAATTAGTTCTTGATAGCAAAAGATATGCATGTACTCATGATACTGAACAACTTTTCCTAAGGAACATAGGTCGAAATACTAAAAACCAAATTTGACCTGCCATACAAAATTCGCTATCAGCTGATGCAGTTGCTATGAGAGGTCAAAATTTGATTTTCGTATTTCGACCTATGTTCCTACACAGGGGAAAGTTGTTTAGTATCATATTTTTCTATCAAGAACAAATTAAAACTCACCCTATATGCTTTTTGGTATATCAGCTCTAAAGAAATCCTTCTGCTGCTAGACATATGCAACGCTTAAAAGGTCTAACTAAACGCAGTAACCGATCAAATTTGACCCATAGGCGGCTACGACGGCACATCATTCCTGGACATCGTGGACGTGTACGACCCGGGGAGCAACACGTGGTCCGCCGGGCCCCCCCTCCCCTCCGCGCGCTCGGGGCACGCGACCGCCGTGTGCTCGCACCACGCGGCGCCCGGCGACCCGCGCGACCCCGCGCCCGGGCTGCACAGGAGGACCTCCAACACCGGCCCTGCCCACTCCACCTCACACGATATACCCATGGCCAATAATATCATAGGGACATTGTCTAACACGAGAGGGGGCTCATAGCATCGGTGATATATCCCGCCATATTTACGAGAGCAGGCTCATAGCACAAGTGATGTATCTGCTTCTAAAGCGGGGCCATAAACGATCAGAGAACCTAGACCCCCGTTTAGTAAAAACTACACAGGAGAACTTCAAGTACTGGCCCTAATCTAATCAATCAACATCTTCACACAATATACCCGGGTCATAATATCGTAGGGACATTTTTTAACAAAAGACGGGCAACACAATGATATTTTTCGCCGTCTGCTACTAATGGTAGCCTACGCCCACGCTTGGTGAGAAAAACGTCAAATACTGGCTCTGTCTAATAAACCTCTTCACACAATATACCAACGTTTTTCGGAACCAGCACCAGCTTCCAACGCGGATCAGTATCGAAAAGTGCTGGTTTGGTACACTCAGACTTATAAACGCTGGTAGATCGGCGCGGGCTTCTACGTGTATGCGCCCACAAAAAATAATTTCCAACATTAAGACACTCAACGACAGATCCACCTCTAGACCTAAGAGTTCGTAATGCATATCATAACGCCGTAGAGACGGTGTCCAATGCAAGAAGTGACTTATAGCATAAGATATACAGGCATTCCGTCGTTTTTAATAAAATTATGTATTAAGTGATTTGATGTATGTGATAAAACTGCTCTACTAACAGAAAATGCAGCGTCTGTATACAAGGTTATTTTTTTGGAGCTGATTTCCTTTTGCCCACTTATTAGTGAGGTCAAAAGCAACAACTTTTGTTCTACGACTTTGCTAACAACGCACAAAAAAATGACGACTCTCCATACTAAAGTGGTCACGTGACCGACCCATTTTGTATGGGAAGCTGAAATTTTTTCGTATAAGGTCCTAATGAAATAGTGAACATAATTTTAGCATGTTAGTCAGACTATGAAACTGAACAACTTTTCTTTAGGAATTTAGGTCGAAATACGATATCTAAGAAATCCCTGGCTGTATCTTTGATACGGCCGCAAGTTTTACGTGGATACATCGTAGGTAGGTGCAGAAAAGAGCATGTCCACACCGCCCCTCTCCCCATCCCTCTCAATCTACTCTAACTCATCCAAAGCTCGATGTAGTACCAATTATTGTCGACAGAGGGCCTTTATTCACTTACCAAACGAAACCAAATTAAACGAAAGCATAGACGTATCCACGTCAAATATGGAGCAATCTTATTGGTTGGAATTTTTAGCTACCTAACGGCCTGGCAACAACCTTATCGCTTCAGTCGTATGTTGAAAATCAGTTTATTGAACAACCGCTCGCCGCTTATACGGTTGCGTTAAGGTTGTGGCTAAACCGTAAGTTTTATTCATAGATTATCTTAACTATTCACATATTGTATACAGGGTGTTTGGTATATGTCTGCAAACCTCTCGGGTCGTTGCTCTACTCTAAGGCTCAACGCAGACAGAGAGGAGCGCATCGGAGAGGATTTTATTAAGGCACTCGAAAATCAACTTTAACGTCATTGAAATAAAGTGCACATATGCTTGAACCCGACAAAAAAGGCTCGCGCATCCTCGAGGATACGCGGGCATCCGCGCGCGGCGTCGGCAGCGCGCGCGCAGTGTTGTCAGTGAATTCAAAGAGGGAGGGCGTGTTTTTTTAAGATTTACCTACCTAAAGCGCAATTATAACCATATCCCAGTCCACCATTGTTGACGAACCGCGACAAACTGGCATGTTTCGGTAGAAGATGACGGTTTACTCGCGCGGTCGCGCGCATGCGCGATCCCTCAGGAAATGCCCGAGCCCGCGCGAGGTTTATTCCGTTCTGTCTGCGCTGGGCCTAAATGAACAACTTTCCCTAAAGAACATAGGTCGAAATACGAAAATAAAATTTCAACGTCCCATAAAAACTGCATCAGCTGACATCGTGTTTTGTATGGGAGGTCAAAACATTTTTGTCATATTTCAACCTGTTCCTTGGGGACAGTTGTTCATTTTCATGGGTACAGCAAACACCCGATAGGTTAGCAGACATATACCAAACACCCTATATAGGGTGCGTTCTTATTATGTGCGTTCCTTTCAGTAAGTACTCGGACCATAACACTGAACAGCTTTCCATAAGGATCTTTTGAACTACCATAAAAACTGCACATTTTTAGGGTTCCGTACCTCAAAAGAAAAAAACGGAACCCTTATAGGATCACTTTGTTGTCCGTCTGTCTGTCTGTCTGTCTGTCAAGACCCTTTATCTCACGAACGGGTAAAGGTATCAGGTTGAAATTAATACTATATATTAGGATCCATGAACCACACAAGATCTGAAAATTTCAATTTTTTACAACGACGCAATCAAAAGATATGGCATTTTATGTCCTCATCTCCATACATTTATTCAAAAATGAAAAACCTACAGGGTACTTCCCGTTGACCTAAAATTATGAAATTTGGCAAGAAGCTAGGTCTCATAGTACAAATAATGGGAAAAGTCTGAAATCATTAAATATTACAACTTTTCTCACAACTAATGGTAACCAATTGTGGTGAGCTCCCGTTTCAAGAACATTCATATAAGAGAGGGGTCAAGTTGGATGGTTGCTGAGGCGATTTTTGTTTTAGTTCTATTTAAAAACGGGAACACTTACAAACTTGAAAATTGGTATGTTTATAGTGCATATGCTATGAAATAACAACAAATAATAAAATTTGGTCAAGCGCGTGTCGGACTCAAAAAATCTAGCACATTAACTTACTGAAATTTCAACTAATACAATTGTTTATGTGGTGGTACGGAACCCTCAGTGCGCGAGTCCGACTCGCACTTGGCCGGTTTTTATAAGAGGTAAATAATTTTCTTCGCATTTCCACCTTTGTACCTCAGGGAAAGTTGTTCAGTTTTATCGCGCGAGTAACGGTACTAAAAGGAACGCATTTGATTACGACATTTACGACGCACCCAAAGAACTAGAATAGTTTTCTTAGTAGTATTCTTTCGCCGAAAACTCGGTCGAAGTCATCGGAACGGGAGAGCAACCTCTCCAACTGAAAAGGTATTAGGGTTTTATGTATAGAGATACAAATTATACAACGTGTTAACCGAATAAGCGAAACTGAGAAAATACTTTGTTCAGAATCGAGAGTAGAATCAATTTCACGGGATTTTGATACGGGTAATTTTATAAATTTTTATTATTTAAATTTTTGCCGCTTCTATTCTAAATATTTCTGTGGATACGCGCGCTGGCGGCGGCGTGGGGGGCGTGGCGTGCATGGAGTGCGCGGACTAGAACATCGATGAAACTAGAACTGAGATGAAACTTTAAAATAACAATATCTAAATAAAAAAAACTTTTATCAAGTTTTTTTTTATAGGAATGGATTTATTTCAATAAAAATCAGTTGGGGTGTACGAGGGTTTCGCTTATTCCATTAACACGTTGTATACTGTAGTCAATCGAAAGCAATTATTCGAAGTTCTGTGGTCTGACCCTGTTCAGATGTACAGAGTTTGCCGCATTGTGTCGTACATTGCTTATTCGTTATCAACTTGATCCTTCACACACTAAACAAAGCGGCATTGTACGTGAACTCGCGCCAAAATCGCCCTTTCTGAAAAGAGTCTAATAGGAGGTTATACACATTACAACGGTGGTACGGACCGTCCCAACGGCTTCCGTCTCATGCGACAGGTTCGATAGTAAATGTATTGGTCGTAAAGCAGATCAAACACCAATATACAGGGTGTAAGGCGCGGTGTACCGAAAACTAAAAGGGCGTGCTCAGTTAACGAAACTGAACAACTTTCCTAAAGAAACATTTTTGGGAAACGAAAAAACTTTTGACCTCCATACAAATTGCTCACTCTAATCAAACAGTTTGTATGGAGAGGTCAAATTTTTTTTTAAATTCCTAAAAATGTTTCTGGAACTAATAAGTGATATCTCTAAAGACCAAATCCGTAAACATTTTCATATTCATGTAGATTTTAAGCAACATTTAGCTGGGCGTATGCTGAAACGCTGGTGGCGCGGCGCAGCGTAGGCCAGGTATGAACAAAGATTTCGGACCTCCTTGCTTCGCTCGGAATAGGAACCGTGCTAATTTATTTTACCATGGTATGACATCTGACAGCATGTCACATCTCCTTTGCTATGCAATGTCACATAATCATCGATGATTATGAAATTTGTGCTCTTGTCAACTAGACATTGGCAGTAATGGCTGTATCTTGAAACGGCCGATTGCCATCTTATTAAAAGTTGAAGTTGAAATTTTTAAAATAACCCTACCAAATTAATAGAACGACGCCTTCACTACATTTACAAAGATAATAGGATTATGTATGTAATTTGTGGAGGGGAAGTACCATAGTCACCTCGCTTGTTAGCGTTACGGCTGGCACCATGGGCCGCGGTTGTAGGTGACCGCAGTAAGATGTTACATACAAAGGAGGATGCTGCTGCCCATCCTCCAGTTAACCCTTAGTCGCCTCTTACGACACCCGCGGGTATGTATGGGTTGATACTATTCTTTGCCGGCACCACACGGGACACCCACATTTTTCTAGCAAAAGCTAGAATTCTGGAGGGAGCTCCCTGTCCTGTAGTGGACGTTCATGGGATGTTATGATGATGTAATTTGTTGTGTAAATCCTACTTCTAAAACGTGTTAATGGAATAAGCAAACCCTCATACATACACCCCAACTGATTTGTATTATAAATCCATTCACGAAAAAGAATCTTATAAAAAATGTTTTCTGATGATATTGTGATTTTAAAGTTTCATCGTTGTGTAGGGCACCATGGCGCTTGCGCGCACGCAACGCCCACTTCCCCCCTCCTCACTTACCGGCAAAAATTTAAGTAATAAAAACAGAAAAAATAACCCCTTTTAAAAACCCGTGAAATTGATTCTACTCTCGATTCTGAAAAAAACTATTTTATCAGTTTCGCTTATGTTTCTTCAGTAGTTTATTATGAAACAAAAAACATGTCAACTAAATTACAAATAAATAAAATAATAATAATTTCAACAAAAACAAAGAAACTGTAAATGAAACAGACCGCCCCAGGTCGCACCCGGTCCAAAGGAGCCCATCACGCTACTAGCATTACCACGCTGTATCGCAATGGACGACCTCTGGACAAAAAACGAGCATGACCTCTCTCCTTCAGCCTAAGCCCTATCTGCCCGACAAACATGTTCCGTTAACACATTGTATAACCCTTGTACTTCTGAGGGTATGAGGAACAAAACTGAATAATGTGCTGCGCCGCACCATCTGCATCTCAGCATGCTTGGCTGATGTTAAACTAAACTATACGATAAGTGTAGAATGGAACATTATAAGTACTTAAGAATTGAAGTGGTCTTCTACAGTCTTTGGTATATTCCCGCAAACCTCTCATGGTGGTTCCGCACTTGAAACTAAACAACTTTTGTCTTAAAACTTTTCAAAATTAACTCTTAGATCCGATAAAAGTAGGTGTATACAGGGTGTAAAAAAGTACGATGATCCTTGTAAGGGATGATTTTACATCACTAATATGTTACAAAAAAATATTCTAAAAAAACTTTATTTAATTATAATTTTCTTTAAAATTTTCGGTGACCATGAATATAATTTTTTTCTTCAAATTACAAACAGTAATTTATTGAAATGGTAAATTACTTATTAGTGACTGGATAACAATAAGCATCTTTGTTTGCATCACCAGCTGATCATATGCAACGTGTTAATGGAATAAGCGAAACCCTCATACACCCCAACTGATTTTTACCAAAATAAATCCATTCCCGTAAAAAAATCTTTTAAAATGTTTTTTTTTCTAGATATTGTTATTTTAAAGTTTCATCATAGTTCTAGTTTAATCGTTGTTCTATGCGTATCCACAGAATTATTTAGAATAGAACCGGCAAAAATTTTAATAATAAAAATTTAAAAAAATTACCCCTATCAAAAACCTGTGAAATTGATTCTACTCTCGATTCTGAACAAACTATTTTCTCAGTTTAGCTTATTCCGTTAACACGTTGTAGATCATTTAACTCTCCAGGCGCTTCAGTATTTCTTGAGCTAAAACTGATTTTTTAAAGATATTTTTTTAAATATTTTTATAAACTATTAGTGATGTAGAATCACCCTTAGAACGATCATCGTACTTTTTAAACACTCTGTATAATGAAGTTTTTTTAGAAAGCTACTTTTATCTACTTTGCTACGTAAATAAGTGTATACATATTTCCATTTATTTGTAGATTACTGTGTCATATTTATTACGTAAGTTAACGTTAGTGATATAGGTAGCCATATAATGTTGTATTGTCACGTGAAATGTATATTTATAAAATAATTTTAGCTAAGGGGAAATGCGCACCGAAGCAATGAAACTAACTGTACAATGCTGTATGTTTTGCTGCGTATTGCTCTTACAAGGGAAAATCTAGGGACCCCTATAAAACAATAAGGTATAAAGTTTTTTTTTTTGTAATGACTAGCTATTTTGTAGATAGATATTTTTTTAATTAAATCCTTACATCGCGTAAGATGTTTTAAAGTTACTCGTATAGTAAATGTTGAATGAAACAAGGCGTTCTACTCACGATTACAAACAAGTTTTAAAGTTACTCGTACAGTAAATTTGTTGAATGAAACAAGGCGTTCTACTCACGATTACAAACAACTTGCAATAAAATAAATTGAAATCGCAAAATAATGCTATGTACGGTCGCGGTATTGAACTGTTGACCATTTACAATTTAAAAAAGTTGTAAATGGGCAAATGGTCCGTTCTTGCAGAATGGTGCAATGTAATCCAAGAAACAATTGAAACCTTGATTCGGTCTATAGAGGCGGCATAGAAGACTCTCTTTAGGCAATGAAATTTTGGTTAATTTTTAGTGTACAATAAATGTAATTTTGTTTTCTTTTCATGCCTTTTCACCCCCTGGTAAAATACGGCACTTAAAAGTAAATTCAAAGGATGTAGGTATCATTAAGTAAAGCTAAAAGTAGAATAAAACAATTAAGTGATCCAATTCCGTGCTGAGTGTATTTGCCTTCAAACTGATATTGAGACAGCTTCTTTGATAATACAAAACCTTATCCTTACTAACCATAGCCGTCCCACTGCTGGACAGTAAAAAAATAAAACAAAATAATACGAAAAAAACCTTTAACCTCCTTAACAATTAAATCCTATGACTGTACAAAAAAGCAATCAATTTTTTTTTTCAAGATCCAGTAATGAGTACCTACCTGTAAGGATTTATTCAGATAATATAGAAAGTGAAGCTTTGTTTTTGTGAGGGCTTCCAAGACTCCATTAATCTTTTAATGCAGTGTTTAGATTGTAAGCATCACAATTATTTTTGTATTCCATTTTAAGTTATATTATTATAATGCAGTGTTGTCCTCATAATTTTACACGACATAATCAAAGAATATATAATATTTCCCACATAATGTAACTGGCACTGCCAATCAATTATGTTGTAAATGTACCTTTATCTTATTGTTGTTTGTATATTTTAGTTATAAATTTATAAAATTTAATATGTAAATTCTGTAAATAATATTGAGGATATTTTTAGGAACAAATTAAAGACTGTTATGGGAACGCAAAACCTTCATGTTTTATTGAAATTATCTCACGAAATTCGTAAAATCTCAACTCCACTTTACACGCAAAATCTCTTTTGCAAATATAGCTCTTACATCTTATTTACAATATTTACAAGAAAATAAATAAATATTAAAGGCGCACACAAGTTAAAACTGCTTACCGGGAACTCGGCATTAGCGTTTCGTCAAAATCGCAGTAGTTATCATGGACTTTACAAAAACACGGCTGAAACTCTTATGGCTGATTTATACGAAGACAAAATTTTGGCGCCTTAAAGGGGTGCAGCTACACCGAATGAGAAAGCTATTCCACTATTTATTTCTTTCGTATAGCTTCACCTCCAAGATCAAGGTATACATCCCCCCTGAATGGGGTACCTTCGAGGTACGTTCCTCATTTTGAATAGTGAGTACCTGGTCGACCAAGTTTCGCTCTATAATAGCCGCCTCAACCATATCATCGGGAGAGCAAGCTACGCTACTCAACAGCAGATGGCGCTGTAAGTTTTCTTGAACGCACTAAAACGCGATAAGAAATATTAAAAAAGACGGTGAAAACGAATTTTCCCAGACATGAGACCTAACTAGATCGATTTTTTGCCCAAAAAAATTTCATCGAAATCGTTAGAGCCGTTTTCGAGAAACCGATTACAAATATATATATATATATATATACAAATATTGCTCGTTTAATAGTATAGGATTTGTAATGTGTATGACTATACTCGGCGTTGAGGACGCGACGATAAGAGACTAGACGTAAAGAAACTCGAGCATAATTCCCTCCGAGGCGCCTAAATTTTGCCCCGTGTAAATCTGCCTTTATTCCGCAACCGGGAAAAAAGTGTGATAATCCTGAAGTATGTGAATCTGCCCATAAAACTGAACAAGTTTTTCCAAGAAACATAGGTCGAAATACGAAAAACCAAATTTGAAACCTCAGTCAACGAAACTGAACAACTTTCCCTAAGAAACATATATTGGGAAATGAAAAAATTTTTTGACCTCTCCATACAAATTGCCCACTCTGGTCGAACAGTTTGTATGAAGAGGTCAAATTTTTTTCCATTTCCCAACTTATGTTTCTAGGGGAAAGTTGTTCAGTTTCGTTGACTGAACACGCCCTTTCAGTTTTCGGTACACCGTCCCTTACACCCTATATAAAGTAACTGAATACTAGCCTCATAAATAACAATTTCAGTGAAGTGACACAACAAAGTTCCTCTTGATTACAATATCAAACTACAAAATTTTTATATATTTAGGTACAAAACTCCTTATTACTGCAAGTAATCCTACGTCATCGATTACAAGAATATGCGGCTTTGTAGCAGAAGTAGTGGCCTATCAGATTCACATTACGTTGGTCTGCCAATTCGCAACCTGGCAGGTTCGGTACTGTCGAAAAGAAATGTGGTTACGTCATTGAGTACAGGAATGAAACCTGTTCGTGGCAATAGAAGGTACCTATAATAGGTGTCCGTCTTCCCAGCAAGCCCGTGCGAGATATGGCCAAGTGGCATACACCAAAATTTTGTGGAAATTGGTTCATTCCATCAGTAAAGTGTCAGATTTTTTTTTGGGCCCAGAGTGTCAGATTCACCTCGTAGTGTCATCAGTTTTGATGCACTGAATCTGACACTTTACTGATGGAATGAACCAATTTCCACTAAATTTTGGTGTATGCCACTTGGCCATATCTCGCACGGGCTTGCTGGGAAGACGGACACCTATAATAGGGAACATGGATAAATTTTTTTTAGTCGCATTTATTAACAAAATATGAAAATACCGTAGTAGACATGACAAAAAGTGAAATTAAAATTTTAATCGGCTGTTGAAATTTTAAAACTATTAATTACGCGCCGATTAGACAGAGAGATCCGACGTCAAAGTTCACTACGGCCATATAAACTCCGTGTTAAATTCCGTTTTGCTAGAAAGAGACAGAAACAAATTTTCGATGGCTTATATATTTTTTAATTTCAGTTATTCGAAAAATTGTTTTACTTAACTGTTTATTACATGAATGAGGATAATTTTTTAAAATATAAAAAATCATGCATGTTCCCTATTATAAGTAAAAAACCGGCCAAGTGCGAGTCGGACTCGCGCACTGAGGGTTCCGTACCACCACATAAACATAATTGTATTAGTTGAAATTTCAGTAAGTTAATCTGCTAGATTTTTTGAGTCCAACACGCGCTTGACCAAATTTTATTATTTTTTTGTTATTTTATAGCTTATGCCCTATAAACATACCAATTTTCAAGTTTTTAAGTGTTCCCGTTTTTAAATAGAACTAAAACAAAAATCGCTTCAGCGACCATCCAACTTGACCCTTCTCTTATATGAATGTTCTTGAAAGCATTAGTTGTGAGAAAAGTTGTAATATTTAATGATTTCAGACTTTTCCCTTTATTTGTATTGTGAGACCTAGCTTCTGGCCAAATTTCATAATTTTAGGTCAACGGGAAGTACCCTGTAGGTTTTGCATTTTTGAATAAATGTATGGAGATGAGGACATAAAATGCCATATCTTTTGATTGCGTAAAAAATTGAAATTTTCAGATCTTGTGTGGTTCATGGATCCTAATATATGGTATTAATTTCAACCTTTTCAACCTTTACCCGTTTGTGAGATAAAGGGTCTTGACAGACAGACAGACAGACGGACAACAAAGTGATCCTATAAGGGTTCCATTTTTGTCTTTTGAGGTACGGAACCCTAAAAACAACAGGTCTGTCTACGTCCTTTTGGCAATTTCGTTAGCCCGATCACATCCAACCACGACATTTGTGGTTTGACTAGCCAAACTTTCAAGAGGACGTAAGGTAGACCTGTTGTTGGAGTTCCGAAACAAAATGGTAAAAACGGAACCCTTATGGTGCAACTTTGTCTGTCTGTCTGTCACACCTGTTTATTTCAGCAACTTCTCACGCTATCGACTTTAAATTTGGAATGATTTTAGAATATGCTTGCCCAACTATATTGCAAACGAAAGAATTTAAAATTATTATTATTATTGGAAATTGCGTTTAAATAGGGGGGGGGGGGCAAAATTTCAAATTGTGACTAGGTCGAGTGGGGTATCATATAAAAGGGCATCATTTGAACATTCAAAATTATATATATTAAAATACCATTCCCCTCGAAGTTTGCAAAGCGATAAATTTGAATTAATTATAGTCGATAGAGGTTTATGTACACATTAGGTACAGCAAAAATAAAACGATCTCTGTAAGTAGCACAGTTTTTCAGCAATCAGCAAAAAACCTTTACAAACAAACTTATTTTTGCGGTCCTACAAATAGACTTTATTGCTTTTGAAAATACTATAGGTATATCGTAACCCTCGGCGCGCGAGTCCGACTCGCACTTGACCGGTTTTCGTCATAGTTTTTCGATTCGTTTACTCTATGACTAACAATTTTCTCTCTGACTAGAGCCTGCCAGGCAAACCGCCGCAAATTTCTTGTCTTGCAATGCCACTAGTCTATAACGATGAGTTCAGATCGCGGCCTAAAACAGTCGCACAATACAATATACAAAACAAAATCAGCAGAGCGCTACGCTACAATCTGAAGGAACCAGAGACCCTCTCAAGGTCAAAGTTACTACCGACTTGCGACCAAAAAGTCAGCAGTTTTAGCGAGAACCAGCGCTGCGTGTCGTCGTGATGCGGAGATTTGTCTTCACCATAGTCCGTAATATCTTGAAAAACATATACGAACCACACCGAACGAACACTAATAATAAAACATTGCACTCCACATGATCATTCTGATTGTGCCAGTGCAATGCACTCACTGACAGTCGACTACCGTACAGCGGTTGGCTACAATAGATCTGTACAGGTCGCAGTGGCCGTTGGGAATTAGGAGCCCGGCCACTCTACCCTCAAAACATAAACGTACAGCGGACTGAAAGCGGAGCCTTCGGTGACGGGGAGTGAATACGTGTTAACACTTTCCGATACGGCGAGCGGCCACGCGCTCCGTCCGTTTCTGCATGCAGCTTACAGCTACAGCGGCTCTTGTAGTTGCGTATTTTCAAACTTCTGCGCGTCGCGGTGTGAACCGACCCTTAGGAAACCATCTACACAGTTGACTTCTTAGGTCTCCTCCGCCTCTTAACATTAACTAGCCTAATATCAGGTGCTTCATAATTTTGAGTCTCACTGGACAACCCATTGGACATAGGCGATTGATTCACAGAAGATGTATTCTGGGAACTGGTACTACTAGACGGAGCTTCTCCTTCTAACTGAATCAATAGTCTTTTGTGCGGTGTGGAAGTGGCTAAGGCTGCAGGAATATGTAAAAAGTTTGTCGCGGCGGTTTTGTCAACATTTATACCTATGTCTGCTTTGCTATTTTGTATTTGAATATCATCTACTTGAGCTTGAATTCCAGTTGAGATTATCACGGTTTTTATACTGTCGGGTTCTTTGGTAAATACTGTGTCGGAAACTTCCATGTTAGGTGTGAACTTTTGAATTACTTCAGAAGCTGACTGGTCCTTTTTTGTAGGAGCTAACATGGGACTTGATTTTGGTAACACAATTTTTGTAAGAAGGGACTTAGTTCTTTCTGTTGAAACTGCCCTAGGTGTAGATTCGTCTATATTAGAAGTGACCGGTGGTTTTTCAATCAGCAGCTGAGTTTCCTTTTGCTTGCCTGCATTGACATTCACATCAACAGAGTCTTGGGCATCCTCAAATATAGGTATGTATTTCTCCACAATGTTTTTTGGTTGAGATTGTGGAGCCATTCCTAAATCTTCAGGTGTTATCAAACTACTACTGTCGCCAAATAAGTCAGAAAACTTGAGTTTTCCTGCGTTCTGGTCAGTTTCTTTTGGGGATTTCCTTTCTCTAGTTTTCTTTTCCGAAATTTCTGCTATGTTTGCAGGTTTCTGGCTTTCTTTAACAACTGTTGCTTTCGACTTAGGAGTTACTTTCTGTTTGGCTTTCTTACTTCTTTTAGCGTAAAGTTGTACTTCTGGAGTTTCATCAGCAGTTTGACTTGATACTGACTTCATCTGATGGCTCACTTCATGAAGCGTTTTTTCAGACTCTTTATCATTAACTTCGACAGATATTTCTTTCGCAATTTCCTTAGGACCAGAATTTTTGTTTACGGTTTCTTCGTCTTCGAGAGCTTGATCTTTCAAATTCTTCTCTCCTTTTCTTAACCTTTTCCGACTTCGAGTTATTACCTTATCGCTTGGTTCATCACTCAAAGCTAAATCATTTTCAACTATTTCCGTTGTTGATACTTTTCTCCGTTCACGCAGCTGTCGCGCTTTCTTTGGTTTGTTTTCTTCATCTTGGGCTTTATTTTCCGTGTCATTATCGGGACCAAACGTCTCGTCCACATCAAGCTTTGCTACTGGAAGTTTAGTTGTAGCTTCAACTCCACCAATTGATTTTAACTGTTTAAGTAAAATCTCTAATGGATGTGATGCTGTGATTGGCTTAGGGTCTGATATGGAAGTCCGTGGTATTTTACATATTACAGGCGGATGTTTTCTTTCGATACCTAGAGTTTCTTCTTTATTGCTTTGATCTTGAACATTATTTGCTTTTGGCATATCTCTATCAAACCTGGGATCTCTCCTGTGTCTATTCTCTGCCCTTGCATCTATCAGGTTAATTCTTTCGTTTTCGTAATCTTGGAAAAAGTTTTTAGAGACATACTCCATCATTTTAGTGTCATTGCTCTCAGATTGAATCTCTCCTGACTCCAGAGAAATGTTAGAAACTGGGTTTCCTATGTCCATGTACAACTCTTGCACATTTCTTACCGGGCCTTGTGGCGGTTTTGTCAAAGCTTGAGGGACTTCTACACTTGGGATATTCCAGGTAGACCAGTCTATGGCTTTCAACTCGACATCTCTTCCAGTTTTTGTTGTTAGTACAACTTGGGTTCCTTCTATTCCTTTGACATATTTTTTACTTGTGAGCCTTGGATCTTCAACCTCTGTGCATAATGTAGATTGAATTGCTGAAAAATAAAGAGTAATTAGCAAGAATTTAATAAGTTATTTTTGTTAAATTTTCTTTGTCTTTCGACTTACTTTTAGGTAGTGTGGCAGCTACATCAGATTGTATATTATCTGGGGACTGGCAAGAACTTTGCTGCAAATGAACTCCAAATTCATGTGGCAAATTGTCCTGTACAGATGGCATTCGTTCTGCAGTTGTATTTTTTGTTTCTTCAGTGTTTTCTGGCCTCATGTTCACAACATCAGTGAATGTTTCTTCTGGCTTTGAGTTCAACAGATTAGCTGGTATTCTTTCTGCAAGTGGCATTATTTCTGGCAATGCATTTACCAGATCAGCAGGTGAAGTTTCCGAGTCCAACCTGGGTCTCTTGCATGAAGGCTCCTCAATATCACTAGAAACTTTGCCTTTAGATAACTTTTCGTTAGCACGTTTAAGTCTCCCTTCTAAAGAATTATCTCTTTTTCTTCGTCTGTCTTCATGAGATTTATTTCTCTGACCATGTTTTTCTTCTTCAGATTTGCGTCTTTTTCTATACCTGTATTCTGGAGACAAATTTCTGTTTCTTCGCTTGTCCAGTAAAGAAACGCGCAAGTCCTCTCTTGAGTCACTTCTTGGCCTTTTCTCATAATTATTTCTTTGCCTTTCATCACGATAATCATCTCTTGGCATATATCTTCTATCATGATAATCACCTTCAAGTCTCTCTTCATGAGAGCTCTCTCTTTCCATCTTTTGCCTTCCTTTAAACCTCCGTGAGGAGTAACTATCTTTTGGAGGACTTATTAGAACTCTGTATCTCATAAACTCTTGTCTAGGATCATCATGGTAATCTCTTGTTGCAATGCGAATTCTTTGAGGACTTAGATGTCTCTTTTGTCGAGATCTATCTCTAGGTCTTTGCTTATCACTCTGTTTACATAATTTATTTTTGAAATAAGTTTCTCGGGAT
Organism: Athrips mouffetella; assembly: GCA_947532105.1. Classification (NCBI taxonomy): domain Eukaryota; kingdom Metazoa; phylum Arthropoda; class Insecta; order Lepidoptera; family Gelechiidae; genus Athrips; species Athrips mouffetella. Next base: position 23,846,924 of record OX383963.1, read on the forward strand.
GATTCATGATAACTGGAGTATTTCTCATCTATGCCAGAAGTTTCAGAGATTTTGTGATTCTGCTTGTTCCTTTCCGAATATCTTCTTTTGTCTTCTTTTGACCAGTCTCTTCTAGGGATTTCTTCAGAACAATTGCCCTCATATTCTTCATCAGAACTTAATTGCTGTTTGCTAAAATATATAATAATACTTAATATTGTAAAAAAATAAACTATGAATGTAAGAATCATGTAGGTATCATATAGAAAATATACTTACTTTAAAACTGGCATAGATTTCCGCCTATTTTTTAGACTGAGTGCCTTTTTAGCCTTGCCCGAACCTTCTTTACTTTCATTAGTTTGATCATTTCCATCAATTTTGCTCTTAACTTCTATTTTGTCGATTTTTTCTATTTCACCTGAATTTCTACTTGATGTGGTTTCTGTTGAGGGCTGGCGATTTTCGTCATTCCTGGAAAAAAATATCCTGATTATTGACAACATTGAAGACCAATCTTTACACACAAGAGGGTGTTTTGATTGTTATTTATGCTATGTTTTGTGTGAAGGCAGACAGAGAAAAATATGGGAGGATAAAATTAGGAAAATTGCTGGAGCCACACGAAAAAGGCAGGCCAGGCCGTAGACAAAAATATGGCGTATTTCAGGGAAGTCCTTTGCCATGCCAAAAAGCGAACTGGCACAGTTAGAAAGTAAGAAGTTTTAATGTATTTTATTTAAGGGCTTTCCTGTAGTCAACTAGCGCCCCCAACAGTTGAAAAAATATTACTCGCTAAATACAAAACTTATCAAAAATCTGTCTTACCAGATTGAAGTAAAGGTACCCTAGTTTATTTAGATTTTAAAAACTATATCTATGTTAAATAAAGTTTACTGTAGTTACAGATACAAAAATTGCTAAGAGTGTCCGTTTTTCGCACTTTTTGTACCTGTAACTACAGTGAACTATATTTTACAGGATTGATAGGTTCCAAATAAACAAGGGTACACTTCAATCTGGAAGAACAGATTTTCGATAAGTTTTGTATTTAGCGAGTAATATTTTTTTAACTGATCGGGGCGCTAGTTGACTGCAGCAAAGCCCTTAAAATACGTAAAAGTTCAGTAAAAGCCTTATTTTTTATTGTTTTGTGTGGTTGTTTGAGAGCTCATGTTAAAAAGGATTAATAAAAATTTATACCTCACCTCTTTTTATCTGGTTCATGCTTTTTTAATTCCTCAATTCTATTATTTTTAGCAGAGCTGGTATCTTCAATCCTCGACTTTCGGTTGTTGGAAAAGTTCCTTGTTAAAACTGAATAACCCATATTTGAGTTCTGAATTGAACTAATCACTAGCATGTCTTTCCTGTAATACAAATATCCATGATAATGAAAAGTAAGAATGTTTATTCCATAGAATAGAATGCTTTATTTGCTTGTAGATATGGTTACAAAAGGATGACAATGTTTCTTAGTATCACACATCTAGCCTATTAACAGCATGCAAATTTAATTCAATTAGTAATTACAACTTAATTCTAAATAATAATTTATTCCTATTTCCATAAAGTCAAGATTTACAAATTATTTACCATAAAATGTCAAGATTTAAAAAAGACAACACAAGGAAAAATCAAATTAATAGCTAGTTATTTAAAAATTCAACTACAGACTAGAACATGTGCTGTAGCAACCACAAACGCAATGCATTTTTAAATTTGGAGTGGGGCAGATCCCTAATTTATTTGGGTAATTTATTAAATGTCTATACACATTGCATAACAATTTTTTTTAGCCCCATTTATCTGCCTAGGGTAGGATACTCTCGAATAAGATTTTGACCATAATTTAGAATCATCATCATATTGTGTAGGTTGTTGCTGATAACCGACCCTACAAACCCAACAAGAGTTGTTGAGTCGCCAAGGGAGTCCGACATGGCTTATCACCGGCTACTTCTGTAGGTAGTAGCCAGGATTAATAGCTTTATGTGCCTTCCGAAGCATGGGAAGCTCTTACTTTTTCGGACAATCAGATGTTGTGTTATATCAGACAGTCAAGGAAGTTGCTGAGGATAGGGAGAAATTACTCCACCAACAAAAGCATAGTTCTTAATTAAGAAGCTTAATAATTAAATAAACTTACTCCTGATTAAGCAATGCAATCGCTTGAGTTTTCCTTTCAATCTCTGCTTTTGCTGTTTTTAGAAGTGAAGAGAAATTGGTTTCAAGGTTTTTGAAATCTGAAGAAAGCTTGTCATAGTCCTGCAATATACTCTATAATATCAATGCCATCTATTCAAGTGGAAAAGCAAAAAGGCAAAAGATTGATATGTTCTGAAGGGAAACCAGATGTGGAAAAGCAATGTAGAAGTGGTGAATAGACAATTTTGTAGTGATGGCAAACCATAAATTTCAATGCAAAGTTTTGTGTTAGTGTTTAATGTACTGATAATTTTTAGGTTAGGTAGTAAAAAGTCACATTCCAATCAGATTTCTATATTCATTGGGTAGCAAACATCACCGCACAAGAAACTTGTTTACTATTATATATTCTGTGGCACAAGTCCAAATTTGATAGTATGTTAAATTTCAGTAATAAAGCTTGATTCTGTTTAGCTATTACCTGATTAATAATTTGGTATTTACTTGCACACTATTGTTTGCTGACCAAGGATATGACAAACAGGTAAATAGGTACTTAAAAAAGGCACAAAGAAATGAAACAAGAACCAGACAGCATTTGCAGAATCAGCAAAATTAGTGTAATACAATACAAATTGCTAAGACAAATATAGTTATTCAAAAGTGACAATAGGGGCTAATATTACTAATCAGAAATTTTTGTAAAGGCAATTTTTCTGTAGATTTCGGATAAACTGTTAAAATGAGATGGGTATAGCCCAATTTTTTTAACTTTGCACTTCGAGCTGACAAAACATGAATGATGGGGTAAAAATGAACATTAGTCTGTCAAATTGAAAACTGTTTTTTTTTGGGATAAGGTGTTACCATACCTAGCCCATGTGCTAAATTTCAAGCCGCGGGAATTTTTAGCTTTAAAGAAAAAAAATATGAATACATAAATTTCAATAATTTCTTACCATGAAACCCACAAATTACTGCCTAGAGTTTATATAACGACGCGTAATTCTTCCTTCGCTCCCTTATAGGGTCAGCATAACCCTAATTTTATTTATTTTAAGTACAGTCAAGAGTACTTCGAGCTTGACATATTGGATTTTGTACCATTCTGACAGTGTTAGCTATAGAAGCTTAAGTTTCTCAGCTCAAAGTGCACAGTAAAAATTGGGTTATAACACCGTTAGGCTGGGTTCCAAAATGGGTAATAATTACCCTTTGACAGCAGTCTGTCTCAACCACACATACGGACATCATATAAAGCAATCCTGCTATCAGAGTAATTTCTAATCAATTTGAAACGCGCCTTTATACTATGGTCGTAGATCTTTGTGTTACTTACATTTTGTAACCTTTCTATGTTAGCAGAATATTCTTCTATCTTCAATTTTAATTCATTATTCTTGACTCTTAGCTAAAAAATAGAAAAAGGATATATATTTTACCAAACAGCAGTCCTAGTAGCGTAACCCCCTAAATAAACGCATTTTTTTCACTCGTTTATCTGAGCGATACGTTAGAGGGTATGTAGGGTATAGCGTAGATTAGTAAAACATTGCAACCTTGTGAATATGTTATAAATTTTCAGTAGATCAATCCGCAAACAGATTTTCCAGAAAATTGTAAGCTAACGCCAAAAAGATAATATTTGGCGCTAAAACACCTTACCTCTTCAACCTCGTTTACGTTGTTGTAATTCTCTAAATCATCATATATGCTGTCCATGGTTGATTATATGACGTTCTTCTTATAGAATTATGATTTAATTATACCACAAACCAACTTTATCGCATAGCATCATAAAAGAAGGTGAATTTATAAAAATTCAGCACTATTGCATCGCAACAAACCAAACCAAACTTTGACAAGTCAGTCAGTCACTACGGTTCATCACCCGCATATGAGCACTGTGTGCGGTGTGTGCGCGCTCAAAGTCGGATCAAACCTTGCTCGTATTCACTCGTTCAAGCAACGTGACGTCATCAGTGACGTCACATTAGCGCGCTATCATTGCATACGAAAATGAGGTAGTGCAGTGTGTGCGATACGTCAAATTAAACGTCAAAATTAATTTTGGTTGAGTTTCGTGGGATTTTTTTCGGTTTGTTTGGAGTTCGAAAGCAAACTAAAGAAATGGATACAATTCACAGGGTCCAAATACTTTGTGGCTAAAAAGTACTTTGATTCGAACAGTGACATTGACATAAGCGCAGTCATATCGGATCGTTTAGATATTTGATTGTGTTCGACGTTTGCACGCTAATTAAAACGATCCGACTCGAATGCGCCGATTGCAGCGTTGGTAAAATATTTCCTTAATGAACCGCACTGAGTGTCTGTTTGACAGTTTTGACAGCCTAAGCTGTGTTGCTAATTTTGCTGTTTTTGTTTCTACCAAAAAAAACAACCAAACATAAAACAAGAAACCAAAGAGGATATAAATAATAATTCACTACGTTTTACAAGAAGCAAGAGCGAGCCTCCATACTGGAATGGAATATACTGTCTATACACCATACCGCTGGCCTTGGAGGAAACTCACGGTTTGCTATTAGAAAGAAACACCCAAGCAGGTCTTTCTGCTAAGGATCATAAGGATATCACTTTCTTGCGAGGGACCTCCATACTAAAATGTATGGATTTTTTGCAAATCCTAATAAACATAAAACTCTAATCTTTCTCTCAGATATATATATAATTATTGAGTTGTAAATAGGTTTTCTTTTTTATGTCTCACTCACGGAGCAGAGATCTCTGCGCCGTGGTCTCACTGCACTTTTGGTGTCCCGCTTATGAACACTCTCTTTCACTTCCATGGGTTGGCTGGAAGAAATATATTGTAGAGATAAGCCCGCCTTTGTAAATGTCCTGTTGTGTGTAAATTTCTATTTGTTAATTGTGCAATAAAGAATATATATATAAAGAGTAGATATTTAGGAGTCTAACACCCTCCTGGTCATCAAAGGGCGTCGTCGTTGGCACAAAACGTCTGACCAACCTCGTCCTGTTCTCCACTTCAGCTACAGAACTCGAGACCATGCTACGTGAAATAAGCGAGGCAAACCTTGAGGTTGGACTTAAGATGAATATGTCAAAGACTCAAATCATGTGTAATAGCATTAAACGTAGGGTCGAGGTAGATGGGCAGGTAATACATTTTGTTGACGAGTACACCTACTTGGGCCAGATAGCATCCTTCGAAAACAAGCGGGACAAAGAGGTCGAAAGACGCATTCAAAACGCCTGGAAGAGCTACTGGTCAATGAAGGAGCTAATGAAGGGAGAACTTCCACTGTCACTAAAGCGAAAACTCGTCGACATGTGTATCCTGCCTATCCTAACCTACGGGGCACAAACGTGGTCTTTGACAGAGTCGCAGAAGTCCAGGCTCAAGGTTTGCCAGCGCGCCATGGAGCGCAGTATTCTAGGTGTAAAGCGGATTGACCGGATTAGAAACACTACGCTGCGCTCGAAAACTTGAATTGTAGACGTCGGAAAAAAGTCTGCTAAGCTGAAGTGGGACTGGGCAGGACATGTATTTCGCATGCATCCGGATAGGTGGGCTAGAGTAGCTACAGAATGGGTGCCAGAGGATGGCCATCGCCGTCGAGGCCGACCTCGGAGACGATGGCGCGACGATTTAAACAACTTTTTAGAAAACTGGCCATCAGAGGCTCAGAACAGAGACGAATGGCGAAAAAGAGGGGAGGCCTTTGCCCTGCAGTGGGACACCGTACAGGCTACATAAAAATATATATGTGACATGGGACTAATAAATGCTACTACCACAGTTTTTCTGGTTAAAACACTTACCATTCAGGAAAAAAACGGTGTTAAAAATCACGTATAAAATGGCTATTACGGATTATTTACGCTTCCGTTCTTAGTATACGTGGGACACTCAGAAATATTTGCGACACTAAAAAAAATTGTTCTACAGGTACATATATTTTTATTAAATCTTTTCAAAGTACTCTCCACCAGCCTCTATACAAAGATTCATGCGTCTGAACCAGTTTTCAAAACACTTTTTCCAGTCCGCCGTAGACACCTCGTTTACAGCCTGCTCGAACGCAGCCAGCGCATCTTCCGGCGACGAAAATTGTATCCCCTTGAGCTGATTTTTTATTTTTGGAAATAAAAAGAAGTCACACGGTGCTAGATCAGGGCTGTAAGGAGGGTGACCCAGGAGTTTGACTGGTGTGCTGTCCAGGAAGTCCCTCGTTTTGAGCGCGGTGTGTGCAGGCGCATTGTCGTGGTGGAGCAGTAGTCCGCGGAGCCCTGTGTTTGGTCGCTTGTTGCTCACAACAGAAAAAACTTCTGGTAAACATTTGGTAGTATACCATTCGGCGTTGATGCTTCTTTGATCTCGTAAGGGAATTGAGGCCAAGTGGCCAGTCAAATTAAAAAAGCTGGCGATCAAAATCTTCCCCCCGCTTCGAGATCGCTTCACTTTGGTAGGCGTTGGTTCATTTTGAAACACCCAAACTGTCGACTGGCGCTTGGTTTCTGGATCGTATTGATAAATCCAGGACTCATCACCTGTTACGATGTCGTAAACACGCCGAGACGAGCCTGCTTCAAATTTGTTCAGCATATCACGGCACCATTCCACCCGGGCCTGCTTCTGAGCGTCGGTGAGGTAGTGCGGCACCCAGCGCGATACTATCCTCCTCACGCGAAGATGCCCGTGTAGAATCTCGTGAACGCTTCCCGATCCAATCTTTAATATGTGCTGAATCTCCTGATATGTAATTCGCCTATTATCTTGGATTAAATTTTTCACTGCTAGCACGTTTTCTTCCGTAATAGCCGTCAAAGGGCGACCGCTTCTTTCTTCATCCCCCAAGGTTGGTCGACCGCGCCTAAATTCGTTATACCAACGATACACGGTTGCCTTGGAGGGGCCTTCATCCATAAATGCCATTTGAAGTCTATCGAACGATTCATCCGGTTTCAGGCGACACTTGAAATCGTAAAAAATCATAGCTCTAAAATGTTCCCGGCGCAGATCCATTTTTCAGTAAGATACGATACTTTGAATTGGCTCGCAAAAAATGTGGAGGGAAATTTTGAAAATGGAACACACATATTTTTACTTACAAGTAATCATATTTTCGAAAAAGATTCTGACCGGCCAGTCTCCCATATATAAAAACTATTTTTCGCAATACTTTCTGAGTGGCCTGGTAAATGATCAATTCACAAGTAAAAAAAGATATATTTTCACTTTTGTAAGCAAAGTTTATACTACTCGTAAAACATTAGATTTTTAAAGATTTCTTGATTTTTGTAAAACTTATTTTTTTGACCGACTAGTATGGGCGACAGTGAAACGCTTTACAATTCACTAGTTCATACAGAATATGTTTTTGACGAACTATAGTTTTTTACTCTGAGGATACACCTTTCCTTTATTATTTTTTTCAGGAACAGAAATGTTCTACGAGCATCATAATATGAATACTCATTGCGAGTATCTTGTACGGGCGGGCGGGCATCGCTGTACTCGAAAGGCTAGTGCTCTGTGCTGTACTCTTGGGTTGGGCGGGCGGCAAGCGGCACAACTGCGAGCCGAGCCGAGCGACGCAACTAGATCTCCTCCTTGTCAGAGAGAGTATAGTATTCTTTGAACTAGATTATTATTCTTGGAGGCATTCATTAAACGATTCATTCGCCGTTCATATCCTCGGTTTGGTTCACATCATAGAATAGAGTATTCTATGGTTCACATTATGTGACATTATGGCTCTACATATATACTAATCTGTGCACTTGTACAAGTTTGCTCCCCTCCCTACCGCTCTGTTCATATCGCATCGCCTTGCATATCGCCGTCCCCACCAACCATCAAGCCGATCAAGCCCAAGGTTGTAATGGTTGTAATATGTTCATTCAAATTTTTTGTCATTCGTTCATTGTCAGTTTAGCGTTGCCAGATTGTGTAAAGGGGACGAATTTCATCCCTTTCGGCATCGAAGCGGCCCTCCATGTCCGTACATATACCTTTATGTTAAAAGTCCCCCAATATACAACGTGTTAACGGAATAAGCAAAACTGATTAAACTGATAAAATAGTTTGTTCAGAGAGTAGAATCAATTTCACGGGCTTTTTATTTTTATTATTTAAATTTTTGCCGCTTCCAAATATTTCTGTGGATACGTGCGGTTCATGTGCGGTGAGGAGTGGAGAGAAGTGGGCGTGGCGTACGCGAAATGCGTGGACTAAAACAACGATGAAACTAGAACAATGATGAAACTTGAAAATAACAATATTTAGAAAAAAAAAACTTGACGTGAGCTCGAGAGGCTGGCATGCACGTCGCCATGGTGTGCTGCGACCTCTCACGCGCGTTCTACACCGCCGACCATGAGCTTTTGGAAAAGAAGGTCAACCACAATGGCATCCGCAGTCCTGCCCTGTCATTGGTGGTCTCTTTTATGACGGACAAAGAGCAAGTCGTGGTCATGGTGGACGACAGTGGACACGTAAAAACGGCTAAGTCCCGCAAGCTCTTCAGTATGTAAAAACCGTCTTATCTCAGACCTGCATAAATTGTGTAAGTCAGAACGTGTCGTGTACGTAATAGGTCCTGAGGTGTATAATCGTTTACCAGACCAAATACGTGATACACCTTTCACTAAAATTTTTGGAAAACAAGATGAAACTTAGGCTCATTTTATTCCATTCCTTTTCATTCCATTCCATTATTTCATTTCGTTTCATTTCATTTTATTAATGGCCTTGAAAAGATCCAGATTATACGCGAACGAACGTAATTTACATTGAAATATGATTGATTATCTATATCAAGCCTATCAATATATCTATACATATAATAATACTGTAGAAAAGTTGTGTCTGTACATTAATTGTTTTTCTAAATGATGAATTAAACTCACTAAACTAATTAAACTCATTTTTAGGGTTCCGTACCTCAAAAGAAAAAAAACGGAACCCTTATAGGATCACTTTGTTGTCCGTCTGTCTGTCTGTCTGTCAAGACCCTTTATCTCACGAACGGGTAAAGGTATCAGGTTGAAATTAATACTATATATTAGGATCCATGGACTACACAAGATCTGAAAATTTCAATTCTTTACAACGACGCAATCAAAAGATATGGCATTTTATGTCCTCATCTCCATACATTTATGCAAAAATGCAAAACCTACAGGGTACTTCCCGTTGACCTAAAATTATGAAATTTGGCAAGAAGCTAGGTCTCACAGTACAAATAATGGGAAAAGTCTGAAATCATTAAATATTACAACTTTTCTCGTAACTAATGGTAACCAATTGTGGTGAGCTCCCGTTTCAAGAACATTCATATAAGAGAGGGGTTAAGTTGGATGGTCGCGGAGGCGATTTTTGTTTTAGTTCTATTTTAAAAACGGGAACACTTACAAACTTGAGAATTGGTATATTTCTAGTGCATAAGCTATAAAATAACAACAAATAATAAAATTTGGTCAAGCGCGTGTCGGACTCAAAAAATCTAGCACATTAACTTACTGAAATTTCAACTAATACAATTATGATTATGTGGTAGCACGGAACCCTCGGTGCGCGAGTCCGACTCGCACTTGGCCGGTTTTTTTTATGGATTAAGACCCCAAATCCGTTTGTCTGCCTGTCTTTCTGCCAGTAAAAGAATCTCATGAAAACGACGAACCGAATTTCTGTACGGTTTTAATTAAAAGATGGAGCTTAACTTCCAGCAACAGGATTTATTTCAGGGGAAGAAAAAATATCTGAGTTTAATGACATAAAATAATAATTTTTTGACGGTTCTGAAAGGTACTGTCACAGGACTGTAAAGAACGGTCATAGAACTGTATAGGAACTGTCAAATAACTGTGAAAGAACTGTCAATAAAAATAGTGGTAACAAAAAATATGCACCTCCTTCAAAGTTTTGCAAGGTTAGACAACTTGCAAAACTTTGAAGGAGCTTAGCACTAAAAAGTATGAAATAACCAAAGCAGTTAAAAATCAGTGACTAAGTGAAGTAATAGAAAATAACCAAGCCTGTTTTTTTTTTCAATTATAAATTTATAGGACATTACAACAGTACATTTTGGAGTCGGTGCCAGCCAAGAAGTTGCATTGCTGGTGACAGTATCTAATCTGGTGTATTTTATTACAGAAGACGTTGAACTGATTTTTAATTTAATTTTACCTTCGAGGGGATCCCATATTAAATTGTCAATGTTTAAGATTTGATAAAAAGTAGCCACGAGATGGAAAATGAAACTTGTCGTAATTTGGTAACCTGCAGCTCATGAAGCGCGAGTTAGTTAGTGCAATTATACGCTAGTTGGATAGTAGCATAATATAGTATGTACTTCAATTGGTTTTGCGACTTGGCTGGCACCGACTCCAAAATGTACTGTTTTAATGTACCTATTAAAATAGAAAATAAAAATTGAAATAAAAAATTCGCTTGGTTATTTTCTATTACTCCACTTAGTAACTGCTATGGTTATTTTATACTTTTTAGTGCTAATTGTCCAAATGTCATTGTGCTAAATGTCATATCACTATTCATAATCATGATGTCACTAAAAAGTTCGAGCATTTCACGGATAAATCTCTAAAATTGATGGTCAGTAATAAAAAAACAACTTATAGATAAGTTCGCACGTCGGTGGAAACATTTTGACTTTGAGTGGGTCTCCGGTTTTAGGTGTTTGTAAAGTAGCCACAGAATATAGTAAACAAGTTTAGCGTCGGCTGGCAACACGAAGTTGATACGTGCCCTTAAAACTTTCGATTTCCCTGGGATCCCATAATGAGATCCTGACTTCATAAGTATGTTTTGTCGGATAAAACAAGAATTTTGAAAATCGTTCTACAATCGACAGAACGCTCTAATTGTTGTGCCTCTAACGGTCACCCATCCAGGTTCTGACTACACCACGGCCAATGTCACTTAATTTTCGTGATCGCAAAGAAAGAGCAATTTGCACTTGGCCAAGAGCGCTTTAAACTATTGATCAATACGTAACTAAAATTTTAAAGAATTATCCTCCAACTCCTAACCGTTAAGGAGTTGGAGGATGAGGAGCAGGGTGCGTCTACAGTACCTCTTAACTATAAAAACACAAGATTGATTTTTGAATGCTCTAACAGCAACATGAAGAATTGCACAGAACGGCAACGTCGCACTTCACAGCATGCATTCAAAATTTTCGGCGGGAAAATGATTTTTGTTTCTAGCACCTAAAACGTAAGACGTAGGGACTCTCTTTTCTTGGTGCTTATTGCATCAAATATGCACTCTCTATTGGTATATCGCTCAGCATTCTACGTGCATTACTTTTTAAGGTACAGCATGGGCTTGCTGGCGAGACGTCTCCCCAGCAAGCCCATGAAAAAATACAAATATCTCAAAAGTTAGTGGAGCTAGGATTCTGAAATGTTTGGTTCGTACTGTTCCGAGTAGGTAGTAAATATTAAGTTTTGTTTTATCTTCCTACCTACTATATGTTCCGAGATATCACCTGGGCTGGCTGGGAAAACGTCTCTCCAGCCACCCATAATTGTTGATGAATTGCTCCTACCATATAGACATTTTCGATTCGGCTTTTTTACAATCAATTGCACTAGACATGCAGTAAATACAAAAGTTATGACCAATAGCACTAAACGTAGGGTCGTAGTAGACGGGCTGGAGATACAATATGTCGACGAATATATCTGTTTGGGTCAGTTAGTTTCCTTCCACAACAGGCAGGATAAAGAAATCAGTCACCGAATAGAAAACGCGTGGAGGAGCTACTGGTCCATGAAGGATTTACTTAAGGGCTCCCGCACACGACCGAGAATCGGTGGGCGATTATCGGCCAGGACAAGGACGGAAGATGCAGGTGATAATACGTCAGAGCGGGATGCCGACAAAAAATCGGTCACCGATTCTCGGTCGTGTGCGGGATCCCTAAAGGGACTCTCCCATTATCTTTGAAACGGAGACTCGTCGACATGTGCATCTTGCCTGTCCTAACCTACGGAGCCCAGACATGGTCACTGACTGAGGCACAGAAGTCCAGACTTGCGGTCTGCCAAAGGGCGATGGAGCGCAGCATACTAGGTGTAAAGAGGACCGACCGTATCCGGAACACAACACTGCGGTCCAAAACCCGTATCGCTGACGTCGGCAAAAAGGCTGCCACATTAAAGTGGGATTGGGCGGGTCACGTGTGTCGGATGAACCCGGATAGGTGGGCCAAACGCGCCACGGAATGGGTACCACATGATGGACGCCGAGGCAGAGGAAGGCATAAGAAGCGGTGAAGAGATGATCAGCAGCGCTAGAATTGAACACAATCGTGATCGTTATCCATTGAGTTGAAGCCAATGCATAGGTTTCACGGTAGCACCGAACACAATCGTAATCGGCTTCAAGACGATTACCATTTGAACCGTCTTCAATGATAGTCATTCGATCAATTGAATGAATGATTCGGTACTATTTGACATTTGAAAGCCATTATCGGTAGCACCGAAATTTAAAAAAAAAAAAAAGAAACAAAAATTGATTCCGATTCCGAGTCCAAAACGTCAAATGAACAAGGTTACTCCATCGTTACCTTGTTGGCATAATTTGGTAGATTTCCTGCGTTTTTACGGTGTTTTCACCACATATTGTTAGGTATTGTTTTTTTTGCTGTTGCTTTTGATCGTTTCTTTTGTGTTTTTGCACTCCTCCTAGCAGCGGCAGAGCAAGTATGATTAAAGAAAAGAGATCTTTTGGAGCGAAGAGTAATGAGAGACTCTTGCTTGCAGATCTCTGCTGCTGCCAGACAAATCATTCATCGACAGTTTTTGCCTTTCGAACCTTTCGAAAAGGACTTTTACAGATCTTTGTGAAGATTTGATCTCACTTTTGGCACAGGATTAAAGGAGCAGCGCAATGCGCTCAGATATTTATGGTACTTACCTGTGTTTTAGCATCTATATACTGTAAAAAACATCAATCAAGATGATGTTAGTTTGTTATTTGACTAACCCTGTGAAATTTATCTACTAAAAGAAAGTAGCTTCAATCAACCCTCTCCCAAAACGGACAAATTTATTGACTTTCAGATTCTGGAGTTATGCGAGTGGTTCTTACCAACATAGTGTTGGAGATCACAGGATGATTAATGTGTGTCAAAGGACAATGTCGAATTGCCTGGCAGAGGTCACTAATGCCTCATATTTAAACTCGCCACATATTTTAAGAAAATATATAAAATTCCCACAGCAACTTGAGAGAGAAGCTCTTCTATAGAGGTAATAATTAATTTAAAATTCCCGTGTGGTACGGGCAAAGAATAGTACCCAAGGAACATATATACTGATGTGGCGGGATGTCAAGGTAAATTTTTCTGCCAAAACCAGGTAAAAATACACACACATATGTTGCATGGAAGGGCTTCTAAATAACTATAGATCTTATGCTAAGCATCTCTCAAAATACAAGGCATTAACTTAGGCTAACCGTAGGATAATGCTTGATCTGTGTTTTTTACACAGAATTATCAATAATTCAGTAGATTCTCCATCACTATTAAGTAAGATAAAGCACACTGTTCCTAGACCTAATGCAAGGCCTACAAACTATGTTCCCTTTAGAGCTCTTGGATATAGAACAAATCTTGGTGCTTCAGCTCCTATTAACAGAATGATAAAAACTTATAATTCTATGTACAAGCATTTCGGTTTGGATGTATTCAACGATACCTCACCCATGTACAAAAATAAAATTAAAAGATATTTGTATGAGAAACAATAATGTAATATGCTTTTAGGTAATCTGATCTGTTTAAGATAAAATTATACTTTTCGTAAATGATATTTGAATTGAATGTTAATGTAAAATGAAAATTGAATTGACATGCATGATATTTTAGTTCTTTTAGTGATATTATAATTAGGTATGTAAGTTTTAACGGTAAATTGACATGACATGCATGATATTTTAGTTCTTATAATGATATAATAATTATTATGTAATTTTTAACTTCTAGCATGATGTGGCAGCCTTTAAGTGTGATGCATATTCGCTTACACCACCGGTAAATGCACCACAGGTAAATGCACAGATTCAGCACTACACGAGGTAGTAGGGAAAATAGAGTGTGCGATACATCACAAATTATCAACACTAGGCGTTTTCATAGACATTGAAGGAGCCTTTGACAAAACAATGTTCCACAGCATGAGAACGGCACTACACCACCACGGGGTGGGAACAACCCTCAAGAACTGGATATGCAATGTGCTAGAACAAAGAGCGATACAGGTAACAGTGAACGACAAAACAAGAGCCGTAGTGGCGAGGGGATGCCCACAAGGAGGTGTATTGTCTCCGCTGCTATGGAATCTTGTAATAGACAGTCTCCTCACACAACTAAATGACAAAGGTTATTTCACAATAGGATATGCCGATGATATTACCATCCTAATCAACGGAAACCATGAGCACACTCTATGCAACCTCATGGGACAGGCACTAGTGTGATAAATATGATCTCTCCGTTAACCCTATCAAAACCGAAATGGTCCTTTTCACAAAGAAAAGGAAACTTTCAACAATGGGAATGCCAACATTTTTCAAAACAAAATTAACTCTTTCAACCGAGGTTAAATACCTTGGAATAATGATAGACAGCAAATTAACTTGGCAAAAACACCTAGACAACACACTGAAAAAAGCCAATGTAAAAGACTCCTAGGTCAGAACTGGGGTCTCTCTCCCAAAATTGCGCACTGGCTATACACAACAGTAATAAGACCAATCACAACATACGGCGCGTGGTATGGTGGCCCAGGACAACTCTAAGAACCGCTCGAGCGGACCTAGAAAAGCTACAGAGACCAGCATGCATCTGCATAACGGGTGCAATGCGCACCACACCAACAGCAGTCCTGCAGGTGATGCTAGACCTGCCACCCCTAGACTTATACATACAACAGGAGGCAACTCTAGCATCACTCAGGCTAGGACTGTCAGGGACACTAAGCGTAGACTCTAGAATTCACCACACAAAAATAAAAGAGAAAGCCCTAAGTCACCAGCCGCTATTAGCCGCACCATGTGACAGGATACCTAAACAAAACACCCTTAACAAAACACCTTTAACAAAACATACAACATAAACTTACAAGAAGAAACACATGACTACTCAGGTATAAATGAACTGCGCATATACACTGATCGGTCAAAAACAAAACTAGGCACAGGTGCAGGTACATATTCACAAGACCTTAATATTGAAATATCAAGCGCCCTAGGACAATTTCACACAGTATACCAAGCTGAATGTGTCGGCATTATACAAGCTGCACAAGCAACAACAGCGAGGAACATAACTAACACAAGCATTCGTATAGTCTCGAACTTTAGAACTTACCCGTGGGTGTCGTAGGAGGCGACTAAGGGTTAAAAACTCGGGGATGGGCAGCAGCATCCTCCTGTGTATAATACCATGTTACTTACTGCTGTCACCTACAACTGCGGTCCATGGTGCCAGCCATAACGCTGACAAGTGAGGTTACTGGTACTTCCCCTCCATGTTTTTCCAGCAAAAGCTAGAATTCTGGAGGGAGCTCCCTGTCCTGTAGTGGACGTTTCATGGGATGTTATGATGATGAATAATTAATTTAGATATTATATACACTTTCAACCTAAATGCCCTTAACAGTTGATTTTTTTTAGATTCTCTTTCGAACTTACCCGTGGGTGTCGTAGGAGACGACTAAGGGTTAAAAACTCGAGGATGGGCAGCAGCATCCTCCTGTGTATCACACCATGTTACTTACTGCGGTCACCTACAACTGCGGTCCATGGTGCCAGCCATAACGCTGACAAGCGAGGTTACTGGTACTTCCCCTCCATGTTTTTCCAGCAAAAGCTAGAATTCTGGAGGGAGCTCCCTGTCCTGTAGTGTACGTTTCATGGGATGTCATGATGATGAATAATTAATTTAGATATTATATACACTTTCAACCTAAATGCCCTTAACAGTTGATTTTTTTTAGATTCATTGAAAAGTTCAGTTTCCACGAGTACTGGGCTAAAAACCTAAGACAAATGCTCCAATCACTTGCTCAAGAAAGTTAAAAAGTTGCATTGGAGATGAAATAAAAACAAAACTCATGACTTACCATATAGAAACTCCTCCCTGCCTAAAACTAGCTTCAGGCAAGGAGGTATTCATAGCCCGGATGCCTGGACATATAGAAATAAGGGAAAAGAGACATATGGAAATATGCTGATAAATTGGCTAGGTTGGGAGTGGATGAAGTATTGATAGGCCCAGAACCCCGCCTACCCATCCCTAGCAAGATAATTAAAGGGGTTTTCAAGAGAATAATTATAACAGAGGCCGACAATCCAAACTCTTTATAAAAGAGTATGATAAGACAAAGATCAGACATTTATTACAGTTTCCGAAAGCAGATATAACTAAGATAGTAGGTGTAATAATAACAGGACACTTTATCCTGAATAGACACCTAACTTTAATGAAGATGAAGGAAGATCCAGCCTGTCCAGCCTGGAGTGAGGAGAAGATGAAACTAGCTTCCACTTCATCGATAACTATTTTATCAAATAAATATTCATAATGATGTTTAGATAATAGCCATGGTCATATGCCATGCCACATTCCCTAACTAAATGAAGTTATTAAGTTTATGCCACTTTTCGCCAGTTGCTCAAAGCATCTTTAAAATTAAAGCTCCTTTAAGTCTATTGCTGACTCTTTCTGTTTTGCTGACAAAGAAAGTGACAGTAATAGATTTAAATCAGCTTTAACTCTAAAGACGCTTTGTGCAACTGGCTGTTTGCCCTAAAGCTTCTTTGAGGGAAGGTGGCATGGCATTACCCGACTACGGCAAAAAAGGGTGAATTGTAACTCCGTTCAAAGAAGCTCAACAAGCGATCGAAACCATTGTCGGTCTGACAAGGGCCCAATCCGCAAATCAGATATATAGATATATTTTAAGTTCAAAAACTCAACAAGTAGGTACTGCAAAATGTTGTTTTAAAAAGTATGAAACAAAAAAAATTGTCAACTCAAATTATTATGTACAAACTATTATATTAAATAAATATTCATAGTGATGTCAGATAATAGCCGTGGTCATATTATGCCACCAACCCTAAAAGCGAGCAAAGGCTTTAGGGAAAAGTGACAACAATATAACCACGGCTATTATATGAATATCACTATCAATATTTATTAAATACCATAGTTTATACATAACAATTTTAGTGACAATATTTTCTTGTTTCATACAATTTAGAGCAAGATTTGCCAGCTGTAGTCGGGTTCTAGATTTTTAACTATTTTTTTATTTGCCATACTATTTTTAAAGTAGGTAAAGTTATGTTTAAAACCATTACATCTTTATTGACCTACTATTTAGTTAGATATCACTTTATTGCTCACATAATAACAAAAAAAAACCGGTCAAGTGCGAGTCAGACTCGCGCGCCGAGGGTTCCGATATATCTTTAGTATTTTTGGAAGCAATAAAGTCCATTTTTAGGACCGCAAAACTAAATTTGTTTGTAAAGGTTTTTTGCAGATTTCTAAAAACCTGTGCAACCTAGAAATATTTTTTTTTATTTTTCCTGTAATATTTAAACAAATTTCTATCGACAGTAATTAATTCAGATTTTTCCTACCGCAAACTTTGGAGATAAGGGGGGGGGGGGGGGGGAATGGTATTTTCTTTGACATTTTTCATCATATTTTGAAAACTAAGTCTTAAAAAAAACCAGCCAAGTGCGAGTCGGACTCGCGCACTGAGGGTTCCGTACCACCACATAAACATAATTGTATTAGTTGAAATTTCAGTAAGTTAATGTGCTAGATTTTTTGAGTCTGACACGCGCTTGACCAAATTTTATTATTTATTGTTATTTTATAGCTTATGCACTATAAACATACCAATTTTCAAGTTTGTAAGTGTTCCCGTTTTTTAAATAAAACTAAAACAAAAATCGCCTCAGCGACCATCCAACTTGACCCCTCTCTTATATGAATGTTCTTTAAACGGGAGCTCACCACAATTGGTTACCATTAGTTGTGAGAAAAGTTGTAATATTTAATGATTTCAGACTTTTCCCATTATTTGTACTGTGAGACCTAGCTTCTTGCCAAATTTCATAATTTTAGGTCAACGGGAAGTACCCTGTAGGTTTTGCATTTTTGAATAAATGTATGGAGATGAGGACATAAAATGCCATATCTTTTGATTGCGTCGTTACAAAAAATTGAAATTTTTAGACCTTGTGTGGTTCATGGATCCTAATATATGGTATTAATTTCAACCTGATACCTTTACCCGTTCGTGAGATAAAGGGTCTTGACAGACAGACAGACAGACGGACAACAAAGTGATCTTATAAGGGTTTCGTTTTTTTCTTTTGAGGTACGGAACCCTAAAAAAGTACAAAAATATATTTTAGAATGTGCAAGTAAAGCCCTTTTATACGACACCCCACTCAACCTAATAGCAATAATTTGAATTTTGCCTTGGGTAATTCAATAGTCATATTTTTTTAATATTCTTTCATGTGCAATTTCGTTGGGCAACCATATTCTAAAACTATTTCAAATTTCAAGTCAATAGGCCCGTCCACACCAAGCGGCAGCCGCGCCCGAGGCCCGCCGCGCGGTGTCGGTAAAACGGTTTGCTCAAAGGTGCCTCAGTCGTTTGCCGCGCTCGGTGTGGACGCGTCGTTTGAAGGTGCCGCAAAAAATGGACAAAGATCAGTGTCGACGTTTGATAAGTTTGTATATGCCGCAAATAATTGGCTGGCCGCCCGTGGTCGCCCGACCGGTCGGCTGGTGGTCAAGTGGACAGCTGCTGGTCAAGTGATCGGATGGTGGTCAAGTGGTTGGCTGGTGGTCAAATGGTCGTCTAGTGGTCAGCTAGTAGTCAAATGGTCAACTAATGGTCAAGTGGTCGTCTAGTGGTCAAGTGGTCTTCTAGTGATCAAGTGGTCGGCTAGTGGTCAAATGGTCGACTAATAGTCAAGTGGTCTTCTAGTGATCAAGTGGTCGGCTAGTGGTCAAATGGTCGGCTAGTGGTCAAATGGTCGGCTAGTGGTCTGCTAATGGTCAAGTGGTCGGCTGCCAGCTCGGCTTTCTTGTTTATATTGGTGTGTAGCACAATAAACGGACATACAGCGACCTTCGTGTGCAGTACAACAACGCATTCAGGATTCTGATGGGGCTGGAGTGGCGCTGCAGTGCGTCGGCAATGTTCGCGGAGGCGCACACGGATGACTTCTACGCCATCATGAGAAAACGTTGCGCCTCTCTCATGCACCAGCACCAACAGTCTCCTGAAGGTGTTTGTGTACCGCTGGGACTCTCCAATGTTGCAACATTAGGACCAGCTACATAGGCTAAGAAATAAATAATAATTTTTAGTTTTAACTAACAATAGTGTATAAGTGTTTTGTATTACTAACATACTATGGACGTTGTCTGAAATAAAAATTTTGAATTTGAATAAAAGCAAAAGCTGCCACGGCCGTGCGCATGTACGGCGCCATCTTTTCCGTTTGATTGCTCGGGCTGCTTTAGCGAGGCAGACTAGTTGCGTGGAATTTTACGACCCCGCATGCCGCGGCAGGGCGACTGCCGTGCGCGGCGGGCCTCGGGCGCGGCTGCTCGCTTGGTGTGGACGGGCCTAATTGAAGGTGCCGCAAAAAATTGATAAAGATCAGTGTCGACGTTTGTATGCCGCAAGTAATTGGCT
Source organism: Athrips mouffetella (assembly GCA_947532105.1). Taxonomy (NCBI): domain Eukaryota; kingdom Metazoa; phylum Arthropoda; class Insecta; order Lepidoptera; family Gelechiidae; genus Athrips; species Athrips mouffetella. The sequence continues at coordinate 23,866,817 of OX383963.1, forward strand.
TTGGGCGCCGGCCGCCCGTGGTCGCCCGACCGGTCGGCTGGTTGTCAAGTGGTCGGCTGCTGGTCAAGTGATCGGATGGTGGTCAAGTAGTCGGTTAGTGGTAAAGTGGTCGACTTATGGTCGAGTGGTTGGCTGGTGGTCAATTGGTCGGCTTTCTTGTTTATATTCGTGTGTAGCACAATAAAAGCAAAAGCTGCCACGGCCGTGCGCATGTACGGCGCCATCTTTTCCGTTTGATGGCTCGGGCTGCTTTAGCGAGGCAGACTAGTTGCGTGGAATTTGACGACCCCGCACGCCGTGGGCGCGGCTGCTCGCTTGGTGTGGACGGGCCTAATAGCATGAGTGGTTGCCGAGATATACATGTATGACAGACAAAGTCGCGCCATAAGGGTTCCTTTTTTTACCATTTAGGTATCGGAACCCTAAAAACAAATGTACATGGAGAACTTAAACCTAATGTGGGCAAAGGCGGCCTATTGTTTATTTATTGTTATTTATAAAATTATTTAAGGTAAATTGTGGACTTTACCTTAAACAATTTTATAAAATATTCTTATAGTAGTATAAGAATATTTTTTTAAAAGAAAACAATGTTCAAAATTTGTATTTTTTTAATAGAAAATAAACATATACCTACTATAACTTTGTTTTAATCACAGCCGGTTCTTGTTAATAAAACACCGTAGCCTAAATTAAGTTTTTGTATAATCACAGTATTTACTGGCTTTTACAATCATCGTCAGATAATATCATATTGTTATGAGCTAGCGGTTCGGGATTGGAGTGAAACACCAAAGTAAGTTTTTCCGTTTATAGGCTAGATAAGATAAGGACTTAGTACCTGGGCGACCGAGCTTTGCTCTACAATAACTGCCTCAACATTAAAATATCATCAGGTGAGCAAGCTATGCTACTCGCCAACAGATGGCGCTGTAAGGTTCTGTCTAAAACGCGAAATTTACAAAATGCTCAAAAACACGAGGAAAACGAATTTTCTCAGACATAAGACCTAGCTAGATCGATTTTTTGCCCCCAAAAACCCCCGAATGATAATTTCATCGAAATCGTAAGAGCCGTTTTCGAGAAACCGATTACAAATATATATATACAAATATTGCTTGCTTAATAGTTAGGACTTATATACAACCAGAGCTTCTTGTTCACACCTCACCAAGTTCGCCCTCTGAGCCTCTTCGTACGGACTCCCCTCCGTGCACTCTTCCACAGAGTTTTCTCGCTCTGGGACCTCTTCAACGGAGTCTTCTCTACGGGACCTCTTGTAAGGGGTCTTCCCTCCAGGACCTCTTGTATGGAGTCTTCCCTCTGTACTGTACTACCTCCGGCACCTCTTTCAGAGTCTTCCCTCTGTACCCTCTTGAGTTCCCTCTGAGGCTTCCTCTTCCTTAGGACTTTTCCTTGTTCTTCTTTTCTCTTTTTAGTTTGCTTTCCACTGAACTGCGGAGTAGCCATCATCATTGGTATCTTCTCAGGCGCCCACAGTCCTAACTGTTTGACGAGGAGTAGTGGGCATGGGCTGCCTAGTGGCCGCAGGGTGCGGCGGGGGAGGGGAGTGGCCTCAACGGCGTAGCCGCTCGGTGGCCCGGCTTATATATATACCCATGCTACTTGTTTCCGAACATTCTGGACTCATTTTTTTATTTAGGTTTTTGTTAGATATTTCTAGTAATTAGCTCTCTTTCTTTTCTTTCTAGAATGTTCTGAACAAAAAACAAATGATAAAACAGCTATATGGGTGGGTGGGATTCGAACCGGCAACCATTGGCTTGTTAGCCCAACGCCCTAACCACTGGACCATGGGGCTATTAACGATGAAATTTTGATAGTTCTTTTTGAAAGCTGGCAACCTGACGTCATGCTCGTGTCACTATGTAGGTTGTAAGGTTGATGACTGACAAACCCTGTTGACAGAATTGTTAAGCTGTTAAGGCCTGTGACTTCTTCAGAAAATAGGACCAATGGCTTATGTGCCTTCTGAAGCACGAAATCATTTTACTTTTCGCACCCACTGGGAGGTGACTAGAGGTTGCAATGGGGGTCACCACTATTAGCTATGCCACTCCAAACAAAATTAGTATGTCTCCATATTATACATAAGCATTACATCCATCTGCTGCTCTCTTGAAACCGCTCGGGGAGCTAGCATCCTGAAATGTTGTACAAAATGTTAAATGCATATCTTTTTTTAAACAAGAATGGCAGACTAGACTACCGAAATGCAGACAAAAAGTAATTCACAAAATATTTGGATTTCAGTCGAAAGGAAAGTGCATGATTAAACTAAAACATTTCTGTAATTGAGAATCACTACAAACTAGACATAGCCTATGTATCTGCAGAGGAAATTACAAGAGAAACAGAAAATTTGTAACTAACCTTGACTTCCACTTTCTTCTTTCTTTTTGTCGTTTAATAATTTGTGACTGCTGCTGAGCGAATATTAGGGGTAGGTAAGGGCTTTTCACACACAATCTGAAAGAAACATCGTCAAAAGCGCCAGATAGAAAATTTTATAACCTAGGGTGGAAAACATAACCTAAAAGAAGACTGAAAAGTCGTGCGTTTAGTTGCTCGCTTTTTGTTCAATACTTTTTATTTTTTTGAGCTAAAAATCAAATAAAAAATAATTATTTCACTCAATTAATCCCTTTCAAGCCAAAATACTGTATAAAAAGTAACATTCTTCTAATCAAAGATTTGTAAATTGCTTCCGAAATATTTTCATGGTGAAGAAATATAACGCATATATTTAGTTCACTTTAATCATTCATGAACCCCATCAATCGTATTCAACCAAACTGATAGTTACATGCTACCGTTTTGTTCAACACGATTACGACTCAATGGGAATCATGATACCGATTCAAATCGTTAACGATTGAGTTTCAATTCTAGCGCTGCTGGATGCTTTTCGAGACCAGTGGCCCATAGTCGCAATAAATAGGGAGGAATGGAAATGTATGGGGGAGGCCTTTGCCCAGCAGTGGGACAGTATAGGCTAGTAAAAAAAAAAGACAGTAACTAGTTTTTTTTTTTATTAGATCCTGATATGATAAGGTACTAGACGTAATGGCTGCCAGCGGAAGTAGAAAAATACTTATATAGCAATAATAATACTAAATTATTATGCTTTATTCAGGACGTTCTGAATAAAGGTCAAGTTAAAAGTACCCTAAACCGACGAGCATGTATGAAAGGATTGATGAAAGTATAGGAAGCAAGGGAAGTATGTCAAGATCGTAGCAAGTGGAGGACTGTGGTCTCTGAGAGGCGTAATGTTATGTTTGTCTATGTATGTATGTAATAATACTAAATAAATATCTAAAATAATGAGGTTGGGTTGTAGCAAAGGGGGCGCTATGGAGTTGACTTAAAAAAACATTCACAAAAAAAATCATTTAGATTTTAATTGCTTTTAATGTTTGTTTCGAATAGATTGAATAACCATATAAAATTTTTATTCTTATAATTTTTTCTCTACGGCTGTTATTTGTTGAGATAATTGACTGAACAAGTAAGATAAATTGTATGTAAGGGATCATCAAAAATAGACTTTCAGTGGATTGTCTGATGATATATATATATAAGCAGAGATTATTTTAGTGTTGCCAGATGCAGTGTCATACCAGTGTTGCCAATACAGGGAACATAATAACATAATTTCAGGTAATTTTATTAACTAGGATCAGGTACAAAACTGTTTACAGAAATGAATTATACTTCCGAATAGGATAGGTTAGGTTAAAAAGTGGTTACACAACCAAATTGGCTCAACCCAATTTTATTATTAGGCCAACTGAAAGGCGGGACGACGAAGCGGGGGGACGGGGGGGGGATCATAGCCCCCCCGTACGGGGGGCTCGGGGGGCTCCGCCCCCCGCCATGAAGAAACAAGTTCCAGACAGAACGACACATACACGGTAGGTTTTGTTAGGTTCCCTTGTGACCCCTCGCAGCCAGAAATAGGAGACCCGCGCAGCGGGTCTCCGTCGACCTAATTTAAAGTCATGTAAGTTTTATAAATCATTTAGGTTCATTAAGTTCGAAGAATTTGTAATAATATTGATTTTTGACAGAATATAGCTTCATAGTAAATTCAATGTTTTAGGTAAAATATCTCGGAATCTATTAATTTTAGAGAAAAATCTAATTTGTTAAAAAATATTTATTTTTGTTCATTTTATCCAAAACAATCATTATAAATCATTTTTAGAAAAATAAAAAAAAAAATTAAAATATTCCCAGAAGTCCCTACTCCTCAGTCCTTTCGTATCCTCTGACCAATAATGATATTAACCCTTAATCGGGCGCGAGGCTCTGTGAGCATATCTAACAAAGTAAAAATGAATTTATGTTCAGAATGATACCCAGAATTAATAAATCTGACCAAAAAGTAAATTAGGTGGGGGGTAGGTTAAGTTAGGTGGGGAATTATTCCCCTATATCCGTTTGGGATTATTTATGTGGGAAATAATTACCCTATGCCCGTTTCCGCATAGTTTTTAATGAGACTAGTTATTGCCCCAGACTTTCAAATTGCGGGTTTTGATCAGTCAAAATAATTATTTTTTTTATTATTTTATTTTATATTTTACATAGCTTTTAAGTTATTTCTTGCTAAAAATTACATGTGTTCAAAAGGACCAAAAGTAATATAATGAGTTTAAAAAAAAAAGTCAAAAAGTGTTTTTAGACATCACTTTGTTTTTATACCTACAGGGTGTAAAAAGGCATTAACCGGAAACTAAAACCATGTACTTAGACTATGAAACCAAACAACTTTCCGCAAGGATTATGGGTCCTAAAATAAAAAAAATTACACATATATAATAGCCATGACAACACATATAAGTCGTACAGACAGACGGAAGACGTTGACTTGGTGATAGAGTCCCGTTGGAATACTTTGGGTAAGGAATCCTTAACAAATTATAAAGATTTCCTCCAAACAGACAGACAACGTTTTGTCTTAGTACTATACAGCGTGAATTTGTAGTGGTTTCGCACCCGAAGCCCAGTGATTCTGCTCCTGAAAACAAGTAACTTTCCCGAAGAAAAAAATTTTTTACTCGAAAAAAATTTTTCGCCTCCCCATACAAAATGAGTCGATCACGTGACCACTTTACTATGGAGAGGCGAAAAAATTTTTTCGAGTAAAAAATTTTTTTCTTCGGGAAAGTTGCTTGTTATCATGAGCAGAATCACTGGGCTTCGGGTGCGAAACCACTACAAATTCACGCTGTATATTTAAAAAGATATTTTCTGTGCGGTTATAGGCTAATAGTTTCCCACATAAACAATTTTTAAACGGGCATAGGTAAATAGTTTCCCACCATATTTGATCAGCTAAAATGAATACAAATCGTCAATGAAAACATAATTTGTTCATACCAGGACCTCGAGAATATGATCAAGTTTATGAAATAAGGAACAAAATGTACTGACAAGAATTTTTGTGATTAGGAGCAGTAAAAAACTTCAAAACTTACGGAAATCGCGGCAAAAATCGCACTCGAAATGACAACAGATATGACAATTGAAGAAAATGTTGCCATTAAAAAATAACTAATAAATCTGTGTTTGGATACACCAAGGCTATTTTAAGTTTATATATCTTTATGATTTCTTTTTATGTGAATCAATCTGATACAGTGTGGTGGGAAGCATTCTCCCTATGCCTTATTAAGGGTTAAATAATAAATTGTCTGTGACTAAAATACGTAGGTAATGAAAGTTATTCAAAATTATAGTACAGTGATTACAGCAAATTTTCAACAGTTGACATTGTTGTTTCAATGTTTGTCCCCTTCCTGACCAAAAGTTTGGATTTATGATTAAAATTTGACAGGTCCAAAAGTGATGCCGTCTTTTTTCAGCCTATAGGCAGTGTAACAAAGATAGCAATATTTTTAGACCTGTCAAATTATAGCCATAAAGAATTGCCCCCAATAACCAATATAACAAATTATTATCTAGGCTCAACACACTACTGGCAGCACTGGCCGTTGTGGGACCAGTGCGACTGCGACTGTGAGTTGCTGTTGTATTGTACAACTCTGCCGGACTGCCGCCGCTCTGCCGCTTGCTCGCTCGTCGTGGACGCAAGTTTATAGTGTTTATTTAGATGGGATTTCGCGTTACCCAGTAGAGTTTCTCCACAATATAATCTAACTCGTAGTGCTATGAACAAAACAATGGTCGCGTGTGCGCGTCGTTCGAAGCGCTCTTCGGTCGAGCTATAGTGCAACAGGCAAGTGGGAAGTGAGTGAGGGTTTGAATTAGAGTAAACAAGAGGACTCAAGATGCCCACGGACTCGGAGTGTGAATGCGATGTGGTGTCGAAGGAGTGGCTGCTGGCGAAGCTTCGGTCTGACGAGCGGGATACGCTTCTGATAGACTGTCGGAGTTCGAACGAGTATTCTGTGTCGCATATTCGGTCGGCGGTGAACTTCTCGATTCCGAGTATAATGCTGCGGCGTCTGGCAGCGGGGAAGATAGAGCTGGCGTCAACGGTGCAATGTGCGGAGCTGAAAGCGCGCTTGGCAGCGTGTCGCGCGCGAGGAGTCTTCGTGTTGTACGGGGAAGGCGCGCGGCCGGACCCCGACTCGGTACACGGGATCCTGCTCCGCCGTCTCAAGCAGGATAACGTCCACGTTGTCTGCCTCGAAGGTATGTATAATTCATAATCTTACCACCTGCCCATTTGTTTGCTGGTCAATACCCAGTCTTTTTCCGTTTCTTTGGAGTTGGCTACCTTGCCTAGGCGATTTGACAAAGCACTGATTGTTACACAAGGACCGTCTTCTAACCTTGGCAACTTGGCATCTTGCAGAGCGAACCAGACCTAATACTAGATTTGGCTGCTATAAATCAAAACGAAATAAGTTCTATTTTTCAATAGAAACTCCGCTTTCCGCTGAAACTTTCATCGATTTAGCTAGAGAAAACACAGCAATAACCATACCCCCTTTTGGGGAAAATTTTAGAAGGCAGCCACCAACCTTTTTTTTTTTAATTTTTTTTTTAATTTGGCTACTATAGATAGTTTAATTTTATTTTTTAAGGATGTGGACTAAGAATAATGACATACAGCCTAGTTCATTCGTTTAGAAAAACAAGAAAAAAGTAGAAATTTTGAATTTTCACAGCTCCGGAGCTGCGGGAAGTGCAGCCCCTTCGCCCTTGCGTAACAAGAGCCAGGCACCCACGTTCGCCTTCGCAGCTTCGGCTTTTTGGTCGCCTACGGCGACCAGCCTCAGCCGCTGCGGCTCGCGTGGTGCCTGGCTCTTGTTACGGCGGGCGGGGGCTGCTCTCCCTCCGCTCCTCCGGCTTTATAAAAACAAACTCCATCCATTAAAGTCGGCAGCTTGGAATCGGGGTTGATCAATTCGGTTCTATTACCAATTTATGGGTAAAACACTTGGGTAGAACACAATTTTCTTGGTATTGCCATAACATATAATTCTTCCAGAGAGAGATGCAATGATGAGAAAGAAAGAGAAAGCAATATCGATAAAAAAATATTTGGGTAAACTGTGAACAAACATTTGACAAATGCAATGAAACAAGGCTGTATGAACATGATGAAAAGTCTCGGTAGCCAAGCCAAAAATCTAAAATTAAAAAAGAAAAGGAGGTGGCTGGCTTCTAAACCCGACCCCCCTTTTGTTCGAAATGTTCAAAAGCTGTGATATCATTCATTTCATGTATTGAAAAACAATATGTATGTACATTTTGTCAGAAATAATAAACACCTAGTCAAAATTAAATTAAGAAAAAAGAACATACATTTTTTATATTTTTTCTTAGCCTGTCCAAAGCTGAGTAAAGGCCTGCCCCTCATTCCTCCAACCGTCACAATCCTGAGCACATTCCCACCAACCACTCCTGGGCACATTCCCATCACCGGTCGGTACGAGTCCGGGTTGTCACCCCATCTTTTTCGTGGTCTAACCCTATGGCAATTTTACTACAAATAAAAAAAATACATTAATTATTTTAAGTCATTTATAATATTAATTAAAATAAACATGCAAACAATTTAAAAACGCAGAAATACATTGTGTGTCGATCTCACTCTATAGTAGTGCTTATTTAAAACATGAATTACTTAAAATTGATTAATATAATTTAGAATGTAATTCATGTTGAAAGTACTCTATTTTTCCTAAAAATATCTTAATTGTGTGATGAACACTGTTTTGCCATTTATTCACAATATAAATTATCTTTTAACATGATTCATACTTCCTAAGAATTGAAAACCCTTCAAATTCCTATTAAACTGAGTAAGCGCTGTGACATACTATGCAACTGCTACAATTAGGCACATAATAGCTAAGACAATTTGGAAAATTTTAATGAAATTCCCAATAATAAGGAAAATTAAATTTATGAATTGGTTACACAAAGAGTTCTTGGCTGTAAGGTGCCTTATTTGGCAGTAAAATTTTGGAGTACTCCATGTTGTATCACAAATTTTCCTGATTTTCAATAAATTTATAATATAAGTCACAAATGTGTAAGCCAAAAGTATCTTAGAAACAATTGTATTAACCCTTTTAATTTTTATTGAATTAGGAATTAATATTCACAGTCAGCATAAAGATCAATCTCACATCATATAAAGTTTTAAAAGTATTTCTTTAGTAGAACACAAATAAAAAATAGAGTCATGTCACTTAAACTGTGTTCATTAATTTTTTCTAGAAGCTAAAACAGAGAAAATTCCAAAAAATCAAATGCATACATCTATGTGAAGAATTTGAATATGTAAAAATTTTATGTTCCCACAACCATTTCCATCAATGAACAATGTTACCTAAGTGCTACATAACTTGTACACCACACATTTCGTAACAACTCATTCACAAAAACTCGCCTACCTACCTGTTATTAGGGAAATTGGATCAATTTACTTGTCATTCTACTATAATTAATAACAAAATTAACTTTTTATTATCTTTTGAAACAATTTACTTGCTGTGTTGCAATTCAAATGTTGTTTCTTTCTGTCTTAATGTTATTCATTCATGTTCTATTGTCAGAATAAAATGTTAGAAAACATCTCAACATTTAAATATTATCTGAAATCTGAGGTACGGTCAACCGCTTGTCGGTAGAAACTTTTTCAACTCTATTACCATGCCATAAGGTCCAAAAGTGTTTCTACCGATGTGCGGCCATGTGTACATGAAAATTGTATGCATTCTATTATTTGAAGAATGTTGATATTTGAGATTGAAACAATGAAATTGGAAATCTCTAACCTTGGGATACTTTAGGATAGTGATAGTGTTTTATAATGGAATGTTGTGAACATAAAATTTTCATATTTTTACTTTTTGTTAATAGGCTTGGTCTTGAGCTCTGAGCAGCCATTAACAAAAGAGTTTTGAGGAAACCAAAAAAGCAATTAATAAAAAAATAAATAAATCGTTTATTGCACATAAAAAACAGTTTAAATTTTACATACAAGTTCCGCCAAACTATAAAATACTATATTCTGTCTTAATTTCAATGAATTTGATTAGATTTCAGATACTGGTACTTCCTTTACTTTTCTATCAGTAATCCAACTGAATTGGCTAAAAAATAGTATTTTTAGATGTTATCACAGATGCCATCTGATACGATCTTGGGATAACAATATAATATTACGTAACACCTAATATAATAAGATATTCGTAACATTAGCTGACAACACACCTGATGTTGTATATATGTCGTGGCCAGATCGTGGTATTGGCTATTTCATGATGTGGCCACTTTCATGTTGGTTACTTCATGAATTCATGTTGGTTACTTCATGAAATGCAACCTAACATAACCGAACCTTACATGAAGTGGTCAGCTACATCATGAAGTGATCATTTCTAACGATCTGGCCACGACATATATATTATATAGACATGTAGGCACATACTAGCAGCACCTTCTTAGCGACACCGAGTGAGGCCTCCTTGCTTCAGGAATAGACTGGCAGCTGAGTATTTAGTTAGCTGTCGATCTTATGAAGCGTCAAGGTGAAAGGAGGTCACAACAAACCATCTTAGTGGAGGGTTGTGATCGTCCTGAACCCAAAACGAATCATAATAACAACTCCTGAACTAATGAATAGTGGTATCACAGCACCGGATGTGCAAACATGGAGTCAGCTGTAATAGCTACCCAGGATCAGACTGGAACAGAAGGGTCCGGGTGCCTCATCATAAGCCCGGAGCACGAAACGTGATGTGACAATAATTCGATCCTGGTTAATTATACCTGAACCCACTATATCCTTGTGAGACTTGGGATTATGATATTATGGCCTCCTGCGCCGATAGACATATACAAGATTTTTTCAACTTCAGTGTTTGTGAGGTCGGTCATCAATATTACAACTCACACGATATGATGTAACTTATAAACATGGAGACAGACAAGTAGAAAAACGAGTGAAATAGATAATTTAGTGAAGGGTTTCGTTGGTTGAGAGCTGAGACAGCCCGGAGGTCGGCAGTCGGGGCATCCGCTCAGCCACTCGCGTGGGAGAGGAAGCTACATGCTTATTGTGCTCCTCAATGCGAGACGATAGATTATGATCGCCGCCGAGTGCCGGCCGAGCCATCCCCCCTTCTTACCCGCTCGAACCTCGCCTGCGCCAGCGCAACTGGGGTCACCATGTGTTGGGATTAACGTAAATTAAAAAAAAGATATTTTTTAAATGGAATGGTTTGGCATAACGTGTACGCAAAGTGCTAGTTCGTAACCACATTAATACACGCCATGTAAACCTCTGCGGACTATCTTTTAACACAAAGTTTCAGAAATACTCACATTTTGCCTCCTTTTACATTCAAAACTGATGTTATGTTGATGTTCGATTAACTGACGGTGCTATCGTGTAATACGGTTTAGTTTGGATATTTGAAGATAAATTTTTATGTGTAGTTTTTATTTATTTTATATACTTTAAATAAAATAATAATAATAATATATTTTTTAATTATGTATTTTTTTTTACTAGTATAAGTATTTATTTTCAATGTACAGTTTTACCACTGCATACCCAATTTAACTCTACATAAGGATTACGCTTACGCAGTAATGGCTTAATGGAAAATACGTCTTAATGCACAGAAATATGCTACTGCTGCTGCTGCTCTCATCCTCTGGACCATTAGTCGCCTATTGCGATGGGTGGTTTCATTGTTAGCAGACCGCACCATACGATCAATTAAAATATAGACTTGATATGGTCACCCTACGGCGCACTCGTTTCCGACTCTATCTTATTTTATGGGCTGTTAACAATACAGCTAGGTAATGTAGGTATTATGCAAATAGCTTAGGTAACACCACTACAAAGTGGTTCTATTGAAAAATAAATATACTATACTTATCTACTTGTTTATAGTATGTGGTCTTATTTATATTCGCTACAACGAATTATAATTTGCGATCTGTAGTGCCGACAACAATAGTTGCACCTTGAGATCCTTTAGTCGTCTTAAAAGGCGACTAAAGGATCTTAAACCGGAGACTGAGCAGTGGCAGTGTCCTTCTGCGAATCGAACTACTACTACAATGAGGTCATTAATTAACAACCGGAGCGGAGTGACGATCGTAGCAAAATTTACAATATTTTACTGTAGAATTACGGGAGAGATCTTTGTCCACTTGTGGACTTTCTTATGGCCTGTAATGTAATGATGAAGTATACGATTCCATACGAATAAGTAAAACCTGAATAAAGTAAATATACTTATGAAGGTGCGCGAAAGGGAAAGGTCAAACCGTCATGTTTGTGCCCATGTAATTAGGCTCATCATAATCCTCGAGAAAAGTTCACCAGCCACGAAAAATTCATGACAGGATGAAACGTTACGTTTGGTAACTACTCCGTGCCCTCATAAAATATTCTCTATCAAGTCGACCGAGATTGTAGCATGAATTATAATTCCTCTAATCCAAACTGGGTGATCAAAGAGGCCAGGAAGTTTGTTCACTCGGAGCGGAAAGACAGCGGCGAAATTAATAAGTTCCTGTTTTATTCACGTCGCCCGTGCGCCGCGTCCTGCCAAATTCCATTTGATATGCTAACAAATAGACTGCATAAGGGCGCATTTTCATTGGTAGATAAATTGATCGACGGCGCGGCGTAAGGTTGAGATTTCCCGCAAGGGCTGTCGACTAGTGAAATTGGCCAGGCGATGTGTCGCAGAGATATCAAAAACAGACGATTGGTCAAATTCCTTAGTCGTCTGATAAAATCACGGAGCAACACTATTTTAGAATTTCCCTAAACAAACTGGAAATCCTTTAAAGACGAAAGTAACAAGTGAGTTCTTGGAAAATAACTCATTTATGGTATTCCATAGGTTTAGTCATAAAAAAAATATGAAGAAGACGACTGAATATGTGTTAATGTTTCTTATGAGATTAAGTAGACTAGACTAAAGAATGCGAAAATGACACTGCGTATGATTCAAACGAAAAAAAAAACATTGCGCTTACGAATACAGAAAAAGTGCTATTATCTCGGTGAGAATAAGCATCTCTTTTTCAATCGCGTGTAGAGTAACCGCGCATCCATATTACAGCAATTCTCACGATAAATATGGAGATAATTATCCTTTCGAACCGTGGTTTTTTAATACCCTACTGTCAAAGAATAGTATAAATAATTCTCTACAATACCCCGCATTATATTATCTAACGACCAGTGAAAATAAGCCCTAACATGGTTGCGAGATGCGGCCGGATGGCAACGCTGAAATGACGTCGGCTTCAGGTTACATTCATGACATGAGCTTCAGTATTCAGTGAGTTATTCATGTCGCAGACATCATCTCGAGACGCTCATTTTACTCATTGTTTCATTCTCAGAAACAATGTCCGACTCGAAATCGCTTCTTAGTTTTGGCGTCATTCGTCAGGCCAGTGGCTAGCTTACGCTATTGTCAGTTTACAAGCCGCTGTACAAAATGTCTTCTGACATGGTTTAACGTCCGAACGTGCCTTCGAAGGGCAGAAACGCTCTCATCCATCTGGATCTCACGCGGTCATCCATCTGGGTTCTGACCACGGATCGTTTTTTATTTTTTTTTGTCTTTTGACACTTCTAAATGCACATTCCTATACCCGTTTCGATGTTATTCCTTCACACCAGTTGGTGGGCTGGTTGAGATCTGTTATAGATAAGTTCACCTTTTTGTAAACACGATAAAGAATAAACATATATGTATATAAAGCTGCTTAACTTTCGTCTCCACTAATCACTATATCATGAGCGGTTGTTTATTAAATTTCTAAGCATAAACCTACATAATATCTGGTGTAGCGTGACTTATAAAGGAAACGGAAAGGTGAAGTCTGGTAAAAGACGGTGACCGGATACAGAGCGTATATAACTATTGCTGGATCGTGAAAGGGAGGACAAAAAAACGGAAAGAGGTTTTAGTCAGATGAGAAATATATATCTTTTTGAACCTAACAAAGCGAACTATACTATAAAGAGAACGGGAAATTAATATATTATGTGTTACCGGATAACCTACAGGATGAACCCATTTCGATCTATTTGGATTTGACTTCTGTTATGGTAACGGGTGAAACCTTGGGCACAGCCTTGGCGTGAAACGATAAGATCGCGTATAGCAGCAGTATATAGCCTAGGCTAAACTATAGTTTGCCCCAAAATTAAACATAATATATATACATAATATAACGGGCGTCCGTGTGGTACCGGCAAAGAATAGTACCAACATATCTCTACTCATAGGTGTCGTATAAACAGGAGGATGGGCAGCAGCATCTTTCTGTGTATCGTACCATTTTACATACTGCGGTCACCAACAACAGCGGTCGTAAGTTTAGATGATCATGTTTGACTTTCTTTCGAATATCATGGTAGTAATTTATTGAAATGGATAAGTACTTGCTAGTAGTGACTGGATACGAGTATATTATAACAGAAAACATTTAGTCTGCATCACCAGCTGATCATAGAAGTAATTTAACCCTCCAGGCGGCGCTGCACTTCTTCTTGAGCTAAAACTACTTAAAAAAAAGGTATTTTATTAAAGTTTTATACACTCTATTAGTGGTGTAGAATTACCCCTTAGACGAATCATCGTACTTTGTTTTACAACCTCTATATATAGCATCAAAAAATTAACATTCGAGCGGTTCGGCTTCAAACAGCAATACCAAACGACGCTCTTAAGAAATATTGCATACAGCTTTTACTATCTAATTGCACAAGAAGCGAATGAACGCAACCAGACGCCAGAACTACTGCAGAAGCCACTGAACTGTGCCTACTTACACCGCTCACTCCACTTACGGCTCGTGTGGCTTCGATCGTAAAATGATTACCACGTGTGCGAATAACAGGATGCCGGCTCGGGCCGAATGTAAACTCAGCTCTTGAGGCCAGCATTGGTCGGTAATGGCCAGGAAACGGCGAGCATCTGGTGGAGTGGCCGGCGATGCCCGCGATATTGGATTACTCATGCCCTGGTCGTAGAGGAAAACGAAATGGGAAAGGGAAGCGACAGCTCATGTCGTGAGCCGGCTGCGTAGGCGACGGGAACTATAAATGTGCGGGAATATGATTTATAGTGATTTAGATTTGAGTTTCTATGTTGTCTTCACGATCTTTTTGAGAGATTCTCGTCACTTGTTTCAAATTTGTAAAATAAATTAAATATAACTGTCGTCACCTTAAATGTAGGTAAGTGATAGAACTATAATCTTAAGTTTAAACCCTAATGTAAATGAGATTCTATAGTATACTTGTTAGTCTAGTTTTTGCGTTCGACAACACAAACGTAACATAGATCCGAAATCTTGAATGGAGTCGCGAATAAATTGGGCGATAGTTGAAGGCGTAACATTGACATTGACAGTTTTTGCTAGCTGACGTAATTGCCCAATCCGCGGCAGATCTCGGCTACGCTACTTACTCATTGTATTCTGATTTTATTTATGTCTCGTCACGCCACAGTGATCCCGGATGAAAAAATATATATGTAACTTCCCGGCAAAGGTCGCTTTTTGTGTTGAACAAACAGAGGTTGAGCGTGTCGGGTCGGGGATCAGATGATACGGTTTTATCGGCGAAATTATCGCGCTGCGCTGACTGGACGCGGCGCCATGCCTATTAGCTGGGAACCGAGCTGCCCTTAATTATCCCCCTAACAAACAGCAGCTGTAAGCTGTTTGCTTACACTGCCGTAAACATCAAGGCCTCGTCCGTTCTCTATTTTCTTTGTTAAGATGAAAGTTTTAAAGGTCAGATCAGATGATTTCGCTAAACTTCTCTATATAGAAAAGAATTCCTAAATGTCAGGTTGTAAATAGAAAACATTTATTATAATTTTCTTTGAAGAAATTATTTAAATCGAGTTATTTCCGCTTCTACCTTGAACTGTTTCAAACAGCATCCGTTCCTTCGGTTCCACGAAGCGAATCTGGATTCAGCAATCGGATGACGTCAATCAGCTCTGGCGCATTATTCATTTATCGCTGTTTTATCACTATTGTTTTCTTAACATTAATCCGCTGACGGAAGGTGTTAAAGACGTTGCGCAGATTTCCTCCGGTGAAATATAAACCTACTCATTCAATGTTTACATTTTCGCTATTCCAAGATACATAATGCTCAACCGAGTATGTTTAGTCTAAAGTAATATCTTCTTGGAGCCGGAGTCAATCGAGCTTAGTGCAATCGTATTTATGACTCGCCCACTACGATGAGCTCACAAATTGGCTCAAATTGTCCCAACAGGCTTGATTAAACTCTATTAAAGACCGTGCACGATTTAGCTACAACAAAAGATACTTTCGCTTTTCCGCGTGCATTATTGGGGCGAATATTTATTGGTGTTAATAAGGTTTTAAAGACTTAAATCGATGCTTTAGTGTGTTGAGACAGAAGAGTAAGGTCGTCGCAACGGTAGCAGGGTCTCGTGAATCGTTGCTGCAAGGTTGTTGATAAACCGCGCACGGGAGGACACGGGCCAAGGCCTCCCCCACCTGTCTACCTCCTCGCCTCACCCTGCCCGGCGCCCGGGACTCCTGCCTAGTGCGGGACACCCGCCATAACTACCCACTCTATAACACCTACAACCCATCCACATTTATTTTATTGCTTTTAAAATTTATCGAAGTCACCTTGAGCCGATCAGATTGGCTATTTTTAAGCGTCTGACGAGCTCATTTGACGTAAATGGAGTTTGAATGCGTGCTATTGTTTATTTTATAACAATGTAGTTCAGTGAGTGGGTGAATCGAGTTACCCGCGCCGCGGCTCGAGCTCTGGGGATCGAGGCCTCGCGTGGGCGTGAAGGGTTGAAGGATTCTGTTTAGTTGGCTTGAGCTAGGGTTAAAATTAATAGAGTCCTTGTGAGCGAGGACATAAGGGGAGAAGAGGTGCGGTGCGCGGGCTCGGAAGTTCATTGAGTGCGGCGGATGAATGGGCGGCGTGAGTCACCGGATCGATGTGAAGCCCCCCGCCCCCTTCTGTCCCCGCCCGCGCCTGCGTGCGCCGCCCAAGCCGAAACCTTGCAAGCCTACCCAAATGGCCCAATTCTTCTGAAATCTAAAGCAATTTCTGTACATTGCGTAATCCATATCCAATATTCTACGTTTCCATTCACCATTTTAGACCTAGTTATTTGATGACGAAGGTTTTTGATAGGAGGGGTTAAGCTTTATTATTGTGCGTTGTTCGTTTTGATGACCACAAATAGAAAGAAATTTAGCTAGACGGATTTTTTTAACACAAAGACATCCTGTAATATATTCATCTGAACAATTTATGACCATTAATTTATCCCATCCTCCAGAGATTTCACAGGAAAGTATGGTATATTTCATGGGGGGATACTCGTATACCATAGTCACCATGTTTGTCAGGATTGCGGCAGGCACAAATGGACCGTGGTGACCGCAGTATTGTGGTATACAAGACGCAGAAGGTCGTTGCCGCCCATCCTACGGTTGAAGAGCCCTTAGTCGTCTTTTAACGCACCTTCGGTCGAAATAATGTGGCTTGATTAGAATGTCAGCAGTGTGAGAGCAGGACGGACCGATGCGTAAGACATAGTAGCGACAGAGACACTCTCGTTCCGTCATACTATCACACAGCCCTGTTCTGCTGTCATTCTAAGCAAGTTACATTATTTCGACTTTATAATAGGTCTTTACCTATGAAATTGCCGAAATTTTCTTACAGATTAATGAGATCATAATTCCTATAATTCTAATGCTATATTTTTAATTTGTCTTATATTTGAAAGTTGACTTCAAGGTTATCAATTTACGCTTAAAATAAAGTTTTTATTTTTAGTTTGATATATAAAATTAAAGGTTCGAAAATTGTTCGTCTTAGATGTCGTCCGATTTCATCATTAGATTTGTTGTATTTTTTTACAGAGAGTATTTTTCGAAAATAAAATTTAGCTTCTGTTAACCTAATGTCTTCCCAATAATGCTTAAAAAAAAAATAAAAAAATAGGATTTATAATTCCTAAGAAAAATGCAAAAATGTTAGTACTAAAAATTGAGTTTACCTAAAATTCGCCATACAAAACGGCAATTTCATAGGTAAAGACCTATTAGAAAGGGTGGGGTGGGGTGGTACTACATATTGCTAACCTGCACCACATGGATGTCACAGCGTTGCAATCAGGTGGTCTACTCCCAACTTTCGATGTATTGATACGATACTGTTCGAAACATTCAAATTCAAAAGTTCGGTCATTGACAATCGAGTAGATCATTGGTTTGATGATAAACACTGCTAATTTGACATTTCATCCAAAATACTCTATTGTCAGTTAACGAAGTTTTGAATTTGACTGTATCCAAGTAGTATCATTTCGATATATCGAAAATTGAGAGTAGACCCTCAGCTTTTACGTACTAACCAGTATCATCTAACATAAGGTATATGAGAATTCTTATAATACTGGATTTTGCCCGCGACTTCGTCCACATCTAAACGAAATGTAAAAATAATGGTTATGTTCCCATTCCCAAAAAAAAGTTTCATTAAAATCGGTTTAGTAGTTTTTGCGTGATCGAGCATCACAAATAAACAAACAGACGAAAAGTCCAAAAATCGGTGACTTGGACCATCAAAATAGCAAACGTGATATATTTTTTTGTAAATATCTTCAATGTACAGAATACACACAAAATCAACTTACAATTTTATATAATAGTAGAGATTTAACCCCTATTTTAATACCCAGTAGTTTGGTCAACAATGGATGGGAATAAATAATGAATGCTGAATAATTATAACCCGTCATCGTCGGCACGTGATGGACATAATCAGGCGAGGCTGTTTATTTTATAGATGCAAAACCCAAACGATGTTCGATTTGTTGAGTTCATCTTCAGAGTTACTTCAGGGTTACAGCTGATAAGTATACATGTTTGAATTAATTTCCTAAAGGCTTTCTAACCAATAACGAAATGAACGCATTTCAGAAAAGAGACGCAGGTGAGCTACACCACTGGGCTAAATCTTGAGATTTCCAAGAGGTGCTTGGTGAAGGTTAGGTGAACAACTACACCAGTAGATCTTTCTATGACCTTAAGAACACAGATTGTATGTTTAGGAGACTAAATGCTTACTGATGACTTTTGGATTTTTTAAAAATTTGCAAGAGAAGTTAAAGCGGTAGTTGCTCTTTCTTTCCAATCACAAAAGTTAAGCAACGTTGGCCGCGGTCAGGACCCAAATGCTTGACCGCTAATGGCACAACAACCAGAGCGTTTCGTGCTTCGGAAGACACGTTAAGCTGTTGGTACCGGCTATTGTCAATAATAGTAGTCGTTGAGACGTGTCAGAGGCCATTTGGCGGCTTGAAAACTGACAGCCAAGTTGGCCACTAACCAGGCGAAGCCTAATCTAGGATTGGATGTGGTTTGCCCCTTGGGTTGCGGAAGTCAGTCGCTCTGTGTCAAAACCAGTGCCCTCGTCGTCGTCAAATCCCCTAGGTTAGGTAGCCGACTCCGAAAAACCATGGGCAATGATGATGATATGATGCAGTTTTTACGTCGCATACTATAATGTATGGTTATTCTTTATGTCGATATCATAAAACACACTATCGTTGTGTCAACCTGATTTAATGACCCAAATTTGTATTTTGCATAATATACTAAACACGTATTACTGACGCCTGAGTTTTATTTACTCGTACTTGAATAATCCGGTACGTCCTGTGGTATTTTGGGACTTTTGTACAACATATGTACGGAAATGCGGCGAAATATTTACCTTATGTAAGTATGTAGAATCTACATACATTGTAGATCCTGGCTAAACAGGTCTCGCAGTAGGAAAAATGAGAAGGCGGATTAATAATAACGACTGTACTAACGACAGGAAGCGGCGGAAACGTCAGCCGCCGGCAGCCGCTGACTCCGCTGCGCTTGCGCTTACACTGGCCTCCAAACATCACACGTGCCTACCTTACTAACGGCCACATTATAAACAAACATACATCCGATATCCTTACTCTTTACTCATACCTTTATTAGGAGGTTATACAATATACATCTTTATAAAAAAAAATACTCAACGTTATTTACGGCGACCGTGCTTTGCTCTGTACTATCTTAACCAAAGACCATCACATTACAACGCCATCTAGTATGGAGTAGAAAAACTAACCTCATTTTGACCGACCGATTTTCGGCGTTGTAAAAACTAAAATAATCCTCTAAAAACACTTGAATCGTAAATAAAAATAGTACATATTAATAACAATTAATAATAAATATTATAAAACCTAAACTAACAATAAAATATCATATTATTATTACACAGAAAGGTACGACGATAAGATGCTGCTGCCCATCTTCCGGTTCATAAACCCTTTGTCACCTTTTACGACATCCACGGGGTTGGTACTATTCTTTGCCGGCACCACACGGGGAATGTGATATGTTCGTAAAAGTAATAATAAAGATTAAGAAAATCAAACCAAAATGAGTCTACCTTTATTTTATTTATTTTATTTTACTTTTATTGGAAAACCAATAGCGTTACATCTAAATTAAGCACAGAGTTTAAAAACATAAAGCCAATTATAGGTTTTCACAAATAAAAAACAACTTATAACTATAAAAGACAACTGAACGCTGCACGTACAGAGAACCAGCAGACTGCACCCACGACACGCAGGTAAACAAGGTGAATGTTTAACAATTAACTGCTCATAAAATCTTTTGTCAACAGATGTTTGACGGAAGCAATGCTCGTGTTGAATAGGTCTAATTCAAACTTGCGGGATTTATACCATTATGAGAACACGAATAATGCCCAAGTACTCATTTGAATCCAATTGAAATATCAAAAAAGTCACCCGTAAAAGACGTAAGGATATAAAGTGACGCGTACGAAAAATTTCTCCATTTGTTTTTCCATCTTCAAAGTGACTTTGATCAAGTTGTGCGGTTTACGATTTCCATTCAGGGCGAATATCAATGAGACATACAATGAATGATGCTAATAAAAACTTGTGTTTACGACTGTATCACGTGCGGTTCGCGTGTTGACATCTTGTGAAAACATCACTTTGTAGACTAGCTGTTGTTCGTAACTTCTTCGTGTCAATCAATGTACAAATACCGGATCAAATACTTTCCTCCCAAAACCTTGCCACTTCTACGGCTTTGTCCGACGCCTCGCGCAGATCCTCGCCAGTGCAGGTGGAGGTGGAGGGGCATAGTGGACAAGAGAGCAAATGCGCAATGTTTTGAGATAGAGCTCCACAGTCACAGTGCTTTAGCAACAAGTCTGTGAAGCCATGTTTTCTCTGCAATGTTTCAAATCCGCCACTTCGATTACCTCAAACAATGTCCTTTCCCCGTGGGAATCAAATATTTTTGACGGTAAAAAAAAACGTATTTCATGTTACTCCAAAATCTTTTAGCTTTTTTATTGGGGAAATAATTTTCATTCCCTGCATGTGAATAAGTACGTTTTTCGTAGAGTATGTTAATCAATCAAGGATTGTGTAGCTTTCCAATTTCAGAATCGGTAAATTTTTCCAGGTATTATTTCGTTATCAAACATCCAGTCATGCAGACAAATTTATTTAGTGTAGAAAAGTTGTTAAAGCAATTTTCTTAAACCACGTATGCAAACAAGTGCGTATTTTCTGCTTTCCATTTCGTCGGAGCAGAGCTGTGCTAGGCTAAAAAAACCGGTCAAGTGGGAGTCGGACTCTCGCGCCGAGTGTTCCAATGTAATAAAGTCCATTTTTAGGACCGCAAAACTAAACTTATTTGTAAAAAAAATTGCAGATCCTTTTTTTTTTGCTATAATATCTACGTAAATGTCTATCGACTATAATTAATTCAGATTTTTCTATTAGCAAACTTTTGAGATAAAGGGGGTATGGTATTTTTTAAACATTTTTCATCATAACTTGAAAGCTGAGTTGTAAAAAAATAAAAAAATCTATTTTAAAATGTACAAGTAAAGTCCTTACCTATGATACCCCACTCGACCTAGTACGAGTCGACAGTTTGAAATTTTGACCATTTCGGCCCTTTTACAATAATAATAATTATATTTTTATAATTCTTTCATCTGCAATAAAATTGGGCAATTATATTCTACAACCATTCTAAATTTCAATTCGATAGCATAAGTGGTTGCTGAGATATACAGGTGTGACAGACAGACAGACGAAGTCGCACCATAAGGGTTCCGTTTTTACCATTTCGGTTCGGAACCCTAACCACCAATAGTATCAATTTTCCAATCCTACTCGTTAGAATTTTCCCAGCTCATACGTTAGCTATACCTAGCACAGCTCTAGTGAGAAAGTATCCTTAGGATGGTTCGAAACACTGCTATTTACTTTTATTCCGCCCTGGGGACATTGATAAGAACTACGATAGAACACGTTCACGCAAAAAAATCACTTGCGACCACATTTTGCAACTTGATTTTAATTTTGGTAGGTGTATGATTTCATATTTCAATTCATGTATTCTAAAAGAAGGTTGTTTGGATCTAGACGCTCGCACCCAGAAGCATCTTTTAATCTAAGATTATTATCAATGTTATCATATTGACATTTCAGTCTTTACCATACCGACCTACTTACTACTGGTTCTAGCGAGGCTACTTTTATGCTATATCAATCACGGTGGCGCGCCTCCCTCTTCCAGGCTTTCCCTACTGCGGCCACGATGTGTGGTCAGACTTCCTCCAAGCGTCGAAGTATTCGGCGAATATTCGTAAAGTAACAGAAAATCATATAATTACTTGTGATTACTTACTTAGTTAGTTCAAGCTAAAGCCACGATCACACCTTCCTGAATTCAGAAAGACGGCATACATTGCTGGTTGTAATAAGGATATTGGAATTAACAAAACCAAGCCTCCCAGCAATGTATTCGAGTGTGATTGTGCATTAAGCATGAAAGGGCTGAGATATAGTAGTAAATCTTCTACAAATTAGACACTTTTGAGACTGAGCTCACGTTGACTGTCGTATTTGAATCTCCGCCTTTCTGCATAAATGAATGCATATTTAATGTAACAAAATTCTATTATAAAACTGTGATTGCATTTTCTTATCTTTTATTATTAATAATAGGCATAAAACCCTAGCGTTGGTAACAAGTCTATAGAGGTAACAAAAAGCGCGGTCGATTGTATCAAATCGCATTTATTGCTTATTGTTAATACAGATGGAACGTAACGCCGCCGCACCGTCGCCGCGATGCTGTGATTGGTGTGAAATCGAAGAAAGTTGGAATTGGCAGTGGTACAGACTGAATCACGTCTAGATGTACACATTTCATCCTATACTATAAAACGAGCAACATTTATATATATATATATATATTTGTAATCGGTTTCTCGAAAACCGCTCTAACGATTTCGATGAAATTTAGTATATAGGGGTTTTTGGGGGCAAAAAATCGATCTAGCTAGGTCTCGTATCTGGGAAAATTCGTTTTCACCGTCTTTTTAAATATTTCTTAGCGCGTTTTAGTGCGTTCAAGAAATTTACAGCGCCATCTGTTGTTGAGTAGCATGGCCTGCTCACCCGATGATATTTAAATAATACAGAGCATAGCTCTCGGTCGCCCCGGTACTGTAGCATTAACTGCTTAGAAAATCAACTACTAAAGTCACATTATTGTTTTAAGTAAAGTTTGACTCTACTAACTATACAACGTGTAACGGAAAGGTTTCATGATACTGAAAGGTGTGAATCTGCCCATGAAACTGAACAACTTTTCCCAAGAAACATAGTAGTAAGGGTGATGAAGGACAAATTTCTATATGATTTGCTCATGTCTGCCTCTTTGACTGATGATAAGGAGCATCCTCTAGAAGATACAAAAAATATTGGCGGACCTCCACACCCCTGCGTTTTTGAGGAATTATAGGTTTTAACTATTTTGAAATTCGACAATGAAACGTACACCTGGCAGACTATGACTATCTGATTACATACAATGTATAAAACCCCAGAAAAATGGTCTGCCACCATAATAGCCCTGCGTCGTAAAGTTCATCATCATCAAGTGCCATCTCCATCCCGGAGGTCGGCGACCATATGTATATGTCGTAAAGTTACAGCGCTTCAAAATGCAAAAATTCACTACTTCGTCCCGTGATAATGCAGAGACCTGCATGTCTGCCTCTTCGATTTACTACATCTTCAGAAGTATTTTAAACAGGAACCACAAAGGCAGACACAAAAAAACATTATTTAGTATCTTATTTAATTTTTTTTTGCTTTAACTCAAAAACGCAGCGACGCACAGAAAAACTTGTAAGGACCAAATCAATTCGTATTGAGCTGATCTATCATCCCTATTAATATGAATCATGAGCAAATCATATACCCAAATTGCAGCCAGCACCCTAACTATAGGTCGAAATACGAAAAACCAAATTTGACCTCCCAAATTTTTTTTTTGTTCTATGACCTATTATTATATTCTTTATTGCACAATTAACATACAGAGAATTACATACAAAAAGGCGGGCTTATCTCTACAAGAGATTTCTTCCAGCTAACCTAAGGTCGTGAGAGAAAATGTAATGTGTGTTCTTTAGGAAAAGTTGTTCAGTTTCACGGGCAGATTCACACTCTTTAGTATTATTCTTTCCGTTGCATGCTGTATACTATGAGAGAGTAGTTTTCCTTATTAGCTTCAAGCCCACGCTATCAAGCAATAGCCAAATGATTTTGAAATGAAAATTTTTGCTAAGACATGGAATACTTAATTATAGAAATTAGTTCTATAAAGTATGAACATCATCTTACTAAGATAGATCCTTTTTTTGCTTATTAAATAAAGGTCAGGTTAAAAGTATGGCTAGGGAAGTGTCAAGGTCGTAGCAGGTGGAGGGCTGTGGTCTATGCCTACCCCGACGGCAAAGAAATGTGATTTTGTGTTCTTTCTTGCCGTTTTCTGACTTCTCGGTTCTGGTTGTAAGTTGATTTAAGCGGTACCAAAATCTTAACTGGCGCCTGTATAAGTTGCTCTTATACGGGTGATGATCCTGTCAGTACCGCCAGGCCAATCTTGAAGTGCAAATTGCAGTAAGTTTTCAGGGAACCAATTCTTGTATATCACCGGGTGATAAAAGTTCACAAAAAAAATATAAATCACTGATTTTTCGTAACGAAAGTGATATTTACTTTATCATAGAGTAGTGTATAATTGTTAATTTTCATATTTTTTTATTTTCTTTTCAACAGTTTGACAGCTGATGAATTTAAATTTTTAAATTATTCAAAAGTGTCATTTTATCACCCGGTGATATTGAAGAATTCAATCCCAGTACCGAATCGACAAGTAAGGAAACGGCAGTGTTACCTGTTGTGTAATGTTGCTTTTGTTTGGTTGCAGGAGATTTTGCTGAGTTCCACCGCGCGTACCCGGAGTGGTGCAGCGAGGCTGGGGCGCAGCATGTGCCGCACTTACCTCTCATGGGATTACGGTGAGTTATAATTTTTTTTTCGGGGCGTAAGGGTTCTAGAGTGGCGACCACGTACCGGAAGACGAAGCGTTGGCAGGCCCCCCACAAGGTGGACCGACGATCTGGTCAAGGTCGCGAGAAGCCGCTGGATGCGAGCAGCGCAGGACCGGTTGTCATGGAGATCTTTAGGGGAGGCCTATGTCCGGCAGTGGACATCTTTCGGCTGATTATGATGATGATGATTTTTTTTTGTTCCGTGTGGTGCCGGCAAAGAATAGTACCAACCCATCTCTACCCGTTGGTATCCTAAGAGGCGACTAAGGGTTAATGAACCAGAGGATGGGCAGCAGCATCCTTCTGTGTATCGTATCGTCTTTTCGTTCTGCGGTCACTAACAACCGCGGTCGATAGTTCCAGCCGTAACGGTAACAAGCGAGGTGACTACGGTATTCGCTCTCCACATTGTTCCAGCAAAAGCTGAAATTTTGGAGGGAGTTCCCTGTCCTGTAGTGGTCGTTTCAAGGGATGTTATGATGATGATTTTTTTTAAATATTGAATTATACAATTCACACGAAGTCATCTGATCCTAGACTAGACAAAGCCTGTACTAACAAACACTCGTGTTCAGCACATAATTGTTTGCCCTGGGCAGGATCGAACCCACCACGGGGTGAAAGGTAGGCTCACTACCAACCACGCCAACGAGTCAGTCGAACTCTGAAGAGGTTTCCTGCAAGTTCTTTTTTTGCTCCCCATTATTGTCAGGGTCGCCTTATCTAATGCAACGCGTGACTGTCAACAGATCCCGTCCAAATCACAATGTCCCTTTCGAACCTTCACATTAAACGAAATACGATCCTGAAAACAGCTATTGAAAAACATCTCTTTGTCCAAAGCCACACACAATGTAATTACAGTCGAAGGCACGTCGGTAGAAACACTTTGAACTTGAGATCGCGTAGCAGAAGCGTTAACATTCGTAATTCAAGTATTTCCACTGATGTATTGTTCGCTGTACATACTCGTACACACAGATGCGGTATCAGATCTCCATTATTATTATTATTGTTGTCATTAAAATTTACCAGCAGCCAGACAGTACGAAATAATTAATAAGCAGACGCTCCGCTTGCATTATCAATGAAATACGTACACAGATTTATTTAATTAGGAAAGAAAGAAAGTAAAAAAAAAATTGTTACAGTCATTATTATTATATTTGTAAAGAAAACCAAAGATAAAAGACTTAAATAAAATGTTATCTGTAACACTCTCATTTTGTATGTCAATACAAAAATTATTTCGTCATTGCAAAAAAGGTTGTAGATACACATTTGGATTCATGTTTTCTCTGTTCAGATTTAGTTTTTCAATTCCGAAATTTAAATCTTGCACTTTAAATCTTGCCTGCACTGTTGACAAAGAAAATGTCAGTTAATATGACGTTAGAAGTGGCTGCAACTTATTTTAACGAATTTCGTTGATCCGAGTTAGAAAGCGGTAGTTGAAATACTTACTTGTATGTAGGTGTAGATATTGCTCGATATCTGGTCACAGAATAAACTAATATACTATCATACAGAACGGACACTCTCCCTGGTGTCACGGTTTCTTTAGTTAGCTTTTGTAAAACTAATAGCAAATACCTTCGTGTCTTATTGACTGGACAATAATCCTATACTATTAAACGAGCAATATTTGTATGTATATATATATATTTTTGTAATCGGTTTCTCGAAAACGGCTCTAACGATTTCGATGAAATTTAGTATGCAGGGGTTTTTGGGGACAAATAATCGATTTAGCTAGGTCTCATGTCTGGGAAAATTAGTTTTCACTGTTTTTAGGGTTACGTACCTCAAAAGAAAAAAACGGAACCCTTATAGGATCACTTTGTTGTCCGTCTGTCTGTCTGTCTGTCAAGACCCTTTATCTCACGAACGGGTATAGGTATCAGGTTGAAATTAATACCATATATTTGGCTCCATGAACCACACAAGATCTGTAAATTTCAATTTTTTACAACGACGCAATCAAAAGATGGCATTTTATGTCCTCATCTCCATACATTTATGCAAAAAAGCAAAACCTACTGGGTAGTTCCCGTTGACCTAAAATTATGAAATTTTTGCAAGAAGCTAGGTCTCACAGTATAAATAATGGGAAAAGTCTGAAATCATTAAATATTACTCGTACAACTAACGGTAACCAATTGTGGTGAGCTCTCGTTTCAAGAACATTCATATAAGAGAGGGGTCAAGTTGGATGGTCGCTGAGGCGATTTTTGTTTTAGTTCTATTTTAAAAACGGGAACACTTACAAACTTGAAAATTGGTATGTATATAGTGCATAAGCTATAAAATAACAACAAATAATAAAATTTGGTCAAGCGCGTGTCGGACTCAAAAAGTCTAGCACATTAACTTACTGAAATTTCAACTAATACAATTATGATTATGTGGTGGTACGGAACCCTCGGTGCGCGAGTCCGACTCGCACTTGGCCAGTTTCTTTTTTATTTCTTTGCGCGTTTAAGAAACTTACAGCGCCATCTGTTGTTGAGTAGCATAGCTTGCTCACCCGATGATATTTTCAGATTGAGGCGGCTATTATAGAGCGAAGCTCGGTCGCCTAGGTAATTTATTAATCTCAAAAATATTGCATGGTAAAAATTCGCACTCGTTCGTAAACTCTGATATAGTGTTGGTTTATAGTGAAGGCACTTTGGGGCCAGTCAGCTGTTTGGACCAACTAAAAAATAATAATATTTATAATCTGCAGATTGATTAAGACAGACATCAGTCGGATCGGAGTACCGCTATCGGCTGCCAATCCAATCACACTAAGTGTGCAGAACATGGCAATCTAAGTACAAGTATCTAATGAGGATGGGCATTAACTCTCAGGCGCCTTTTGCCCAACGAGGAAACCGCGCACGCGTGGGAATCTGATCTCATGCGCGTGAGACGTTTTCCGTAATCACTGAGCGACAGAAAAAGCGGTCAGATTCCGGCAAGACTGGATATCAGTGTTTCCAGGTTCACCGTGAATAAAAGCTAGAAAGCTAGAATACATCAGTACATGATATGTGAAAATCGCACAAAAGTTAACTTAGATTAACGACTTTACCTTTCAAGATAGATCACAAACAGGTCACATATTCTCAAGAAGTCGCTGGTTTTTAATTTTTTTTTGCTGTATAATAAGGATAGATTTAAATCACTGGCGGTCTTTGCGAGACAGCCTACACCTAACCGTTTTACAAGCACCATGAAGTAGAGTTTAACGCTAAACTTAGCCCAATAAAAAGCCTGGCAACATTGCTGACCACGTAGCGCCGTTGACAACTGGACCCAACGTCGGCTTTCTCAATAGACGATCTTGAAGTCGCTGATGAGTGCTGTAATTTATATCATACAAGTATTCCATGGGAACCAGCGGAGAAAAACCCGCGCGTTTCTCCTCCACCACGTCGTTATGTAAATGCCTTGAGAAATCAACGGTTTTACTTTTATCGACGCTTTTCTTTGGAATTCTTAGGCCTAGAACACACGGTGCATCAAAAGTAACGAATCTGCAACTTGAGTTACTTTTATGCCCATAAAAACGTATATAAGGTATTGTCTCAAAGCTGAGACGTATAGCTATTGGTGGATTGAGTTTTCGCCCTTTATCCTTGTTTGTTACCTATTTCATGAAGTTGCCAACACCGGCACTGCAGAAAAGAGAGATAAAAGATACATTAGTTAGTATAGAATAGATAACATCAGTCATCACGGCGCTTCAGGGTAGCCATCGGAAATTAAAACTTAGCAAAAGATTAATAAATTCATTTCACTACAAAGTGTTTGTTTCAATACACCTAAAATAACAATGTCATCATAACATCCCATGAAACGCCTACTACAGGACAGGGAACTCGCTCCAAAATGCTAGCTTTTGCTGAAACAATGTGGAGGGGAATTACCATAGTCACCACGCTTGTTAATGTTACGGCTGGCACCATGGACCGCGGTTGTTGGTGACCGCAGAATGTAAGATGATACGATACACAGAAGGACGATACTGCCCATCCTCTGGTTCATCAACCCTTAGTCGCCTCTTACGACACCCACGGGTAGAGATGGGTTGGTACTATTCTTTGCCGGCACCACGCGGGCGGGGCATTGTAAGACTGACGAATTTTGACAAGATGGTATGTAAACCAAAAATAGTAAGTGAGTTGCAGTTTCGATACTCTTTCGTTGCGTTGTGTGTTCTAGCTTTACTAGTACCATTCTCATACATGCGGTTAAGAAAACGAGAATGAATGAAACATAAGCCAGTTATTTTTTCCAATAAATACGGAGTTTATTTCCTCGATGAGTAGTGAAGTGACTACGTGATGTGATGACGACGACATTATCGCCATTACTATTTAGACAATGTGTCTGACTAACACCGCATCCATTTTGAGTAAACAAAACAAAAAAAGCTATTTTGAAAATGCTAATGAAACTGCCGGAAGTTGCCATAGATTGTTAGGTATTTGTTTTTTATTTTATATTTATAGAGGTAAACAGTTGAACTTTGTTCATCGTGTGGGCTGGGTAAGCTATTGAATGGAAAAATCGATTATATTTACCTGTTTAGCATCACGCGCAGTGGCTGGTCATAAGACAATAAAGAGTTTTTTTTTTGTAGAGCTAGAGTGTTCCACTGCTGGACTCACAGAACTATATGCTGGACTAATCTCCAGAAGTAGGTTCAGAATAAAGAGTTAGTTAGTAGTATAATATTATTAACTCTTCTACTTGCAATATTACTGATATGATTTTATTGAACAATGACATGAAGTATCATTGTCAGCACGTGTGAATGGACTCGTACACTTCGTAACAACTTGTCAATGTCATATACCATTCATGTAGTTTGTTCACCATGTTCGGTTCAATGCAGAACTAATTTACACAGTACTGTGAAGTCGATCAAATTGTTTTGTTGCTATTTGACGACTTGAATGGTGTGGTTTGTAGTGACCCCGCCTGTCAAGCCGAAGGTCTTGGGTTCGACTGGTAGGGGCAAACATATTAACTCATGGACATTTATATAACTATTTGGGAATATTTGTTGCTATACTGGTAACTTGAAGACGTTCAAAACTAGCGTGTATGAAAGGGTTGATGAAAGTAGAGGAGGCGAGGGAAGTATAGTATGTCAAGATCGTATCAGGTGGAGAGCTGTGGTCTCTGCCTACACAAGGCTCTCTGGAATCTTACTGTCGTAACGTAATGAGTGGGTTGGAATTAGTATCTGAACATACATTTATTTCACTTCAAATTGTGAAATAAATGTTGCCGTGGCTCGAGAATTTTCTTTGCAGACGGCAAATTTAGTTGGTTAATAAACCCATTCATAATTTTTAATTCGTGTCTGCAACTACGGTTGTTAGCTATCCGACTCGTCGGCATATTGCATTAGAGTCGGTGAAACGCTGCGTTCGCGCTCAATGAGCGGTTCATTCATGCGGCGTTGTGTTGCGCAGCCGGCAGCCCCACCGCATCGCCCGTTCACTACTTACATTCAGTTTTTCGTACCAGTTTGAAGCATTCATACGTTTGTGATGTTAATGAAGCGCCAATAGCGTACAGGCACGCTATGTCGACAGCTACCGATACCGACATCTTCATTGAAACCGCGTTCCGAATGACGTATTCCGACTCTTTTGTTAGTGAAATCATTTATAACAATTCGCCTCCCCCGCCTACGCTTTGCCGACGGCTTCCTCTCACGATATCGTTTTTGATCTATAAATAGCAACATTCAAATTTATGGTGTAAATGTAATAACGCCCACGTGCCGCGGCTGGCGTGTCGGAGATCATTGTATGTGAGCACAGTACAGAACAAGGTACCTACATTATTTGTAGAGAGGAGGCTGATCTAGTAAAGGCGGGTAGGTGGTCCGAATTAGAATGTATTTGGCCATTTCCTCAAAGAAGCAGTTCGTTACGCCTTCAGGGCTATTTTTCTTTTAATGGTCTGCTTGCTTTTCACCTCGAATCTGGTCCTGAAGACAGATAAGGTCGCGATATATGGTACGGACTCACCCAGAAGAAACCAAGATGTGTATTCCCTGAGAGGAATTTCCTTAGCTTTGTGCATCATGAAAGATGTTGCAAAACGCTTTGTGCGAATGTTTTCAGATGAAGGTAAAAACCCTGCGGTTCATTTGAACTCTCGATAGTGGAAGGGGCTGGTAAGGTAGTAAAAACTCAGTTTTCTTGAAAAAAAAAACTGGCCAAGTCCGAGTCGGACTCGCGCCCTAAGGGTTCCGTACCTATCTACCATATGATATACTAAAAGCTTTTGCTCTTTGATTTTAAAACTCCGCGACCATCTAACTTGACCCCTCTTTTATAGAAAAGTTCTTGAAACGGGAGCTCACCTTAATTGGTTACTACTAGTTGTGAGAAAAATTGAAATATTTAATGATTTTAGACTTTTCCCTTTATTTGTACTGTAAGACCTAGCTTCTTGCCAAATTTCATAATTTTAGGTCAACGGGAACTACCCTGTAGGTTTTCCTTTTTTGCATAAATGTATGGAGATGAGGACATAAAAAGCCATATCTTTTTATTGCGTCGTTGTAAAAAATTGAAATTTTCAGATCTTGTGTGGTTCATGGACCTTAATAATCGTTATCAATTTCAACCTGATACCTCTTGTCGTTCGTGAGAAAAAGGGTCTTGACAGACAGACAGACGGACAACAAAGTGATCCTATAAGGGTTCCGTTTTTTTATTTTGAGGTACGGAACCCTAAAAACATGTTTTTGTAATGTGAATAGTAGTGACTCTTATGCATCGTAGGTAGCGGATTCGATCCCCGACCAGCGCAAACAATACCTAATCAAATTTCTCATACGTGGTAGCGTTCACAACACCTGTAGATGGTCGCTGGCCCAATTCACGTGGCGTCTTATTACTTAGGTACTTACTATATTAGCTAAGTCTGCGTTAAAACATAAAAGTTGTTTACTGACATTATTGGATAATTATTAATATACTGTTTAATTGAGTTAGAATAACAAATAGTAGAGGGCTAGGTCACCGACCGAGTACGATAGTCGAAATCAGGGCTAAAAAGTCTTATCAACGCCTACTCGATGTGTCATATAAACGGCAAATTCAAACAACAAAAGTAAATTCAACACTAGAAACTTAAATTATGAAATACGACCTTTTAGTTTTCAAACGTACCTATTAGGATCGCGTACGTTAGGCGAAACTAAATCAGGGCTATAATAAAAGCAATGTAAGTCTGTAAATTAAACTTGTTTCAACAAAAACCAAAGAAAGCAATATTTCCTACATATTTTAGATCGCTCGGAGTTCGTTGGACAAACATTTTTGGGAGAATTTTCCCAAGTGAAATAAAAGAACATTTTCATTTCTAAGGGATATTTGCTCGTTGAGCTGGAATAACAAATGTTAGGGTCATATATATTGGCACCCTTCCTCTGCATAGGCAGGCAATGGTTTTCAATTTAAACAAAGATGGATTTCATCACATCGCATCATTCATCTGTGCAGATTAGATATTTTATATTAGAATAGGACCATCCCCTATCGAATGCAACAATGGAAAGGGTTTTGCTCTGTCACTCAGGCAACTTAATACCATCTAAACCCAACACAAACGCTACTATTAGTTATTATAAATGTGAGTATTCCTCTCGGTCTGTTAAATTTGTGGTATGATATTGAAACCCCTTGGGAACGTTTTGTACACATTCACTAGTATAAGACAAATATGTAGATTGAAAATGTTCTTAGCAAAGATATATGTGAAAGTACTTGTATGAACAATTCTGTCGCGGCATGATTGATGTTCCAGAGTAAATCCCGCGACAGTGCTAAAATAGCGTTCCAAGAATCCGTACAATCCGCCTGTAAGAGGCAAATTACTGATTTGTTATCAAAGTAAATGGATTATGAAGAGTGGGAGTTTGTGGGCGTCTTTTCGCAGCAAAATATCTAGTCAACTTAATTAGATGGAGCCACAGAATAGATTAGTAAAGCCTTCGGTGGCGGTGTCTTTATGTGTGGCTTTAGCGACTTACGCGTGGGCGATGGGTCGCCGGGCGATGCGCGCAGATGGCCATGGCCAGCCCTCCTTGTAATCGCATTCTACCTGCCCCTGACATTTCGTGTCACTCCACCATATTTCAGTCCTAATTAAAGGCATAAAACTTATCGTGGGCATGACGTCCCCGATGTTATCAAAAGCCGTTTGATGTGGAGTGTGCAGTTGGCACTCGCGACGGCTCGGTCACGCGAGGAGACCTCTTAATCTGGAAAGTGTGACGTCAGCTCAGAGCGTCATGCGGGACGATGTAGCGCTTTCCGCATCTCTCACCAAAATGAAAACACGACCGTGGCGAAGGTCAATTTGCCATTAATCACGTTTTATTTTGCAAACATTGCGGAAAGTGCGCTCGGCACGCTGAAATGCGTATAAATTGCTGGGGTGCCATATTGAGAAAAAGGTACGCTTATTGTGGCTCAGATATTTTGATTGCTGTAATAAACGTCCGGTCGGAATTGGTGACATTCCTGAGCGATTTCTACATGTTTGACCTTGGTGGATCCTGTTGGATTGGAGGTGATCTGCGAATGAAGCGTATGATCGTGATTGGTGACATGATTGACCTCCGTTGATCCTGCTAGAGGTGACCTCTTGGTTACGCGCGTGACGTCAGAGCGATGTCGTCAGCCGAGAACGTGGCCCGCGTGAGTTCATTCACGAATTTATCCACTCATGGTCATGGGCAAGTACCTATAGACAGACAGACAATTTCTTGATATCATTAACCTATAACACGTGTTATCTATACAAGCAGTTAGTTGTTTGTGTTTCTGAAGAGTGCATAATATACTTATTCAAGGTACAAACTCAATTTTTATTGTGAACTATAATATCTTTAACATAGCTCTTTAGTTCAAGGTAGTTTTCCTCATTCATAGGGCTCAAGCTGACTCTAAATATCAAACGTTATCATCAGAATCGTTTTAGGAAAATGTAACTGCTTGCTTGTGTTACTGAGTGACGGATTTTCATTACGTTGGCAGCATTTTCCCGCTGAATGTGTTAGATACATTGTGTACGTTTCGTCTATATGCAAAATAAAATCTTACGCATATATTTGTGAAAATTAATCTTTGAGCTCGTATTGACATGCGCACCTAGGATCTTGTATTAGGGCCCTTTTCCTGTCATACGGATTTCTCTCCGGATCCGGACATCGTACGCATCCAGTCCGGACCGTCCGGAGAACAAACTAGTCGCTCCGCAGCACTTCTATCCGGATCGCCATTGAGTAAAGTCGTGCAGGAAAATGTACTTCTTAAAAAAAGTCATTATAGCGTATCTTATTTTCAAGAGAAATAAAAACCGATTCAGGGTTGATGTTGAAGACACTAATAGTAACATTTAATTACCTCAAAATTACTGTTTGCCTTCTTACTTGAGTCAGGCGTTATGTATATCGTCCCTTTTGACTCGGCTACTTTAATAATCTGTGGTAACAAACAAGCCTTAAGCATCTCCTAAAGAATTTATTAAATTAAAATAGTTTTACAAGATTTTGAAGATTGTTTTCTTCACATTTATGTCCCTGAAGAGACAGTTGATATAATTGAAACCAGATTATTTACTGGAATGTTTCATGTAAATTATCAGAAACTGAGAAGCAATGAAGGCAACTTTAAGCATTGCTTCCGAATGTCCATTCGTTGTTTTGACGAGCTATTGGGAAGAGTCTATCAAAAGTTAGCGGAATACGAATATAAGTTTACGATATTCTACTTTATAGAAAAATCCGAAAACAAACTGTTATAATAAAAATATTTATTAGCCTCTTTACTTATGCACTTGACTGTACACACGCATGCGTGTAACCTGCGCTAGGGTAAAAATAACACACGATCGTCCTGATACGGACGGTCCGTACGGATGGTGCTGGTCCAAGTCACGCTTCCGGACGGCACGCAAAATGCATGAAATTATCAAGTGCGGACGGTCCGGACGGGACCAGATCCGGACGCGGAGGGATATCGTATCGGCGTATGACAGGAAAAGGGCCCTAATTCTACTCAGACATGAGATCATAATTTTTTTAGCACTTTCCGCTCGTTCATTACAATAACAACGCGATAAATCAAACTCATTCATCGCGAACGTTTTTAGCGTAAACACAGTGAATGGAAGCGCTCGTGCGCTGCTTGATTACTGCTTTTGGTTCGCGATCGAACTAGTGACCTTTACTTTTATGGAATAGGTATTTGCAATTCATTTTCCTGTCATCGGCCATATACAGAACTTGAATTACCAAATGCAAAGGTAACAAAACCCTGTAAGACGAACAGATCGTAAAAATTGTTTATTAGTGCGCTCGTTAGGTTTCATAAGAGCCTTTCCGGCTCAAGTGTCTTAACGAGGCTATGCGTCTTGAAATAGAGTGTCGGTAACTCTATAGTTTGCATGTAGGTGCGATGCAAGTGGCCCTGCGACCTCGACACACTTGCTAAAACACAATAACGCGCGACCACTCGCGCGGCTCCGATCCGCCCGAGCGACATACTCGTAACTCGTTAGACCAAATAAAAGAGTCGAGCCCTTTGTCCGGTGGCAGAGCTCGTTAAAACTCCTGCCGCCGGCCAGGATGGGGCTCGACGTTAAAAAACCGTCCCTTGCAGGCGGTCATTGGCAGCGGTGGGTCGAAGCAAGTCGAGTCGACACTCGGGCCGCATTCCTGCGCCGGCGCACGCATCGCACGCCCACTCGCACCGGCTCTACACTCCACGCGCGCGTTAACCGACTTGATCACGGAGGCGTTCGGTAGAACCTACTCCACACCCGACAACTTGCCTTTCTAATTTGGCAAGTTAACTAACTTGAGGAGGCAGCTCGGCCATACATAGAAGTTGTTCATTAATAACACGGCCGACCGTGTCACGGCTTCCGGCGAGCGCCCACCGTACCGTACCCATTCAGATGGGAGGGAATTGAATTCGCACGCAGTCGTTGTCACTGCGCGCTATTCACTGTACACAAAGCTCCACTACAGCTACTATTACTATGAATTAAAACCCGTCCGCTTTCATTGTCTCAGCCGTGTCAACAGTGAGAACTAACAAACGCATTCTTGTTCGATGCCGTATCTTTCTATGGAAAATAACTCTTAAGAATTCTCATTTTTATAATTATCTATAGTGTTTCTTTTGCATCACCTACTACTTGGTTGGTACTGCACGTTCCCATTTTCCTGTAGAAGATGATTGTTCAGTATCAAGCAAACATAAGAATAACTTCAGGAGTAACCGTTTTTCAGAGCATGTAGGTAGGTATATTTGCAGGCAAGTAGTACACCTGTGTTCGATAAGAGTCCAGTGTCGAATATTAAGGAGTGATCACACCTAGCCGAATTCAAAGACTAATTCAGCATACATTGCTGGGAGGCTTACATACATACATACATAACATCACGCCTCTTTCCCGTTGGGGTAGGCAGAGACCACAGTCCTCCACCTGCTACGATCTTGACATACTTCCCTTGCTTCCTGTACTTTCATCAATCCTTTCATACATGCTCGTCGGTTTAGGGTACTTTTAACCTGGCCTTTATTCAGGACGTCCTGAATTTGGTCCTGGTACGTTCGCCTAGGCCTTCCCCTTCCAACGTTTCCATTCACTCTCGCCTGGTAGATCTCTTTCGTCAATCTTCGTTCATTCATCCTCTCTACATGACCAAACCATCTCAGCATCCCTTTCTCGATTTTGGTCACTACGTCTTCTTTTACGCCACACCGTTCTCTTATCACACTATTTCTAATCCTGTCACTCAATTTAACACCAATCATACTCCTTAGCGCTCTCATTTCCACTGCATTAATTTTACTTTCATGCTTCTTCTGCCATACCCAGCTTTCACTGCCATACATCAGTGGTTGGGAGGCTTGCTTATGTTAATTGCAATATCATTACTTCAACGAGCAATGTATGCCGAATTAGTCTTTGAATTAGCTAGGTGTGATCACTCCTTTACGCAAGAAGGCCCGCACCCACACAGCTCGGTAAAATCAAACGAAATAGAGTCGTGTCATTATCAGATCGGTCGAAATGGCGTGCGCGTGGGCGACTGCCTGAATGGACGCGCTCCTACACCCACTAAAACCTGCCATATACTCGTAGTGCCTACATCACCCGGCGGCGCTACCCACTGCTTGTCCACTTGTAAATAATTATCTAAACACCAACTCATGTGACACTGATCCAATTTGCTGCCCATTCGTACGGCTACCAGCTTTCCATTGAAATCGTGGAGAATGAAAGCGGTTTTCATCTAAATGCCCACCGACAAAGGTGGTGGTTTAATCTCGATGGGCGCGTATTAATTCAATTGTGCCGCAGCACTTCCTGCGGCAGTGCTATGATGTGAATAGAGAATCATACCACGCTTCGGGTGCATTATTATCGCTGATTGCGATGCAATTGACCGATATCGTGCCATTGCATGACCGGATCCGACTTAATACACATTCGTCCGTTCGAGTGGGGTTTGATAGCCATTCCATATTTATAACGTGCTGCATTTATAACTATTCGTACCGGCTAGGCTGACTCATGCTGCTGGAAATATTTACCCATCGGATTCTCATACATAACGTTAGCGGTAAAAGCGGAATAAAAATATCTTTGTTCATATCTATCCTCATTTTGAAATGAAAAATAAATATTTATTCCAAGTATTCCTTTGTAGCTGGGTAACGTTCCATTACTCGGGCTGCGGAGCTGAACAAATTGTACAATGTGTGGGCAGGTTTTATTTAGCATTTGCATGAAAAGTTGAGATAAAGGTGCGGTATCGTGGAGGCATGTTGGGAGGAGACTTATTAACACCTCGTGCGACTCGCCTAATTTGATTGCTTTCAAAACAACACTGAATGACGGCGAGACGATTGAGAGGGCGAATTTTGAAAAGTGTCGCGTGGGACGAGACGCGTTGGCGTCGGGACGCGGGGTAAGGCGGCGGAGAGGAGGGGAGTTTAAGGACGCTGCGTGGGCGGCCATTGAGCGCGGGGGCTTCAGTGGGGGTGGGCAGGTGAATGGTGAACCCCGACCCTCCCCATTGAGAGCCGGATCGATCGCGCCTCCAGCCAGCCATGCCTCGCATCGCGCCGCACCGCAAGCCACACCACCACCACGTGATTGATAAACGCATTAGCTATGTTTAATGGACAGCCTTCCTTATTAGATTATCTTGTTCATTAGGTTTCGCCCGCGCCGATGATAGATTATGGTTTGATTATTGACTTATCAGGTTCAGGGTCGATATCTACCCGTCTGTTTCAAACATCGCAGGCTCACGATGACGAATTAATGCGTCATATTAAGAGCTATGACTTACAGAATGGGCCATATTCATAAAGGAATCTTCATTAAGTTATTGTATGTGGCGAATGTTATGCAAAACGGGTAAGAGGGTCGTAAAGGGTTATGGAGGCATTTCGGACACGCGATGGGCTATTTCCCTTATAATGGTGTCACTGGGCTGTTAATATGTTATGGGGTCTCATAAAACAAGACATCAGCGCTAGGAAACATTAACACGACGTCAAAACTTTCCACTCTGACAGAATAACCACCCGTCACTATATTTCCGTAACTTGAAATCAAAACTGCCGTAAGGGAAGTTCAGGACGTTTTAGATCAAAAGAACTCTAAACCGACGTGTTTGTGTGAAAGGTTTTCTCCGATAAGAGAACAAAAAAAATCAGGGTGTCTACTCTAAAAGTCCGATATATCGAAACGATACTACTCGAAACATCCAAATGCAAAACTTCGTCTCTTGACAATAGAGTAGAATATTGGTTGGATGCAGTTTGAAAATTCATCCAACCAATATTCTACTCTATTGTCAAGGGACGAAGTTTTGCTGTTGCATGTTTTGAGTAGTATCGTTTCGATATGTCGGACTTTGAGAGTAGACACCCAGTTCAAAAACTAGAACCCGACTACTGGCAAATCTTGCTCTAAAAAGTATGAAACAAGAAAATATTGTCATCTGAAATTGTTATATACGAACTATTTAATAAATATTCATAGTGATGTTCAGATAATGATGTTAAGAAACTGTTAAAAAAACTTTTTTTTTCTTCCGTGACTTAACCTCCTTTAGAGGGCGCCACATTCAATTAAACGACACTTATTGTATCCAATAACCAGCGGATGATCAAGACGCTTCTAAGGACACCTCATTTGTCAAATTTATTTGGTTTAGAAGTTATGATGGAACAGATGAACATATATACATACATATACACATACATACATACCGTTCAAAATCATAACCCTCCTTTTTGCCGTAGTCGGGTAAAAAGTGAAGTAAGTTTGTATGTCGAGATTGTTGTAAAATATTGACTCTGCCGTCTCCGACGGGAATCCGAGCATAGCCCAAGTAGCATACATACTTCATTAGTTAGCCGTCCTTCGATTCCTCAACGGCTGAAGTTACAATCAAGTTTGTTCTAACTGTATCGAATCACGTCCCGATCACCCGTATCTATCTTCCTTACGAACGATGCTTTTAACTTCATTACTAATTCCTGCTGCCATACTCCGAAGTGAAACTACGATAATATCGCGCCGATAATTAGTCTATGGTTCGGCCTTTCATAAAGAAATTCCCATACAAATTAAATTTCCGAACGTAATTGTTGTTGTCAATCTGATAATATCGGAGCTCCGATAAAACTTCGGAATACGCACCCTGATGTGACTTGAGCTTACAGGTTTTTTTTGATGTTCAATGGTTTTAAGCCGCTATCACACCTTCCTTAATTCAGAGACTATTTCGGCATAAATTGCTGGTTAAAGTAAGGATATTAGAATTATTGTACCAAGCCTCCCAGCTATTTATGCCGAATTAGTCTTTGAATTCAGGAAGGTGTGATAGCAGCACTCTTGACCTAAATTTAGCCCTGAGGATAGAGATGAGGTCGACGGTGGGACGAGCTTGAAATAAAATACTTGTACAATTATCTCAACTGTGATTTTTTTATACGTATATGTTCAGTTCAATAGTTAGTTTTCTACATGCGCATAAGATTTCTGATAGAATATTTTTTTAATCTGCTTTTTTAGGGTTCCGTATCTCAAATGGAAAAAAACGAAGCCCTTATATTGTGATCACTATTGTTGTCTGTCTGTCTGTTGGTTTGTCTGTCCGTCTGTCAAGACCCTTTTTCTCCTGCACAGGTAAAGGTATCAAGTTGAAATTAACTAATATTAGGGTCACAAAGCACAAAGCGCTTTGAAACATCTTTTATTAAAAAGAGTGGAATTCTCTGCCTGCGTCGAGTTCATGTAACCCGAATCTATTCAAGTCGCGAGTGAATAGGCTTCTTCTGGGCAAGCTCGTTTCATCGTCGACCTCATCTCTGTCCTCAAGACTAGATCGAGGTCAAGAGTAAGCCTATTGACAATAATAAAAGTTGCTAAGTTCCATGGGTAGAAAAAGAGGTTTAAAGAATCGCAGTGCCTTTCTTAGCACCCTGTATATCATATATACTTGTACCGAGTGTTATAGAAGACTAGAAAGCTACTTAAAAGTTCTCTCTTAAATATATTGCGGATACTGTTGTGTCACTAAACCGTAAACAAGATTCGCATTGCGGATTCTTGAAATTGTCTATGAGGGATTCGGGTACAGTCAGGAGCACGTCAAGCTTAACACATTGGGCTTTTAACCGTTCTTTTTAGGGTTCCGAAAAAAAAGGAACCCTTATGGTGCGACTTTGTCTCTCTGTCTGTCCGTCTGTCTGTCTGTCAAACCTCTATATCTCAGCAACCACTCATGCTATCGATTTGAAATTTGTAATAGTTTTAGAATATAGTTGTCCAACTTAATTGCACATGAAAGAATTTTGAAAATATTATGATCATTAATGTAAAGGGGGCCAAATTTCAAATTGTCGGTACTAGGTCGAGTGGGGATATAAAAGGGCTTTACTTGTAAATTCTAACATATATCTTTGTATTTTTTTACGTCTCTTAGTTTTCAAGTTATGATGAAAAATGTCAAAAAAAATACCTTTCCCCCCCTCTTATCTCCGAAGTTTGTGAAAAGAAAAATCTGAATTAATTACAGTTGACAGAAGTTTATGTAAACATTACAGCACAAATAAACGATCTTTCTAAGTTGCACAGTTTTTTAGAAATCACCAAATAACCATTACAAACAAATTTAGTTTTGCGGTCCTAAAAATGGACTTTTTTGCTTCCAAAAATACAAAAAGTATATCGGAACCCTCGGCGCGCGAGTCCGACTCGCACTTGACCGGTTTTTTTCGTTTATTGCAACGCTTATACGAACAAATTTAGCAGGCTATTTGAAAAGAAATCGGCTATAGCTGTCAGAAAAACAAGTCTGTAAAACAATGTTATTCTTTCCGTCAAACATACTCTACTCTGGTTTTGGTGTCATGGCTGCAAAATGTGTTGGTAAGCGTTGGATTAACTTTGTTACTATATTTTTCCTTGCACCCAAAGGTTGCCTGGAAGAAATTGCTTTTTAGCAATAAGGCCGCCTTATTGTGCTCCGATTTTATGTTTATACAATAGTCTTAGGAAGTAAAGTCGTACTAAACCTGCAGTTGACTGTACAATATATTCATTACATAACATCACGCCTCTTTCCCGTCGGGGTAGGCAGAGACCACAGCTCTCCACCTACTAAGATCCTGACATACCTCCGTCGCTTCCCATTCTTTCATCAATCCTTTCATACATGCTAGTCGGTTTACGGTACTTTTAACCTGGCCTTTATTTAGAACATCCTGAGTCCTGTTTTGGTATTATTTAAACTTTTAGACGGAGAGCGCGTGGTCGTCAACCCTACCTCATCGATTACCAAGATGCGACTAATCTAGGGTGATGCACGTTAAAAAGTTATATCCGAATCAACAGGGTTGCCTGGGCGCAACCTGGCAGGTTTTGTACAGTGGGCAAAAAACTTGTCATTTTTTGGGCAAAAATTACCTCATCGAATACCAAATAGGTACATAGTACATTTGATAGTACTCATCAAGGAGTGCCTAAATCAACAGGGTTGCCTCACTCAATCCTGGCACATTCGGGGGTTGGCCTGATTTTAAGGTGGTCAAAAATGAGAAAAATTACCTCATCGATTACCAAGTAGGTACTTATTACAACTGATAGAGCTCTTCAAGAAGGGGCAAAATCAACAGGGTTGCCTCGCCAAATCCTGGCACATTCGTGAGTCGGCCTGATTTTAGGTCGGGAAAAAAATACAAAACTTACTTACGATTATGAGTAATGAATTGAAACTTATACCATTTGAAGGATCTAGACATCTTAATAATATTTGCTATAGTATGCCGACACTTAAACAAGTTTCATATTATTATACAGGATAGAAAGTTAAGATGGGGTACACACGGCAGCTACTATAAAAGCATTATAGCTACAAAAAATTTTTGTAAAGAGACTAACCCTAACTTTTAGAGATATTTTGACCTAAATTCACAGATTTTGGAAAAAATGTACAGTCAACAAGAAAAATGGTAATTTTCACAAAAAAAAATTCATTTCATTTGATCTTATTATTGATAAAAAACATAATTTTCTATGGGCTCAAAAGAGGTTAAGGTATTAGAACTGTCAGAAAGCACATAATTATTTTCCCATACATGTAATAGGAGAAACAGAATTTTTCATGTACCTTTTATACGAAACATTCCATCCTCTTGTTACTTAGAAACAGAAGTCTGTAAAAGGTCCACCAGGGTAAAGGTATTAGAACTCTCAGAATCCGCAAAATAAATTTTGACTTTTAGAGCCATTAGCAATTTCTAAGTGGGCAAAACACTTTTTGGGTAACAATGGATGTATGTGTGTCGAGTACAACCTTCATAGAACATTGTAGTTATTACTTTTTTAAATGTGGCTCGTCGGCAAAATTGTCTTTACGTTTTGGTTGTCAATCAATTGTTTGTAATTTTTCAAAATATATTTTCATCGGTCTAATTCTTAGTATTTCCTTTATAATTTCGTGTAGAAACCTGCAGATATCCTTCTATAGGTATTTCTGTACCTACCATCGTTAACATTTCTGGCGACCGTGACAGGACGATCGGTTGCAAGACAATTGTTCACGAAAGCTAAAAATGATCTCAAACTCAGCATAAATAGCTCAAGCGAGGACTGCATGGCCAAAATTCAAGATACTTTCAAGTATTTCTCGGAGAAAACTGAAAATTTATTCAACGTCGACGAACGTATAAAAACTCAATGGCTTTCATCCGAAGATTTGGAAGAAGATACGTTCTTGAACGATTGCGAGTCTGCTGATGCCTATAAAAAAGAGTGGATCGAGCTTCAACGAATATGCGACAACATATTACAAAAGGAAGACCACCAATCCAAATACGACAGCGCTTCTATAAGCAGCAATGGAGGTTCTAGTAGAGCATTACGGCTACCCAAGCTCGAACTTCAGAAATTTGACGGAAACGCCAAAAACTGGCTTACATTCTGGAGTTCATTTAAGAAGATCCATCAAGATTGTTCAATCGATCAAGATGACAAGATGGCTTGTCTTATTCAGAGCATGACAGCCAATTCTCCAGCTGCTGAATTAGTCCACAGCTTTCCTCCATGTGGTGAAAACTACTCCCAAGCTATAGAACATCTCAAATCCAGGTACGCACGTGATGAATTACTTATCGAAATTTATGTACGAGAGTTGCTGGCTCTAGTTCTTCAACAAGCCAAGGGAGATAACAGTAATACGAGGTGTCTTTCCTCTCTTTATGATAAACTGAAGACTCAGCTAAGGGCACTGGAAGTTCTTGGTGTCACCAGTGAAAAGTACGCCGCCATGCTGTACCCGTTGGTTGAATCTGCCCTCCCCACGGATGTTCTGCGTGTGTGGGAAAGACAAAGAAGCAGAACCGAAAACACCGACGTACTTAACAAACTCCTTGACTTCATAAAAATAGAAGTAGAAAGTGAAGAACGCATACAGCTTACTAGAGAGGGACTGACTGGTAAACCTGAAGGTAAAATTCTAACAGCAGCCTGCTTGATTACTGGAAATGCTGAAAGTACGCC
The DNA here is from genome assembly GCA_947532105.1 of Athrips mouffetella. NCBI lineage: Eukaryota > Metazoa > Arthropoda > Insecta > Lepidoptera > Gelechiidae > Athrips > Athrips mouffetella. The sequence goes on from OX383963.1 coordinate 23,910,984, forward strand.
AACAACATCTTCCAACAACATTATAATGTGCATTTGGTGCGATAAGTCTACTCATGGGAGCCACGAATGCATTAAGGCTCAAAAGATGACTTTAGAGGAAAGGAAAAAGCTTGTGAACAAGAAAAAAACCTATCTGTCTGAAGACAAATCATTCATGGCAAAGGTGCAAAATGTACCCTAAATGTATCGGTTGTCAGAAGACACACGCTATCCTACTGTGCCCTGAAATAAACAAGGCATCTGGTACTACTGATAGCAGCTCCGATAACGCCGAACACACAATGTCAGCAAAGAGCAACGGGACTACTCTCCTGCAAAAACTTCTTCTAAAAATTGGTGGAGAAACCATTCGAGCTTTGATTGACACTGGTGCTCAACGTTCTTATATTAGAACTGACATCGCAACGAAACTCAAGCTCCAACCAGTAGGAGAAGACACTATAAGGCACTACCTTTTCGGAGAAGTAGAAACTAAAGAGGAAACTCATAAAATCTTCGAGTTTACTGTTAAAAGCTTGAACGGGAAAACCTCCCTAAATATTTCTGCTTTAAGCAAAGAAAAAATATGTGGTTACATACCAAGAATCCGTGATGATTCAGCCATCAGTAAGAAACTGAAGAAGTACAATCTGACCCTTACTGATGTCGGCGACAACACGCCAGATGTGGATCTACTGATCGGTGCAGATTATTCCGGAGGAGTGATGACTGGTTCAGTTATCAATATTAGCAAGAACCTCTATGCCATTCAGACGAAACTTGGCTGCACGCTCCAAGGCTTAGTGCCCGAGCTCTCCGAGCAGAGCGAAGCTAAAGGTATTGTGGCAACTGTGGATTTAACGGACCAGATCAGTCATGTTTAAAAACGGGAGACCCTGGGTATCGAGGACCCGAAAGATGAAATAAATAAAAGCAGTTATACTGAGCAAGAATTGGCAAATTTCGAGGATGTCATTCCTGTTGAAGAAAAAGGTAGATGTAAAGTTGACTTGCCTAGGAAAATCGACTGCCCTATACTGCCAAAAAACACAATCCAAGAAATAAGAGAAAATGCCATAAAAGAAGATTGGATGCAAAATCCTGCTGATCTTACTTCAAGTGACTGCTCCGCTAAGAAATTAGCCGCTTTAGCCGCGCTTGGCCGGGAAGGCCCATCATGGTGGACAGAAAGCGGGGAAAAATGGCCAGTCTCTCTGGAAATAAACGAGGCACACGAGACTTGGAAGAGACACAAGAGGAAGAGGATCAAGCCGAAGCTACTCCGAAGTCTTAGATGTCCAAAAGCGGATACGCCATAAAGGTTCCGCGCCGCTTGGATCTTTGATCTTGCAAGTTGTAGCTTGCAAGGCGGGGAGGATGTCGAGTACGACCTTCATAGAACATTGTAGTTATTACTTTTTAAAATGTGGCTCGTCGGCAAAATTGTCTTTACGTTTTGGTTGTCAATCAATTGTTTGTAATTTTTCAAAATATATTTTCATCGGTCTAATTCTTAGTATTTCCTTTATTATTTCGTGTAGAAACCTGCAGATTGTCGCTTCTTTTTTTTCCCACAATGGCGCCACATTGTTTGTGAAGCGATGTAGTTTAGCTGACGTCATTAAGAGATTTTAATATCCAACAATGAATAAACGATTTTGATTTGATTTGATTTGATTTGATATCCTTCTATAGGTATTTCTGTACCTACCATCGTTAACAATGTGTGTGTCTGTGTGTGTTTGTGTGCATGTGATGTGTGTTTGTATGTGTGTAGTGTAGGATGTGTGTGTAGTGTAGGATGTGTGTGTATGTGTATGATGATGTAGTGCTCCTTAAGAAGTGGCAATATCAACACGGTTGCCTCGCCAAATACTGGCACTTTCGGCCTGATTTTATTTTATTACTGAACCGCTGGACCTAGACATGAAATATTGCACATAGATACCTTATACAGTGTAGGCAACAAGGTTCCGTCCCTCGATCCCGTTACGTTCGGGAGTCGGCCTTATTTTAGGGTAGTCAAAATTCTCAAAAATTATCTCATTGATTACCAAGTAGGTACTAAATGGCCAAATGTATTAATTTAGTTATGTACATGTGTAATTACTATGTTAGTAGTATATTTTTAGCTTTTTAGATTAAAATAATTTAAAAAATTATGTAGAGTAAAATAATTATGAGTTATTTATATGTATGTTTGTTTAAAGAATATATACAAAATTAATAGGGTTACCTCGCCAAATCCTGGCACTTTCGCGAGTCGGTCTGATTTTAAAGGATTAGTGGTCATTTTAATTTTATTATGTTAACGTTATTAAGTTAATTTTATTTATATTATTAAGTTCGATTATTTTTAGAGTTCCGTACCTCAAAAAGAAAAAAATATCACTTACAGGGTTACTTAGCTGTCTGTCTATCTCTCTGCCGATGTTATGTCTGCCATTTGGATCAGATCCCCATAATATCTCGGAAAATACGGTTCCTAGACTATTCGTATGTTGGGACAAATGCGAGGTCTCGTCGTAATCTTTATTTTGTTTAACAGCTGTCAAATTCAAAATCGCTGTAACTCGGAAACTAATGAAAATAGACTCCTTGTATGTTCGGACAAATGATAGACATCGTCAAGATCTTTATTTCATTTGACAGCTTTAAATACCTATAACTTGGAAACTACTAACCCTAGACTACTTGTATGTTGGGACAAAAGATAGATCTCATCGAGATCTTGAATTCAGTTAACAGCTGTTAAAATAAAAATGGCCATATCTCATAAATTAGCTATGCTAGACTAGCACTGTTTGAGGAAAAAATATATGTCTCAAAGAGATCTACATTACAAGTGTCAAATAAATATTTTTCCTACATTAAGTATTTTTATATCGTTAGTTTACGAGATATGAGGCTTTAATTCACTAGAAGTGAAGACCTATTCAAGAACACAATTTTTATCCCCAAACAGAGCTATACTAGTCTTTCATCGCTAGTTTACGAGATATAGCCGTTTTAATTTTGACAGCTGTCAGTTGAAACGGAGATCTCAATGAGATCTAGCATTATTACGAACATACGAGTAGTCTAGGGTCAGTAGTAACCGAGTTATAGTGATTGTGAGTTTGACAGCTGTCAACCGAAATAAAGTTTCCATGATTCCAATTTTTCAAGTTTAGTTCGAATTCAGTTCCACTTTAATTTCTAATCATTTCTAATTCATCATCATCATATCGTGTGGGTTGCAAGGTCGATGACCGACCTCACAAACCCTGGTGTCAGAGTTGTTGAGCCGCCAAAGGCCTCTGACATGGCTCATTAACGACTACATCCGTAGATAGTAGTCGGGACCAACGGCTTTACGTGCCTTCCGAAGCACGGAATCATCTAACTTTTCGGGCAATCAGGTGATTCATCCTGCAATGCCCTAACCAAACTGGGGAGGTCGCACAAAGAGATTTTTGTTTGACAGTGTCCCCACTGGGAATCGAACCCAGAACCTCCGGATCGAGAGCCGAACCCTCTAACCACTAGACCACGGAGGCTGTGTCTAATTTAATTCAAATCTAATGTAATTCTACTTCAATTGCAATCAGATTATATCCTATTCCAATTCAATGTCAATCCAATTGCCATATAATGTAAATTAAAATTTGAAATTATTTCAGTTAATTTTAAAGTCTTTATGATATTGCAAACTTGCATTTGCAAATTAAATCGTCAAAATAATTAGAGACCGAATCCTGCTAAAATAGCAGTAACCAGCTTTTGTCTGGTCACTCTTCTATTTCCACGGCACGGCACCGCACCAGAGTACGGCACGGCGCCATGCCGTAGTTTTCCACGGTGCACGCCGTGAATTTTTACGGCGCGGCGCCGTGCCGGAGTCCGGCGCTGCAACCGGAGCAACCTCACTTTGGCAAGCCAGTTGATTTTGCCACTTCTAAAAAGCTCTATCGAATATACTATGTACCTATTTGAAAATCGATAAGGTGATTTTTAAAAGGAAGATTTTGCTACCAGCAGTTAAAAATTATTATGGGAGAAGGCTAAATAAGTTTGTGATACCTACAATTTTTAATAGTATACCATGGCTTCGAGACGAAATGAAACTAACTAAAATAGTCCTGAAAAATAAATTAAAATTAACCCTCTTAGAAAGTGATAGTGCAGATAGGCAGACATGAACTTATATATATTACTTTATAGTATAAGAGCAGATAATATATAGATATTTGTACAATAAATAATTAAGTTAGTACTATTACTACCTTAATTATTTATTGTATGTATTTTGTTAGAGTTAATTTATAAATTATAATTGTTATCTTTTTAATTCAAATAGGTGCATGATTTGTAAATTAGAGCGTTCCACTCGCCATCAAACTACTGTAGTTTGGCGAGACTTTAATCTTTAAGCACTTAATGTAATTATGATGAATAAATAAAAAAAAAAAAAGAGAAGTTTTTTCTCATTAAGAATACGAAAATTGCCCTAAAAGCCAGTTGAAATTTTATATTATGTTTTCCGAGAGTTCTTATACCTTGACCATGCTTGACCTTACATAGACTTCTGTTTCTTATCAGCAAAAGGATCCAATGGTATGAAAAAAGGTATGTAAAGTTTCAGTTTTAATTCTACTACTTAATGTATGGGAAACCAATTTTGCGTTTTATGAGAGTTCTAATACTTTGACCTCGGTTGATCCCACAGAGAATTGTTCTTTATCAGTAAGATGATCGAATGAAATGAAAAGTATAAGTTTTGTGAACATTGCAGTTTTTTTTACTGTACATTTAATTGAAATCAGTAAATGTGCGACAAAATTTCTCCAAAATATCGGGTTAGTCTCCATAGTATGTTTTCATGTAGCTAAATTTTGTATTTGGCGGGTAAACCTATTGATTTTGTATACAGGGTGTGAGGGACGGTGTACCAAAAACTGAAAGGGCGTGCTCAGTTAACGAAACTGAGCAACTTTCCCAAAGAAAAATTTTTGGGAAATGAAAAAAAAATTTGACCTCTCCATACAAACTGTTCGGTCAGAGTGAGCAACTTGTATGGAGAAGTCTAAATTTTTTTTTTCATTTCCCAAAAATGTTTCTTTGGGAAAGTTGTTCAGTTTCGTTGACTAAACACGCCCTTTCAGTTTTCGGTACACCGTCCCTTACACCCTGTATATTCCTTATTTCACACATAGGTAAAATAAAACAACAAAATTAAAGGATTTCTTCAGCCAACCTGAAGCAGTGAAAAAGTGAATAGCAACGGGACACAATAGTGCAAAAGTAAAATTAAAATACTTTACATATAAATAGCTTATCATAAACTAAAATAAATACTGATCAGAATGTACGTTAATTAATACATTTTGCCATTTAGTACCTACTTGGTGATCAAAGAGGTAAATTTTTAAACTTTTGACCACCCTAAAATCAGGCTGACTCCCGAATGTGCCAGGATTGGGGAAAGCAACCATGTTGCCTACACTGTATGAGGTATCTATGTGCAAAATTTCAAGTCTCTATGTCCAGTGGCTTGGGCTGGGCGTGGATATATCAGTCATTCATGCAGTATTCAGTAATAAAATAAAATCAGGCCGAAAATGCCAGGATTTGGCAAGACATCCGTGTTGATATTGCCACTTCTTAAAAAGCACTATATCAACATACACACACACATCCTACTCTACAACACAAACACATCACATGCACACAAACACACACACACACTCAGACACACACATACGTTCACTACATTACATCTACATTCGTACAGGTAATTGTTACCCAAAAAGTGTTTTGCCCACTTAGAAATTGCTAATGGCTCTAAAAGTCAAAATTTATTTTGCGGATTCTGAGAGTTCTAATACCTTTACCCTGGTGGACCTTTTACAGACTTCTGTTTCTTAGTAACAAGAGGATGGAATGTTTCGTAAAAAAGGTACATGAAAATTTCTGTTTCTCCTATTACATGTATGGGAAAATAATTATGTGCTTTCTGACAGTTCTAATACCTTAACCTCTTTTGAGCCCATAGAAAATTATGTTTTTTATCAATAATAAGATCAAATGAAATGAATTTTTTTTTTGTGAAAATTGCCATTTTTCTTGTTGACTGTACATTTTTTCCAAAATCTGTGAATGTAGGTCAAAATATCTCTAAAAGTTAGGGTTAGTCTCTTTACTAAATTTTTTTGTAGCTATAATGCTTTTATAGTAGCTGCCGTGTGTACCCCATCTTAACTTTTTATCCTGTATAATAATATGAAACTTGTTTAAGTGTCGGCATACTATAGCAAATATTATTAAGATGTCTAGATCCGTCAAATGGTATAAGTTTCAATTCATTACTCATAATCGTAAGTAAGTTTTGTATTTTTATGCCGACCTAAAATCAGGCCGACTCACGAATGTGCCAGGATTTGGCGAGGCAACCCTGTTGATTTTGCCCCTTCTTGAAGAGCTCTATCAGTTGTAATAAGTACCTACTTGGTAATCGATGAGGTAATTTTTCTCATTTTTGACCACCTTAAAATCAGGCCAACCCCCGAATGTGCCAGGATTGAGTGAGGCAACCCTGTTGATTTAGGCACTCCTTGATGAGTACTATCAAATGTACTATGTACCTATTTGGTATTCGATGAGGTAATTTTTGCCCAAAAAATTACAAGTTTTTTGCCCACTGTACAAAACCTGCCAGGTTGCGCCCAGGCAACCCTGTTGATTCGGATATAACTTTTTAACGTGTATCATCCTAGAATAGTCGCATCTTGGTAATCGATGAGGTAGGGTTGACGACCACGCGCTCTCCGTCTATTTGTTTATTTATCTAAATATATAAAAGAGCATGTCCTGACTGACTGACTGACTGATTCATCAACGCCGAGCCGTTGCCGCTATAGATACAGATCTGAAATTTTGTACACAGGTTCTATGCACGTCAAAAGCACCCACTAAGAAAGGATTTTGGAAAATTCATCCCCTAAGGGGTGAAATAAGGGATGAAAATTTGTACGAAAGTCCTTTGTTTCATGAGTTAGATTCACACAAATTTAACTTTAAGATATTGGTAAAAAATAATGAAACACGTGTTTAAGCATTTCTTAAAAATCACCCTTCAAGGGGGTGAAAAAGGGGATGATTTTTATTCCGTACGTTGGTCTATAAGTCTTTCATTTTTTAAGGTAGAATTATAGAAATTTGGTTCCGAGCTCATGGTAAAAAATAAAAAAGTACGTTTAAGAATTTTTCAACATTCATCCCCTAAGGGGGTGAAATAAGGGATGAAAATTTGTACGAAAGTCCTTTGTTTCATGAGTTAGATTCACACAAATTTAACTTTAAGCTATTGGTAAAAAATAAAGAAACACGTGTTTAAGCATTTCTAAAAAATCACCCTAAAAGGGGGTGAAAAGGGGGATGATATTATTTCCGTATGTTGGTCTATAAGGCTTTTATTTTTAAAGGTAGAATTATAGAAATTTGTTTTTGTGCTTTTGGTAAAAATAAAAAAGGACGTGTTTTAGAATTTTTCAAAATTCATCCCCTAAGGGGGTGAAATAAGGGATGAAAGTTTGCATGAAAGTGCGTAAGTTTTAAAGTTAGGATCTTCAAAATTTGTATTTAGACTAAGACCTAAAAATAAAGTTTAATGTCTCTCAGGGTTTTTGGAAATTCAATACCCTATGGGGTGAAAAGGGGAAAGAAGTTGAAAATCCATCATTTTCAAATTAAAATCCACTAAATTTATTATTTAGGCATAGGCATCATGGTTGTAATTCTGTGGAACGTACATCACTTTTATTGTAATTCCGCCCCAAATTCAACCCCTAAAAGAGGGAAATGGGGTGAAAACGTCTAAAAATCAATATGGGTGTCGTTTGTATGGTTTATCGGGTCGCGGATTACGAAAACTACAACAATTTTGAAATGCAGCGTGGTGGACGTGAAATACCAGAGAGGGAGAGAGAGGGAGGAGGATAGGGAGAGGGAGGGGGAGAGAGATAGGGAGGGAGGGGAGATGGAGGGGGAGGGGGAGAAGAAGAGGGAGGGAGAGGGAGAGACTGCACATTGTCTGAATTTCACGCGGGCGAAGCCGCGGGCACAGCTAGTTTTATATAAGTGTTTTTCTACTCCAATTTGTTAAAGTTCGAAATACGAAACCGGAAACAGTATCACAAACATTGACATTCCGACAACAGTTGCGTAATATTTATAAATGCAACTGTCTACAATACGGTAATATACTCGTAATTTTTTCACCTTTTTGTTAGGTTTGGCAACAAAATTACGTTAATACTATGTTGTATTGGATGCCATCGGCTAATATGCTAGTTACTAAGCCATAAAGGACAACTTCAAAAAAGAATTCATACTGAACCCCCCCATACTATTATATGATGGCTGGCCGAGAGGGATGCAGGATGCAGCATAGATGCAGCAGTGTGAAAGAAAGAGAAAGATATACACTGTAATACATGAACGTAGTGATTTACGTTCGCGCTTATTTAATCTGTCAAAAAATAACTTTTAATTTATAATTTAACGATAAACATCTTGATTTTCATTGAAAATTTGTAAATATGAGTAAAATATTCACGCCGACCGAAATAACTAAGGCAGCGTACGAAACTCAAAAGGACTTTATTGCCAAAAAAGTGGAGGTGTTCTAGGGCTCTACTACTACGACAAAAGTAAACAAAGGTAGTACGTTATTGTTTTAATGATTTTTATGCTCGTAGTTAAAGTCATGTATGCCTCTGATTGCAAACTAGTCATTGTAACAATCGTGCTGTCTATTGTGACATTCGGCTTCGCCTCATGTCACAAACAAGCACTCATGTTACAATGTCTATCTTTACTTGACAGTGGCATAAACTACTATCTCGAGCCCTGGATTGGTTGGAATAAGTATTTCAAATTTGTTATTCTCTGAATTGGTTCTTCGAATCAATTTTTCTTATACTTTACGAATTATCTACCTGGCAGCCTGGCAACGGCAACACGTGCAAAGATAAACGGAGAGCCCTTTTCATTTCGAAAAGATTTGTAGCCACCATCAGTTATAGCATTACGCCATCCGTTTCAGTAATGACACCTCGTTCATCAAAATCGATCCAGCCATTATGTTTGTGTGGCCCTAAGAGAGTTTTCTACGTCTGGAACTCTGCCATTTATGAAAGATCTAAAGTGTATATAATATAAAATATTGTTATTTTCGTTTGGTTAAAATATTAATAAAGAGGATTTTATGCATTACTAGTCAATTTCGCGTGAAAATCCGTCGGCCAAAATTAGCGACACATTTTCTATGAGACCTTAACAATAGGGAACATGCATAAATTTTATTAGTCGCATTTATTAATAAAATATGAAAATACCGTAGTAGAGATGACAAAACGTGAAATTAAAATTTAAATCGGCCAAGGAATGCAGCAGATATAAGCATTTGACAGAGGGATCCGACATGAATAGTGACTTCAAAATTCACTACGGCCATATAAACTCCATATTAAATTTCGTTTTGCTAGAAAGAGACGGAAACAAATCTTCGATGGCTTATATCTTTTTAGGGTTTCGTACCTCAAAAGAAAAAAAAAGGAACCCTTATAGGATCACTTTGTTGTCCGTCTGTCTGTCTGTCTGTCAAGACCCTTTATCTCACGAACGGGTAAAGGTATCAGGTTTAAATTAATACCATATATTAGAATTCATGAACCACACAAGATCTGAAAATTTCAATTTTTTACAACGACGAAATCAAAAGATATGGCATTTTATGTCCTCCTCTCCATACATTTATGCAAAAAATCAAAACCTACAGGGTACTTCCCGTTGACCTAAAATTATGAAATTTGGCAAGAAGCTAGGTCTCACAGTACAACTAATGGGAAAGTCTAAAATCATTAAATATTACAACTTTTCTCACAAAACTCCCGTTTCAAGAACATTCATATAAGAGAGGGCTCAAGTTGGATGGCCGCGGAGGCGATTTTTGTTTTAGTTTTATTTTAAAAACGGGAACACTTACAAACTTGAAAATTGGTACATTTATAGTGCATAAGCTATAAAATAACAACAAATAATAAAATTTGATCAAGCGCGTGTCGGACTCAAAAAATCTAGCACATTAACTTACTGAAATTTCAACTAATACAATTATGATTATGTGGTGGTACGGAACCCTCGGTGCGCGAGTCCGACTGGCACTTGGCCGGTTTTTTAATATTATAGTTATTCGAAAAATTGTTTTACAAGTCTGTTTATTACATGAATGAGAATAAATTTCTTTAATTAAAAAAATTCGTGCATGTTCCCTATTGTTATAAAACTATAGATAGATAAAAATGTTTATTCATACACATATACTCATTTATTAGCGATTGTTTTTTCTGTACTTATCTTCCCAATTTGCATTACTCGTCATCACAATATCATCTCACTCAACATCCTCTGCTAGAATCCTGTCCTCCAGAAGGTCACAGCAAAAAGTCTTGCATGTTTAGAGGGCATGCATACCATAACCATTAAGGGGTGTATGCTACACAAAATACACTGCTGTCTATCCTCCGGTTCAAGAACCCCTAGTCGCTTTTTGCGATCCCCTCGGGAAAACATTACAGTTCTTAGCCGGCAACACACAACACAGACAACCACATTTATGTATCTGCATGGAATTCTGCAATGCAGCCTCCATTAGAGCTTCCGGCTGTTGATTCAGAGGTTCTAGATTCGATTCTCGGTAGAGACATTGTTACATAAAAATTTTCAGTATGATGAATCGATGAATAACCTGATTGTTCTAATTGATTCCGTGCTTCGGAGAGCATGTTAAGCCGTTGGTTTTGGCTACTATCTATGGAAGTGGAAGTTAAAGGCCATGGACGACTTAAGAACTCTGACACCAGGGTCGTCTATCTTACAATCCACACGACATGATGATGATAGGATATACGTCGTCCAAATAACTCTTGCTATGACCGTTAATGCACAGAACTCAAAAAACATATCGCGGGGTGAGTGCGACAGGTGGGGAAGGCGAGCGAATCGTTCATTGGCTATCCGCCTGTCATCCATGCGCAGAAAATAACCGTCAGAGCCAAACTTATCCTGTACACGCTATCATCATAACATCCCATGAAAAGTCCACTACAGGACAGGGAGCTCCCTCCAGAATTCTAGCTTTAGCTGTAAAAAATGTGTAGGGGAAGTACCATAGTCACCACGCTTGTTAGCGTTACGGCTGGCACCATAGACGCTATATCTGCACGCTATACAATGGTGTTCTTTGTGTTCCCAGGTCGCTCCGCATCTCAGGGTCGGGATGCGACGAGTCTCTCTCGTCGGGGTCCTCATCAGAGTGCGAGGACGCGGCGCCGCACCACCAGGACTTCCCGGTGGAGATCCTGCCCAACCTGTACCTGGGGAACTCCAGCAACAGTGAGGACTGCGACGCGCTCGCTAGGCACAACATTAAGGTGAAATTGATATTTTTGTTTTTTTTTTCAATACTTCCTGTATACAAGCCAAAAAGGCACTAAAATTAACAACTTTTTCTAAAGAACATCGTAATACGAAAAAAAAATGTAAAAAAAAAGTAGTAAATGCGCTATCAGCTGATCTAGTTTCTATCTGAATATTGAAGCGATGCGTAATAATGCGATACGATTGCTACCCGAATAACTTACATTCCAAAACACAGGTGCATTCCTTGTAGTTACACCAAGTTGTTACACCAGTGTAACCACAAGGAAAAACCAATTCCTGGTGGTGACACCACAGTAGAGATAGACAATACAGCCTAAACCAGTGGTTCTAAAAGCGTGAAATTGTTCACGCGAGTTTCTTAAATGAGGACTAAGTAAAGTTAACGGTACGTGTTAACGGAATAAGCGAATCTGAGAAAATAGTTTGTTCAGAATCGGGAGTAAAATCAATTTCACGGGTTTTTAATAGGGAATTCTTTTTCATTATTTAAATTTTTCTCGCTTCTATTCTAAATATTTCTGAGATACGCGCGCTGGCGCGGCGGCGGCGCCGCGCGGTTTATGAGCGGCGAGGAGGGGAGGGAAGTGGGCGTGGCGTGAGCGGTATGCGCGGACTAGAACTACGATGAAACTAGAACTATGATGAAACTTTAAAATAACAATATCTAGAAAAAGAAATATTTTTTAAAGATTTTTTTACGGGAATGGATTTATTTTAATAAAAATCTGTTGGGGATGAAAGTTTCTATGCTCTAGTATAAAAATAACCGTATATGTGTTGTTGCATTTCAGTACGTGTTGAACGTAACGCCGGACCTTCCGAACACGTTTGAGGCGGAGGGCTGCGGCATCAACTACCTGAAGATCCCCATCGCAGACCACTGGAGTCAGAACCTCGCTGTGCACTTCCCGCAAGCCATACGGTTTATTGGTACGTTATCATTATCACCATTTTACTCACATTGGTCGAAGATAGGGCAACGTATAGAGCTGAAAAATTGTAGAGTGACAACAACGAAGTAGAAGATACTCGTACAGCATGGGCAGCAACAGGCATTGTCCAGGGAAGAAATTGGGGAATACATTTGAATTAATTTGCATGGAAGACATGCAGCTAAGATATCCTCTTAAGAGGCTACCTCCCGTCCACTAGCGCCCCCATCAGTTAAAAAAATATTGCTCACTAAATACAAAACTTATAGAAAATCTGGAAAGACAGATTGAAGTAAAGGTATCCTAGTTTATTCAGAACCTATCAATTCTGAAAAATATAATACACTGTAGTTACAGATACAAATAGTGCGAAAAACGGCCACTTTTAGCAGTTTTTGTGTCTGTAACTACAGTGAACTTTATTTTACAGAGTAAATAGTTTCTAAATAAACAAATGTACCTTTACTTCAATCTGTCTTTCCGGATTTTTGATAAGTTTCGTATTTAGTGAGTAATATTTTTTTAACTGATGGGGGCGCTAGTGGACCGGAGGTAGCCCCTTAAGGTGATCTGTGACGGCCAGCGTAGACCCGAACGCAACTAGATGGAGCCACTGCTGCAAATATAAGGTTTTATTTTTTTATGCAATAAGTACCAACTATATATGTGCTAAAAGTAGATTAGCGTAAATTTCATGGTGTAACTTCAACGCCTAACAACAATTTCGATGAAAAAATATTTCCATATGTCCAGTAAAGTCAGTAACTCTCGTCAGTCTGTGATTTACATGAGTACGATCACTCACACATGCACACAAAAAGCACAACCGTACAGTTTTGACCGCACGCCCACAATCGTAATATTGAACCAAAAATTTCTAACAAAAACTAGTACTTTCAGTACATTAGCTGTATTTTTGTATTAATCAGCGAAAAATTTAACTAAAAATAGCAGTATTCGTTCGTTTTTCAACAGAATTTTATGTCCCGCGTAAGAATATAAGTCAATTGAATTTTTGTATGGAAAACGGATCAACTTAAGGCTCCTCGTTAGACTCTCTCTGCTGATATGAAAATGATAGATGATAAAGAATCTAATCATCACTACAATATCATCATTAGTACATATTGAACGTTTCGCCAGCTCTTCTAAACATGTTCGAGGCATCAACTACCTGAAGATCCCCATCGTAGACCACTGGAGTCAGGTGGTCTATTCACAATTTTCGATATATTGATAGATTACTTCTTTGATACAGTCGAATTTGTAACTGACAATAAGAATATTAGTTGGATGAATTGTCAAATTGGCAGGGGTTTAGCATCAAACATCCATTCAAGGGACAAAGTTTTGAATTTGCATGTTTCGAATAGTATCGTATCGTCATATCAATCACCTGAACAAAGGTTCATTAATTGAGGCTTTTGGCTAGCGCGTTAGATTGATAGCCCTGATTAAAGAGTACGTGTGTTTTTGTTTACAGAAGAGGCAATGGGCGCGGGCTGCGGCGTGCTAGTGCACTGCGTGGCCGGCGTGTCCCGCTCCGTGACGGTCACGCTCGCGTACCTCATGCAGCGACACCGGCTCTGCTTACGCGACGCCTTCGAGCTGGTGCGTGCGAGGAAGACGGATATAGCGCCCAACTTCCACTTCATGCGACAGCTGCATTCCTTCGAGAGGGACCTGGGACTTCACGAGCGCGCCGCCAGCCTGAGTAAGGTCTGCACTCTTCCTACACACACACCCACACACACTAGTAGATAAGAAGTTTATTTTTTATTCCTTTGTTTTCATTCCTCCAAAGATCGGTGTAACTAGATTTGATTTGCTATACAAATGAGAGTAAGTTTTGTATGCTAATTTTAGACGCCGCCAGTTTGCGTCCCGAGAGCAAATTTATACGTATATTCAGTGGTCGTATATATTCTGTGGTTTTAGTTCTATCAAAATTATTCCAATACCCAGTTGGAGTACAGTACAGCGCCAAAATGGTTTTAATCAATGATTAGTTTCTAGGCACGAATACAACTTCACAGATGTGCCCATTCAGGGAGCGATTATGGGCACCTCTGACGCGACTAGTGTGAATGAAGTGCATTTGCTATCGTGCGTACCTGTCCTGCTATTGCTATAGGTACTCGTGAAGATCTTTTAAAACTAATCTAAGAATGCAAGCCAATTTGGTATTTGTTTTAGATACTTATTGCTGCCGACTCGAAAAGAAACAGCTGTCGTATATAAGACTTAGCGAGCTTTAAGGAATTAACGAAAATTAAGGAATAAAAAGTTAAGCTTCAGGAAACGGCTTGTTACTGCCTAGAATATGTAGTTTCTAAAAAGAAACATAGCCTAATGCTATAAGACGTTGAATTTAAATGAAGTATAAAAAATGTCTTAAGTAAATGTATTGAAGTGACAAGTCGTTTAGTTTTATGCACTTGACACTTAGCCGTGCACATTCTCTCACTAAATTGCATGATTTACATACAGGGTGTAAGGGACGGTGTAGCGAAAACTGAAAGGGAGCGTTCAGTCAACGAAACTGAACAACTTTCCCAAAGAAACATGTCTGGGAAAAGATAAAAATTATCCATACAAACTGCTCAATCTGGTCGAACAGTTTGCATGGAGAGGTCAAAATGTTTCTTTGGGAAAAATGTTCAGTTTCGTTGACTGAGCACGCTCCTCCAGTTTTCGGTGCACCGTCCCTTACACCCTGTATATTTGTCCTTCCCCAATTGAATCCCTAGCTGTTGAACTTTGGCATAACTAGGTGCACTACCTTCACATAGTTAAAAAGATAAAAGAAATGCTAGTGATAAATTTGCACAGGCCCTGTTTTATTAGAGGAGTGGGTATAAAATAAACACAAAGACTATCAAATAGTGGCTTCAGTACAATTAAGCAGCCTCCGTGGTGTAGTAGCAGCCTCCGTGGTGTAGTGGTTAGAGCGCTCGGCTCTCGATCCGGAGGTTCTGGGTTCGATTCCCGGTGGGGACACTGTCAAACAAAAACCTCTTTGTGCGACCTCCCCAGTCTGGTTAGGTCATTGCAGGATGAATCACCTGATTGTCCGAAAAGTTAGATGATTCCGTGCTTCGGAAGGCACGTAAAGCCGTTGGTCCCGACTACTATCTACGGATGTAGTCGTTAATGAGCCATGTCAGAGGCCTTTGGCGGCTCAACAACTCTGACACCAGGGTTTGTGAGGTCGGTCATCGACCTTGCAACCCACACGATCTGATGAGTACAATTAAGACTTGGCTCAACCCGAAAGGGAAGCGAGCGTGATCTACTTGTATCAAAACTGAGGCTTGTGAATCTGCTCATGAAACTGAACAACTTTTTTATGGAATATAGGTCAAAATACGTCAGATTTGAACCTCCCTTATGAAATGCATAAAGAGCTGATACAGTTTCTGTAGAAATTTATAAGAAAACTGAAAAGTATGTTTTCTGGAAAAAGTTCAAGATCCCGAATCTATTCAAGTGGCGAGTGAATATGCTCCTTTCTGGGCAAGCTCGTTCCATCGTCGACCTCTGTCCTCAAGACTAGATCGAGGTCAAGAGTAAGCCCATTGACAATAAAAAAAAAGTTTTTCAGTTTCATGGGGCAGGGTTCGAAGTGATAATTATCACTGATAATTATTTTGATAATTCTATCGGTGTCGCTACGCGCATCCGAAATCCGAACGCGATTTGCCTCTTCCGTACTATATAATTTTCACTTTCACTGTTTCACTAACATAAGAAAATGTTTCGTAAGCCAATGTGATATTTTTAATGACACAAACAAGTAGGCAAACGAGCGGGTGAGCCACCTGATGGTAAGTGGTCACCACTAGGATGGTATGTCTCATGTGCATGTGCCGGTCAGTTTAGACCGTAAGGGCACTGCATGTTATCCTACGTCATCTAGTACACGAAATTTGCAACGTTGTAGCGATAGTAGTGGGCTAATAGGTCCACAAAACGTTGGTCTGCCAATGCGAAACCTGGCAGGTTTTAAACAGTTGGAGAGAAAAGTGGTTAAATGACAGATTACACGAATGAAATCTATTCGTAGATATAGAAGGTACCTAAATAAGTAATAAACCACAGGTCTGCCTTGCATCCTCTTGGCAGTTTCGCCAGTCCGACCAAATTTGTGGTCCAATCACATCCGACCACATTTGTGGTCCGACTAGCGAAACTGCCAAGAGGATGCAAGGCAGACCTGTTGTTTTTTACTTGTATAGGTACCTTCTATTTCTACTAATAGATTTCATTCGTGTAATCTGTCATTTAACCACTTTTCTCTCCAACTGTACAAAACCTGCCAGGTTTCGGATTGGCAGACCAACGTTTTGTGGACCTACTAGGCCACTACTATCGCTACAAAGTTGCAAATTTCGTGTACTAGATGACGTAGGATAACATGCAGTGCCCTTACGGTCTAGTTCACTGGCCCCCTTACCCTACGAACCGAAACAGCAGTGCAAACACTGCTGCTTTACGGCAGAAACAGATTAGCCTGTTTTTGGTTTGCACAGTTTTGCACTAAAGCCCTACCGCCACCCAAAACAAAGATTACCAAAATTGTAAAACAGTTGCTAATTATTAATGTCTTTCTTTTCACAACATTTTTGTAATGGAATTGTTAAAGTTAAAGTCAAAAATTAAAGAAATCAAGCCGTGAATTTGAATGGAACTGTTAACTGTCCTATTATAATCATGATAATTTTCAAAGATGACAATTATCTTGATAATTTCGAACCCAGATTGACAGACTACTCAGAGACGTGACTTAAAATTAGTCTCTCATTAAGTCTTGTGCTGTTACTTTCTTTGTTATTGAAACCGAAAAGGACAGCATGAGACCTAACTAATGAAAGATTAACTAAAGTAATGTCTCTGAGTACGGCGGTAAGTCCCTCAAAGTAATACATTGTAGAGTTTGTCCAAGCTAAAGTGACGCACCCTACCACCGCGCCGCCAAAATAGATCGACCTCCGAGAGAGCGGGACGAGCTTCTCATTTGGGATCAAGTTATTGTAACTTATATTATAGAGCAACAAGAATTTGTTTAGCTGGTGCATAGATGGATGAAAAAATAATATAAATAAAATAGAACTAACGTCATTGCCCTGAATGACACTTTAAGTGACATTACAGTATGACTGCGATATCTGTTCAGTTCTGTGGCGAAGGTGTGGTGTAAAGAAAATAAAATAAATAAAATAACTCAGATTTCGAATATAAGCCGTTCCAACTCTCTCACCTTCCTATACAGGGTGTAAGGGACGGTGTACCGAAAACTGAAAGGGCGTGCTCAGTCAACGAATCTGAACAACTTTCCCAAAGAAACATATATTGGGAAATGAAAAAAAATTTTGACCTCCATACAAATTGCCCACTCTGGTCGAACAGTTTGTATGGAGAGGTAAATTTTTTTTCTTTCCCAACATATGTTTCTTTGGGAAAGTTGTTCAGTTTCGTTGACTGAGCACGCCCTTTCAGTTTTCGGTACACCGTCCCTTACACCCTTTATGTATCCGCTTCGCCTTCATCCTTCTTCCCTCTGGCTCTTTGTATCCCGCTGACGCGTAGGACTTAATTCTCATTCCTGTAGGAGAAATCCCACGTCAAGTGAGTGCCGCAAACACTATCAGCTCCTGAGATATAGTATCTTAGAGGCTTACATATTAATGTCGTTATCTATACGTATCTACCTATCTGGTTATTCTGTGAAGACGGTGCACCGTCTTTACCCTAGAGTCTAGGGCCTAGACTATGATTGAATATCACCATTAAAAGTATATGTAGGAGTAATCTCAAGAGTTGAAAAAAATTTACAACAGTTGTGAACACTTAGCTTTTCTGTCGGAGCCATGTGAACCATGGAAAAACACTTTTCCTCACTGTCTTTACAAACTTATAAACGAATTCACTCGAAAGAAACTTAGAAGCTTCGGCAAGCGCGGCAAACAACTGAACTATCGATCTCAAAGCAACAAAGAGAACTTTTGGGCAGTCTGTTTTTTAATATGAGATAGATTGTTAATAATACAAGCCATTAACTTACATCCACTCTCATACACACTTCTACAAAAAGCAGTCGTACTAAACACCTGCAGAATTGTACGAAAGTTCTTGTCGCTTACCTAATCCCTTTTATGCACTTGGCCATGGCCTGTGCCAAACTACCTCTTCGGAGAGATATACAAAGTATATAATGTGAAAATAATAATAATCATTTATTCATAATCCAATTATGATGTCTAAGATTACATTACAGTAATTTTTTAATTTGCTTAGTCGTGCTATGTGGTCGTTGTTCTTTCTTTCCGATTACGGAAGTTAAACAATGTTGGTCTTGGTCAGAACACGGATGAGAGACCGCTGGTGGCACAACGACAACAAGAGCGTTTCCGTGTTTCGGAAGGCACGCTAAGCCGTTGGTCCCGGCTACTATCAATGGTGGTAGTCGCTAAGTCAGTCAAAGGTCATTTGGCGGGTTGTTAACTCTGACAGCCAGGTTGGCTACTAACCTCGCAAAGCCTGGTTTGCCCTCTAGGTTGCGGAGGTTAGATGGCAGTTGCTCTCTGTAGAAATCAGTGCCTTTGTCAAAGGGTAGGTAGCCGACTTCGATAAAACAAGGGAAATAATTTTTTTATTGTCTTAATAGTTAATAGGGAGGGTTGACTATTACGATCATGGTTTGCGTACAAAATGCCCAATCTTCTTCTTCTTCTTTTCGTATTAATGGCAAATGATTTTATAATAAATTAGCCCAAAATGTGGCTACAGCAATAGCTCTTTGGTTGCCTTCAAAAAGGCCCCCTTGGTGCAAGAAACTGAGGAGGTAGGGCACGAAAGCAAGTGTGTCATGGATTGCAAAATGCCGCATTCACACTTGTCGTTATCAGAGAAGCCCCACCTCTTCAGTTCTCCGCACCTGCTAGCGCCCGATCGCAGTCTATTAAGTGACTTCCATATGGGCCAGGGAAGATCATGTCCTGGTGGAAGATTTTCGGCAATGGGGATATATGGGCTTTCAGGGGGGTACCTTTTTGACCACAGTTCTATCCTAGCCTTTGATGGATCTGATTCGAGGGGTACGGTGTTTCTAATAGAACTGTGATGGCTTTTGAGGCCTATGGGAGGTGGAGTATGTCCGTGTAGTAAGTAGGTGTCTGCTATTTAATGCCCAACAGAACGTTGTCTAAACGATGTGTATGTATTGTTGTGCAGGTGTTGGAGGATCTGGGCGTGCGTGAGCTGGTGCCGCCGGACTCGGGCGTGTCGAGCGCGGGCGGGGGCGGCGGGGCAGGGGGGGGCGGGGGCGGCGCGGGGGCGGGGGGCGCGGGGGAGGCGGGGGGCCCGTGCGGCTGCGCGCGCGCGCACGGCGTGTCGCCCGACTCGGGCATCGAGTTCGACCGCTGGAGCGCCGCGCGGGACACGCCGCAATGACAGTTCTTTAACCCCTCCCCGCACCCCGCCTCCAACCCACCGCCGCCGCACAACTGAGCGACGCATTAGCTCATTACTCTACACGACACCGCTCCCAACAGGCTGGGCATATGCTGAAACGCAGACGCAGCGTTTGGTCCCGCCGTCTCTCTCGCCTTAGGCAGAAGCTGAAGGATAGAAATACGGTATTGTGTTGCGCTGCGCTATCTGCGTCTCAACATACACCCACCCTAACACCCGCTGGTAGATGCGTAGATTGCGTAGTTGATAGGGGTTAGAATTTGATGGAATATTTTAATATGTTACCAAAGAGGTTTCATATGTTCACACGCGATTAAAGGGCTTACGCGGAAACACAAAAATATACTCGCAGGCAAAAATAATCGCCCGGTCTAAGTAAGAGATCAAACAAAACGTCAATATCTTACCTAAATTTAATAAAAATACAAATCTGATTGATGAGGTCTTTAGATAAGATCCTTATTAACAATATTGTCAAAGATTAGATATATCTAAAATGTTCCAGAAAACCTGTGCGACACTCTAAACATTATAAATGTAAGAGATATCTGACAAAATGACGTATATTTTTTTCTGAACGATGCACGGAATTTCCTGGATACCGTGCACAGGTCTAATCTTCAAGAATCGGTAGTCAGACACCTTATTTAATGATCTCACTGTTTATTCACGGATATTTATTTCGTTTAGGAAATATATTGACGCTTTATTTGATCCCTTGTATGAAAATGTACGACAGAAAATAGACCGGCCGGTTATTTTTGCTTGTGAGTGTATAATGATACAGTGGTACAAAATAAATTTACAATGGCGTGCTTATCTCTTTGTAAAACCACATATTTTAATATTTGCGTCTCTGACAGTTAATCTTCATCTCTTTCTGAAAAACGTGCAACCAGAATGCTAGAAAGACATAAAGGTTTGTGTAAACTCACAAAATTTGTCTTCACAAAGACGCTATTGCAGCTCGCGTGCGCATTTCTTCACTACTCTTTTAGTTAATACTCAGGAAACTGGCAACACGAAAATATCTGACCTTTTTACACAGCTGAAGGACTTGCATTCACGCCAAATAAATAACTTAAAAAGTTTGAAGTGACATTTATTTTCGTGTTGCCATTTTATACAAAGTTGAAAAAAAATAGTCTTCTCAGTACAACAAAAATTAAAATTATCTATTAAAATATTCTAGACAAATTCTTATAATCACCATAGTTTCACAGTTAGAATGTATTTAGGCAGATTCCAGATGCTAACAGTGACAGTACAAAGATTCGTGATTGTATGGTAGTTGTCGAACTATGGGCCAGTACAGTTACTAGACTAGCGTCCTCCAAGCGAGCCAGCGGCAAGCAACTAGTATTTCACTTTGTACGGTTTCAAACGTAAATATTAATAGATATTCATGGATATAAAGACTAGGTATAGAAAAAGAAGATTGGTTTTGTAAAGGAAAACGTACGTTTTTTATGACAGTCTTTCGTGTCTAAGTCAATGAATATGTATTAGTGGATTAAAGTAGTAGATATTTGTGAAATAAACATTTTATATGTACCCAAAACTTGTTGAATAGCACGTTAAATAAATATTATCGTTCGAGCACGCTGCGAACTCTTTTTACACTCTTATAAATAATATTACTAGTAGGTCATTAGAGAGCACTTGCATACAACGTTACAGAACAATTAAAATGTTAATCTGTTTAGTGCCACATAGTATCGTTATACGTAGCTCTAAGAAAATGGTTTGAATAGTATGTACAATACTTTGTTAAGTCATTTTTATAAGTTTGATAGATGAAAGTATATATTTTTAAGATATGGATACACTGGCATTCCTGTAATTCTTCCAGTAAGCATTTCGTGTCCATTCGAATTTATTTAGCGACTAATTTAAATTTAAATATGATATATTTTGTTTGAGTAAAGGTGACTATAAGTTTGTGTTGTCCGAGTAGGTTTCTCCTCCGTGAGGAAGATTTTATGTGTGCTGAACTATCTTGTGCCACTAAGAAAGTGTTATTTTAAACATTACATCTAAATAAATTACTTTTGAAATTAGTGTAAAATTTTGTAGTGCAAAATAAAGTGCGAAGTAGTGTGAAAACAAATTAAAATATATATTTTACGATACCACACATTATATTTAGAGCAAGATGTCAAGGGATTTAAGTCAACGGTATACGTTTAGCACATGTTTTAATATTTGAGGAATGATCGATGTTGCCATGTGAAAGACATCTGCGTTTTAAACTCGACCACACTCTTTACACCAATTTCAAAAGTGTACACGAGTTATTTGTTACAAATGAACGAAAGCAGTATATTTTTCATATGTAAAGTTTTTTGTAGTGACGACAGGGCTTCTGACGACTCTTCCATTGTTGAACTTTGATGTGTAGTGAGTGGATGTGATATGAGTATATACTAGATTTTATTTAAATAATTATATACTATTCACACTGACCATGACTATCCGATAATACTAACAGCAATGTTGCCAGATATTTATACAGATTTTGGTAGTGTATTTTTACAGGTTGACAGACCCGGGTTGTCGACTTTGTATTTAAAGATTTTCTTATTCTATCTACTTAATGACATAGTTGTTTCAGAGATTTCGAATCCGTGAAAAGTTTTGGACATCTGCAACAATTTTAGCGATAAGCTAGATCGTCGTTCATATTTTATTTCTAAATGATAAAAAGTATATGGTAGTGATATTTTAATATGTATAACATTATTTTTCTACTGCTCCATAAGTCTCAGGAAGGACTTAAAATAAGCAAGACATTTGTGGTTGCATGAAGAGTTTTGCAAGGAGTTTTTCAAATTATAAAGTTTTCTGAAAACTCGAGTCTCGCTAGCAAATGAGTATTTTTGGATGAATCATATTTCAATAAATAAAATATACATAGACAGATTTAGATCAAATAATTAACAAAATCATATATGTATAATATGTTTTATGCGAAAGTGTATTTGTTTGCTTTTTCGTCATACTGCTATGATAAAAAATAATATAATGTGAATCAAATAAATTGACGAAAAATCTCAATACATACGGAGGAAATTATAATAATTGAGTAAATAAAATTAAGTGCGATCACGCCTTCCAAACAATTGAATAGTGAATAAGTATTTGTAAATGCAGCTTTCCATAATTGGCATTTTATTTTATTTAAAATGTTAAACCATGGATTTTAGAACAATTCGCTGATTTTAACCCTGAAGAAAATATAACCCACTTAAATGAGATGGCGCTGACTCATATTCAGGAAAATTGTAACGGAATTGTGGGTCGAGTCGACCATGAAATAAGGGCCCTTTTCCTGTCATCCGGATCTGATCATCCGCACTTGATCATGTTAGAGGCCTTTGGCGGCTCAACAACTCTGACTCCAGGGACTTTGAGGTCGGTTGTCGACCTTGCAAGTTGCAACCCACACGATATGATGATGATGATTACATACATGCTTTTCCTGTTTTGCGCCATCGCTTTGCACGTCCAGCAGAGAGGAATGCAGCTATATGAAAGAAAGAAATAGTCGCTTTCTCATACTCGTAGCTAGCTTGTTGCATCCCTCGCTGAATGACATGCAAGACGGATAGTTCATAGCTAGCTTAAGGGTGGTTTTCCACCAGTGCTGTGCGAGGGAGCTAAGCTGTGAGCTAAGAAAATTCTAGCCAATAGGATTGCGCCATTTTTAGATTGTCAAATGCGCTATCAAATGGAGTAATCCTATTGGTTAGAATTTTCCAGCTTGCAGCTTAGCTCCCTCGCACAGCACTGGTGGACAACCACCCATAGTCCTTTCTTTTCGTCTATGGTTTTATTCACTGTATTGTAAATAAGTGGCAAGCTTTAATATTAAGTGGAATATGTTAATTATGAGAACATAGCGAATTGTTACAAACTGTAAATTTGTTGTAGAATAAGGTTTATATCGAGATTCGGCTTCCTGGGTGTTTGATGCCAACTTTGTAGGTAAAGATAATCTTTCGAAATTCTACTTAAACTGAAGTCACAAGGCAGTTTTATGGGCAAGCTGTTGTTGTAATTATTTATTACCAATAAAGGTCTTACATAGAAAGTTTTAGGGTGGTTTCCACCAGTGCTGGAGCTGGAAAAATTCCAACTAGGATTGCTCCATTTTCCTAGCTTGTCAAATGCGCTGTCAAATGGAACAATTTTATTGATTTAAATTTTCCAGCTCACAGCTAAGCTCCCTCGCACGGCTCTTGTGGAAAACCACCCTTACAGGAACTGACGAAGAAAATTCAGCTTGACTATAAAATTATCTTCTAGTCCTTTTTTTAAAAAACGATGTTATGAGTACATTTTAAAAAACATGATCTCGTCGCGCGGAAGTCCAATTTTTTATGTGCTTTCTTCATTTGCTCTCATTAAGATTTTATTTAACTAAAGAACATATTAAAATTGGACTTACAAAGTTTTCACTGCCGAGCGACGATATGAAGTTTTTTTTTTCATGTATGGTGGTAATGTTTGAATGAAAGTTCCTCTATTCCTTTGGTACATATTCTGTCTAATTAAACATTAGTTGCACTGTATTAATTTTTATATTTATAGATATTATCTAATCGTAGTGCACAAATGTGAACGCCGGCGAAAATAATGTAATTTACCCAGTAACATCGAGAATTGTGTTTGTACATATTATATTACAATTCTATTTTAAATTTGTAACTAAACTACATGTTAACGACGATGTTGAGAATGTTTTAGACATCTTTTTAGTGCTTTTCTTAAAGGTACCTAAAGCCACAAGGCACTCGTAATATTAACCTCAAAACAAATATAAACACTGTTAATTGATTCCGACTTTCATTTTAGATATTTTCCTATATATTTTAGCGAGTTTGCCGCGTTTCGTCGTACATTGCTTAATCGTTAATAATTTGATCACTTGCACGCTAAACAAAGCAGCATTGTACCTGTACATCAAATCGACCTCTGACCATGGTCCTAGAAGAGGTGGCGGACGCACGCAACATATTTTAGGCCTAGCAAAAAGCCTCTACAAGCTACTTGTCGACGGTCCAAGCGGCGAGGGTTTTTTTTTTTCAATTCAATACACAGTGTTGAGTTCCAACCATGAAGGAAAAAAAAATTACGCGCGTAACTTTTTTTTCCTTCACGGCCAACAGTGTGTTAGGCCGAAATTCAGAAACAAAACTAAGACAGAGAAACGCGTGAAAAGTCGAATTGTTTCTCGTGTCCGTACTACTAGTGCGGTCAGTTAGCTGTTTCACCTAAATACGCCTTAAAATTTCACCAAATTTTTTCCAGGTACTAGTTAGGTACATAGCTCTCAATTTTTGATACCAGCCAATTCTTGAATTTCAAAAAATTTCCATAGAAAATCTAAAATTGAGAGCTATGTACCTTATATACCTGGAAAAAATTTGGTAAAATTCGATGATAGAAGACTAAGGTACAATTCGATGATAGAAGACTATCTGACCGCAACCGCTGTACCGCGCCGTCGATATGCTTACGGCGGCGGCTCGGACGGAGGACTATCGCTCACGGCGGCAACTAGTTCTTGCTCTTTCCTTCTCTCTCACTCCCCCACCTCCCCGCGACTTAGTTTTCTTTCTCTTTGCCGCCACTACTTAAGCACTGATCTCACAAGTGTCATATTTGAATAGGATTTTGACATTTGTAAGACTGAACCCACATAAACGTCAGTATTTGGTTGGTTAAGTTTCTGAAATGAGTTTCGCAGAGAAGCATTTTCTTTGAATGATCAGAAAAGAAAAAACAGTTTCAATGTGAATGTTACTTTATTTATTTACTTTCTCAAGTAGATGAAATACATAATTAATTATCGTTAATAACAATACAATTAATTTGTGTAATATGTAATAATAATAACTATCCCAATTACAATACTTGGAAACTCATAAAAAGGAGCTAGCCGTCCTCTATGTACAGGTCAGTTTCGTAAAATTAACATGATTCTTAAAATCTCAATCTCTTTCTAATTGACTATCGTTGGGGTGATCTGAGAACTAAAAAGTCGGATTTTAAATTCGAAAAAACAAAACTGATACCTTTCTTCGCCAAGTGATAAAAGCGTCATTATATAAATTCATATGAAGTCTCTTTCTGTCCTTGTTAGCAAAATGTATGCAATAATTAAAGGTGGATGAATTAATTTCGCTTGCTACAACCGAGGTTCGAACTAATCAATGATCGAGTAGCAGATTATCGAATTAAAAATGCGACTTTTCTCTCAAGAACTTAACTAAATCCTTTATAACTTCTAGGCCTTCGTCACTCCGTGTGTAAACTCTTCATATAATTAAATAAACATTTACATATACAAACAGGTGTACAAAACCTTAACATAATTATAAGGATTTTACTACCTACATTATATACAGTTGCCAGTTAGCTACTCGTCGTGATTGATATAACTTAATCAATTAAAGAAATTGTTTGAAAATGAGGGCCATCCTATTCACCATGCTCATTCGACAGTTCCGACAGTATTGTGTGATGTGAGCGAGGAATAAATAGGAGGGGCGCCATTTCCGTTCTTTTCTTTAACTGGCTAAGTTAAAGCTGTCTAGAATGGCTCCAGTGCCTACTAGGAAAATGTTATGGACGCCTTATTGTTATTTTCTATTCTATTGTTGTGACAATTGAGGGCTTTTACTTTGAAACAGTTTTCTATTAAATTTCTGCAAAATAGTGTCATCTTATCTAACATAAAATGTGATACTTTTAGCACATTTTAAACAAATAAAAAATATATTATAATTTAGATGTGAAAAGTTGCAGATACTGTAAAGTCAGATTCGCTATGTAAACGCCCTTAAAAACTGTTACTACATAAAATTATGTTCCTCATTACCGCTAAAGGACACTAATTTTGGCACAAATATGTGCTTAACATAACATCTATCTGTATAAATACGTAAAAGGCGTCTTAGTAAATTATTGCTTTACGTTCGAGTGGAGCGGTTTCATTATATCTTCGAAAGAACGTTAGGCCGTGTACAGAAAACGCGTTGGTAATATAAACGCAGTCAATAACGGATTATTGCAAATGGCTCTTGCTCACTTGATATTTACGTTGTTGTATTTTTCCATCCTCTAAGAGGTTAAAGACAAAAACAACAATATACGACTTGTCAAATAGATAAGTTTGAGGCTGAGTTGCACCATCTAACGCGTCTCTCTTTAATCTCCTTACTATTTGCGAGAGTGAGATGAACAAATTTTGTTGCTAAAGTTGTGTTTGCCAGAAACTGACCATCTCATCTACCGTAAAGTGAAACTGTAGATTCAGAACATGTAAGTAATAAACTTTCCCCACAGAACTCGAAAAAATATAAAAAAAATTCCCATACAAAATGCTCTTTCACGTGATGCAGTTTCTAAAGTCGGAAGTCATATTTTTTTACATATTTCGAGCTATTACTCCACAAGGAAAACCTTTTCAGTCTGAATCCAGTTTTAGGAAAAAGTCTTTATTTTTACACCCTATTTATTTTATAAGAGAAGGACAAATATCGCCGCCACGTTGGTTTAATCTCATTCTTGACTGAGTTTCTACACACTTTGCCAACATTCTTATAATTATTTTATCTTTTTCCTCTAAAAATAGCGAATCTAACGCGTTTTCTTAACAAGGAGTCTATCCCCATATAAAAATATGCAACATTGTGTTACACACATAAAATTTTGTAAGAAATCGAGAAGATAGGAATGCTTCTTAAAAGAATAGAATAAGAGATATTCTTTGGAATGTAACGAAGCTTAAAGTACAAGCAAGAGATATAGGCAACAATCGATAAACGACACAATAATTATAGATAGGTTATATCAAATAGACCAAATTTGACAATAGAGGCAATAATTTGTACTAGCACAATTTGCGAAGTAGTATACATGCTTACTTGTAAACCAATTCCCGCTAAGCGCTAAGGCTAAATGCAACAACTTTTGTTATACGGCCTCTGGAAATTCCCGACCATACAAAATGATCAACTGATCGATCCAATTACTATGGGAAGTAACTTTTTTTTTAAATATACGAACAAAAGCTGTTGCACTTTAGTCTCCATTAAGCGCTTAACGGGAATTGGTGGGTTTATAAACAACCCTCTTTATGTTAACGTAACGTATTTCATGCTTTTCTACTTCAATCATTTATTGCCTCTTCTGACAAGTTTTTATGCACCGAGATGGACACTTACCGAGTAAATATAGGTAATTTACCCGCACGTTTCACCGGGTAAGTTAGGGGATTTTACCCGATAACTTGCTCATCTCATTTATCGTATTTCTCGCTAATAAGTAACAATATATTATCGCTGAGGATATGTTTAACTCACTACACGGTACACACAAAGGCACATACCGATGCTATATCGATATTGGTCCTTAGGAGATATATTTCTATATCATTTGCGCGCTAGCAATAGGTCGCAATGCATCGTCCTGCATGATTTAGTTATTTAGGGAAATATGTGCCATATCGTTGCTTAAGAAACAACACCGCGTAAGTCGATTTTTGGCGATTTTTCGAGCATTCAACCTAAAAACCGCCAAAAATCGACTTGCGCGAAGTTGTTTCTTTAGCGACGATAACGCAAATATTTAATAACGTTCGTCGAAAATTATAAAATGTACTGAGCAGTAAATGGCGACGCCATCGCCTGTAACTTATAGCTTAAGTGATTAAAATTACATCTAAAATTGGTTTTGACGTACTTTTATTGCAATTAAGTGATAGATAAATCGCTTGTGGCTTATTTCTGGTTATATTCTCCATTTTTAGAGATATATAAGGACCTAATGAAGGTCAAAATTTCAGCACGTTACTTAGACCATGAAATTGAACAACTTTCCCAAAGGAACATAGGGTAAAAACCAAATTTGACCTCTCATACAAAATACGCTATCAGCTGATGCTTTTTCTACGGGAGGTCAAAAACTTATTTTCGTATTTCGACCTACGTTCCTTTAGGAAAGTTGTTCAGTTGCATGGTCTGAGTAACATACTTACTAAAAATTATGTTCACTATTTCATTAGCATCTTATAATGATACCGGGAGTGTCACTGGGTGTTACTTTTATAAAGTTATTAATTTGCTCGCCCTCAAATTCATGCGACCTAGTGCTTGGGCGCAAATAACAAATTGCTGACATGCAAGGTATAAAACGTATACGGATCTCACCTGGTTAAACTATTTAATAACTTTCATATCAAATCTAAACACACCGAGTGTTATTTCGATACTCCATACGCTATATACACCATTTTGGATACTATTTTAATGGCACATAGTTAGATTTTGATATTTTTATTGTGCCAGTTAAAAAACTAATTTTGGATTCAAACCAAATAGATTTTTAATAGTAAGAATTGCTTCTAGCTGCTAAGGCGACGTGTTTACAATATGTTATTACAATAAAAATATTATACAAGGTGTTTCTTTGGCAGGGTGCACTTAGGAGGGTCTAGTCAACATGATAGTGAATAAAGAGATCGCAAATTTTACGTCAGGCAGCCTAGTTGGGTACTGATGGAGAAAACCGTGAAGACGCATATTCGAATCCTGCCTGCAGTTATGAAATCATAAGAGTTTTTTATTCATAAAGTCTAGTTACATGAACCAATAGAAGAAAAAAAAACTAACATTTTCTTGATGTCCTAAATATCAAAAAATAACAAAACACTTGCCCTAAGAGGCGCGCGTACTTCGTCGAACACTACAAAAATGTTAGAATCAGCGAGATTCCATTCTTTTCCCACACGATTATCTTGTAACATGGTAGAAAGGAATTGTTCCCGATTTTAATATTGATTACTTCTTTAGGTATTTTTTATGTTTTGAGACTTATTTAGTAAATAAGTATTTCTTTTTTTAGTGCACACGACCAAAGAAACACTGGTGTCGATTCTGGCAGACCCAAACTAAAACTAAACTAAATTTGACAGGTCTAAAAATGATGCTGTCTTTTATTAGTCTGTAGGGAGTAACAAAGACAGCAATACTTTTAGACCTGTTAAATTTAGTTTAGTTTTAGTTTGGGTTTGCCAGAATTGACACCACTGTGTAGTTAATAACGATACTTAAACCCTACGATTGACGTGTAAATTGGTGCTACGTTCCGCGAAGGCAACCTTGTGGACCTTAATCACATTCAAAAGCTCTCCAGGTTCATACAATAATGGTGTTCAGTGATCGATCTGTATCTTTGGAATTGTACAAGATTCCTGTTCTAATAGGTAGATGGTCCCATGTAAGATAAAACAATAGAACAGCGTTTTTGAATTCCTACTCTTTCGATCTCGTACGACGTGGCTGGCTAGACGTCGTAAAGGCTAACAAGAGGAAAATAATTTCAACATAGGTGTGCTGAGGACCAGGCAAAGTAGCAGCATACTCGTAACAATAAACAACAATGTTATTGTTAATTCTTATGGTAGCAGGAAGCGAACCCTGGACACAAAAATTATATGCAGAAAAATTCTGCCTAAGGTATTATAGTGCTCGCATTTATTTTTAAATTTTTTGCAAGATAAATATTGGTCAGGCAATATTTCAAGAAAAAGTTTCAAATTCTTCCACTCTTTTTGGGAAGATTGTACAATTTTTATTTAATTACTCGATTCATTAAAGAAACGATCTGTAAATGACATCCACTAGAATTCGTACTTAGTTTGACATTTTAACTCGTTTTTGTCGTTTCTTAAATGAATTGAGTAGCACCATTTTCTTTACAGATAAGATCACAAAAACACCATATACCTAGCTACATTATCACTGTATAATAATAATTTACTGTTCAAAATTATGAACAGAATCGTAATCTCAAAATATAGGGTCATAAATTTGTAAAAATAAGTTTATATTTTGTAAAATGGACATCGTTCGTCATAGATATAATACTGAAATATAAAATGTAACGTTTCGTTACTGTTACCTTTGTAATATGTATCGAGTATATTTCGTGTTTGTTTCAATATGTTTCTTGAAGTGGCGATTTTGTTGTTAGTGTACAGCGTCGATGTCGCGTTGAGCTCTGGATATCTTCACCTGTAAAACAACAAGAAATCAATAGGTGTAAAACAATAATGTTGCGTTTACATTATAAAGCTGCATTATCCCCGAACAATATATAGGCGATAACAAGCGACTTTTTACTTTGAGAAAGTCTCTCAGTCTCAGGGTAAAACGATTAACTATGGAAGAATTAAAACGATTCATTTCGATATCGTATTTACTGCTGCGAGCCGTTTTTTTTAAACTGTGGCACACAAATTTCCTACGTGAAAATAGGCAAATCCACCTAAGTGAAGAATAATTTCAGTAATTTTCGGCGAAATGTGACACTTGGTTGAAGCCTGTAACGAACAGTCGAAATAATGTAGCTCGATTAGAATGACAGTAAAACAGGACTGAGTGATACGTGTCTCTATCTCTAACGTTCAAATATATAACGCGTCGTTCCATCCTACTAGCACACTTATAAAATAAGGTACCTGCTATCATTATAATCAAGCTACACAATTTGGATTGTAGGTTTGCGCACTTACCTTGTCTTTGGGGACCATTCATCTTCTCCTTGAAGGAGAGCTGCTTGGGCACGGCGCCGTCCGCTCCGCCAGGCGACGTATTAGTTACCTTGTGTGTAGGCACGTAGGGTCGTGTTTACCTTGTCTTTGGGCGTGTTGGGCTCCCCGGACTCGAGCGCGAACATCTTCATCTTCTCCTTGAAGGAGAGCTGCTCGGGCACGGCGCCGTCCGCTCCGCCAGGCGACGTATTAGTTACCTTGTGTGTAGGCACGTAGGGTCGTGTTTACCTTGTCTTTGGGCGTGTTGGGCTCCCCGGACTCGAGCGCGAACATCTTCATCTTCTCCTTGAAGGAGAGCTGCTCGGGCACGGCGCCGTCCCCCCGCGCCTCCCGCGCCGTCCGCTCGGCCAGGCGGCGCGCGCGCGGGTCCCTGCCATCACAAACACCAATCATCATCATAACATCCCATATGTGTACTTTTTTAAAGTCTTATTTAAAGCCCTAACAGGACATTGTAGGTTGTGCAAGCACCTAAACAGAATGGGCATATACGAAAACCCGCAATACAAATTCAGTAGCCGAGGAGATGTAGTATAAAGGGTTGATCTTTGCATATCGCAGTGGCCATTTGGAACGAGGAGCCCGGCCTCTTTACCACTAAACATTAAAAAAATTCTCGTAGTGTCCTCTATCGCTTTATGAGAGGAGCACGAAGACACGAAAAGTAAAAAAAACACTTGAAATTGGCAGGTATGTACCCAAAAATGGGCGAAAATGTGTTCATGTAGTGTAGGTAACTATATTCCGTATGTTAACGCAAATATAATCATTATATAAAATTACCAACCAGTTGGCATAGGTTTGATTTCAATGTGACCTATTTGTATCTGAAATATAGGGTTAAGTTTGCACTTACAAGTGAGTACCTCTTAGCACAGATAATATAATACTATACTAGTACAGATGCCTCACGTCATAGAACGAATTTGTGCCGAAAATTGTTCGGGCTATTTTTTCCATAAGGTATTTTCTTAGAATAAATTGATATCTGGATGTTAAAATAATAATAATAATAATAAAATAATAATAAAAATGTTTATTTCTCTCACCACAATAGTACAAAAAAGTGTCGTATACAATCTTAGAGTAACTATGAGTTTTTGGTGAGAGCTGGTTCCTGTTGAAGGCATCAGGGCCTGTATTACAGGTAACCAGGTCCCCACCCCTTAGAAAAATATCAATTAAACTAAGATGATCCTATAATATAAAATATTGATATGGTGGAGCTAACTAGAACATTACAAATTTACAAACCATATTTCGCATGCGGTAGGTAACCTAACAATACAAGAATGCAAAATTACCAATGATAAAATAAAAAGGAAAAGAGAAAAGAAAAAAGAACAGTATCGATATGTGTATGTGTATTTATTGATGTGAGTGTGTATGGATGTGTGTGTGTGTTTGGGAGAGAGCATAACCAAGCACAAGCTATTTAAAAGGGTGAGTAGAAGACATATTATTATTGTTTACTTAATTGGGATAAGAAGTGCTTCAGTCTCATCATAAGGCAATCCTTGTAGCCATTTAACTAACCGTCTTTTGCATTCATAGTTATTAAGGTTATTTATATCAAGTGTGGCGTGGACTTTGTTATACAAAAAGCAGCCAAGAAAGCAAAAGAATCGATGACTAAAGGTTGTGCGGGGATAGCAAGACATAGGTGCGACCAAGTGATTACGTCTTGTAGATTTATCGACAACAGGAGTTATTTTGTGTTGCATTAGGATGGTCTGCAAAACAAATAATTGCCTGACGGTGAGCACCTGACAAAATGCGTACAAGTCAATAGTAGGAAAGCGATATGGTTTAAAATAGGCCACTTTGAGTATGACTCTTTGAGCGCGTTCTACTTGGATGAGGTGAGTTTTAGCTGCACCACCCCAAGCAGAAATACAATACGTCAAGACAGATTGACCAAGTGCATAGTAAACCATTTTTAGAATGTTATTGTCTGCCACATGTCGAAGTTGTTTAAATATGAAGATAAGCTTCCTCACGCGGCCAGACAAAAGGCTCAGATGTAGATGAAAGTTTAGATTGGCATCAATTTGAATTCCGAGATATCTAATGTTATTTGTTGTATCCAAGTAGGTGTTCTGGTCGGGTGGATGATTGACTTTAATCTTTAAATTAATTAGGATACTCTGCTGCTCTTTCCAGTTGCGAATTGAGAAAGGAACAACCTTCGTTTTTTCGGTATTTATCGTCAACAGGTTATTATTTAGCCATGTCCGGACGAAATCAAAACCAGTTTGTGCAGAGATATATGTAGATTGCCAATTTTCAGCAGCAAAGAGCAACACAGTGTCATCTGCGTAAGTAATAATCTTACAGTTAGCAAGTTTTAAGTTGCATAAACCATTTATGTACACTAAAAAAAGGGTAGGTCCCAATATGCTGCCTTGTGGCACCCCGTGCGTGATTTGCATGGGAGTACTAATATGAGAGCCAATTTTTACACATTGAGATCTACCCGTGAGATAACTTTGGAATAGAGCAAGCTGAGTTCCCCTAATACCAAGAGATTGAAGCTTCAGAAGGAGAAGAGGGATCGAAACCGTGTCGAAAGCCTTTGCCAAATCTAAAAAGACGCCAAGACACTTTGCTTTTTTATCTAAATTCATCACAATATGATTTACAAGACTGTGAACTGCATTTTCTGTTGACCTTCCCTTCCTTCCTTCCGTTAAAATTGAATTAATGTCATAGTTTACACCTTTACCTACCAACCTAGTAGTAACATTTAGTTTAATTATTAGAAACAAAAGGGCCAAATGAATTCGGGCTATTTACTCCGTCGAAAAAAAAACCGTAGTACGGAATGGGACCCCATGCTCTTAGCAAGCTGTTGGTAATAGTTGTCTAAATGAGTAGGAATTCGAACATTTTGGTTTTGAACATCACAGAATTCAAAAGTGTATGCTGTCAATTCAAAATCCTACTCATTTGGACTATTATTACCAGCAGCTTGCTAATAGGTAATCAGTAGTATGTCACATTGAAACAAAACAGGTGTCAACGGGTTGGTAATTTTGTAACGATTAAAATAACGTTTGCGATTTTTGCTATATTTAAACGTCTCTGAGATAAATTAAATAAATGGTACAGCAGCACTGCACTTACTCTCTCGCAAAACCCAAGGAAAAACTATCAACCGCAAACTTAAATTTGTAATGCCATACACATAGTATGGAAATACAAACTTTTATTTACGTTTTTCCAAAAAAATGTTCGAATGAAATATACAGATCAATTCAGAATTCAAATTGTCAAACATTAAAACAAACAAACATCAAACGATTTCGAGTAAATCGCATGTTTAACTTTTGGTAGTACTGGAACACCCTTTATATGAATTTTCAAAGATCAATAGATACTACCGTAGGATACTTGCATGGAGATTTTTTTAATTTCCCAACACATGTTCCTTATGGATTATTGTTCAGTTTAGTCTACTGAGCAAGCCCTTTCAGTTTTTGGTACACCCTGTGTACTAAATTTTATTCAAAAAATCATAAAGAATATCCAGTCAGGTAGACAACCAATCCAGGAGTAATATTATAGAAAATTTTAATAAACTCAATGGAACCAATTTTGGGTAAATCACATATTTACGATTTGGTGGCACAAGAACACCCCTTATATGAAATTACACAGATCATTTGATACTGGCGCAAGATATCTTACATGGAGATGCTTGGTCATGCAAAGTTTCATCAAGATTTTATGAGCCGTTTTTGAGAAAATTACAATTTATCATTTTCGTTGTATGACAGCTACCCTCAAAATGAGAGCCAGCCAGAAACCACTTAGAACCCTTCGATGGATTTGCATAAAACTCCTAAATTCCAAATATGGTGTCAATCGCACCATTCGTTTAGCCGCTAGGCCAAAGCGTGACTGACAGACCGACCGACCGACCGACGGACGGACATTTTTGGGAGACTTGTTTTTTATGATGTATAAGTGATATAGAACACATTTTTGAGAAAATTAGAAAAACGTTTTTTTTCACGAATACAATACCTTTCTCGCTCCGCTCGAAAGTAAAAAACTAAAATCAGGGACCCGTTTAAGGCTGGGTAGGGTTAGGGTCAGGGTTTAAGGGCGTGTAAGAGCGTACATGGGATCAACGGAGAAATTTCTAGATATATTCAGGGGGGACCTAAGGAACACTTTTAAAACCCCTACTAAAATTTAGCCTAGGTTATTTTTTGTCTTTTTGAACTAGTAGGACTTCGGCTTGACAACATTGATTTCTGGGTTCTGTGATATCCAAAACCCCATCATCATCATTTATTCGTAAACAATATACATTGTATTCGAAATTATTACTTAATTACATTGTATTCGAAATTAATACTTAAACGTAACTTTAAAAAATTAAAAATAAACTAAAAAGTATAATGCATTTGCAATAAAATTGTCAACCTCAATAAAAAATATAAAATTTCATTAGAATTCGTCAATTGAATACATGCATAAAAACCTTTGATGTCAAAAATGGTCCCGTTTTAGTTCTGAGAAAATTTAATTATCACTTATCTCCTACTCTAATATACTAATAGCAAAGAAGGTGTTATAGGACCATCATGCAGAAAGAACACTCTCCGCCTACGCTAATTACTAATCGATGATATCATAATTTTTTTTTATTGTCAGTGGGCTTCTTACTCTTGACCTCGATCTAATTTTGAGGACAGAAATGAGATTAACGATGGAACGAGCTCGCCCAGAAGAAGCCTATTCACTCGCAACTTGAATAGATTCGGGTTTTATGAACTCGGGAACACAGATGCAGGCAGAGAATTCCAGTCTTTAGCCATGCGCATAATAAAGGATGATTTAAAGCGTTTTGTGCGAAGATGTGGAATATTAACCAAGTGTGGGCGATATCCTGCGGTGCGTCTTGACTCCCGATGGTAGAAGGGGGGTGGTGGAATAAGCTCATGGAGCTCTTGAGCACACTCTCTGGAGTACTATCTGACATGCAACCTTGCGACGGTGGGCCAGACTGTGAAACTTGGTTTTCCAAAGTAATTCATCACCAACGAGCTTCTTGGCTCTGTGATCTATCGTGTCAAGTGCGGCTAGTTGATTTTTGGCTGAGCCATCTCAAAGATGGCAGCAAAACAAAAATCGAGCAAAAATAGCCTAAACATACGTTTTTAGTAGGGGAGCCCCATAATTATGATTTTTTTTTTGTATTAGTTGTTGTAGCGGCAACAGAAATACATAATAAGTGAAAATTTCAAATGTCTACCTATTACGGTTCATGAGATACAGCCCGCTGACAGACACACAGACATCAGAGGCATATTAATAAGGTCCCGTTTTTCACCCGTCGGGTACGGAACCCTAAAAAGGGGCTTCTCAAAATTTTTTTAACAATTTTGTTTTAGTTGAATACTATCATACCATCGTGTATTCGTGTGATTATAGAAAAACAAAAAAAAACGATCAAGTGCGACGTTGATTCAATAGAAATTGGCACAATAATTATGATCTCATCTGATAAGACAAATATTCTGTGAAGTAAGGAACGGAACTAACGGAACCCTCGTCGCGTGAGTCCGACTCGCACTTGGCCTGTTTAGATAAAGCAAGCTCGCAGTTGGGGGACTAAAAAAGAAGGTGTGAAAAAAATTGCATTCCGTGAATTAAACTGGTCCACTTATCCCAAGGAACATTAAAGTCCAAATAAGAAAAAAAAACAACTTCCCACGGAAACTGCACCAGCTGAATGCACATTTTGTATAGGAGGTGATTTTATTTGTATTTCATTTAAGGGCCTACCAAGGGTCCACTAAATCCATCCCCCATCAGTTAATAAAATGTTAACAAAACTTTGACAAAACTTATCGAAAATCCGGAAAGACAAATTGAAGTAAAGGTATCTTTGTTTATTTAGAAACTGTTTATTCCGTAAAATAAAGTTCACTGTAGTTACAGATACAAAAACTGCTAAAAGTGGCCGTTTTCCGCACTTTTTGTAACTGTAACTACAGTGAACTATATTTTTCAGAATTGATAGGTTCTAAACAAACTGGGATACCTTTACTTCAATCTGTCTTTCTGGATGTTTGATAAATTTTGTATTTAGCAAGTAATATTTTTTTACTGATGAGGGCGCTAGTAGCCTCTTAACCTATTCTCCTTAGGGAAAGTGGTTCAGCTTCAGGGTACAAGTTACAAGCTAAAATAGCGGGTACAAATATTTTACACCCTGTAAAGGGTGACGAAGACCCTTCTAAGGTGTAATTCAACATCACCAATAGATTGTAAAAATATATTTAAAAAAATACTTTTTTTTGGGTTGCTCATGAAATTTAATTTTCTTAAACCTAATAGTTCTATTTTTTCTTTTTAGAGTTCCGATACCAAAATGGTAAAAAAAGGAACCCTTATGGAGCAACCACTCATGCCATAGACTTGAAATTTTGAATAGTTTCAGAATATGGTTGCCCAACGTAGATGAAATAATTAAAAAAATATATGATTTTTAATGTAAAGGGCCCAAATAGGGAGGGCAAAATTTCAAATTGTCGTTACTAGGTCGAATGGGGTATCATATGAAAGGACTTTACTTGTACATTCTAACATTCTAAAATATATTTTTGTATTGTTTACGACTCTCAGTTTTCAAGTTGTGATGAAAAATGTCAAAAAAAAATACCATTCCCTCTTATCTCCAATGCTTGTGAAAGGAAAAATCTAAATTAATTACAGTCGATAGAAGTTTTCAAAAATAAAACGTTCTTTCTAAATTGCACAGTTTTTTAGAAATCTGCAATAAACATTTATAAACAAATTTAGTTTTGCGGTTCTAAAAATGGACTTTAACGCTTTAAAAATACTACAGGTATATCGGAACCCTCGGCGCGCGAGTCCGACTCGCACTTGACCGGTTTTTTTTTTCAGATTTTGTAGGGTTTTGGTTAAATGGCCCTGATTTCACGGCTTAGGATACGCCCCCTCAAAAACTCGCCCATGGGCGAGATGTACTCACCCGGCGAGACACAAACTCATTCTAGCCTATACCAACAACAGTGACGTGCCGTCGACCGACACAGACATTGTCAACTGTTACAGAGTGTTTACGCACATGTCCGACCGATCTGAAACCTTGAAAATAAGAATCTAGAAAATTCGGACCGAATACTACAACTAAATCGGATGATAGAAATAGTTCTACCTACGGCTACTCCGGAGTCCGGACCATATTTTCAAGGTCTCGGATCGGTCGTAGGTAGTGCGGAAGCGCTCTTATGGTAGATTAGGATTACGATTAAATATGAAAACCTATAGTTTCCTATGGCTTTCAATAAAAAAATTACAATTTCTCTAAGTAGCACAGTTGGAATAAAATCCAGTCTGTCTGTCACAGCGCGATAAATTTTCTCGACGAACCTATAGGAAAATGATGTAATCCAAACGTAAGCGCGTTTCAGAAAAATACAGCGCCATCTAGCGAAAATTTATATCGGGCGCTCCTAAAACGAATTTCTTATCAAGATAAGCGTGAGTAGGCAATTTTAGGGCTCCGTACCTCACAAGAAAAAAAACGGAACCCTTATAAGATCATTTTTTGGCCCTTCTGTCTGTCTGCTGAGAAAGACCAACAGTTTACTAAAAAAAAAACTTTAGATTGTCATTCAATGTACAACTTGACTGAAATAATCATGTGATAATTAAAAAATGTTTTAAGCTTTTAAAATTAAGCAATTAAGGGCGCGTTCAAATCGGGGAATAATTACCCTGACAGCATTAAATGACATCCATGTGTGGTCGAGACAGACCGCTTTCAAAGGGTAATTTATTGTCTGTTTTGGAACCCAACCCAACTTTTTCATGGAATTCACTTTACTTTTAAACAAAAAAAATATTCATTATGGCAGATATCCTAACAAATGAGAAAAGAAAAAGAAGAGGCCCCTCACAATTTTTTTTAACATTTTTTTTTAGTTGTTTCATACTCTTAGCATGGTGTGATTATAGAAAAACAAAAACTGTTTTACTCAGACCCTGAAACACGACTACATTTCCCAATAATAGAACATAATAAAAAAAAATCAACATACTATCTATAGAAACCGCACCGCAAGATACAAGTTCCGTAGGTAGCGTTATTAAAAATGAGTTGACGTTGTAAGCCCGAGACAAAAGTCGAAGTTTCATCGTTGTTGGAGAGAGCAGGCTTACCAAATTGCGATTCGCTGGCGATATCGTTCTTTTACCTTCTACGTAACTAACTTAGGCAAACCTGTTATAGGCTAATGTACCATTAATATATAAGCAAACTATTCTTTTTTGTAAACAGCTGTTGGTTTTCTAAATAAATAAAATAAAAATAAAATACGTCAGCAGAGCTCCAACACATGATCCAAAATCCGAGCGTGGCAAGCCTTGAGATTGGGCTGAAGATGAACATGACCAAACCAAAGCAATGAGACCAATAGCACGAAACATAGGGTTGAGGTAGCCGGACAGGTTGGGGCAGGTGATACACTGTGCCCTCCGGAATGCGTCTCGTCTGCTATGCGGATGACAGCCCTCCGGAATGCGTCTCGTCTGCTATGCGGATGACACGTTGGTTCTTGCCCGAGGGGCCAATTATGGTGAAGCGGCACAACTGGGATCAGATGGAGCCGAGATTGTCGTGTCGCGAATCCAGCGCCTCGGCTTGAGGGTGGCTGTCGAGAAGACTGAAGCTCTATGCTTCTATGGACCGCGGAGGAGGCCGCCTGCTGGTGCCAGTATAGTGATCGGTGGATTGAGTGTCGGGGTCGGATCCAAGATGAAATATCTTGGACTCGTCTTCGATAGGAAGTGGGACTTCCGAGAACATTTTCGGCTGCTGGCTCCAAAACTCATCGGGACAGCAGCTGCTCTCGGACGTCTACTCCCAAATGTGGGGTGTCGCCGCCTCTACACTAGGTAGTGCGCTCCATGGCACTTTATGGAGCGCCCATCTGGGTTGATGCCCTCTCTGCCCAAAACAGGGCAGAGCTGCGCCGCCCGCAACGCATAATGGCGACGCGGGTGACCAGAGGGTATCGCACGATTAGTTTTGAGGCGGCGTGCGTATTAGCAGGGTCCCCAACGTGGGATCTGGAAGCGGAGGTCCTAGCAGAAATTTATGCCAGGAAGCTAGAGGCCCGTAACGAGGGAGTACATCCTCCTCAGGAGGAAATCGAGGCCTGGAGGGATGAGGCGCGGATTGTTCTGCTCCAGAAGTAGAGCCTGCGCCTCGAATCTCCCTCTGCAGGCATCAGGACGGTGGAGGCGGTCCGCCCGCTCCTCAAAGAGTGGGTAGACCGTAAATTCGGTGGGCTGACCTTTCGGCTGGTGCAGGTACTGACCGGACATGGTTGTGTTGGCCGGTATCTGCACCACATAGCCGGCAGACAACCGACTCCTGCTTGCCATCACTGTGACTGCGCCGAGGACACAGTGCAGCACACAGTGGTGGAATGCCCTAGATGGGCGGAGGAACGTGCTGCCGTAGTGGCGGTAGTGGGTGAAGATCTCTCGCTGCCGGTTGTTGTTCAGGCAATGGTCGGCAGCAAGAGGTCTTGGGAGGCCATGGTCTCCTTCTGTGAGTCAGTCATCTCGCAGAAGGAGGCCGCGGAGCGGGATAGAGAGGATAATCCTCTTTCTCACCCACTTCGCAGAAGGCGCAGAGGGCGTCGGAGACGGGAATACGCCCGTCTTCCGTCCTAAGCGTAGGCCCGCGGTCGGCGGGCCGGGTAGTCCGTCGGTCGCACTAAAAGGCCAGTGAGGGGGCGACGTCCGATGTGTGCTCAGACGTCGCCTAGGTGAGGGAGCCTCATGAAATTTTATTATTAGTGATGGGTTTTGCTTTACCGATCATCCTTATTTCCTACTTTATCCCAGATATAAACTGCAGTTTTTTTAGCAGGAAAATGTATTTACAATAAGAACACAATATTTTTATGACGATGAGAGTGATACACAGCTAAGGACAAAACGTAATAAAAATTCTGATCCTTTATTTTTATTTCACTCTGTTATTCTGCCATAAAGTCGGTATCACCGACTAGTCTGTGTAGTTGGCAAAACTAGTTTTTTTTTTTACTATTTACGTGCAATGGAGCGTAGCATTTTAGGTGTAAAAAGGATAGATCACATCCGGAACACCACCCTGCGTTCCAAAACCGGCATCGAAGACGTTGGAAAAAAGACAGCTATTCTGAAGTGGAGTTGGGCAGAACATGTCTCACGCATGCATCCAGATAGGTGGGCTAAGTTAGCTACGGACTGGATCCCAGAAGACGGGCGGCGTCGCCAAGGTCGTCCTAGAAGAAGATGGCGCGACGACTTGGATGCTTTTTTATCAGACTGGAGAACAGAGACTCAAGACCGCGATAACTGGCGAAAGAAAGGGGAGGCCTTTGCCCAGCAGTGGGACACATTAGGAGCTACATAATAATAATAATAATAATAATTTATGGGCTTACTCTTGACCTCGATCTAGCCTTGAGGACAGAGATGAGGTCGACGATGGAACGAGCTTGCCCAGAAGAAGCCTATTCACTCGCGACTTAAATAGATTCGGGTTATAAGAGCTCGGGAACACAGACGCAGGCAGAGAATTCCACTCCTTAGCTTATTTATTATATATTTTTTATTACTCAGTGTCAATTGCACCGTCTAACTATAAAAAATTACGCTCGTCTCGCGAAT
Organism: Athrips mouffetella; assembly: GCA_947532105.1. Lineage (NCBI taxonomy): Eukaryota > Metazoa > Arthropoda > Insecta > Lepidoptera > Gelechiidae > Athrips > Athrips mouffetella. Next base: position 23,953,185 of record OX383963.1, read on the forward strand.
AGGGTGAGAGAGCAAGATGCGTATACGTCGCACAAAATAGCTCTTGCTATGACCGTTAATAGACAGACCTCAAAAAATTTGTCGCGGGGGAGAATGCGGCAGGCGAGCGAATCGTTCATTGGCTCTCCGCCTGACATCCTTGCGCAGAAAATAACCGTCACAGCTAAGCTTACGGCAAGCATAGACTGTTATTTTTTTGTACCTGACATCCGTTTGCCTGCTTATTAGTTTGGTCAAAAGCAACAACTTTTGTTGTGATGTATGACTTTGCTAACAAGGCACAAAAACAATCTCATACAAAATGTTTTGGTCGCTTACTTTACTTCGTATGGGAAGTTGATATTTTTTATGCATTGCTAGCAAAGCCTTAGAACAAAAGTTATTGCTTTTGACCTCACAATATGATGTCGGGTACAAACATACCTATAATCTAGTATTCGGTTTAGTTAGATGTGCAACCCACCCAATGGGGTCGATTCAGGCGCGGCCGCTAGATTTCCTAAATTTATTTAAGTGTCGCTAAACCGTTTGGTATTCTGCACGCAACTGTCAAAATCAAATGACGGGAGTAAATTGATTTTCACATTTATAAATTTTAACCAATATACTAAATTTCCGTTTAACTGCAAAGTGGTATTCCACAAGCCTCATTTTAAGCGAAACCATAGACAAGAACAGCTAATATTAGCGGCGATTAAAAACCAGCCTGATAAAATTAAAAACAGCAGATTTTTCCAAATGAGCAAAAGCCATACTCTTTCTCTTGCATTTTCTGAAGTTGTGGAAGGAAAGGAAAAAAGAAAATGCAAAAATAAAACAACACGAACACATTCCGCTGCTGATATTTTTTTCCCGGCTATTGCCGCCGACGAAATTATTAACGGCTAACAATTACGTCTTCTATCTTGCAAACCGGCGGCTGTAGACAAAATTTTTTCAGACGCATGACACGTGAATGACACAAAGATTTCCAAAATATTGCTGCGAAATTGACGAAAACGTCGACGCGACCGAGATAAATAAGAATTATTAATTTTGACAGGTTGAGGAAATGTTTGTGCTAATTTTGCCCGTGATTTCCAAAAACTGGGCCATCTAAGGTAAATTTTGGCCTTTTGTCTAAAAAGGGACGAAGTATGTGAATGGACATCTAAGGGCGACGACGATTCGTTGCCAAAAGGATAAAAAATCGTCTCTTTTTGGTCAATCTGGCAACTCGGTTCCGAATCGAACTTGACGGTTTTACCTTTATTTTGTCTATGATTTTTTTTTCCGAAGAAGAGAAGGATAGCTTTTTATGAAATCCATAAGTGGGAACGAGACAGACAGCTTTTTCATTCACTCAATCATTCACTCTTATTTTTTAGTTGTCCGATAATATTTTTTAGTTAACATGCCACTCTGGAATAGCAAATTGACTAAAACGTATTTAAATTCTGGATAAAATTTAAGAATTTCAATTTTAGTCTTAACTTTAGCGGCCACGCCTGAATCGACCCCAATTAATTTTGAAATATAGGAAAGCCCGCACAGAATCCTGGGGACTTTCGCAAAAATTACTTCTTGTCTCGTTAGGGCAAACTAATAAACAGACAAAAACGTCTGTTGTTTGACCTGTCTGCATGTATGTGTGTGGCGCAATAATTTTTTTCATACGAACTTATAGAATATTGATAAAAACGAAATGTACACGCGTTTCAGTAACATTACAGCGTCATCTAGTGAAATAAAATAAAACAAAACTTCCATTTATATTTACGAAATTACTCCAACTGCTGCATACATAATAATAATGCATGCATAAATAATAATACATATTGCTGCAAACTCATATTATACCGTGATTTCACGTCTAAAGAACAACGACAGGAGTGCAAATCTATTCAAGTCGCAAATAATATGCTTCTTCTGGGCAAGCTCGTCCCATCGTCGACCTCATCTCTGTTCTCAAGGCAATAAAAAAAGCGGCTCCTTCCCACACCTCAATTGTTGTTTTTCAAGAATTCAAATCTTCAAATAATTCATTGCCCCTATCTAAAATGGAATTAAATTTTTTGGTGTTCACGTCGACTGACCTATCCTGATACCGCCTACTCACAACTTTTTTAAAAGATGTTTCTTATTAGTGTCCAATCATGCCACTTGGATGTAGTGGGCGGCGATGACCAAGTACCATATTTAGGTGGCTTGCGAGCTTGCCCATCTATGACAAAAAAAAATCTTTTTGAAACTGTCATTATCTTAGTTAAATTATATGTTCTACAAAAGTAGCTATTGAGGGGCTACCTCCCGTCCACTAGCGCCCCCATCAGTTAAAAAAATATTACTCGCTAAATTCAAAACTTTTCGGTTTATTTGGGTTATAAATAATGAAAGGGTATATCACCCTAACGGAAGCCCATGAAACTGAACAACTTTTCCTAAGGAACATAATTATGTCGTAACACAAAAAAAAATTGATCTCAGTTTCTATGGGAGGTAAAAAAAAATTTTTCGTTTAAAGTTTGTCTTCTCCCGGGATTTGATCAAATCACTTAGGGATTTGACCAAGTCTAATTTTATCACATCCCTGCGACAGAAAGTGTTTATCCACGGGATTATGACTACGCTGCAGAATTTTGGGGAACTTGTGAGAGAAGTGCGAACGATGAGCACGCTCGCTCTATTGGCTAGTTTACACCTCTACGCGTTCATGAGGAAAAGGGTAGTAAGTTTAAAATTATTAAAATTATTTTTATTATTTGATGCAACTTAAAAATTATGCGTTATCTGTGCTATAAAACGTTGCTTCGTACCAAATTTCAAGATTTTGAGTTCACGGGAAGTAATCTGTAGGTTTTGATTCCCCTGCGAGTGTCGAAAAACTCGAAAATTTGCGGCTTTGATTGCGTAGGCTTAGATGTTTGATTTTTTCACAGCTCCAAGGGACAGTAGACCTGAGTATTTGATATGAATTTCAGCTTGATACCTCCACGTGTTCCTGAGCAAAAGGATCGTGACAGACAGACAACAAAGTGATCCTATAAGGGTTCCGTTTATTCCTTTCGAGGTACGGAACCCTAAAAATAAACTAATCCCCTAGAAAAAACCACTAGCCACTAAAACCAAAATTTGCCCACTGACAATGAGGTCTAAACCACCAGATTCAGTGGATTTTCCACTAAGTTGGCAACCCTGACACACAGTGTCAGTCGTCGTTTGACAATGGCCCCACCGGGAATCGAACCCATAATCTTCGATCGAGCGCTCTAACCATAACCACTAGACCACGAAGGGTCGAAGGCTGAAATTAAACGAACGACGCGACGTCTACGGGTACCATAGATAGATATACGCTTGATGTAACCTCTGTCTTTAGTCGAGAGAGGTTTCCAAAAATTTTCGAAGCGACGACGGTTATCGATCGTTTTCACCTGCGACACGAATTATACTACCACGGCTACTTATAATACGCAGAAGCCACATCGATAGCGCGTTTCAGAAACCCTTGTAGCGCCATCTATCGTAGATTGTTTGTACTTCTGACAATGTTTCAAGATAACCGGTACACAGGTGGTGCCACCTTTAATACACTGCTTACCACTCACGCGAGTACCGTTGGTACCTAAACATTTTTTGGAGTACACTCGCGGAATGAAAAGGTTTTCGCTCGCACTAGTGCTAGAATCAATTATACCGACATCTTAGTACAAGAAACAGTACTGCTAACATTTAAACAAATGTTACGTTTGGTATCAAATAAGGTTTTGTCTGTTATACCCACTATAGAGTTATATATTTTATATTAAAACATAAAACTCAAAAAACAGATTCCATCCCGTCAATGTGACAAATAAATAACTCAATAATAAAGTGGAATTCACTTCAATTTATGACATTGAAAAACACTAAGAATGACAATATACATACATACATACATAACATCACGCCTCTTTCCCGTTGGGGTAGGCAGAGACCACAGTCCTCCACCTGCTACGATCTTGACATACTTCCCTTGCTTCCTGTACTTTCATCAATCCTTTCATACATGCTCGTCAAAGAGATGAAGTCAAACCAACAAAAAGGTTAATTTATCGAAATCTTTATATGATTACTCGTATAATCGTCATGAACAAGATCTGAATTAATTTGAACTTTATTGTCGAACAGTAAAGTATACTTTTACATACAATAGTCGAATCTGTCACAGTTTCAAGAGTTAATATTATGTGCTCGCGACGTTAAACGAATCAATTTGAAAACTGGCGAACCTTTTTCTTCCGCGAGTGTACATTGCACCTGTTTTCGCCAGAATACTTCGAACCAGCCCCAGTCGATATCCCGGATGCCGTAAACAAAGATTGTTTAGAGCTTGCATTCTGAGAAACAAAACTTGGAGCTATTTCAATAGGTTGCTTTGCTCGATAGGTTAGTACTACCGGTAACGGTAACCGTCTTAATGCATCAAAAGAAACGCAAGAGGAAGCTGTGGTTTTGATTGTATAGCAGACTAGCTGTGCCCGCAGCTTCGCCCGCGTGATATTCAGATAATGTGCAGTCTCTCCCTCTCCTCCTACCTCTCCCCCTACCATCCCAATCCCTCTTCCTCTCCCTCCCTCTCCCTCTCTCCATCCCCCTCCCTCTCCTTCTCCCTATCCCTATCCTTAACGCCATCTTAATCGCTATCCCTATCCTTATATAAACATAGAAACGACACCTATATTGATTTTTAGACATTTTAACCCTATCGCACCCCAACCCCATCTCCAGGGGATGATGGAATTTCACGTCCACTACATTGGATTATAAAATTGTTGTAGTTTTCGTAATTAGCGATCCGATAAACCATACAAACGACACCGATATTGATTTTTAGACAAATCAACCCTATCGTACCCCAACCCCATACCCAGGGGATGATGGTATTTCACGTCCGCCACGTTGGATTTCAAAATTGTTTTAGTTTTCGTAATCAGCGACCCGATAAACCATACAAACGATACCCATATTGGTTTTTAGACTTTTTCACCCCTTTTCTCTCTTAGGGGTTAAATTTGGGGTGGAATTTCAATAACAGTGATGTACGTTCCACAGAATTACAACCCTAATGCCTAAATAATAAATTTTGTGGATATTACTTTGAAATGAAGGAGTTTCAACTTCATCCCCCTTTTCACCCCTTATGGTGTAGAATTTTCAAAAACCCTGAGACAAGTAAAACTTAATTTTTAGTCGTCAGTCTAAATACAAATTTTGAAGAAACTAACTTCAAAACTGACGGACTTTCAACCCTTATTTCACGTGCTTTTTTATTTTTTTACTAAGAGCTCAAAACCAAATTTATATAATTCTACCTTTAAAAATGAAAAACTTATAGACCACCATACGGAAAAAAAATCATCCCCTTTTTCACCCCCTTGAAAGGAAATGAGTTTTCCAAAATCCTTTTTTAGTTGCTATGGTAGTTTTGACGTGCATAGAACTCGTGTACAAAATTTCAGACCTGTATCTACGAGTATAGCGTGGCGGTTACGGCTCGGCGTTGATGAATCAGTCAGGACAAGCTGTTTTATTTTTTAGATTTTAAAGTGAGTTTGTGAGCCCGTTTTGCCTTCAACTAAATCAATCGATCCCTGACATATGTATAAATAATGCAACCTCTGTCTTTAACCGAGAGAGGTTTCCAAAAATTGTTTTCACTGGAAATTTCATTACCTGGACATTTCATTACCACGGCTACTTATTATACGCCGAAGTCACATCGATAGCGTGTTTTAGAAACTCTTGTAGCGCCATCTATCGCAGAATGCTTGTACTTTGGACAGTTTAGTGAAACAGAACAACACATACAGGTGGTGCCACTTTGATACTTTCAACATAATTCCTCCTAAGATGGTTATAACTGAATCATGGTTAGAAGTATAGCAGCATTAAATATTTTTTAGGGTTCCGTAGTCAACAAGGAATTTTATTTCATTCACGCCGACAGGGTGTAAAATAAAATCTTGAAAAAAAGTAGAATGGGGGTGAAAGTCCATGTCGCTGGTCTATAAGTGCCTTTAGAATAGGGATGATGCCCGGGTAGAAAACTAAAAAAAATAATACTATTTCCATCTACAGGGTGAAATCGAAATCATTCGACATTTTTTTAGGGTGAGTTCAGACCATGAAAATGAACAACTTTCCCCAAGGAACATGGGTCCGAAAACGAAAAAAAATTTTCGACCTCCTATACAAAGTGAGCCTATCCGAGCGCGGATTTAGTTCATTTTCATGGTCTGAACTCACACTAAAAATTTATCGAATGATTTCGATTTCACCTTGTAGAAAAGAGACGTGCAAATTGCTGAAAGACTATTTCAAATTTAGTGTGCAGTTATAAAGTTGCTCAGTAAATTTTGTAAGTACCTAGGCGATCGAGCTATGCTCTGAGCAAGCTATGCTACTCAACAACAGATGGCGCTGTAAGTTTCTGGAACGCACTAAAACGCGCTAAGAAATAGTTAAAGATGGAAAAAAACGAATTTTCCCAGCCATGAGACTTAACTAGATCGTTTTTTGCCCCCAAAAACCCCTGTATACTAAATTTAATCGAAATCGTTAGAGCCGTTTTCAAGAAACCGATTACAAATATATAATATCCCAATGCGTGTAATATCACAAGCGTAATATCACGCGACGAAGTAATGCCATATTACTCATCACACGAGATCGTCAAACATTACGCATCACACCACCACTCGGTAGTGCGGCCGGCCTGTAAGGTCCAAGCCAGACAGAACGGGCGCGGCGCGCTTCGGGTGCGCCCGAGGTGCGCTTCGGGTGCGCCCGAGGCGCGCTTTGAGCGCCCCCGTGGTACACTTTTCGGCTGCCTGCGGTCACGCCGGCGGTGCGCCGATGGTGCGCCGGTGGTGCACCGACAGTGCGCCTTAGCATGCCGTCTCGTCGCCTGTTCAAATCACATGCATACAAAATGTAGGAGAACGACGCGGTGCAAGCCAGACAGAAGAGGTGCGCTGAAGGCGTGCCGTGCGGCGCACCTCTTCTGTCTGGCCTGCGCCTAAGAGATGGAACTAGGTAGATAATGTAACAGTACAGTACAGTGGTGTGATGTTTAGCGCACCGATTCCCTTCACACAGATGTTGCAACTGAATGAATAGAGCGACCATAGTACAAAAGAAACTGCAAGAAAGTTTTTTTTTTTCATACATATAAATCATGCTCATTTCCCATTTCAGAAAAAAGACAAAATTAATAGATTTTTTTATTAATCGATTATTATATATTTTTTTATTGATTTTTAATAAATCGATTATCATTCTCATGTAGAAAATCGATTCTTTAAAAATCGATTTTTGGTTGCTGGGGTCACATCCCTAATGTGATATTACATTACTTTGTAGTGCACTTACATTACTTTGTAATTTTTTTTGTATGGGACACCCCCATTTTTTATGTTTTTTTTATTTGCTAAGATAGCCAACATAATAAAGAATATTATGTGAAAATTTGAACCAGCTAGCTGTTACGGTTCAAAAGATACAAGCCTTTAAAAATCGGACAGACAGACAAACAGACGGACCGTTCAACCGCGGGGCAACATGGTTTTTTATAAAGTCGAAGGTCTCAGCCGTCTCAGGTAGACAAACCACAAAAATTTCGCGGTGCGCTATTTTTGCAAACGAAATATCCTTCAGAGCCCACTCTACATCTCTCTAGTTTGATATTTATAAAGCCCACCGATAAGGGCCTTGCAAAAATTCAATTCACGCGAACGAAGTCGGGGCAACTTAATTTTCGGGTGTCTGTTTGTATGGTGACGCGAAAATTTCTCCAACGAACCTTTAGGGAAATGCAGTAATCAAAGCGTAAGCGCGTTTCAGAGAGATTACAGCGCCATCTGGTATAAAAAAAAATACTAAATATTAATTATTTTTCACGGACAAAACACTAAAATGGTAAGCCTAATAATAACATAATTAATATATATAGATCATGCTCAAAAAATATTTCCCAACGCCTTGACGAATAATTCGTCAACTAAAATTCAATGGTTTTAGAACACACCCTATTTCTGAATATCTTTCTTTTTCTAGTGATTTTTGGGTTAGAAAATCAAAGTCCTGAAAACTAAAACTCCTGAAAAATATATAGGGTGTAAGGGACACATTGGCACATACTAAAAGGACATGCCCATACGATGAAACGTAACAACTTTCTTCAAGAAACGAATCACCGGAAATTTTAAAAAAAAAACGGCCGCTCCTTACTAAATTGGGAGTTATGTAACCGCGGGATATCTTATCACTCACATTTGGTTGATATTTCGCGCTTCGCAACATCTTTGCACAGCTGAGGAGTGGAATGCGTCTGTGTTCCCGAGTTTCATATAATTGGAATGTATTCAAGTCGCGAGGCTTCTCCTGGGCAAGCTCATTCCTTCGTCGACCTCATCTCTGTCCTAAGTTAGGACTACATCGAGGTCAAAAGCAAGCCCATTAACAACATTAAAAATAAATGGTACAGCAGCACTGCACTTACTTTCTCGCAATACTCAAGGAAAAACTGTCAACCGCAAAATTAAATTTGTAAGGCCATACACATAGTATGGAAATACAAACTTTTATTTACGTTTTTCCATAAAAATGTGCAAATTAAATATACAGATCAATTCTGAATTCAAATTGTCAAACATTAAAACAAACAAACTTCAAACGATTTCGAGTAAATCACACGTTTAATTTTTGGTAGTACTGGAACACCCTTTATATGAATTTTCGCAGATCATTGGATACTACCGTAGGATACCATGCAAGTATCCTACAGTAGTATCCAATGTTTTTTTTTTTGAGACTTTTTTATTTCCCAACACATGTTCCTTATGAATAATTGTTCAGTTTAGTCTACTGTTCAGTTTTTGGTACACCATGTGTACTAAATTTTATAGAAGAAAATCAAAAAGAACAACAACCAATCCAGGATTAAAATTTTATAAACTCAATGGAACCAATTTTGGGTAAATCACATATTTACGATTTGGTGGTAAAGGAACACCCCTTATATGAAATTACACAAATTAATTGATCCTAGCCCAAGATATGTTACATGGAGATGTTTGGTCATGCAAAGTTTCATCAAGATTCTATGAGCTGTTTTTGAGAAAATTTCAATTTTTCATTTTCGTTGTATGACAGCTACCCTCAAAATGAGAGCCAGCAAGAAACCACTTAGAACCCTTCGATGGATTTGCATAAAACTCTTAAATTCAAAATCTGGTGTCAATCGGACCATTCGTTTAGCCGCTAGGCCAAAGCGTGACGGACAGACCGACCGACCGACGGACCGACGGACGGACGGACATTTTTGGGTGACTTGTTTTTTATGATGTATTAGTGATATAGAACACATTTTTGAGAAAATTAGAAAAACTTTTTTTTTCACGAATACAATACCTTTTTCGCTCCGCTCGAAAGTAAAAAATGCTACTTTACTAAACATCCTTTTCTGTCGTGGATGAAAGTGACTGTTTTTTTTGTGCGATTGTTTACCTGTACACCTCCTGCGCGCCGATGACGCCGGGCGTGTGTGTGTGCGTGACCCCGGGCGAGGACGGTGAGGTCGCCGACCGACCCGCTCCGGCTAGCATGCTCTCCGCTTCTTCTATGAACCGCTGCAAACAGATATAAATATTTCTTTGTAAATTTTTCTACCGCCTAAAATCCAAAAGTAGCTTGGCAGTTTCCAAGTGTAGACAGGCAGCAGGACTGAGCAGATATTGGAGCGACAGAGACACGAATTGCTCCGCACTGCTCTTACCTGCTGTCATTGTAATCGAGCTACATTATTTCGATTGTAGTAATAGTATTTGGAGCTAACTCTCAAATGCTAATTTCGAACCTAGTTAAAGGAGCGATTCTTTATTGAACGTTACACAAAGATATTGTATGAAGCTAGCGAACCACATCGTAATTTTTGAGCCAAATTTATGAACTTTTATTTTCATTACTTTTACATGATTTATTTTTAGATGAATAGAGTATAAATTTTATTTTTAATTAAGGAAACATACCAGAAAGTTGCGAGATCAACGGACAACGAAGCGTACGTTTTCTAGGCACTTGTCTACTGACCTTTTAGTGTACATCAGGTACACCTAACGTTACAGACTTTGCTCGAGTTTGTCAGACAGAAAGGTCATAAAAATAGTACCTCGCCGAGAAGAGAAAATGAACGATTCCTAAAAAGGGTGTCGTTTGTAGACAGAGGCAAGGGAGACTTTTAAAGAAACAATGACGCAAGTAACAGTAACGTCACTGTTTCTCCAATAAAGCAAATTATTTTAAGGCATGAATAACTAACATTTACGCGAATGGTATCTAGCAACGTCAAAACTTTGTGGCGTCCCCTGCGCAACTGGCCGATCCACGGAAGTCATTATTTTGAGGGCCAATGAGACGTTGTCACACCCTTAGTTTATAATAATACTAACGCAAAACTAACGTAAGGAGTACAAGTTCACCTAAATGTTACGGAGACACATTACTCCCTCTATGGGAAAATGGATGAATCAATAATGTGCCTTTGTTTTTTCGAATAAATATGTTCTTTAAGGGCTTTCCCCCAGCCAACTAGCACCCCCATCAGATAAAAAAAAATATTACTCGCTAAATACAAAATTTATCGAAAATCTGTCTTGCAAAATTGAAGTAAATTGTAGTTAATTTAGAACATATCAATATTGAAAAATATAGTTCACTGTAGTTACAGATACAAAAACTGCTAAAAGTGGCCGTTTTTCGCACTTTTTGTATCTGTATCTACAGTAAACTATATTTTTCAGGATTGATACGTTCTAAATAAACTAGGGTACCTTTACTTCAATTTTGTAAGACAGATTTTCGATAAGTTTTGTATTTAGCGAGTAATATTGTTTTAACTGATGGGGGCGCTAGTTGGCTGGGGGAAAAGCTCATAAAATAGTTTGGCATTTTAGTAATTTTAAAAAACAATTGCAGTTACATTAGCGTTCCACCGATGGTGCGGTAATAGTAGTTTATGCCACTGTCAGGTAAAGATAGTCATTGTAACATGACTGTCACAATAGACAGCACGAGTGTTACAACGACTAAAGTCCATTTTTTTCCACAGCGAAAACAAGAAAACAATCAGATATGTGACAGCATCAATCAACTGTTTTTTCACACGATCATAGAAACTGGATATGATAATATTTTTTCTTATTTGAGTTGCTTAAACTATCAAATCAAATAAACAATTTCTGGAAAGAAACGTGGTGGTTAAACTTTTTTATGGCGAACGCTTAACTAGGATTCTGAACTTGAAATCTAAATAGTTTATGAGTTTAGAAGAGAGTAAGTAGTTTAGATAGAAGTAATGTATGAGGGAACAGACAGACAACAGATTAACTTACGTACATACATACTAGTCATGAGTAACTCGCGAGTGAGTGAATGAAAAAAGTCGACTCTTTACATATGATCCAATCGCTCTTTCGCTCAGTGCAATTCATATTCGCTCTTGCGATCTTTTCGTTCTAGCACTCTGCACATCTCGCGCTACGCAACGATCATGTCTCAGACAAAGATAGACACAATGTTATTTTTATACGAGTGAGTAAGATCATAGGTTGAAATACGATAAAAATATATTTGACCTCCCATGCAAAATGCGCAAACAGCTGAAGCAGTTTCTATGGGAGGAGGTCAAAAATTTGATTTTGTATTTCCAATTTTCGACCTACGTTCCTTGGAAAAAGTTGAATGATTTCATGGGCAGATTCTCAATATTCACATTCTCCAGGGTTGGTATACCCTTTTTGTTACTGTATAAACTGTGTCTGTAGTCATAGTGTATTGTATTCTGTGGTAGTCATCGTCAAACACGTTATACACGTCACGCATTCACTCACTTGTTCTATGAGCTAAACTAAGCGAAAAGAGCTACTGACACAGCGATTCGAATCGCTCTTCTCTTTATAGTAATGCACATTTCCCATTAGTAATACATACATACCGTTCAAGACATAACCCTCCTTTAAACAAGGTCGGGTATACTCCATGAAAATACAACATGTCGCGTACGACGACGTGCTTTCAAAAATTTAAAAAGTAGCTTAACCTCACTGACCCTATCATACAAAAGATTCGCAATAATCTATGCAATTAAAAAGAGGGTTGCGAATTTTTACGGTCGTATAATATGGCCTTGAACCCCGGCCGCCATTGACCGACTCATATCGGTCGGATAATGCCACGTGACCAAGATTTTCAAAAATTTTGAACTTTGGCGCGTCATACGTCCGATTCCCGCCAATTTTAGTCTATGGTTTATACGTCATTCGAAAGGTGATTTCAATAGGTCGTTACGCCCTATACACACCAAACCAAAATAAACCATAGTTTCGACGCAATAAGGCAGAATATAAAGCGCGGGAACTCGATCCTCTTCTGTATCCTTCGGGATACACCGGGGCTCTACAGGTTAAAGTAAACATAAGCTAAATATTTAGATGAACGGTAGTCACTGAAACAGGAAAACACAACGATAGCGCGTTTTACCTAACTAGTGGCGCCATCTGTCGTTGGTCGGAAGGTTTATTATTTCTATTGGTGTAGGGGTGGTTATGTGTTTGTTATATCCTATACTATTAAACGAGCAATATTTGTAAATATTATACTGGTCGACCGAGCTTCGCTCTATAATAGCCGCCTTAAGGTGATCCGTTTTCCATACAAAAATTCAATTGACTTGCATTCTTACGCGGGAAATAAAATTCTGTTGAAAAACGAACGAATACTGCTATTTTTAGTGAAATTTTTCGCTAATTAATACAAAAATACAGCTAATGTAAAGAAAGCATTAGTTTTTGTTAGCAACTTGGTTCAATATTACGATTGTGGGCGTGCGGTCAAAACTGTACGGTTGTGATTTGTGTGCATGTGTGAGTGATCGTACTCATGTAAATCACGGACTGACGAGAGTAATTGACTTTACTGGACATATGGAGATATTAATTTTCATCGAAATTGTTGTTAGGCGTTGAAGTTGCACTATGAAAAGAGATGTAAAATTTTACTATGGAGGTTGGATTTTTATTTCGAGGGAAGATTAACAGGGTTTAAACCAAGTTCATATGGTGGATAGGATAGTAGATAATATTTTGGTGAAGAAAGAATATTTTTATAGGCCACCATTTTTTTACAATTGATTTTTAAAGTTATTGAAATACGGCATCACTGATTGGAATATGGCAACACTGATTAGACTATGACAACCCTACTTACAACAGGGTTTTAGGGTAAGTAAGTATACAGGGTGTTAGATTAGGATCACCATATGTACAGGGTCTTAGGGTAAGTATACAGGGTGTTAGGATAGGATAACTATACAGGGTTTTAGAATAGGATCACTATATGTACAGGGTTTAAGGATAAGTATACAGGGTTAGATTAGGATCACCATATGTACAGGGTCATAGGGTAAGTATACAGGGTGTTAGGATAGGATACCTATACAGGATGTTAGGTTAGTATCACTTTATGTACAGGGTTTTAGGGTAAGTATACAGGGTGTTAGGATAGGATAACTATACAGGGTGTTAGGTTAAGATTACTATATTTACAGGGTTTGAGGGTAAGTATACAGGGTGTTAGGTTAGGATTACTATACAGGATGTTCGGGTACGTATACAGTTTGTTAGATTAGGATCACTATATGTACAGGGTCTTAGGGTAAGTATACAGGGTGTTAGGGTGTGTACAGGATTTTAGATTAGGATCACTATATGTAAAGGGTCTTAGGGTAAGTATACAGGGTGTTACTACACAGGGTGTTAGGACTAACACTAACACACTAACACCCTGTATAGTTATCCTATCCTAAGACCCTGTATAATTACCCTAAGACTCTGTACATGTGGTGATCATAATCTTACACCCTGTATACTTACCTTGAAACCCTGTGTATTTATCCTATCCTTACACCCTGTATACTTACCCTAACATCCTGTATAGCAATCCTAACCTAACACCCTGTATACTTACCCTAAAACCCTGTACATATAGTAGTCATCCTAACCTGACACCTTGTATACTTACCCTAACATCCTGTATAGTTATCCTAGCCTAACACCCTGTATATTAACAAATAATGACCATAAGAAGCATTTTTGATAATACCGAGACTTATAAAAAAATATATTCATGGTATCTTACTAGAAAAAAAATAAATCATCGACATCGTGTGTCGATATTATTTTGATCGATCACCTCTCTAATTATCATACAAGAAATCGGCCGACAAAAATACGGTCTTAGATTGTAATAATACTATAAATACGGTCGTGAGCGGGAGCCCTGAAACACACTGCTTCAAAAAATTATTACTTTGAAAAACTCATAAACATTACCCTATTGCCACAAAAAAAAAAAAAATACCCTTTGACAGCAGTCTGTCTTGACCACGCACACGGGCGTCATATACAGCTATCCTGCTGTCAATGTCAAGGTAATATTTTGCCGCACAAATCTTTGGTGTTGCCAGTACTTAAAAAAAAGTCCACTATCAATATTTAAAAAAAATATTATAAAAAAATGGCGGCCCCAAAAAAAAAAATTTTTGTTGTTCTTCTTTCTTTTTTTTATTCTCCTTTATATGATATAAATTTCAAGTCTGTTAGTTTTATCTCGGAATAAAAAACCACTAGTATACATGTCTTTTACGCTAATCAACTTTTTGCACATATATAGTTGGTACTTATTGCATTAAAAAAAAACCTTATATTTGCAGCAGCGGCTCCATCTAGTTGCGTTTGGGTCTAAGCTGGCCATCAAAGATCACCTTAATGCCGGATTTAGACGGAGGCAAATCTCAGGCGCCTACCTTCTAGGCAAGACAATATGCACCGTGTAAACAGTTTTTGCCGTGCCTCGGTTGGTTTAGACGACGGTAAAATATTGGCGCCAATACTCTAGGCAGGACGGTAGGCAAGGTGTAAACGGTTTTTGGCGTGCGGCTTGCCTGTAGGCATGAAATAGACCAGCGGCCTATTTTGCGGCGCCAAAACAGTGGTCGCGAACCTGCCATATCAGCTATCAGAATCCAGATGTAAGGAACCTTGATTTGCCCATTAAACAGAGTTATTAAATTAATATTTTAAAAATATTTTTTCGCAGTTAACAATTAGTTTCAAGATATTGATGATTTTATTTGTATTGTTGTTTTTAAATGCAATTTTCTACTTTGCTTGTTTATTTTTTAAGTTTGCTTTCGAACAAAATCCACCAGCCGACCACTTGACCGCCAGCCGACCACTTGACCGACAGCCGACCACTTGACCGACGGCCGACCACTTGACCACCAGCCGACCACTTGACCACCAGTCGACGTCTCGACCATAAGCCGATCACTAGACGACCACTTGAACGCTGGACGACCACTTGACCACTAGAGGACCACTTGACCATTAGCCGACCAATTGACCACTAGATGACCACTTGACCACTAGACGACCACTTGTCCATTAGCTGACCACTTGACCCCTAACTGACTACTTGACCATCAGCCGACCACTTGACCACCAGTCGACCACTTCACCAGCTGCCGACCACTTGACCACCAGCAGACCACTTGACCATCGCCGTATCAATGGCAGAAAAACGAAAAAAGCACTGGCTCTAAACCAAAAGTATATTTTTTACGAATGCTTCAATTTACAAAGAACTGTGAGCCAATTCTTGAATATCACTGGGTGATTATCGAGATTTTCAAAATTAAAAAAGCCACGATAAACTCATGAAACTCAAATTATTATGCTGTTAATTTTAAAACCGAACGTTATTTTACAATCAACAAATATTGTTTCTTACTTTTGAGGAGTTTAACAGCGCTTATTTAAATTTTAAAAATCTCAAAAATCACCCGTCGAGATTCTAGAATTGGTTCCCACCGAGTACCCCCCCGCCCGCTTCCCTCGCATCTTCCGCGCCAATTTTTCGGAATCGTGTAATAGTCTAGGCAACGAAGCGGATCGTTTTATGAAGACCCCCGCATTAAATCCTCAGTCGATGAAACTTTGCTGGGGTATTACACTATGTGAGACAAACCTTCTTTAAAAAAATCCAAAACAATATCGGTACTTTAAATTTTTCCAAACAAAAATTACAAAAAATGTATGAAAAAATTTATTTGTTAATGTTTTTTTTACATTTAATTCATGATACTTTATCATCCTGTCAAATAAAATGTGCCTGAGAGAATTATGTTGGGGTCAACTGCTTCGTTGCCTAAACTATAAACAGTGGTCATCACAAGACTGGCGGCAGCGGCAGCGCGGCGGCTCCGTGTAAACGACCGTCTTGGTATGACTACGCGCGGCAGGCAAAATTTTTGCCGTGCCTCGATTTTGGCGCCTGAATATTCCCGTCGTCTAAATCTGCCTTAAGGGGCACGTCGCCCGGAACAAAAACACATTAAAATTAAATGATGAAAAAAAGATTGTTAGAAGTATTTTACTCATATTTACAAATTATCAATGGAAATCTGTTGTCGGAATGGCAATGTTTGTGATACTGTTTCCGGCTTCGTATTTCGAACGTTAACAAATGGGAGTAGAAAAATAAAAATTCAATTAAGTGTTAGTGTTGTGTTGTTAGTTGGGCTTAAAACCAGCCACTAGCTGTGCCCATGCCATTTTCTCAAATGTTTTGTTTTCTTGACATACTGATGTTATTTGAATTGAGAAATAAATGATTTTGTATTTGTATTTTGTATTTATACTTGTGTGTGAGTGTCAGTTGTCGGTGTCGGTACTCACGTCAGGGTCCTCCCTCGGGTGGTGGTACTGCTCGTGTGGTTGGTCCGTGTGGTGGGGCGCGGGTGCGGACGTGTGCGGCGCTAGGTCTGCGGGGTCGAGCGGCGGCGGGGAGCTGGCGGGCGCGGGCGGCGCGGGCGCGGGCGCGTGGAACGACACGCGCTTGTCGCGGGGCCCTGTCCCTGCGCCTGCCCCTGTCCCTGTCCCTGCCCCTGTCGCGCCCGGGGGGGAGCTGGAACATCAACAATTACGGTCATGTCCGGAAGACACGCAGCTATGAGAAAGGAAGAGAAAGCTATAGAACCATACACTAGGTGCATGCCACTATTTCTATCTTTCCTATAACAACATCTCTACTGGATCGCGACAGATTGACCGTGTGTACTTGACCCATTGGTAGAAGCACGATAGCTGCTCAAAAATAGCACCATAAACGAGAGGGTCAAGTCTCTTTTTGCTCTCAAGTCGCTTTACAGCTCAGGAAACTTTTACTTTATAATTTCAAATTTGGAACACATGGGGACATATATTTCGATTCAAATAGTTCGAGTGACGAAAACCAGCACAACTTACAATTACATTCTTAATTTTTAAAGGTTTCGATATTTTTTCCCACAGAAAATAATAGAAAGGGAGAAAACAAATTTGATAGTGAACTGTACAAAATACTGTCTGTATCGGTGCAGCATATTTGATGTTTGACGCTATTGTATAAACAGATTTAATGACAGAAACATGCGATGAGAGTGCACAGAGATATTTTGGGTAAGGGAATTTATGGGAAAATGCCCCATTTCCAAAAAAGGACGTTATTGAAAAGACATTCTGGTACAGGGACATTTTAAAAGGAAATTTATACGACTTAAAGAAATAAATATATCTGAGATTGAACAGATTAAAATACTCACTGTGTGTATATTTGGTTTTTGACGACATGGTTGAGTAGTAATAACAGACATAGTGGGTAGAAGCAGTAAATAAAAGGATGGAGACATTTTGGGAAGAGACGTTTTGGGAGAAACATTCTGGAGAAGGGACACCTCGGGAAATCATTCTAGGACAAGAATATTCTAGAGAACGGACTTTTTGGAAGACATTGTGGTACAGTAAAATTCAGGAGAAGGAATATTCTGGGACAAGTATACTCTAGAGAAGGGACATTTTTTGACGTTTATTTCCACTACTGACAGTTCATTTGAAGGGACTTATGAGAACTTTTCTTCCCATTAGTTTCTTTAATCAGAGACAATCTAAGGCAGGGATATTCTAGAAAAGGAAAACATACTACATACATTAAATAAAGAATAAAAAAATAAAAAAAAATAAAAAGTTTTTTATTTCTCTCCACAACCAAATTAAATTATTAAATAACGTCACAAAAAGTATTTTTAACAAGTCTTGGCTGTGGATCGCTGGTGCCTATGGTAGGTAAAAAGAACCTGTATTACAGGTCACCAGGTCTCCACCACTCTTATGAAAATAAAGATAGGCAAATACTTATGAGACAGACACAGTAAATGATAGGTATGAAAGTAACTCAAAAGAGAAATTAAACTACATGCGGGATAATAAAAATTTTGAAAAAATAATTAAAAAACACGTAAAAACAACAATTTGTGTGTGAGAATGTATGTATATGTATTAAAGTATGTGTGTGTGTGTGTGTGTCTGTATGTGTGTGTGTGTATGGAAGTTCGCGCGGGAACGTATGTAGGAATATAAATAATTCTGGAAGATATAATTAAGATATAACTACTAAGAGACTCTCAGTGTCCGCATATGTCTGCTTGAGCAGCCAGTCATGTAGGACGTCATAAAAATTGTGGTTGTTCAAAGTATACAAAGATAAAATATTATGGAGTTTGTTATATAGATAAGGGCCTAAAAACACAAAGAACCTATGACTAAAACTAGTTTTCAGGGGAGTTGCGAGAGCAATAAGATGATTGCGGCGGGAGGATTTACTATCGTCGTAACATGTCACTGTGTGCTGCTTACGAGCACATGATAATATGAATAACTGTCTCACCGTAAGTACTTGACAGAAGTCGTATAACTGGACAGTTGGGAATAAGCGTGGTTTGAAGCAGCAAACTTTTAGTACAGCTCGTTGAGCACGTTCAATTTTAATAACATGCGACTTTGCTGCGCCCCCCCACACTAATATACAATAATTTAAGATCGATTGGCATAATGCTTGATAAACCATTTTCATAACGTCTGAGCTAGCACTATGACGTAGTTGTTTAAAGATATAAGTAAGTTTACGAACTCTCTTAGAAAGGTGTTCAATATACTCCTTAAACGAAAGGTTACAATCAAGCACTACTCCGAGATATTTTATTGACGTGGCTTTTTCAATAAAATTGGGACATTGGCCTTGGACCGCCGTCGCCGAGGAACCGTTGAGCACATATGAAGGGTTTGCAGTGATCTGTAAAGAACTGACTGATGGACACGTCAGCGCACGGATTGAGAAATTAATTAATTTCGTTTTTGAAATATTAAGAGTTAACAAGTTGTTATTTAGCCAGTTCCTCACAGTATCAAAGCCCTTTTGCGCAAATTGATATGCTTCTTTCCAAGTGTTTCCAGTAAAAGCTATTGCAGTGTCGTCAGCATACGAAATTATTGAGCCATTTTCTAACTTAAGATTGCACAAGTCGTTTATGTAAACTAAAAACAGGCTAGGTCCAAGTATACTGCCCTGGGGCACGCCATAAGTGATTGATTGCTCAGAGCTGATATGAGGTCCAATTTTAACACTTTGTGTTCTATTAGTTAAGTAATTTTGAAAAAGTGATAATTGGACCCCCCTCACCCCAATTGCCTCCAATTTGGCCAGCAAGATAGGAACCGAAACCGTGTCGAAAGCCTTCGCAAGGTCCAGAAATAATACAACGCACTTTTCCTTGTTATCAAGTTTTCTCACTATGAGGTCAGTTAGGTTATACACTGCATCAGATGTGGACTTATTTTTACGAAAACCAAATTGTTTGTTTGATAAAATTTTATGCGTTTCTAAGTAACTAACAAGCCTTAAGTTTAATAGCTTTTCTAGAATTTTAGACATGACCGGTAAGATTGAGATAGGCCTGTAGTTTTCAACACGATTTCGATCCCCAGCCTTAAAAATAGGGTGTAAAACTGCTTTTTTGAATAAATCGGGAAAAATACCAGTAGTAAAACTCAAGTTACACATATATGTTAAAGGAGGAGTTAAAATAGTTTTATATTTTTTTACAAAGTTTGACGACATACCATCCCAACCAGACGAACTTTTATTCTTTAAAGAGACGATAATGCACTCGACTTCAGCTTCATCAGTCTCTGTTAAGACAAATGAGTTTAGCTGGGCGGTAGGTACAGAAAATTCTGACGAGTTTCTTTGTATTGTTTCTGCTAATTGTTTTCCTACATTAGCAAAGTAGTTGTTGACTTCATTTGTTACGTCCAAAGGACTTTTACACGAACTCAGAAGGTCGTGTGATACTTGTCGGGGTTTACCTATATCAGTGACAGTCTGAATAACATTCCAAATTTGTTTCGGATTTTTGCCAGCTTTTTCGAATTCTCGTTTTTCATATTCTCTTTTTGACTTGCGCAAAAGCGCTTTACAAAAATTGCGGTATCTTTTGAAAGAGATTTTGATTATTTCATCATTAGGATTTCTTTTATGTTTTTTATATAAGTTGTCCCTATGTCGCATGCATTTAAGTAATCCTTCGGTAATCCATGGTTTTATTGGCCGTCGTCGACGAGATAAAACTATGGATTTAGTATTTTGTTTTAAAGCAGCTATGACCGGTTCTATAAGTAATTCCGCAGCAAGATTTGGGTCAACTGTTTTATAGACTTGCTCAAAGTTAATATTATTCATATCTGTCGTAAGCTGTTCATAGTTAATTTTTTCAATTAAAGGATGGATATTAGTATGAATACTACGGACAGACTTTTTTGCAGTTAGTGAAAACATTACAGCAAAGTGGTCGGTGACGGTGGACTGGAGGATCAACACTTTAGCGGAGAAGGCCGTCTTAAAGATGACATGATCAAGACAAGTTGCTCCGTGTGTGGGAAGAGTATGTCCTGGGGTGAGGCCATGATAGCTAAGGAGATCTATGTAATCTACTGAATGCGTAGAGTTATGAGAAGAAATATCGATATTGATATCTCCAAGTAGAACAATATTCCTAAAAGATCTTATGTCAGTAAAAACCACGTCCAGGGACTGAATAAATTTAATTGGATCATGAAAAGCTGCAGGTCTGTAAATAGCTACAATAGCCAGGTCCGTACCAATTTTTATAATCAGACAGTTAGCTTCTTCTATTTTTGGTTCGGTTACAGTAATTTTGGCAATGGTACCTTTCAAATAAACAACTACTCCATCATTTTGATTAAAATTTCTAGAAGTTTTATAATTATTATATCCGTCTAGAGATGGGATGACCCCTCATTACATACATACATTACATACACACACACATACGGCACGTTTATGGAAAATAAACATTATGCGACTCAACGGAAGAAATAGATCTGAAATCTAAGTAATTCTTTATTCTTTATTGTACACACAATTATACAATGCAGTAGTAGCGAAAAGTTATACAATGGCGAGCTTAACTCAAAAATTGAGTTGTCTACCAGCTAACCGTTCTCCGAGAGAGAGAGAGCTCTACATAAATGGGCAGAATATATAGTAGGTATACAATTAACTTACACTTTTAATTGTGTCATCACAAAATTATTTTTTAAGAGAAAAAAAAAATACACACTAATACAGGAACAAATAAATAATACATATATCATTAATAATATAAATATATATATACACAACATACACTTATACACATACATACATTTACATAATAATGTATAATCCAAGTATAAATACAACATTACCTAAATACATATACTATAACATTAAATCGTTAGATAATACTCCTTCAATGCCTTCTTGAATACTTCGAGAGAGGGGCTTGCACGAATTGAGTGCGGAACTGAGTTCCACAGACGCACAGAGTGCACAGTGAACGAACCGCCGTAACGGCTAGAGGAGTGACGGGGATAATTAAGGAGAAGGGATCTACTAGTGCGACAGAGTACACCACGGGGAATCTGATACTAAGTAATAGTAACAATGAATGTGTAGTTGTTAGCAGCATAGCTGACAGACAGTGACAGAGCGGTAGTGATGATGGGTGTAGAGTTGACAGTGTATATTATTATTGTCCTTCCCATAATCCGTATACACTATTATTTTGGGAAAGGGACATACAAGAAGAAAGGGGTATCCTTGATAGTGATCAAGAAAGGACATTTTGGGACAGGGACATTCTGGTGAATGGATATTTTGGGAAAAGATATTTTGGAAGACAAATTCTAGACCAGGGACATTCTGAAGGAAGGAATAATGTGGGACAAGGATACTTTTGAAAAGGGACACTATGGTTGACACATTCTGGGACAGGAAAATTTTGTAAAAAGAAACAATATGCAATTAATGGTATCAAGAAGATACTCACTGAGTCTGTGTTTGTATGTGGTTGTCGGCAGCGTGGTTGACCGGCGGCGCGGTGGAGATGACGGGAGCGGAGGTCACGTGGTGCGGCGAGAGCGCGCGCGCGTGCGACGCCATCACCGCGAACGACGAGCCGCGCTCGGGGGGCGGCGGGGCCGACACGTGCGTGCAACACAGGGACGACGATAGTTCTGACATTCGCGCTTCCTCCGACGTCTGGAAAGTAACAAAATCATTATTTTAAAAGGGAAAATATTAATAATTATTTTAAAAGGGAAAATATTAATAAAGGTTCAAGATTGAATTGATTTGCGAATCCGACATCTCTTGGATTGTCTCGTGTGTCCTTACCTCAAAACGTTACCCCAAAATAAGTATATATCTAACTATCTGGTTTTTGTTTCCTTATCTGCTCATTTTATAGCGGATCTTTTAGAGTTGCTTGTGTTTTGAGTGCTTGTGTTACAGTGTTATCATTTCCCAAGACCATTAATAAATAATAAGGAAATAGAAATTAAATTAAATAAGGTTTATACAAAACGGAAGTGCTAGTGTAGTAACATAAATTTGTGTACCGTTGACCGAGGCAACCAATGGTGGAAAGATTGAACCGAAATGTACAGAAGAAATTTTATTTGGTGAGAGTAGCTGTTATTTAAAAAACCGGCTAAGTGCGAGTCGGACTCGCGCCCTAAGGGTTCCGTACCTATCTACCATATGATATACTAAAAGCTTTTGCTCTTTCATTTTAAAAACTCCGCGACCATCTAACTTGACCCCTCTTTTATAGAAAATTTCTTGAAACGGGAGCTCACCTTAATTGGTTACTATTAGTTGTGAGAAAATTTTAAATATTTAATGATTTTAGGCTTTACCCTTTATTTGTACTGTGCGACCTAGCTTATTGCCAAATTTCATAATTTTAGGCCAACGGGAAGTACCCTGTAGGTTTTGCTTTTTTGGGTAAATGTATGGAGATGAGGACATAAAAAGCCATATCTTTTTTTTTTTTTTTAATTTATTGTTCAAAACAATTTACGAAAAACATAGGTAGTTTTTAATCACACCTCTAAAAAAACCTGTAAGGGTTTATCTAAGGTTGCTTACTCACTCACTAACATAAATTATAATAGGTACTGTGACCAATCATTCACGCAGGAAGTGATCTCTTAAACATTTTTTACATTCTTTTGCATTCACAAGCATTTCATCATGTAAATCACATGAGATATTATTTAAAATTTCAGGCAGTAGGTATTTCCACGTTCTCATACCGTAGACATTATTACACCTCGGTAAGTTGTATGTAGGTAGATAGTCTATGTTACGCAATTGGCTGGATCTACTAGCTTTGGTCAACGTTTTTACATTTTCAAAATTGTCTAGGATAATAGACATACGTGATTTATTAAAAACTGATATTACCTTACAGTGCTTAAACAATCCAGGCTCATTATCTCTAAATTTATTTTTAATATTTTTAGATACAATAGTTTTAAGCATAGTTACTTGTAGTTTGTAAATATTATTTAGGTATGTCTTATAGGAGCGTCCATAGCTGCTAATACCGTAACTAATTAAAGAGTCTGCTAATGATAAATACAACATTCTCAATATTTCAAATGGCAACTTATATTTTAATATAGCTAATTTCGCATTGATTGACCTAAGTTTATTACACAAATTGTCGATGTGAGGTCCCCAGTGAAAGTTCTTGTCTATAATTAGACCTAAGTAGGTATGTTGATCTACTAACTGAAGTGCCTCACACTGACACGAGTCGGGCTGATCATGCATGCATTGGTGATCATGCGCAATTATAGTGGGTATGTACGTACATTTAGTGTAAGGGGAACGTAAACGGATGACTTTTGTTTTGCTTGCATTTATGACCAATCCAGCATCATGAGCCCACCTACATAAGATGTCAAAATTTTGTTGCATGTTTTTTTCCGCTTCCTGTATATTTTTACTATGGGTCACTAAACATGTATCGTCGGCAAACTGATACACGCCGCATTTTTCAAAAATATTACTCATATCGTTTACATAAACCAGATATTCAGTAGGCCCAAGGATTGATCCTTGGGCCGTGCCTTGTGTAGTAGGTATTTTGTCACTTAGACTGTTACCTATGCGTACAGTTGTTTGACGATTAGTGTGATAGTCCTGAAACCATTTTAACAAGGGACCCTGAATACCATTTTGTTCTAGCTTAGAAAAAAGAGTTTTATTCTGAAGAGTATCGAAAGCTTTACTGAAATCGATGAGGACAACGAGAACCTGATCTCGAGCATTCAGGTGCCCGTTGACCTCATCGGTGAACCCAGATAATAGTTGAGAGGTACTTTTGCCTTTCTGAAAGCCATATTGTGTGCTGTTGATTATAATGTTGTCAGTTAAAAAATTATTAATTTCGTTCCCAAAGTATCTCTCAACTATCTTATCTATGGAAGGTAGGATTGTAATAGGCCTAAAATTATTTACATCATTGTATGATCCTTTTTTATGAATAGGTCTAATAATACCAGTTTTCAACTTATCAGGGTATGAGGAAGTGGAAATACACGAATTTATTAGATGGGTAATTACCGGGGTTATCTCAGAGTTAATACTAATTAAATCCCTCGCACGTATATTATCTATTCCTTGGCTTTTTTTCTTATTTATGTGTTTAATTATAGTATAAATTACATTTTCTGTAGCTTTTTTAATTCTCATAGACACATTTGGTTTTCTTTGGTAGGTATCATACGGTAATATAAGAACATCGCAACTGCTGCTTATGTTTTTGACATTTTCATCAAAACCATAAGCAAACTTGTTGCACAGTAAGTTAGAGTCTAATTTGAAATGCTTCAAAATGACTTCATCTATTGATGTACAGACCTTGCCACAAAGATTAATAATTATTTTCCAAACCTGTCTAGGGTTTCGAAAATTTTCAGATACATCCTTCTTAATTGAATTATTTCTAGTTTTATTTATATATTTATTGGTCTTGTTTCTATATTTATTGTACAACAACCTATTAGCTTTATTATTTTCATCCTGTCTACAAATATCTAATAATTCTTGTTTTTTCTTACTCATATACAGTATGCGACTGTTTATCCATTTACATTCCTGTCTTTTATTTCTTTTCTGAGTAATCTCAATTTTACATTTTTCATATACATACTGAAAATTTGTCACTATAAAGTTTAAAATCTTACTAGGTAATTGAAAATCTAAAGCCATTTTCCAGTTTTTTTTACTTAATTCCACTTTTAACATATCATTGTCTATTCTAGTTACCGTCTTACGTTTACTACTCTATGTGCGCGAGCTATCTACTATCACAAAACCGGTTATGTAATGGTCCGCCAGCGAGTAGTTTATCACTGCGGAATGCGACTCCTTACAATTTAAAGTCCGGGCAAAGATGTGATCTATGGAGGATTTTGTTATTACTTCACTTTTACTCTCGATACGTGTATACTGCGTGATACAGCAGTCTAGTCCGTTAGCACTCATAGAGTTTAGGTATGAAGTTCTTATAGGGTTGTGCACTTTTAGGTTAATGTTCATGTCGCCTAATAAAATATAGCTGTGATTGCGTGAATAGGAACTCACAATACTGGATAGTTCTTCTACGAAGAGTGGTTGGCTAAGGTTAGGCGGTCTATAAACAGCACATACTCCAAGTTTTGTATTATAGCTGGTTTCGATCTCGCCGGTCACGCATTCAAGGTACATTGTAGTAATAGTTGTTCTGGTAAAATTGAGGCTGCTATGTACATACATTATTACTCCTCCTCCTTTCCTTTGAAATCGAAGTTCTGTGTACATATTATAGTCAGATAACTGGAACAAATTTTTGCAGTCGTCGGAAATGTTGCCGTCCGTTATTGCTATGATATGCACGGTATGTGGGCTTGAGAGAAGTTTTTTAACATCGAACGTATGTTTACATGTAACACGTTTAGGTGGTTGTGATTATCAAATGTTATACTATCCATGAACTCATTCCATGTATTATGGCAGCTTTCCAGGGTGGATGTAGAATATTCATCCATAAAAGCCATGATCGCAAAAGGTAAATGTATGCATATTATAAGACTTACTTATTTGTTTTCACTGCGCAGCCAGAAGGTTTTCTATGTCCGTTTCAGATCGAATAGAGCGTACTTTTTCACCATCATCACGGGGAGCTAGAATTTGGCCATTTTTACACCATACATATTTATAAATACCGGGATTCTTGAGGGTAAACTTGGCTTTCCATAGAAGGTAGGCAGCGTGAGGCGAAAGTGACTCGCGGAAGTATATTTTTGAGTCATCATTTGCCAATCCGATGTCATTGCATGAAATTTTGTTTTTGTTCATGTTAGATGCCATCAGCCACTTGTCGCGACTGCCGTCACGCAGCCCTATCACTATGGCGCTGGGCTGGGATTCTTTAGCATTTTTTTTGTTTTCGTTACCCACTTTTTTGGCACGGTTTCTTTTGCGATATGCTTTTAAAATATCGTCGGGGTTGAGCTGGAATGCTGCACAAATTTGTTTTTTTATTGTATCAATATTTTCGTTGGGATGCTCAGTAATACCACAGATTTCGAGCTGATCGACAAGCTGAGCTTGCTCCATATTGGCAAGTTTTTGTTCAAACACTTCGTTTTTTAGCTGCATATTTTTGAGCTGATTTCTCACTTCATTAAGTTGATTATTGAGGGCTTTGGTACGTGCTTCGTAATTCTGCACCTTTTCTTCGTAGTCGTCAATTTTCTCCGCGTAGAATTTGAGGGAAGATTGGATTTCCCACTTAATGGTTTCGCGCACCTCTCGACGAATATCGAGTAGAATCTGTGCAGATACGTTATTTTTTAGCATTTCTGTGCCAGTTGATTCCTCGTCATCTTCTTGGTCTGGGAAAATGCATGAAAGCCGTTTGGTTTTGACGGTGTCGGCACACGAACGACAATTCCAATCGATAGACTCGGTTGAGCGTAAGGTAGCTAGTTGTTCCGTTGAAATCGATGCACAGCTAGCATGCAACCACTGATTACATTTGTTGCACTGTAGTCCTGGTAATCTCTTCGTGACATTTTTTAAGCACTTTACACAATTCACGCACTTTGGCGCCATGTTTACGAGATCGTGCGTGCGCGCAATCGATAACAAAGACAGCGTCCGAACCGGTTCGCAGTGAGCGAGCAACTGCGTCGTCTGCGTTTTGATTGCGTCGTTGTAAAAAATTGAAATTTTCAGATCTTGTGTGGTTCATGGACCTTAATATTCGTTATCAATTTCAACCTGATACCTCTTCTCGCTCTTGACAGACAGACAGACGGACAACAAAGTGATCCTATAAAGGTTGCGTTTTTTTAATTTTGAGGTACGGATCCCTAAAAATATATTATATAAGTATTCTTTATTGCGCACAAATAACATAAAGTTGTTAAATGAAAATTGTTCACGAAGTCAAGCTTTGCGCACAAATAACATACCTATAGTTGTCAAATGAAAATTGTTAACAAAGTCGAGCTTTGCGCACAAATAACATAAAGTTGTCAAATGAAAATTGTTCACAAAGTCGAGCTTTGCGCACAAATAACATAAAGTTATCAAATGAAAATTGTTCACAAAGTCGAGCTTTGCGCACAAATAACATAAAGTTGTCAAATGAAAATTGTTCACAAAGTCGAGCTTTGCGCACAAATAACATAAAGTTGTCAAATGAAAATTGTTCACAAAGTCGAGCTTTGCGCACAAATAACATAAAGTTGTCAAATGAAAATTGTTCACAAAGTCGAGCTTTGCGCACAAATAACATAAAGTTGTCAAATGAAAATTGTTCACAAAGTCGAGCTTTGCGCACAAATAACATAAAGTTGTCAAATTAAAATTGTTCACAAAGTCGAGCTTTGCGCACAAATAACATAAAGTTATCAAATGAAAATTGTTCACAAAGTCGAGCTTTGCGCACAAATAACATAAAGTTGTCAAATGAAAATTGTTCACAAAGTCGAGCTTTGCGCACAAATAACATAAAGTTGTCAAATGAAAATTGTTCACAAAGTCGAGCTTTGCGCACAAATAACAAAGTTGTCAAATGAAAATTGTTCACAAAGTCGAGCTTTGCGCACAAATAACATAAAGTTGTCAAATGAAAATTGTTCACAAAGTCGAGCTTTGCGCACAAATATCATAAAGTTGTCAAATGAAAATTGTTCACAAAGTCGAGCTTTGCGCACAAATAACATAAAGTTGTCAAATGAAAATTGTTCACAAAGTCGAGCTTTGCGCACAAATAACATAAAGTTGTCAAATGAAAATTGTTCACAAAGTCGAGCTTCGCGCACAAATAACATAAAGTTGTCAAATGAAAATTGTTCACAAAGTCGAGCTTTGCGCACAAATAACATAAAGTTGTCAAATGAAAATTGTTCACAAAGTCGAGCTTTGCGCACAAATAACATAAAGTTGTCAAATGAAAATTGTTCACAAAGTCGAGCTTTGCGCACAAATAACATAAAGTTGTCAAATGAAAATTGTTCACAAAGTCGAGCTTCGCGCACAAATAACATAAAGTTGTCAAATGAAAATTGTTCACAAAGTCGAGATTATCTCCTATATTATACTGCAAGTTACCGACGAGCATGTATTAAATACTGATGAATGTATAGGAAACGAGGGAAGTATGTGAAGAGGCGTGACGTTATGTATGAAGTATGTGTGTATATTATCCGATTTTTTATTGTCATAAAAATAACAAAAAAAAAGATAAAAATAAAGTCATTTTTACTGTCATAAAAAATATAGGAACCTTTAACACCAAGAAAAAAATAAAGTCATAAAAAATATCAATGGAAACTCACATTATCGGTGGGTAGATATCCGTTGGTAAGCTCCGTCCGGTTGGTCTTGAGTATGGACTTCGGTTGCGCAGCGGCGGCGGGAGGGGAGGTGACGTGCGCGGGGGGCGGGGGGGAGTGCGCGGGGGGCGGCGAGCGGGAGGGGGCGGGGGAGGGCGGCGGGGAGGCGGCCGGCTCCGGCTGCTCCGGGGGACCCTCGTCCTGGAAACGTCGGCGGGCGGGGTCAGTGTCTCGCATGATAGAAACGTACGATACACATAGTACAGTCGGCCCAGAAAGTGGTCTATCTATCGCAGGCAAATTGTATTAATCGTCGTTTTACATATTGCTTTAGCATTTAACAAAACGATGCGTAAATTGTTTCTGGCACTCGCCTGCCACTGTCGTCGCGACACGCTCGCTTCGCCGGCTCACCTCGAGCGCTGTGATCGCAAGAAAACCTAAGCCAATCTAGCCAATCCCTGTTCAGAACCGGTTAGGTTGGGTTCGCTTTGGATGACGTACCTAAAATGCACCAATGATCTTAATCCATATACCTGTACAACTTGCCAACGCCCTATTACAGTGTGCCACCGTATATAGTTTGCCGAACATTTATAAATGGTGAATTGTACGATTTGCCTGCGACATAACAATATTGACAAAACTTCCTGTGCAAAATAATATTGTTAATAAGGTTGAATTAATAACTAACAGAAATAAAAATCTTATTTCTTGTTTCATAACGTTCAAGTGAACTTTAAGAGTGACATCTATTTTGATTTCACGTAAAAAACGAACAATGATTAAATGACAATTAAAATTGAAAGACACGGGAAAAATATAAATTACTAATAATATATTTATTTATTTATTTTGTATCAAGTTATGTCACTAATAAGACAGCGGGCTCCATGGGCGGTTGTGACCATTTTCCATCAGGTGGCCCACTTGCTCGTTTGCTCACTTGTCACATAAAAAAAAATCTGTTCAACTAAATTTACCCACGTCGAATTTTTCCGGTTGCATTAGTCCTAGATACTTAGAAAAGTAAGCCTCAAAACATGTCAGACCATGTCGGATACAACTCTGAAGTTTGAACATTTGCCACTGGCCTAACAGTGATTATTTTATAAAAAAATTACCGTGGGTTGTAATGTAATAAAATGACAGTACCTGATCTTGTTGCGTGGCGCGTCGCTCGAAGTCTCTATCAAGTTGCAATGCCCGTAGTTGCTGATTCTGTACGGGCGTTCTGTTGGCGCCTAGAGCCACCAACTGTGCTATCGTCGCGTCCCTGAAATATGACCCGATACTGAATGAAGTGTTATCGGAACAGCAAAATGTTTGCTAGTATACCATATGTGATGGCCATTAAATGTTCTTAAAACCATGACTGGCTCGTTGGTGTGGTTGGTAGTGAGCCTGCCTTCTACGCCGTGGGCCGCGGGTTCGATCCCCGCCCAGGGCAAACATTAATTTGTGTGATGAACAAGTGTTTGTTCTGTGTCTGGTACCCATAGTACAGACTTTGCCTAATTTGGGATCAGGTGACTTTGTGTGAATTGTCCACAATATTTATTTATTATTATTTATTTAGCTTCTTGGCCGTTGTGTAGTGTGGTGTAGTGTAGTGTGGTGTAGTGTAGTGAGCGTGGCGGTAGACAAGGTACCTGCGCGCGCGGTTGTGCTGGCGGCGCATCTCGGCCTGCCGCTCGCGCTCCTCGCGCTGCCAGGGGTTGTGGGGGGGCTGCGGCCGCGCCCCGCCCGCGCTGGGAGCCCCCGTGGGGTACACCGACACCGCCGGGGGTTCTAGTGCGCTTGCTACGTAGCGCTCTGTAATACACACACAATCTAGATTTAAAAAAAACTACCATAAATACAGACGTAGTTTATAATCTGCCCATGAAACTTAGCAATTTTCCCTAAGGAGCATATCTTAGGATGAAACACGGAAAAAAATTTTTTGACCTCGCATAGAAACTGAATCAGCTGATAGCGCATTTTGTATGGGAGGTCAAAACATTGTTTCGTATTTCATCCTATATTCCTTTGGAAAAGTTGTTCAGTTTTATGAGCAGAATCACATCCTTCGGGGTTGATATACCCTTTCTGTTAAACCTTGTATAGCTGGAGTGACCTGATTAGTGGACCTCAGAATACTTCGACCTATGAAATCTTTTGCGCTTCGCCTGCCTTAATGGTCCTCTGACCTTTCTCTGTTTTCAAAGATTACAAAGATTTGATACTAATTCCAGCGGAAGGAGCCTATAGCCTTCTAGCGACTGTAAGCCTGGCCCAGAAATTCTCAAACGCTTGTTAACTTAAATCACCCCTTATAATACCAACTCATCTCTAACTGCTGCTAGGCATGTAGAAAAGATGGAAGAGAATTGGGTTGTGATAGAGCTGTGAAAAGAACGTACTTAAGGAAACCGAACGGCAAGCATGCGGGTGGTCGACCTAGATGTCGCTGGCTGGATGAAGCTTAGAAAGACCTGCGCGAGCTTCGAACTGTTACCTGGCGCCAAACAGCACTAAATCGAGACAGCTGGCGCCTTCTTGTGTCGGAGGCCCAAGATCTTTGGGTCGCTGAGCCACTTACTGTAAGGATGTCACTCTAACTGTGGGTGTCGTAAGAGGCGTCTAAAGGATTAAGAACCGGAAGATGGGCAGCAGCGTCCTTCTGTGTATCGCAACATCTTACATTCTTGAGTCACCAACAACCATGGTGCCAGACGCAACGCTAACAACCGTCTTGATTATGGTACTTTCCCTTGTAAATTATACCACGCAGTTTTGCTGGAATTCTGGAGGAAACTCCCTGTTCTGCAATGGACGTTTCTTGGGATGCTATAATGAATACTACTAATTACCAAATTCGTTAGAATAACTATAAGGGAACCTTAAACATACATACCGTCATCAGGCTGCAGAGTGGTGCCGGGTTGTCCCTGCTGGTGCATTTGTTCATCGATCTCCATCTCTGATCTTCTCACGCCCTGAACAAATTTTGAGATATAGTTGTACTATGATTTTACGGATATTTTTCAAATAAGGAAAAAT
This sequence comes from Athrips mouffetella, assembly GCA_947532105.1. Lineage (NCBI taxonomy): Eukaryota > Metazoa > Arthropoda > Insecta > Lepidoptera > Gelechiidae > Athrips > Athrips mouffetella. The sequence goes on from OX383963.1 coordinate 23,985,425, forward strand.
CACAAAGGAAAGGAAAGGAAGAAGGAGAACGAGACCGGGACGAACAATATCTTTTTTCATTTTTTTACCTGTTTCTTTTAGAATTTTCCAGTATCACCGCTGCTTTCGAAGGGTAAGAGATCAGGTCTTCATCATCATATCGAGTGGGTTACTAGGTCGATGACCGATCTCACAAACTCTGGTGTCAGAGTTGTTGAGCCGCCAAAGGCCTCTGACATGTCTCATTAACGACTACATCCTTAGACAGTAGTCGGGACCAACGGCTTAACATCCCTTCCCAAACACGGAATCCTCTAACTTTGCAGACAATCAGGTGATTCATCTTGCAATGTCCTAACCGTTTGGTTCGTCGCACAAAGACATTTTTGCTTGACAGTGTCCCAACCGGAAATCGAACCCAGAACCTCCGGATTGAGAGCCGAGCGCTATCGGAGGCTGTTGGTCACAGAGCTCAGGTTATAGACACACTTGAATTTTTTTTTATGGCTTTTTAGTTGATGTGTTAGTGTTGTTACCTGTGGCTTCGGTGCGACAGGCGGCTGAGATCGTTGCGGAGACGGCGGCCCGGGAGGATGCCAGTCGTACCTGTAGGAAACAAAATATGTATTAATTTTCTTCTGTTGTTACTGATTTATCTGTAATCGTTTTATGGATCTCTGTCATCTTGAATTGAATTATTATTAATAATAATAACAACTTCAAAAAACTTTAGTAAATGACATTGGACGTATTTTTAAATTTTGAATTGATGAGAACTGGAAAGAAACAGGGCCCTAGAAACTTTTTCTAGAGATTATAGACAATCTCATTACTAAAATACCAAAACAAACCTTACAGATTGTGCTACACAAAAACAGTCAGTACCGGTTTTCATTTAAGGATCATCAATAAATGATAAACTTTAACATGTTATAGAGTAAAAAAGTACCTGTATAATACATTTAAAAAAATCCTGGCTGTGACCGTTAATGCTCAGAAGTCAAAAAATTATTTGCTCATTAATTTATTTGCTCTCCGCCTGTCACCCATGCCCAGAAAATAGCCGTCAGAGCCAAACTTATGCTGAACGCGTTATAACATAACTAATATGGCGCCCATAGGATTACATAAAACCACTGCATACATGTACTACTTTTAATTTAAAAAACTATTTGAACTGCTTTTTCACAATAACAATAGAAGTTCAACACTAAAAATTGTACCCAGAGTCAATTCTGGTCCAAACCTTCCCATCATGCTGACAGCGTTTCCGCGCTGAATGGCAAATAACGTGAAATATTCTAATCGTTCTAATCCTTTGTTACACATACATACGCCGCTCGAATTCGGAAATGCAGATATTTGCCTCAAAGACCACGATCCAACACACAGCAATGGGAACGCAGGAAGCTACTTGTGTGTGGGGTGGCTGGAGCAACACTCACCTCTGTTGCGGATGTTGCTGGTTGTTGTAGTGTTGATGCGAGGGATGTGGCGAGTAGGGGGACATATGCGGGGAGGCAGCCTGGTACAGCGCCGGCCCTGAGTGCATTTGCACACCACCGGGAGCTACTTGGCCGTGAGGTGACTGGAACACATTCAAACCACGGTAATTTTTTCATCATCATCATAACATCCCCCAAAAAATGAATTGCTGGACACCCCCAGAAAAAAAGACGAAAAAGCAAGGTATATTTTGAAGACAAAGTACCATAGTCATCACGCTTGTTAGCGTAGCGTCTAGCACAATAAACCAAAGTGATTGGTGACCACAGTATGGTTGTTCCGTACGCAAAAGGACATTAATTCATTCGGTTCATTCTTCTTTGCAATTCATAAGTTTGCTAGTTGTCACAACGGACCTATTACGATGGCCTAACTTTAGTAAAATGATCGTACCATCTGGTGAGTGTTCGGGCTCATGGGACTCATGATGTTGGTCTGCGACTGCGCCAACATCTGCTGGCTCTGGCTGAGCAGCTGGTGCGAGGACTGGCCGAGGTTGTGTTGCTGGGGCACCATACCACCCTGTACATAAATAATTGAACATTCAAATCAAATCGACCACTATATAGGGTGACTTTTAATTAGTTCTTGATAGAAAAATGTATGAATGCACTCATGATACTGAACAACTTTCGCCAAGGAACATAGGTCGTAATCAAGAACTAATTAAAAGGCACCAAAGTGACAAGGATCTTGGATGACATTACATGAGGGTACTGCTATCTGCTCGTAAAATGTCCAATTCGCAAGCCAGTGGCGTTCTCAAAAGAATGAGTATATTAATGTACAATTCTTTACAGCAATAAGGCACCTACAAGAATGCAGAGTAGAAGCTCGCAAGAAATTATTTTTCGATTTTTTTACGAGATAATCGATCAAAATGGCGCGTGTTTGCTGTCGGAGCAAAAGAGAGTTATTGCTAAAAATTAAGCCTATAACGTTTAGCTAGGTTACATGCAAAATATGAGAGATGATCGTGGGATTAAAAAAGAGTATATCTTGGACAACCCTCTGGCCCCAAGTATTGCTGGATCAACCAAATCCAGAAAGACTTATTGGACCTTCAGTAAACTAGCAACCCGCTTACCAAGCGTAAGTAAACAAATCGAACCTAACGCTGAACTTTGAATTTTATACCAGATCGTTCGATAATAGATAATTGTATGAACCTTCTGCTGGTAAATTTGTTGCTGCTGCTGCATTTGCTGCTGCTGCTGCATCTGCTGGTGCTGTAATTGTTGTTGCTGCTGTTGTCTCCGCGTGACTTCTTCCGACATTTCAGCCAGCTTTGCCGCGCGGGCATTCATCGCGTTTTGGTTGGCCTGGAAGTTAATAGTAGATTACTAGCCAAGGATTGTAAGGCATCAATTGCAGCCCGAGATATTTAGGCGCACGAGCGCAGCGAGGGCGCCTATAGTTCGACGGTGCAATTGATGCTTACACCCGAGCTAACTACTCTGCTTTACATCTCGATTGTGAGGTAAGTAGGTCCTTATTACCACCACATTGTAGGTGACCAATTAGCGCTCTAGGGTAATAATGTAGCTAGAAAAGCCCTAGGGCGGTAAGTAATTTAAATAAAAAAACACTTCACTCTTTCAAAACTCAATTACTTACCGCCCTAGGGCTTTTCTAGCTACATTATTACCCTAGAGCGCTGATTGGTCACCTACAAGCCCCATTTGGGGGTAATAAGGACCTACTTAAGGGTGTCACAAGTACTGTTTCTATGTAATGTTTCCATCTTTGTTTACTGTGACATGCAATAAATATATATATGAATACTAGCTGTTGCCCGCGGCTTCGCTCGCGTGGATTTCGTATTTATGTTGTTACCGGTTTTCCGAAGCAATGAGATATTTTCCCGTCATTTCGGGGTAATTTTAAACTAAGGAAAAACAGGACTAACCCTGCGCAAATCAATGAGTATAATCTCGATCCAGATCCAGCTGAATTTTATATAATATACAGACGTTACTCATAAATTACTCAGTACAGAGGAACTTAGCAGCAGTATCCTAACAAATGTAAAGAGAGAGATGAGAGACACCTTTATGTAATATTTCAAAACAGAGCCAATTCGCAGAAGTAATTGAGAAAAACTAAAACCCTCTCCCTCTCTCTCCCTGTCTCTCCCTCTCCCCCCTTCCTCTCCCCCTCCCTCTGTCTCTCCCCTCCCCCTCCCGTTGTCTCTCCCCCTCCCCCTCCTCCCTCTCCCCCTGCCCCTCCCTCTCCCCCTCCCTCTTTCCCTCCATATTTCCCTCCCTCTCCCCCTCCCTCTCCCTTTTCATCACCTCCTCCCCCTCCCACACTCCCTCCCTCTCCCCCTTCCCCTCCTTCTTCCTCTCCCTCTACCTGTACCCCTCTACCTTTCTACCTCTCTACGTCTCTGAGTCTCTACCTCTCTACCTCTCTACGTCTAGCTCTCTACCTCTATACCTCTCTACGTCTCTACCCCTCTACGTCTCTACGTATCTACGTCTCTACGTCTCTACCTCTCTACCCCTCTACGTCTCTACACCTCTACCCCTCTACGTCTCTACCTCTCTACCTCTACCTGTCCCTATCCTTGCCCCTATCCCTACACCTTACGCTAATTTAACCGCTATCCCTAACATAGAAATGACACCCATATTTATTTTTAGACATTTCAAACCTATCGCACCCCAACCCCATCCCCAGGGGACGATGGTATTTCACGTCCACCACGTTGGATTTCAAAGTTGTTGTAGCTTTCGTAATCAGCGACCCGATAAACCATACAAACGACACCCATATTGATTTTTAGATATTTCAAACTTATCGCACCCCAACTCCATCCCCAGGGGGATGATGGTATTTCACGTCCACCACGTTGGATTTCAAAATTAATGTAGTTTTCGTAATCAGGCACCCAATAAACCATACAAACGACACCCATATTGATTTTTAGACATTTCAAACCTATCGCACCCCAACTCCATCCCCAGGGGGATGATGGTATTTCACGTCCACCACGTTGGATTTCAAAATTGTTGTAGTTTTCGTAATCAGCGACCCGATAAACCATACAAACGACACCCATATTTATTTTTAGACATTTCAAACCTATCGCACCCCAACCCCATCCCCAGGGGACGATGGTATTTCACGTCCACCACGTTGGATTTCAAAGTTGTTGTAGCTTTCGTAATCAGCGACCCGATAAACCATACAAACGACACCTATATTGATTTTTAGACATTTCAAACCTATCGCACCCCAACTCCATCCCTAGGGGGATGATGGTATTTCACGTCCACCACGTTTGATTTCAAAATTATTGTAGTTTTCGTAATCAGCGACCCGATAAACCATACAAACGATACCCATATTGGTTTTTTGACTTTTTCACCCCATATCCCTTTTTTAGGGGTTGAATTTGGGGTGGAATTTCAATAACAGTGATGAACGTTGCATAGAATTACATCATTAATGCCTAAATAATAAATTATGTGGATTTTACTTTAAAATAAAGAATTTTCAACTTCATCCCCCTTTTCACCCTTAAGGGTGTCGAATTTTCAAAAACCCTGAGACACGTAATTATTAATTTTTAGTAGTCAGCCTAAATACAAATTTTGAAGATCCTAACTTCAAAACTGTCGGACTTTCATACAAAATTTCATCCCCTATTTTACCCCCTTAGGGGTGGAATTTTGTAAAACCCTTTCTTAGTGCACCCCTAGGCCTTATAAGGAACCTACATGCCAAATTTGGAATCTCTAGACCCAGTAGTTTGGGCTGTGCGTTGATATGTCAGTCAGTCAGTCAGTCAGTCAGTCAGTCACCTTCTTCTTTTATATATATCGATGAATACTTACCGAATATGAGAGATCTAAAACATATTTCATTTCTGTTTCTTTTTTTAACACCCTTTGGATCCTCTATCTACAACGTGTAACGAAAAAGTATGATAACACTGAATGGTGTGAATCTGCTCATGAAACTGAACAACTTTTCCTATAGAACATAGGTCGAAATACAAAAAAATTAAACATGACCTCCCCTCCCATACATAATGCACTATCAGCTGATGAAGTGTATATCTATGGGAAATCAAAAAAATATTTTGTTCTGTTTCATGGGCAGATTTACACCCTTTAGTATTATCACACTTTTCCGTTATACGCTGTATAAAGAAGAATGATCATGAATGCTCGTTTACTAGCATTTAGACCCAGGGCTAGACACAATTAGGTTTATTTTCAAATAAATATAGGAGACATACATAATTTTTAGGTATACTAGGTTATTTTTTTGGACCTGATATGCGTATGCCCACCTTATTACATAGGTCAGAAGCAACAACTTTTGTTCTACGGCTTTGCTAACAACGCACGAAAAATATTCACCTTCCCATACAAAATGGGTCGGTCACGTGACCACTTTAGTATGGGGAGTCGAAAATTTCTTGTGCGTTGTTAGCAAAGTCGTAGAACAAAAGTTGTTGCTTTTGACCTCTGTAATAAGGTAGGCATATGCATATCAGGTCCAAAAAATAACCACAATATCAGTGGTTAACATCAAAATATTTATGAAAAGAAATATGGTGTAATTCATCTGAACTGAGCTGGAAGGTTGATAGTGGATCTGTCTGTATTATGTAAAGAATCTACATTTAATAAATAAAATCTGAAGTTCGATAGTTCATATTGGCATTTTGGTAAATGCACGATTGCTGCAAAAAAAAGCGCCGTAAAAAAGGCTTATGCCTCTTTGTGCCCTCAGTCACTTCAGCTCAAGTCACCCAGAGGCGGAATGATTGCGAAAGCGGTTCGGGGCGGTTTGGCGGGAACAAAATACCGCGCCGCGATCGCTTTTCAATGTGACAGGGTGCATAAGAACTCATACTTCACAAAAAATACCGGCCCCGGAACGCTGCCGCTACCGCCTCTGTGTGACGCGGGCTTTAATGGCCCAGGAACTTACACTTTGAAATTTTGAATTTTGAACTTACGACAATGGTGGGACACTTTTTCGTTCGATTCTTTAATGCCACTTAGCTACCAAAATTGATGAGCGTAAAATGTGAATGTGTAACGTTACCTGTTGCAGTAGCGGCGAGTCGGGTGGTTGTTCCAAATGGTGCGCGGCGAAGTGCGCCGACTGCGGCCGCGAGCTGCCGGTGGAACTGCGCAAAGATGACCATCTGTAACCGCGTGTCTTCGGTACACTACACTACACTACAAACTATGTACCTTCATTAGAATCGCAGCAGTGTGACAGCAGGACGGAATTGAGACACGTATCGCTGTATCTCTAGCCGTGTCTCCTGTATGTTATTTCCGAAACATCACACAGAAAACACGAACCATTGGGGCGTGGCCATATACATTTGTGAAAACATTCATGTGTAAGAAAACGAATGCTTTTGTTTCGTGTTTTTGTTTAATATTTCGGTGCAGGAGACTCGCCTTTCCTCTCACACATAACTCTGTCCAGCTGTCATTCTAATCTAGCTACATTATTTCGACTGTAACGTAACACATTAAATTAACCTTTGTTTGGAAGAGCACTGCACTTATTGTAAACGTTTGGAATATCAACTAAATGAGGGTGACATCTTTCAATGCATTTGGACTTTAAATGGAAGGTGGGCCAAGCTGCGAATCTTAGTTTCAACCATCTTCTCGTCACCAATAAGCCCACATAGCATAAGCAAAGAAGAAGGTGCTAGACATAAAAAAAGGATACTTCATCTCTCGCCATTTCCGATGTCTCCCTTCCCTACTTGTCGAGAGATCATTGCTGGTGTCCACATTTACAGATCGGCGGGCACACGCACTTTATAGGACACTGTCAATCAGGCACATAGACAGCGGGTGATGATTTTGTGTGCATAACTGGAGTATCCGAGGTGTACACAAGCACAGAATAAAGTAATAGTACTATCAAACAGAATGGACACTCTCTAGGGGCGCCTTGCAATCTACCCCGCACCAGCGCGCACCCACCCGCAAGATTCTCGTGGTCCTTCTGTTCTTTTTACCTTTTGTACTGAATATGCGGGCCTACACGACCTTCCAATTTCGATTTTCAAATTCGTGCTCGTTGTATGTAGTGTCCGGGGCTCTTACTATAGAGTCAGTCATATACATATTCTGTATGAGCTAGTGAGATGTATCGCGTAAACCTGTCGCCTATACTAGTCGGTCAAAAAACTCAATTGAATTTTACAAAAATCAAGAAATCTTTAAAAATCTAATGTTTTAACCTTGTTTGCGAAAGTGAAAATATATATTTTTTTACTTGTGAATTGATCAACGGAAGCGTAAATAATCCGTAATAGCCGTTTTATGCGTGATTTTTAACACCGTTTGTTTCCTGAATGGTAAGTGTTTTCACCCGAAAAACTGTGGTAGTAGCATTTATTAGTCCCACGTCACATATTTCTTAGAGAATAATAAAAATTTTACGTTTTTAGGATTTGATAAAAATCCATACATTTTAGTGTGGAGGTCCCTCGCAAGAAAGTGATACGCTTATGGCTCCCTCCATAGCAGAAAGTTCTGCTACTTAAACCTCCTCGGTCCGGGGTGTGGTATGCGTCTGGTTGGTCCCTGGTTACCTGTTCTGCAGCGCGTGCTGACTGACGGCCGGCAGGTTCTGGTAGAAGGCGTCGTGTTGAGCGAGGTTGTGGCTGCTGCGGGACTTGAGCGCCCAGGCCGCCTGCGCCGCGCTCGGCGCGCTCGTCGAGCCGGTCGGGCTGATTGGACCGCTGTAACAACGACTACTTTCAGATGGGTCTGCCGAAAAAGTATTGCCCACTCATACGCCGTGTGACGCACTAAGCGCCATTTTGTAAGTACTAAAACGCTTATCGCTCGGGTAATAGTTATCGATTTACACGGTGAGTTCAAAAATAATCCTGTGAAGAATAGAGCTCACGAAAGAGCCAGACGTTTTGTAAACAAACATTTTTCAATTCAGATAAGACTCCAAAACAGAACTTCAGAATAGGTATTTATTACCTCTCACCATGCGACCTCTACTCGCGGTCCTCTAATCGCGGTCACTCGCTTGAGAACCACTAAGCTAATTTTTGTTTGTAATCGAGAAATATAAGGGAGAGGACCGGACGCCCTGGTGACCTAATAGGTGAAAACTTAATGTAACTCACGTAACACTCAGACGAAAAAATTTAATTTGGGCAGGCACTAAAGTGCACGATAGTACCTCCAGTATCTTTGCTAGCTAGGTTCGGCAGCTAGTGGTCACGGTGAGGGTGGTAGTTACCTGGGCGGGTGGTGGTGGTGGTTGTGGGTGGCGGGTGGCGAGGCGGCGTGGTGCAGCGCCGGAGTGCTCTTGCTGGGCTTCACGGGCTCGGCAGCTAGTGGTCACTGTGAGGGTGGTAGTTACCTGGGCGGGTGGTGGTTGTGGGTGGCGGGTGGCGAGGCGGCGTGGTGCAGCGCCGGAGTGCTCTTGCTGGGCTTCACGGGCTCGGCAGCTAGTGGTCACTGTGAGGGTGGTAGTTACCTGGGCGGGTGGTGGTGGTGGTTGTGGGTGGCGGGTGGCGAGGCGGCATGGTGCAGCGCCGGAGTGCTCTTGCTGGGCTTCACGGGCTCGGCAGCTAGTGGTCACTGTGAGGGTGGTAGTTACCTGGGCGGGTGGTGGTTGTGGGTGGCGGGTGGCGAGGCGGCGTGGTGCAGCGCCGGAGTGCTCTTGCTGGGCTTCACGGGCTCGGCAGCTAGTGGTCACTGTGAGGGTGGTAGTTACCTGGGCGGGTGGTGGTTGTGGGTGGCGGGTGGCGAGGCGGCGTGGTGCAGCGCCGGAGTGCTCTTGCTGGGCTTCACGGGCTCGGCAGCTAGTGGTCACTGTGAGGGTGGTAGTTACCTGGGCGGGTGGTGGTGGTGGTGGTTGTGGGTGGCGGGTGGCGAGGCGGCGTGGTGCAGCGCCGGAGTGCTCTTGCTGGGCTTCACGGGCTCGGCAGCTAGTGGTCACTGTGAGGGTGGTAGTTACCTGGGCGGGTGGTGGTGGTGGTTGTGGGTGGCGGGTGGCGAGGCGGCGTGGTGCAGCGCCGGAGTGCTCTTGCTGGGCTTCACGGGCTCGGCAGCTAGTGGTCACTGTGAGGGTGGTAGTTACCTGGGCGGGTGGTGGTGGTGGTTGTGGGTGGCGGGTGGCGAGGCGGCATGGTGCAGCGCCGGAGTGCTCTTGCTGGGCTTCACGGGCTCGGCAGCTAGTGGTCACTGTGAGGGTGGTAGTTACCTGGGCGGGTGGTGGTTGTGGGTGGCGGGTGGCGAGGCGGCGTGGTGCAGCGCCGGAGTGCTCTTGCTGGGCTTCACGGGCTCGGCAGCTAGTGGTCACTGTGAGGGTGGTAGTTACCTGGGCGGGTGGTGGTGGTGGTGGTTGTGGGTGGCGGGTGGCGAGGCGGCGTGGTGCAGCGCCGGAGTGCTCTTGCTGGGCTTCACGGGCTCGGCAGCTAGTGGTCACTGTGAGGGTGGTAGTTACCTGGGCGGGTGGTGGTGGTGGTTGTGGGTGGCGGGTGGCGAGGCGGCATGGTGCAGCGCCGGAGTGCTCTTGCTGGGCTTCACGGGCTCGGCAGCTAGTGGTCACTGTGAGGGTGGTAGTTACCTGGGCGGGTGGTGGTTGTGGGTGGCGGGTGGCGAGGCGGCGTGGTGCAGCGCCGGAGTGCTCTTGCTGGGCTTCACGGGCTCGGCAGCTAGTGGTCACTGTGAGGGTGGTAGTTACCTGGGCGGGTGGTGGTGGTGGTGGTTGTGGGTGGCGGGTGGCGAGGCGGCGTGGTGCAGCGCCGGAGTGCTCTTGCTGGGCTTCACGGGCTCGGCAGCTAGTGGTCACTGTGAGGGTGGTAGTTACCTGGGCGGGTGGTGGTGGTGGTTGTGGGTGGCGGGTGGCGAGGCGGCGTGGTGCAGCGCCGGAGTGCTCTTGCTGGGCTTCACGGGCTCGGCAGCTAGTGGTCACTGTGAGGGTGGTAGTTACCTGGGCGGGTGGTGGTGGTGGTTGTGGGTGGCCGGTGGCGAGGCGGCATGGTGCAGCGCCGGAGTGCTCTTGCTGGGCTTCACGGGCTCGGCAGCTAGTGGTCACTGTGAGGGTGGTAGTTACCTGGGCGGGTGGTGGTTGTGGGTGGCGGGTGGCGAGGCGGCGTGGTGCAGCGCCGGAGTGCTCTTGCTGGGCTTCACGGGCTCGGCAGCTAGTGGTCACTGTGAGGGTGGTAGTTACCTGGGCGGGTGGTGGTGGTGGTGGTTGTGGGTGGCGGGTGGCGAGGCGGCGTGGTGCAGCGCCGGAGTGCTCTTGCTGGGCTTCACGGGCTCGGCAGCTAGTGGTCACTGTGAGGGTGGTAGTTACCTGGGCGGGTGGTGGTGGTGGTTGTGGGTGGCGGGTGGCGAGGCGGCGTGGTGCAGCGCCGGAGTGCTCTTGCTGGGCTTCACGGGCTCGGCAGCTAGTGGTCACTGTGAGGGTGGTAGTTACCTGGGCGGGTGGTGGTGGTGGTTGTGGGTGGCGGGTGGCGAGGCGGCGTGGTGCAGCGCCGGAGTGCTCTTGCTGGGCTTCACGGGCTCGGCAGCTAGCCGCGCGGGCAGGTCTCGCTCCGACGCGCGACGCAGCGCCCCGGTACTACCCGATACCGCGCCGGCTGTATCAACAACCAACTATTACAAACAGCGAATAAACTAAATATCTTAGCCTAGTTCGTTGAGGAAAATGATAAGGCACATTACATTACGCTCCCACTCAAAGAGGCGAAACTATCCTCTCCCATAACTGCAAAAATATGGAAAACGCTAAATAGATTAAATAGTAGTTAATTTGACTCGGTTGTCCTCGTGCCTGTTCGCTAAAAGCGGCCTGATTCGCTACCTACACTCTCACAAGTACCTTGTTCATGTGCGTGAGTTATCATGGATAAAGCGCCGGGTGAGACTGAAAGAGACAGATAATAGTTACTCTGTGTCGACCGCAGGTGAGAATTTTTCTGCAGCACGCAGGTTAACTACGTAGCACAGCTTTGGTGGAAAGGCACCATTAAAATTCCTCTCCGCTCGCTCGCACACATTCTGCGGTGGACACAAAGTAATTATTATGTCTCCTTCACTCTCACCAGGCGCTTTACCTTTGATTATTCAGGCACACTAATGGACAACCTAGTCAAAATCGAAATCAAAATATTTATTGCACACCATATGGTAAGAAGATGGTAACATTATTCGTAAGAATCAGTATCACATATGGACCCAGGAGGGCACAGCAAAATTATGTAAAATTACAGACAACTTAATTTAAAAAAAAAACAACAATGATTAAAGTTACGAAACAGATTTAGATAATAGTCAAATCAACAACTCTCTCAAGAAAATCTTCCATATATTTAGTATAAAATCACATAGCTTGTCACATAGTTTAGCTTGTTGTGTCTCTGCATCACCTTAAGGTAGGCTGTTAGATAATGCCTTTGGGCGTTAAGTCCGTCTTTGTAGCTTTGTGCATGAAGTTAAACAAATAACAGCTATGACTTCACAGATCAGTTTCGTCTTTTACGATGTTTTTAATACAGAAGTATTAAAATTAATCAGCAACTTTGCAAGTCTCTTTTTTAAATGGGAACAGTATTTTATTTTTTTTGCGCCCCAGGCATCATCTCTATTTCGTGGGTGTGGTTAAAGCGTCTCCGTATATACCGGAGACGATTTGAATCTTGCCTGGGTTTGTGAAATTTTGCGGTTTTATAAATATACTAACTAGACGCTAATGTTTTAAGTGATAAAGGTTACCTTTACCTACATTAGATTCCATTTTACTTATAACTTTTTTTAATAGTCCTAAATGTCCCACTGCAGGGCAAAGTACAACTTAAATAACAATAAATCAAATACCATCTACGTAGACTGCACTTATTAAAAAAGTCATTAATCAACAGTTATGAGCGAACTGCAGACAACTGCTTTATCCCATGGTCTTCTATCCCAAAAGTATGTATGCCAAAAATTATGTCTACATAAGTATGCTGACAGATGGCGAAAAGAGGGGGAGGCCTTTGCCCAGCAGTGGGACACCCTACAGGCTACATAAAAAAAGTATGCTCTGTATGTGCTATCAAAGTGGAATAACAATCGTCCTTAAAAACATCAATTTCATCCTATTTTACTTAAATCATTTTGACCTAAAATTAAAACATGCAGGATACCATAATTACCAGTCTTAAAACATTAAGGACATTTAAAAAAATTACGTACTATTACGTAATTTTGTGAATATTCAATAAAAGAACAGAGTAAAAAGTACGAGAGACTAAAGCATTGCAGTGCTACTTGCAAATAAAGTTTCATATACCAATAAATAAATAAAAAACAACATTACACCGGACAAGTGAAAAATCTGTAAAGAAAATATTAACGGAACGACTGACATGCCAAATAATAAGTGCGACGACCACGAGTATCGTGCGGGCGACTATAACACACCTATCGTATTTATCATGCGTTGTGGTGGGTCTTACAGGGCTGGGCTCGGAGAGAGGGACAGCTGTGATGCGAGCTCGCTCCAGCGCACGCCGCGCGACCTCTCATACTGCCACAGCTTATATTCGGACAACTCTGCATCACTGTTGAGTAAGACTCCCGCCTTGAGTCATCCTTCATTGGCACTGACACGTCTAGCAACGATCGCGATGTTGAATTTTTATGCGGAATCATTTCTACTACACGCGGCACTTGTAATCCAGTTAATTTTTCTAAACTGCCGCTTCTTACTAACGATTCTTTACTTTGTTTCAGTTCTAAATTTGAATTAACGCTGGATTGATTCGATTTCAACTTAATGTTATCTAAAGTGATTATCTTAGGTTTTTTATCTACAATTTCGTTGAACAGCATGCTGCTACTATGAGACACGTGTTCTTCCGAAGGTAAGTTTGGCAGTTCAAATTCGTTGCCCTGAGCTAATGTATCTCCGCTACCTCTAGAACCGTATCGAGACCAATCCTCTAGTTGTATCAGTATGCTTTTGGCTTCATCTTCAGATAGTTTTTCCCCTTTAGTGTTACTAGTTTCAGTTTTATTTGATTCATATTGAATATCTGCTAAACTAACACTGCTAGGCAAAGTATCATTGATTTTCACTTTTTCATCGCGTGTATTAAGATTAGGACTGGATTGACAATGTCTTTTGTAATTTTTAACACAATATCTTAAATTTATTGCATTGAACTGTTTTGTTAGTTCCTTCACTTTACCAAAAGCCGGTCGGTATTCGTCAGGCGATTTCCATGACTTTCTATCAACACTATCTAAAATCTGCTTGGCACCAGATTCTAATGGGGTTTGCGCTACGCTTTTTCGGAAAATTCTTTCACTTTTCGACTCGTCAACAGATTCTGAAGTTGAATAAGTAGATGGAGCTTCTGTATCCTCCGACTTTGAAAACGACTTTGACATACTAAACAATGTTCTTTTTAACCTACTGTGTATATTTTCTATTCTCCTCGCCTCGCCTTTGACATCCAAATTCAGCTCCAATTTTCTGTTAATTGGTGTGATTGGCGTCGTTGGTACTGAGAATATTTTGCTATCAACTTCCATAGGAGAAGCTGGGGTTTGGCATATAGCGTCTGCGGTTTCGGGTTTCACTTCTTCCGCCTTATCTATGGACAAGGATGGCAAGATTCTCCTTACTTTTGGGGTCCCGATTTTATCACTGACGGAGTCGTTTTCGAATATAATCGGATCGAAATTAGGTTCGTCTATGTATGGAATTTGTTGTGCTTCGGGTTGTTGCGTACGACAACATTCACACGCACTGACACATTCATCGACGCCCGTACATCGTCTCCTATAAATTTCGTCTTTCCTAATATTAAACAGGTCTAGTGTTAGTTTTGTGTCTATAGGTTTCATTTCTGGTGGTAAACAAATGGTTTCCGGTTCCCCACTTTCACTGGACTGGTCGTAGTTTACTGGAGGTTCTGGTACCGGAGGTGGTTCTTCTTCTTCCACTTTTTGAGGAATACTTTCTTGCGATTCAATAATACTGGCTTGTTGCTCATCGAAATCTTCGCAAGTAAATGAAAATATTGGTATTGGCCGCGGCGGCTCTTGCTTAGTTTTCAATTCCAGCGGACAACCCGGGGTTTCAGGAGACATATCTTCTTGTAACTGATTATTTTCTTGATCCAAAGTTATTATGAGCCTAGGTATAGATCCGTGGTAATGATGTAAATGTGGTTGAAAATCTTCACTCTCATCCGTACTAGATTCCGTAGACTCATCTTTGAGTAGATGGCAAGGAATTCGACAGGGCCGCCTGCTGTACCCTGCAATATCACATAATTGTAATCGACGAAATCGAGACAGAAACACTGAAACGGGACAATAAGCGAAAAGAACCAAACACGACGACAGTGAAAACAGAACAGACGAAAATAGCAAAGTAAAACAATCAGAATCGACAGCAAAATCAAAAATACAGGATCACGCTGCAAAAGAATCAACCGCACGACGTTCATAAGTTACAACGGTGTGTCAGAGTAAAGGCTTCGCCATCCACGTAACTACGATTTACAAGAATTTATCGGATTGTTTAGCTTATTTGGTCGATTTTATCGTGTATAACTTATGAAAGCGTGTAATCAAACCATGGAAGAATACTAAGAAAGGACTAATTAATTGAATATCCCCTTATAGGAATCGCAGTTAAAATTAGATGGCGTTGACTTGGTGTGAAAAGCTATTATGGTCCATCGAGTATCCAACACGCAGCATACTATAAAGACTAAAATGAATTTCCAGACTATATCACCGACATCTAGTTACGGTGAGTTTTATGCTTGTCCGGGTTGCGCTTTCTAATAGGGGTTTGTGAGACCTTTCTCAATATTTTTTCATGATGAAACGTAAGAGGAACGCAAGATAAGGTAAGGGGGTATGTTATGGTTAGTTGCCTGCAGTGGCGAGCTCAGTGAGCGGCGAGACTGGCTTCATGAGCGCGGGGTGCGTGTTGGTGAATGTGCCCGAGTTGCGTCTACTGCGGTCCTCGTACTGCACTCCCTCGTCTGTCGGGTCGCCGCCACGCCACCGCGCCACCGCGCCACCGCAACCCGACAACACCATGCCATTAACAACTACACTTATCAACACAGGGTTTCATAGCTGGTACACGCAGCGACTTTGAATCGACGGCGATTTGCTGGTGATTTTTATTTGTTTGGGAATTCGATGACCTGAGGTTTGAAGGTCTGAGTTCGATCATTGTCCAAGTCAATGATCATACATTTGTGTAGTTTTTCTACTTATAACCAGTCCTTGATACCCATATTCATTTTCTAAATCTATCTAACTTTAAAACGAATTGAAAACGGCAGCGAGACGCCGTCGATCAAAGTTGTTGCCGTCGGAACTCATCCCTATGAAGAACTTTTTCACTTTTCCAATAAATTTAACTTTTCAAGCGTTTTATTGTCAAGATTTTAAAATTTTTTGTTTCAAAATGATTTTCATTTAGGTTCTACCTATTCTTTAAACTAAGTATTTGAATAATGGGATCTTTAAATTCCTATTCAAATGACTGGTTATATTACACCAACTCACCTTGTCGTTGATTGTAGGCTGGCTGGTGTAGAAGCGTCGCTAATCCGTGAAGCACAGCCCCTTGCTTTGCTACTTCTAGCGTCACTGTAGGTCCTGTTCGCACTAAATACTCTGCAGCCTGCGAATTAAGAAGATATGTTAGATGAGGAAATCTAACCTCTAAAAGACATTCGACATGACAACATATCTTAGTTCGTGGTTTTCGATTTCACTAATTGATTCTTCAAAGTGAAAATGTAGAGCTAAAATTCATAGCTTCATAAACAAAATCATTACAGACGAGCATAAAAAAACGTTTCACAGGGTTCAACTTCAGGACCACTCCTATTTGTAATGTGTATAAATGATAATTCAAGGACTCATAGGTGTGGGTTGATAGAATATAAATCGTCATTCTAATGTAAAAAAAAATTCAGGTTTATATCGCTTATTTTTTTATTTCAAACGACATATTTAAAATATGATGTGTCGAGTATACGAGTACATACGTTTTTAAAGTGTTTATTACCTTCTCCTGGGTGATGCCGACTAGTGAGTGCCCGTCGACTGAAAGCAGCTGATCGCCAGCCGCTAACCGTCCGTCAGCCGCCGCCGCGCCTCCCGGCACTACCGATTTTATGTAGATACCTAGCTTGCTTTGACCCGCACCCTAAATAAAACGAAACATTTATTATCGAAAAAAAAAAAGTTTCGCTCTAG
Organism: Athrips mouffetella; assembly: GCA_947532105.1. Taxonomy (NCBI): domain Eukaryota; kingdom Metazoa; phylum Arthropoda; class Insecta; order Lepidoptera; family Gelechiidae; genus Athrips; species Athrips mouffetella. The sequence continues at coordinate 24,002,164 of OX383963.1, forward strand.
TTTCTTTAAATGAAACTGTATAGAAACGGACACAAATTTATATTTTTCTGTCATGACCAGTAACGAAACAGCTGCACTGTATAAATGTAATACAATTCGTGTTATAATTATCAGTTATACACCCTTATTATTATCACCCCGGATATTTTTATTAAAAACTTTCGCACCAGGAATGATTAGGGGCGGGATTGTGGCGGATTAATTTATGTTTTTATTATATTGTGACATATGGGAATGGATGTGTGTAACTTTGTTTGAATAAATAGTTAGGGTGCTGGCTGCACTTTGGGTATATGATTTGCTCATGATTCATATTAATAGGGATGATAGATCAGCTCAATACGAATCGATTTGGTCCTTACAAGTTTTTCTGTGCGTCGCTGCGTTTTTGAGTTAAAGTAAAAAAAATTAAAATAAGATACTAAATAATAGTTATTTGTTATGCAAGGCAGCAAAAGCGTTATTTGGCGTGAGTGCCTTGTATTGAAACCTGAGCAAGTGAAGGATTCTAGAATTGAACCACGAGCGAAGCGAGTGGTTCAAAAGAAGAATCCTGAGCGTAGCGAAGGTTTCAAGGCACGAAACGCAAAATAACTTTGCTGCCGAGCGAAACACAAAATTTTTCACCTCACTAAAGCGAGGAAGCAGCCAGTACCGCAGCGTGGAGGTCTGCCATACTGCATCACGTTCGAATTTCAAAAACCTTTTGCCCGCTAGCGGCCAAAAATCGCTTTTGGCCGCAGAAAAACCTTTTGCCCGCTAGGGGCCAAAAATCGCTTTTGGCCGCAGAATTTAACCGACAAAACAAATGTTTCCGAGCTTTGGAGGTGAAAAGTTTTTTTGGTCTGCCTTTGTGGCTCCTGTTTAAAATACTTCTGAAGATGTAGAAAATCGAAGAGGCAGACATGCAGGGCTCTGCGTTATCACGGGACGAAGTAGTGAATTTTTGCATTTTGAAGAGCTGTAACTTTACGACCCAGGGCTATTATGGTGGCAGACCATTTTCTGGGGTTTTATACATTGTATTTAATCAGATAGTCATAGTCTGCCAGGTGTACGTTTCATTGTCAAATTTCAAAATAGTTAAAACTTAATTCCTCAAAAACGCAGAGGTGTGGATGTCCGCCAATATTTTTTGTATCTTCTAGAGGATGCTCCTTATCATCAGTCAAAGAGGCAGACATGAGCAAATCATATAGAAATTTGTCCTTCATCACCCTTACTAAAAAGCTTGGTTTTATTACAAACTACTAATCTTATGTTGCAAAAACCTACGACGTGTAAAAACCACGCCTAAGAAAGCGCTTATACAGCGTGATACCATGAAACTGAACAACATTTTTCAAGGAACAAGTCATAGAACAAAATAAATTTTGACCTCCCATAGAAACGACATCAGTTGATAGTGCATTTTGTATGGAAGGTCCAATCCAGTTTTTGGTATTTCAATTTGTTCAGTTTCACGGGCAGGTTCACACCCTTCAGTATTATCACAACTTTCTGTTACACGTTGTACAAGTAGCGATCACGGGAGCTCAGTTAAGCCGCGGTATAAGACAAGATTGTTATGATTCTGTAAATATTTGGTGCAATATAGACTCACCTTGGCGGCGACAATGCTGAGCCCCATTCCGTTGGAGTTCTTGTGTAGCTGTATGATCTGCAGCCGCGGGTCGGGCGGACGACGGTTCTGGGACCCGTAACCCGTCATGTACACCGTCCACACGCCTAAAAATAAACAAATTATTGAACAAAATTATTAACAGCCTCCGGGAACTAGTGTTTAGAGCGATCCTGAGGTTCTAGGTATGATTTTCAGTAGTGGGAGGTATGCACTATGTACGATTTTTCCAGTTTGAATAGGATATTACAAGATAAATCACCTCATACCTGATTGTCCGCAAAGTATGTGTTTAAAAGGCACATTAAACCGATGGTCCCGGCTACTGTCTACGGAAGTAATCGTTAATGAGCCATGTCAGAGGTATTTGAAGACTCAACAATTCTCACACTTGGGTTTGCGGCTCGCAGAATGTCCATCCCAGATGATGGATGAGTTACCTATAGCATGCGGCTGGTGCGCGAGCCTGCACAGGCCGGCGCGTTGCAGCGGGGCCACAAACTCCGCGAGCCCGGGCGGCACCCCGCGGACCACCTCTGCGCTAAACCCGTCGCCTGGGATCAATAAGGCCGCTCCTAGCCATGAGCCTTCTTCTACGCGAATCTGGAACAAAAAATAACGCATTAACAATTTATTTAGGTAAAATAATACAGGAAGAGGCTAAACCTCCTTCAACCCAATGACAGAGAACACGCATGGTGCTTGATAAAGCCTGGTCTGTGAAACTTTAGCGAACAAAATAAAAACAAACGCCACTCAAAAGAGTTGCTTGCATAATGCACAGTTTGCACAGCGTATGGCAGAACTCAGAACCTGCTACTTTCGAATATGCTTGTACACCTAAAAACAAAGCTGCTTTTATTGTGCTTAAATAGTCTTATGATTTCGCCGCTGTACAAACCAAACTGTACCGTTATTCCAGTGATACTATAGCATGTTTGTCTCGTCTTTTTTGTTTATTCTTCGAATTTATTTAATTTTATACGCACTGTGGCCCTTGTACCCCATTTTCCGATGGCCAACGTACATCAAATACTGAATACTACCTCTCTGCCGTCAGCCCTGCAGAGCTCGTCCGCTAGCGCCCGGGCGTGTTGGACCGCCGCTTCAACCACATCCGGACTGCAGAGCGGCGACAGTAACGCGCGCACTTGTACTGAGTTCAGTTTGAAACACGCCGCTAATGCCGCGCGAACCTCTTCCGCTGTTCTGTATTCGCCTTGGATCAGTCGCGCTGTTAACACATAAAATATAATTCAAAGTACATTTTTTGAATATTTTTTTTAATGTGACTTTTTGCACACTAGAGAATCCATCGCAGGAATACCACTCAAATAACAAAATTCAGCACTTATTGATTGCAAAACTTAGATTTTAAAGAAGTTTTTTAAGTTTTCCAAGTAAACAGTAGATTTTCTCAACCAGTCAATATAAGAAACCGAAAACAGCAACTACACAGACTGGCTATTTTTATAAAGGAAAAATGTCAAAAATGTTTCTGGAATAGTTGTTTTAACAACTTAAAATCTGTGAAGAAGGACGACTGTGACGAATCTGTCAATGAAGGACGACTTGAGCTGAACGGAACAGGGTAAATGGGAATGATTTCCTAAAACTGAAAAGAAATCGGCCTCTCCACATATAATACTAATTGGAAACTTGATTAAGAAGTTTGTATGGAGAGGTCGATATTTTTTATTTTCCTAAAAGTTTTATTCACTGAAAGTTATTTTCGATATTCGGAAACGTGTCCCTTACACCTTGTATGACATGACAAGTGCTTGTTAGGTGGCACCGAAAACGCAACGTTGAATCGCAAGTTTCAAAACGAGAAGAAGAACCATGATAGCCTAGTTAGAGGGCGTCTCCGGTATATACAGTGAAGACGCAGGTTCGAATCGTGTAATTAAGAGCTTTGCGTTTTCCTATTTTGCACACATGATCCGGTATACATATACATAGTCCCGTGTGAAGCCGGCAAATAATAGTACCGACCCATCTCTAACTGTGGGTGTCGTAAGAGGCGACTAAGGGTTTTATAAATCGGATGATGGACAGCAACGTCCTTCCGTGTATCGTACCATCTTACATACTGCGGTCACCAAAACCGCGGTTCATGGTGCCAGCCGTAACTCTGACAAACTTGGTGACTAAGGTACTCCCCGTCCATATTGTTCCAGCAACAGGTGGAATTCTGGTGGGAGCTCCTTGTCCTGTAGTGGAAGTATGATGTCATGATGATGATGATGATGACATATACATACCGGCCTGGTGAGTCCGCGCCAGGTGGCAGTCGGCGGCCAGCTCGAGTCCCTGCCTCTCGGCCCACGCGGCCAGCATCGCTAGCCGCGCAGACAGCGCCGCACCCCAACGCGCCGATATGCAGCCCGGCTCTGTGACCAGCTGAAACAAACACACGACGGTTGAAGACAACTGAACTGTAATCGTTGAAATATAAATGGCAAATGCGGAGTCATAGGATAAATAGAAGTGCAATTTTTGCTTTTGGTGGGACTGTGATTTCATCTTGTCAAACCTAACAAAATCGGTTATAGTAAAATTTCGTTTAATTTCCTATTTACAACTTGAGAAAAAAAACCGGCCAAGTGCGAGTCGGACTCGCGCACTGAGGGTTCCGTACCACCACATAAACATAATTGTATTAGTTGAAATTTCAGTAAGTTAATGTGCTAGATATTTTGAGTCCGACACGCGCTTGACCAAATTTTATTATTTGTTATTATTTTATAGCTTATGCACTATAAACATACCAATTTTCAAGTTTGTATGTGTTCCCGTTTTTAAATAGAACTAAAACAAAAATCGCCTCAGCGACCATCCAACTTGATCCACCTTGACCATCCCCTCTCTTATAAGAATGTTCTTGAAACGGGAGCTCACCACAATTGGTTACCATTAGTTGTGAGAAAAGTTGTAATATATAATGATTTCAGACTTTTCCCATTATTTGTACTGTGAGACCTAGCTTCTTGCCAAATTTCATAATTTTAGGTCAACGGGAAGTACCCTGTAGGTTTTTCATTTTTGAATAAATGTATGGAGATGAGGACATAAAATGCAATATCTTTTGATTGCGTCGTTGTAAAAAATTGAAATTTTTAGATCTTGTGTGGTTCATGGATCCTAATATATGGTATTAATTTCAACCTGATCCCTTCACCCGTTCGTGAGATAAAGGGTCTTGACAGACAGACAGACGGACAACAAAGTGATCCTATAAGGGCTCCGTTTTTTTCTTTTGAGTTACGGAACCCTAAAAAGGACTAAAAGTGTCTACTCATGCTACAATCTCAATCAGTTGTGGAAATCTGCAGATTGCCATCAGATTGAAACGTAAGTAGGAAGATTGGGACTGACTTTTAACTAATTGTCAAATTGTACAATCCAATCTTAGCAATCTACAATCTGTCAAATAAATTGTCTCCAAATTGCAACGTGTGGAGTGCGATTAAATGCAATTTTCATACTTTTAGCTCTATGGTCGCAATTTTCCATCTCTATCTATAGGACGTATTCTATCTAATCTGTGGCTGTCATTTATTATTGTTTTTTATCACTTTTTCACTTATTATCTTCTTTTCTACGCTTATTGTTTGTAATTTGATGAGTCGATGGTAACGTGGCACAAGTCCCGCATTTTGAAATTTCGACAAAGTTTTGAAGGTTTTGATTATGTCCCGGCATGAAATTGCTCCGTGAATAGAGCACAGCCAATATCGATTTTTCAGATTGCCACAACTAATTGTGATAGAAATTGTCACGTTAGGAGACCTTTTAAGTCCTACTTTAACTTTGTCATTTTCGAGTCGATAATCAGCTGCACCGCCGCCGAATTGCCACAATCATTTTTTACGAAGACTTGCAACTACAAGGAAGTTGACAGGTATATATCCAAATTATTCAACCATTTCTCTTTCATCATATTTTTTTTGGGTTTTAACACTTAGTGAACCAGAGTTGTTAAGCTGCCAAATGTCTTTGACAGGGCGCATTAACATTTCTCTCTGAAACTATTTTACATAACACTATACTCTATGGTATACCTTGATTACCGCTATACACTTATACCTTGATGTCAAAGCTGGGGTAGATATGCTAAAGGTAGCTAGCTAAGAAATGGTGACTCTGAGGAGAGCTAAATAATCAAACCCGATGAGTGTTGAAAATGTACTAATTAAATGTTTTCACCATAGCTCGATCTTTACTGGTGACATATTGACAAATGCAAGTCTACACTTACCTTGTTGAAGCACACAGCGTTAATATAATGGAAGAGGTGGCTGAATAACTGTATGGTGAGGGCTGCATTGACCCGGCATCGTCTCAGTAGCACCATGGCAGCTGCTAGCGCCTGTAGGGTCGGCGCGGTGGCTTCCGTCGCGTCCACCACTGCTGGGTTGCTAAGGGTTGATAACGCTCGAGATAGCTCCTCTTGGAAACATGATACCAGGTTGCTGCGAAACAACAAATAAATTACACGATTACTTATACCACATAGAGTGAAATAAAGATGACATTTAATAAGGAAATTTACCGTGACGAATACACGCTACGTCTTCCGGTCGCCACCTTTCGTCTTGCTATATGCCTTGCCCACTGCCACTTTAAGATCATATTTTTTCGACTAACCTGAAAGCATTCTGCACAGTGGTCGGTAGCAAGTCCTGCGCCTGAGTGGAGAATGAGGAGATGTGTCGGTCGCACTTGAGGAAGTGTAACAGTTCACTCGCGTTCGCCATCCAGAACGCTTGTGCCGCTGAGTCTGTGCATCTTTCCTGTTAACACAAAATTATATTGTGTGAAGCCTGTCGCTTCCGTTAAGTGATAAGCAATTATTTTACGATTTTTGCAACTTCGCATTAGTAGATTTTACAACAAGTGCACAAAACGAACCAAATTTACAAGACTTTTAGCAGCCCGAGCCGAAGGCGAGGGCTGATAGTAATGTCGAGGATAAAATGGTTTTGTGGATGAGTTATAAACTCTGCTTTTCACTTTGATTGCGAGGAAAAATAACGTAGCAGTACTCTCTAAATGTAACTGAAGAATGAGTTGTTCTGCTTTAGTGAAGAATATGTTGACGCATGGGGTGCAGCAGGCCCGCGCGCAAGGTGTACACCAAATTGCACAAAATTCGACTTTGTGCAGCCTATATCCTGCACAAAGAAGCACTTTCAGAGCATGAGAAGTGAAATAGTTATTTGTTATGCAAGGCAGCAAAAGCGTTATTTGGCGTGAGTGCCTTGTATTGAAACCTGAGCAAGCGAAGGATTCTAGAATTGAACCACGAGCGAAGCGAGTGGTTCAAAAGAAGAATCCTGAGCGTAGCGAAGGTTTCAAGGCATGAAACGCAAAATAACTTTGCTGCCGAGCGAAACACAAAATTTTTCACCTCACTAAAGCGAGGAAGCAGCCAGTACCGCAGCGTGGAGGTCTGCCATACTGCATCACGTTCGAATTTCAAAAACCTTTTGCCCGCTAGCGGCCAAAAATCGCTTTTGGCCGCAGAAAAACCTTTTGCCCGCTAGGGGCCAAAAATCGCTTTTGGCCGCAGAATTTAACCGACAAAACAAATGTTTCCGAGCTTTGGAGGTGAAAAAAATATTTTCAACTTCTCACTCAAAATATGTTGGTCACTTTCATAACCTTCTAATGGAAAGTTGTTTTTACTGCGAAATTGCAAAAGTCGTAGAACGCAAGTTGTTGCTTTTGACAGTACAAATATCTGGACAAAAAATATCAGCAGAGCTAGCATGAGTCCATAATTAAAACTTATATCTAAGATCAAATGTCATTTTCGACTATTGTATAGAGCAAACGCCAATTTTACCGTGCGAGAAATAAAACATTTATTATATCTAGAGCATCATACTAGGCGCTGCTGATAAAAAAGAAACCTTTTCATATGCAAATGTGTCTCGATTTATAATTAGTGGTCGGACTTACCTGTACAGTGGCATGTATGAGCGTGGCGACGTGATGCAGGAAGGCAGTGAGCTTGTGTGCGCGTTCAGTCGGCGTCAACTCCGGCCGGTAGTGCGTCGACGCGCGGTATCTGTAAAATACATACAATTTACTAAAAGATATCTTATTTGAAATAGGTAGTGACCAATATCGAGAAAGGGATGCTGAGATGGTTTGGTCATGTAGAGAGGATGAATGAACGAAGACTGACGAAAGAGATCTACCAGGCGAGAGTGAATGGAAACGTTGGAAGGGGAAGGCCTCGGCGAACGTACCAGGACCAAATTCAGGAAGTTCTGAATAAAGGCCAGGTTAAAAGTACCCTAAACCGACGAGCATGTATGAAAGGATTGATGAAAGTACAGGAAGCAAGGGAAGTATGTCAAGATCGTAGCAGGTGGAGGACTGTAGTCTCTGCCTACCCCGACGGGAAAGAGGCGTGATGTTATGTTATGTATGTATGTATGTATGTTGTGCCTGTCTTGCTTCCGGGAACTGCAGTGCTAGTAACATTACGAAAAAAGATTTTTGAACGTCCATAGAAACTGTATCTGCTGATAGCGCATTTTGTATGGGAGGTCAAATTTTCTTATTTCGACCTATGTTTCTTAGAGAAAGTAGTTCATTTCATGGTTTAAGTGTTATGCTTAAATTATGTTCACTATTTTATTAGGGCCCGTGCACACAGGTAGAGCGTGTATACGGGCCTGCTGGTACGAGTAATATAGTTCTCACCTGGCACACAGGTAGAGCGTGTATACGGGCCTGCTGGTACGAGTAATATAGTTCTCACCTGGCACACAGGTAGAGCGTGTATACGGGCCTGCTGGTACGAGTAATATAGTTCTCACCTGGCACACAGGTAGAGCGTGTATACGGGCCTGCTGGTACGAGTAATACAGTCTCACCTGGCACACAGGTAGAGCGTGTACACGGGCCTGCTGGTACGAGTAATATAGTTCTCACCTGGCACACAGGTAGAGCGTGTACACGGGCCTGCTGGTACGAGTAATATAGTTCTCACCTGGCACACAGGTAGAGCGTGTACACGGGCCTGCTGGTACGAGTAATATAGTTCTCACCTGGCACACAGGTAGAGCGTGTACACGGGCCTGCTGGTACGAGTAATATAGTTCTCACCTGGCACACAGGTAGAGCGTGTACACGGGCCTGCTGGTACGAGTAATATAGTTCTCACCTGGCACACAGGTAGAGCGTGTACACGGGCCTGCTGGTACGAGTAATATAGTTCTCACCTGGCACACAGGTAGAGCGTGTACACGGGCCTGCTGGTACGAGTAATATAGTTCTCACCTGGCACACAGGTAGAGCGTGTTTACGGGCCTGCTGGTACGAGTAATATAGTTCTCACCTGGCACACAGGTAGAGCGTGTATACGGGCCTGCTGGTACGAGTAATATAGTTCTCACCTGGCACAAAGGTAGAGCGTGTATACGGGCCTGCTGGTACGAGTAATATAGTTCTCACCTGGCACACAGGTAGAGCGTGTACACGGGCCTGCTGGTACGAGTAATATAGTTCTCACCTGGCACACAGGTAGAGCGTGTATACGGGCCTGCTGGTACGAGTAATATAGTTCTCACCTGGCACACAGGTAGAGCGTGTATACGGGCCTGCTGGTACGAGTAATATAGTTCTCACCTGGCACACAGGTAGAGCGTGTACACGGGCCTGCTGGTACGAGTAATATAGTTCTCACCTGGCACACAGGTAGAGTGTGTACACGGGCCTGCTGGTACGAGTAATATAGTTCTCACCTGGCACACAGCTAGAGCGTGTACACGGGCCTGCTGGTACGAGTAATATAGTTCTCACCTGGCACACAGGTAGAGCGTGTATACGGGCCTGCTGGTACGAGTAATATAGTTCTCACCTGGCACACAGGTAGAGCGTGTATACGGGCCTGCTGGTACGAGTAATATAGTTCTCACCTGGCACACAGGTAGAGCGTGTATACGGGCCTGCTGGTACGAGTAATATAGTTCTCACCTGGCACACAGGTAGAGCGTGTATACGGGCCTGCTGGTACGAGTAATATAGTTCTCACCTGGCACACAGGTAGAGCGTGTATACGGGCCTGCTGGTACGAGTAATATAGTTCTCACCTGGCACACAGGTAGAGCGTGTATACGGGCCTGCTGGTACGAGTAATATAGTTCTCACCTGGCACACAGGTAGAGCGTGTATACGGGCCTGCTGGTACGAGTAATATAGTTCTCACCTGGCACACAGGTAGAGCGTGTACACGGGCCTGCTGGTACGAGTAATATAGTTCTCACCTGGCACACAGGTAGAGCGTGTACACGGGCCTGCTGGTACGAGTAATATAGTTCTCACCTGGCACACAGGTAGAGCGTGTACACGGGCCTGCTGGTACGAGTAATATAGTTCTCACCTGGCACACAGGTAGAGCGTGTACACGGGCCTGCTGGTACGAGTAATATAGTTCTCACCTGGCACACAGGTAGAGCGTGTATACGGGGCCTGCTGGTACGAGTAATATAGTTCTCACCTGGCACACAGGTAGAGCGTGTATACGGGCCTGCTGGTACGAGTAATATAGTTCTCACCTGGCACACAGGTAGAGCGTGTATACGGGCCTGCTGGTACGAGTAATATAGTTCTCACCTGGCACACAGGTAGAGCGTGTACACGGGCCTGCTGGTACGAGTAATATAGTTCTCACCTGGCACACAGGTAGAGCGTGTATACGGGCCTGCTGGTACGAGTAATATAGTTCTCACCTGGCACACAGGTAGAGCGTGTATACGGGCCTGCTGGTACGAGTAATATAGTTCTCACCTGGCACACAGGTAGAGCGTGTATACGGGCCTGCTGGTACGAGTAATATAGTTCTCACCTGGCACACAGGTAGAGCGTGTATACGGGCCTGCTGGTACGAGTAATATAGTTCTCACCTGGCACACAGGTAGAGCGTGTATACGGGCCTGCTGGTACGAGTAATATAGTTCTCACCTGGCACACAGGTAGAGCGTGTATACGGGCCTGCTAGTACGAGTAATACAGTTCTCACCTGGCACACAGGTAGAGCGTGTACACGGGCCTGCTGGTACGAGTAATATAGTTCTCACCTGGCACACAGGTAGAGCGTGTACACGGGCCTGCTGGTACGAGTAATATAGTTCTCACCTGGCACACAGGTAGAGCGTGTACACGGGCCTGCTGGTACGAGTAATATAGTTCTCACCTGGCACACAGGTAGAGCGTGTACACGGGCCTGCTGGTACGAGTAATATAGTTCTCACCTGGCACACAGGTAGAGCGTGTACACGGGCCTGCTGGTACGAGTAATATAGTTCTCACCTGGCACACAGGTAGAGCGTGTACACGGGCCTGCTGGTACGAGTAATATAGTTCTCACCTGGCACACAGGTAGAGCGTGTACACGGGCCTGCTGGTACGAGTAATATAGTTCTCACCTGGCACACAGGTAGAGCGTGTACACGGGCCTGCTGGTACGAGTAATATAGTTCTCACCTGGCACACAGGTAGAGCGTGTACACGGGCCTGCTGGTACGAGTAATATAGTTCTCACCTGGCACACAGGTAGAGCGTGTACACGGGCCTGCTGGTACGAGTAATATAGTTCTCACCTGGCACACAGGTAGAGCGTGTACACGGGCCTGCTGGTACGAGTAATATAGTTCTCACCTGGCACACAGGTAGAGCGTGTACACGGGCCTGCTGGTACGAGTAATATAGTTCTCACCTGGCACACAGGTAGAGCGTGTACACGGGCCTGCTGGTACGAGTAATATAGTTCTCACCTGGCACACAGGTAGAGCGTGTACACGGGCGCCAGCTTGAAGGCGGGCGCGTGAGGGTCGAGCCGCGATACGACGGCCGCCAGAAACTGCGCTTGTCCTGCTTCCGGGAACTCCAGGACCGCTGGTAGTATCGCCTCTTGGCCTGGTCGAGACGCTGGCACTGCGGCACTCATCCTACAATACAAACATTGTAAAGTAAAGTTAAGTAAAGTAAATATTTATTAACAAGGCATGAATGACACAACATAGTAAAGAAATACAAAAATCTAGTTACTCATACCTATCAAAACATTTCAGTGTTGGGAACTAGAATCTAAACTCGGCATAGCCTGTATCTTAGATTCAAGTTTCTCTTCCATTCAGGTAGGTACATAGGATTTGGAACGCACACAGCCATCTAACAAATATTACTAAGTAAAAACCGTACAATAGTGGAATCACTTGAATCAAAAAGTGTCAGCCAACCCTATATTTTTGTAGCGTTGCATAAGCAGGCGAGATCAAATTGTTTCCACCAACCTACGATTACAATCCAATTAAGCGAAAATAATAGTTATTAAACTAAAATTAAATGAATATTATCAAAATGAATATTTTCAGAAACTCAGCAACAGTAAATACATAACTTCCAGATAATAATTGTTTATTATTTTAATATCATAAAAAGGGTCATCTTATCCAAAACAACAGTCGAAACAGTATTGCTTGATTAGAATAACAGCCGTGTGAGAGCAGGGCGGAGCGACGCGTAAGATATTGGAGAAACAGAGACACGTGTCGCTCCGTCCTGCTCTTCCATATAGCTCTGTCCAGCTGTCTTTCTAACCAAGCTACATTATTTCGACTGTAGGCAAAGCCCTGTGGATATCAGAGTCTGACATAAGACGCTCGGGTTTTAAAACAAAGCAATAACCTAAAATTCATGTAAAATGTGTTAAAAATGTGGATATTTTTGACTAGTTGTATGCAAAAGGATGGTCTCTGAGTGTGTATTGTGGTTACAAACGTGTACTTCGTGTAATTAAAGCATAATATTTTCTTGACTGCAAAATGTTTGTTTACAAAACTTCGCGCTCTTTCGTGGTATAGATTATAGATAAACTAGCTGGTGCCCGCGACTTCGTCTGCGCAGAATCTGCGGTTTCACCTGCATTAAATGCGTTTTCCCGTGGGAATGAAGTGTTTTCCCGCGGTAAAAATTAGCCTATGTGTTATTCCAGGACCTAACCTTTTGCAGAAAAAATTGTAAAAAAATTAAAACAATTTAATACTTAATTAAGCGCAACTCAAAGTAGATAACTTATGTATAACTTCCGTCAGTACATTATGACGCCACGTCACAGTATCAAATCGCAGTGACAAGTGGCAGTGATACATACATTATATTATAAGATATATGTGTACGCAATATTGTAATTTAACAATTTTGTATTTTTCATACAGTGTATCAATAAAAGGATTAAAAAAAAACCTATATGTGTGCCAAGTTTCATTAAAATCCATTCAGTAGCTTTTACGTGAAAGAATAACAAACATACATCCATCCATCCATACTTACAAACTTTCGCGTTTATAATATTAGTAGGAAGTAGGATAACACCCAGACACAAAACAAACACCTAAGTATAATTTTTTTTTTTCGTTTATCCCAACGCTTACCAATCTATTTTTCAGCCCTAAAACCAGAGTATATTTGACGGAAAGAATAACATTGTTTTATAAACTTGTTTTTTCTGACAGCTTTAGCCGATTGCTTTTGACATAGCTACAAAATTTGTTGGTAAGCGATAGGATAAAGGAGACAAATATGTTCATCACGGATCGACCCCGCGACCTACAGACCGGAAGCCAGGGTCACTGTCTCACCCTGGACACTACATACACCAAGCGCGAATTTCTCGAAGTTCTCCTAGGTCGCGTAGGCTCGCATATCCTATACTATTAAACAAGCAATATTTGTATATATACAGGGTGTTAATTTGATTGCGTGCCATAGCTCAGGGGCGGGATCAGTATCAGTAACTGAACAACTTTTCCCAAGGAACATAGGTCGAAATACGAAAAACCAAATTTGACCCTCCATACAAAATGCGCTATCAGCTAATACAGTTTCTATGGGAGGTAAAAAATTGGTTTTCGTATTTCGACCAATGTTCCTTGGGAAAAGTTGTTCAGTTACTGATACTGATCCCGCCCCTGACCTATGGCACGCAATCAAATTAACAGCCTGTATTTGTAATCGGTTTCTCGAAAATGGCTCTAACGATTTCGATGAAATTTACTACACAAGGGTTTTCGGGGGTGCAAAATTGATCTAGCTAGGTCTCATGTATGGGAAATATCGTTTTCACCGTCTTTGTAAATATTTCTTAGCGCGTTTTAGTGCGTTCAAGAAACTTACAGCGCCATCTGTTGTTGAGTAGCATAGCTTGCTCACCCGATGATGTTTTAATCATACAGAGCATAGCTCGGTCGCCCTGGTACTTCAGTATAAAAGACCCTCAGAAGGACCACAAGAATATCGAGAGCGGGTGAGCGCGAGGGTGCGGGGTAGATTACAAAGGGGGGCGGAGATTGTCTGTTCTGAATGATAGTACTAGTACTTTATTCTGTATCACTGGCCTAACCAGTCGAAATTGTATTGGATGTTTCATGTTTTTATCGCTACTGCAATCAGTATCACATCAGCCGCAAGACATCTACTGCTGGACAGAGGCCTCCTGTAAAGATCTCCACGACGACAGTGCCTACGCTACGTGCATCCTTAGCTAAATAGTTATTGCAATTCCAGAAGAAACTTAAGAATGAACTTATGCGAAAATTTTACAATGACCATGCAAAGTTAAAAACGGCATGGATATAGATATATTAATTCACAAACGTCGTATCAAATCGCGCCAGATGGGTTTAAATATGAATGTAAGTAGTTACAGCAATCGTTTAATAATAATTTCTTTAAACGATAGATGGCGAATACCGAGAACAAAGCTGGAAAAAAAATGCAAATAAACGCGGAAACGAAGTGGAAGAAAACACCTAAATGATGTAAGTAATAAGTGTATCCTACGCATATATAAAGGTTTTCTTTAAAATCCGACCCACATACGCCTTTGCGTCGACCTTTCTCATAGTCAATACTCAAAGTTCAAAGTAAATGAGTTCTCTGAAATCCATTGAATACAATTCAATTTACAAGGGTGAATTCTTGGAAAGCTATTTGACAAACAGAATTGAAATTTAAAAGGTCGTTTATGATTTCGAAGGGCTTTACTGGTAAAAATGGTGTGAACTAAAGAACTTTTTTATAGTCACCATCATAATTAATATCATAATATAATAATCAGAGTAACTGAGCCACCAAAGACCTCTGAGATGGTTCATTTAACAATTTCTTCCGTAGATAGCAGCCGGGACCAACGGCTTGTCGTGCCTTCTGAAGCACGGAATCATCTTACTTTTCAAAGATGCACGTGAATCAATCTAAACTGTCCTAACCAAACTGGGAACAGTCTCATAACGTAATTTTTGTTTGACGGTGTATAGCTGAATGTATAAGAAGTTTTAATAATATATATACAGTTTTTTCTGCGCAGCATGACGTGACGTTAAAATACTATAGTGTCATCAAGGGATAAGGTAATTAAAGTGACCACGTAATTCAATACCGAGCAAATTGCCTACATTTTACGAGGGCGGCCCCTATTTACTGTAGCGAGAGGAGCTATAAAAATCCATCTATTTCATCCCTTAATGGCGATGCTCCGAACCAATGTATTGAAAAGTTCCATCACAAGGCTTGAATACCAACTGATAGAAGTTTGTATCATCGCAATGAGCTTTATAAAAGACTGTTTTTTTTACTGATGAAATAATATTTACTATTCTTTCATTTTATTTAAATTTCATGTATAGACTACCTAGGCCTAGCGAAAGAAAGTTTAATGTAGTTTCGAAGACTGCATTCCGCGCACACTAGCGCCCTCATCAGAATTTAATTAATTTCTTTGAATTGAAGACAAAAATTAAAAATTGAAAAACGATAAAGTATTCTTTGTCAGGATAGCGTTATTTTGAACTATTACAATTAGCTTTATTTTATCTTGTTTATTCAAAATCCTTAAAACGAAAATTGGTGGCCACCGCGTTCCATTCAAAGGATTTTGAATAAACAAGATAACATAAAGCTTATTGTAATAGTTTAAAATAACGCTATCCTGACAAAGAACACTTTATCGTTCTTAAATTTTTCATTTTGGTCTCCAATTCAAAGAAATTAATTAAATTCTGATGAGGGCGCTAGTGTGCGCAGAGTGCAGTCTTACGGGAGAAGCGACGAGTAGAAGAATCTCAGCTGTAAAGTTTTAGAAAAAGAAGTAGATGCTTATTGTGCTGTTATCTACCATTTAAAGTCCACCACCACCATCACCCTGATAACACTTTTTTTACACAAAAAAATACGTCCTTAAAAATATGATTATTGATTATATTGTGAACATTGTGAAATTACAAATGAATAGATGTGTTATAAATACCTGTTATCTTGCCCCGAACCGCCACTCTTCGCGCTGCATATACTCTTCGTTTCCACATTACCGTCCAAATCAAACGTAGTCTCATAATTGTCCTTATATTGAGAATTCACCGTTCTATTCACATTCTGCTCTTGTTCATTGTAGACAGAACCTGAATGCTCTTGAATATCCCTTAAGTAATCGTCTTTAGAATCGTTCAAATGCTGCGACATCATAAGGGACTCATTATCGAGTTTTAATGTGTTGTTATTGTAAGGCATAGTATCGTTTCCATCTCTATAGTATTCATGAGAGACAGGACTCATAGTACGTGGGTATTCCTCTGTATTGGCGTTCGGGTCTAAGTCTGGTTGGTGCGAGGAGAGTGATGTGGGGGACATGGCTCCGCTGTTTTCGGGCGAAGTCGGCGATCTAACGTAAATAAACGAACACAAGCGATGTTCGTGAGCCAGTGACAAACATGCAAACAAAGAAAACAACTATGATAGATGGGAACATAAAACAACATTGAAGTGATTTGCAGTGATCGAAATAGGCAGATAATTAATTAAACATTAAAGTCTTGTTTTGTTAAAAGATTTGTTTTTAGAATACGGAATTTCAGTACAGCTAGATTTTATTTTCAAGTTATGTTGGGAAAATAAGAAAATCAATGTAAACCTTTTAGCCTCAAGAAAATGCGGATACGACTCGCAATTTGTGGCCATCATAGATCATATTTATAACTCCAATAAATCTGTTAGTTTATTGGATTAGATTACAATACAATACAATAATATTTTATTTGCTCTCACACATAAAATACAGTTACAAAACTATAAGTAGCTAAAAGCTATTTTGGACAATTTCTATGGTAATTAGATTTATTTATTTCATACTATCACATTCAAAATTACATAAATTGTTCAGATGTCAATGAATAATATGATCAAATAATATTAAATGGAGATAATGAATAATAGAATCGCTACCTATTTTGATCACTGGTGATTAGAGAAGCAACTGGTTTGATACTAATGGTGTTGTACTAAATTAAAAATGTTGCAGACATATGAAAGTTTGGTAAAAACAAACATAAACCAAATCAAAAATAGAATGATCTGGTACAGCTCTAGATTTCTAAAGGCACATCTAATGACAACATGTAGTGTGCATTAATGAGCACATTGACCTTTACACTGGACTTTAAGGAGTGAAAAATATCGATCGAAATATGGCTTTATTTACCAATGAAATGATAACGCAGCTTTATTTATTGGAGGAAACTTTCTTCGCTTAACGTCTGATTTACGCTAAGTAAGCAACACGAGGCGTGTTGAAGTACAATATTTGGTGTGTTTACGTATTTTCTTTAAAAGTAGTGCGCTGCATTATTCAATTATTAAAAAATGGATTCCCAGTGTAAAGCTCAACGCACACTTGCCTGAACATTGTAAACGGACGTACCTGTCGTAAATAGAGCCGGATCCGTAGTGCTGAGAATGAGCTAAGTTTCGGTTGAGCAAGTTCTCCGCCGCCGGGTCCACGAAACGGAACGTCGACACACGTCCGAATTTAAGCAGACACCCGTGCTGTGGACAACAGACAATTTAGATTGGCGTTTCAATAGTTTCGCGTTGTGATTGTAACTATGACTTATACCTAATAGACGCAATTATGCGATCATCGGGCAACCATTTCAAACAAATTTTCATCACGAGACCAATTATTTGTATAAAACGATTTTGTTCAATTATGGCAAGCGCGCATTAACACGACGTTTTGTCGTACACATATGCATATACAGGGTTTTAATTTGATTGCGTGCCATAGGTCAGGGGCGGGATCAGTATTAGTAACTGAACAACTTTTGCCAAGAAACATAGGTCGAAATACGAAAAACCAAATTTGACCTTCCATACAAAATGCGCTATCAGCTGATGCAGTTTCTATGGGAGGACAAAAATTTATTTTCGTATTTACAGTTACTGATACTGATCCCGTCGCTGAGCTTTGGCACGCAATCAAATTAACACCCTGTATAAATTCGATAATTAGCTAAATCTAATAAGGATAACTAAACTTACATTAATAGCAATTCCCCCTCAGAATTAACCTCGGTATTCATATTAATATGGAACAAATAATTTCCTAATAGCTAACAAATTGTGCCGACTTTTTAAGAAAGACTCAAACCTTTGGCAGTAGATAAGCCATAAGCACTTGATAAGCCGGCAGGCACTTGAAATCAGAATAGGCTTTTCCAATTTGGAATCGGATAATAAAACTGAGGGTAGAGTAATAAAATAAGTGGCACATATTTGGAGAACAAAATGTCACGAACCCTAGCTGCTCAGAAACGAAACGAGCTACTTCGGATAAGTGCTCACTAAAAAATAATGGAATCACGTATCTTTCAGGGACGCTGGCGGCCGTGCTATAAACTAGACAAAATACTCTCTTTACAAGTTAAAAGGGTAATATTTAAATCTTCCTTCACCCTTTGATATGGTAATCCGTTCATAGAGCGAAGAATAAACAAACAGACATAATCCTACCGAATCCCTTTCAGACTAGAAAAATAATTTACGCTCAGATGTCTCCGTAAAATTTTGATTCATACTCGTAGTTAGTAAAGTTTTATTTAAAAAAGATAAATTAGTTTCCCATGTTTATGAAACTATATTTTAATGATACCGCATATCATTACATACATAATTTCACGCCTTGTTCCCGTCGGGGTAGGCAGAGACCACAGTTCTCCACCTGCTACGATCTTGACATACTTCCCTTGCTTCCTGAACTTTCATCAATCCTTTCATACATGCTCGTCGGTTTAGGGTACTTTTAACCTGGCCTTTATTCAGAACGTCCTGAATTTTGTCTTGGAAACTATATTTTAAAGATACCGCATATCATTAAAGATAGTGAAATCCTTTTTCAATTTCTTTTTTTACATCAGGGTTGGTGTGAGGTCGGTCATCAACCTTGCAACTAACACAAAATGATGATAATCCTTTTTCAGGATGTTCTGATTAAAGTCCAAGGTTCTACCGCCAGGATAAAAGTACGCTAAACCAACTAGCGTGCATATAGGTGTTGATGAAAGTGCAAGAAGCGAGGGAAGAATGCCCCACGGGACAGAGGCTTGCGTAATGTAGCTATCCTCCTTACAACAACATGTCAACGTATTCCCAATTTACCTCTACGGCTACGAAATAGAGGTACATCCTCCTTACGACAACATGTCACCTGCATGCATCTGATATAAGCCTCTACCTGTGATAACACACAATCACACACTGGGCGACGTCATAGTCACGCCTACAAATTTTTATTATTCTCGTAAAAATGGACGCCATTCTTAGCTTAATTTTTTTTATTCGTTTACAAGATAAGTAGCATTAAGATCTTTGTCTGAGGAAGCACCAACCCCTTGCCTTTTTCTGCCGCAAAGAAGCACTGTTTGCATCAGTTCCAGTATAAATAAAAACCAGTGGAATTTGTCTCATCTTAGGGTATTGTAAAATTAGGATTATAAACAGTAAAGCATGTAGACTGCAGTTTCCGGGTTGGCATCGCGCTGTAGCCGTCTTATTTAAGAGAGTCAAAGCACGTCACAAAAATCGCAGCTAATAAACCATAAGGTGCTATAAGCACAGGTGATCTGATAACATACGAGATCGTATCATCAGGTAGGTGGCTTATCAGATTGTTCGCTGACTTACTGACGCAGTTCGCAAACAAAACTTCTTGTAACAGCACACGTAAAATTATTGACTATAATAGAGTTCACGAAAGACTCAGGTGTTTGGTTAACAAGCCCTTTGCAGTTAAGAAAAGATTTATCTCAAAATAACACGAGGTACACGTTTGAAACTACAATATACGCTTTACATAAAAAAAGCCTCGTTTAACACATTTTACATGAATTTGAGGTTATGATTCTGTACCTCTTTCGTGAACTCCAGTATAGGTCAACTCTTAGTTGATCAATGATCAGAATAAACCCGTATGAAATCTACAATAAAAAATTTGCTTTCATATTTGCGTTCGCGAATATATAATTCGTGTTGTTCAATCACAATACCGCAGGCAATTCTACGACCAATCGGTTCTGATTATTTATTCAGATAGCCTACAAGCGAAGTTATTGCGTCCACATCGATCTGATTTCAAAAAGCCTGTATAATTCATGCAGAATGTGGCGTTAATGGCACGGTGCCTTTGCCAACACACTGAAGTAAAACACGTTTCCCTAATTATACACATAATATTAAACGTGTACCCATATTCAAAAACTAAATTATTCCCGCGACTTCGTACGCATGTTAAGTATATACCAGTGTTTAAGTCAAACTATTAGCTATCAAACAAAAAAAATATATTTAATGAGCAGACAAAATCAATTTACGATTTTAAAATTATGAAAGGCTAAATAAATATCCAGTCTAATTCTCCTAAAACTTCGGACGATGTACTAAATGGTCGCACCAAACTTAATTCAATCACTAGTTCTCGTTGTCGTCGTTTTATCACCTTCAATATCTTCAGCAACATAACAACCGAAAGTCAGGATTGTGGTCAAGGATTTCAGACAAATAGAGATTAATTATGTTATTAGCGGTATCCATTTTTATCTCTTTATTACCTGTAATCATAGAGTAACTACCTACCTCCGCCGGCGCAATCAATTACAGCTGGAAAAGTATCTTCTGCCCCTTTCTTACCCGTAACCGCTGCGAGTGCATGATGCGGCGGTTGTTGACGTATACATACATGCGCGTCTGTGTGTAATGGCGTCACAGAGTAACCGCCTCATTCTGCTGGCGCAATCAATTACAGCTGGAAAAGTATCTTCTGCCCCTTCCTTATCTGTAACCGCTGCGAGTGCATGATGCGGCGGTTGTTGACGTATACATACATGCGCGTCTGTGTGTAATGGCGTCACAGAGTAACCGCCTCCTTCTACCGGCGCAATCAATTACACCTGGAGAAGTATCTTCTGCCGCTTTCTTACCTGTAACCGCTGCGAGTGCATGATGCGGCGGTTGTTGACGTATAATGCGCGTCTGTGTGTAATGGCGTCACAGGTTAACCGCCTCCTTCTGCCCGCCCAATCAATTACAGCTGGAAAAGTATCTTCTGCCCCTTTCTTACCTGTAATCGCTGCGAGTGCATGATGCGGCGGTTGTTGACGTATACATGCGCGTCTGTGTGTAATGGCGTCACAAAGTAACCGCCTCCTTCTGCTGGCGCAATCAATTACAGCTGGAAAAGTATCTTCTGCCCCTTCCTTACCCGTAACCGCTGCGAGTGCATGATGCGGCGGTTGTTGACGTATACATACATGCGCGTCTGTGTGTAATGGCGTCACAGAGTAACCGCCTCATTCTGCTGGCGCAATCAACTACAGCTGGAAAAGTATCTTCTGCCCCTTCCTTACCTGTAACCGCTGCGAGTGGACGATGCGGCGGTTGTTGACGTATACATACATGCGCGTCTGTGTGTAATGGCGTCACAGAGTAACCGCCTCCTTCTACCGGCGCAATCAATTACACCTGGAGAAGTATCTTCTGCCGCTTTCTTACCTGTAACCGCTGCGAGTGCATGATGCGGCGGTTGTTGACGTATAATGCGCGTCTGTGTGTAATGGCGTCACAGGTTAACCGCCTCCTTCTGCCCGCCCAATCAATTACAGCTGGAAAAGTATCTTCTGCCCCTTTCTTACCTGTAATCGCTGCGAGTGGACGATGCGGCGGTTGTTGACGTATACATACATGCGCGTCTGTGTGTAATGGCGTCACAGAGTAACCGCCTCATTCTGCTGGCGCAATCAATTACAGCTGGAAAAGTATCTTCTGCCCCTTCCTTACCCGTAACCGCTGCGAGTGCATGATGCGGCGGTTGTTGACGTATAAATACATGCGCGTCTGTGTGTAATGGCGTCACAGAGTAACCGCCTCATTCTGCTGGCGCAATCAATTACAGCTGGAAAAGTATCTTCTGCCCCTTCCTTATCTGTAACCGCTGCGAGTGCATGATGCGGCGGTTGTTGACGTATACATACATGCGCGTCTGTGTGTAATGGCGTCACAGAGTAACCGCCTCCTTCTACCGGCGCAATCAATTACACCTGGAGAAGTATCTTCTGTCGCTTTCTTACCTGTAACCGCTGCGAGTGCATGATGCGGCGGTTGTTGACGTATAATGCGCGTCTGTGTGTAATGGCGTCACAGGTTAACCGCCTCCTTCTGCCCGCCCAATCAATTACAGCTGGAAAAGTATCTTCTGCCCCTTTCTTACCTGTAATCGCTGCGAGTGCATGATGCGTCGGTTGTTGACGTATACATGCGCGTCTGTGTGTAATGGCGTCACAAAGTAACCGCCTCCTTCTGCTGGCGCAATCAATTACAGCTGGAAAAGTATCTTCTGCCCCTTCCTTATCTGTAACCGCTGCGAGTGCATGATGCGGCGGTTGTTGACGTATACATACATGCGCGTCTGTGTGTAATGGCGTCACAGAGTAACCGCCTTCTTCTACCGGCGCAATCAATTACACCTGGAGAAGTATCTTCTGCCGTTTTCTTACCTGTAACCGCTGCGAGTGCATGATGCGGCGGTTGTTGACGTATAATGCGCGTCTGTGTGTAATGGCGTCACAGGTTAACCGCCTCCTTCTGCCCGCCCAATCAATTACAGCTGGAAAAGTATCTTCTGCCCCTTTCTTACCTGTAATCGCTGCGAGTGCATGATGCGGCGGTTGTTGACGTATACATGCGCGTCTGTGTGTAATGGCGTCACAAAGTAACCGCCTCCTTCTGCTGGCGCAATCAATTACAGCTGGAAAAGTATCTTCTGCCCCTTCCTTACCCGTAACCGCTGCGAGTGCATGATGCGGCGGTTGTTGACGTATACATACATGCGCGTCTGTGTGTAATGGCGTCACAGAGTAACCGCCTCATTCTGCTGGCGCAATCAACTACAGCTGGAAAAGTATCTTCTGCCCCTTCCTTACCTGTAACCGCTGCGAGTGGACGATGCGGCGGTTGTTGACGTATACATGCGCGTCTGTGTGTAATGGCGTCACAGAGTAACCGCCTCCTTCTGCCGGCGCGATCACGCAGTGACGTGACTGGATGCTTGGGCCGTACAGTTGTAGGGCCGTGCCATTGCCTGATCCGATCTGCAGACAAAGGTTTAAGATTAATGACAGCTTACAAAACAAGTTACAAAGTACAAATAAATTTCTCTCCTTTCCTTAGGTAGGCGGAGAACACATCCCCTTCTCACATGAACGTACTTCCTTCTTCTACTCTCAACAACCCTTTCATATACGAGTGTCGGTTCAGGTTAGGTGCTCAAGTTCGCCTTTGTTGAGAACGTCTTGAATTTGGTAGTGGATATATATTATCTATCAGTCAATCAGGCATTTATTCGTCATGCATGCTCCTAATCGCACTCAGACGTTCTGCTCAGAGTTGTAGATTAGCTAAGCATTAAAAACTCCTATGTATACCGCTCACTCACGGTCCACCCTGTAACTCATTTTGAGGTATAATCTGGCATGACATAACTTTGTCTACGAATTTAGTAGCAAATCTTATAAAATAAAATATTCTCGCTAAGTAGCTTAAAGAGATTAATTAATCTCTCTGGCGCAAAAGCTTTATTTTTTTAACAAAAGAATCTAGCGAAGCAATTGAGATATTAAATGACTTTCTAGTTTTCTACTTAATGAGTTTCTACTAGGTGTTCCCCTAGAATTCGCTCGAGTGGAACAAGTATTTCTTCCATCTCCATTGCTTCACATATAAATCGCTTCAGTGGTTGTGGAAGTGGAAACACAACACAGAGAGAGAGAGACAGACCTAGTTTTGAATTTATAATGTTATTTTGGATTTTCATACGAGATAATTTATTGAGTGGGGTCTTCTTGGTAGTCCTACTTTAATTATAGCCCAGTCCAGGTAATGCAGATTGACAATAGAACACGGGGAAAACGAATTTTCCCAGACATCAAACTTAGCTAGATCGATTTTTCGCCCCCTAAAAATCCCGTACGGTAAATTCCATCGAAATCGTTAGAGGACATTCGTGCGAGGATATTTTCGTGCCTTTTTTTTCTGACGCTAATTTGTGGGACACAATAGGCTAGGAATAATAATAAATTGTGCGGCGTGATACAAGAGGTAATACTTGCATCATACAGTAATCGTAATTAAAGTATCTTAATATGAATAAGGAGATTCCTCAGAAATGTGTCAGTCACATTTGAAATACAGGATTCTCCTAGTTCAGGCAAATATAATTTATCTGTCAGTGTAATGCATAAGTTTAGCCTATAAGTATTAATTGTATAACAATTTGAATAAATGATATTATTGTTATTATTATTATTTGGAATAACAAAATGGGAATAAATTTACAATTTGCTAAAAACCTCGGAACACAATTTTACGCTAGAATGTCGTGTCCAAACAATTCAAATGCAGCAATGCACGAGAACGAAATACAATAAAACAGGGTGTCTACTCTCAACGTCCGATATATCGAAACGATACTACTCGAAACATGCAAATGCAAAACTTCGTCTCTTGACAATAGAGTAGAATATTGGTTGGATGCAGTTTGAAAATTCATCCAACCAATATTCTACTCTATTGTCAAGGGACGTAGTCTTGCATTTGCATGTTTCGAGTAGTATCGTTTCGATATATCGGACTTTGAGAGTAGACACCCTGGTCTCAATGTACATCCCGGCCGCAGCAAAACTCTGGAGACTTTCTGAACGACCGTGTAAAGTTTTTAGATTTAGAATCGTTTTTAAAAGTTTCATCATTTAAAAAGAAGCTCTAGAAATCTTCGATAAATTTTGGTGTGAAAACTAAAATAAAAGAACGTCGTTGTGGCGTAAAAGTAGTCACTGAAATGCCCTTTCAATCATATGAAAGGGCTTCACTTGTTCACATCAATAACTAGGTCGAGTAGGGTATCATGACCCTACTCAATTGAAAATTTTGACCCCCCCGTTAGGGCCTCCTTTAAAATAATAATAATATTTTTATGATTCTTTCAATTGCAATAAAGTTGGACAATCGTATTCTAAAACTATTACAAATTTCAAGTCGATAGCATGAGTGGTTGCTGAGATATACAGGTGTGACAGACAGACGAAGTCGCACCATAAGGGTTCCGTTTTTACTATTTTGGTCTGGAACTGAAAAAAAGGGAGACCGAGATGATTTGGCCGTGTAGAGAGAATTAATAAACGGAGACGAAAGAGATCTACGATACAAGGCGATGCCTCGGCGAACGTTTCAGGACCAAACTCAGGACGTTATAAATACAGGCTTAGCCGACAAGCTTGTTTGAAAAGGTTGATGAGAGTAAAAGAAGCGGGGGATATCAAGATCGTAGCAGGTGGAAGAAGGGTGTGGTATTTGACTAAACGGGAAACATGCCTGATGTTGATGAGAAAACTGAAAGCCCAGTGATTATACTCATGAAAACAAGCAACTTTCCCGCCATTTTTCGCATTCCTATACAAAATGAGTCGATCACGTGACCACTTTACTACGAGGAGACAAAAAATTTTTTTTCGAGAAACTTGTTTGTTATCACTAATAGAATTACTGGGCTTCGGGAGCAAAACCAAAGAAAATTCACGCTGTATAAGTGAACAAAAATAACAATTTCAATAACAATTTTGTATGCTCAGGTAGAGATTTTATAGTTTTTATTACCTATAAAAGTTCATTTGGAAAGTTGTTCATTTACGTTGACTGAATTAACCACCAAATAATTTTGTGGATCGTCCCATATACCATGTATATTGTAAAATAATCCTAAATGTAAAATCTTTTTACGAACAAATAGCAGCTGTTAAAACTTGGAAAATTGATGGATGAATTTAATCTCCTTCGAAGAACTACAGATTGGTTCGGGAATGATAAATAGAGACAATTCTGCTGATTCATTGTTTGTTTTGAGTTTGTATCGGGCATCATTTACAGAGTTTATTACGAGGGTAACACTGCCAATATTCACATAGTCTATAAAATGTAGCTCTATGTGAATCGGATTTTGACACGAGCCTTGTTAAGAAACCCCTCAAGTAGCTTAATATATTGTACGAGGCAGAAAAATAAAAATTTTAAGGTGACGGCGCTATTCTGAATCCAGAGCGCATGTTCGGGATTCTACTCTAAAATCTTTTACTTATTTAAAATAACGACCGAGTCTTAAAATTTTTAGTTTCCTGACTTGTTATAAAATGTACAAATAAATTCTTAACTTCAAATTTTAACATAATGAGCTTGTCAGGAAAAGGACAGGAGCACATAAGCCAAGATCCCAAATTAGTAGCCGTAAGCAGTGCATTTTTATTTTCTCAGCTGTGGCTACTCTATCAACAGATTTTAAAATATATCATGCAGGCTTATCTTAAATTAAGGCTTTTTCAGTGGAATATGTTTCTAAAATGTTTACATCATAAATATATAATTACAGTAATACCCTTTCTCACACCATTTTAACACCATTTTACAATAATACTTACCTTTTCTAAAACATACTATCTCATACTGGGAATATGTTTACCTGATGTATTGTGTCCCATTTGTATCAATCAAAATGTAAATACGTCTACGTATTCGCTTATTAGGTTGGCTACGTAAGCCATTGTAATGTAACCCTCTCAACATACAATTTGTCAGAATGCATGCATAAAACTGCTTTTATCTAAAATTGCGATAGCTATTTGAGATGAAGTAAATTGAAGTATACACGTGACCATTGTGCCAGAGATAATCTGCATAAAATAAACAAATTCCATCTAATTTACGATCTGGAGATCTATTTTTGATTCGCTCGCCACACGTCAAACGACATGTTTGTACGGTTTATCTTTCAAGACCCAAAGGCATTGGCATTTAGAAGTAGAGTGTGTTGTTGCCACCTAACGATTCAAAACGATAGTTCGATGGCAAACAATCAGTGTTAAAATAACGCACGACATATGGCGAGTACCTATAGGCGAGCGATTAAAAAAACACCGCATCTGACCTTTGCGGATGGATAACACAGCCGAAATAAATTTCACACAAAACATGATATAGTAATCTGGCTGCGTTGCATAGACATAAGCATAGAAGACCAACAATGAGTGCGAGCGAGAAACAAATCTCTTATGGTGAAACTGCAAGATAGCAAAGGATAGCGAATCGAATAGCTCTGTAACCGATTTTGAATGACAGGGGGTCACTTTGGGCCACGCGAAAAACCAGCTTTCCAGTTTTAGTAAAAAATTGCGTAAAAACTACATATTTATATAAAAATAAGGATACTTTTAATTATGACGGTGTTAAGTGTAGTTGGATGTGGTGTTAATCACAAAAATAGTCCAGAGAAATGTACATTTCACGGGTAAATTCCTAGGATGTTATTACTTTTGAACTATATGTTTTTTTGCTTAAAATAACTTATATTTCATGTTTAAAATATAGAATAGCTTCTTCTGAATTGCTAATTTTCGTATTTTGCATTGAAATAAGTTAAGTTGTTGATAATGTTCTGAATTTTAGTGTTATATTTTTCATTAATATAGCTCACATTTACGCTAGGGCTTGACTCAAATTTATCGATACCTCTTTCCTTTATGTTTATAATACGAGTTCACAGACGCATTGTTACGCGTCGCGTACTGAAATACTTGATTTACCATTTTCGTCTTGAAATAAACAGAAGTAGGTCAGTCCTAACTTTGTTTTGCCATTTTGTTCAACAGTTTCCAAAGGATTCGAATATAAAAGGAAAATTGATAAGGGTGATTGGACGAGTAGGAATCCTAAAAAATACTCTTAAGTTTGTAGCAAACATTTTCTAGATGTAGGTATATAAAAGAAAATGTCGACTAAATACAACTTTATTAAAAGGAGCTAACAGATTCGGCAGCTTGGAATCGGGGTTGACTAATTTAGTTCTGTTACCAATTTTTAAAAAAATCAGCGCCGGCAGCCATTTCAGCAACCGGCGCCGGTCGGTAGCTCATATGGGACCCGGCGCCGGCAGCAGCGGAGGCACTTCCGTATAGTTATTATCGGCTCAAACAAATTGTTGCCAAAATATAATGTCATTCCTTCCTTAAAATTGACTATTTTAAAATTTTTGTTTATAAAGTAGAAAATCGCAAAATTTCACAACCGCAGACAGTATTCGAACCTGCGTCTTCTCCGTAAGTACCGGAGACGTTTTACCTACTAGGCTAAAATGTGGTTCTGTTCTGTCTGATGTTGTGAAATATGCGTCTTCAATACGCATTCCAACGTTGCGTTGCGTTTGTGGTTGTGAAATTTAGCGATTTTCTGCTTTGTAGAATTATCAGCCATTAACGTCTTCCGTGGTCTAGTGGTTAGAGCGCTCGGCTTTCAATCCGGAGTCCGGAGGTTCTATGTTTGATTCCCGGTGGGGACTCTTGTCAGACAAAAATCCCTTTG
Source organism: Athrips mouffetella (assembly GCA_947532105.1). NCBI lineage: Eukaryota > Metazoa > Arthropoda > Insecta > Lepidoptera > Gelechiidae > Athrips > Athrips mouffetella. Next base: position 24,030,587 of record OX383963.1, read on the forward strand.
TGCGACTTCCCCAGTTTGGTTAGAACATTGCAGGATGAATCACCTGGTATTCCGATAAGTTGGATGATTCTCTGCTTCGGAAGGCACGTTAAGCCGTTGGTCCCGACTACTACCTATGGATGTAGTCGTTAAAGAGCCATATGTCAGAGGCCTTTGGCGGTCTCAAATGCTATATTTTGACATTTGCTCCATACATTAAGCATAAAAAAATACATTTGGCCTAAGATCTCATTTTTGGCTCATGCTGGTGGCACTGATCGTGCACTGACGAAGATAAAAAAATGAGGTTTGAACAAAGAAACATAAATTACAGTTCCAACGACTTTTTTGGGTTGGTACCTAGAAAAGGGGCTTTCTGTAATCGTAAACGGTAGTTGCATATAATATAGCCATAGACGTCACGCAACATTTCGTCAGTGAATATCAATCTCATACATTTTTATTCTATACTACTGGCATTAACGATAGTAGAAAGCCACTTATCTACGGCCCCAGGCGGAGAAATGGAGGATTTTCGACACTACAAGTGAAACACTGCGATTGTTGAACCGCCTGAACAGACAAGTCAATGTCGCCAGGGTACACGAATATCGATACCAAAATGTACATCACTATCTAACGCACACATTGACAAATCAAAATTGGTTACGCGTTTTCGGGCTCTTTGTTTATCTATAGGCAGTAAGCTGCCGTTATTTATAATCTAAGCTGCGTTGTTTGTTTGTTTTGTTTAATGTTGTTCTGCTGTTTTTTCGAAACAAAATCCTATCTAGTCTTATGCCAAACTAAGAAACTGTTAATACTTTATTTGTCATTTAAAGCTCTTTCCCACGACTTTGTTCGCCTTGAATATTTTCCCGTGGCAATGAGATATTTTACCGAGGTAAAAAGTAGCCTATGTAAGTCAAAATGAGTAAAGTTTCAATTAATGCAAGAATTTTAAGAATCGATTTTGTAGTTTAAATTAAAACCGCGGGATTGAGATGTTTTCCTGCGTTAAAATGTAGCCTGTCTGCTCTGAAGATACATTCTAAATATTGATAAAATATTTTTTTTCAAAAGAGTCTTTCATCCAAACTTCATCAAAAACTCACTCACAACACCTTTTGTTATAGCAGGCAAACGAGCAGAGAAGTTACCTGATGATAAGTGTCACTGCCGCCCATACACACTTTCAACACCTGGGGGGTGGTACTAAGTTTACCACTTTCTTTTATAATATTATTGAAGAGTTATTTTAGTGTAGAGAATCCGGAATGAAACGTTACAACGACGAAGAAGAAGACACTAAGAACGAAATGTTGTTTAATGAACGTCGAAGTTCACAGCGCTGCGACGAGTAAAATTTGACTTTATTAATTCATCGTGATAATTTAAACATGAACTTCCTGAAAACGAGCAAAATGTATGCCAGAACTTTCAGTACAAAATCTTCTGATGAAAACACTTCAACCTCAAGATTTGGAAAGTTTTTATTACAACGGGAATATTACGAGTGCGCTTGTAGTCCAGTAAAAATACGGTTTTGCAAAACATTAAATGCTAATAGCTACTTTTTTGTGTATATCGTATTTAAATATGATGTTAAGACGCAATATTTACGAATCCACCTAAAATTTAAAGCGGAATATTTTTTTCGAATAACAGCTAAGGCAAAAATAGTAATAGACAATTATATACTTTATATCATAGATAAACGTACACTTTACATATAGGCATCAAAATCCACCATAAATATATTTAAAAATATCAATTTATTTCAAAATATAAAATCTCCACTTATTTTTACATATAAGGGCCAATAAAGTCGAGGTAAAATAATAGCAATAAACTGAGCTAAACTCAACCTTTTTAAATGTAAGTGATTCTTATATATTTCACAAAAATGCCATACTAAATAAAAAAAAAGTTTTTTGTATACGCTGGTTTACAATGATTTTGTAACCATTTATGTTGGATTTGCCGAAAATGTGATTATATAGCACTATTTGAATTATTAGAAAGCAAAACGGATCTATTACTATTTTTGGTTGCGAAGATAAGCTGTATTTAAATTTCGTGCTATAAAAGTTAAACAATACAAAAAAGCTAATATTTTTAGGTGGATTCATGTATAATATGAAATTCTGAATATATAGCAAGCCGTAAATAAAAAAAATAATCTATTAACATTTTTTCCGAAATTCCATATTTTTTTAATGTTTGGACGGCAAAATAAATAAATAAATGAAGTAAATTTAGGTGGATTCCATTAAAAAGCTTTACACAGAAATATAATCTATCGATCTGAAAAAGAATCACAGCTATTATCAATTATTTCCGTTTCGCCATACAATCTCTCGTAATTTTACTGGAGTATTGAAAAGGTGGGAAATATTTGATGAAATATAAGATAGAAATATCTGAATAAAGTTGGGCCACTTTTGTCTTTGTAGTTTTTATGAGAACATCTTCAATATAAAATATAATTCTGTTTGTATTTTCTTGTTCATTTATAGTGAGATGGAGACACACGCAGAGAGGAAAAATCGACGAGGGACGTGGTACATACCTCAATGACGTCATTGATGCGCACGCGGCGGCCGTTCTCGAGCGGTGTGCCATCGGGCGTGACCTCGAGCAGCGCGGGCTCCATGCCGGGGCGCACGCCGCTCGCCGAGCCGCTCGAGCCGGCCTTCTTCTTGCGCCGGCGCGGCTGCGAGTCCACCGGCCGCCGCCGCACGTGGAACATGATGGAGCCTGACAAATAAATAAAACAAATTAACAAGGGCGACATTTTATACAAGGTCATCTGAGCCCAAACAAAAGAGGATTGCACGAAAGAATATGACGTTAAGTTGCAATGTAAAAAGTATTAAATTTACACATTTTTCTTGTGCGTGTTTTATAGTTGCAAATTTAATGTATGTACGGTAGGGCCTGATTCAGCAGATATCCATTCTCGACTGCAAACTGTTTGTTATTAAATGTCATATTCTTTCGCGGAATCTTTAGGCAGTCTGTATCAGAGCCTACGTCATTCGCTTACCCTTACTCAAATTTATTTGGGGTCGGCGCAACATGTTGATCGTTTCCATTTTCTATCGACCGTCAGTCATGTCAATATTTACGTCTTTCTTTCTCATTTCATCTCTCACACAGTCCATCCATTTTTCCTTCGACCTTTTTCTGATATACATACCCTGATTATATACATAAAGATAAAATACACCCAAGCGCTCTACAAATATTTGTTTTGGACAAGGATCCAAACCGCGTGACTATGGGCCGCGCCAACAGGCCAGTCAGGGTTAATAAAAGGGATGATCGATGAGATACAATTCTATATGAATTAACATACAGTCCGCGTCCGCGTGGTGCCGGCAAAGGCACGAATCTGATATCCGATTTGTAGGGAATGCTTTACCAGACCATTATCCATCAGTCTTTGTAATTATCGAATCGGAAATGGGCCTGGGCATTTCATGACGAAGGTACGACATACAAACTTCATCTGATTATTTCTTGAGGATGTTGCATGTCCACCTAAATAATGACGGTTCACTATCTTGAAAAGATCCAAATTATATTGCCTATCTGGGGGCACGGTAGTGTCCCTCCCGCCAAGTCGGTAAAAACAAAGGCACAGCAGCGCACCATCCTTTTCTCGAAGCCACTCAGGGCTCTTTTGATTTACTATATTTACTAGCTAGTTTTATAGGGTGCTTCCTAAACAACTGATTTCCTTTAAGTATTTTACTCGGACCATAAAACTTGAAATATGAAAGAAAAATTTAGCTCCCATAGAAAATTAGAAACTGCATCAGCTGATAGCGTATTTAACATTATCGCGTATTAGCGCATTTATGGGAGGTCAATTTGACTGAACAACTTTCAGTGTATAAAACTTTCAGGAAATGAAAAAAAAAAACGGCCTCCCCATACAAAATTGTAAACTTGATTGGACATTTTGTACGTAGAGACCGATTTTTATTTTCGTTTCCTGACAGTTTTATTCACTGACAGTGGTTCAGTTACGTTAACAGATCATGTCCTTTCAGTTTTCGACAACCTGTCCCTTACACCCTGTATGCTATTGTTTGACAGAAAGATTTAATTATGATTTGATTTGTCTTATTAATTAGATGGTTAGAAGGTCATGTTAGTCTACTCCAATGTTAGAACTGAATCTTCAATTGATAAATCTTGCTATAAAGTTCTAATGAAATAGTAATAGTAGTTTATGCCACTGTCAGGTATAGATAGTCATTGTAACATGAGTGCTTGTTTGTGACATGAGGCGCAGCCTAATGTCACAATAGACAGCACGAATGTTACAATGATTAGTTTACAATCAGTGGCATACATTACTTTTTCTACGAGCATAAAAATCATTATGAAAATAACGTACCGACTTTGTTTACTTTTGTCGTAGTAGTAAAGCACTAGAACACCTCCACTTTTCTGGCAATTAAGTCCTCTTGAGTTTCGTACGCTGCCTTAATTATTTCGGTCGGCGTGAATATTTTACTCATATTTACAAATTTTCAATGGAAATCATTATGTTTATCGTTAAATTATAAAAGTTATTTTTTGACAGATTATATGAACGTATGACAGTGTATAGTCCTGTTTTCCTCTACAGCTACAGAACTACAGGAAATGCTCCAAGAGTTATGTTCGGCAAGCTTTGAGTCTGGATTGATGATGAACATGTCAAAAACCAAGCTGATGACAAATAGTATCAAATACAGCGTGACTGTAGATGGCGAGAGAATGCAGTATGTCGAGGAGTACTTATATTTGGGCCAAATAGCCTCCTTCCAGGCACGACAAGATAAAGAAGTTGCCAGACGCACTGATAATGCCTGGAGGAGCTATTGGTCCATGAAAAGCTACATGAAGAGCGATCTTCCGATCACATTAAAGCGCAAACTCATGGACAGCTGCATTCTCCCGATTCTCACGTATGGTGCACAGGCTTGGTCTTTGACACAACATCAAAGATCCAGGCTCACGGTTTGCCAGCGAGCAATGGAGCGCAGTATGTTGGGTCTGAAACTGACAGATCGGGTCAGAAATACCATACTGCGCTCAAAAACACAAATAGCTGACGCAGCCTACACAGCCGCCAAGCTTAAATGGGATTGGGCAGGTCACGTTTCCCGCATGCCGCATGATCTATGGGCCAAAATCACCACCACCTGGCAGCCGCAGAGCGACAGGAGGCGTCGAGGCCGACCAAGGCGCCGATGGCGCGATGAACTTGACGTCTTTTGTACAAACTGGCAAGAGCAGGCTCTTAATAGGGACGAATGGAGAAAAAAGAGGGAGGTCTTTGCCCAGCAGTGGGACAGCAACGGCTAAATAAGATAAGAAGAAGATAAGATGACAGTGTATATCTTTCTCTTTCTTTCACACTGCTGCATCTATGCTGCATCCCTCTCTGCCAGCCATCATATAATACTGTGTATGGGCGGGTTCAGTTCATAAGTGCATGAATTCTTTTTTGAAGTTGTCCTTTATGACTTGGTAACTAGCATATTAGCCGATGGCATCCAATACAACATAGTATTAACGTAATTTTGTTGCCAAACCTAACAAAAAGGCGAAAAAATTATATTACCGTATTGTAGACAGTTGCATTTATAAATATTACGCAACTGTTGTCGGAATGGCAATTTTTGTGAACTTGTTTCCGGTTTCGTATTTCGACCTTTAACAAATGGGAGTAGAAAAATATTATTTTAGTATGTTACTAAGAGCATGAAACTCTACAACTTTACCCAAGAAACATAGGTCTAAATACGAAAAAAAATTTTGGATCTCCCATAGAAACGGCATCAGCTGATAGCGCATTTTGTATGGGTGGTCTTGTCTTTTCATATTTTGAGAAAAGTTGTTCAGTTTCTTAATCTAAGTAACATGCTAAAATTATGTTCACTATTTTAGTAGCACACATATTCCATAGCAAGCAAAGCGCACTGAACCTGAAACTGGTCACGTACTATACAGATCTCTGTTAACCTACTCCAGCTACATACCACCTCAAAGGCATAAAGGAGTCGTATTCGAGCTGAATTATTCACGTATTGCTGCAACAGGAAATTAAATTTTTGTCCCTGTCCCTACAAACAGGAATACCTGCATTACGTTTTGGGCTAAGCTTTTGTACTCACTTTTTGCCGTTGACTCAAAAAGTAGGAGAAAATAATTGCAATTCTAAGTTGGAATGTTAGGAAAAAATTGCTAAGTGGGATCAGACATAAAACATATAAAATAATGACTAACTAAGTAAATTAGTATAATTTTGATGCATTTTATATCTATCCCTACTCATAAAACTATTCCACTCCGGCCGTCAAATATTATTAATCAACCAAACAAGTACGTACAGCATTTGCCCGTATTCAGCGGCAACATATTTTAATACTTACTCAACACGCGAAAAAGTTGTTACTTTTGCTTTAACAGCAAATTTTATTTCAGTCAGAATTTTATAGGCTATATTGCTACAGTAATTACTATGATTTCTACGATTATTCAGTTTTTCTGCGACATAATTTTAGTTTTTAACCGACTTATAAAAAGAGGTTCTGAATATACACATATACATAGACAGCGATTTATTCAGTATGTACATAACGACATATAAAATAGAAAGTTAAAACAAATTAACAACGAATTAAGCTAAGGGTAACATATACATAGACAGCGATTTATTCAGTATGTACATAACGACATATAAAATAGAAAGTTAAAACAAATTAATAACAAATTAAGCTAAGGGTAACTACGTTTGCTTTACAAACTATTGCCTATTTGGCCTATAACAATATTTGGCACATACCGAACCTCAAATATTGTTATAGGCCAAATAGGCAATAGTTCTAGCAGTAGTAATGCGAGTTTTTAAGCGATTTTTTTTATAAAATTATAAAATGTGATTCTTTTCGGCAAGTATTATTTCTCCGGTCGTGTATAAAAAACTGATATTGAAGTCGGTTGTTTGTTTTTTTTTTTAAATGTGTACCTGCTTGTTATGCGACATAATTCTATTTTATGACGCGAAATGTAAATGGCGAATTACATATGCATTCAGGTTAGCGCATGAGTAAGTACTTTCATCATTTGGTTTGCGAGTGAGCTTAATCCGGCGATACATTGTTCTAAGTTTAACCGAGTTATCTTACGATGAGCTAGGATCTACAGTTTGGATATAGATAATAGTTTGGATATAGGTAATAGTTTACTAACCAAGGCATTTAACGTCGTAATATTCAGTAACACGCCAAGAAATAATAAGTGTAATCAAGATTACGCGTTCAGTGAGATTGTTTCTGCGATGACACCTTCCTTAATTCAAAAACTAATTCGGCATACATTACTCATTGGAGTGAGGATATTGGAATTAACAAAAACAAGTTTATCAGCAATGTATGCTGAATTAGTGTTTAATTTTTGGAAGGTTTGGATTTAATGGCTTTAAACTATAGCAATTAGTTTTAGATTTTAAAGTCTAGTATTTTCAACGGTTAAAAGGAAGTTTGCCGGGACTATAAAAATATGGACAATTAGAAAATTACTTAATGTTATAGATAGACAGTTAACTGTTTTACATTTTAATTCTTCAATATAATTCAAAGAAATTAATGAAATAACAGCCTCTGTGGTTTGTCGGTTAGAGCGTTCGGGTCTCGATCCTCAAGTTCTGACACCGTCAACTAAACATCACTTTTTGCGAGTTCCCCAGTTTGGGTAGATTAGATTAGATTTTATTATCTCACATTATCAATTTCAAATTTGCAAAAGTGGGTAACGTTGGAAGGGGAAGGCCTCGGCGAACGTACCAGGACCAAATTCAAGACGTTCTGAATAAAGGCCAGGTTAAAAGTACCCTAAACCGACGAGAATGTATGAAAGGATTGATGAAGGTTCAGGAAGCAAGGGAAGTATGTCAAGATCGTAGCAGGTGGAGAACTGTGGTCTCTGCCTACCCCGACGGGAACAAGGCGTGATGTTATGTATGTATGTCTATATGTCCGAGCATAACGTGATCGTCAAAAATACAATGAAAAAGAAAAATTCAAATCTAGGACATTGCAGGATGAATAACCTATAACCTCTATCCTGATTGTCTGAAAAGTAAGATGATTCAGTGCTTAGGAAGGCCGCTGGTTCCGGCTACTTTCTATGGAAATAGTCGCTAATTAGCCCCGACACGGTCAAGGGACCAACGGCTTCTGCGGCGGCTCAAAAACTCTGACAACAACAACAAAAGTTGGTTCGTGAGGTAGGTCATTGATCTTACAATTCACACGATTAAATGAATTAAATGACGCGCGATACCCTCTTAAGATAATCGTAATAAAAATACACATCATATTTTTATGCGAAAGCATGCAGCGGAGTTTATCTCTATCTAGTTATCTGTCGCTAACTATCCCATCCCGTGTTGACCCGTGTGGTGCCGGAAAAGAATAGTACTAACCCATCTCAACCCGTGGGTATCGTAAGAGGCGACTAAGGGTTTATGAACCAGAGAATGGGCAGCGACATCGTTCTGTGTATCGTACCATCTTACGATCACCAACAATAGCGGTCGCCAACCGCAACGCTTAAAAGCGTGGTGACTATGGTGATTCCCGTCCAAAGTACCACGTGTTTTTTGCAGGAATTCTGGAGGGAGCTCCCTGTCCTGCAGTAGACGTTTCATGGGATGTCATGATACTGTCATGAACTACATATTTCGTAGATGCCGTAACCGACCGCCTAACGCGCCTTCCAAAGAATTTTTTTTTACATAATCTGTTAAAATACGCGAATGCCATTAGGCCAAATTACAAGCACTCTTCTGGAGTAATAGGAGAAACCTAAAATTGTAATTAAACTCTTCAAGGAACCTTTTACTCGTAAATTGAATAAGGTCAAACGGGAACTTTTTCCTTTACACTTTACGCGAGGTTCTTGTACAGAATGAAGCAAAAATCTAAGAACCATTAAGGACTCGTAAGCCCCAGTAAGCGAGAGTAATAACATGAAGAAAACGTGATGTGAAAACGTGCGAGAAAACAGGGTTTTAAGTTTCTGTAACGCAACAAATAAACATTTTATTTCCAAGTCGTAAGGTTTTGCTAAAAACAAACACTTTTACCTAAGTAGTTTCATATAAGCTCATATACGCGAATTCATAAAAGAGCTTTTTATTTTAAATATTCTTGTATTGTCATATTTTGTGTTCCGCTATTCTTAAAAAGTTGTAACGGAACCAAAGAAAGAAAGTGATCGCGTTAGCCTCTTTAATACTAGAAAATAAATATACAACATGCCTTTTTCCGTAGGAGGCCAAGTCTTCAGGGTTGAGCTTATCGCCTGTGAATATTAGCCCTTAAAGATTTTTTTATATTGTTTTATTTGTCTCTATTTCATGCCCTGAATCTTAGTTGCTATAGTGTTGTTATCAGTTACATCCATATGGTAAGTTTAAAATGTCATCAAAATTACAAATACTTATCGGGAGTTATTAGCTCCTTTTGTAATCCGATTCGTCTTTATAATAAGCTTATAAAATGGCAGTTGAAAGAAAAGGTTACCTAAAACCTCGACTAAATTTGGTAGCTGCAAAAGCCTTTACTTTGGCGTCAATAAGTGCTGTAACACGATTTAGAACACTTCCACTCTCGTGGTTTAGGGTCGGGACTGACACCTTCCGAGCTCAAATGTCAGGGATACAAAGCCTAAAACAACATCCGCACTTAGACATACCAAAAGATTGGAAAGGGCGATTTACTTTAATCAAACACTCACTTCGGGTCAAACAATATTGGCGTACTCGTAACAGATATCGTATTCAAATATTTATTTTGATCACAATAACCATTTGTAAAACAAAGGATTTATATTTTATGTAATTTCATACGAATAAACTGTTAGTGTTCAAGTAGTATTATTGGACCCTAAAGATATTTCGACTTTGAATAAAAATTTGCAACAAATAGAAAATCGCAACAGTGGATCGAATTCGAAGTAATATTTTATAAAATAGAATTAAATAATAATAAAAAATAATTATTATACAGGGTGTAACAGAAAGGGTATACCAACCCTAAACGATGTGAACCTGCACATGAAACTGAACAACTTTTCCTAAGGAACATAGGTCAAAATACGAAAAAAAATATTTGACCTTTCAAAGAAACTGAATCAGTTTATAGCACATTTTTATGGGAGGTAATTTTTTTTTTCCTATTTAGACCTATGTTCCTTGGGGAAAGTTGTTCAGTTTCATGGGCAGAATCACATCCTTCAGGGTTGATATACCCTTTCTGTTATACCTAGTTTAATTCATCCTGTTCATCCTCCATGTCAATGTAAACATTGCCATGCTTATTCATGGCGAGGCTTTATAGGGAGTAAATATTTTACTGACCATAAATGGTAGATTAGATTGAGGTTTACGTTCGTTTTGAATGACAACGAGAAAATCTGGGGTGAATACTTTTACGGAGTCTTTGTACAGAATGTACAGTCAACCGCACGTGGTTAAACAACACTTTGGCCATCAGATCGTTGTCTTCCATTGCCTTGAATACGACTTTCATGCATTCTCTTAAAGACTTGGTCACGATCGTCGCTTGGAGAAGGCTGTACAGTCAACGACATGTCAAGCTTGACACTCGCAGTGCGACTCTAGCCCGTAAGCGTAAGACTATTGAAATAAGAGCGATACAAAGTCTCAATATAATAACAGAACAGCTTTAGACGCGTCGCAATAGATTCAGAAATCAAATGTATTTGAAATCACCAGTAAACCAACGTTAACATATTCGATTCCGTCAAATACGTTTGAATCTAACTGGTTATTTTTCAGATATTTTCAAAGCTCGCCCGCCCAATACCTTGAAAAGAAAAATCAACTTTTATTCGGTTCGTTAAGTCCGTTGAATACAGTTAAAGTAATTTCACCATTTCATTTCGTATTACACACATTTTAAGAATAGGGAGGCAGGTTGATTATAACGTTTTCATGAAAACTTCCATTACAGGATAAAATCTACATTCCGTTTCTATTATACGTCTTCGAGTTATCACACCACAAACGTTTGAAAGGATCTAAGGATCGGGGTTTATACAGGTCTTGAAAGATAAAGAGGGAAAGAAATATAAAAGAAATGTAAGCTAAGGAACCTTCAAGATTACCTTTAGTTCCGTTTAGTTTGAGGAAATAAGCCGGATCACTCATGCTAAATACATTGGAACGCATAACGGAGCGTTCTAGTTGTGCTTGTGCGGTGCTCTGTTCATGAAAACTCATTTCATGATACATAGACAAAGCATCGAACTCATCTGGAGACGCGTACAAATGCTTTGTAATTTTGCACATCTACAGTATTAATTACTTGACTATACTGTTTTTATATGGATTTGTCGATGATGAAGACGACTTCTGAATAAATGCTTTTATAGTGATAACGTAAACCTCTTTGGTAAATCCTCGTTAAAATCACTTTTTAGAAGAGCGTTCTGGTTGCGCTTGTGCGTTGCTCTGTTCATGAAAACGCATTTCATGATACATAGACGACGCATCGAACTCATCTGGAGACGCGTACAACATCTTTGTAATTTTGCACATCTATAGTATTAGTTACTTGACTATACTGTTTTTATATGGATTTGTTGATGATGAAGACGACTTCTGAATAAATGCTTTTATAGTGATAAAAGTAAACCTCTTTGGTAAATCCTCGTTAAAATCACTTTTTAGAAGCAATGAAGTCCATTTTTAGAACCGCATAACTAGATTTGATTGCAAAGGCTTTTTGCAAATTTCAAAAAAAGTGTGCTAATTATAAAGATAATTTTTAGGGTTCCGATACCAAAATGGTAAAAAAAGGAACCCTTATGGTGTGACTTTGTCTGTCTGTCACACCTCTATATCTCAGCAACCACTCATGCTATCGACTTGAAATTTGGAATAGTTTTAGAATATGGTTGCCCAACTTAATTGCACATGAAAGAATTTTGAAAAAATTATGAAAAGGGGGCCAAAATAGGGGGGGGGGGGCAAACTACAAATTGTCGTTACTAGGTTAAGTGGGGTATCATATGAAAGGGCTTTACTTGTACATTACTTTACATGTTGGGTATAAATTCGTTAGAACTTAGGAGGAACGTCCAGTTATTACATACAGCGTGTCAGCTAATACGCGGGGAGTCAGACTGCCCGGAGCTGGTATCGCGCGAGTGCAGCCTGTACGTACCGGACAGGTATCTCCGCGCCCGCACACACCGGCTATTGGCTGTAGAGGCGACACGTACGCAGGCACACAGGCACTCACCACTTGTGACTTCCCTTTACCTATTGAATGAGCTACTAGAAAAATATCCTGAACTAGATTTGTTTGCTGACAGGTGGTGGTCATATTAGTAGAACATTTTTATTCTTTTGTGAGAGTATTTAGATTTAAATGATAAGTTATTGTTATTTTATTTAAGTTTACCAGCGCTTTGGGTAACTGTAATGCTGAGTGAATTTTGTTTGTATCAATAAAAATACCATCCTCCTTAGAAATCTGCAAATAACCTTCACAAACAAATTTAGTTTTGCGTTACTAGAAATGGACTTTATTGCTTCCAAAAATACAAAAAGTATATCGGAACCCTCGGCGCGCGAGTCCGACTCGCACTTGACCGGTTTTTATTATTTTTTCTGTAATACTAACGTAAGCGTCTATCGACAATAAATAATTCAGATTTTTCCTTTCGCAAATTTCGGAGATAAGGGAGGGGAATGGTATTTATTTTTTATATTTCATCATAACTTGAAAATTATCTTTTTGAATGTACAAGTACAGCCCTCCATGTGATACCCCACTCGAACTAGTAACGACAATTAAAAATTTTGCCCCTCCCTCTTTGGGCCTCGTGTAAAATAATAATAATATTTTTTTAATTCTTTCGTTTGAATGAAAGTTGGGCAATCATATCCTAAAACTATTCCAAATTTCAAGTCGACAGGATGAGTGGTTGCTGAGATAAACAGGTGTGACAGACAGAAGAAGTCGCACCATAAGGGTTCCGATTTTACCAGTTTGGTTCGGAACCTTAAAAACTAAAGACGGATTACGATAACGTCGTACACATCAATACCATAAACGATAGCTACGCTTTTTCAGCACATCTCAGCGTTTTATTTACGTCGACCGTTCTAGTGTGAGATCCGCATAGAAAACAGGAGGGGGTCACGAGTGAGACAAGCCCTCCTGTAGTGTCAACATCATTAGCGTACAGTGTCGCAAGCTTCTTTCGAGCTACGTAAAGTACGTGCCTTCTACGACGAAATTGCTTTTAGCGCGTAATAAAAATATTAACTTTAATATTGAATAAAATATTTGCAGAAGATTTAGGACATAAGATTAGTTAAACATGACAATCACGCACATACTGATCTATTTACAAAAACATATGTACAAAAGGAACATTCTAGCTCATTTACTGGACCACATTGTAAAAGATTAGATAGAGAAAGGAAAGCCGGAATGCTAACAATGTGTGAGACTAACTTTGAGAGATTTTCTTTCTGCCAACGAACTGTCATGCAGTTTGGCGGAGGTTTGTATGTAAGATGTGTGTGATATTTTTGAATTAAGGCTTTTTATTACTATTATTTATTATAATAATTTTATAAACATATGCTATACAAACCAGTTACTGTTAAAACTCTACCTAACGTGCTTTTATGAAAAAGTGGCACGAAGTTGTGTAGAAAACGTTTGATTACTGGAAATTGTCTCACACTTTCATTGTGGAATAGTATGAAGAAATCCAATATTGATGATTTCAATGATATATTTTCCAAACGATAAGGGCTTTTATGAAAACAATAAAAAAACCAGTTTGGTATAAAAATAATACTAAATTACTTTGTAAAGCGCATGAAGCGTGCTCAAATCCCAGTCATACTCGTATAAGCTAACAAAGTTGTCAATAAACTGCTCTTGGAGTGCATTATGTGAGTGGATTGTAAAAAAAAATATTCCATTATAAAATTCGTGTAAATAAGATACTGTCCGGGTGTAAGGTAAGAAGGTAAGAAAGAACCTTAAAACGACGAGCATGTTATGAAAGAATTTATGAGAGTAGAATAAGTTTAGGTGATATGTACATATGTCAAGATAGTGTACATCCATCCACCCTATGGGAAACAGGCGTGATGTATATTTATGTACGTTTGTATGTCGCAGGCAAATCCTATAATTCGCCTTTTACAAACGACCGGCAAATTGTATACGTTCGGCAAATTGTAAAACGGCGTCGGCAGATTGTAAACGGGTTTACATCACTACTGGTGCATTAAAGGTTGGGTTAGGTTACCTTGGGACCACAACGCACGAGCTGAGCGAGCGCAGCGAGTGCCAGTAGCGAATTACGCGTCGTTATGTAAAATGCCGAAACGTTATGTTAAATGACGAATTAAAAAATTCTCGACATTTTGTTAAATGCCGATGCATTATGTGAAGCGGAAGGTATTAACCCCCTCGCTCGGGAACCGGGCACATGTGCCTATTTTTTTACTGTTTCAAGGTTCCATGTTATAAGGTTTTCTTCCTTTCAACATGGAACCCTTTTTTAGTTATTTATTTTGACATGTGAGGGACAGATCAGCTATACGTGGGACACTCAGAAATATTTGCGACACTAAAAAAAATTGTTCTACAGGTACATATATTTTTATTAAATCTTTTCAAAGTACTCTCCACCAGCCTCTATACAAAGATTCATGCGTCTGAACCAGTTTTCAAAACACTTTTTCCAGTCCGCCGTAGACACCTCGTTTACAGCCTGCTCGAACGCAGCCAGCGCATCTTCCGGCGACGAAAATTGTATCCCCTTGAGCTGATTTTTTATTTTTGGAAATAAAAAGAAGTCACACGGTGCTAGATCAGGGCTGTAAGGAGGGTGACCCAGGAGTTTGACTGGTGTGCTGTCCAGGAAGTCCCTCGTTTTGAGCTCGGTGTGTGCAGGCGCATTGTCGTGGTGGAGCAGTAGTCCGCGGAGCCCTGTGTTTGGTCGCTTGTTGCTCACAACAGAAAAAACTTCTGGTAAACATTTGGTAGTATACCATTCGGCGTTGATGCTTCTTTGATCTCGTAAGGGAATTGAGGCCAAGTGGCCAGTCAAATTAAAAAAGCTGGCGATCAAAATCTTCCCCCCGCTTCGAGATCGCTTCACTTTGGTAGGCGTTGGTTCATTTTGAAACACCCAAACTGTCGACTGGCGCTTGGTTTCTGGATCGTATTGATAAATCCAGGACTCATCACCTGTTACGATGTCGTAAACACGCCGAGACGAGCCTGCTTCAAATTTGTTCAGCATATCACGGCACCATTCCACCCGGGCCTGCTTCTGAGCGTCGGTGAGGTAGTGCGGCACCCAGCGCGATACTATCCTCCTCACGCGAAGATGCCCGTGTAGAATCTCGTGAACGCTTCCCGATCCAATCTTTAATATGTGCTGAATCTCCTGATATGTAATTCGCCTATTATCTTGGATTAAATTTTTCACTGCTAGCACGTTTTCTTCCGTAATAGCCGTCAAAGGGCGACCGCTTCTTTCTTCATCCCCCAAGGTTGGTCGACCGCGCCTAAATTCGTTATACCAACGATACACGGTTGCCTTGGAGGGGCCTTCATCCATAAATGCCATTTGAAGTCTATCGAACGATTCATCCGGTTTCAGGCGACACTTGAAATCGTAAAAAATCATAGCTCTAAAATGTTCCCGGCGCAGATCCATTTTTCAGTAAGACACGATACTTTGAATTGGCTCGCAAAAAATGTGGAGGGAAATTTTGAAAATGGAACACACATATTTTTACTTACAAGTAATCATATTTTCGAAAAAGATTCTGACCGGCCAGTCTCCCATATATAAAAACTATTTTTCGCAATACTTTCTGAGTGGCCTGGTACAATGAACCAAAGGCTATGTCGCTTACTTGAGAGCAGCGCAAGCTTTATATGAGACACAAAGCTTTATGTGAGAGTATCTCTCACGTCAAAGATAGACAAACACACGATAGACAAACACACTACATCAGGATAATAAACATTCAATAGGATTGAAAACGACTGTGTAGCCGTGAATGAAGCGTGCTTATTCTCAATCATAAACTGACAAAGTTGTAGGTAATCCAATTTTCCGAAGTGCATTTTGATGACAAAGTTTTCAGAAGCTGAGTTGCACCAACAAATAAATATACTCGTCTGCGAAAGGAAGACAAAATTAGCGTATGACGTATAAATGTTAGATAGATGCTGCATGCAAGTCAGCCTAAAATGTGATACAGTAGTAGGAATCTTACTTCAGACATACGTAGCATCTAAGTCTACAGAGCGCTACGGGCTGCAGTCTACGAGATTTCGTAGCTACTCGTACATCGACTACGCTACTACAAGCTACTCGTAGATATTAATGTACTGTCAATTTGCTTTGGAGCATTGGGTAAAGGAAGCGAACGTTGCCGGAAATATCTGCAGTCCGAAGCTTTTAGCAATTAGTACTGGGAAACGTACATTTCCAACCGAAACGAAACGAATAGAGTAAACCCACCTTTGAAGCTCAATAGTGTTTCACAGCAAGGTTCGTTGAGTTTTATAGGCAGGTACACAATTGGCACGTAAAAGCTTTTAGGACTTAATATGTGTAGCGAATAGCATTTTTAGAGTTCCTATACCAAAATAGTAAAAAACAGGAACCCTTATGGTGGGACTTTGTCTGTCTGTCTGTCACACCTTTATATCTCAGCAACCACTCATGCTATCGACTTGAAATTTTGAATGGTTTTAGAATATGGTTGTCCAACTTAATTGCAAATAAAAGAATTAGAAAAATGATTACTAATGTAAAGGGGGCTTAAATAGGGGGGGGGGGGGGGGTTTCCAAATTGTCGTTACTAGGTCGAGTGGGGTATCATATGAAAGGGCTTTACTTGTACATTCTAAAATATATTTTTGTATTTTTTTACGACTCTTAGTTTTCAATTTATGATGAAAAATGACAAAAAAAAGTCTCCGAAGTTTGTGGGAGGAAAAATCTGAAATAATTACAGCCGATAGAAAATCATGTAAGTATTACAGCAAAAATAAAAAGATGTTTCTAAGTTGCACGGTTTTTTTGAAATCTACCATTAACCGTTACAAACAAATTTAGTTTAGCGGTCCCAAAAGTGGACTTTATTGCTTCCATAAATACTATAGGTATATCGGAACCCTCGGTGCGCGAGGCCGACTCGCTCTTGACCGGTGTTTTTTTTCTCTATATCTAATGTATTTTTATATCTTAAAAACAGTTTAACAACACGCAATCGAGCTACGAGGTTATTTGTTTACCCATATGAAGTGGTTTGTTAAATGTAAAGTTGTTTACTAGCTGTGCTATGGCAGGGTTGTTGATCATATATTCACTTTGATAGATATTATAGTACCAACCCTTTCTGCCCGTGAGTGTCGTAACAGGCGGCTAAGGGCTAATGAACCAGAGGATGGGAAGCATTGTTCTTTTGCGTATCGTACCATCTTACATTCTGCGATCACCAACAGCCGCGGTCAATGGTGCCAGCCGCAACACTAATGAGCGTGGTGACTATGGTATTTTTCCTCCACAATCCACCTTGTTCTAGTAAAAGTTGGAATTCTGGAGGCAGCCCCCTGTCCTACATTGGACGTTTCATGGAATGTTATGATGAGATATTACTATAACGTTAAGAAAATTGTTTGAATGTTTTAATCGGTCTGTACGACATTGCCATACTGAATATTTAGTTCTGAATTTTACAAAAAAACATTTTTCATCGACTGCAGTACTTTCCTTCAGCTTCTTCTAATGTACTTGTTACTCGATTGAAGTAAAAAAGGTGTCTGACATGAGTTTCGTTGAATATATTTATAAAAGTAAATGACATAGCTCTGAGAGTCGGTAAACTGAATTGGCAGTGGGCAAGACGCATCGCTCGAAGAACCGATGGCCGATTGGGCTTAAGGTTCTGGAGTGGCGACTACGAACCCAGACACGTAGCGTGGACAGGCCCCCACCCCCACAAGGTGGACCGACGATCTAGTCAAGGTCGCCGGAAACCGCTGCACGCAGGACCGATCGTCATGGAGATTTTTATGGCAAGCCTATGTCTAGCAGTGGACGTCTTTCAATTCATATGATAGTGACGATGATAGTACTTTTAAGACCATTACACGTTTGCGTGTAAAAGTGCTAATATACACAATCCAATTGTTCTAATGGTTGAAATTATGATGAATAAGTTATGCTACGTTATGTTCCTACAATTATCAAAGTGGTTTCAAACAATGAAAGATATCAAACAAACAAATAGGTAGTTAGAAAATTTGACGATTAAATAATTATTGTTTTATTATTATCATCGTCATCATATCGTGTGGATTGTAAGATCGATGACCGAACTCATAAACCCTTGTTAAGCCGCTAAGGGCCCTGACCTGGCTCATTGAAGACTACTTCCGCAGATACTAGCTAGCACCGATGGCTAAACGTGCTTTCCAAAGCACGAAATCGGACTTTTAGGACAATCAGATGATTCGTCCTGAATTGTCGCACAAAGTGATTTTTGTTTGACATTGTCTACACAGGGAATTGATCCTAGGACTGGATCAAGAGCCAAACAATCCAACCACAGAAAACGTAGCCCGTTTCTAGTTTTTAATAAATACCTCTAATAGTGAAACCGTTGAAGCTTTTAAAAAACTTGCTGAAGGAAGCTTTAAGAGCCAATCCTATTCTGTTATACAAGCAATAATATCGTACTTTAAATTTTCGAAGATGGGTCTAACGATATCGATGAATTAGCGATAAGGGGGGCGAAAAATCGATCCAGCCAGGTCCGATTTATCAAAAAATCGTTTTCCTAAGTTAACTCACACATCAGTCGCCCAGTAGAAAAAGATCGCTCAAGTACTGCGCAATTTACCATGCCCACTCGGGACTAAAACTTTCCTTCCTACACACAACTTTGTAAATATTCACAGGACTCCAACATTTCTGTTTAGAATCAGTGTTTTTTCCCCAACGATGATCAGCAGCGCCATCCAGTTTAAGTTTCAAAAGGTTATTGAAAAGGGTTTTTATTATAGTTAGGGTGCTGGATGCAATTTGGGTATACGATTTGCTCATGATTCACATTAATAGGGATGATAGATCAGCTCAATACGAATCGATTTGGTCCTTACAAGTTTTTCTGTGCGTCGCTGCGTTTTTGAGTTAAAGCAAAAAAAATGAAAAAATTATACTAAATAATGTTTTTTTTGTCTGCCTTTGTGGCTCCTGTTTAAAATACTTCTGAACATGTAGAAAATCGAAGAGGCAGACATGCAGGGCTCTGCATTATCACGGGATGAAGTAGTGAATTTTTGCATTTTGAAGAGCTGTAACTTTACGACGCAGGGCTATTATGGTGGCAGACCATTTTTCTGGGGTTTTATACATTGTATTTAATCAGATAGTCATAGTCTGCCAGGTGTACGTTTCATTGTCAAAATTTCAAAATAGTTAAAACTTAATTCCTCAAAAACGCAGGGGTGTGGATGTCCGCCAATATTTTTTGTATCTTGTAAAGGATGCTCCTTATCATCAGTCAAAGAGGCAGGCATGAGCAAATCATATAGAAATTTGTCCTTCATCACCCTTACTATTAGGTTTCCTCTTCACAAAAAAGGTTTATGTGAAGTTTTTAAATCTGTATAGGTAATTCTCCTGAAAATGCTTAATTAGCGAAACCGTTACAGACATAAAAAAGAAATTTGTGAAAATACAATATAAATCGTCGATGGTAATAACGTAGCTTGATTAGAATGATAGCAGTGTGAAAGCAGGACGGAGCGATGCGTATGCACACCTAGCTGAATTCAAAGACTAATTCGGCATACATTGCTCGTTAAAGTAAGGACATTGCAATTAACAGAACCAAGCCTCCTAGCAATGTATGCCGAATTAGTCTTTGAATTCAGCTAGGTGTGATCACTCCTTAAGATATTGGAGCGACAGAAACAAGTATTACTTTGTCCTGCTTTCACGCATAGCTCTTGTCCTGCTATCGTTCTAATTAAGCTACATAATTTCGACTATATAGTTAAGTGGGTTAGTGTTTCGTACACCAAACTAAAGTCAAACAAGTCAAGCTCAATTTACCGTATACGTTTTAGTTACGTTAGTCACCCGAAGCTCCAGACTCTCCAACAAACAATTAGCAAATGTTCAAGGTTCTACTCGCACGTCATCTACACGCGTCGCACTACGTCGTTCGTATTTAACTTACAACAACAACTTTATAAACCAATAATAACAACACTGAAACTTCATTAACTTGAATTTAACTCGGACCTTTTGTATTCTCGGTAAAGCCGGGAATCAATACAGGAAGCTTTTAAACTTAGCAACAACATTCCTCGAAATGTACTTCAATATTTGAAGAAAACTTTAGAATACTGAATAAATGAAAACATTCTTAAGTTACTTAATTAAGAACTTACTCAAATACTTAAACCTGCACTGAATTGAGTAAAATTGAGTTTCAAAGAGATAGGAGCTGAGGTTTTGAAAGAGGGGAAATTTCCACCGAAATGTTATGAGTGTGCTACGTACGCGGGTTAGTGCTTAATCGCGTATGAACTGCTGACAAAGAGAACACTGCACCTGGAGTCATTTGAGTGGCAAAATCAATAAGTAGAACACTATTCCATTCGGTGAAACATAAACTATTGATACGGCTAAGCCATGGCGACCGTGATCGGCGTCGGACAATATTATTCTTCCAGTCCTAAAAGACGTTGATATAAGCAACTAAAGCGCTAATGGCGAAATAGTTATTGCTCAGATCACGAAAGTCAAAATATGTTTGCCGTGGTCAAGAACCAGATGGGTGACAGCTAGTCGCATATTAACTTGTAATAACAAAATAATTTGAGAGTTCACCTGAAATCCCAATTCATTTCTCGAAACTAATCAACCTCGATTTCAATCGTTTAGCCTTATTTGAAAATTTCTAAAGCTACATCATCTAATTAACATTTTACAACTTTACAACAGTACTAACCATCGCAGCTACTTTAGTACCACCATAAACATAAAACACTATTCCAACTCAACATAATACTTCGATAGTAAATCGAAGTAGCACAATAATATAATGCGGCACATCTTAAGAAAAACAGTTCAAGTTGTAATGAAATATCACGTAGAAGTTTACCGAGTACGACTTCTTTTGTTCCGTATCGGAGCCGCGAGCTAAAGGATCTGTTTAGCCACATGTTGGCTTGAGTGCGCGTGTCTCGATGCCATAATCCGTGATCGCGTGTACATACAATGGGACGGTCTAATTGGGACTGGCTGTAGTGGCCAGTGGCACTCGAACACGAATGACACGTCACATACACCCTACCAATACCGAACGCTCATATGCAAAGCAATGAAAATTAAGGGTTAGTTTATAAAACGTTATTCAGTAAACGGCCGTCGATAGTTTAGAACGCAGGGGTAGGTACTATTCTGTTACGAAAGCTCATTTAAATATCTTGTGTTCTTTCTATAGAGTTAGGAATAAAAATATAGAATTTAGAAGAATCGAATCGAAGGCTGCAGTGGATTTTGGTTACAACGTTTAAAATTTTAATGTAACACAAAGTAAAGACGGGCCATCTGAATAACACTCGCCATCGCCTTCGATCCAAGAAAACGAGAATTTTATTTGTGAAGCTTAAATAGATTTTATCATGATTGTGCGAATAGGCTACCGGCCTAAGAAAGAATCTTGTACAAGTTCTAAAAACTAAACACTTTACAAAGCTTTGCATTTAGTATCTAGCTTCAAATTTTACTTACCTATTTGGGAAAGCGGTTAATTTCTGGCTGTACGCAGACCGAAACAACCAATTTCACGGCCAGAATGAAAGGTGCCTCAGGCTTTTTTAACTTTACCCTTTTTCGTCCTACGTAATTTAATGGTAACAAGTTCGTCCACTACGATACGTACATTACTTATGACGACATAATAAGGAAGTAATTTCATACAAAATCTATACATTTCCGTTTGGCGGTCAATAAAGACTCGTTTATTTGACTAGCTTGGGCGGTACACTATTAAGTCTTAATTTAGATTTCGATATTTATTATTGTGGTATTATTATTGTTCAGCTTCAGATAATTTTATTCAATGTAGATTTTTGACAGAATACTTATTGAATGTCATGCAGAATACAATGCAAATAGAGCGAGTCTACGCCGTTTCGGATCGTGCTATGGCAGCGTAAAAGGAACAGCAAGAAACTGCTGCAGCACGGCCTACTTTGAGAGTCCGCTTGTTTCTTGTTGTACGAGTCGCATTGTGGCAGTCAAATTGTGGTTGTATGAGTCGCAAGTATTGTTAGATGTAGATTCTAATCGTAACCGCAGGTAAATTTTCTAGTAAAAAGTCACTCTGTAACTTTTATATACTTAATATTGTATCAGAAAGTCATCACGTTTATCGGTTGTCCTTGACAAGACAAACAAGTTAGTGTTATTTCTAAATAGCAAGATCATGCAAGATGATCAAAACACTTAAATTAAAATATAAACAAAAACAAACTTGCAAAAGCAGTCCACCAGACAGGTGTAAGCAACACATGCCACTAGAGACATATTTATTATTCACGCGAAAAAAACACATTCTAGGTAATGGCTGACCACCTGCGTTTCCCACTATTACTGAGAACAGTTATTACTGGACTCTGAACGAAATTACTGGCACAAAAGGACGGAAGAATAGACAGGTTAGCGAATAATGAAATATCATTACCAGAGAACGCGTAATAGGCTAAATTTGTAAATTGTAACGAGAATATAAAAAAATTATGATAGTGGTAGGCGTTTGTAAAATATTGGGGAAGTACCATAGCTTTACAGTGCATGAGAAATGTGCAAGAGTATGCCGATAGAAAGAAATATGGAGAAATCAACATCTACACTCTACACATAATATAAGAGCTGACTATGTACACTTTTGTGGACTTTTTTTGGGTCAATTTTATGTCACTTGGACCAAAAAACTGAACAACTTTCCCTTGAGGCACATATGTCAAAAATACGGAAAAAAAATTATCTCTCCAGCTGATGCAGTTTCTGTGAGAATTTAAAAACCTTTTTTCGTACTTCGATGTTCCTTAAGGAAAGTTGTTCAGTTTTGTTGTCCGAATAACGTACTGAAAGAAACGCGGATGATTTTAAAATACCTTATATCATTACTGTATAAGACATAAAATTATTACTACGAACTTTGAAACGGAAATCGACCGAAGTAAACAGCGAGCGGTGTGACCTACATATTAAATAAATAATAATGCCCTAATGAGCAAACGATGATGCGTGGGGAAAAATGTTTGCCGACTAGTATATGAAATTAAATTATTATGTTCCATTAAAAAAAAATTTTTTTTTGCTAAATATTAATTCGAAATAATTGCAGAGAACAAAGGTAAACCGAGGCAAAGTTATTTTTACCGAGTAAAGGAAAAGATAAACGGCTTTTTAATTTTCATATAAAGTACAGCTGTACGCGGAAAGAAGAATTATGGAAGTCACTACACTGAGCGAGCCTAGTCTAACTTAATAATATATCTAGAATATTGAGGCAACGCTTTCTTTATGATACTCGTAAGTAACAGATCTCACGTTTTCATTTCAAGACATCCTAGGATACTCGTACCTATGTAATGTGGCGTTTATACTTGACCGTACCGCATTGGTGTTGTTTTGAAGTGTATCGTGCCCTAAAACATACAAGTACGTTCGAGCTGAATGTGTTAGCTGCTGTTAGATCGCGTCGTTTTGCTATCATCCATACTAATATTATAAATGCGAAAGTAACTCTGTCTGTCTGTCTGTCTCTTTCACGCCTAAACGGCTGAACGGATTTTGATGAAATTTGGTATGGTGATAGATGGTAACTTGGAGACGGACATAGGCTACTTTTTACCCCGGGAAAATATCTCATTCCCGTGGGAATCTACACATACAATTATAAATGCGAAAGTAACTCTGTCTGTCTGTCTGTCTGTTTGTTTGTTGCTCTTTCACGCCTAAACGGCTGAACGGATTTTGATGAAATTTGGTATGGTGATAGATGGTAACTTGGAGACGGACATAGGCTACTTTTTACCCCGGGAAAATATCTCATTCCCGTGGGAATCTACACATACAATAATACTCTAGCGGGGTTGTATCTGCTACAGCACACCGAAACTACTTAACCGATTTTGATGGGACTTTTTTTATTCAACTAAGTATCGCTGATTACGAAAACTACTACAATTTTGAAATCCAACGTGGTAGACGTAAACTACCATTATCCCCTGGGGATAAGGTTGAGGTGCGATAGGGTTGAAATGTCTAAAAATCAATATGAGTGTCGTTTGTAAGGTTTATCGAGCCGCTGATTACAAAAACTACAACAATTTTGAAATCCAACATGGTGGACGTGAAATGCTATCATCCCTTGGGGATGAGGTTGGGGTGCGATAGAGTTGATATGTCTAAAAATCAATATGGGTGTCGTTCGTATGGTTTATCGGGTCGCTGATTACGAAAACTACAATGATTTTGAAATCCAACGTGGTGGACGTGAAATACCACCACCCCTGGGATGGGGTTGGGATTCGATAGGTTTTAAATGTCTAAAAATCAATATGAGTGTCAGTTGTATGTTTATATAAGGATAGGGATAGCGGTTAAGATGGCGTTAGGGGTAGAAGCAGGGATAGGGGTAGGGTCAGGGATAGGGAGAGGGAGAGGGGGAGGGATAGGGAGAGAGTGTAAGGGAGGGGAAAATGAGGGGAGAGAAAGGGGGAGGGAGGGGTAGAGGGCGTGGAAGGGGGTAGAGGGAGGGGGGGTAGAGGGAGGGAGAGGGGGAAGGGGAGGATCAGTGAGGGGAAGGGGGAAAGTGAGGGGAATGGGAGGAGGGCGAGGGGGGAAAGGGAGGGTGATGGGGAGAGGGGAAGGGAGGAAATGGAGGGGGAAGGAAGGGTGAGGGGGGAAGAGGGAGGGGCAAGGGAGAGGAAGAGAGAGTGGGAGAGGGTGAGGGAGGGGGAGTGGGAATGTAGGGGGGGGATACAAAAGGATAGATAGGGAGGAATAGGGACCTTTTTTACTTTTATGAATACCTCCTCGCTACCCATTCACTTCACTCCCTTTATTGCCTTCTTTTTTAAGTTCGCCTGTAACGGTTGACAATGAAAATTCCGCACTACCTACCAGTTAAATAAAATCAAAAGATAATAAAGTTTGTAGTAAGATGCATTTATTCAACTTGGATAAGTACAAATGCATCTTTTACGTAGGGATCAAGAAGGATAAGCGCTCCGTAAAATATGTTTCAATTAAGTTTGAGTTCTGTTTTTTTATAAAATCTACGCGGACGAAGTCACGGGTAACAGCTAGTAACATAATACGCGTCGATCGCAAGGAATAGAGATGTAGCAGGCAAATTGTGAAAATTGCCTCTTTACATGATGCATTTTACAAAACTGCACTTAATGGTACTTAACTAAGGCATGTTTATTATTTCCGACACAATATATTAATTGTTTTTTAACTGACGAAAAAAAAACGGAGGAGGTTCTCAAGTCGACGCGTATATATTTTTTTATTTTTATTTTTTTTATGTATGACCACGCATAACTTTTTACAGAGTAGTCGGATTTTGATAATTCTTTTTTTATTGGAAAGGGTATACCCCGAAGTTGGTCCCATATAAATTTGGAAAAAAAATTCCAACCCTAAGGGTAGGAAAACAGGGGATGAAAGATTGTTCACTGACTGATTGTAATGTATGACCACGCATAACTTTTTACAGAGTAGTCCAATTTACCCTAAGGGTAGGAAAATAAAATTTACAGTCACCAAAAATTGTAAAATAAAAACTTTTTAACAAAAAAATTAAACCGCCGAAAAAACTGAAAAGCAAGAAATAATAAAACTTTTTTATTTAACCTTAATAACAAAGTTCTTAAACTAACGTGAGTATACCCGAGTAAATTTGAGTCAGCGCCAAACAGGCAAATTAATTAATTATTACGATGCACGGCGGCGGCACCGACTCAAAATTACTCGGGTATACTTACATAGTTTAAGAGCTTTGTTATTAAGGTTAAATAAAAAAGTTTTATTATTTCTTGCTTTTCAGTTTTTTCGGCGGTTTAATTATTTTGTTAAAAAGTTTTTTGAATAAAATAAATGAAATGAAATAATTCGTTTTTGGCCCACGCCGGCTGCTTCAGCGGCAGGCTTCGCTCGGCTCATGCGTTGTGATCGCAAGTTAACCAACCCGAATGGAATCGGTTAGGTTGGGTTCGGTTAGGTGTTGTCCGTGTGGTACCGGCAAAGAATAGTACCAAACCATCTCTACCCGTCGGTGTCGTAAGAGGCGGCTAAGGAGTTATGAGCATAAGCTCAGCAGCATATTTCTGTGTATCGTACCATCTTACACACATGCGGTCACAGCAAAAGCAGTCGCCAGCCGCAACGCTTATAAGCGTGGTGACTATGGTGAATCCCCTCAAAAGTACTACACGGAGTTCTGGAGGGAGCTCCGTGTCCTACAGTAGACGTTCTCATGGGATTTTATGAAGACCTAAGCCCATTTACAACCTGCTGACGCCTTTATACAATTTAACGGCCGTCTACAATTTGCTGGTCGTTTGTAAAGCGGAAAATTATACAATTTGCCTGCGACAAAGACACCGTACTCGAGAATATTAGCAATGTGGACTCAGCCTTGGCGAGGTTGACCACCGCATAGATGGGCGGGGAAAGGGTTGATCGCCGACCGCGCCCGCAGCGTCGTGTGCGTGACGGGTCACCTACGAGTGACGGGTCACGGCACGACACCGCCGCGTGGCTCACCTGGGCCCTGAGTCAAGATGCTTTCTACAATCGCAAACGCTAGTAGAATAGAATGAAAATGTACGGGAATGACATTAGCGATAGAAATGTTGCGTCACAGCTAATGTCAATCCCATACATTTTTATTCTATTCTATAGCGTTTGCGATTGTAGAAAGCCACTTGACTCAGGGCCCTGTTGCTACTCATTTGTCAAACTTACTATTCTTAGATTACATCTAATTAAGTGGTTTCAATGTTCAATTTAGGCAATTATACATTTTTTTAAACAAAACATGATTCAAACCAACGGTAGTAAAATGATTTTTTTTTTTAACAGCGACATAAAATTTTACAGTAGAGATCCTGCCACTCCCATATATTTTTTTTTTATTATTCCATATTGTGAATAGTACGCGAGAATGGAGTATAGCGCGCCATACATTTCGTAGCTGTCGTTCAAGTGCCTCCCTACGTCACAGATAGACATTGGACAACATTTATGACTTCTATCCACTAAAGTGCGTTTTGCGGTCACATATCGACGCGAGGTTCGGATTGATCGTTGTACCAAAAAATAAATTATTTTGTTGCCTTTTATTATTCTATGCCACGGTCGGCCGCGAGTATGTTCATGAATTTTTTAGCTATCATATCACTCACGTTACATTCCCAGTCCTAATTAAATTATACTGAGACTATCGTCAACTGATAACCGACGGATTTCAGATGGATGACCGACTATTTTTTATTTAAGCTTTTTGCGGAGAGTCGAGAATAACGGAAGATACGCCACAGAAAATTTGTATACGTTTAAGCATGTGCAAACTTCATTTCTCATCATCATAACACCCCATGAAACATACACTATAGGACAGGGAGCTTCTCTCCAGAATTCTAGCTATCGCTGGCACAAATTGGGGGCGAAGTACCATAGTCACCTCGCTGTAAGATGGTATGATGCACAGGAGGATGCTGCTGCCCATCCTCCAGTTTATAACCCTTAGCCGTCTCTTATGAAACCCACGGGTATGGAATGGTACTATTCTTTGCCGGCACCACACGGGACAATTTCATTTCTTGGGCCAGAACCCAAAGCCGCTTTGAAAGGACACAAACTTGGGACCCAACCCTAAGCATAATATTACTCCCAATCCAGACAAAAAAAAAAGATTTGATGACATTGTTACCCGATATGATAATTGAAACATTTGTATGGTAATGAAATATTCGACCCGCATACGCAAGTGAAACGTGGGTACGAGTCTGAAAGTAGGGCATTGTTAACAAAAACTTCAGCAGTCCACCACGTAATAAACACATTAGATATCAGTCAGCTTCGAAACGATTTTAGGGGTTCCGTACCTACCCGAAGGGTGAAAACGTGATCCTATTACTAACATAAGACAACTGTCGTCAGTCTGTCTGTCCTACAATTCGACATGGATGGCTTAAATCGGAATTAACGCCGCTACCTTGGTAATTCGACCCACTATTTGAGCGTATTAATTACTCAGACCGTAAAACTGAACAAATTTTCCTAAGGAACTTAGGTCGAAATACGAAAAACAAATTCAACTTTATACAACACCAAGATTTCGCATTTTGTACGGGGAGGTAATACAATTTGTTTGTCGACCTAGGGAAAGTTGTTCAGTTTCATGGTCTAATTAAAAGGTTTAAATAGTGCTTAAAATACCTGATATTTATGCAAAAATATTATATCTTCTTCTTCTTTAATTTAAGAGCTAGGCTCTTGTCGGTGCAGCATCCCTGTCAACTCAACTGTGCAACTCCCTCCATCTTTTTCTGTCCAAAGCCGCCTCGTTTACCTCCTTATACGATCTGAAGCCTATCTTCTTCTTAATTTGTGATACATAACTTAACCTCGGCCTCCCTCTACCACGCTTTCCTTCTAGCCTTCCTTCCATGATGTTGTTAATAAATCTGTCATGTCGTATTAGGTGGCCTATCATCTTTCCTCTGCGATTTTCTATCTCATCCATTATACTTCTTTTCTCATTTATTTATTACTAGCTGTTGCCCGCGACTCCGTTCGCGTGGGGTTCAGAAAAAGTAGCTAATAACTTTTCCCATGGTTCAAACTATCTTCGTACCAAGTTTTTATCACAATCGGTTTATCGGATTAGTCATAAAAGCGTAGACAGACAGACAGACAGTGCAGTTCTCGCCTTTATATTATAAGGTATACAGAGTACTGATAATACGGATTTTTGTAAGTAAATTAAACACCTCTTGTTTACGTGTGGACTGTTAGGTCGCCCACTATCCTCGTAAGTGTAAAATCATAGTCGAATTCCACGCGGAGTAACTATGATACGGGTTTTGTAATTTATTATACAAAACAAAGCCTAACTAAATCTGAGGCTCAGTCACTTTAGCTTCTGTGGCTACTGAAAAAAGAGCGGTACAAAGTCCAACGTCTCTAGCTTCACATGCTTTTAACTCTACATGTACCTACATACAAAACTGTTGGACTTCACTTCCGTACAATCTTTGTAACTTATCTCTCCCCTTAGAAGACAATTCCTAAAAAACAATGATTCACTTCTCTCTTTATTTTTTGAAGTATTTCGTTTATAAGTACCTACTTCCTAAGATTTCAAAACTTTAGAACTTTCACATTTTTTTTTTACATTTGTTGCACCGCTATGCCGAAAAAGGAATTCTTCATTATTATTTTTACAATAAAACTAAATCTAGATTTTACCAATCTTTAGCTGTACCCACGACTTTTACACAAACAACTGGACCGGATCAAACAGAATTTTCAACAACGTATTTGGCTTTTTTCCGTACAAAATTGTAAGCTTTGTTTGATTTCAGCTCGGTTTCACAGCTTGAAACTTTGAACTCGCCTATTATCTGTTTGAATGAACCGATTGCAATAAAAAAGTTCAAATATTGCACGAAAGCAACCCAAATACGTTGTTGAAAACCCCGTTTAAGTCGTTCAAGTAGTTTGTGAGGTATTGGTGCGGCCGCTTAAAATTTCGCGAACCTTCTTTCTGAGTGAACCGTTTGCAATGAAATAAAGCTTATAAATTGCACAGAAAGAAGCCCGACGCATCATTGAAAACCTCGTTTGACTTTGAACCAGTTCAGTAGGTGAGTTCTTGGTTCTGCTGCTTGAAACTTTGCGTATTTTCTGTCAGAGTGAACCTTTCGCAATGAAACTAAGCTTATTTATTGCACAGGAGTAAGCCAAACGCGTTATAGAAAGCCACGTTTGAATCTGCTCAAAAGTTTTTGAATTATTCGCGCCTTCGCTTGAAACTTTGCGTAACTTCTATCTAAGTGAACCGTTTTCAACTAACCTAAGCTTATATTTTGCACGGAAGTACCTAATCCAAACAAGTCATGCAAATGCCAGTTGGAGTCGGTACAGTAGTTTGTGAGCTATTGGCGCCGCCTATTGAAACTTCGGGCATTTTCTGACTGAGTGAACCGTTTTCAATTAAAGTAAGCTAATACATTGCAAAGAATTAAGCTAAACACGTTGTTGAAAACCCTGTTTAAATCCGTTTAGTAGTTTGTGAGTTATTGGTGCCGCCGCTTGAAACTTAGTGTATTTTATGTCTGAGTGATTTGTTTGCAATGAAACTAAGCATACATGTTGCTTGGAGTAAGCCAAATACGTTACTGAAAACCTCGTTTTAATCGGTTCAGTTGTTTGTGAGATATTGGCGCCTCCGCTGGAAATTTTGCGCACTTGTCTGAGTGAGCCGTTTTCAATGAAAGTAAGCTAATATCTTGCAAAGAAGTAAGCTTGACAGTTTATAGAAAACCCCGTTTGAATCCGTTCAATAGTTTGTGAGTTATTTGCGCCGCCGCCGCATGAAACTTAGCGTACCTTCTGTCTGAGTGAACCGTTTGCAATGAAACTAAAATTTTATGTTGCACAAAAGTAAGCCAAACTCGTAATTGAAAACTCAGTTTGAATCGGTTAGTGAGTTATTATCGTACAGGCAATTTGATACTTTACATTAGCGTAGCTTCTGATTGAGTGAACCGATTTGAATGAAACATAGCTTATATGTTGCTCAGAACTAAGCTGAATCTATCTGCGAAAACCAATGATATTACAATTATATAACCGACGGCGAAAACCGCGAGAAAATCCGTACAGTGGTTTCGGAGTTTATCGAAAACATACAGACAGACAGACAAAAAGTTTAGAAAACATATTTTTGAGTTCTATTAGTCGTTCCTTATCGCCCACACTAATTATTTTATAAATTTATCAAAAGTACAGATACGCAGGTTTCTACTCTTTTATTATATGTATAGATATCTTACTCATACATTAAAAATTTAACAATTTAGGTAGAGAAACTATATAAAATTTGCCTTTCCATACAAACGTTTCGCCTTCGACGGAGGATTGTAGAGGATTACCAAAATCTTTTGTCGTTTTTCGACCCACGCGCCACGTTTCAATAACTCTGTATATGACAACCGCGCCCCCTGTCACTGTCATCCCATTTAGGTCCCTGTCACTTTATCTATACCTTTGATGACACCGGAATAAAATAGCTGGTTGAAATTTTCAAAGAATATGAAGGTATAAAAAATTTTGCTGTTTTGTCTCGATCGTGAACGATTAATCAATAACGGTGTAATACATTCAAGCGTCAAACTTGGTGAGATTGTAGTGCATAATCTATGGCAATACAAATAATAAAAACCGACTGTGTGCGAGTGCTGTCGTAAAGAGGACAAAAGTTTTGAACCTATTAATGAAATTTCATCGAACACAAAAGGTGCGCGACTGCGTCACACAGATAGTTTATCAAAACAAATAATGTCGTGTCGTTAAATGAGAAAAAACACAATGCTCAGCATTATCTATCATACGAGTCGCAAACAGTCTCAGTATTTCCATCAATGGAAATTAGCAATGGAAATAGTGGGATACACCGACGTCTTTTGGTAGTCTGGCAATTACGGGAAATCTGTCAAAACGTTTAATTATGTAAATTGACACAAAAAAATCTTTAAAATTATATTTATTTAC
Organism: Athrips mouffetella; assembly: GCA_947532105.1. NCBI lineage: Eukaryota > Metazoa > Arthropoda > Insecta > Lepidoptera > Gelechiidae > Athrips > Athrips mouffetella. The sequence goes on from OX383963.1 coordinate 24,062,543, forward strand.
TTCATTTGGTTAGACGAAATAAATTTTATGTTCAATCATAAAAAACATTCTACCACAGAATAAATATATATACCTATTGGGTTATTCTTCTTCGTAAGATCTTTGCGTACGATGCGTGCCCCCAACAGATTAAGACGAATAATTTTGTGTGAATATGTCACATTACAACTGAAAAGCTGTAAACATCTGTAGGCGACGGCTTGAATGGAAAATACTACGATACTTAAAGATAAGTATACAATTAGTGGAGCAGGTGTTAAAAGCATAAAAACGCCGCCGTCTAGCCATCTCTTACATTCGCCAGACATTCGACATTTGGTATCGACAAGAACTTCATTATTTGGAGCGTAAGAATTTCGATCAATATACAGGGTGTAAGGGGCAGCCCTTCGAATACTGAAAGGGCATGCAGTCAACGTAACTGAACATATTTCAGCAAATAAAACTTTCAGGAAATAAAAGAAAACATCGGCCTCTCCATACAAAATTGCGAACTTGATTGTATGGAGAGGCCGATTTTTTTTTTCGTTTCCTGAAAGCTTGTTCACTGAAAGTTGATCAATTACGTTGTCTGATTATACCCTTTCAGTATTCGGAGGGCTGTTCCTTACACCTGTTATTCAATAATGATATTTTTTTAAAATTCGATCAATGAATTCAATAATGAAATTTTTTGTCTTCTGGTAAAAGTTATATATTTTCATGGGTAGTTGGGTAGTTTCACATATTTTAGGCTTTCACTTTTGAATTGGATACGTCTATGCTTTCGTTTGGGGGGCTATATATGTTACGGCTAAAGATAGGTGTGAATATAAACTTAAGATTAGCCGGCTAAAGTTCGACATCATGTTAGTTTGCGTCGTGAATTTCCATCTTTAGCCGGCTAATGTGCACATTAACCAAAACGAAATGGCTAAAATTGTATTCTATGGACGCGCAGGGGCAAACATGTCGCTTGAAGGGGCGGAGGGGAGACGATGCGCGCACGATGCAAAGGTTTTGTTTACCTAACCTTTCTTTTTTTGTTAACGCTGGGAAAAAAATATTTATGCATCTCCCCCCCATCGGGGACTGAGAGGGGTATTTGGGACTTCCACCCACTAAAACAACCCAGCGGCACTCCCGCATCGCCCGAATGGCGGGGGACTGGGAAACCGGCAGAGCCTTTACTTCTAGTCCCACACCGGCGACCGCCCGCCGCAGGCCATTCACGCCCCTCCGCATAGGAAGGGGGCCGGAAATGACCGTCAGTGCCCGGCTATCCCGCCCGTAGGGGACCCAGCCAGATGGGTGCCAGACATTCCCATGACTGGACGCCTGGTCCCGCCGCCTGCCACTTCGACCGCAGAGGACAGGGAGAGCGGCTCATCGTAACACCAGCACTCCTCTTCCCCTGCGGCCCCACCGCGTCCGCCATCATCCGCCGAGGCCGCGGAAGGTAGGGAGAGCGGCACAACGTAACACTGACACTCCTCTCCCACCGCGGCCCCTACATCTCAACTGCGATGCCTCCCATACGACACCGCATCCCACCTCAGTTGCGATAGCGCCCATACACTACCGCAACCTACCGCCCTAGGCCGCTCCATCGCGGGCTTGGAGACCAAAGCCCGGAGAAGCAGTAACGCCCGGCCCTCTTCGCTTCGCCGTGGGAGACCGAGTCACGGGTACTGAGCCCCATCGGGGGGGAAACCTAACCTAATCTTTTTTTTTTGGTTGACGCTGGGAAAAAATGCATTTTCCTTTCATTATCAACCTTTCATTTCCTTTTTCATGTGCTTCTACATTTTTAGCCAAGGGCCTGCGGTTAAATTTAAGTTTAGCCGGCTAATGATAGAAGAAACTAACTTTAGCCGCTTCTCGAAAATAAACCTAAGTTTAGCCGGCTAATCTTAAGTTTATGTTCACACCTATCTTTAGCCGTAACATATATATTTCGTGCTAAGAGAATATAGCCCCTCTGGTGGCAATAATTGGTAAGTATTACGTCGAGCTTTTGATTGGTCAGAGGGTGAGGGGAGGGTGTGGGGAGGGCACCTGAAACATATGGTCGTATCAAGGATCCAAAAGCCAAATTGGGTATATAAGTCACATACGGGCACATCAACGCCACACCTCTATGTAGGAGTTGATAGCGGTCGCCATGATCGAAAACGGTCGGATGATGATGATGACGAATCCAATCAGGGATTTTTTTCATAGATCAGGATAGCATTTTCCTCGTCATACAAGGTGTAAAGAGACATTTCCAGAAACCTAAAACTGTAGATTAAAATCGAACAACTTTCCTCAAGGAACATAAATAAAATAAAACAAAAAAATATGTCAAAATACGAAAAAATAATTGGATTAAAAAAAAGACAAAAAAATGTAATTCTACCTTAGGGAAATTTGTTCAGATTCATGGTCTGAAACTTCGGTTTACGGGAAATATCTTTTTCACTCATAATAGGCATATTCTTATGTGGAGGAAATTCCATGAAAGATAAAATTACTTACTCATTGACGGAAATTTCATGAGCAAGAACTTATGAAAACGATCTGCTATGCAATCACTTGTTAGACATCGAATCCTGAGTCAACATTAGAAAGAAAACTAATTCTCATGTGTGTTTGCTCTGGTAAGAGTGAGAAATCAGATCTATCCGACGTCTACGTCACAGATAAGTTCCAACCGTTTCAAATGATAAAAAGAACGATGTGAAAAGAACGTAGAAAACATCTGTTTTTTTAACGAAAAGTACCAAAAGAATGTTGCATCGATCTAGTTTTAATGAATAGGCCGTTGTATAGCAGTCACTGTATCAGATCGAGATCGCGGCCGCCGGATGACGCGCCACTCGGCAACAAACAGGCTTGGCAGGAAAAACCTTTTCAGGCAAAGGTCACCACAGAATACACTCGTTGTATATCTACATTTATTATTAAACAGTTTCTTCTACTCCCGAAGTTCTAATTCTCGCTTTCGTCGATATCTGTGCTGTACTGCTACGAAATTAATCGCCTGAGGTGTTTTCTGGAATAATTTATTCCCCAACAGCAGGTGGCGAACGCGTTTTATGTATAATGTTACACAATATTGAACGACCTGCGAGCTTCCCCAATAAATTCAGAGTTTACTCACTCCTACGATACAAAATGTTACAGTAAAGGTCACGGTATTTGGAAAATTTTACCAGATTAGTGAATTAAGTTCTTACATTGTCTCATTTTATCACCAAATTCTAAATCACGCTTTACGAGAAGCAACAAACAACTTTCAAAGACAATTAAAACTAGGAACTGGAGTGAAAGCAAATGTGAACGATTGTAGTGTAAATATCTAGAGCAATTTTATGAATACGGAAGGGATGGAGAACTATGAAAACAGTTGTATGAAATGGAGAGGACAAGCTCTCACGGTTTTATTAGAGCGCCCGTCGACGGGCGGTATTCTGAAAACAAGGGCCACTCGACGCTGCGCCCCGAGTCGGTTGGAAACGAGAGATATGTAGCAAAATATAACACTCTACTACTGACTGACTCACTATAAATATTAACAATACCACTGCAATTCTCCTATACCGGGTCGATCGGACCAAAGCGTTGGATTTTGGCTGAATATCATTGTCAGTTATAGGAAGTCATTCAGTCGTTGCTGGTCATTGTTAGTTATTTATCATTGTAGTCAATGTTAGCAACTTAGCCTCCTAAAAACAGATATACAGCTTATAATATTGCTCAGTCCTTACCTTTGAAATAAGCGAAATTTAGTTGCAGATCAATGTAATCCATATCATATCATTAAATCTTGTTTTCATGTACAGCTTAAAGTTCTTATTAACACATAGCAGTTCGTTACATGTACCCTGTAAGGGCATTACAAGTGACTAGGCATGCAAAAACGTATTTAAATAATAATCATAAAAATTGTCAAAATTAAAAATAATAATCTTGGTAAACATAAACAGCTAACTAAATTATATAAAATAAGATTGGAAGAACATGCCTTAAATTTCACAACATTGTCATTGATTTGTCAAATAATTAAAATTAGAATTAGAATGAATAAAATTGTCAAAAGATAAAAATAATTGAAATTGTAAAAAAAAAAACAAAAAAAAAAATTATAAAAATTGTCAAGAAAATCAATAATAATAATAATGTCGGTAAAAAAAAGAAAAAAAATTGACAAATTTATGATAAGATTGGACTGTGCCTTAAATTCCTCAAAAAAAAATTAAATAAAAAAATTCAAAATTCAACATGTCATTACATCATATGGGAAAACAGTCATATTTTTATCATTGTCACTTAAAAATTCATTAACGGAGTAATAACATTTTTTTAGTAAATAAGTTTTAATTTTATTATAAAATGATTTGTCTTTGGTTTCTTCTTTAATAATATTTGGAATTTTGTTATATATTTATATAGCTATGTGGTGGGGGGAATTTTGTAGCATTTGCATGTTTGCTCTCGGCAATTCGAGCTGGTTATTGCGTCTGGCACTTTTACAGAATTTATACAGGGTGTTAATTTGATTGCGTGCCATAGCTTAGGGGGTGTTTGAGTAACGATAAAGGAACACAAAAAAAATATTTTAAAAAATCCTACTTGAAAAAAAAAAAAAAAACTCCATTGAAACTTAACGAACGCGGAGGGCAATGACCCGGACGGAGCATCAGTGGTACGCAGTATCAGTGGATAAGGTAGGCACATACATAACTGAAACTCTTTCGCGCGCTTTTGATAGCGCGGTGCTCAAGGTTATTGCCCTCCGCGTTAGTTTAGTTTCAATTGAGTTAAAAAAAATTAAGTAGGATTTTTTAAATTTTTTTTTTTAGTTCCTTTATCGTTACTGAACCACCCTCTAAGCTATGGCACGCAATCAAATTAACACCCTGTATAACCCAATATTTTTCCTTACAAAAATCGCAGCTTCGAGAATGAAGATGCAAGGGAGTGTTAATATTTCCTCTTTCAAAAAGTACGGCTTACAGCTGTCCCTTGGTTTTATATTAAATAAAATACGAATGCATTTTTTTTGTAAAATAAAAATATCATGAGAATGTACACTGTTTCCCCACAATAACACCCCATATCTCATCCATGCGTAGGCATATGCGTAGTATGCAGCCAGGATAATTATAATTATAAATTCTATAATTATAAATCCTATATAGCTATTTTCATTATTTGTTATATTTCAAGTTCTACGAAATGGAAGATAATCAGCCCCGACTGTACCCTCGCAGGTATAAAACAAATGAAATCAATAATATACCTTCTAAATTAAAAATACATAGTTCTGGCCCTTTAAGTGTATCAATAATAGTATATTAAGATGCACGTGCGCTATTTTGGAGATTACGGCCGAGGCTCAGAAATTGCAGCCCGAGCCGCAGGCGAGGGCGTAATGGAGCCGAGGGTGTAATTACCAAAGCGCACAAGCTTCTTACGACGTTTTTCAACACATTTGCGAATAAAAACGAATCAAATTCGCTTACCTTTTTTTCCTAAGGAAATTTCGTAGACGTTTTCCCCACATTTCTACGTCACCCGATACACCGGACTTGTGTTTTTTGTTCAAGTATTTTCGAAGTTCTACACTTATCACTGTTTTTTATATTTGTAGAAGTATTTTTTTTATTACATTAAACACATTTCACAACAGGAAATATCTGTTAAAATGACGCGCGTATTAATTTTTTCGAAGACAGATTATACATTCGCGCGCAGGAGACAATGACCACACTATCAAATAGACTACTTTTCAAATTATTTTAAAATTTGATATTTTGTTACTTTAAAGACAAATTTGTAGTTAGTTGATTAAAATCAATATTTTCGTTTAATTAACGTTTAGATATAGAATATAGAAACTCCTTGCACCTTGCCGCTATAAAAAACAAAACAAAAATAAAACACTAACCTGCCAAACAGCTTACTTAGCAAGGAGGTATTTGTTCTGAGGCTCACTCCCTTGAACTATTTAATATTGAATATTTTGTTACTTTAAAGACAAATTTGTAGTGAGTTGGTTGATTAATATAATTATTTCCATGTAATTAACATGTATTTATCATATTATCGAACAGTTTACTTATTCATGAAAATATTATGAATGTTATAGATATAGAAACTCCTTGCATCCTGCCAATTAAAAAAAAAAGCCAAAAATTACAACACTAGTGAAATAATATTAATGAAAAAAGCAAGCGTGTTTAATAAGCTGGATTATGGACCTTAATAAAGTGCAAATAGAGCTGTTTTATGAGCAAATGTGTTGAAAAAATATATAATCATCTGCCGCTAAATATAAGAATAGAAAATTCTTATAATAAGATGATAAAACTATTAAAAGAATACCTAATAAATAAAACTTACTATAATTTAAACGATTTCAATGATAAAAATAAATAAACTAAAAAAATATACCTACATTATATAAATACATAATTAAATATTGTTGATAACTATTTAAAATCTCGGTCTATCTCAATTATTGCAATGCCTCTGAAAATGGGCTCATATGAGATACCTTATTTATAATACCATCTTGTTATGTACCATATGAAGGCAATAAATGTATTGAGTATGTATTGAGTATTGAGTATACTCGTATCTACACATTAAATATTTGTTTCTATTTTTAGTTTTGATATCTAAAACTACAAGTTCGGAAATTGTTTGTTTTCATCATTAGATTTGTCACTGTAAGCTAAAAACACAAAAAAAATTACAAGATCTGTATTTTTTATTCCTACAAAAAAATTCAATATTGTTCGTACCTACTGAAAATTGAGTTAACCTTTAATTATCCATACAAAACGGCTATCATCAGGAACAGGGTAAGGACCTAATACCATAGCTGATAATTTCTTATTTCTTGTAGTTTTCATCACACGAAGCACAATGTCTATAACTTTACAACCGCGTTTTGTTGCACCTTTACGCAATGCTTTTACCTCTCAGACTTTAGTTTTCAGGCGTATATCCTTAAATGCTTTACAAAGCGCCGCTGTCAGCTAACCTACGAGTGAATAGCAATGGTCGACCTAATTCTAAAACAAATTGTTCAAATGAAGATTGGCGTAGACGTCACTCATGCATCCCAACTTGCTTCCTTATTTTTATTGCATAAAGAACAATGCGAATCAGTTGAACGTTGATTCGTGAATTCTATCGGGGATTCACGGTTGATCGAGCTACTATAAATCGATTTAAATGGGGTTTCTCAGACGTCACTTCAACTTGGAACTGGTTGTGACGTGAATAGAAATTAATTAGGTAGGTATTTGATTTGGACCGTTTATTGAAACCTCGCGTACTAGATTGCTAAGAGTACTTCATCAAATCCTAAGGATCCTTGTTTTGAAGAACAGCATAGCTCTCTGTAGAGGCAAAATTCAATTATAAATTTAATACGACTCCCAAGTAAGTAAACTGTTCAACAACACAAAATCTAGCTTTATTGCAAAGCATAGAACTCTAAAAGTGTAATTGTGGGTGTGTATCACTAAAGTCAAGTGTCGTCACACGTCAACCTTGAACCTAACACAACAGCTAGAAGTTGGTACTGCTGGATGTAGCTAGCTAGGTGATGGGCGCAGTCGGCCGGCAGATATACGACCGGCGCAGCAATGGCACAGAGCACGCGACGTCATAGTAGATCGGGCCTAAGGCAAACAATGGCACGGACTGGGCGTTGCTGGCCGGCAAACAGACACATAACTCCACATGTTCATTACCATTCGTGCACATTACCCTTCAATTACGTTTCAGATTTATATTTCCTTTTAGCAGTCAACAGATAAGCGAGCGAGTGAAGGAAACAAATCTTAAAGTATCTTACAAATACTGTACACGAACACTAAAGAATTGCAACAATGACGACACAAAACAAACAACCATTAGATAAGGGTGTAACTCAAACAGCGTGACGTGTCTACAAAGAAAAGCATTTTCCATAGGAAATAAGCGGAAGTTATCCAGTAAATACAGACTAACAATGGTATAAGCGACTCGCGAGTGACCTTTCCGCGGCAACGTGCCCTGAATCTATAAGACATTTACACCCCAGCGAACTTCAAACGTAACAAAAATCTACAAACCTAATACGAATCTACACTACTTTAAAGGTACATTTAAATTTCTATTCAAACAAATCAGCTAACCAAAAATTGAGTTGAGACTTCGAACGAAGTTTCGAACCTCCAACTCGGGGTACAGGTAAATACTTGAACAAGTGGATCTACTGAATCAGAAAATAAGACTTCAAAAACAAATATTTTGAAGAAAGAGAAATAAATTTACGGTCGGAGTAACACAACAAAGAGCTTTGCGCATAAGTAAATTTCGTCTCGAATTAAAGGAAATACGTCTATATCCAGAAAGGAAATAAATTCATTGGACATTCGAGTATAAATCGGTATTATATCAAAAATATAAATAACTCGAACATTCTTTGATTTCAAATTCATGTACGAACAAAACTACCCCCCCCCCCCCGTCAACTCGAAACTTATCAAATCAATCGCCACTTCAATTGGATATTGGGTATTCCGTAAATCCCATTCGCTATTCGTGAATGTTATTACTTGGGACATTAATTCAGGCTGACAGCTCGGAGTAGAGCTTGGGGAGGTTTGAATAAACGATTTTACAATGTTTGGTTATTTCTAGAGATCATATTTTAGATAAGCACAGAATTAAATGGAAATGGAAGTTATTCTTCTCCTTCTTTTCGTATCTACGACGAAAATGTTTTATGGGCACGACAGCTGCAAGTGTGCTATGGATCACGGAGGTGGTAGGGCTTTTGTGCAAAGTCCGTCTGGGGAAGTACCACCCCCTTGCCTGTATACTAAAAAAGGCATGTTTTAAAAATGTTAGAAGATAAACTTGAATCGTCTGTATTACTTAGTAACTTACTTATAATTGTAGTTTTTTTTGTAGCTTATATAAGCGTAGAGTTAAATATACATAAACAGTTATGTAAAAATAAGGGGAACCTTGTCTGCACCTTGGCAGAACTTGATGGAAAACTGTAAATTGTTTTTTTTATATGGAATAAACCATTTATTTATTTCTGCCGAAAAATAGCAGTGTTTGGACTGCTGTGTTTCGGTTTGAAGGGCGAGGGAGCCAGCCAAATTACTGGCACACGAGACAAACCATCTTTGTTCTCAGGGTGGGTAACGTGCTTCGCAGTCTTATTAGTTTCAAGTTATGCCACAAATAAGACAGCGGGCTCTATGGGCGGTGGTGACCACTTTCTATCAGGTGGCCTACTTGCTCGTTAGCTCACTTGTCACATAAAAAAATTTATTTCTCACACTAGAAGCCCCACGTCTTTTTAAATTCCCTACACCCGCCAGCGCCCAACCGCAGTCTATTATGTGACTTCCATAGGATGGATTAGAGAAGATCATGTCCTCCTGGTGGTTTGAAGATATCGACCGTTACTTATTTAATATGGACACGGTACTATCAAAGGTTAGAAGAAGTAGGGCGTGCGGACGGCAGCGCTAATTACTGGCATCGTAATAAAGATATGGATTCTGGATATAGTGTAATTTGGAAATGCACATATATTCGTTTTGAGCTTAGTAGAAAAATAAAACCCAACGAAAAATATATTACAAGACAAGAAAAGAAATATAATATCATGGCATCACATCTGTTGACAGACTCTGATAAATGATACCGCCAAAGAGCATTTCAAGATAAAGTGTCCAAGAGAGAGAAAAGAAAGACGCAATAAACGAAAATATAATTCAAAGAAATCGTCCACCGCGGCTATAACGATCCACGAATATAGTTCTTTTGGGGGGATAATCGCCATTCCTGACAGCGTTTGATCTACGTCAAGTATGGAAGGAAGCACACATGGCCGCACATCGGTGGAAACACTTTTACCTTGGGCGGGTCTCTAGTTTCGGGAGTTTGTAGTGTAGCGATGGTTCAGTTTATACTGGTTTTGTTTCCACTTGCTTGATGCCTTGCAAGGCTACTATTTTGGTACAGATATCAAGATAAGATGCACTCGGCACAGTTTTGTCTGCCTGCGCAGTGTGTTTCTACAGGCCTGTGTGGACGTTTAGTAGTTTTGCGTTTGCGTAAACTGAATGTCATAAAAACCTTCATGTCTACATGTACCAGTTCTCAAAGTGAGCAACACGCTTTGCTGTCCTATTAGTATTAGTATTAGTATTTATTCATTGCAAAGTGTACATACAACAGTTATTGATAATGTACATACCCTGTAAGGGTGTAGCAAAGAGGGCGTTAATACATATTTAAGTACTTATTCACTATCTTAGTACATTAAAAAAATATAACATAACAGAAATTAACGCTAACATAATATGTTTATTACCTATGTTAAAATTATATACAGAAAAGATATTTAACAAATATTCTTATCTGTCAAAAAATCATGAATTTTATAATAGGCTTTACTAGTCAATACAGTTTTAAGTGTCTTTTTAAATGTTTTTTCGTTATCTGTCAGTTTAATCGAATCTGGGATTTTATTATAAATTTGTATGCATCTGTATAGTGGGCTATTACGGAACATCTCTAGCCTGGCAGTTGGAGGGACAAGTTTAGTTTTCCTGCGGTCGCTTTTTACAAATTCAAACAGGCCAATATGTTGTCTCACGAACATGGCAGTCTCCAATATATACAAAGAGGGTAATGTAAGGTGTTTTTCTGTAATAAAATAAGGTCGACATGAATCTCTTGAACGGATATTGTAAATAATACGAAGACACTTCTTCTGCAAGATCAGGAGGTCATTAGCTTCTGTGCTGTGGCCCCACAACATCACGCCATATCGCAGCCAAGAGTAAGCGTACGCGTAGTAGGCTGACAGCGCACACTCACGATTGGTATTTGTTCAAAATATGCCATTTATAAGACAGTCGGCGCTAAGGGCGGTGGTGACCACTTACCATCAGGTGGCCCACCTGCTCGTTTGCTCACTTATAAAGGGTGTAAGGGACGGTGTACCGAAAACTGAAAGGGCGTGCTCAGTCAACGTCCGTTACACCCTGTAGGTATAATAAAAAATATAAAATTGTGAGGGAAGCTCCCATAATGTTAAGGTGATTGATGATGACTACTCAACCGGAAACATATAAAATATTTTAACGTGTTTTCAGTGCTAAATCGTTACAAAATAACACAATTCACAAAAACCACACCCATCTCTGGTTAAATCTTTAAAGCTCTACAGAATACGAAAGTAGTAATTTGGATTTAGACAACGGATCCGCGAGCATTAATTTAGTTCTCCAAAACTGCTTAATTTAATTGAGAATTAAATTAGCCTTTTCTCTTATTACAATAGGGGGTTAACAAAAGCTAAATTAGAGTTTGTAAGTTTCTTCGAATGAATTTGCATTTAATTCTTTTAATTTATGGGTATTAGTAGTAGTCGAAAGTGTCGAAACTCACAGTATACCTATAGTTAAAATATTATATTCTTAGGTGTGGTACTCGAAAAACCGAAAGAAATAGTCAAGTGTGTTGTATGGTGATTTACTTCCAACATTATCTTGTTTGCATATCATGATTTTAATTTAAAGTTCATAAAGTCAACTCTGGTTTCAGGCTAATCATTCCACGATCGCTTTTCATATGGAAATCTGGCGCCGAAGCAATCAAAATTCGTGAAGTTGAGCACAAAGCAAGGTGCGTGAGAGATAGATGTTCTGCGAAACACCGATTTTATACCTCAGTTAGCCCCATCAACGAAGGAGTTAAACATGACAATAATTTCTAGCTAGAAAAAAGATGCAGTGTCCTAAACGATACACATAACTTCGAATTCTGAAATTCAACCCAAATCTTTTTAGCGGTTCAGCTCATAATAACATAATAGTCAGGCAGACCAGTGACTTTTGAATTTTCAATATTCATGAGTATAAATTTTGGCTTTATACAAGGCGTAACAGAAAGGGTATCATCATCATCATCATCATATCAGCCGAAAGACGTCCACTGCTGGACATAAAGGGTATATCAACCCCGAAATCAGAATAATAATTCTGCTCATGAAACTAAACAACTTTTGCTATTGAACATAGGTATACCTTCTGCGAATTCAACAAAACAGAAAGTGGCATCAGGTGAGAGCGCATTTTGTCAGCGAGGTAATTTTGTTTTCTTATATACCATGTTCCTCAGGGAAAATTGTTTAGTTTCATAGGCAGATTCAGATTTTTCGGGGTTGATATTTTGGTACACTCTGTATAGTCTTTACAAAACGCCCTATAGGTTTTGATCTGCTTGTCTTGAATGCCCCACTGCTGTACAACGGTCTCTTCTAAACCACTTAGAAATTATTAGCAGTCTTGATACAGAAAACCCCCTTCTCGATTGGCGCAACTCTAATACGAGCTATCTGTCTTTTGAACTACCCCATTCGTCTATAGATTAATTCGAGCCCGCCTTGACATTTACGCCCTATAGACTCTCGTAAAAAGACTCGTACGCGTAAACCTAATTAATGGTGGCAGAACATTAAACAGGTTTTTTTAAATATTAAACAACAATACGATTGCTTTACAACGTGTATTGTTGTGTAACCAAAACAAATTTATTCATCATCTTTGTAGCCCATAAGAACGTTTACAGCTGGACAAGGAAACCCTGAGAAACCTACCATAGTTACTAAACGGACCGTGGTTATTGATGCCCGCAGTTTAGTGATGCGATACGCAGGAGGACGTAACGATTCATCCTCCGCTTCGAGAAACCTTAAAAGTCAAAGTCTAAGTCAAAATCGTTTATTCATTGTTGGATATTAAAATCTCTTAATGACGTCAGCTAAACTACATCGCTTCACAAACAATGCCAACTTAGCCGCCTTATACGTCTCCCATAGGAATAGATAGGGTGGTACAACTAATAATCGGCACTATACGTGGTATTACTACTACATGAGTTGGAGAGTACTGGGTGACATCTTGGCAACCAAAGAGTTGCGGTAGACAATCCTTTTTTCACTATGGTAATTTATTTACTCCAAAAAGGTATAAAAAGTCACGGTAACGATACTTACGACAAGATATTGGCAGGCGATGTACGAGTCCTTTTCAAATCATATTGCGATAAAATACCCGAAAGTTTCTTAGAGGCTATTTGAGAAATTCTACGATCGGGCACGTACGAAAGATGTACTATGAGATCTAAGAGAAAGGTTCTTCTTAGTTTCATGGGAAGCTTGTATAACGTGCCAAAACGCATCGATTGGCGATGGGTACTTCAGCCATGCCAAATACAGTTACTTTAATGCCATAGAGTACGTACGTTAAGAACAAGTGTTATATGTCGCGTCTTTGCCAATTTTTTTTATTAACCCCACGCGACCAGATTCGGAACGTAATGTATGAGTTAAGTATGAGTTAGGGTAGCGTGCAGTTGAGGGGTTAAGTGGATTAAACATGATAAGACTTATATTTTGGCGGAACTGGAAGTTCGCTACTTATGCAAGATCGGAGGCAGTGAAGTAGAGGAAGATTAGATTGACTAACACGCTTTCAACTTTAATTCAATGTACAGTGAAGTGAACAGCAAATTTGACCCACTTCGCCATCCTTGCTATAATAACTATGTACCTTACTATACAGTATACAACATGCAAATCAGGTGTGTTCATTCGCAGTGAAACGGAAACGGAACTGCGGGCGGAGGTTTTTTTTAAGACAAGGGATAGATTAGTGGAACAGCAAGTCACTGACAATAGGGAATATGCATAATTTCTTTTTATAAAAAAAAATATCTTCATTCATGTAATAAACAGTTTAGTAACACTATTTTTAGAATAACTATTAAATTACAGACATAAAAGCCATCGAAGATTTGTTTCTGTCTCTTTCTAGCAAAACGAAATTTGACACGGAGTTTATATGGCCGTAGTGACATGTGACGTCACTGTCCATGTCGGATCTCTGACTCCGTGGATCTCTGTGTGTAATCGGCGCGTAATTAATAGTTTTAAATGTTTATATCGGCCGTATTTCTTAGCCGATTTAAATTTCAATTTTTGTCATCTCTACTACGAGATTTTGTGCGACTAAAAAAATTTATGCATATTCCCCATTCGAAGAAAACAACTATCACAATCAGTTGTAAAGACACATTACCAAAATCGCACCACCTCCACATACCCAAACGAATTTAAGCCTTTGTTAATAGGTATCGATCCTATAACTTAATTGGACTACTTTGTGTTTGATTGAGTAACGGACCGATACTATTTTAGTCCCGTAATAATTAATGGATAAAACGACACAACCTCAGAAAATGTCTCAATCCAAAGGATTTAAATATCAGAAAACTAAATACACGCAAGTATTGCTGAACGTGAAAACTTTGTTTAGTAAACAAAAGTGTTTCGATGATGAAAAGACGTGCCTGAGTAAACTCTGTTAATCTGAAGTGGTACTCCTGTAATCTTGAGTGAGATTCGGTAATTAATTCTTCCCTACAACCTTCTTATTACGCGGTCACGCGCCGAAAACCTTGTTAATTAAGTACGATAAAAGTTTCCGCAACGTCCTTTCCATGTTTCCTTGCCGTCATAAAGTATTTTCTTTTAAGGCTCTTGTGCCAAAGCTTCTATCATACAAAAAGACCTGTTTTTTATTTACAAACTTGGCATATACAGGGTGTTAAAATAAGTACGATGATCCTTCTAAGAGATGATTCTACATCACTAATAAATTGTAAAAAAAAAAAAAAAAAAAATCTTGAACATTAAATTTTTTTATTTTCGTTTTGGGTGGTCATGAAATTTGATTTTCCTTGGAATTTCATGACAGTAAAATAATTGAAATGGATATGTACTTGCTAGTGACTTGATAATATAACAAAAAACATCTTTGTTTGCATCATAGAGGTTATTCAAATTAAATGCGCTGCACTTCTTCTATTTTTTCCATTTTCTATACACTCTATTACTGATGTAGAATTAACCCTTAGAAGGATCATCTTAATTTTTTTACACCCTGTATAACAAAAAAATGTTCAGTCACCTTAAATACGATGTACAGAGCTATGCTCAGAGTGCCTTCGGATCGAATCAGAAACGAGCAGATCCACAGAAGAACCAAAGTAACCGACATAGCAGGAGCACACATCGCGCGAAGAACTGATGGCTGATGGGGAAAAAAGGTTCCACAGTGGCGACCCATTTGTAATACATACATAATACATACATAATACATAGGAAGACGAAGCGTGAGCAGGCGAGCCACAAAGCGAACTGACAAAGTAACCAAGGTCGCGGGAAGCCGCTTGACGGGAGCAGCACAGGAACGGAGAATGCCGGAGATGTTTGGTGGAAGCCTAGTTCTTCAGGTCAGATTCATTCATTTATCATCATTAGTAGTTTCTATACTAGAATCTACATCGAAAATTAAGTTTTATATGGCGCGGACTTCAGCATTCTTCAACTGTAAGAAGTTCGCCGAAAAGGGACTGTTGGAGTGTGCTTGTGTGAAGTACCACTGAAAACAGTAAATGACCAGCCGGAGAGCCACTTACGTTAACAAGGGTGACAACGATGTCTTCTAAATTTATGGGGGGATTTAAGGTGTGATTTATTGCTATGAAGTGAGCTATTCTCAAGAACTTAACATTATAGCAACATAGATGTCTGACACATTTTTAAAAGTAAAGAATCGTTCTTTTATATGTTATTGCAGCTATAAATATTGATTATTTTGGAGGACAATTCTCACAAAGTTATTTGATCCCAAACTGAAACCAGGCAAAGTCTGTACTATGGGTGCCAGAGACTGTTTTCTGTTTTAAAATGAAAGAGAAAATAAACATATTTAAAACTAAAAAATTTTGAGTAAACCAAACCTTTCAACAAATCAAATTTGTATAACATCTTATTTGTTTTGTTCGTATTTGCGTGTTCTGCAAGTTAAATCTAAATAGGTATTTTGGATAAAGTAGGTTTTCAATTATGTGTATGATCGTTTAAATGAAGCTCTCATTAATCATGTCGTGTGGACATCGACTACCGCTTTCGATTCGATTAGGTCTCTCTACACGCTAAATGACTTAGCAATGATTAATCGGGCACTATTATTATGAGAAGTTTCTGATCTTAATGTGAATTTTGTCGGCTAGAGACTTTACCCAAACATTTCCAAAAATAAAAAATCAATAAAAACTTAAAAATAAAATAGAAGCTTTATATTTACAAAAAGGAAACATTTTCAAAATCACTTTCTTACACCACATAAAATTTTAGCTAGGTTTGTTAAGCGATGAATATGTAGCAAACAAAATATAAGTAGGTAATAAGCTACCTACCAAATATTTTCTTCATCTTTGCAAACATTAGAAACAATTCATATGACTAAATACGAAGTTATAACTCTTTCATTGCAAAGAAAACGTCAAAGGGCGAAATACTTCTCACTCTTTATGGACACGCGATAAAAGTTTTATAGAGTCATTTTCTCCAACAAATAAGAGCAGTTAAGTTTGAGACAAAGGTAATGGAAGTCTGACCTTTTATTCGCGAGGACATAAAGTAATTTAGAAAGTTCCTCACATACGCAAGGCGGAAAGTGAACGAAATCTCCTCCAGCACTGCCCGAACAAGTTTGCAACTTACAGAAAAGAAGTTACACATAGATCCTTTGGGCTGGAACTAAGTTATACACAAGTATCGCGAAACGCGACTAGACTTCAAGGACGTTATTATGCATATCGATTCGGTGTACCGGCGGACATCGAACCGCGAAACAAGTTAAAAATACCATCGCCGGCGAACCGACCGGCATCTGCGGACACACCGGTCAGACTACTCTACTCCGAGGCACATGCGTTTGTTTACTATCGGCCTCGATCGCGGCGAGGGCCAGCCGGTCGGTGGGCTGGCGCGTTCCGAAACCCGAGCGAAAAGAGTTTGGCGAAAAGTTGTGTCGTGCAAACTTACGGCGGATGCCCCAATCCATGTCGGAGCGGGTGGGGAATTAGGGCGCGCGGCGCGGCGTCTGTGAGGCGACTGCCGTCCTGCCCCGCTCAGCGTTCCCGCTTCTATCCCATTGTGTCTCGGCTCGTGTGCATTGTATCGCAGGAGCAGTGGAAATCTCTTCGCGGAATAAACACCAGCGGGTCAAGACTCAAGACTTACTATTACCACACTCGCGTGTTCGCGTAACAAAACCAGTTGTGGCCGCTGTTACAAGCTTACAAGAACTTTTTGCACGAGCTTAAGTTCTTTATGCGCCTAGACAGGTATTCTATAGCTGCACACATTGTATCTTGTCAGAATGATTAATCGCCTTAAAGCATAGCTTAAAGGGGCTGCGGACCCAATTTGCATCGGAGCCCGTTCACCTTCGCGACGGTCCCTTGGCGGTACAGGTATACAAATAAACACACATACAATACATAGAACAGTGTCGCGGAACTCGTTTAATGAACCTATAGCGTCTGAGGTCCCGCTTCTAAGAGGAATTGGGTAACTCGATTTCATGGGTCTGCGGCTCACACGTCTAAACGAATTATATTTGAGCCAGCCTTTCTGCTCATATCTCAAAATGTTTCTTCGCATTTTTAGCAGCGGCACGCCTGATTTTTCGGAGATACGATTCCGAAAGAAGCTGATATTTTAATGAAGAAAGTAGTGTGTCTACGATGTCCGTGATAGTACTGGCTTGTTTCGTTATTTTATTTCTATTTATTACGGAAAATGATGAGAATTGGTACACACACAAACAAAACATAAAAAATGGAGCAAGTCTCAATCTCAGTATGAATCTAAATCTTTATTCAAAAATAATAACTTATTCAGACTAACAGATTACTTTATTTTTGTAGTTTAACTGTGAATATGCGCATTTCAATAGCACACTAGGCTAGCTCATAATTTATGAAAAATAATCACCGACGAATTTACATCAGATTGTAGAGACGTCTATGAATAGTAAATTTTGTTTACAACAAAATCCTTAAAAGCGACACGAGTCGGCTTAAAGCAGTTTTAGTGCTCTTAATTCAATCTCCTTAACCGTCCTCCATTCAAACTACTCAATAGGTAACTCTTGAACCTCACAAACATTTTCTTCACGCAGATGAACTATTCGATAGTTATAACATATTAAGGTACTTATTTGAATGTGCGTATGAAATTTTTATGACGATACAAATACAAGCGTACATGATTTACGATTTAGAACACAATGGCAATATATAAGTAGTTTCTGTATTTTATATTGGAATACTTTAGTCAAGTGGTATAGATAGACAACGAAGAACTTGTCTGAAATAATGAGGGTAGTCTTTTTCTACCCCATCCTATATTCATATCATAATAAATAGATTCCTCCTATATGATTTGACCCACTTAACGCTCGTCAATCTAATGCTAATAAGTACAGCTAAAACATATAAAATATTCATAACGAGCGAGTATTTACTGTCAGCGCGTTCGTGAACAAAAGGAGTAGAGAATAAAATATTTGAGTCTGACGGCACAGTCAACCTCACAGCAGTGGAAACAAACGTACTTTGATCATAAGCGTTATTGCTATCCAATAAATGCTGCGTCAATGTCAAAGAGTTCCCACTGACGTGCGGATTCAATAAAAATGTGTTTATTTTCTCTCACTACATATTTGTGACATGTTTATACATGTTGATTCAAAAAATATGTTAAATAAATAAAATAAATAAATAATCTTGTGATTGTTTAAATCTGAACTAGTGGGAGGCAGGAGTGTAATAAACTAGGTAGACCCTGTGCTATAGGTCTCCTGGTGTCACCCACTCGGATGGATAGATTTTGAACTTAAGATTTAAAGTACAGTGAAAACATTCTGTAGGAGTGCAAAGATGTGTGTATGTGTTTATTTGTGTATGTGAGGGATGTGTTTATGTGTACAATGTGTATGGGAGCATGCAACAAACATTGTTTTAACTTTATTTAAACTGTACAGGTATGTTGACTGTTATATTAATCATGACAGCCTGTCTTAACTTTGGATGAACGTAACACGTTTACACCTAAAATGCTCAACAGATTTCTATTTCGAATGGATTACGATAAAATCTAATTTCAAAATGTATTCGCCAAACGGAAAAAGGCGCGGATAAGTAATAGCTTTTGACGACAGTTTGGCGAATACTCCCTCTACACTCTCGTATTTTGTATGTCTAGTGTTTGTAATATCTCGTCTAATTTTGTCGAGGGCGTTTCGCGTACTTTATTGTGTGTCCGACTGTCCGTGTCACCTACACGGAATCTAGTGTGTGCCCGTGAGTACGAATCATTACGATTTTACTAAAAAATCTGTTGAAAAACTGACCTACTTCCGTTCTAATGAATGCGGCTACGAATAAAACACAGCGTAATTATAATTAAGTATAACATTACTGAGGTAACGAACGCTAAGGCTTGCTAACAAACGCCGCCGGTATTACTGTTAACATAACCACACTTAATACAGTGTGTAGTAAGGGACCTGTTTCCAAAAACTGTAAGGGCATGATCAGTCAACTGAATTAAACTTTTAGGATATTATAAAGAAACAGTGTTTTCAGTGCACTCCATAAAAACTCTCCAATCAAGTTTGCAATTTGTATGGGAAGACCCATCTTTTTTTCTCAATTTTTTTCAGTTACGTACGTAAACCTGTCTCTTACACCCTGTATTATTATTATGTTTATAAAACAGAATTACGGTAAGAAAAAAGCCAGGAGAATGAGCACTAACCTTTATTTACAGGGATTCACCGCCAGTTGCAGATAGCGACTATAAAGTTAAAGCATCTATAAAGCTAATGTTCCTTTAAATATGATCATACTCTGTTTTGTTGATAAAGACAGTGTTAGTAATAGATTTAAGGGAGCTTTAACATTAAAGAATTCTGTCTGTGTACTAATGACGACATGGAAAACTTTTATGCTAAACACCCCTCTCTCTTATATGCCCTAAAAGAAATGTAAGAAAAATAAACAAAGGTAGATGGCACTTCGTACTCGTAATACACGTGTCAGAGTTGTCAGAAAAGAAAGTAAGCACATCTCTCATATAACTACCACGTTCACTACGCGACTCGAGAATGTCGATGTCACAGCACTAGTATTTCAATGCCGGTTTATCCACGGAGCGACAAATCATTACTAATTTATAACGCACTAGCTGTGCCCGCGGCTTCGCGCGCGTGAAATTCAGACAATGTACAGACTCTCCCTCTTTTTTTGGGGTGGAATTTCAATAACGAAATTTTGGGGTGGAATTTCAATAACAGTGATGTGCTTTCCACAGAATTACAACCCTGATGCCTAAATAATAAATTTATTAGATTATACTTTGAAAATGAAGGATTTTCAATTTCATCCCCCTTTTCACCCCTTAGGGTGTTGAATTTCCAAAAACCCTGAGACACGTAAAACTTAATTTTTAGTCCTCAGTCTAAATACAAATTTTGAAGATCCTAACTTCAAAACGAACGGACTTTCATACGCCCGTATCGCAAAATTATTCAAAATTGTTCAAATCGAAGTTGTGTCACAAGTCTATGACATCAGTAATTCTTGTTTATATTAAAGATAACTTTATATATTAATAGGAATTGTCCACTTCTCCGGGTAAAAAAGTAAAAATATATTAGATTTTTTTATGATTTTCGTATTTCCGATGTGCCTTTTCAGAGTTGCCTGCCACGTCAAACTTACCTGAACCGTAAAAAAAGGTACATTTTTTGTACACAAAAAATATATCTTTAGTACTCATTCCTGTAGAAGGGTATCAACAGTTGATAGGTTAGGCACAGCAGGTTCCTGCTGCGGCGGTTACCATTTAAATTGAGTACCCATTTGCGAAGTTATCAGCTCTTTTCTCATTCACAAGGTTATCGTACCCACAAAAGGGGGATATTTTTATACATTTCAGGTAAGACTTGCCTGGCAACACTACACTTGTCAGCAGTAACGTCAGTGACAAAGTCACCTCGGATCACCTCGCGTTTCAAATTGTAAACTTCGCGCCGCCGCGTTCGAACGCCGCGCCTTTCTGTACAGTCAAACGCACGTCAAGTACCGCCAGAGTTGATAACAGTATTTCAAGCATTAAAGAAACTTACAAACCAGCTACAAGGTGAGACAACAAACGCCGATGATTGTCGCCGGCGGTTGTCGAGAATCGCGCGCGACTGTTGTCGGCAGTCGCCGACGGTCATCATCCACTTTGTATCAATTAGGAACAGAACCTCTTTGGTTGGTAGTCTTGTTTACATTTCAAGCGTAATTTTTTTAAATTCATAATAATATTAAAAATACAACCGGCCAGTATCATTTTTCATACAATATTTTTGTCCGACCTCTATGGTTGACCTAAAATATTGTATGGTTCCTATGGTGGACCTAAATTCATGTTCGAATTTTAAATCCCGTTTTTACCCGCTACGAAAGTCTCTTGGAGAAAACAGCTATTTAGTTCGCCTTTTCGCCGTTCGAATAGATGGGATGAAAATTCATTTTTGTTATGGAAATACAGTTCGCCGGTGTATTAATTGCTCACTACGACTGCGGCATTTACGCTGGCAGTTGCTAGGAGCAGAACCTAAGCCCGAACCTCTCCCATTCTCTCCACGTGGCCGAACCAGCGAAGCCTTGCAGCCTTGGTCTCGCCCATGATGTTGGGTTCGAGCACTAGGTCTTCGGTAACAGTAGGAATTCAGGACCTACTTACTTCGAATCCCGAAAAACTATAATGAAATACCTAATTATTTCATGAAGTCCTTTGCGCTTACTTTAAATTAACGATGAAGCAAAAACTAAAGATTGTTTTTCAAATATCAACGACAAAGGGAATTTGACAATGACGTAATAATTACTGACAAATTGACAGGGCTTTTACCAGCCAAATCCTGATAAAATTACCTGCATTTAAAAAAAAGGATACCTCTTTGTGGGTACTATAATCCTTTTATCTGTAGAAAAGTATTGATTTTGTTTTGAATGAGAAAAGGGACGAAAACTTGAAGAGTGTAGGCGAGCTTACTACGAACAAGAGACTATGCTTACAGGCCAGCGACAAGGTGGAACGAAGACCGCCGACGACTGTTACCGGCAGTTATCGAGAGTCGCGCGCGACTTTTTTTGGTAGTCACCGATAGTCAACACCTATCTGTAAGAAAGAGCCCTTTGTTCCACTCGCTCGCCTGCTTGATGTGTACTCATTTAAGGCCCTCTGCCGCGTGTAGAGAGTCGCGATGTATTATATGCGTCACGTTGCGGTGTTCATAAAAACACGAACGCCTATACGCTTCATGTGGCAGACGCCCTAAGCGCGTTCACAGTGCTCTAAAGTACACTATTAGCGCAATTTGGAACGCGGGGTATGAAATCTCTAATTCAAGAATTGGAATTCAAGACTAAATACCTGGGCTAATTACTGTGAAACCCGGAGAACTACAATCAAATGCCTAATTATTTTATGAAGTCCGTAAAGCTAACTTTAAATAAAACCATAAAGCATTGTGACACAACAAGGTTTATACCGATTTTTGACCGTTACAAGTCCCATAGTCACTTGGGCATTTTCCTTTTCATCCCTTATTTCTCTCCCTTAGGGAATTATTTTTTTAAAATTCTAAAACGTACTTTATATTTTTTACCAAAAGTTCAAAAACAAATTTTTATAATTCTATCTTTAAAATAAAAGACTTATAGACCAACACACGGAATAAAAATCATTCCCTTTTTCACTTACTTGAAGGGTGATTTTTAAGAAATGCTTTAATACGTGTTACTTTATTTTTTACCAAAAGTTCAAAGTCAAATTTGTGTGAATCTAACTCAAGAAACAAAGGACTTTCATACAAACTTTCATCCCTTATTTCACCCCCTTGGAAGATGAATTTTCCAAAATCCTTTCTTAGTGGGTGGTTTTGACGTGCAAAGAACCTGTGTACAAAATTTAAGATCTGTATCTATAGCGGTTACGGGTCCGCGTTGATGAATCAGTCAGTCAGGACAAGCAATTTTATATATTTAGAAGATTACGCCTTTAGTACAAAACCTACTCAAAAGAAACGGACACAGAACTGCTAACGTTCCGTCTTTTGAATAGCTTCGCAAACGAACAGCCTCTAAGCTTAAATTAATGTTTATTTTTGTTTATTTCTTAGGGTTTGTGAGGTCGGTCATCGACCTTGCAACCCACACGATATGATGATGTTTATTTTCTCCACATCGCAGCTACCTTCATTACGGGAATAATTTATTCTAAATATGACTATCTAACGGCTAACGCACGAGCTTTCATAATAAATAAACAGCATACATTTCGCACGAAAGGACGAAAGCCTGACAAAGCCTATGTATATCCTATTTGATTACATTCCCTCGTGCGGATGTTATCTCTTTGTAGGGAGCAATATGTTATGGTAATACAAAAGCCAACGTAATCTTCGGTTTCGTTTAATGTGGGATGGTTGAATGAAAGGTCTTCCTTGGTCTACAAGCTACTGAAAAAAAAAAAGGGTCGTTAGGTTTTTCGCCATACATTTTAAAATTTGTATGTTTACGGACTTAATTTTCAAGAAGCATGTGCAACTTTTAGGAAGTCGATTTTGGTCAAAAATGTATGTAATTTATGTGTGTGTGTCTTTTATTTTGTAAAAAAAAAAACCGGCCAAGTGCGAGTCAGACTCGCGCACTGAGGGTTCCGTACCACCACATAAACATGATTGTATTAGTTGAAATTTCAGTAAGTTAATGTGCTAGATTTTTTGAGACCGACACGCGCTTGACCAAATTTTATTATTTGTTGTTATTTTATAGCTTATGCACTATAAACATACCAATTTTCAAGTTTGTAAGTGTTCCCGTTTTTAAAATAGAACTAAAACAAAAATCGCCTCAGCGACCATCCAACTTGACCCCTCTCTTATATGAAAGTTCTTGAAACGGGAGCTCACCACAATTGGTTACCATTAGTTGGGAGAAAAGTTGAAATATTTAATGATTTCAGACTTTTCCCATTATTTGTACTGTGAGACCTAGCTTCTTGCCAAATTTCATAATTTTAGGTCAACGGGAACTACCCTGTAGGTTTTGCTTTTTTGCATAAATGTATGGAGATGAGGACATAAAAAGCCATATCTTTTTATTGCGTCGTTGTGAAAAATTTAAATTTTCTGATCTTGTGTGGTTTATGGATCCAAATATATGGTATTAGTTTCAACCTGATACATTTACCCGTTCGTGAGATAAAGGGTCTTGACAGACAGACAGACGGACAACAAAGTGATCCTATAAGGGTTCCGTTTTTTTCTTTTGAGGTACGGAACCCTAAAAAAGAACTGAATTGAAGAATTGCATTTAATTATCTGACCAAACTAATTACGACATCAGTTTTCAAGGAGATCCACAGTTTGGTTTTCATTTTGTGATAAAACAGAACGAGTTACACAATAAATCTACAGAAAAGTACCAGGGTGTCATAATTGCGAGAATATTACACGTAATCCCACATATCATTAAGGACGCGTTCGCGAGCCTTCTCGGTAAATATGATACATCGCTCACGGAAAGCTGGGAGTTTCGTTACATTTGTGGCAACATTATGTTGTGAATGTTCAAACGAAGTGTCTACAGAAAACGTACAAATGTTACATCATTAGTTTTGGCGCCTTGAGATGGAAACAAAAGGAAAAGTAATAATAACAATAATCTGGAACAAATAAGATTTCAAAATTTTCAAAAATTCTTTTTTCAATGGTTTTAATAAAATAATATCGACAATATAAGGAATAGAACACTGCGAAACACTGAAATTGCAGATTTAGGCTATCTAAAAAACTTTGAAAGATTATCTCTCTCAATTACATGGAATCAAATTAAATAAGCGGCACGATTTTGGAAATGTTTTAGATTTGCACCCAGATTACTAGTTCCTACGCACAAATTATAATAAGACTAAATATTGTGAAAACCATGCGAATTTTCGAGAAATTGTTACAACTTTTGCTGTTCACCGCGGTTATCTAATAATTTTGGTGATTCCTCTAATTTAAATCTTTATTTCAAGGTATGTCAGATAATGCGACATAACAAACGAAACCGATATTAGCATCAGAAAAAGAAATAAGGTAAAATTAGTAATTAAGAAACTATAAATTGTACCTATTTCACGCGATGAATAGCAGAATAAATAGCCAAAGAAACAAGTAAACAATTTCATAAGAAAAGTGCATCTCCAGATTGACAATAGGATATTAAATGTTTCGGCTTGAATACTGGCTTATACAGGCGACGCCTTTTAGGACAGAGCCACCGTTTTTTGCAGTAATCTATTTTCAACTAAATATTAGTTTTATTGCTATACTATTGAAGTTACCATACAAGAAGTTATGCAGCAATTCGTAGTATATAGGTAGTTGTAGAATTTTAACTAGGAAAGATACAATTATTCCCCTTACAAAGCAATAGAAATTCACAATATATATTACGAACAGTATCTTATAAATCATCCCTGATTGAATGCAAGGCGTGGGCATCCAGTTGAATGAGTTGCGAGCGGGTGAATCATAACATTCATAACTTATCTCTATGAGGTACTGAATAACATAGGGGTTCTCAAACTATTGTATCATTTGTTGCAAAAGAACGTTAAGTATAGCCATAGTTTTAAAGGATGATCAACTTGGAGGAAAAAAGATTAGAAGCCTGAAATATAATATGAATCTGCTCATGTAACTGAACAACTTTTGCCAAGATTCTTAGGCCGAAATGAGAGAAAAAAATATTGAACTCACTAGTATCCCATATTAATGTACCTAAACGAATGGGAAGGTGGTTTTGATGGTTTCCTTAAGCAATTATTTTCAGTTTAATAGGAGTACCAGGGCGACCAAGCTTTGCTCTGCCCATCACACATAGCGCCAAAATTAACCGCATTCTTGACCGGCCGACTTTTGGTGTTGTAATAATTAAAATAAGCCCCTAAAAACTTAAAACGTAAATAATAGTAATAATAACAATCAATAATACAGATTAATACAACCTTTAACATGAAAATATTACCGGTTGAGCAGGCTATGCTACTCACCAACAGATAGCGATGTAGGGTTTCTGAAAAGCGCTATTTTCAACAAACGGTCAAAAACATGGAGAAAACTAATTGTCCCAGACATGAGACCTAGCCTAGCTAGATCGATTTTTCGTCGTACAGTAAATTTCATCAAAACCGTTACAGCCGTTTCCGAGAAATCGATTACAAAGATTATCCTTCAAGCTCCAAAGTACATTTCCTAGCATCCAGTATATTGGATACAGGAGGGTATAAAAGAGCCCTGATTGGCTTCGAGAAAAGGATGGTACGGCTGTGCCTTTGTTTGCTCGACTTGGCGGCTCCCAGATATCCTTCAACTAAGAGCGTAAGGCTCAAAGATATAAACGTTTGAGAGCCCCTGGAAATTGTGTAGATTGTGTAATGTGTAATGAAACTTTACTCACTGCGATGTGGGTGCGTCATCACGATCGCCAGCGGGCACTCGTCGTCTTCCAGGATATACTCCGAGTTGTCAGATGTGTCCACCTACAAGCAACATGTTCAATTAGGACTAGTAAATAAAAAAAAAATTTAAAGAACACCAGCCGTCTTACTACAAAAAAGTTAGACATCTGTTGAACACTTGATCAAAAAAATGCGCACAAAATAAGTGGCTATGTCAGTTATGCGCAGAAGTCAAGTCATAAGAATTGAGGTCATTTTTGACTTCTGCGCATCTGCTATCGCTGGCACATAGCCAGAGTTATTTTGTTTTTAGGGTACCGTACCTCAAAAGAACAAAACGGAACCCTTATAGGATCACTTTGTTGTTCGTCTGTCTGTCTGTCAAGACCCTTTATCTCACGAACGGGTAGAGGTATCAGGTTGAAATTGATACCATATATTAGGGTCCATGAACCACACAAGATCTGAAAATATCCATTTTTTACAACGACGCAATCAAAAGATATGGCATTTTATGTCCTCTTCTCCAAACATTTATGCACTAAAAAGCAAAACCTATAGGGTACTTTCCGTTGTCGCCAAATTATGAAATTTGGCAAGAAGCTAGGTTTCACAGGACAAATAAAGGGAAGTAAGACCGCAGAGGTTTAAAATTCTTTGGTCTTCAATCTTAGGGCACGTTTATCCGAATCATTGTTTAAATATTGTTCAATTAAACACATAGATTCAAAATTTTCTGGTCTTCATGAAAGACATAGGGCTCCCCTATAGATCTCCATGACGACCGGTCCGGCTTGGCTCGCATCCAGTCGCCTTCCCGCAAACTTGACCAGACCATCGGTCCACCTTGGGGCCTGCTTACGCCTATGTTCATGACATGTTTGAATAGAATAGAAAACGTTATATTTAGTAAACAATACCTGACATATTTTTATTAATACAAAGAATTTGAATGTTACTCAGTAAGTAAAGTTCAAACTCGCTGTACGCAGGCCCCACATTTAATTATTAAGTATGATCGCGAACGTAACGAAAAAGTACGCGTATGTAGCCCTACCATGTCAAAAAAACGCATCTCTTTAGCAATATCTATGAAGTTAGAGTATGGGCTTCGTCTTATAGTGTGGCCGGTAGATATGTAGTTACAGTACTGTTATAGTGACCAGCCTGTACAATACAGTACTGATAGGGGCCGTGTCGCCTACAGATAGCAGTAGCGTCCTGTACGTACATCTCTAGTTACATTAATGTTATAGTGACCAACCTGCACAATACAGTACTGATAGGGGTCGTGTCGCGACAGCCCGTACTTGTCCAGTGTCTCTCGTACTACGCCGGCCGCCGTGTCGCCTACAGACAGCAGTAGCGTTTTGTAAGGCACGTCCGGACTTAGGGACGAACCGTATATCTTCAGGGTACCACCTGGGGACAAATGTATTTGTTTATCTATACCACACATCGAACACTCCATTCAAAACAAAAAATTTACAATTTAAAAAATTACCTATTAACGTTCACACTTACAAAATGGAACCGTCTGTCAATACACTGATAGACTTCCAGCCGTTGAAAAAATTCAACTTGATAAATGAAATATGCAATAACACAGAATTTTTTTTTTACATGGACTAATATCATCATCATCATATCAGCCGAAAGACTAATATTGGGTGTGAATTAGAGCGAAAAATATTAACTAATAGCAATGCTAATTTTATCGTTATTTTTACAGTTAATGTAATATTTTCTTCCGAATACCGTGACTAGACACGCATTCATCACATCATAAATTTTATGATCATCATTACACTATATTACATTATCTGATGAAACGGAAAGTCTATGATAAACATTTGTTTGAACTCACAGCCCAGTCTAGAAACTTTGCATAAAGGATCTTTATATATCGTAGGCGAGTACTAAGAAAGGATTTTGCGAAATTCATGCCTCCTATGAATCGACGTGAAAAACACACGAACTCGAGGGCAACAGCTAGTGATAAATAACTACGCAACATAATGAAATTATGGTCAATCGCTCTTTGTACATTTTCTATTACGTTATACAGGGTGTAAGGGTGGTGTACCGAAATTGTATGGAGACGTATTTTTTTTTCCAAAAATGTGCCTAAAGTTGTTCAGTTTCGTTGACTGCGCACGCCCTTTCAGTTTTCGGTAGGTACACCGTCCCTTACACCCTTCATGAGACAGGCATTAATTTTTAAACAGCGACTGCCCTATAACCTCCGCGGCCTCCACAACCCAGAGGGCAAATCAGGCTTACAGTCGAAATAATGTATCTTGATTAGGGCATAATAGAGCGACCGTAAAACTCGCGCAGGCGCCCGCACGCGTGTGATATAGTATGAACAGCGTACCCGGCGCGGGCGCGCGTGTCCTGCTTTTTCACACTATTTCACATGCGTGCGGGCAGTCGCCCTTAGAATGACAGCAGGTCAGTGCTATGCGCGAGAGCAGGACGGAGGAATTGATTTTTCAAACACGCTGTAACACATGTTTATTTCTTTCTTTTTTTTAGCCTAAATCCAAATTTTTAATAGAATTTTCATACGTACTTATTTTCATCCCTTATTTCACCCTCTTGGGGGATGATATCTCAAAATTGCTGAAACACGTTTTTCTTTACTTAATATCCAAATATTTAAGTACGTAATGTCAAAACTATAGGGTTTTTGTGCTGTAAGTAACACTTGATTAATTGTGTAATTAGATTCTTTATTTATATAATTAAATTAACCTGCCAAGTTTAAATTCAAAAGTATTTCATTTTAGATATTATTTTCAACGTACCTGCGTATTTTCACAGCTATACTATATTTTAAGTTGGGTGTATGGTAAAGTGAATTTCGGCCAGATGAACCGTTGACGTGAATAAGGTGGCGGATAGTGGCTGGATGCGGAAGGCGGAGGACTGGATGTGGTGGGGAGTCTTGGGAATGGCAAATGTTTACTAGTGGATCAGGCTGCTGATGAAGACGATTATGATCGATATTAAAGTGCATCTAAACTTGGCATTGGATCGGATTTCAACCCTTTTTTAGGCAAACAATTAGCCGATAGGAACTTGGGCCCCCTTTTTAACAGTTATGTTTTTGGTGG
The DNA here is from genome assembly GCA_947532105.1 of Athrips mouffetella. Classification (NCBI taxonomy): domain Eukaryota; kingdom Metazoa; phylum Arthropoda; class Insecta; order Lepidoptera; family Gelechiidae; genus Athrips; species Athrips mouffetella. The sequence continues at coordinate 24,092,150 of OX383963.1, forward strand.
GATTTTGTTTACGGTAACTAATCATTCGAGCAGAATAATTTAATGACCCTCAGTTAGATAATTACTCAGAACAATAGGAAGAGACTTTTTATTCAGAAATTTATACTTTTAAAAGCTCTTCTTAGCTCTAACAAATCGTTTCCCTGATCGAGTATTATCATTTATTTTATCGTACTCGCTCTTATTGCGGGCTTAGTGGACCAATTGAGCGAAATCCGAACGTGTGATAGCAATAAATTGTCAACGTTTTTGCGTTAAATGACGTGATCAAAATGTGGTGATTTACATAGGTATGCGGTTACACGCTGACCGCGAACAGCGCACAGCTACAGCGTAAATAATTTGTATAAAATTTGACACTGGAATTGCGATTATTGACGGGAAAATCGTTGAAAATTACATGACCAATGCGGCCTCACTTAGTAAGAATATATTCGAATTCATACGAACTTTCATCCCTTATTTCACCCCCTTGGGTGATGATATCTCAAAATTCTAAGACACATGTTTCTTTGTTTCTTATTAACAACTAAAATCCAAATTTTCAAGTACCGCATGTCAAAACTATAGGATTTTCATACAAACTTTCATCCCTTATTTCACCCCCTTAAGGTATGAATTTTAAAAAATTCAAAAACTTGTACTTTTTTATTTTATACCAAGAGCTCAGAACCAAATTTCTATAATTGTACCCTTAAAAATGAAAGACTTATAGACCAACATACGGAAAAAAAAACCGGTCAAGTGCGAGTCGGACTCGCGCGCCGAGGGTTCCGATATACCTATAGTATTTTTGGAAGCAATAAAGTCCATTTTCAGGACCGCAAAACTAAATTTGTTTGTAAATATTTTTTGCAGATTTCTGAAAAACTGTGCTACTTAGAAAGATTGTTTTATTTTTGCTGTAAAGTTTATATACATTTCTGTCAACTGTAATTAATTCAGATTTTTCCTTACTCAAACTTCGGAGATAAGGGGGGGGGAATGGTATTTTTTTTGACATTTTTCATCATAACTTGAAAACTAAGAAACTTAAAAAAATACAAAAATATATTTTAGAATGTACAAGTAAAGCCCTTTCTTATGATACCCCACTCGACCTAGTAGCGACAATTTGAAATCTGGCCCCCCCTATTTTGGCCCCCTTTACATTAGTAATCATACTTTTTCAAAAAAAATTCATGTGCAATGAAGTTGGGCAACTATATTCTAAAACCATTCCAAATTTCAGGTCGATAGCATAAGTGGTTGCTGAGATATAGAGGTGTGACAGACAGACGGACAGACAGACAGACAGAGCGGCACCATAAGGGTTCCTTTTTTTTACCAGTTTGTTATCGGAACCCTAAAAATCATCCCCTTGTTTACCTCCTTGAAGGGTGGTTTTTAAGAAATGCTTAAACACGTGTTTCTTTAGTTTTTAATGAAAGCTTAAAGTCAAATTTGCCTGAATCTAACTCAAGAAACAAAGGACTTTCATACAAACTTTCATTCCTTATTTCACCCTCTTAGGGGATGAATTTTGAAATTTGTAAAATACGTTAATTTTTTTTTTTTTTACTAAGAGCTCAAAACCGAATTTATATAATTCTACCTTTAAAAATGAAAGACTTATAGACCAACATACGGAAAAAAAAAATCCCTTTTCACCCCCTTAAAGGGTGATTTTTAAGAAATGCTAAAATACGTGTTTCTTTATTTTTTACCAAAAGCTTAAATTCGAAGACTCTTTCATCCCTTATTTCACCCCCTTGGGAGATGAATTTTCCAAATCCTTTCTTAGTGGGAAGTTTTGACGTGCATAAAACCTGTGTACAAAATTTCAGATCCGTATCTATAGCGGTTACGGCTCAGCGTTGATGAATCAGTCAGTTAGGACAAGCTCTTTTATATATTTAGATTATACACCGTGAATTCACATTGCTTTGCTCCAAAAGACCGTGGATTCTACTAATCAAATCAACTTTCCCGAAGAACAAATTTTTCTTAAAAAAAGATTTCGTAGTGGGCGGTCACGTGATCGACACATTTTGTATGGTATGGGGTCAAAAAGTTTTTTCGAGTATAATTTTTTTTCTATGTGAAAGTTGCTTGTTTTCTTTAGTAGAATCACTGGGTATTTATGTGTTTGCGGCCTACCTAGGATCTGAAACAAGGCCTCCTATGTTGCTTTAAGTTTCGTAAAAAAAAGCAACAAACATGGGTCACAGGTGCTTTAATGTAATATTAGTAGAACCAAAAACGCAAACTAAAAACTTTCTACGTATTCCATAAATAGCCATAAAGATTTTCCCACAATCTAGTAAATTATTTATGTCTTTGTGCAATCATGCAATCATTTTGCTCAATGTGATGTGTCATGCGACTACTGTTTAGTATTGTTTAGAATTGAATGTCTTGTGGTCAATTGTAATATGGCGCTTTCTATGATTATTTGGTTTGTGTAGTCTGGTTGTTCAGTCTATTATTGTAACAATTTATAAAGGTGAAATAGAAAATGTCTACAAGTAGGACATGAAATGGTACTTTTTTACTTTGTAGCATAGTGGGGGTGAGCAAAAGCATGTTCAAAACTTTTTAAACATAGCTAGAACAGCCTGCTTAACTCCCTGAAAAATATCCTCAACCAAATGTTCTCTCTTGCGCAAAAATAACGGGTCGGTCTATTTTCTGCCGTAGATCTTATACTATTATGGGGTCTAAGTAAACGTCAATATCTTATCTAAATCGAATAAAAATACGACTCTGATCAATGACATCTTTAGATAAGAACCTTATCAACAATTTTGTCAAAGATTACACATCTAAATGTTGAGGAAAATCCGTGCAAGTCTTCAAGAATTTTAATACAAAAATGAAAGGGAAATCTGACAAAATATAGTGTTACTATTTCTAAGTGATGCACGGAGTTTCCTGGACACCGAATACAGATGTGATCTTGAGAGAATCTTGGGATACCTCATCTGGCGATCTCACAATTCAACTACCTATTTTTATTTGGTTTAGGAAGTATATATTGACGCTTACCCCATCGTTGTATGAAAATATATGGCAGAAAACAGACGGTTCCGTTATATTAGTGCGGACACTAATATAACGCCTTGGTCTTGGTCTGCCACCAGACATTGGTCATTAAGTTAAGATACAAGTGTCTCGTTTGCCATCTTCAGAGCGGAACTGCCGCAGATTTCTCTCCAATATCTCTTGCTGCCTACGCCTGATCCACGCGAATGCGAAAGGATAGCCTTTTTGTTAACATACCGGTGTCCGGTCCGCCATCTTTGGAGCGGAACTGCTGCAGTTTCCTCTCCAACTTCTGTTGCCGCCTACGCCGCATCACCGCCTCCGGGTTACTGATGCTGCGGGTGAATGATGTCTCGGGGAGTTCTGGAATAGATAACAGTAGGTGAAGAGCTGGTCACGTCGCTTTAGGGTATTTAACTAGTTGCTTATTCTGTAGTGCAATAGGTATAGGTATTCTCGCGACGAGACGGGGGGGGCCCATCGCTCGTCATCGCTCACGGCGGCAACTAGTTCTTGCTCTTTCCTTCCCACTCCCCCATCTCCCCGCGCATACCTAAGGCGCGGTACAGCAGTTGCGGTCAAACTATAATCTAAGTGGCTAAGTCATGATGGCCTTGCTGCTATGGTCTTAGCGGCGAGCGGTTTCTAATACACTAAGCGTTGAATTCCAACTAAAAATCAAGCACGCAGCGGTATGTAAGCAGTGTTAAGACCTTATCAGCAGGGTGGTGGTCAATCCGTAAGAGGTGAGGTAACCACCATGTTTTATGTCGTTAATTTGATCATAAGAGGCACGTGCTCACACTATTAATATTCATGACTTTCGAATGATACCATCAAACCAAAAATTCCTTCAAAACTATTAGAAACACACATGAAATTTTTATTGTTAGTCATAAATAGAGTTGCCAAACTCGTGGTCATCAAGGTATGAATAGTGAGTTATTGCATACACTCTACGGCTATTCCAGTTATACGCGTCTTGGAAATATTTTACCAACTGCCGTACTCAGAGACGACACTAGTGCTGTCATTTTCATTGATAAAGAAAGTAACAGCACGAGACTAAATGAAAGATTAACTTTAAGTGACGTCTCTGGGTACGGTATTCTGATCGGCTTCAATGAAATCGATCAAAGGCGACACCAATATGTTTCACCAGTAAAGCAGTAATTATTTTTAGGAACAGGATCCGCAAGGGAGAATCTTATACTCGTACCAGTAGGATCACATCATTGTCACATAGTCAATAAATAAAACTCCTCCTCTCCACTCCCTTTCTACGCATAACATTGAGTTGTAAGCAATGCCAAGGCCTTTAGTGATAAGACAGTACAACATCGATTAAGTAAGTCAGGTGGTATTTATGTACTAAGATAGGGTCGGAAACTAGATAAACCTAAGGCGGTCAAGGTCTCGCCTCATAGTGGCCTTAGTAGAAATATCGATTCGAAGTCGCTGTCCCTACGATACAGGGTACTTTATGGACAATAGTTTTCTGATAGATAACATTGTAAAGTAAAAATAAAATTTAGACCTGTGTAAAGTTTTTCGGCAACGGGTCGGTTCTCATCGTTCGTGTCGGACTTCAGTCGTGAAAGTTTCTCTTTTTTCTTCAACTCCTTCTTCTCTCGCTTGGACAGTTTCCGTTTGAAGTTCTGGTCTCCTTTTTCTGAAGATATGGGGACCTGAAAAATAAATAGTATATTCCTTAGTAAAATCAGTTGTTATTTCGATGAAGGACTGATGATTTGGTCAAGGTTGCGGACGCGGGAAGCTGCTAAATGGCAGCACTACTGAATTCAAAATACACTTCAAGAGATGCTCTTAAAGACAGAGAAGGTGTATTCCAGCTAGTGGAATAAAAATTTTATGGGAAGTGATGACAATTTTTCTAGAGACTTCAGGAATTTTTCTATTTCATCAGTGAAGTCTTCCGGTTGACATGACAATGATATTGATTAGTTAGCTCTTTTGAAAATGTGTTTCAAACTATTTATGCTAATAATGTCATATTATCTCTCCTTGGTCTGAGTACCTATATATTGCTTTTAAGACTTATTAATTTTCTTCACTTTATGAAAAAAAAAATAAAGGCTTTTCATACGCACATTTTATTCAACTCTTCACAGCGCAAACACTTTACATAACAGTAGGTTTAAAACCTTGCTACAAGATCTGTGCCTTAGGTATGACATGACAAAAAGTCTCCTATTCATTTTCTAGTTTTCTTTCGTCATAGCCTGGTCTCCAACAACATGGCTGTGTATACTCACCTCGTTACTAAGGCACTTGAGTAGGAGCCGCCCTTCTCGGTCGTAATCATACCAGTTGAGTTGTACCAGGAGTACCTTCTCATGACGCTCGAGTTCCCTGTCATCATCAGGACAGCTGATTGTATACTGACCTCATTGTGACTGAGGCACTTGAGTAGATACCGCGCTTCGTGGTCGTCAGCATGCCCGTTGAGTTGTACCAGGAGTGGCTTCTCATGAGACTCTACTTCCCTCTCATCATCAGAAAAAGCTGGTTGTATACTGAGCTCATTGTGACTAAGGCTCTTGGGTAGAAACCGCCCTTTGCGCATGCCAGTTGAGTTGTACCAGGAGTGGCTTCTCATGAGGCTCCACTTCCCTCTCATCATCAGAAAAGCTGGTTGTATACTGACCTCATTGTGACTAAGGCACTTGAGTAGAAACCGCCCTTCGCGGTCGTCAGCATGCCAGTTGAGTTGCACCAGGAGTGGCTTCTCATGAGGCTCCAGTTTCCTCTCATCATCAGGCCCGTGCGTCTCCCAGAGAGAGTACGAGCCGAGGGATAACATACGCATGTCTGGACGGAATTTCTCGATTAGAGTTTCTGAAAATTCAAACAAGATTGTTTTTTTAATTTTCAATGGTCTGGACTTTGTCCTCAATCTATGCCTGAAGACAGAGATGAGCTGGTGTCTATCGAGACATCGAGAGGTCACCCCGATTAAGGCCATTCACTTGCAAGTTCAATTGATTCTTTTTATAATGCGCACAGCTAAGGCGTGGAATTCTCTGCCTGCGTCTGTGTTCCAGAGTTCATTTAACCCGAATCTACACCAGTTGCGAGTGAATAGGCTTCTTCAGTGCAAGCTCGTTCCATCGTTGACCTCATCTCTGTCCTCAGGTCTAGATCCACATCAGGAGCAACACCATCGACAGTAAATAAATAAAAATATTTGTATTAACAAGACTTGCATTTTCAAAATCCAAAAACAAACTAATAAATTATATTATTTGAAGTTGATTTCTTTTTACCGGTATAATCTACTTTATCATAATTACCGTCACGCGATTATAAACAATCGTAATAAATACCAACAAATTCCCAAAGGTATGATTACCTCGAGGTGACTATGATACTTCCCCTCTACATTTTTCTAGCAAAAGCTAGAATTCTCGAGAGGGCTCCTTGTCCTGTAGTGGACGTTTCATGGGATGTTATGATGATGATTACCTCGAGACGAACGTGAAACAATCGCAATGATAATCTTATTGATTCAATTAATTATTAAAATCTGTTCCAGCGGGATTTAGAGCTACCGCGCACTAGCGATTTTTTAGTTGGCCGATAGTTTGATCGGTCTCGGAATCAGTATGGACTCCTATGGTAGTGCGCGCATTTGTCGATTTAAAGTTGGCGATTTATCTATGGATAACGATTGCGACTAAACTGTCGGCGTACCTATTGATTGTCATACGGTCAATTTTAATCAAACGTTTATTATTTAAGGTTTGAAGACAGATTCAAAACATTCGCCACGCAAGAATTACAGATTTTCAGACAGACCTTTCCCACGCGTCGGTACAAAAATATGGAACTTAAGATTCTAAATACAATAAATAAAAAATAAAAAAGATTAATCTTAAGTTAATGCTCTTCAGAGCTAAACTACTGAATAACATAGAGTCATGAATGAAATGATAAAGAGTGGAAAAACTAAGTAGTCAAAGAAATCTCTGCAATTAAATTTATATTTTAAATTTATGCTTTCATTTCGTACTCGTACAAAGTGGATATAGGCCCTGCAGCGGCAATAATTGGTACGGGATTTAAGTACCTATAGATTGTCATGGGGTCAATTTTAATCAATGGTTGATTATCAAAGGTTGAGGCCAGATTCAAAACATTCGCCACGCAGGAATTCCGGATTTTCAGATCTTTCCACGCGTCGGTAGAAAGATTAGGATTAAGAGCACTTTCATGACGTACTAAAAGCTACAATGCGCGCAACGAAAGAAGAGCCCTGTCGGATCACGACATGATCACGTGATCCGACAGGGCTCTTCTTTCGTTGCGCGCATTGTACTAGCGCTGATAGTTACTTTTTGTATTTGTCTATGCCATAAATTGTTTCACATTCCTTTACCTATGACATCGCTGACTGTGGCATCGGAGGCTACTCTGATACATTTGGTCGCAATCTTCTGCCCAGAGTCCTGGAAGTAGAACCGCATCACCCCATGGAACTCCAAGTTCTGTAAATAAAAAAAAAATTATTTAATAAAATTTAATTTAATCATGTGGTGTGGTGCCGGCTGGCCGTTTAGGAAGAGTAGAAAATAAAAGTCAAAAATAACAGCTCCTCTATTAGTGAAATAAATTCATTACACAAATTATACGAATGATCTTATAGTGAGCCACAAATCATAACCTTAAGGGGCTGATAAGAGCTGAATTACCTCTCTTTCTAACAAAGGGCAGAATGCGCGTGCTACAACGGAGCGGATTCGCGCTGTTTCACGTTTTTCGCTCATTTTTGCACTTTTCTCAAAATCTGTACCCATAAATATCCTATACTATTAAACGAGCAACATTTGTATATATATTTGTAATCGGTTTCTCGAAAACGGCTCTAACGATTTCGATGAAATTTACCATACGGGTGTTTTCGGGGGCAAAAAAATCGATCTAGCTAAGTCTCATGTCTGGAAAAATTCGTTTTCCCTGTGTTTTTAAGCATTTTTAAAAATGCCTAATCCTACAGCGCCATCTGTTGGCGGGTAGCATAGCTTGCTCACCCGATGATATTTTAATGTTGAGGCGGCTATTATAGAGCGAAGCTCGGTCGACCAGGTACTTAATTATAAAACAGCTATATTATTACGCATAATATATTGAATAATGTGTAAAAGTTTTGGCATCATAGATTAATGGGTAACTTAAGAAAAACGGTTTAAAAGCAAAAAGCAGAGGTAACTTTGGATTTTTTTTATGGCGTACAAAATATATTTAATCGTGTTTCAGAGTCGGCCATATTATTGTAAAGATGCTTAATTCTCACATAAATTTTTTTCACGGCCCTATATTCATCACTTTTCTTTAAAAACCTGCTCAAGTGAAGCGTATTTAGCTTTTATCAGCCCCTTAAATCAAAACCTTTAAAGCTGTCTTGTGTTTTTCTATGATTTATGAAAATAAATAACCACTTTTTAGCAGTAAAAAAGGTAGTAATTTTAATAGAAGTTGTTCTCAAAAGTACGTTTAACTCCGCAAAGGTACTTAAATATTTAAACAAAAAGTTACTGCAATACTTTAACAAGTAATGTGAAAGAACTCGACAGATAAGAGAGGCGGAAACGAATTCTTATCTTAAAATAGAACTCTTTCTTTGTGAGATAAAGTCTGTTGACAAGTCTTATCAACTTATGCAAATTGTTTATAAAGTCGCGTGTGACTGACTCACTGTTTAAAATATCGTGCACTTAACTATTTTGGAACAAGTTTAACTGAAATGTTTTGTCTAAGGTGGACCGCAGTGCAGGCACAATAAAGGCCAGTTTTGTCTGTAATCATACTTATCTCGTGACCCTTTTTGGCTAAAATTAATTTGAAATAGTCAAAATAATAATGCTTTTTTTTCTTCGACCTTTTGCCAGCATGTAAATCGAAACAAGACTGGATTGAATGTTTGTACTTTTGAACAGAACTTTATTTTGGGTCATGATTCAGATTGTTCGATAGTAATTTCCAAATGAAGGATTAGTTGGATGCGCTCTTGCCCGCGATTTCATGCGCACATTTAGCCCGAAGGGATGAGATGTTTTTTCGCTACCTACTGAAGAATTGTGAAATTTTTTAATTGTGTTTTTGTAGTCGTTAATAAGCCATGTCAGCAGAGGCCGTCGGTGTCTAATTAATGCTGACACCAGTATTTGTGAGGTCGGTCATCGACCTTGCAATCCATATGGTACAATGATGATAGTGTTTTTTTAGAATCAGTCCCTAATTCCAGCGATAAACATTATCGTATTATCTATGGTAAAATATACCCTCTTTACTAATACTAATGGGAATGAGTTGTTATACCATTCAGGCAGTTTGTGCAAGGCTACTTTTATGAAAAAGTATAACACTTTTTGGCTTAAAATGAAGTGTTTAACCAGGACTCTCGCTGTTCAAACTTCCGAAGCCAGTAGCAGTTATATTTTTCCGTTTAAATCAGATTGCCGCACACAAATGTGAATAGTTTAGTAATTTATTCATAGTGTAGTAACGAGACAAAACAATCAAGATGCATTATTCATAATAACAGAGACAATTGCAAGGTCAATTGAGATAAGTCTAATAAAACACTTCACGAATTCTAATTTCAAGGCCAAAAGTGAAGAGTGGGCTGTGTTTTGGATTTGTAAGGAAACTTTTGTGGTTTTATCATGAAGTACCTATTAGATACTAGTTATTTAACTCACAATCATTATTATGTTATAGAGCGATTTTAGTTCTTTATTATGTATTTTTTTTACTTTTAATGAGCCATGTCTCCGCCTCTGGTGTTAGCCTAATAAAAATTCAGTATCTGTTAAAATAAATATAACTTATACTAGGTTATTTTTTTGGACCAGATTTGCGTATGTCCACGTTATTACAGAGGTCAAAAGCAACAACTTTTGTTCTACGACTTTTCTAACAACGCACAAAAAAAATTGCGACTCCCCATACTAAAGTGGTCACGTGATCCACCCATTTTGTATGGGAAGTTTTTCATGCGGAACATTTTTCGTGCGTTGTTAGAAAAGTCGTAGAACAAAAGTTGTTGCTTTTGACCTCTGTAATAACGTTCGCCTACGCAAACCAGGTCCAAAAAAATAACCATAATCATCTTAATAAGCATCTTAAATAAAAAGTAGATCGCGAAACTATGGGCTATTGCCGCAACAGAATTTTGAGGTCTTCATAAATTTTCCGTCAGAAATCAGTGAAGTGAAAGCGTCGATAATGACCAAAGAATTTCGAGAATCCAAGCAAAATTAACAGCCGACTTCGCTAATTAACTGTAAGTGTAACGAATGGACAGGCACTTGTACACACGGCCGCACATCAGTAGAAACACTTTTGGACCTTATGACGTGGTAATAGAGTTGAAAAAGTTTCTACCAACGAGCGGTTGACCGTACGCGCGCTTGTGGCGTGGTCATCATCGTATAGTGTGGGATATAAATCGATGACCGACCTCACAAACCATGGTGTCAGATTTAGTAATTTTAGTATGCCTATGACTTATTTACCGACTACTACCGTAGATAGTAACCGGGACCAACGGCTTTAAAGTGCCTTCCTAGAACGAAACCATGTTTCTTTTCAGACAATCAGGTGGTTCATCCTGCAATGTCCTAACGAAACTGAGGAATTCACACAAAGTGGTTTATGTGTGCCTGTTCCCCACAGAGAATCGAACCCAGAACCTCCGGATCGAGCGCCGAACAACGCTCTAACCACTAGGCCATGCACGGAGGTTTTCTTAGTACTACTAGGTAATAGGTAATAGACAAAATGTAAAGTCTACGCCTCGAGATTGGCAAGAAAATCCAATCCGATCTTGCCAATCACGGCCGTTACAGCAATGGCCCCATGAAATATCGAAAACGACGGGAGGCGTAGACTTTCCATTTCGTCTATTACCTTTAACTGTGCTCTAACCACAGGCGAAAATGACCTCAAAGTAACACCTTTCATAAAATCGTGTATTACTCATGGCTGATAAGATTACGAGAGTAAACATACTTTACTGTGAAGCTTACCTTTATCTACACGGTAAATCAATTGTGATAAACGTAGCGAGTATTTCTGTAGCCAGGATTAAAATATTTTGTATCTAATCTACTTATACATCTATTTTGCCAAATTGAATCAAAGGTAAAGGGTTTCTTGGGTTCCATAGTCAACAAGGAACCCTTATAGTTTTGTCATGTCCGTCTGTCTGACAAACCTTAGAAAAACAATCCGATATACCTATAGTATACAATCTTACAGATCTACCAGCTGCCTTTACCTTTTCCCAACATATCAAACAACACTTATACCTACATGTATATACTACAATACATTTGTCCTCTTTTACTTAACTTATTATTCACCTCATTTGATCGTCAACAACCTGAATTCTGTTATCTAAATTTGATAATATAAATGATATAAACATTGAACTTGATAATTTTACTATAGCTCAATCCGCCGTCTGTAAAATTGAAGACTGCCCTAGCCTAATAATGAATCCTAACACTAGTCTAAAAATTATTCATCAAAACATTCGCAGTACCAATCGAAACTTTTCTGGACTTCTTACACTTCTGGACAGATCTAAGACTGACTGGGATCTCATAATTTTAACTGAATGCTGGCTACGTCATATTCAAGTCATTCCGCCATTAGATGGATATAGCTGTGCTATAACGGAAAATAACCTAACTCAAAATGAAGGTGTAATGGTATATTACAAAACTAACATTTCAGTTACTATATCCGAGCCTAACATAAGAAACGCTAACTGTCTCACCCTTGAGATAGATCACAACACAATCATAATTGCTATATATAGGCCTCCTGGCTATAAAATTATTGAACCTTTTATTCAATCACTAAATGACTTTTTATCTGGTTTAAATCATACTAATATTGTCTTAATGGGTGATATTAACGTAGATATAAGGGAAAATAGCGTTGATAGTAACTTACATGTTTACTTAGATTTATTGGCTTCTCACGGTATGTTACCAGCTCATCAACTTCCAACCCACACTGAAACCTGTTTAGACCACGTAATGTTAAAAACCAAACTTCCCGCCTCTTGTTATGTGGCCGAGACGTCACTTACGGATCATGATTCTCTTATATTTATTCTGGAGCAACAACATTCTGATTCCCGGCTGGAAAAACCCGCTCCGTTAAAGAAAACAATAGACTACACTGGACTGGATTCAGAAATGGCAAATTTAAACCTAAGTGCGATTTATAATACAACAGATGCTAACGTGGCCTCATCTTTACTAATCTGTGAGATCAATGCAAAAATTGATTCGTACACGCGAAATATCAAGGTAGCAAACCGCAAGCGAATAAAAAAACCCTGGATAACAATTGGTTTACTGCGTTGTATGAAAAATAGAGACAGGCTGCACCAGAAACTTAGAAAAAATCCAAATAACGAAATAGTTCAAATTAGGTACAGAAGGTATAGGAACTTTTGCAACTATTAAAAAAATTAAAAAGGGACTTTGAAAAAAGTCAAATTAAAGAGGCAGCTAAAACTAACAACAAAACACTTTGGAACACTATAAAGCAATTAACCTATTTAACCAACAATCATAACCCTGCATCTCACCTTATCTCTCCGTTAAACCCCATTACATCGGTCGATAACATAAACAAGTATTTCGCATCTATAGGGAAGAATCTGGCTGAAAATATACCTCACATTTCGTGTAACAAGCCTTTTTCCATTCCGTCCCAACCGTCTTCTTTTGTCCTTACACCAACTGATGAATCTGAAGTTACAACATGTATTCTAAATCTAAAAAAAGGCAATACTATGGGGCGCGATAATATCTCTGGAAATTTTCTTAAACGTTATCATCAATTTCTAGCTGCACCTCTATCATATATTTTCAACTTAATGTTTTCATCTGGTACGTTTCCTCGAGAATTTAAGTTGGCAGAAGTGATTCCCATATTTAAGAGTGGTGACAGAGGCTGTGTCAATAATTATAGACCCATTTCTATACTTTCCACCTTGTCAAAAGTTGTAGAGAAGCTTTTAAACAGACGCTTAATTGACTATCTGGAGACTAAACACCTTCTTTCGGATTCTCAATTTGGTTTTAGAGCTGGAGTCTCAACAAACGATGCTGTTCATGAGTTGACCGATCACATAGTCACAAAACTTGACAAGAAAAAGAAAGTTATAGTAATATTTCTTGACTTAGCAAAGGCTTTTGACACAGTCTCTACACCACTCCTACTGGCAAAACTTGAGAATTAGGAATTAGGAATTAGGAATTCGAGATATTCAGCTAAAATTGTTTGAAGACTACCTAACTGATAGGCAACAAAGAGTAAGAGTTAGTGATTACACGAGTTCTGACCTGCCGATAACTTACGGTGTACCGCAAGGTAGCGTTTTGGGTCCCACCCTCTTTCTTGCCTATATAAATGACCTGTGCAGCCTCCAATTGACAAATGGAAAAATTGTCACTTTTGCTGATGACACCGCACTCATCTTTCACGGCGATACCTGGGAACAAACCTACAACTTTGCACAATTGGGTTTCAGTTTGATTCACTCCTGGCTCAATTTTAATGCACTAACTCTAAACGTCGACAAAACCAAATTTATTCCGTTTTCTATTAACAATGTTGACTTGTCTGTACATGATAGGTTTTCTATAATGGCTCATTCCTGTTTTTCAGATTCTGTTTGTTCTTGCAACCGATTGACTCTTGCATTGAACATTAAGTACTTAGGTGTTATGATTGATAACACACTAAGCTTCAGACTGCATATCGATAGTCTTTCTGCCAGGATTCGCAAGCTTATTTTTATTTTTAAAAACTTACGTCACATTTCTGATACCCATATAATTAAAATGGTATATCTGGCCCTATGTCAGTCCATTCTATGCTATTGTATCACAGTATGGGGTGGTACATCTAAAACTGTATTACTTAAACTCGAAAGAGCTCAGAGAGCACTCTTGAAAGTATCCTCATTTCTACCTTTCCGTTTTCCCACAAAAGATTTATACTCTCTTTCTGATGTTCTGACTGTAAGGCAACTTTTTGTTCTTAACACCGTTCTAAAACAACACTCAATAATTAAATTTGATTCTTCTCTTAATATCAATAGACGTCGGAAACATATTGTATGCCATTCCTCCTACGGATGGTCAACAGCCATAGCCGGTAGGTTTTTTGGATTTCTAGGAGGCTATCTATATAATAAAATTAACAAAGAGACTGCAATATACCCCCTTACAAAATATAACTGTAAAAGGGTTATTACTACATGGTTAAAGTCCTTAAATTATGAAGAAACAGAAAATCTCTTCAAAATCCCTTCCTGATTCAGCTTTACTGGTTATACGTTAAATCTTTAGTTTTGTCCCTAGTAGCAGTCACATCTATAATATCACTCACATACACAACTTACACATATACACATACACATGCATACACACGCACACATGCATACACACGCACACATGCATACACACGCACACAATATACAGTCACATCCACTCTCATCTACCTATTTTTGGATTAGACTTTATATAGTTAAGTACCTACCTTTTACTCACCTGGTCCAGAGTTGGAGAGGCTGGTTATCTGTTATACAGGTCCTCCTAGTACAGAAACCAGTCTCTCACATAGATTGAATCTGTTGTGTACCTAACCATTTAATGACTAAGTTTACCTTATTTAGTAATCTGTGTGAGAGAAAATAAAGTTATTTTGTATTTTTTGTATTGTAGTATTTTTGGAAGCAATAGAGTCCATTTTTAGAAACGCAAAACTAAATTAGTTTGTAAAGGTTTTTTGCAGATTTCTAAAACACTATGCAGCTTAGAAATATCGTTTTATTTTTGCTGTAATATTTACATAAATTTCCATCGACTGTAATTAATTCAGATTTTTACTTTCACTAACTTCGGAGATAATGGATGGATGGGAATGGTATTTTTTTTTACATTTTCGTCATAACTGGAAAACTAAGAGTCGTAAAAAAATACAAAAATATATTTTGGAATGTACAAAAAAAGCCCTTTCATATGATATCCCACTCGACCTGGTAACGACAATTTGAAATTTTGCCCCCCCTATTTGGACCCCCTTTACATTAATAATAATATACATATATTTTTTTATTATTTCATGTGCAATTAAGTTGGGCAACCAGATTCTAAAACTTCTCCAAACAAATCGATAGCAAGAGTGGTTGTTGAGATATACAGGTGTGACAGACAGACAGACAAAGTCGCACGATAAGGGTTCCTTTTTTTTACCATTTTGGTATCGGAACCTTAAAAAAGGACGGGTTGCACTCCGGGAGTGCCGGCAGAAGTGAAAACTTAAACATCAACGTTGTGCATTTTTGAATATTTTGGAATGGTTAGGGAATAATTTCGCACGATTTGTTTTGTTTTTTTTTTTTTTTTTTTACTATGTATGGGCTTACTCTTGACCTCGATCTAGCCTTAAGGACAGAGATGAGGTCGACGATGGAACGAGCCTGCCCAGAAGAAGCCTATTCACTCGCGACTTAAATAGATTCGGGTTATAAGAGCTCGGGAACACAGACGCAGGCAGAGAATTCCACTCCTTAGCTGTGCGCATTATAAAGGATGTTTCAAAGCGCTTTGTGCGAATGTGTGGAATATCAACCAGATATGGGTGATATCCTGCGGTGCGTCTGGATTCCCGATGGTAGAAGGGGGATGGCGGAATAAGCTCATGGAGCTCTTGGGCACACTCTCCGAAGTACAATCTGTAAAAGACCGAGAGGGCCCTGAGTCAAGTTGCTTTCTACAATCGCAAACGCCAGTAGAATAGAATGAAAATGTATGGGATTGACATTAGCTAACGAAATGTCACGTGACAGCTTATGTCAAATCCATAGAGTTTTATTCTATTCTACTGGCGTTTGCGATTGTAGAAAGCCACTTGACTCAGGGCCCAGACATGCAATTTTGCGCCGGTGGGCTAGGCTGTGAAACTTGGTTTTCACTAGCATCTCATCACCAACGAGCTTCCTGGCTCTGCGATCGATCAAGTCTAGAGCGGCTAGTTGGTATTTGGCCGAGCCATCCCAAAGGTGGCAGCAATTCTCCATGCAAGATCGGACTTGTGCTTTGTATAAAACTAGCAACTGTCCAGGAGAGAAATACCGCTTAACCTTATTGAGGATACCCAACTTTTTGGCCGCAGTTTGAGCTTTTGACTCAATGTTGGCGCCGAAGTTCAGGTTTGCACACAACTTCATGCCAAGAAGCTCGAGGCTGTCGGTGACCGGTACAGATGCACCTCGAAAAGTAGGAGCCAGATTGAATGGACTCCTTTTGGCAGTGAATAGACACGCTTGTGTTTTGGTGGCGTTGAAACTCACCAGATTTTTGTCA
The DNA here is from genome assembly GCA_947532105.1 of Athrips mouffetella. Taxonomy (NCBI): domain Eukaryota; kingdom Metazoa; phylum Arthropoda; class Insecta; order Lepidoptera; family Gelechiidae; genus Athrips; species Athrips mouffetella. Next base: position 24,108,595 of record OX383963.1, read on the forward strand.
CCCCAGTCGGAGACAAGAGACGGAGAGTTTTATTTATCAGTATAAAGGTACAGTCAACCGCTTGTCGGTAGAAACTTTTTCAACTCTATTACCACGCCTAAGGTTCAAAAGTGTTTCTACTGATGTGCGGCCGTGTGTACATACAATATTTATTTATTGTGCTATCGTAGACAAACATGACAATTTATATTACATACTAGCTGTTACCCGCGACTTCGTCCGCGTAGATTTTATAAAAAAACAGAACTCGAACTTAATTGAAACATATTTTACGGAGCGCTTATCCTTCTTGATCCCTACGTAAAAGATGCATTTGTACTTATCCAAGTTGAATAAATGCATCTTACTACAAACTTAATTATCTTTTGATTTTATTTAACTGGTCGGTAGTGCGGAATTTTCATTGTCAACCGTTACAGGCGAACTTAAAAAAGAAGGCAATAAAGGGAGTGAAGTGAATGGGTAGCGAGGAGGTATTCATAAAAGTAAAAAAGGTCCCTATTCCTCCCTATCTATCCTTTTGTATCCCCCCCCCCTACATTCCCACTCCCCCTCCCTCACCCTCTCCCACTCTCTCTTCCTCTCCCTCGCCCCTCCCTCTTCCCCCCCTCACCCTTCCTTCCCCCTCCATTTCCCCCCTTCCCCTCTCCCCATCACCCTCCCTTTCCCCCCTCGCCCTCCTCCCATTCCCCTCCCTTTCCCCCTTCCCCTCACTCATCCTCCCCTTCCCCCTCTCCCTCCCTCTACCTCTAAGGGGGAGGGAGGGCTCCCCCTTTCTCTCCCCTCATTTTCCCCTCCCTTACACTCTCTCCCTATCCCTCCCCCTCTCCCTCTCCCTATCCCTGACCCTACCCCTATCCCTGCTTCTACCCCTAACGCCATCTTAACCGCTATCCCTATCCTTATATAAACATACAACTGACACTCATATTGATTTTTAGACATTTCAAACCTATCGAATCCCAACCCCATCCCAGGGGTGGTGGTATTTCACGTCCACCACGTTGGATTTCAAAATCATTGTAGTTTTCGTAATCAGCGACCCGATAAACCATACGAACGACACCCATATTGATTTTTAGACATATCAACTCTATCGCACCCCAACCTCATCCCCAAGGGATGATAGCATTTCACGTCCACCATGTTGGATTTCAAAATTGTTGTAGTTTTTGTAATCAGCGGCTCGATAAACCTTACAAACGACACCCATATTGATTTTTAGACATTTCAACCCTATCGCACCTCAACCTTATCCCCAGGGGATAATGGTAGTTTACGTCTACCACGTTGGATTTCAAAATTGTAGTAGTTTTCGTAATCAGCGATACTTAGTTGAATAAAAAATGTCCCATCAAAATCGGTTAAGTAGTTTCGGTGTGCTGTAGCAGATACAACCCCGCTAGAGTATTATTGTATGTGTAGATTCCCACGGGAATGAGATATTTTCCCGGGGTAAAAAGTAGCCTATGTCCGTCTCCAAGTTACCATCTATCACCATACCAAATTTCATCAAAATCCGTTCAGCCGTTTAGGCGTGAAAGAGCAACAAACAAACAGACAGACAGACAGACAGACAGAGTTACTTTCGCATTTATAATATTAGTATGGATATAGACAATCTTCGTCAGATCTGACGCGCCGCAAAAGAAGTTTTCACTTCAAAAAAAAATTGTGTAGGTACCTCCCGTGCACGTTAGTGGGAATGCAAATTGTTTTTCTTGTAGACCCCATAATGAAGGGAGTCGTTATATAGGTCGTCTAGAAATATTGTGAATTTCCAAAGAATACTTTCCGATTTAGGGATCCGTTTGCGAAATATTTAGCTAAGGAGTAGAGTCGTGTCCCCCCCTGGCAGCTAAACGGTTGTTACAATAAATGTGATAAAATTCATAGTAGTGGCATACGATGAAATTAAAAGGAAAACTATCACAGCTAAGTAGGAGTAATAGTAGAAAAACTGAAAATAATTGAAATATAAACAGCAATCAGGCGCTGAGCTTCGCTGGTCGTTAGGACGGAAAATTTTATGAAACAAATCGATCTGCTTAACAATTATAATTCCTCAAGCAACTTTACTACGGAACTCTAAATTGCGCGTGGCCGCCCGACATGCACTTATAGTTATACCCTTATAGTTTCGTCATGACCGACTGTCTGTCCGCGGCTTAGTTCAGAGACCCTTAGTACTAGAAAGCTGAAATTTAGTACGAATATACATTACATGCACGCCGACAGTGGTAAAATAAAATATTAAAAAATATTTTTTTAGGGTACCTCCCCACTAGTAAAGTGGGGGTGAAATTCTTTTTTCATGTCTACCCCACAGAGTGGGGATCTCCAACAAAAAAATGCGCTTTTATGCTAAATATTTCGCAAAAGCATCCCCAAAATCGCAAAATGATAAAACTCACTGATGTAAATCACTAAAAATATTTTTTAAAAGACCTATACAATGTCAACCCACACGATACGGGTAGACGAGACAAGAATATTCACCTCCACTTAATTGTAGGGGAGGTGCCCTAAAATATTTCTTTTTCCAGATTTTATTTTTCCACTTTGTCGACGACGCGGGCTAGAAACAGACAGACATGACGTAACTATAAGGGTTCCTTGTTGACTACGGAAACCTAAAAAAGGTGGTAACTGCTAATAAATAAGGTGTAATTTACCTCGTTAGGTTCGGAGAGCTCGAAGAGGTCCAGGCGGTTGGCGTTCCACTGCTGGATCATGTTCCGGAGCGCCTCGCGCTCCAGCATGCGCTTGTCGGCGGCATCCATCTTCTCACCGCATCAAGTCAGCCCTGCAAAACGATAGAGGTCCAGCATTACAGTGGAAACTGTCGGCTTACAAAACTATGAAATGACAGATACGGATACAGGTACAGGACACCGTCAGCAATAAAAAATAATGTAGTTATGCAGGACTGGTAGTTGTCTTTTCGTAGATTGGTTTCTGGCTGTTTGATTCGTCCTGGCTCTAAATTCTTCATTCCCCACACGTTTTATAATATCCCTTTTCTTTGGGTCAAAATTCACCATTCTTGCAGTATTTTAAAAAATAAAATAAAAGACGTTTAATGTAAGCAAGCAAGTGATCCTTGTGATCAGTTTTTTTAATATATCTATTCTGCTACGAACCCCCTGACTTAACCCTCATTTGAAAAGGCTCTTATACTGCAGCAGCTCTCTCACAGCCACTCTACCAAACCTCCCTGAGCACTTTTATCGCAGAAACTTAATATAAGGCAGTCATTTGTAGATCCTAAAAAGTCCAATATGACAAGAGTCGTCTATCTAGCTGATATTCAATATTTCATGTTATTGAAATCGGCTAAATAATTAAACAACGCAAAAGCTAAAATAATGATCGACATAATTATAATAATGTTTCATTTTGGACATTGTAAACAGCTGTAGATAGGTGATAAATACAGTATCGCGTGAATATCACGTGATACAACCAAACAATTCCACAGTATCGTATACAACGCAACAGCGCATTAAACATTATGTCAGTCAATATTACGTTCAATACGTTTAATGTAACGTTTCGCACCACAGAGTCACACAGGCTGTCCCAAAAAACAGTTTCGCAAAAGTAGAGCATCCCTCTTCTATATTGAAGTTTAACAATTTGAGCTATCCAATTTGAACTTTGGAGACTGCTGCTCGAGAAAGCGACTTTGCGGTTATGTCAAACAGTCGGATCATTGACGTAAATTTTTAAGCATCCTCCTCTCAGAAGTCGGTTGTTTTGTCCGGGAACGAATTACTGATCCTTCTTTATTCACCTCTTTTACGAATTCAGTAATTTTCTAGATCTGATTTTGTGCAAAACATGTTTAAAGAGTCTGAACAAAACAAGTGTTCAATCAGAGACTTTTTAGTAAACTACCCTAGATATTTTAAAATCGTTACATGGAAGACTCAAATCTTGTAAAGCTCACGTTTTTATATTATGTAATAACATTTGAATAATAAGGGGTGTAACTACGGTACCTACCTTATTTTTTCGGACACTCTGTATTCATATGCCTGTGTTTCGCACGGATAATCAACACAATAACGGGGCAGATGCAATGCAATACGTCTGACAATTAGTAGTATTTGGAGTAATAGACACAATAGCCATTCAGACAATTTAGGAGTGATTCATAGATATACAAACATATTGCACTCGTGCGTGTAACAAATTGACGCTGTGATATGAAAACACGCGATGATGTGGTCAAATTCATATACCTACTCGTACGCAATGTTTGACAACAATAAAATCGATAAAAACCTAGTCGGGAAACTGATATGCACATAAATCGGCAAATTCTTATGAAACAAATTCAATTCACTACTAACCGCAAAAAAAAAACTAAATCTCAAACTTATTTATTTTAGGACCTGCCGCTCGACGGGACGGGTAGTAGAACGAACAGACGCGAAGCGAGAAGAAAAACCCTGGACTTTGACTTGTACGGGGACCCCGGGAACCCCGGCTGAAGCAAATACATACCGGCTGATAGCATGGCATGAACCCTGAAGCCATGTTGTGTAGTAGTACGATATTGCACAATAACTACAACAAAGTTCGTAGTATAATCAGTATGACCCTACACTGTACTATAAACCTACTAAAACAGGTATTATTTTTCTAAGAAAAGTATTTTACTAGTGATTTGATTAGACACGCAAGGTTTTACATATCTATTTTATATCGGTCAACATTTAACCTTAACAATTATCGATTTTAAGTCTTCTTTTTTATCATTCCAAACCAAAACTGAAGACGGCCACAACGTAAATAGAATCTTCAATAAAACTGCAGTAGAAATAAATCATTAGAAAGTGTTTGTTATTAAAATTTATTATGATAAACGATCAAGATAAACATACTATTAAGACAAACGAAGGACATCACTTTTAACGAAATTACAAAACAAATAGCTTGAATAATTGAACAAACAAACATTGAATTCAAAAGTCGATAAAATAAACATCCCGCTATCTACATCATTCGATATTTGTTCAGCGCGATCATAAATGGTGGTAGATATTTTGCTGCGATACATTCATTCATATTGAAGTTTACCCTGTCATCATCAATCAAACGCTCGCTATAACTACACTTTGACTTAGCTAGTTGCTTTAGACGTTAATAAATATAATCCATCATCCATGAGATTTTAGTCGTCTGCCTAACGTGGTTTTGATTTCAATGAGTTTTAATTACAGCAATCACGAATAAAATTGTCTTCAATGTTAATGAAAGTACGGTCGAATTCCCGGTTTTGTTTGTAGCCAAAACTTTGATTTAGTAGACAAGTAGTTTTCTTGGTAGACAACCAAAGACATCTTGGGTAATTTTATTTCAGAAAACTTTATCAAAATATATGGCAACAAAACCGAATATAATACAACTATCAACCTAAATAATTAAAAAGATAAAACCACTGCGTCATACCACACCTTTGTGTCATTGCGAGCACTTATCTGTAAACAGGTAGGTAATTTCGATAACGTAATATCAGGCCAGGTATTTATTGACTGTATCTTTCGGCAAGTGTTTGGCTGTAGAAAATAACATGCAATTTGACGCGAGCCATGCCAGGTGAGGCGAAACGTGGGCACGAATGTTTCGAAACGTCAACCTGGAAAACTTTTGTATAGTGAAATATTGTTTCACCCATCTTAATGAAGATCTTGAACTAAAGAATGGTCAACAAAGACCAAAATGCCAAAACAAACTGCTAATGACAATTTATTTTCTCAGATGATAAGTGATAACAAAAAGGACAACTATGGATTTTCAAACAAAATAAAACCATAAAATTAGGTTGATTATGTCTGGTGAAAACAGATTTTCTTTTTCGAAAATTTTAATGTCTGTTTGCTTCCATACTTCCATAAACAAGCGCAGGACCACAATAAGATCCCTGTTTTGTGCTTTTAAGTCTATTTTTTCTATTTCTATGTATTGAAGACTAAACCATCACAAGTATTACAGTTAACACTCTACATACATACATACATAACATCACGCCTCTTTCCCGTTGGGGTAGGCAGAGACCACAGTCCTCCACCTGCTACGATCTTATCTTATCTTATCTTATCTTATCTATCTACACTCTACGCTGCCTTTAAAACCAGTTATCGGAACTTCTCCATAGTTATCTAAACATTGATTAGCAGTTACTTCACTCAGGAATAACGGTTGGATAATAGCGTCATTTCCGATCGCCTGTCATTTTCTTTCCGCTGTTTTGATTGATGTAACAACTATTTAGCGAGGCGTCTACAAAACGAAAGTTGGGAACAAAAATGCTGTTGATTGAAGCACTGTGACTATAGCAACCAGCGGCGGCGGCGATGCCAATCTGAATTGAGGTCGCAGTTATTTTAAGTTTTTAATAACCTGTCAATTTTCAAAGACATTTTTCATTTTAAATTTTTACGCTGATCTGGAAGGGAAAGAAAAACGGGTTAGTAGCATTTGCCCCCATTTTCAAATGCCCCCGTGTCAAACGCCCCCAGTATCATTTGCCCCCGATAAATTTTATTGAGAGAAATACCTAAAAAATATTTGCTTTACAGTCGAGGACTAAAGTGCTAACAGATTTTTTTTTATTAATCAGTCTTCTGCGTTTAATAATTTATGTATTATTAAAGTGTGATACATTTACGTGGCGTATAAAAAAGTAAATTCACTGGACGTATAATTTTAATATTATTTTGTCAGTACTTGAGTAGTTTGTTAGCTTCAATTTCAATGAGAGTAAGTTCCTGAACAAAAACGGGTTCTTGATAACGATAGCCAAATCCTGTCCAGAGGGTTATCAGTAGTTCTATCTCTTTTTCTCACGAATGACTATGCATACTTCGACCAATCCGACGTCGGTCTGTATGGACGGTCTTATCAGTCATTAGTCTACTTGTTTTGGTAGACAAGGGGTAGTATTAGTGTATTATCTCAATATGTCGGGTGAAGGTCCCTCTCAGGGTCAAGTGGTAGATAATTTTAAAATTATATTAAATGGTAAAAAAATTACATTGCTACATGCTGGGCATACCTATAATTTTCACAGAAATAATAAACACTCGTCAGTGTGTTTTAAACCTTGACACATCTTTTCCAGTTGTGTGCACAAAATTTTGTCGAAATGTGTTTTGTATTTTAGAAGTAATGACAAAAGTCAATTTGTATGGGAAGTAAAAGCTCCAGGGGACCTTTAAGGGTTTTGTAAGAGTACTAACCTAATATGCAACTATAAAGCTATTCTCTCATACCACAACGAGCCTGAGTAGGTACATCAACAACTTTGTAAAATATGCGCTTACTTGGGCCATTGTTATATTGGAAAATAGTTTAACTACGGCATGTTGAGTTGGTATCATAACGATATCCTAAAAACATTAATTTACCTACAGTTGTTGATTTTGCATGTTTATTTATATAAATGTTTATTTTAAAGGTTTTTATACATTTAGGTGATTTATAAAGAAAATTATAAGTAATACTGAGGGCGATTCTAGCGTGGCCGCTAAATTTATGATTAAAATTTGACAGGTCTTAAAGTGATGCTGTCTTTTCCAGCCTATAGGCGGTAACAAAGATAGAAACATTTTTAGACCTGTCAAATTTTAGCCTTAAATTTAGCGGCCACGCTAGAATCGCCCCCATTTTGTTACTACAGTAGAAATAATGTGAAAAGCTACATTATGTTATTTCTTAGAATGACAGAAGTGTGACAAAAAGACGGAGCGATGCGTAAGATATTGGAGCGACAGAGACACGTATCGCTCCAACTTGCTCTTACGCATACTCGTAGCTCTATCCTGCTGTTGTTTTACAAGCTACATTATTTTAATGATGCGTGTTAGATTCAGATAATTTTATTCAATATAGATTCTTTATAGAATACTTATTGAATGTCATGCAGAATACAATGCAAATAGAGCGAGTCTACGCCGTTTCGGATCGTGCTATGGTAGCGTAAAAGAAACGGCAAGAAACCACTGCACTGTTATTGATTTTGCATGTTTGTTCTAATTTATGTCAATTAGCTAAATGAAGCTTAGATAAAGCTTTTGTACATTTAAGGGTAGCATTAAGAAATATTTTTTTTTTACTTTGTTTTGTTGATTTTGCATGTTTATTTTTATGTTGATTTGAAAGTTACTGTGTATTTAACCGTAACTTCTAGAAAAAAATCGTATTATTTTGTTACTTACTGTCCACAATAGTGATTAAATTTTGATTTATGTTATAAATATAAAAATATGTACAGTTATGTCGTATTATTATGCCTTGTTCCATTGTGATATTGATAAAAATATTACACTTTGTGGTTATTTATAAATTACCTACACAAAAATAAGTCCAAATAAGTGAAAAGTATTTAAAATTACAAACACTTGTGCTTGTGATTGTACAGGCAGGTAGGTATTTCTCTGAATAAAATTTATCAGGGGCAAATGACACTGGGGGCGTTTGACACGGGGGCATTTGACAATGGGGGCAAATGCGACTAACCCAGAAAAACTTACGTGTACCAAGAGCTTATTTATCACACTCGCCCATGATTTTGTGCTCTTCAAAAGTGTAGGGCTAGCAACCAACATAGCTATACCTATATAGTCAACCGCACCGCACGTCGATGGAAGTGCTTTAACCTTGACATTATCTTTATTACGTAGCCTTAACGCTTATATTTGAACTAAATTGACTAAACTAAATTGGTTGGCTGCACAATTCACAGCATAATTTTCTCATGTTATATGAGCAAACGAGCAGATGGACCACCGCCCATAACACCTATCTTATATGTGATATACTTTGACTCTAATAAGACAGCAAAGCGCGTTACCCGCCTCGAGAATCAATATGGAATGTCTCATGTGCCGGTTTATTTCACTGGCTCCCTTATCCTTTGAACCGATTAGATATACAACAGTCAACAATGTTATTATGACAGACGGCAGAAATAGACAAGTAAGGCATTATGCAAATATGCATGTTGTCATAAATGACATAATTCGACATTTAAATGCTCTGTTTTTATCAATTCGACAGAAAGATCGTATTCAATTAACTCAGATGATAGCACAATTATATATGCAGGCATGAGTTGACCGTTTTAGCAGACATTAATAAAAGCATCAGTTTTTCTACTATAAATACAGAAAAATGTATCAAGTGGGCGTTTCCTGGCTAGCACACATCATGCACCTACAGACCTACACGCTTGTATTTATATCGTGAGCACATGGCCCACCGCTCATGAATAAAGCGGCCACTGCGACCGCCAATGCACGTTAATACCAAGCTCCTTAGCAAAGGTAAGTAAATATTTGGATTATGTTTATAGCTCATCAATAGATGAATAGACTGGTTAAGAGTTAAGGTTTACAGGCCAAGAAGAGTATTAAAACGGGCTTATTGAGCAAATATTGTAAGTAAACGAGAGCAGTTACTATAACCTAAGGATTTTTCTTACAATCCTAGTAAATGAACGAGTCTAAAAATACGGGTCCAAAAAGGGAGAAAAATATTTATCGACCCATAGAAAATCCTCTTTTGGCTTGGTTCGTATGGGTAAGCAAAGAAATCTTTAGTTTTTAAACTTATTTTTCAGGAAAATTATTCAGTTTTATGATCTGAGTAAATCATGTGCACCAATACGTCACCGAAAGATCGTGAAATCCGTTAGATTGTAAATTATCGAAAAATTTTAAACTGTACCTTCTGGCACTCGGGTCGTGCGTTGTGGTCCCGACCGAAGGACCTTCGACTTTACAATTTTCCGATAGTTTGCAATCTTCTGGAGATAGATTATAAACTACCGATGTCCACGATCTACGGTGACAACATCGCTAGACCTACCACGTTTCTAACCGGCACACGTATCTACGCAACTTGTACAAATAGCAAAGGTTTGTACTGCGTATGTTTCGCGTTACTCGGAAACGTATTTCCTATTTCGGTTTTCATCCGAAACCGGTCTATTAGTGTTAGCCGTCAGTAACCGAAACAGGCGTCAGCGTTGTTATGGTTGGGCTTGCTTCCGCTATGCGAGCTCAGCTCAGTGCATGCACGTAATTGGGACTTACGAGGGTTCAATCAAACTTCACTTACACCGAAATATTTGAACGTAATAGTGTATTCTTTGAGCAAGAAAATTACACGTAATAAATAGTGTTGTTTCAGCAAAAGCTGGAATGTTGGAGGGAGTTCCCTGTCCTGTAGTGGACGTTTCATGGGTTGTCATGATGAATAGTGCAAGGTTTAATATTTGTACGAAATTTTTTTATTTCTTTTTATTATTTTATTTAAGAAACAAACAGTCACAAAGTTAGAATATGTAAATAACATTTATAAAATAAACAGACATGTAGTTCCCCTTATCATAATACAATTTGTTAATGTGAGAACTCTAATAACATTGGTCACTTTTGGTATACAGACGGGTGGAAAAAAGCTCCTATGATGATCCTATTGACTGTTGGCTAATAACATTCAGTAGATTTTTTACCGAAGAAATATGGATCAAAACTACAAATATGGCCTCCCCCAAACAAACTCATCAGTACTGTGTATACGCCAAGTATGAATAATTTTGCCTTTTATAACCCATATTTTTTATAATACAGTTTCATACTTGCATGCGTAAGTGCTCGTGGCCGAATGGTAGTTGCTTTTTCTTTCCAATTAAAAAAGTTAGTTAACGTTGGCCGTGGTGAGAACCCAGATGGGTGACCGCTAGTGGCACATCAACTAAAGCGTTTCCGTGCGGAAGGCACGTTAAGCCGTTGGTTGTCAATTCAGAGGCCATTTGGAAACTGAGAGTCAGGATGGCCGCTAACCTGACAAGGAAAACTTTTTCCTCTGAGTTGCGGAGTGCCCTCGTCAATTCCCCTGAGTTAGGTAGCAGACTCCGTAAAAAACGATGGTCAAAAACGGAATAAGGCTAGGCGATGTTGATACTTCATACTTCTTTTTCACCTGTATAAGGCATTACTGTTACATAAGGCATGCTAGCCCAGATTCCTCAGTCGCTATTGCCGATAACCTGGTTTAAGGTTTTTATTAGTATTGTGTCTATTTTTTTATTAGTATAAGAGATTAACAACGTATAATTTCTACGTAGAACCATATCATTTCTACACAAAAAATCTGAAAATTAATACCGTTAACCCTTACGTATTTCCTGAATTTTCCTGGAATCACAACATAGATCTGAATTCGTGCCTGCAATTCATTCGTAAGGGCAAAGAACGCAAACGGTCCGAACACGATCGTTTTCTTGTAAAAATAAACACGGATTGGTAACATAGGTAACTACAGCTCAACGAGCTTCGTATTTGTACGATAAATTGGTGACAGTTCTCAACTACTCGTCAAACGGTTAAGCAAACATTCAAATTGAAATTATAAATAAAAGTCAACTTAAAAAAATGTTTAAACTACTAGCTAAAGATGAAGTTTTCAATCCTATCGTTATGATCCGTATCATCTTTATCAAAATAATGGGTTTTTAATATCTCAGAAAAGGCTAGACCTACAAGAAAAACCGATAAATTTTGCGTGCCTCGGCTGTGAATACACTGACACCTTCTTTGTAACCAAATCTATTATTTCATCTGTAAAAGCAATAAAGTATCAGCAATAAAGTCAAAGGAGCTTTAACTTAAAGACGCTTGCTACAACTGGCGGTGTGATAAAGTTAAAATGTAGCAGCGACTGTGTCCTCAACATTGTATAATTTTTGCGCACAGACAGAAAGCCTAGGTAGATATCCCATTGTTTCACGGCTACAGTTAGAAAACTGAGTACAGTAACTGTAAGTAGATTTTAAAGATAGTACAAAATTAATGACAAAGGCACACATAGTGTCTAAAGGGACCGTTTTGAACTTGACATTCAAAGGTTTTCAATATCTATAGAAACCGGAATGTCATCTTTAGCACTATCTTCGTTTCGTGAAAGTCATACATAACGGCTCACATAAAAACAAATTAAAATATCTTCACTACGTCAAATTGTGAGTCAAAGTTGAGTTGGGACAGGTGAGTGGTTTGAGTATTTTATTTTAACATATTTCTTTGCCAAGCAATGTAGGTACTAACTCACTGACTTGTCCCAAACATCTTCACGTCGTATAAAATGGTCCGTCACAACACAAGAGCAATGTAACTATGATAGTAGGAGAGCAAGGGCCAAAAGTGTAGCATGTAAAGGAGGTTGTCAATCGTTGCGGAACTTCACGCTTGGGCGCCGACCTTGCCCCTTCCTGTGACGAGTGAGCACCAACGGATCTCGCAATACTTTGACAGACTAGCTCTAGTTATCATAAACAAATCTTGCGAGAGCTTTTAAACTTCTTTGTAGATAATGTCAATTTCACTTAATTTATAAGATACCTAGTAGACGATACTCCACGTTAGAGATCAATAACGGGTTATTATTACAACCAGATTAACAAGCTAACCAACTACTGGTAATCTTCCTCCCGGAGCACGTAAATATTCAAGCTGTTTTACTATTTTACCGGTTATCTATCCCATCTGTGACCTGCAGTCATCATTGGAACTGCGTAATCTCTAAACTAATCGGTCACCACTAGGCCACCCACCAGTCCCAGACTAGAATTTGCCATTTATCATCGTGAACTAGAATTTCAGAGATAGTTGACAAGTTTCTAATCAACTATTTAAATATATCAATTTAGTCTGGATGTAGAAAACTAATAAACGTTTATTTATAAGCACACTTTCAAAAGACATTCAAGAATGTCTTTAGTAAATAAGATTACTTCCGCGAATGCTGTCTATCTACTCGAACTATCTCTGTAAACGGTAAAGATGAAGACGTATATTTGCCTTCTTTGGTTGTAACAAGCATCGTTCAACGTAAACACACGAATCACAAGCACGCAGTAGTAAGTGAATCGAAATAACTCTAGAAGCGTTCACGCCACGAGTTGCCATATTCTCCGAACTTCGACAATGTTGGTGGCACGTAGCATACTCGTATCGTTCGAGAGTTGCAACAACCGGGTCTAGTTTCCAATGAACATGTTAATTCCGTTTAAAGTGCACCGTGGGAACGCTAGAGTTAAATAATGAGGTGGGTGCAAAAACGCTCTGAGCAGCGACCCTTGGCTTGGCAAGTGCATAGGGGCGTAACATGTGGACCTCATATAAGGGCGCGGGCGACAAAGCCCTTTACCCTTTCATAATACGATACATTCCTGGCTCCATCGGCATTCGGCAAGCACTTGAGCTCTAGAAACACTTTACTCTTTTTTTGTCCGCAAAAAATTTAAACGCCATCATTTTTAAACTGCCTCAGGATAAGTCGGGGTTTTTTGTTAAACTCCATTTCATTAGTGTGCTAAGGATTAATTTAATTCTTGGACTACGAACTTAAACGTGAGAATTTAATTAATTTGATGTGTATTATTAAGCGGAATTAATACTACAATCAGGTCCATAATATTTTGTAATTACTTCAAGTGCTCAGTTTTTGGATTGTAGCTTTTTATAGAGTTGTTCTGGCTGTTCTAAAATTGAACAAACGCTAACTACATCAGAGCAAAGCGCAACGAAAAAACGCAACTTATATATATATTTTATGCGTGGATTTATCGTCACGACACGCAGGGAACTTCACGCACGACAGATCCCCAATTTATACAAACAAGCTACGCTTATAAGGTGGCTAATAAAACAATCTTCACGGGGACATCTTAACGTAATGGCCTCGTTATTTACTTAACCTGCTTCATATACTCCTGTGATGTTTCACACCGTCTTAAGCGTTCCGCAACAGCAATTTTTTCCATTATTTTGATTGCTCTTTAACTACAAGCTTTTTCTAGCGGATCTGTAAATTGATGACAACTATACGCCGCGACTGTGACGAGCGGTGGAACTGCCATTCATATAATCGCGTGTTGGTGACTCGGGTTACGGGAATCTTGAAACTTGAGACTACATTCGTCGTTCGCCGGTCGCGAGTCGCGAGGCAACCGACAACAGGCCTGAGAACCCCGTCCCCTTGTGTACATAACATACTCCCATGTATGTTATGCAATGTACTGTACTGTTATACTCTGTCACGCAATACTTAATTGCCGGTAGAGTCTCATCTTCACATGGCTGCGTCTGAGCGTTATCGCACGCTGCCGCCGGCTTAGAGACAGTTTAAAAACCGGCTTTTGTATCAACGTTGCCCTCATTGTGAACGGACAACGGGTCTTTAGATCACCTTTATCAGCCCGAGGGTGCGACGCGCCAAGTAATAAGTTCCAAAATGTATTAGCGATAACAGGACGCTTTCTTGTCGAGTAAAAATGTTGAGATTGTTAAAACAGAAAGTTAGAGGTCTAATAAACGTATGAATAGGCATTCTTTTGCAACGGAATGCAAAGCTAACTCGCTAAAGGTACGATATGACTCACATGGCAGGCACGCGAGTCTCGTCGACAAGTTTCTTAGCTCCACCCTGAACTACGCTCGTACTTAAGGGCTTGCACACACAAGTCGATGTTTATTTAGACTCTAACTTGGTCATACAACTCGAAGTAGGTTGTTTACATACAAATTGCAGTTGTCGTTATCGCCGTGAGAAACAACCGAAACTAAACAGTACGGCGGCGTAGCGTGCCGTTCGCACTGATAAATTACAAGCCATTGTGCAATTAAGTATTACGTTGTGCGAGCTGACTAGACTAGCATCAAGGGTACGCGCACCTGCCCGAGACGTGTGCATTCCTAGCAAACTCGTGACTCAATTCTAGAATCCAATTACAACATGTAATATTTATATCGAATTACTAGAGAATGTTTCGTCTCGAATTTCACCAAATAGCCCCAATAGCTGTCATTGAGAGATTTAATATCGCTTTTAGAGAGTCGTGTGTTGGCAAAGTGATAGTAGGGCAATAGTTAGCAGGCGGGTTTCGTTCCGGCGCGTCAGAGAGAGCCAGTCGATGGCAAGCCGTGGAGAAAAGTGTGACGCCATCACGAATCACGATGCAGACTCCATCGGAGTTCGCCCGAACGAATGACCGTGACCGGACGACGCGTTCACTCTCGACGAAAACGGGACCGCGAAACACGCGATTACCTCGCATCAGTGCAAATTGTCAGCTGGAGGAAGTTTTGAGGCACTGTCAGGTTGAAACTGAAGTTCATGCACTTCTATTTAAGAGTCAGACGACACAATAAGCCGTGTGGGTTGTAAGGTCGATGGACGATGAGAAGTCAAATAAGCAGCATTTGCTCTTGATTCACCAAAAATCTCTAGGTCGCGACTTTACAAAGAGTTATTGATAACCCGTCCTTATTACTAAGGACACAATACAACGCTTAAAGTTTCATTACGCAGGTACCTTTATTACCAGTTAATGTCGTGAGCCATCAACTTCTTACAAGGACAAAAGCCAGAGAAATAAACGGTTCAACAACGAACCAATCAATCTTGGAGTCAGTTGAGCAACTTGGCAAAGAATTGCAATTGCTTTAGTCCCGATATTTTCTAGTCATGTCTGAAGCAGGTGCATAATTTTTTTATAAAAGTAAATTTCTGGTGTTTCCCCGTAGGCCTCACTTATTAAACTATACATTCACAAAGAGAGTGAAGTAGTTTTTCTTAGCGCTTGAAACTATTGATTGAGTCGAGAACCGAACACTTTCTTTATTTACTATTTTATTTCTTAGCATACTGTGTTCCACGGTTGGGCAAATACCATCCCCTCCTTCTTCCACTTATCATGGACGAACACTATCGAGAATGTGGCGATCTAATCTAAACGCTTTCCGAAAAGACTGGTGAGAGTAAGAGCTCGCATAAGGCCTTTATGCAGAAAGATTCTGCTATATGAGAGGAGATCTTAGATATCACAATACTAACTATTAAAAAAAGGTTTTTCGTTTACGCAGCTGTTAGTTTATACAGCCTTAAGCAGGTGCAGTATCTAAATACTATACATAAAAGGGTATAAATAAGCAAGTACAGTGGGTATCGCTATCGACCACGCGTTGCGAAGGGTGCCTGGAGCGGAGCCTGGCACGGCGTGTGCCATGCAATGGGAGCTCACCTCACGGCTCCCTTCAATGGCGAACCCGATAGGGAATTGTCATGTTGGCCCCATTTTTAACCGATCGGAAAAAGGAGGTTTTTTATTTGATTTATTAACCAAGAGAGTTAATTGGTATTTTTGGAATTATGTTTCTTGTTGACAGAGAAAGATTTTCGCACATATCGAGTATGGTAGGGAATTAGGTCAGGAGTGTCAGGAACACATTTGCCCAGAAGTGGGACACAAAAAGGCTATCTAAGAAAGAAAACCGATGTGTTGCACGATGAATATTACGTTTTTTGACTGCTCGTAGTTTCCAATATGGGACATGTTCAAATGTATGAGGACCAGAACTTCCATAATGTTCTTTTTTAACAAACAAACCCCTTCCCAAGAACGATCTCAAACATAGTTACGGGAACATTTTCTCGCTACTTATTTCGTGGATTGAAGTCGGTTCCATATTTTTATAAAGATGTTTTATTTACTCCGTTACTCGTAGTATTTTTACGTCAATTTATTTTCGTAACTGGAAGCCAACATGCCAATTTTATCAAACCACGCACGCTACGCAAAGCAAATCCAAACAAAAGTCTTCTTATATCGGAATACACACATGTTGTTTTTGGACCAAACTTCAGTATTTTATTTAAAATATAGAATTAAACAGTTTTTGCAGGATCAAAGACGAGAAAAAATGTTGGTCTTCCCATACAAATTCCACTACTTCCTATACAGAGTTGTACATACATATATACATAACATCACGCCTCTCTCCCGTCGGGGTAGGCAGAGACCACAGTCCTCCACCTGCTACGATCTTGACATACTTCCCTTGCTTCCTGTACTTTCATCAATCCTTTCATACGTGCTCGTCGGTTTAGGGTTCTTTTAACCTGGCCTTTATTCAGAACGTCTTGAATTTGGTCCTGGTACGTTCGCCTAGGCCTTCCCCTTCCAACGTTTCCATTACTCTCGCCTGGTAGATCTCTTTCGTCAATCTTCGTTCATTGATCCTCTTCACATGACCAAACCATCTCAGCATCCCTTTCTCGATTTTGGTCACTACGTCTTCTTTTACGCCACACCGTTCTCTTATCACACTATTTCTAATCCTGTCACTCAATTTAACACCAATCATACTCCTTAGTCATCTCATTTCCACTGCATTAATTCTACTTTCATGCTTCTTCTGCCATACCCAGAGTTGTATGATAAGTTAAAGCAAAAAAAAAACATATTTTTCGTTTCGACCTAAGTAGGTAATATATTGTCGAAATTTGTATTCTTTTCATTCGTTTGGTATACGTCTTATATATCTATTTTTATAAACATTTTTACATTTCATAAATTATTTTATTTATGGTAAAATTTGCAAAAAAATAAAAATAAAACATCGTTGCTTCCGAAGAGTGGTCACCCATCCGATTCTTGGCCAAAACCAACATTGCTTTTTATCCATAGGAAAGAAAGACCAAGCAATGAGTAATCACCACGAGCGTTTCACTAGAACAGTTAAGTACTTAAGGTAACGCAATACCCCCAAATAGCTGAGGGATTAAAAAAAGATAATCTCAGACAATACCAGTCTTGCGCCATTGAAGTGATGTTCAGACAAAAGCGAGATGCCATTACA
Source organism: Athrips mouffetella (assembly GCA_947532105.1). Classification (NCBI taxonomy): domain Eukaryota; kingdom Metazoa; phylum Arthropoda; class Insecta; order Lepidoptera; family Gelechiidae; genus Athrips; species Athrips mouffetella. The sequence continues at coordinate 24,126,312 of OX383963.1, forward strand.
AGCCATTGTTTACAGAATCACTTTTGCAAGCCGGTTGTTGAGTGTTAAATTATTTACCCATTTCAATATCAAGCTCTATTTCCGGCGAAAATAAACGTTCTCACGTTCGTTCGGCCATAATATTGATTAGATATCATATCAAAAATTTCCTATCCATGAAACCTTATTGTCAGCCCATAAAAACTGACTTATCTATCACATACTTTTTCCAATTTATAAAACCGTAGAACAACAGTCGTAATCCCCGACATAATCCCTTAATAGTTTCACGGGAATTCCCTAAAGAAGTTAAATAGTATAAAACAGTATTACATAGAGGTATCATACAGATAATACTTTGATGACCGTTATTTACCTTGTACCCTTCAGTGAGCAGTAAGCCAATCAGTCGGCATGGAGGATCGATAACGTCATCCAACTATTAGATTAACTGCCAAGTACCTATACTATAACTACCGCCGCGGCATGCAAACACAATATAATATATATAGTGTGAGTAAAATACTTAATTCTACTATAGGAAAAAGAACGCTAAAATAAAGAGGGATTGGGCCGGACACATTGGTCAAGGAGAGACGATCTCGATGACTACCTAAACTGTTGGGAAGAGGATACAGACGATAGTGATAAATAAAAAGCCACAAGCCTTTGCCTAGTAGTGCGATACTGTGATTTGAGTAAGAAAAAATAAAATCTTCTTATTCTTTTGGCACAACGACCCAAAAACTAATCTAAATACCAAGCCTTATTCCGAGCTGCGTGACACCAAGCGGCTTTCTGATAACTGCGAAGAAAGAGCTCTCAGATTCATCTTCATCAGACTGTGCTTGGTAAACCGTATAATCTGCCAAGCACAGTCTGAAGAAGCTCATAATGCTGGTCGTCAAGGAAATGACACCCAAAGATATTCCGGTTTAATAATAAGCAAAGTGGGTGGCATCCTGCACCAGGCTGTGCAAACGTCATAGATCGCTCTAAGTGGAAGGATGATTGTTGTAGTCGTCAGGGAAGAAGAAGAAGATTCCCTTTCTACAGAGTCAGCTAAACTCTAATTGGAGATTTGACGACGGCACAGATTTTATCATACCTGCGTAGCTGCTTTCTCGTAGTTGCGGACTCGAGGGCAACTACATGATGAGAAAAATGCGAACAGAGGTATAAAAAAAAACCGGTCAAGTGCGAGTCGGACTCGCGCGCCGAGGGTTCCGATATACCTATAGTATTTTTGGAAGCAATAAAGTCCATTTTCAGGACCGCAAAACTAAATTTGTTTGTAAAGGTTTTTTGCAGATTTCTGAAAAACTGTGCAACTTAGAAAGATCGTTTTATTTTTGCTGTAAAGTTTACATAAACCTCTGTCAACTGTAATTAATTCAGATTTTCCCTTACTCAAACTTCGGAGATAAGGGGGGGGGAATGGTATTTCTTTTGACATTTTTCATCATAACTTGAAAACTAAGAAACTTAAAAAAATACAAAAATATATTTTAAAATGTACAAGTAAAGCCCTTTCATATGATACCCCACTCGACCTAGTAGCGACAATTTGAAATTTGGCCCCCCCTATTTTGGCCCCCTTTACATTAATAATCATACTTTTTTCAAAAAACTTTCATGTGCAATTAAGTTGGGCAACTATATTCTAAAACTATTCCAAATTTCAGCTCGATAGCGTAAGTGGTTGCTGAGATATAGAGGTGTGACAGACAGACGGACAGACAGACAGACAGAGCGGCACCATAAGGGTTCCTTTTTTTTACCATTTTGGTATCGGAACCCTAAAAAGACGCCTACCTCATTCAGATTACTCCTCTTCAATAGCGTGAACGCTTTAGAAGACTTTGAGACCTTTGGAGTTTGAGACCTTCCAGTTGTGTTTTTTTTTATTTATTTATTTCATTAACTACAATCTATATTTTAAGTTAAATCTTCGCCAAACTATGCAATAGTTTATAGGCGTTGCGCTCATACATCATTTTTTATATTATTACCTCAGACTGTAGATATTTTTAAACTATAAAGGGTGTTAGCGACGGTGCACCGAAAACTGACAGGGCGTGCTCAGTCAACGAAACTGAACAACTTTCCCAAAGAAACATATGTAGGGAAATGAATAAAAATTTTGACATTTGAATTTGATGACATTTTGAAATTTTGGTCGATTTTCAAATAGTACTAGTCTGATTAGTACTAGTCCCACAAGGTGGACCGACTATCTGGTCAAGGTCGCGGGAAGCCGCTGGATGCGAGCAATGCAGGACCGGTCGTCATGGAGATCTTTAGGGGAAGCCTATGTCCAGCAGTGGACGTCTTTCGGCTGATATGATGATGGCTAGTCTGATTTAGGCAACAGTACCCTTAATAACGTACGTTACTACAAGCGCCTGTATTATAAATACTCTATGCAACAACACTATGATTTCAATAAACAATAAGCGTAACTTTATTGTTTGTTTTCCTTCCTGTACTGTTAAATTTGAAAACAAATGACTTAAGAAATCGAGAGATGACGAAATACAACGGATAAAAAAAAGTACTTATAAGAATATGATGTGATCCTATAAGTAAATAATAAACATTATACTCAAAATTGCGCCATCAGCGGGTCTATTATATTCTATTCATGTGTCGACCCAATGTTCACTAATTCCACAGCACAGAAGCAGATCCATCTACTTAATTTGAGATTGATTTTCTTTAAAAAGTTGCAACCCCAATAAAAAAAAAACATTTTGTTTTCCCATATATAACTTTCTAGTTTAATAAATTCGTTCAGCAGCAGCGGAAGCAAAATACATATCGTAATCGTAAACGTAACAAGTAAAACAAATAAAGAGTTTGCGCTTCGACGTTTACCATTCATATGCTTTAAGCTGGACTAAGGGGGCAACTCACCCGAAAGAGAATCATCTGCGTGGATGAGTCGTGTCCATTTGATAGTACGCATATTTTCTTTGGTTAAATGTTAACTAAAAATCTTGTTGATATAACAGTTACCTAAAGTTAATACGCAACTTTTTGATTGTTTTCCTACCTTTCTTATTGAGAAATGAAACAAAACAATGGCAAATATGGCAATGAATGATATATGACTTAATCTTTTAACATAACATGTCGTAATCGTAAACATCGTTAAAAGATCTTTTTGTCTTTCTGATTTAAATGTGTGAATTTCCATCGAACAGTTATTTTTAATCATATGATTTTTGCCAGGGTTGAATCATCCACGCGGATGAGATAGTCTTTGGTCCAGTTAACCACTAAGTCCTGGTCTGGCATTTCACAACGCAAATATTTGTATTATGTAAAGCATTAGAGAGTGTAAAGCAAAGCGTAAAGCCAGGTCGGTGCGCGCACTGCCGCTCTACTTGTTGTAATTGAATTAGGAGCAATCGGTTGCGATGTACCCGAACCCTTATTCAGTAACCTTTGGAAACTGTTCTTCAAATTACTACTATGTTTCATACAAATTGTATGGAATTCAGACTACGTGGTCTAATAGTCGTTACAGAGATCGGTTTTTGACTGGAAGTTAGGTTCAAATCCCGGTAAGGACAGAGACAAACAAATATCACTTTATGAGACTGTCTTAGCTTGGGTTAGGACATTGCAACCTACAGTTTGCATGTCGAATCCAATGACTGTCCAAAAATTTTTATGATCCTGAGCTTCAGAACGCGGCCTTTGGTCCCGGCTTATGTCTAAGGAAGTAGTCGTTACTGAGCCATGTGAGAATTGTTAGATATTTGGCGGCTCAATAACTCTGACTGATACTGTGGGAAATATTTTACGTATAAACAGAAAACACTAATACACTTTCTTTATTTGTATAAAGTAAAAACTGTCTATCTACGAAAAAAACACATTAATATAAACACTGCAGGTTTACTTTTACTAAATTTCATTCTCTTGACAAGACTTGAAACTGAGAAAGGTATCCGAAACTTCGCATCTGTATGGAAGTGAAGATGGCAACAGATACGAGATCACAACTTTCCAAAATGTATTTGAATATTTAGAGCTTACAACTTAGAATGCTCTAAAGGCAATTTTTTCTAGTTTATTGTGGAAAAATCGTGTATTAGCTAATTACTTCTCAAAATACCACGAACCAGTGAAACTCTCGGCACAAGAGACATTCCTACCTTAGTTCTCAGGTTAGGCAACGCACTTTAACTATCAAGTTAGTGTCAAAGCATGAAAAGAGCGACCTCCTTGTTATAAGGTGGCCCATCTGCTCGTTTATTCACTGACGTAAAAATATTATCTAACTAAAAATATCGCAATGTTACCAAATATGAAATGTCCAAGAACCACTGAATAAGGATTCCGTACACTACCGAGCACTGTAAACTCGTGATTGTCGGAGGTGCCGCCCCTCCTATTGAAGCGCCCTTCGGTCATTGTTCCCCCGACACATCGCGGCAAGCGTAATTATCATCGACAAACCGCAAGTTCAATATTAACATTTAATCATAAATTCAAAGATTCGTCAGGTTCACGAAAACCAACAGTACTGTATTAATTTGTAAAAATAATGCAACTTTCTAGTCTACAATTGATTTCTGATAAAAAAAGAAGTCTCTTACTGCGTGTATAAAATATCCTTAATGTGTTATGAAGGAAAAAAATATCGGGTAAAGTCGTAAGAGGAGTTGAAGAGGATTGCTGAGAATAGAGAAGTGTGGAGATCGTTCATGTACCTAGGTATAAAAATTTGCTACACCGTCAAGAGTCCGTCTCTTAAATTAAATAATGAATTAAAGAAAAGAGGAAGAATTACTGCGATTCGCAGAAAGCTACAAATACAAATAACGTAATTTACCAAAGATTTCCAGAATTTACAATTACTTTGAACCCCGCACTTAGGTAAACCTGTATCGCGGGGCTTCTTAAAGATCTTTGGGTCTTATGCTGAAAGATTCTAACAAAACAGCAATAGAGTTTACTTAAACTACAAACACAGACGTTTTCCCATAATAAACATAGGTAAAGGACAAGCTTATTATAAGCGCATGGTGATATGGATAAAGCTGCGTTAACAAGGACCCAAAACAAAGTCGAATATTTTGACGCCCTCCGTCGCGCCGATAAATCGTCACCCATCGTCAAGATGCAAGGAAATAAGAAATAATTGGATGCCTCTATCAAGAGGACTATTGCCGTGTGATGCTAGAATAAGGCCATCTCATATCTTCCGTTAGGCGTGTCGTTAATACATAGAAGGCGAAATAGAAAGAGTTTTACTCGTATTTATAGGAGCTGAGTTTGCTCGTATATTCGGATAATATAATTCGAATGCAAAAAACAACTCAACAACTCTGACACCAGAGTTTATAAGGTCGGTAATCGACCTTCTGATCCACACGATATGATGATCCAAAAAAATCCCTACGTGTGGCTTTAGGCTCTGCTCAACCCCAAAAGGAAACGAGCCTGATCTATGTGTATGTAGATTAAGATTGCTTTTAAGTGGCGGCTGCTTTCAAGAGGTTTACCGAACAGGTTCTTAATCTTAAGAGCAATCTCACACTTGAGAGGAATTTCTCAATACGACCCTTACTTCCAAGTTAACTCTCGTCGACCTGCCAAATGAGCGTAGCTCTCTAATCAAGATTACTAGGTGACACTATCAAGATTTATTTATAGAACAAAGCGTTTGATCACTGCATAAACATCCGTGCGAAGCGGTCGGTCGCCTACCTTCCGGCGGCTACCCTTTGCGGTGCGAACGTAACATGATCTGCAGTACAAAAAAGCGATGAACATAGGTTGGATACTACTGAATTGAGCGTGTCAAAACGATAAACAAGATCAAAAAAACGTTAACGCTAAAACTATGAGCCTGATACTTATTTTTGAGTAAATGACAAAACGTGATACATACAGCCTTATGGTTGACTTCAAAAAGTCCTCCCAGTGGGGGGTTGACCGCGCTAATTTGAATGATATTACTAAAACAAAAACGTAACGTTTCAGGCAAAGGTTTTTGTTCTGGTAATATCGTTGTAATTACTAAGATCACCCCCCATTGCAGTCCACACGTGGATTACACTGTAGATGTGTAATGTTAAAATATTGGATAACTAAAGATACTAAGAGGTATCTAAGGGTCTGTAGTAAGTAATTTTTCGACAGTTTCATAACATAATTCACAAGAAAACCTTGGGATTTACTGAGTGCTCTAACAACAAATGTGAGTGCGGTGCCTCTCCACAAACGATGTAACATCTTACCTCCTGCCCCGCATTTCCCGACACCTGAACTGAGTGATGACTTATTTCTTGCCACTGAAAATGCAGTGCGTGTGGCAAACTACTGGGCAGCGAAAATTTTGTACCTAAAGCTATTGATCGACAAGATAAGAAGAACTACACTTTTTGCTTAGTTTCGCCAGCATGGTTAATTTTTACGTATAAATTCCCGTTTCCTTTAACAAACTAAGTCAGCCAGTCATTAAGTTTCATCTTATATTCATACAAATGATAAAACATTTTCACTTGATTACATCTGCACAGCTTTTACTACCATGGTGGTCACAAACGAAAGCCCAACGCGTAGTTTAAAAACTGGTTGTAACTACTGGCCATTTGCCGGCAAAACTCGAGAAAGTTCAACTCCGACGGGGCGTGTTTACCATAGAAAACAGGCTTACATTGCATTTCTGACCGACTTCTGATACGTGTAAGCACGTGTGGAATATAAAATGTACGTCTTTATTAGCGAGAATCGTAAAAAGACCTACCCGTTGGATGGCTTACTTTGATGCCCTGCTTGCAGTAAAGCATAGTTACTTAGGCGAATATACTCCTCAAATCAGAAGCTACGCGATCGTCAATGCAAATATCGACCTTATTAACACGTCAATAGCGTTTACATAAGAGTGCTCTTCAACGTGGCTGTTACGACCAAGACGGAATTTTGGCAAAAATGAGGAAAAACTTACTTTTTCGTATGAAATATAACAGATAAAAAGAAATCGTATGTTGTATTTCAAGAATAAGGGATTTTTAATTTATTAGTGTAAAAATATTTCCAAATAATATAGCGCTTTAGGAACAGTAGGAAATTCACGTAAAAAATCGATGTACCGTAGTTATTTTATTAAATATAGAATACAAAGACAAATGTAATCCTTGAACCGATGTTTCACATATTTTTTTTTCAACTTTTCTTGACCAGCTATAAATGAGGAGTAGGCTTTCCATTTCAAGATGCCCCCCATTTGAGGGGTATATTCGCCTTAAATACAGACACAAAATCACGACAGCTTCAGGAACAGTCTCAGTTTAAAAGTTTGTAAACAAACGCCTAAGGCAGGAAGCTAGGGACGTGCTGTGCTAACACAGGTTTGAAATCTTGAAGACTTCGCCGCAAGCACTGTGCAACCAGCTTGTGGTGAAACTGTCGTGAGAAAGTAAAAAGAAGCAATCTGCGAGAGAAAAGCGTTCAGTTACCGAGCCACTGAGGTAACAGACTCCGACTAATAGCGTACTTAAAAATTCAGGACTACGCCCGTTCTAACTATGACCTACTGTACAACTGTTTACACGACTCTTAGCACTTTACGAACGTGCACCATTTCTTAATTAAGAGATACTATCAGCCTAACTGTAGTAGTAAACAGTGGGCGTATTAGAAGCAACACAATCCTTTGTCTGGCTTCAACTTACGTTGGAACAATGAATCCAGTCGTCAACGTAGACAGCGAGAGTAGCACTACGTCATGCTATCTGAAACAAATGAATTAGGCAATTGAATTCTCATTTCAACACTTATAAAATGAGAACATCGTCAATAAACTAGCTGTTATCGTACGTAACAAAACAATTTGTCATCTGATATTTTTATTATAACTGTTCTCGTATCGTACTCCAGCATAATTTCAGCGTATGTTGTGTTAAAGTACAGAATTAATATTTCATGTACATCCGATACAGACCGTTATTTATGGTTCGAGTAATTACACGTTTTGTAATGTTATGAATCAATCAATACTAACAACGGCCTATAATTTCCATACTAACCTTTCCATATTTGGAATTGTCTTGACCTGATTCAAGGCCGACCGAAACTGTTGACGATGTTCTCTCATACATATTAATTAACATAAGCTTTACACATAACTACGTCGTCTGATCCCCTATCGTCAAAAAATCTTAAACTGTTAATAGAAGATGCGTTGTGAAGAAAACAGGTTAATATTCCAAAAATTGGTACCTTAATCTAGTCGCAATCACAGTATTGAGTCACGAGTGCACTTGTGAGTCATTGAGGCAACGACCGGGTGGTACTTTTAACTTTATTTGCCAATATTAAGAGATAAAACCACCATTGAATAACTTCGAGCATTCTTACGTTTAAACCACTTCCTTCGTCGGACATCAAACGATTTTTAAACGAATTCCAATGCGTTCTGGGCGCGTTTGTAATCAGTATTCGTTGGGGCTCACCGAACAATAAGGATATTTCTTATTCATATTTGCACTCTATTCCGAGGAGGTGAAATACGATGTAGGATATATTGAGGACTGTGTAGTGTAAAGCCTGTATAAGGCTAATTATAATGTGAAGCTCGTAGTACAGTTGTGATTCAATACAATGCGACAATCGCCTATAGGGCGGTATAGCAAATGGATTCGGCACGTGGCATGATTGTGGGTCCGACGAACCTTTATTGTGTCGGGCTACGTAATTTCCAAATACAGGCGTTACAGTCCCACGAATTCGTGTGCGACCACCCTACGAGGTGACAGACGTTGCGAAGTGAGGTGATAAAAGCGACTTGGTACCTGATTCCTCCTTCTGCTACACAACACGCCGACGTAGAATTACCTCTCCCCCGCAGGAGCATCGCGCATTAACTTGTCGGACAATTTGAAGCTTAGGACTCGTGCTGCTAGTACTGCATCTTTTTCATTGCTTTTTGAATATTCTTTGTTACTAAGTTTGGAAAGCTTGAAAAGTTTTTTGATTTGAAAGGTTTGACATGGTTCAGTATTACATTTATTCAGTTTAAAACGTAATTCAGTTGCTAAAGGATACTAAGTGTGCTAAAGGATTTAGTCAGATAAAAAGTATAACTTTTGCAACACTGGCGGAGTTTTTTCTCTGTCTGCTGAGTCCTTAAACGCCTCACTCAATAAATTTATCACTAGTCGTAACTTTATCCATAAGTACGAATTAGAAAGGTACAAAATGAAAGGTGTTGAATCAAACACCACTCTTGAAATCGGAAGCTCGAGCTATCACGCAGCAATCAAGCTATCATATTTAATGTTTTTATTTTACATAAAAAACGGCAATACAGATTGCGTGCACAAAATGACAGTCGTTACGTGAAAGATTTTCGGGACCATCAAGGTTCATATTTCTTTATCTATACACGCATACATTGTATCTGCGTGCTGTCTTTTTATACCAGAAGAAGTCAGAGGCCAATATTATTTATTAAAGTTCGAGTACAATACTGTTGGTTGATAATAGACTGGCCCGTTGGTGTGGTTGGTAGTGAGCCAGCCTTCTACGCTGTGGGCTGCGGTTTCGATTCCTGCGCAAACATTTGTGTTATGATCACGAGTATTTATCCTATGTCTAGGTCAGCCTCTGGTACCCATAGTACAGGCTTTGCCTAGTTTAGGATCAGACGACTTTGTGTGAAGTCTGCAAATATAAATTAAAAAAAAATACAACGTCTTCAGGAGGTTGTGCGTTAATTTTAACACGCTATTTAATGCAGCAAATTGTAAATACCTTAAAATTTATTTGGGATTAGACATTATTGGACTACAATGCTATTTTTGCAAACAATACTGAAGAACAAGTTCACTCAAACAAAAATGGAATTAAATTAAAAAGACTATCTTGACTCGCACGACAAACTGTTCAATATTTTACCCTACCTATCTCTTCTAATCTTTTCTCCCAATTTATTTACGGTTATCATGATTATCATCGTATCAATAATCGGAAGACGTCTATTGCTGAAGGTAGACAATCGCTAAAAAACAACTTTCCTTCTTTCTTTTTACGTAAATTTTACTTTCTTTCGGGTTGAATAGAGCTTAAACTTAAGTCACACTTGGCTATTGATACTATTGTTTACAGTTAGTAACAGACTCCGTATTCGCACTCAGGTCAGCCGCTGCAAGGAAAACAGACAAAAGGTGGGGATTTAATGATGAGGCGGACCTATCTTCGAGTTCGGTCGTTTCTCTTGGAGCATGGTCCACCTTATGCAGAATGTATATCCTGGCCCGCGTGCTCTAACACCTACTCGTGGGAAAACCTAATGCAAGCTACTCAAAACGCTGAGATCGTAGCTGAACATGTGTCAAGACGCAAGCCTATCACCAGTGTAAAGACGCAAGAACAAATGCCATAGGCGCCTTCTACGACACCCATAATATAGGAATATTATGATTATTCTAAACCGGCACTACACGGCAGTGGGCCCTTCTCATATCAGGACACGGCAATTTCTGATTAAGTAATCGCCAAAAATGGATAGGAATCTAATACCTTTCTCACAGTTCAAAATGTCTTCCATGGAAATCTTCAGTTCGCACAATCGACAGGGTTCACGAACTTGCAAACAGTAGCATCTAATGTTGATGTTCACCGAAGCGCGTCTTTCCGCAAATCACGTCGCGTGCGTAGACGCAACGGAATTGATGGGATGCAGCACCGGAACGCGATATTCGGAGACAATCCGCCACGGAGAAACTCCTCATTGTCAAGTCGTTTCAATGTATGCATTTAAATGTATGCATATGGAGATGAGGATTGGTAAAGACAGTCATCAAACAGCTAAAAAAAGGCGTGAGAGCTCAGGTACTCTCAAAACTTGCAATATTATAGCGATAGATGACACAGTACAGTGGCAATTACTCTTATTTTTAAGGGTTCCACAAATTAATTACGACGATAAGGAAAGGAAATAACTTAAATTATTAATTTAAAAGTTGTTAAAAATGTATATTGTACAATGACGACGAACGATAGATTAAATGTTTTTCTGTGGTTACAAGGTGTACCTCGTGTAATTGTAGAGGACTCTCATCTTGAATGCAAAATGTTTGTTTCATCGTAACATCCCATCAAACGTCCACTGCAAGAGCTCCCTCCAGAATTCCAGCAAAAACGCAAAACGCATGGTACTTTGGAGGAGAATTTAAGCGTTGCGGCTGGTGACCGCTGTTGTTGATGGTATGATACAAAGAAAAATGGTGCTACCCAATCTCTGGCTTATAAACCCTTAGTCGCCTCTTACGTTACGACACTCACGGGTAGAGACGGGGCGAATGTTTGTTTACTTAAACGTTATTTAAGTAGGTATTTTTCGTGGAAATTGTGTTCTGTTGTCAGCTGACTAGGATCTGGAAATATTATGTACAGTAGCGTTCGTTTCCATACTCAGAAAGTCTTTTTGGTCCTGGTTAATATCTTAGATAATGTTTGGACGGTCATGTCGGACGACATTTTGGCAGCTCGAAATCTCTGTCAGCAGTATTAATTGACCTTTGCGGCGTAATCAAAAAGACATGGTTGAGCAGAATCAATAATGACAAGCGAAAGATAAGTTAAAGTATGTACATAAATCACGTTTCGTCCCGTCGGGGTAGGCAAAGAGCACAGCCCTCCACCTGTATGATCTTGACATACCTTCGCTTCTACCACTTTCATGCAGGCGTATGTTAAAGTGTCGTATATAAATGATCCCGCTACAGGAAACTATCATAATTTTGATTGAGTAAAGTAGCATAAGCAGGAAAAAGGCACTTCTTACTTAAGATCCTGTGTCGAGTCACTCTCGCTAATAAACTATAAAAATGACGGAAGCTTGACTCAATAACTCGTCAATAATTAAATACACTACATGTATACATCTAAAAACTATGGATCTTGTCTTACTAATTTAATTACAGTGTCATTAAGAGGGCTTTACATCTAAAATTAGGTATTATTATTTGTTAAGTTAATAATACGCCTGACATTTCTATAACGTGTAATTTTACATCTGCAGGGGTCTTATTACCTGGCTTACGCCGCGGCCAAAAGGACTGTTATGTCATTGACCTGTATGTGAGCAAAGTTAATGTATAAACTAGCTGTTACCCGCGACTTCGTACGCGTGGAATTCAGAAAAAAGTAGCATATTATATGTCCTTCCCATAGTTCAAACTATCTACCAAAAATCAGAATCGGTTTAGCCGTGAAAGCGTAACAAACAGATAGACAGACAGACGGAGCAGCTTTCGCATTTTAGTTGAGATAGGATTTTTATATTGTTACTGATTCGCTGTAGACTAAAAGTAGGAAACTTGCTGAAAGGCTGCGGGCCACAAACTAACACCCGAGGCAGAGATATGGCTGTCGAGTTCAACATCATCATTATAACATCCCATCAAACGTCCACTACAGGACAGGGAACTTCGTCCAGAATTCCTTCAAAAACGCTTGGTTAAGGACCGATCACACCTGACTGAATTCAAACACTAAGTCAGTTAGTCTCCTACGTAGGAAAGGAAGGTAGAAAGATGGAACTAAGTAAGTCACTAACTGAGTAAGCCGCATAGTAAGCAACACAGTAAGGAACTTTAGTGAAGGGCCAATACGAATAGAACACCTTAACGTACGGAAAATATTAGTAAGGGCTAATTTATGTTGTATAGAAAAACACTAGAATTACTACAAAAAAAACCGCCCAAGTGCGAGTCGGACTCGCGCACCGAGGGTTCCGTACCACCACATAATCATAATTGTATTAGTTGAAATTTCAGTAAGTTAATGTGCTAGATTTTTTGAGTCAGACTGCGCTTGACCAAATTTTATTATTTGGTGTTATTTAATAGCTTATTAAACTTAAAAAAGCTTAAACATACCAAACGAGCAATGTATGCCGAATTAGTCTTTGAATTCAGCTAGCTGTGATCACTCCTTAACTCAACCGAATAGTCGTATACAAATTTTTTAAAGTGATTTTTTTAAAGTTTATTATTAGTTCTTATTACTTAACCAAGATTATGCTTTATTTTTATTTTTCATGGACAAGTTGTTCGATTCAAATAATCATTTGCTAAATTTTCACATCACTAAACCTTCTAACTCCTTTACTTGAAGGGACTTAGCAAGTTTAGTGATGTCCAAGTGCGAATGATTAATTCAACTTATCGAACAAAAAATATACTTATATTAAAAAAACGGTCAAGTGCGAGGCAGACTCTCGCGTCGAGGGATTCGATATTCCTGTAGTATTTTTAAAAGCAATAAAGCCCATCTTTAAGACCGCAAATAAGTTTGTCTGTAATTTTTTCTTCTTTTAATTATCGGTTGTATTTGTCTTGAGGTTGTATCAGCCATTTTTTAACAATCGATAGTATTTTATTGTACAATAATTATTTTCGATAGGGCTATTCAACAGAGTTACTGTATTTCAAGATCAACGACCGACAGCGAAACTATCGCTATCGGAACATCACTATTCAGCAACTGTATTAGTAGGCACTTTTTCTACTTAGCTTCCTAGCTAGAACTCTGAATTCACAAACGTCTATTTCTACGTAGCCTCCTAGGTAGATTTCTTATTCAGTCGTCAAATTCAAGCAGGTGTAATCGCGGCTTTAAAGGGGATGTAGCATAGTCACCATGCTTCTTAGTGTTACGGCTGGCACCATGGACCACAGTTGTTTTTGACCGCAGTATAAATATTAGATGTTACGCTACACAGAAGGACACTGCTGCCCATCCTCGACATCCACGAGTAGAGATGGGTTGGTACTATTCTTTGCAACATAGATATTGTTGAAAAGAAAAGATATTGAATTTAAAAAATAGGAATCAGGATGCCATACGATGAAGATGATGACCAAATTATGTTAAAGTAAACATAATCAGATGATTTATGTTTAAATGAAAATTTCTTCATCCAACTAAACTCTTGAATTTTAGTTAACTGAGTCAGGTAATTGACAATAGTGGTCGCAAGATTTCCTCGCCAAGATGCGGCTAGCTATGCGAGCGATAAGTCGTTCGATTCTAACGACCAATCGTGCGGACCGTTTTGCGACCAGCTTGTTTTAAAGTACCTACTTAATTGAAAGAAGAAGAAACGTCTTCTTCTGGTCAACGTCAAGGCAAAAACCATTGAATTAACTTCTCTCAAAACTTGGCTACAGCTATAGCGTTTTCTGACGCCTCACTGATCCTGTTTAGTACAGATGGCAGGACAGTGTAGGCATGAAAAACCGTTTTACCTACTGCAGATCACGTGATTTATATAGTCATAAACCTGCAGTAGGCGATTTATCGATCACTCACTTTCCTTCATAGGCGCGATAGGAAGTATTGTGCCGGCGTGACGCTGATTGGTCAGCGCTGTCTTGTCTTTTTACCAGACAGCAACTGTACAGGCAACCACATGTCGGTAGATTAATGTGGACGTCATCATAATCAACTATCAACTTGACCCAAACCCACCTTCTGAGGGGTAAAGGTCTCTTCACTCTTACGCTATACTCCTCGTAGTCCTTAGCAAGCTTTAACCAGCGTTTGTCAGCAACCTTCAAAATATCGTCTGACTGACCTACTAGTGGTCTGCTCATCTCCCTTTCCTTGGCTATGACTCAGCTGACACGAAGTTTGTCGACCGGACGTTTTCTCACCTAGCCAAGAGGTCCGCCCAACGCCCATCACCACTGAAACTTGATTTTGTACCATTTTCAGATTACCTAGGCTACATTTTCGACTTATCTCGTCAAGAACTAATGTTCATAATGTGCAAATATTTCCATAGATGGCATGTAAATGGTACAATTTACAATGGCGACGCGACCTCGCCAGTGTAGTTCTTGCAAACAAGTCGTTAACTGGATGGTCTTGACTGGTCCGTTGGTAGTGTGCCTGCCTTCTATGTCAAGGGCCGCGGGTTCGATCCCCGCTCAGGGCGATTACTTATGTGATCAATGCTGTGTTTGTTCTGTCTGGGTGTTATTTATCTAGTATCTGTTACCCCCAATAAAGTATTTGCCTAGTTTGGGATCAGATGACTTTATTGATGAATTTATTTATTTATTTGTAGTGTGTGTCAGACTTATTTCATTTGGAAACTTGATCAATTGACAACATTTTACCAGTCTTTGAAGTCTTAGAAACTGTTAATAAATGTTAACTAAATCACTTTGGTGGGATTTAGATCACTGGTGCAAAATAATTGAATCACTGTAACTAAATGGCTAATTGACACTTTATGCTCATATATACTCATATATACTCGTAATATCAAAGGTTTGTCAGGTAAGGTAAACACAACATAACTAATCCAGATCAAAAAAGAAAATGTAAGTAGGCTGTGATCTAATAGGAGGCCGTTCCATTTTGGGTAATGTACCCTTTGACAGACAGACCTTATTACTGGATTCATAAATTATTCATACATGTTTTTGTACACGAAGTTTTTATTTCTTACAAAGATGTAGCTTGTAGGGTAGGGCAAAACCTCCCTTATTATTAATATAAATAAACATAATATGAAGTAACATAGTTCCTTTGATCTTACCAAAAAAGACCATAAAAGATCAGTGTTTACATTCAATGTTCTTTATTTAAACAATTATACAAAAATGTATGAACATAATTTATGTAAACCATTGTTGGGATGAAAATTTTATTCTTCCTTTGACTTTGTTTGAAAGCTGTGCTTGCATAGTTTTAAACAATTAACGCTTCAAATCAAATTAACCTCGAAAAGTATTAATGTGTTAGGTGAAAGACTGTAACAAAAAACTAACAGAGATTTAGTTAGACCATAACACTAAATGACTTTTACCAAATATCATTAGGTTGAAATGAGGGGTCTAATTTCAAAACCCGCTAATATGTTATTTGATTATTTGGAGATAAACTGCAGAAACCATAGAGGAAAAAAATGTATACCGCCATACTTTTAGGTTCAATGTTATAGCGGATTTTAAAATCAAACTCTACTTTTGAAAGCTAGTTTGGTTCTGTTTTAGTGGGTTTTGACTAGGTTTCAGTGGCGAAGAGTCCATATAACACGATTCCTTCCGGCTTCCCTTTTGAAAACTGGGTATATGAAAGTACTAATAAATTAATTACCTTGTACTTCTTCTCACAATGCAGGGACAAAACTATACACTTATAATTGCAGTTCTTACTAAAAAATCTATTTTTAATTTTGCCTGATAAAATATTCAAAGCAAACATTTTTGGTCCAGGTTATGCCAAAAGCCTGTAAAAGTTTAATAGCACGTAAGCCGCAAAATTCCGGGTTATTGTTTCATAGACTGGGGCTCTCGTCCGTCCTGTTCACTCGTTTGAAATTAAATGCGTTCTGTCTCTGTCTAAATTTCGCGAAGTATTGGAAGCAGTAAGCCGGTCCTGAGCGGGTTATAGCGATAGGAACGGTCAATTAATTAGACAATGAATGTATGAAAAGGAGTGATTTAAATTTTCGCAGGGTTGTTTCGTTCGTTGCAAGTTCGGCTGGCTCTTTCGTCAATTTTCGTTGGTTTGTTTTGATTTCGTTAACGCGATTTTGTCGTTTTTGTGTTGATTTTTGTTTTGTTACGTTTGTGTAATAGTGTTATTTATATTTTTCTTCTTCGGATTTTGTGGGAGTGTTGACTGTGAGTTTTTCAATTGATTTATTTTGTAATCAGATAAATAATGGACGGGTCAAAACTTGCGACGATATTCAATATAAAGTTAAACCGAGCAGTCAACATGAACCTACATAAAATAAAGATTTTTGATACCGTTAGAAATAGATTTAGCTAGCTGTGAACACTAGGTAAAATACCTACTACCTAGTCACCGCATAGTACTTCTCGTACTCTTGCTTGTCTGTATTGGCAAACATTTATCTCCAGTGATACCTACCTACATACAGTTTATAATTTTTTTTATTATATGATGTAACTAAAAACTTTAGGGTTTTCGGAATTTTTCCCTTTATGTGTGCCATTAAATGTTGCTTCTTGCCAAATTAAGATTCTAGGTCGACTGGAAGTATCCTTTAGGGTTTGATTCCCTTGAGAGTAGTAGCGAGTTTCAAAATGTGCGGCTTAAATTGGTGTTTCTTTTGATTGCGTTGACATAGAAGTTTAATTTTGTTAAAGCTTAAAGGTATTATAGACCTGAGTATTTGATACGACTTTATTTTACCTCTACGCGTTCATGAGGAAAGGGGTAGTAAATTTTCAATTAATAAAAATATTTTTATTATATGATGTAACAAAAACTTTAAGCTATATGCAATTTTTTTGAAATGGCGTTGCAGCTGATAAATACAGTCACAGACCAGAAATAAGGATGCACTTCTTTGAAAGCAAGGTGAATTGTGTTTTTATTCGTAAATTATTGGCAAGGACCGTTAAAGCCGCTTATATATTTGCAGTATTTTAAGTATTTGTTGTATTAATATGTTAAATAGAATCTGACTAAATGCAAACATAGGGAATAATCATAGCATCATGTCTTCTATGAATTGTTTATAATCAGCTTGGCACTAGGTCAATGACCTCAGGTAAATTAATTGCCCCGATAGTAACAAATTACTATGGTGACGGAATGCTACGGTAACTGATTCCTTACTTATTGAACAGTTTGCCTAAGGACATCAGATTGTGGAATCATAAAAAGTTAAATTAAAATCTAAGTTAAAATTCTCCCTTAAAATTATTAGCATCTTATATGCGTTTTTAATTTGAGACAAGTAGATCCCACAGACATACTGCTAGATTTATTCAGTTTTGTGGGGCAATGGTTATATTTTAAGGATACATATTTTTAAGGATATGTTTTGTTTTAATTCAGGACGTTCTGAATAAACGCCAGGTTAAAAGTACCCTAATCCGACGAGCATGTATGAAAGGATTGGTGAAAGTACAGGAAGCAAGGGAAGTATGTCAAGATCGTAGCAGGTGGAGAACTGTGGTCTCTGCCTACCCCGACGGGAACAAGGAGTGATATTAAGTATGTATGTATGTACAACGAGAAATGAGAATACAAGAAATTATAGATCAAAAACGAAACAGTTGCACTCTCTTATTAAAATAAATTATGTAGGTAATAATTTATTACCTATGACAATCAGGGAACAATAAAAATAAATTGGTTAAAATAAAAGGGAATATTTTTTTTCTGTAGCCAGTACACATTGCAAAGTATTCCCTCTATTGTGCCATTACTATCCATTCAAAAAGTGATCCATAAACCCATATTTTTCAGTTCTGATGTAGGTATATCCAAGTTTGGTTTTTTATGGTCATCCCTAAACAGCGTTGCCAACCATGCGATAATTATCGTAATTATACGATAGTTATAAGTCCTATACGATATAAAATAATAACAGTGTATCGCACGATAATTTCACTGTTTTATACGATAATTAATGAAATATTACGATATTTTTGAGAACTTAATGTGAAGTGAACTAAGCATTCAAAGACTAGATATTCAATCAAAACATAGTCTATGGCCCTAATGGAGATTGAACAACTTTTACGCTGCAACTTCATAACAAACAATCACCAGTAACTCAGTATTACGAAATTAGTAGCGTGAGTGGTTTTAGCGCTCGTGAGCGCGATTTAGAACGTGGCCTTTGCCTTGTTTTGTTTCAAAAAGTATTTCTCTTCATTTTCACATACTCTAAACAATAGGTAATTCTTTAGATAAACCTTACTTTTTCATATATTACATGAATAAATGTATGCGATAAAAATACGATAATTTTGTGTGTGATTTGGGATAATTTTGGATTTGCACATTGGCAACACTGTCCCTAAATAAGATTTTAACACATTTTTATAAAGTTAAAAGTTACAAAAGCATAACCTCTCTTCTGCAGTGTTTATAAAGTTAATGTTTCGGTCTGCAGTTAGATAAATTCTGCACTAAGCTAAAATGATTTTGAAAGGAACAAACCATAGAATAATAAAAACCAAAGCCACAAAAGATTAGGGCGCGAATATCTCGCGGAAATTCTCAACATTCTAAGCGTAAGATTGAGGTATAGGTACCTACTTACTCGAGAGGCCGCTCTCAGGTAAAATCATACTCACAGTTCATGACAACATTCCAATGCGATTATCTACCTGTTTTACGCCGCCAAAACCTACTTAACACCCTAAAAACAAAACTTCAATACATACCTGGTCAATTACTGCGTTGTATACATCCAAAACACCTTATTCGCACATTATTTTGTAAGTATTCGTGTAAAAACAACCACTTCACAAAACTTTGAAATTGGTCAAAACTTTCAAGGCACTAATTTACAACACCAATATCACACTGTAGAACACGCTAAGTTAAAAGGCATCTTTTTGTATGGCAATATAGCACAAAATGATCCATAATATTCCTGTTAACAGCAATAACATTGAACACAAATAATAATTCTGAGGAAACGAACACCACACGAGTGACGCAGACTCAAAAATCCAACAAAAGTGCCACAATCGCGAACGAAATGAGTCGTAAATGAGTGAACAAAGAATGAATGATTTGCGAATGAAGCGTCTTGTTTACCATAGACATTTTTTTTTTGGTTTCATTCTTCCTTTCGGAAAGGCAAAGAGTACAAAGCCCATACAGCCATTTCTGATGTCTTTAATCTTTCTTTTTGCTCACCTCGTAAAGCGATAGTGAACTTTACGAAGGAAAATATTCGTGACTTTTTGGGACATAACAAACGGGGCTTAAACACGAGATCACTTGAAATCTTCATCAGCTGCGCACTCCGTAGTAGATTTACTACATAACACACTATCTTTATTATCCTTCTTCTTCTTAGTCGTAACCTCATGACTGAGGGACGTGACAGTCGTGGGCTGCTACTTGTGCCGCCACACCTCTCCAGATCGTCCTATCTTGAGCACGGTGAATGTTGGCCTGTAGTGTTGCTCCAGTAGCTTCTTTTATAGCGTCGGCCCATCGCATTGGCATACGTCCTCTGCTCCGTTTACCCTCCATTCGGCCAGAGATGATAAGCCTTTCCAGGTTATCTGAACCTCTTCTGACCGTGTGGCCGAAGAATTTTAGGACTCGTTGCTTACAGATGGTGGAGAGCCTGGTCGGATCGTTTTCGTTAGCGTGCAAACGTCGAACACAATCGAATATCCAAACGATCCGATATGACTGCACTTATGTCAATTTCACTGTTCGAATTGAAGTAGTTTTTACATACATACATACATAACATCACGCCTTGTTCCCGTTGGGGTAGGCAGATACCACAGTTCTCCACCTGCTACGATCTTGACATACTTCCCATGCTTCCTGAACCTTCATCAATCCTTTCATACATGCTCGTCGGTTTAGGGTACTTTTAACCTGGCCTTTATTCAGAACGTCTTGAATTTGGTCCTGGTACGTTCGCCGAGGCCTTCCCCTTCCAACGTTTCCATTCACTCTCGCCTTGTGGATCTCTTTCGTCAATCTTCCTTCATTCATCCTCTCCACATGACCAAACCATCTTAGCATCCCTTTCTCAATTTTAGTCACTACGTCTTCTTTTACGCCACAACGTTCTCTTATCACACTATTTCTAATCCTGTCACTCAATTTCACACCAATCATACTCCTCAACGCTCTCATTTCTACTGCATTAATTCTACTTTCATGCTTCTTCTGCCATACCCAGCTTTCACTGCCGTACATCAGTGTTGGTACCAAAACGCCTCTATGAACAGCCAGACGAGTCTTGTGAGACACCTTCTGACTTTTCATAAAAGCATGCAGAGCACCATTCACCATGTTTCCAGCATTCACTCTTCTTTCGATATCACTTTCGCACTTTCCATCTCTCGTAAACTTAGAACCCAGATACACAAACTCCTTCACTTGTTCGACTTGTTCACCACCTATTAATATAGTACACACTGTCATACACTCTTCTCTTTCAAGTACCATTACTTTCGTCTTGCTTACATTTACTTTCATTCCTTTCCTATCAAAAGCCACATTCATCATTGTTACCATCTCCTGTAACTCGTCAGCAGATGACGCAAGTATAACTTGGTCATCAGCGTAGAGAAGACATTTGATGAGTAACTCATTCATTCTCAGTCCACACATACTCTCTTTCAGATCAGTCAAACAATTATCCATGAACAGGTTAAACAGCCAAGGTGACGCTACACATCCCTGCCTAACACCTTTTTCGATGCTAAACCATTCAGTGTTCGCCCCGTTTATTCTGACGCAAGCACTGGAATCCTCATAGAGAGATTTCAGTGCTTGAATCAGATGACCGTTCACCCCATACATAGACAATGCCGACCACAATTCATTCCTCACCACTCGGTCATAGGCCTTTTCCAAATCCACGAACGCGCAGTAGATTTTTTGGTTTTTGGCCAAAAACTTTTCAGCTATGCACCGCAAGGAAAAGACCTGATCTGTACATCCCATTCCCTTTCTAAATCCCGCTTGTACATCCCATATTTTTTCGTCAGTATCTTTCATCACTCTTTCAATCAAAACCTTTGCATACAGTTTGCCGACGACACTGAGAAGACTTATCCCGCGGTAATTTTTGCAGTCCTGTTGTGACCCTTTTCCCTTGTACAGCGGCACAATCACAGCCTTGCACCAGTCACCTGGTACTCGGCCGTTCGTCCAACACAGGTTGAAAAGGCGGTACAGCTGACTAGCCACAATGCCTCGCCCAGCCTTCAACATTTCGACCGACTCTCTATCATACCCACCTGCTTTACCTGATTTCATACTTTTCATTGCTTTCATGATCTCATCCATACTTATCTCACTTGCATTACTATCATATTCATTCTCATGCATTTCCACAGAAGACCTCGGTACGCTAGCCTCTGCTTCTCTCTCAAACAAACTTTCAAAATATTCCTTCCATCTCTTCAGCACATATTCTTCACCTTTTATAATACTTCCATCCTGGCTTCTGATTTTACTCAGCTCCGATGATCCAAACTTTCCTCGGGCTGTCCGTATGGATTTCCAGAAAAACTTTTCGTTTGACTGAAGTAGTTTTTAGCCACAGTTTCCTAGTTTTTAGCTATTGTGTTTGCTGGTTGTTTTGTTTGGTTTCGAATTCCAAACAAACCGAAAAAATCCTACGAAACTCAACCGAAATTACGTATCGCACACGCTGCACTACCTCATTTTCGTATGCAATGATAGCGCGATAAAGTGACGTCACTTCGCTTGAACGAGTGAATACGAGCAAGTTTTGAACCGACTCTGAGTGCGCAAACACCGCACACAGTGCTCATATGCGAGTAATGAACCGTACGATAGAGCCCTATTACACGGTCAATCTAGAGCGCGTTTCAAGTCGGTGAGAAATTACCCTGACAGCAGGATAGCTTTACATGACGTCCGTATGTGTGGTCGAGACAGACTGCTATCAAAGGGTACCCCGCTCTGTTACCCAGCACTGGATCGCAATCGATTGACCGTGTAAGGCACCCATTGACAGCAAAGGGTGGGGTAGGGGTAGGAGGTCAAGTTGACCCCCAAGTCAGTCAGTCCCCCCCCCCCCCCCCCTTCCTTTTTATTTATTCTGTTCTGCTGTTAGGACTGCAGACGAGGATGCATTGCATGCCTACTGAGCATATAAACACTTATCCTGTACTTTCTTCTTCTTTAATTTAAGAGCTAGGCTCTTGTCGGTGCAGCATCCCTGTCAGTTTAACTGTGCAACTCCCTCCATCTTTTTCTGTCCAAAGCCGCTTCTTTTGCCTCCTACGATTTGACGACTATCTTCTTGTGACACGTAACTTAACCTTGGCCTCCCTCTACCACGCTTTTACTTCTATGCACTATACGTCTACTACACTATACCTACAACATACAATTATTTGACTAAGTTGCAAAAAAAAATTGTGATTAGATTACGGTAAAATTAATAACTATTGCACAAAGCGTCTTTCTGTTTAGGTAAAGTGACAGCACTAGTTTTAACAGAGTTTTTAAGAAGCTTTGAGCAACTGTTTATCAGCGTTTTTACTTTTGATGTATTAATAACAAATCACATTCCATAGGTATATTTATATTGTTCTAAATTGTACATTCACGCAAATACACACAATTAAGTTTTTAAAACAAGAATTTCAGTCCACTTCTAACGACGCCTGTACAAATAAATGTCACTACTATATATATAAATAAAAACATTATTGACAATATACCTATTATTCATATTTTCCATGCATTGATTCAATTTAGCATAATTTTCTTAACTGCAATTTACAAATAGGCAGGACATGAAAGTAAAAAGAAAAAGAAATTGAAATGAAAATATTTATTATAGAAAATAATACTTAATAATTCTACTAATCGTATGTGTCGATTTCTCATTACAATAATCATACATAAATCAAGAGATTACAAATACAAAATACCTAGAAATAAGAATACAATAAATCTACAAAGAGGATCTTACAAATTATACCTTAAGGGTTGTACGTTTCTAGGGAGAACTTCAGTCAACCCAATACTTACTCATGTCAGGTTAATAAATGCAACCATAAAACTCAAGTGCATTTCTAAAAAATGTGCCTTCTATAATTTGAACACCGGAATAACTTCAGAATTCCTAGGTACATGATTAAACCTTGGGTGGACGTTGATCTCAGTGGAGAATAAATTTATTTTGTACTGTCAAGATAACCCCACATACTACTTAAAAATGCATTTTTGTCGTATTATTAGAAACATGTACAAAACATAATGTTTATGTTTTGAATTAGGCGAAAATGAGTTATCATGACAATGATATTACACTAAGTGAGAGTTTTGTGTCAAGGAGTAAACTTAGTTTACTGGTCAGAGCCTTCTTCGTCATCCTCGTCGTCTTGCTCTTCCTCAGTAGAAGCAGCATCTTTCTTTGCAGGCGCGTCTTTACGCGGCCGGCCACGACCGCGGCCCTCTCCACCACCACTCTGCAACAAATCATAAAACAAGATTAATATAATTAAATAAAAATTTGGTGTGGCCATGAATAAAATTTTTAAGCTAATCACCTTCGCTTTAGGGGCTGCTGCCTTTTTCTTAGATCCTTTGGGTCTGCCTCTCCCTCTTTTCGCTGCCGGTGCTTGTTCATCATCAGACGACTTTGTGGATTCCTTGGCTCTAGAAGCTGCTGGTGGTTTTCCTCTTTTCTTTGCTTCTACTTTCGCTTCCTGTAGGTGCAAATTTATATCTCTTGATTATTTTAAAAATAATATGAAAGTCATAAATATTTTTGGGGCTCTGTTAATAAATGATTATTTATTAGGTATTTACTTAGGCAAAAAACCCATACTAAAAATATCACTTAAATGCTCACCGCTGGAGTTCCATTGGCTTTAGGTCTACCTCTTCCTTTCTTCTCAACGACTGTTGAACCATCATCAGACATGGTAGGTAAATTAATTTGTACAACTACAAAAGTAAATTCTGTAAAAAAAAAAGAAGCATTTAGTTTTATTTTTTTGATAGCGGATACACCGGTTGAGCATCAGTTAATCAATGGACGAAGATGATATCGATTTATGAGTACCTAAGTATGTACAATAGTCTACTACCTAGTACAACACAAAATATTTCGACATTTAGAGTTGAATAATTCTCAACAAATGATAATTAACTTTCAAAAGGAATAAAGAAAATTAACGATTACCAGTTATAAGAAGCGTTAACGAAATGTCAATAACCACAAAGACGACGCCAGACCAAGATGATTCAATTAAATTACTTCCACTATTGGAAACAATATTGCAGAAATATATTAATCAATCAGTAGGCCGTTACAAAATTTATCATATCTAAAAATAAACTACACAAAAGATACTGATGCTATTCACAATCTGCTAAGTAAATTTATGGACCCAAGCCGATATAATGGAGTCTGCTTAGATTAGCAATGTGAAAATTTACGGATTGTGTACTAATTTTAACGAGTATTTCTTTTTTCAATTGTGTAATAAATTATCAGTCACACAAAATGATAGAAAAATATCAAATAATACTGAAAATTCTAAATAATATACTTACTTAACTGTTTACAGCAAACGTTAACGCGATGGTCAAAGAATATTATGGCGGGCCGGGCGGGCGGGCAGCGAACCGGTTGTTTGTTTGGCGTCTGTGCAGAGGGCGCTACTTTTCACTTAGCTTTTTGAAATGATTTGGAAATTTTATTTTATTTTTGCCAATTACCAAGTCTAATTTCTGTTAAACGATTTGTTATTAGCCTAAATAATTACCTTCATTCGATTCTATGCTAAATCAAGGTGATATTTTCAATTTATTTAACTTTTTCAACGAAATTTTAAAACTACCGCTCAAACTACAGGTGTGGTACTTTTGCTTTTAGTGAGCACCTATGGTTTCTCACAATATGCATTCGTTCGAAAAAGGAAGAAATGGCAACTTTTATCATGAAAAAGGGCGGGAAAACTTCGTACTAAGCGGACGCGAATTTTCTTGTGCAATTTTTGAAATTCATTTTTTAACTAAAAGGATTGTGGTGAAGTAGTTTAAGTTGTATATATTTATAGTATAAGTTGTATATTTTGTTTATACTGTGTAAATAAGTAGCTGTATCTATTGGTAAGTAAGTTTTTTTTCTGATCATGGGCGACCCGCCCGAAGACCCGGGTGGGACACACTTCCCTTCAGCGTCTAAGTTAATTTCAAAATTCGATAATGGACAAACAAAAACACCTGTCACACCTATGGATACTTTGTGCAAAGTAGCATTCGAGTCGTCCGTAGACACCGACTGCTCAATAACGGAGGCAACGAATACAAGTAGAAAAAGAGTGTATTCCCGCGCAATTTGCAGAACATGCAACAAGAAAAAAAGAAAGCAGGGTTCAAAAAAGCAGAGCCCGAATGACTGTGAATGCGACGCTATTTTGAACTCTACTTTAGAATCCAATACTATGCACTACAACGTGCCCAATGCGGGTTCTGCACATGATGGTTTTAATACAACACCACACAACAATAACACCACATCGTCAACTGATTCCAGTGCTCATCCTACTACAACTGATTCCAACTCGCGTTCCACATTAGATCCTAAGTTATCAGGGTTCCGATGCTGCTCCCTATGTTGTTCACGTTCAGAGAAATACTACTGAAACAAATGATGGCACAACTCTTCACCCTATAACCTTTGGCCGTTTCCTGAAAAATAACAATGTAAGAAATATTGTGAATGGTAGTTTAAAACGTATAGGACGCAACCGCATCTCTCTGGCCTTCACTGAATATAGTGAGGCAAATGCATTCTTGAATAATAAAAAACTAAATGATGAGGGTTATAAGTGCTTTATTCCAACATTCAATGTTACACGTATGGGGGTCATAAGAGGTGTCCCCAATGACTGGACTGAGGAAGAAATACTGCAAAATATCACTGTCCCCATTGGTTGTGGTAGCATTTTAAAAGTGAGAAGATTAAAAAGGAAAGTTATGGTGAACAGTAACAAATTATTTGAAAATACTGGGACCGTTGTGGTTACTTTTGATGGCCAAGTTTTACCGAAAAGAGTATACATGTGCTATACAGCTCTGTCTGTTGACTTGTATATTTACCCTACTGTACAATGTTTTAATTGCTGTCGGTATGGACATGTAAAGAGCCAGTGTCGATCATCCCCGAAATGTTATAAATGTGGTCAGGGTCACTCAGGTGATTCTTGCAATATGGAAGAGGATGATTATTGGTGCTGTCTTTGTAAGGGCAACCATCAAGCTACTAGCCGAAAGTGTTTAGAGTTCAGTAGACAAAAAGGTATCAAAGAAACAATGAGTAAAAGCTGCATCTCATATATGGAGGCAGTGAAACTTCATCCACCCATTAATAAAATTTCTTATGCTGATGCTTTACTTTCGACGGCTCCAATAACGTCATCACCTTCTGCGGATCATAATTATTCCATTCCTGACCCCAAACCACTTACTCAATCATATAAAAAAACAGTATTTCTAAAACCTAGATCCCCACCCAAACTTTCTAAATCATATGATATTACTACACATAACGAAATTATTAAAAACCCTTCTATCAAAAGTACACCAATTTTCACAGAAAATGAGGATACTAAATTTTCCGATATAATACAAGTTATAATTAAATTATTATCACAATCAAAAACAATATCACCGTCCAACGTTGCCTTAATTATAGATGAACTTTATAAATCAAATAGTAACCACAATGGTTCCCAGAGCCAAACTAATACAGTGGAATTGTCAAAGTATAAACAATAAGAAACATGAAATCATTAATCTTATAAATGAAATTGATCCTTTTCTTATTAGTCTTCAAGAGACATGGTTGAAACAGAATTCTGTATTTAGAATTTCTGGTTTCTCCTGTGTCAGGGCTGATAGGCCTGATGGGTATGGTGGAGTCGCTATACTTGTCAAAAACTCTCTTTCTTTTTCTCTTCTCTCGCTTCCTTCCTTTTCTGCAGATTTATCTGTTGTAGCTATAACTGTAAATAATGTATGTTATGTATCTATATATTTTTCTCGTCCTACTGTTCAAATTTTTAATGAAATAAATTGTTTATTTAACTTTTTACCTAAGCCATTCATATGTTTAGGAGATTTTAACTCACATCATATGTCTTGGGGCTGCTTTGATACTTGTCCTTATGGTGAGCGTTTGCTGGAAATCATTGATTTTCATGGTCTTTGTGTTCTTAATACTGGCTTGCCAACCCGGCTTACTAGACCAAATCAAAGGCCCAGTGCTATAGACTTAACTATTTGTACACCTGATCTGGCTTCTAGTCTTATGTGGGATACTGTTGATTCTGCACATGGCGGTGATCATTTTCCAATAATTGTTACTTTTCCTTTTGCAAGACCCCCTAAACAGGTAAAAGCTCCTCGGCTGAAACATAAATTGGCAAATGCTGATTGGTTTATGTTTAGGAGAAAAGTAGAGGAGAAGATAATGAACTTGCCTGAAATATTTAATTCAAATGTGTCTGTTTGCTCTAATTTATTTGCAGAATTATTATTAGATACCGCTAATGAATTCTTTCCTTTAAAAAATATTAGTTCTGGTAGGATACCATCACCGCCATGGTGGGATGAAGAGTGTACTGTTGCAGTCAAAGAGAGAAAGGAGGCAGAAACTTTATATTGTTCTAATATGTCAGATGAAAACTTTGATAAATACATACTTGTTTCAAATAATACCCAAGAGTTTCTTAGGACGAAGAAATTTGATGGTTGGAAGAGTTTCTGTGCCTCTATTTGTCCTAATGTAAATCCATCAATTGTGTGGCAGAACATTAGAAGGTTTAGATCTGCGTTTAATGAACCTCAGTATTGTAGGATTCCTCCCCCTCTTGCTGAACAGATAATGGACCGGCTAGCCCCACCTTATGTGCCTGAACAATTTGTTTTTGATAGCTCAGTATCCACTATTCGGTTAGTAAACAATAACAATAATGATATTGACTTAATTTCACCTTTCACTATATATGAGCTCAAAGGAGTACTTTCTGGTACAAAGGACTCAGCACCAGGAGAGGATAGTATTCCTTACTCTTTCTTGACTAAGCTTGATGATGACAGTCTCAATTACTTTCTCTCTTTAATTAACACAGTCGTTTTTTCTGGAAATGTTCCTCAGTCTTGGCGTACACAAACTTTAATACTTTTATTGAAACCAAATAAACTGAGTTCAGATCCTTCATCGTACCGTCCGATTGCTTTATCGTCGGTTTTAGCTAAGATCGCAGAACATTTAGTAAAAATTAGGCTTGAATGGTTTTTAGAGCATAATAACCTACTGTCCAGTGTTGCCGGCAGTCAAACGAGAAAAAGTCCGAAACCAAATAAAAGATTACCCAAAATTACCCGTTTTCTGTGGCAAAAAAAAACCGGTCAAGTGCGAGTCGGACTCGCACGCCGAGGGTTGCGATATACCCATAGTATTTTTGGAAGTGTGGTGCCGGCAAAGAATTGTACCAACTTATACATGCTCGTGGGTGTCGTAAGAGGCGACTAAGGGTTATAAACTGGAGGATGGGCAGCAGCATCCTCCTTTGTATCTTACTAACTGCGGTCACCTACAACCTCGGTCTATGGTGCCAGCCGTAACGCTAACAAGCAAGGTGACTATGGTACTTCCCCTACATTTTTTCTAGCAAAAACTAGCAGTACGGATTAAAACCTGCTCATGAGCTTTGTGTGCGGTTTTAGCGCGCTAATAGTCGGTTCAAAACTTGCTCGTATTCATTCGTTTAAGCGACGTGACGTCATCAGTGACGTCACTTTAGCGCGCTATCATTGCATACGAAAATGAGGTAGTGCAGCGTGTGCGAAACGTCAAACTCATAAGACATTTGTCATCAATCTCGTTTTCGAGAGATTTTTTCAACTTTTTTTGGGGTTTTAGATTAAATTATCTTATCGAATAATCATTATCTCTCAATAATTTCTTAAAACGCAAAACAAAATCAAAATTTTAATTTTTCTCAGTGACATTGACATAAGCGCGCTCTAGTCTGGTTTAAAACTGTATTCGATGATATTCGACGAATGCACGCATATAGAAATAAACCGACTATATTCAGTGAATGTGATGTGTGCGTTGATTTCAAGAAACAATCCGTAGTGTAGAACTCTGGAGGGAGCTCCCTATCCTGAAGTGAACGTTTCATGGGATGTTATGATGATTTTTGGAAGCAATTATCGACCGCAAAACTAAGTTTGTTAGTAAAGGTTATTTGCAGATTCCTAAAAAACTGTGCAACCGTCGTTTTATTTTTTGCTGTAATATTTACTTAAACTTCTATAGACTGTATTAAATTCAGATTTTTCCATTCTCAAACTTTGGAGATAAGGGGGCGGGAACGGTATTTTTTTTGTAATTTTTCATCATAACTTGAACACTAAGAGTCGTGTAAAAAATACAAAAATATATTTTAAGAAAGCGCGTGAGCGTGCCACGCTGCAGTTGTCAGTTTATCTAGGCCCATTTCGTTGACTCAATACTCAATACATTTATTGCCTTCATATGGTACATAACAAGATGGTATTATAAATAAGGTATCTCATATGAGCCCATTTTCAGAGGCATTGCAATAATTGAGATAGACCGAGATTTTAAATAGTTATCAACAATATTTAATTATGTATTTATATAATGTAGGTATATTTTTTTAGTTTATTTATTTTTATCATTGATATATTCGTTTAAATTATAGTAAGTTTTATTTATTAGGTATTCTTTTAATAGTTTTATCATCTTATTATAAGAATTTTCTATTCTTATATTTAGCGGTAGATGATTATATATTTTTATTGATACACTTAAAGGGCCAGAACTATGTATTTTTAATTTAGAAGGTATAATATTGATTTTATTTGTTTTATACCTGCGAGGGTACAGTCGGGGCTGATTATCTTCCATTTCGTAGAACTGTGGGTTGTTCTTAATAAATTTGCAAGCTTCTAGAATGTATAGAGAGGTTAAAGTTAAAATTTTCAATTTAGTAAAGGTCGACCTACAGCTTTCATCATTTTTTAAATTTCCTAATATGCGTATAATTTTTTTTTGTAATATGAAAAGATCTGATACGTTTGTGCTATTGCCCCAAAGAATAATGCCGTAGGTTAATCTTGAGTGCATATATGCATAATAAACCGAGAGGGCAGTTCCTAAATCGGTGGTTTTTTTCAATTCACGGAGAGCGAACGTGAAGCTTGATAACTTAAGACTTTATTTTTTGAATATGATTTTTCCAGTTGATATGGGTATCAATATTCAGACCTAATAAGCTAAAATTACTAACACATTCGAGTGTCGTATTATTATATGAAATATTAACGTCTAAAGCCGCTTTCTGATATGGTCGAAATTGCATGACTTTGGTTTTATTAGAGTTTATTTCTAAACAGTGGTCCGTCATCCATTGATTTACGTTAGTCAAAATGTTTTGAGCTTTTGATGTTAACTCAGAGGAGCCTTTGCAGGTTATTAAAATTGAAACGTCATCTGCGAATAAGGCACAGGGTTCATTAAAAGCGTCTGGCAAATTATTTATGTAGATGATGAACAAGCAGCATCCAAGAACTGTACCTTGAGGAATTGAATTTCGCATGTATTGTACATCGGATCTTACATTGCAGATGAGGCCGGTTTTATAATTGAAATTTTCAACTTCGACATACTGCATTCGGTTACTTAGATAAGACTCAAACCACTTATGGGTTGGACCGCGTATACCGATATCATAGAGCTTCTCTAGGAGAATATTGTATTGGACTTTGTCGTACGCCTTTGTCATATCTAACAATAGCCCTACGGCGTATTGTTTTTTATTTATTGCTTCTAAGGCTTGTTGGATGAAGTTAAATACCGCCAAAGTAGTTGAATGCTTTTTCCGAAACCCATTTTGAGACTTGTGAAAAATATTAAATTTCTCGCAGTAAGAATAAAGACGATTACACATTATTTTTTCAAAAATTTTTGCTGACGTAGGTAGGAGCGCTATGGGTCTGTAGTTATTTGGATCTAATTTTGAGTTTTTTTTATGAATCGGTTTTACGAGGGATATTTTTAATAAATCTGGGAAGGTGCCTTCATTAAATGATTGGTTTATTAGTAGGTAGTATGGTAAGAGTAACTCATCAATACATG
This sequence comes from Athrips mouffetella, assembly GCA_947532105.1. Classification (NCBI taxonomy): domain Eukaryota; kingdom Metazoa; phylum Arthropoda; class Insecta; order Lepidoptera; family Gelechiidae; genus Athrips; species Athrips mouffetella. The sequence goes on from OX383963.1 coordinate 24,157,975, forward strand.
CCTTTATAAGAGTGGGGGGAAGTTCGTCTATGCCGAAACTATGTTTGTTTTTTAGATTGCGGATTGCATCTTTTACTTCCTTTGGTGTAACAGGACTTAAAAACATACTGTTTTGCATACGCGATGTAGAAATATTCGATTTTCTATCAGCTTTTGAGTTGTTTCTGTCGGTATTATTACCAACTGATGCGAAAAAAATATTCAAAGTATCTGCGACTTCTTTAGGTTCATTAATGTCTCTATTATTAAATGTTAATTGAATGTTTTGTTTATCTTTTTTAGTGTTTTTATTTAATTTTTCTTTTATTATTCCCCACATGCACTTAATTATATTATTAGATTTTTTTATTCGGGAAATGTAGGATTTTTTTTGCTGTATTGACTAGTTTTTTAAGAGTTTTACCATATTGTTTATAATATTGTTTTAATGGTGAACTTTCAAAGTATTCTTTTATAGTTTTTAAAAACCTTTTATTTTGACATGATATTTTTAGACTTTTGTTAGCCAATTCTTTCGCTTTTTTAGGTTTAATTTTACTGTAACCTTTGGAAAACATTCGTTTAATAATTTATTAAGTTTTTTATCGAATAAGCTATAGTTTTTATTTACGTCGTTACAAGGGTTTAGTATATTATACCAATTCACTATCTTTAGTTTAGATTTAAAATTGTCTATATTTTTATTATTGTATATTCTCTTCTCTACTTTCCACAATATAGGTTTATTAGTATTTAGTTTTGTATTTGCAACTACGCCCTTGTGATCATAAAAACCTAAATCCTGCACGCTGACTTCAATTGCACTTTCCGTAAAATTTACAAAATTAAGGTCAATGCATGTTGAAGCATCTTTGATGGTCCTAGTTGGCTTATCAACAAGTTGAGTGAAATTATATTCTTTCATAAAATCCAATAATGTTCTAGATTGGATTGAGTTTTCTAAAACGTTTATATTAAAGTCACCGCCGATAATAATTTTCTTTTTATTATGTTTTTTTGTTATGTATTCCAGAATAGATTTTAGTTGCCTATAAAAATGACATCCGAGCACTGCGACACATTTTGAAAGACAAGGACGGCTACATGTATTAGTGCATAAAGCTATCTTTGCCTTAAATATCAAAAACGTAATTTGTGGATTTCCTAAACATTTTCGTTCACTGACATTTCTTTGCGTTTGGAGGTGATAGATTAGCACTACGGTTTAAAACCTGCTCATGAGCTTTGTGTGCGGTTTTAGTGCGCTAATAGTCGGTTCAAAACTTGCTCGTATTCACTCGTTTAGGCGACGTGACGTCATCAGTGACGTCACTTTAGCGCGCTATCATTGCATACGAAAATGAGGTAGTGCAGCGTGTGCGAAACGTCAAATTCATAAGACATTTGTCATCAATCTCGTTTTCGAGAGGGTTTTTTTTAACTTTTTTTGGGGTTTTTAGATTTAATTATCTTATCGAATAATCATTATCTCTCAATAATTTCTTAAATCGCAAAACAAAATCAAAATTTGATTTTTTCTCAGTGACATTGACATAAGCGCGCTCTAGTCTGGTTTAAAACTGTATTCGATCGTATTCGACGAATGCACGCATATAGAAATAAACCGACTATTTTCAGTGAATGTGATGTGTGCGTTGAATTCAAGAAACAAACCGTAGTGTAGATGACATAATTCCTCAAATAAAGTGACATTTCTCCGAGATATATTTTCTCTCGGGCAGCGTGCTAAGCCGGCAGGTGTGACAGAGAGACGGACAGACAAACTTGCATCATAAGGGTTCCTTTTTTTACCATTTTGGCATCGGAACCCTCCTTTACCATGTTCTGTTTCGCTTGTTCTTTCGGGAACTTCCTATAGGCATTTCTTTCTCTGTGATTCCATTTTTTGGTTAATTTTTTTTTGTTTGACACACGCAACTGCAAAGCCAAACCAAAAAAAAAGGTTGGCGCGATTTTTGTGTAACGGAGAACCACTTTTTTTCTGACGGGTGGGATGTTCTGTTAGGTAGGTTCATTGACGTAAGAAAAACTAAACGCCCCCTGGCGTAGTTTCAAAATCTTTGGGTAGGTTTGATTTGTCTACGATAGACAATGATTTTATATATGTTAACGATAGGTTTTTGCGAAAATACCCGAAATTACCCAGCTGTAAACGTTACCCGAAAGAAACCCGCTGAAGACCTAAATTACCCAAAATCGGGTAAAAATACCCGTACCGGCAACGCTGCTACTGTCAAACAGTCAGTTTGGTTTTAGGAAGGGAAAAAGCACCATAGACAGTCTTGCCATTATTACCACAGATATAAGATTGGCCTTTACTAGAAATGACTCTTTGGTTGCTTCATTCTTGGATATAAATGCGGCATATGATAACGTTAATATATCGATCCTCAAAAATAAACTACATATACTTAATATTCCAGCTGTAATTATCCAATTCATTGTAAATTTCCTGTCAGAAAGATACATTAAGTACGAGTTAAACATAGACGGAAAAACGTTTATAAATAGGACGGTATGGAAAGGACTACCACAAGGCTCTGTTCTGAGTCCAATTTTATACAATGTTTACACGTTTGATTTGGAAAGTTCTCTCAATGGACATGCCAACGTTCTTCAATATGCCGACGACTTGCTTTTGTATGTTGCTGGGCCTTCTATACCTAATATTAGTGATTCCTTATCCATAGTTTTATCTGACCTTAAGGTTTGGTTGGACGGTAATGGCCTAAATTTATCTCCTGCTAAGAGCTCAGTAGTTTTGTTCACCAGAAAGCGCGCACCATTGGGATGTAATGTGATGTATGAGGGGGTACCTTTACCATTGAGGGATCGGGTAAAGTTTTTGGGTGTCATGTTAGACTCGAAACTTACAGGTCGCGCACATTGTGAGTATGTTGCAACAAGATGCGAACGAAATTTAAATATTATTAAATGCCTAGCTGGTGTATGGTGGGGAGCCCACCCTTTTTCATTAAAGCTTGTTTACAATGCTATGATAAGAAGTATCATGGATTATGGAACGTTCCTTTTACACCCGGGTAACATTCTTGATTTCAAAAAATTGGACAACATACAATCAAAGGCGATGAGACTGATTTTGGGAGTAATGAAGTCCAGTCCAATTAATTGTCTGCAGGTAGAATGCCACGAACCACCACTTTCATTACGTCGTCAATATTTATCTGACAGATTTTTCTTCAGAACATTACAAATTAGTAATCACCCTCTGTTCCCTAAATTAGAAAAACTGGCTGAAGAGGTGAGCACAGCGAGATACTGGGTTCACAAGGGTACTCCATGTCTTATTACAAGTTACAATAAATATAAAAGTCTTTTGGCTCCTACTTACCGCAGTTTACATTTCCCTCTTTACCAACACAGTTATAAAGCACTTATAATAGAACCTAAAATTAATTACTGTTTGGGAATATCAAAGGAAGGTTTCAATCAAAATGTAGAATTTAACCGTATAATTGATAATAATTGGCCCGACTGGCATCTTATTTTTACGGATGCTTCCAAACACACAAATAGTTGCGTTGGCGTAGGAATCTACCATTCACAATATAAAATAGTTCAACAAATTAAATTACCTCCAGAGTCTTCAGTATATACTGGTGAATGCTTTGGAATCATAAAAGCTATAGAGTATATTATTTTAGCAAAACTGCGAAAAACAGTAATTTTCAGCGATTCTCTCAGTACATTGCAGGCATTATCCCGATTTTCATTTGGATCCCATAAGCATTCACCAGTAATATTTGCTATTAGAAATCTTTTGTCCTTCTGCCAATCCAAAGATTATAGTGTCATAATCGCGTGGATTCCGGGACACGTCGGAATCGTTGGTAATGAAAAGGCTGATAGACTGGCAAACGAGGCCGTTACGGTTGGGGACATGGTGCCTTATACTAATTATTGCAGTGATCTCATGCTGTTATCACGAACAGACTTACAATCATCCTGGAACCAGTTGTGGATCAGTACTGATTCGAAAGGTCGACATTACCACATAATACAAGAAAACATTCCATATAAACCTTGGTTCAGTAAATTCAAATTTAATAAAAAATCAACTACCATCATATGTAGAATGCGCTTAGGCCATGTTTGCACTCCAGCTTACCTTTACAAATTGAATATAGCCTCTGATCCTTCATGCTCCTGTGGAGACTACGGTGACGTAAACCATATTTTCTTTTCTTGTCCGTTAATTGATCATACTATTTTTATATCACAGTTATTATCCCTCCATGTTCCTTTTCCCACTTCCATAATATGTTTACTTCATTCTAATAGTTATGATATTTATAAGACATTAGCATTTCATATTGAACGTAATAATATAAAAGTTTAGTTAATATATGTATATATTTTTATATGACCCAATCCTTTTTCTTCGTCTGATTCCATTCCTTTAATTTTATATCTATGTTTTCCCTAACTTAAAAAAAAAAAAACTTGATCAATGGCTCATGCAACTGCGAAGCCATAAAAAAAAAAAAAAAAAAAAAAAAAAAACTTATCATAGATCATATTTTTATTTTGTGTCCGTCTCCTCAGCAACCCGTGCGAGATATGGCCAAGTGGCATACACCAAAATTTAGTGGAAATTGGTTCATTCCATCAGTAAAGTGTCAGATGCAGTGCATCAAAACTGACGACACTACGAGCTGAAAACTTTGGGTGGCTGTAGAGACGTCTCGTCAGCCAGCCCATTCTATACAGGGAAAACTACGAAGATTACATAAAAGCAAAATAGTTCCACATTTACTGCATGTCTAGTGCAATTGATTGTAAAAAAGCCGAATCGAAAATGTCCATATGGTAGGAGCACTTCATCAATAATTATGGGTGGCTGGAGAGACGTTTTCCCAGCCAGCCCATGTGATATCTCGGAACATATAGTAGGTAGAAAGATAAAACAAAGCTTTATATTTACTACCTACTCGGAACAGTAGGTAGCAAATATTTCAAAATCCTAGCTCCACTAACTTTTGAGATATTTGTATTTTTTCATGGGCTTGCTGGGGAGACGTCTCGCCAGCAAGCCCATGCTGTAACTCAAAAAGTACTGCACGTAGAATGCTGAGCGATATACCAATAGAGAGTGCATATTTGATGCAATAAGCACCAAGAAAAGTGATTCCCTAGGTCTTACGGTTTCGATGCTAGAAACAAATATCATTTTCCCGCCGAAAATTTTGAATGCATGATGTGAAGTGCGACGTTGCCGTTCTGTGCAACTCTACATGTTGCTGTTAGAGCATTCAAAAATCAATCTTGTATCCTTATAGTTATAAGGTACTGTAGACGCACGTATAGATTATTTGTAATTTGAGAACAGTTCGGGAGACGGTGTACTTAGTAAAAGACTGATTGGTTATCAAGAAGTTTTTATTTATTTGTGGACGACATGTTAAGAACGAAAGAGATAATATGTATTTTAGCTCACGTGAAGACTAACTGGTGCCTCAATCTCTTTTTAGCAACCGTGACAACTGTATTTTAGAAGGAGATGTAGGTTTAATGGTCTCAGTAACAAACTAAAATTTTTAAAGTATTCTTAAATTGTCCTGTCATTAATAAGTTAAGAAAACTGATTTATTAAATAAATACGTGAGCCAAAATACATATTATGTCTTTTGTTCTTCACATGTTGTCCATAAATAAATAAAAACTTCTTGTTAACCAATCAGCCTTTTAAGTACACCGTCTCCCGAACTATTCTTAAATTACAAATAATCTACACGTGCGTCTACAGGACCTCTTAACTATAAGGACACAAGATTGATTTTTGAATGCTCTAACAGCAACATGTAGAATTGCACAGAACGGCAACGTTGCACTTCACATCATGCATTCCAAATTTTCAGCGGGAAAATGATTTTTGTTTCTAGCATCGAAACCTTTAGACCTAGGGACTCACTTTTCTTGGTGCTTATTGCATCAAATATGCACTCTCTATTGGTATATCGCTCAGCATTCTACGTGCAGTACTTTTTGAGTTACAGCATGGGCTTGCTGGCGAGACGTCTCCCCAGCAAGCCCATGAAAAAATACAAATATCTCAAAAGTTAGTGGAGCTAGGATTTTGAAATATTTGCTACCTACTGTTCCGAGTAGGTAGTAAATATTAAGCTTTGTTTCATCTTCCTACCTACTATATGTTCCGAGATATCACATGGGCTGGCTGGGAAAACGTCTCTCCAGCCACCCATAATTATTGATGAAGTGCTCCTACCATATGGACATTTTCGATTCGGCTTTTTTACAATCAATTGCACTAGACATGCAGTAAATGTGGAACTATTTTGCTTTTATGTAATCTTCGTAGTTTTCCCTGTATAGAATGGGCTGGCTGACGAGACGTCTCTACAGCCACCCAAAGTTTTCACCTCGTAGTGTCATCAGTTTTGATGCACTGAATCTGACACTTTACTGATGGAATGAACCAATTTCCACTAAATTTTGGTGTATGCCACTTGGCCATATCTCGCACGGGTTGCTGGGGAGACGGACACTTTTATTTTCACTCACTCCCGCAGTACTGTACGCATTCAGCCATTCACACAAAAAAAACGAAAACGTCAAAAATCACAAGCACACAAGCAAATGTGTCAAATAATTTTATTTTGAAAAAAAGTGAGTTTGTCAGCAATTTAGCATCACACTGTTTGAAATTCTATAAAAAGTTATATTTAACCCTATAGTAAGCAATGAAGCAACCAATTGAACCAAATAAAGAGGACTGCTGCAACAGTGGATGCAACCCCTGTATTTTCGATGTGTATGAAAAGCAAATGAAACAGTATAAAGAGTTCTTAGAGACTGGCGAAGCATCATCGGACCTACATTTGGAAAATGCCATAACACAGCTAGAATATTCTTTTTTTGTCCTCGTTAAAGCTGTAAACATTTGCAAGTTGCACAAACTATTGTTCTTTAGAAAACTGTTGGTAGGAGATGGTAAAAAAGTTTGGTGGAAAGCAGGTGACCACTTCCTTATAAAATATAATAGTCAGGAAGAATCATGTACTAGAGCTTACACTCCTATTAAACTAAACCAAGATATACAATGTGATTTCTCCATAATAGTCAAAGTGTATGAAAATGGTTTAGTTTCTAACTATTTAGGTAAACTTAATGTTGGAGATGAAACAATGTGGAGAGGGCCTTATGGGTCCTATGAAATTACCCCTAACAAGTTTAAGCAGATAGTAATGATAGCCCAAGGCACCGGAATAGCACCATTTGTTAGTATCATTGAAAACATCCTTAGCAATGAAGATGATTTTACTAAAATACTTTTATTATATTGTGTTAAAGATGTAGATGCAATATTACTAAGAGATGAATTATATTCCTATAGAGAATATTGGAACTATTCATATAAAATATTTTTAAGTAAAAAGTCACATGAGAAACTCAAATATCAAGAGCCGATCATACAACACAAACTACAATCTGAAGATATAACTTTTTTAAAGCCATTAACATCAAAGGATCAATTTCTTTTATGTGGATCATCTGAGTTCATGAAATACTTTGATACATTAATAAAATCTGAAAACGGTAATAGTGAAAATATAATTTTGTTTTGAGATCAGAATTCTGTTTATTTATCCATAATTAGGGTTCCGTAGTCAAAAAGGAACCTTTATAGTTTCGTCATGTCTGTCTGTCTGTCCTCGGCTTAGCTCCGAGACCTTTAGTATTGGAAAATTTGTATGGATATACATTTCATCCACACCAACCAAGTGGTAAAATAAATCTTAAGAAAATATTTTTTTAGGGTACCTTCCATAGATTTATATAGTCAAGATAGGGTCTTGGGAACAAGCGGTTCAAAATTTCCCCATACAAGAAAAATAGCGCCATCTGTGAAAAATCGCGTGAACTACGTTGTGTAGTACTTCGGTCGGTGGTAAATACACGGAACGGAAATAATATGGCGGGAAAAAACAAAACAAACTTTTTACTGTTTATATGTGATTTAGGCCTGATTTTTCAGTTTCATTAATTGGATTATAGTCAAAAACAATAATAAGAAATAATAATAATAAACGTCAGATTTCGGACCAACGAATTGGGGACATTGTAACGTGCCGATGGGCTAGTACTTATATGTAAGTAAATGGTACCTTCCCTAAAAGTAAAGAAAGAGGGGGTAATTTTTTTTTCTTGTATGCCCAATAGTGTGGGGTGTCGTTGGATAGGTCTTTTAAAAATAATATGATCAATCGGATCCCGTTTGCGAAATGTAAATTGAAAGCGCAATTTTTGGTTGGAGTCGAGTTTCCCCCCCCCCCCCCTGCCGGCTTAACGGTTGTTATTGGAAATTTTAAAAAATCACAGTAGTAGATGATAGGTACGAAAACTATCACAGCTAAGAAGACTTCACAGGTTAATGAGCTATTAGCCGAGAATCTGGGAGTAATAAAAATTGCAATAGCAATCAGGCGCTAGGACTTCGCTGAGCATTACCTAGGAGGTAAAAAGTTAATGTTACAAAGGTTATAAAATACTTAAAACCATCTTTGCGATAAAAAATCGTAAAAATACTGCTCGTGGCAGTTTATTTTTTACTTATTAAGTTTTGAACCGTTACAGACTAGACGTTTCATAGGAAACGATTTTTAATTATAATTATGTTAGCTTGTGTATGTTGTAACACGCTTTTAGGCGGATCGTGCTGGCGGGCCGCGCGCATTTCTGTCACCCTCGCGCACCTGTCCGCACCGCGCGGCCCGCTTGCAGCGCGCGCATCGCATGGGATGGTGTGACCATTTGTGGGAGATTTCTACCAATTTGACTATTGCATTTTTATTTAAACCGATTATGTTGTTGAAATACCTTGGTTTATTCGTCCAAGCGAAATACAAAATATAGCAGGTTTTAGAATAGTTACACTGACAGAAACCCTAAACAACACATAACAATGTTTTCGTTTTTGTTATTGAAAATACTATGAAACAATTTTATCGTATTCATCTTCCGCATCTGGCAGCACTGAAACAGCGCGCGGAGTAGCGTGCGGCCGCGCGGTGATCCGCGCGGATAAAGGGCCCCATACAAAGCCCTGCCTACAGGGCCCTGCTTGCAGTGCCACTGCCAATCGTACTTTGTGTGGTCATGCAGGGCCGATTTTTTAATTGTTCACCCTGCCGCAGGGCCGCAGTGGCATTCTGCAAGCCCGACCAGTCGATTCTCCCCACTCCACACTGCAAGCAGTGCCATGTGTGGTTAGATCGGGCCGATTTGATCCGCCATTTTGTTTGGGTTGCGGTTCGAATCGGGTAGAAATTACCCTGACAGCAGGATAGCGTTATATGACGTCCATCAGTGTGGTCGAGACAGACTGCTGTCAAAGGGTAACTATTACCGTTTTGGAACTCACTCTTGTTTTCGTCATAAAAAGTTGAAAATCTCTTCTTTATGAGCCAACGGGAGAAAGATGTGTGGAGGGCTTGGAGGAGCTATAGAGGGACATATTCGAACTATATCGAGATTTGCCGTGCCTCTGTAAGATTAACAACGAGCAATGCCATACCAAAAACATGCGGTCCCAAAAATATAAGACTTTTAATAATGATGCTATATTGTCGGCTTTCAAGATTTTATAAAGCTATTTTTAAAAAAATATTTGATAAAACTATTTTAAAATTTTAATTTTTAAAAATATTTTTTTTTGTTATCATCGGGGTCTAATTCTCTCAGTAAATAAGCGTGACCCAACGTCTCTCGCAGTAGTTAGGTACATACACCATTGTTTTCTTTTCGTGTTCTTTCTGCCACAAGTACAGCTAACGCAATTTTTGGTGTTTTGATAATGATGGAGCCATTTTAGTATAGGTAATTGTATGGGAAAGACAGCACTGGACACGTCTGAACGCAACAGCGCAACGCGCTCTTATGACTTGCAGGGCTTTGTGTGGCAACATCCTCTGCGGCAGTACTGCAAGCAGGGCCCTGCAGGCAGGGCTTTGTATGGGCCCTTTAATGCGATCGCATCGCCTGGCCGAGTTCAACATGCGAGAGTGCGATGCGACTAGTTGCGCGTTGTTCCATAGATTTTCATACAAAGTATTCAAAATCCGCTTGGCGATCCGCCTAAATGCGCTTGCACCTTTAATTAATTTTCGTTTGGTTGATATGACAGGCACTACTGCCAACATGAGAAAATACCGGAAATAGAGAGAAGAGATTCCTTGAGTGAGACAAAAAATTAACTCGCCAAAAATTCACCCTTTTGTCAAGCGCCACCTATGTTACCTCCTGGTAACTATAGAATTTTACTATGGCAAGACATCTTACCCTTTCGGTATGGATTTTTTCGCGCCGGCGCGAAACGTGTTTGCTCTCAACTTCCTTTTTATTTCATCGTGATCCATAATTTTAAAATTATGTTTCCGGGTCCTTTTGATGGCATTATATAAGCTATTTATTTAGCTAGTAAATATTTTCATACTTTAAAGATGTATGTATATACACTAGGAATACAGATCGAAAAATGTGTGTGAGGCTGAGGGTGTAATTCAGTGCCGAATTTACAGTAGTGTGGTTTATAACAGTTTTGATGATATAAAATGGGATCTATCGTGTTAAAAAGTTTATCTATCCTTTTAGGGGTGTTCTTTATATTTGTCGGAATAACTAAGTTAACACCATATATTTCAAAGGAATTACACAAGGATTTGGTGAGTGTTTTCGTACTTTTTTAGAGCGATATGTATTGTAAGGTCGCTAGTTGCATTGAGATTTTTGTTACGGAGCGATGTGGCTTGCTATTTTGGTATTTGGCCTGCCGCCTAATGCCGCGGAGTCACCGGCGCGACTTGCTGAGTCTCGCTGGCCGCCCGTTGCCCCCGCCAACCGAACTCATATAATCACGATAATTGATTGGCGTGCCTACATTAAACTAACAATGTCCCTTCTTAATTCTCGTCGTAATGCCAACTATAAATTTCATACTTGATCAAAACTGTCAGGCTAAGCATCGAAATACTCTGGCTAGACAATTAGGTAACCCAGCGCAGCGTTATGTAGTTTCCTCGCTCGCCAATGTCTCCTAATTTCAACTACCTAGTGATTATTAACCACACGACATGACAGGACATAACTCACTTACGACGCGCGACGGTAGAAATAAAATCGATATTATTAATATTCTGACTTCCTGTAACAAAAAAAGGAGCTCACAACTTTTATAGCCCCTTACAATTTACTAGTAAGTTGATCAACTTACGAAAAAAAGCCCGCGTCACACAGAGGCGGTAGCGGAAGCGTTCCGGGGCCGGTATTTTTTGTAAAGTATGAGTTCTTATGCACCCTGTCACATTGAAAAGCGGTCGCGGCGCGGTATTTTGTTCCCGCCAAACCGCCCCGGACCGCTTTCGCAACGCAATCATACCGCCTCTGTGTGACTTGAGCTGCAGGAAATTCGTAGGTCCGTTAGGTAAGGCAAACTCTCGTTTGGCCAAACGCATGAGCGGGCTGCGGCAACTGCGGGCGAGTGCCAGAAACGAATGCGGTACAGTTTATTATTTTTCGAAAGTTGATCAACTTATTAGGAAATTGATTAACTTCCGATTCCGTATCATTTTCCCGTGACAATTATACAGAATGCTATAATAGTCGTTTATATACCATATCATAGACAACTATTTTGGCCGCTTGAACATGTTGAAATCAAGGTAAAGGCAAAGATAATAATAATAAAAAAGCATTATGACAAAATTGGATATTATAACAAAAAACATCTTTAATGATGCGGATCACCACCTGATCAAACTCAAAATAGTTTATTCGTTGTTGGATATTAAAATCTCTTAATGACGTCAGCTAAACAACATCGCTTCACAAACAAATTGGCGCCATGGTGGAAAAAAAAGAAGCGACAATAAAAGCGCGACAATAAAAACCCACGCGCTCTTTTAAAAATGTTTGCAATAAACATAAAGCCTTCACTACACTACTCGCGAAGTTACTTCGTCGAAGTACTCGTACTAGCCGAAGTTGACCGAAGTCCGAAGTGCGTGACCACACACTCGTGCAACTTCGCGAAGTCTTCAGTCGACCGCACGCTAAGCAACATGAATGACGTTCAAGTGGCAGCTGCCGTCGCAAAGTGCGCTCAATTACGTGCATGAATTGGGTATTTTTGATCAAAATCGGTTTCTTTTATTTCTTCCTATTTATTTTGAAGTGGTTTTAATTTTGACCGACATTATATAATAAGAATTAATTAATTAATCATTTGAACCGAGCGAAGTAAGCCGAGTAGTGTTCGAACTTCGAAACGCTTCGAGTCCTTTGACTCGGGCGCAAAAACCGACAACGATCGGAAGTCACCCGAGGCGAGGCGAAGTTGCCCGAAGCGAAACGAAGTGCCTTACCCTTAGACTATATAATACTAACGTATCTTACCACACTATCCTATTCGATTACCTAACTTCGAATTTGAATTAGCCTGTTAGAACCGCAGCCTAATCCCATGGATTTTTGTCTTCTAGATAATCTGATATTTTATAACAACCTTTCTTCTAAAATTTTTGCTTGATAACAGTTTTGAATTTATCCAACGGTAAACTTTCAATATGAGTGGGTACCTTATTATAGATACCATTTTGGTATCGGAACCCTAAAAATCAGTTGGGGTGTATGAGGGTTTCGCTTATTCCATTAACACGTTGTAAGTATATTAAATTCTCATAAATGTATGGCGACACAAAAGTCAAAATCATATAGGCCATTTAACCCTCCAGGCGCTTCACTTCTTCTTGAGCTAGAACTCCTTTTTTATGAAAAAATATATTTTTATACAATCTATTAGTAATCTAGAATCAGCCCTTAAAAGGAACGTCGTACTTTTTTGTACACCCTGTATAAAGTCGTCTCTGGCACGATCTGTTACCTTCCGCTCGTCGCCCGCAGTAATGGTCGTTAATTCTTACAAACCGTGACATAAACAAAACAGTTCCCTTCGTTGAGCACTTGTTGCCTTGTTGGTTGAGAACATAATAATTTAATCATTGCTTCTAGGCACAGGAATATAAAGACCTTCATGAAGGGTTGGCTCATGACCGTGACGATTGGCAAAAAAACCGGTCAAGTGCGAGTTGGACTCGCGCGCCGAGGGTTCCGATATACCTATAGTATTTTTGGAATCAATAAAGTCCATGTTTAGGACCGCAAAACTAAATTTGTTTGCAAACTAAAAAACTGTGCAACAAGGTCGTTTTATTTTTGCTGTAATATTTACATATACCTACCTTTCGCAATTTTTTCAATCAAAACTTTAAAACAAAGCTGTAAAAGTTTACTAAATTCTATTTTGGAATGTACAAGTGAAGCCTGAAATGAACTAAACAAATGGACTGTAATAAATAATATCAAGACTCGATGATAGGATTATATTGAGGAAAAGGGCACAAGTGATTAGTTTGAATGTTCAAGACAGACTGCAAGATATAAACAAATATAAAAAACCGGTCAAGTGCGAGTTGGACTCGCGCGCAGAGGGTTCCGATGTACTTTTAGTATTTTTGGAAGCAATAATGTCCATTTTTAGGACCGCAAAACTAAATTTGTTTGTAAAGGTTATTTGCAGATTTCTAAAAAACTGTGCAACCTAAAAAGATAGTTTTATTTTTGCTGTAATATTTACATAAACGTCTATCGACGGTAATTAATTCAGATTTTTCCATTCTCAAACTTCGGAGATAAGAGGGGTGGGGGGGGGGGGGAACGGTATTTTTTAATTATTTTGTTATCAATAAAGTTGTAATAAAACTAACTCCAAATTTCAAGTTGATAGCATGAGTGGTTGCTGAGATAAGCAGGTGTTGCAGACAGAGCAAGTCCGGGTTCCGTTTTTACCATTTTGGTTCCTATTCCGTTTAAGAGGCTACCTTCTAAATAAACAAAGGTACCTTTACTTCAATCTGTCTTTCCGGATTTTCGATAAGTTTTATGTTTAACGAGTAATATTTTTTTAACTGATGGGGGCGCTAGTAGACGGGAGGTAGCCCCTTAATGTAATCGGCTATACAGGGTGCAAGGGACGGTGTACCGAAAACTGAAAGGTTGCGTTCAGTCAACGAAACTGAACAACTTTCCCCACAAAATTTTGACCTCTCCATACAAACTGTTCGGCCAGAGTGGGCAATTTGTATGGAGAGGTCAATTTTTTTTTCATTTCCCAACATATGTTTCTTTCGGAAAGTTGTTCAGTTTCGTTGACTGAGCACGCCGTTTCAGTTTTCGGTACACCGTCCCTTATACCTACCCTTTATTGTTCGTCCATGGCTATCCATACTAACTCAGTTAGGGAATTTGACGAGAGCACTGGTTTTTACACCGAGCTACAGGACCGATCTGACTTATGCAACTTGGATGCAAAACCAGACCAAATCTCCATGGCAGCCTAGATTATTTGTGGTCCGTTTGACTGTCAGAACTTATAAGCCGCCAAATAGCCTCCAACTGCAGCGCCATCTGTTAGTGGGCTTTGGTTAAGATTATACAGAGCAAAGCTCGGTCGCTCAGGTACTCAGTCTTGATATACGCCACTGGCTGACCTGAATATCCTTGACAGGGACTAACAACCACGTTCTAGATGTCTTGTGTAGGCAACGAAGCAGTTGTCCCCAACAGTTTAATATTATTTAATCTGTGCCCCAACATAAATTTCTCAGGCAGATTTTATTTGACAGTAAAGAATCATGAATTAAATGTAAATTCAAAATATCAAAAAAAAAAATTACAAAAATATTTTCTCATACATTTTGTGTAATTTTTGTATGGAAAAATTAAGCGTACCGATTTTTTTTTTATAGAAGGTTTGTCTCATGTAGTGTAATACCCCAGCAAAGTTTCATCGACTGATTATTTAATGAGGGGCTCATTGCCTAGACTAAGTATACAGGTTGTCTCATTCAAATCGGTCAGTATGGGAAAGTCTGAAAATATAAGACATTCGAAGATTTGTTCTTAGGAACCATGTCACCGATTTTGATAAAAAGAAAAACTGCATTCATACATTTGAAAAAAAAGTGTACCCATATTGTATTGAAAAAAACGGTGGTCACTTCGAACACCTACTATGATAAATTAAAGTATGTAAAAACAATGCATTTTATTCATTTTAGACATCGTGTTTCATAGAGACATTTACTGCTTAAGACCTACACAACCGTTATTTAAACAGAAAAACTGTAAGCTTTTTTTTCAAAACTACCGGGTTCGATTCCCCAGCTGGGTACACTTTTTTTTTTCAAATGTATGAATGCAGTTTTTCTTTTTATCAAAATCGGTGACATGGTTCCTAAGAACAAATCTTCGTATGTCTTATAGTTTCAGACTTTCCCATACTGACCGATTTGAATGAGACACCCTGTATAGCCGGAATTAACTGCCTTTTGATGTACGAAAACCGTGACGAAAACGCTCTAGCTTTAGATAACAATATGTACTTACGTATTTTAACCGACAGAGAAACGCAAATCAATTCATACATTTTCTAACACTCGTCGAAGGGAATCGCGTTTGCCGTTGCCCTAACGTTTATTGTTGACATAATCGTTCAGCGTGATTGACATAAATGGGACCAACTTATTTAGAGAGGGGTAGGGTAGGGCCAATTGTGATGTGTTGCTTGAGGTAATTGAAGGGGCCTTTCTTCTCATATTTTGGCAGCATGAATATCGTTAGTTCATTTTATCTCGTCAAGCTTAGATGACGGAAAAACACCCTGAAAACAGAACATACATGGCAGTGGCAGTGATATTCATTAATCTACGATGAAAATAGATTCTTCGGTAGAATGCATCATCATATATCTTCTTTATATTATTGGTACTACTAACATATAAGGTAAACTAATGTATCTAAAAGTACTTAAATGACATGGGGTCAATGGGAACTCATCTCGTGTTAACCCTGGCGTAGTTTCCAAAATCTTTGTGTTAACCACTGTGACCTCTTTTAATTTAAATTTCCGAAATGTCATCAAATGAAACTTTATATTACAGAGAAAGGAGTATGTCAGATACGCGAAAGTGTTTCCTTTGGCCGAGACGTTCGACTTCAAGCTACCATCGAAATGGTACAGAAGAACCGTGGGCGGGCTAGAGATATTGTTTGGGCTGGCTTTGGCCCTCATCCCTAGCCGTAAGTTTATTTGTATTTATTTAGTATAGGTATAGTAGTCGAAAAACACCCGAAACGTTGTACAAGATAAGATTATCTATGATGCAAAAAGAATACTCACTCAGCATAATGCTACGACTATTGATAACCCATTGCTGTGGTTGGTAGTGAGCCTGCCTTTGCCATAGACCGCAGGTTCGATTCCCACCCAGGTCAGGGCAAACATCCGTGTGTTTGTTCTGTGTCTGGGTGTTATTTATCTATTTGTCATAGTACAGGCTTTGTCTAATTTGGGATCAGATGACCTTGTGTGAAATGTCCCCCAAAAATAAATAAATAATAATAAATTTACTGCAAAAAGTGAAAAATGCCTGCTTTAACCGTTCCTTGCCTAAAAGATTGAACTGTATTTGTTATGCAACACCCTTTTCATTATTTAATCTGTGCCTTTACTAACAAAACAAATTAATGCCAACGATGATACAGCATTATTAGGCAACACATTAGATTACTCAGAAAACTGGGTTCAACCGTAGAATTTCTTTTAAAATGTTTTTACCCACGCGAGTCTTTATAATGCGGAAACTTCACTCTTGTTTTCTGTTAGAGCAATGGCGTGTAAGTAAATTCAAATTGTTCCGTATTCTGGAAGGTCAAACAAAAACGTAGGACACCTATCGTGTGGTGCAGCTAAGAATAGCACCATCCCATCTCTTCCTGTGGATGACGTAAAATGCAAGCAAACTCAACCTGAAGATGCCCCAGCAGGGTCTTTCTGCAGATGTTCCACCACGCTGCGGGCGTTAACTTGCAGCCCTCCTGTTAATTTACTCAATTCCCCTAAAATAAAACAAATCTGGAACATTAAAGTTAGGATCTCTACCAGTGGTGAACGGCACATCATCTTAAAGTCTCCTTTCAAGCAATTCTATTTTATTTCGTTCATAAGAGTAAAAACTATGTACAGTCAAGAGCATATCAAGCTTGACAGACTGAACTTTGTTCCGTTCTTATTTCAATAGACGTAACGGATAGAGTCGCACTACGAGTGTCAAACTTGACCTGTCGTTGACTGTTCATAGCCACTTAGGCACTTCAATTCATGTTCACCGTCTGCAAATAGCGTGTAATACATCAGCAATACGACAAACACCTGAATAGTAGTGTTTGTGCGGCTATTGCATGCACATTTATTTGCAAGTGGGCGGGAGATCCATATGAAGCGGTTACATATTTAACGTAACTTGATGCAGCATTATGTTGATTGTAGATAAAATAAAGAACGCAGCGAACATCGGTCTGGTTCTGCTGATGATCCTCGCTGCGTATTCTCACGTGATGGTGGGAGATCCCTTCGACCGGTGCGCGCCTGCGCTCGTCTTCTTCTTCATGCTAACTGGACGACTTGTTGTTTGGTAAGTACTTACACCTAATATGACGAAGATCTTAAGTATCTCGTGCAACGGTTATTGGTCGTACGGGAAAAAAAACTCTGAATACGTCGATGTACAACGGTTAGATGCAAACCTGAACGTCACTAAACATGCTCTAAGTATTCAATACTGTACAAACGAGTGTAAATTAAAAGACTGGGTTATGTGCGATTGGCAAAGACAAAGTCCAACGATGCGCGATATGTCCCCTCTTTTCGTATCCAGGTGATCTGTTCCGCCTGATAGTGCTGCGCCCGTGAATTCAAAATTACTATCAATTGCCGTGTGTATAAATAAATAAATCCGATTTATCAGGTTTAATATTCAGCAGTAGGCTCCAATATTATATGAATGAAATCTCCACCGCCAGATCTGAATATGGGGAAAA